>OW204024.1:5005000-7505000 GCA_934048045.1 Polygonum aviculare
CTTATTTTTCTTGTGATTTTTCTACAGCCAGTATGATATCAGTCAAGAGATTTTTGTGCTAACCATGATGATTCACATTTGTACACGTGTCAGAGATTTTTGTGCCTATTTGCACTTTTTTTTTTTTTAGCCCTGCGTATTTGCACTTCGAGAACCCAGTACGATATCAGTTAAGATCTCCTGCTCCTCTCCCTACTCCCTTCCATGCTCCATTTTATTATTTATACTATAAAATCATAATAAAAAAAATTATAAAAATTATTTTTGTGTATAAATGGTTATTCTTATATACTAGTATAATTTTATGATATAAACTCCTAGTCAATATTTTTTAAATGTCAAAAATATGATTTATTCCATTATTTTAATATAAAACAATATTAATGATAATTTTTTATGATAAAAAATGTACAAATATATATGACTAAGTATTGTTAACATGAAAATATATTTATAAAATTTTATTATTATTATTTTGTAGCATAAATAAGAGAGTGGAGTATAGAGGGGAGTATAGAAAGGAGTAGAGGATCCTATACGGAGTACATATATATGTCGGAGTTTTTTCAAGAAAATGTGTTATATAGTTATGATCGATCTATTTACAGGGCATATATGATAGATAGTTTCAAGTTGAGTGAATCAATTAGGTGTCTCGACAACTACTTAACCTTTTCTAATTATTAATAAAACACCTCCTCGAAGGTGTGTAATCCATCATCTATCCATCAACTAAAAATAATAATAAAGGTTTTTTTTGGGTCGAAATAATAATATGAGTTTAATTGAGATGGTTTTATATTCTATCCAAGAGTATGCTAATGGATAAGATAAGCACAACAAATAAAGGCAACGTACGTCAAGCTAAGTCCTTCTTGAATGCGAGGCATGGGATGCTAGGAATGGACGATGGACAGCCGAGACTGTGATAAGTCAAATTAGCCGAGTCAACAAAGCGGTCTCGCGTATTGGCATGTCATGCATGTGTTCTAGATGGATGGATCTTGACCGTCCGTTTGGAATGCCCCGTAACCCGTTATTCCGTTCAGCTTTTTGTGGCTCCGGTCAATCAAAATCATCTTACTGGCCGATCCAGTAATCTAATGAGATCGGCGAAAATGTCGGCCTTTTCTACGGTGGACGATAATAGTATAGTATAAGTGTATGTTGATTCGTCCATATTGGCAACTAAAATTTTACCTGATTTTCCACAGCCTACAATTTGTCGGTTTGTTAATGCAAAGAAGATCGTTCTATGTTGAGCATTTGTATACACCATGACAGGGGAGGTTTTCCCAAATTTGCTACTCCAGAGTTGGAGGGGTTAGTATGGTCACAATTGCAAATTTTATTTGATTTGAATACAATGGAGATTAACCTAACTTTGTGTGACTTTGAATTATATGATCCAACGTGAAATTCTTGAAGTTCAAACATAAAGACTTATCATAGAAGTAATTTTCTGACAGTTAGTCCAACGTAAAAAAGAAAATTTGATGCTCGTGTAACATTTAACTTTGTAAATTTCAAAAGTGCAAATTGATATAGCAGTAACTAAATCAATGTCTGACTATGAATATAGGCTGATTATATCCGTCTTTTACAGATTTTTTTTCCCGTTTTCGTAATACGAAAATAATGGGCCTTATTCTTCGGCCCAACGAAATGGCTCACACATTTCTACAAGTCCAGTCCGATAAACAAAGAGGCCCATGGAATTGCCACCTCTCTCCATAACCATGTTTAAAGAAACCCTAGCTCTGCTTCATTCCACTCTCTTTGCTGCATTAGGGTAATTTTTCGCCTTCAGAATTCAGCCTCATCGGAGCTGCTCTCTCTAGGAAGCCCCTCAAGTAGCCATGGCCGTCGGGTGAAGCTCCCGATCCCTCTCTTTACATCATATCTATTCTACATCTGATTTCGTAAACCTTATTTCTGACTAATGCTTGATGCGAACCGAAATTATGCAGGAAGAACAAGAGGATATCGAAGAGTAAGAAGGGAGGAAAGAAGAAGGCGTAAGTACTCTCGATCGCTCTCCTTCTGTTTCCGTCTTCGTTACTTGTTTCGTTTCAAAATGCATTCTGAATTCGGCTTTAGATTCCTGTGTTTTGATTGTTTGCGATTCGTTTTTTGTAATTCATCGCAGAACTGATCCTTTTGCCAAGAAGGATTGGTATGATGTCAAGGCTCCTTCAGTCTTCAGCGTCAGGAATGTAGGGAAGACTTTGGTCACCCGTACCCAGGGTACTAAGGTGATTTTCTTTTCCCAGCCATTTCTACTGCAATGGCCTTGTTAGTGTCTTCCTTGAAGTTTGAGTGTTGATTCAGTGATTTGCTTAGTAAGAATCGTGTCTTCGAAACTGCCTTTATAATTGTTGCTGGTTTATTGTATTTGCGTATGGCTAGTATCTGATTCGTTATTATTAGCTCCCTGATTAATCTGTCCTCTGAAACTGGTTGCTAGTGCAAAAATTTGATTAAATTCTAAATCAAACATCTACACACTATAAAAGATCCGTCATTTTTCCTTTCTCATGAATAAATATTGCATTCATGAACACTTCAAATCAAATGAAGTAATTTTTTGAATATTAGAATCCTGATGCCTGGCTTGTTCGTTTTGAACATATATTTCTAAACACTATAGTTGGAAAATGAATGTGATTGTACCTTTCTCAGCGTTGCTGTTAGTCTTGTGCTTTTGATATCTTGTATTTGTTATATGATTGTTTATTACTTTTGAAAATATGTATTGTTAGCAGTTAGCACTAGGACTTTTGTACTGTGTGAAAGTAGTTTGTCTATTCTTTTCATCAGCTTTGTGTGTGTCTATATTATCAGAGTTTAACATGTTTTACTTTCATTAGATTGCTTCTGAAGGTCTTAAGCACAGAGTTTTTGAGGTTTCATTGGCTGATCTCCAAAACGACGAAGACCAGTTCTTCAGGAAGATCCGTCTGAGGGCAGAGGATGTTCAAGGAAGGAACGTGCTTACTAACTTCTATGTATGTTGACTTTTGATACTTGTACATTTTTCCCAATGCTTGCATTTGTTGTTTCCCTTTTCATCAGTATGTAGTTAAGACTTACAATGCTTTGTTATTTTATAATAAAAATAGGGCATGGACTTCACCACGGACAAGTTGAGGTCCCTTGTTCGCAAGTGGCAGACATTGATCGAGGCTCATGTCGATGTTAAAACCACTGATAACTTCACCCTACGTATGTTCTGCATTGGATTCACCAAGAGACGCCCTAACCAGGTGAAGAGGACAACATATGCTCAGTCCAGTCAGATCCGTCAGGTATAGTCTTATCAAGTCAATAAATTTTAGTTGCTCCGGTCTTTGTGCTCTTATAAACTCTGGGTTGCTGAATATGTCTAATTTGCATCTCCCTTCCATTTTAGATCCGCCGTAAGATGAGAGAAATTATGGTTGCCCAAGCTAGTTCCTCTGACCTCAAGGAATTGGTTGCGAAGTTCATCCCAGAGTCCATTGGAAAAGAGATTGAGAAGGTCACCTCCAGCATTTACCCACTACAAAATGTTTACATCCGCAAGGTTAAGATCTTGAAGTCTCCCAAGTTTGATCTTGGAAAGTTGATGGAGGTAAGAAATTCTCTTCTGTTGCAACATTGATCTTTACCTGGTTGCATTCCTTATCCTATTCTTGTTAGAATTATAATGAACCTGTGCTTAACTACTTGGTTCAATAATGTAGGTTCACGGTGATTACTCTGAAGATATTGGAGTGAAGCTTGACAGGCCAGCTGATGAGACAATGGCCGAGGGTGAAGCCGCCCCAGAAATAGTTGGAGCTTAAAATGGGTACTAGCTGAAACACATTTGAAATGGGAGTGTCTTTAGTTATTGCATATTAGCAAATTTTGTTTTAAGCATCATTGGATGACATTTTTGTCTTCTTGAACTTGTTGCGAGAGTTTGTTTTCAAGCACTTTAGTCTGAACCTGTATTTCCTGTTTGGTTAATTATTGTTGGAAAGTTGCTTCAAAGTATTGCTCCCCTTCCTTTGCTTGTGACCATTTTTCACTGCAACGTGATAATTGCTTGCCATAGTGACATTTCGTGCTCTTGAAATTGTTTGCCATAGTGACATTTCCTTTAGTGTAAGAGGCCTCGGAAGCAGGACTTGTGAACTATTAGTGAGGTTTGAGTAGTTTGACAGCAAAGATTGATTGTGATGAATAATAGAAAAGGAGCTAGCTTGACAGACGTTAGTGCTCAAGTTTGTAGATCTATTTTGATGTTGTTGATCAAAGTAAGTTAAACTCTCAGAATGACGTGAACATACAATTACAAAAATGACGTGCCTATATAAACTACCCAAAGTGTAAAAATCAAACGCCAGAGTGTAAAAATACGGCCTCATTCCTTCCTTCAAAGTTCAGCCTCACCCCATACGGCTATATTCCTTCCTTACTATACTTGGCAATTCAGCACTAGTACTTTAAATGGTATTCTTTCTTACCCGTATAATCTCTGTAACGAATTTCAACCCATTGCATATAAACGAGCAACCGACTGATCACTTGGGTCAAATGATCTAAGGGCTTGATTCTTGAACAAGGTACCTGTGTTGAGAAATTTTCAGGTAGCTTTAAGTCTCTAACTTACAGAAATGGCAAGTGTGAAGATCGGACCAGCAGGGTACTCGTCAGGGCAAAAATGGGATCACAAAGGCAAAACCCACGTCGTCCAGATCATGCTTTCGTTCGGAGCTTGTCTCAACTCCCTTCAGTTCCAGTATCTTCACGACGCCCGCTTACACACCTCCGACGTCATTGGCACTAAAACCTTCACCGCACCCGGATTCCACGCGGTTAGTCTCACTCACTCACTCACACAAGTTTTCACCTCACTAATCATCAAAAGCCGGCTTATACCAAAGTAAGGAGTTATACACCTATACTTGATCATTTTGGTACACAAATTAATCAGATGATGTTGGACTATCCGAGCGAGTACGTAACAGGAGTGAGTGGCTACTACGACTCCTCCTGCATTGAAGAAATAAGCATCCATACAAACAAGAAGACGTACGGGCGGTTCGGGGGAGACCGGTCTAGCAATAATAGTTTTAACAGAACCCGGTTCAGCTTCATGTTCGGGCCTCTGAACCAGTTCGGAGGGTTCCATGGGTTCCACGACTCGGAGGCGGTGAGGTCGATCGGTGTTTATTTCAACCCGATTACCGCCCTCCCTCGCCCCCCCACGAGACAAGACCCTTCTCGCAACAATAGACTTCATCCAGAAAACGACGTCGTCTGATGACGACTCGCTTGCTAGTCGATCACCAGTAATAGTATCACGGTCCGTTGTAATGAGGTGGGAAAGCTAACCGCCTATATATACTAATCTTAGCGTATCTTGAATGTTTATATGATTATATCAGTCCATGTAAGACTGTAAGTTGTGTATTGTAAGTTATGGCTCAATGGTATGCGTTGGGATTTCATCAAATCAGTTAGACTTTACTCAACAAATGGAATGCATTAATCCTTAGTCTTCTAATGGATTCAAGTAGATTTTTTATAACATCTACAATCATAATCGACTATTTAGAATTTAGGGACCCTTAGATTAGGATCCAAATCACCAGTATATATTATTTTTCAAAACAGGGTTCAGTTCACATGCAATAAACAAAATCGCTAAATTAAGGTTGAAATAAGCATGCGTTAAACAAAACATTGACTCCAATAGTAAGTAGCTGTTAAATGGTTAGTTTTCAAAATTCACAATCATATCAATCACATTACACAAACGATCACGTTTTAATCATTCCACCTATTTCTTAACAAACCCAGTACATAGAATTAAAGTATGCCTTTATTTTTCTAACCACTTTTATCGCATTCACATACCAAATTATTTTACTCGACACTCGATTAAAAAAAACAGAAAAGGCTAGAACGTGAAAGGCCACGGAAGCAGACCGACAGACCCATCCAAGTCCTACTCCTCCCACTCGGCAGCCCGTCAATAAATTCGTCAGACCAACAAACCATAACAAATTAAAAGAGAAAGAAAAACAAAAGAAATAGAAATTCGTGATATTGACACACAAGTCATTGTTATTCGCACGGTTCCTCTCCTTTCTCAATCTGTCAAATAATCGGTGAATCTGGATTCGTCGAATCTGTTAGAATTCATTTCCATACACTCTTGATCCCTTTAATCCTTTTTGGTGATAATCCTCTTCTCATTCTCTTTGATCAGGAAAGTTTCCATATCCCCTCTCTCTCTCACAATCCTTTTCTAGTAGCAGACATTAATTCGATTTCAACTGATTCCTCGATCGCTCCATCAATTCGTGAACCGCGTTCGCTCATCTCTCTGCACATCGCCTTCTGTGTTTGAGGATTCCGTTAGTTTCTTTGAATTCTCAGTTCGCCGACAATGGGAGATTTCAACGGTAAGGCATTATTGCTAACGATTTCTCATCCCGAATTTCTGGAATTATGATTCTCCTGATATTATGGAGTTTGATTTTCTTCTTCTAGATCTGCTGATTGTTTGAAGTTTCTGTTGTTGCGTGTCTTGATCACCTTACGCTTCACCCTAATTTCTTCGAATTGATTGAGAAGACGGATGTTTTTATCTCTCGATCATTTCGTTCTGTATTTGGAATTGGATCTTACTTGAGCGGTTCTAGTTAGTTGCTGCTTTGCTCTGTTAAATTCTGTATTTCTTGGTGAGATCGCATCATTGTTTGCTATCCTCTTTCCGTACATTTGATTTTGTATATCTGCAGTCCGAATGTGTCAATCGGTTAAAACAATCTCAAGTTTATGAGTCGAGTACAGGTTCTGAAACTTGTGGTTTACTTCTATTTCGATCTGCAACTCTGCATTTTCTGTTCATATTTTGATTTGAACTTCAACTAGTCTAAAAATAGCATAGATCTGCTCTCCCGTTTCCATTTTTGTGTAAGCGCCTTTTGGTATGTAATTGCTGTTCCTGAATTTTAGGGTTCTCTTACCTTTGTCCAATATTTGTCGGTCACCGTCATCTGCTTGTACAATCTTTAAGGCCTCACAATATGCTTCCTTCCTGATCTGTTCATTTTCGTTGTTGTTAGTGGTTGAAACCAAGGATGGAACTGTTTCTGTGGCCAATGCTGTTCCTGGTCATCAAGAAGGTTATTTCAAAAACCAAGCTTACATTATTCATTGTATATAAATATATGCCCCAATTAGAGCCTCAAGTTTAAGCTACTTTTGCCCCTTTTATCTTTTCACTAACATTTGTTTTGGCCCCTTCTATCAGCTTTGCAGGATAAAGACCACAAATTTGTGATAAAAGCAGTGGAAGAAGCCTACAAAGGTGTTGAATGTGGGCATGGGGGTCCCTTCGGAGCAGTTGTGGTCCACAATGATGATGTTGTGGTCAGTTGTCACAATATGGTGCTCCATAACACAGATCCAACTGCACATGCTGAGGTTACTGCTATAAGAGAGGTCTGATTATCAAAACTACTATTTGGTTCTAAATGCTCTTTCATCTTTTTGGTTTCATCTGTTGAGTTGGGTTCATTGGTTGGTGGCTTAGCAAGTTATACCTAAGCTCTTAAGGGATTACAAAATCATGAATAGAGTCTAAAGGTTCTAAAAACATTCATACTTTTTCCCTAAACAATCAAAGATTTTGATTGAGCATAAATACAAACTGAACAAAAGGAACTGATCTTATGGAATATAAACGCTCTGACCATTTTGTTTCTGGGTTGTCCTATTTGTATATATAGCACGAAGAGGGGCGTCATAGTAGGGATCATTGTAAACATTCTTCCAGTCATTTATATTGTACTTAATTGAATCTTGAGTACTGATGGATATTAATCATTTCCAGGCATGCAAAAAACTGAACCGAATTGAGCTGTCAGATTGCGAGATATACACTTCTTGTGAGCCCTGCCCAATGTGCTTCGGTGCCATCCATCTCTCAAGGATCAAGGTCATATCTTCACTTTCTTAACCCATTCTGTTATCTTGGCAAACTTTCTCTAGTATAGTACTAACACGGTTTTCCCCTTCCTGAACAGAGGTTAGTGTACGGGGCCAAAGCTGAAGCTGCCATAGCAATTGGCTTTGACGACTTCATAGCTGATGCATTGAGGGGCACTGGGGTCTATCAAAAGGCTACCCTGGAGATCAAAAAAGCCGAAGGCAATGGAGCAGACCTCGCTGAGCAGGTCTTTGAGAAGACCAAGGAAAAGTTCCGCTTGTACTGAACTTTGTTCATTGTGTTCTCAAGGAATAATTTGCAGGAAGACTCTGAAACTTCTTTACAAGACTCTTCTTGCTGCAATTGAAGTCCATACTGCTTACCTGCTATGAAAGTTATGATCGGTCCCTTGTTAATGTGACCGCACTGCTGTTGATATTTGATAATGACGAAAACATTGCATTGGCTTGTAATTAACAGCAGTTAAACATTGCAAAGCTCATTCTGATTCCTTTTGTTTTCATCTCTGTTGAAACAGTGTAAATTCTGGAAAACTGGTTTTCATCTTCATCATTGAAAGTCAAAAGTCTTCCTATTTATAGTTCTGTTGCCTGGAATAATGCAGATGTGAGTTTCTAACAGGTTCAGCTCAAAAAGCTGTCAATGGCGAACGGGAAACCTGCCATTAGTTTTTCTTGCTTGATGGTTGAATTAATTTTTACAGTGGTAAATAATCTTGTCGTTTCCAGTCTTGGAGTGGTATTTTGTTGCAGGTTTGGGATATTCCGGGCACACATGTGGTTGTTTATCCTGAAAGTTTGATGATCTTTTGTATAGTTGTATGAGCTACAAAATTGTAGTATTAACGAATTACAACAGCGATGGGTCAGATCTGAAGATGCATTCAGCAAAGTCCTGTAAGAAAATATTATAAAATGTTACATCCAATAAAAATAATTTTTGTTGTAAGGTTCTAAACGAATAAATTATTTAGTTACCCTTATAGTCATTGCAAGACTTATCGCTATCTTATTAAATTCCATTCGGTTCTTATCCTTTCCCACTGTCTCTATAGTCTATCCTTTATAGTACCATACTGTCATATGTTCAATAATTGGAGTTCAGCTGATGTCTCAATCCCTCCATCCACTCTTGAACAACATTTGCTTTCTCTCTGTACATCGTTTTGCCCTTGTTCGATTCTGTTTGTGTCTGTGATTCTGTTCTGGATCTTCGATTTGTCAACAATGGAGGATCACAACGGTAAAACAGCAATTTCTGCGATAATCTTCATCTGGGTGTACATTTTACAAGTTTGACAGCTAGCTCATTTATACACTTTCCTGATCTTTGCACTTTTTGGTTGACATCAGTGATTGAAACCAAGGATGGAGTTGTTTCTGTGGCAACTTCTTTTGCTGGTCATCAAGAAGGTTAGTTCAAATCAATAAATTAAGCCTTTTGTTTCAACTATCAAAGAGTATTAAAAGATCATTAGGAAGTAATTTGCCATCAGCTGTGGAATATATCTATGAAAAGCCGCCTCTGTTTGGAGCTTAACATGTCATCTATCAACTAATAGGATGTAATTTGCACTGGATATTTTTCATGGTTTATACATGTCACAATTAGATCCTCACGCTTATGCTTCTTTTGTCGCCTTTTACCTCTTACCTTCCATTTGGTGTGGTCCTTGATATCAGCTGTGCAGGAAAAAGACCACAAGTTCCTGGTAAAAGCTGTAGAGGAAGCCTACAAAGGTGTTGAATGTGGCGATGGGGGTCCCTTTGGTGCAGTTGTGATCCACAATGATGAAGTTCTGGTGAGTTGTCACAACATGGTATTCAGTGACACAGATCCAACGGCTCATGCCGAGGTCACCGCCATAAAGGAGGTCGAATCATAGAACTTACTAGTTGGCTCTGAATGTTCTTCTTTCCTTTTGGTTTCATTTGTGACTTGGAAACTTCTCTATATTCGTATCTTTACCGTTAAGAATTAGATGTTTGAATGAAAAGAACTGATGCCATGAAGTATGAGACTCCTGAGTATGTTGTATAACTGTTAGTCCTGTTTGTATTTATAAAGCAAGAAGAGGGGCATCATAGTAGTGATAATACATAAACAATTTTGCTGTCACTAAAATGGTAATGCATCAATATATGCAGGCGTGCAAAAAACTGAACCGAATTGAGCTGTCAGATTGTGAGATGTACACTTCTTGTGAGCCATGTCCAATGTGCTTCGGCGCCATCCATCTATCAAGGATCAAGGTCATATACTGGTTCATTTTCTTCACCTATTTTCTTATGTCTGTAAACTTTTATATTGCTTAGTAATAAAAACTTCCTCTTCTGAACAGAGGCTGGTGTATGGGGCCGAATCTGAAGCTGCCGTAGCAGTAGGCTTTGACTACTTCATAGCTGATGCATTGAGGGGCACTGGTGTCTATCAAAAGGCTAGCATGGAGATCAAAAAAGCCGATGGCAATGGAGCTGGCCTCGCTGAGCAGGTCTTTGAGAAGACCAAGGAAAAGTTTCGCTTGTACTGAACTTTGTTCCTTGTGGAGGGTTCGGGTTCGGGTTCGGCTAGAGGAGTTGTAGGTCGGAGGTTGGGTTATCAGATTAGGGGTTAGTGGGTGTGGTTTGTTTTGGAGGCTCATCACTTCAGATATCTGCAGTGTATGTTTGTGTGTTGTGTGTCCTTTTGCTTTCAGATCTGTTAAAACAATGCAAATTTTGGAAATCTGTTTCTCTTTTTCATCATTGGAAGCCTAAGTCTTCATAATTGCTAACAGCTGCAGCTCAAAACCTGTCAATGGCTCATCGGAGACCCAATACCTGCCATTGATTTTGTTGCTCAACCACCTAACTTTTATTCTATAGGTGGTATAATGTGGTCGGTTTAGGATATTATGCGCACACAGCAGGTTGTTCAGCCTTTCCCTATCAACCATTATCCGATGGACAAGCAAATGCTCTACTCAGAAGCTTTCCAACAGGGAAATTTGCAGCCTAGCAAGTGGCAATAATTTGCTGGTTTATCTTACTTTTGTACATCATCAAGAATCTCACGAATGAAATCAAGTTTTCCAACCATCAAACTAACAAAACCAACTTCCTAGCTGTCTAAGCAAGCAGGTTCTGCCATATTGTTGAGCTTCTAGTCAGGATTAATTAATCAGGAGCAAATAGAAGCACATCGCTTCAAATCAAACAGAGCATTGCAAAGATACAGCTATGTCAACTCCAAGACCCATGTCTATTCATTCAATTCCCATATACATATACTCGGATGAATTGAGCAACCTTACATAAAAACTCCCACAGACTCATACCGCAAATTATTTCTGCAACTCACAAGTAAGAACAAACAAGAAGAAGAAGAAAAAGAAGAAGGGAAAAAGCATCAAACATTCACTAACTACACTATATAATTTAATCAGCCAGCCATGGATCAATGACCAAGAAATTAGGAGACTCATATCAACCTCACTACCCTACTACAATCCCAAACGTTTAATAAACCTGCAGCAATCAATTTCCTCTTGACCTCAGCTCCTCAAGTGACAACTTAATCTGATCCTGAACCAGCTCCAATCGCTTCGAATACACCTCCAACTCTAGTATCATCTGTTTCCTCCACTTCGCATCCATCCCATCGCCACCATGACCCAAACCCACTTCTGGAAAATTCATTGGGATAGCATTGGAAGCCAATGACCCGATTCCTTTTGATCCACCACCGCCCGAATCACTTCCACTAGTCAAATTACCAATGAACTCCTTCAACATTGGTGTCAAGCAACTCCTAACCGCCTCCTCCGACGGCGCTTGTACCGGGGCAGCAGCATTAACAGCTTCATATCCACCTCCCGAATTCAGATTCCTAGAGCCCTTCTCCTCCACCTGCACCCTCGAACGCTTCCTAGACCGGTTCGGAGTCCCCATGTTCATCATCATCATATTATCCGAGCTATTAATATCAATAGCAAATCCAGTGTAAACCCTCTGATCACCCACAGTGTGAGGGGCGGAGCCAATAGGGGCGCCCCCGCTAGGGTTAGGGTTAGGGTTTTGATCATCGTCGTCCAATTCGGGGCGATTGGCAATCGAATTGCCCCAAATTTTACCAGAGATCTCGAACAAGGTCTGATCGTGAGGGCTTTTGAGGACGAACTCCTTCCCGGAGCTGATTCGGCTGACGACGGTGCGATACTTCTTCTTCAGCCTCCTGAGCTTCTCGACGAGCTGGTTCTTGTTGCAGTCCAATTGGATCCTGGACTTGATCCGGTCGTAGAACGCCGTCGTATCGTGGTGGTGGCCGCTCCAATTCGGCCCTCTCTGCGAATTGTACTCCAAAAAGCCTCGCAACAGCTCGATCTCGTCCTCGTCGGTCCACAGCTTCTGGAACAGCTTCCTCGAGTCGTCGAAAGGCTTCTTCTCCACCGACGGCGTGGCGGAGGCGCCAGGCGCCGGCATCGCCACGATCGCGCCGGTGGTGGCCCCTCCGGCAAGAGCGGGCGTGACGGTAGGCGGATCGGAGCCGGAGCCGTTGACGGGCGCGGAAGAGGACGGAGGGAGGGCGGCGATCGAGACTGCGGAGGAGGACGAGAGGGGAACGGCGGCGAAGGCGGCGGAGGAGGTGGAGTTGGTCTCGTCGGAGTCGTCGGAATCGCCGGCGTCGGCGAATCGGTCTCCGGCCTCTTCTTCTTCATCGTCGTCGTCGTCGAGAACGACGTCTTTGAGAGGCTCGTCGTCGTCGTCTTCGTCTTCGTCCTCGTTGTAGACAGCGATGTGATCTTCCTCCGACGCCATGGAAACTGAGAGGGGAGAGAGAAAGGTGGTTGCTTTTTGGGGTTAGGTTAAGAATGGCTCGAGAGGGGGGTTAGGTTAAGGGCTCACGAGGAGTTGGTTTTTGTACGCCTTGTGTTGTTATGCGTGCACGACTTTGTGGAGGAGAGTGGGCCTCACGCGCTTAGGTTGGTGCGTGAGAGTTAATCGGCAGGTCCAAAGGGCGTTTTATTTGGCAACGACCAACTAGAATAACCAAAATCCAACAAACAAACGAACAAACTGGATTAACATATATTGACATGGATTTTAATTGAATTGAACTATCTAAAATCAAAAGGAAATTGGTTTAGATAGTTAATATGATTTTAGTTTCAAGCAAATTTTTGTATTCAAAGGATAAAAAAAGAATAATTAGTGATTGCATAATTTGCATGTGGGGAAGAAATATGGAAAGATGGAATGGATGGGAGGAGAAGGCGGCAAGGAATAGAATTGGTCTTGAAGTGGAAACAGTTTTGAGAACAGGAGGAGGTGGGCAGTTGGATTTGGTGGATATAGGGGTGGCACCCTGTCATGTTCTGTCCACTTGTCGATGAATTAATCCATCTAGGATTATAATTAGATTAGAGGGTTGGATTAAGTTAAGTACTGTTGAATCCTAAATTTACCCCTTGATTCTAGCCTATCTCATGAGAATCTTAGTGAAAAACAAGGTTTCTAAGGTTATTGTTGCAGACTATAGTCCCAGAAAGCTCCCGAAAGCTCTGCCAGAAAGTGTCAACAGAAAGCTCCTGCAGAAACCGATGGCTGACGCCTCCAGCAGGTCAAACGAGATCCCTAGATCTCCGGAAACCACTTCAACAACTTTGACCACGTTTTTCTCAACCTTCAGGAGCTATTTTCAAGGGAGAACAAGTCAAAAGTCATATTCAAAGGTGGACCTATTATGTGGCCTATTTTCTAGGGCGGTTATACCCACTTTCTCTATCTTGTAACCTTATAAATAGAGTCCTTAGGCCATAGAAACGTGGCAGAGCACATCAGAACACACAAGATCACAACACCCACGACTTGTATTCGTATTTCTCTCTATAGCTTGTAATTCATAACCCTCGTAGCTAAGATCGCCACCGCCGGCCGCCGCCGACCGCCACCGACCGCCGCCGTCTGACAGCTTTCTGAGCATCAGCCTGGACGCTTCCGGATCCGAAATCCAAAGCTATCGATTGTAATTTGTCGATCTATTATAATAAAAAGAAGATAAGCAATTTTCCTTATTCGCATAGTTGTTTCATTCAATTTATATTTTGTTTCTATCGCTTTCTATTGCTATTTTCTACTCGATCTCCCGACAACCGAAACCGATCGTAAACCTTTGGCTATTGACCTCCTCCAAAGGACGTTTGAGTGCTTTGTGCATTTTTCGTCCAAAACAATTTGGCGCCCACCGTGGGGCCGATAGCTAAAGAAAAAACGATCATCCTTTCGCCAAACTCCGGCCGTTTTCCATGGACGAACTTTTTGCCCGTCTAGATGCCTTCCAAAAAGAATTTGATGAATTCAAAGCCGAAACCTCCAGAACCAACACCGAATTGGCACAACTAATAGTTGAAAGTGAGTTTGTGAGATCGCAGGTACCGACGGACAGGACCATGCCTCCGGCAGTAGCTTTCCGAGAAGTTTCCACGACCACCGACGGGGCTTTCCTGCTGGAAAGTGTCACCGGTCAAGATACTGCTGCAGCTGTCTTTCCTAGGCATCAACCCACAAAAGATGTTGGGGTTGTTCCTACTCATCTCGACATCAAAGACATCATCAAGCGGGAGGTCCAAAAGCAGCTTAAGGCTCTTTACGAGTAGATCGCAACGATTCCCGGGATTCCGCGTCCCATGGAGAAAGAGCCCGACAACGGCTATGAAGCTTCTCCATTTGTGGAAGCCATAGCTGGGGTCGAGTTTCCTAAGGGGTTCACCATTCCCGATATGTCAAGCTACGATGGCACCAATGATCCCAACGATCATGTATCGATCTTCAAGCAAAAGATGATGACGGTTTCCATCCCTGGAAAGGACCGTGAAGCCATCATGTGCAAGTGTTTTGGGGCTACTCTTGAGGGCCCAGCCCTAAGATGGTTCCTTGGTTTACCACGGGGATCCGTGGAGTCATTCGCAAACCTCATTGATTTATTTAAAGTTCAATTCATAAGTAGTCGACGTCTTGAGAAGTATTCTAATGATTTATATCGAATTACGCAGGGGTATGACGAAACTCTCAGAGATTACTTGAATCGTTTCGTTCACGAGAAAGTCAAGATTCCCGATTGCAATGTTTTGACGGCTATCGAAGCATTCCGCCAAGGTCTTCAAACGACCAACGAACTTTATGATGAATTGACCATGAACCCGTGTACAACTTTCGAGGTTGTCCAAGCGAAAGCAATGACCCAAATCCGCCTCGAAGAAGATAAGGCTAGTCGGAGGATTCCGGAACATGACTTCCAGAAACTCGAATCTAGTGACCAAACCGCGGAAGATAGCGAATCTGTTCAAGAAAGCTCTGAAAGCGATAGTGAGGGCGACCAAGAAAGTCACGGTCATGGTCCAATCGCTCGTGATCGCAAGGAACATAGGTTTCATCCATATCGTCGCTAAGGATCTTATATTATTTCGCACTATACACTTTCTTTATGATTTCCTAAGCATACGTTACTAACTTGAGCATTGAAGGGTCATTGGAGAAACCCACGACCAACCCTTCTAGCTAATTGTCTTGTCTTGTAGAAAGCACATGAGGCGCTAACCGTCAGTTACGATCACGGTCTGATCATGATCAAAAGACATTCCTTACTAGAAACCATCGCTGACACTTTCTGCAGGGGTTTCGTGTCCAAGCCTCCAGTTTTCGGAGAAGAGACCCTCAGTTTCGAGGCATAGACCCTCAGTTTCGAGGCATAGACCCTCAGTTTCGAGGCATAGACCCTCAGTTTCGAGGCATAGACCCTCAGTTTCCGAGACGAAACCTCAGTTTCCGAGACGAAACCTCAGTTTCCGAGACGAAAGCTCAGTTTCCGGGGCACCACCTTCATATGACGGCAAGTCTAAGCCCTTGGCTAGCGGCTTCGGTCGAGTCTTAGCTAAAGGCTAGCGACTTTGGTCAAGTTAACGCCCGACGCTAACGGTTTTCGTCAAGTTAAACGCCCGAGGCTACACGACTTCGATAAAACCAACGCTACCGGCAAACGACTTCGGTCAGGTCCGTGCCTTTAGTTGACGACTCCGATCGAGTCCATGCCCTTGGCTAACGACTTCCTTCATAAAGACGCTAGTTGACCAGAAACTCCATCAACGGGGTACTCTTGCAAACGATGAAGCATCCGGTGAAAAGAATGAAATTCATCTCGCCCGTCTCCTTACCTCGACGACTAAGATGAATTTGGGGTATTGTTGGACCCTAAATTTACCCCTTGATTCTAGCCTATCTCATGAGAATCTTAGTGAAAAACAAGGTTTCTAAGGCTATTGTTGCAGACTATAGTCCCAGAAAGCTCCCGAAAGCTCTGCCAGAAAGTGTCAACAGAAAGCTCCTGCAGAAACCGATGGCTGACGCCTCCAGCAGGTCAAACGAGATCCCTAGATCTCCGGAAACCACTTCAACAACTTTGACCACGTTTTTCTCAACCTTCAGGAGCTATTTTCAAGGGAGAACAAGTCAAAAGTCATATTCAAAGGTGGACCTATTATGTGGCCTATTTTCTAGGGCGGTTATACCCACTTTCTCTATCTTGTAACCTTATAAATAGAGTCCTTAGGCCATAGAAACGTGGCAGAGCACATCAGAACACACAAGATCACAACACCCACGACTTGTATTCGTATTTCTCTCTATAGCTTGTAATTCATAACCCTCGTAGCTAAGATCGCCACCGCCGGCCGCCGCCGACCGCCACCGACCGCCGCCGTCTGACAGCTTTCTGAGCATCAGCCCGGAGGCTTCCGGATCCGAAATCCAAAGCTATCGATTGTAATTTGTCGATCTATTATAATAAAAAGGAGATAAGCAATTTTCCTTATTCGCATAGTTGTTTCATTCAATTTATATTGTGTTTCTATCGCTTTCTATTGTTATTTTCTACTCGATCTCCCGACAACCGAAACCGATCGTAAACCTTTGGCTATTGACCTCCTCCAAAGGACGTTTGAGTGCTTTGTGCATTTTTCGTCCAAAACAAGTACTCACCTATAAAATGACTCCATCATCAGCATTACTAGCTGTATTACATTGGAAAACGTTGCCTTGTTCTTACTTATAAAAACAGTGTTTTTGTTAGAGGCCACCTTGCAACCAAAAAAGACGTCATTTTGATGACTATGCCGAATACTAACCATGCATCAGTACTCTGTACTCATCATAGGTACAAGGCTAAAAAATAGATTAAAAGGGGCATTCCGAGAATTGAACTCGGGACCTCTCGCACCCTAAGCGAGAATCATACCACTAGACCAAATGCCCTTTGTTGATTATGTAGGAAGGTAGAAATGTTTCATTCAATCCCTTCAACCTGATCGACCGATGACATTTCAGTCAGAGAAGTTCATTTCTTTCCATTTTGGATAGGTTTTTGCAGACCTTTGCAGATTGATCTCTTCAGCAACTTTAAGTAGTAAATTTACTCACGCCTACCATTCATGTAACTATATATGTACGTAGTAGGAGAGAACATATCAGTCCAAAAACCTGGGTACAAAAAAATAGATAAAATTCATTCTATGCTTCATCATGTATATGAGACCGAGCTGATAAAATGCACGGTTAAATGAATGTATACAAATACAATAATACCCTCTAACTTTAGGAAATCAAAAACAAAATCATTTGATGTGCAACACCTTATCCGCAAACAACAATAGCCTAACCAAACTATTAGCCGGAAACTTCCTAGCAAACAAGAAACACACATTCCCACCCTCCCCATTATACTCGCAACTCCGTTTGTTCCTCAAATCCTCCAAGAACTCAATGGTCACTAACGGCCTCTGGAACGTCCGAGGGTGGGGCCCACCGCGCGACCAGTCAACATAAGTCAGCGTCCTGTTCGAGTTCTCCCGCCAAAACCGGATGCTAACGAACGTGGGCAAGTAGTGCTCGTCCCCGTAGCAAGAGCCCTTGCAATGCTTGTTGAACACGCCAAAGTACTTTTTGTCGGACACGATTTGGTGGGCCAGGGCGCGGTCGATCTGGAACCACTGTGACCCTTTTCTCCATTGGGCCAGGCTAACGATGGGCCGCATCCGGGTGCTGTAACGGCCCCTGCCCACTGACCCCGGGAGGTCGTAGGCCTCGACGAAGGTTTGGGTGGAGTTGACGAGGTAGGAGTATATGGTGGAGAAGTTGAAGAGAGGGATGCAGGATTCGGATAGGAGGACGAACCGTTGGTTTGAGGTGTCGAGCAAGGCGCTCGCTAGAAGGCGGCGCTCGGCTTCCACCATGGTGAATCTTCCCCATTGCACCTCCTGAACACATTGGTTGAGGGAAGAGTAAGAAACTTTGTATGCAAACATTGATCAAGAACTTATGGTAAGATTTAACTCTTTTGTTGTATCTTGATGGGTTAATGTTGTAATTTCTACGGTGTTCTATTATAGTTTTGATAATGGGCCGGCCCAAGATCCATTCAATGGATCAAAGGAGCATCTTATTTGAATGGGAACAAGGGCAAGGGATGAAGGCTGTGAGATGTAAGAGCAACTCCAAGAGTTTCTCCAAATTTTTCTTCAAAATGGGGAAATAAGAGACATATTTTTCAAAAAAATTGTGATCAAACTCCAACAATTTCCCTATTATGGAGAATACTACATTTATATCCTCCAATCAAAAGCCTAGATTTATTTCAAAAGAAAAAATAAATAAAAATATAGCCAATGAATTGATTTGGAGAAACTTGGAGAGATCCCCAAATTTGGAGAATGTCACTCTAACTTTGGAGATTTTCTCCATTTTGGAGAAGCATTTGGAGAATCTATTGGGGCTAAAAAACACCCATAAATCTCCAAATTTGTAGTATCCAAGAAAATGGAGCATCTGTTGGAGATGCTCTAAAAGTTGTTCTTTTTTTGGCTAGAGGAAGAGAAAAAGAGTAGAATCGAAGTAAAGGAGAACAGAAACAAGAAGATAGAAAGACTTTGCTTTAAGAATGAGATCTAATACTAACGATTTAGAGTCCGGAAAGAATAAGAAGAAACAAGAAAAGGGCTAAAAAGTGGTGGGAATGTTGGTTGACAAAAAAGGGTGAGTTTGGTACACTTTGAAGGCTACGTTTGGTCCGGTTTGGAGGTTGCCTTCATCAGAAACTTAAGTTGTTAGCTGATCTTGATTTAACTTAGATTAGTTCAACTAGCATCTAATTTTCTAAGAAACGAGTCAACTTCCAATTACAAGTCAGAAAAAAATTGACGATGATTGTAAGAACAACAGGAAGTGGCTCAGCATTTCATTGACCGGAGAAAACCTGGAAAATGAGTTGTACTCGTGAGAATAAACTGCACAAACCATCTAAAATCTATAATCATTTATAAGTAAGTTTACATTCAAACTTAAACACACTCAAGTTACTCTAGTAGCTCAAGTATTAAAAAAACATAATACTATTGACATTCTATATGATCATTACTAGCTTGTAAGAAAATAAACACTACATATCTATCGATAACACTGTTATAAAAATTCAACAACAAAAAAAAACTCTTATAAAAAAAATATACTGATACTCTATCTGTTTCAATGTAGTTGTCCATATTGAAAGTTTCTAATATTTCACACAATTTGTCAATTTTACATTTTTTTTATTTATACTCATAATAATTATCTATATTGTAATCATTATATTTTATGATGTCTCCTTACACTAAATATTTATCCTATATTTATACGTATAAAACAGAAAAAATAATTTATTTATTAGTATAATATGTGTAAAATGTCGAAATGGACAACTATTTTGAACGGATAGAGCTGGAGTAAATTCTTATGCAAAGTGGCGTAGATGCGCTAGAAATTAGTGTGTTTAAACGGCATATGCATAATTACGTAGTCATGATTCATGAATCATGAAGCTGTTCAGTTACCAAAATTAGCGGTGTCCGCTCCATTGGACAGCCTTTTTTACGCAGCCCGAGACCCCTCGCTCGGGATTGGCAATATACCCAAAATCACCCAATTTGTTACACAACAATCAATCGGAAAAAGAAAACTGACCTTGCTGGGTATCATTCGACCACGGAACACCGAACCGGGTTCAAAAGCGGTGCCATTGTAAGCCGGCGGAAAATGGACGTAAACGGAGTAAAGCCGAGGGTCGTTTGCAGCCTTGAAAAAGCGGTCCCACAGCTCGGCCAAATGCAACGGCCCTTTCGCCAAGAACATGAACGCCACCTTCGGAACACCCGCCGCCGTCGGCCGCCCAATCAGCCTCGCCATTCGCAACAGCTCTTCGTCGCCCATTCCATGCACCAACGAATTCGGTGAAGCCGGTCTCGGTAATTGTTGCGGATCCCATGAGGAGTTTTGGGGCGGCGTTGCGGGCGCGGGTGCGATCGGGGTCGATAAATGCCGGGACCGGGCTTGGTAAACCGGGTTCAGTATATTGAACCCGGTTAGGGCCGAGGAAGCGAAAACGGCCAAGGCGAGGACGGAGCTGAAGATGAGTAGGCAGACTACGAGTACTTGTAGGATGGAGTGCTGTTGCTTCGATGAGGACGACGACGACGTCGTTTTGTCTGGGATTTGGCTCTTCATGTTGCCGGTGGCCGGCGGCGGACACCGGGGTTTTTTTATATTATTTTTTTTAGGAGAGGGAGGGGAGGGAGTTAGATTTTTGTTCTTGGGTTGGATCTGATCCTAGTTGTTTTTATGGACGTTGTAAGACTTCCTTCCCTAAAAGGCAATTGCGCCAGCTGCTGCCTATTAATCGAGATACATATTGTAACTCCCTTCCTAATCCAAAACAATTCTCATTCATGTAATGTCCAAATTTATTATTTGGGACCATATTATTCGTACGTGACATACGCAAAATTATCAAATTAACAAACCCCTAATAACATAAAACTTTATAAAAAAAATGTAGATGAAAGTACTAGATTATGAAATTATGGTGATTTTAAGGTTGATTTCTATTTTTTATTTTTGAATTGTTAATGGGGGTGTGATTTGGAAAAATATAAATATAAAAGTTTATAAACATGAGTTGTAAAGGCAAGTTTACAACTATATATATGATGGTTAAGGAAATATTACAGCTCGAATCCGGATGCAAAAAATGCAGGATTAAGAGGTTATCATCGTTTTTAAGCAAGGGGATGAAGTAATTACTAAATACTACGAACCAATCAATACGACGCGCAGATTTGAATTGATACGTACGACGCGTATACATAATTAGGAGAATGAAGATTTTCCAACAAACCAAAGAGGAAATACTTGCACAGGTTGGATTTTTTTGTGGTCGGTGCATGAGAATGAGTTGGGTTTACGTTTTCTTTGAAAATTCACAAAGAAACATATATAACGTCAAACATAGATCGTGATTATTGAATGAGTTAAGTAGCCCCGATCATATCATGGGGTAAGAATCGTCAAAGATAGTAATTTGAAGCATGTGAAAGAATAATATTACACATTTTAGGGTTAAGTAGAAAAAAATGTAAAGTTGTGTGTGAGAGAATAATAGAGGCCACGGTTTTAGAAATTGGGCTACTTGAGAAAGTGTGGTCGATGCAGATTGTTGGAGAGTGTGGGCTGGGCCGTCAAACGGAGCTGGTCCAAGTTCAAATAGAACCAATAGACGTGCAATAAAAGCAATATAGTATATAAGTATATTAGAACAACCCACTTTCTTAGTTAAATCAATAAGTTTGAGACCTGAATATCTGGCCGGAATTCTCTGGTGTGTTCTGTGTTTGGCTTGCGCTGGGGGGAATGGAGGTCGATCCACCCCCACCTCCTATCTTGCAGGGGACATCGCACTTTCCTACCTTGGCTGATAGTTTCGCTGCAGCCCAGGCGAAGAAAATCTCGTTTAAAGAGATGGTGACTGGAATGCAGGGGGCGCCTAGCACCCCGCAGGAGGATGAGTTAGATTATGATACGGAGGATGACCAGCCTCCGGCTGTTATCAATCCCAAATGTCCCCCCGTCCTCTTTACGGCGGCAGAGAAGAAGGCCATGCGTAGGCCCTGGTGGCGCTCTCTGATTATCAACATGTTTGATAAAGGACCGGGCTATGCCGTTATCAAGAAAGCTCTGGAGAAGAAATGGAGTCCGAAGGGCAAACTCACCCTAGTGGATATTGGAAATGCTTATTACGTTGCCAAGTTTACTAATAATGATGATTATGATTTTGTCTTGTCACAGGGTCCTTGGATGATTGAGGATAACTACTTGATGATTCAGAAATGGAGGCCCAAATTTGATCCCTACAATGATACCAAACAAACTCTGTTGGCTTGGATTCGTATCCCAGGAGTTAGTATGGAGTTCTTCAACGAAGTCTTTGCTGATAGAGTGGGCAGTTTGATCGGAACGGTTGTCAAAGTGGATAAAACCACGCTCGCTGCGAACAGGGGTCAGTTTGTGAGGCTCGCCGTTGAAATTGATGTGTCAAAAAGTCTGTTGTCCAAGGTTGAGCACATGGGAAGGGAATGGCCTGTCTCTTATGAAGGACTGAGAATGGTGTGCTTTAAATGTGGTAAGGTGGGTCACTTGGAGGAGGACTGCGTACCCGAGCCGCCAATAGAGGTTGACAACGCGCAGGGTATGATTGCTGAGGTTCCGCCCAGACCGTTTGTGCCGCCCAATCTCAAGCCAGTAGGGGACTTTGGCAACTGGATGCAAGTTGTCAAACTAAAACGCAAGCCAAGAGTGCCCTCAGAGTCTAAAAACGCTAGTGATCAGACTGCTATTCCCGCCGTCCAACCTATTCAAATCCCGACTCAGCAAGTTTCTAGTGCAGGAGTCTCGGTCCAGGGCAACAAGGGGTCCAGGGCAAAAGCTGGCACTTCGAACCCAAAGAATACCAGTCGGGCGTCGGGATCATGGTTCGATGTGCTCCAATCTATGGAGGAAGACATGCCAACTGAAGCGGATGAAGCGACTCCGGTAGCCCCAGTGCCGGCAGCTCAAGGGGACGCATCCGGCACAAAACCGATGGTTGTTGTTAGCACAATCCCGATAAATCCGGAAACTTTTCTAAATTCCAAGGGCAAGTCGCCAGCTGTCAATCCGGAGGTTAGGCAAATTGAGGATTTGGCGCTGATCCAAAAGGCAGGAAATCGTGTGTCAGCCAAGCGTAAGGAAAGAAGAGAAAAAGCTGTTTATTTACCCAAAAATCCCCAAGCCAAGATATCAGTTGTTGCAGATATGGAAAATATCGATTCTAATTTGGAGCAGAGTATATCCGATTGCCACAAAAAGCTATCAACTATGACGGGCCGGGCGCATACGTTCACACAGGAAGCCAACAACCATGCCAACCCTAACTTGCAAAACAAGCAACTTTCTAGCGATCCTAATATAGAGTTGGCTCTGCCTTTTGATCCCTCAACGAACTCTGACATTGTGATCTTCAATGATGGCAGGCCGTCTCCAAGTAACCACTCCGGCGGTGATCACGGAATTGGTGTTGAGCAGTCAAAGCATCTTGGTCTCGAACCTCCGGACGGGTCCCTTCCAACCGGCTCTCCCCAAGCTAGCCACGACAATGATAGCGGAATTTCTCCCTCTGCTAACAGAGACCAATCCGCTCTTATGCAGGATATCGATGGCACGCAGTCAAGCTGATGCCTTTGCTCGTTTTAACGAAGCAAGACAAGAAGTTAGGGACTCTCTCTCGCATTCCGATCAAGTTTTGTTCCGAAACTTTATTTACAATAGTTTACCTATGAATAACATCAGCATGATGATTTGGAATGTCCGTGGCGCGGGTAACAGCCGTTTCCTTCAAAGTGTGCGAGAGTTGCTTCGGTTACACTCTCCTTGCGTTCTGGCTCTTGTTGAACCGAGAATCAGTGGCACTAGGGCGGATGATGTGTGTAGCAGAATGGGGTATGACGGCATGATTCGTATTGATGTCGATGGGTTCACGGGCGATATTTGGCTTTTTTGGAAGACAACAGAGTTTGTGGTGGTCCCTATTTCTCTCCACCGTCAGCACATTACGATCGAGATTCACCGTCGCGGGGAGGTGCCTTGGATTTTATCTGCTATCTATGCAGCTCCGAACCCAGCTCGTCGTCGGGATTTGTGGGATCACCTCAAGCACTTTGCTCATCTCAACAACAGGCCTTGGATTTTGGCAGGGGATTTCAACGCAACTATGGGGTCCCATGAACGGTCTCGTGGGTCGCAGAGTTCGTTGTGGGAGTCGCAGGCTTTCAGTAACTGGATTGACGAGCTTGAGCTGCTGGACCTTGGGTTCTCTGGGCAGAAATTTACTTGGAGAAGCGGTGGTGATCGGGGAGCTTCTCATGCGGCGAGATTGGACAGGGCTTTGTGTAACGATGCTTGGCGGATCCGCTTTCAGAATGCTGTTGTCAAACATCTGTTTGCCCCTTGCTCAGATCATGTCCCTGTCTTGGTGTAGACAGAACCTGATTTGTGCGCAATTCCTTCGGGTCGCTCGTTTAGATTTCAAGAAGCGTGGCTTTTGCACGAGAACTTCAAGGGCTTTCTTGAGGAGTTTTGGAGATCGGAGGACTCGCTGCCAGCTGCGCTGGAGCACATTGTTGTGGATCTTAAGGGCTGGAATAAATCGGTTTTTGGCCATATCTTCTCTCGCAAGAGAAAATTGTGGGCGCGTCTTGAGGGCATTGCGAAGGCCTTAGACCGATATCCTTCACGGCATCTAGTGGCTCTAGAGAAGGACTTGAAACAGGATCTCGAAGACGTCCTTGATCAGGAGCAGGCTTTTGGCTCCAAAAAAGCAGGGCGAATTTTCTCATTGATGGGGACCGAAATACCCGTTTTTTTCACCTTTCCACTATTGTTTGACGCAATTCTAACAAGGTCTATGCTCTACAGGATGATGCAGATTCTTGGATTGAGGATCCGACCCAGGTGAAAGAGTTGGTGCTCAACTATTTCAAAAGCTTATTTGTTGATGGTCCGAGGGCGGACGTTTCTATGTGGCCGACCATCCACCACTCTTTCCCTCATTTATCAGAATCCGAGATTAATCTTTTAACGGTGAATTTCCAGGCGGCTGAAATTCAAGTAGCGCTCAAGTCTTTAAATCCTCACGAAGCCCCGGGTCCGGATGGCTTCCCGGCGGGTTTTTTTCAGCAGCATTGGGACATTGTGGGCGATCAAACCTTGCACACGGTGTTACGTGTGCTGAATGAGGGACTGATTCCTCATGGATTTAGTGATGCACTTATTCAATTGATAGCTAAAACTGATGTTCCGTCTTCGCCTTCTCATTTCAGGCCTATTTCTTTGTTGAACATCGCCTTCAAAATTGCGACCAAGGCAATTGTATATAGACTGAAGCCGGTGCTTGCGAAGCTAGTCTCCCCTGTTCAATCAAGCTTTATTCCGGGGCGTCAAATTGTGGATAATGTTGTCCTGGTGAAGGAGGCGTTCCATACCCTTTCTTCTCGGAGCTTTTCGGGGCGCGTCATGATGCTGAAGATTGACTTGGCTAAGGCCTATGATCGAGTTCGGTGGGATTTCTTGCGGGATACTCTCAAGCTCGCTCACTTCCCGGAAAATCTCGTGAAGGTGATAATGACCTGTCAGACTGAGGGTTCTATTGGTCTGCTGTGGAATGGTGCCAAGGCTGGAAACTTCAAGGCCACAAGGGGTGTACGGCAAGGCGATCCGCTGTCGCCGTATCTTTTTGTGCTTTGTATGGAGAGGCTGTCCCACATTATTCAAGATGTTGTTGCGGGTGATCTCTGGAAGCCAATGCTTCTGGGGGGAGTTCCCTTATCTCACCTTTTCTTTGCCGATGACCTGATTCTCTTCGCGGATGCCTCGATTGATCAAGTTCGGGTTATCCAAGATTGTCTTGGCCTATTTTGTTCTATGTCGGGCGAGAAGGTTAACTTTGAAAAAAGCTCAATGGTTTTCTCCAAGAAAGGGCGAATGAATTTGAGGAACGACATCAGCACCGCCTTCAATATCCCGGTTGTGAGCGATTTTGGCAAGTATCTGGGCGTTCCCACCATTTGTGGCAGAGTTACTAATGCTAGATATGATCACATTCTGGAAAAGGTTTCTGCTAGGTTGTTTGGCTGGAAGGCAAGTTCTCTTTCCTTGGCGGGTCGTACAACTTTGGCAAATTCGGTTTTGGCTAGTCTTCCGCTCTATACTATGCAGTCGACTTTGATTCCTAGGGAAATTTGTGATTCGATTGATGGTAAGATTGCCAGTTTTATCTGGGGGTCTACTCTGGCACAAAAGAAAATGCACCTGTTGTCGAAAGAGAAAATTGCAAGGCCAAAGAGTGAGGGTGGTTTGGGTGTTCGGAACATGAGGCACTCTAATTCAGCTTTGCTTGCTAAACTATGCTGGCGCCTCATCAAGGAGAAGGATTTGGTGTGGAGCAAGGTCATTTGGGGGAAGTATGGCGGTGTTGGTGCGGTCTTGGATCAGTTCGAGGAAGGTACAGGTTCGTCTCACTGCTGGAAAGGTATTTGTCATGGTGCTCAATGTTTAAAGAAAGGGGTGCGGTTTGCGATTGGTAATGGGCTGAGTACTCGGTTTTGGACCGACCCCTGGGTGTGTTCTCAACCTTTGTTGGAGCTGGTGTCCTTGCAAATCCCTGAGGAGTGGCGGGAGGCCAAGGTTTGCGAGTATTGGACTGGGGATGGTTGGAATTGGGAGGTTCTTTCTCAATTTCTTGCCTCAGACGTCTGTGAGATGCTTAAAGCCATTGCTGTGTCGGATGAAGTTGATATACTGGATGAGCTTTTCTGGGATGGCACGACCTCAGGGGTCTTTTCTGCCAGCACAACTTTGGATTTGATTAGGAAAGAGGAACCTAATCCGATTAATATTGATTTTGAGTGGAAGCTGATTTGGAAGTTGCCTGTTCAGCAAAGGGTTCGGTCCTATGTGTATCTTCTGATTCATAATGCTGTTATGTGCAACGCAAATCGGTTTCGGCGTCACATCTCTTCTTCGGATGAGTGCCCAAGATGTGGTAGCTCGGAATCGATTTTGCACCTTCTCCGTGATTGTAGGCCTGTTCGGGATGCTTGGCTCGCGTTGTGTGGCAACAGCCTGCCCCCTGCTTTCTTCAGCCAGCACGATCACAAGGCTTGGATTTTGGCCAACATCAGGAAACTTGATAAGTGGAGCTCCCTCTTTGCTAATGTCTTGTGGTATGCTTGGAAGATCAGGAATCGGTTGGTGTATGATGGTGAGGATGATCTTGGAGGTCTCACTGCGATTGTGGTGTCGACGGCGGAGGACTATGGTCGGCTCTTACACAGTCGTACAAGCAGTTCGTCTGGAGTCTGTGTTCAGCAAAGTGGGGTGTCTTGGAAACCACCACCGGTCCTCTAAGTGAAGATGAATGTGGATGCGTGTTCAAAGGGGAACCCGGGGCCGGCTGCTGGGGGTGGTTTGATTCGGGATGCCTCAGGGGCCTTCCTTAATGGGTTTATGTTTAAATGTGGCCATTGTGATGCTTTGACAGCTGAATTATGGGCAGTGTTTTATGGCTTGAAGACATGTATGCACCAAGGTTTCCTTAGGGTGGAGTTGGAGTCCGACTGTGAAGTTGCAATCAATGCACTGCGCGATCCTTCCTCCGCACTGCTGCGCCACCACCCGATGATTCACCGTTGCCGTGCGCTGTTGATGGACTCGAGCTGGGAGGTGAAGCTGTCATTCACTAGGCGTCAGGGCAACATGGCAGCTGATGCCATTGCTAATAAGGCTCTTTGTTGTTCTCATTCTTACTTTGAGTTTGCTGTTGCTCCTAATTATCTTGCTAGTTTATTAGCCTCTGAGCAGGCAATTTGTAATGACATTATTTAAGCTTATTCAATAAATTCGGAGGAGCATGGCTCCGTTTCTGAGCAAAAAAAAAAAAAAAAAAAGTTTGAGACCTAAATTAATATTTAGAAGCATCATAAAATTTTGTTATAAGTTTTCGGGGTTCATAAGAAACAAGCAATAGATCAATATTTGTGAAACTTAAATCAATCATACAATTCGCATCTTCATAACTTTGAGACTTGTGAACCTAACTTTTTGCACTAAATATGACGACTCGACCATAATAATTCAGTTAGTTAGCATCACATTTGATTTGATATACATATTCCTTTCATGCTTATGCAAAGTATGTTTTTTTTTTTTGGTAGAATGCAAAAGTATGGTTGTTTGGATTTTGATATCTTTACTAGTAGAATAGTATCACGTGATATCAATACAATCAGGGCCGGCCTTTGTGCGGTTCAAGTGGTCATTCAGAACAGGGCCCCCAAAAAGTTTGGGCTCCAAAATTTTCCAGCTCATTATACATGTGCTTATTATATATTATTATCTTTTTTGTATACGTAATCCTGCTATTGCTTTTCTCTTTCTTTTTGTTTTTCTCTTTCGTTTTCTTTCACCAAAAGCAATGATAACTTCTCCTCACACACGTTTGCAGATGTCAACTTTTACCCATCTATACTATATATTAAAGTCGGGGAATTTCGAGCCTCCACGTTAATTCTGGTCCCACTTGATTAACAATTTTATATATTTTATTCTTCCTAATTATCTAATCTTTATCTTTATCTTTTTTCTTATCCATAATATATCTATCTTTAAAGACATATTATTTATCTTTAAAATTTCCATAATTATCTAATCTTTAATTTTATTTTATTTCTTACTCATCTAATATCTATTTAAAACAATATTATCTATCTTTAAAATTTCCTTCCATAAAAGATACATATTAATTAACTTAATCTTTCAATTCTCATTTTAATCTAATTATATATAAGAACTAATATATAGTATAGATTATACTATATATTATACAAATTAACAAAAAAAAATGATCATTACCCGTACATGGTACGGGTCTTCAACTAGTTAGACTAATTCCAATTTCCAAATCCTACTAATCACCTACTATCCTAGTAAAATAGCTTTACCTCACCAAAAAAAAAAGCAAAATAGCTTTACACTAGGAATTGTCATAATGCAACGGCACTTAATTTTATTTGTACTTCATTCCCAACATTTAAGTGTAAGAATTAAGATAATTTAAAAATATTAAATATTTTATATATTTATATTTATTTTTTATTGTAATTATTATTAATTATAGGGCCCCATTTTAATAATGACACAGGGCCACTAAAATTACCGAGACGGCACCGAATACAATGAGATGTTATATGTAAATACAACATGGCATTTGGGGGAAGGTAGAAGATGGATGCTAGTATAAATTATGTTAGTTCGATCTAACTAGTGATTCTTTCGTCTTTGCCGATCCACTCGTGTTTTTTTTTCGTTCAATGAGATCTTCACGCATACTCCATGTAACCAGGTTGACCGGGCAGCTAAAGTCAAACTTGAATTTCCTGGTCAAGAGATTTATAGCGGAATGTCAATGTCATCACTGAACCGGGTCCCACCCCTCTAAAGTCAGATCACATAAACCTCAAGCCCACGACTATTTTCGATCACATTTCGACAAAAACGAACAAACATAGACTTCCCTTATAAAGTCGCTCAATCGCCTATCTTGTTCTTGAGGCAATCGCCTATATTGTTCAATCCCACATAGCCCAAATCCCTCCCACGTATATAAATCCAACCATGAGTCCACTAATTAAATCTCTTAAACCCTCTATCATCAACCGTATCAAACTCAGCCCCAACAACGGTCAACTCCTCATCACCCTCCTCACAATCCTCCTCCTCACGTCGCCGGCGGCTTCCCTAACGCCGCCGGCGCCGGAACCATACCAAGCCGACAACATCAAACACGGACTAGGCCTAATCGTGTTCGTCCTCACCGTCTTCATTTTCTTCATGGCCTTCTTCTCCATCTACCTCCGCCACTGCAGCGACGCCAGGAACGGCGGCGGCATCGGCGGCGGCGGCCGTATCTCCGCCGTCATCATCGGCCGCTCCCGCCGGGGAAACCGCGGCCTCGACCCCGCCGTCCTCGGTACGTTCCCGGTCTTCGACTACTCCGCCGTCAAGGAGATGAAGATCGGGAAGGGCGCGCTCGAGTGCGCCGTTTGCATCAACGAGTTCGAGGACCACGAAACGCTGCGTTTGATCCCCCACTGCGACCACGTCTTCCACTCCGAGTGTATCGACATGTGGCTCGACTCCCACGCCACGTGTCCCGTCTGTCGCGCCAACCTCGCCGACGACCCGCCTGTTGCGGCCCAAACGACGACCGCCGAGACGGGGACCCGAAGCGACGACGTGGCGGTTGACGTGGCTGCAGGACAGGTGGGCGAGTCGATGGAGCAGCCGCTTAACGCGGGGCCTCGGCGGTCGTTGGTTCGTAGCCGTACACGTGTCGGGTCGTTTGGGCGGCGGAGATGGTTCGGGTTGTTCATGCGGTCGCACTCGACCGGACACGTGGCGGTGAGTCAGCCGGAGAGTTTGGAGCGGTTCACTTTGCGGCTGCCGGAGGAGGTCAGGAGGCAGATTTTTGGCGGGAAGCTGAGCCGGACGACGAGCTGCCTCGCGCCGTCGACGGGGGAGAGCAAGTATCGGGTTGGGGACCGGGTCGGGTTCGGTGGGTCTTATAAAGAAGGGAGTAGCCAGCTGGGGAAGTTTGGGAGCGACCGGGTCAACCGGTGGGGGTTTCTGCTTACGACGAAAATGGCGACGCCTGATGGCTTGAAAGCGGCTCCGGCGGCTCAGCCTGGTTTGCCGCCCGTTTGATAGTGAGACTTGAGAGGGAATTTTATCTTTTATAACTCTTTTGGTCAATGGAAAATTAGGAGGGTCAGGATCACGATGTGTGTACAAATTACTATACTTTGTCACTGTCTAAAGTCTAAACTATGTATAGATACAATTGTGTATTACTTGACCATTTCACTTCTTTTTTTCCCATTCGTTTATTGATTGGTTTAATTTTTTTGGGTAGAAATTGATTGGTTTAATTATTGTATTTTGTACTCGTAGATTGCATAGACTGTTCACTCGAAATCTCACATGTTCATCCTACATTAATCTTAGGAAGTTATTTGAGTGGTAAGAGATTTGAGATCGAAAGAGCTTGAAATTAACAAAACATATATATGTGTTCCGACTTCCAAGTACAAATGCTATGTACACGCCTTCTCCTATCGTATAGTACTTACACTAGAGAAATGAAATTGTAATTTTTTTCCTCTTGCAGATTTCGCAACAAATTATCTTAGTTTTGTATGATTTTTTTTGCAAATGGTTTTTGCATTAAGTTTTAAATTTGCGATGGCAAACTTCTTAGGTAGGAGGATTAGGATATAGGAAGCTTCGTACGATCGTAAGCACTAGATAATGCCGCATATGAATAGTTGAATACATCATGAATGCTGGATAATTAAGAGAAAAAAAAAATTGTATTATTTGGGAATGGTCAATGTACGTATATTCCTGATTTTTTGAATTGATTGTTTCTGGTTGACCTCAAAGTTATTGGGGGAAATTGTATACTGTATTAAAAAAACATTGGATATTAGGATGGTCTACCCTCTACGAAACAATTCACTAAGAATAAAAGAACATGTTCTTGGGAAATAAAAATGTTGAGATCTGGTATAATGGTTTCTCTACTTAACTTTCATTCTGTCAAAATCTCTCATGTGGGTAGATATTATATTGTAACGTTGTGGCTGATCTGATTGCAAAAATGGGTCATAGTTTCTCAAACACTACCATCTCAACACTTCCAGGACTTCGTGTTCTCATCCGAAAGATTGCTCTAGGACGTCCCCCATAAAGGGGCACCTAATCATTACCTTTTCAAAAAAAAAAATCACCATTTTTTTGGTCGAGAGGCACGCCCTAGCAAGCTTATGTGTTCCTTCACCTTCCATGTAGTGTGCAGAGTCATTGGATCATGTTATTCTTACCAGTTCATAGAACGTACGTACAGCTTGATTGGTCCTTGCAAATTTATTACCTTCCAAGATAGTGAAACTTTCTACGGTATAAGCAAATGACAGGTTAATCTATGACGTCATTTGATTGGTTTTGACTTGCATTCCACTGGTTTTTAAACTCCTAACTAAATCCAATACGAATATATTAAGATTCCAAAATTAAGCCCGTATTATTATTATTATTTTTTGGTCGAAATTAAGCCCGTATTATAGATTCACAAAATAACTAGCTATGCTTAATCAAGCTATATTTATAGCTGTAGTACAAGCTAGCTAGGTGTACGTTGCTCTTCCCGCCTTGGAGTAAAAATCTGTTTCTTGGGCAGCTTCCACTGGTTGGTCTGACGGAGTTACCGCTGTAAAAAGTCAAATTCAGGTAAAGCTAGACGACCTGAGTTAGCTACGTGTAAATTGGCAAGGAGTTCATTTCCCACATTAATTGATTAGTTGCCTGATCGATCAACATCATTTTCAGCTTGAGCCACATGTACGTATAGTATTATTTTGTACTTGAGGTTGGTTCTCGTTTGTGAAGAAATCTAATGTGGGTGGTGGCCACCGCAAATTTAGATGTGAGGCTTGGTGACCACATATGCTGCCTAAATCATGATGAGATAAGATACTAGCAAGGGAGCAAGAGTTTTGTACTCCTGACCGCGAACCATACCTGAGTCCGGTTGGTGAAGTCCTGTCACATTAGTCTCGATATAAAGGTATTATCAATTTTTAATTTTTTATATTATATCTAACTTATATAAAATTTAAAACAAGAATGTTAATCATTAATTTGATTTATTCTCTTTTGATCGTATTAATTTAAATTAATTTATTAAATAAAGTTTGATACAAATGGTTAATTATGTGTTTTTTTTGCGCAAATGGTTAATTATGTTTTTTATCAGAGAAATGGTTAATTATGTAGTGGTTAGCGAAATTCCAGCCAGTTTAGTATCTTTTGTAGTTGCGGAATTTCATAACTGGGTCAACTTTACACTCAAGTATGTAGGTAAATTAGGTTAAACGTCTCATCCTTTTTTTTTAATGGTTTAGTATGGTCTCTCCTTTTATTCTGCTACTACTTTTTTAGTAGCTATTGATTTAAATCGATCAAATTTGTTGCTAGCCTATACATATATGAGTATAAGAGTAATAAGACCATAACGAATGAAGTCAACGATTTGCAATAAAACTAAACCATTCGACTTCATTTATTCCAAATAAAACGAAGTCTTAACTATTTGCACAAAAAAATAGATTAATCGGATGGGATTACACAGGATCTTTTCAATTCCCCTTTATAATGTACAAATGCAATCGGCCACAGAGAGTTGAACCCCACTCCTCTAGCACGTCACGAAGGCGGCGGCGCCGCCACCACGATCCTAACCTCCGGCAGCAAGGCTCCGGCGGGAGAAGGAGGAGCAACAACGGGGGCACGGCAATAGGGACACGTGGCGTGCGAGCGGAGCCACACGTCGACACAGCCAGAGTGGAACACGTGTTCGCACCCGGGCATTAAACGCAGCGTTTCGTTATCTTCAAAAGCCCCCAAACAGACCACGCACTCTGTCCTGCCCTTGCTAGTCGTGGCCAGGCCCTCTGCTCCGCCGACGAAGCTGAAAGTCGGCAGCGTCTCGATGGCCGAGGCGTCGAGCCCGCCGATGGGAGGCGGCGGCGACGGCGGCGGAGCGACGGCGGCTCGGAGGCGGTAGCATCTGCAGAGGAGGACGAAGATCCAGAGGGAGAGGAGGGAGGCGATGAAGGCGTAGAAGAGGAAGTAGATGGTGATGTAGAGGATCGAGTAGCCTGATTCGTCCATGGATTTTTGTTTTGTTTGGCTTAATTGATTGATCTGACTTCTGAGGGGGATGAAAAATGTTTGTGATTCTGAATTGGGGTGAAGAAGTTTCTAGATGAGTGGGAGGTGTGAAGGGGTGAAGGTCAGGGAGCGCACGGGCATTTACTGAATTGTTGATTAAAGGCAGGGCAATCTTTGGAAATTCTATATTCGATGAACCATGAACTCCTCCCACAAGAAAGTTCAAAGTTGTTGTGTACCATTGACCTTTGGCGGAATGGGATCTGCTTAGTAACAATACCCCGATGATTGGATTTCTTTTGGTTGTTGTAGAATTTCAAAATTATTAAATCTTTTTTTTATTGTTTAATGTAACGTATCATTAGAATACTCTAATATATACTTGGTAGTCGATGTTAATTAGTAGTACGATAAAAGTTTGACCCTTTTAGGCTTGTACGATTTCATGATAATGAAAATGAGGAATGACTGATTTCAAACATTATAATTCTTCATCGTGAATAAGAACTCTAAACCTTAAGGATTTTAAGTCATAGTCATTTGGATTGGTTCATTCCGGCAACATACAAAACAACATGTCCGAGCTAGGAATAGTTCATTTCGATTTTTTATTCCATTCCGATTCCGGATTACAATCCGATTCCAACAAAAGCTAACAAATATTAACAATTTTGAACTCAACCAATTAAGTTACGTATATATCTAAGTACAAAATTTATTAATTTAAGCAATTATCATTTTTTTTTCTATAAAGGGTAAAATATGAATGGGCGAATTACACAAAAACGTTACACATGGAGTAGTTCATGCGCAAAATGTTACACGTCCCAACTCAAAAGAGCTTGAAATGTGAAGCCGAGTATATATAACAACTTCCCAGATCAACCAACCTTACCCAAATTAGCCCAAGAAGCCCATATAGCATTGCACGTATTATATACACACAAAGTCACAAATTGATGATTGGTCTCAATCTCACACCGGCGACTCGCTCGTTGGTGCACGAGCTGTCTCGGACGTGGGCGGAGTCTTCAAGTAGGCGCGACAGCAAGGACACGTGGCGTGAGCGCGGAGCCAAACATCGACGCACTCCGCATGGAAGACGTGGGCGCACGTCGTGATCAAACGCAGCGTTTCGCCCTCCTTAAACGGCGCCAGGCAAACCACGCACTCCGTTATCTCACGGCCAACCCCGACGCCGGCGCTCCCTTCCGTTACGGCCGCCGGCGTGTAACTGAATTTGGGAAACTCCTCGATCTCCGACGGGAGCAGCCCACGCTCCGGCAACGCGCCTCCGTAGCTGGCAGCGGCCGCGACCGCCGCCTCCTGGCGCCAGCGGGGCAGGAAGCAGCAGCGGAGCCATTGCCTGTAGGCGGAGAAGAAGCACGATATAACGCAGAGCACCACGAACGTCCACAGAATGGATTTGAGTACAACGCCTACAATTGAATACCAGTCCATCATCACTATATTTGAAGGTAGTTATTTGTGTATATATGCGAATCTTGATTATGATAAGTATGCTTAATTTCTGTTTTACATACATGTTGTTGTTATGGGTTATGTATGGAATTGACTAAGTTTATTTTATTATATTAATATGAATATTTCGCAAACCAGGGCTTCAACTAAAAAGTGGTATCACCGATATATTCAAACAATTTTGTTTTGTTTGGCAAGTGGGATCATCACCCTACCATTTCAAACAATTTAATTTTTGGTTAATAGTGATGGTTGGACGTAGAAGGATGGGCCGAGCCCATTAGATTAATTAAGCGTGTCTAATCAGGGTTAGTCTTGATGTTTTTTGCTTGGCCCAGCAAATCAATCAATAGGGTAATGCTCCACTAGGGCTTGCAAGGATCAAGTCTTGTATAGCACGAAAGACACAACAATGGGAAAAAGAATTGGTACTTGAAGGGCAAGGTAAGTTTTGTAATATTATAAGCATGTCATCGCTATAAATAAGAGAACAAGGCTATGCGCTAATAATGCGTTAATAATTAACACGGAGAAAAACAAAGCCAAGTAACACCAACCTACCGCCGTCGTCGTCTCTTCTATGCGTGTTTTATGTTGCCTATACGTGCAATGAAGGTGAACTTGCATAGAAGAGAAAACGACGGCTGTGGTTTGATGTTACTAATGAATACGTAGGTGCCAATTGTTATAGGATGGACGAAGTCCCGTTACAGTCCGATCTTGTCAATATGTGTAATCAACGTTAATTACATTCGTGTATATGTTATGTTTTTGTTGAGATATGTTGCTATTAGGAAATATCTATCTTAATTTAGGATAAGATATTAGTGTATCTATCTTTTGTATCTTGGAGTCCAAGGATCTTGGCTCTATATATTGTACATTAATTCACAAAGAAAATCAAGGGACAATTCCCACATATCTCTTGCGCTTCTCTGCTTTCTCATGGCATCAGAGCCAAAACCCTAAACTTGCGTTTTTTTTCGATCTCCAGAATTCTCTTTCTCGTTCATCGTTGAGTTACAAACGATGGCGGATGATGCTACTCTTTTGGCTGCTGCTCAGGCAGAGGCTTCGGATTATGCTGCTCGTCTGGCTGCTGCCCAGGAAGAATCCCAACGCTTGGCTGCCTCTCGTGATGAGATGCTTCGCCTTCTTACCGCTCTTCAACCCCCATCCTCTTCTTCGTCCACTGCTCTTACTACTTCGGGTGATCACAAACGGGGCGCTCTGAATGTTACGTCCCCATATTATCTTCACCCCTCTGACCATACCGGCATGAAAATCAGTCCCGTTCTTTTAAAAGGCGATAATTATCAAGAATGGGAAAAGGGCATTCGTCATGCTTTTCGGGCAAGGCGGAAACTTGGCTTTATTGATGGAACTATTCAGCAACCTGAGGTTAATACTGACGAATACGAGGATTGGTGCAGCGTAAATTCTATGATGGTGGGATGGATTTTGCAATCTATTGATCTATCTCTCCGATCATCAATTACTTATTCTGACTCTGTCAAGACTCTGTGGGATGATATCAAGCAGCGTTTTTCTATTGGAAATGCGCCTCGTATCCATCAACTTCGTACTGAGATTGCTCGTTGTCAACAGAACGGACAATCTGTTGCTGCATATTATGGACGCTTGAAGGCATTACAGGAGGAATTGTCTACCTATCTTCCAACTCAAGGCTGTTCTTGTGGTCTGTGCACTTGTTCCTGGACCAAAACTCTACAGAAGGCTCGTGATGATGAAATTCTCCATCAATTTCTCATGGGTCTTGATGATAGCTACAACACTGTTCGCTCTAATCTTCTAGCGCAAGATCCACTTCCGGGTCTAAACCGCACCTATTCCACTATTGTTCAGGAGGAAGTTCATCGGAATATTTCCAATGAACGGGCTAATCGATCAGAGCCCGGGGCGTTCGCTGCACAACAACGATCCACCAGTCGCTCACAATCAACGCCCAAACCAAATTCATCTCAACCAGCCACTTCTTCGGACTCTGCTCGCCGTCCTCCTGACAATCGTGTATGCACACACTGTGGTAAACCTGGCCATGAGGTCAGTTCTTGCTTTCAACTCACTGGTTTTCCAGATTGGTGGGAAGAACTGCGTCAGAAACGTGCTGCTGCTGGCTCGACTTCATCTTCAAATCGTGGCGGGCGTCCTCCAAGTGGTGCTTCTTCTACACCACCACCTATAGCCCCGTCCAATCGCACCACTACTGGTCAAGCCCATGCAGCGTATTCTGTTGGCCAAACCGCCGCTTCTTCTATCTCAGATGCTGATCGCTCTGCCTTTCGACCTGCTGTTTCAGATCCCGACTGGCACCGTTTAATGGATTTGCTGCATAAATTCAAAGGCTCTTCCGATGATACTTTGAGTGGTAAGAGGTCTAGTGAATGGATACTCGACACCGGGGCTTCGTTTCACATGACCGGTTGTCGGGATCTTCTTACTGACTTGCATTCTGTCAGCCCATCTACTATTATCTTGCCTGATGGCTCTCACTCTCTTGCTTCGCAATCCGGCACCGTCATATTAAATTCTGATCTTAGTATTCATAATGTCTTCTATGTTCCGAATTTCACTTGCAATCTGATTTCCATGATTTCTCTTATCTCTGAATTGGGATTGCTGGTGACCATGACTGATAAAATTTGTGTGCTTCAGGACCGCATTTCGAGGACGGTGATTGGAGTGGGTGAAGCAAGGGATGGGGTCTTTTGGCTATGCTCACGTCGTCTTCCGGAGTCACTTGGCCGAGCTGCTGTCACCTCTGTTGCAAGACCTGAGCTTCTACACAAAAGGATGGGTCATCCTTCTTATCAGTCTATTTCCTGTTTGCCTGGTGTTTCTTCTGTTTCGAAACATATTACAGAACCTTGTTCTATTTGTCTTAGATCCAAACAAACTCGTGATAATTTCCCATTAAGTATTAATAAAGCTGCTGGATTTTTTGATCTTATTCATGCCGATGTCTGGGGTCCTTACAGTGTTTCTTCAAGCTGTGGTGCTCGGTATTTTTTGACTATTGTGGATGATTTTTCACGTTGTGTTTGGGTTTATCTGATGAGTACTAAATTTGAAGTGCCAAGATTAGTTGAGAATTTTTGTGCCTATGCATCAACACAGTTTCAGGCACAGGTTAAACGATTCCGGACTGATAACGGAACGGAGTTTCTTCCGCTCAAACCTTTCTTTGCACGCTCTGGAATCATTTTTGAGACATCATGTGTCGCTACTCCACAACAAAATGGTCGTGTCGAGCGCAAACATCGTCACTTATTGAATGTAGCTCGAGCTCTTCGATTTCAGGCTTCATTACCTCTGAAATTTTGGGGTGAATGTGTGCTGACCGCTGCATACTTGATTAATAGAACTCCGTCCAAAGTTCTCTCTAATAAGACGCCATTCGAGTTGCTCTTTGGAAAGGCGCCTTCTTATGATCATTTACGCATATTTGGATGCCTATGCTTTGCATCCACACAGCCCAGAAACCGAGACAAGTTTGCGTCTCGGAGTCGGCGGTGTGTATTTCTTGGCTATCCATCCGGGAAAAAGGCTTGGCGACTCTTTGATTTGGAAACTGAATCTTTCTTTGATTCCCGGGATGTTGTATTTGATGAACATCAATTTCCGTTCAGCTCAGACCCTGCTGCGTCGCCTTCAGAAACTGAAGTTTCTGAGCTGCACCCGACAATTTTTGATGATGTCTCAGCAGCTACTCCCACGCCTACAGCCAGGGGGAGCAGCCCCTCTTTGCCTACTCCTAATGACTCAGCTGATCACTCTTCGTCTCCATCTGATTCATCTTCTGATGCTTCCGACAATGACTCTCCACCACCAGTGCAACCCCCTCTGCGTCGTAGTACTCGACAACGACAACCTTCTACTCGGCTGCAAGACTTCGTCTGTAATACAGCTTGCCCTCGAAAAGACCCCCCCTTCTCTACACCTTCACTCGCTTCATCACCATCCTCAGGTATGCCTTATCCCATAGCAAATTTTGTTAATTGTGATAAGTTTTCTAAGCCACATACTCAGTTCTTAGCAGCTGTCACTTCCACCTTTGAGCCTCGTACCTATGCTGAAGCTGTTGCTCATCCCGAATGGCGTGACGCCATGAAAGCCGAGCTCTCTGCCCTAGAAGCCAATAACACTTGGACATATGCTGATCTTCCTCTTGGAAAAAAGCCCATTGGTTGTAAATGGGTATTCCGGATTAAATATAAATCTGATGGCACCATTGAGCGACATAAGGCTCGTCTTGTCGTCTTGGGAAATAAACAGGTCGAGGGAGTTGATTTCAATGAGACCTTCGCTCCTGTCGCTAAGATGACTTCTGTTCGGCTTTTCTTGTCTGTGGCTGCCATTCATAAATGGGAGCTCCATCAAATGGATGTCCATAATGCCTTTTTACATGGTGATCTTGAGGAGGAAGTATATATGACTCCACCTCCCGGGTTTTCAGTTCCGTCTGGGAGAATTTGCAAGCTGCAAAAATCTCTTTACGGTCTTCGGCAGGCTCCTCGTAATTGGTTTGCTAAGCTCGCTTCCGCACTCACTCGGTATGGCTTCTCTCAATTTACGAGCTGATTACTCTCTGTTTTCTCTTCGTCGTCATGGTACATTGTTGCATGTTCTTGTATATGTCGACGACTTGATCATTGCCGGAAACGACTCCACTGCCATTTCTCGGTTCAAGACATATTTGGCCTCGTGCTTTCACATGAAGGATCTCGGTATCCTTAAATATTTTTTGGGGCTGGAAGTCGCACATGGACCAGCCGGCATTTACCTCAGCCAGCGCAAATATGCGCTTGAAATCCTGCAGGAGGCAGGGCTGCTTGGAGCTAAACCTGCAGACTTCCCTATGCCACAGCATCACGACTTGAGTACGGCTTCCGGGCCTGATTTTGCACATCCTGACCGCTACCGGCGTTTGATGGGTCGACTCATCTATCTGACCATCACTCGTCCCGAGCTGAGCTACTCTATTCATATCCTGTCACAGTTTATGCAGGCCCCGAAAGACGCCCATTGGCAGGCTGCTCTTCGTGTCTTACACTACATTAAGGGTCATCCCGGCCAAGGTCTTGTACTCTCGCGTGATAGTTCCTTACAGCTGACCGCCTATTGCGACTCTGATTGGGCTGCTTGTCCATTGACACGTCGCTCTCTTACAGGATATTTTATTTTACTAGGGACCTCTCCCGTCTCTTGGAAGACTAAGAAGCAACCAACAGTTTCCCGCTCCTCCGCCGAAGTTGAATATCGTTCCATGGCGGCTGCCTGCTGCGAACTCTTGTGGATCCGTTCTTTCTTGCAATCACTTGGCTATCGACATTCTACTCCTATGAAGCTCATTTCTGATAGTCAAGCAGCTTTGCACATTTCCGCCAATCTTGTATTTCATGAGCGTACCAAGCATATAGAAGTGGATTGTCACTTTGTTCGTGATTTGATTTGGTCCAAGTGTGTCCAAACATCTTTCATCCGCTCATCTGAACAGCTGGCTGACATCTTTACAAAGGCATTAGGGCGACAACAGTTTATTTATTTGCTTGGCAAGTTGGGCATTCGTGATTTGCATGCTCCAACTTGTGGAGGAGTATTAGGAAATATCTATCTTAATTTAGGATAAGATATTAGTGTATCTATCTTTCGTATCTTGGAGTCCAAGGATCTTGGCTCTATATATTGTACATTAATTCACAAAGAAAATCAAGGGACAATTCCCACATATCTCTTGCGCTTCTCTGCTTTCTCAGTTGCGAAAGCATTATAATCTTTAGTAATATCTTACGAATAAATATGGAGTTGATATGGAGATATGGAGGTGATGACCCTGATGGAGTTGAGTAACATCGGCTGCCCGTGCGTGCTTCGTGCTGTCTATGCAAAAAAACGTGAAACTGCACGGCGAAGACGATTCAGTGGATGCGGTTTGATCGTGCTAACACATGCCAATTGACGTTGCAATTCGATCTTGGGCCACAAGATATGTGAATAATGTGATCAAAAGGCCGATTCCTATAATAATTCTCTTATTTAATTTTAAAATAACGTATTTTACGAATGATGTTACAATCTTCAAGATGTAGATCGATTGTATTTGTATATAACTAAAACTGCTGTATCTAATAGACAGAAAATACCGAATGTCCCAATTTCACCAGTTCAATTCTGTATATGTAACTCTTGCAAATAATTTTTTTTCTGGCTTACAATAAAGTTTATTCAACTGCTCATGCAATTTTTTGGGAAGTGGTATACTGGTATATATCGGAGTACAAATTTTCCAAAATCACGAAGAAATCGCAGTCAGTTGTATACAAGAGGTACACCGTACATGGTACGGGTTCAGAGCACCACCCGAAGATGGTTTGGCTCGATTTGAGCCGAGAAGGGCTCTGGTCTACACCGTGTCGGGTGGAGGAAGGTTTCGATACACAGGGCAATAGGCTATCCATCACGTTGGCGGATGGTGGGTCGTCTGTGGTTGTGGTTGGTATACACCGACAAAGAGAAGAGGGATACCGAGTCCATGGATTGGATTAAACGATACACGTTTCGCCGTTGTGACAAGTTCTTGTACCTAATTAAAGAAGAATGGCGAAATGTTGTTGTGGCGTGATGGAGATGAAACGGAGGATCTGCCGACATGGTACAACCTTGGGACTCACTCTAGCAAGGTCGTAGAAATGAGGAGGCCCTCTGTGTTAGGGAACAGGGCGGCAACAACAACAACAACAACATTTACCCAGGTAATCTCGCAGTTGCAGGATCTGGGGGCCAGGATGAGGGTATTCCAGACCTAGATGGAATACGCCCGAAAAGACCAAGTCAAACGCTCCAAAACAACCAAAAAACTACAACCAACAAAGAGAGAGACCCTAAAGAGAAACTAAAACTAGAAATGGAACTCAACATAAAGGAACGCTTAAAAATAAACAAACTAGCTAAATAACGCCAATGCTTTAACCTTCAGTTCAGAAAGTCTGCTCTGCCAATCCGACTACTAGTTATCCACCACTCTGATCCTCTCCCTCCAACTCTCTCTGCACTGAGCCAATTCCACTGTAATCCCTAGCAAGCTGATATCTTGTTTAATGTTGTCCATCCAACGCTTCTTCGGGCGACCTCTACCCCTCCGGCAATCCCCAAACTCCAAGTGCTCACACCTCCTCACTATCGCGTCCGGTGCCCGTCTCTAAACATGTCCAAACCATCGAAGCCTTGCTTCCCGAAGTTTGTCTCCTATGTTAGCCACTCCCAAGTTGCCTCTGATGTCTTCATTTTTAATCTTGTCTAGTCTCGAGTGACCACACATCCATCTGAGCATTCTCATCTCTGCAACTGCAAGTTTCTGTTCCTGAGCCTTCGTCGTCGGCCAACACTCCGCACCATAGAGGATCGCTGGCCTTATCACCCATCTGTAAAACTTTCCCTTAAGCTTCAGCGGCACCTTCCTATCGCAAAGAACTCCTGATGCTGCCCTCCATTTCTGCCATCCTCTTTGAATACGAGATCTCACATCCTCCTCAATGCTCCCATCGCTCTGCAAAACTGAACCAAGATACTTGAAGCTATCCCTCTTTGCAACGATCTCATCCCCCAGCTGCACCTCATTACTTGACTCATTCTCTGGCCCGAAACTGAACTCCACGTATTCTGTCTTAGTCCTACTCAACCTAAACCCCTTTGATTCCAACCTCTCTCTCCACACTTCCAGTTTGTTATTAACTTCCGCTCTAGAATCCTCCACTAAGACGATATCATCTGCAAATAACATACACCCCGGAACCTCTCCTTGGATGTCCTTTGTCAGCACGTCCATCACGAGCGTGAACAGAAAAGGGCTCAAGGCTGATCCTTGATGGAGACCCATACTCACTCTAAAAAACTCTTGCGTGCAAACGCTCGTCCTTGACCCCTCATACATGTCCCGAATGAGTCTTATAAACGTATTTGGCACCTCTCTGGCTTCCAGACATTCCCAAATCAGCTCTCGAGGGACTCTGTCGTAACCCTTCTCTAGATCTACAAACACCATATGCACGCTCTTCCTCCTTTCCCTATACGCCTCTGTCAACCTACGCAACAGGTGAATAGCTTCTATTGACGACCTCCCTGACATAAACCCAAACTGGTTCACTGACACCTGCACTATACGCCTCAATCTCAGCTCAATTATCTTCTCCCACACCTTCATTGTATGACTTAAGAGTTTTATACCTCGATAGTTGCTACACTGCTGAATATCCCCTTTGTTCTTGTATAAAGGGATTAACTTACTAAGTCTCCACTCCTCCGGCATCTTGGCCGTCCTGACGATAACGTTGAAAAGTGCAACAAGCCACTCTAAGCCTCTGGCTCCCAGACACCTCCAAATCTCAACCGGGATCTCATCTGGTCCCACTGCTCTCTTACTGCCCATTCTGCGAATCACTGAGCTGACCTCTGCCCCCGAAAAGCGCGTGCAAAACCGGGATCTCATCTGGTCCCACTGCTCTCTCATATGGCCTTATATTGAAAGCTTGATGCTTACTTAATTAAGTAGAGATTATTAGGGTCCTATGTTTAGTGACTATTTGTGTTATCTTATGCTATTTTAGTAGAGATTATTTGGGTCTTATGTTTAGCCATTGTTTGTGTTATCTTGTAAGACTGATGATGGGCGAATAATTTTAAGTGCAATTGCATGAGGTAAAAATGCTCATTTTAACCTTTGTTACTCGATGGAGCTTCAGATCGGAGAGGAATTGGATCACTATAGTCTCAAACAACTTGTATACGTATATAAGCCTAGCTATGTGGTGTTTATGACACGTACGTACAACTCGTGTAGAAATGAAAGCATTGTAAATGTTCGTAACGTATTTTACCACGCATATTTCAAGCTGAATTGCGACCAAAATGTAAATTGATAATATAGCGAATCCATCAATAGAGTCACCAGAGCAGCAAACTTTACAAGAACAGAGTGCAGCTGGCTTGTAGAAACGCGCCTGTAACTGCCAGCTGGCACGTACGATATAATGACGAAGCCACCGGAATCGTTGGGCCGCCTGCCAAATGGAGCTGTAATATTTTCGGCAACTAACCAAACTCGGAATATGTGCCTGTGCTCTTATTAACCATTTGTGTGCAAGAACATACACTTGGCCATGAGAATTATGTATGAGTTATGTATGTCCAATCTAAAGATTTGCTAATTAAAGACAACTACCCGTGCTTCAACCAAGTCCAATGACGGTAAAATCAAGCCAAAGTTAGAGGCCAAAGTTACCTTACAAATGTGAGCATAAATATTGATAGGGTTTGGGCCATAAATAAAATAAAAAATAAAAGCAGAAGCTTATTCAAAAATGAAAGATATTGTAAAGCTATAAGTTGTTGTTTGGTTTTCACTTATCTTTTAATTAACAAAATTATAATTTTATTAAGGGAACCTATTATATGAGTGTTTTAATTAATTTTCCAACATATGCGTGATTAAGTAAAATATATCATAACATAAGAGTGATTTTTTAGTCATTTAAGCATATTATTCATGTTCCAGAGAGACACAATCAACCAATACATTCTTTTTATAATAGTTTTGTTCAATAGTTTAAAACACACACCCTTCCCTCTTAAAGGACTAGCTCTCTTAAAAAAAATGAACAACGTATGTCATCTGGGCATTGAACCAAATAAAAGTCTATCACAAAATGGTGTCGATTAATATAGTTGGATTACGTATTTTGCAATTATGACCTATTTTGGAGCCTAATTACGTATTTTGTAATTAGGCTCTGCTTGAGCCGTTTTTGGTATATAATATATCGTCTGCTTACCTTTTTCCAAAAAAAAAAAAAAATGGTTATTCGACGTTTTCTGGTAATACTTTGTTGTTGTGGCACCAATCATTATGAAGCTGTTAGGATCGATGATAAAATCTTGTAGGTAGAACCTTACTACGTATATTCAAATGTGGAATTTTTTAAAACCTTATTACGTACGCAGTACATATCTACACACATTGCTTGTTTGATAACATATGCTTTAAAATATTCGTTATATTTTATGTTATTATACTCTAGATGATTAAATAAGTTAACCCCTCTCACCACTATTATATATGGTATAAAATACGCTCATTATATAAAACAAATCAACATTCACCCCCTCATGAAATTAACCATGCCACGACGTTTCTTTCATAGGCTTTTGATTCGTTGTGTGATTTACTTTGACGTTGAAACTTCTGATAGGTTACAATAATATCGGTGATTTAATTAATTCATGTGATTGTAATAGCAAACCAAACAATCACGTACTCAACCTCCAATTGTATGTCAAATTCCGCCTCTTTGGTTTTCTAATTTCCGTTCTCGACCTAGCTTGTGCCCTCGTCAAAACAGGTAGGAAATTGCATATTATATATCAAGCTAGTCTGCTAGACCGAAAGCATTTACAACATACAAATCCTGAATTAACCCCGATTAAGTATATATGTTCCAAAACTTCCAAACCTTTGCACACACAACACTAAAAGAAACAGTTAAACAAGTAAGCAATGACGTACCCATAGTTATATACATAATTAATATACATGTGCAACAATTACACAAGTAAGCAGTGACGTTCAATACTTTACACCGGCGACAGCGCGACGTCGCCAGTCTCGACGTCGGGCTCCGCCCGCAAACTCGCGCGACAGCAAGGACACGTGGAATGGGAGCGGAGCCAGACATCGACGCAATCAGCGTGAAACACGTGTCCACAGACCGGGATCAAACGCAGCGTTTCGGCCTCCTTGAAGGCCGCCAAGCAAACAGCGCACTCCGTGATCCCTCGGCTCATCTTCACGCTGGCGTCCCCTTCCACCTTCGGGTAAGTGAACGTCGGAAGCTTCTCGATCTCCGGCGGCCCCAGCCCGCTCGCCGTCGACGACCCTGCTCCGGCTGCCGCCCACGGAAGCAGCCGAGAGCGACGCCGGAGACAGCAGCAGCAGGACTCGTAGAGGTTGACCGAGACCCAGATCGAGAGGAAGAGTAGTATGACGACCCAGATCGTGGATTGAACTACTAGCCCTACAATTGTATACCACTCCATTTTCTTGTTTTTATCGATCCAACGATTTATTTGAATGCTATTATATACATATATGTGTTCGAGTCTAATTGGTTTTGCTTTGAAATGTATTGGTTTTTTTTATGTGTGTGCGATGTACGTAGAAGACAAGGAATTAACGTCATTTGACTTTGTGTGGATTTTTCATTTATTATTGTTGTAACGAGAGATCGAAACGAGAACAATAAAGCAAGAACGAGGCAATAAAGCAATACGTGGTTCGGTAACGGTGTGTTATCTACGTTCACGGGTAGAGAAACCGTATATTATTACGGGAGACTGAATTCGGATTACAGAGCTCTAGGTATTTGGAGAGTTTATATAGTAACTCAAGAAACCCTGGGTACAATTATGGACCGCAGACCCAAAACAGATTATGATAGGCCCAGAAACTGAAAACGTAGTGTGATTCAGAATCAAGGTACATTAATAATTTCATAGAAAAGACACCTAATTAATACGCTATGATATGGTGTTTAGCTTTGTTCTGTGATTTATGTGTATATATAGTTTAACTTAGTTACCATAACGTACTTGTTATCAGAGTTTGTTAGCAAGAATATATACGTCGACCTCCAATATGTTCGATCCTTCTGTTTTTTTTTTTTTTTGTCAATTTTATGTTTACAACATTTAGGGCAAACAAGTTGCCATTGTTGGAAATTGAATAAAGCTAGCTCCGATAAAATTTTAGAGGAGGACAAATGATTCGCTCACTAATTTGTCTTCAGCATATAGAGTTTTTTTGTTTCTTTTTAATTTAAACCAGATGTGCAAATATGTTTGAATTGGCCAGGTTTGGACTTCGAATGGGATATAATTAATATATATTGATCATTGATGTCCAAGCATGAAGCATCAATGAAGAATCTGTAAAACGAGTGTTTTATATTGACAGGTGAATATCTCTTTAGACATTCGAAAGTCCATGTATCAACGAAGAATCTTATAATATTGTCAGCACATATTACTAAAATAACAAGTGAATATCCCTTGACACAATCGAGGAGTTTATAGGCTCCGTTGAATAAATCGTAGTATTGTACGTTTGGCTACACAATTATGTACATTGAAGAGTTGACAACCTACCTTATGTACATATGCATTGAGTTGCGCAACTACTTATAAATATGTTTTTAAATAAAAAAGATTCTTATTACTTTCGAGCTCCACATATGTATATGTTTAAAATAAAAAGAATTTTAAAATTTTGACATGGTAATATTAAGCAAACATATTCATATAGATATAGTGTTACTAAGGTTTGAACTATTATTGGGAAGTTGACATCCTAATTGCGGATATTATGAGGTTTCTCATACGGTTCGAGTCGGTTATAGTAACTTAGATGATATGGACGTTAATGTTGTGACCGGTAAAATTGCTAAAATGGGTCATGAGTCATGACTACCCATTGAACACATTTGAACTGTCAAGAGCTATCAACTCTCGACCATGAGGATGCGCAAGGATTACCCTGTGAAGGGTTGTCTCCTAATTTTTACCAAGTAAAAAAAAATAGTGTTACTGAACCTTTTTGAGATGGTAGTATCAAGCAAACACATTCAGTGGAATCGATGATATGACGATCGAAAACATTTCAATCAAGTGTAAAGTTTTAAGTTGTTATGTCACATTTTGGATTCCCACATCATCAATTTTACCGGAAAACTTATCGAAAAAGGCTTCCGAATCGTTTTTGGTTAATTTCGTGATAGTTCGTATTATTGGTGATGATTTCCAAACTTGAGATTATTATTGTTTGAAAGTTGATACTTAAGATTATTTTGAGTCATTTTTTTTTTTTAAAAGAACCTACAACTTGTCTAAACAGTTTGATCAACATATTTGGGCCGAATCATGACCGGCCCATAGATCTGGACCTTTTACATTGGGCGACACACACAATACCACATTCTGAAAATCGGTCCAAATCACACACGGGAGAAATATCACCGAACCACAAAAACGACATCGTTTAGGAAATCTAAACAAAGCGGTGTCGGGAAACTTCATAGGCAGTAGGCACTCTCTGATTCATGGCTTTTTTACTACCGACTTGAATTGGTCGACATAAGTTTTTTTTTTTTGAGGCAAAGGTCGACATAAGTTTGGGATTTACTGAAGTAACTCAAAACGCGTATTTTGTCTCCCTCCAAATTAATTCTCCCTCATTTTTTATCAGACAGCAGCTCAACACATCTTTAATGCTCCTAGAACCTTCTCTTTTTTCCGCGATCGATTATCCATTTCTCCTCTCTCTCTCTACATTATCTTCTAAGAATTGGAGAAGCCCTGACTCCGAGGCCTGAGATTTCATTAACTACAGACAAAAATCGCCACCGCCTTTCTCCTTTCCTCTTCCGCAGGCAACTTGTACTAATATACATCCCAACGTGCCCACAATTCTACTTTCTCATACATCACAATCGCTATCTCTTATCATTCTCTCAACTACTTTCTATTATAAATTCGAAAACCTTTCTTCATGAATACCCAGGTTTGTTTTGCTCTTCTCTGTTCCATCCTGCTTTATTTGCTCTGTTTTTATCATAACCCCTTCTTCTTCTTACTCTGTTTTTCTTCTCATGTCACAGACGCACGTTCTTAGCGTGAACACGGGATGTAAATGCAAAGGGTGCGAAAGAAAAGTCAAGAAGCTGCTCCACAAGGTCAATGGTACGGACAGATCAATCCTACGCTCCTCAAAACTTGCTTCTTTTAGTAAGTTAACTGATTTTCTGTTAATCTGTTGCAGGGGTTTATGCAACCTCTGTAGATGCGGAACAGGGGAAGGTGACCGTTACTGGTGACGTGGACCCTGACGTGCTGGTTAAAAAGCTTAACAAATCAGGCAAACACGCCGAGATTTACGGCTCCCAGAAGGGCGTAACCGTGCTCAACAACAAGAACACGGGCCAATTTGAGACTGTGAACAATGAGCTGAAGAGCCTCCAAACAGGTAAAAATGAGAAGAAGGCTGAGACCAAGGGTGAATTGAAGGATCCCGAGAAGGAAACCGCCGTCCAGAAGGTGATCCAAGAGATGAAAGCGCCTAAAGATTCGAACTTGCCCGTCGAAATGAAGGTTAATGATCATGATCATGATTTTAGTGATGGTGAGGACGAGGGGTTTGATGACGAGGATGTCGGAAAAGAGCCTCAGTATCAGAAGAAGGTTGTACACGTGGCGGTCGCCGGCGAGAAGAAGGCCGTTGGAAAGGACAAGAAAGCCACTCGGGGCAAGCGGATGATGTCCATGATGGGGAAGGCAATGGGTGGGAAGAGCGAGGGCAAAACTGGAAATCTTGGTGGTGGGGAGGGTAAGGTTGTAAAAAAGGGAGGCGGTGGTGGCGAGGGCAAAGTTGTAAATAAGGGAGGCGGTGGTGGGCCTCCTGAGTTTGAAGTCACCGACCGCCGTAGCGCCGGCAAGTTGCCGGCGGCGGAGGGCGGCCAAGCTCCGGCACAGATGGTAAATGTGAGTGGTGGGCCTGGTGGTGGTGGTGGTGTGATGGGCCCAATGGGCTCAGTGGCGGGCCCATATCAGCAACCTCAGTACATGGGCATGAATCCCATGATGAGTGGTGTTGGTGATAGGTATCATCCGGGATTGTACGGGCCGGCGGCGGGAGGGTACGATTACGCGCCGCCAATGCCGCCGCCTGTGCACCATGATCCGGCCACCAGTGTGTTCAGTGACGAGAACCCTGACAGCTGTCGCGTTATGTAATATAAATATATGTAGTATATGGTGTAATGTACGTTTGTAACGTTTCCCAAGTGACTAGTTATGGCCAAGTATGCTAGCTAGGTAGTTGTTTATAGCGTAATAGTATTTGTAGTTGAAGCTGAAAAGGAGGATGTGTATGATTCTGGTTGATTCCACAATTTGTAGTCAATTAAGCTGAAATGCTTCTACTGTGTTTTTCTTCAACCATACGCCAATGATTAGTGTTTCGTTTCGTGAGCTTCTTCTCTAACAAGGTGATTAATCGCAGTTTATACCTACGCGTTTTTTTGGTTGAAACAGTTTATACGTACGCGCGCTTAAAACGCTCTAATAACGGATTAAGCGCTCAATAACGGACCTTAACAAAGTGTTGCTTTTCCGAGGACTCAAATTTGACCTTTAGTGCGCACTTCTCTTTCAAAGTGTTGCTTTGAAAGACAAGTACGTACTCACATTGTGTTAAATTGAGATCGATGCATGACATATCAGTTTAACACAATGTGCGTACGTACTTATCTTTCAAATCAACGTAATGTGCCTAATGAGTAATGACCCGCTTCCTTATTACTATGTGCACAACTCTCTTGTGGCTGGAAGCTAGTGTCAGGATGATGATGGGTCAGCCCGTTACGAACCCGAATGCATATGCTCAGCTAGGCCAGCAGCCTTACATGGCTCAGTCCATGTGGCCTCGGCTTTCTTTCTATGTACTTTCCTAGTGTTTGCTTCTCGATTTGATCTCGGAGTAGGAACCATTTCCCAGTGTTAATGCCATCCATTATTGTTGATTCTTGATGCTGTTTGTTTTGATAACGGTGGTTCTGGTGTTGGCAAAGGTGCATGGCCAGTTTCGTTGTGCTTTAGAAATGCTTAACTGTTTTGGCTAAGATCTATGTTTTGGCTAGAGTTTATTAGGCGGATTTTTTTTTTGGTTGAAAGAGAGGCGACACTCTCCGGGCCCTCGAGGGACGTTTTATTAATATTCGAAAATGGGCTAAGTAGTCATCAATCGGGGGATAGCCCGACCCCTTACATCATTAAGCAGCAAAGAAGAAACCCCCTCGGGAGGGGCAAGCAATACATGAAAACCTATAGGATAATTAAAAGCTAAATTAGCAAGGAAGTCCGCGACGGCATTCGCCTCACGGTATACATGACGGAATTGGATCAACCAATCCCTACTAATGAAGCCATGACATTGCATAACCAGGCTAGCAAGAGGATGACTCTTGTTGACTTTATTCTGAAGCAAATTGATAACCAGCTTTGAGTCCGACTCGATCACGACCTTACGAATGCCCTTGTTCCACGCCATCTTAAGACCACCCAGGATTCCCCAAAGCTCCGCCATCGGCACCGAGCACGCCCCCACATTGTGCACAAAACCGCTCAACCACTCGCCCGCGCTGTTTCGAAGCGTTCCGCCCGCCGCCGCCAATCCATTTTTGACCGCACCGTCGGAGTTCACTTTGACCCAACCCACCTCCGGTTTCTCCCAAACAACATCCTGCACCATTTTACTTGACCCAGAATGACAGTTTAGAGAGTTACCTTTAGCATTTTTAGCTTCCAAAGCCCGATCGATCACAAACGCCGTCTTGTCTTGAACGTAAGCCTCATCGCCAAAGATCGAGCCACACCTCCATTTCCACGCCCACCAGATGACCATGGCGAACAGGTCCTTCCACGCAATCGTTGCCACACACCTGGAAACCAGTAAATTCTCCCGAGCCCACACCGAGAAGGGCACCTGAAAGAAGGACGGGTTAATATCATTTGCATTCAAATTAAGCCAGATGTTTTTAACCTTTATGCAGTCTCTGAAAACATGTTCATAGCTCTCCTCCTCAAGCCCGCATAATGAACAAGTCGCGTCTGTGCAAAGATGGCGCCTCCTCCGTTCAGAGTTCGTCATAACGCCTCCCATGAACGCCAGCCACGCAAACATCCGCACCCTCTCCAGAACCACCAGCTTCCAAACACAACGGAACACCTTTTCGTCAACACCACATCTGTCCACGTTACCCTGCACCAGATCGTATCCTGAAGCGACAGAATACGCCCCATCAGCCGTGTACATCCAGCTCAGCTCATCATCTTGTTGGCCAACATCTTCATCAATTGCACAGGCCGCCAGCTGCATTAACGTCCCCGACGAGAGGAGATTCCCGACTCTCTGCCAGTCCCATCCCCTTCCAACAATCCAATAATCAGCCACCGAGGCAGCCAACTCCTCTTCCTCAATTTCGTTCACAGCTACATTGGACAGCGGGACATCCAGCAGCCAAATATCATGCCAGAACAGAATAGAATGCCCATCCCGCAGCAACCATTTAGAGCCCTTCAAAGCCACGTCGGTGATACCAGTCCTTATACCACGCCATATGCGAGAAGCTCCCGACGAAGTACCGAGGGCCTTATCAACATATTTCTCTCTAAGAACTTCGGTCCATAACTTGTCCTCCTCCATAACGAATCTCCATGACACATGACATCACGTGCACAAATTTTGGTATATCTTGTCGAATTTATCCTTAGATTTTTGCAAAATAGGAGTATCAGTTATTACTACATAGTACATACTACTTTCAAAAAATTATCTCAAATAAAACAAAATTAAAAGGAAGGATTTAGGTATATGGCATTTGGAAAATGCCATATAGCCTATAGAAGCCACGCAACTCCAAAATTGCACGGCTGGCATGGAAGCTGGCAAATAAATACGGCCGACGCGCGCCTCCATCGTCACAACCGATTTCCGCGCGCTCCCGGCGAGAGAAACCGGCGATTTCCGGCGCGATTTCCGGCGTTTTCCTGCGTGATTCCAAAGCTGCAAACGCGAGCCTCAACTGTCACTTGCGATTTCGTGCGCCGGATCGATCGAGAGCGACTGTCACCTGCGATTTCGTGCGCGTGATCGATCGAGAGCGACTGTCACCTCAAATCCGCGAGCATTGTCACTGTCGACTACAATATTGTCGACTACAAGTGATCGAGCAGAGGATTGTCACTGCAAAATCTCTACGCGCGATCGAGCCTGCAATCCTCCAAACTGTCACTTTCGATTTCGATCAAAAGGTGACACTTTTGCCTTCAAAATCTAATAGTCACTACAGATTATGATGGTAGATGACAATTAAAGTGAGAATTTTCGTAATTACAGTGAGCAAAATCCCTGCGCGAGATCGAGCCACAATCCTCCAAACTGTCACTTGCGATTTCTACCGACAAGCAGAGGATTCGAGCAACAGGTGACACTTTTTCCTTCAAAATCTAATAGTCACTGTACATTGTGATGGTTGATGACAATTACACTGAGAATTTTCGAAATTACTGGAAGTTCTCAATGAGAAGTGACAATCGAGTAATGACAGATTGAGAATCTAGTGACAATTGATGATAAATGTTCATAGAGAAGACGTAATTGAGAATCTAGTGTTGATAGAGGTGACAATTGATGATAACTGCTCATAGGGAAGGGAGAATTGAGAATCTAGTGACAGTATTTACATGACAATTTCGACAGAATTCTGAATCTAGTGACAATATATACATGTTAGTGATAGTGTAGAGGCAATTTCAATTTCCAGTGACAATTTGTACATGATAATTATGGCTTTTCTCTCTGATCAATGTCAGTATGGACCTTGTAATTGTACCTATTTGCTTTGGTGGGGGATGGAAGACAGAAAATGACGAATGCAAGTATGTTGGTGGAGATGTCATTACAAAGGCAGGTTCAATCTTGAGAGCTTAAAGGAGAAGATTGTTGAAAGATTTAAACTGTCAACACAACCAACTGAAATCTATCTTTCACATCTACATCCTTCAAAGAAGCTGCCTACTCCATTCACTATTGAAAGTACGTGATGACGATCTTCAATCATTCTACCTAATTAGCAGCACCCCTAAGGTTGATTGGGGGTTGACACTATATGTCATTACATATAGTAGGAGAAAAGGGAAAGAGCCAGCAATCCCTAGTACTCAAATTGTGAAACCACCATCAACTGTCACTAGCAGCTATCTACTACCTTCAAATGACAGAAGCTCAAACCAACCTCTAGTGATTTCGGAAGTCAATGATGCACCTCCAAACTCATCAGATGAAGACAATCCACTTGCAATTGAGTATCCACCAGATCAACAATATGTACAAGTTGGGCAAATGTACCAAAGCAAAGAAGAACTCAAGACAGCAATGTATAATCATGCAATGAAACAGAGTTATTGCTTCAAGGTCAACAGGTCAAGGTCAGACTACTACTCACTGAAATGTGTAGATGACAGTTGTGAGTGGAAAATGGTAGCTACAAGGTTGAAAGGACTCACTTATTTTGAGGTTAAGAAATTCAATGACACACATACATGCCCCTTTTAAGTGAGATGTACAAGACATATTCAACCATCTTATCAACATATAGGAGAGAAAATTAAACTGAGGTAATTTGACTACTTGTTTTTCATCTCATTTCATTGTGAAATGTCATCACTACTGTTTTATATATGTTAACACCAACATTTCTGTACAAACTGTCATTCTCAGGTTTGAAGGTGTGGCCAAAGGCCCAAATCCAAAAATGATCCAAAATGATGTTAGGAATGAAATGCTGCAGTCCATTAGTTACTATAAAGCTTGGAGAGCTCAGCAGTGGGCACATGCATTAAATAGAGGCACAACTGAACAGAATTATGCAAATCTTCCATCTTATTGCCATGTGCTCATGCAAGCTAACCCTGGTACATACACATTTCTACAAACTGATGCCAACAACAAATTCAAGTATGTCTTCGTTGCACTTGGACCATCAATCAGAGGATATCAACATATGAGAAAGGTTAGTACATATTGTCACTTGTTTACTTGAAACCTTAACAGAAACTTAGTATTGTCACTTTTGGCATTGTAACCTTAACAGAAAACTGAATATTGTCACTTTTAACATTGTCACTATTCTTATTGTCACTGTGTAATTGTCACCTTTTGAACACAACAATACAATTTTGTCATTAGTTTATATATTGTCACGTTTTTAACAGGTTATACAAGTAGACGGCACTCATCTACATAATAGGTATATGGGTCTTCTAATAACTGCCTCAGCACAAGACGCAAACCATCAAATCTATCCTCTTGCTTATGTTGTTGTAGACTCTGAAAATGACAGATCTTGGAGATGGTTTTTTGAGCAACTACTTGTTGTTATTCCATGCTCTAGTGATTTAGTATTTGTCTCAGACCGTCACTTGAGCATAGGTAAATCGGTTGAGTCTGTCTTTCCCTGTGCAAAGCATGTAATTTGCACAAGGCATTTGAAGGGAAATTTGAAGAATAGATTCAAGCAAAAAGGAATTGTGAGGTTGTTTAGCCAAGCTGCAGACTCCTACACCATTTCAGATTTCAGCAAATACTTCCAAGACATTTGCACAGCAAATGCACAGATAGGTGAGTATCTAAGAGAAGTGTCACTTGAAAAGTGGTCAAGAGCATGCTTCAGTGGTGACAGATACAACATCATGACAACAAACAACTCAGAAAGCGTCAATGGTGTTTTGAAAGAAGCAAGACAATTCCCCATTACTGCTCTCTTGGAGTTCATAAGGTGTCTGTTGTCCAGATGGTTTGCTGAGAGAAAAGCTGTGATAGAACAACACCTAAATCAGATACCGCCTAACATCAATAGCATTTTGGAAGAAAGGTGCAAAAAATCCAAAGCTTATGGTGTTAGAATGTTGAACAAAACTGAGTTTGAGGTGTTTAGTGGTGGGTTTTGTGCTGTGGTTGATCTAGCACAAAGGAAATGCACTTGCAGAATGTTTGATTTGGACAAGATGCCATGCGTTCATGCAATGGCTGCAATTCAACAAATGAAGTACCCTGTGAGAAGCTTCATCAGTGACTACTACCAATTCCAGGCTTGGCGTTTGGCTTATGAAGAGACAATTTATCCATTACCAAACAAATCTGAGTGGAATGTGCCAGGCCATATAAACATGATAGTGTGTAATCCCCCAAATGTGAGAAGGAAGGTTGGACAACCAAAGAGGAATAGAATTCCCTCCATAGGCGAGTTCAGAGGGAAGAAGAAGAGGAAGATTAAAATGTCAGAAGGAGCATCAAGTAGCACTGCAATCGTCAAGAAATAGCATTCATATATCATCATTGTCACTTGTTGAACTTGACTCTTAAAACTGTCACTTTTTTTGTTTATTGCTATGTCAATGTAAGTTTTCATATGTCACTTGTTGAACATATATCATCAATTTCAGCACTATCATTGATTCTTGATATATCATCACTTGTACGTATTGTATTGCTATACCAATGTCACCACTTAGTTCGAAAATATATGAAAATTGTCACTTCGAAATAGTAACTTCGATTGTTTGTTAAGAGATGTGCCATCTCACTCTTTGTTTTATTTTGTACAACATATGTCATTTATTGGGACTGTGTTCACTTGATCACTTTTTGGATAAAATCGTCACTTGATCATGTTGCTTATAAACTGTCACTACAATTTGGACTGTGTTCACTTAATTGTTTGTTGATTGATATTATCAATTGGAACACACCATAGTTGTAACATAATGCCTTAAACTGTCATCATTGTTATCCACCAATTGTCACAAAACCAAAATCAGTTGGACATTTTGTTTAACATAATGCCTTAATCTGTCACTACTTAAACTGTCACTACACAAATACATACATACATACGATTCAAGGGTCCTAGATCCAAGTGACTTAAACTGACACAAATTAGTTCAACATGTCATTACAATTTCATAACTACTAAGTTTAACAAGACAAAGATCAATTGCCATTTTTGGAATCAGGCAAAGGCTCCCAAATCCAAGTGCCATTAAAAAGATCAATTGCCATTTTCTCCCGAAGTGCAGCCATGTGCTGATAATCGACATTGTCCAAGGTGTCACCTAATGCAAATGCCTCAATGTACTTGATAGCATAGACACCACAATTACCACCTCTGCAAAACAAGTAAAAATGAAAAAAGTCAGGACTGAAACATGAATCTTGACAAAACATAACAATGTAAAACAACACATACCTCTCCCCTTTTTCATCTTGACAGACATTGTCATCCCTGGACCATGTGAAATCAGCATCTAAATTGCCCAATCTCTTAAAGAATCCAGATGCCTTCATCCACACGGGAAGCACTTTGCAAAAAGGACTTACAACACTGTCAATCTTAGCCTCATCATACAACTCTCGAAGACAGTCAAAGACAGTTATATGCTTCGCAACAAGGTCAATTTGCAAAGTAATCCTGTGCTGAATGTCAATGTTCACTGGAGTGAATACCTTCGTTACATCTGTGCGGTACCATGACTTACCATACAGCTCAGGATTAAAGCCATGGAAGTAATCAAACTTTATGCTTGGCACTTCTGCTTTATTCACAACGTAACTTTTGGACACTTTCAGCATTAAATTCCTTGTACCACACCCAATCCATGACAACTACATCTTTGTACACCTCGGCCTTCTCACTTATAAGCATCCTGATGTGATACAATGCCTCACAAAGGTGCTGCACAAAAGAATATAAGAACAATGACACTTTTAAACATAAAACTGTCACTTGAATAAAACACTTTATATCAAAACTGTCACTTGAATACTGTCACTTACCTCATCCCCAAGCCAAAGACTGTTTGTTTTAAGTAATCTAAAGAAAGTCCTATTAAGAAGTTGATCAGACCCTTGAATACTATCATCTGATTTCCTACGAAACCAGGGAAATTGTATATATGTCACTCACAATCAAAATATAAGAACAATGACACTTATCACCATAAAACTGTCACTTGTATAGAACAATCAATCAACTGACGTACCGTTTGTTAAACCATCGATAGAAGGGCATACGGTCTTCATCACTGTAAAAGGAGTACTTTGGACGAGTAGGCATTTTGGGAGGCTTCACCTTCTTCTGCTTCTTCGGCTTCTTCTTCCCAACGGTGTATGGCGTGTGAGTCATAGGGCCTCCCTTCCTCAGCCTAGCAGATTTCCTTACACAACCGAGATCTGGAACACCCGTCTCCAGAGTACGGTTGTGCATGTCAAACTCCACAGTCCCTTCATCATTAGCTTCTCCTCCAGCTTCTTCTTTGTCGCTTCTGTCACTTTCTCCAATGCCCTTAGTACCACCTTGTTCACCTTGTTCTGGAATACCCTCCTCGGTTTCCCCTAGTTCTGTCCCACCTTCTTCAGTGCCCTGGGTAGTAGCTTCTGTTGCACCAGAATCATCCACAAGATAATCTTCGGATTCTTTGTCTCCCTCCTCAACAACAGGAACTCCAACTTCAACACAACCAACATCATCATTTTGAACTTCATCCAAATACGCAAATAAATGACCATGCTCAGTCATTTGAGAACAATTATCCCTAATGTCTCTTAAAATATCACCAATCTCAAAATCTAATTCAGCACGTAATAGAGCTAAGAAAGTGGAACCTGACTCACCTGAAGGCACCTTTGTAACAGAATCGTTTGTTCTCTCATCTTCCTTCATCGAAACTTCATTCACCTTTCCTGTTTCTTCACCAACCTTCACAACAACATCATCACTGGAGAGCTTCATCGACTCAATCCCTTTGCAATCACTCAAATTGGTTGGATCTGGTGGCTGCACTGTCACAACAACATCATCTTTATCATCAGAATCTGAACCAGCCTGCATTCTCCTTTGAAATGAATCAACCTTATTCCACAGCCTTGATAGAGTCATGTCAGTCCGTGCAACCTTGTTCTCCAGATTTTTCATTGACCTTGTCATATCATTGCTAAAGATGTTGAAACCATTGTACAAGTCGTTGACAGTGGAAACAAGCCTCTTAGCCCAAGCAGGCTCTCCACCTTCATCACCCTTCGCAACAGGAGTATCCTTGACCTGACTCAGAATCTGAGCAGCTTCAACTTGATCATCACCATGAACATCTTCTCGAACTAGTTCAGGAGCTGCTTCTGTCACTGGAGCTGGTTCGGGAGCTGCTTCTGTCACTGGCTCTGTCACTGGAGCTGGCCTCTTGAACTTTTCAAGAATAGCTGGCACAGGATTGACCGAAGACGTTGGTTTCTTAGGGCTCCTTGGCAGCTGCAATCTCTTACTCTGTCTCCTAGGAGATTCAAGAATAGCTGGCACAGGATTGACTGAAGAGGTTGGTTTCTTAGGGCTCCTTGACAGCTGCAATCTCTTACTCTGTCTCCTAGGAGATTCAACAACAGTTTTCTTCTTCTTCGAAGGAGCAGAAACTCTGACATCACTTTTAGAAGCTTGCGCCTTCCTCTTCACACCAGCATTCACTTTGTCACTTTGCTTTGCCTTCCCCTTGTCAACAGTTGGAACCCGGGGAGCAATAACAAAGTCAGTCATCTCATCGTCAGTGGCAGAATCTGAGTCCTCTTTACGAGTGTCCTTCATTTTCTGGCTTGAAATGATCCTTTTGATGAGTTCATCAAAAATAGGATCTTTAGCCTCATCAGGGTAATCACAATAGATAAACTCTGAAAACTCAGAGTATGAGGGATGTACACACTCCTGCAGAAAACACAAAACAAATACAATAACTGTCACTTATAAGAAAACTGTCACTTGTAAAACTGTCACTTGTAAAAACTGTCACTAGATACACAAATAATCGTCACTTCTCACTTACCAGTTTCTTTCTTCCAACTGCATAGATTGATTGATATCTCACAAGATTGATTCCATTGCTGCGCCACCTCAGCATATGAGGGACTTCTTTTGCACCTTCAGTAGAGAGACCACACACATCTCTTAACCCTGGAAACCTCTCCACAATCCAAATATGCAAACACAAAGGCAAAAAAGAAAAAGTTAGACAGAAGAGCATACAAACAAAGCAATTGCATTAATCAAAATTATGAGAACATGAATTACCATAAATGCATAGGGGTATCCAAAGATAGTGCACCCAAATCTATAGTTTGGATCTTTGATCTTTTCCGGGTCACGAGAAGTATGAGTAACCTGTCCTAAACTTGTAATCAATTCATCATAAGCAGCCCTTCCCCAAGAGTACTCTTGAAACACTTCCAAATCAGATGACAATGCAATAACACTGGCATCTAGCTGTACTTTAGGACGTCTAGGCATAAGAACACCATACAAAATCAGCAAATGGGCAAGCCTAAGCTTCACATCTTCATCCTTTGTACGAGCCAACTCGGCAGACAAGTCATCATATGTCAGCCTCGGGCGTCCAAAAAACCCTTCTTCTTCATCAGGGGCATCAATTTCAGGGACAATGTCACACTTCAAACCAGTAATTAATGCATATACAAGCCCTTGAACTTGCACGTTTTTGTCACTTAGGCCCCCGTACTATGAAATGTTCAATTAGGCACCTGAACTTAGCATTTTTTGTTCAAATAGGCCCCTTATGCTGACGTGACTTGGCGCGTGCACCACACGCGCGTATAGTGCGACTGAAACTCGTTCGTATTTAATACTAAAATATTATTTTTTAAATAATTTAATAATAAAATATAGCATAATTTTGAAAATAAGTTTTATGCATTCTTTATATAAAAAATATTTTAATTCAATAAAAACTTTTAATACTAAAATATTATTATTTTTTAATTAATTTAACAATAAAATATAGTATAATTTTGAAAATAAATTGCATGCATTCTTTAATTAATCATGTAATAGGAACTCTAGCTTGTTCGGTAAAACTAACTGGATCCAAAATAAATATATTATTGCGTGTTTGGTAGAACGACCTCGATAAAAAATAATATTGAGTATAAATACCATTAAAGTTTTTTAACAAAATCATAAAATATTTTTAAAAAAATTGTACAATATTTTTAAAAAAAAATTAATTAAAAATATATTTTAAAAATCTTATTTTTTAAATTAAAATATTTTTAAAACATGCCACGCCAACGCTGACGTGACATCTATGTGGTGTTGACGTGGCATTGGTGTGGCTTGTGGCGCTGACGTGGCATCACGTGGCTCTGACGTGGCATCCACGTGGCTCTGACGTGGCACATGGCGCGTGAGGAGGGCTAGATTGAACAAAAAATGTTAAGTTCAGGTGCCTAATTGAACATTTCATAGTACATGGGCCTGATTGACAAAAACGTGCAAGTTCGAGGGCTTGTAGATGCATTAAGCCAATGAAAACCTACAAACTTGTTCACCAATCCTGAACCACATCTCGTGTTTATATTTTGTTTCCAGCTCATGCATCAAAGCATAGTGAATGAGCTGGTAATGAAGTGGCACTTTCTCTTTGAACCGAATAATGTAACCAAAACAGCCTCTGCACATAAAGTCCTAATCCGCTTTTGATAGGTGATCCTTCACAAAATCAATAACGCCAAAATCATGAAACATATTTGCTCTTGCATTGTACCGCTTTGATTCAGGCAACATGTACTTTAGGTTCTTCTTTTCCATGGCTTATACTGCAATTATCATCACAAAACATTCAAAATTGTGAACACAATAAGCAAATCATCAGCTCAACACGCAGAAATGACACTTATCTAGATAATTGTCACCAGAAAACACAAAGTAAACACAAATGACTACTTAATTGTCACCACAAACCTCAAACATCACGAAATTGTCACCACAGACCTCAAACATCCACGCAATTATAAAAGAGACACAAATTAACATGAACAACCACCAAAATGTCACCGCTTAACACTAACCGCAATTGGATACTAAATTGTCACCTCTTAACATAAACATCACGAAATTGTCATCACAAACCTACTTAACACTGAACAATCAACAAAAATGTCACCACAAAAACACAAAAAACAGTGCTTAACCCTAGAACATGCACTAAAACTCAAAACTCAAAACTCAAACGAGATCTAAAACAACAACAATAGAAGAGCACAAATATGCTTCAAACGAAAATCAACAACATAAACACAAAGCTAAAACGAAAATCAACAATCACTTACTCAGGAATTTCACAAATCAAAAACCGAGCAGAGAGGTGACAGAAGACAATCGCCCCACAGGAACTCAAAAAATCTTCAATGTCATCACAAATGCATGCAACTTGAGGAGGAGGATAGAGCGAGAGCACGATTTCGACTCCTTGCGAGGTGGATCGACGATTAATCGAAACGATTTTGGGATTTCGTGTGAGGTCGTGGGAGTTGGAGTTGAGAGGAACGAGAAAACCGTACTCACGACGCGGTTTTTTTTTTTATTTTGAGTTATGCTATACATGCAATTAAGGGGGAAACGGGCCGCGCATCAAAAACGAGCCACAAAACGTGCCGCCCGGCCCAATTCCTTCAATTAAAAGGGAGCGGAAAACATTGGAGCTCGGCCAGGTTTTATTTTTTTTCCTTTAAAGTTCTATACTTTGTGAAGATATTTTAGAATTTTATCTATATATGCTCACTTCAATCCAAAGATTTTATTACATTACCCATCTCTAATTAAGATCTGATTACTGTCCTCGCCTACTCGGGGTGTCATCAGTTCAATGTACAGATTCGTTCAATAGTATCTTAAGAGCAATTACAGTTAGATTATTACATGTACCACGTACGAGACACGTTTGAAAACATTTTTTAATGTATTATTCAATTGATAAAAAGAATGCATAATAATATTTTTATGAATTCGATATTGATATCGCCTTTTTTATCCGAAATCGTTACAATATTTTGTTGATCCAAAATCACGATGTGATGTTAAGAATAAGTTTAAATTTAAATTGTATATAATATGACTTAAATCCATAGGTAAAATACTATCATTTTATTTTAAAATATATTTCATTAATTAAAAAATTCATATGTGATATGATATGAAATCTCAAGTGAAATATTTTATCAACATATATATTTTTTATAATTAATAAGATTTTAATGTGATGATAGAAATAAAAAAAGTAAGTTAATTATGACTTATTTACATAAATCTTAAAGATGGCAAATATATATGATTATAAAAATACAATTTTTTTTGGTGTGACAAATAAGTTTAACAAATTAATTATAATTTATTTATAAAAATGAATGTCTAAGTAAATAATTGAAGAGGTAGATATTATGTGAAAAAATAGAACTTAAAAAAAAAAAGATATATGATAGACCATTAATAAGAATAGGAAAGACTTTAAAAATATTTTTCTAAAATAAATTTTTGAACATGAAATGGGACCAGAATTAACGTGAAGGCTAAAAAATTCATCGACTTTATTTTATAGATAGATAGATAGATAGAAGATATACTTACTACGGAGTACATTATATATTTTTTTGCGTTAATTTCCTCTCAAAATAGAAAAAAACATTATTCGACCCCAAAAAAAAAGAAAAAAACATTGATTTTGTTTTTTCAAAATAAATAAAACAAGGGCTGAGGCTTCTTGAGCGGAAAGAAAGGGCGGTGTAAGCGAGGCATAACGTAACTCGCCTCCGACTTTATATAGCGGTCAAGCGGCTGCAAGTTCAAACTTCAAACCCTTCCCCTACCAAATTCACAATCTTCTGTCCCTCTGTCTCTACAGCTCAACCCGTCGGATTTAAGGTAATTGTTCCTCTATCCCCTTGATCGTTCGATTTATGGTCCAAGCGCTGTCGCGATAGATCAGCTCAGATCGAAATTGAAAGTGTGGAATGGTTTAGTTTCCGAGAGCAACTCGGCTAGAACAATCAGCTTTAGCATCAAAAAAAGAATAATTCTCGAAATTAGGGTTCTGAATTCGCTTGTTCTCGTTTTAGGTTTCAGATTTGCTTACAATTTACGCACTGTGTCTGTTGTTTAGTTCTCCAATGGCGATTCGTCAAGTTGGTGGAAAGAGTAGTGTTAGGATTGTGGTCGCTGGCGATGCTGGGACCGGAAAGTCAAGCTTGATAGTGACGGCCATATCGGAGAATTTCCCCGCCAAAGTTCAGCCTTTGATACCGCCTTCTCGGTTGCCAGATGACATCTTTCCAGATCGTATACCCGTCACCATCATCGATACCAAGTTTGTAATCTTGCGCTTGCTTATTGACATTGTTTTTTTTCGGGTGTTTGTGATATGATGATATTTGAGTTGGTTCTAACACTTGGAATGCACAGATAGTTTGCTTTTCTTCTTACTTATATATTTGAGTTTTGTACTTGTGTTTAGTGTTGGGGATAGGAGAAGGCGTGAAGAAGAGCTACGACGTGCTGATGTTGTATTACTTACCTATGCCTGTGATCAGCCTGAGACTATTGATCGTTTGGGTACTTTTTGGCTTCCGGAGCTCCGACATCGGTTAGAGGTCAGGTTTCATATGCTTTAGTGTGTATTACATGCGATTTCGAAGTGAACCAATAAGATTGTTCTGCTGAAATCTAAAATTATACCTGGGACATTGGTAAAGCAAATCCCTATTCTTCAGGCTTTCAAATCAACTCTAGAATATTTCATGTAATTTATCAGTACTTCTGTGTGATAAGTGCAAATTCAAAGCTTCAGCATGCACTATGGTACTAGTGTTGTAGTGCACAGCTGTGTGGTAGCACCATTGACATCTTTTCCTATTTCTAATATATGTTAAACCAAAATCAAACGTCCAAAAACCTTCTGGGTCTTAGAATGCTGATTACTGTGTCTGCCATAGATACTGTGTATCCCCCACTCACAAGGCAACAGGTAACATTGTAATTGCTACAAAAAACTAGGAAAAAACACCATTACAATGAAGCTGAAAACTACAAATGTAAGAAGAATACTGCATCCAGAGGTCATGCTCGGGGAGCTTACACACCCCATTTACCTTTTCTGTTCCATTTATTTTTTCCTCTCTAAATTTCCATTGAGGTGAATAGAATGTTTGAATCACCTTCTCTTTCAACAGTACATAGGTTTTTTGGGATTCAGAGTGCATTATAGGTTGCAAGGATTCCAAAGTCTATTAAAGAGAGATTGCTATTGTTCTAGACGTGCTTTTTAATGGATTGATTGACTGTATCGACTCCTAATTTCCCTCGTAAGAATGTATTTCTATCTGCCTTATTTCAGATTATCTTATACTTATTATATGGCAGGTCAAGGTCCCTGTTATACTTGTGGGATGTAAATTGGATTTAAGGGATGAGCCCGAGCAAGTGAACATGGAACAGCTCATGGCTCCAATCATGCATCAATTTCGAAATATTGAGCTATGTATGGAGTGTTCAGCACTCAGTAATGTGATGGTGAAACTCAAAACTTTCTCCACTTTAATGCATGGAAATGATGGAATATTTGGCTTAATTGTTTAATTGTTCTTCGTGGTCCAGACTTCATGTAATGGACTGTCTCAGTGCTATATTCATTTGTGTCTGCTGTTTGCAGGTCATTGACCCCTTCTTCTATGCTCAAAGAGCAGTCCTTTATCCTAGACGACCTTTATACGATGAAGAAACACAAACCTTACGTCCTCGTTGTGTAAGGGCTTTGAAAAGGATCTTTATTCTATGTGATCATGACCAGGACAATGTACTTAGTGACGCGGAGTTGAATGGGTTTCAGGTTAATACAGTATCCAACAATGTTCTTTTGTTAATTAAATTGTAGTTACATATTATATTCTTCGTCATAAATTAAGCATATCTAATTTGGTGAAAAATGGTATTAAGTGGTTGTTTGGTATTCTGAACAGGTTAAATGTTTCAATGCTCCACTGCACCCTGACGAACTGGTTGGTGTCAAACGTGTTGTGCAAGAAGCTTTGCCGGAAGGAGTGAATGAACGAGGACTTACCTTGTCTGGTTTTCACTTTCTTCATGATCTTTTTATAGACAGAGGGCGTATTGAAACAACATGGACTGTCTTGAGGAAGTTCGGTTATGATAATGATCTTAGACTAACCAGTGATTTTCTTCCACCAACATTCAAGCGAGCACCTGATCAGGTATTATGGGTTTGTTTTGGTACTGATTTGATGAAATTTAAACGCTCTTGGCAGAATGGAAGAAGATGACATTATGTTAGGTCCTATTTTCAGTATCTATGGAAGTTCTCCTCCTCATTTCACTATGTGCTCACAGGATAGGTGTCTAACAAATATTTTCATATTCTTTCTCCTGGGCTTTGCTTGAACACATGTCCCTAATACATCCTGTCAGATTTTTTTTTCAATTCCATTGTGATCCTTTGTTATGATATTGCTGGCTTTGGGAATTGAATGCGATACTTCTGATATTCTGATTTTTGCTTCTTATACTTCATTAAAGCTGGGTCGATATTGTTCTATTCCTTGTAATTTGCTTTGAGGTGCTTATATGACACCCATGATGTGCAGGGTGTAGAACTCACGAAGAATGCTATTGAGTTCCTGATGAGAGTGTTCGCTACTTTTGACTTGAATAATGTAAGCAAATGGCTTGTTTTCAAATTTTGTACTCAGGGTTTTCATCCCTGACAGCTCTCCTGTTTGGTTTGTAGCAAATACTGAATGCTATTCAGTATTTATTTCATCATTAAATTTTTACCAACCTACTCGGAATGCCAAACTTCTGAAATTGTTCCTTTTTTCCACTTGAACAGGATGGGGCGTTGCACCCTTGGGAGCTTGATGATGATATGTTTTCTACTGCCCCTGATAGGTACTCAGATTCTGACAAAATCAAACACTGTGCTCATCCTTAACCATTACTGTATAATTGCATGATGTGCTATCTACTAGGATATTTTTTAAAAAATATGGTGGATATCAAGTTTATTTTTGGAAGCCTCAATGGAAGGTGTACACAACATGCCCACTAAGCAAACATTGTCTTTTGAAAGTTTTTCATGTTTTACTTCACTACTAGCCTTAATGCATCATAAACTTTCTGTACATTTTCATCAGCCAGAAAATATTTCAAAAGTTAGGTTTTTTCACATGCGTGGAAATTTTGGATTTGCTTGCTAAGCACATCAGAAGTTTCTGTAAGACTGGAACTTATAGACTTCTAGGCATTGAGCACCATTTCTGGTAAATTTTTTTGTGTCACAATCATTTAAATGATGATTAACACTTAAAAGAGGAACATATATGTATCATCTTAATTTCAAATTTATCTAGCTCTTATGGAATGTGGGTCATTCTTCTCAAGACATGATAGATTTTTAGCAGTACATGGCACCGTCTCACTAGTCTTGCTGATGTGTGCAGTCCTTGGAGTGAGGCTCCCTATAACCGCACAGCTGTAACAACTGCATTGGGGGTTATAACTCTTGAAAGATTCTTGTCAATGGTATGTGTTCTCTTTCCTGTTTCCCATTTTGAACTGCATAAGAGGTGTATCCTTACCCAGTCTTTTCGCTTTTATATTGCAGTGGGCTTTCATGACACTTCTAGATCCCGCAAAGACTGTTGAGTATCTTAGATACTTGATGTATGATGGTGATGCTGCTTCTGCAATCCATTTGACTAGGAAAAGGAGTATAGATCGTAAGAAAAAACATTCAGATAGAAAGGTGTTCCAATGCTTTGTCTTTGGACCAAAAGGGTCTGGGAAGTCTTCGCTGTTAAGTGCTTTGCAGGAAAGGTATGTTTCGACTCGTGTTGGATGTTTTTTCTACCCCTTCTATTTTTTAACACCGTTTGACGGCTGATTTATGCAACTGTTATACTGAAAATTAATAGACATAAGAAAAACATAGAGAACATGTTCTCGTGGAAGTTAATTGTCATTGTTTGATCTGTTTTTTTGAACTTGCCATATTTTAAATCCAGATGCTGAATGCTTACCAGTCATTTTGTTAAGTTCTGAGCTAGCATTAACTTACAATGCAAGTGCCTTACTTTTGCTGCTTATTGTACTATATCTGGAGTAATGTGGTATTACCTGCTTCCAATCAGTAATAATTTTCTTCCAAGTTGCAGACCTTTCGCAGAGAGTTATATACCGACTATTGAAGAACAATATGCTGTTGGTACTGTGGATGAGCCAGCAGTAAGTACTATCTTTTTTGGCCCATATAAGTAGTATGCATTGTCTGCTATATCATTTGCAATGGGATTTCTGCTTTCCCTTCTTTAGTATATTAGGGTTCTTTTCTAAGGGCACTGTAGGTTTGTTAGATGCTTGTTTCATAGAAAATTATCAACTCATATTCTGTTACAAAACAATGGAGTCACTTGGGGCTTCCTTAATACTTCACTTGATATATGCCCCATTTAATTGTTGGCTCTGGTGCTTATTTTCTACTATTGTTTCTTGTAGGGGGAGGAAAAAATCCTCATAATGCAGGAAATTCCTGAAAATGTCACTCCAAAGCTACTTTCTAGCAAAGAATCCATGGCTGCATGTGACTTGGCTATATTTGTCTATGACAGGTGACACCCCTTTTTTTTATGTGCTGGTTATAAATTTAAACCTGAAATATTCTATCTACTTAAAAGGCTTTGCTGTTTTGTCGTGTTCTTCTTTAGTTTATCTGATTAATTTTTGGCATTTATAAACCTTTAGGAAATGGAAGTAGGAAGTTTATTATCAAAATGAGAAAATGTTTTGGTCTGGAGTCGGTGTCAAGTTTATCCATGTCAAATCATTTACTATGATTGAACTCTTAGATTCAGGTGAAGCAGGATTTTGTTTTGTCATGCATGGCTATTCATTTTATGCTTGTGTCATCTCCTTGCAGTTCTGATGAGGCATCATGGGCAAAGATGTCACAGACTCTTGAGGAGGTTGCTTTTCATGGAGAAAATTCAGGGTATCAAATGCCCTGTCTCATTGTTGCTGCAAAAGACGACCTCCATGCCTACCCTATGTCAATCACTGATTCTTCTCGGGTATTTTTTCTATCTTTATTTATGAACATAAATCTTAAGATCTTGTTGCAGTTATGATTGACAAATGCCACTACCGCAGTTTGAAATTCACATGTTGGTAATATTTTTTGAATTTCTTGGTTATAAATTCTGTTGTGCAGGTTAGCCAAGATATGGGTATTGATTCCCCAATACCAATCAGTGCCAAGTTGGGAGACTTCAATAACTTGTTCCGTAGGATCATTCGTGCTGCAGAACGCCCTCATTTGTGCATCCCAGAGACCAAATCTGGAAAGAGTAAGAAGCAATACCACCGCCTTGTTAACCGCTCTCTCATGGTCATATCTGGTACACTTTCTTACATCTTCAGACTTCTATATTATTGTGTTTGTTTTTTCAAGTAGACGTCTTCACTTATTTTCTGCATTATGTACAAGCTCTGGACTTCGATATTGATTGCATTTGCTTTCTTTCTACAGTTGGAGCTGCTGTTGCTGTTGTTGGAGTAGCTGCTTGTCGCGTATATGCTGCTCGCAAGAATGGCGGTTCGAGTTGAAAAGGGTGAAAAGTTCGATGGCATAAGTTATTCATTTTGGGCCATTTGGTACCCCTTGTTGTGACCCCCGATGATGGGTATTTCTAACTGAGTAACTTTATTCAAATTGGGAGATTTTTACCAAAATATTTCATGAATGCCCCCTTGGCCCTTGGTACAAAATGTGGTTTTTTCCCTTTAGTTTTTTGTATATAGTATAAATTTTTTTTGCAGTAATTTGGCTTTGAAATTGTTGTAAACCAAATATAGCATGTGCTCGAGCGCTATGATTCTTTGTTTATGTTTGTTTTAATTGACCTTTTTTGGGGTTCTAGAAGCAAATTGGCAATCAATCTTTCTTAGCATTGATTAGGTGAATGACCAACCTTTTCTTAACATGATTAGGTGAATGACCGGTTCTACGATTAAGATGGGAGTTGAACAATTGTAAACTCATGACCACCTCTAGCCACATGGGCTATCTATTGATAGCTGAACTGGCTATCAAACTTTCTTAACATGATTAGATGAATGACCAAATGTTCTAGGCATTTTCATTACCATTACTATAGAATGCCAAGAAAAAGAAAATCAATATCTATCATTCTATCTAGTTCAAACTAAAAACGAACAAACAATTCGCAACAAAAACTGTCCTAATACTTGTTCGGTTCATCCCAATTCTGGTGCATTTGGTTCGAAGCTTCAATTTGTCGTCCTTCCTCATCCTCCCCATGATAATACAAAATAAACCTCTTGTCTGGCCAATACCCTTCATCTCTCATATGTCTAAACAACTCTGCCAACAAACCATAGATCTCCTCACATTGTGGATGCATCTTGTCATACACAACAAAGCTATGAACACTCTTATCAATCTCAATCCAGCTTATACCAGTTTCCTTAGCCACGCCGACCTCTTTCATTCTCTTAATAGTCTTCGCCCTTTCTTTCCATCTACCACGTGAAGAGTATATGTTTGCCAGTAATATATAAGGCGCGGGGCTTTTTGGTGTCAATGAGAAAAGCTCTTCAGCAGCATAGTTTCCTATTTCAGGATCACCATGAATTGTACAAGCACCTAAAAGGGCTTGCCAAACCAGAACCCCTGGCTCGATTGGTAGTTTGTTTAAGAAGCGTTTGGCTTCTTCAAGGAGTCCGGCTCGGCCTAGCATGTCAACTATACATGCATAGTGTTCCATTCTTGGAGCAATGCCATGAAGTTTGGTCATGGATTCTATGAACTCCATGCCTTTCGTGATTAGCCCCACGTGGCTGCAAACGTGGAGCAATGAGAGGAAAGTGACATCTGTGGGTTCAACTCCTCTGGCTATCATTTGCTCGAATAATTCAAGGGCTTTGAGCCCATCTCCATGGCGGGCAAATGCTGCAATCATTGAGTTCCATGAGACTGAGTTCGTCTCAGGCATCTTGTTGAAGATTTTGCCGGCTTCATCCAGATTACCACATTTAGAGTACATGTTGATGAGCCCGTTACTGACGAATAGATTACAACCGAATTTTTTCTTGATTGCTAAAGTGTGGATTTGCTGGCCCAGACCCAGAGAAGTACCAACACCAAATACACCAAGAACAGCTGACACCATGTTTGGATCAATTTCAAGCCCTGACTTTACCATTTTCACAAAGAACAAGATAGCCTCTTCTTCAAACCCATTTTGAGCAAAGCCTGCAAGAATGACCGTCATTGAAACGTCGTCAACTTTACTGGCAGAGTAGAAGATTTGTAATGCATCTTCCATCACTCCACATTTTGAGTACATATCCATCAATGCACTCTCAATGCACAAATCTGACTGAACCCCTAGCTTAAGCACAAATCCATGAATTTGTTGTCCTTCTCTTATAGCCTGCAATCCAGAACAAGCTGAAAGCAAGCTCAAATATGTCAGCAAATTAGGGGCAACCCATCCACCTGACATTTCCCTGAAAAGCTTCAAGCTATCCAAATAGAATTGATTCTGGGTTAGTCCTGAAATAACAGCAGTCCAAGATACAACATTCCTATCTCTCATTTCGTCGAACACTTGCCTTCCTCTATCAGAGCAGCCACATTCAAAGTAAGCAGTTATCAGAGCATTACCGACGGTAATCTCTCCCTCAAAGCCACTCAAAACAACCAAGGAGTGAACCACGCCCATCGCACTAACTGACCGCAATCCTCCACAAGCCGATAAAACCATGGTAAAAGTAGCCTGATCAACAACACTCAGCTCCCACATTCTCTTAAAAAGTCGAAACCCAGAACTAAAATCCGCATTTGCCAAAAACCCAGAAACAATGGAGTTCCACGAGACAGTGTCCCTCACAGGCATTTCGTCGAACACCTTAACTGCATTCTCCATTGCCCGGCACTTAGCATACATCGACAGGAGGCTGTTCCAAACCACAATACAGTTTCGGTAATTGTAACTCAACCTCGGATCGTAGAAGTCGAAACTCTTTATGATTGTAGCGTGAAGAGATGATCCCAATCGGAGTTTGCCCTCTCTTCCACAAGTGGAGAAGAGGCCGCTTAGTTCTACATGGCTGAGAAGTGGAGTTTTCTGATTGGAATGAAAGGAAACTATCTGTGGCGTAACGGTTTGAAGAGTGGAAAAGAGAGGGCAATTCAAAGGTGGTAACAGGGGTTTGAGTTTGTCGAAAACCCATCTCGATTTCATCCATGTAGATGCTGACTGAACCAATACGCTCAGGAACTCTGTTTTTCTCGCCTACTCTGTTTTTGCCGGCTTTACGTACTTTTGAAAAAACAATCTGCCAATCCGACCGGGCTCAACTGAACCGGCTCATACTCATTGGCCGGTCAATCAGACCGGATCTCAACTAACCCCAGTGGCCAGTACTGTAGCTTGTTTGGTGCAATATATATGAACTTTTTTGTTTCGTGTCAATAAAAAAATTAAGCTTTGTTTGTACATACTCGCAGATTGTAAAAAATGTGAACACTAAACGTGCACGTTGATACTACTATCCATGGCTTCTTGGTTCATGCTAAGCAAGAAATTATCCATCCAAATAACATCATTTTCGATTTATTTCGAACCACTATTTTTCAATTGTAATATTTCAATATACAGGGTACCTAATTATACAGAAATTGAGATACCAAATCACAAGAAAAACAATGAGGCATTAAATTCAAGGGACATGAAAATTGCAATCCAAACACATCTTATATTTATTCCGTAGTACATGAAATTCATTAAATATTTTTGTATTGAAAAATTGTTATTCATTAAATATTTTTGTATTGAAAAATTGAAAAACAATTGTGCATTTATTCCCGTTCCTAATCCTCGTTAAATTTCTTAACGGAACAAAGTAACTCCCAATTTTGGAGGGCAGTTGTGTATTATTATCATCCATCATTCAATTTTGACCAATAAAAATATCCATCATTCAATCATATCCTTCTTGTTAGAACCAAAAAAAGAAAAAAAAAACATATCAATAATAATGTCTTTCTGTACATACCGACTTATGACTTCTGATGGGCTATGAAAAATAAAGGAAGTTCTTTTGACGGGAGAATAAATTCAAAGGAAATTCTTTCAATTCTTCAAAGTGTAAAAAGAAAGAGCTGAAAAGGTGAAAGAAAAAGTCTACTCCGGTAACTTTTCGGCCGCGTTCTAATCGCTGCCGGCGTCCCCACCAACCCCAGTTTCCTTCGCCGACGGCCAATCGAACCAAACACAAACCTTATCCATCACCATCTCCAAATTACTTCCAAAAAGATCTCTCCTTTTTACTCGATTTTCCATTATTCTCTTTTCTTCATCCGTTTTTCTCCATCCCCCATTATCCAGTGGCATAGTTTTTCGCTCTGTTAATCGATTTCAACGGAATCGGCTTGTGGATCGAGAGATCTAATTTGCGAAATCATAGTCCATGGAATCGGTCGCCGAGCTCAGATTGAAGGTGATTCAAAGCCATCTGGCCGCCGCCTCTGACCAACCTACCGATCTCTTGCGCACCAACGCCACCGCCGGCGAGTTCGTACAAGGTGATCTCACTTTCACTTTATTTCACTCTCAGTTCGTACAAGTTCCAGCTATTTAATAAGGACTAGCTTCTGTTCGTACAAGATGCTTTTTTGCAATTAAGAATCGATAGTTAAAAGTAGTTGCTTTTTTGCAATTAAGAATCGTTTCTAGTAGATCTTATTAGGTCAGTGGTTCCGCAAATTTTGTTGTGATACTGGAACTTCTTTTTAGCAAGGGAATATCCCGCTGTGTTAATATTTCATATTTTAGTGACCAAGTATGCGTAGAATTACTGAATTTGATCGAAGGTGGAAGGTTTATGCACTCTTAGAAGTAGTACTTTCTGGAATGTGGGACTCTGGGTATTTTTTCAGCCTAAAAGGTATTGATCTTTTGTGCCTTTTAAGGTCCTCAGGAACTGGTGAATCTTTGAGTGTGGATTGGAGAGTATTAACTCACTCGTACTTGGCTTCTCAGGTCCTTCATGTGCTGGGTCCATTTAGTATTAGGTAGTTGATATGAAGTTAGGGAGTTATTTATTATATCTGTACTTCTGGGAATGGTAGTGATGATGTTGCAAGGAGATTATGTTCTTAGCTAGTAAAGGAAAACTGCTGCTTACACTCCTTGAATGTTGACATGATTTTCGTTAGGTGAAGACTATATCTAGAATTATGAACACGAGAGGAAAAAATATTCAAAAGGAGAGCTGTTTTATCCAATCAGAGGGATACATAGTGGAAGATGCTCAATTATTACACTGTTGATAAAAATATGTCCTTTTTCTTATCATTTTTTTATCGTTTTGGCTCAGAGTTCAGTATGCTCTTTTAACTTCCAGTTTGCTATAGTATCTATGGCTTGAAGCTTTGGAATAACAGCTGTCACTTTACTCCAGGTGAAGGATATAGTGTAATTCTTCCTGAAAAGCTAAACTCAGGAAAGTGGAATGTATACAGGTATGTCTCTTCATGATGGTTACTGTTACATGTTTATAACCTATTTATGCGATAATGTTTTTCTGCTTCTCAGCTAACTGATTTTGCTGGGTACTGTCATGACAGATCTGTCCAGTCGCCATTGAAGCTTGTCTCTAAGTTTCCGGCAAATCCTGATATTGGGACATTACATGATAACTTTGTGTACGTTATGCTCTATTCTTTTCTTTCCTTTTTCCCCAAACATGGATCATCTATGTAAGAGCTAACAGAGGTGATATTGTCATTTTATGCCTTGATTGTCAGATGCACTGTTGAGAGATACCCAGATTATAAGTATCTGGGCACACGAGTGCGAGTTGATGGAACAGTTGGAGAGTGAGTAGATTGAAATAGTTATTTTAAGTTTCATGGTGTACTTTGGGGCATAAGCTACTGAACTCACTTATCCTGTTTTGTTTTGGTTCCAACTTGAAGGTACAAGTGGATGACATATGGAGAGGTTAGCAATGCCCGTTCAGCTATTGGATCATCTCTCCAAAATTATGGACTTCTTAAAGTAAGTGGAATATGGCCTTTGCCTTCAGAATTTATTTGTGTTGAAATTTACCACTCACTTACATCCAGAAGGTAAGCTGAATATTTGTGTAATGGCATGTTTTTTGTTTCTTACAGGGAGCCTGTGTTGGACTATACTTCATTAACAGACCAGAATGGGCCATTGTTGACCATGCATGTTCAGCATATTCATTTGTCTCAGTTCCTCTCTATGATACCCTTGGTTAGTTTTCCTTAAGTCGATTATGATATTTCATATTTGGGGAGATTGATAATAACTTCATTGCTAAGCCCTAACAAGCATTCTGCTTTTTGTCTACTCTTTAGGTCCTGATGCTGTTAAGTATATCGTTAATCATGCAGACGTGCAGGCCATTTTTTGTGTGCCTGCAACCTTGAATGCTGTGAGCATATTCTAATTCCTATAAATTATTCCCTTGTATTATTCGACTTATAAAACTAGTACTTGAGTCATTTGGTAACACTATTTGCTATATTCTAGTTAGGGTGCACAGTTTCTGATAGTTCTGATTTAGATTAGAGCTGTAACAAGCAGTGTTAAGAGTTTACTTGGTGAGATCCTATGATAGATCACGTTCAAGATGTGAACGTATATAATCAAGTAGTATCATACGTTCTGTGTACTGTTGAAATGGAAATTGACATACTGTGGACTAAGATAAAGAAGACAGTGGAGTAATGCAGTTCCTTGCTATGCTGATTCTTAAAACTTTGAACTAGGAATTGTTTGCTATAAAGTTTTGTTTTTGGAACTTGGATGTGCTATTGATCCGCTGCTAGATTTAATTGCTTTTCTCTGGAAAATTGCAGTTGCTGAGCTTCTTATCTGAGATTCCAAATGTCCGCGTTATAGTGGTATGTTCTGCAAGGTTATACTATGAGGATAGCTTACGGTTGAAATATGGTTACCTTATATCTTTGAAATTAACTCATACTTTCTGATGATATGATGGAATGCAACATACAGGTTGTGGATGGTGTTGATGAACACCTTCCTTCCCTTCCAAGCAAATATGGTGTTAAGATTGTCTCATACTCAAAACTGTTGAACCAGGTATGAAATTTTAATGTCATTTCCTTCAATATGTTTTTGTAGACAATAGAAACCACTTTGAATGATGTTGTTAAATGACTATAGGAGTAAATATGTGGAAGCACTTCTGAATTAATTAAGATGAGGGATTATTTGTACTTCTTTCAATGTAAAACTTCTGAGTCTTTGGTTATTGCGGTTACACTTTCTCTATTTCCTTTCTGGCTGAATCTGGATTTAGTATGAAAAATTCTTGTATATTTTGAGGTGAACTTATAGTTCTTAGTATGAAATATCTTTTTTCCCTTATGTCTGGCTTTATCTGTTTATTAATTTTTTCTAAACTCTGTTATCTCTAATTTACCAGATCTGACTTCTTACCGTATATTGCAGCAAGAACAATGCTTGCTATGATTAAAGATTCTAAACCTTTAAATATCTATTAGTTCAATCATCCATATGCTGGAGTCGGGGTCTGAATCATGACTACGTTTCTCGAAAGTTCGTGTATAAATTTAAGCCCTCTAGGCCCTAGGTTCAACATGGAAAAAATAGCTCTTCTTTTCACCTTTCTTAGTTAGGGGAGGTTCAATGCACAGCTTGAGGTAGCACCCGTAGATAACAACCATAACATCGTGTAATATAACTATATGGTCCACATTGCTTGTCACAATGACATGTTGTATCTGGTTTACCTATTGATTAAGAAGTTCTATTATTTTAGGGCCACATTAATCTGAAGCCCCATTGTCCACCCTCACCTGATGACATTGCAACTATATGTTACACAAGTGGGACCACTGGAACACCAAAGGTAAACCAGATTCTTATCTGTGATTTCAAGGATATATGTTTTTTTTGGTAGAAAAAATTATACATGTTCTTACAAGTGACAGTTGTTTCTTTGGTGAAGGGGGTCGTGTTAACACATGGAAATTTGATTGCAAATGTTGCTGGCATGTCTCTTTTAGCCTCATTTTATTCTACAGATATGTGAGTACATAACCACATCAGTCACAACTAAACAAATTTGTATTCTAGTTAAGTGCCTTTGCCCCTATTTGGTTTTTTTCATTTGCTGAATTTTGTTCCTTCCTTGCAGTTACATATCCTATCTTCCTATGGCACATATCTATGAGCGAGCTAACCAGATTGCATGTGCCCACTATGGTGTTGCAGTTGGTTTCTACCAGGGGGTATGTGATCTCATCCAGTATCTGATACCCAATAGCTGTGTTTGAGTTTTGAATTTTTTTCAGAATGAATGGTTTGCTTGGCAAATCTCAGCAGCTCTAAATCCCATAAATTCCAAAGAGTTTTTTATGAAAGGATCGATGAAAAGCAGGTGTTGCTTGCTGAACATTAATCGTTCTGTTGTTCGGTGTGGGCTGCCAAAAAGTTGATCTTACCTCATTTTTAGCCTAAAGTATAGAAACATACAATATCAATTGTCATTTGATAGATTGGATTGATGACGTTCATGTCCTGGGCAAGGATGGACTGGTAGTATATTACTGTATAAACCTTTTTTTGTACGAGTTCCTGATTATTCTCTAATTTCCTAACTTCACAAGGGAGACTTTTTTTATTGATTGTACTGGGTAAGAGCTAGAAGCCTGTTGACTTGTGATAAAATGCCACAGTCATTGTATCACTCACATGATAAAACGTACCTTCACTTCATTTTGTTTTCTTAATCTTAATAAAGACTTGGGTGGCAGGACAATTTGAAATTGATGGACGACTTGGTAGCTTTACGGCCAACTGTCTTTGCAAGTGTTCCTCGGCTGTACAACAGAATATATGCTGGGTAACATCAGATTTTTACTGCGTTAGAAATATATAACTTTGGCAATATTGGACTGGGTAAATGCTGATTCAGCTCCATCTTGTAGGATAATTAAAGCTGTCCAGTCATCGGGAGGTCTACGTGAAAAGTTGTTCAATATCGCTTTCAATTCCAAGAAGCAAGCCTTAATGAATGGTAAGCATGCACTTTTTTCTTATAAGTATAACTGGGCTGAAGAAGACCCGTGAGTTGCTATATGCATTTTCGTGGCCTCTTAATCTGTTTAGGATCATAGTTGCTTTAAGCTTTCTGCTGCCATTGTGTGCTGTTGCAGATGTTAGGTCATGGAAATTCTCTGCTAATAGAGTTGTTTTGCTAAATGTCAATTAACTTCAAATTTTGAATCTTTTCAAAATTAACTTGTGTGTGATCATATTGGTTTCTACTTTTAAAAACATCCAATGTTTACAGGAAAAAATCCATCGCCGTTATGGGACAAACTAGTGTTTAATAAATTAAAGGCAAAGGTTGGTGGACGAGTTCGACTTATGTGCTCAGGTGCTTCACCTATATCACCTGATGTGATGGACTTTCTGAAGGTGTAAGTTGATTCTGACCCTCAAACTGAATTGATCAATGCTGTTCGCTTGAAGAATCATTTTGAACTCACGGCCTATCTCAATGATTGTTTGTCATCTCAGCAGTTTTTTTTTAAATGTGTATCCATCATATTGTAGGTGCTTTGGATGCCCTGTTATTGAAGGATATGGCATGACTGAAACATCTTGTGTTATAAGCTCAATGGAGATGGAAGACTCGTTGACTGGCCATGTTGGTGCTCCCAATCCTGCTTGTGGTGAGCTCACATTCCTTCTTAAAAGTCACGAACAATTTTTAAGTCCTTTAATCTCATCCTACTTTAAGAGCTTCAATTCATGTGGCTAAGGAAAAACTCATGAAAAAATATGCACCAGAAATCCCAAAGGAGAAAATTAAGAGAACTGATGTGAAAACTTGTTGATGTGTTTTCCATTAAGTCCACCAAGGAGGTTAAATGCAATGAACAGAAAAATAATGTGCCGTTTTTCTTCTTGGACAGAAATCAAGCTTGTTGACGTTCCTGAAATGAATTATTCTTCTGAAGACCAGCCCCATCCTCGCGGTGAAATCTGTGTGCGTGGTCCGATTATTTTCGGAGGCTACTTTAAAGATGAAGTCCAGACGTAAGGAAGATCTATAGAATTCTTTACCTTGACTTCTGGTTTTTAACCCTTTAATTAACTTATTCTGTTTAAATGGACAGGAGAGAAACAATTGATGAGGAAGGTTGGCTGCATACAGGAGATATCGGTCTCTGGCTACCAGGTGGACGCCTTAAGATTATTGACAGGTAAATTTCACAATATCTTTACTTTTCTACTTACAAATATGCAAAAACTCTTGCTCTATTGGCTCAATGAAAATCTATATTTTGCTTGAACGGCAGGAAGAAAAACATATTTAAGCTTGCCCAAGGAGAGTACATTGCACCAGAGAAGATCGAGAATGTCTATGCAAAGTGCAAATTTATCGCGCAATGTTTTGTTTATGGTATGCTCAGGGTTTCTATAACATTTCGCTTCTAGTCTGTTTCTTCACGCTCACCAATATGATTTGTGTGGCAGGCGATAGCTTCAATTCCTGCTTAGTTGCCATAGTGTGTGTTGACCCAGATGTTCTAAGAGAGTGGGCCACAGCTGAAGGAATCAAGGTTGGTGAATCACCTAGCCCAAGCCATAAACTACTTATTTAACCTAGTTACATCTTCATTTTGTTCCCTTTACATTTGACACTTTTGACCTTGGTGTGGGCAGCATGAAGACGTGGGACAGCTATGCCGTGATCCAAGAGCGAGGGCAGCAGTTCTTGCTGATATGGACGCTTTAGGAAGAGAGGCCGGGGTACTTTATACTTGAGCCTTGTCTGTGGTTCCATTTATGTAGCTTATAAGATTCAGATGATCATTTGCTTAGTTGATTTCTTATAAAATCTTGGAAAGCTCTTGAAATCTGCTGATATATATCCCTTGCAGCTGAGAGGATTCGAGTTTGCAAAGTCGGTCACTTTGATTCCCGAACCGCTCACAGTTGAAAGCGGTCTCCTAACTCCAACACTGAAGGTAAGACTGACAGCATTCTCTTCTTCTCTGAGCAGCTGATGAATTGCACTTGACCAGCTGATATGAACACCGGTTTTCGTGGCCTTTGATCGTTTCCAGGTTAAGAGACCACAAGCGAAAGAATACTTTGCACAGGCGATATCGGAAATGTATGCTGAGATCTCCAAAGGGGATCCTGCAGAACACAAATTGTGAGACGTGGTTTGAGAGAAGACGGAGTTCATGTGGTTTGAGTCTTTGAGAGAAGACGTGGTTTGTGGAGGACAGTTTGTTACAGATTCCAGTTCATATGACCTTGTATGAATTGTACTATTTTACCTTTTGATGAAATGTCATAGTTGTATCAAATGTATGAAATTGAATCAAATAATAATAATAAAAAACGCCATCCTGATCCAGACTAAATAACAATCATCCTCAAATGAATGAGCTAATGTAATCCAGGAAAGAATCATTCGATGACATATCAACTGTCATTTTTCTCGGGTATTTGATGTGTTACCAATTTACCATTGTGGTTGTAAATTTGCAATATGCTATAGATCATTTTAAAGTGCAGAGTGAAACGATAATATTCTGATAATCCGTTGATATAGCGCAGCTTAATATTGATTAAATTCGTTAATCACTCATATATAAGTGTTCTTTTCATGAAAATCTAATTTTCCACGACTGGTCCTAAAATTTCTGATAATTGATAATTTTTTATATACCGAATTCTTTTATACGAAAAAAAATATTTAATTTTTTTTGATATATAATAAGAATTCCAGTCAGAATAAATGGCGCGGGTGAGCGGCGGCCATTGCTGGTTGTTGCGTGTCCACTCATTCCTCACCAGCCGGTCCAAAACTCCTTCCCTCTTTCCCCCCAATTCGCCATCTCTATCTCTCTCAAAATGAGATATTGCGAGGAGGAAGAAGGCGATCGCCTCATCCAACCGGTCACCGGCAGTCTTGAAACGGCGACTGTGTCTCCGTCGGAGTCAAAGTTCTCAGCCCTAATTTGTAGGGATATTCTACGGATCATCTTTGAAAGGCTCTCGATCCCCGATCTGGCCCGAGCATCGTGCGTTTGCTGGCTGTGGAACTCGCTAGCCTCCGACGGCGAGATCCAGACGGCGGCCTTCAAGGCGCCATGGAAATTGAAGGAGGTGGTTGGGAATCCGACCTCTGGAAGCTTCTGGAGAGACAATAGCTTGTCCAAATTCGCCATTTCTCATCGGATTGCTAGGGGCGATTCCGTTCCTAGCCTCGCCGTCAAGTACTCTGTCCAGGTTTCTCCTCTCAATTCCAATTTTTTCTGTTCATCACTCCAATTTCAATTTGATTCACTGAATGAAATTCGATTCCAATCTTCAGGTATATTGCGAGCTTCATAACTATCAATGGTGTTGGTGCTGAGTTATTTTCTAAGATAGACAGTTTGCAGAAGTGAACATGTTGATTATTCCACTGATTTTTCAATGATCAAAACGCTGTGAACAAAACTGGTGACATAAGCGTTTGGATATGAAAATATGTCCTACAGCTGAAAAGTGATTATTGTGCATTTGTAACTTGTTACAAGTTCAGGTTATGGACATAAGGCGCTTGAACAACATGATGAGTGACCATGGCATATACTCAAGAGACCGGCTACTAATTCCCGTGAGCAGCCCAGAGATGCTCGCCGGAAGGACTTGTTACATTGAGCTTGACAAGCACGCAAAAAGGGAGGCCGCGGTCTTGTATCTTGAAGGTTGCCCGGATCCAAGAAACTCGATCAGCTCCAATGATTCAAAGAGCGAGCCAGCTTCATCGGATCAAGGGAGGAGAAGATTGATTGAGTCATTGAGTAGGAGCATGCACGTTGATGATGAAACGGCTCTGTATTATCTGTCTATCTCCAACGGCAACCCCCGAGCTGCACTGTCCGAGTTCTCCGAGGATATGAGCTGGGAAAGAACCTCAGGTTCCATGTAGATTGGTGAAGATGTTGTAGTTTTGTTGATAAATAATCTTTGAAAGTTAGTAGTGTTCGAGAACAAGTACTCGTTTTGCTGTTGGAAGTAGTCTGTTTAATTTATATGAACTTTAAAGATGCATTAAGTGGATGCATGATTCAGCACACAAGATGAAGGATATTAACATTCCAAATTTTCAAGACCAAATAAGTATGAGAGTACCTATTTGATCATTGGGATGAGAGAACCAATTCTCATCGTTGCTTTACTAATTACTATCAATCCACAGTCTCATTTGGCATTTTACAATGGCATAGAAGTTGGTTTCTCTACAAACCAACGGTATAAGTATGATCCTTTTAATCTATGTCAAGGATATAGGTTTAAGGATACTCTTTTTACCTAAGAAGTATCCTAAAATCCTACTAAAAAATTATGAAATCCTATAAAATTCACTATAAGCCTCCAAAACTCAGTTCATGTAAATCAGCTCAGTAGGAAAAAGTATTACACAAGCATCCAAAACTCAGCAGTGAAGACCCATGTAACAGACTATCGTCAAACCTCAAAGCGAATACATCCAAAAACCTATGCACCCCAAAACACATCAAACACTGATGTGTTGATTGTTGAACAAAGCTCTTTGCCGCCATCCAGTATCTCCTTTAGATCTACATGATCAGTTTATCTGTCAGTCAGACCTAGAAAGCGCCCATATGGAGTCTAGTATTCTGGATGTGTTCTTGTCAGTATTCAAATGCAGGCAAAATGTTAAGTTTAAAATCATATTACTAAGCAGTAGTAATCATTCAGAGGTTACAAAGAAGCCGGCACAACATGTTAGGAAAGCTGTGTCTAATTCAAGGACGGATGCTCACTGGATTAGAACCTGCTACACAAACTCTGGAGACCCACGTTAGAATCCAAGGAAGAAACTATCAAAGAAACATGAGAACCCTGGACAAGTGATACTTACACATCACATAACCCACAATGTTTCCATCTTCTGACGAAATCGGGTCCTTGATGGAACTAAGAGCAACATTACTGCCGCCAGGACGCGCACAACAGGAAACACTTTAACATTACAAGAAAGTTATACTATTTTTATGGTAATAGTCAGAGAAGGGGGGAAAAACTTGATCAGCTCATAAAATACTTAAATTAGACAAACCACCATAAGCATCATAAGAAAAAAACTTCAATAAGGAAAGGTCCACAAACATCGTAAGAGTAAATAGGAATTGAAAAGTCTCAACAATCAGGTGAAGATGCCGCCATAAGCATGCCTGCAAGAGTACATAGTACAAAATGCAATAATGAAGGAACTCCAAGAACATCCCGCTTCTCTGCAAATTTCATAACATTACAGCAAGGTTAAAGATGTGAGTCCCAAACTTCCAACAGGCAACAGGTTAGTAACCAGGTTCAGAAGATCTCCAAGAAACATCATATGCCTGTAAGATATGACAATGATAGCAACGAAGAAGAGTTAAGAGATGAAACATCTACACATTAAATTGTGCATATTAAATAAAAATAATCATGAAATTCTGGCTTAGGAAAAACAATCCACCTTAACATGTAATTAGCAATACAAATTATTGTTTTGGGCCTTGTACATCAAGAGGTGCAAGAAGAAACAGACCCCATAGTAAGTAATTTACTGGGTGTAAAATCAGTAACTCAAAGGCATGAAGTCAAAAATGCACATTGGAACCCGTAGCAATCTGCAGAAAAATGCCATATTGGAAACAGAAGCCATATACAGGATAGCAATCTTACCTCGTGACTAACAAAGCCCTGCATGATTAGAATTAATTCATTTCTGCCATGAACTTCTCATATTCTGCATCTGGTCCTTCACTTGTCTTTTCTCCAGATGGGGCTGGAGGGGCTGGAGGTGCAGGAGGATTGGATGCCCATGGCGCATTTGCAAAGCTTGGTGGATGATCAGATGTAGCAGCAGCTGCAGGAGGGGGAGGGGGAGGAGCTACTCCATAGTACATTGAATAACCTGCTGGGGGCATTGAGTATGGAGGCAATGGGGGTGGTGCCATAGAAGTAACACTACCACCATAGACATTTGCAGGCACAGGCTGAACAGAAGAGCCACTCTGAGATTGCATATCAGGGGGGTAATTTTGTTGAGTATCACTGGCAGAAACCGTCTGTGATTGTACGCCACTAGGAAGAGGGACAGATGGCGGGGGATATTGAGCACCATATGGCGGTGGCATAGGTTGATTTTGCATGGGGTTATACATAGTGGAGCCAGGAGGTGGTGGTGGGTAAGCAGCATAATGAGGGGGAGGGGGAGGGGGACCCCAAGCCATAGGGGCACCATAGCTGCCAGGTGGCATACCACCTAGAGGCCCACCAGAAGCAAATTGTTGGGAAGGATAAGCCCCCGGAGGCTGAGGTTGATTAGGATGCATTGGCATGGATGGACCAAGAGGAGCTGGTGGGCCTGCTGGCGGAGGAGGAGGCTTGCCTGCAACTCTCACAGCAATTTTCCGTCCTTCAAGGGTGTAGCCGCTCATACCAGCTATAGCAGCATTAGCCTGTTCAACAGTTGAATACTTTACAAATCCATACCCTTTGCTTAGTTGAGTATTTCTATCTTTAATGACCTTGGCCATCACAATTTCTCCAAACGGTGAGAACATCTGGATCAAGGCATCATCTTCAAGAGTGGAAGGCAAATACCCAATATATAGATTTGTTTCATCATATTCCTTTGGTTTAAAACCATTCGAGCCCAAACCTGGATGTGAACTGCCGCTCATACCATCACTCTGCCAGGGAGGATTAGTAGCAGAGCTTCCAGATGTCAGAGCAGCAGGGGTAGATGAAGAGGTTTTCGTAAGGGACTCAGGAACAGTTCCACCTAATTCAGCCAAGAAGTTCTGATATTCATCATCCATCTTTTTCCCAGCTGTTCCCTTCACCGGACAATCTATTGTGGGATGCCCACCATCACCACAAATTTTACAAAGAACATCACTCTTAAACGTCGAGTGACGAGAAGGACAAGCATATTGTCTGTGTCCAGGCTCGCCACACAATCTGCAGTACTCCTCATCCCTGATGGTTCCATTCAGTGCAGCAAGTTCTCTCAGTTGCTGCCTCTTGTGCTCATTCAGAACCTCATCTACTGGCTGAAGTAGCTTGGAAATCATCTCAGCTGCCGCTTCAAGGGACTCCTGAGTATCGGCTTCAACCAACACATGCAAATCCTCATTCTCAGCCGGATCATGCTTCAAGCTTTGCTTCTGTTGCATCTGCAATCTACCTTCCTTAACAGAACCCTTCCCTCGAATCACAATCTTTGCCCCTGTATCCTTCTCCATCCTCTTCTGAGTATTACCTCTTGGTCCAATTATCAAACCTATAAAATTGTACCCAGGGTACTCCTTCTGTGGTATATAAAGCTTCTTGTACAGCTTGGGAGGCCTGTAGTCAGCCGGCGGCTTATAATTCGGATTTATCTTCATGATCTGAGATATAATCTCCAGTCTTTCCCTGTTAAGCTTCTCCCTAGCACGATACTCCCTAGTATTAATCCTAATTCCCATATTATCATACAGAGGCTCAGGAGAAGGCGATCTCGCACCTTCCGGTCTATCATCATAAGGTCCGCCAGACTGCAATTTCCTACTAATCTCAAGAAGCCTACTATTAAGCGCTTGAATCTGAGGATCAAACTCAATACCTCCCATGAAATCCGGCAACTGAATCACAGGCGTGGGCTCATCGTTCGCCCACCGAGACTTCCTCTTCCTCCCACCGGCCCCGCTGCCATCGCCGCCATCCTTGTTGTCCGACTCCGACGGCGGATCCCACCTGCTCCGCCTCTTCCTCTTGCTCGTGGTCTCCTCCTCTCCGCCCGATTGGTCCTTGTCAGTTCCGCTATGCGTGTTGGTAACGCCGGAAAACAGGGGCTTCATCAACTCCCCCGGACTCGGCCCGCGCACGGCAACGGCAGAGTCTCCGTTCCCGTTCCCGTTCGCGATGTTTCCGTTCTCGGATTTCTCCTGATTGGAATTCGAGGGGAATTGGTGGGAGGGATCCTGGCCATCGGAAGGAGCTAGGGTTTTGGCAGGCTGGGGATTATCGGGGGCAGGTTGCTCAAGATTGCTGTATGAGTAGGGATCTTGGGAAGGAGCCATGGTTTCTGGAAGAGCATTGGGGGGTGAATCCGAAGAATTATCCATGGATTCTCAAGCCAGACGACGAGAACGCGGTAGAGGGGAGATTCAGATTTTGTAAACCCTAATTTTACATCTACAACAAATAAAAAGGTTCAGGGGTACAAATAAATCTTGTTTATTTATAGACACGTGTTTGGACGGGAAACACTTTTATTTTGAGCGCCGACTGAATAATGACGCAATAATATAACTTTTAAAATAACTTCTGTCTTGTTTTTTTGTTAGAGTAACCGCATAAACATATAAAATTCAGATATAATTTTGAGAACCATAAAATTATTAACTATATATATCTTTATTGAAGCCTATATATTCAATCTACACATATATAAATGTACGGGGAGCTTTCAATGTGAGCCGTTTATTTTACAAATTTAGTAGCAATAGTGATTTTCTTGATCTCAGCCCTTCGTTTCCTCACCTGCTTGGCTGCTTCCACCTCCAGCTTTCGTCCGTCTTCTTTTGAGTCCTCCACCTGCTGCTTGCTTGTGCCCGTTGGCTTCCTTCCACCCCTCCACCTCCTTCTTCCTTCCACCTCCTCCTTCCACGTCCTCCTTGCTTCTGTTCTTTCTTATCGTCCACGTCCAGCTTCGTCCACCTCTTGCTTCTTCCGTTTTCATCTCCTTCTTCCACCTCTTGCTTCTGCTTTTCCTGCAATTCCTGAAGTCTTTTCGCTGGCGATTCCAACTTCTTCCTTATCTCTTTCGTTCAATTGCCCAGATCCACTTCTTCTAGCGGCCCTCCGCCTAAGACCCACGCTGCCGACCACCGCCTTCCTCACAACCTTCCATACCCTAATCCCCAAACCTCTCACTCATCCCATACCCTAAATTTCTCAGGTAATTGATCCAAGTCTGAATTGTTTATAATGTAATCCATGTTTTCTGATTCGCAATCGATTTTGCTTTTGGATTAGCAGAATGGAATCGGAATTGCTTTGGGAAAGGAGCAATCGGCGGCGAGGACTCGACGGGTGGCGGCGGTCGACTGTGGCCGAGGCACGAGACGCTTGCGTTGCTCCCGATTAGGCCCGATATGGGTTCAAATTTCCGCGATTCGAGTCACAGAGCCCTTTTCTGGAACGAAATCTCAAGGTTATTTTCTAGATTTGCAATTTCGTTTCTCTCGCACTGATGAAAATTTGAAGCCGTAATTTTCTCTGAGTTTGGTACAAATCGCTTTTGGAATTCTGTAGCTTTATTGTGTTGTTGTCCGTTAGCCCAATTTCTCTACTTTCTTTTCAGTTTCGGGCATCATGCACAGATTTTGGAAGCCAACTATAAATTTCCAAAGGAGTTTACACAAGGCCAAAGGAGGCTACTCACTGTAACTTTCAAAAGTGAGCCTGGAAATGTAAGAGGTTCATGTTAATCAATTGGTTTTTATGAAATGAAACCCATTATTTATATAACCTAAAATAAGCTTGTTCTTTGCAGAGAATTACAACCCTAGAGATTATTGAAGGTGAATGGTTTCAAACAAATTATGGGCATACGGTTGCAGAGGAGTTTTTCGGGAGATATTTTGCTTTTGTTGAGGTCAGAGTTGAACAAGATAGAAGCTCCAGAAGTTTCAATTTTTCTTTATTACAAACATAACAATCTTTTTTAGATTGCTCTGAATCTGTAACCAAATGCAAGATTTGGACTTTGGGTTCTTCCTTAAAGGACTTCTTATTGAATTGCTTGATTAATAATCTAATTTCATGTCTTATTTTTTTGAAGAAGCGAGCTCAGTATGTTTGTGAAGAAGAGAGCAATTGACAAATTCCTAGAGGCTTGATCATGAGGACCGAGGAGGCTTATTTCAAAGGGATGCATGTATAAAGAGGAATGGTATGTTGAGTGAAACTTTTTTTTTTATAATATGGCCTTATATTGTTCTAAATTGTTCTAAACCTAATTTCATAAGGAAAATGATCAAAATTTTATTTCATGAAGACACTTGCGTTATTTTGATGCTAATGATCCATGTAGATTCCGTTTTTTCATATGAACAAAATCACTTGCTATACTTTAATGATATCGGATGTCAGGAAATAAGCTTACAAGTGTGCTTTATTTTTCTTTTAGGTCGTTGTGGGTTTTGCCAATTCAGGCTCCTGCTCCACCATTTTCTTTTACTTTTTCTGAACTGGATATCCCTTTTCTTTGAAGTATGTGTTACTGTCATTCATAAAAAACTTGTATCAAATCATGAGTACGTACGTCTGTCAATTAAGCTTTGAAAGTTTGAGTTTAAGTAATTCATGTGTAAGATAGTGCTATGTTATGGATGAAGATTGTGAGGTTAGGTTTCTTTACAATATTTTTTTGCTATATTCTATAGCTACAGGTCTCAGTAGCCCTTGCATTTCTTTTGCCCAAAGGTGCTTATGATGAGGTTACTCTGATTTTCAGGTTGGCACTTATCTTGCATGGTGTTGGGCTTTTAGGTTGGAGGCAATCTTGATGCTTCCATTTGTTATCTTAGGTTTTGTTATGAAACCTTTGCAACTGAAAGGTACCATGGCCTTCATAATTTGATTTTCTGTTCTCGTTTGTTATCCCATACTCTCTCGCTTACCTGCTTGGCTAACATTTACAGGATTCGCACCTCCTGGATCCAAAAAGGCGCGTGTTACCATGGCACCACTTCAGCAAGGTTCATCCCTACAATAATGTTTATGTGCCTGCTTATAGCGTGATTTTTCTAGCCCATATGACAGTGATGTAATTTTTATTTGTGCATTACAGATTCAGAGATTTCATTCACTAATGGTGGTGAACGTTCTGATGGAAAATTAGAAAACGGACGCCTTGTTGCAGTTGTCATATAAATACTCCTTTTTAGCCTATCTAATTTAGGTGATGTGGATGTTGTTCTATAGTGAGGCTTCAACTGATTGATTATCCGATTTTTAACTACTGGCAGGCTAGAACACAAAGTGAAGAAAGGACACCAACTTTCAAGTTTTCTTACAAACATGAAAGTCCTTCTTTCTGACAAGATTTATGTTGTAAATGTTCTAAGCCACTCGGATGAGGAAGCTTTATCAAGCATCATCTGCAGTGTCCTTGAGAAGGAAGCGACGATGAACACTAAATTCAAAGTGAAAGACGTTCAATGTGTTCCTGCCCAGGTCTCTTTACTGAGCTTGACCAAGTTTTTGTGTGATGTGTACAGATTATGTGATGTGCTTATATTCTTTTTATGGCAGGTGAAAGTTGTTAAATGTTATGTGGAGGACATTTCAATAGAAATCTCTTTCAAACAAATTGAAGGGCTTTGTGCGTTGAGCTTTCTTGAACATGCATAGTTATTCTTTTCGTTTTCCTTTATAATAATTTCCAAGATGTGCATGATTTCATGTATGTAGGCTGCTTTTTTGCAGGTTGATCAGTTGATTGGGAAAAAACATCTTTTCAAGCGCAGTATAATCTTGATCAAAGCATGGTGTTTCTATGACAGCTGAATTATTGGTGCTAATTATGGCCTCATTTCAACTTATGCGTTGGAAACAATGATAGGCCACATTATCAATCTATTTCATTCCTCATTGCATGCTCCATTATCTGTAAGTCCTTTCTATCAGCCTTCGATACAAATCATGTATTTCTCTGATCTTCTGCTGTTTTTTTCAGGTCCTGCATAAGTTCTTAGCATACTATAGCAAATTTGACTGGGAAAATCACTGTGTCGCTATAGATGGTCTGGTGCCAGTTTTGTTGCTTCCAGAAGTGGAGGGTAATTAATCAAAATAGATCCCTCTATTATCTGATTATTGAATTTTTCGTTTTGATGAAATCTGATTAATGGAGTTGCTTAGACTCTATTCTATCATTTTCTTTTCTCTAACACTATTACCCCTTCTTGCATTGTAACAACACAGCGTCCGGATGAGTCTGATGACATGCTCTTCAGTGCTGATTTCTTGTAAACATGCAGAAAACAATGCTTCTTTTCAACAGGAATAAATCAAGCTGGAGAAAGTGGCTTTCCTATGAAGTTTCTCAATGTCATTGATCCTCTTAGAGGCAACATTTATATTGGTCGCAGTGTCAACAAAGGTAATTATTCATTCCTACAACAATGTTTACTACTGTAGGTTGCTATGTTGGTCTTTTTTTATATATTCTTTGATCTAATAATAGTAACTTTTTGTGCAGCAAGTTTCAACCGGATCAAGTATTCTGTTAAACTTTGCTACTGATAAGCTTAATGCCATTCTCGCCTTACCAAAGGAGGAAATATCCAAGTGGTTCCATTTGTGTTGGTAGGTTAGTTGGATTGAATTCAAAATTATACAACATCCAAAATTGGATGAGAAGTAGTATTTAGGGTTATGCAATTTATGAACATGAAGGCCCTATGGACCTTGTTGCTGTATTTGCTACGCTTAGGTTTAGGAGGCTTGAGAAAATTTGTTTGAAAGCATTTAAGAAAGAAGGTTGTTTGAATGGTGTCAGGTTCTCCTTGGAGAGGGCGACTATGCTGGAAGAACATCCAAACAAGCCATTGATATCCTTAGAAGGAGAGGAACTACTGAAGTTACAATCTGTTTAAACCAGTCTTCCATTCTTTTTTGTTTACTCTTTGCTTATAATCTTTTTTCTTTGGTTTCTTAGTATGCTTTTTACTTTCTTTTAGTGGGTGCTGCAGCTTATGCTTCTTCATGGGCAGGTAACAAAGACCAGGATAAGATATCTTGAAGCAGCTCTGAACTAGGACATTCTATACTCTGATACTCAGCTTTGCACATCTTGCGTTATTTTTGTCATCGACACCGATGTAATGGCATAAGACGCCATTAGTGAGAAGGTATTACAACTCATTTTTCCCTTATAATTGGTTCATGTATATTTGGCTATTTGCATTGTTCCAGTACTATTCTTTTTAGTGTCGTTCTACTTCTAATTTTGTTGGTGATTTCTTTCGCTTATATAGTTGGGTACTCAGCTCTTTTGCAATTAAAGTAAGAAAGAAAATAAAGAGAAAGCTTGGATAATGTCTAGAAGGTATTAGATTCTATATGTGAATAACTTGCCAATATGAAGAAAGATTGCAAGGATGTTGTCAACTTGTATTCTATTGCTTAATTTAATCTAGCTAAAGAACATATGTGAAGCTGATGTATTGATACAGATTACTGTATTTGATGCTTATTATTTTTCTAGGTACTTGAGGTTTTCCTTATAACAACAAGAACAGTGAGACACTGAGGTGCACTATGTTTTAAGAGGATTTGCAGCCTCACCAACTTAAGGATTTGATGGCGGAATCAAGAAGTGTCGAAGCAGAAACTCATCCTTCTCAAAGGTAACAAATTGAGCTAGAGAAATATATAAGCTTTTTTTATAATTTTAATAGCTTATGGCATAGTCTGATATACTGCTAAGCTTTCCCAAGCTATAAGATATGTAAGATTTGCCAAGCACATTGCATGCCAATGCTGGATTGAACTCTACCTAATTCAAGCGAGCAGATGGATCAAACTCAAACTCACATTTGCACATTGCATGACAATGCTGGATTAGGGGTGCAAATAACGAAGGAAAATGCTGGTAACACTACTTTAGATAACAAGATTCTTGCTAGGGAAAGCGCAGCTAGCTTTTGGTAATCAGACTTTCTTTTCTTGAATATATATAATATACTACTTTCTAACTTCCTCATTTTATAGACACTCTTGATTAAATAGTTTATATTGTGGTGTTTTCTTATGAAATTATAGCCTCATTGATTAGTTGAGTTGTCGAACAAGGATGAAGAAGCTGTCATGGCCTGAGTCTCGCTAACAAGTTGGTGGCTGATGCCTAATTTGTCTGTTGCACGAGCATCCCGTCATGCCCAAACCTCAACATGCCACTCGTCACTTTCTATAGGTGATTTGTTACTTGCTTTATTATTGTTGTCTTCCATTCCGTATTTCGTTAACATATATAAATGAACCCATGGTGATCGATGAAATGCCTGAACCGCAATTTGTTGTTACAGATCTTTTTTGTATTCTTGCTATTATCTGGTTTGGATGAGCTAACATGATTTGGTTTGAGATCCTGCTTATGGCTGCATTGGTTTCTGTTTTGACTAAAGTTGTGGCAAGAACTGAGGATATTGTTCAATTATATGCTACAGACTTACAGCTGTGATCCAAACATTAGTGTTTTATATGTTCTGTCATTTTTGGCCTTGAATTCAGCCACTTTTCACTTTTAGGGACAGGAGCTTAGGGCTTATTACTTTTTTCACTTCCTGTAAGAGGATCCAAATGTACAAAGTACACTGATGCCTTTGTTATTTCATTTTATTCGTTCAAAATGTAGAAACTTCCTGTAAGAGGATCCAAATTTGTTGTGATTCTTATTTCTTCTTGCAAAGAGCTCATGAATTATTGTCTGAGTCATCTTGTGTGTTATCTTGCTTGAACATCGATATGATGACTTTGTGTGTGTTATTGAAATCTTTTGGACATGGATATGCTAAGTTGAATGCTATATATATTTTGTTGGGAAATTTGTAAGATGCAGGTGGCCAGGAGATCAGTATTTCTTGATTGAATTCTAAATTCTAATAGAGGAGAATTGAGTGCTTTCATGAAGAAAGAAACCACTTGCTTGATTGCATTCCATAATTAGTTGGAAAAAAAACCTAATATGTTCTCAGTAATATCCTTAACGAAGATGTATAAATTTGTGTTGTGCCCGTGCAAAGATGTATGAATTTGCCCATTATTTCCCCGTGCAACGCACGGGGCCCATTACTAGTATTATAAAGTTATGCTGTTCTATAATCGTATTAATTTTATCTATTTTTTTTTGTCAAAGTATCAATATTATCTATAGACATTGAAACACATTTTTTTTTTTTGGTTGAAATATTGAAACACATAATAATCCATGCTTATATTTATTTAAGTCATGTTATTTAATATACATCAACTTTTGTTTAGCCTATACAGTATACACCCTTAGGTGGCGTTTGGTATAAATATTATGGAAAGGAAAGGAAAGGAAACAAATTTGTATAGAAAATGGGGATGATCTTCTCTTTTTTGGATGAAAAATCGAAAGAGAGGGGTAATGGTTAGAGGAGTATGAGGGATATGATTACCCCATGTTGAGGAGGTGGGGAGAAGTTGCTCAAAATTTGTATGAAAAGTGGAAGAAAGGGGTAATGATTACCCTTTGTATCAATGAACCATAAACTAAATAATGTCTAGATACATGCCTTAACCATTACCTTTCCCTCCAAAGAAACCAAACGGGCCCTTAGTATATATTGAGAGAACCGTTTATCTATCTATTACTATATACTAAAGCCGAATCAAATTTCGTCACCATATTGCGTCACATCACCCCTTTACTAAAAAAATTATCTTATCAATCTTAGTTTTAAGTTTAACCTTATACATATTTAAATAAAATATTAGTTCTATCTTAAATTTTGAGTTGCATGATGCATATATTCTAAGTAGAGGTGTCAACCAGGTCGGGTCGGGTAGATTCGGATTCGATCTTTTCGGGTCGGGTTGAGTGCGGGTTCGGGTCGACCTAACAAGTGAATAATTTGAATTTTTAATGATTATTAAAATAATATCATGATTAAATAATATTTTTAAAAAATATTTTTAATAGAATTTTATAATATTATTTTATTTATAATAGGTTTTATGATAAAATATATTATAATACTTACAAGAAAATATATTTATTCTACATATATATAAAATATCAGGTCGGTCGGGTCGGTTTTGGGTTTCAACCCAATCGGGTTCGGGTTTTTTCTTTGCTCGCTACTATTCGGGTCGGGTTTCAACCCAAAAAATTTCGGTTCGTTCGGGTCGATTTTTCGCGTCGGATCAGGTTTTGACAACTCTAATTGTAAGGTTTATTCCGCCTTCATGGTAAATGAAATTATCGGGAAATGGCCACATGTAGTGGGTAATATATGAGGACGTGGAGGACGGCATCTACCACAAAGATAAGATGAGAGTGGACACGCAACACCATGCATGGAGTCGAAAATATGATGTTGTAGAATGAAATATCCTCGTTCTAATGCATTTTGATGTCATAGTTGCTAAAAATAGCATCGTGTTTCTACTATTGAGTTCTTGATAATCTTGTTTCCATGGTGTATAAATGTGATTGTATATTTGAGATGACGACTACTTATGGTACTATTATTTTTCAAATTTATTATTACTTTGTAGACATTGAATTCTTGATAACATTGACATTCTTCTTTGGGTTTGATGTAGGCACCTTCCACATTTGTGTAAAGCTCAAATCCATCTTGCTTGGTAGTATTTTCTTTGTCTTTATTTTATCTCTAGACTGAATAGACCACCCCTAAAATCATTTAGTTTACTACTTCACCACTTTTAATAGCTTTGCATTTCTGGGGATTTTGTGGATTGAGTTGTGACATATTTCACATAGTAGTACTCATTTAATAACCTTCCCACCATTATGAACCACAATTTGCATTGAGACGGTTTATGTGAAATGCTGATGTTTTATTTACGAACCCTAGGTTTGCGGTATTTGATTTTTGTGTGATTCTTGATGAAATTTGGCCTTCATTTACCCTTGTGTACGTGAAACTTAGCAGGTTTGAATAGATTGTAGTCAATCCTTTTACTTCTACCCTTTGCTTCTAATGGCTCTCAACTATAAGAATTTTACTAAACCGCCTATCCGAAATCACTATAAGAGTATTATTATGTATGACTTATTATTTAATTTCCCCTTTGTAGCGAACCATTGTTTGCTTCACACTGCCACTTCTTCAATGGAATACACATATTTTTCAGGGAAAAATCAGAGAATTGATTTTTCAGTCCAAGTTGTGGCCAATAAATTTTATTAGGCTATTCGTTAGAGAATTATAGATGTTGAATTCTTAGATCATTTTGCTCGTCATGTTTTTGTTACTACCAAGGAAAATTATCCTCTAAAACATGAAAATGGACAAGAGATTAAAAAAAAAGCAGGTTTTGTATTTAATTATGTTTACATAAGGATCTGTTTATATTAGTTTTTTAATCTAAATTTGTTATCATCTCTTATATAGTGGAGGAAATCATGGTTCAAGTTTTTATGGAAAGAAGTATCCCGAGAATTATTGAGGGTGACAGTGATACTTCATATAACCATGTTAAAGACTTTACAAGAACAACCTTTAATAGACTTTATTAAAGCAAGAAAAGAATTTAAATCATTTGTTGAGGAAATTTTTTTCTTTATTCTTTGTTTTTATTGTTTTTTAATATTATGTTAATCATTTCTTAAAATTGATTAAAATGTAGGAACTTTATGAGTCTGTCTCTAAAGAAGAAGTTGCAAACCTTGATCATGCAATTGCAATTATTGGTTTATGCACAACTAATGACTTAGATTACTGGATTGTGCAAAATAGTTATGGTGAGACAGGGGGAAACAATGACATAGTATTGGTAAGTTGAGGGAATAATCTTGGTGGCATTGAAAAATTGCGTATATCCCCATCATTAGTGCAGTTTAAACGCAGAAGACCGATGCATTATCATAGAAAGGGAAAGTTTGGGACAATACTTTATTTGGGATTTGTTGTGATTTTCTTTATTTTAGATGTTGTTGCTAGTTGTGACTTTGGTTGATTTGCTTGTTTGTTTTTCCTGAAGAGTCGGTTTGTTTCCATTGTATGTTTTAAATGAATATATGATATATCCTTATAAGTGAGTGTACTTAAATCAATCGATTGCTAACCAAGTGATATAGTTGCTCGATCCGACCGCTAATGCTTGTTGATGTGCTTTGCTTAATTCAAGTCCAAGAATATGTCATGTATCAAATATTTGGGTTGGGTTTGTAATTAGTGGCTAACTTTGGGAGAAGGATTGCAATATGCTAGAAAGGTTATAAAACCCAGCAACTCCTCTGTAGAACATATCGATGATGAATAGAAGCTTATTTCTTCAATCTCTATCTCTAATCTCTCATCCTTTCTCTTGATTCTTCTCCTTATCCGTTAATCCTTCCCTATCCTTGCTATTATTCAAAGCTCGTGACAAATTGGTATCAGAGCTTCGATTCCTTGGCAATGGCGGATGGAACTCGGATGAAAACGCTTGAAGAAGGGCTTCGTAAGACCGACTATCAATTGACGAAGGCGGTGGATTCAATCGGCGATACTAATTTGAGATTGGACGAACAGCAAGCCAAATTCAATGAATTCAGAGAGCTTCTTGAGGCTCAAAGAGCGCAATTGGTGCAGTGGGAAAAATCGCAGAAGGAGACGTCCAATTCCCAAAAATTGAACGAGCTCGAGATGAAGAGCATATCTGCTATGTTGAGCAATATTCACGGGGAATTATTCAAGACGACTGAGGAGAATCTTGATCCCAAACGTAGAGAGCCAAGATCATCACCGGTGGTGGAAGTCCGACAAGAAAGAAGCCCAATGTTGGAGTTCGATCGAGATTCAGCACGGATTTCTTCGTTGGCTTCTGGAAATCGAGGTAATAATCGATATCCGAAACTTGAATTTCCTGTGTTCGATGGAGATAATCCTAGGAGTTGGACTAGGAAGGCGGAGAAATATTTCAAGATATTTGGGATCTTGGATGAAGAAAAGGTTAAAGTGGCTGCTATGTACATGAATGGAAGAGCTGATAATTGGGTTCAAGGATATTTGATACAGAATACGAGTGTTTCTTGGAAAGAATTTTGTGATGTTGTTTGTTTGAGGTTTGGTGATCCCCAGGGAGTAGAAGTAGTTGAAGATTTCAATAAATTGTTTCAGATTGATGATATTGAGTCTTATACTGAGAAATTTGAAGAACTGAGAGCTAGTATGCTGACCTTTAACCCTAGCTTGACAGAGGCGTATTTTGTTACAAGCTTTATCAGTGGGTTGAAAGAAGAGATTAAAAACCTAGTTAAGTTGAGTAGGCCTAAAACGTTGGCAGCTGCTTATGAGCAACCCAAGCTACAGTTTGATGCTGTGCATGCAATTGTTAAACTCAGTAAACCTCCTTGGAATCCTACTTCACAGATTTCATCCTCCAACACATCAAAGCCTAGTTCCTTAACCAATGTCAGTGCTAATGTTTTTTCCTCTAGTGATTCTTCAAATAAGGCTAAGGAAAAGTCAATGGAAGATCAAAGAACCCTTGGGCTTTGTTATAAATGCGGAGACAAATCCTTCCCTATCCTTGCTATTATTCAAAGATCATGACAGAATACTATGATTTATTTGTAGAGTACGAAGAATAATCCGATCCAGAGAAGTTGATCATGTTTCATGATCGTGGTGGGATTGTGGTAAGAGGAGGTGGTCCCTCTCACCTAGCCATATTGTCTTAGCCTCCAGCCATCGGCGGAGGTTCACTCCGGGTTGTAGTATAAATGTGCCTTTTAGACAAATTATGCACGCATCTGCCCCACAAAAGAGAGTGTCTATCAAAAAAAATGGAACAAGCAGTCCTCTATGATAGTTTAATTTACTATGTTGTCAAGTTGTTTCGTTGTCAATCATTGAAGTTTGTGTTATGGTCTCTAATCTGCAGTTGCATGACCTCCAAAGCCAGCCGGTGAATGATAGTATTGATCATTCAAAACCTAATGACGTGTTCGAGTATGATGACTGTATCAAGGCCCTCGATATTGGGATAAAAACTCGAACTGTTGGAGATTTGCTTGGACGTCATGTCAGAACTCAGACTGAGAAGAGTTTGTCAAAGAACGCTTCTCAACTTGGCAAAAGTTGCAGGGACGTCGCGGACAAAGGAATGCAACTTATTCTTCTGGCTAATAGGAGTGTTGAAGGCGGCACCGATCCAGCCCAGTTCGCGAATCAAATCCGCCAACTGGAGGTAGCAGCCGATGAGGTTGTTACCTCTATCTAAGATTCTTATTTTTGTTGCATCCATCTAATTATTCAACCTATAACGAATTGATTTACATTGTAAAACAAGTAATTACTCAACCCATATAAAGTAAATTGTAAAACATGTTCAACAATATCATTATTCAAATAATCATACAAAGTTATTCGAACTTTGACTAGTAGATATTCCATTATTCCATTATTTTCTAGTGACCTTGTATTTTTACGTAGAATTATTTATTTTTACTAAAGATCTTCGTTCTCATCTTCATGAATTCCTAAAATGATGCAACTGCCATATTTGAGAAAAGAAGAATGTGGATTTTGTTTTACAATCTCTAAAATTTAGCAACTTCCTATTTTCAAAAATGCAATCAAATATTTTCAGCTCAATCCTTTCGATAACAGATTTTCCCACCCAAATTTATCTCCAATCAAATCTCATAAAAGGCGTTTTTTACCTTAATAGAAGCCACATAGAAATAATCAACCCCCCCCCCCTCCCAAATGATGTTTTCTACAAATTGGTTACCATATAATGATAAGATTGAGATTTATATATTATGATAGAATTACTTAAACAACTCAAAATTTAAGATAAAATTAACATATTAATTAAATATGTATGAGATTTAGATTATATATTATGATAACACAATGATGGATAAGATAATTTTTTTAATAAGGGGATGAAGTGGCGCAATATGGTGACGGAATTTGCTTTGGGTTTAGAATATAGTAATTGATATTTTATTTAAAAAAATCATTTTTTCCCATTTACTTAAATATTATATTAATAATAAGTATTATTTTCGTATATTTTTTTCTACTTTTGTGAAAATCATCATTAATAGCAAATTCTACCACTATAATTACGTCACATCTTTTTTTATTAAAATAATGTATTAATTATTTTTTCTATCCTATCATATTGAAATCCAATAATAATATCAATAAAAAGTTTAGATGATACTGTATATTTTATATTTACCCTAAATATATCCATAGCATTACACATTGATTATGTTCTACATAAAAGATAGATTTCTTATTAAGATAATGATTTGTTAGTATTTTTATTTTATATTTATATACTTATTATTTGATTAAAGTTTCACAACATAACAATATATATGTTTATTTATGTATACAAAATTCATATATGAGTACTATATTTTATATAAATATTTGATGATATATGGGAATTAAGTTATTTTATAATCCAAAAGATATGCACTATTTTTAAAAGAAATTAGACATATATTAATACATGTAATTATTATATTGAATTCATATACAGAATAAAAACAAAAAACAATGTACAGTATAAGTATGGCGAGGAGGATATTTGTTTCAGGCCTTTGGACTGAGATAACGGGCCTAGATAGACGAAGTCCAAATATCTAGCCAGTATATGGGCCCAGTACAATAGGGCCCATAACTGCATCTTCTCCTTCCGATGTGTTAGTTCTGACCCCGCAAACGCGGGTTTGATTAGAGGTTTATGGAGGGTTTTTTCAACTGAGGTCTGATTCTTCGCCTCTCTAATGGCGCCTTCTCCTTTCTCTCTCATCCTCCGGCGAGCCCCTACTCCGCACAACCGCCATCTCCACCGTCTTCTGCGCTCGCCGTTCGTCAAGCACTTCTCCGTCTCCTCTCCCAACCAACCCGAGCCTCCCAAGCCGCCTTCTCTCTCAGCTCGCCTGAGCTTCGTCTTCGACCAGATCGATCAGATTGAGAAGGAGCGCACCGAGAAGGACGGAGCTCTGCAACGGATCAGAGCGTGGCGTGAATCGAGGAAACCGAAGCAGTTGGATACTGATGTCTCCAGCGAGGGAAATGAGGTGGAAGCTCGGGAATTAGGGTTAGTGTCTGATACGCCTGTCAGCGATGATTCTAGTTTGGATTTGGTTAAAGCTGGGGGAGGAGATTTGGCGAAGAAGGAGGTCGAGTTGGTGCATCCGTGGCCTGAGTGGATTGAATTCATGGAGAGGCTGGTTCAGCAGAATTACTTCGATCATAGAAGGAAAGATGAGGACAGGATGATCGAGGGATTGGGATTCGACTCTGCCGATGCGGTCGAAGAGGTGTCCGATTTTGTAAGGGATTGGAAGAGTGTCCATACGGCCGTTCTCAACTTTGGGCGTGATCGTTTTGATATTTTCAGGTTAGCTTTCATAACTGTAATCTGCTAGTTTGACAATGGAATTGGAATTCTGAAATGTCAATGCTGATAATTGAAGATAACTAGTAGGTGGAAATGAAACTGGTAAGGTAAGGGACAGGAAATTTTGATTCTGAAAGGAATATTTGATTTCAGGTCCTTGGCAAGACATGATATACAGATGCTAGTTGGATATGGATGTGCTAGTTCTGACAGAAAGGTCGTCTTTTCTTCGAAATTGCTGAGGAAATATGTCCACTTGGATGAAGGAGATGTGAGTGCCTCTCCTTTTACTTTCCATATGTTATTGCTTGGGCTACAGTTTAACCTCTGCAACTGAAAACTAGGGATGTATAATTGTATTGACCAGATTGTGATTTGGAATGATGCACATAGCTTTAATCATATGCTTTGCACTTAAATTTAGGTCTGCAGTTCGTGCAGTTTGAGGAGTTCCTGTGACAAGGCTTATCTGGTGACTAATAAAGAGGATGAGGCAAGGACCATTGATATAGTGCGTGTCCTTTTGACATATGGTTTTGAACCCATAGATGGGTCAGTTGTAAATAAGTCGTTACTTAAAAAGAAGTCCACCAAGGCGGCAATTCGAAAATTGCTTCATGAGGTTGTGAAGCTTAGTTCGGTGCCTATTGATCCAAATCTTCCGCCTCCAATCATAAAAAAGCGCCCACCGAAAGTAAAGCAACCACCACCTCCACCAAGGAGGCGTATTGGACGAGATGACATTGAGATGAAAAAGGGAGACTGGCTTTGCCCCAAGTATGTTATTTTCCCATCTGTTTATGTTTTTTTCTTCATGTTCTTTTTTATTGTGGCCCTTTAACTTTGAAGGTGTTGATGTGATATTAAACTTTTGCACCTGAACTCCCGAATTTATGTGTGGCTAAGCTTACCTTTAATAGTTCTTGGTTGAATGTATTCAAATAGATCATTCCACTGCCTCTCATTATCTGCTATGTGTCAGTTTGAACACTTTCGGCTTTCTGTAACCGATGTTTTTTTCTATCTCTTGATACATAATGCTAGTGATCGCTAACTATAGTTCAGTGCAATAAAGATCATAGATTTTTTTGTTATATCCACATCTTGATACATATGAATGATAAAATTATGGTTTTCTTGCCGTCTATAACAATGTTTATATTCGTCTTCTCAGGTGTGATTTCATGAACTTTGCTAAGAATTCGATCTGCCTACAATGTGATGCAAAACGTCCGAAGAGACAATTGCTTCCTGGTGAATGGGAATGCCCCCAGTAAGTATCTGCAATTTAAAGTTGCTTTTTTTTTTAATCCTTAATTATAGAATTAAAATACGAGGTGCATAGGGATGAACTGTAATCTGGATCATTCTGTCATTGTAAGTTCAGCCAAAATATGGTAAACCAGAAAATTCAAGCGATTAGGAATTCCTAGAGTGTTCTATCATATGTCAATTGATGTGCAAATGAGTTTTTATTTAACTGTGTTTAATGTTCAGTATAAATTTCAAAAATGCTTCTGGGGCTTTGGCTCCTCTTATGTCCTGATCAAATCTCGTTTCATAGGATGAGCAGTCAGCATATTCGAAAGCCTAACGAATATCATTTATGAACACAGTGACGATAACTTGTTTGTGCATTTTCATCTTTTTTTACCCCAGTTAAATTTAATGGCTACTTTATTCTCGGAAACATTATTTCTGCAGGTGCAACTTCTTAAATTACAGAAGAAATATGGCATGCTTTCATTGTGAGCACAAACGGCCTGCTGATGAGTTCACAGAAAATGACATGCAAGAAAGGAAACATGGGCCTACTACTAACTTTGATAGAGTTATCAACAGAAAAGAGGTTTCCAATGCATGGAACTTTGATTTTGATGATGATGAATCAGACGGAGCAGATGTTGCTGCATTCGAGCATGCAGATTTTCGTGGAACACCTGAAGAATACAGATCAGATGTGAAGACTGATAAAAGCCCACAACTTAGAAGGCCAGGAGATGATGCTGACAGAATTCCAAAAACTCGTGGGACAGGGTTTGATGATTTTGAGGATGAAGAAGACGATGATGATATTGAAAACTACGAGCTAGAAGATGTGAGTAGAGGTCAAAGAGAAGAGACTTCCTCTGTTAACTTCTCTGACATTGAAGGCGATTCTTTATCTGAAGATGATGACGATGATGAATTGTTGACAAAGGATAGAATTAATTCCAGATCAAGGAACAAGATAAAGCCACCTTTTCGCGGAAGAGGAGATTCGATTGGCTCAGATGATGATGACGATGTAGGTTTTGGATCAGAGGATGACTTGCCGGTGCATCCAAAGTGGAAGTCCAGCCATGTTGCTGACTCTAAACCAAGGTCGAAAGCTCCACGTGGCAGATCCAGAGGAAGGGGTTTTGACTCTGATGAAGAAGACGTTGATCTTCCATCTGGTAGTGACGATGAGGATGATTTTGGTTCTAGAAGGGGAAGGGGAGGAAACCGGGTTTCTGACAGAAGAGACTCTAGAGGTTATGGTGGGGAGAATTTTAGAGATGAAAGACAGGCAGGACAATTTGACAGGAGATCAAACCGAGATCATAATGAATATGATAACCGATCAGTTGGTGGCGGTGGCGGGCGAGGTGGAAGGGGGAGCTTTGGTAGGCAACAGGGGCAGTTTAGAGAATCTTATGATAACCGGTCGAATGGAGGTGGCGGAAGAGGGGGCTTTGGTAGGCAGCAAGGAAACTTTAGAGAATCTTATGATGACAGATTTAGCAGTGGCGGTGGGCGTGGTGGAAGAGGGCGCTCCGGTAGGCAACAGGGTAGAGAGTCCTACGATAAACGGTCGAGCAGTGGTGGTGATTTTGGTAGGAATGGACGTGGTGGAAGAGGGGGCGACGGTGGGCAACGTCGTCAGTCGAGAGAGTCCGATGATCATTTTCAGGAAGATAGGCCGAAGAGGCCGCCGAGAGTTAACGTGAGATGAGACCAAGCAAAGTTTGTAATGTCAGTAAAGTGACTAATCAAATGACAGTATTCTTGTATTCCCTTCACGAGTCACCAAATTTTGTTTACTTTATAATACGCAGTTTTTCTTTTGTCCTGTTTAACTACTCGTCCAGTTCGAAGTATCGCTTGGGACCAGAAAATCCAGAGCCAGTTTTCGAACCGTCTTAACATTAGTTCATGGACCCGTTTCGAAGAAGAGCTCAGTATTGTTTACCAAGGGTCAATTTTGTTATGCACCCCAAAATCTTTCCCCACCGGGCATCTATATATGTTTCAGTCTCACGTTGGCATCCTCATTTTTAACTCCCTTTCCCTCCCCCCATCCCCTCTCCTTAAAAACTCTCCTTCAAGTCACCCAACTAGGATCCTATGGTGCCTTTTCCAACTTGATAATCCCTTGTTTTCTATTAGTTTAAATAATTAACTTAAATTAGAAAAACATAAAAACTAAAAAACCTATTTTCTTTTTTCCAATTCATCTATCTAAAAAATAGTGGCCCAGAAGGTTAGACTATGAAAGTGGATCAGAGGATTTGATTGCAAGTCACCCCCTTTCCTTCAATTTTTTTTTCTTTTTCCTAATATTAAGGTTTTAATCAAATTAGTTTTAATAAATAGGTCAAATTTATTAATAAAACTATATTAGAATTTCAATTTAGAGTAACTTTAAATTAAAAATGGACCGTTTAACAAGAGTGTATATTGATTAGGATTGTGTGAATCTTTATATTGTAGATGTATTCAATACGACAATCGTCGATTAATAAACAAACAAACAATAGTTGTCCATCACAATCCAATGGACAGCACCAGTTTGTCATAAACTTATCCATGCATTTGATGCGGATAATCTTAATCTTATCCATTAAACATGGATGGACAATGCACGTATTTTCATTAACGTATTAAAAATTCACATTTGTCCATTTTTTTTACTGAACGACCTAAATAAATCCACAAATTTTATATGGACAATACAATATTGTTCATTCATTTTCAATAGACAATAGATATACGCTATAACAATATTACCCTATGCGCTAAACAAAAGGCCGTGTTTCCTAACGAAGATCCGAATCTTAGTGAAAAACTGAAAACATACTAGAACCTTAAAGATTGCTACATGGCCTACATGCCAGTGATATCATCCGTTATTTTAATATGCTAGAACCTGCTACATGTGAATATATACTAGAACCTTAAAGATTGCTACATGGCCTACATGCCAGTGATATCATCTGCTACATAGCCTACCTTAAGTGCTCTAGTGATTAATCGATTACATAATAGTAGGGCTGTAAATGAACCGAGCCGTTCACGAGATATTCGGTGTTCGGTTCGGTAAAAATTTGTTCGTGTTCGGCTCGATTTGTAAACGAGCCGAGCCCAAACAGCTCGAAAAGATAAATGAGCCGAACACGAACACATGAAAGCTCGATTCGTTTGTTCATGAACAAGCTCGACTATATGTTCGTGAACAAGTTCGTCCAAATATTCATAAACAATATAAAATATACATAATATTGTTAGATTTTTTAATAAACTATTTTTCATAATCCTATATATCATGTACACATATTTATTTGTTTTTTTACTTTTCATTTTACCTAAAATCATAAAGGACATACCCTGATTATTTGCATTTAATTATATGTAATATATTAGCTCGATTAGTTCGTGAACCAAGCTCGAGTTCGATGAACACTTAAACGAACCGAGCCCAAACAAAATTCTGAGCTCGAAGCGAATTCGAGCTCGAATTCGAGTTCGTCTATTTTTAAATGAACGAAACCTGAACAATATAAAGTTCGGCTCGGCTCGGTTCGATTACAGCCCTACATAATAGCAGTAGCACTACACAGAACCAACAGCACTGAAAATGGCATGAAGCGTTTTCTGGTTCTCGGTAGTCAGTAGAACCCTGCATTGGTCACTAGTCACTACCATAATCCCTTCTTCTAGTAGGGAGTAAATACTTTTGTGTAACTAATTAAGACAAATTTTCAAACACTAATGGCAATAGATAATTATGACAATTTTACAATCGACTTTACATTTGACATTGGTACTGGGAAATTGCAGTGTAGCAAATTTACCATATGATTTATGTTTTAGTCTTTACATGCTACTACACTACAAACTGACGATCTAAACTAGAAATCCAGACTCAATTGAAAAAAAAAAAGACTAAGAAAAATAAGTTTCATCATTCGAAATTCAGTTAAACCAAAATTAGATTCAACCTCAAATCCGATTCAAACTATAAATCCAGACTCAACCTAAAACCAGTTCAGCCAAATATCTGAAGCAACCGACTGCGAATTTGACCTAAAAGCCCGACTTCATATACTTCAATAGATTATCCAAATCAACCCAAAACCGAAACTGCCAGACCCACCTGATGCTCATCCCTACTAGCCTAGCAAGAATTTGAACATATCGCTCAGCGTAATAATGCCCTCAACACGCTTGCTTCCAGCCTCCACTATAACAAGTCTCCGAACTCCTGAAGCCAAGGATCAGCAGAGTGAAAAACTCGAATGTAACAAGAGAGGGGAAAAAGAAATCAGCAAGGAGATAATGAGGATTTTGACTTGTAAGCATACCGGGATTAGCCAGCCTCTCCATGACCTTATGCAGGGGATCTGAGGGCAAGCACATATGACACTTTTGTCCATTGAAAGTACCATGAGAAGTGCTAGCATCTTGGTCCAGCTGAAGTGCCTACAGGGGCAAAAAGGGCAAGCTCATAAAACATGCAATCAAACAAAAAAGCTTGACTGCTCAGCAGCCCTTCACGATAACTATTGTCAGGAGAAGCTCACAACACCATGATAATTATCCAAAAAAGATGGCCTCCAGGCATCCACACCTATTATATACAGCTTGAACTAATACTCACATGAGCAATGTAATGAAAAAAAGTATTGTAGATGATACCTGATGGATGCTCATTTCATCAAGGTGAATATGTGCATATGCTCTGTCTTTCGCCAAAGAAGTAATATCACTGAAAAATAAACGTAATGGGTATCAGAAGCATTGATAGCATAATAGACTGACCCAAAACTGATTTATCTGCAAGAGTACCTCCGAGAATATATATCAATCAGAGACTGATTATCATCAACTATAGGTACAGAGCTCACGTCGGCTACAAGAAAAAAAAACAATTAGTGTAAAATAGAGGATAGAATAATATGGATCTTTCAGATAGAACCCAAAAAAAACAATAACAAGAGGGCTTCAATCACTTTCAATAACTGCCAGAATAAACTTTGCTGGTAATGTAATATCTTGACAACGTCTTATTATATTATTAACACTTCAGACCGCAACAATGTGAAGACACGACATAATTATAATAAGGAAACAACAATAAACAAAAGAAGATATATCTACGAATCAATCATACTGCATACAGATTTTATAATGAGAACATTATTAGCTTATTCATCTTATTATATATTTTCATAATTCTATAGAGGAACAGAAAGAGACCAAAACATTACCCTGAACTAGCAAAGATAAGGCAGCACCAAGTGAAGCATGTTGTCTCAGCATGGCAAATGGACGCCCATTTGATTCTCCAATCTTAGGAACACGCGTACCCATAGGAATTGAACGAATTGGTTGCTGCAGAACGGGCAAAGAACTACTAGAATGTTTAAAATGCCTGCAAATACCTGAAAAGTATCCAACACAAGCAGTCATCAAACTGAGTTCTCTTACCACAAATATCTATTATGAGATTTTACAGCTATTGCAGCCTGTATATGGTCTGGAAGAAACAAGAAATAGAAAGCTAAGGGCCAAAAGAAAGGGATATATTAACAAAAACTTCAAGCTGAAGTAATTTACATTTCAAAATTCCTGAAAGTGACGCTAGATGTAGCAGCTGGGGAGAAGAACCATCTGGTGAGGAGGAGTGAATAATGGGGACTGCAGAGACCTTGTTCTGTAAGATTTTTAAAGCTACATCCTTTAAAGAATCATAAGGCCCCGCCTACAAATTTTTCATACAGGACAATGTTAGCATAATAGCAATTAGCAAGGACACTCAGTTAAGAATCAAAATACTGCACAGCAACATAGCATAGATCCAAACTAAAATTGCTTAGATATCTTATGGTGACAAGAATTAGAACCAAAAGTAGCCAAGCACAGACGCACTAAACTTGCTTGAGTTCTGACAGGACACAGAAGGTACCAAATGGTTATGACCATGTACTAAACATGCTTCAATTTGCAAACTCCAGATACTACTCTTCTGGTGAACATGAAATGCAACTGATAATACTAAAATCAGTAAATACCCAAATGAGACAATCACAATGCGGTCAAGTCAGTCATCAGATACAGAAATAACTTCTTTGACTTCCGTAAACAGACTGATGTGCTTACATGAACAAGCCGTCTTGGGCTAAGCCTTCCATGAACATCTAGTTGCTTATTCATATGTGATTTAACATCTTTCCAGGCTAATATGGAATGAGTCTCCAGTTCTTCCTCAGTCAGATTTGACCCATGTGTTCCAAGCTGAAATTGACAGATATAGTCTCATTTCAGCCAAATAAAGGAAAAAATAGGAAGATTTTCACACTAAATACATGTATCATAGATTTGACAGTCAGGACGCCAACAAAATCCTTGTTTTATTGAAGTCGAATATCATAAGCAAAGAACAGGAAAGGAATATTATGAATACGTCTATATCAACTGCATCTCAATTATTCAGCATTTAAGAACAATGATTTTTTCCCAATCACGTCGAGTATAATATATTATGCACCCGCCTATATCTTATTTGTCAAACATCATATTTAAATCAAATCCCAAAATTTGAAAACCAATATAGATTATCAGCCTTGAAAGTCAAGGACAGTATAGCCATAATAACATAAAACTCATAGAATAGTAACTACATATTGATCTTTCACATACCTCTCTCAAAATTAATATAAAATCAATTGCACTAAGAACTCCAACGAATTGACCCTTGTTGAAATCCCAAAGTGGTGCTATTGGAGTTCCCTGAAAATGGAAGAAGACAGGTAATGTAACAACTGTAAAGCCTTATCCAAGCACAACGTACCGCATTCAAACTACACATGCAATGAACCAACATAATGCGTTATCTCCACCTGTTAAGGCATTAGCAACACCTGTTACTCAAAGAACGCCAGCATGTAAATAGTATATAAAAGAGAGTGCTATAACGGTCAGAAATACTACTAAATAAATCCATATATGAGATCCCAAGCATATATTAATGCAAAGCTATGCAGCTTCATACTGCAGCCAATCATTAAAAAAAAAAAAAAAAAAAAACAACATTTTGTACAAACATTTAGAAATTCATGCCAGAGTATAAACACATAAAGCAGAAATTTTGCAAGAGCATTACTGAAATTTCCCAAGACTCATGAGAAAAGGGAGCAAATAATTAAAAATCCACAGAACAGAAACAAAAGAGAATAACCATGAGTTTACTTTGAGAGCTCATGCAGATGCAACTTAGGAAGGACTTCAGAATAACAATATGGTTCTAGCATCATACTTGGGAAACCACACGTCAGAAAGACACTTTTGTCTTTCAGTGTACACTACATGTTACTATGTTAGTCAAGCAACAAATCATCTACAATATTCTGGACGCAGAAGGATGAGAGAATTTAAAAAAACAAAAAAAAAACAGTATAAGCTCTAAGTTTTCAAATAAAAAATTAAGAAAAATGTGCATATAAGAGGGAATTGACAATAAAGTCACCTGCTCGTAAAGAACATGAAATGCCTGTTTGACGGGTAAATTAACATCCAAAGCAACAACCTGCGTTTTTATAAGCATACACGTCACAAAATGAGATACAGAAAGGAGGGAAAAAAAACTAAAACAATTGAACACCAGAAGCGCCTAAAGAGAAGAATTTGTCATCCAAACCTTGCCTGAGTCTGGAAGCAACTCGTAAGCAGTATGTTGGGATAGAAATAGAGATATGCGACTACGAGAGACCCCTATATCAGCTTCTGAAACTCTTGCAATTGCGCCATGTGAAATACCATCTGAAACCACCGCCTGTTTTCAAACCGAAGGGTAAATAAAACGCTAAATGGAAATCCTTAATCGAAATAAAGGCTATGTGTTACTGGCATAAGGCAAAATTTGAAGTGGACAAAAATTCCCTCACCGAATGAGTAAATGTATTATCATCAACATCCATGTTTGTTCTCACAGGAGGTAGAGTGTTGAATATTGCAGAGACTGAGTCATCCCCAGGCAAGATGCGTGTGTTTACGACTCCACAGCTTCCACTTACACAAGGCTGAGCCTCATCATGTCGCCATTCCCCATCCACATTAAATTTAAACTGTAGATGACAGAGGAATAAAGTTTAGAACGCAAGGAGAATATTTTTGCAAATTAGACCTTTCCAGGGTTTATCCATGACTCTCTATCGGCTTTATATTCCAATAATTTCCGTGTTATTAGTCAAATCTCAGCTCACAAACCCTATCGGGGAAATATGAAAACCTAAAGCCATCAAATAATATAAATGTGGCCAGCATAAACCATGTGCATTACCAAATAATCATTAAGTCTGCCTAGATTGAAGGGAAACCATATTTAGTGATATGTCGTCTTTAAGTAGTGTAACGGTAGACAGTAGTTAACTCCAAAATATTGAATGATGTGCCCTAGATCATGCAGATTAGGTAAGTCTTATGATTCAAAATGTCGACACATTACTTTCGACCAAAAAAAACGTCAACACATTACTATATATAGTTCTGTCGGTCCTAGAGCAACGGCCGTGGCGCGAGGAGTTAACGACATATGAAATTATAACTTTGACAGGCACCAAACGAAATGTTACACAAACACACCTCTTCCTTCCCACATAGCAAGTTTATATAGTTAGCTACACAGTACACATAGCACATCTGCAATGTAGAAAGCAAAATTCAATAACCTGATGGTATCCGGGTGGCAAATTGCATACAACTTGAAACATATTCGGATGGCCCTCCACTGGCGTCATCTGAATGTGTTCTGACCATCTGTACACCAAGTAAGGCAAATTGAAACTCATATTAAAAACCACATGCAACAACAATCTGAATCAAGTGACAAATACTAAGCACTCACCCTGTAAAAGAACCGGTGAGGAACACCCTTGTTCCTCCATGTGGCCACATAAAGAGGGTCGGCATAAGCACTGTCCCCCCAAGATTGCTATTGCTACGTCCAGGCTCCATACTTGGTTGAAACATTACCCTTCAAGCGACTTAAAAGGAGCACGATCTATCAACCACAAGCAGATTTAAAGCCCTCTGACTAATCCACAGCTTGAGCAAACTACTGCTCAATATTGTACTTAATTAAGAACACAAATTCTACAACACGGAAACGAGCTCTCAGATAAGCATCACCCGCTCATCGAGAAATACAACAAATCAGACAGCAGGAATCCCCCACAACTACTTAAAGGACCCCGTAGGCGTCGCACATCCAAACTCTAATATTTGGAGCCAACGGTCATGAAACCCTAGAAACCCGAGGACAACAATCAAGCCTTTCAATACGCCACCAAGAATTACACCACGAGCACAATCGTCCTCTCGAAGCAAATCCTCGGACGAATTTGACCGTATGTAACCCTCAGACGATGCCGAATTCAGCCACGAACAACATCAAAACCCGCGGATGACGATGAATTGCTACGCCGACTTCGAACGCTGATCTGAACCAAATTAGGGATTCGAGAATCCAGATGTTGCGAAAGGAAAACCTAAATTCTGGCTGGTGGCGTGATAGTGATACAGACTGGAGCCGAATCCGCAGATTTTGCCCACGATTAAGGCTCCGGAAGAGCCCTACAGAGAGATGGGAGTATGTAAAGGTGGAGCTCGTGAGTCAGGGAGCAATCGGCATTGTTGGATCTTCCAAGGCGTAGGAATCTCTGGGTGGGAGAGAGAAAGAGAGGATCCAATAAGAGAGAGAGAGCGGGGGGAGGAAATGATTAATTAGCAGTGAAAATTCCAGATTTGGCAACATCTTACCTTACATATCACAATGTAGCATCTTTCTTTGTACCTCTTCTTGCCCACCGGGGCGTTTCTTAGCCGTGGTAGGCAGAATTTCTAATCAGAGTTTAGGTTAGGCGCATCTTATTATAAACTTCTCAAACCCACTAAATTGCGCTCTATAGTCTATTGGATTCGCACATCATTTCAAGGGGAAAAAAACTTCTCAAAGTTAAGTATTATACAGGGTCCTAGAATGCTATTTTAGATCTAGAATGTTGCATAAAATCAGTAAATTTTGATGCTAAATATCATATGATCTTGAATTTCCTTGTTTTAATGTTCGTTCAAAATAACGTTTTTACGGCTGTTAAGAAAACATACAAAATGGTATGAGAATATGAAAAAGTGGGTAAAATATATGATTAAAAGGGATAATTTATAATTTTATAGGGAGTAATCTTGAAAAGAGATAAATAGGTGGAGGTTGGATAGTGGGAAAAAAATATGAGATTAAATAGTGGTAAGATTAGGAGAAAAAATATTATATAGGAGGAAATTAATCAAATATTTTGGGACAATAGATATAGAAATTGGAGAAACATTATAAAACATATGGCATATAATGTTCGATCACCTCATGATAACTATCAAATTATCTTCTACCCATGTAATACTACTCAAGTAAAGATAATGACCAGATGAGTACATGCATGTTCCGAGTGCACTTAATCCATACATTGAATAAAATTAATGAATTATGAATTAAATGGGTTGGTGTAGTTGTGTAAGATCGTTACTGTGCTTTACATGCAAGGGGGACGATCTATTTAGATGGAGTTTTAGTGTTTTACGTTTCGTCTTCGATTATTGATCGTTGTATACATAGATCTATTAAACTGTACGATAGAGATTAGCCTTCGATCCATATAGATTGGGGGCATATGAGCATATCCTAAGTCTATCATATCAGTATTGAAAAATCAAATGATTAAATAAGTTAAGCACAAAAATAAATAATATCAGATTCTATCGAGCCGTGATTTATGTATGGTATATAATAGGTCATTGCATTTAGTTTGTCTAGTCTATTCTAATCATGGGAAAGGACTAAGATTGAAAATTTAGATGGGTTACATTTATTTAAAGAAATTGTGTTTACCTTATACATGTTTTGATAGTTGTATTTAGACCTCTCAAAAGTTGACCCGACCTGACCCGATCTAAAATAATTGAGTTTCAACCCGAAAGTTTGAACCCAAACCCGGTAAACCCGGAAATTTATGGGTTAGGGTCGGGTCAAACCCACTGGGTCAAAAACTTTATAAGACAGAAAACTTATTTTAGAATATATCCTAATAGTATAATGAAATGACAGATTGACGGGTAATTGTACACCCAAAGGTTTTAACATGCCTAAAGCTAAATCCGATTTCTAACAAAAAAAAACAACTTAAATTAGATCACTTTTCCGCATTTCTCCAACCTCTCCATCTTTCTTGCTCTAGTCTATAGGGAGATTTAGAACTTGGAGAGCAGTCATAGCGACAAACTCACCTTACCTAGTATATTGTTCTAATGTATATGATATGACTTGCTTTCAAACAGGGGATGAGATGGAAATTAGACATTTATAGAGCTAGCTATCAATAGAATTAAAATCCAAAATTTATATCATTATATGATAGCTACATAGTTTGCGTTCTTACTTCATGTGAATATGTATACAAATGAAATTGTGCATCATCTCTTATCGATATGATTTATCGTTCTTTTGTTATCTATACGAGTATTAAGGCCACAAAACATGATAACTTGTCACTAAAAGGTAATATGTTACCAATAAAGAAGTACACTTCTTTGATGTTTTATTATCGCGAAAAGAAAACTTGATATAATAATATGCTTTATGACTATAAAGCTAATGTATTTGTTCAAGAAACTTATTTAATTTACTTAAAGAAGACTAACTATTTTGTATAATCTATTTGTTCTTCAGAATTCTCATTCAAACCTTCAAATTTTTATACATATATTTTATTACTAAATAATTTTTTTAATGACGTCATTGACCCACTAGTCAACCCAAACCCGCCCAATAACCCGCCATGACCCGACCCAGTTCGACTCATGACCCAATTGACCTGAACCCGAAACGACCCGAACCCGAACCCGCCTGACCCAACCCGTTCAACAGGTCTAGTTGTATTACTTGTATCTACCTCATACAAACCAAGATTGAAAATTTGTCTTATACCAAGATTGAATAGGTAGAGTGTTCCGTTAGTAGGGGCTAGAATTCTCTTGAAAATTGAACTCTTTTATCCTCAAAGGGACTGAATTCCGCTAGTGTTTTTATTCTTTCGCTACCTGCCCATCGACTGATAAATAACTAATATCAAAGTGGGTTAGAGACTTTAAGTAGACCATGAATCTAGTTACGTGATCTAGCTAACCTACTAAAAAACTAATATCAAACGTTTATTCAATAAAATAGGCCAACTTTTACTTGACACTTGGTTTACACTAGCTACCCCACACCACCAACTCAGTCATTTCCCACAGCATTTAGAAGTAGTCACCTTTTGTCGATAGGTGCAAACTATAATAAAGCATTAGATTTGGTAAAAGTTATATGTCTACCTAAATTTTGGCGTTTTTAGGGTCACTTTTTTTTTTACTTTAAATCGTGAGATTTTAAACAAGGTGATTGTTATTTGTCAATCCATGTCAAAAGTCTCCAATTACTATGGCGGGTGAGACGGTAACAATGAAAAGAACAAAAGTGTAAAAGACATGGAGAGATTTTTCCTTTCACATGAAGAAAAGTAGGGAGATTTTTCCCTCTAATGGAACTCTATATGGGCACCAAAGTAGGATGACATACTGACATGTTAAAATAATCATTAACCAAAACATAGATCATGCCAAATCCCAATGATCGATCACCCATTTAGTAGTATTACTTTTGTCTTAGCATATTTAACTTATTTTAGTTTTTTTTATTTATCATTTGAGCCCTTAAAAATAATAACTCATACTGGTATTAGCTTCTACTCCGTATAATATTTGATCTCTTTATAAATGATTCTTATATGATATTGCTATATATACTCACACTTAATATAGCTTAACATCCTCGTTAAAGCCAAGGCACCACTTCTCAAGTCGAATAACTTAATGATTTGATGGATGATGTACCCAATATTTAGAAATTTTTTATTTGATGTCAAATATTAATTACAACCCGACTTAACCGACATATATTAATTAAAACAAATATTATGCAATTTAACTCATTAGTGCATTGAACCGGGTCTAAGGAGGGACATGTCTCTCCGGTTTGGTCCGTTCTTGCACACGGACGAAAATAATATATGTCGTTCGGTAGTTGGGAGGTCAATCAAAGACCCTCTTGATTTAATTCGATCTCAGCCATGGCCCTCGCAAAATTCTTTTCCCTGAATTCGTTACAAAATTACTTAGATTCCAATTGTAATCATTGGACATTATAGTAGTAATTAGTTAATTACCCCCCGTAACAATCATTAATCATCTTTATCACTAAAGCCTGGTTACAAAAGCAATGAATTTGAGATCAACTAGTCTCAACCCAAATTAATACCTATGTAATTTCCACTCAGATCCATGATGCATGTCCTGACATAAGTAAAATTTGCGTTATTTAGGCTCTGTTCGTTAAATTAGCTGAAAGCTGTAACTGAAAGCTGATAGCTGTAACTGAAAGTTGAATCCGAAAAATAGCTGAGACTGAATTAAGTAGCGGAGTGGAGAAAAACTTGAAATGGGTGTTCGGTAAGATACCTAGCTGAATCCCGAAACGTGTATGCTAAAAAGACCAAAATACCCTCACACTTAAAACAAACAATAATAAAAAAATACCCTCACTTACCCTTATCCTCACTACCCTCGTTCAATTGGGTTCCAAAACAGCCCGACCCTTACCCTCACTACCCTCGTTCAATTGGGTTCCAAAACAGCCCGACGACACCCAGATCCGCGGCGGCGCCTGCGAGGATCGGCAAGGAGGAGAACCCGGCACCGGAAACTGCGCAGCCATCGACTTGCCCCTGGTACGTCGTCCTCTCGTTCTCTACCTTCACCGGCGGCGACCTTCTGCGCTCCGCGACCTTCTACGACGGCGAGCCTCGGCGAACTCCTTCTTCTTCGCCAATCGCAGGGGCTTCTTCGCAGATCTGAATGTTTGAGGCCGAGGAGGGTATCGTTTGAGGCCGAGGGTATGTGTGGAAAATAGGGGTTGAGTAGCGGACCCAAATTGCCCAAAACGCTACCGAATCCGCTGTCCCCTTGGGGGTAGGAGGGGAGAGCTGACAGCGGAAATCCGGTGCGGAATGGGCGTTCATCTTCGAAGCGGAGTGTTGGCGAACACAACTCTGGCGTAGCGGAATTGGGAACTTTCCGCTCCCGCGACTTGCCTCCGCTAATACCGAACGAGGCCTTATACATATTAGTACGGACTAGTTGTTGTTTACTTAAGAAAATTTGGGAGTACGTTGATGTAATTTTTCAATTTACTGTATACAACTAATTACTTGTTCATTTGTACTACCAAAAACACAAACCATCTTATGTTATCAATGTGGAGTACGTATTTTTTTTTTTTGCATTAATTGATATTGCTTTCAGAGTTTCAGTCCTTAAGTTACGTTGGTTTCACCCGTTGATTGCGATGTTAATCAACCACCATGCACGTACACCATTCAATTCAGTTTTGTCGGTGATGCATACATATCGTACAAATCACGAGATTCGATCTATGCAGGCAAACAAAGCTTGTAGTAATTGTGAGTACGATGGTAGGGCAACGTAGTAGGTCTAGTGAAGTTCAATTGTTTTTTCACTAGACCATTTAAGGTCCACGTGTCGCGTTATCGTTGGGCCCACCAATCCCATTTTCTACGGACCCATGTTCTGGATTAGTGCACGTACGTTTTGTGTAGCAAACATGGACTTAGTTTACGTGCCCAATCGCGACCGATATATCAATATATGTACGATTGTTTGGGCTTTGTTTGTTAGCTAAGCTAGTGTGGACTGTGTGTGCTAGCAACACCCGTTCATGTGATGCTTGAATGGCCGTTGAGTCTCCAAACCCACGTTTAATTATGGGAGTTTCTACCTAAAAGTTATAGCCGTTAGTTACGTGACGTTTGACGTTGAACGTTATATTACCGGGATGTAATATAATATCTCGTCAAACGGGTCGGGTTCAAGTTCGGTCAACTCTGTTCCGAGATAAACCAACTAGGTTCGGGTTGTTATAGGTTATGGGTATTGCTATATGTTCGGTTTCGAGCGGGTTTGGTTGACGTCTTGGATTAAACACACGTTTAACGTTGTATTACAGTGAATTAATGTCCGTCAACCGGGTCAGGTTCAAGTTCGGTCAATTCTAGTCTGAGATAAGCCAGGTTCGGGTTGTTTTGTGTCATGGGCCAAGTTATGCTTGGTTTCGGGTGGGGTTGGGTTGGACCATCAGGTTAATTAAATGTCGATTTTTTTATAATTATGAAAATAATAGTTTGATTAATGGTAACAATTTTTTTTAAGGTGTTGAGTAAAATTGAGAAGTAGTGGTCCCCAAAGGGAGCTAGTTCAAAAAACCCATGGTAGGGTTCATGGCTCTGCAAGTACAAATTCCCAAAACCCTAATTTTCACAGCTGCAGTAAAAAGATATCCGTCTTGGAATGGATGGATTAAAATAAGCAGGTGCATGCTTCAGGTGTACTGGTTGCTCCCCCTGTAAAAATTCACATTTTGTAACCCTTTTTAACCGTTTTACCGAGAAAGTGGAGCCCACAAAATATGTTCTTACTTTATTTTCGTTGACTCGATTTACAGTACTTAGTTCGAATACCTTCTTATTGATGGATATGGCTAAGTTATTTATTCCTCTCGAAATTCGGTAGACCGATATCGGACATATAATGACAGAGGGAGCGATCATCGTGCGCATATTGTTCGAATGAGCCTAATCACATAAGTCCATGAATTTCATCCTAAAACCAATTGACAATGGAAGGACTTGTCCATGTCCTTATATGGTAGATGGTTTAAATCATGATTTCATATGTGAGATATGTCCAACAATTTCTCTTTCTTTTATCTATCTCTAATGATCTCAATCAGATCACCTTGCTATATATGCACGTAAGTTCAACAATACATGACAATTCCAAACAAAAAGAGCTCGTTACCTTTTCCAAATTAACTATGTTTGCTTAAAGATCTTCTTGAGCTTCCACTTCTCTTCAATTGTCTTCATTGCTATATATATCAACCCTCAACACTTCGTGGTTTGCTTTCTCCCTCTCCTCGTACTCCCTATTATTGTGCAAGAATTTGATGATAGACTCGGCATAGTTATCAAACCCTAGCGAGCTAAGAGCCCAACAAATATCGTCGCTATTCACAATACGTCTTTTTGTTCTCCTTCTTGCACTTGTCAATTGCCTAGCTCGCCTGTCAAGAAGCTTATGAACTCGGTTGCACACTCCTGCATTACAAAAGACTTGCATGCCTTTTCGCTTCTTTTGCTTCTTCAATTGGCTATATTTTTTTTATATATTGGCTCGATACTCGCTAAAATGTACTCGATCAAAGAAACTTAACACTTCCGTAAAGGAAACTTAACCAACATAATTACTGTAGGCGGGCATGATTCCATATCAATTAGTTAGCATTTATTTCTCTATCTTATTTATTCTGTTATCCATATTTATTATGCTTTATCCTTTAATAGGGTAGTTACTCTAGTTAGGATATTATTTATGGAGGAGAATCTTATCTTCACCTGAGATAAGATATTTGGTTGACTTAGGGAGCAAGACACTGCCCTAACCCTAGGCGCGCGCCCCCCTTTGTCCCTCTCCTCTATAAGTACACATGTATACCATGTGGAAGGTAAGTTCTAGGTTCTAAGCCATCGCTCTGCCTGACGCCTTTAATCGACATTGCACCTATTCTGACTTAAGCATCGGAGGTGGATTGGGGGTCGCTCGCCCCTTGGTCCATTGTTTTGCAGGTCATTGAAGGTGAAAAGGCTGGGAGAAGAAGCTTGGAGAAGAAGGTCATTGAAGCTGGGAGAAGAAGCTTGGAGAAGAAGGTCATTGAAGAAGGAGTTGAAACTTGTACACGGCATATTTTGTGTACTAACAAGTACATACATGCACTTATATATATATATACATTCCTCCACACATCTGAAACCCAATTGCCCACCAACATATATAGTGCAAAGGCATCTAGAGTCAGCAATGACTATCTTTCGTTTTTCTTACAAATGAAAAACATAAGTACAGTATTACGAATATTTGTTAAGTAAGTGATTAAACTTTTTGGGTCGTGGGTTGATACTAAAAAGCTGTATTCCGACATGGGTACTGCTCAAATATGCTTCATTTAGATGATCCGCCCCCCAATATTACTATTAGCTTAAGGTTAGAGCAAACTAAATAAATAGCTTGAGGTGGAAATTTGACGAAAAATTGGTAGCAAACTAAGCATTTATCGATCTTCTTGATTATATTATTCCGTATCGATCTCTAGTTCCTCACATACTTTGCTCGCGTACATAAGATTTTTATACGACGCCAAATGTTGTCTTTTTAATATTTATACTCATTGTAGGCTGTAGCCATATTAAAAATGCAGAAATTAACCTCGTCTTCAATTATATTGTGTGAGCTCATTGAGTTGTGACCACTAGCCTAATTACTCATTAAATAGTACATTTCTTTGGCCTATAACTATCATGTGAAATTCTTATTTATGTTTTGAGTTTTGATTGATAAATACATCATCTAACACGTTGACAGAACTGGACTCACACACAAGCATAAATGAGTTCCCTGGACCGGTTAACCCAATGGTTAGTAGGTCATATGGTTAACAGTTGAAGCCCATTATTGGCCTTGGCCCATTCCTAAATTTATTGCTGTTCATAAAAATTCGTTGGCAATGGCTTCTCTCGAAGATAATTAACACAAGCTCGATATAGAGATCGATAGACATGATGTTGAAAACATAATATAAAGTTTTTAGTGAAGGCACATTGGTCTATTAATATAAGGTTTTGCCTTGATACCCATGTTTGAATCGTTTGATCTTGTTCTATTAAACATGTGAACGTACGTGACGATGAATGGTATTTCGAGGTCCTGTTTTAAAATTATAAAAAAGCCCTAATAAAAAATAAAATATTCACTTTAAATTACATATTTTCTAAAGCAACGTGCTGGTAAAAAAAATAACATATGTACTATAAAAAAAAAAGACTACATTACACTTGTTTAAATAGTAAAAAAATGACATATGAACTTTAAAATAATCTTTAGACCCTATTATTTTTTGGACCTGTGATCTTGACGGGTGGTTGTACGTTATGACAACTGAAAAATGGCCTAGTTATACACTTATACCTATGCCCTTATCTAGAATAATCATATAAGTATATTTCGACCAAAAAAAAATAATCATATAAGTATTCGTTGTATTAAGTGTAAAACATGGGTATTTTTGCACCATAATATATGTAATCGTGTATGTCCATATAAATTGTAGAATATATAGTCTTAGTCTGTACTACATATATAAATAGGGCACGTGATTTAATTTGAACACCCTTATCTATTTTTTGATCAAATGAACACCCTTATCTATGTACGTACGTAAGTACGAAAAATGGGAAGTAAATGGCCGTGACTTAACACATGCATACATACAAATGCTGCAAATTTTCAAGTGCCAATTTCACACTTCCACGATTAGAAGTTGTCTTTTACTCAATTTAATCCAAACTTAAGTAACTATAGATCGAAAAATCATCATACGCATACCATATATATGTATGGACTCTGGGGTTATCATGAAGTTCTCTGTATGCATAGTTGCATATATACAATACAACGTACTAGTATGCATCTTAGCCACCCACCTCCTCAACAGGCAGAAAATTAAGCGAATAAGCAAAATCCAAAGTACGAATCGGTCCCTAATGAGGATTTCCATGGATGTGTGGAGTCGGTTGGCTACAAGGGCAATTTGGTCTTTTCCGACCCCCTCTCCATACAAAAACACCCATTTTTCTCTCTCAAAAAAGCTCGAAAAACACAAACGAATCGGGCTCGCTCGTATTAGTCTCTACTTGCTTTGCTCTCCAAAATTTGTACCCTTGAGCCTTCTTCTCTCGCTCAACGGCTTCAGTGAAGAAAATCTTCAGGTAAACTCCCTTTCTCTGGTTGTTTTGCTCTTTTTTATGGTATTTTGGCTTGTAATAGTGCTTATGTTTCTGGGTATTGGTTGTTTGAATGTTTCTATCGTCAATTTGGGTTCAAGAAAGCCAGGAATCAAGGTCAATAAACGCAACCCATTTGCTCATATCAAGTCCTTTGGGTGTTGTTTGGGTTTTATTTGGGAAAGTGAACCGGTCAACCAATCTCTCCTTGTTGAGCTTGAATGTGGTGCCTCCCAAAACACGTATACAAGGTTTTTCTCGTGGAGCTTTTAGTGTAGGACAAAACATGTGTAGGTCATGCCGTCATGGTTTGATCTTCTTTTATTTGGATGTGAGCCTTGGAGGTCTGTGCATTTTGCTTGGAACGTTGGGAATTGTTGCTTGCGCTGTTTGTTTGGTTTGGAAGTAATTTGGGTTAGAAATTGTCCTAACCCGATTCGGATTGAGCAAAGTGGTGTCTTTTTTGTGTTCTTCGCTTGTTTGAATTGGGCTAGTGATGGATCTGAATCTGGGTATTCTTTTATTGTGGAATTGGAAAATTCCTATAGGATTCGAGGATATGCAATTGCTGGATACTATATGTTTTCATTTGGACTTGTTTCTGGCCCTGAGTATAGCTGTATCAAGCTTGCAAGATATTTGTACACACAGACGTAGATTTGGCTTATTTGATTAGGTTTTGGTATATGATTCCTCTGTGATCTATTACCTTGTTCATTAGGATTAGTTATCACTTATTTCTTAATTTTTTTCCCAGTGACATGGTACCAAAAATCCAAAATGCATGAATATTGTGTGAAGAGACCCATAACTGTAAGATCTCAAGAAGTGTAAGTTTGCACTATGAATGGATGAATATAGCGCATACTATTGTTTAAAATGAGGTTTTGTGTTGCACATTATGTTGAAAATCCCCTTTATCCAGAAAGTTCTTTTCATTGCATTTTTCTAGATGGACAACAATGAGCAAGATCAAGCTGACATGGATACCGAGGATACATCTTCCGAACAGTTTGTCCATTCTGAATCTCCATATTCAAGTGACACATTTGGAGAATCAGAGCTGCATCCTCGTGTGGGTGACGAGTATCAAGCTGCAATCCCTTCCTTGTTGACACCTTCTGAGAAACTCAGGTACTTAAGTAATCTGTGCGATTCTCTACCCTCGGCTGATGCTTCCCATAGTTTTCTGATAGGACTACCTATCCCAATTACACTTACCAACAACGAAGCCCACTATATCAAAGATGAGAAAATTGGAGACCATGATCGTGTGGGCTGTTCAAAGATGGAGCCTAATGAGTGTGTCATAGATGGTTCAAGTGTATCAGATAAGAAAGAGCATGGGGCTAATAGTTGTGGCTTTGTTCCTGGGTTGCAGAGTGACTCTTGGAGTGAGTTTGAAGCTGAATGTTTTCTTCTGGGTCTGTATCTTTTTGGCAAGAATCTTCTTCTGGTGCAGAGGTTTATGGAGGGAAAAGAAATGGGCCAAATGCTATCGTTTTACTATGGGAAATTCTATAGAACTACTAAATACCAACGGTGGGCAGATTGCCGTAAGACTAAAGGCAGAAAATGTATAATTGGTCAGAGGATTATATCAGGAAGCAGGCAACTGGAACTCCTCTCGCGTTTGCTTCCTCATCTATCTGAAGTATCTCGAAACACCGCAGTGGAGGTATGCCGGTTCTCGCTCTTTATAGTATGTACATTGTTCAAGAACTCAGATTTGTATGCATCTTTAATTTTTGCTTTTGCATCCAAAATTTTCCTTGCTTTGTTTGCTTTTACCCTGAAAAACTTGAGAAATTGGCCTTATTTTTGAGCATATATAATGCATTATAAAAAATAAGAATTCTGTTAGTAATTCTGCATACTCTCTCTTAATTGGCAAGCATGATATTCAAAAAATTTGAAGGTAAGAAAGGTCATAAACAACCCAAAATTTAGACAATAGAGCGACTGACTATGCTTTTTCTTTGCTGTAATTTGATACTCCCTCCGTTTCAAAATACATGACCATTTGGACATTGCACATATATTAAGAAAAAAATGATATTCCTATATTACCCCTATCAAATATAGGGTTAATTATTTGTTTAAAGAAATATGAAAAAGTGTAATGATTATGATAAAGATAATTATTAGGGGTATAAATGGAAAGAGATGGGGAAAAATATGAAATGGTCATGTATTTTGAAACAACCTAAATTGTCTAAAAGACCATGTTTTTTGAAACGGAGGGAGTATTATTTTTAGCCCAGTGTTATGTTGTGGTGAATTCTGATTTCTCAAGTTTTCTTCTGGTTCATTTTGTGCTAATATAGTCTGACTGGCCATCAAAAAGAGGAAAAAAATGGACAACATATGTATATCATATATCAAATTCTTATCATATCTATGCCGTTTGTCAGGCCTACAAGACATTTATGGAAGGAAGAACATCATTAGAGGAATATATCTCCACTGTAAAAAGCATGGTTGGCATTCATGCACTGGTGGAGGCTGTAAGAATTGGCAAGGAGAACGAAGACTTAACAGTTATGGCTATGGAGTCCTCAAGGGCAAACACCTCAGTCTCCTCTCGCCATGAAACGCCATCTGGCAAAGCATGCTCATCTCTTACATATGAAGAGATAGTCAAATACCTGACAGGAGAGTTCAGGCTGAGCAAGGCTCGTTCAAGTGATCTCTTCTGGGAGGCCGTTTGGCCTCGTTTGTTGTACAAAGGGTGGCATTCTGAAGAACCAAAAGACGAGGCTTATACTAGAGGCTCCAAGAACCCTTTGGTTTTTCTCTTGCCCGGGATAAACAAGTTCAGGAGGAAGCTCTTAAGGGGATACCATTACTTTGATTCTGTCAGTGACGTCTTGAAGAAAGTGTCTTCTGATCCAAAACTCCTTGTGCTTGAATCTGAAGAAAACGGAACCATAAGTTCAGTGAAAGAAAACGTGTCCTCTTCTGATGGCGCCTCTGATCTTGAACTCCACCATTACCTTAAACCGAGATCCTCTTCTGATGAAACAAATCAAATGAAGTTTACTGTAGTGGACACCAGCTTGTTTAATAAAGATGGAAGATCCAAGGTGAGGGAAATGAGGAGCTTACCTCCTGAAATGAAAGCCTCCCTTTCCCGGGCACGTGAGCCCAGGATGACTGAAGCTGATCATGTGCCCACATCTGTGGAGCATAACGCTGACCATGGCCTAAAACGTCGAAAACCGAATCCTTTTTCTAAAGCTGAGAAGAAGCGCTTCATCAGAAGGTGCTCGGAGTCAGTTCTGACACCAACCGTCATTGTATTTAGCTTACCAGCACATCCCAAGAAAGCCGCTCGCAAGTACAAAATTTTCTTGCGAGCCCCTAAAAACGAAGATCCTGCAGAAGGCTCTTCTTGTAGCTTGGCCACTAAAAATGAGACTCATCAGTCTGAACCATTAATCAACCTGAACGTAACTGAAGTTGCTGTTGAACATGAGGTGAACGAGGCAACAAATTTGAAGGCCGTAGATGATAATCACGTATCGAGCCAGAACGAGGAGGAAGCGACGCATGTGAAGGTCGAAGAGGGTAATCACGTATTGATCCAAAATGGGAGCAACGAAGCCAATCCGCATCTGGAACATGCTGAACGAGACGAGCAAGCAAATGGGAGCGGGAGAAGGCATAGCACGAGAGTCCGGCCTTTGAGTACTAAAGCATTGGAAGCTCTTGAGACTAGCTTTCCCAGCCCGAAAACTGTGAAACGAGGCTCACAAGGAGAAGACGAGAGGGTGAAGAAGGCGTATAAACGACGCTCGAAAGTAGCAGTTGATCCTGTCATGGTGGACTCGGAAGCAATGAGATATGATCACATTCAGAATGCATAGAGTGAGGCTACAAGAATTACATAGATAGGAGATGTAAAGTGTTAATATCATATCATCAACAATTGGCTCATTCAATGTGTGTGAATGGTAAAGGGTATTCATAGATAGGAGATGTTGAATGTAGTAGTCACTTTTGTAAGGGGAAACTTTAGCCTATACCATACTTAAGAGCGAAAATCGATCTCGATCAGCATATTTGCCTTGATCTTTTTGATTTTGTGTTGATTGTGCAGCTGCAAATATACATCTTTGGAGCTTAAATGCACCAATTTGAGTTGTTACTTGTTAGTTCCTCTATACTTTGATGAATTTGACAAGTTTGAATATTCTTGATATTTTTCTAATTTCATTAATAATAAATATAAAATGATATCCTGAAAACGGAGGACCCAATGAATGACACATTTCCATGATAAACGTACTTGTTGGAATTGGAGGACCCAGTTTCTCTCCGTCCGCCCCTCTTTCCCTGTTCCATCTCTCAGGCCCCATCCAAATCTCCCCGCTCGGCCCTAGGGTTTCAAAATCCCCAATTGGCTGATGAGCTTCCTTGCTCCGTGGAGAACACATTCCCTTTCTTCTTCCTCCACCCACGTAGCACAAGAGCAAAGCTCAGCTCTTTATATCGCCTCTTCCTTCTCTGTACGTTTTTTCTCATAAATCTCTTCTCTCTTCTGTTTTTATATGCTGCTGTTGAAATCTCTCTTCGGTGTGTTGGGTTTGGTTTAGGATGGTTTTTTGTGGGTTTTGCGAAAGTATCTTCCTTGAGGAAACTACCTACTTCCGAGGCGTTTGTGTGAACTGCTAAGTCAACAACCCAGATCCTTTATCCTGGTTTTAGTTTCTGATTTTTGTTATGTGGGATGGGAAGTAGAACTCATGAATTGCTAGTCTCGAAATGGTGGATTTGTTTTTCTAGGGTTTTGGTTTTTGTCAATTGGACTCGATCTAGGGCTTTTAGTGGAAGTAGAAGTCACGAATTGTTGGTTTATGTGTTGTGTTTGAATCGGCAAATTATAGTTGTTGCTGTGTTTGATTGCTATTCTCGCATTATCTTACTCACAACTTCGCCTTCTTAGTTCTCATTCATCTCTGCGCTAATGTCAATGTTTTATGAACATCAAAGTACATCGATTTGCTAACTATACAGCAATTTCAACTTTGCATTTGTTTTTAATGGATCTTTTTTTTAATAAATTCACAGTCTTTAAGTTGATTCAAAATCTGAGGGCGAATGGCTAAGAGTACTTGGTTTCTCTTGGTGAAGAAAAACGTACCTTAACATTCTCTAGTTAAATATGTTAAGTTTGTATAGCTGCCTTCACATATTCTATTGAAAGTCTTACTCACTGTATATGCTGTCCACTCTGTTAGTGTTAAATATGGTAAATGATGCACTCTTTCTGAATGCTCAAACTCTGTTAAACTTATCAAATTTAGCTCTCTGTTTGTGCTTCATAGATTCTTCTTTCTACTTATAATACTTTCTGAACACGTTAGGATCTTGATCTGCAGATCTTGCACAGTCGTTTATATGCTGATGCCAGAGATGGAGTCCGGAGCTAGTGGTGCAACTAACCAGTCAGTGGACTCTAGTTCCAGTGACATCAGACCTGTGGTTGAAGAACAACGTTGCGGAGTTGACAACTTTGATGCTGAAATAGAAAGATCAGAAAATGTCCCCTGTGCAAGTGCTATTGATTTTAATGCCGGCGATACAGTTGGACCTATTGAAGGTATGAAGGATGCATCAGAACAACCTGCCTCCATAATAATGGATAAATTGGATGCTCAAGATGGAAGTATTGGGGAAACCATGGTGGGCGATGGTGAATTGCAGACGGGTACAGCTTCTCAGCTTGTGTCCCCAAGCTTGATGCATGATGACCATCCTTCGCAAAGTAGTGGACAATCCTGGTATTTGGGCTCCGGTCTGGAAATTGGTGATATGGTGTGGGGCAGGGTGAAGTCTCATCCATGGTGGCCTGGCCATATTTTTAATGACGCATTTGCATCTTCTTCTGTTCGGCGTACAAAGAAAGATGGCCATGTGTTGGTTGCATTCTTTGGGGATGGTAGTTATGGATGGTTTGATCCTGCAGACCTGATTCCCTATGAGTCTCACTTTGTAGAGAAATCACAGCAGTCAACTTCTAGAAGTTTTGTGAAGGCCGTGCAAGAATCTGTTGATGAAGCATGTAGGAGGAGTGCTCTTGGTTTGACTTGTTTTTGTAGGAACCCGTTTAACTTTAGACCTACTAATGTTCCAAGACACATGGCTGTTGATGTTTTTGACTACGAGGCTGGTGCTATCTACTCAGATAATCAAATTCAAAAGGGAAGAGACTACTTTCAGCCAGAACAGACTCTTTCATTTATAGAGCAGTTGGCTGCAGCTCCAAAAAAAGCTACTACAAGCCTTGACTTTGTGAGGCGAAAGAGTGCTGCTCTGGCATACCGTAGAGCTGTTTTCGAAGAATTTGATGAAACTTATGCTCAGGCTTTTGGGCAGGCACATATACGCCCTGTTGTTCCACCACCCCCTAGTGTCGATCAGTCCATCAAAGGTATTCAATTTCTTATATTTGTCTGATGTTGTTAGTAGTAACTCTTCATCCAAGGTGCTTTCTTGGATTGGTGGTCTCTGTGATCCTTCAAATTTAAGATTTGTGGTGAATTTTGAATGATACGTTATGCTGTCATCATAGATAATAAGTGTGGGCAATGGGCAGTGAAAATTTCCTTTACATCATTCTTCTTTAATTTTTTATTCACATTCGTCTCTAAAGCTAACCATGTGCAATTCTCTTTTGCAGCTCAATTGAGTGGTCCTCTCAGGATTGCCGAGTCTCCTAGCGGCCGTAAGAGCTCCACAAAAGCCATTAAATCTAAGGAGCAGACAAAAGCCATTAAGTCTAAGGAGCAGACCAAAAGAGACAAATTTCAGTTGAAGCAAAGAGATAAATCTAGTGACACGGTCCCCACTCAGGTTGGACAAGGGCATTCAAGTTCATCATCATCTGCTTCTTCTGAAGTTCAGTGTTCTCATGCAGAAGCAGGAGACTACGTCCTCCAGAAAAGGACTCAAGCTGTAGAACAGCAAAATGGCGTTTCAACTCCTGCCAAAGATGAAGTCGCAGCATCAAGCAGTAGTGTGAAGAAGCTGTCTATTGTTCAAGACCTATCTGATCCTTCCACCGTTAAGAGCAAGAAAGCTGGTATGCTGAAAGGGGGGTTAAAACGGTCAGTTCCCGAAAATTCTGAACTCAAGGAGAAAAAGAAAAAGAAGAAAAGAGCAACAGACTCTCCCGGGAGCTCAGATAATCTTCAGAAGCATTCTACTCAGACTGTTGCTCTATCACAGGTTGATTCTCAGCCCAAAGGCATCATCACCACTTGCTCTGCATCTGAACAAGCTCCATCTGGGCCTGCCATGTCGACTGTAGAGACTGAGAGTGAGCTAAACCGGGTATTAGCTGATTTGAAGATCCTTGCTCTAATTCCGTCCCATGGCAAGGAGAGAAATAGACCAGTTATAGTACGGAAAATCTTCTTGAAATTTCGGTCCTTGGTTTTCCAGAAAAGCTTAACAGTATCACCTATGTCTACCTCAAATGGCAATGAAGCCAATCCTACACCGCCTTCTAGGCCTCCAAAGCCCTTGGGCAGGGCTGACAACCCTACAAAAGGATTGAAAAAGCGAGTACCATCTGAGCGTCAGGAGGATCTTGCAACAAAAAGGGCGAAAAAGGTTTCTGCTGTGAAATCAGCAACAGAGAAGATGAGAGCCGGCCACGAAACCCAGCAGCAAACACACAGAACAGGAGTGAAGATGCAGCCACCACAGAAGGCGAGGGTGGAAGAAGCAACTTTTCTAGTGATGAAGTACCCATCTGGGACCTCACTCCCTTCAGGTGCAGAGCTAAAGGCCCGGTTTGCACGATTTGGCCCGATGGACACGTCACAGAACCGGGTTTTCTACACCACCAACACATGCCGGATAATGTTCCTTTACAAGGAAGACGCTGAGAACGCCCACAAGTTTGCCTTGAGGAATAAGTCTGCTTTTGCTAATGTGAGGTTCATGTTAAGGCCTCAGTCAGCGCCGTCTGACTCTCAAGCTACTACTACAGACAACAGTCAACCGGGTCCAGCTGTGCAGCTGAAGTCATGCCTGAAGAAGGCTTCGACTGGAGATGAGGGCGGAAGCCAGGGTGCTCGTGGGGCCCGGGTCAGATTCAATATAGGCGAGACGACGGGTTCGGGCGGTGGTAGTTATTCTTCTAGTTCATCTTCGTTGTGTGTTGCTAATGCTATGGATTCTTCTTCACATAAGAATGAACAACAGAAAGTGTTTTCAACGCATCCTCCCTTTGTTTCTGACCCGCGTATTAATGCTGAGGCTCCGTCAAGGAGCCATTCGCAAAACCATAATCCCGCCACCAAGTTGCCGCCTCCACCACCACCACCGTCCAGACAAGCACCACCGCCACCAGCGGTGGATATCTCTCAGCAGATGATGAGGCTGCTGACGAGGTGTAATGACGTAGTCACCAATGTGAAGTCCGCTTTGGGTTATGTCCCCTATCACCCCTTGTGATAGGCCGTCCAAATATAACCTAAACAAGTGTCCGGATTTCGAACCAATGGGCGTAATACTATCATGAGCTGAGCTAGTGTGATAAGAGCATGTACAATGGTGAGGAATGCACATCCTCTTAACACTCTCTTTCCTCTATGAGGATGTCCTCTTTGATGTAGAAATTATAAGAGGATCCTCTTTTGAAGGAGGAATGGAAGTAATCCTCCTTCTACCAAGGATTACTCACATTGGCTCTTGTGCCAAAGAGGAATCAACTTCAAATTGTATGTTGACATGTGTTCATCTAAGTATTTACCCATTTTATTTCTTCCACTTTAATTTACACTTAATATTTTTCTAACTAAAAATTAAATCAATATGAGATTATCTTTAAACTACAAAATTAGTTAGTGTTTAAAATTTTTTTTGTCTATAAAAAGAGTTCAAATTTACCTTATTTTTACACAATTCATTTTTTTTCTTATTATTCCATGGATCATAATGTCTCTAATAAATGTTATTTTTATTTTATACCTTTTAATACTTTAGAATATTGCTTGAAGATATGTTTATATAAATCAAGTTTTATGTCTCAATAGTAATTCTTTTTTTATATTATCATAATTCTTTTGTAGATACTAAATTAGTTAAATATATATAATTTGAGGAATTAAGTTAGTAGAATTGATTAATTAAGAAAATGTGAAAATGAAATGAGGATCCTCTTTGTTGTGGGGGTAAATAGAGTAAGAGGAAAGGAAGGAGGAAAGGAAAAGTGAAAAATGAGTTGGATGAAAGAGAAAGTGAGGTGTCAACTAGATAGAAGGTGAGAGAAATTCAAAAGAGGATTGAACATCCTCACCATTGCATATGCTCTAAGAGTTCGAGTTCAAAAAAAGAAGCCTTCAAACTCTGGCTGCAATTTGGGCGAAAAAGGAGCTTTTTTGGGAACTTGTTGAGGTTGCCCATGTCATAGGAAAAAACAAAAGGGCAACTTGTAGCCACCGAAAAATGTTGTTGATTTAATCGTTGAGCAACGTGTTACATTTTTTTGGGCTCGTGTCTTTCAATTCATATGTTGTTTGAATATGTTGAATTTTTTGGGCTCATTTCCATAAGAGTATATTTGTACTTCCAAGTTCCAACCAAGAAACTACCAAGTCGTGAATCGTGACAATGCTCGTACAAAATTCAGCCAGGAAATTTGGTACATTATAACCTTATCACGTGCTATTAATTAGTGATTATTGGGCAACTAAAAATATATTAGTTCCGTTATATTTCTTGGGCCATACACTAAATGGTGAACTTTATTGCGGTACCATACGTACAATCAAAGCCTACAAATCAGGAAAGCTAGCAACAAGGGATATCTGCAGCCTCCGAAGAGTGGCTGCAAACTCGGAGGCTTCGACAATGGCTTTTCGAGACTCCAAAAGCTCGTTGTGGAGCTCACTGTTGCAGAACAAACCTTGCGAGCAGACCCGGGAGAGGAGCTCGTCATGGCGCTCCAAGAGAGAATCGAGTCTCCGATTGGCTTGTTCAAGGGCTTCACGGATTATTCTTAGCTTCTCGGTCGAGATTCGACTCCGATTTTTGCGGGAGAGGAAGAGACATAGGACGAGATTGAGAGGGCTAAGAGTGCGGTTATGGAGTAATATGATGGGGTAGGCATTTTGTTTTCTTTTGTTTTGTTTAGGTTGATTCGAGAAAATAAAGGTTGTGGACTATGGAGTTGTTATAGGGCGAATATTAGTTCATGTTCTATGCTTTTGCATCAGGGCAAAGCAAAGCACATACACAAAAAAGATACATTATGGTTTCGAAGAAAATGAAAAAAAACACTAGGCTGCGCATCCGGGGAATCGAACCCCGGTCAGTACCGTGGGAGGGTACTATGATACCACTACACTAGATGCGCTTTCGTGCACGTTTCTTCTCCACTCTGATTAGATAATTAAAAATGAAATAAAAGAAAAACATTATAAGGGCCCGCCCTTTGTTCCCGCCAGGAGCGATTGGAGAGAGTAGAGGGAGATGGAGTGGAGTCTGAGCGGAAGTGGTCTGAAGACGTTCGCTCGATCCGTCGCCTGTCTCGCTCGCATCGGCAACCAGGTTTCCATCCAAGCCTCTTCTTCTCAGGTTCCTTCCTTTCTCTCTTCGATTCCTGTTTGAGTTTGTGGGATTTATGACTTTAGCTAATCTGATTTGTGTACACCTTTAGCTTACTCGCTTTCGATTGCGTACTCGCACAATTTCTTCCCCTACATATCGATTTTGTACAGGGGCTATCAGTTTTGGGGGTTCAATTTTCTACTTAAGTGGCTGCTTTGCAGTTTGCACTGACTGTTGATAGTAGTGGTTAGGTTAGGGTTTCTACTTTCTAGAAGCTGGTTCTCGTACCCTTGGAAATTAGAATGTCTCGGAATCTTTTCCTGTAGTTTCATTGAGTAGCTTTTATCATTAGACGCTGGATGATCGTTTTATAACTTGAATAATCACTTTGCAACTTATGAACGAGCTCTCCTTTTATGCTGTTGTGCAGCTTGCATTTGTGGCCATTAATTCTTCCCGGTCTGCCTACCTATCAATCATATTTAAAGCAGCTTTTTTCGACGAGTATACAGTTTCGGGCACCCAAGTGCAATGCAGCATACTGCTGAAGGTATATATATAGTTCACCCATTGCATATCCCCATCACATAATGCTTTAACATAATTTAGAATTCTTCACTTCTTAGGCCCTTAGTGCTGTTTTAAGGACCACAATTGGAAACATTGATCAGCTGCGGATGCGTCTGGCAGATCCTGATGCATCAAGAGTACATTGGATCTTGGACTGCTCCAATGGTGAGTTTCATTTTCACAGTCTTGCTAAGTATTCCCCCAATTTGGTTTAAGTAGGGTGCAATTTTTTTTCTCTCAAAGCTAAAATGTGCTATCTCCTCGTAGGTATGAAAAAGACGTATTGGATTGCTTGCAATGTAGAACCTGATATACAACAAATGTCTCTTGATAAGGGGGGGTTTCCAAGCAATTTAGTTGTGAGACCTCGTGATCTCAATCGATTGCTTTCTAACTTTCAGTCTTCTCTTCAAGAGATTACCATCATAGCTACAGATCCTTCTGCTGCTCCTCCAGATGTTGCAAGTGAAATTGGAGGAAAAGCAGTCGAGTTTAGAAGTTACATGGACCCAACAAAAGGTGGTGTCTGATATTTATGTTTCAAACCTGCAGTTGAGCCTGCTGTTACTGAAGTTATGTATTGATCATGAATTCATTTTTTCAAATGACAGATAATGATTCATCCTTACACACTCAGCTCTGGATAGATCCTATGGAAGAATTTGTGCAGTACATTCATTCCGGGGATCCAGTGGATGTTACATTTGGGTTGAAGGAATTAAAGGTAACTAGAACCTTATTGCTTCATATCGTGCTATTTTGTCTCAGTTGATTCAGCAATTATTTGTTATCAAGGGACCTGGTGAAGACTAAAACTTCGTTGCATCAATCTGAATAACTGAGTGCTAGTTAGCTACTTAACTGTACCTGGGAACCATTACGATGTTTTATTGTGCCTTGTACATAAGGCGGAAAGAGCTTTTGTTTGTGCTATTAATTATTTGCTCAAACGCTGAAGCATTCTTTTGTTCCGTATCCTGTGTTTGTTTCCGTCGCTGGTTTACTTTTTAGTACAACACTTGGTATTGGTGTAAATTAAAATATTTCCCTGTTTCAGGCATTTCTTTCCTTCTGTGAGGGTGGTGAAGTTGACATTCACATATTTTTTGCGAAGGCTGGGGAGTAAGTTTCTTCTTTTTGTTGCCTCCTCCAACAACCAAACTTTTTATTCGTTTTTGGTGATATGAATACTTGTGCTATTCTTAGTTTGCTGTGCTTTCCTAAAGATGAATGTGATAAGACTGTATGCGATTTGTGTGCCTGGTTTATAATATGAGCAGAAGTTGTTATCTGTAACATTTTGAAAGCATTACTGAACATAAAGTGTATGACATTCTGACTTTAGATGGCTAATCATGATATACTTTATAAGTTTGACCACGTAGTTCTTGACAGTGATCCTTCGATTGAATAGGCCAATATTGATGGCGCCAAAATTCATTTTGGATGATGGATCTACTTCAAACTATGATGCCACGCTGGTACTTGCAACAATGTTGATTTCACAGCTACATGAACGAAACCAGGCAGCCCCGGCACACGTGAATGCTGAACATAATCATCAGGCGAACATGGATGCCGACAACAATTATCATACTGATGGACAGCAAGAGACTTCTAGGGTCAATGTCTCCACCCATTCATCCCAACACACCAGAATTTGGTCAGACCTTTCCGGTAATTTCTCTTACCAGCTATCATTATATAATTACTATCCTTAGAATTTAATCCTCTTCCTTATTTGCAGCAAGAAATGGTAGTGGTAATGGCACTGGTACTGGAAGTAGAGAAGCTCAAGGTGGGACAAGTACAATTCCCAATGAGCAGAGAGAGGAAATTCAAAGGATGAGCACTATGCACATCTCAAACCCTACTCATTCTAGGCAAAATCTGTCTGTTGCTCCAGCTTCGTATCCTAAATCTCTCAGCACACCCAACCTACCTTCCAATCTAATTGTGTACATTTTTTTATGTTCTATATTATAAAGATTTGTCTAAGATTTCATAGAGTGATGTCATTCCTATGCCTCAGATCTGTGAAAAGAGCTATATCTCCGTTCTTATGAATCTTATGCCTCAGATATGTGGTTACAAATGAACTGGACTCTTTAATTGTCTGCCACCTGTTGGTATTTTCTCCTCCTAATTGCTAGTAATGCTAGCTATATTATTTGATCAACCTATATATTTTAACAGTAAATGTTTATGCATGATCCACAATATAGCCTATTCCTTGACTGCATTAATAGACACTACTCCAGGGGAGCTGATAAAGCACCTGAATCTCAAGGTTTGCATCCTGGTTTCCCCCTAAAATATCACCCTTGTATTTTCCATGATCTGTATTTTTACATATAGCTCTTTCTTGTGCTTCCAGGAGTTAGAGATGGTAAAGGATTATCTCAACGCCACCCGAGTAACTGGGTAGGACCAGATGAAAATGAGGAAGAGGATGAAGACGAAGACGAGGACAATGAACAATGTGTACAGTCAACACCTCCTTACTATGAGGAGCAATGATTGAGATCTTCTCTGCTTAATGGTAAGAGCAAATACTCTCTTCCTAGTATTAAGTATTAACCGGATTAATCTCCATTCACAGTTGTAAATCAGGCTGAGATTTTTTTTTAGTATAAAAAAAAGCTGAAATGTTGGACTGGTTTTGACATGTGGCAACGAAGTTGGATTCTAATGCTGTACCTAACATTCTATTGTTCATGATTAGGGGTTAGGAGTTTGTTTTATGCTCCAAATCATGCAGGAAAGATTGAACCTGAGGTTGAATAATGAAGCCGTTAATCATAGGCTTATGATCAACCGGAAAAAGTTGTGCATACAATCAAATTTAGTGATTGATTTAGGACAAAATTTTGGGGCGGCAATGCCCCTTTTAATGTTTTTATATAAACATTAGATGCCTTGTTCATTTGAAACTTAGCTATTAGCATAATTCCTCATCCAAAAAGAAAAAAGAAGCCTGAATGAAACTTTGGGAAATCATAAACTATATACTGAGGAATAAAGCTGGTTTGGTAGGTGAGGAACTGGAAGTCTTGATACCAATCGTTGTTATTCAGAAACCTTTGTTGTCTTGTTCAATGAAAGCATAATATATTTCATGTATAAACTTCATCTATATGAACTGCAAAGCTCTATGTATAAATTTAGCCCATTATATTTTGAACTCATACTTAAAAAAAACCTATTTATAAATTCCCTAGGCTGCTAAAATCTTAGACCATGAAATCCCAAGGCTAAAAGACCATTAAAAGCTTAGACCATGCATTTTTGGCTTTATATTGCTGCCTAATGTATATGAAGTGGTCTTGTATATATCATGAATAAACCTGAGGACAGGCAAATTACACCGGTGAGGATCCTCTAGTCCAATTTTTACTAGTCCAACCATGTCCCATTTTTTTAATTGGTCCACGTGTTATTTAACTTATAATTTTTTTTATCTCTCCTCTACTCCATTCCTTTACTGAACATTTTTTCACAATTGCCATACTTGAGCAGAGTTGTTCAATTTCTTCAGGTTTATCATGTGTTTATGCTTTCTACCAATAAATCCAACAAGTACAATAACATCGATCTAACATAAATATGGTCAGCTACACTAAACAAAAGTAGAATTATCCAAACACTCAACGTAATTAACAAATTTAAGAATTCAAACTACCGTTTGACAACAAAATCTAACAATTAAAATTGCAGGTTATACTTGCTTTGAAATCCAGATTTCCTCTCATGTTCATGGAATTCTCAACATATGATAAACTTTATAAGATTAAAAATTATTATGTTAAAAGAAAACAATTAGTGTTGAAATTTTTCAAAGAATAATGACCAAAGATCACCACCAATTTGTATTTGATCGATATTGATCTTGCCCAAAATTGATTTTGTGTGAATGGAGATTTGTGAGAGTAGCTAAGAGAGGAGATAGAGGAGGAGGGTGGAAATGAGATACGGGGGTTGTGAAGGAAAGTTGAGGAAAGGAATAAGGAAGAGAGGTGAGGGATACAAAAAAAAAACATTAAAAGCTAAATGACACGTGGACCAATTAAAAAAATGGGACATGGTTGGACTAGTAAAAATTGGACTAGAGGATTCTCACCGAAATTCCACAAATAACATTTGGTTTGGGAATCCGAATCCCTTTCTTCTTCTTTCTTCAATCCCTTTCCGTAAATTTAAAGATTAAAAAGAATTCTGATTTAAAAGGCTGGCTTGATTGCCTGATTGAGGCAGCATTTTCAGTTTCCAATATACAACTCGGTCAACAATTTGTCCACAATCTAATTTATCTTTTACCTTTCTGCCCTCGTAACTTCCCTTTATTACCGACATGTCCACTTAGTACTTCCCCTTGTTTTAATTCTCCATCGGCCTTTAAACTTTAGAAATAAAGATTTTGCATGAATATAAGTATATAATAACATTAATAATTTGTAATGCATGTATTTAGTCAATAAGTAGGCTTCAAAGTATTTGTATATACCTGGCACGCGGAACCGCAATTGCGCAACCAAACATTGCCAGTTTGCATAATGCTGACCGTTTGGATGGCATTCTCGTAATTACAACCCACTATCACGCCTCTTTTGTAACGACCGCCCGCCTAATAAATCCCCCCACTTGAAATCTACACACACAAAGCCAGCTCGCCAGAGAGAGAAAAGAAGAACAAGGAAGGAAGGAGGAGAAGAAGAAGAAGAAAGGAAGAAGCTCCAATGGCGAATAAAACCATATGCCTGATCCTGGCCGTCGGTTTCCTAGCACTCAGCCTCCTCTCGTCCACCGACGCCGGCGGATCCTTCGGCTCCGAGCTGAGCTGGCTGCCGACGGCTCGATCCGGCGGCTGCGACGGTCCGATGGGCGAGTGCGAGCTCGGCGAGTTCGAACTCGACTCGGAGATCAACCGGCGGATCTTAGCAAACTCAAGGTACATCAGCTACGCTGCGCTGAATAAGAACAGTGTTCCGTGCTCCAGGCGAGGCGCGTCGTACTACAACTGCCGTCCAGGCTCGTCGGCGAACCCCTACAGGCGTGGATGCAGCGCCATTACAAGGTGCAGGAGTTAAGTTCTGCTTAAACTGCGGTTTGAGCTTTGGCGTTAGGGTTTGGGGACGAGAAAAGGCGAATGTGAGATCTGTAATTTTCTTAATATTTATTTCTTTGATTCTTTTGGCTCTTGGATGGATGGATTTCGGATGTGGAGTTTGTTATGCTGATGATGAAGGTTATGCTCTAGAATGTAGTGTCTTTGGATGTGAGATTTGTTCTGTAAAGATCTGGATGTCTATTGAATGGTTAAATAAGGCTGGTTTCCGGTTATAGATTGGTCGAGCCTGGCTTCTGTTCTTTTATTCTTTCAATTAGATCTTCGTTGTGGATTTGTTTTGCAGTTCGTTTTTGGATTTGAGGAATCTGTGCATCGTTTTGGTGTGTAGCTGAGAAAGCTTGCTTTCTGTATCAGCTGAAGGAATTTTGCCAAAGTAGCTGATATGAGAATACATGAGACATTTGGCTGTTTCCAGTTTTCAGATCGAAGTCTTTTTCATTGTTGTGGTAGGAGGAAAATGAGTGATTTTTGGCTAATGAGTACCGTTGATTTGGTGTTCTGATTGCGACTGGGTCTTTGAAGATTCCCAACTTTTTCAAAATTTGTGATTTTCCTGATTTTGGCTTCCTGCAAAAAAATAGTACTATTTCGATGGGTCACTCAAGGCTGTTTTCCCCTACTCAGACTAAATTATTGAAGCTTTTACTTTGTACTAGTTTTGACAACTCAACTTTTAGGGTTCTTTGCTTTCTCCTATAATATTTGAATTGCAATAGACAATGGGCAAGCTCCGGAATTAGAAAGAACTTCTCATCATAGGCAAAGCATATTCTCGTGTTAGTAAATATTACGTGGCTTAGTGTTGTGTGCACAATTGATGGATTTATGCTAAATTAGAGGGGTTTAAGACGGGGGCAATTGTTGTTGTTGTGGAATCCCTCAAATTAGGCAAGCTTGGTGTGGTGTTAATATGGCCAATTCCTCTGAGAAAATGCACATTGTAGACTTGTGCCAAGGTTTGATCCCTCAAACCGGGGCTATAAGCTGGTCAGAATCGTTCTAAAAATGGGCTCATTGTGTCGCTTTAAATGTGTCATTCCTTATGATCACACAAGCATTTGTTCGAAAGACGTTGCATACACACAAGCATCAAAGGTTCATTGGTACTCACCGCCTAATTTCTTATGCCTGAAGAAGAATGGTGAAGTGTTGTTGGACTGGGGAAGTAAGTTGATAAAAATGTCTAATACAGTACTCAAGGACGGTGGACTATTCTTCTCATTACCAAATTAGTATTCAAATTCAATGATGGAATCCTGCTCTAAGCTTATTGGTCTACACGAATCAAGTGCATCGATCTTTCACATTGAACCACATAGTATCAAAGCTGACAATCCCGTTTGCTAGAGACGGCGTGTGTTGTACTCTATATGGAAAGCTTGATATTTGCTGTAGGATAGTAGTAAGGCTACTATTAGACGAAGCTACTATTTCAAACAACTCAGGATTCAAACTTTGATCAACTGCGTTGGGCATTTAGGTTCAATGGGCCATGCAGGATTCAGCCCACTACTATAATGGGCCATTTAGCCCGGTCTGTATCATTTTGTGCAATGAACCCTTCCATTCGACCGAATGCCGACAATTGTTACGTGAAACGTCGTCAACATGTCAGCGGGGAAAGTTGTGAACGGAACGGAACAATAACGAACGTTCTAGAACCGGCTACAGGCTACTTGTTCCGGAATATCCCAAGGTAGCTTAACCGCCAAGTAGCGGCAGCACACGTCATCGGGGTCCACTTGGGAAGACACCTCTCAAAGCAGGTTCCCCCTGTCACAAAACCCTTCTAGCGCGGTCTTCTCGTGGCCTTGTTTTTTCCCTTCCCTATAAAGAAAGAATCCCCCCTTCCACATCTCTCCATCTCACATCACCAGATCCACTCTTTCAAGAATTCCAAACAAGTTTCCAATCCGATTTCGCTCTTCGAACTCTTACAGATCTTCATCAATGGGCGGAGAAAACTCCGGATTTGAGCAGAAACAGGTACCTCTTCTTTGCTTCGATTCTGCGTTTTCTAGGGCTTGATTGTTTCTTGTTTTCGACGACTTTCTTCCTCTCACCTCGTTTCGTAGTCTCATTATTGATTCTAAGATTTGTCTGTTCTGATGAATCTCGATTCGGTTTTGTTAGATTGATCTTGCGAGTTTGTAAACTATCGATTTGGTTCTGATTTTTGTGTTAATTGCTTGTGAAGGATGTTAACGACGCCGAGAGGCTCAAGTATCTAGGTTTTGTCCAGGCAGCCACTTTATATGCTGTTCTTTGCTTCGCTAGCCTGTACACCTTCGCGAAGGAGAAGTCTGGGCCTCTCAAGCCTGGTGTGGAGTCTGTCGAGGGCGCTGTCAAGACTGTCGTTTCCCCGTTCTATAATAAGTTCCACGATGTTCCCATCGAGCTTCTCAAATTCGTTGATCGCAAGGTAACTCTAGGTGTCTTCTTGGTTGCTGTTTCGTTTTTTGATCAAGATCTGAATCTCTGAAGTTTGAGTCCTGCTATAGCTAGTCAGTTAATGGTATTTGATTGCTCTTTACTATTTGATGTCAGCATTATCCTTTTATAAATCCTCATCAGTTTGTTGAAATGCACAACCTCTTTTGATTTATGCTTGTAAACCCGCTGGGAGATCAATATGGTTTAATTCCAAACAAAAAAGGAAAGACCAATCAGGTTTGTTAAAGAACCAGGCCAAAAAAAGATGGTCTCACTGGTCTGTCTAAATCAGTAATGGGGTCAGAACAGTCTTCTCAATGTTTCTTTACTTTTTTTGGGAGTGCAATGATGATTCTCAATTTCTTAGGTACAACCTATCTGAGCAGTGTTCCTCAATAGTATCCTAGTATGTCTTTCTGATTCGGCAATGATTTGATTAGCACTTATCACCGTTCCTGCTATGGTTTCAACAAATATTTGACCTATACATGGCTATAACTGAACTAGTACCTTTGTCTATAGTTTGCATTAAGAATACTGTGATTTTGACTTGTAACAATCTGGAATGACATGTGTTGTGTTCTGTTGGCAATTTGCTTTATGCCAAATGCCTTGTATTGGACTATCAGTAGGATTTTCATCAGTCGTAAAACTTGATCCGTGTGTCAAATGTGATTCTTAATGATGATTGGAGTGAGAACATAATCGTCTCTGGCCTGTTTCTTACAGATGGATGAATCAATGACCAGATTGGATAACCATATCCCTCCAGTGATGAAACGGGTCTCCACCAATGCATTCTCAGCAGCTCAAAAGGCTCCAGAGGTAGCTCGTGAGCTCGTCTCAGAGGTCCAACGCGACGGAGTGGTGGGCACAGCCAAGAACACGTACTCCAAGTACGAGCCTGTGGCCAAGGAGGTCTACTCCAAGTACGAGCCTGCAGCAAAGGAGCTCTACTCCAAGTACGAGCCAGTGGCAGAGCAGTATGCTGTATTGGCCTGGCACATGCTGAACCAGCTCCCCTTGTTCCCCAAGGTAGCCGGGGTGATGGTTCCAACTGCTGCCTACTGTTCTGAGAAGTACAACCGAGCCGTGCTCTCCAAAGCTGAAGAGGGATACAGAGTTGCAAACTATTTGCCCTTGGTTCCGACTGAGAAGATTGCGAAAGTGTTTAGCCCTGAAAGTCATGAAGAAGTTGATGGAACTGAAATCCCAGTGCAATGATCTGTGTAGTTTTGCTGGTTTGTTTGTAGTATAGAAGGCAAAAGTTTCTTCTCTTCAGAGTTGAATGTGAAATGGATCAGGTTGTTGAAGTACTGGTGCGATCCTTCTGTACACGGTTCTCAACTTGGGTTTTGGTTGGTTACTTGGTTTTGGCAGCTTGAAGCCTTGTAAATTTCTTTGTTTCAGTGAGATATATCAATATATGCAGTTCTTTCACATATGGTTTCCGTCCGTTTGTTAAGAATCTATACGGTTTATGGATATATAGTGATTAGTGATTTTTGCATCACTGGTGACACTAATGGAATTTCATTATCGTACACACAGATTGGAGATGAATTGATGAAGTTTTGACTAATCACAGCAGACAGGAGACGTCGGGAAGTCTGTAGAAAGCGATAGCCTAGCAATAACTTTACTGACGTACTCTCATCTATTTGATCATCTAAATCGTAATTTATGCCATAAAACAAAGTTGTTGGAGATGAATGGCTTGTTCGTTCATCATGGATTAGGTTCAAAGTGGCCGAGTAGTTACGGTCAAAAATAGAAAAAGAAAACCCCTGACGTAGGGTAAAGTCGTAGAGCACGAACTTGACATTTATTTACCCTCTCTTCATATGCCACGTGTCCACTAGAAAGTGGATCGCACTCCACGTTGCAACTTGCGATTCTTTATTTGTGGGTCCCATTCGATGTTCCTTTGATATTATCCGGAAAAAAGGAGAAAAGTAAAGCACCTCGGCGCATTTTTGCACCAGACCCCTAGAAGCATCTTAAACTCCACCGCCCTCCTTCACACTGTCCCCCCTTCTTCTCTTCCCTCTTCTCGGTTTCTCGCAAGAACAACGTCACGAGCTTTGAGACTTCCATTGTCCGTTTGAAAGCTTAATAGAATCGCTATGGCCGCCCATTGGATTGACCGTGGAGATCTGTGGAAGAATAAGGCGCGGATTCTCCAGGTTCAACTTAGGGATAGGTTCAGAGTCGCTGTTGATCGCCGTCTTCGGCGACCGATGTTCTCCGACGACGGTTACTTCTCGTCTACGATGACGCGGTTGATTCACAGGTTCCGCAATTTCCGACGAGACTCGATCGCTACTTCATCCGCATTCTACCGGAGGAGAGGTAGTTGCCTTTTGTGATTTCGCTTCGTTTTTCTTTCAGTTTAATGGATGGATTCGAAAGCTCAGATTAAGTATTGCGATTTTTGCCATGATTTTCTGTGTGATAGTTTCGTTATCGTGAAACGAACTAAGGGATTTGCTATCCACTAATTAAGAAGTTCAAGAAAATCTGAATTTGTAAATCTTGTTTGTCGATTGTCCATGGAAGGCTTTCAGGAATTCTCCTTGGTTCTACCAAGACCTAATTATTGTTTACTGTTTTGAGACTATGAGTCATTGACTATATGCTTGAGAGTTGAGAGTTGAGACATTAGTCTATTGCCTATGCTTAGTATCCTAGAACATCTGAGGCTGTTTGGACAGTATAGAGGAACTGAGGAAGTGAAATTATAGCTCAAGGTGATTTTATACGTTGGATGTGAACACAGTCCCCTGAAATTCATTGTATGGAGTGCTTTGGGGCTCCAATTTGATATTTGAATTTTCTGTTGTTTACTTTCTGTAACTCCAAATTCGGCTAGCTAAACTTTAGTTTCTGAAATTATTTATGCAGTAAACAAGGACATATTTGTAGAAGAAGATTCAACAATCATCCGCATGCTTCAAGCTTTGGCGGTTCCAGTTCTTGGAAATGTCTGCCATGTTTTTATGCACGGTCTTAACCGTGTGCAGGTACTAAAACCGTGTTTAGGAAAACAAGTGAAGGAGTTGGCTGCATCTACCAGTCAATAATTGTATCATTTGACAGGTCTATGGAGCAGAAAAGCTACAACAGGCACTGCTGGGCAGGCCTAAAGACAAACCACTTATCACAGTAAGTCGTGTGCCTTGGAAAAACAGTACAAAGTTGACTGTGTTTAATATTTGCATTAACTCTTGCTCCAATATTGCAGGTCAGTAACCATGTTGCTTCTATCGATGATCCATTTGTTATTTCTTCATTGCTTCCTCCACACGTTCTTATGGATGCGCGTGACTTGAGATGGACCTTATGTGCTACTGATCGTTGTTTCAAGAATCCAGTTACTTCTGCATTTTTTAGATCTGTTAAAGTTTTGCCAGTTGCTCGTGGTGATGGGATTCATCAAAAGGTAATTGTTGTGTCTCCCAGTGCTTTTGATGTGCTTCTACCTGGTTGCCAGGGGTAATTGTTTTATGGACTGGTCATGTTTAAATGTTGGATGCTTGCAGGGACTTGATTTAGCTATTTCAAAGTTGAACGCTGGGGGTTGGGTCCACATCTTTCCAGAAGGTAGTCGTTCACGAGATGGTGGAAAGACTGTTGGGTCAGCCAAGAGAGGTGTTGCAAGGTAAAGATACCTGTTTTGTGCTTCAGCAATATTTAGTTTGGCTGGAATTTTGTGCCAGAATTTTTGTTATGTGCACCCTGGTTTATGCTATTAGCTTGTATGAACTAAAATCAATGTCTTTTAAGATCATGTTTGGAAACATATAGTTCTTTTCTGGTAAGAATCATGTGTCTAAAAGATTTTACAAACTTTGCATAGTTGCAACTTTGGGGGCTCTGTTTAGTTACAACCAAGTATTAATGGAAAGATCTTGTACTCATCTTGTTTAGAAATTCATCGTGCTTAGGTTTTAAAGGGGTGTGTGCTACTACTACCCCTAGCCCTAGTTACGAATAAACATTAGGACCATTAGTGCTTTAAATTAGAAGAAAGTTCATAACTGAACGAAAGCTGAGATCTGTTATGCTTACTTTTTTCCCACTTATGCTGTTTAATATGATTGCGAACTCCTCAAACTGGTACTGTATACTAGTATACTATTCTTACAGCCAGGGAAGCCAATAAGCTTCAAGTCTTTGCTAATTCAATACTTGTATGCTCTCTTGCAGGTTGGTTCTGGATTCAGATAACATTCCAATTGTCGTTCCTTTTGTACATACTGGAATGCAGGATATCATGCCAATTGGAGCCAAATTCCCAAGGATTGGAAATACAGTAAGTATTTTAGCAGCTTCAACTTGTTTTTCACAGTGAAATCAGGCTCTCAGCGTTGCATCTTCTTGTACATACTGGAATGCACTATTGCCTCTCTATCCAAAAGGTTTTTTTAAGGAAACCAGGCTCTCAGCGTTGCATCTTCTCTAAAACATTAGTATATTCTAATGCCTAAAATATTTGTTGCTTTCTTGCTCCTTTGATCATGCAGTCCTATTCTTGAGCATAAACATACGTGTTAAAAATTTAATTTTAAGCAAATAACTTGCCACTGTCAGAATTTAATAGCCGAAAACAATTGTTTCTTCCTGCAACATGTAGGTTACTGTTCTTGTTGGGGATCCAATCCCATTTGACGACTTGCTCACCTTAGAGAGTGAGGGGCTTGTATCACGAAAGGATTTGTATGACGCCATTTCCTTGAGAATTGGCAACCAGTTGCAGAAAATGAAGGCCCAAGTAGACAAGTTAGCCCAAGAGCAAAAGCTTAAGATGCAAAGCGCCATATCACATGAACCCTTCCCAGCAGCTGGGATTCTGCATCAGCAGGTTGAATGGGAACTATTCGGTATGGATGCCCATATGAGCTCACAAGATGGCTTGGCAATAGAAAAAGACAAGCAAGCTAAAGATGAACGTAGCGTTTCAGAACCACAAGAAGTAGCTTTGCCGGAGGCGCATTACAGAGCAGGCTACGCGTATGGAGGTGGGATCGTATCCAGAATCCAGGGCTACAAGGAGTCGATGGAGATGATCGGTTTTGCTGCCAGAGGTTTGCTTACTCAGTCTAGGCAGAAATGTGTAGATATTAGAGGTGCAAGTCCATTGAAGGCTTGGAAACAGTTCTTAGATGCTAATGTACTAGGACCATGGAACCATGCCAACGTTGTATAGGTTAATTAGATTCAACGAGCTTCAGGCAGAAAATTTCCAGGTCTTTTACACTTTCACGTATACCAGTTTCTTTTGTAATTTCTAAAAGTGATCTGAGGTGCAATCCAAGGCAATCGATTTTGTTTAAGCTTTGTTCTCTGCTTTTTTTGCCTTGGGCAAATTGTTTGCTCGTCTTTGTATATTCAAGATGTTATTATAGTGGGAATTTTCTTCCTTGCCTTTTCATCTTTAATGGACACAAATGGATTATGAGGTAAGCTGGTGAGGTGTCTCTTCTACGAAAGGTGGTATTTTTGATTTTGTAAAAAAGTAAGAATGTAGTTGTTGCTTCTACACAAAGAAGCTTCTCAATCTCTCGTCATAATTATATTCATATGAATTTTCATATAAAGTGCATATTTATTTTCTTCATACAAAAAATGGTTTAAATTTACAGCCTTGTAAAGCTAAGGCTATCATATTTTTTAGCTGATCAAACGTCTTTATGAGCCACTTGTTTATGTAGATACAAATCTAACACGTCAAATGCAAACATTGACACAACAACAACAACCTAAGAATGTGGTTTTTAACATGAAGAGATTAAAAGCATAGATTATATGACAATCATGTAACAAAATACAACTTTAAAATGACAGCCTATCAGTGTTGTTCTTGATGTAAAAATTTTACCTAGAATGTATTATTACTCGGCACTCGGCAGTCATGTCGTCGAATATATATCATTTCTGTTTCCTTTTTCCTGTATTTTTTATTTATTTATTTTCATTCTGCGTTGAAATGATTTCATACCACGTTCCCTGTTGCGCAAAGTTCAAACAAACGATATACAAACAAGGAGGGAAGTCGAGAGGAGCGAGAGACAGAGAAAAGAGAGAGAAATCATGGCGGACGAAGAGTCTCAAGACGCGGAGCTCAGCGACAAGCAGAAGAAGGAGATCGCGAAATGGTTCCTGTTGAACGCTCCCGCCGGCGAAATCAAATACGTCGCCAAAGGTGAAGATTAACACTCTCCTCCCTCTTTTTTCAGCGATCTGTGATTTCTGGTCCCAAACGGTGTTGAATTGCCGATTTCGCCGAATTCGATTGTCTAGCGTGTTGATTTTCGGGATGCATTTTGTGTTTGGGTAGATATCAAGGCTGTTTTGAAGGATGATGGTGTGTATGATGAAGCGGCGACGGAGGTGTTTCCCGTTTACAACAAATCTCACATGATTGCGCTTGAATTGACTGACAGAAGTGGCGATGTAAGTAATTGGATCTGAACATATTTCCGTGTTGAAACGATTTTGGTTGATTAGTGCTGAATCTTGTTAATGTGATCATTTCTGTCCATACGCTTTTGTGTTCGGTAAAATATTAGGGTTTCCACCTCTGTCGTGTCGGGAAATTATGCTATCGTGAATTATGTGGAAATTTAACCTGATTGATGGAATGTGGAGGTAGGAGTGGTGAACTGAAATCTTGAGTTCGTGAATCCTTGATCAATTGTATAGCTTTACTAATTTATGTTGATTCTATCCATGTACTGGTAAGGGGAAGAGTTGCATCAAAAGTCTAAAAATGTTGCTTGTGCACAGACGCTAATATACTTCACTTTCACTTATAAGACTGGGCTAATTTCTCTGTTATTACATAAGCTAAGAAATAATTGCTCCCTATTTTTTGTGAACAGGTGATTGTTACATCTTTTGGCGAGATTAGTGAGAATGAGTATATTGATCCAAGAACTGCAAAAATTGCTGTAATTGATCACGTGAAACAAGTAAGTTATTAGATGAAAAAAATATTTTCTCCTTTCCTTTCAGCTCTGTTTGTCTTGTTGATTTCATAGTACTGTTGGAACATAGAATTACACCTTATGCTACAAGAATATGGAACAAATAGAGAGGAATAAATCAATACGTACATGCTTCCCCTTGTTTCAAGCAAGTTTATAATGGGCACAGATTGCAGTTACAAAAACTTGACCTTGGTAATTGAATGTATTAGATGTTTTAAGTGGATCACAATTTGTGACTGCTGAAGGAAAATGTGGGTGTTTTCTCATAGTTTTCAGCTTTTGGTACCTAAACTGGAGAATAAAAAGATTGCTGTAAGTACTTGTAACCTGTAAAAGGTTATTGGAGTAATAAGATTTTATATTTCTTTATGTGGTCAACTGATAATCTTTTACTGTTCATCTATCATTTACTTCTCTTCACCAAGTTTGGTCCATTTTTGGAGATAGATTGACCTTGATTTATGGATCCTGGAATATACTTATCTTCCATTTCTTTTGACCCCTTTTCTCCATGGAGTATTTTTTGTTATTTTGATTCTGTGATTGCAAATACATACCATGTGTTGATCCCTTACTCTCATACTGGAACTGTTGCCTTTGTATTCACACTTTCACTATTATGTCTTGCTAAACTGGTTCAGGTTTGTACAGACGTGAGAGATGCAACTAATGAAGAACTTCCATCACCCTATGTTGAAGAATTTAGGTAGGTAAAAGGCTTAGTAGTTTGTTTAAGTGTGAGGTTCTCTAATTCATATCGACTGGTTACAGTTATACAGGTGTTGTCATTACTTTAAAGTTTTGGGAGACTGTGGCTCCAATATAAAAGACCATATCTAGCCATTATCCATTTCAAAAGATTGATTCTGGAAGTAAAATCTTCGAGCTCAGAGAATAATTACTTTAACAATCACTTGCCTTCTTTTTTGTTGCAGATGTGCATTAGATGTAGAATTCATGAAATATGTGAGTGAAGCTTATCCCAAAGGTATCTGCGCAGTTTACTGTGTGAAAGGAAAGGATGTGGAAGGACCAGGATCTGATTTTGAGTTTGTTTTGCTCATTTCTGCTGCCAGACACAGCCCTCAAAACTTCTGGTTAGTGTAGTCAACCAATTACTCTTGTCCCACTTCTGTTTTTGTTCTTGCACTGGTTTGCCTTTCACAATTTTCACGGCTTTGTTCAATACATTAAGAATTTGGGAAATTTCAGTTGCACCCTTATTATAAGTGCATGCATTACAGCTAACTGTTGCATCAGTAATAGTTAATTATTCTGTTTCCTATTATGTTCTGATTGGCATTTCAAATAAATGATATCTAGCAATGGGAGTTGGAGATCAATCTGGAATATTGAATTTAAGGATGGAGAACAGACCGTGGAAATCAAAGGCAAGATACAGGTGATCAAAAGATTTCATCATTTGAACTTCCATATATACTTTTAGGTTCCTGAAAAGGACTTTCTTGTGGTGTTCTAAGAAAGTCAAGAATGTTGCATGTGCTAAACTAAATGGCCATCCAATCATGATGTTATCTTATTGATTTAGGTTGGAGCTCATTATTTTGAAGAAGGGAATGTCCAGTTAGACTCAGACCATGAGTGCCAAGACTTGACAATATTTCAGGTAGGGAATTAAGACATGGTTTCACGATTCCTTTATCATATGGATGCATGTGAGATTTTACAGTGCGTTTGGCATGAGGGTAGCTTGTGAAAAACAACTACCTTGTAAGTTATTAGCTAAACTACCAGACAAACAAGCATTCAGGGCTTACATGCTACAAGCTGTAAGCTAAATATATGCAATGACAAACACAGCCAAAGTGTCTCCTTCTATTCCTCTAAGAAGAACCATATAATTTGTAAAGTCTCCAAATTGTTAATTTATCTGGGGCTATTAGATTTAGCGTCTAGATATAGTTTGGCTACGCAATTTGGGTTTGGACTTGCTGACTTGTTAGGAACTTGCTTCAGTTATGATCTCTTTTGTACAAGTCACTATACATGGGTGTTTGAGAATGCTGTTAATGCATTTGGCATGAAATGTTTAAATTTGCTGACTTGTTACTTCGTGCTTAGTCTCCAGAAGATTCAGCATTTGCCATAACAAACATCATTCGCAACCATGAAACGGAATATCTGACTTCTCTGGAGGTACTAACCTGATCTTGCAATTCAATGTTCACTAACTTGTCAGAACAATCCTCATATACTGGTGTTCTTGATTTACAGGCTTCCTACGTTAATTTGCCAGATACCACCTTTAAGGTACTCAACAGCTCTATATCCATGAACAAGCACCCCTAAAAAACATGGAGTATAGATATGGATGCTGTGCGTTCTATGACATCCTTCGAAACTGTTTGTCTTGTGTGCAGGATCTTCGAAGAAAGCTTCCAGTTACGCGTACCTTATTCCCATGGCATAACACTCTGCAGATCAGTCTGAACAGGGACATCTCAAAAGAACTTGGATCTGGGAAGTGAATGGAAGTGCAGGGCTGTTTAAGGACAGACTAACGGCTGACCACCTAGGTGCTTTGTTAAGCTTGGGTTTCAAACATGACTTTGTTAAGCTTGGGTTTCAAACATGACTTTTTTTGGGTAGAATGTGTTTTCATTTCTTTTAAATTTAGAGGATAATACTGTTTTCAATTTTCTGCTGTAAATGTTATTTTATATTCGGTTGCACAGACAAAGTATTGACAAAAGTCCAGCGATCAGTTAGCAAACTCAACCACAAATACTACTGTTGGATATATTTACGTAAATGATAAAACGGTTTTCTATTGTGTGAACCTAAGAGAACACAAATAAAAAAAAATCCTTAATTATGCCAGTTCTGTTGAGATCAAATTAGGGTAGACTATTACAGGGTTTCTCAAGGCTAAACAAGTGGGGTAAATGAGCAAGCTTTTTACGACAGTTCTGTTGAGAGATCAAATTGATAATGTTGAAAAGAAAACCACTTTTAGACTGTTCGTCTTGAGGTCAAAATTATGCCCATTTGACCATGTTGTCGTTAATGTGGATCGATTGATGGGTAAATTAGGTGAGACGAATTGGATTTCAAAACTAAACAAACGAGCCCTTAAACATCCTATCACGTGATACATCTGGTTAAAACCCTGCATCCGCTGTTTCAAGCTAAACCAACAGAACAAGGCTAATAAGACTAAGCAAATGCTGCAAATCCCAATCAATAATGTTATCATACATGCATGTTGTGACACATACTAAGATGCTAGACTTATTAATGCTCTGTAATCAGACTCCCATAAGGTAACAAATCCATGAAAATACAGCACCACAGTAACACATATAGCTTACTGTCAGATAAATATGGTTTAGAATAAAGCTAAAGGCCAGACAAGCCTAGCAGTTCAAACACTACAGCTCACTCAGAATATTTGTCAAGGGAGTCAACTGAACGGCTTCTGTCAGATCTCACCTGCAAGATTTTTAACCATTAGACAAAGCACATGATAGTATGGAAGTTTTATAATCAAAATTACACAAACACGAGTCAGAGACAAGGGGGTCATACAGGAGAACGAGATATTGATCGAGCTGGTCTCCTGTACTTAGAAACTCTAGGCTGGATCAAATTTGAATTTAAAGCAGTTAGAACAATCCAAATTTATCCATTGTATCATGTATGACAATGAAGGGAAAGCTGGTTGCTTACCGAGAGCACAGGAGAACCGGAAACTGAACGGGACCTGCAGATATAAGAGAAGAAGTTAATTGATTGCTTCTACTACTTTGAACACCACTTCATATAGGTTAAACATTCGTTTGAAAAGGCAATAGATCACAGAAGCATCTAACATGACACGAGGTCATTAACAATCTTTACCTCTCACCCTTCAATAATTTAGTCCTCGGGTGAAGAGCTTGGAAAAGCATATGAACCATTCATGCAAGAGCTCCCGCCCGAGGTGTTTGGACTATATATTAACACACCAAACATTTCATGCAGTCCAAATCCTTAGCACTAACTAAAAAAATACTTAAGCAAGTGCAATTCATTCCAGGTTGTTATTAGTCCATGAGATCTGGAGAGCGTCGTAAGAGCCCGGTTCAAGAACTGAAAATCCGATTTAACCCCTTTCCATAGGGCATCGACATTTCAAAATAGGCATATAAACTTTGTACCCCTAAGATACTTTCTTCAGAAAGGCTCCTCCACAACCATAAACGGCATCCTGAGCGCCACATCATATACAGTCCTATGTCCAATCCCCTGACCGCAGCAAAAGGCCAGATCTAGAGCAAAGAAAAAAAAACAAGCTTCATAGACAGGTAAAATATTGGGCAGTATCATAATCCTGCCCCCCTTCTACACACACCCTGCTTCAAAAAGATCCAATGTTCCTAGGCGAAAATTCAAGATTTCACATATCACATGCAGCTTCTCATGAGACAAGGAAACACTACAATATGAACCATAAGTTGCTTCCTCAAATTGTATAGTAACAGTAATTCCGTTATGAAATGTCGAAAATTCCTTTCACTAACTGAGAGCTTCTTTGATTATGTGAAACCTTGCAACCAAAATCAAGCACAAGATTAAGCAAGATTTCAGCTGTTACAGATTTCCATTTCCAGGGTGAGGGGAAGCCATGAAGATGGTTGGATGAGAAGGTTAATGGTTAATTTCAATCAACTTGCTTCCTACATTGTAACAAACTCTAAAACCTCTGACTCAGCTTTATCCCAAAAATCCAATGTTGAAATTTTAAGGGAAAGGCAGTTACTATGAATTGGCCATGTCCACATAACATAGAAGGTCTGCGGGAAGTTCTTTATTCAGAAGTATGAATAATACCTGGAAGGAGACCTGGAAACAGATCTGGAGTAGGATCTTCCAGAACGTTTTGCTCGAGGAGAGAGGCTGCAGCATTTTGAACAATTACAAATTTGCAATTCACCTTTCAAAACAAGCCCAAAGCAAGCAAGCAACTAAAGTAAAAAACTACAGCTCTACCTGTAGCTTCGACTTCTACTGTAGCTACGAGCAGGACTGTAACTCCTGCTTCTTGACCGCCGGTAAGGGCTTGGGCTCCTTGAGTCATACTCCCTCACCTGCAAGTACAGGTATAGGAAACACATCAAGTAATATGAACATTAACACATATTATCAATCAGTAAAGAGTCATCTTATTGGAACATACTCTTATGTAATAACCACGAGAGAATGCGTTGCGAAACTCAGAGTCATCTAGCTTCCTGATCTGTCACCAAAAAAACAAGTCAATAAACTAGAGAATTCCAATTTCCTGAAGGACCTAGTCTTGCCTCCAAAAGATCAAGAGCAATGAGACCATGACATGAAATCTTAAACGCGTCTAGATTGAAGCCACTTACTGCACGTCTCATATCATCATAGCTAGTATAGTCCACAATCCCTGTCATGCCTGCCAAAACAACGTGCATTTATAAAGTATGATTATCACCACCATAGCAGGTAAGCAACTAAGCATGCAAATCCAGCTTTCTTGGAAATAGCACTACAAGAAGCATGTAAGTGTTAAATTATGTTAGAAATATTGACTCACCTCTACCACGGTCACGGAAAACTTGAGAAAAGCAAACATCACCAGCTCGTCTCATATGATCCTGAGGGCAACAAACAGGAAAAAAGACACAAATCAACAAATGACATCTACAACACACTAATGTTAAAGGATTATTCTTGAACAAAGGTAGGAAGAAACCCAGGTTTTCCAACAAAGACACCCATCTCATTTAAGTCGTGTCAATATTTTTCTAACCAATTGTTTGACAAGAAAAGGATTTGTCAAACTAACCTTGAGGTCTTGCCATGAAGCAGAAGAGGGCAACCCAGTGACCATAACTGCCACAATGAACGACATAATGAATTTCTTATGCCTACGTATAATGTATATACACTAACCAGAGCAAAGACATACCACGATAATCTGAATGCCTGGGAGCTCCACCACGATGACTGCTGCCACTGTAGCTGCTGTAGCGATCAGATGATGAATAGCTTCGCCCGCCATGTGCAAACTCAACCTACAGCAAAAAGGTAAATAAGTCCAAGCAGCTGAAAGGCATGCGAAGAAAGTTTAAGACGCATATAGAACTACTTGGTTGAATTAACCGGTTTTCAGGGATGACTGACCCGTAAGCGATGGCCATCAAAATCATATCCATCCCGACCACGAACTGCATCTCCAGCATCTTGTTCATCCTCAAACTGCGGCGGTAATTACCAAGGACTGAGAGCTATAGCTAACAAATGTGTGAGGGGAACAAATTCAATAAGATGATAAGCATACCTCTACAAAGGCATAACCTGGAGGTCTTGGTGGAATCTTCAAATCTATATCAACAATCCGCCCATACTGCAAATATATCCAGGGGTAAGATAACATGAATCAGAAGACTATAACAGTTAAAGTAGACATATACTATTAGTTGCAAATTAAAGTTCAAATCAAGTAATTTTTTAACGCCTAGTAAAGTTCTCGTTCTAGGCTGTCAATGATTAAATCCACTAATCAGTAATGTCCCCTGTTCCCAAATGGTGCATTAGATGGGAAGAGAACTGAACATAGAGCAAAGTACAGCATAGTATATCAGTTCGTTTATTTGAGAGCAAATGGGAAACCCGTAGGTGAAATCCAAGTAACAGTTACATGTTTTTGGAAAAGCAACTTAATTTGAGGACAGGTTAGTCTTCAACACCCCCCAAACCGAGAAGTGGAAACAAATAATTTCGACAAGCCACAAACCTAACACAGTACCACCAATACACTTCCCAATCTATCAAACTGCATTTGGACAAGGCACAAACCTAACACAGTACCACCACCGCACTGAAGTGGTCTCATATCAGCAAAAGTGTATAGCACAAAGATTCTATTTAGCATAGTAAATGTTTCTAATCTGTTTTCTGGACCTGTAGCCTGTAGGTGACAACGGTTGGTGCAAGCTTTTAGTGGAAGATGACATTAATATGAAAATGCAGATACTTATGAGTCTCTCACATCACATTCGAAATATGAAATCTATGTCTCATGCAATACCTACCACAATGCACTAATGCAACACTAAAACTCACTACTACAAAAGAGTGCGTAACAAAAGCTAAGAATTTCAAGATTAAATCCTCCTAAAGTTTTAAGCAAAAACCTTGTAAAATATGTCTTCTACTTCTCTCTCGCGTGTATCACCAGGAAGGTTTCCAACATAAAGGGTGCGATCCAAACGCCTCGTCATCTTCCAAACACCTATGTTACAAACAGAATCGTTCTTAGAACCAGACATGCAGAACAACAGTAGCTAGAAATAATTATACACTCACACCATAATTTAAGGCTCAAACACAACAGGTTAGATCAAATACACTTCACAAAGGCAAATCTAAGTACCATCACTTCCCACGCATAAAAAACACAACTAACTAGATGCAATTGGACACAGTGAATCGAAGGGAAAACTTGATAGTCGTGAAGTCTTACACTCCCCTCCCTAAACAGCAAATCAGATTACCAAAACATACAATCAAGACAGAATAGGGGATTTCCCCCGGAAATATAGTACTCTGACTCAATTGCCATTCGAGAACGGTGAAACAAACCCTAATCTCATGGAACGAAAATTCAGAACAAGTAATTTATCAACAATGCTATAAGAAAACCAGAAAGCAACATCAACATGCGATCGGACTCTGCGACGGAGAACGAAACAGCCGACTTACAAACCCTAGGATTCCGACGAGCAGTCAACGAGAACAGAGACACAGAGCGCGAACAGCAAAACTATTGAAACGATGAGAAAATTTCGCGAAATTGGATCAAGAAAGGGGAGAGCGAGAGAGAAGAGAGAAAGAGCACCTGGGAAGTTTCTCGAAACTGTTGGAACAGACCGTGACACTGAAACACCAAAATGAGAGCAGAGCAGCGTAAATCGTAAACGCGTGGATGTATATAAGACATAAAGGGTGGGATTAGGTAGGGCGGTGCCTTACGCTTTTATTATGGGCCGTAGATGAGATATTAGAGGGAGATCCTGACCACCACGTGTCTCATTGCTTCGGATTTGTCTAGGGTACTCACATAAAATAAAATGTGGGACTTCTGACCAAAAAAAATAAAATATGGGACTCACCTGTGAAATTCATAAAATCCGTTATTTTCTCTACCGGAAACAAAAATCAGTTATTTTCTCTACCGGAAAAAAAATCTGTTATTTTTTAGGAATTGAATTTACATATAGGTAGAAATATATATCATATAAAAAAAAAGGTAGACATAAATAATTTCAGGTACTACAATATTAGGAATTGAATAATGAGAAATTTTGGTATGTAGACTATTTGGGGAGATTTGTGGAGGGGATAGGCGGGAACAAAAATAAAGGAGCTATCTAGTCGGTTTTCCGAAAATACCCCTGGTCAAAAAAAAAATTACACGCGTGCCACCGCGTTCTACCTGAAATCCTGTCATCCGAAACTCCTGTCACCGGAAGATTGAAAACAACTTGTCACCATGCATAAAAACTTGTCATGGCTTGGAAAACTTGTCATTGCGTAGAAAACTTGTCATCCCTTACGAAAAACTTGTCATTGCGTAGAAAAACTTGTCATCGCTTATAAAAAAACTTGTCATAGCATACAAAAAACTTGTCATAACATACAAAAAACTTGTCATAGCATACAAAAAACTTGTCATGGCGTACAAAAAAAAACTATGACAAGTTGTCGTCGCGTATAAAAAACTTGTCATAGCGTACAAAAAACTTGTCATAACATACAAAAAACTTGTCATGGCGTACAAAAACGTGTCGTCGCGTACAAAAACTTGTCGTCGCGTACAAAAACTTGTCATCACTCAACCTATCGTCAAGTACAAAAAACTTATCATCATGTACAAAACTTGTCATTACTCTAACTTGTCATCACGTATGCAACTTGTCATCAGAATTTATTAGTATGCCTATGTGGGATTTGAACGCACATTATTGTGCGTTAAGCACGTTGCTCTACCATTTGAGCTAATAGGCCATAATTAAAAATAATATATAGACAAATTTAACAATGCAAAATAAATTTAACTTGTCATCACCAAAACGCGTAAAACCAACTTATGATCACCTAAACCTTTAAAACCAACTGATCAAAGCCCCCAAGCCAATGATTTAATCCAATTATCATTTCACTTTTCCCGGAACAATGTTGATAATCCAATCAAATAATCAGATTAAATCAAAAACAATAAAGATCAACCTAAAAACACCAATACACAGATTCAATATTTAGGATAAATTCTTTCTTACCACATAAATCTCTCTCTTGAACTCAGTGGCAATACACTAAATAGCAATATCATCACCAAAAGCCGCTGCTCAATCTTGTGTGTTTTCATATACAAATAATAAACCATCCTCAATATACTCCAAAGTGATGATATCATACTCATCATCAGGACAGCCAGAGATGGACATGTATTTGGCCCAACTTGAGCCATCATCCACAATTATACATCTTTCTTCGTAAATAGACTATGCTGCAGGTTCTCTTGAACATCAAAAATAATAAAGATCCAGTATAAGGGAGGACTGTGTTGATACCCGGAATTGTCACCGCGTTGGTGCACGAGATGATAATATCGACATAAAAGATTAAGGCACTAAGTACGTTTTAACGCGCTAAATAAACAAAATGCCCAAAATTATACGCGTGCATGTATGTGGACACGGGTTACTAGCTAGCAGGGGCCTCTCTCTTCAATGTTTCACATGGTTTTCGTGATCGATCAAGAGGTAATCTCTTTTACTGGTGAAGTCTTTTATCCTTCCCACTAATTATGCATGGCATGCATCGCGATCAAGTACCCTTGGATATGTTCACACCTTTTGTGCGTACACACATGCATGATGGTGATGATCGGCTTGGCTTGCGCGATGCCTCTTCACCGCCGAGGTCGCTCTCGATCCCGTTGTGGATCTTGCGCGATGCCTCTTCATCGCCGAGAACACTCTCGATCCCGTTGTGGATCTTGCGCGATGCCTCTTCATCGCCGAGAACACTCTCGATCCCGTTGTGGGTCTTGCCCACTCCTTACACATATGTGTGATGGAGGATGTGCTCTACGTAAGCATCAAAATCCCAAAATGGCAAGTTTGTGCACAGTACCCAAATGAAGGTGCTTTGTTGGGAGATCTATTTCTATCCCACATCGACAAGGGGAAAGGTAAGTTGGCAGCTCCATTTTCTATATATAGTGGTACAAGGCAAAGTTGAAAGGGATCGGAAAAGGCCGGTCCCGAGACGTGTTCTCGAAGGACGGGCCCCGACGTGTTTGAGTCTCCGAGGAGCTCGCACTATTTTACGGGAAAGACCATAAAAAGTCTTATAAGCCTCCGAAAAGAGAATAAAATAATACGCGGGGGGTGGGAGAGCTCGAAGAAAGACGAGCCAGTTTCTAGCGCGCCGAAAGGCCCGAGAGTTTAATAATTTTGTCCCGTAGTTAGTTCGAGACTTTCGGACCTCAACAGACTGGTTGGTTTAAATAGATCCACATAACTTTACTAAGTTGCAACAGAAACCAATTCACTTCAATAGAGAATGATTGAAATCTAGCAATTCAATTTGGTGTATGTATACAACAAATCAAAGCAAGAGCATACCTCTGCATGACGAGGCTGACGAGGTCGTTGATGGCGGAATCCATGGCTTCCTGCTCTGTTTTCTTGGCGAGCAACTTGAGCTCGTGAACGACATGGATCCCCTAGCCTGAGGCGGGCAACTTGAGCTCCTGAACGACATGGATCCACCACTACCTTCCCCAAACCCTAATTTCGACTCAGCTCCTGCTCCGCCTCTTCTTTGCCGGCAAAACTCCACCTCCTGTAATCTCTCCTCTTCATCCAAGGTCCGTTTCCATGGCCTCTGAATCGCATGGAAGAAGCTCTCATGGAAGGAGAGCTGCTACGCTAGAGGTCCGTTTCCATGGCCTCTGATCACAAAGAACAAATCCACCAAATTCTCGGGCAGATCTGCCTCGTCAAATCTTGAAAGACCTCACGCTAGATCTGGTCGCGTTCACCAAATTCTTGGGGTCGCCTCCGCCGGCATCAGGTGAACCTCGACAAAGCAACCGGGAAGGAAGCTCCGAGCAGTCGACCATCGGAGCGACGACGGGCCGACCGATTTTGTCCCAATGAGCCCACGCCCTCTCAATTCGAGCCTCCGCGCTCAAATTCTCGTTCGGAACCCCTACGAACAGCCCTCCCCCTTCTCCTCCGTGCTTTTCGAGTTCCGATTTGGCCTCTTCCCGCTCCAATTCACCGCCCTCGCCGGATTTTGAAGAGCAGAGAAGGTCATTGTCGGATGAGATTGGGGCGGAGGTTAGAGTGGCCATTGAGAGTTTGCGGTGGAAGGGAGAGAGATGACGAAGTTGACGGCGGCCGGAGAGGAGAGAGAATCTCATCGGCGGTGGGCGGCTGAATTGGCGTTAAGATCCGGTTTTCCAGATCTGAAATTGAGAGGGAAAAGGGAGAGAGAAGAGGAGAGAGGAAAAAGAATGGGAGGAGAGAGAAAATCAAGGGAAATAGAGATTTATATACCGATTAGTTAGCTTTTTTTTTTCAAAGGGGTCTAATTACTTTCTGAATGTATGAAAATAGGCTCCACCACCCCCTTCCCTCTTGAATAATTTCTATAATTGTTATTTTTTATTTATTAATTTACATATAGGCAGACCAAAATAATGTACTTTTTTTATTAAAATAACTTGTTTTCAAAAAAAATAGTTTTTTTATTTAATTGAAATTATATTTCTTAACCACAATTTAAGTTTTTTTTAAAGGGTGAAAATTAAGATGTTCTCTTATTAAAGAGGATGTCCTAAAGCATTATCAATAAAAACTAAAACTTCTGGTTGATTTCAAATGGAGTCTTTGCACGTTGCATGTAAGTACACAATGTAATGATAATACTATAAGATAGTATCATATAATTGCACCATAATATAGACCCAGGGTCCGTTTGGTATCCAACGGCGGAAACAGAAACGGAATGGAATGGAATGGAAACGAACCTAGTCCACATTAGCATCATGATACATGATGACTCATCTCAATCTATACTACCTATAGTATAAAGCGGAGACAATCCTTTCACAAAAATTTGTGCCACGTGTCATTTCAATAATAAAATATCGGACCCTTCTTTATACAATTTAGGTAGTTAGAATCTCATATAATCTTATTCAGTAAAAATTTATTAAAATTTTACCAAAAATTATGAATTATCCCAAAAATTATAAATTATCACTTACCAAGAATTAGTTATAATCTTCCCATAAATATTACTATTTAATAAAACGTGATATTTATCATAAAGTAATTTTTAAACAAATTCAACTTATTTATATTATGAGTTGATTTACTATTGATAAAAAATCACTAATCAAAATACGAAGATAAATATATACTCCGTATAATCTTATAATTTTAACATGATTATTGACATTACATATCTATATTAAATTGAATTTATAATCACATTACCCGTACATGGTGCGGGGGTTAAACTAGTTTTCATTCAAAAACTACCGTAAGGGGGCTTGCGGTACCTTGTGACACCTCAATCATTCCCTAATCTAAGGGTGGGGTAACAAAACACCTCAATCATTTCCTCTATCCCTTCTCTAGACACACAAATTTCAAAGTTTAAAATTAAAATATTTTTTTCAATTAATGTATAGTGACCCATAATTAGACTAGGTTCATTTCCATTCCGTTTCCGTTTCCGTTTCCGCCGTAGGATACCAAACGGGCCCCAGTAGTGCCATATACGGAGTATAATGCAATATGTCCTTTTGCTAACATGGAAGCGTTTAATTAGTGCAGTACAATATTGTCTTCAGAAGTTATGATCTTGGTACAATCAGTAATGAATCATTTCATTTTAGTTCAGCAAGACACCTGTTTTTAAGTGGTAAGTGGAAGAGAGAATTGGTGCCTTTTTAGCTTTTGGTCGGCTATGACTGAGGACAGGTGTTTAGACTTTATTCCCAGACAACATTTGATGTAAGATTTCCTAATCACTCATTAAATCTCAATTCCTCTAGAGCTATCCAAAAAATATTGAAAACCCAATATTTAATTCTTACAATCCTGTTCTCTTAGGTTTCAGAAGAACATTCGTTCCTTGTTGAATTCCCCTTCTCTTGATCACACTGCCACTTGATATGGAGTTCCTTGTGATATAGGCCAACTCTTGTGCTTATATGGCTCCTTCTTCCTCTTCCACCAATAATACTACACAAGAAAACAAACAAGAAAAATGATTCATCAGAATAAGCATCACTTGCACAACAAGCTCTTGCTCTTCTTCTTGATCGCCATCCTCTTGCCTAAAGGCGGTCTTGGGCTCGGATGCAACTGGGGCCTACGCGCGACGCACCCGCTTCCTCCTAAGATAGTCGTTAGCCTCATGAAAGACAACGGATTCAATCAAGTTAAGCTCTTTGAAGCTGATCACAGAGCTTTAAAAGCACTTGAGAACTCCAACATCCAAGTCATGGTTGGAATTCCAAATGAGATGTTGGCTTCACTAGCAAGTGGTATTCAATCTGCCGTCAATTGGGTCTCACAAAATGTTTCTACTTTCGTCTCTCATGGAGTCGACATAAGGTAATAATCACTTCTTCCTCAATATACTTCATTGACTGAAAGTCGTGCAGTAACCCACCAACTTATGTACTAGGACGTTTGGTCATAATCTTTAGATATGCCCACCAACTTATACACTAGGACGTTTGGTCTTAATCTTTAGATATGCAAAGCTTATGTTCTCAATGGTTATGATCAATTGTGTGGCTTGTTCTGAACCGTCCAAATCCTCTGTTCCGCAAACTTTGTAGATATGTAGCCGTTGGAAATGAACCGTTCTTGAAAACATACAACAACCAATTCGTGCAAACGACGCTTCCGGCTCTACAAAACATTCAAGCCGCCTTGATCAAGGCCGGGTTAGCCTCAAAGATCAAGGTCACGGTCCCATTAAACGCAGACGTTTACGAAACCGGTAGTGGGGTGCCTTCGGGAGGCGATTTCAGGGCCGATATCAAGGATCTCATGGTTTCCATTGTCAAGTTCCTTAGTGACAACAAGGCTCCCTTGGTTGTGAACATCTATCCTTTCTTGAGTCTTAATGCTGACCCAAACTTCCCTGTTGATTACGCCTTTTTCGATGGAACGACTCATCCGGTTGTTGATGGATCGGTGAGTTACACGAATGTGTTTGATGCTAACTTTGATACGTTCATTGCCGCCCTTGAGAAGAACGGGTTCGGATCGATGCCGATCATCGTAGGTGAAGTCGGGTGGCCTACGGATGCTGACCCAAATGCTAATAACAACAATGCACGCAGGTATCTTCAAGCAATCCTTAAAATCAACCATGATATAGTGCTAGGATAGTAGGATGATAGTGTTTTATAACACCAAAGAACATAGGAAAGTAATACTTATTCCACCAATATTCGTTCCATCGTAAAACCAATTGATAATAGTCGTTAGAAATTCCAAAATGCCCAAATAAGTAGTTTGATATGATGAAATTGCCCTAAATGAACGTCGTGAATGCAGGTTCAACCAAGGGCTGATCAACCGGGTCATCCAAGGCAAAGGGACACCGAAACGATCCACACCACCCGACATCTACGTCTTTTCCCTCATCGACGAGGATGCCAAGAGCATCGAGCCCGGGAATTTCGAGAGACATTGGGGAATGTTCTACTACGACGGGTCAGTCAAGTACCAACTTGACATGGGCTCAAACAAAAGCCTAGTTCCCGCAAAGGGTGTTGACTACCTGCCTAAAAAGTGGTGCGTTCTGGCCCCTCAGGCTAGCCTTTCGGACCCGAACTTCGTCAACAGCGTGAGCTATGCTTGTCAGTACGCCGATTGTACGAGCCTTGGGCCCGGTTCGTCGTGTGCCCAGTTGGACTCTAGAGGAAATGCATCTTATGCGTTCAACATGTATTACCAAACTATGAACCAAAGTGAAGGGGCCTGTAAGTTTAATAACTTGGGAAGTGTTAGCACAAGTGATCCTTCTAAGGGAAGTTGTAGATTTGAGATTCAGATTGACACTTCCAAGGAAGATTCGTCGACGAGTCGTGGTGTTAGATTAAAAGATTGTTGTTCGTTTTTGGGTTTTGGGATTTTGGTATGTTGGGTCCATTTTGTGTTTTTCTGAGTTTTCTGTATTCATGTACAGATGAACAAGCTAGCATGAGTATATTAATAGCACCATTTGTAAGTTGTAACTAGATTACTCTGTTCTGTTATTCACTCATAGTATTACAATTTGTATCGGGTTAGTTTGTGCTTAAAATGGTCATGATTTCGCTTGAGCTAGAGGCAATTAAACTTTGGGGTTTTTTTTGGCATCATTTGTCCCTTGCTTTTCTTTCACGAATACAACACACACACTTTTTGTTCCCTTTTGCTTTAGCTTTGAGCGTTGATGTTGATCGTACTATTGATTATGATTTTTTTTTTGAGAAAACTAATGATTATGAATTTATGATTATATATACAATATAATATATTCATATAATAAGCTTTACTCAGGAGTTATGTAATTTTTCTAGCTTATTTTATTAGCCTGATTGAATATAATTTAACTGTTGTACGGAGTATAAAATATGAAAGCAGATAATTATTTTATTGGGCCAAGTGGAGCTTTTGTGGGCCCACCAACGAACTTTTCAGTCCACGCGGTTTCTCAACTCCCGACTGCTAATCTCACACCGCACTCTTCTTCTCTCGCCCTTTGAAACTTTCCAACCCAAGCTAAGTGCATAAACTCTTTCTTCTATTTCAACATTTTTATTTTCTTTTATTAAAAAGAAATGGTTATTTTAAATAAAAATATTCCTTATTCTATAAATGGTAAACGAGGAACAACAAATAAAAAATAGGTAAGCATAAAACAGAATTATATAAATGCTTTAAAATTGTTTGTAGTTCAGATATTAGTTTTTGTTGTTCACATATCTACTTTTATGATTCACATTTATAATTTACAAGACTAGAGATATTTTTTCACCGGCCCTTTTAATTTTTTTGCTCGGAATTTTGATTTCTTTTTCTTTAATCTCAAGTTTTACTGTAAATAAAGCTGAATTATTTTCCTATTTTTAAACCTATTTTCTTGTTAGAGTGAGGGGCTTAGCACAAGGAGTCGTTCCTTGACTAATCCATCTCAAACCCAATTCACAAAAACTTGATAGTTTTTATATGCATGATGGCCACCACTTTTATACTCCCTCCGTTTCAAAATACATGACCATTTGGACATTGCACATATATTAAGAAAAAAATGGTATTCCTATATTACCCCTATCAAATATAGGGTTAATTATTTGTTTAAAGAAATATGAAAACGTGTAATGATTATGATAAAGATAATTATTAGGGGTATAAATGGAAAGAGATGGGGAAAAATATGAATGGCCATGTATTTTGAAACAACCTAAACTAGTTGAAGACCCGTACCATCTACGGGTAATGATCATTTTTTTTCGTTAATTTATGTATCTACTATAATCTATATTATATATTAACTCTAATATATAAATAGATTAAAATGAGAAATGAAAAGTTAAGTTAATTAATATGTATCTTTTATAGAAGGAAATTTTAAAGATAGATAATATTGTATCAAAGATAGATATTAGATGAGTAAGAAAAAGGATAAAATTAAAGGTTAGATAATTAAAGAAATTTTAAAGATAAGTAATATGCCTTTAAAGATAGATATTTGATGGGTAAGAAAAAAGATAAAGTTAAAGATTAGATAATTAGGACAAATAAAACATATAAAATCGTTAGTCAAGTGAGACCAGAATTAACGTGGAGGCTCGAAATTCTCCGACTTTAATATATAGTATAGATTGTCTAAAAGGCCATGTTTTTTGAAACGGAGGGAGTATTTAAGAGATGGGTTATCCACTTCTGACCCTAACCTTCATTTTTTCCCCTATATATATTTATTAGAAAAATAAAATTGAGAAAGAATACATAGAGGAGGGCACGCATCAAGTATACTATACAAAAATTCCCCGTCAAAGTATCCGCCTTTGATCTCTTCATTTCTCTCCCTTGGGATTCTAGGTTTTTGATTTTGCACCCACGAAGTTCCAAACCAGGGCCAAAAGCCTAATCGCTGGGGCTTTTTTCTCTCGAGTGATTGTTTCCCGGATCGAATTTCTTGCGTAATTCGTAGCATAATCGTTGTCTCGTTGCTTTCGAGAGGAGAAGAAGAAAAAAAAGAAGAAGATGATTACGATTGAAGGGTCGATGGATTCGAACGTATTGGATGACATAATAAGGAGATTGTTGGAAGGGAAAGGGGGTAAGCAAGTTCAGCTCTCCGAAGGCGAGATCCGGCAGCTTTGTGTCAACGCCCGAAACGTTTTCCTTTCTCAGCCCAATCTCCTTGCAGTTCGTGCTCCCATCAAAATCTGTGGTTCGTTTGTTTCTTCTCCGAATATTCTTCTGGTGTTTCGTTTATCTGTGTTTTGCACGTTCAGATTTTGTGATTTTTTTTTCCTGGACGAGTTTTGTCTGATTATGTGGTTTGAATGGGAAATTAATCTGGATATTTCAGTGTGGTTCGGGGCTTTGTTGTGTTTATTCAAGAATTTGTGTTTGTGGGTATTTGGATGTCTTTCATTTAAAAGAATTTTTTGGACCTTTGGATTTTTTGAGCTTTTAATTGCTCATATGCCATGGTGGATTGCTGGTTGAATACTTGACTGTGGATTGGCCAAATTTACCTGCAAAATTTGGTTCTCAACTTTTAATTGATTCTGCAAATGGGTCAATTTTGAGATGTGTTTGAAGCTGATGGCCCTGAAGTTTCATAATGTGTGAGAATATGAAGAAATCCCTGCATTGAAAAACATTGCTTGACTTGGAAAGTTTATGGCAAATAATGCATATATTCAGAGGATTGAAGAAACCATACATTCTAACATCATGCCATGGCTTTTAGCCTTGACTTCCTCGTATATTTGTTGTCATAGTGATTGATGAATAGCCTTTCCATAATAGCACTACAAGTTTTACTCTTTGGCTTGTATGCTCAAAAAGTTTTGAATTTTTTGATAGTTCTCTTGCTCATGTTTCTCCAATCTGCTTCCATTCATTTTCTCATAGACATTGCAACAAATTCTGTGACACATGGAATATTGTTTCTGAAGTACAAAATTGATATGGTGCAGGTGACATACACGGCCAATATCAGGACCTACTCAGGATCTTTGAGATTGGCGGGTATCCTCCTAATGCAAATTATCTCTTTCTTGGTGATTATGTGGACCGAGGAAAACACAGCTTGGAGACAATATGCCTACTCCTGGCGTATAAAGTACGGTACCCAGAAAGCGTCTACCTTCTGCGTGGAAACCACGAAGATGCAAAGATAAACCGGATTTATGGATTCTATGACGAGTGCAAAAGAAGATTCAATGTTCGATTATGGAAGATTTTCACAGATTGCTTCAATTGTTTGCCAGTTGCAGCGCTAATTGATGATAAGATAATTTGTATGCATGGAGGTTTGTCTCCGGAGCTACAAGATGTGAAGCAAATAGAGGAGATTGAGAGACCGACTGACATTCCAGACAGCGGCCTCTTGTGTGATCTTCTATGGGCTGATCCGGATTCAAGGGTTGAAGGTTGGGCAGGTAGCGATAGAGGTGTTTCTTGCACTTTTGGTGCTGATGCAATAACTGAGTTTCTTGATAAGAATGATCTTGATCTCGTTTGTCGTGGTCATCAAGTAAGCCTTCTGTTTTTTATTATCTGTGATTCCTTTTTTGTCATATTGTTGGATTTGTGTGATCTATACTTCTAGAGCATCTGATTAATTGCTTTAGGTTACTATACAACTCATGGTTCAATCTAAGCAATAAATTGGAAAGGAAACAGGGGGATTTATCAAAAACTGGCCATTGATCGAGAGTTCGTTTTCAGCATACCACCATGGTTATTGGGCATTAATTATGTTCACTTGGTGTTAATATTCAGTGAAGTGGAAAAAAAAAATGCCTATTTGATTTGCTAACAGGCTATATGCTTATTATGTGTCTTAAGCTGATGCTTTGCTAATGGCCAAGCTGTAAGGGTGACTGCCTAGTGCCTTATGTGGCTGTAAATTACTCTAAAAAAAAGCATCTGATTATCTGATATAATGCAGTTCTGTTTTGCAAATGCCTTATTTAATTCATTAAATTTTCAGTCCCTGCTAAAAGATCACTTGAACTAAGAATGAACCTGATGGGTGTTTAGGTGGTGGAAGATGGATACGAATTTTTCGCCAAGAGAAGACTGGTCACAATATTTTCAGCACCCAACTATGGAGGAGAATTCGACAATGCCGGCGCTCTTCTGAGTGTAGACGAATCCCTTGTTTGTTCTTTTGAGATCTTGAAACCACGTGACCTACCGAGCGGTTCTAGGGCCAATCTTAAGAAGGCAAGCTCTTCTTTCAGGATCCTTCACAAAATTATCTACAAACACTTGTTAAAGCTAATTCTCTCTTTCTCATTGATCAGGTACCCAAAGCAGGAAAGAGCTAAAGTTACACGAAGATCACTTTATCAAGCCAACACTTCAAAGTGTCAATCCTCAGGATCAGTAGTTAAAAAATGTATCTTGGGATTCTTCAAGAAAAGGAAACAAGTACTCTGAAGCATTGCATCAAAATTTCCTTGTATTCAGACCTCCTGTAAATGACCATCTCCATTATCATCTTTCTGTACAAGATTTGTGTTCTCTTTTCTCTTTGTTTCCCAGCTTCTCCTGGCTTGATTGAAATAGACATCCCATGAGGAAAAAAATGGCCCTGCTTTTGAGTTTTGATTGTTACTCTTCTGTGTAATACTTAACCATGTTTGCTCACTGTCAAGTCTCCGAGTCGGCCACTTGATGATGATCAGCCAGTTTACTAGTTGTTTGATGTATGAACACTTTTTACCAAATCTGAAGTTGCTGAATGAAAAAAACTGTCACATGACATGAAACAAACATTTTGAGGAGAATGTTAGTTCAGTGGTCGTGTCATGGTCTATTGTTTTGATCTTACTGTCTATGACAAGTACCATTTGTCCAGAATGTGACATTTTTGTTCACATGAAACACCCCAAAATACTAAAGTGTGCATCTGTATTTTAAAAAATAATATATATGCAGGAGTTGAAACTTCATCCAATTAGAAAACTGCCAAGCAAAGGTTGGCGTTTTTAACCGTAAGTCCCTAATCCAAAAAGTTACAGGTAATGATCTTAACGTGCAGATTACGGATTACCTTTCACTAGCTCATTGACAATGACAACTTGGCAAACTGTTCTAACACGCCAGCTTGAATGGCAATTCACCTCTCCAGTTGTACACACGAATTGGAACATATGCAAAAAGTTGTTTTGGAACTAACTAGGATGTTGAAAACAAAAAGTGAGTAGCACCTTCTAAGCATGACTTGTATGGATTCCACTAACAGAAGATAAACATCTTTAAAATCATAACACATGTCATCAAAGTTGATATAACTGTTACACCGTAGAGATGGAATACCAGCTGAACTGGGAACAAAAAAAATCATCTCCTTCTGGCCTGTTTATTAGGCGAAATCTGGCCAGTCCCGGAGCCCAACCTCCTACCAGTTCGAGATTGGAATACAGCTACTGGCTTTTGTCGCGGATTGTTGCTTTTCCTTTTGCTGTAAAGTTGAAGGTTCAATTAGCCAAAATACATCAACATCATCATCAAATTTCTTTCCAAATTATTGAGAGGATGATGGAAAACGTTTGCAGTTTTACCCAATTAGGTTTGTAAATTTCAAGATGATTTGAACTTTCAAGCCATTTCAAGATGATTTTAGAACTTTCAAGATGATGGAAAACATGTGCAGTGACAATAGACTAGGCTCGGCCATGCCATAGAATTCTTTCATGATAATAAACATTTGGAATGTGATGCTGATTAAACAAGAATTTTGAAGCATCTGCTCAAGTAACCAAAAGCAAAAAAACAATAAATGAGGTTAGCCACATCAGTGTTATCCCCATGAAACCACTAAACAATTATTTCAAATATAAAAACCCAGTTTAACTTATCCTGAACAAAAGCTGTACTTCCATTTGTATAAAGATAAAACCTACAGATATTATATTTTGTGAATTTTCTTTTGGTAGGTATGGACCCGTCCTTTCAAGTTTCAATTTTCAACAGCAAATGAAGGTTTTAACCAGGAACAAATTAACTCCACTATAACCAACACTCACTTGCACTGGTTCTGTTCCAAATCTTCAATGGTTCAACTTAACGTCTACTATAAGTAGATCATAAATGGAAGGACACTTAGCAGGTCCATAAATAATCAAAAAGTGTAACAATTTCAGCATAAAAGCTAACAGAAAAGGTAGAAGAAAGTTGTACCTTATAAAGAAGAGTCCTGCAGTAAGAACTAGCCCTCCTATGGCCCATGATACTCTTTCTCTAAATGGCATCTCCCTTACCCATTGTTGAAAATCCTTTAGCACCCCAGAGTTATCAAATTTCCTTATTTTTTTAGATTTAGAATCCTTCCACGAGTCTTTTATGGAATCTAGACTTGCTTTCCCCCCATAGCATGATGTTTCTTTACTGTGAAGCCCATGTGCCTCAAATTGCTTAACTACAAATCCTGCAGCTCGGCAAAGTTCAGTCCCATTAGAGACCCATTCAGCCGCTTTGCCACACACAAAATCATTTACTCCACAAGGTGCTATAACCTGAAATAGAATACATAGTCAAGAAAGTTGGTTAAGAGAATCATAGATCAAATTTTATTTGTTGCTTCATGACTTGATTTGACAGAATTTATAAATTAACATTGAAAATTTAGCAACAGAATAACTAAATTAAGCAGCAAAACTTATTTTGTTGCTTCTTATTCATATAAAAAGGTTTCTGAATTTTAAGCATACCTGTGTCGTGGCATCCATAGAAAAATAGGCACTAGCACAGGCTTGGAACACCCTATCACAGAAAGATTCACAAATCACCGGACGACCGGGTTTCACTCCTACACGAGGATCACAGATTGAGCATTCAAGTAATTCCCACAAATGTAAACAGTCTTGGTCTGCTTCGCCCGTTGACGCTAGCTTTCTCACAGAGAGCAAAGCATGATGAGTTTGAGATGCATCACAGCATGTTTTATGGCGGAACATCCTGCAGAGGGTCAAATCTCTGACCTTCCTAGGAGGTTTCCCTTCCGAGGAGAAGGGATGAAAGCGGCCACCAGGAGAAACGCAGACTCCATTAGATTTTTCTGCACTAGCGAAAACCAAGTCATTGAGTATTATGACTCACAGTCACAGCCTCATATTCACTTGTACCACAAGCATTTTGAAACAGTTGCAACATTCCCAAATTAGAAATCTAAACTTGATTCACTCAAAAACATAGAGCTATTAGGTTTAGGTCCAGGGAGCTGCTGAATGAGACATGTTCATACATTTATACTTTCAAACATAGAAAAGCAGTTATCACAAGATTTTGATGCACATAGGTGTTACTGGTAAAATATACTTATGAAATGTATATCTAACAGAGATGAATATATGAATTTACGCCATAGAAGGAGAGAAAGTCAACTACGAGGGGGCAATATATGCAATTGCAATTGGACATGATTATACATCCCCAAACCTAATTTAGGCAAAGCTAAGTAGAAAGAGTAGAGGTAAACATCAGAATGAAAGCAAAAATCAAACCTAGATAAAGCCTCAACACAACATTCATCCAACGAGCAAAAGGCTTTGACTTTAATCAAGCCATTCAATAACTGCCCTTAGACAATCAAGCAGGGTAAAAAAATCTCCATTGAAGTAGTCATTGACATTCATTGTTTAGACTATATACAGGAGTACAATCGCTCATGGCTCATATGGAAATCAATACAAATTAAGAATCTTGTATCCCTAGATATAATAAAACAGTACTCAATTCACTAAAGGGGCAATTACTTAACAGGGGATAGAAATTAGGGTTTTATTGAGAAAACCAGATTACACCCACAAAAGATTTGGACTAGTATGAGAGATCGAGGATCAATGGAAGGAGAAGTACCGGAGAAGGATGAGGTGAGAAGAATTGCCAAGAGCAGGATCAGCAAAACGACGTCGTGATTGAATCTCATCTGTATGAAAAAATTCGCCATTGCAGAAGCATAGTCTCACTCTCAACAATTGGTTTACTTTTTCCAGCCGAGTCTACTCACTTGGGGTAGTTTTTCATCTCCGTTAGGTTTCCCGTTATCGCACCAGCTACCCGAATTTTCCCCCCTTTTCCTTTGATACGGTAAAATATTAGCTTTATATATTTGGGTATTGAAAGTAAAAAAATATTTAAACATTTAGAAATTTACAAAAACTAATTGGGTGTTTTTATTATATATGAATGAAAATATAAAAGACCCATTTCAACCAAAATGAATTTTGGGCATATAAATTTAGTTTTTTAATCTAAAAGTATTTTTTGTTGAGCCCAAATAAAATAGCTAAATGATCGCTTTATATAATATTTAAATATCTAAATATGTTTTTTTACTAATATCTAAATGTCTAAATATGATATATTAAAATTAATCGATACGGAAGAAAAAACCTAGCGAGGTTTTTATGCGATTTTTCGCCTTCGTGTAATCTTGTGTTTTGCAGAAGCTTTCAAGGAAAAACAGAGTTGTGACATAGGAAGTTTTTTCATTCTCCGACGAACAGGAGGTTCACTCTCACCCCGAAAATGTTCAAGAAGTAATCTTTCTCTTCCCTCTTAAATCTGCGCAATTTACCCGCTAGCTTCTTTGTCTGTTTTAGGGTTTTCATCTGATGATTAGCCATTGTATTGCGAAAATTCCGATGCTAATCTTAGTCGACCATTTATGAATCTGAAACCCTAAATCGCTATTTGATCCTCTTTTATTTGGATCCTCGTACAAAATCAACTGAATTGAAGTTGTCGTTGCTAATACAAGCCAAGTAATGCCTGATTTGAAGCATTGAACCAATGAATCAGTCGCCCCAAAACTAATTATCCTATGCAGTTTTGCCTGCAACATCTTTGCAAGTGTGATTGTCTTAGTGTTAGTAGTATTGATGTAGTGAGTGATTTGCTCTATAGCTGTACATATCTAGAAGGTGTGTGGCACTCCTCTTTGGATTCCTGTTTTCATCTTTCCAATATTGTTAGGTTTTCCTCTGAGGAGGTATCTGCCCAAAATCAAGTCAAGGCGTCAGTGCAACGAAGAATTCGGCAAAGTATAGCTGAGGAGGTCAGTATTGCTTGCTCCTTTTCTTTGTTTTTAACATTTAGGAGTTGCAATTGATATGAGTTGACATGGTTTTGAGATTGTTCGTCAGAGTAAACGGTGCTACTTTTTTTTTGATATAATGCAGTATCCTGGACTTGAACCAGTGTTGGATGATCTTCTTCCTAAAAAAGCACCTCTTGTTGTTGTGAAATGGTATGCGTCTCATTGTTGGTACTTACTTTCGTTATTGACTTCATGCTTAAGTTAGCTCACAGATTTTGGGTATTATGCAGTCAAAACCATTTGAATCTTGTTGTGGTGAACAATGTCCCCCTCTTCTTTAACATCAGAGATGGACCTTACATGCCTACTCTACGCCTTCTTCACCAGTGTAAGTTTTCAATCTGAAGGAAGTATGGGTTCATGGTTTGTCCTTCCACTGTAAACTTTTCATTTAATAAGTTCTCTTCAAATATAAGTAGTGAATATATAAATACACAGTGATCTTAGTTACACCTTCTGAAAATCTGGTAAATGAGAATTGAATAGTTTGTGTTGTTGTATAAGGTAACTCTGTTAAATAATCTCTAGTGTTAGATGGATGTAAAGTAAAATCGCGAAATCTAACAAAACAGAAATGGAGCCTTGGATTGAAATGGTGCCTTGAGCTTCTGTTTATTTTCTTCAATCATTATCTGCCATTTACTTTGTAGTTGACAGAAATGTCTATTTCTTTTTATTGTTCTTGCAGATCCTAATATAATGAAGAAGCTACAAGTGGACAGGGGAGCCATAAAGTTTGTGTTCTCTGGTGCAAACATAATGTGCCCTGGACTAACATCTCCTGGAGGTGCTTTGGATGACGAAGTCGGGGCTGAAACTCCAGTGGTAAAGAAGAATTGCCCCCTTAATTTACACTGCTAAGGTGACAATATTGCATATAACTTAGAATGTTTGGTTTTTATGTCTCAGGCGATCATGGCTGAGGGAAAGCAGCATGCACTTGCTATTGGCTTCACAAAAATGTCAGCCAAGGATATGTAAGAAGTTAGAAGAAAACATAGTTTAATGAATCTTTCTTCTCCTGTTTTATTCTTTGCTTTGACACATCTTTACCCCTGCAGAAGAGCTGTCAACAAGGGAATCGGTGTTGATAATTTGCATTACCTGAATGATGGCCTCTGGAAGGTAATAACAATTCTCATTCCCCAGTTTCATGATTGAACTCTTCATGAATTCCTGAACTGTATTCACTGAAAGTGAAGTGTAGATATTGAATGCTCTGATGCAATGTTGCATTAGTGTAAAAAAGGGTGTCTTTAAGTAACTTTGGTTAATCATGTATGTGCAGATGGAGCGACTAGATTGATGGAACATGATCAGCTCTAGTAGAAGCCACATCTGAAGGACATGCCTAAAGAACTTGTCTCTGTTCCTTCGTTGTTATGACGGTGTAATTGATGTTTGCTTGCTTCTGAACAAGGTTTTTACTTATGCTGTTATTCAAGCAAATATTGGCTATGGTTTTCAAAGCAAGGGTCTCGTCAATTGCTTGAGTTGTACACAGACTGAAGGCACACCTGGGATTTCGACTTTGAGACCGACCCAGTTTCTACATTATATGTTGACCAGTTTAGTTTCGAAATAAAAATCATACTTTTTGTTTCAAAATTTCTTTGGCTTCAATAATAGGGTTTATATAATTAGTGCATCATATATGGATATAATTGGAAATGCTTTGATACCAATATCAATTTATCTATCAAAATAACGATATAATTCCAATGAAATCCGGATCTGTGCTCATAAAGTCTATACTCCAAAACAAATTCAGTTTCCTACTGCTTGTAGAATAATAACTTCGTGCTTTCTTAGACTCGGTCAATCAAATAAGTTCATTGTCACCAAGTACCAATAAGATAATTTCCCAAAAACAACCAACTTTGAAACAAAACATGACCTTTCGGTTGGCTAAACAATTTACACCAACCGCAAAGTTGCTTTCCAAGACAACCTTGAATCACAAGCTCACGAAAACAACCACCACAACAAAGAGTAACAATAACATTACATAAGGATTTCTGACCAACATCAATACGTGTACATATAGAGTGAAATGATAGCCATAGTTCTATCATATGAAGACTCGTGTGCAAGGTCATCTTATTTTGTAATAATCTAACATTACAAGCAATGCCCAGAAGACAGCAGTCACTCGATGAAATTAATCCTTTCCCACTGATTTTAGTCCCATCCAATTTTACAGCCACTAGCCCACAAGGCAGAGAGAACCTCGGAAGAGAGCGTTAGCTTACGAGAAGTATGTAGCTTCACCTTCTTAAGCCTCCCGACACAGGCTTTCAGAGAAATCTCAAGGGCGCCTGTTGATATGTTGGTCAATTGCACTAGCTTTGCTACCTGAAGGCTTGAGAGACTACTCATTAGCATGCACAATGCAGCGTCCGATATAGCACAATAGCTCAAGTTTATCTGATCACACATTAGAATAAAGTCGATTAAACACAATCGTTCATTTGCAATATAATGGTAACAAAAGCAATTCTTCAGAATTCGACCAAAAAAAGAAATTCTTCAGAATGCAAACCTGACGTAAATTCTTAGTGTAGTAAGCCAAAGCACAAAACGCCATATCGTGTATCTTTTTACAATGCTTCAAATCCAGCTCTGCCAGCTTTCCACATCCAGCAGCGACTGCTGTCAAACCGGCTCCTTGGACTCCTTCTAAACCGCGCATGTCAAGATCAACCAGCTCCCTCAGCCTCCCTATGTATTCTACCCCTCTATCAGTCAATCTAGTGCAATATGAAACGTTAATCTTCTTCAGCCTCTTGCAACCACTTGATATAGCTGCCAATCCATCATCTCCAATGCCTGGGCAGCTGTAGAATAATTCAAACAAAAACAATTTAAGCAACAATTTCTCAGCAATCATGATGAAGTAGAAGTTTTGTTGGAGGAGTCAAATTACCGATATAAATCAAGTTCAACAAGCATGCTACAGTTGGAAGCTATATAAAACAATCCCTTATCAGATATTTCGGTGCAGAGACCCACTTTCAAGCATTTCAGTTTTGAGCACTGAGATAAGTATTTTAGAGCTGCACAAAAAAGAATGGCATAATCTCAGCACTGAGGACAACAGAAACCCATGCAATATTCAGATTAGAGGAAGTGTATCTAACCTGTGTCATTGACACCAGAACAATCAGTAAAATCAAGCTCCTCAAGGAGAGCACAATACAAGCCAAGCAATTTCAGACTCCTCTCGGAGATGAAACTACATGATTCTAATTGCAAAGATGCAAGTTCTTTACAAGAATCCGCTATAGCTGAAATTCCATCATCAGTTATGGAGTCACAGCATGCAAGATTAAGAGTTTTCAAGTTGCTACATCCAGTCACCAGCTGTGCCAGATGTGTATCGGTCAAACCTACACATTTGCTCAGCCCGATTTCAACCAGAGACTTGCAAGTGGTACTAACGGTCTCAAAAATAGACTGAGAAACCCGAGCACCATCAACTTTGAGGGTAGCTAGGTATCTTAAATTCTTCAAGCAATTGAGAAATTTGGAAGAAAGATCCTGTAAGAGAAAACCCGTTAAATTTTTGGACGGGAGACATGTTATTTCAACTTACTTTTCTCCACGTTTTCCACCTATATTGTTAAACAATGAATTTACCAGAAAAGTAATAGGCATAAATCTTACAAATGCTAAAGAATACTCACGACCATACAATGACTAGCAGTTAGCTTCTGCAAACCAACATGCCCCTCGGTGACGGCACACAAGCCAGCTGTAGTAATACCATCACACCTTGATACACTAAGCATCTGCAATCACAAAGTTGATATATAAACAAGAGCATACATGATCACAAATTAGTTCATTTCTCATTGTGGCAAATTCATCTGTGAGAAGGTTTGGCCACTAATACTACCATGTCAACCTATGCATTGCATCCAGCTTCAATTTAGGAAACACTTCAATTGCACAATGGATAAAGAAAAGGAAAACATTTATTTGCAATCAAACGATTGCTCCATCATTTGCACATTGTTCTCTGTTCACTCATGACAGGTTGACTAGGGCGTGCTAACTTTTCTCCACTCTCAATTTGCATGTTAATTGTACTATTGTAAGGTTATTCAAAAGAAGATAATCACAATGACACTTATACATTTTTAAGGACCACAATCGAGATCTTGGATATGATAGTCACTGTAATTCTTTGTTCAGCATATAATTCTAAGGAAACTGGGCTGTTCAATACATTCACAACATCACAATCCAATTCCATACCTTGAGAAGAGGGCATCCATTGCCCAAAAAGCGCAGGCCTGCATCATCAACCGCTGAGCACCCGACCATTACTAAAACTTCCAGGTTCTCCAAACACGAAATCGAACGCAATGACTCACTGGTTACCTGCAAACAACACACAAACCCGATCCTAATCAGCTCAATCCCGAAGAATTGAACAATTTGAATCAGAAACTCCAGTTTAGGCATCCATGGCTACCTCCAAGTAAGAGATATCAAGGAATTTGAGCTTCAAGCACTTCTTGGTGAGCAGATCAATTCCCAAATCAGTGATCTCTAGACACCACTTCAAGCTCAATCGCTCCAAGCCACTACACCCAACGGCTATGTGAGCCAATCCAACATCCGTTACACTCAAGCATTTGTCCAATCGGAGATCTCTGAGCCCCGCTGCGCAAGACAGCGTCTGAAGAGCTCTGTCCCCGAGCGAGAAACAGAAGGAGATATCCACCATCTCCAGCCTCTCGCTACAAACCCTAACCAGCATCTCGAGCCCTAGGTAACTCAGCCCATTCGCCCGCCTCAGATTCAGGCTCCGAATCCGCCGAGGCCAACTCGCGGAATCTCCGGCGGAGTGGAGGAGGTTGGCCACGGCGGCCCCGTCGAACCGGGGGCAGACGGAGAAGTCTAGCGATTCGACGGCGGAAAACTTGGAGAGGAGGGAAGCGGCGAACTCGGGGCGGAGGATGCGAAGGTGAGTCCGACTCAGCGAGTCGACTCGCTCGAAGGCCTTGCACACGAGCCGGAACGATTTCCGGTCCGAGTCGTGGACGAGCTTTGACCGGATCCGGGCGAGCAGGTCGTCGGTGAGAAGGTACAGAATTGGAGGTACGGTCATCGTGGAAATTGCTCGCGGAAACAGAAAATTGAGGAGCTGATGGAAGAAAAAACAAGATTCGGTTTCGATTTCGATTTCGATTGAGAATTGAATTCAGGTTGGGACAAAGAGGAAAAGAACGCGGAGGTGGAGGAGAGAGAGGGATTGGCGGCAATAGTAGGGAATGAAACGGCGTCGTTTTCCTAGAACTCGCATGTCGCTTTACCAGATTATATCTTTGTTGTTCCTCTTTCGAGTTCTGGTGTTCTCCGGTGGCTATGGCGGTTTTTCGACGGCGGCGAAGGAGATAGGAAGGGAATGGAGGAGGGTGGTTTTGGGTGGTTCGCCTGAGGCGGTTTGAGGTCTGACGGGGTTCCAAGGCTTTTTACTGTCAAGGGTCGAGTGAAGATCACGTGGAGCTCATGTGCGTGATTATCATGTATGACGTGGCAACGCGCTAGTGATTGATTAGTTTAAGATGGTAAAATGACCAAACTATCCTTTTTAGCAGCCGTTTGCTTACGTCGTAATCAACGGGTCTTGTAATTGTAAATTACGTGTAGACCGTGAACTTATAGTCCGCACTAATACACGAGGACGCCCCATTATTATTGTTTTTGTCATGTAACATATAAGTTTGATAAATTATTTTTATTATAGTATGATTTTACATGGAATCACCGTAAATAATTCTGAAGAATGAGTGATTTAAAGTTATGTTTTTATGGTTTGAGGCCTAGAAAGTTGAAATTCAAACTGAAATGTACTCCCTCCGTTTCAAAATACTTGACCCTTTAGACATTTCACACATATTAAGGATTATTTATGTATGCCTAAACTACCCCTATACAATAATAACAATATCACTCTTAACTAAAAAGCATAGCTAGCATGGAAATAGGTGATATTATTACATCATAGGTTATCATGAGGGGTAAACTTGGAAAAAAGTGGGAAAATATATGAAATGGACAAGTTTTTTGAAACAACGTAAAGTGTCCAAAGAGTCAAGTTTTTTGAAACGAAGGGAGTATTTTGTTTTACGCTAAGATCGTAGGATATTCATGTATATGGTCCCTATTTTTTGTATCGATTTTTCTATAGTGTGCCCTAAGGGCACACAATAAACAGCTAATAATGGAAATATTTGGTAAATCTTAAATTTTTTGTTTTTTAATCTTTTTTGTGACGGGTTCACTATTTCCTTTTTAGGGTTTTAGTTTCTATTTTTGATATGCTTATCATGTGCCCTTAGGGCACACAATAGAAAAACCGTTTTTGTATTTATAGTTCATGTCAAAGCTCGCTATTCACCTTCTACATCAAATCCCAGATGAGTAACGTGGAGCATGTGGTGTTAACTCCAAGTTGAGCCATCTTTGTCCAAATGGCATCCAAGATTAAGTCTGAAGTACGCTTTCGAGATGGAAATTTGCTCGAGAGGCTGTGATGTGTAGTGAAACACAATTTGCAATAGATCATTAATTTCCTCATTTTGGTAAGGTGGGTACTTTTATAAAGGGTTTTGTGTAAGATGATAAATAAAATTGATCTCGTTGATTGTAACTATCTAGTCCTTTAGGAGAGAATAAGGTGGTTTGGTTTGATATCTTAGCTTGTTTTTGAAATTTTAGTTAGATTTATCAAATGGGTTGGACTAATCGATCGGGTTCGACTTCGCTTAGATCGGACTTGAGTTGAAAGCAGGTTCAGATTTTGTCCGATCATTCAAATTTACAAGTCCTTTGATTTGGATCGTTTTGGATTTGGTATGGCCTTATAGGTTTGGGTCGATCCAAGGATCAAAGACACAAACTTTTAAGAAAATTTTGATGATTATTGAAATAACATATAAATTAAGTATTGTTTTGTTGGAGACCATTGTCTTCGTTTAAATAAATATTGCTTTTTATATTTTAAAACAAATTTATTTCATAATATCAAATAAAAATGATATATTTTTTTATTAAACAATGTCTCAATGAGACTCAACATATTCTTTATTTCATTCCATTAATGATTTGGTATGTGTTTGATTCAATAATTTTGGACCGAGTTTCAACTTGTGAAATTTCGGACAAATCGAGTTAATTTATTGGATTGGGACAACTTTTAACACGTTTAATTAGAACATCTTTCATTGTAAAAAAAACAATATTGTTTCAAAATTCATTGTCAGTTTATTTTGCATATTCCTTTTACATCCATTCTAGTTGATCTCATTTAAAAGAATGTTTTAACATCCATTCTACTTTCCTCATCATAATGTTCGATCCTAATCTATTTCCTCCTACCAAAAAATTATCATAAATTTTAAGGTATCCTTTTTGCTTTGGCCTTCTTCCTAATCCGTATTTAGGAGTCTTCATTGCAATCATCCGTTTTGATACTGATAGATAGTGGTTTTAGATAGGCTAATTATCTAAATACTCTCGAGTGATTTCTTCCTTTGTTGCAAGATCTATGAGGAGGAGGACAATTTCGTAATTCTAGAGGTGGAGTGGGCCCAGTCTATATCATGACAGACCGGTACCTAATTAATTTCGATAAAGTTTACTTTACTTTTTGAGTTTTTGACGGACAACGTACGATAATGGTACAAAACTGCACAGTGATTAGATAATTAAACAAATATCTTCCCGATCAAACTAATGCATAATGACGTTATCAAATTAGGTCTCCATATTTATTTATTCTATCAAGTGCTTTAAAAAAATGAAATTTCTGTTTCCACTGCTACCACTAATGTTGTGTTCCTTTTGGAAAAAAATAATTCTACTTAGTTGTTCTCGTTAATTAAGTGGCACTAGTGTACCACTAATGTGGATTTTTTTTGTAATTAGTTCCAACTTGGTAGGTGACTTATTAGTCATTAGCTCATCAACTTCCTAGATTCGTCACAAATTTTGTATATTTGACCTCGTTTGTTAAATTTTCCTTTTGTCTTGTTTAGAAAAGTTCACATTTTACATCTGAACTATGTATACAGCAAAACCTACTTGCATAAACTTGACCTTGTATTAATTACGAAATTAGAAGCATTTCGAATTTCAATTGTACAACATTTCTAGTGTCAACTTCGAGAGGAATCGTATCATTATCGATCAATAAATTTGGGATTCGTTTGATAATTTGAATATGATATGATCGTTCATTTATCATCAATCCAATCATTAAACAAAATTCAACTTCTCATTAGTACGTGCTTATCGTAAATAAGCATACTTTGTATCTCATTATAGTGCACAGTCAAATCTTTTTTTTAAAAAATGGAACATATACAAAGTATATGTCAATTTGGGAGAAGAAGCGTATGCTTATTTACGATTTGAAATCTGATACAACAAATAAAGAAAAACGGAATAAGATTCCTTCTACTATTTACATGTATAAAATGTAAACCAAGCAAAATGGAGTACAAATTTAATGGCATAAAATGTTCCATATACGTTGCACAAAATGCCTGAGTTACTATACTCTTTTCATGTGAAATGATAGGGATATTGCATGTGAAAATTAGATAAACCTTTTTGTAGCTTACCATACGCCCAAAATTTATGGATAAGGCTTGTTTTGTTTTCTAGTAAAAATAAAAAGTTCAAAACTGATTTTTAAAAAATTACTTTACAAATAAAAAAACATACTTAAATAATCCAAACTACTACTTTTGTTTTAAAATAGTTGTGAACGTTTTAGTATTTCACACATATTAAAAAACAATGGTTTTTCCTATATTAATCCTATAAGGCTATAAATGTAGAGTTAATTATCAGTATAACGAAATATGAAGTATGAAAAAATATAATGATTATGATAAAAAATAATTAGTATGAATATAATAAGTAAAAAATGTGAAATATACAAATATCACGAAATAAGAAAAATGTGTGGTATGAACAACTATTTTAAAACAAATAAAGTATTAATAATCCAACCGTTCGGGTTTGGAAGCGCCCATGGTTTTAAGAAGGTGGTGTGTTGGTTTAATTGACAGTTGACTGACAAACCAAGCAAAATGACAACATAATGGCGCCATCCTTCCAATTTATGGGAGAAAGCATCATTCTTTAGATTCCACATGAGATTCTTCTTCTTCCTCCTTTAATATAAGAGTTTAATATTCTATTTTTGAAAGATCAGTTTAACCTGTAAAACACATTTACGGATTTTTTTTTGTCTATTTGTACAAGTTGTGTTCTCATCAGTGGGCTGTCCTAAAAGCCACCACCACCAATCCATCATCTTCTTCTTGTTCAAAATTAGGTAAGTCTCTTGAAGTGTAATTCATAGTGGAACCCAAAACATTACCAACAATGGCTTCTCATCATTTCGTGACCGTACAATAATGCAACAGTGCCCCTTTTTAAGAATGAACAATATATCTAGGCTGTAGAAAGGGACCACTGGGGTCCTTCCACCTCGCAACTGAAACATGAATGCAGATTATGCATTTATTAAGTTCTAAAATATACTGTATTAAAAGTCAGAGATGCATTTCTCTGTAAAAAAAATCTGTTATCTAACGGCGAGAGGGAGTAGAGCTTAAGAAATTTTATGTGTACTCTCTATTGTGAATGTTCTTATCTTTTACCCGTGTCCTAAGTATATAGCATAAAAAGCCTAAATTTAGAAATTAAAATTCTAAAAGTAAATGTATAAATTTGTCACAAAATAGATTTAATTCACTAAATAAATTAAAATTTTTGATAGGATGTTTAACAACACAGGTTAGGAAATCTAAAATAATAATAACATAAAAACTGTGGGGGTCCTTCAGGCCGGCTGCTTTAGGAAAAACACCCGGAAATTATAGTTCCTTTTATAACGATTTTTTTAATTGTGTGTCCTAAGGAAACACGATAAGCATACCAAAAACAGAAACTAAAACCCTACAAAAGAAATAGTGAACCCGTTACAAAAAAGATTAAAAAATCATAATTTTAAGATTTACAAAATATTTCAATTATTAGCCTCTTTTAATGGTTCTCCCATTTTAGTCAGTTAAATTAAATTCAGGGGCCATTTTTACAATAAACATTATGAGAAATATTGTTAATTAATGCACCCAAGTGACTAAGTGATTAAAAAAAAACACAAAAATCAACTCAATACTAAGAGCACCTTCATTGGTGAGGGACCCAATGGGTCTCTCATCAATAAAATAATATTATATTAATAGTTATTTTATTCTTAGGGATTTAATGGGTTTTAATGTCTCCATTAGTAGAGACCCAATGAGTCTCTCATATTTTTTTTAACTTTTAATATTTTATGTCAAATTATATATACACAACCTCAAATAATATTATAATAGTCTTTTATATCCTAAATAATATCTATATAATATATTTTAATAATTTATGACTAAATTTTAATAATTATAATATTAAGAAAAGATAATAGAAATATTTTGTTCACTTGAACAAAATATATAAGCATAAAATTATAAAAGATAATTCATATGATTTCAATATCAATTATTATTTTTCTACCAATAATATAAATTATTACACTAATTATATTCATGTTTTAATTTAATATATAATTAATATGCAAAATGGATTTGTATAAATAGAGAATTTAGTTTTATACATTTTTTAAAAAATAAAATTTAAAATTACAAACAAATAAGTTGATAAATCAAGTTTTATGTTTTTTATATTTATTTAATATTATTAAATCTCATCCATCCAGATCATAACACGTGACGCGCATCTAACAGGTGGAACATAAGCCAATCCATGCGCGCCACGTGTGCGTCCCTCAGGGGCTCTCAAAGTCCCTAATGTGAGGGACGTCCCTCAACCAAAATAGCTTTTATTTTAATTTTCCCTTTTTTTTGGCCTTAGGGACCCAAGTAGAGACCCCCAATGTGGGTGCTCTTGTCAATTTCCCCTCATGAAAATGTAGCCATATCCAAGTGACTAAGCTCAGCAGACTTCGGCTATGCAGCCTATTGTTCGTGACAAGTGGAGTTGGGCCTTGTACAAATTATGATCTTCTGTTTCCAAAGCCCGTAAGAACAGATTTAGCCATTTTTACTAACTTCCCAATTGGCCTAATGGACCAAACTTTCCAACAGTTACCCAGTTTTTCTATCACACAAGTCTTCACTCAAAACCATGACACCTTTAGTAAACATCACAATGTCAAGAAATTACAGTCTTCACAACAAAACACAGTTAAACTCGAATCACCAACACCAAGCACGGCAACACACAACCACCTTACGCCAGCAATCCCCAGAATAGTACTTCAATACAATTCCTCAGTTACAATATACAAAGATCTCAGAATTTATGTATGTACAAAAAGTCCCTTGTTTGCCTCTTCATCTATGAGATAATTCCCCTCTTGTACAGTTTATCACCGCCTTCAGCCAACAAAAAGGGCAACCCCGGTGGCCTAACCGCCCTATCAATACCTTCTCTTGCGAAAATGGCATTTGCATTATCGCCCCAGTACCAAGGTTGAAGATGAGGCGAGACTGAAATAGAAGGAGGAAGTGTTGAAGACATACTAGGATGGAGAATAACGGCTCCCCAGTCTTTGAATCCAAGTTTTGTTTCTTTGAGTCTCCTTCTAACCAACAAGCTCCCGACGTCTTCTTTTTTGATCCCAGAGACGGTTCTCACTATGGCCAAGCATAAGAGGAGGACGAATACAGCGTCTTCTTCTGGTAAAACTTCGATCACTTGAAGCTTCCAGTTTAGCAAGGCTGTTGCTTTCCCTACCGGGTTCTCTTCTGTGTACCTAACAAGCGTCACAAACTGTTCTTCTTCTCTTTCATGTCCTTGAAGTTCTTTGCTTGTCTCATACTGCATTTGCCTTCCCATTAATAGCTTTGCCTGTACATAAGAGTTATTCCAATGAATTAAGTGTGTTATGGATGCTAATAAGTTTGAACAAACACATTGTCATTACTAAAGCGTTGCGTGAAATGTCCAAAACAATCATTGTGAGTACATCATAATGAGGGTAAAAAAAGCATGCATGCTGAATTCCAGAGGAAGTATGAATAATACAGAGTAGATGGTTAATACTTATGACCTATATCAGAGCTGGTTTTATGTATTTTGTTGGTGTATACTGTATAGGAAGAAAGTTGATAATCTTACCGAGGATTTGGATGAGTCTTGGTTATTGAGCATAAAGCTCAGGCCAGAAATTGTAGCCGTTGAATCCCAATGAATGGTCAACTCATCTCCAGTAGAAAAGCTCCACATAGCTCTCCTCTCTTCCAATGATTCTTCTCTAGGTATTCCTCGTCCAACAATTTTCTCTATGATAAAAAAAACAGACATATACTGATGAGTAAGTGTTACGCAGGATTCTTACACGCTCATACAGAGTGATACAACTAGAAGAAAAAACAATTCAAGTGACATACCTGGTGCTTTACCGACCGAGTCAGCAAGGTAAGACCAAGAACCTTCTCGAACTTCTATGATCCTGTCCTCCCATTTCACAATCTCAGGTGCCTCCCCTCCTCTCCTCCAAAACCCACCTCCAATCCTGTTAAGTTTTCGACGAAATAAACAAATTTTAGCAAGAAAATCACATATCTCGGTTGTCTTAAAATATTTCATATGCCGGATCCAGGTCTCACCTTACACGAATTACAAAGCATTCCCTTCCGGAATGATCCAGAACAGTTCGAGATAGCCACCGCCCTTCCTGAGGCCGATACTGATTCATTCTGAGTACCAAATCAGAAATCATGGCCCCAGAATCGTCTGTGACACGGTCTGGCACACATTTCAACAAGTACGGTGCTTGAACAGGTGGTGTAATTGAGGTAAAGGTTTTAATTCTCTGATCAAGTTCTCCTGCAAGAGCCAGAGAAGGCGCTCTTACCAGGTCATTCCAATGAAAAGAGGCTGTCTCAAGTAAACCTGTCCCCTTGAAACAAAGACTGCCAGAATGGCGAATTTCAAGTGTAATTCCCTTGGTTCCAAACTCACAGTAAAAGTGCCAAGCTTTCTGCCATGAATTTCGGGAAAACGCTGACATGGGTTTATCAAGTTTGAGCTCTCTGTGACATTTCTGCATCCTAACGCGTAAGGACTGGTGATTCTTTTCTGTTTGTGTGGCATCCAATTCTAGTAACAACCGGACATTTACACATACCTGATAACAAATTTGTATATGAGCAAGGATAATAGTACATATTTTACCGATCAAAGATGAAATCTCAATCTCACAAATGTCAAAGCCATTGCATCTGAACACATTAAATATGTAAACCCTTTAAAACCAGTTTCATTCTTACCTCCAACAAGAATCTAGGACGCATTGATTTGTATTTGGCATTGACATCTTCTGAGTCGGGTGCCACCCAGTAAACCGGGTGCACCATACCTGAATTACTTTGTCCCAGCTCTGTAGGTATCACAGCCCCTGCTTTTTCGTAAGGCTGATCAAATGTGGATTGCCATAGCTTCTTACTTTCCTCCACAACTTCCTCTCCCACCTTTACCCATGGTCCCACCACCTTGACCATGGCATCTTGTATGTGCTTGGTATCAGCTGCATACACTGTCGGATAGCTCTAAATTCAAATCAATATGGCGAGAAAAGGATCATTGACAGAAGGATTCAACTCATGATAGTATAAACACTCACAGACAAATAATGCCAAGTTTGCCAATAGGGCTGAAAAACTAATCCAGAATCACCCATTATACTAAAAGCTGCAATATACCACCCCATCATCTTCCTTTCTCATAGTCAAATATCACCTAAGCACGTTTCTTAGTGAACCATAAACAGCAGATGCAATGTAATAGCCTTTGGTTTCTACTCTTTTAAAGTGGTAAATTTTGTCAAAACAAAGAACATCTAAACTCATGAATCTCCAAGAAAAATATCTAAACTCACCATGTGGGTAATCCAAATGAGCAAGATATCAGCAGTGGGAACCAAACACGAGCACACACCAGAGGAAGAAACCAACAACGACAAGAGCTTGTTGTATCTCCTTCTAGCAGCCATCAAATACAACGTCTCAGACATATACGCCTCAGAGAACAAAGATAACAGAATCCTCTTCTTCAACACAACCTCAATCAGATCCTTCTGTACATCCGATGCATCCAAACCCTCCAAATCCGGATCCGATTCATTGTCGAATGGCTCATTGGGGTATCTAGAACTCCAGATTTGCCTGCACCGATTGTAAGCATAGTCCTCGTTCTCCCCATCGAATATCGCCGGCTTTCCTACGATCTTCGAGAATCTCGATACGCAGTATTCCCTATAGTGAACCTGAGATTGAAAAAAAGGGACCAATCCGCGAACAGTTAGGGTTTGTGAAATCGGAAACGAACCTTCCAGAAACGAAGCTATTGCGAGCTTACCGGATCCAACGAGTGGCAAAACCACACCCACTCGACATCGAACGGGGGAACGAGAGCGGGCGGAGGCCCTAACTCCACCGTCAGATCGGAGATCAACGGCATCCACACCTCATCATACCTAACAACCGAAAACGAGAGAGAACTTTTTTTAAATAAGAATTGTACTTTCGTGTTCGTTATGAATTGACTTTGAACAGTGAGGGGCGAATTGCGATTTGAAAGAGAGCAGACCTGCGGACGGATTCGAGGAGGGAGGGAGAGTGGTGGAGCCAATCGGAATCGGCCACGTTGCGGAGGAAAGAGACGTTACGCCTGGCGGCCGCCACCAGATCGACCCCCGGTCGGATGGCGGCGACGGCGGCGGAATCCTCCTCCGACGGATCCGTGGTGAAGAGGCTCCTGGATGACGTGGATGCCGAAACGCTGACGTTGTCGATCGACATTCTTGATCGTGCTGATCATCGGAGGGGGGAAATCTGGGGAATAAAGTTGGCCCAGTGGGGGGTTTTCACGTGTACACCACTGAGAGGGGTGGAATTAGTTTTTATTTATGTTTTTTGTTTCTATACTTTGCATGGAATAATGATATTGACCGGTTATATCCCAAATCAGCTGATATTAATGGTTAGTCGGACCCTCCAGCAATTCAGCCTATGCCAAGTGTGACAAATCGACGTTGGGCTTAACTTCTTTTTTTATTTTATTTTTTTTAAATAAAGTAAGGGATTGTGATCGCCCTAAATATTAGGGCTGAGCACCGGTCCAAAACCGGACCGGACCGGGGACCGGATTCCCTAAAATATATGGACCGGGGACCGGACCGGAAAACTCTGGTCCAGGTCCCGGTCCGGTTCGGTTTTGGACCGGTTTTTTTATTTTTATTTTTAAAAAAATATTATTTGAATTAAAAATTAATTTTTTATTGAAAAAATAATAATTTTATTAGAAAAATTATATATAAGTTATAAAAAATATAATATTATTAAGTATATAATATAAATGTGAAACTTAAATATTAAAAATAAACTATAAAAACATTAAAATTAATATATTTTTTATTTAAATTTATTTTTTAATTATTTTTTATAAATATCCGGACCGGACCGGGAACCGGATATCTAGTATTCATGGACCGGGGACCGGACCGGAAGTGCCTCGGTCCGGTCCCGGTCCGGTCCGGTCTGGTCCAAAAATCCGGTCCGGACCGGATTTTGCTCAGCCCTAGTAAATATTACCTGAACTCGGATTAGTGTATCCACAAGAGATGAGAATGAGTTACTAATCAGCTATAAATAGAAAAGGACAAACCACCGTGGAGTTTCATACCCTCATACACTTATGAGAGCTCAAATATAGGCTTGACCATGATTACCCCCTCCACTTATTGTATAAAAAAAATCAATAAAGTTATATATACTGATGGTGAATTGGTGATTCGTTATTGTTGTGGATAGTTATTCATCCATTTTTATTTTGGCTTGGGTTATGCATGGAACAGCATAGGTACGTGATCAGACACAGACATATACCTACCTTAGTACATTAATGAGCCTTTGCACTTTGGATGGTATTAAATAATGTGATTACAAAATGGCGCAACCAGTCAATTATATATGACAATGACACATTTGTAGTCATATTAAACCAACTACTTCAATTCAATATTAAGGAATAAGCCAATCATAAGGGGAATATAAGCTACGCAAATTAAGCATAACTGCTGATTTGTCTAAGTGTAGTGATTGATTGGTCAACTTAATTGATTAATTTATTTTGTGTATCAGTTAAGGATTACAAAGGGTTAGATTATAGGAGGTCATGCATGCATGTCATAATAGGTTGAAAAATAAGTTAGGTCGACCTGAAAGTTTCATGCTTAAGTGCATGTCCACGTTGGTATATATAGTATGAAGGCCAATCCAACTATCAAGTGACACGAAGTGATGAAAATCAATTGCAGATATTGATTAAATAATAAGTAAATTGGAGGTCATGCATCCGAGTTATAGTAGTTTGGAAAAATAAACTGGACTAAGCTCCACGCTTATGTAGTTATTATATGTGACCACGGTATCTACAGGTTGCAGGGTCTCCAATAAATTATACTCCGTATATGTCACTATACGTGTTAATCATATAATCAGCATCAATATCGTGTTGTATCGGTTGATATTTAGTCAAAAATATCAAAATCGAGCAAGAGAATTTTCAAACCTCGTTACTGTCTTAAACAGCTACCATAGTACAGATTAATTAAGACATTTGCCTACTATCATACATTAAGCATTTGCTTTACCAAAAAAAATACATTAAGCATTTGCACTTCTCATGGTATTAGAGCATGTACAATGGTGAGGAATCACTCTCCTCTTAGCACTCTCTTTCCTCTATGAGGATGTCCTCTTCATTGTAGAAATTGTTAGAGGATCCTCTCTTGAAGGAGGAATGAAAGTAATCCTCCTTCTACCAAGGATTGTAAATTTGGGCTCTTGTGCCAAACTTTAACTTTTACCCATTTACCATGTGACACATGTTATCTACTACTACAACTATTTTCAATTATTTCATTCAAATTTATAACTAGTTATGTTATACCCCAAATAATAATAAAATGTAACATTTTTTTTTAAAAAAATAAATAAATTAATTTCCATCATTTTTTTCTTTATAAATTGAGTCTAATTTTGCATCATTTCTTTTTTTTTTAGGTCAGAATTTTGCATCATTTCTACATTAGTCATTTTTTTCTCTATAAATTGGATCATCAAGAAGAAATTATAACGAGACATTCATAGTGTCTCGGGGACGATATAATGAGCGAACTCTAAGAAGATTTATGGATAGGAGGGAGGAGCTTCGGAGTAAGGAAATGCATGTTGCTCTAAAGAACGACTTGGTCGATCACATATGGGAGAAGTTTCAAGACATGACATCGGATTCGGATTCTCATTGATTTTTTATGGAAATAGTATTAATTGTTATAATGTATGCTTAATGTTTTTACTTTTCATCTTTCGTCATTTGCAGCGTTTTTTTATGTTTAATCAAGTTTTTTTTACTGATAAAAAAAATCAAGTTTTTTTTTTCATTTGCAATTCAATCTATATTATCACAAGGTATTTACAATTTTATTAACTACACTGAATTAGTTTATTAAATATAGTGTAATTATTAATTAAGTTGAGTAATTAATTTTATCATACTCTTGATTGTATAGATTATAAAGTAAGTATATACATATAAAATATGGTGAAATATAAGAGGACCCTCTCCATTGTAGGGAAAAATAAAGAAAGATGATGAGGAAGAGGAATGAAAAAGTAGAAAATGAGGTGGATGAGAGAGGAGATGATGTGTCAAATGGAGAAAAGAAGAGAGAAAATTGAGAAAGGATGATAGTTCCTCACCATTTTATATGCTCTTAAGCAACGTGTTACAAAAAGGTCCAATATTATGGTTATGTATACCAAGGTTTTGGTGGATGGTCATCCATCAATCCTAGTCTTTCCGCCACGTTTCTACACTTTTAGTCAAATTAATTAGGCCAAAATGCATCAATTCAATACTAAGGAATAAACCGACCATACGTGGGGAAATGACACAATTTGTAGTGATTAATCACTTTGCATCGCTAATCAAATAAATATGCATTGCACTCGTTAGCCCCCGTGTCAAAATCCAACACGGCCCAACAAGCCCATTAGGCCCAATGTTTCAATACGCGAACCAAACCCCGTATAATTCCTTGAAACGTACGTTTCGTATCTCGCTCTGAGGCGGTGAAGGCGAACCAACCTTCACTCGTCAATCGTCATCACTTTCCCAAACAGAATCGGAACCCTAGAAAATTCGCCGCCGGAATCATGGGCACCAAGAAGCCGCCATCGCCACCGCCTCCGCCTCCATCTTGTTCGACTCTACAATCTCTGGTGACCATGGACACGAATTGGTCCCTCCACATCCACACGGCCGTGGCTCCGGTGATTCCACGTGGCTTCCTGAAGCTTCTCGAACTCTCCGGCGACGGCCGATTCTGGTTCCCGATCTCGATCGCCGTTTTCCTCTCCCCTCTATCTCTCCACTCCAACCACCTCTACTCTTTCTTCCTCGCGCTCTTCCTCGGCCTCGTCCTCGACATCGCCGTGATTGGCCCGATCAAGCACATCGTTCGCCGTCCTCGCCCCGTCTACAATAAAGGAATGGGCTTGACTTTCAGCGTCGACCATTGGTCGTTCCCTAGCGGCCATTCGTCTAGGGTTTGCTTCGTCGCCGCGCTCTGTTATCTGTCGATTGGGGAAATTGTGGCCGGATTGGAGCAGCTGAAGATGAGAAAGGGCGAGATTGTGGATCGGTGGATTGGAGGCTATGATGATCTCGGTAAGTTTGTTGATCTTTTTGCTTTGTGTATGTGCTTTTGGGCGGTGCTGACCTCGGTCTCTAGGGTTTTGCTTGGCCGGCATTTTGTGTTTGATGTGCTTGTTGGTGCCTGTCTTGGTGTTCTTGAAGGTCTAGTTGCTTATCACTTCCTCAGATTTTAGTGATACTTTGTGAAATGAGATTCAAATGATTTTCATTCCGTGTAGTTCTATTTGGTTGCAAATTGTACATCTGAACCATACTGTAATTGTTATCCAAAGTTGTTGTATTGTGTATCTGAAAAACCAGCTTTGTTTGACAGCTTTTTTTCAAGAGTATCACTAAAGTTATTGTATTGTAGTTCTGTTTAGAGGATTTAGAACTTCTGTTTCCTGTGTTTAGATAAACAGATACTGATTAAGCCTTGCATAACAAACACCCACACAAACCCCAATCACATGAAAGGTTTCATCATTATAATGTTGCAAATGACTGTATTCTCCCAATTTTGAACCCTTAAACCAAACTCAACTTGTTTGATTTCTGATTGTCCTTCTTCAACCATTTAAAGGAAGGCATTCCACTGATCTGTTATATTGTTGTTTGTACGGGTCAATTGGAAGATTCAAGCTAGTAAAGGGGATAATCATTAAACACAGAACCTCCATCCCAAACCTGTCTTGCAGAAATTTAGACCAGCAAGTCTGAACCAATAATAGTGATGCTTGATTTTTGAGTTATGAAATTCAGTCTCAATGGCTTTTTGTCAGCTGTCCTGAAGAAACTTTATTGCCTGCACACTACAGTTTTCCAGCTCTCCTATTAGAAGAGTTTACTGTTCAGAATCAAGTTTGGTCCCCGACTAAGTAGTTCTCTATATGCTGAAATCTGAGACAGCACAAATCTTGAAAGATTCCAACTTTTAGCTTTCCATGAACTGTCAATATGTGAATAAGGATGGTTTGGGATAATATTTTTTACATGAAGTAATTCTGATGACCCTTTGCCACAAACTGTCTTTCTATTACTTAGCTGTAAAAGGTATAACATGGTAAATTATTCAGAATGAACATGTTTGTATCATATTTTTCTGAATTTTAGTGGTTCCTTCTTTATAAGCTTGTTAGTATACTAGTGTTTCAAATAAGCATCTGATGGAGCTGATCGGGTTATAGACTGAACTAATGAAAGCAAGATCTTTCATTGAATCCTGCATTATCGGAAATCATAGAGGGAGCCTTCTTTTGCCCCATCCACCCTCAGAGAAGAAGGAAAAGATTCATCATAGTCACTAGATGCCTTGAATTATTTATCAATGGATGTATTTCTTTAAAATTAGGTTAAAGAAAGCTTATGGATTGAATGGTATATGAACACATGGGATGTACTATGGTCTATGAGTGCATTTCTTGATAATTGAAATTGTACAAATTAGATCTTTTTTTCAGGGAAACTATGTAGCTTTGCAGGGGGCACCTATGAAGATTGAATTTGTGTAGACTCTATATCATCTTTGATGATGTACTAGCTTTTAGGCAACAAAGAGTGCCTTTTTGATGATGCCTTTTGAGTTTTTTTACCGTCTTTGCTCAGCACTGACTTTGGCGGAAAGTTGGATATACACTAGTTGACTGAATCATTTCAACATGCAAAAGTTGGACCCCATAGCCTTTTCCTCTCATGTTTTAAGTGTCTATAACTCTATAAGGGGGCTGCATTCTATTAGTTTAATTCCCTTCTATGGGTCTTAAGAGTTTATATAATCTACTGATTACTTTCGGTCCATCTACATTGCACTGTGATGAAGATTAGGAGAGTTTTTATTTAAGTATGTGGTAAGTGGACCCTAATTGTGTTGCTTCCCAAGAAACTGTCATTATTGCTGGATCAGTATGTTTATGAGGTTAGACATTGATGGATCTTGTTCTTGTATACTCCCTCCGTTTCAAAATACATGACCATATAACAACTTTTGTTTGTTTCATAATACTTGACCATTTCACATTTTTTCCCATTTTTTTCCATCTATACCCCTAATAATTATCTTTATCATAATCATTACACTTTTTCATATTTCTCTAAACAAATGATTAACTCTACATTTGATAGGGGTAATATAGGAATAACATTTTTTTCTTAATATATGTGCAATGTTCAAATGGTCATGTATTTTGAAACGGAGGGAGTAATAAGTAAGTAGTATCATTGTTACTTTAATTGTGCTTTTTTTCACACCTTGATATTGCAAGCTTCTGCAGATCTAGCCTTGGATTCTTCTATTTGCTGTTGTTTTTACAGCACTAGGAGGCGCAAGTATGTTCTTTTGAGACTTGTAGTAGTTTGTTTTGAGATTTTCACTAATTGTGTTAGTGTTTTGGCAATGTACATAAACCATCTGTTAATTTGCTTAGGCCTCAAAATCATATTCGATGGTTTCTTATTAGCCTTAAATCTGTCTAATAGCATTTCGACTACTTGTTTGCTATATCGGGTATTGGTACCGATATCGTGTACTGGTATACATATTAGTATATTGGCACAAGTGATATTACGGAGTATAGTATGCTTAATTCTAAAACTCATATCTACTTAGTATCCGGATATTCATACCAAACAAAACCCTAAAGTAATGTTCCTATGATTTCATCTTACGAAACTTTGTAATATCAATGCTAGTTCAATTGCCGAAAAAAGTTGTAAATTGATTTGTGGGCATTGGCTTAAACATCTCCTACAATGTTGGTGTATGCCAAAACAAAGTCATAGATGGTTGATTTCTTCACCAATTCATCAATTTCACTCTCCAATTTTCACGAAAAAAGAAAGGCGAGCTAATTAAATCCTTACACTTTGCACCCTGAGAGTCATGCCTCCAATGTTTTATGCCAAATAATATTACAAAATGGTTCTTTTTTACAAACGTCATTATGTAACAGTATTATAATTAAGTAAAATAATCATCATGTCCCATTCTTGAGAATGATTATTTTCTGATTTATTTATAATTTTCTCATAAAAGATTATTAGCTACGTGGGCCCGGCCCATTCCATTTCTCTCACATACATGCGGGCATGGCTTTTGTGGGCCCGGTTCTTCTTTCTACAATTTGATAGTGGTTCGGAAGTGGCGGGAAAAAATACCGAACCTCGCTCACCCGAACCTACCATTTGAATAAATTCGAACGTTACTTTGATTTTCTCCCCTTTTCAGATTATCGAAAATAAATGTGATCATATCGCTTGATTTAGGAAGGAAATCATTCAGAGTAATTACAGCATGCTAATCTGTGATTATGATTTATGGAGTGAATTAAATGCTCATACCTTCTCTTTCACGCATCACTCTCATTATTAATTGATGATTTTAATTTCCTTTGGAATTACAAGATTTAAGCAACTAGAGTATTAGTTATTAGATGAATTTTGATAACCGAAACTTTAGATCGAATTTCATTTAATCCTCAACATTGAGTTATTCTTTTACAAATTTGGCTTTTCAATTTTTTTTTTAATTGAATGTACTACCCATGGAAGTCAAACCGGAGACCTTTGCGTACTACGGTGGAGGCTTAACCGAGTTTTCTTCACCAATCGCTTTAACACAGTTCAATACTCTGAATCATTTCATTTTCCTAACATTAAAAAAAAATAACACCTACGACCTAATCAAGTCAAATCTAACGAAAAACTTGCCAAATACACCAAAATGTTGAACTAAAAAATAATTTTGATTGCCAAAGACGTGCCTAAACCCGGGAAGTGGGAAGCAACTAGCAATCAATTTGGAAATTTCGTTTTTTTCTTATATATATTTTTCGTCAAGGGAAATTTTTTTATTATTATTTTGGTATCTTAGAAAATAGAAATAGCTAAAGACAGGAGGTTCGGGCTCAGGTTTTGGGTTTTCATTCTTGCGAACTCGAAATCAAAAATCAAAAAGAAAGGGGAAGAAAGGGATTAAGCTGGAGAAGAGAGGGAGAGAAAGAGAGAGAGGGCATCCATGGCGAATTCTAAATTCCAATAAAAAAAGATTCGGGAAAGAAAGATTCGCCTTTCCTCCACATCGTCTCTATAATTCCCCTCGCAACTCCAGTTGCCTTCTCTCCAAGCCTCAATTGTAGTTTCGATTGCTGACATTTCTTCTTGTCCGCCCTTTCTCTCTCTCTCTTTCTAGAGACTAATCGAAGAGTTTTTTTTGGTTCTATATTATTGAATTGGCCGGCTCGAAATTGGTGTTCAGGTTCTTGATTTGAGAGTAAGTGATGATTTGTGTGCAATAATAGCAGCAGCTTCCTCGATCGAGTTCGAGGCGGGGTAGAGTTTGGTGCTTAGCTGGTTAATTTTGTCAATGGCGGTTCAAGGAATGCCGTCTTTTTCTGTAGCTTCTGTGATCGAAGACGTTCTCAGGCAACAAGGGGCTTCTTTCAGCGACAATGATCTGGCTTCACGGAAAGCAGGAGAGACTTGTATGTGACTTATTGGATTTCCTTCTTTGACTTTATTCTCTTTCGAACCATTACTCAAACTGCGTTGCATTTAATCGAATTACCAGTTTCTTTAGATGCTGTTTGCAAGTAGGTCTTCTGATTCTGACATAGAAAGTGAATTGAATTGAATTATGGGGTTTAGGTGAACTAATTTAGGGATTGTGATGGTGATTTGTAGCCCTAAGGATGTACGAAGCAGCAAGGTGGCTGAGGAAGATGGTTGGGGTTGTTTTGGCCAAGGATTTGCCTGCCGAGCCATCGGATGACGATTTTAGGATTGGGCTGAGGAGTGGTGTTATACTATGCACTGTCCTCAACAAGATTCAACCCGGATCAATATCAAAGGTATAAGTTAAAGTAATTATTTTGTTGATCCTGGAAAATGGCAATATGGATACTTAATGGTTTTGTTTTCTAGGTTGTTGAAGTTTCAAATGATTCTGTTATAATTCCTGATGGAGCAGCTTCAATAGCTTATCAATACTTTGAAAATGTGAGGAACTTCCTTGTAGCTGTGGAGGAATTGGGGATTCCAACTTTTGATGCTTCTGATTTTGAAAAGGTTAGTGGTCCTAGTCCTTATGTGTCATTTGGTAGAGATCTAGCCAATTTTGGTTTCATTCATTTTGATGTAACTAGACTAGAGTGGGAAAAATCAGCTTTCAACAGGAAAGTGCTTAGCATTATGATGTATATTTTTTTCGATCTGACAACTCTCCTGTAACTGTGGATGACTTCAATTATTAGGGTGGGAACACCTCGAGGATAGTGAGTTGTGTTCTGGCATTGAAATCGTATGCTGAGTGGAAACAAGGAGGGAGTTTTGGATCATGGAAATTTAATGCAAATGTGAAAGCATCAAACACACCAAAGTCTATAACGAGCTCAATATCGAGAAGCTCTTCTTTCAGTGAGAAGTCTTTGGACAATCTGCTTGTTGATAATGAACCTGCTAACGGCTTTAATGACACAGTAAGTAGCCACAGTTTGTTGCTCAGTTTCCCTGTTCAAGTTTGCCTTGGTTAGTTGGATGGCTGACTAGAATGATTCCTATATATCTTTCCACAGAGCAAAACTCATTCCTTAGGTACACTTGTTCGTTATGCTCTTTCCGGCAAAAAGCAGGATGAGATTGCATCAGTAAGCCCTCTTGCTATTTCATTCAATTATGATCTCAAAACAGTTTTTTGGTTCACATACGAGTAACTTTTAAGACATTCAAATTTCAAAGGTGTGTAACAAAACGAATCAATAACCTCCACACCAATCCTAGGATTAACTTTTGGAAATTTGCAAGAGTAGCTTTAATGTAGATTTGTCTTAGTGCTCATATACAATGCGTTTTCTGAGGATATTTTTAAAATGTAACTTAATATAATAATATATAACCTGTAAATGTTTGAGACCTATTTAGAGTGATGGTTAGATTAAGTCTATGCCTGGTTCTGTTCTGCTGTACCAGATCGTTGAATCAATGCTGAACAAAGTAACGGAAGAGCTTGAACACCGTTTAGATTGCCGAGGAGAATTGGTATGTGAATGAGTTACTTTCATACTCCTTCCAGTCTTACTGATTTGAGGAAAGATTGAAGATTACTTTTCCTTTTCCATAATTTTAAAAAAACTTTTCTTTCAAAGCATCACAATAACAACATTACTTTTATCTGGCAGTTGAGTACAACTTCAACTCACTCTGCACTTTCAGACCTTAATCAGTCTCCCTCGGGACCCTATATACAAGAAATGCAGGTAAGTTTTTCATTTCAACATATCATTTTGCTACTGGTAGATGATGAGTATAGGTTGAGTGTGGAATTAACTTCAAACTTGTACCGTAGCTTCATTTTGTGATGAAATGACTAAAGTTAATCAGCCACTTCTCCAGCATTTTATTAATATATGGACTTGCAAATTTTTGGTGCCAATTGATATAATTTTTATCAGTATTCCCCTATACTGACCTTCACTCTTTTTTTTTTTATAGCATTCATCATGTGATGAACTGACCGATATGGATGATAAGAATTTCTCAAGGGTGAGTTCTCATTTAACCTCCTAGTAATTTGTGGAATATGATGAGTATTTTTGGTGCAGTTAGCTGATAATCTTACTATTTTTTCCCACACTCACCTTCATTCATTTAATAACCTCAATGATCATGTGATGAGATGACTGAAACAAATGACAAGAATAATGCCACTATTTTGTACAAATTCAAGTTTCAACTGCTCCTTCAATATTTGATTCTCCCTTTTCTGATATCCTGCATTGTTTGATGAAAAGACTGAAACCGTCGTCAAGAGCAACAGACAATTATCTGAAGAGGAAGACGGCAATATGCAAAATATTTATGACAAAGATCAATCGAAATTCAATCTAGGAAAACAGCAAAGTTTGGTTGAACAACAACAAAAAGATGTTCAGGTAACTGGAATTTGAGGCTGAAGGGAACTGTATCTCAATACTTGACACATTAACATAAATTCGAGAATGCAATTATTTTCTATTAACAATATCATCGTGTTGCTTTTTCAGGAACTGAAATGTACGGTATATTCTACAAAACAAAACATACATGAACTGCAGATGAAGTATCAGGAGGACATGAAAAATATGGGTAAATAGAATTTCAGGTTGCAATTTTGTCCTAAGAAACCTAAAAACTGGCTTGACATTGCTTCTTGTTGTCACAGGTACCCACCTCTACAAACTAGCTCATGCTGCCTCTGGATACCAAAGGGTTCTTGCAGAAAACCGAAAGTTGTACAATATAGTTCAAGACCTTAAAGGTATAACTCTTTTGCTTATTTCTGTATGTAAAGTTGCATTTTCTTATGAGTTTAAATGAAGCTTTGCATATTTATCTAAATAGGGAATATTAGGGTTTATTGTCGAGTACGGCCTTTCTTGCGCGGACAAGCTATTTCTTCTACTGTTGTTGACCACATTGAAGAGGGGACTATTACATTAAAGACGCCTGCAAAATATTACAAAGAGGGGAGGAAATCATTCACTTTCAATAAAGTGTTTGGGCCAACTGCTACCCAAGGTCTCCTTGCAACTGGTGCTATAAGTACTTTTTAGATTCTAGCTTGTCTCTGGCCTTCTGCTGAAGAGCAAACTATTTCCTTCCTCTTGCAGTTGAGGTATTTGCAGATACAGAGCCACTTGTTCGATCTGTTCTTGACGGTTACAATGTTTGCATCTTTGCTTATGGGCAGACAGGATCTGGGAAAACTTTTACAATGGTAAGGGCAGACCAACTTGTTACAAATTTACTACAACAGAAATATGATAGTAATCCTTGTTTGTAACAATACAATGTATGCAAAATTTTCCTCCTTTCATAGATTTTCTGCTGTCAATATGATCAGTATCAGTAATGAGAAACCTCTTGACTCATTTTATGCAGAGTGGACCAGACAATCTCACAGAGGAAACTTTTGGAGTAAATTACAGGGCATTGAATGATTTATTTTTCCTCTCGGATCAGAGAAAAGGAGTAGTTAGCTATGACGTTTCCGTGCAGATGATGGAAATTTACAATGAGCAAGTCAGAGATCTTTTGACCACAGACAGTGCAATCAAAAAATATCCTTCATGATGTTCATAACAATTGAGTTTCATTGAACTATTCAGTGCTGACAACTATTTGGCCAATGATTTTTTCCTTCACTCTTGGATACGCTAGAAATTCGTAACAGTTCTCAAAATGGAATAAATGTGCCAGATGCAAACCGAATACCTGTGTCATCAACAGAGGATGTTATCAGCTTAATGAACCTTGGCCAGAAGAACCGTGCAGTGAGTGCCACTGCCATGAATGATCGTAGTAGTCGTTCTCACAGGTCTGCAATTAAAACTTGCTAGTTTTCACAATTGAAATGTCCTACTCAGCAAATAATTATTCTAATTCTCATAATGTATTGTTCCAGCTGCTTGACGGTTCATGTTCAAGGTCGAGAGTTGAGTTCGGGAGCCACCCTTCGTGGCTGTATGCATCTTGTTGACCTAGCTGGAAGCGAAAGGGTTGAAAAATCTGAGGTAACTGGAGATAGGCTGAAGGAGGCTGTACATATCAACAAGTCTCTTTCTGCACTAGGAGATGTAATAGCTGCTCTTGCTCAGAAGGGTGCACATGTTCCATACAGAAACAGTAAACTCACACAATTGCTCCAAGATTCACTTGGTTAGTTTATTTCAGATTTTTGTCTTGAGTTTTAATTCCATAACCCTTCTATTCTGTGTACTCACGGCTCATGTGTGACTCCATGTATTGTTATAGGAGGCCAGGCCAAGACACTGATGTTTGTTCATATAGCTCCGGATCCAGAAGCTGTAGGAGAAACACTGAGTACACTTAAATTTGCTGAGCGTGTGTCTTCTGTGGAGCTTGGAGCTGCCCAAGTTAACAAAGAGAATGGGGATGTCAAAGAGCTAAAAGAACAGGTTCTTATCTTCATCTTCTCTCTTCTCCCTTGCTCTGAACATGAAATACTAACATGACTACACTTGGCCAATTTCTACTCACTCAAATCGTTACTACCTCCTATCCTTTGATGTACAAGATTTTCCTTTATGTTTGCTAGATCGCAAATCTGAAGGCTGCCCTCGCAAAGAAAGAGGAAGAACAGGAAATCCTTTGTAATTCAGTGCTATCCAGCAGCCCTGAGAGTCAAGTAACAAAATCCACCTTATCTTCACCTTCTCATCCTCTGTCTCAACCCAGTAAGGACTCGTCAAGTGGTCGTAAAAGCCCAAAGGAGGAGGACAAGGTTAGTAAAGTTTACTTCTTACATAGACAGTGCCAAGGGAAAGGAGTAGTAAAATTTACATGTTTTTTTTGTTACAGACAAGTAGCAGCCTTGGGTCTCATGCAAGAAGGCGAACCTTAGACCCAAGAGATCTATCAGATTGGCCTCCCCTCGGCTCCAGAAATGGAACAAGTGATTGGGTTGAGAAGATTCCAATCAAGCGTGCCGGTATAGATAGAAGTAGGTCACTACAAACTCTTGAAGACTCAGGCCGTAGACAATTACCAGCCCCCTATTCAGATGTACTGAAACGCAGTAGTCAACCAAATTCTGCTGATGAGATCGACGAGTCTGAGGTTGCAACAACTAGTGATTCTTCAGAGAGAGATTTTGCAGTACCTCTCAAAAGAGTTTCCAGCTTATCTGATGGGCTTGGATCAAAGCTCAAAAAACCTTTCCCAAAAACAAGAAATCAAGAAGCTAGGTAAAATAAGATAGTATTTATTTACTGTCATTTTGATTAAACATGGACAAAAACCAAACATAGTATTGACTTTCTCTTGTATTTTTAACTTTGTGATCCAGGAGTATGATCCCGGCGCCTCCAACTCGGAGACAGTCCCTGGGACCAGGTTCTATTCCTTCAACAGGAAAGAATGAAAGGCAAAGCTTGTACCTGAAGCGGAAAACTTCGATTGCAAAGTGATTAATTTGCATCCTGGTTGCTCCATTATACCATAAGGTACATGTTTGCACTCTGCTTCCTGTCAAGAGTTGAAAAAGAGACCAAGGAAGAAAGAGAGAGTGGCTACCTTTCCTTTGTAAAGACTAAAGAGGAAGGCAACTTGTATTCTCAGTTGCCTTGTATTTTCTCTAGTGGTGCTGGTCAAGTAGACAAGTACTTGGAGTCCCGCCAAAACAGCTGATTGCCTATGTCTGTCCATATGATACAGAGTGTTTGAGCTTTTTTTTCACAAAATTTTTGATCAAAATCTCTCTACCTATGAAAAGTGGTAAGCAGAGAAGATAACAATGAGAGGGCCTTTTTTTGTATGTTTTTTCTGCTGTGTTCTGTGAATGATATGTTGATCACATTGAAAATACTCATTTCTTGTGTTGAGTTCTTCCATCAATTTTTCAGCCTGTTTTTTTTTTGTTTATGTTGTATTTTCAGCCTTTTTCTCTTCCTTGATTGCCCAAACAGGCATGTCTTTATCAGTAGAAAAACATGAGAAAACAGTTATTTATCAATGTAAACACTGAAACCAAATTAGAATGTTTAAATAAGAATTACTATTATGGCCTCTCAAAATCTTCTTTCAAGACAAAATCATTAGCTAAGGCGTTTTTCAAAGCACACTGCTTCTACAACATGAAATAGCTTGTAATACAGAGCTTGTATCTGTTAGTTGCAACTACTGTGTTTCATGATTTGTCTGAACAATAACAATTGTCAAATAAGACTCAGAAAAGAAGGGTTTTCATCTCTAGATCAACTAATGAAACCGAATCGATAGATCATTAGGCATGAATAGCTTCATGTACATTGCAGCTGTGAATCTAAGAGGGGTATTAAAGGACTTGTTTAATGTAATAAATTCTTCATTATTCCACATACTAACGACCTTTTTCTTCCTTCTTCCCTCACCGTTTAAGTTTTTTCTGGCACTGAAACTGGACCAACTAAACTAATCAGAATGGCTATCAGGATGGACTAAGGGGAGGAAAGAAGCTGAATGGAAGAACAAGCAGATTGCAGAAATATCATCCATGGCAATACCGCGCCTCTTTCTCTTCCATGCCTGCATCGCGTGCTTCACAAGCAGCTTAGCCGATTTCGCCTTGTCTGGGGCGGATGATACGATCTTCACTACTTCTTGGTTGGATAATACATCCCATACCTACACAGCAAGAGAAGCAAAAGTGCCAAGTTAGTTCATGAAAAAAAATCCCAATCAATAGTATCTTACTGTCAAAAGAAAACATGACACTTGGAATTTCATTGGCAACAATAACAACACAGCCTTCTTATTTGATTTCGCTCTATGAAGTGAATGCATAAAAAAATTGAGAGCGTGGAAGATTTAGTCATAATCACAAATAAAAACATACCCCGTCAGTAGCAAGCACCAGGAACTGATCTTTGTTGGTTATACATCTTTGTGTAACATCAGGCTCTGAAATCAAACCAAAGTCTTTAATACAATAATCTCCAAAAGCCCTTGACATTGCTAGTCCCGGCGAGTCGTTATCTGGGAGCCACACTCTGTCCATTCCTGGCTCGTCGTGTAGACTGAATATCCTCCCATTTGATTGAACGATACGTGCTGCCTCGTCTGTTGCACTCATACAAGCACATCAGAATTTATACTACTAATTTTTTTTTAGAGATTTATGAGAAATAGGAAGACTGAAGTAGTGAACTTAATTACCAGGTAGATTGGGCTTGAAATCAACAGTGAGCTGAACAGCTACCAAACTACCATCTTCTGATGTGGTAGCTAGAACAGCGCGCGAATCGCCAACGTTTGCTATGATGATCCTTTCACCCTAACATAAAAGACCAAGGATAAAGGAATCAACATAAACTTGTAAAACCCAGGATTTAAGATACTGAACAGTAGAACTATATCTTATGGGGTCGTAAGGGTTCATTTGGATTACACTTAAGAATTAATCATAATGCATTATGTTGCATTATCCTTACAGGACTTAATATGGTACACAATAGTTATTCAATGTCAGCCTAAACTCAGGTTACTTCTAGGAAAACAGGATGTTTTCTTCCAAATGCTAGTCAAATGAATAGGAAGAAGACAAACAGGGAAAAGATAAAGAGTAGTTAACCGAATTGAATAACTATAGTGGAGAGTTTGTGGGTTTCATCTATAACTCTGGCAACTTGCAAAGATGCCACATTGTGTTAAACCTTAAAGCTAAGCATGGCTACGTATTAAAAAAGGACTGGTGCCTACTTGAAGAAGACAATTTACGTAGGCAGCTTTACTAGCAAACAATCCTTAATTCTTCTAGGCAGATTTGTATTAATATTTAAACATGAGCATGGTACTATTAATTAGTTTATTTGTCCACTAGAGGCTACTCACTGATCACGGGATTACATGCTTACATGATCAAGGGCTCATAAAATCAAATTCGAAATCAGATCAGATTATGAAATGCTTCTTAATCATACATAGAATGCTCCTCAAAATACATTCTTAATTCGATCTTGATCTTCCATCACCAGAACAATCCATCTTAATAAAAAATTAAACCAATTATAAGTAGATGGGTAGTACTACGACCCGTGAGCTGTGATCAAAGCAAAACATCACGCAACGTGCAACCTAACAACACTCATGACAACAATCTCATTTCAATGAACCTTCTCTAACTTTCAAACTCAGACAATAACAGTAGCCAATACTAAGGTAAATTCATGGTGCTAGTTCATCAGCAAGAAAAAAAATAAAACAGCATGAGATTGAACTCTTACCTGTCTAACAACAGATACCGCTGTGGAGCCACTATACAAGGCATCAATTTTGCGGTGGTGCTCAAGTTCTTGATCCACAGAAGCACATGTCTTAGAGTAGGCCTTCTCCCATATATTAAACCACTGCAATTTCTTATGATCCTTGTCCGTATCGGCATCAAATGTTGCCCCTGCAAGCGTCTCTTGCCAAGTGCATAGCAAGCAAGATGGCATTGACTCTCTCACCTTCTTTGACACAAAGTGACCCCATGGACCATGCCCATCAAATACCCCACAAAACATCATATCTTGTTGGCATCCAAACTCCTACATACATATTACATAAGAAGTATAAGGAAATCTGAGATTAGCATGAGATAATGACCCCTTAAAGATTGAGGGTTCGTTTGGATCGCCAACGGTTTGGCAATCCAAACAGACCCTAGGATCATTCAAAAGGAGATTGAGATTTTACCTCCCAAACAATACAGCAATCTTGGTTAATACCCTTTTCGCCCCTTTTCGTGTAGACAGAGGCGAAATTGTTGGATGATTCAACGTTTATAAAGCCGGAAGATGTGAGGATCAAGTCATTCTTCTTGGAATCTTTGATCATGTCATTCACAGCTTCTCCCCCATGGGCACTACTAAAATGCTTCCTCTTTTTGCTAGAAAACGACCTCATGAGACCATTGAACATGGATGAAATGTGACCCATCTCCCCTATGCAAGAAAATGACCCACCAAATATGTCAAGTGCTTTCACAGCTTAAATGGGCAGAGCATTAGAATCAGGAGTAGGCTTGTTTTAGGAAAAGAGCACATTGTTTTGAGTGTTTCTGAGCAACAAGCAATATTGGGATATAGGAACTAGTTTAAGCATTCAAAAGTGGATGATGAAGCTTGAAGTGATTCAAAACGCATTTACACTTATCCAAGCAAAAGCTAGCAGAGAATATACATCTTCATATGGAATTCCAACACAGCATTTCTACTCTTTCTGGGACCCTTGAAAAGAACATGTCAGAGGTTTCCCTTTTTTTTTTAAAACCCCCCATGGATATACCAAAAGACAAGAAAAGGTGGGAATTGCCCCTGATTCTTCAGGCTGGAGCCCATCATCCCTGAAAACTGAAATTGTTTTTGCTCTTCTTTACATGAAAAATCCCTCTTCTGAAAAATCTAAGGCTGAAAACCCCCAAAGAAAACATCTTTAGGTTGCCTTTAGTTAAAAGATCAAGTCAAATCATTCATAGATTACACCCAAAATTTTATTGTAATTCCTCATAAAAACACCCCTAAACAGGAGATGGATTGAAGCCTTTTGTTCATACCTTTTTTCTAATATGCGAGTATGCAACGAGAGGGATGAAGAGAGAAGACTGAGAATTGATTGCCGGAATGTGACGTCATCGCTAGAAAGTGAGTAGCTTTCGCCGGAAAACGAGAGCGGAAGTAGACGAAGGGAGGCGATTCGGAAGAAGATGGGGAGGGAGATCAAACTCCATGCTCGGATTATTTAGCTCGGCTTCCTTCAATTTTTTGAAAATTCTATTATTGGTTTCTGTAAGTCTAGTGAAGAAGACACCTTAAGCTTAGCAGCTTTAATATCATTTTCCTCCATGAAAGATCCTCCGAATTTTGGAAGAGCAGATTTACGTCTTCTTATTTTTTAATATATATTTTTTTAACGTCTTGTTTTTTTTTAAAATAATTGTTAGTTTTGTTTTGGTAAGTTAACAAATGCTAACTTATCAGGAGTATTAAGATTCGTGTGTTAGGGAATTTATAAATTTAACACCCATTTGCTCAAAAAAAAAAGAAAAAAGAATTTAACACCCATAGACAGCTAGGGAAAATTAAGAAACAAAAGTATATAATGTAGTGTGTGTTCGGCAAAAGCTTATTGGAGCTTATTGGAGCTTATGATAGCTTATTGAAATAAATAAGCTTGCAAGGAGGTGTTCGGCAAGAGTAGATTATGATAGCTTATTCTAACTTATAGTAGCTTATTTTTTGCTAAAAATTTAAGTTCCTCATGTGTAGATTATCCAGCTTATGGTAGCTTATTCCCATTTTCTCCAAATTTATATAGGTGGGTCCATACCCCTCATCTTTCTGTCTTCTCCCTCCTCAATACCCTTTTCGTCATTTTACCCTCTACTTTTATCAACAATCAGCTTGTTTTACCGAACACCCGTTAGCTTACTAGAAATTGCCAGCCTTTAAAATCAGTTACGAATTTCAGCTAGAAATATAAGCTTCAGTTACAAAAAGCTTCAGTTACCATTTCAGCTTGATTTCAGTTAGTTTTACCGAACAGAGCCGTATGCATTTTGATCAATGTAAAACATTCTACTCAAAATATCGATTTCATTAGTGAAAATGAAGAGTAATCAAGATATTTTCGCTTTAATTGATTTTAAAAAAGAAGATATTTTCGCTTTTATTGAACAAGTCCAGAAATATCAATTTATTGGTTTTTAATAGATTTTTCTAACCGGTTGAGTATGCTTTTTTCTATGAACTAAAATCTTCATAAAATAATAAAAATAATAGTAATTCTCTTAGACCAAAATAATAATAATTAACACTAAGCAAGTTAACATGAATAAAATGTTTTCATTTTAAACCTTTTAATATATGCCAGGTTTAGCGGTCAAAATCGGGTTTTATTGATGTATTGTTGGAGAATAATTGAACTTGTGAATTAAGATAGAAGATTTTAGTTTAAGCAATTTCCAACACAGATTAATTATGTCGCTCTATGCATAAGCTTGAGGATACATTAATCATCATCAAATCATATTCCATTCTAATTAAGTACAATTTCAATCATATATTATGTGGTCCATGGGTTTACTTCAAACTTGCCAATGATCGACATTGATATATTTTCCGGCTATCACATGTTCAAATCCTTTTTATGGCCATGTTCTACGTCCCTTACTCCCTTATGCCAACAATACATACTGTAGTTCTCTCTCCCTATAAAATACAAAAATAGACACAATTGATATTGTAAAATATTTGGATGATTTTGCTGGCCAAACACTGTTGATCTGTTCAAAAATCTATACTGAAATAATAATCAAAATAAACGACACAACATGAACAAGAGGAATCAAGTAACTTACACGCTAACCTGTCATACAATAACTTGCATATAATAACAACAGCAACTAATAATGACAATGATGATAAAAACTTGTATTGTTATATTACGAAATATTATCAACCACATACATGGCTGACTATATTCCCGGTTTATGATTTTTGTTTAGTGCGCCCGGTTCATCCTTATTTCTGGGTTGAACCGGTTCGTGGGTATCATGGATCTTATGATTTTTTTGGGGGGGTTGAAGTCATGGAGATTATGATTAAAAATAGAGGGTGAAGTAATTTTTGATTAATTAAGTGATTAAGTCGGCATTAAGGACACCATCACAACATGTGGATGTTACCTACTAATCCGTCCCTCAGCTTTGAGTAATTTGTGTCGACGGCGTTTTGGGCGGCTAACACTACGTTAACCACTTCCTAAGAAGTCGTATACTTAAACAAATATAATCAACTCCTTTCTCATGTTTTTTAATTACTCAGCTAATTTAGCCTGATAATGTAGTTTAAGCTATTTTTTGGTTGATGTTTCGGTGTAAGGTACAAGACCCAACTTTTTATAATCCTCCATATAAAGATACATTGCATGATGACGGATGACCTATCTAATACTAGTACTTTATAAACTTCAAACTGTAGAAGATGTCATAAGAAGTTGATTATAGATTAGTACAAGTTATAAGAGATAACACTGATTAAGGCATGAGCCAAAGTAAAACCGCATCAATATTTATGTTGCACCGTATGACACCAGTTTCACCCTTCCCTTTATGAGCTAGCTCAATCGTCCCTTTTATCTTCATCATCTTTTCCAAATTATTGCATCATAATTCAAAAGAGAAGCTTGGAGAAACATAGTGATATACTAATGCTAAAAGGATGCATTATTATTTTTCCAATTGTAGAAGGTTGAGCAACGTTAAAGTATTCGGCATATTATTGCTCCTTTTGGTAGTATTCTACTATTTTGCATATTAATTCAATTGTTTTGTGTAGTGTCCAATAGACCATGACCATGTGACATCGTACATACTTTAAAAACAGGGAAGAAAATTAGGTGGCCAAAAATTGCTTTTATGATTTATGTTTCATCAATTCATACAGTTAGTTTTATTATACAGTACTTTTTAAAACTTTTCTAACGTTGACCTTATAAAATACATTATTCCGTCTTAGACGTAACACGAAGACCTAAACTCAACCAAAAAAAGGAAACACGAAGAACTACAAGAAGAAAAACTGACAGAAGAAAAGAAAAATAAATAATAGCAATACGTATATAGAACAATTGGACCCATTTGGAAGTTGGGCCGGCCCACCTGAAAAAATACCAGCTCAGGATGGCCCAAATCATCTGTGTAAATAGCTCGAGCTGCGCGAATTAAACATACGAGCAGCTCTAGCAACCACAAAACTCTACTGTTGGTTGCCCCTTTCAATGTACCAAATATCAAAAGGGCAAGAAGACACAAGATCCTTTCAATTACCATATCAGCAGAATAGAATAGAGTCAACACACAAAGACCCAGCCTTGAATTTCAAATCCAGAAAAGCACTCCACAATACCACTAGTGCATAACACCACACCCAGACTTAAGTTGTTAACCAAAAACATAGCCACCATATTAATTGGCAAATGCCATGGCCACACACCAGCCAAATCAAAGCACAATCATACCTCTACAGGCCATTTACAGTAGAATAACACATTACTTCTAGCAATCAACTAAAAAACCAAAACAGAGAGATTTTACCCAACCACCAAAAGGGTGTGCAGAATGCTTCAAAGGGCCTCCCCACCTCTAGTTTACTACCTCAGTGGATACCTGAAAACAAGCAACATATTTCCATTTAAGTGTTGTCAGCAGGGTAAACAGAACTAGTTTACAAAATGATTTTTAGAATCAGTCAAAAACAACTTACTTCAATTCTTTTTGCATGCCTATTTCTCATCCTCCGCACATACGTCCGCAACTACTGTCTGTTCTACAACACACGTGGATGTACTAAATTGTACCTGCTCAGTGCTACTAGGTTCACCGCCTTGGCCAACACTCACATTTAATTCCACCTCGAATTTCTGAAGAAAGTTCAGCTAAGCTTGGTCAGGAAAAGAGTCTAAAGATGGTCAAATTATATACTAAAAAAAGGACAGAATCCAGTTTCAGTTTACTTACATCAGCCTTTGTATATGAAATAAAAGTTTCTTCTTGCACAGTGTATGTCTCCAAATCCACACTACAAAACATGAGTGCACAAAATTTGATTAGTTTGAATATAATATCATTCTTGAAATGGCATCATAGAAGATGAAGGAAAAGAAATTCTACCGGTTGGAAGTGGCATCTACAGGAGAATTAACAATTTCAGCTTCGTTTTGCCTCCTCTTCTTGACACTTTCTGGTTGTCCATCTAGCAGAACATCATTTTCAGCATCAACCTCAGAATGTGTACAATCTTTTCGTTTACGTTGAGCAACAATTTTGTCTCTCTGAGTATCCTGCACTCTTTCAGCATTGTCACTGATGGAAGGCACCTCATGAATCACTTTTGGTTCTTCAAGAACCGAGGGCCTAAACCGCCTAGCATCATCAGATGACTTCTCCTCATGTCTTAAAGAATGGTCATTAGGGGAGTTCTTAAGTATCTTTGAGGCATAATGTTTGATCCAGGAAAATGAGGAACCAGGTGGAGAAGCACATTCAATATTGGAAATTTCTACAGCACTTTTACCTTTCTTATCTGAGTCAACACGACACTTAAGAGGTCCTGCAGACATTTCAGAGACAACAAAACTATCAGCAGGAATTTTCAAGTCCTCAAGTTTTTCCAAGTGTTCAATCTGAGAATATATGAAATTCCTATCAACTTGCAACATCTCCCGCTGTTTCTTTAATTTCTGCCTTTGCATATCAAGTTCTTCAATCAAACTAGTCAGCTCTGACCATTCCCTGACTCTCCTCTCATGATCCAAACTGACCTCCAATCTCTCAGTTTCAAGCCTTCTCTTGTCTGCATTTACTTGTTCTTGTTCTTTCGCAACAACTTCTTTCAACGATCTGATAACTTCAAGCTCTTTCTTTTTCTCTTCCTCAAGTAGTTCCTCTTTTTCTTTCAAGTAGCTTTCAATTTCTTCTCGTCTCTTCACAGCACAATCCTCCAGCTCTTTCTTTCTTAACTCAATGTCCAACAAGAAATCGTCATGCTCCTTCTGAATCTTTGTAAACCATTCAGACCTTTCATGCTGAATCTCCTTCAAGAAGTTTTCCCGATCATAAGTAAGTGATTCACTATCTTGCTTGTACTGGTCACGCAATGCAGCTTTCTCTAAGTTCAAGCTATCACGCTCAGCCTTGAGGTACTTCAAAATAGTTGACTTCTCTTCATCAATGTGTTCCTTTTCCCTTCGTAATTCCTCCCTTTTCTCATCAATCAACTCCCATTCAGATTCGAATTTTGACTTTTCAACCTTTAGCTTGTCAGCCTCAGCCTCAAATTCCATTTTTTGGGACCTTACAAAATCAATTTCCTCCTTTAATTTGGTTTCGAGAAGTAACAATTCTGTTGTTTCAACCTTCTGCACCTCAAGAGAGGTTTCAGCACTATTTATTTCTCTACTCTTCTCATCAAGTGATTGCAAAGTCTCATTCTTCATACGCTCAAATTCTTCTTTCTCCCTTTGTAAGGCAAGTCTTGTTGACTCAGTTTCTTCTTCAATCTTGTTCAATCTACTTTCTTTATCATTCAATGATCGCATCTTTTCTTCCAAATATTTGTCCTTCTCTGCAAGCTCTTTAGATTGAACCTCTGACTCTTGCAATTTCTCATTTATCAAGTCTTCATGCAGCTTAAGATTTAACTCATTAAGCTCCCAAGCTCTTCTTTTGCCCTCAAGTTCTTCCTCCACTAACCTACGTTTCTCCCCCAACTCCAATTCCAATTCAGTCATTCTTGTTTTGAAGGTATTTTCATGATGAGCCATCAACCTCTTCAAATCATCCTGCAAACTCGTCCAATATACTGTTTAGTAAAAGACGCAGGTAATTCTAAACATCTTAAAATTTTCAGTAAGAGAATTTGAAATGACAAAACTGTATGAGAACATATAAGGAAATACTGGACACATACATGTTCCTTTGCTAAGGTCTTTTTCTGTGAAGCAAGCAACTCTTCTTCTTTCTTGATTATCGAAAACTCCTTTTCATTTAAAACCTACAGCAGAAAGTCGATTAAGTAAGTACTTTAAACATGAGTAGCAATTTGGATTAAAAGGCAATACACTAATATGAACAAAAACAGCAAGAAGCAAAATAACCTTCTCCCTTTCAGAAAGAGATGTGACTTTCAATTCCAAGTCAGATTCTTTGTTCATTAAATCCTTCCACTTTATTGAAATGCTTTCTCTCATGGTATCCAACTCCTTTTGAAGCTTGTCCATTTCTTGGGACCTACTAAGCATGTCAGCTTCTCTTCTATTAAGTAAAGATTGGCTGTCAAGCAACTTCTCCTGAGCTTGACTCAAGCTTTTTTGCCTTTCAGACAATGATTGTCTTTCAAGTAGCATTTCTTGCTCTCTTGCTTCACAACTATGAGACAATACCAAGTCTTACATGAGTGTCACTAAAAATTCATGAGGCCCAAACTAAAACTATTAGAAGAAAGAGAAAATCGCATGGAATTTACAAGTTAATGCTAAAAAAGAAAGTTATAAACTAACTCAGATGTAAAGGATGTGATTCGACGGCGTAAATCATCTTCTCGTGCTTCTACTTCATGAAGTTTTCTTTCTGCAGCGCGGTTGTATCGATTAGCTTCATCTTGCAAGGATTCTGCAGCACGCAGCTTGACCTCAGCCTCTGAGTATTTCATCTGAGCGTCCTCATACATTTTATTTGCTTCAGCAAACTTAGTCTCAGCTGCTACCTTCACTTCAGCACACTCAACTCGCATTTCATGCAAGGCTTTCTCAAGCTGCAAAAGATAAAGAACTGACTCTTTGAACTGAAAAGAAGTTTGTTACTGAAAACCTAAAAAACAAGCCTGATAGACTTACATTAGCAACACAGTTCTGCTCAACTCCTAAAGCCTTCTTCAAATTATCCTCCCGTTTCTTTGCTTCAGCTATAGCAGATGATATTGCTGCTTGATCACGTTTCTGATATACGCTAGATGATTCGACTGACAACTTAGCTTCATCATATTTGGATTCCCACTCTTTCCTTTCTAGAATTAGGAGACCCATGTTATGTTGCAGGTCATAGATCTACAAACAAAAAAAAAGGCAGTGCTTATCAAACCCTTTGTTGAAAAACAGCCACCGCGCTTATCAAACCCTTCGTTGGACAGCAGCCACCAACTCTTAAACAACATATACATAGTTTTAAAAGAACCGAATGAATGGTATAATAAAACCCAATCCAGTTAAAGCATTATATGAAAAAGGAATCACAACGATTGTACGCTCACGCTGGATTTCAAGCACACTATAGTGTTTCTATATAGAGATGGGTGAGTAAAGTAAATGAAGCAGTGAAAACTACATCGGTAGTAATATTCCAAAAACTAGTTGATAACAAAAGCCGGGTTCTTGACAACATTCCAAAAATTCAGAAACTCAAGAGTCTATTAGCTATGCGGTAGACAATCAGCCTCACAAGGGGCAAATTTGTTCCATTCACAATTTCACATACTTTGTTATGGAAATATATATAATGCCCCTTAACCATTACCAATTAAGAGCTGATCAATTGTATTTAGGTTTGATTACTGTTAGCATAAGAGTAACTTTCTCTCACAAATATTGCAGACATTAACTGAAACCAATAAAGGCCTCGCTTTGAGCCAATCGAGAGCCCCTATTGAACTCAAAACTCAGCAGACACCGAAAAACACTCACTACTCGAAGCATAGAAGCTAAAGAAATCAACACAAGAAGAGTTCTTCAAGCATCCAATTGAGAAAGAAATTGGCGACATAAAGAAAGGTAAACGGCAAACCATCAAACGGACATACCTCAGCTTCAAGCTTGGCGATATAGGCGATAAGAGCGGCCTTATCTCTCCTCTTGATCGACTCCTCGTCAAGGCCCGAATCCCGAAGCCGTCGCCAGATCGACTCATCGGAAAGCGGTGTACGAGCGGAGGTCAACGGCGAGGAGATGTCAAGGACCCTACCTCCGGGAGTAATCGACGGCGTCCGAATCGGAAAAGGCGACACAGCCAATCGGTCCTGCTGTGACCTAGCCATTGTTCCTTCCTTGGAACGATTCTCCTCTGTTTTCCCCAAATCGACGTTTGTAGAAGGAAAGTTTCTAGCTTTTTCCGAGTGCGAAGGAGAAGGAGAGTGGTAGATTCGACTATGGCGGTGGAGAAATTCTGACGGAGACGGGGAGGAAAAGGAGAGATAGTGCAGGAGCGTGGGTTGAAAGTTGAAACCTTGAAATTGCTTTTTTTTTTTTTTTTTTTGGTTTAGGTGTCCTTCTTTTTAGCTTTTGAATTTTCCTTTTTTTAACGAGCATGTAAATTTCAATTGAGCAACGGCGCCCTTGTGCCTTTCGATTTCGGTTCACACTAACCGCGTCGTTTTAACGCTGGCGGGGCAAGTCCATAATTATATCCCCCGCAACCACTTTCCATTTAATGCAAATTCCTTACTCGTAAAAGGAAACCATGGCATCTTTGTTTCCAATAATTTCTAGGTCATGAATATCGTTAAAAAATTAGTTAAATTACATTTTAACACTAGTATGATTGTTTAGCATATTTATTAGTTAAATAAAATATAAAGTATTCTTTAAGATAATATTGTATTTTTTATTAGTTAAATGAAAGAAATAAAAGTAATAAATGTTGAATTCTTCATAATAGATAAAATGTTGGTATTAAATAATAATTACTAATCAATATTATATTATAAAAACCGACCGTTTTTTAGCCACCACGTTGATTTTGGCCCCACTGCATCTTTGATAAAAATAGCTTTTATACATTTTTTAAATAATTTTTTGGGGACAAATTTCAACCACAAGATACTCTGTCCAAGTGCATTTCAGAGTACATGTTGAAAATCAACCATAAGTTCCATTAGTACTTCAAGAAACAGTTCTTTAAGAATTACTCTCCCACACTACATATGTATACCAGTATATGCACTATGCTCATAACAAAACACACCCAAATAAAAACATAAATGAAGGTCTTGAAGAGCAAAGTCTTTGAATACACACACCAACCACCATGAAGACTTAGTACATTTTTAAGTTGATGTGTTTGCTTCCTCAATCCCAAAATATTAGGCTTTTTTTATGCAGATAATATTTTTGTCTTAAACCTGGATGCCAAGACCTCACTCAATACTTGATGAATTTGAATAATCACCCTTTACCTACAACAACTACCTACAGATCCAACTCTCAATCCCAAAATATTAGGCTTTTTTTATGCAGATAACTGTTGTGTTCCGAGTTTCACAATTAGAAAGGTTCAAACGTAAATGAAAAGCTTATATAGTACAAATACAAGGAATAATGATGAGCATAAAAGAAATACACACAGGAATTGGAGTTCAGCTTAATTTATGGAACAGATTATTCTACGGAGTGAGCAGTTTGTGATGCCTCCAAACACGAACAGGCAGTCAGGCAAGTTCGACATCGATTCGAAGCACCTGCCTAGCAAACGAAAACAAGTTATGATCGATCTATCTAGCTAGTTGGTTTGACTTTTGAATAAGATTACAAATATATATCCCTTCCATATATAGAGAGAAAAAGAAAAGAGAAAGATCAATATTTGAGCAATCGAGATAATAATATAAGCTGTATAGAATAATGGAAGCTTACCGATCACAAATTAATAGAAAATGAATTTGACTGAGGGGATGTGTTGTACAATGTAATAGTCATCGTCAACACTTGATCCTCCTCCATACCCAATCATCTCGCAAAACTCTATCGGCATGTTTGTAATCTCCAACTCTTTTAGGGTAGTGATGGATCTTATACTTTGAGGAAGCCTCTTCAATTTCAAACACTCTTCGATCATCAACTTGGTGAGACGAGGCATTGCACCTTCCTCCATTATCCATTCCTCTAAACTGTATAGGCATTCCAAATAAAGTTCTTGGAGTTGTGGAAAAGCACTAGATTTACAACTTAATCTTCTCCCTTTGTAAGCTTGAACTGATAGAGTGAGGGTTTTGAGACCGGAAAGCTCCCCAAGAACTTGCATAAGGTCACATTCCCTTTCTTCTATCTTGTAAAGAGACAAATAGAGTTTTGCCAAATTAGGAGGAAACTCAAGAGGACCTCCCAACTCCCCAATCCTCAATGGACAATAAAGCAACTTGAGACTCCATAATGTTCTGCAATGCCTTATTCTCTGGGGGGGTCAAACTCCAAACCATCGGCGAGATGATGGCACTCCAAAGTATGAAGGTGGTCTTCCACGATGCTTGGACATTGATAGATGGCTTTTAACTCCTCCTTAGTTTCTGTATAGTATATGGAGAGGCTTCGAATGGTTAGGTTCAATGTTGGCAAATCTTTCACCATCCATGTGCCTGCACCACTGATCAGCGACTGCAAGTTCTTGCAGCGGCTTAGCCCGAAAGCGCGGTTGAAGGAGTTGGAGCCGCCACGCTTTAGGCACATAGGTAAAACGAGCTCCCTAAGATTCTCCATGCTACAAACGAGATCGTTGGGCACTTCCGCATTCACCCCAAGAAAATTGCACCACAAGTACAAGAGGTTTCGTAGATTTTTTATGGACTTTGGGGGCTCACGCATCTCATCGCTGAGTATGCCAAGAAATCTGAGGTGTACAAGCTTGCCTATGCACTTGGGTAGGGTACCTCCCTCGATCAACCTTCAGAACTCTCAACAGTTTGCAACGCCCTAGTTGTTATGCGTTCCTGATTATTACTTCACCATCCCCTGAGGTCCCAGTTTGGTCAAAAACAACAAATGTTCTCAAGCTTGAGTTTTCTGTAGGAAAATTTCTCCTGCAAGAATTGAATTACGCACGGGATGATGGAGGAGTATGTATATGTATGGATATGACAAATAATAATCTATATACTTCTTGAAATTATTATGAATGTGATCGCTAGTTGTGATGTGGAAATGACTTATTCTCAACGACAAATAAAATAAATTACCTCGAGTGGACTGCTAACCGTCTTGGTTGGTTCGGTTCGCTTCCAATTGCATACTCGGAAGAAATCGTCCCAACAAATTGACATTCCTCCGCCTTTTCCAAGCAAAGCGCTCGCATCAAATCATGAAGGCGAAAGTACTTGATTTGACCTCTAGGATTTCTATGGGTGACTTGAAGGATGCAACGTTGAGCTAGCTCGCTAAGCAACTGCATCCTTGTATCTTCAAGTGTTCCTTGTACCTTACCGAGTAAACTATTTGTGATAAACCCTTCAGCAACCCACATTCGGATCAAACTGTGGGCTTCAATATCGTAATCTTCCGGAAAGATTGCCAAGTATAGAAAACATGGCTTCAGATATGTGGGCATATCAAGATAGCTCAGCTCGAGCATATTCTCAACATATCCATAATTGGGGTTCCCTTTTCCTTTGAGAATGATCTCGCTACAAGCCTGCTCACTGATCTCCTCCCATTCATACAGTTCTTGCTTTGTTCGTAAGACACCGGCAAGAGTTACAATTGCAGGAGGTAAGCCTGGACATTCTTTTAGCATTTGTCTACCCAACTTCTCATATCGATCATCACTCTTTTTCAATGTTGCAAGGTCGTCCCTCCATTGCAACCTTGCTAAACAACTCCCACTTACGATCCTCGTTGAGGGGTTTTGGCTCATGGATGATGCATTTGTTGTCTACATATGGAGGGACACCTTTTATTCGAGTTGTGAGTATAACCCTACAACCAACTTTCTTAGCAGGTCCTAACATTGAATAAATATCATCCCAAGCTTCCTTATTCCAAATGTCATCAAGAACCACTAAACACTGTCTATCCTTCATAAAGTCATGAAACTCTTTCAATAGTTCACCTTCATTAGAAGGAATAGTCTCTTTATCTCCCTTTATTTGCTTTAATACACGCCGGAAGAGATCAATTCTACCCCATTTCTGAGATACGGAAACAAATGCTCCATGAGGGAACACGCTTGCGACTCTGTTATGTCGAAAAAGTTGAGTAGTTAGAGTGGATTTACTTGCACCTCCTGTTCCAACAATGCCGAGGACTGTGAAATCAAGATTGAGGTTTGTAAGGTGGTTCGCGAGTTCGGTAATAACACCGTCAATCCCCACGACAACTCCATCGTCAAGGTGGATGAAGTTTTCGGCTGGGGGAGTGTGTGATGAGCTCGATCCAATGTTAGAATCTCCAAGTTGTTGGGAGCCACCTCCGTCGTTTGTTGGCACATTCACACCAAATGTTTGGAGTCTCTCTCGGGCGTCTTTTATTTCTTGTTGGATGGCCTCTATCTCCATTCTTAACATATGGAGTGGATAAGAATGAGATGCAATGCAAGAAAGTTTGAAGAAGATTTTCTTCATGTTAACCTTTGCTCCCACATCGACAATGTAGGTGCCAATTGCATCCTCAGCACGAAAAGCCAGCTCTCGTATTTTCTTCGCGAAAATACGAAGTTGGCCATTGATGCAACCCAGGCCCGAGCCCGGATCGATCGTGGCTAGACCAAGACCATGACATCCACCTTGGGTCCCGGCATGTGCATTTCCACCCAGCTGAGCTTGGACTCGACCTCAGCAAGTCCGGCTTTGTCTCCAGAAGGGTCAGCCCCGACCAAGCCAAGGTCGTCCGCGACCTTCTCCTAAGAGTTCCCTCCATGGTGAACTAGGTCGGCTGCGACCCCCCTCTGGCGGACATCCGCGACTTCGGTTTCGAATTCCTTTCGAACCACCTATCCTTAATTAGATTTCTTTTATTTTTTTAAGTCAAGTTATTATTTTAGGATAGTGACTTGACTTAATATTAAATAGCTTGTTTCCTTTTATTTGATATCTTTTATTTTAGAAAATTTTGTAACAAACCATATCTATATCTTTCCAAAGATAAAGATATGATTTGCTAGATTTATATCTTTCCTATTAAGAGACCTAGGGGGCACAAAATTCCCTCTTTAAATACTCTTGTAATTCCTTTCATTAAGTTTATGCAATTACAATATTGAATTCCCTAAAGTAAAGTTGAGTTACTCCTTCTTCTCGGGATACCGTTGCATCAAACCCTACGTTCGTCCATAGTCGAACATCATCAATCGCTTCCGCATCACTTGTTACTTCATCAATCCATCATTTAATCAAGGGAAAACGCACTTACACCTATGATCTCGATCGGGACATTCGTGTTCTTGTCGACCAAGAGGGGCAAGGACGCAGCAACCATCTTCTTTGACGATGCTGGGATTTGCATCCACTCTTTGTAGGAGCTCCTACATGCACTCCAAATCACTTTGAAGGTGACGAACAAGGTCTTCGACGCCGTACAAATATCAGCCTTCTTCAATCAACGAAGAACCGATCCATTTGACTGCACCGGCAGCCATTGATGCATCAACCATGGATGGTGTTTACTTTTGAGCTTCAAATGTGGCTAGGGTTTAGCCATACTTTATTCTACACAAATGATAACTTTTTATGCGTTCCCTCCAGGTTGTATTTCAATCATTTACACTTTATTCTACAGATGCAAGGCAACTAATCAAAATAAATAACTTGTAACGGTAGGCAAAGGCAGTCATACGCTTCTTCTTACGCCTCGGGTTGGCCATACTCTCTTGCTCCCTTTCCCAACCATATTCGGGTTGTCGGGCAGCCTCCTCATGAGGCGCATAGAGGACTTCCTCGAGGTACTCCATTAGATCCATTTGACTGCACCGGCAGCCGTTGATGCATCAACCATGGATGGTGTTTACTTTTGAGCTTCAAATGTGGCTAGGGTTTGTGTTTAATGGGGAAAGCTTGGCTTGCTAGCTCTGCTCGGAATTTGAGTTCAGAAAACTGGCAGGCCTAGACCGCCTAGTGTACAGATCTCCGTGATAATGAGATGACACTTTGTGGTTGGTACTCATTAAGACGACCTGCAAGACTTGATAATGTAGGGTATGGTCAGTCTTATGATCGTACGATCAAACAATTTTTTTAATCATATTTATGTAATATTGCAAATGGTACGGTGTAGATCTTTTTGAATTTATTTTGCAAATTATATATTTTTATATGATTTATTCGGGTGAAAACTTTTATTATGTTATAAACTGAAAACGTGAACAAAATAGATATATACGTGAACAGCATGAAAAAATATGTGAACAAACTTTTATTAGTACACAGCGATATTCATCATATGCATCACCTCTTTCATTAGATCGTAGTACAATTTGATTGTCTTCCATGGGAGATCGAGTTTGAATTTTGAATTGATTGTCGTGCACGAAACCTTCGCTTTTTCGCTGAAAATAGAGAAGCTGTTTTTTTGGAGGAAGAGTTAATTAAAATCGCTGCGCGATTTTAATAAGCTCTTGCGAGCTTTTATAGGGCTATTTTCACGCGCGTTCCACGCGCGCTAGCGCGCCGTTGGATCTGGAAGATCCAATGGTTGTTATTTGGTCTTAAGTCTCTCTTAGAGACCCATACGCACGTGAACCGCCCCATATATATGTATGCTAAGTGCGCGCATATGAATAATAAGATAGGATAAGATATCCATTTTTTAACTAACATCCTAAAAAAATGCATAAATCATTTAAAAAATAATAATAAAATCCTCTAAGTAACTTAACTAGCATATACATTTTCCCATAGAATATACATAATCGATATAATAGCTAGCATATTATTTCGATAAGTTAAAGATTTGACGGTAAAAAAAATATTTTATTTTGAAATCACGGTTTGATAATGTATATCCCATTTGAAAACAAATTTTCACTTTAGTTATTTTAAAATTTTCCAAGCATAGATTTAAAAAATACAAACTTAGTACTTAAAATAAATTGAAATCATGTCAAAATTTCACAAATAAATTATCTTGATTTATTCTAACATAATATGCTACCAATCATTTTTGTCTTAATAACAACACGTGTCATTATATAAGTAAAAGGCCAAACTTTACTTTGGCTTTCCTCGTGACCGACCTTCACTTATTTATACCTCTTTTGATTGAGGGCACTATTCCTAGATCCAACGAGTTTTTTAAACCTTAATATCTAGTCTAGTGTTCTTGCACTTTCAAGTTCAACAAAAATGAAGTATACCATTGGGGTGTGTGGAGGCTGGTTAACCTTAGTACTTATCTAACCCTAAACAAAAATGAAGTATTAGTTAATAGGACTAAATTTGTATCTTTTTTTTGGGTAGTGTGATTGAAACTGGGAGTATATTTACCAATGGGTCAAACTCTTGGTCATCCTAAATATAAAACTGAGCAAGAGTTCACCACTTTCCCAAAGAAGATTTACTATTTACTATTTAACCATTTTTGTCTCCATAACAACACGTGTCTTTAATAATTTTATTCTGGCCAAACTTTATTCTGCCCTTCCTCGTGACCGACCTTCACCTGTTTACACATCTTTTGTGCAAATTTAATAATTTTTTATTATATCTCTTCTTCCAAAGCCATTTTTGGCCTACCGTTGTTACTACTCTGAGCGGATTTTCTGTGTATAAAATAAAAGCAATTATATCTGGTCCATTCAAATATCTATATATTAGAAACAATGGGTCAAACTTTTGGTCATCCTAAATATAAAACTGAATTTACTATTTACTATCCAACCATTTTTGTCTCCATAACAGCACGTGTCTTTAATAAATTTATTCTGGCCTTTCTCGTGACCGACCTTCGCCTGTTTACACCTCTTTTATGCAAATTTAATAATTTTTTATTATATCTCTCCTTCCAAGGCCATTTTTGGCCTACCGTTGTTACTGCTCTGAGCGGATTTTCTGTGTATAAAATAAAAGCAATTATATTCGGTATTCAAATATCTATATATTAGAAACAATGGGTCAAACTTTTGGTCATCCTAAATATAAAACTGAATTTACTATTTATTATCCAACCATTTTTGTCTCCATAACAACACGTGTCTTTAATAATTTTATTCTGGCCAAACTTTATTTTGGCCTTCTTCGTGACCGACCTTCATCTGTTTACACTTCTTTTGTGCAAATTTAATACGAAATAATTTTTTATTATATCTCTCATTCCAAGACCATTTTACCTACCGTTGTTACTGCTCTGAGCGGATTTTTTGTTTATAAAATAAAAGCAATCATATACGGTCTATTCAAATATCTGTATATTAGAAACAACCAATTATGTAAAATTATTTTTAAAAACCTATTTTATTAATTAAATTTAAAACTCTAACATAAACGTTAACCTTCATAAAAAAAATAGAAATAAAATTAATGTGAACTACTATTTGAAAACCGACCAATGCACTAGTATTTCTGTATTTGTACCCAAGAAAGATCTATTATTACCTTATCGATCTGAAATTCTGAAATCACAGTCAATCTTGTCCGCAAAGGTAAGACCGTGGGGGCTTATATGTAAATAGAAGCGGAAGTGTACGGAGATCCAACGGTGATGCTTAGCTCTTCAAATATCAGACGGTCAGAAACGTATCAATATCAACTACAAAAAAGTTAATATCATTGCCCCCAGAAATTATTTTTTTATTCTTATAAAAAGAAATTATAAGAAGCTTTCTGCCCCCAGAAAACTCCTTCGGAACAAAATTTTCCGGTGCATCCTTTCTATCTGCTCTCAGGTACCAAACCCTTCACCCCTCTCTATCTCTTTCCCCAATCTCATCTTATGTGTAAAGCTCGATATTATTCCTTCTTTTCTCGATCCTTTGCCGCTTTCGCGAAAAAGCAATGTGAATTTGTGCATATCAATTCGTTCTCTTTTGTTGGTGGATTTTTCCTGTATTAATTGTTGGTTGAATTGACCATGGCTCTGAGGGTTTAAATTCACTAGCCTATACAGATTCGAGTTTGGCTGGGTATGGATTGGTATTGATTTGACCAATTGCGTCTTGTTTGATTGGTGGATTGTTGCCTTGAACTGAGTTTTCTGGAGTAGGTGCATGATTCTCGTTTTTGTTTTCTTTTTAATGGCCTTTTGTGCTTGATCAGTGATGGTGAGGGAGTGAGTATCCTCATGTATAATTAGAGACTCTTTCAGGTTTTGTAGCCCTAGTTTTTCTTTCCTGTTGTGTTATCCTGTTTCAATAGCTTAGATTTGAAACTGATTTGGTCTATCTTTTGCTTGGAGCTTCAGAATTGAGTGACAATTGATGGGGGTTTTACTTGCAATGTTGAATAATTGAAGAAATCTGAGCTATCTTCTGTATACTTTGCTTTAATGACTTTGAGATCAAGCAAAAGAGTTTTAGCTACATCATATGATAAAGAGGTTTTCCTTAATTTTAGCAGAATATGAGATTTTAGTTGTTGCTTGTGATTTATTCTTCATCATCAGGTAGATTCCTCGGCATGTTAGACTTGTTAAGCCGAGCTTGTTATGGTATATGTTAGAGTTACTTTCTTCTGAGTTTTCGTGCAAATTTTTCTTCACATACCTCTTTAATGATGTATTGCTATCTGTCATGATTAGTTTTCCTAATTAGTGTACTAGTGATATTGTTATCTTCACATACCTCTTTGATGATGTATATGCTATCTGTCATGATTATTTTTCCTAATTAGTGTGCTAGTGATATTCAGTACGGAGTATAAAGATTGAGTTAAAATCTCACAAAATTTGTTTCATTCTTAATACTTAATAGGATGCAGAATGTTGTTTGATTTACTTATAAATTATGTTCAGTGCACAAATCATGCATGTTAGGAAATAGTTTGAGGAAGAGTATATAGGTACTATGTATCTTAGCCAGGGATTTATTCGATGCATAGAAGTTGCATATCCAGAATTTATTTGCCAGTTAATTTTGTTCTCTCTATGTTATATTTTTATCAATAACAGATGGGGAGGAGAGAGAGAATTGGTTCAAAGAAGAACAGGGAGGGACGCATTCGGGAAAGAAATTCGAAATCTGATGATTCAGATGAAGACTATATGCTAGAAGAAGATGAAACTGATGATCAGTCTGATGAGCTGGATTCGCTGGTTAATGATGCTTCAGATGAAGAAAGTTTAGGTAATTTTGTTAACGAGGAGGAAGAGGAAAATGTAACAAAGGTTGTCAGGACAAAAACTTGTAAAAGATCCATGAGGCAAGGGAAAAATGGTACTAAAAGTGCAAAGAGAAAAAGGATAACAGATGACGAAGAAGATGATGAAGACTATGAGGTAGAGGAGGAGGAGGAGGAGGATGTTGATTGCATTGATGGTAGCGGTGGTGCTAGCTTAGATAGATACGCAGGTGAGGAGGAAGAGGAGAAAATAAGAAAGGTTGCGAGGCCAAAATCCCGTAAAACATCCTCTGGACAAACAAGAAATGGGTTTAGAAGCTTTGGAATAAGAAAAAGGATGCCAGATGACGAAGAAGAGGATGACGAGGACTATGAGGAAGATAATGATGTTGAAGCTGATAGTTTTGATGATGTCAGTGTAGGCAGTTTTGTAGATGAGGCGGAAGAGGAGAATGCCAGAAAGGCTGTCAGGACAGAATCTCGTAAAAGATCAACTGGGCAATGGGGAAATGGGACTACAAGTTCAAGAAAGAGAAATGATGAAGTCTATGATGATGAGGAGGAGAATAACGATAATGGTGTTGATAGTATTGATGGTAGTGATCATCGTGTTTGCGCTGCTGGTTCTGTTGGTCATGTTAGTGATGACGATGATGATGAAGAGTATGACTTTGAAGACGATGATGATGATGATGACGACGACGAGTTCACTCCAGAGGAGCTTGACTTTTTGGATGAGGAAGAAGACCCTATATCCCCGAAGGGGAAAAAAGACTCAGTGAGAAGCCAAAAAAGAAAAACTGGTGCAAAGCTTCTAAAAAGGCCTCAAAAAAATAAAAAACAAGGAAGAAGTAGATCAAGTAAAGTTACCTCGAGTAGAAGTAGAAAATCCATAAAACGGGCTCTGTCTGTAAGAGGTAGATGCAAGAGAAGGTCCATACATCGAAAGAAAAAAGCAAAGCCGTGTTCTGATTCAGATTTTGCTGTCTCTGAACCATCCGACTATGATTTCACCATTTCTGAAGAAGAGCGTGAACAGGTGAGAGAAGCCAATGAGTTTTGCAAGAGACAAAGGTCAAATCAAGGCGAACAATATATAGCTGTTAATCAGCTGAAGAAATTTCCTAGAAGAAAGGGAAAAGAGAAGGTTGAGGAGGAGATGAAGAGTGATGTGGGGAAGCCGGTCTGTGGTATATGCCTAACAGAAGAAGGTAAAAACACTATTCGTGGGACATTAGACTGCTGCGTCCATTTCTTCTGTTTTGCTTGCATTATGGAGTGGTCAAAAGTAGAATCTCGGTGTCCTCTTTGCAAACAAAGATTTTACACAATCAGCAAACCTGCGAGAAGTTCTACCAGGGTTGATCTGAGGAACGTAGTGATACATGTTCCCGAGCGTGATCAGGTAAATTTTGCAGTAAACTTGGAAACTAATCCTGTATATGTATGTTATCCTTTTCCATGGTTTTTGACTTCGATCCATATGCAGGTCTACCAACTTTCTGAAGAGGAGCTTAGAGATTATCTTGACTCATATGAAAATGTGTTCTGTACCGAATGCCATGAAGGAGGAGATGATGATCTGATGTTACTATGTGATCTCTGTAATTCACCTTCTCACACATATTGTGTTGGCCTTGGACGAGAGGTGCCAGATGGCAACTGGTATTGTGAAGGTTGTCGGCCTACTGTTCTTGGATCAACAACTTCACAGCCTCAGGATCTCACACCCCCTCAAAGATTAAACAACAATTCCTCCATTGAACCCACATTTGAGAACATGGCTGAAATAGACCTCAATATCACAATACCAGAGACACCAATAACTCCAGTGAATGAGTTCTTCACATCACCACGACAAATCCCAGCCTCAGGTGTAAACCCTCAAGCACCTTCTCCTGTATCTGGTGTGGGTGTCTCAACTCTTTTTGGAAGACGAAGGGTGCACCGTTTACAGTATCTTCGGTCCAGTAGTAGGCTAAGCCAGATGGCTGTGATCGTTGACAGAGCTACACAATCATCATCCATTGAGGCTCCTACTGTAGATGTAGGCACATCCTACACTGCTGAATACGTCGATCGGTTGCATGAAAACCCAATCAACCTTGGTCAAAATAGGGAAAGTTTTCCTGGAAGACTAAGCAGCCTCATGAGAGGGCAGCCTCAGGCATTTCAGGCCCCTTCTGTTGCTGATATCTCAGCTTATAATTGCAGTCAAGTTGGTAGGGTTGGTAATTTAGAGCTTAATTATGCAACAGGGCGTGAATTCTTGCAACCCTGCACAAGCAGATTGAATTTGGGATTCGAGACTAGCACGTCTACTATGTTGAATCAAAATGTAGTGAGACAGCAAGTACATGCATTGGTGAAAGGCCACTTGAAAAACCTATGCAGAGATGCTAATATGGAATTGGGTAAGTCCTGTTTGTCCTTTCTCTCGGGTTTGGCATACAAATAACAAAGAAAACAGGCTACAATTGCAAAGTTTTGGATTACACCAGACTAGCACGTTATCTTGCATTATAATGCAGCATTGTGAAATAAATCTTTCATCTAATGTAATCCAAACGCATTGATATGTATCACTTAACCATTCCATTCTCATATAACTTGTGCAGGAGAAGACACATTCAAGCAAATCACAGTGTGTTCTACTCATACCATCTTGGCAGCATGTGGGCTTGAGCATTCCAGGACGGAGGTCCGAGAAATTCAGCCTCCAATTTGTCAACATAGTGAGGCATTGAATGGCTCACATACAAGTCTGATCAAAGGCTGTTGCCATGGCTGTTTCGATTCCTTTGTAATGGACGTGGTGATGACTATTTTTATGGATGACAGAGCGAAAGCGCCAGAACAGTTAAGTTTCAGAAACTATTGACTTCACATATTCTTCATTTGTTGTAGAAATTAGGGGGAACATTTTTGCTGTTCATCCAGCTGTGGTTAGAACAGATTCTTCTTGTTTATAGGTTGTAGGAACAATTATTACCTGATACATTACCATAAAAAAAAGGTGAAGGAAAAATCCTCTCTGTTCAATTCTTTATTCAGGGTACAAAATTTAGATGCCCCCTTTTTTTCTTGCAACAACGGGTCTTCTTATGTTTGAATCTCATTGGGAGGTATGTACAATTCCATGGGAGAGAGGTAACTAAGCTTCTTTATTAGATTCATCAACTGTTACAAATTGCGGGTTAAATAGGGTTCGACTTCACTGACATTCATAAGATCTGATGCACCTTTGTGGGGTTTTTAATATCCAATGATGAATGTTGGACATACCAGCTTTCCGAAGGACACAGTCCAGAATTTTAACAAAAAATTATAACTCTTGATGTACCACTCTGAACTTTGTTCCTTTCTGAAGCTACCACGCATTATATTCTCTACAGCGATCCCTACTGATTAAGTGGCCAAGTGGGCATAAATAGTTGTGGCCTACACTGGTTTGTATTCGTACCTTATATTGGCAAGTTACTAAATTACTTGAACGAAATCATATTTGGAAAATTATATACTCCCATTGGAATGTTTCCCACGGTTTTCCAAAAAATAAGTACAAATTACGTGCTCAAATCCCTGGGCAATGGGCATTCAATTCATTCTTGCAAATATTTGTCCTCGTCCATACATTGCCTATTTTGAATTATTTTACTACTAAAAAATCGTGTTTTGTTCCTTTGTCGGAGATGGGAAAGAGTACAAGACACGTAACAGAATCTAAGGATCTTGTGTCAAAATAGTTTTGTAGAGACAATGCTGTCACAGCATTGTCAATAATCTGCTTTCAGATTAGTTTTTGTGGGTTCTCAAATTACTTCCTAAATCATGAGACGTGTTAAGATCACTGTTGACTGTTGTGTTATTGTTCCAAACATATGATAGCAATAACTGAACATAAGGTAAAACTAAGGACTTCAAATATGATTGACATGATTTCAAGTGTCCACAAACACAGCATGATATAGCATCCTACTAATCTAACACTAACCCAATGGTTAAGTTAGAAAGGTGGGTTTACAAGTTGAAGAAAATTTATTCCTCTCAATTAAAGGAATGAGAAACCGGACGAGTCGGCAAGTTGTTGCCTGCCAGCTGAAACGACACCGTTTCATCTGGAGGAAGTGTGGCGTTTGGCCGCTGAAGACCCCCTTGTTGTAGCCGTCCCACGTGGCCGCTTTCCCGCCGTCCGATCATGCTCAAACTCAAAGCTCATCCCTTCATCGCTCACCATCTCCACAAACATCTTCTGCAGATCCTCTAGACTATCCGGCTGCCAAATCATCATCATATAATGTATTTTGTGACATTCAAAGCCAGAAGATTCCAACGATTAAAAAAAGAATCAAAATTTAATAATCCGGATCTAGGGCAAAAAAACCAATTGCATTACCTCGCCCCTTACAGTGTCCATCATGTTCAGCATCTCTTGCATGAAATCACAGAAGCCCTGTTTCAAAATTTACAAACTTCACTAAGCGACGCCGTTTTACTAAGCATTAACAAATATCAATGCGCTACTAAACGACGCCGTTTTAAGACCACACCACTCAAACAATCCAAGGCCAATCATAACACGATGGTTCTGCGGCCAAGAGCTCAAAAGAAGAACAATGCGAGATCAGGAATACGAACCTGATCTTCCTCCTCAGTCGGATCATAGAATCCAGAATCGTACATTGCTCGCTTCCCTTGATCCGATAGAACTAAAAATCGAGTTTTCCCAACAAAAACACATACAAAAGGAGCAAAATTAACGATTTTATCCGCTGATTGCGAAAATTGAGGACTCAAAAAGGGGTAAAAAACAGAGAAACCTGAATAAGCCTCCTGAATTTGCTGGAATTTGCGATTGGCTTCTCCGGCGACGGCCGATGGATTGTTCGCCCATCGATCGGGATGCCACCTCTACTCGGACAAAAATTCAACCAAAACAGAAACAGAATAACAAAATCAGGACCGGAAAACTTCCGACCGAACACAAGAACGGAAAAGAAGAGATCTGGATGTATACGAGAGCGAGCTTGCGATAGGCGGTGCGAATGTCAGAGAAGGAGGCGTCCCTTCGAAGTCCGAGAACGGAGTAGTAGCAAGAACCGTCGGATCCTCCTCCTCTGTCCATCTTCGGTTCCAAATTTCGAACCTTGTTTTCCTTTTCGTGTAGAAGAGAAAACCTAGCAGAAGAACTGAAGTAGAGATTTTTGTCCCTTGGCTAGATCATTGAGGAATTTGGGTGGAGGAAGAAGGTGCGAGAGAGAGAACAGAGGAGAGAAAGGAGAGGTGTACAAACAATGGGGGGAGAAAGAGGAGAGAGAAGAAAATATCTTCTCCCTCCGGCGATGTGAAAGGCTGGCCAAACGGCGTAGGAACCTTCGAGAAAGATGAATTGGGATGAGAAGGGCAGATATTTTTATGGTATGTTTCATAATGGGACATTGAGGATGAAATTATTTACGGTTTTAGCCTTACGCTGCCATTTTTTTAATATAGTTTTAGGCACCAAATTGGACTTGGTAAACCCATACTTATATTAAAATAATAATTGGCGTTACTTTATCATTTATACTTGAGAAATGTGATTAACTACTTTGGTTTGCTTGATCAATCCGCATTTAGCCCTAACTCAAGTCTAGCATGAATTCACAATAGAATGATGGGGTCAACCAAAACCCTTGTTGACTTGACATAACCTTAACTCAGTATTTCATCCAAATATGAAGTGACAATATCCGATTGCAAATACTTAACATAAAAGAGTATGTATTACCACTTAGGAGTACATGTTAATAACACAATCAAAATGTTGCACACCATTGTTCAAATGTGGTCACTCATTTGGTAATCCGTCTTTTTCATCCAATTTGCTTTTGATTCACCAGGTTGTCGATGATTTTTTTTTCTTGATAAAGAAAGGATTAGGGTCACCGCAAGTACTACTTGGACTCGCTTAGAGCATCCACGAAGGATGAGAACTGGTTACTAACCAGCTCTAAAGGAAATAGGGCAAACCGCCGCCCTGGAGTCACGAACCCGAGACCTCTTGGTACTACCAAGAGTGCTCAACCAGTGAGCTGTTGCGACAAACCCAGGTTGTCGATGATTGATTAGGCGCAGAATTTCCCATAGCGAACATTGAACAAGATGTGAACGAAAGGTTTTACCAGAGGGTAAATGTGGGCCTAGCCCATAATTTTCAAGTGGACAAGTTCTATAGAGTTGTTTTTCATTCAAGGTCACACAAGTGTCCGTACAACTTGCAAAACAAGATGATTTACACAAATCTGTAATTATCACACGCTTAAGTTGCTTCCTTATTCACTGTCTACACTCCTTGTGAGGTATAGCTCGATCAGGGTTGTGATTGGCATTACTAGGCAATGGATCATGATTCATGCATGTTGTGCTTGAATGAGTCAACTGAATTCAATAGGCTCAACAAAAACAAAGTACTTGCATTGCACATATTTACACATGGAAATCAACTAAAGATAGGTATAAATAAACTAACACTCATCCTTCTTAGAATAAAAGCATTTGTGTGAGACCAATCATCTGAAATGGAAAAGGAAATGGAGCTCATTACTTATAAAGTTTCTTCAATGACTAACAAGATGTTACACAAACTGAAGAGCAATCCACATCCTAAAATCCAGCCTTCACTTCCTTGGTCTGTTGCCCCTGAAGGCCATGAAGACAACCACATACCTATTCACAGCAACCCTAGCACGGGACCAAACGCGGCCACCTTCTCTCCGCACAGGCCCGCTGCAGATTGAGCCGTGTTCTTGGAACACATAATCCGCGCTTATAGTGAAATCCGCAAGCGACAGAAGATGGTTTTCGTTGTCCATGATAAACGAGTCATAAAGCAGGGTATCGCTTCTTGTTAACAAACCAATGCGTTCCATTGCTACAACATTTTGAGTTGCCGACTCTTCTTCTTGACCAAGACACGGAATAATGCCTTCCATTGCTACAACATTTTGAGTTGCTGGCTCTTCTTCTTGATCATGTTGCAGAACAATGTGATCTTCGTCCCCAAATAACGGCGACTGAGGAAAAGATGGACAGCTGCTCAACAGAACCTCTTTATCTGTGGCAATTAGGACAGATTGATAGCATAAGAACGAACGAAACTTTTAGAGCATAGTTTTGAAGTATTGTAATGTGACATACTCCATGTATTGATATTAGCAGATGGCCAGCCAGCAGAGGAATTGATCTGAACCAGCTTTCCTTCATCCTTAAATGCCCGGCGTCTTATTTGCTCAACAAAACACTGCCCACACAGGCAAGTTTAACCATAACTGAACCTAATTGTATACAACAAAAAGAAGAACTATCACTCACCTTCTCACGTTCAGTAAGGGTTTCAAGAGGCCGATGATTTTGACGATCAAAGGATACGCCTACGAGCTTGTAGCAACAGTCAAAGAGAAGTTCGACGCCTTCTTCTTCACTGTCGTAACGAAAGTGCTCAGTATTGTTTGGAGTGCATTTTGTGGCATGTTGAACAATTGTCTCCCAAACTCCATCCTTAACTCCAAGGACCTGAAACAACAACAATGAATATTAGGATAACAGATTTTTCTATTTTGACCAAAATTTACCATTCTATTCAAATTTACCCTTCTTAGAAACGATTGATCTTTGTAATACTGCTGAAGAAAGCCCTTCACAGTACATATTCCTGCCCTCTCCAACATTGCACTATATTTTTCTCCAATCTTCTCTAAATGCCGAACTTTATCATTCCACGATGGGATCGGGTGCTTGTCATTTGCTGGATCATCACAAAGTTGTGCACTATTAGCTCATGACAATATGCAAAACATATATACATATACTCTCTTTAAGTCACTTACACTTTCCTCTTTGATCCTTGACCCGAAAGGAACCACTTTCGCCTTGTCTTATCTCCACCGTGCTTGGCACTTGTTCGTTCTCGGCAACCTTAGCCACCAATCTGAACATTTTACCAGGAACCCAGCTGGAGTTGTCCACAAACTTAAGATCACTAAAATAGCAAACACCATTTTCCATGGTTTTTACGCGACTTCCAACTAACAATACCCCTCTTTCTTCCCTTGCAAGCACAAGCTGGGTTTGGGATTCATCCGCCTTAGAATTACCACAAGCAACAAAGACTTCTACCTTGAGTGAAGACAGAGGGCCTTCTTTTACTATCTCATCGTTTTCATCACGTAGTACTACGCTCACAGGCACATTCGCCTCTGTTCCGGGGCCAATCGCATATAGAGTGCTTGCAGTAAAGAGTTTATTAGGCAGCTTCGTGTCGAAATACAACCGCAACCTTCTTCGTGCAGATGGCTCGGCCTGATTGGGTAATGATCTGCAATGAGAATCATCCCTAAGTTATTGTCACTGGAGACTATGTTAGGATACATCAAACTTGAGTTAACATACACTAAGAAAGCATGAAAGGAATTCCCAATGCATAGGTAAAAGTTTAAGAGTACCTTGATGTTGATTCTAACCCTGCTAATGATGAGTTCAGAGCATGAAGGAATAACTGGAACTGTTTTTTGACCTCCTTACGAACCTGGTTATCAGGCAAAGTGTTAACAAAACACCCACAATGGAATTCCCCAGTTCATTAACAAAAGAATTGAATGAGTTCATTGTCAGAATACCAGATTACATTGATAACAACTACACTTACTAAAACTTGATCGAAAAAACTACACTTACTAAAACAGGAATTTATTAGCATAACGTCAAAACTGGACACTTTGTACTTGTATTGTCAGATGACACATATGTATTGGGCTGGAAAAGGAGACATGTACTACATACTACAACTTTCCATCTAAGAACTATATAGGGAAATTGTGGAGCCTCGTGCATCTATAGTCAAAATTAGGGATTTTGTGAAAATCAGGAAAAAACAATTAAGCAATCAATTAGTTGAGGAAAAAGGGGGCAATTATTACCATCCGCTTGATTGTAGGTTTGCATAGCAGAGAGCGTCGTCTGAGACGCCTCTTCAACCTCATGGAAGCTGTCCCATTTCTACAACAAACCCACATTATCCAACTTTTTAAGCTCAAATTGTTTACAGATTGAAAAAGGAAATTCAAATAGGCAGCGGGAGAACTAGACAGAGAGAGACAAGTATGAGACTTCCATTATCACGTGAAATCTCAGTTTCCAAACCTGATCAAATTGGATGGTTTCGAGGGGTTGTTTGGAGCCATCGGCGGAGGAGCAAGGAAGCGTAGACTTCCATTTTTAGAGTCTACTCTGTTTATATAGGCAGCAAGTCTACTCTGTTTATTTTCCATTAATTATTTTTATTTTTATTTTCCATTTTATTTTCCATTATTTTTTTTTTCCTTTTGGTCGGCCCCAAGGAATGAAAGGAGGAAAGCAACACGTCCATGTATGTAAGTTTTCACGAAGTTGTACTCCGTTGGTCATCTATTGGCTTGTCTCACTTATGGGATGAAAATATTATTTTTTTAGGCTAAAAAAATATTTTATGTGTATTTAAAACCTATACCGTTTCTTCTAAAGAAACAAAAATGAATATACCGTTTCACCTATAAAAAACGCTATTCTTTTCATTTGATCACTCTTATGATCAAGAAGCCGATTTGGTCTAGGAAGACGACGACGGATCAGTGCAAGGATGAATGAATCTGTTGCATGGGATGAAGTTAACTGAGTTTTCTCTACGGTTTTTGCCTTATGCTGCCACCGTTTTCTTATTTTTGAGTTTTTTTTCTGTTGGGGATTTACCTCAAACTTTGATTTTTAGGCACCAAATTGGGCTTAGGCCTGTAAATTGCTTTTGATAACTAGGTTGTCCATGATTGATTACTTGCAAAATTTCCCATGTCGAAGAAGTGAAGGAATGGTCTTACCAAGGGTTTTTCCTAAAAAATACCGGTACTATTGACATAATTGCGTTGGGCCCATGAAATGATGAGCGCTTATAAGGCCCAATGTACGCCTAGCCCATAATTTTTGACTTTGCAAGCTCTATAGATTTAACTGCTTATACAGTGTCAGAAGGGCCCAACATGAAAAAAAGTGTATATACTCGACTGTGTAATATTCACTCGCACACTTTCATTGTTTCTGTATGTACATATTTTTCACAAGGGGAAATACCAAATGATGCATGAAAAGTTAAATGAAAACCAGCTAGAAAACTCACACATTTCTTCTTTTTCTTTTTTTGGGATCTTTGCGTATATGAAAATCCGTTTCCACACTCCACTCCCCATACCAGCCAAAGTATATTGCAGGTATATTATATACTACAAGCTTTCACTTGAGTATCATAAGATGTAACGCTTCAATCCGAGTTAGGAAGAGGATTCGAATAAACATCAATGGGTTCATGATATAAGTTAGTAGTTTGATGATTCGCCCAAGACAACATGGGTTGATGAATCATGTTACATCCTGCTGTGACCATACCACTATGATACAATGATGATTCTTTCGGTATCTGGATGGGTTCGTTGTGATAAGGCCCTGTCACAGTTGAGGGTGCTTGTTGACTAGCTTGAACATTCATGGGTGTTCCAATGTGATGGGTCTGCTCAGCCAAACAAGGGCGGTATGGAAATCCCGACTCTGGACCTTCAAAATCCATGTCCATCTGGTGTAAATCACCTGCAAGAACAACTTGGTTTCAGCGTCCCTGCCATTAAAACAAAATAAACAGATCATTGTATATTTGTATAGCTTTTCTTTAGCATTGTACCATTCATACCAACTCGGGTGGATTGAATTGTGCTTGCAGTGGCAGGGACACCAAAAGGAACCAGCTGATTCTGATTCGCATACGTGCAACGCCTTAATCTCTCAACTTGGGACTGTCAAAGCATATCACAGGCCACAGGTTCAGTGGTCACATCCTTTTCTACAACAATGCAAAAAAAAATTATGAAACAAAGTATAAAAGATAGATAGCATGACCGCCATAACATGAAACCTTTTGAGATGTAGTAAGCATTTGTAGGCGTAAGTAGTTGATTCCGCCATCATAAGTGATGCCTACAATGTCCAAAACGCAGTTGAAAACAAGTCCAACGCCCTCATCTGCGTAGTAATAGTGATCATCATTCAGCACACAAGACTTGGCATGCTCAACAATTGTGTCCCAAGTTTTTTTTGAGTTGCCAAGTATCTGCAGCATCACAGGAATTCACTTAGCTTACATCTCATAATCCCCATACACTCAGTTCCCAGTATAAATAGCAAGTTATAAGGCTGATGATTTGTCAGCTGAGCTATTATGAAGTTCTTATTGAACCAAAACATGAGAAAATTGCTTATGATGATGGTTTTTTTTACAGGTATCGTACTCTGCGAAGAGACGACGGATCAGTGTGATAGTGCTGTAAGAAATCCCTGACAGTGTGTATTTGATTGACAGCTAGGTTTTGAGAGAGGACTCCGCCTTTTGCGATCTTGGACAGTCGCCAGACCTCGTCTTCCAGGGACGGAATGTCGTGCTTCTCATATGCTGAATCAATGAATCACTCATTCATCCATTAACAGTAATCTTTCACAAGAAAAAAAAAAAAAAGCCTCACAAATATCTTGATGATGATCACAGTTTAAGCAATACAAGAGGAATAGAGCTTACATTCACCACGTTTGTCCTTGACTTCAAAGGCTTGGCTTACGGCTTCCTGAACTCCTCCAACACCAACAGAAACCAGGCCTTGATGTGGGGAAACCCTAGCACCCAATCTGAACTTCTTACTAGGAAGCCAAGAAGAGTTGTCAGAAATGGACAGATTGTGCAAGAAGGCCACGCCCTTGTTGAGGGTAATCACTTGAGAGTCCCCTATAAGCAACGGCCTCCTGCCTTGTCTGGCTGTCAGAACACTGTCATTGAATTCCTTCTCTGTCCAAAATTCATCTTTAAAATCTCCAGGGAGGAGAACAAGCTCCAATTTAATGGAGGACAATGGACCCTCGCTTATTAAGCCTCCAGAAATTGCATCTTGCAAGACCACTTTTAGAAGCTGACCCCCCGCAGGACCCCCCTTGGCTTCTATCCTCTTCTCAGTGAAAATTCGATTGGGAAATTGGCAGTCAAAATACAATTTGAAGCTTCTGGTGGTCGATGACCCGGATTCATCAAATGATGATCTGTAACATTAGTGGAAGGTTAGACCTGATTGATCGTGCGAAAAATAGAAAACTGAAAAGAACGGCAAATTGCGGAAGAAACATTAACAAACGGGACAAAGGGATCAAACCTTAGTAATGGAAGATGGAGACGGTTTAACTCTTCCCAGATCTGTTTTAGAAATCACAGCAAAATCAGACTACGTGCTTTATTCAAATCTAATCTCACAGGTCAACGGTAAAAACAAAAAGAGTGATTAACCAGAACACAAAAGTGACAAAACATGCTCATCAATAGGGCCCACAAAGACAACAATCTTAAAATAAAAAGACATGTTCGGACAAGGTACGTACGTGCCAAATACAGACAGACAGAGTAAATTAAAATATAAGTGTATTAAGGATAGAATTATATTTGACCATATATATCTTTCCATATATTCTATCTTTTTTTTTTTTTTTTTTTTTTTGAAAAGGTAAGAATTCGAAATACCGAACAAGCCCGGTAGATCGAGAGACCGAGACAAAGCTCAGTAGCCGGACAAACCGACATGGAAAGCAAACACAAGAAAAACGAAACAAATAAAACAAAAGCAAAAACAGAACAAACAAAAAATACAGGCACTCAAACACCCAACCAAGAAACTAAAGAGCTTGCGACGAAGTAGGAGAAAGGCAATTCCGCGGGTTAGATGAGGATCTAACACAGGCGTGTAGAGCCGCCGGAGAGCAAGACAGCAAGAAGCCGACTTGAGGAGGTGTGACAAGACGCCTGAAAAGGAAACACATCTCCCGGACAACATCCGAAACATCATCTCGAACCACAGTCAGAAACTCAAGCAACCGACTAGAGCTTGAAACCTGCAAGAAACGCAAAAACTTGCACCGCAAGACTGATAAAAAGGAGGGTTAAAGATATTACTCCATTGGTATACGGAAGTTCTCCCTTCAAGGAATTCATTCATTTTTTGCTTAAATATGGGCTGGTTTTCTTTTATGCTCAATTGACAAACAGGGAGTTCAAACCAAAGTATACAACCACACATAATACTAAAATGATTCATCAACTTGTTTCCGTTCATTGTACAGACCTGGTTGGTTACATTTATCAAGATACAGACAATTATCCAAAACATCATACTTGCACGCCAGGTTGATCATAGGGATTGCATCTAACATTTTGTCATTCATACACTCATATTTTGTATATTTGGGAGACCACAACATCTCCATAAGCATAATACTATGATCAAATTGACAAGTGATTATGCAATGAGTTAACACCAAGCATGTCAATCTTCACCTTCTCTCTTTCTTTATGTTTCTGAAGTTCAATAGAGTTAACAGTGCTCTTATTGTTCTTATATGGTTCAATCCCACTCTTGACGGTTTTCTCAACCAGAGTGGGTATGGGGTCAAAATTTTCACAAGAATCCTCAAAAGGATATTGCTCAGAAGAGATTTGTTCAATAGGGCATTGTTCAATGGGGTCTTCAAGCGAATTTTTCACAGGACAACAAGCAAGGTTCAACAACACCTGATGGGTCACTATACTCTTTGTCGCCTTTCTTAAGGTCCTTGAGGATGGACGCCCGGATTGTCTCAAGCTATCACCCCCTTCAGCCGCCTGGCTGTTGACTCGAACAGCTCTCCGGTCTCTCCCCCTCGCTCGCTCTAGGATCTTGGCTCTTTTTTGTTTGCTCGAGATTACGAAATCTAGGGTTTACTCCGCTCATCGACCCCAGCCAGTTTTTGCTTTGCCTTGACAGATTTGAGTTGTGATTGCTCTTACCAGCATGATTCTGGGACAAGGAGGCACAAATTAGAGTGAGAAATTGGTACAAACTGCAAAGATTTAGGGTTTGAAAGTTGGGTTTTTAGTCGGCATAGGAAACAAGGGAAAGGGGAAAGGGAGTTTTTTGGTCGTGGGTTATCAGTTAATTCCATATATTCTATCTTGTATTACTTCGGCTCACTACAAGAAAAACTGCTTTGGGCGACGAAAATAAAAAATTAAGGCGACAAAACATATTTCGCCGCCCAAAACAAACAATAGGCGGCGAAAAGTTTTTTCGCCGCACAAAGTGAACCAAGGGCGACGAAAATTACTTTCGCGGCACATAACGCATGTTTGGGCGACGAAACACACTTTTGCCGCCCCAAGTAAGGCTTTGGGCGGCAAAGATATATTTTTTGTCGTGTTAAACAAAAAAAGAAAAAATTTATATAATAAAAGCTTTATTTAAATTGGTTTAAGTGGTGAGTTGTTTTATTTGTCTCGATAAGATGTATTCAAAAATGTGAAAAATGAAAAAATGCCAAATTATCACATTGCTATTAAAAAGTGATCCGTTTGGACAATTGGTTATTTAAAAAGTATTGGTTTTACCTATCGCGCAATACATGAAAAGACTTTAAAATATTAAACTATAGTTGGACATTTTATAATTGAATATTGATACGGAGATATACAATATAAGTAACAATTGGAATTGGGTTTTGGCCTCGCTTGATAATAATATATGGTACGTGATTTTATATCCTAAACATGATATTTTGATTATAATATATGGTACGTGATTTTATATTAGTGGTAAGTTGGCAATGGATGGACAATACTACATGTCAATCAAGGCAAAATAATATATCGTCATCAAGGAGTACGCGAACAACATATATGTATAAAATAATAATATTGGGTATCTTTTATAGAAGAAAATTAAAGATAAAACTATTTAAGAAAATTAAGATTATAGATAGATAGTATGACTGAAGATAAAATTGAGGATTACATAACTAAGAATTTAAAATCAAGCAGGATTACATAGTTAAGGAAAAAATTTAAAATCAAGCAGGATTACATAATTAAGGAAAACAATATAAAGTTGTTACTATCTATTTAAGTTGAAAAAAAACTTAAAATCAAGCAGGGGTCAGAATCAATGCAGTGACTCGAAATCGGCCGACTTTTATAGTATATATATTGATTGATTTTTGGACATTTGGGTAATTAAAAACAAAAAACTTGACATTTGAGTATTAAAAAATCAAATAACATTCAGTTAACTCTTTTTCCATTGACAAGAATGATTTTCATATGCAAACCACTTATAAATTATGTAAAAAATCATTTTTGTGGCTTTGAACCAATTTTATTTTATTTATAATTAACAATAGTATGCATATTTTTATTAGAAAATCAAAACAAAAAATTTCAAATAAGAACATTCTTGAGTAAAAAGTTTATGAATATAATTTTCTTTGCAAATAGGAGATTGATTTTCTTTATAACATTATTTGTCCATCACATCACAATATACATATAAGTTATTTATAAATGGAAAACATTATCTTTGCTATTGCTACTTTTGATGATATCGTGAATGCATATATAATTATAATTGATAATGAGTTAATCGAATTGCACTTTGATGCAAAAAATTAAAAATCGTATGTCATTGAAAATTTATACTTATTATTTTTATTTGCAAACAAATGCTGATATGTCTATATTTGAGAATTTTGATTTTTTATGAACAAATGTGGTTGACTTCATTTTAAAATGTCAAGTTTGAAGTAATGAACATAATATGAACATTTATTACTTATAAAGGAAAATAAAACATTCAATTTTAACAAATTTGAGTTTTGATGTTTGAAAATACCATATTGGTATTAAAAGTAATACATTAAAGCAAATAAAACTCTTATTCGCATGCAATAATGAAATTATACTTTAAAGTAATACATTTGGACATAGATGTTATTTTATATATATATTAAGATTCATGATGGAATAATAGAATTGTACTTCAAAGCAAATAAAACTCTTATTCGCATGTAAATTTTATTTTAAATATTTTATTAAATAATAGAATCATACACATTTTTTTTTTGATTTTTTTAAAATAAAAGTTGAGTATAGTTTTTGCCTTATAAATAAAAGCTAGTTTCAACATATTTTAACATATTTTAATTAATATACACGTGTTTTTGCATGTACATTTTATTACTTTCATAGAATTGTACTAAAATGATTTTGTTTTTGCTTTTTATAATTCTCAAACATCCAAATTTTTGTTTTTAAATACCTATTTGTCCAAATATGTTTTCTAAATAACTAAGTGTCCAAAAGTGGTATTTTTTAATACCAATTTGGCATTCTAGGCTCACATTTTCAATTAAAAAATATCTAAATGACCGATTTTTGTTTTTTAATATCGAATTGTCCAATTTTTTGTTACAAATACCTAAATGTCCACATAAGACATTTTTATTCAACCAAAAAAAATTCTTTTTAATACCTATTTGATATTTTGGCCATGACAAAATATACTCCTAGTAATGAAGATGGAATGGCGCATAAATTAAATATTTGGGGAAAAAATAGCGCGTAAATTAAATATTTGGGGAAAAAATAGGAAGGAATTTAAAATATTAAGATTCAATCTATCTCATTTATCATCTTTTAAGCCTCCCTCCTCCCCTACCAACAAAACCCTAGCCGCCTCCACTCAGCCCCTTTTTCAGAAAGCACTCACACCATGCTTCGTTTAATCGTTTCCATGCTTCTCAAACTCCCCGAAACCCTAGCCCTCCGGCTGGCCGTGGTGGACGCCTGCAGCCACGACGCCTCATCGCTGCCTTCCAGGCGCCACGTGACCTCCCTCCTCTCCGTCTCAAGCTCCGCCCCACGCGCCACCGCACACGCGGCCGTCGAGGCGCTCATCTCCCGCCTCCACGGCACCCGCTCCTCCGCCGTGGCCCTCAAATGCCTCCTGGTCCTCCACACCCTGGTCCATCGGGGCTCATTCATCCTCCACTACCAGCTCTCGCTCTTCCTCTCCGGCTGCCGCCGTAACCACCTCAATCTCTCCTCGGCCGCCGCCTGGAGCCTCTCCAACTGCGTCCGCTGGTACGCCCGCTACCTCGAGCAGATCCTCGCTGCTTCCTGCGCTCTCAGCCCCTTTCTCCCATATCATTTGTATTTGGTCGTTCAAGCCGCTTACTCGCCTGGAGCTAATTAAGTTGGATTTGGTCGTTCAAGCCGCTTCTTCTCCGCCTGATCTCCTAGGGTTTGGTCGTTCTTACTTGCGCTCGTCCTTCATGAATCTCTTCTCCTTTATCGATCTCTTCTCTGTACACCCTAGCTCAAGGAGGAGGCTTGCAATTGAACCCTAGATCTACAGGTTTTCTTCACTCTCTCTTATCGGTTATCTTTTATTGAAAGCAGCCAATTTTGAATATATATGGATCTTATTTTGCAGCAGGAAATTCAATGGGAGCTTCCGCAGGTCTCTTCTTTGTCTTCTTCATCTTGATTTTCACCTTTAATTTTCCCTCTAAACTTTCTATGTATGGGTTCTTTTTTCTTACTTGCTTGTTTTGATGATTTCTCAGGTAGTGAGCTCGAAGGGAACAAAAAATCCATGAGCATACAGGTTTAGTACTACTCAATTACTTCAATTCCTGGTTCTATTAGTTTGCCTGTTAGTCCTAAGTGATTATTTTTCTGTTCGCATGAGATAATCTTAACGGGTACAATTGTGACGATTTCGAGTCTTGCTTTGTTTTGATCTGATTCGTTCACAATAAACCTCCAATTTGATGGATATCAAAGAATGACAGTTGTACTGATTGTTCCTATTAACACATCCATGCCAAGAGCTGAGGAACTTGACCTAAAATTTAACTGTCAATATAATGCTTGTGTAATCAGATTTGTGCAAGGCCTGTTTCTGGTGAGTTAGGCTTTCAATATGATGATCATCTAGGATATCACTCTACTTGTATTAATAATTCTATCAAACTATGCTTCATGCTTTACATTGGTTTATTTCCCAGCTGAACAAGGTGTCTCAACCACAAATAGACTTGTTCACAGCCTCTTGTTCTATACTTGTATTAGATGATACAATGCATCAAATTGCTTGATTTATAAAATTCAAATATATAGCATCACAATATTGATTTTTATAAGTCAATATATCTTGGATGTTACATACTACTTCATCAGCCTAACTCCCAATTAAATGTAAAATTCAGATCTGAAGTCTTGCCTCTCAAAGGTGGAATCCTTATCAGCATGAAAACTACATGCTACTCAACATCAGCAGTTGTCTGTATCAAAGCAATATTGTGTTGGCTCAAGGAGCATAGGTGATAGCTTTCTACATTTTGTTACTGTTAAAAAACTTTACAGCTTTTTGTATGTTTTGATTATCACGATCTATTATTTATATATACTCAGAACTTAATAATCTAATATATACAATAATAATATAAATAATATTCATACTTGGCCGACAATCAGGCAATTATTTTTTTTTTGTTCCTCTCAGTCTTTAGTTATGTCTTCTTTTATTACTAGGAAGTAAGATCTTAACTAGGAAATATTAAAATCAGTTTTGAATGACTTGCTATAACTTGGCTTCTTTCTACAGTAGCGAAATTAGTTAGCTATATATGTGGAAGACCCGAAGTTGTTGTTTAGTGAAAATTGCTGTTGGTTCGTGTGATCGTGTTATTGAGTGAATTTTGCAACAACAAGCTTTACATTTATCTACTGTAATGTGAAAATTGGCTTCCTGACATGGTTGACCCTCCATTTTGTAATGTTATGTTATGCTTTGGTGATAAATGTGAAAATTTGCTTATTTTGTTATAAATGTTAATTTCAGGGAAGTCTTGCTAATTCTTTTACTTTGAAATAGTGTTTTGGTCTATCTTTAGCACATGGTTTGTCCAATGTTTATGTTTTGAGTAAGTTTTTGTTTTGAAATAGAGTTCTGACAGATTTGTTGTGTTTCCAGGTTACAGATTTGCGTGTGACCAGCTAGCAAACTTTTGGAAGGTGGAATCTTACGTAGAAGAAGGTTAGGCTAGGGAGTATTATTTTGGTACAGATTATGTAATGGAAGTTTCTTGGGGTATATATATGTTTGATATATGTAGCCGAAGTACTAGTGAACTTAATATCAGTATGGTGTAAACATATTATGTAATGACATTTTAATCTAATATAATTATAATATAATTTTTGGGATTCTTGTGTGATTTAAAATTAATATCTTGTATATCTTGAAAATATTGACCGCGATAATAATTCTGTTATAATATTGAAGAAAGCGGTGAAAAAGGCTTTCGAGGCCCAAACTTCTGGGTGGCGAAATTGGTTTTCGAGGCCCATTACTTAGGGCGACGAAACTGGTTTTCGAGGCCCATTACTTTGGGCGGCAAAATTGGTTTTTGAGGCCCATAACTTTGGGCGGCGAAATTGGTTTTTGAGGCCCATAACTTTGGGCGGCGAAACAGGCTTTCGACGCGGAAAGGGGACTTTAGGCGGCAAAATTAATTTCGCCGTGTTAGACTTTGGGCGGCGAGGCTTGGGCGGCGAACCCGCGGCGAAAGTTGTTTCGCCGTCTTAGATTTTGGGCGTCGAAAAATGTACTTTGGGCGACGAATTTTTGCGTCGCCCAAAGCATGTTTTCTTGTAGTGGCTCTAAGGAGTGCTATATCCTTGTATATATATACACCAAATCAATGAATGAAAGGGTAAGAGAGAAAACCCTAATTTCACACAATTGTTCTACGTTTCACATGGTATCAGCCTAATTTCGATCTCTCTCTCACAGCTTCCGCCAATTACATCTCGTCGTTCACCATGAGTGATCTCGACCCTATCCTCTCTGACGCAGACGTCAGCGACCATGAAGAAGAACACCCACACAATGCCGACGGCGGGATACTCGCCGCAGCCTCCGGCACAGGTTCGTCGATCAACATCAAGTTACCCAAGATTACAGTAACTTTGGATCGCACCAACTACACCCTATGGCGTCATACCATTCGATCGGCGTTAGAAGCGTACGAATTGGATGGCTTTCTTCGCAAGGCGTCGCAGCCGCCCTCCCCCATTCCAGCACCGGTCGGTCAAGCGGACGCACCAAAAATTGCGAACCCAGATTATGTCACATGGAGAAAGAAGGATCGGCTTATTCTCTTGTGGGTACGAGGTACCCTTTCGATCCCGCTACTTGCACAAGTTAATCGTGCTAAGTCTACTCATGAGGCTTGGACGATTCTTGAACGCATGTTTTACTCTCAAACAAGGGCGCGCTTGATGCACCTCAAAACTCAGTTACAAAACTTCCTGAAAGGCGATCTCTCCATCCTTGAGTACGTTGAGAAGAAGCGTGCCTTTTCGGACTCTCTTGCTGAATGTTGCTACATAGTTCCTGATGAAGAGTTTGTGGAAAGCATTCTCCATGGACTCGATGCCTCGTTCTCTGCCTTTCGCACCGCCTTCAACATGCAACCCAACCCTATTGGTTCCGATGAACTCTTAGGGCTGCTTCTCCGAGAAGAAGAGAAGCTCAACTCTGAAAAGGCGCCAGCTTTGGCTGCCCTCTCTGCTGCGAAGACGAAGCCGCCGGGCTCCTCTAACTCGGCTGCGCAATCGGGGCCGCTTGACTCCTCTACCGAGTCGGGTTCTCGTCCCACCTGCCAGATCTGCAAGAAACCGGGGCATGAGGCGATCAATTGTTGGCATCGCGATGACTTTGAAGGCTTTCCCGAGACCAAACCGCGGCAGCAACAATCGCGCGGGCGTGGGCACGGGCGCGGGCGCGGTCGCGGCAATTCCATGCAGCCGCGGCCCCAGACGTACTTTCAGCAACCTTCTCAAGGCTTTCAGCATCCATACCCGCCCTATATGCAGCCCCAACGTCAGACCTTCAGTGTTCAGAATCCTCCCTCAACTTTGGTAGACCCATGGTGCTTTGATTCGGGTGCTACGAACCACGTCACTGCAGACTTCGGTAACCTTTCTGTACATTCTAATTACTCTGGCAATGATGGGTTACAAGTCGGTAATGGTATGTCTCTACCCATAACTCATTTAGGAAATTCAACTTTATCTGCATATCACAAACCCATTCAACTCAACAACATACTTTTTGTTCCTCAAATTCGTAAAAATCTCCTTAGCGTTTCTCAATTGACCAAAGACAACAATGCTTACATGGTTTTCTATCCTACTTGTTATTATGTCAAGGACCTGCAGGGACGGACACTCCTCAAAGGCATCGTTGAGGATGGGCTATACCGACTCCACACATCATCAAGCCAACCCTCGCCCCGTGTCTATCTTGGTGAAAAGGCGTCTCTTCAAACTTGGCATCACAGATTTGGTCATCCCCATGAGTCTTCTTTGCGTCTTTTAGTTTCTAGGTTTAATTTGCCAATTTCGAGTCATAATTTAGAGTCAGTTTGCGAGTCATGTCAACTAGGTAAGAGTCATAGATTACCAATAACTCATTCTCATGAGTCAAGTTCTTTTCCCTTTGAGTTAGTTTATTCAGATGTTTGGGGTCCTGCTCCTGTTTCTTCTTTTAATGGTAATAGATATTTGTTGATATTTGTTGATGATTGCACCAAATTTGTTTGGATCTTTTTCTTGCATCAAAAATCTCAAGTTCTAACTACTTTTCAAATGTTTCAGAAAATGGTTGAGACGCAATTCAACACAAAAATAAAACAATTTCAATCTGATTGGGGTGGTGAATACAGGACGGTCTCTTCCTACCTAAAAACGCAAGGCATCATTCATAGGATTTCGTGCCCTCATACGCAATCTCAGAATGGTGCAGCGGAAAGGAGACACCGAACAATTGTTGAAAAAGGTCTTGCTTTATTATCTCATGCTCATATGCCAACCTCTTTTTGGGAACATGCATTTCATACAAGTGTCTTTTTGCATAACCGCACACTTACACCAATTTTGAAACAAAAATCTCCTTATGAATGTTTATATGGGAAGCCTCCGGAGTACTCTTTTCTTAAATCTTTTGGTTGCCTATGCTTTCCCTTGCTAAGACCTTACAACTCTAATAAACTTGAATTTCGGTCAGCCCCTTGCATTTTTGTCGGCTATAGTTCTCAGCATCGTGGTTACTTGTGTCTTCATGTTCAAACCAATCGTATTTACATTGTAAAGCATGTCATGTTTGATGAGACTAAATTTCCCTATATGACACACAACACCACTCCCACACATTCGGCCACTGCGCCCCTCCGCTCCACATCACTCACTCCTCTACAACTTCTTTCCCCACCACCGGCCAAGTCGGCTGCTCCTATGGCTACAGTCAGCCCTCAATCGGCACCACCTCAGCCAGTGCCGCCCCCATGCACGACGTCCAGTCGGCAGCCCACATCACCCTCTATCTCTCCATCGTCGCCGATCCCTCCCATACTACCTACAGCCGCCACCACTCCTGTTCAAAATCCGGTCGGTGATGCCTCTTCCTCGCGATCCGATGGGGAATCCGAAGCTGCAGCCGCCTCGACATCTTCAGGTATGCCTCCTCCCACTTCTATTTCATCTATCTATAGACCTGCAGAAAACTCTCAACACCCCATGGTCACACGAGCCAAAACCAATACCCTAAAGCCAAAAAGCTTCTCCTCCACCAAACATCCATTACCTGTTTCCACCGATACACCCTTCGAACCAAAAACCTTCTCTCAAGCCTCTAAGTACCCTGAATGGCAAAATGCTATGCAGATTGAGTATGATGCTCTTATGAGAAATGGTACATGGGATCTTACTCCAACGCCTTATAATTCTAACATTGTTGGTTGTAAGTGGGTGTACAGGGTGAAAAAGCATGCAGATGGCTCCATTGAGCGCTATAAAGCTCGTCTTGTTGCAAAAGGGTTCAATCAGGAGGAAGGCATTGACTACTTTGACACTTTCAGTCCTGTAGTCAAACTTACTACTATTCGCATTGTTTTATCTCTTGCTCTCACCTCTCGATGGAGACTAAGACAGGTTGATATCAACAATGCTTTTCTCAATGGCGACTTGTCAGAGACAGTTTATATGGCTCAGCCTCCAGGTTTTGTGGATCGGTCCAGACCTCATCATGTATGCCGGTTACGCAAAGCTCTCTATGGTCTCAAACAGGCACCTCGGGCATGGTTTCACAAATTGAGCCAGTTTCTTGTTCAGAACCGATTCATTCCATGTCTCAGCGACACCACTCTCTTTATTAGACGGGTCAATGGCTCTGTGCTCTATGTTCTTGTTTATGTGGATGACTTGATCATTACTGGCTCCTCTTTTTCCGAGATTGATGCCTTTGTTACGAGTCTGAATACTACTTTCTCACTTCGTGACTTGGGTGATCTTCACTACTTTCTTGGCATTGAACTTCAGCGTTCCAGTGACTCTATCTTCTTGAATCAACAGAAGTACATTACAGAGCTGCTCATACGGAGCAAGATGGCTGATGCACGACCTATCACATCGCCGGCTGAGCCTGGCTCACGGCTCACCTTAGCCGGGGACCCTCTCGCTGATCCAAGTCTTTACCGGAGTATTGTTGGAGGGTTACAGTATGTCACTATCACTCGTCCTGAGATTTCATATGCAGTTAACAGAGTCTGTCAGTACATGCACGCTCCTACAGAGACCCATTGGCAGGCGGTCAAGTGCCTCCTGCGCTATCTCAAGGGCTCTATTTCCACTGGATTACACTTGAAGCCTTGCACTGATAGTCGCCTGGTTGCCTTTTCTGATGCAGGATGGGCTTTAGACATTGATGATTGCAGGTCACAGCATGGCTTTGCTATTTATTATGGTGGAAATCTGATCAGCTGGTCTTCAAAGAAGCAACACGTTGTCGCTAAATCCAGCTCTGAAGCCGAGTACAGGGCTCTTGCCTTTACGTCTACTGACCTTATCTGGACTGGATTCAGCAGCTGCTTCGAGAACTCCATGCTCCACTACAGCTTCCACCGATTCTTCTCTGTGATAACCTGAGCGCCACCTACATGTCTGCCAATCCGGTTTTCCATCAACGGTCCAAGCATATCAAGATTGATTACCATTTCGTTCGAGAACAGGTTGCAGATGGTTCATTAGTAGTTCGGCATGTTCGAGCTCTAGACCAGGTGGCTGACATCTTTACGAAGGCCGTGGGCAACACACGGTTCCATTCCTTGCGTTCCAAGCTCCATGTTGGTGATCCACCATGATCTTACCGGGGGTATTAAGGATAGAATTATATTTGACCATATATTTGTATATCTTTCCATATATTCTATCTTGTATTACTTGGGCTCTAAGGAGTGCCATATCCTTGTATATATATACACCAAATCAATGAATGAAAGGGTAAGAGAGAAAACCCTAATTTCACACAATTGTTCTACGTTTCACAAAGTGTTATTTTTTACATCTAAATTTTATTTTATTTTTGGTCGAAATTACATCTAAAATTTATTAATACCACACTTTTATAATTTTTTTATAATATCATTCATTATTTTCTTAGACGAGGTTAAAGTTTCCTTAAAGCAATATTTGAAGAAGATGATTAAAAATCCTAATATATTGTTTCCTTGTTTTATTTTGCATCTTACCATCTTTGCATAATACTTTTAAAATTTTCTCTATGGTTTATTGTTTTAATGATTTAAATTATTATTATTTTGTTGGGGTTTAATACTTATAAATTATTAACTCTATTCTTATAAATTATTATTGTTTTAATGATTTTGTACCTTTATTCTCTTGTGTGCTTACTATAAAATTATATTGACGTAATAGTGAAAAAGTAATTAGGATTATGTTTTAAAATTTAAATGGGGTGAAAAGAGATTAGGTTTGGAGTGTTAAGATTTAAATGGAGTTAAAAAATAGTTCTACTTAACTTTTAATATTTAATATTATCTTGAGATCTAAATACGTCCCATCTATACTATATATTAAAGCCGGAGAATTTCGAGTCTTCACGTTAATTCTGGTCCCACTTTATTAACAATTTTATATGTTTTTATTTTTCCTAATTATCTAATCTTTAACTTTATCCTTTTTTTTACCCATCAAATATTTATCTTTAAAGACATTATTTATCTTTAAAATTTCATTAATTATCTAATCTTTAATTTTATTCTTTTTCTTACTCATCTAAAATCTATCTTTGAAACAATATTATCTATCTTTAAAATTTTTTTCTATAAAAGATACATGTTAATTAACTTAACTTTTCAATTCCCATTTTAATCTATTTATATATAAGAATTAATATATAGTATAGATTATAAATAGTAGATACACAAATTAACGAAAAAAATGATCATTACCCGTACATGGTACGGGTCTTCAACTAGTATATATAAAATCATACAAATATAAAAGAGGTTTTTTCTTAATTTTTATTAGTATATATATCTTGAAATAAAGATATTATTATAATTTATTGATGTGAAATTAAGTAAAATGGTGAAGTATATCATCTCCAAGAAAAAAAAAGGGGGGCATTCAAGCAAAACTATTACCAGTTTCCGAATTAAAGCCTCGAGCTCTTGTTTGGATTCAGGTAAACCCATCCGATACTCCAGCTGAGCGCCTACCAAACGATATCACTATATCCAGTGTACGTACTCACAGGCAACACTCAGGGGTATTTATAAGCACGGGGAAGGGAGTGCGTGGGTTTTGAGTGGGGGATTTGGGTAATACAGTAATTAAAAGGGGGTTTCGACGTATTCTACATAATAAACTATCTGAGCTGTACTGAGTGGTATTCGTTGAATTTGGTATGAACAGTGTTCAACAAAGGCTAAAATACAAGCTAATTAAGGTTATACTCCCTCCGACCCCGAGAAATCGTCCATCTTTCCTTTTCGGTAGTCCTCAATAGTTTGTCCAACTCTATTTTCTTTCTATATATATCACTATGCGTTTACAATCTTACCTTCATACAATTCAATCTCATATACCCCTATTCAATGTTGTTAGGATCAGGATTCTTGAATCGGATCGTAGAGAGGTAATAGGATTGAATCGTAGGATCGGATCGATGGGATCGTAAGATCCTATTAAACTGATGTAATTATAAATAACTCAACTTCAGTATATGTTACATATCAATCAAACAAGAAAATAAGTTATCAAAATATATATTTTCCACATCCACCATTCTATATCACGAACTAATTAATCATAATATTTTCTTGGTATGTGAAAATGAGAAAGAAATGATGTTACTTCACCTAATTAATTATCCATCATTAAATAGAATAATGTGGTAATGATACCATTACACAGAGTAATATCAATCAAAAGATAATACCACAACAATGTTGTAGCCTACATAAGTTTGTAGTAGCTAGGACATAGGTACTATGAGTATTATTATTTAATTTAAAAAGATATAACACCTAGAAAGGTCTTTTATGTTCTATATAAACCTAGGGGGGGTGCACAAATTTTTTCCTACGGTGAACAAAGAACGAGATCTGCATAGTTAGGGTGAACAAAGAACGTGGTTTTTAAGGTTTGTTTTTAGCCTATTTGAACGTGGTCTTTATCTCCTCTATTATGTTCTGATATCTTCTAACTAAACACGATAGCATTCTTAATTTTATAGAACATAAACGTAGATCGTTGATCATGTTTTAACAGTGATATTGAATCCATTATGTTTGTATTATATCGTACGTACAAAATAATTATCGTTTCTTAATTATCGTTTGTTAATTTTATTTTTGTTTTCGATAAACTAAAATAATTTTATTTTTGACAAAAATTGGCGTTATGGCATCCAAATTTGATACTATTTGATGCAAGCAGACAAACGTGGAAGATTCGGTGTCGAACTATTCGTCAATGCAACAAATCATTCTACTCTACTGGAATAGATGAAATCCAATTAATTTTGATGGACGATCATGTTTGATAAATATATATGATTTGATAAAAATAATCAGCTGGATCCTCCTCTATATAAATTAGGTAGTTAGAATCTCATATAATCTTATCCCGTAAAGATTGTCGAAAATTATGAATTATCCCGAAAATTATGAATTATCCCTTACCAAGAATTAGTTATAATCTTCAGATAAATATTATTTAATAAAACGGGATATTTATCGTAAAGTAATTTTTGAACAAATCCAGCTTATTTATATTATGAGTTGATTTACTATTGGTAACAAAACACTAATCATAATACGAAGATACATAAATATGATCCTATATTTTTAACGTGATCATTGACGTTACATATCTAATTAAATTGGGTTTATAATCGCATTACCCGTACATGGTACGTGAATTAAACTAGTTGTAGTTATATTTATTAGTTGTGGTTATTTATCATCCAAATTGGATTTATCATGATACGGGGGTTAAACTAGTTGTAGTTATATTTATTAGTTGTGGTTATTTATCATCCAAATTGGATTTATCAGTAATTGAGGAAGCACCATAGTTATATTTGGAGATTATGTGGAATGATGTTAATTCTGAAATTTATTAGATGAGTTGAGTTGCCAAAAACCAAAAACAAACGAGGGCTATATGTCTAATTATGCGGTGCAAAAAATAATACCAATACAAAATAAAAAGATACAGTATGGATTACCAAAAATAAAATAAAAAAATATACGGACTACGATTTACTTAACCGCTTCCACTCTTCACCGCCGTATCAAATTGGCAAATTCCTCCAATTAAGCAACAGCCTCTCGCAAGGTCGGTTCTTAATCTCCTCTCACAACTTTCCAAATTCATAAATAATCTTCCTCCATAAAATTCCTCTAGTTTAATTTGCTATAATCTCAACCGATTAAAAGTTTAAACTTGCATCGATCTCGATCTTCTTGATTTAGCGCGCCACAATGCCTCTGCCGGAGTACAGCTACAACCCATCGTGTGGGAACTTCGGAGTACACGTCACGAGGGCGCAGTCTGAGTACACGGACTCTGCCTCGATGGGGGTCCAATACGACGCGTATTTGGACTACGAGCACACCATGCACCGCGTTTTCGTGCCCTGGGACGGCGGCAGGGTTTCCGTCGCCGATGTCCAGAAGCTGCTCGACGCCGCTCATGTTCCCGCCTACGTTCAGGACGTCAGCGCCGTCAACATGATCATGCAATGCGTTGACGAGATCCGCAACGACCAACAGAACCAGCAGCCCGGGTTTTCCTCGGTTTTGGCCAAGATTTCGACCGATCAAGAAACCGATTTGGTCTCTGAAGACGAGGAAGACGACGACGAAGACAGCGAGGAGGAAGACCACGATGACGAAGACGGATCAGTGCAAGGATGAATCTCTGTTGCATGCATATAGGATGAAGATAACTTTGTTTTCTTTAGGTTTTTTAAGTTTTTGAATTCTTATGGAGGGAACTAGTGAGTTCATTGATTATGTCGTAATCAATAACTATATCATCAAACCGACTCTGCTCGTTAGTTAGTATTAGTCGTTTATTATGTGATGATGTAGCGGGGAGGGCCACCCCGCGCATCCGAAACACTTAAGGCTCTTGCTCGTTAGTTAGCTTGGGGTTTTCCCCCTTTTCCGACCAAAAAAAAAAAAATATCATCAAACCGACTCTGCGCTCGCGGTTTCTTTGACCAACAAGTGCCTCAAACTGAGCCATCGAAACCCCTGTTAGGGTTCTTAGTTTGTTTGTATGTAGCCCATGTTGTTGACTCTTTTTCCGGGATTAACCCTTTTTCTCAGCCAAAAATTAAAAAAATATTCATATCATCTTGATTAATTGTGAGTTTGTTATGTTTCTGCGTGAATTGGGACGTACCGTTAGGAATTAAAGATTCTAACTATAACCAAATCTTGTACGTGTTATGATCATCTGATGATAGACTGATGATGAGTATGGCTCTAGATCAGTTGGGCCGTTTGTGAGTGGGCTTTTGGGCCGATTACGAATGGGCTATATAGATTAGGTTCATACGGGCGGGGTGATCATAAAACAGCAGGATCTAACGACGTCGTTTCGGCCTTTCCTAAGGGGAAGAACAGAGTGGCCTATAAGCAATTGAAGTGGGTCATATCTTAATGAATAGAGCACAGCAAAAAAGTGGATGTTAGTTGGAGACACAATTCCTGGGAAACTAAGATTAATTATCAGAGGCTCACATTTTGGCTTTGTATTAAAATTTGACCTTTAAAAAAAAACGCTCTGAATGGCCACCTCCGACACCCCCATGACTGATTCCCCATCCGACCTCCCACCTCCGGCCAAACCCCCAGACCCCCCATCTTTCAAAGACAAGCTTCTTCAAGGCCAGTCGCTCCCCCCGAAGGCTGACCTAGATGACGCTTTTCTCCAACGGCACATCAGCATCGCCTACCCCTATGGTGAGAAGAGGATATCCTCCATCTCCATCTCTCAAGAACTCATTGCATCACTTGCAAAACCATGGGCCAACTCGGTGGTTATCAAGCTAATGGGTCGTCATCTCGCCTTTCAAGTCCTTGAGAAGAGGCTCCATGACATGTGGCTGCCCAACGGCTCAATGACCATCATGGACCTAGCCAATGGATACTCCATGGTTCGCTTCAGCGACGAGCAGGACTTTTGGAGAGCCCTTTCCGGCGGCCCGTGGACCATCTTCGGAAACTGTCTTATGGTGAAGAAATGGGAGCCCTCCTTCAACCCCAAAAAAGATCAAATCAACTCTGTGGCTACTTGGGTCCGACTGTCCAACCTCCCGGCGGTTCTCTATTATGAAGATCGAGTCATTCTCTCCGTTGCTTCAAGCCTCGGCCGCCCCCTCAAAGTCGATCGAAACACTATGATGGCGACTAGGGGCAGATTTGCTCGAGTTTGCGTTGAGCTTGACCTAAGCAAGCCACTCAATGGCGCTTTACTTGTCAACGACGAAACCGTTCTTGTAGAGTACGAGGGCCTGCCGGAAATCTGCATCGGTTGCGGTCGCTATGGCCACCTCATCAACCAATGCTCCACCAACAAAACCCCAGCAACCCCGACCTCCCCCCTCGATACCCCCCAGACCACCCCCTCGACTGCCATGCCCTCGCAACCCCAGCCAACCCCGCCAGTTTCATCGTCGTCGGCAATCCTGTCGTCACCGGAAGAGGGTCAATTTGGGCCATGGATGATAGTTGCACCGAAACCTAGGAAGCCCAAGGTCAAGCCTGCATCTTCTCCAGAAGGCTCCATGGCAGCACCTACAAGCCAGCTAGCCAACAGATTTTCTTCTCTAAGCACTGATTCTCCTGACAAGCCAGAGGGGGGCAGCCACAGCAAAAAGGCCGTTGACATGCAGTTGACACCCTTTAAGGAATCAAAACAAACTGCAACTCTCCCCACCACTTCCCAAAAGACGGCGGTTGGGAAAGAGTCAAACACGGCTGCCCATAATAGCTCCTCGCTCAAGGCTTTCTCTGCAGGGTCCAGCTCTTCCGAAGGGCCTAGACGCACAAATAAGGCCAAAAAAATTGACCGTTCAAAAGCTGTCTTTTTGCCTAAGCCTGCTAACCCTACTCCACCCACTACTATTGGGCCATTGAAAAGGCCCAGGAACTCTGAAGCCCAAATCCAAAATGAAACCCCAACCCAAACAAACCCCGATACCACATACGACTCTCAATTTCAACACATTAGCCCCGATGTTGTAACCCCCACCGATCATACCCCTCCCCCTCCCCCTCCCTTCGACCCGTCGGCCATTCCACTCCCACCACCGGCTCCAGAGCCAAGGATGGCAGCCCAAGCCGCTTCTTCCCACCCCGAAGAACCCGCTCCTTTAACCCACGAGCAGGCATCCACTAGAGAGATCACTATGCTGGAGCCCCTCTCTCCAGCGGACCAACATTGCTCAGGCCCCACCGGGGTATGAGTCGCCAATCACCCCCTCTCCTTATGACGTTTCCCATGAATTGTCTAATATGGAACGTCCAAGGTGCCGGAGGTAAAGGGTTTCGCCGTGCCTGTCGTTACTTTCTTCGCCAGAATAGAATTGACGTCCTGGCCGTTGTTGAAACAAAAATTGCTGGTGATCGAGCGGACTTCGTCTGCAGCAAACTGCCTTTCTCAAATTGGAAACGTGTTGAGGCTGTCGGTTTTGAGGGTGGCTTGTGGATTCTCTGGAACAACAACTCTCTCCAAGTTGACATCCTCTCCACCCACAAACACTTCATCCACGCCCGCATTCATACTGCCCCTAGTACCGCCCATCTCATCATTGTCTACGCCCCTCCCAAACCCCATCTCCGCAAACACTTTTGGCCCGATCTTTCCAAAGAGTGTGAGAACATTACCGAACCCCTCTTCATCGGGGGGGATTTCAACTCCATTCTCACCTTGGACGACCGTCAGAGGGGCACCAACATTCTTTCCCCTGACTCAAACCTCTTCACTGATTGGGTCAATAAACTTGGCCTCATCGATATGGGGGGTTCGGGTTCCCACTTTACCTGGAGACGTGGTTCCAACCCCAATACTTGGGTCACCAAAAGACTCGATAGAGTCTTCACCAATATAAATGGCCGCCTGACCTGGTCTGAGGCCTCTGTCAAACACCTTCCGGCGATCTCCTCTGATCACAACCCCCTCCTCCTATCCCTTAAAGGTTTTGATCAGAGTGATCGTAGGCGTCATCCATTCCGCTTTGAAGCGGCATGGATCAGTCACCCTCAATTCCTGGAGCTAATCCAAACTAATTGGCGTCACCATCTAGACCCTGTTGCCGCCCTATACTCCCTCCAATCCACCCTTCTTAAATGGAACAAAGACGTCTTTGGTAATATACACCACCGAAAAGCCAAGCTTATTGCTGCCATTGACGAGACCCAGCGATCCATAGAGGCCCACCCTACCCAATACCTCATCTCTAAGGAGGCTGACCTGCAGAGAGAGCTGGAAATGACCCTCGATCAGGAGGAAGTGTTATGGTTCCAAAAAGCTCGCCAAACCTGGATTTGTCTAGGCGATCGCAACACCTCCTTCTTTCATGCTAGTACCATCATTAGGCGAAGCAGAAGTAAGGTCACCGGACTCAAAGATGGTAATGGTGAGTGGATGTCGGACCCCTCGGAACTTGAAAATCACGCCGTCGATTATTTCTCGACCTTGTATTCCTGCCATGGCGTTCATGATCCCTCCGAGCCGCTTCCACATGGGGGCTTCCCGGACATTCCTGCCTCTGACAGAGCCACCCTCAATCGTCCTCTGTCCAGTGATGAAGTCCACGCGGCCATCAAACAAATGGGCTCCTACAAAGCGCCTGGTCCGGACGGCTTCCAACCCATCTTTTACAAAACATGTTGGCCCGTCATTGGTGACTCGGTCTTCCGTTTTGTCCAGAATTTTCTCACCACTAGATCCCTCCCCGAAGGCTCAAATGACACCTTCATCTCCCTCATCAACAAGGTGGCTACCCCCGAAACCATGAGCCAATTTCGACCTATTGGGCTGTGCAACGTTCTCTACAAAATTGCAACCAAAGTCCTCGCCAACCGCCTCCAACCCATCATGAGCACCCTCATTGGCCCTACTCAAAACAGTTTCCTTCCCGGAAGATCTATATCCGACAACACCATCCTCCTCCAAGAGGTCGTCCACTCTATGCAACGAAAGAGAGGGGGCAAGAAGTGGATGCTCCTGAAGCTCGATCTTGCGAAAGCTTTCGATCGTATTCACTGGAGTTTCATCACCGACACCCTCACTGATGCCAACTTGGGCGAAAACTGGGTTGCTTGGATCAAGGAGTGCGTCACCACCCCCTCAATGCGCCTCCTTTGGAACGGCGAGGTGACGAGATCTTTCACTCCTGAGCGAGGCATCCACCAAGGCGATCCCATCTCGCCCTATATCTTCATCCTTTGCCTCGAGCGCCTCAGCCACCTCATTCACCATGAAGTCGCGAGCGGTCATTGGAAACCGGTTATGCTATGCCGTGGAGCCCCTCCCCTCTCACACCTTTTCTTCGCCGACGATATCATCATCATGGCCGAAGCCTCGCTCCAACAGGTGCGCGTTATCAAAAGATGTCTCAACATGTTCTGTTCCGCCTCTGGTCAGTCCGTGAGCACATCCAAGTCCAAGATTTTCGTCTCCGCCAACGTTTCCCGGGACTTGGCGAACGACATTGAAGGCGCGGCTGGAATTTCGGTCACTAGAGACTTGGGGACTTACCTCGGTATGCCGGTTCTCCATGAGCCCATCAACAAGGATACGTTTGCTGGTATCATTGCCAAGGCCAAGAACAAGCTCTCCAATTGGAAGATTAACACCCTTTCCTTCGCCGGGCGGGTCACTCTTTGTAAATCTGTCCTTTCCTCCCTACCATATTACTCCATGAACACCATCCGCCTCCCCGCCTCCACATGGGCAGCCCTTGACCAAATCAACAGATCCTTCATTTGGGGTCACACCGAAGCCTCAAAAAAGCCCCACCTTGTCGCTTGGGAGGAGGTTTGTTCGAGCAAAGAGGTTGGAGGGTTGGGAATCAAAGTGGCCAGGGATATGAACGTTGCAATCCTCGGTAAACTCGGTTGGAGGCTTATCACGGGCAAGGCGGGCCTTTGGGGTGATCTTCTCAAAGCCAAGTATGGCCTCCGCATCTCTGAGCACATCATCACCCAAACCAAGGGGCGCCACTGCATTTCCTCCACTTGGAGGAGCATTCTCTGGGGTGTCCAAGAGGTTGTGAGTAAAGGAACTCGATGGAACCTCGGGGACGGGCAAACCATTAGGTTCTGGATGGACCCTTGGCTTGAGAACGCCCCGCTCTCCCTCTCGGTCACTAATTCCCTTCCCGACAATGTTTTGGACGTCAAGGTCCGCGACCTATGGCTGCCGCAACTAGGATGGGATTGGAGCAAAATATCTACTTACCTCCCTGCCAATCTCGTTCCTCGCCTGGCCGCCGAAAGCCTCTCGCCGGAACCTACAATGTCGAACACCATTGCTTGGGCTCACACTCCCTCAAGTGAGTATTCGGTTGCCTCAGCCTACTCCTTGTTGCACCACCGCCCCGCTTTTCCCGACACACTTCGCCTGGCCTTCCGCCTGCTCTGGAGGCTTGAGGTTCCCGAGCGAATCCGTTCCTTCTGTTGGCTCGCCGTCAAAGGGAAAATTCTCACAAACGTCGAGCGGCATCGGCGACACCTCGCTAGAAGCCCGGACTGTGGTCTCTGCCCCTCCCAGCCCGAGACAGCCCTCCACCTCTTTCGCGATTGCCCATCGACTGCGAGCCTTTGGAGTCATCTCCTCAAGCCTTCAGCAGTGGCCGACTTCTTCAGCTCCGACCCTCTCCCCTGGCTACTCAAGAACCTCAAAGGTGAGTTCCCCTTCAACCTAAACGTTAAACCTGCCACTATCTTTGCCACAGTGGTGTGGTGGACTTGGAAGTGGAGAAACCACCGGATTTTTAGAAGTCAACAGCCCCCTCCCGATCGTGTAGCCTTCATCAAGAATTGTGCGGAAGGCTATCAGCATTCCTGGAACCTCAAGCCTTCAGTGGTCCCGCTCCCTCCAAAAACTCTCACCCAAATCTCCTGGACTAAGCCTCCCCCTAACTGGTTCAAAATCAACTCTGACGGCTCTGTCCGGGGTGATCCCAGCTTGGCTGCAGCAGGCGGCGTCATTCGAGATAGTAACGGCACTTGGATCACCGGTTTCGTCTGCAATGTGGGTTCCTGCTCCGTGCCGGCCACCGAACTCTGGGGAATTCTTCATGGGCTCCAAACCGCCTGGGACCTGGGGCTCCGTCGAGTGATCCTCGAAACAGATTCGCTCACAGCCATCAGCCTGCTCAACTCCCACCCACCTTCCACTCACCACCTTGCCAGCCTCACACTCCGGTGTCGAAGCTTTTTGCGTAGGGACTGGATCCTGCAGTTCCGTCATTCACACAGAGAGAGCAACCGCGTCGCCGACGCTCTTGCCGCTGCAGCCCACGACTTCCCGCTGGGCCTTCACTTCCTGTCGTCCCCTCCTGCTAATCTTATTTCTATGCTTCATGATGATGTTGTAGGGGTTTCCTACCCCAGACTCTTGCGTTTAAATACTAGTTAACTTTGAGGCTTTTGCCTCCTCCTGACCAAAAAAAAACAATTCCTGGGAAACTTGCTCCAAATGGCCGAATCGTTTGCAGTCTGTAAGAAAAACTTACTTGAGTAAAAATTGCAACTGTATAGTCCCATTAATGCTTTATTTTTATTATGGGCACCATGCATTGCCTTTTCATTCCTGAACTGCACCTAATACTAATAACAACGAAATGAGATTATTGTTTATCGGGTTGCCCATTCTCTGTGTGTATCCACCGCCAATATATGCAATGACAAAAATTCAATTGCAGTGCTTTGTACAGGCTATGTAAGCCTCAATCACACATGCAAATGCACTAATGTATGCGTACGTACTACTTTGAACTATATTACTGTAGTATGTTGAGGTCCAAAGGCAAACACGTATCTATACACATATGTACAATGAACTAACCGACAAATGAAGCCAAAGTAAGATTTGTTTCCAGAACCGATGATATTTGTTCCTATATTTAATACGGAGTAGGAGACTCCTCGATAATGTATAAAGCAATGCCTACCAATATTAATCTTTTGTTTCTTGGTGAAAACTTTGTACGTACTCTATCATTGCCAGTTTGCCACTGAACTCTATGATCTTATCATTAGCCTTAAAAGAAGTTATTAATTGTAATAAGGTGATCTTATCGTTCTAAATGTAAGATCTAAGAATCAGTATATTCTTATAGCGACACACAGAGCTGTTAACTTGAGTATATTTAATGGACAGTTCTGGTAGCAGCGTATTGACAATTAGACACTGATCGAACGGCTGAGATACCAGAGCACAGGGACGTTAAGGTGGGATGCGATGTAGAGGAACCAGTGGAAACATGGCACGTGACTCCACGCAAAAACCTGCAGTGTCAGAAGCGGGTGGTTTTAGCCCTTAAAATTTGTTTCATAATATGTGTCGTTTTAGGTTTTCAAAGTGATTTAATGGGGTGAATGATGATAATTTTTATTGGAATGTGTCTTTGTTGACTAAAGTTGTTCATGCATTGGCCAAAAAAATGTAATGAGTGGTAAGATTAAGAAAAAGTTGTAAGTTTTAAAGTGAATGATTGCTTTTCTTAAAAACTGTGTTAAGAGCTAAAACGACACTTATTGTGAAACGGAGTGAGTAGTAAATATAAATATTACTTGCATAATATTTTATTTATGTTATTAACCTTCAATGGCATCAGCTGTAATAAACCCCCAAACCGAAGCCCACCTTCGCTCTCGCTCCGTCCCTCCGTATAAAAAACTCCCTCCTACTACACGCATTCAAGTTTCTCTCCCTCGTTACAGTTACAAAACAGTTTCAGAACAAGAAGATAAAAAAGCGCAACTACTAGCACAGACGATTTCCATAGCCATGGAAGATCTCGAACCTCCAAACACCGTAACCTCCACCGTCTCCGGCGTACCAGCATCCGGAGACCACGAGAGCCTCAGTGCTCCGACGACAGACGCCGACTTCCCTTCCGACGAGTCCTACTACATAGACAGCAACTGCTCTACTCCCTTCGTTAGCGCACCGTCAAGCCCTGGCCGTGCCTTCGGCGGTGGTGGATACTTCTACAGCGCGCCGGCGAGTCCTATGCATTACGTCCTCTCAACGGCTTCGCTGAGGTCGTCGGGATTTGAGCCGTCGCCGTCGGAGGCGTTGGAGGCTGGTATATCCGGCTCCGGATCGTTTGAGTTCGAGTTCTCGGCGAGGTTCCCGGCGAGCTACAACGATTTCTCGGCGGCCGAGATCGGATCTATGTCGTCGGCCGATGAGCTCTTCCTCAACGGCCAGATCCGGCCGTTGAAGCTGTCCACGCATCTCCAGAGGCCACAGGCTCTGGAGATGTTGGAATCGGACGGTGATGGCGGTTCCGGTGAGGGAACGGGGGATTTAGGTGAAAATGTGTTGGTTAGATCTAGGGATTTGAGGCTGTGGAGTAAGTCTATTAGGCGGAGGACCAGATCTCTCTCGCCGTTGAGGAATGCGACGTCGTTTGACTGGTCTGAGCTGGCTGTTAAGGGAGAGGAGAAAGAGGAGCGGCTTGGTCAACAAGCCAAGATGATGTTAAGCGAAGGCGGTTCTGATGAGATTTTGTCAAGCGAAACGACGCCGTCTGCTTCGGCGAGCTCCTCGAGGTGCTCATCGGCTGGGAGGAGCTCAAAGCGGTGGGTGTTTCTCAAGGATTTTCTCAGGAGCAAGAGCGAAGGAAGGAGTAACCATAAATTCTGGACTAACATCTCCTTTTCTCCGGCGAAGGAGAGGAAATCGTCGGCGTCTCAACGATCTGAATCGGTCAGTGATTCGAAGAAGAAGAAGAAGACAAGCGGAAGCGATTCAGTGCCGGAGAATCAGGAGAAGGAGAAGAAATCCGGTAAAGAATCGGCGAAGAAGAAGTCTCCGGCGGCCGGGAAACCGGCGAACGGTGTGGGGAAAAGGAGGGTCCCGTTGTCGGCACACGAGCTGCATTACACGGCTAACAGAGCGCAGGCGGAGGAGATGAGGAAGAAGACTTACTTGCCTTACAGACAAGGCTTGCTTGGGTGTTTGGGATTCAGCTCAAAGAGCTACGGCGCCATGAACGGATTAGCTAGAGCTCTGAATCCGGTATCTTCAAGGTAAAAAAAAATGATAAAATACTCTTGTACCAGATCTTGCTATGGGTTTTTAATCGCAACTAGGGATTGTGTATAGATATTTTAATCAAACATTTGTTCCCTCCATTATTATTGAGCAGAACTGTAGTATAGTGTAGTGTATTTTGATTCTGTGAATCGTGAGCCGAAATTGTTGGGTAAAAGAGAAAGTCATAGCTTTTGGGGGAAATTTGCCTCTGTCGAGTTGTTTGAGACATCATGGGGGCCTCTGAAGAAAGACTCTGTTGTAGCTTCATTTCCCATGAACAAACATCATTCCACTGGTTATCAAATTCTTGTTCCAGACTCTGTTGTTTGTACTGGCCAAAAGGCTTGCATGTAATCTTGTATCTTTATGGTAATGTTAGATCTGTTGAGCTTTATACAATAATGATACTGCTGTATTAGTTTTGGTCAACAATTGGACCATCATCACATCATGAGGAGTGACTGAATCTTTGGAGTGATCATGAGTAGTAGTTGGTTTTTTGACAAATGATGTTAGTTTGTTCGGTCATGTTAATTTGGGGAGCCACCCTTATTAAGAATGTAGATATTAATTTGTATAAATCTATCTTAGGTATATCTATAGCTTGGGGGGCAAGGCATGTAAAGTCTTTATAAAGGGATTTTTGTACTCTTTTACAATCAATGAAATATCTTTCTCTCCAAACTTGACATGGTATCGGAGCCTCCTTTCCAAAACACTTAAAACCCTAATTTTTTTTACGCTCGACGTCGCTTCCGCGCCTCTTCTGATCGCCGCCCCCAATGGCCGGAGAGGAGACGTCCACTGCCGCTAAGGCCGCCGCGCAAATAGCCGCCCTTCAACAGGCTCTTGCCGCTGCTCAGGCTGTTTTTCCTTCAGCTCAGAACGCCCCGAAGATCAATTCGGCTTTCTATCTACATCCGTCTGATCATCCCGGGCTTTCTATATGCCCGATCTCTCTCAAAGGTGACAACTACAACGAATGGGTTACGAGTATGAGCAATGCTCTTAACGCCAAACGCAAACTTGGCTTCGTCAATGGCACTGTCTCGAAGCCTGCTGATGATTCTCCTGACTCGGAATACTGGTTTCCAGTGAACTCTATGATCGTCGGTTGGATCGTTCAATCCATCGATCCATCGCTTCGATCATCAATTACATACTTTGCTACTGCTCAAGAACTTTGGGATGACCTAAAGCAACGGTTTTGCGTTGGCAATGGACCTCGCATCATGCAATTACGGGCTGCTATTGCCAACTGCCGTCAGAAGGGAAATTCCGTAGCCGCCTACTATGGGATTCTCAAGAAGTTGTGGGAGGATCTAGCCACCTATGTTCCTCTTGAAAGCTGCTCCTGCTCAGGCTGCAAGTGCGGCCTTAATACCCGTCTAGCATCCGCCCGGGAGGAAGAACGCTGCCAACAGTTTCTTCTCGGTTTGGATGATACCCTATTCGGCACTATTCGGTCCAACTTGATGGCTTCCGACTCTCTTCAACCCATCGGTCGCCTTTACAATCTTGTTATTCAAGAAGAAGTTCAGAAGAACGCCCAGAAAGAACGCGAGCAGCAGCCCGACAGTCTTGCGTTCGCCGCTCGTTCTCCAGCCCCTAATCGACCCGCTACAACTCCACCGATCGATCGCAGCCTCTTGCATTGCACTCACTGTGGTCGGGACGGTCATGATGTTGCTACTTGTTTCAAGCTTGTCGGATATCCTGACTGGTTCTACGAAAAGAAGGCCATAGGTCGTGGCTCCTCTACTCCCTCGACGGGTCGTGGTCGTGGCGCTCCATCTGATTCGGGCGCCGGCCGTGGACAGCAAGGTCGAGGTCGTGGCAACTCCGGTGCAGCCAATGCCGCCCAACAGCAGCAGCTCGCTCCGGGAACGTCCACCAAATCGTCGCCTACCGCCGCTGATCGCCAAGCACTCGGTTCAGGCTTCAACGATTCTCAATGGCAAACCATGGTTAATTTGTACAATGCTATGAACAATTCTGTTGCCTCCAATAAGCTGTTTGGTAAAATCTCTAAACCCTGGATTTTAGACACAGGTGCATCTTTTCATATGACTGGTGAACTTGGTTTATTATCAGACCTTGTATCTATTGATTCTGTCAGCATTCTTCTTCCTGATGGCAAGACCTCTACTGCATCTCAGGCTGGGTCATTATATTTCGGGCCCTTGAAAATCTCTAATGTGCTTCTTGTGCCTCGTCTCACATGCAATCTGTTATCTTTTGCTCAGTTAACTGCTGAACTATCTTGTGTCGTGACTCTGACCAGCAGACTTTGTGTTTTACAGGACCTAAATTCGAGGACAGTGATTGGAGCGGGTGAGCAAAGAGGGGGGGTCTACTGGCTGCGTGCTCTTCACTCTGAAGCTCGTGCGTGTCGTTCTTCTGCAGCTGCACCATCTTTTGTTTGCACTTACGTTTAGGACATCCTTCAGATTCTGTTTTGTCTCAGTTATCTTTGTCTAAACCAGATAGTTCTTCTACAATACCTTGTGATATTTGTTCTAAAGCAAAGCACACTCGTGCCTCTTTTCCAGACAGTTTGAATAAAGCAGATGCAATTTTTGAGTTAATACACTGTGATATTTGGGGTCCTTACAGTACTCCGTCTCGCTCTGGAGCATCTTACTTTCTTACTATTGTTGACGATCATTCCCGAGGTGTTTGGGTCTTTCTTCTTAAAGCTAAGTCGGAGACCGCCACTTATATTGAACAATTTTGTGCTATGGTTGCTCGCCAATTTCAAACACAGGTTCGGCGTGTTCGTACAGACAACGGCACCGAGTTTCTTCCTCTCATCCCGTTCTTTGCTAAGAATGGTATCCTCTTTGAGAACAGTTGTGCTTATACACCTCAACAAAACGGCCGCGTTGAACGCAAGCATCACCACTTGTTGAATGTTGCTCGCGCTCTTCGGTTTCAGGCTCGTCTTTCTCTCAAATTTTGGGGTGAGTGTGTCTTGACTGCTTGCTATTTGATTAACCGCACTCCCACCAAATTGTTTCAAGGCCGAACTCCATATGAACTTCTTCATGGGCGAGCTCCGAATTACACTTTGTTAAGGGTGTTTGGTTGCTTATGTTATGCTTCTACTATTCCCAAACCCCGTGATAAATTCGCACCTCGAGGTCGAAAGTGCATATTTCTCGGGTACCCAAATGGAAAACGAGGTTGGCGTCTCTTTGATCTTGAATCTCGGGAAGTCTTCGTCAGCCGGGATGTTACTTTTCATGAGGACGTTTTCCCTTCAGATGAGCCGATTGTTGAGTCTTCATCCGTGCCCCAATCTTTTGCAGAACTATCACCGGCCGTCTTTGATGATCCGCCGCCATCTGAGCTGCCTATTGTTTCGGCTCCACCTGCCTCCGATGACAGGGGGAGTCCGCCAGCTCCTCCACCTGCTTTTCGTCAAAGTTCTCGTCAGCGTCGTGCACCGGCATACTTACACGACTACATCTGCAGCACCATACGCACGCTTGATCCCCCCCACGACACCACTGGCTCACCCTCTTCTTCATCACTATCCTCAGGTCCTCTCTATCCTATTGCTGCCTATGTCTCCTGTAATAATTTTTCTTCAAATCATTCCAGGTTTCTGGCTGCTGTTACTTCTGGTCACGAGCCACGCTCGTTTACTGAGGCCATGAAACACGCCCATTGGCGTGATGCTATGGCTGCGGAAATTGCAGCTTTGGAACGTAATCGCACTTGGAGTTTGTGCGAGCTTCCTTCTGGTAAAACTCCCATTGGATGCAAATGGGTTTTTCGTATCAAATATCGTTCTTCTGGTGAGATTGAACGTTACAAAGCTCGTCTTGTTGTGTTGGGCAACCGCCAAGTTGAAGGTATTGATTATCACGAGACTTTTGCTCCCGTTGCTAAAATGGTCTCGGTTCGAGTTTTTCTTGTAGTTGCTGCTATTCAGGGTTGGGAATTACATCAGATGGATGTTCACAACGCCTTTCTGCATGGTGATCTTGACGAGGAAGTTTACATGAAACTCCCTCCTGGCTTTAATGGTGTGCTCCAGGGCAAGTCTGCCGCCTTCAAAAGTCTCTCTACGGACTTCGGCAGGCTCCTCGGAACTGGTTCTTCAAGCTTGCCAAAGCTCTTACATACTTCGGGTTCTTGCAGAGTCATGCTGACTACTCTCTCTTTACATTTGCTCGGGATTCTATTGTCTTACATGTTCTTGTCTATGTTGACGATATTATCATTGTTGGCAACAATCCTGCATCTATTTCTAAATTCAAGGAGTATCTCAGCTCTTGTTTTTCTATGAAGGATCTTGGCCTCCTTAAGTATTTTCTTGGGATTGAAATTGCTCGTTCATCAAAGGGCCTCTTTCTTTCTCAGCGAAAATACACTCTTGATCTTTTGGAGGAATCTGGCAACCTCGCAGGAAAGCCTTGCGAATTTCCTATGGACCAAAATCAGCATCTTGCCACGTCTGACAGTGCGCTTTGTGATGATCCAGAGCAATATCGGCGTCTTATTGGTCGCTTGATATATCTTACTATCACTCGTCCGGACATCTCTTTTGCCGTTCACACACTGGCTCAGTTTATGCAGGCACCACGCCTTGATCATTGGCACGCTGCCATACGAGTCCTGCGTTATCTCAAGTCTCATCCCGGTCAAGGTATTCTACTATCAGCCTCAAGCTCTCTTCAAATTTCGGCCTTTTGTGACTCGGACTGGGCTGCTTGCCCGCTTTCCCGACGTTCGATCACAGGTTTCTTTATTTTCCTGGGCGAGTCTCCTATATCCTGGAAAACTAAGAAACAACATACAGTCTCACGCTCTTCTGCTGAGGTCGAATACAGATCCATGGCTTCTACCTGCGCTGAATTGTTATGGCTCAAGTATTTGCTCTTCTCTCTTGGCGTTTTTCATTCCACTCCCATGAAGCTTTATTGTGATAGTCAGGCAGCTATGCATATTGCAGCAAATCCAGTTTTTCATGAGCGTACTAAACATATAGAGATTGATTGCCACTTTGTACGTGATGAGATTCTTCGGGGTTCTATCAGTCTATCATATATACGCTCTGCTCATCAGCCTGCTGACTTGTTCACCAAACCTTTGGGGAAACAACAATTTTTGTATCTTTTATCCAAGTTGGGCATTGTTGATTTACATGCTCCAACTTGAGGGGGAGTATTAGGAATGTAGATATTAATTTGTATAAATCTATCTTAGGTATATCTATAGCTTGAGGGGCAAGGCATGTAAAGTCTATATAAAGGGATCTTTGTACTCTTTTACAATCAATGAAATATCTTTCTCTCCAAACTTGACAACCCTCCAAATCATCCAACCATACGATGTAAATCATGCAAGCATAATCATGAAATTGCTTGACCCACAATTTTATTCATAAACCAAATGTGACTTGTATCCATCAAATTTTGTACCACATGATGTAAATACCAACAATTCCCCATCAATCTTCGGATCTTCTTGTCATTTCCGGGCTTCTTGAAAGTATGGACATGACCCACATAGTATGGGCTTTAAAGCCCTTCGAAGTCGACTGTTTTGGATGGTTTGCTGCCTGGATATTTTATGACAACTACAAAGTTTAGCATTACAAAACTAACTCTCAAATTCTCAATAGTCTGCCCAAGTCCCCGCCATTTACGAGAAAATTTACTGAGATTTCTTCTCTTTCACTGAGACATTCTATCGAACACTTGGCGCCCAATCGATATAAATGAGGACGGCAAGCCGTAAGGTTGAACGGATAATTCTACGCCACCTCCATGGCGAAAAAACCCGAACCAAACTCAGCGAGATCCACGCCCACTTCCTCCGCCATAACCTTCACCAATCGAACCAGATCCTCTCACACTTCGTCTCCGTTTGCAGAGCTCTGGACAAGATTCAATACGCAGAGTTAGTCTTTGAACAAGCCGGTCATCCGAACATCTTCCTTTATAACTCCATGATCAAGGGCTACTCTGTTTGTGGCCCCTTTGAGAGGTCTTTGGACCTCTTCTCTCTCATGAAGAATCGTGGAGTTTGGCCTGATGAGTACACCTTGGCGCCTTTGGCCAAGTCCTGTAGTAATCTGCTTGATTTGCGACATGGAAGATGTGTTCATGGGGAGGCTATAAGACTTGGGTATGCGGGTTATGAATCAATCTGCATTGGGCTTGTTGATTTGTATGTCAATTGTTCGAGTATGGAGGATGCGCAGAAGCTGTTCGACGAAATGCCTCAGAGAGATGTGGTGGTTTGGAACTTGATGATTAAGGGGTTCTCTAAAACTGAAGGTGTTGATAGAGGGTTGCATCTCTTTAGGCAGATGGAAACTAGGAGTGTGGTATCATGGAACTCGATGATTTCTGCGCTTGCGGTTAGCGGGAGGGATAAAGAGGCGTTGGAGCTTTTCCGTGAGATGGTACGTGATGGGTTTGAGCCAGATGAAGCTACTGTTGTTACAATGCTACCTCTATGTGCACGTTTAGGCGCTTCAGAGACAGGGAAATGGATACATTCCTCTGCTGAATCCAGCAATCTTTTCACTGATTTAGTCACAGTGGGTAATTCAATTGTCAATTTCTATTGCAAATCCGGGGATACGGAAGCTGCACTCAGTGTATTCAAACAAATGCCCTGTAAGAATGTGATTTCATGGAACACTATGATCTCGGGCCTTGCATTCAACGGCAAAGGTGAGCTCGGCATTGAAATGTTTGAAGATATGATATCCAAAGGCACTGAGCCTGATGATTCGAGCTTTGTTGGTGTCCTAACTTGCTGTTCCCATGCAAGGCTTGTAGAGAAAGGTCAATCTTTGTTCTCTTTGATGTCTGAAAAGTACAATTTCCAGCCAAAGCTTGAGCATTATGGGTGTATGGTGGATCTACTTGGGAGAGTGGGATGTGTTAAGGAGGCCTATGAAATGATCAAGAGCATGCCCATGAGACCAAATGCTGCTCTGTGGGGATCTTTGCTTAGCGCCTCTAAAACACATGGTGATGTTGAGCTTGCAGAGCGTGCAATTAAAGAGCTTATTGAGCTTGAGCCAGGGAATTCGGGTAATTATGTGTTGCTGTCGAATATTTATGCAGAAGGTAAGAGGTGGGATGAAGTTGAGAGACTAAGGGTTCTGATGAAGGACAGAAGCATTAAGAAATCTGCAGGGAGTAGCATGGTTAGTTAGACTTGGAATGGATTACAAGACATTGCTAAACATGGAGTTTTACCCACTACTAGTATTGAAAGATCACATCTGGGTACTGAAAGATCACACTGAGAATGGCCTGTTGATTATCAAGGTAAGGATGCCAACCTGGGATCTGTATATCTGCCAAATAATGTCAGCACTTTCATGGCTGTAGTCCCGGAAAAAGAATGAGAGGGCTAAGCAAATGTCAGTCAAATCCTTTGCATCGATTACTTTGCAACACTGAAGTTGACTGTTCTTCTTGAATGTATGTTGTAAGCTCTGAGGTTGGCTTCACATTTTACATAAAACTATCATTACCCTTTCAGTTCTGTGTGACCCAACTTATGGATTTGTCATCCTGATTTGTTGTGCAAGTTCGGGATAGGTTTGCCCCCACAGAGTCTGTAGCAGATGTTTCTGCACAAGGCAAATCCACATAAGTAGGTACTACCTATCTATTTTCTACATATTATACAATATCTCAGCGAGTTACAATTACAAGTTCTCGATAGCATTTACTTCCCAAAACTCACAAGTTACAATTACAAGCACAAGAATAGGCCTGCCTGTTTGGTATCTTCAGAGTGTGATCTGTTAGCATTACGCGGGCCACTACCAGCAGCTGTAGCCTACTGGCCCTACTGTGACCCCCCTTCCGAGTTTTTCTGGCTCTGCCATTCGCTCTGTCCGAACAGAAACATGTATTCATAGACTATGCCGCTAGAGACGGTGTTGCTCGTTTACGGTCACTGAGTCCCATAGTATGCAGCCACTTTCTACTGCACCAAAACCTTCAATATCTGCAATCCTCTGATTTGTGGGCCCTTCTAGTCCATGCATATCCTCGGCACTGAACCACAAGGGAGACTGGGGAAAATGCTCACACTCGAACACAAACTCATTCAACGTCGATTCACCTGCGTCTGCAACATTAAATTGTTCATAGCTCATGATATAGTTAGAGCTCTGAATTTGACTAGATTCCAAATGCAGACAAAACATAATAGTAGCACCTTGATGTGGCACAGGCTGTTGTGGATTTGGGTCTGGAGGAATCCATTGTCTGTCATTTTTAGCAGACGGCCAAGTAGAAACAGAGTTGACCTGAATCAGTTTGCTTTGATCCTCAAATGCACGTTGCCTTAGTTGTTCAACACGGTTCTGCATTCGCTCAGTTAATAAGGGAGCGGACCGCACATTACGGTACGCATGAATTGTAGTCCAAACTAACCCTTAGGAATTCAGACTCAGTAGCAGATATAAAACCAATTCAGACTCACCTTCCCAAACTCAACCTTAGGAATTCAAACTCATTACACGAACAGATGTAAAACAAATTCAGCATGTTAAGTAGGAAGATATTAACACTCACCTTCTCAAACTCAGTAAGTGTTGTTAGGGGCCGATCATTTTGGTGATCAAATGAGACGCTTATGAGCTGGTAAAAACAATCGAATAGAAGTTCAACACCCTCTTCACTGTCATACCGGAAAAGTTCGCTATTCGGACAGCATTCGTTTGCATGTTGAACGATGGTCGCCCAAATTCCATCCTTAGCTCCAAGGATCTGTGCAGATACCAAATCATAAAAGCTAAGATTAGAATGTAGGAATTCGATAGAAATGTTGCGAAATTTCTCCGCACCTTGCGCAGTGATAGTTGATCTATGGAATATCTTCGCCGAAATTCTATGACAGTCCTAATCCCTTGTGCTTCCAAGCTCTTATGATGCGGCCCATCTTTTCCGATTCTCTTCAAACGCCAAACTTCGTCATTCCATGACGGAACCGAATGCTTCTCATATTCTGGTTAATCAGAAAGTGAACACTCATCAATCAATCAATCAATCAATAACGCATAAGTCACAAAATAAACACAACAGAACGTACGCTTTCCACGTTGATCAATGACCCGAAAGGCTTTACTAACTGCTGGCCTTACGTGTACATGTTTTGGCACTTTTGCACCCCTTACAACTTTAGCCACCAGCTTGAACGTTTTACTTGGCACCCAGCTGGAGTTATCCACAAATTTCAGATCATTAAAAGAGCAAACACCATCCTGCATTTTCCCTAAGCAACTTCCAACTAGCAATGATCCTGTTTCTTCCCTTGGGCGTACACGACTTGTTTCAACATCTAGTTCCTCCTCGGCCTTGAGATCACCACAAGCAACTACAATCTCTATCTCAAGTGATGATAAGAGATCGTCGTCGTTTACTACTTTACGGGCTTCATCAAGTAGTGCAACCCTCACAGGCACATTCGTCGTTGTGCCATCGTCAATGGCGTATATTATGCTTGCAGTAAATAGTCTTCTAGGCAATGCACACACAAAGGACAACTCAAGCCCTCGGCCTCTACTTTGATCAGGTCGCTCGGCCTTGGTTATACCCAATGGTCTGCAACAATAAAATTCCTCATGCACCGGCCTTAACATACAATTAGCTTAAGCTTATATGTTAAGTTGGGGTTTAAAATCAGAACAAAAGCGATTAAGATGTTGAAACCCTTCAAAGAAAATTTTCAAGTGTTAAGTAGGTCACAGCTTAATTAGTTGCCCATATTGGTTAACATGGGTGTGTCTACATATTAGCTTAAGATTTCTGGTTCTAAGATGAAATATAAAATTGGTTAACATGGGTTGCCCATATTGGTTAACATGGGTGTGTCTACATATTAGCTTAAGATTTCTGGTTCTAAGATGAAATATAAAATTGGTTAATTACGATGCCACACTCCATATAATCACATCTAAGTTGAATCTAACTCTCAACTCTTAGGTACTTGTAACAAGCTTATATGCAATGTAACAACAAACTCACCCTTGATCTTTCATGATGTAGTCGTGCAACTCTTGTATTAAGTATGAAGAACGCCGGTTCTGCTGGCGTTGTTTCTTCAACTGTTGCTTTTGCTTCTTGAATTGCTTACGTACCTTATTATATTTTGATTAGACAAAAAGAAGGGTTAACCCTAATCTCCCATAATCACAACATACACAATTAATCAACTAATTAAAATTAATGGGAAATAATAATTACCGACTGCAACTCCTCTTTAAGCGTAGTGCATAGCTGGAGAACCTCGTCCAGCTTCTTGGAAGCCCTTCCTTCAATTCTGTAACAAGCCCAAATTATTTAATTGACAACAAACGTAGAGAAACTAGGGGACAACAACTTAACATAGCACTTTGATCAAGTGATCTGAACTGAACTTACTTGGATTTCTTCGGAGCCATTGTTAGAATACCACAAATTCCTCAATTTCTCTTCTGATCGGACTCTGTTTCTGTTGACTTTCAGGGTCGAGCTTACTATCTAAGCAAGTAAAAGGCGGGTGACTATGCCTTCTTTTATTGTTCATTGTTTTCACTCCTTTGCGGGTGTGAAAGAAGAGGAAGTGGAAATTCAATGAAAGTTTACAAGAAGTTTGTCTGATTCAAAGTGATTTGACGATTGGTTTGGAGTCTTTGGACTGTGTGGTGGAAGCGTGGACAGTTGGTTTGACGATTCAGAGTGTTTTTAAAAAATGGTTGCACTAATTCAGGTAATTTATTTTTAAAGTAATATAAATTGGTTTGCTATATGTAATGATAGAGTTTTTTTATGACATATACAAATTTAGGCAAAAAGTTTTTATTTATAAAAAAGTTAACTTTTAAAAATAATACTAAATATTATGTGTATCAATATCAAGTGATACCTATTATTAAGTATTTTAAGAAAATAAATTTCTCAAACTTTGTTATAAAAATAAAATTATAGGATGATTTTATATAATTCAGTAAATATGATAGGTGAGTTTTATATATTTTTAGTTTACTACACAAAATTTACAAAATTTACAAAATCAATATAATAAAATTGGAGATGCGGGGTATCGATCCCCGTACCTCTCGCATGCTAAGCGAGCGCTCTACCATCTGAGCTACATCCCCTCTAATAGTTAAGTATGAGCATCATGGATCAAAAAAAGCAGGTCGGTTAGTGCTACAACTCGAGGATTTTGAAGAGGTCCATCAACACATTGGACCACCTATCTATTTATTGCGGGTTAATATTATATAATTAGGAACTTGACCAAAAAAAAATGTATAATCAGGAGGAACCTGGCTATAAGGCTTTTTACCCTCTTATGAATGAATACAATGAATAATACAATGAATGTAAGAAAGGTCCAAAGACCGTGACAAAGTTAACAAAGTATATGTTCCTGGAACTCGAATTGTTAATATAGACAGATTCTTATACTCGCGTAGTTACTACTCCTATTTAGATAATAATAATTTTCACCTTGGGTCGGGTGACAAAAAGGCAAACAATGCTTAGGAGAATTGAGAAACTAAGTTACCTACTTACATGTCTAGGAATGTGAGGGAGGCATCCCATTCCAAGCGTCCCTAACATGATCGGATGAACTTAAAATGTGCAATGTTAGTTGTCCAAACTATGATTCTAATTTATAGGGAACGGATATTACAAGGCTCACAATTTGTTAACAAGCCATGCCATATATCTTAGGTGAGGCTTAGAAAGAAAGTAATAGTTGTTACTTGTTAGTGATCCATGTCGCCAGTAACTTAAACATGGAAAGTGGAACACGTTTTGGATGTTAATTTGTGATTTGGATCACGTTTTGGCGGGGAAGTGGTATAAGTATAAAGGGAGCACAAGATCAGTCAACTATTTATGGATATGGAAATCTGATACATAGAGATCAATGCGTTTTTTCGGTGTGCTTCCTTCTGCACGTACCTCAGCAATGTAAAATGATATAGCATAAGAAACAATCAGTCCCAAGTCTATCTTTCCTTCTAGTCTCCACTAACACAAGCCTAACAGCTAAACATTAAAAACCAACTAGTTGAAAATTGATTCTCAGTAAAGTCTGCCGAATCCTTAAAGTTCATCCTGCATATGTCAAAAAACACGGCGACCAGAATAAGCACTTGAAGCAAAGGGGCATAACCTGTTGGAAGGAAACATATAATTGACATGTTTAGTGACACTTACGTGTTCAGCATCGTCTGAGGTGATGGATTCGGTTTTAGACTCTGGGTCGGCGGCTGAGGCATCACTAGAGTGGCTGTCTTCACTGTCATCATCAGCATCTTCTTTATCATCCTCATCCTGGAATGAGAATAAATTGTAGTTAGAAACAATGAATCATGTGAAACAGAGATGGTTTAACTTTCAAACAGTGACTGTGATAGAGTACTTACATCTGATTCTGGTTCATCCGTCGTTTCCTGAACAAGGGGAGAACATGCCATTGTTAGTAATCACTTCACGGCAACTCAAATAGAAAAGTGTTTCAAAAACTAATTCTGTTAACACTTTACCTCCTCTTCTTTCTTCTTTTCATGCTCCTCAAAAGCAGCCTTCTCAGCCTGAGAGTTGAAATCTTATTGTTAGAAGCCGGTAAAAGGAAATGCAAAAATTTTATGTTTTCAAAGAGGAATAGCCAAAAAGATTATGTACATCTTTCTGCTTGCCCCATGTCTCTTCAGCCAATTGCTTAGCATACTCGGGATCATCGCAGACCAATACATTGTCAAACAGAGTACCAGATTTCACCTGAAACAACATGCAAACATCATTTATTCGAAATTCTATCACAAGTTTATTGCTCTATAACATCTAAAAAAAACAGCAACTTCAATAAGATTTACCTGCCACAGCTCAACACCCACATACTTCAATTTGGGGTACACATAGAGTTCTGGGTCATCCTTAAATTCTGCATATGGTAACATCCGAAATTATAGATATCAGTCCAGAACTTAGTCAATAAAACCCTCCTAAAATGGTTCTGAGGTTGCAGAAAGTAGAACCTGGATTGTCAATCATGGGTGCCTTCCACTTGCCCTTGTAGTTGGGGTTCTTGATTTTCTGCAGGACATTGCAAGTAATGTTTCATTCAAATTACTTCACAAGTTTCCGATCAAAACAGATGTTAAAGTACATACCTTTGGCAACCATGGGCCCTTGTAGTCAGGGTTGGGAATGGTTGGGGCAACCCATTCACCATCTTCCTCATCATCCCAATCCTCAGGCTATAATTACAATTTAATTTCCTCATAAGCTGATGAAGCTTGAAATGTGCATATGAATTAGGAGCAAATTATAGCTAATCCAATATAAAATTACCTTTTTGGCATCAACATCAGTAATCTCCTTAGGAATGTCATCATATCCCTTCGTATAGAAGAAACCAATATTAGTTTCCATTCACAGGTGCATACTCTTAACTACAGCCAATAGGTTACGTAATCGATCTATGCTGTAAAGGAGACTGATAAATGAACATGAAGGTAAGAAGTACCTCTGGCTTCTTGTCCTCAGGGTCAGGAATGTACTCTTTGTCATCCCAGTCTTCAGGCTACATATTAAAGCCAAAAATTCATAACTGCATAGCTTGAAAAGTCAAAACAAGAGACAAATCTCATATCCATCTTCGAAACCATTTACCTTCTTTGCTTCGGGATCTTTGATCTTCTTTGGAGGAAGAATGCTCCAGTCCTCGTACAAACTTCCAGTTTGTTTCTCGGTGTTGTCAATAAGAATGCTGTATGTAGCATCAGGGCGTAGAATGAAGGTGTACACATGAGTTAGCTGATCTGTCTCACATGGGACATCCTTCTTGATCAAGTGGTTTGTCTCATTGTGAGTCAAAATAGCATGGACTTTTTTGGTGCTGTAGCCACAGATGTCAGGTCCAAACATGATACTGTGCCAACAGAAAGCATGAATATCAGTAAAATCCTAGGGCAGAAAGCATTTGAGTAAATGATTGAAGCAAAAGGAATTAAGTCAAACCTGTATGCAGTGTCACCACCAAATTTCTTCTGGTCAACATCCCCACTGAGCAACTTCATGTAGCCACCACCACAGTCGAGCTTCTGTTCATGCTTAACAGAAAACTGGAAGACTAATGTCTTATCCTTGTTGCTGAATTCTGGGAATTCAGCAGATATGGCGTAGAACCTGTAATCCTCACTGGTCTGGATACCTGAAAAGTGGAGTTAAAGTTATAACTCAGCTATAATACGGCTTGCTATGGCATGTAGACAAAACAGAAATATATAATGAATCTCAAGCAACATAATTCATTCATAAATGTGTATTTCTGCTGCAGGAGTCAAAATACCTTTATCATTAGCATCGCCATTCCATTTGCCAGATGTGTAGTTCCATTCTCCAGCCATGTTCTCATCCTTTTTCCAGTCAGATTTGACCCAGCGATTTTCCCATCCCTCTGAATAGTAGTCGCACAACATCAGCTCAAAGGCATACAATCATAACATCATAAGGCAGATGCACAACACCAACAATATAATCAGATAACCAACAATCCAATAAAATATTGCATTCCTCTTTTATTTTGCAGTGAACAAGTTAAGTTCCAGATGTGGAATTGTGGAAATAAGGCATGAAATAAAAGCTAAGTCACATCACAATGACATTGAATCGATCTATTAATGCATACACAAGACTAATGACATCACTAGATAATACACTAGCATGACAATTGAAGACCAGTCACAATCAACGAGATAGAAGATGCAAAAGACCAAATCAACTACACATGAAAAAGAAAGGCCACCGAATTCATCTGCAGCATTGGCTTCACACTGAAATCGATCACTCTTAAAGGCTAACACAAAGCAGATCGGATCGCGCTGTTTTACGGATCTCGTGCAGGAATAGATCCTACAACATAAAGATCCAAAAATGCCAGATCCAAGCCAAAAAGAGCAATCGTGTATCACTAGCACTAACTCTATGCCAATTTATCGAACAAAGTCAGATCACAACATCACAATTTTCAGTTTCCTCAACAGGAAACAATTCAACAAACAATTAACAGCATTGTAAACCTATCAGCATTAGCAATCGACTAATAGCGAGATACGATCGAAAAGATTGTCAGTGCGTTTACCTTCGAAGCGTTCTTCAAAGAAGACTTTAGCAGAGGAGATCGCAAAAAGAGAGAGGAGTACGAGAGCTAGGACGCCATGGTTTCGGCTGCGGAGCTCCATTGGCAGACGAAGAGGAACGAAGTGAAAGAGCGAGAATGCGAGATGCAGGGATGATCCAACAACGCTGGTTAATATATAAAGGAAACGCTCAAATTGAAACGGATCAAGCCTCTCTCGGCTTCGGAGTTGGTAGAAAGTAGCTGGCAATTAGAAAGGCAATAAGTGCGAATCAGAGTTTGCCATGTGGACTCAGCATGTCATTAGGTCGACGTGGCGTTATTCTATTGGGCGTTTACACGAACTGCATTGCTCCACTGTTCTAGTTTTTCTAATTTCTATGGTACAGGATTGCCCTTCGTTTGAATCGGTATTACGGGGCAGCCATTATGAGGCCTGACACTCGTTTACACGTTCAGCAGATAATCTTCCATCCTTCCCCAATTTTGGCTTCTATATATCAGGTACGATTTTATTTTAGTTTAATGTATAAAATATTACAGTATAAGAAAACTGTATGATCTTTTTAAGTGTGAATGGGACAGGATTAAGAATGCATAAACTAGAGGGCAAGCTGGTGGTGACCATAGGAGATAAACTGTGGGAAGCAAGATTGCATTGGTCTAATCATGTCCAGAGGCGGAACCTAGACGCAACAGTTAGGAGATGTAAGCGGTTGGTTTTAGGGGCTTATCGGAGGGATAGAGGTCGTCCGAAGAAGCGTTGGAAGGACAACATAGGAATCTATCCGTCCGAAGAAGCGCTGGATGGACAACATAGTACAGGATATCATGCTATTAGGGATTTCAAAAGAATTGGCACAATGCGGGGGAGTTATAGGGAGAAGATCAGTGTGTTGGACAGCTAGTCAGCTTATTGATGGAGCCTAGTGGAGTCGTGTAATCTTTTGTTAGCCGTCGGTTTCTCGCTTAGTGGCTTGCTATTGTATAGCTTAGTCTTTTTTCTTTTTTCTTTCTTTTAGCCTTAGTAGTAGTTTTTGGTTGTGTGTGGGGTTGTTGTTGTTGTTATACGATCTTTTTAAGCTCAATATAAAATTAAATAAAATTAAGACTTGATTTTCATATCCAATTTTTATGCTAAACAAATGGTAAAATAATACATTGAGCTTCATCTTGATATGTCTAGCCTTATCCGAGTCATATACCTAACTTTAGTGGATGGGTAGATAAAAAGTTCTACATTCGTTGGAGTGAAATAAAAAGAAACTTTAATTTCTTGCAAAACATATCGCTTATCATTTAAGTCAACTCTCGTGTTGGTTGGATGTACAAATACTAAATTTGTTATGGAAAATAATTTATAACAAACAACTATATTTTGAAAGATTCCTATAATGAGAAAAACAAATGTATATATAGACAGATTATTTTAAAGGTTTAAAATAAACATTTATTAATGCTAAAGCTAAGAATATTAGATATTTGTTGGCATAAATATTATTTGTTAATATAAAATGAAAAAAACCTTTTTAATATAAAAATAATTAATGATAGTGAATTCTCTCCCATTAATTGTAAGAGGACAAAATAAAAACAAGTTGCAAAATTGTAATAGTACCAATAAACTATACTATTAATTAAAAGAAAACATTGAACACACAATTTTGTTAGGCAGAGCACATGAAAATGCTTAGACTTGAAGTTAAATCATAGTTTCAAATGATCTCAATCATCACGATGCATCATGAAACATTGACAAATTTAATATATCGTATTTTGTTAACATATAAAAACATCAAGAAGCTACCATTACCAAATTTCATATCATACATCGTCAATATCTATAGAAACATCCAACAATATTTTTTTTTTATTATTTTTTCAACTATATCCTGATATACACTCATTATGAAACCGTGGTCTAGGATTGTAATTGTTTGGATTTTGTGTAACTAGACGTGTAATTCGCTGTGTAGTAACGTCGTTTTGCTCTTTTGGAAGAACAAATAGCAACTTTTTAAGATTTGGATTAGCATTAGCAACTCCTTTGATGTATGGATCGAGCTTGGCATAAACTCCAACGTCAAATCGAAGCACATGAATCCTGCATGCATCTCACCGATATAAGTTCGTTAGCGTTTGATCGTTAGCTCCGATACCATAACAAGATTGGGAGAGATAACTTTGGGCCGAGAAAATCTTGGAATCCTTATTCACATGTTTAGGTATATATACAAAATTACATATAATTTGATAGCAATACAACGTATATAATTACAATAATGCCCTAATATGCTATTATGCATACCTAATGTCATTAGTAATAATATCAAATCACATATTAGAGATTAAATTAATGATAAATTCTATATAAAAAAAATGCGTACTTGTTATGACTGGCACCATTGTCGGTAAAATCATCAATATCATTCCATTTAGGATGCTTTTTGACCCTTATATTTGTTTCACAAGAGAAGCTTGGCTTTTTTGTCACCTGCACAAACCAATATTACAAGATGTCGTTAGTGTTAATGTGTTTTAAAATCATATCACACGAAATTAAAAAAAATATTATTATAAAAGCTATATATATACCAATATTTCCAGAGTCCCCCCATCACATTCTTTTGTCAACGACATTGCATCGACATCATTCCACTTAAATTTGACTCTTTTCTTTAGGCTCACGGTATGATCCAAAGCTTCCCATAAGAATTTTTTCCTCTTATAATGGCATTTGAAAACTAGGTCCTTGTGATGTCTAATTCTCTGCCTCTGAATAATTAGATAAACACAAAGTACATATTAATAAAACTTCATAAAATATAAAATAGTAACGACACTAATTAAATCTCCATATTTAAATTTTAATACATAAAAAACGTTGCATTTTCAGCTATGAGCGTAGTCCAGCCAACATCATCCTATAGTGTAGGAAAACATGATTTCATTATGCATGCTTAGACAATAGTTTTAATTTGTTTATGTGTATTGATTGTACTTTGTGGTGTGTGATAACACAATCTTTATCACATTCTATGAATTTATTCACCACGTTAAAAGTTATGGTATTCCTTTTTATTTTATTTTTATCTACCGTTGGGTTTGAATCCCGTCATAATTGTTCCATGACCAGACCTCTTAATGGGACTTGTTCCATAGATATTCGATCTTTGATCACTAAACAAACGGTGGTGATATCCTAGTAAACCAATTGTGATTGATATCTTTGTTATCGTTTATACTCGATATTCTAAAACTCGACATCACACGACGTATAGACATATTCTGAACGACTGCCTAGACGACGTAGACGGGTATTTAAGTACGTGGGGCTAGATGACTAGACGGATTAGGGTCTTTCAACACTTAGATGAAGCCTAGAGGAGTTTTAGGTGGGATTATTGGAAGAGGTTCGTCACTTTTAAATTCAAACTGCATGCACTCTTAATCTGAGCGAGTAATTTACTCAGCTAAAGCAAAGTTGAATTGAGGGAAAAAGGAGGGTTTGTTTTTTACAACTCAACAAAAGAAATTAACTACAAAGTACAAATTGCAACGGAGAAGTGAAATTTGTTTACCTTCCATGAACCTACTTGGATTGAAATTGCATCAAAATCGCGAGGCTTTTCCAAATCTTCTCCCGTAATGGCCTCTTTCCCACGCCTCCTCTTATGTGGATCAAGTTTTGCTTCCACCTCCAAAACCTCATCCATGATTTATGAGATTGTGTAGAATTTGTTAAACTCTGAAATTGTTGTAATCAATTTATAAGTTTATTTTCGACCTAGCTATATATCCTAGTAGGACTAGGAGTATAGAGTATACCTTCTACTTTAGATTTTGTTGTTAGTTTATATTGCTCTTCTTATTATATATATATATATATCCATTGAAATTTTTTTATATCTTAATAAATTGTGAACATATAACCAATTTATAACTTTTTTGGATATGTATCCCAATCAACGTTATGGTATATACGGATATACCATAATTTTGATTGATTCCATCCATATAATGTAAATTCACAAAACAAACATATCATCACACACACAAAAAAAAAACATATCATCATATCTATTTTTTTTTGTCGAACATATCATCACATATACTTAACTTGTGATCTACGGAATCCAATATTTAACTTGTTATTAAAGGTTGAGTATGAATCAAGTTAACTAGCTAATTAAAAATACGGCATTATACGCTTCTTCAGGCCATGTAAGTATGGGCCTGGAAGATATACATTAACGGCCCACTACAAAGGCAAAATTTCGACCCAAAATAAAAAGAGCACGGCATTGTTTCACAAACCACCCCTGTAAGGGAAAAATTACACAAACCACCCATAAAAGGGGTAACTATCAAAATATCACCCAAAGCCCTTGTAAAGATGGGTTACTGGGTTGGACAAACGGTTCAAGTTCAACCCAATGAAAATTATTGCGCTTGGCCCGTCATTGACTATTTCACTAGCAACACGAAATCTGAACGCGACGCTAACGATCATTCATTCATTCGACGTTTCTGATACTTCCATCTTCTTCTAATCCTTTCCAACCTTCTCCCAAATACCAACCCGAATAAAAGAAAGAGTGAGGTGCAAGTCTTTTCACATGTTTGTTATTGAGATTCTTGCTTCTTGATGCAGGTTTGGCCTTCACCGTCAAATCTCATCCTGTCTCTCAATCTAGTGGCTTGAACATCCACTTTTGATTTTGATGACAGCCTGAACTTTGAATAAGCAGAGATTGGCATGGATTTGGCTTTGGAGAAGAAGAGAGTTCAAGTTCTCCTGTTCATTGTTGGGATCATTGTTCTCGGCATAACAGGTATGTCCAATTTCCTGCTCGCTCGTGCTTTCTCATTCGAAGTAAATTGGTTAATTGCTCAGCAAAATCTTCTAGTTTAGGGGTTCAATTGTAGTCGATTTGATTTGATCTGGTTTTAGATTAGCTTAGGGTTTGATTGTTCGTTTGCTAACGTGTTGGATCGAAATGCTTGCTGTTGACTTGGCTCGTTGACTGCTAGGGATTATGGTTTAGAGAAATTAGTTCGAAACATATTCTAGGTCAACAGTACGAGTGCTGCAAATTCACTAGAGGATCGAAAGGGAGAAGAACTTGTTAGTTTGTTATCAACTGCTACTCGGATCGATTCAGAATGAACCGGACATGCTTGTATCAGTAGGCCGAAAGCTTGCATTTCTAGTGCTTAGTTAGTTGTTGCTAATTTCTGATTATTGTGTTAAAGCAGCGAATTTATCAGTGTGTCTCTGTCTGATTCCCCCCCCCCCCCCCCCCCCTTTTGTTATTTGTATTGGTGTCTGATTTGTGGTAGCAACTTTCATTGTTTTTTTCTCTATATGCCCCTGACAATAGCTGATAAGATTAATGCAATTCAACGATGTTTGCTGAGTTCAGGGATAGAAGTCCTTGATGATAAGCTAAAAGTTAGTCCTAATTGTTAGTGCTTGTGTTTTAACGACTAGCAGGCACTCAGGGACAGGCCTGTTCCTCCCTGTTTCTTCAATCTTCCTTTGTGGTTGATTGAAATTGTTGTTGTAGTCTGCTAAACAGATCCTTGTCTGTTGAACTGTCTTTACTCAGAGTTGTACAGTTTCTTGGCTATTGAACATACTTGTATGTTATTCTGTGTAGATTAAGGTATGTTCTTGCAATATCATTATAAAGCATGTTCAAGGAAGGTCGGAAAGTTCAAGGACCAATAAGAAAAATATATCAAAGTTTAAGGACCACAGGTGTAATTTACTCTTTATAATTGTTAGGTTTATTTTTGCTTGATCGATGAACAGAAGGTCGGAAACAAATGTTTTAAACTTGAGATTAAGATAAAAAAACCTGTATATTATCTGCAATCAGCCAAGAGCAGGAGATATATATATAAACGTTGGGTAGGCATGTCTATTGTAGCTCACAGTCTTGCTGTTTTGGATGATTTGTCTAAAGTGACCAGAAATTGAAAAGATTCAAATGCTGCCATCAATTTTGAGATTTACAGTTCAATCTTACAGCAGAATCAATTGAAAACTGATCATACTTTTTCGCTCATGTGTTATGCTTTGATGGAATCTGGTCGTATGGATTACGAAAACAAAAATTTTTCATGCCACCTCCAGAAATTTTCTTTGCTAGGAACATGATGTAACATCCTCTGGAGAGTCAACTTCATAGTCTATAGATACATGTTCATGATCAATCAGTGTTTGTTGAGTTTGTAATTGACGAATTCTTTGTCCTGGAACCAAGCTTGCAGAAGAAAAACTGATTCATTCCCCATTTAACTCAAACTGAACAATTTTCTTTGTCATTACAGCTGAGAAATGCAGGCAAATGGTTGGGGAAGAGGGATCCTCCCAGAGTGGAAAATTCACGTTCTTAAACTGCTTTGATATGAGCACCGGAACTCTAGCTTGCTCAGTGAAGAATGTTGTGAAGCTGTATGCCTACAACATCAGATCCTCCCACATCGAACTAGCCAGGAACAGAGCAATTGAAGCTGCAATTGCGGACTCAATTTCACAAGGCCTAGCTGCGAAGGAAGCAGCCAAGCAAGCTCAGATAGAAGGTAAGAAGGCAGCCAAGCTGGCTTCCAGACAAGCCAAACGCATTATAGGCCCAATAGTATCTTCTGGTTGGGACTTTTTTGAAGCCGTTTATTATGGCGGGACGATGACAGAGGGTTTTTTGAGGGGAAGTGGGACCCTTGTTGGAACCTACACCATTGGGTTTCTTGGAGAAGAGAGGTTTGGCAGATTTGGTTATCTTGTTGGGAGCCATTTGGGCAGTTGGGTTGGAGGAAGGATCGGGTTGATGGTTTATGATGTGTTGAATGGTGTTCATTTCTTGCTCGGCCTTGCTCAAGATGTGCAAGCTGTATCTTCTGAAAGCTTGAAAGCAACAGAAGACTCGTATGGTTATGATCAGTCAGAAGAGCCGAAAGCATCAGAAGACTTGGATGCTTATGATAAGTTAGATGAGTCGAAAGCATCAGAAGACTCATATGGTTATGATCAGCCAGAAGAGTCGAAAGCATCAGAAGACTCATACGGGTATGATCAGTCACAGGAGTCTGAGGTATCAGAAGACTCGTATTCTTATGATCAATCTGAAGACCGTAGCGAATTATGAAGACGCATGGGGAAGGTGCTCGTTAATGCTGAGAGAACCAATAGGTCTCGAACCAACCTTTGCAGCATGGACTGTAAACGAGCTGGGTGTCTAAATACATATTGTAACATAGCGGTTTGAGTAAATGAGTAGCATTTGCAGCTGTTTACATGAAGATTAGAGTATGTTTCATATCATACAAGTATTGTATCTTGGTGTATTTTTCAATTCTTCCATGATTGCTGATAATAGTGTTCCTTCGGACTTTTATTTCTAAGGATGGTGATTTAAGGGGTCTCATCTTCGGCCACCCAAGAGTAGCATCAGTACAGTCTGTATCACTAAGATTTTGATCAGTGTTGTATTATCATATACCAATTTGAAAGTTGAATCCATTTCTCTCAATTCAAATCTTACACCATTTATAATGGAAATATTCCTGCAGGAAATTTACTAGCCTTTCAGTTTGATGATATTCACAAATGAAAATGACTAAATGGGACTACTAGTACACCAGGCAAGAATAATTGTAGGACCACTAAAGAGCATACGACACAGAAGAAGATAATGTGTTTGCAAGTTGTTGGATTGAATCGTGTGGCGGCCACGAGCCCTTTTGTTGATTTTCAACACATTCTTGAATAGACCCGTCAAGCAATCTAGACTCAGATAGATGTAGATTCAACTAATATTCGAGCCTTTTATTTTATAAAAAAGGGATAAATTCAGGATACAATCACAACAAAAATGGGTTTTTTCGTACGATTAAATAGGGATAAGTCATTATTAGTTCTTCTTGATAACATTCTCTTTCAACCCAAATTCTTAACTTACACGGATTATAACCAAGTTGGTCAGTTAGATGTGCTATGAGCTCTTTCAAATTGTAATGATATGAGAAAAATAATTAGAAAAAAGGGGAAAACATGCACTACTAGGGGTGACCATCTTTTGTTAGAAGACGACCATTTAACACGGCCAATTTGACAAGTGAAAGGTCATAATCCCATCTCCATACCTCCATATATATATATGATTATCTTATGCTTTGGAATACTCTTCCCTACTCTATAGTCCGCGTCTTTACTATGGAATATGGAAAGAAATTAAATAGTCAAAAGTGGACACATTCTTCATCTCTTCCACAAAGTATGTCTTGGGATGCATTATTCCAGTTGATAACTTGATAGGCATTGGGATTACGTTGGGCATCATGGGTTCATTTCGAATTTTACAACCCTATAAAAATATCAATGGATAAAGTGTCAAAATAATATCATCGCCTGGGCTAGTTGAACTTACAATACTCGATTTGCTTGTCACTGATATAATAAGTAGTCATTGACTACTAATTACCACAGTAACTAGTTTTATTCGTCATTGACAAACAAAATGCCGGTATCAATGATCACCGACTTAGAATCGTCATAAATGTACAACAACAATAGTCCAATGAACTTCCCCTTACGGGAAATCTGGGGGTCAAGATACTAAAAAGTTACACTTAAACCTCTGCTTAAATGAAGTGATCTAGTGGCGATATTCTTCTCACAAGAGTTATAAAAATCTAAGATTAATACACAGTAAAAACTACTGTAGATTGTAGAATTCACTTTCCAAGACAAGCACCCATACATGGATATTATATAAATGTGCCAATTAGCCAAAGTGTGAACACAAGGCACCAAAGAATATCTGATTGTTCTTTACAAGATCTTGTAAACTTTGTTCAACTATGATATAAGTGGATGCATATATGCCATATTATATATCCGTTACGTGTACGTGTACGTGTATGGTCGAATTTCGGACGTCTCAAATCACGCCTCTTCTTGTCTTAAGCCATGCGTTATGCAATATTAATTAATTAATCTCGTTTCATAGTACGGATGAAACACAAGCATCAATTATTTGTTTAAAATTGGGTTTAAAAAGGCTAAATTGATGGTCTTCGGGCACTTAGTCGATCGGTTAAGCCTTTAGGGTTGTAATCAAAGGTCTTCGGTTCGACTCTCATGGACCCTCAACCAAAAACGGCTAAATTGATTGCACTATAAGATCGAGGTAATGACAACCAAAGACTGCTAGCGATACCAACATGAATCTATAAAATGGACATGCAAAAATATAAAAAAAACAACAGCATGGTGCATGCATTCCGTTACATGCAAATCATTGTAACGCCAGACTAGCACATGCAAATTGTAATCAAATTAAATAATTAATTATATAGATGTTGCAATTCTTACCGTTGAACATAGGTGCTGAATGCGAGCTAGGAAAGATATCATAACAAGCTATTAATTATTGAACTTGATTTCATTCCCGGGTAAGTGCAGAGTGAAGTTAAAATGTCGACACCATATATCCAGCAATTATACACAAATTGCATGTATAGCATCATTCATCCAACATATCAATTAATCTCTACCAATAAACCAAAAAGTTAAGCGTGGGTCTGCCATGATCCTTTCCTGTTTAAGCTTGAAGGTGTGGGTGTGAAATTTTACGACTCAACACTGCTTTGATCAACAATAAAAAACTATGTTTTCATAGTCTTTTTAGGAGATTCATAAATATAATTAAAGTAGACAACTTGGTATAAAATCCGTTCTAAACTTATTTGATCCAAACATTTTCTTAACAATCTTCATCGTCTAATTAAAAACTAGGGGGTTCAACTCAGACATTTGATTCTACATTATGCATGTGACAACTACTAATTTCACTAAGCTACTAAGAGTGTTCACCTTAATTCATTTCATATCGTTGAATCATAACATGTCGTCACTATATATCACTCAATCACCAGCCTATTATTACCTAAGTAAGGTATTCATGAATTGTGAAATTTTCTCATGGTGATGAGCGAGAGACAACCGGCCACATGTAATCACATACTTAATTTATAATGCTCCAAAATTGAAAATGCACTGTCAATATTCACGAGCCCCACAAAGGCCAATAAATAACGCTCTTCTTCTTCTTCTTTTTCTGTCAAACACCAAAGCCAAAACACAAACTAAACCTTCCTTTCATACATCTTCCTCCCCTCCAAAAAAACCAAACACTTTCTTACTCATGGCTTGCCAAGAAGAAGCGCCTTTGGTAGCCAAAATCCTCGACCTCTACGAGAAAATCTCGAGCCTATCGAGCCTCAAGCCCTCAAAAGACGTCGACATGCTCTTCACAGAGCTCGTGACAACATGCATCCCACCAAATCACCAGCTCGACGTCACAAAGCTATGTGACCAAGTCCAAGACAAGAGGTCCAAACTCATCGAGCTATGTGGCCAAGCCGAAGGCCATCTCGAAAGCCACTACTCAACCATCTTAGGCTCATACCAAGACCCTCTCAACCACCTCACAATCTTCCCTTACTTCAACAACTACATCAAACTAAGCCAACTCGAGTTCACCCTCCTTAGCCAACACATAACCCAAAACCCTAATAGCGTCGCCTTTGTTGGGTCCGGTCCACTCCCTCTCACCTCCCTCTACCTAGCCTCATTCCACCTCACTAACTCCACCTTCCACAACTACGACATCGACTCATCGGCCAACTCCATGGCGTCCGCCTTGGTCAAGTCGGACCCTGACTTGTCAGAGAGGATGTTCTTCCACACGGATGACATCATGAACGTCGAGGAGGACCTCAAGTCATACGATGTCGTGTTCTTGGCCGCCCTCGTGGGGATGAACAAAGCTGACAAGGCTAGAGTCATTGGCCACTTGTCTAAGAACATGGCTCCCGGAGCAATCTTGATGCTAAGGAGTGCACATGGAGCTAGGGCTTTCCTTTACCCGGTTATCGATCCTTGTGACCTCAACGGGTTTGAGATCCTCTCGGTTTTTCATCCGACAGATGAGGTTATCAACTCGGTGGTGGTTGCACAGAAGGTTCCTGATACGGTTGATTCGGTTTGCTCGGTTCATCAGGATCATCTTGCCCCTATGGTGCTTCCTAGTTGCAAGTGCTCTGACTATCAGGTTTTCAATCCACTCAACCATGGAATCAGGATTGAAGAATTGGCTATTAAGGAGGAGCAGTGCTAACTGCTAAGACTTCTCATTTCAACACATCCGTATGTCATTCTCTATAGCTTCCTCTGCTTCCTTTTGATTGTAGTTTTGCACGCAGATTGATTGATTCTTAATAGGATAAATTACGCAAATATATTCATTTGTGACTAATCAAGTTCTTAACGTGTAGCTTCTTCAGGGGCATCGCAAATGGTGTTCGTTCATACACTGGAAAACGCAATGCAAAGGAAGATGGGTTTTATCTTATTCTGCATCCTCCCAAGTCATGAGAAGATACTGCTAAGGCTTACATTGTAGCTTGATCGTTGTCCAAATTGTTTCCAAGTCATGGACTTTTTATGTGTCTTTTTAATATAGCATTTATGTGTGATAGCTTCTGGTGAAGCTAATTTTCGCATGAACTACCATTTTGATTGCATTGCTTTCTGATTTCAAGCTTTGGGTTGTGAACTATTTGTGCTCAATTCAATATAATCTAAACATTCTCGCCTCTGTTCCATTTCCACTACTTTTAATTTGTTGGTAAGTGGTGAAAAAGGCTACACCAAAAGCTTTGACATGGGAAATTCAGTTCCAACTTGGCCATAGAATGTTTCCATACTGAACATAATCGAAGTATAAATAGCTCTGATCAAGATCTTGCATTGGCCCCCACCAACATTTTTGTTTATTTAGATTCTCTTGCACTAAAGCAACTTGTCGAATTACTTCACATCAATCCAGCAGAAAAATCAAATCGATCACGCAGAACACCACAAAATTTATTCCCCAAATGGAAAGTCATAGCATTTCAATACACCAAACAAAAGCAAAAAGTAAAAGCACCCGATTATATAAACTAGGAGTCAGCCATAAACAGTTCCTCGGCCTTTTGCAAATCGCAAAAGACGAAATTAAGAAAAAAAACGGTTTGATCAGAATACAGAAGGCGGTTGAGTTCAGGCGATGGGACGATAATGGATGACTTCGTCGGAATGATCGCGATCGATCACGATGATTGCGTAGAGAGCGTAGATCGTTCCGGGAACGTAACCTAGAATCGTCAACAATACACAGAGCCAGAATTCACACTGCAAAATTGCAACGAGATCTAAATCAGATCGAGAGAAATCAAAGAGAGAAATTAGCACTAGCAATTGAAGAAATTGAGAGAGAGAGAGAGAGAAATCGTACGCTGCAACATCCATGGCGGAAGAAGACGCCGACAGGGGGGAGAAATATGGCGAGTAAGACTTCGCAGAAGAGCTCGCACCTCGTCGGCATTTTGTTGAGGGTGGAGAAAAAGAGCGTGGGAAGACAAGTTCGCAAGTTTTGGGGGAAAATGGAGGATGCAGGTGATGAAGCGATTTTTAAGTAATGGGCTGGGCTTTTTTGTTTATCATAATGGGCTGGGCTTATCAAGTTTACGCTATGAATTGGTAATTCAGAGAGTTGAAGAAATAGAAACAACCCTCTCAAGAAGACATTTTTGTTGTGATTCAATGTAATCAAATTTGGATGGGAAAATAGTATATGGATTACAATTTATAATATAGGACTACGGAGAACCAGAGACTTCAACAGGTTTACAAGAAGGTACTATATCTTCATCTGATGATTACTATAGAAATGTTGACAGTGTGAGAAGGAATTGAGAGTAGTCAGCACATAGAGTTAATATGGAGTGCAAATCAACCAGGAATGAATCAAACAGGCAAACAAAATGTAGCAATGCAACTACAAGCTAAAAACAATGCCCTGTAACCCCTGTTACTAAAACAAATCTCAGCTTTACTATCCGTGGCTTACAACACCACCTTTTTTCCAAAGCTTACAAATTCAGAAACCTTGAGACATTGCAACGAAGACGATATTCATATATTGAAAAAAATAGCATCTTAAGACTCTTGCGGGTTCTTATTATGTCAAGAGACAAATTCAAAGGGCATTGCCCATCATAAGATATTGGAAAAGGAATTGTTTCAAAGTAGATGAGGAGAGTTCACTCCTCTTCAGCTACAACGCTGATCTGACCCTTATCAAGCATGTCGTAGAATGATCGGACTCTTCTTTGCTCGTTCCAGTGGTGCATTTTCCACAGAGTACCTGCTGCCAAGCCGAGAACGCTAGCAATCACTATCTCCTTCACTACGCTTGGGCCTTTCAGTGTGACATGAGCAACCCTACCACCAGCCATATCGGTGTAACTGAGAGTAACCAGCTTTTAAGTTGTTAGTGAGCAGATCAAAAGGAGCACTAGAAATGTGTCAAGAAAAGAGTGAATTTTGTTAGTCAATTGCATCCAATTCTGTAGAGAAGTTCCAATTGATTATGAATAAACCTACAGATACCAAAGCTGTAACTAGAGCTGTCCTAACGTTAATCGCCCCAGCCTTGTCTCAGGAAGCCTTACACCAGACAATACAAATTCTGAAACACATAAAGTATCCAAGTTTGATGGCTAATAAACACAAAGTCTGACCTGTTTTGACTAGTTAAGGTTGTGTCTGTTATAGCACATTTCACAGAATCAATATCCCTAAAATTCCTCCAGTTCATTGTTTTCCCACAAAATGTTGCACAATAGCATTATCTTATTTAATCAAAACCATTTCGTCCAAAAATTTAATCAAAACCATTAGCAGCAACAAAAAACTACAAAGCCACCAACCTCAAAAAAGATAAATCTCAAGTTTCATCGATTAACAATTCTGTAAGGGAAACAAACCTAAAAAACTAAAATTGCCAAATCTCCATGATTATGATTACACGTCTTCAAAATTTTGACCAATTGCCCATATTTCTGCTCATAGGTCCGACAGATTCAATCTTACAGGTTCAGAAGTTGAACCCTCCAGTATCAACAATAAATCTACCTACAAGGCTACAATCGCATCATCCAAACTAAAGATTCAACCATAGCGCAACTTCTTCAATTCTCTCAAGTCAAATCAGCAACAACAATCGATACTATTTCAAGCAAACATATCAAATCTTGAGGAGGAGCAGACACCGCTTAGATCTAAAGTAGGCGAACAAGTAACCAAGAGGCTAACTTCAGATCTACAAATATATATCGAAAGAACACATAAGAAAAAGAGCTTACCAGATGTACCGTACACGAATCCGAAATAGGCGAGAGAAGAAAATCTATGGAGTCGCCACAAAAAGAGGAAAAGACGACTTGAAGAACAGAAGATGAGCAGACCACCAATTGTTTTTTTTCTTTTTAATTACACAAGTAGACCAGTTGTCAGGAAAAAACACCGGCCAGAAAATTTAGGGGATTTCTAGTTGGGCCGTAGGCCCAATACATTTGATTTAACGGCCTCTTAGCCCAAGTTACTCCAGGCCCACTTTACGCAAAATTTCCTTTTCTTTTTTTATTATTATTTTGATCCCTGTCTCTCTCATTCATCCCTTCAAAGTTCAAAATAGCCCTGGGGCCAACGGAGTAGAAGAAGACTCGAAACTGAGAATCTCCATAGAAATAACTTTACCTCCATTTTAGCAGTCGTAGAGAAGAAAATCTATGGAGTCGATGGTTTTATTCTGATCTATGTTCATTTATTCATAGATCTCCGGGGTAAGAGCTCATAAGGATTTTGTGATTTAAAGATCGGATTCAAGGCAACCATTAGTGGTTGTTGAAGATTGGGAATTTCGATTAGTGTGAGTTTCTAGTGTTTAGGTTAATTGATAAAAGGGGGCGCATAAATGTCGACAGGAAGTGACACTTCATGGGTGGGGAAGAAGCCGCTGAGACGAGTTGGGGGCATGTCCGATGCCCTCGCTATCGCCTCCGATTTGGGATTCCCGATTTCTCTTCCGCCTTCTCAGGTTCATATCTTTCTCCCTCCCTCTCGTTTTGTGTGGATTTAAGTGTTGTGAATTTGTATTCAGAGGTGTAGATCTTGATTGGATGCTAGCGTTGTGTGATTGTTCAGTTGGATCTCCAATGTACATTTCTCGATTGTTTGATTGAAATGCGTGTCTATGGCACAATTTTATTTGCCAGAAACGGATGCTTGCATTGTGAATTGCATCTTTTGATGTATTGTTTTTTTCTCTCTGATTAAACCACTTGAGGCTTAGTGAATTGCTAAGCTGTGAGTCTTCTGGCAGGGTTTTGGGTTCATGATTGACTAAAGTACTGTTTAGGCTTTTAAGTCCATGGCAAGGAAATAATAAGGAAAATGGCTGCATCTTTTGAGCTATAATACATGTCTCTTTTCCCATTGTGTGAAAGCTCAAATTGATTTTGTTGTACTTGTGTTGCATCTGTTTTTATTTTGAGTTATTGGTTTAATGGGTAATATATTCTTTGTTGAGGAATGTAATATATTTCGTGAGCTCTGAGCCTGACTTAAGCCTTGGTTTCGGTATTCCGTTATCACTTGCTGTCTCAGTGTCATTTGTGCGAGTAGTAGAATACAGCCACTAGCCTTTTAGGGGTAGGGGGCTAGGGGCAAATCAAAAACTGTTCTTTTTAACATCTACATTCTTTGCTTGCATTTGAGTTCAATGATTGAGAAACTGTTGCTTTCTCTCTGTAGGAAGAAATGCAAAACTCAGCTACTGCTACTGCTGAAAAAGATGATGATTTGGTAAGAGTTCTGAGGGAACTCACTGCTGTCCAAAGAAAGATAGCAGATTACGAAGTTGAGCTTCGAGGTAGAAAGGTATTTATCTCTGTGTTTTACGTCTTGTGCTTAATGGGTTTTCTATAACTTTACATAGCTCTTTGTTGAGCTTCGAATTATACTGTGATTTTTAACTTTGGTCTACATGCATTTAATGTGTGGTTATACATGGGTGCATGATCAGTTTTGCTGTTGACAGACTACAAAAAACCATAAATACTGATATACACAGTGGATAGAATAATTTATGCCGAACTATGGGATTTTCTTTTCCACGTTGTTTGTTTGTTTTACAAGCGAGTAGTAGAGTGTTAAACGCTAAAAATAATAAATTTTGCGGATCAGAGCTCTTACTCAGGTACTGAGAATTAATGAAATAAAAATAGAAAAACAGGAGCTTTTATGGTTTGGCTCATTTAAAGGAGTGAAGCAGTACATAATTGGGTTGCTTTTTTCTTGTTTGATGCTAGAACAACTTCAGCATTACGAATGAATCTCCCTAATGGAATTTAATCACCTTAAGTTCTCTTTCTTAAGCAGCTGACTGTTTGTGTATATATGATGCTAGGATGATAAGAATGTGGCCCATTTAACGCATGTGTCAGAAATGCAAAAGAAGTGTGACACTTTGGCAAGAATTACGACTATTTTGAAGGATGTAATTCAAAATAAGGTATGTGCATGTTGATTCTTTACTATTGATTTCAAAAGGGTCTTTGTTTTCCAGGTGCTTAATGCATATATATCACATATTCCGGTTTGTTAAAAGACCTGTGATTTGGTTTAGCTTGTCCTACGACACTTATTATGTTGAGTTTGCTCCTGGATAGTGTGCTGAAGTAGCAGATTTTATTTGCTGTTGATTAGCTTTGTTATATAAGTTGTATTTTGTTTTCTTTCAGGACCGCATTATTGCTCGCCTGCAGCAACCTTATTCATTAGATTGTATTCCTGTGGAGGCAGAATTCCAGGTCAGTTGCTGGTAACATTTGCTGAGAGCATGCTCTTTATGCCTTCTTTTGCTCTTAATACCAAGACTGAACCTTAAGGCTGCTGTTTTTTTGTAAGAAATGCAACTCTGCAATGTAAATGCACTTGAGGAAATAGACAGAATAATTGCCTGAAGACCCCATTGATTAAGGAAATAGACAAACATTTATATTCTATTCAGCTGAAGACATATACATGGCTTCTCGAAATCATGTTTGCAGGGTACTACTAATATCATTGTCCTGATAGTAATTCAGCATGAACTTTTTCTGATTGTCAGAGTGAAAACCATCCTGATGGAGATGTATATTGCTTCATTTTTTCGAAAGAATAAAAAGTTGCATACTGTTACTAAGTCATTCTTTCTAGCTTGAAATAACACCCTTGAAACCTTCCTTGGCTTTTCACAGAAACAATTTTCAGAGTTGTTAATGAAGGCTGCAAGTGATTATGGAGCCTTAACAGCATCTGTTTCAGATTTCCAGTGGACTCAGAACTTCAAAGAACCACCTACAGTTTGGGCGGTATATTCTCTAAAACCTCCTCTAGTATCATACTATAATATAAGAAATCTAAACTACAGTTTGTTCCCTCTTAATCCAGGAAATGCTTCGTCCAATTCCGGTTGCTCTAGCATCATGCACGAGGTTCTTTGAAGCCATGTCAGCAATGAGAGAATCATTCGCCACTCTTCAAAAGCTACGTGTCGGGCATTCGACTCCTCTATCCTCCCTGACATCTACACCGGCTTCTTCCAGAGATCCTTCAGGAAGAATCCTCGGAGGAGGTGATTCAGATTGTGTGACCCCACCTGCTTGGAGAAACGAACAGAGCTCCTTTGATGACTTGAGCCTCAGGAGTTCAAGGAAGGTGGAGGGTGAGCAGCAACAGCAATCAGGAAATGGGAATTCCGAGGACGATGGCTCCAACCAAAGGAGACTCTCATGGCCTCCTCGTGTTAAGAATAATGGTGTGCAGTAGCCATTTAGTTAGAGGTGGCAATGGGTCGGGTTTCGGGTGGATGGACCATTTCCAAACCCGACCCGTTATATAATTTTCCCCACCCAAACCCGACCCGACCCGTTAGCATGGATCACCCAAACCCAATCCACCCTATAAGATAACGTAAGATATTTGCAAATTACTTATCATAAGCTTTATTATAATACAAAGTCACAAATTTATCATGTATTTCAATCATGGTCATTATCATATAAAACTTTATACTTTTAATAGAAAATGAAGTTATACCTTTCACACTTTTTTATAAGAGATAAAATTTCTCCATTATTTTTCATCTATTTTATAATTACACTTCATACAAATTATGATACTAAATATATATGGATCATAGATATTATTTTAACATATTTTAATCTTAAAAAATATGTATATTTTTATTGTTAAAACATAATTAATTTAATGAGTAAAAGATACCAAGGGAATATACATATAAAAATTTAAGTCGGGTTATCGGGTTGGGTTATCGGGTTGGGTTATCGGGTCGGGTTATGGGTGGATGGACCTTCACCCGAACCCGACCCGACCCATCACCCGCTTCACCCAAAACCCGACTTCAACCCGTCTTTTTTCGGGTTTTCGCCCGTTTTTTCGACTCGGGTGAAACGGGTACCCATCGGGTGCGGGTGAAATTGCCATGCCTATATTTAGTGGCTGTTTATATACGTACTCTTTGTTGTGTTTTGGCTGATTTGATTCAATGGGCTTTTTCATGTTTTAAAGAATGGTCACCTCAGTACCTCATGATTGTAGCTGTGTGTATGTGTGTTATGAGCATTGAGAATCAATGATTAGTTTGCCAACAGAAAATATTTTTTCTTTCTGGAGTATTACTATTCACAACTTTGGCGTGGTCAGTTTTCACGGGTCGTCCCATTTCGTCCTATATTTTGGTTTAGCTAAATTACGAATTCTAATAGGGTGTACAAATGTAAGAGTGTCGCCAGCAGTTGGCCAATTCTTGGTCTTAGTAGGAAAAAGAAATAAAATAATAATAGAAAGAAGAAAAGAGGATGAAGGCCGGTCTTCATGGTGGCCAAAAACCACTTTGGTCTTTTCACAAGAGTATGACATGTGTAAAGTTGTACCAAAAAACAATATAAAAGGCTACCACTTTTTTAAATATAAAAGCAAAATCAATATAAAAATGTGATGACCGGTCTACCGTTATTTATGCTCTAAGTGGATAACTTGATAAATTGTCATAATCCAATCACATATTACAGTAGATAATAGAATTCACAGACGGAATTAGAGTACATAATAAGGGATTCTAATTGCGATTTGAGAATTCAAATGGAGTCCACAAAAGCTTGCAATATAAACTTGTAATGCAAGTGACCTGTAGTACTGCCGAACTGGGTTTTGTTGTCTCCATGATTTATCAGTGCCATTTCCAAATACACAACAAATTAAGCTCACGGGCATCTATTTTGTAGCCTAGCTAATGCTTCTCTTGAGAGCTATTGTGCGAATTCTGCTGAAGCTTTAGGTTCGTCTTCCTAACTTTTTTGGTTTCTGACATTGTAACGTCTTCAAGGTCTCTCAAACTTCGCAATAATGTTCCTCCAAGGGCGTAGCCCTCCCCTTCTTGACCAAACAATGAACAACACGATGGACATGATCTCGTGCAAAGTGTACTAGGCAGGATTGACAAGTTCGATGAAGAATAATGACAGGGTTGACCATAAGGTGCCTGGCCGTCAATGGGTCAAGCGTTGGACTGAGTTCGATAATTGCCATCATAAGCACTCTGCAGGATCAATATTTTTACATGGGATTTGAGACAATCTAAATTCCGCAATTTGACTAAGTTGCTGCATCAAGTTATTTTATGTTCTAACCTTTCTTTTTCATCCAAATGTTCTAGCCTTTACATGATGCTTGAAGTCATTATGTTCTAGTCATTGCGCTCCAAAATGTGAACATCTAAATTCGGCAATTCGACTAAGCTGATGCATAAGACTATAATTTAAATTCGTTCTGCAATGAGTTCGGTTTAGGACTTGCGTTCTAGTGAATCCTTATAATTGTCCGACTAAAAACCAATATAAGTTACCACAATCAATTGTTGTTTATGAAATAATGGAGGTAAGTTTGTATAGCAACATTTTGAGTAGTTGGTGATATTGATACTCGAAAACAAGAAAGATCGTAAGCCTCAGAAAGAGAGTCAATTTGGCATCAAATTAAATTTCAGCCGGTAATTCCAACTTTGATTTGAGTTCCTCATTGGCTTCGCAAAAACTTGAAGAAAAAAAATTAGAGCTAACTAAAACACAAGTTTTGAACTAAAGACGAAGAATTGATTCTTCAAACGAGCAAAATGTAATCGCACAAAACGGCACCATAGATCCAACAAAAGAACAAGACCCACGGTTTCCTATCAAAAGTGCAAAACATGAAATTGATATCGGTTCAATCGTAGCATCATCGGTCATCGCTCTCGAGCTACCGTCGACGTGGCATCGAACCATTCTAAAATCATCTATAACAAATAACAAAAACCCTCAGAGACCCGTATCAAATCACACACACAGCCGGAGGGCAGAAAGCCAGATCGCCATGTATGTCGCCGTCTAACTCCCCGACCGATCAACGGAATCCTACGAAATCAGATTCCGGTGAAGGAAATTCCGATCCAGAAAGAACCGTCGACGGTGGATGGGGAAAATCACGGAGACACGAGCAATCCGGAATCCGCCAACCGGAGCTGCTTTTAAATGTGTCATACGGCACTTCCTATCTTTTTTATGGGAATTCTTCCTCACAGGGTGAAACCGACAATCTAAAATTGATTCAATCAAACCCCTAGCCCTAAACCCAAAATGTACCTTGAGCAACGATGACGAATTGTAAACCAGTAAAGAGGCGTTTATATAGAAGGGGGTTGGAATGAAACCCTAATTTTGACGTGGCGGTTTGACCATGCCAAAAAGGAAAAGCTGAGTTTATGGGCCGAGTCCGGCCCATAAACATTTTAGTACCAGAGAGAGATTGAGAATCGGAAGTCGGGAGAAAAAGGTTAGGGTTTCTCTCTCTCTTTCCTCCTGATCGATCGATTTGAACTTCGAGTGATTCTCAGCGTCCGCTCCCGGCCATGTCGAAGGTACCGTCAAGAAGCGAAGTTCTCTCTCTCCTACGCTCGGTGCTGAGGGTGGCTCGTCAATTCTCGGATTACAACATCAGGGAGTACACAAGGCGCAGAGCAATCGACGGATTTCGCGAGAAGAAGGCGCTCACCGACGCTTCCTCCATCGCCGCCGCTTTCGCCGACGGGGTTTCGCAGGCCGAGGTCGCAAGGCGACAGGCGTTGGTTTACTCTCTTTACGCGCCCAAGGCCAGGAGTATCATGGATTTGGAGCACAAGCTTCACAAATTCTGAAGTTTTTAGATTGGAGGAGCTTTTGTTCTTTGAGCATGGTGTTCTCGCCTTTTTTCATTTCGTCTTTGAGACTTTGATTTTGATTGATCGGAATTCAGGTTCTCGCAGCTATTTCGATGGTTTTTGGTTTCTGATATCGCTAGAATCCATTTACTTGTTAATCAGGTTATGTATTGGCTACCAAACTGTATTCCCATTGTCAAGAAGTGCTATGTAATCAAACAGCGTGATGTTGTGTAATCAAATAAAGTGATAGACTTCCTAATTGGGATGTATGCATTACTTGTTTAACAAATGTAATACAAAACGTGGCCTGACTGCTCAAAATTAGGCTATCAATCTACATTATAAGTGTGATTCTGTGCTCTAACTAGCTTCATTGATTATGCGAAAGCCCCCGTTGCATTGTCGATCGTCTTCTGGTTTCATTCTTATGATCTGTTTCATATGAGAAGGATTCAGCATAAGTCAGCTCATAGAACCATGTATTCTTGACAATAGACACATGTTTAGCCAATGAAGAGGAAGCTTACTCTAGATTGAATGGGCGGTCCAAGGAGAAAAGCTTCCTTTGTTCCTCTGTGGGATTCAGCAACCATTTACAGAAAACTGTTGCTGCAATGACAACAGAGACGAGCGATAGTGTGGCTAGGAATCCGAAGTGAGACACGTCATTTGCAACTATTGCTACGCCCAGCATTAGAAACTCTGCTAAGCTTGCAATAGAAACCTCTGTTGTCCCAATTAGATTAGCTTTGGAAGACGGGATCCCGGTTTGAAGAATTTGAGCCCCCACCAGATCGTATGACATGTGACCCAATCTTGATAATACCTGAGAATTGAGCCAGATAAAGCAAGCAAATCACACCACAACCTCAGGTTTTGATTTAGTTGCAAATCAGAGTCCTTGAATCAGTAGCCAACCAAAGAGGACTCTTACAACTACAAATAGAATAAAGAGGGTGAGACTGTCAAACAACTCTAATCTTCTTGAAATATACTTTACTTAAAGGCGGTTTTTCTCTTCTTTTTACTTCTTTTTCTCTTCTTTTTACTTCTGGTATCTCGGTACTTCCATCATCTCTTGTGCACGTTACATCTTAATGGTTAAATTTTGTTAGAAACAGAAACTTGAATTTACTTTCTACAACAAAAATTTCATAGAAAGGGTGTTGAGGGTAGGATTTCTCACAATTAAGCACAAGAAGAAGATGAGGCCTTTCTTCTGAGCGAGAAACCCACTCCAATACACTGCAACAGCTAGGGTAAGTACGGACGCCTGGAGGATTAAACCTGCTGCTCCAGCCTGCAACAGTTGGTTACTTTTAAAGTGTGCTCACTTTACAATATCATGGAACAAAAATGATGCACCCAAAAGCAAAAACCTTTAAGATGCCGAGTTCCCTGACTAGAGTAGCAGAAAGGAAAGTTGCTGCTACACCCATGAAAGCACACAACCCGCTAAAGCCTCCAATTATTGAGGAATTCAGACCTGACATGAAATCCCAGCACTTATATTAGAAAGGATGTTTAGGAGAAGAATCATAATATATCATGACATTCATGCTTACACAAGCAAGTTAGAAAAAACAAAGACCACCAAGTATTAATATATGTGTATCCCTAAGACATAAGAGATAAAAAGAAAAAGACTAAGGTTTTAGAGCAGAGAAAATTACCACGCTGCACCAGAAAGGCTGTCATCAATCCACCAGGTGCGAGAACAACATTGAAATAGAGGAGTACATAAGCTATACTGGCAGGAAGAACAGGCTGTTGCAAGTATTCAAGCCAGCCGTGCTTGATAGACTCAAAACCTACATTCACTGATCCAGTAGATAGAGAACTTCAGTTGTAATTTCTCCTTCATCTTATATTATTTCAAGCTTCTAAAACTTATATTGGATTCTTAAAGAACTACAAAAAAAACTAGAGATTATGACCTGTATTTTTAGCATCAGCTTGAGATGCAAATGTCTGTTGACACTTGATACGGTCCAAGACTCCAGCAGAAAGATTGTTTGTCAACCAAGTAAGAGAAACCTATCAATGGAAGCATGACTGCATGAGTAGTCAACTCATAATATGTAAACAGCTACAGAAATGAAGTAATGAACTGCCAGCTAAAAGCTGAAGCAATTACCACAACTGGTAGCGTCCATATCATCAGACCAGCAGCAAGCTTCAAGCAGGTAACCGGGTCATATTTTGAGAGAAGGACACCAAAGAAGGATGCTCCCAGTATCTGTTCTATGAAAAAAAATTAAATATTAGGAATATAACATTATTGTCAAATCATTTAAACCATATCACTGCAAATCATAAGAAGTAGTGAATACTAACATCCAGATTTCAACTTTGTTTGAAGAAAAACCTTATTTTCACAATATCTAAATTGTTGGTGTCAGTCCTGCGTCAACCAAATGGGATCATAAAGGGTGCTAGGAGAATTTCAAAGTTCAAACAGCAAAATGTTTACCTCACAAAGGAGATCAACTCTACTGATTACAGAATTTGCTTGGGCAAGTGCAATGGGCCGATTAGTCCCAGCTAGCTGCAAATAGGAGGTTCACTTATAAAAACAGAAGAAAAGAAAACCAAGAATAACAGAAAAAGAAGAAGTTACGTGCAATACCAGCACAACCCAATCACGCTCCATGGCAACACCTAACGCCAATCCTGCCAACCTCTCAACAGCTCCAGCCAATACAAGTGTAAGAAACCATGGGCGGAGAAGAACACGTGAAATGGTAGTGGAAGGCACGGTATGACCATGAATTATCATTGCTACTGATAGCAATTGAGCTATCGCCTGGTATTTGATAACAAGTAACAGAACTTCAGAGACTAAACAATTTCATTCAACATGTACGCAAGAAAAAGAAAGGTTCATAGAGGAGTCTAGTGGAAGAAAAAAGAGGTTTAATGAGCTTACCTGAACAAGACTCAAGCAGTTGTAGCAAGGCACCCTAGGCATAGAATCCATAATCTTCCCAACCAATGGGCCGCCCAGAATCATAACAAGCTGTTTTTTCAATTAAAACTAGTTAGAAGAGCAGATTCTCCAAATTTTATGATACAAAGTGTTTGGATAGGACAGGTTAAACCTTGGTGAAAAAACTCATGACTGCCACGGGTAGAAGACTTGGATGAATCAATGCAATAGCAGCAGGCCAAGCAAAGTTCCAAAGTTGTTCCACTAAATTTCCAGCCAAGCAATTCGCATAAAGAGCTGAAAAGTGCATATAGATCATGTCAACAGCCATTGTCTTAAGATATCATCTTCAAACCTTTGCAGGAATCCTACTACTTCTATGCATGCAAAATACTTGAGAATTAAGATGAATGACCCAAGAGGATATACACCTTCTAACCCAGGAGGATATAACAAAGCAGAATTGACACTGCCTTTATTGCATAGTAACACCCTTCAAGTATAAAAGCATAAAGATAACTAATATAGGGTTTTATATTTTGTTTGCATGACTAGAAGAAATAGCACTACAGTCCCAAAACGACATGGCTATATGTGGTAAAAAAATATCACTCAAACATGCTTCTGCATATATTGTTCACTGTATAATTTTAATGTTTCATAAAAATACAATAGCACATACCATATAATCCAGATGGATGAGCTGGAGTTGCAGCAAGGGTGTTCTGTTCTTCATCTGTTAGCACCTGAATTAAGCAAGCAAGCTAAATAATCCACTAAAGTAAAAAGTACAATGGGATATGATCAGTTTGACAAATTAACAGAATACATACTGGCAATGATGTCAAGACTCTGTCTGCACAACTGATTTCTGATAACAAGTTCAAAGAAGTGGCCTCAAGATTATCATATTGGAGATCAAGGATAGAGGTGGAACATGCATTGCTAGAAGATGATGTTTCTTCCTCCTCATCATGGGCATTAACATGATTAAGCTGTACATCAGCATCAGATATTGAGCATTTAGCACAACTACCATTAAGCCTGCACTAAACATCAAACAAGCCAATATATCAATTTTTCTAAAATCAAAACAGAATTCATCTGTAGACACTACACAATCTCGCAAGAAGATGAAAATTAAAAAAATCAGTTCAGCAAGGTAAACAGCGCTGCCTGAGAGGGGGCGGACGAAGAAGTAGTGAGAGCCGACGGCGTATTCTAGAAGACTGCGCCGGCGGCGAAGGAAAACATTGGCGGCGTTGTTGAATAGAGAGCGACCGGAAGTTCGGTAGTGGTGGAGACAGAGAAATCGGAGAGACGATGAATCCCCGAGCTGCAACCATGGAAGCATAAACTCCACGTAGCACCGTAAGTTGAAGGGGTAACGGCCGTCCACCGAACTACTCATGCAGTCGAAATTCCAGTGAATTGGATCTTCGATCTCAATTCATCAAATTGAAGGGGAAGGACAATGAATGGAATTGCTAAATTCTAGGGTTTACTTGATTGGAGCTTCATCAAATTCTATCAGGGGACTTAGTTCTTGATTTCTGCAGTTGGTTCGAGGTATTTTAATGGCGGGTGGGGAGTTGGTGGCGAAGGCGGTGGATTCCCTTATCTCACCGTAATCTGCTCCAAGAAAGGAAACTATGGGCGATGGCGACCGACCCCTCTTCCTATTTTTGACCGTTGTCATTGGCTGGGCCTTTAGCGTTTTGGGCCGATATTTGATTGTGAAACTTGAATTTATGGCTTTTTTTTTGATAGGTAAAAATTAGGCTCCTACCTACGGGGATAACCCTAAAGCATCCTTTCGGATGAGAATCTTGAGTTCTTGGTGATTCGCAATGTGGTCAATAGGGAGATCGTGACCCAGTTTTGCAATTTTATCAGCCACGCCATTGAGAGCCCTATTCACATGCTTGAACTTGACTGACTCGAACCCTTGGAGAAAGGCCCAGATGTCCGAGATCAGTAGGTCAATTTGCCAAGGGCATTTTCTCGTACCCTTAGCAGCTTCGATGACTGTCAAGTTGTCACCTTCAATTTCAATATTTGTATACCCTAGTTGTTTGGCTTTCCTAACTCCATCTCGAAGCCCGAGAGCTTCAACAATTAATATCGAATTACTACCGTACTTTTTAGCCCCCATATAGATCACATCTGCCATGTGGTTTTTAAGAACAAATCCGGCTAAGGTTGATTCGTCATTCAATTTTGACCCATCAAAGTTAAGTTTGATAAATCCATTTTCTGTTTTTTTCCATGATGCATTATGTTTCTTTTGCTTTTGCTTTTTTTGCTGCCACTCCTCATCCTCCTCATTTTCTGTATATCTCCTTGATCGCTTCCAACTACTGATTTGTGCTCGAATGTATCGGGGTAAGTCTGCGATTTCGTTGCTTGGGTCTTGTTGGAACACCTTTAAGTTCCTTTGGTGCCATAAGCACCACCAGATTACAGCAAGCTCTGTGAATATGTCTGTACCGACTAGATGGTGTATATCTGTTATCATATTTCTTGGTGATTTGTCTGTAGTATCATAGTTTATTATTGCATCCGCTATTGCTGGGTTAATTTGTCGCATAATGCATTGTGTATGTGGGCACTATATGAATAAATGGGCGATATCTTCAGTGGATCCATTACACAATATGCAATGTTGGGGAACTGCTACCTGTTTTGCTTGTAATCTATTCTTAGTTGGTAGGCCATTCTTTGAATTTATGCCTTTGTTTGTTTGTTTTACATCATTTCCTTTTTTCGTTTTAAATCATTTTAGAGAAATAGTAAATTAGTAAATAAAGTACTCTTAGGAGGAAAAAAAATGTATATCAATAAACAAAATTTAAATTTATGTAAAAATATACAGTTTACAAAAAGTTTCTAGTAGGAAAAAATAGTCTTTTCTTTTGTTAAAGGAGAGACGATAGTCTCCGACTCTCTGTGTCCTTTATGGACGTTTTATTAATAAATCAAAAAGGGCTAAATAGTACCGGGGGATACCCAACCCCTATTAATATCATCAAGCGAACAAGAAACAACACCCTCAAGAGGGTCAACCAATACATAAAATCTAATCTGAAACGAAAAAGCATAAGAAGCAAGAAAATCAACAACAGTATTTACTTCCCTAAAAACATGACGAAATTGGACATCCCAGTTCCAACGAATTAAGCTTTGATATATTAGTACCAAGCTAGCTAAGAGACGACTACCCTCTATAGGATGCCCTAAAAGTAAAATCACAAGCTGCGAATCCACCTTTAGAGAGATTCTCCTGCAGCCCTTGCTCCAAGCAAGCTGCAATCCCTGAACAACACCCCACAACTCCGCCATAGGGACAGTGCATATACCAATATTACGGACAAAACCCACCTGTCACCTACCATCACTATCGCGAATAACAGTATCTGTCGCTGCCATTCCACCATCTTTGACCGACCCATTAGTATTCAACTTGATCCACCCCTCACGGGGACGAGACCAAGAGACGTCCAAGACCTCTGCCCGACGTTGGATGCTCATGCATCTCATCTTTGAAGCTCGTTTGTACTCCTGGGCATAGGAAATGACAAGTGAAGCCATATCGCCCGCAAAAGAATCCTGCTGAAACACAAAAAGATTACACCAACGCCAAATCCACCATAAAGCTATAGTAAAGAGCTCAGCCCAAACGAGTCCGCCGTAGACTCGTTGGGTACAAGTAACATTCATACGAATTGAAAAGGAAAAGTCGGAGTCAAAAAAGATTTCTCTAGCAAGAGGAGGGTGGATCGGCCCAAAAGTGAGAGGTAATATCACAATCCCGCAAAAGGTGAATCAATGACTTCTCCTCAAGTGAACACTTCGAGCAAAGGGCATTAACAACGATGTGACGCCTAACCCATTTTTGATTCGTAAGAATAACGCCTTTAAACGCTAGGAGCAAGAAGATACGCTGGCGTTCCGGGACTTGAAGCTTCCAAATGCATTTGAAAACATACGGATCCCCAGACCAAGGAGTTCGATCAACGATGACTTGGTGGTAAGTCGAGTACACAGAGAACATGCTAGACGGGGTCCTATTCCAGCTCAACACATCATCATCAGCCGGATTGTCAGAAAATGAAATAGCAACCAATTTCAGGAGAACTTGCGTCGATGGTAACTGGTTCGACCAACCCCAGTTCCAACCAACATCAACAACCCAATACTCACAAACCATTTTCAACCGATCCCTAGTGGCAATGGGCAGGAGCGCCACCCCCTCCAACTGTTGATCATTAAGTCAAGAATCAACCCAAAATCGAGTTTATAGGCCTCCACTAACGCACCATCGGGAACCCAAAATAACCACACTACTCATACCCTTCTTGATTCCACGCCAGATGTGCGATCGCGATGCCTGTTCGGCACCAGTATGTCTAACACACTTCGAACGCACGACATCAGCCCATAGCTACCCCTTTTCCGTCAAGAATCGCCAAGCAACTTTAGCAACTACAACCAGGTTAAGCTCCGACAATCGTGTGAGGCCCACCCCACCCAAATTCTTGGGCAATCACATCTCATCCGACGGCGGTCTTCCGAACCACCCCGCACAAAACGAGCAACAATGCTATCCAACTTACTACAGACCTCGTGAGGAATAACAACCGTAACCATGGTATAGACGGGAAGGGATGAGAGCACCGTCTTGGCAAGCGTAAGACAGCCAACCATACTTAGGAAACGCCCCTGTCATCCCCTCAATTTAGCTGAGAAACGCTCGACCAATGCCTCAAATGTATCCATCTTTAACTGATCATGTATAATGTGCATACCAAGATATTTGCCAAGATCCGTAGTTAGCTCGAAACCACTCTCTGCAGCCAACGCCTCCCTAAGATCCGAGTGAACATTGTTGGAACACAAGGATTCGGGATTTAGACGCATTCACACGCTGCTCCGACGCTCTACAAAAGTCATCGAGAATGCCACAGATCACCCGAATCTGCTCAACCGTAGCTTCAGCAAACAAAATAAGGGCATGTACGTACAATTGGGTTCTTAGACCATGTGCAATGTTGTTCTTATTTAGGGTGCTTAATGAGTTCCTAACTATTATTATACTATTACTTATTCTTTTAACATTATGCAAGTACTTATTTATTTTTTTCAATCCAATGGAGCAATCTATGAGTACTTATAAGCACCTACTTATTTCTTTTCTACCTTTAATTTTTCATACCAAAATTATAAATATGTCTTTAATATCATCATTACATATGTTATTTTAATGCAAAAATAATTATTTGATAACTTAAATAAATTATTATGCTCAAATAATATATAAATAAATTTATATTATAATATGCGATTAATCATATGTAAGTACTATCAAAAATTAACTATTTTAAAACAATATACACAGTGTAGACAATATTGGTCTTATTGGATAAATAATGTTTTTTCATAAAAATTATTATATAGTATTATTTTAAGAATTTAAAAATATTATGATCAAAAGTGTAAAATTTACATCCAAATATACAAATAAAATAGATTCCTTAAATGACATGGGGCAAAAAACTATTAGTTAAAAGTAAATGGATAGAGTTCTTAATGGGTACTTATATAAGCATAAACCCATTAGGTGCTGAGCACAAACCCACTAGGTAAGATCTCCCCATGATAAGAGTTCTTAATGGATACTTACATGGTATTTATCTATTTTTTGGGCCAAAAAATAAAAAAATCTCAAGCACCCACGATAAGAGTACTTATTTAAGCACCACACAGGCACCCATTGAAAGCTCTTGAGGCCAATAATAATTTACCAAGTGTCTAACTCTAATGAATTTATTTATTTTTATATGTATAAGTACCATTTAAGTACCCATTGGTAAATATTCGTCTATTAGAATGAAAAATTAAAAAAATTACTAAACTAGTATTAGATAAATATAATATGTCTTGAGAACCCTCGAATACTTTTTTAAGCACCAACCATTATATATGACTTAATATCATTAGCAAACATAATACGAGACAACAATGAACGCTACGGAAAAAAGTCGTTTTGATTTAGACTAGAAAAGGAAATACATATTTAATGATTTTTTTTAATTGTCGGTTATTTACGAATACATCATAACTATATATTAAAGCGGAGGTTAGATTTAATATTTAGCCCGACATGTAGCACTGCCTCATTGGACCGCGCCACCCATCTTTAATAAAACAATTCAATTAATTTGATTGGTTGAAATTTCATTGTAGACCCCACATTAAATTTCTTCTTATCTAGCTAATTTTTTTTTAAAAAAATTCTTTCTAATATATTGCTTAAAAAAAACAATAATAATCACAACTAATTGATCAATTTTTATCCAATATACCGAATCTATCTAATACACCAAATAGTATAGAATAATCTTATCCAAAAAAATCTATCTAACCTACCAAGTCTATCTAATGTACCGTATGTGATCTCAAAAGAAAAAAAAAATGTACCGTATGGGTTATATAGACATACCAAGAAACATACGTAGCACCCAATCTTGATTTCGAAATAAAACAATAATAATCACAACTAATAAAGCGTAAATATAACCCGTGTAATTCTATCATCTTTTGGTACGAATTTCTTAATTATATGTCATTCTATCAAAATTTTGTATAAACATAAAGTTTATGTTTATAAGAAAATAATTAAAATAACTTTATAAGTATTAAAAATAATTATAAAATAACAATAATTATAAAATAAACTTTTTTTTATATAAAAAAGTATTCAATCCTTATACAAAAATTATAATCATATAAATCTTTGTTCGATTAAAATAATATATTATAACATAAATAATATATCTTTAAAATAAAACCCATAAGAAGCAAATAAAATAAAATAATGCAATATTTTTTATTTTTTTTTGGTCAAAATACAATATTTTGCATCAAACTATTATTTTGAATAACTTTATATAAATTTAAAGTAAGTTTTTAGTTAAATCAAAACGTGCCTTGAAGGCACGAGACTGATACTAGTAAATACTAAAATAAACATTCGGTTTTTTTTTTTTGATAAAGGAAACAAACATTCGGTTTAATCGGATATGACTTGGTCAACCAAGTCTCTTTGTGAAAAGTTACCATATATACACACACCGACCTGAAACACAGTCGGTTTTTAATCGGTGTCAGATTTACGCCATTAACCACCGTCAAATTAACGCTTCCCATCCGACTAGTATAAATAAATATAAAACCCCCCACTCCTCGCCACTCGTACCATATCAGAAGTTGGTGACAATGGCGCTACGAATATCATCGCTCTCACACTCCAAGCTCTGTCTTCCAGATCGAGCCTGTTTGCTGAGATCGATATCATCAGCGAGCTCCTCCTCCGGAATCAAATGGCGGTCAAGAATTCGGCAAAACAGGCCAATTGCGATCACCACGACGTCCTGCCTTCGCGTGGAGAACCAGAAGAGCTCCGCAGTCGAAGGAGCGGGAGAATGGGGCAAAGTTTCAGCGGTCTTGTTCGACATGGACGGAGTGCTCTGCAACAGCGAAGAAACTTCGAGAATGGCCGGCGTCGATCTCTTCGCTGAGATGGGAGTCGTTGTCACCGTCGACGATTTTGTCCCCTTCATGGGCACTGGTATGCTAATTCGATCAATTGGACTCTGTTATCATATACTAGTTTAAACCCTAATTCGGTTAATCGGGATGCAACAAACTTTGTAGGAGAGGCCAAATTCTTGGGAGGTGTTGCGAAAGTGAAGGGAGTCGAAGGATTCAATACGGATGTAGCAAAGAAGAGGTTCTTTGAAATATATCTCGACAAGGTGTTCACCCTTTTCTGACCTTGACTTTCGTTGACTAAGTGGTGCGTTTTAATTTTATTGTTAATTATGAGTTAATGTTGTTTCTTTGTATCTTTGTACTGGTTAGTATGCAAAACCAAATTCTGGAATTGGGTTCCCAGGTGCGCTAGAGCTGATTACACAGGTAGCTACAATTAATTAATAATTCTTCTAGCCTTCTTGTGGATAGGTCATAAACAATTGAGGGTTTAATTTGCAGTGCAAAGAAAACGGTCTTAAAGTTGCTGTAGCATCTAGTGCTGATCGTATCAAGGTGGATGCCAACCTTGCTGCTGCTGGTTTGCCACTTTCACTGTAAGCTACGTGCTGTTTTATGTGTCCATCATGCTAATGTATTCTGACTTCATAGCAATTGTCTGAGCACAAGTGATGCATATGCACAAACTCAGACTAATGTGCATATTTGCCGTTTAATGGTCCATGTATTATCAAATTTACTTATGTTACTCGGTCGAAAATCTTATTCCGTCTTTGGTTCTTTTCTGCCAGCTTTGATGCTATAGTTTCAGCAGATGCTTTTGAGAACCTGAAACCTGCTCCTGACATATTTTTAGCTGCTTCAAAAATATTGGATGTACCTCCAAGTGAGGTATAGTTAGTTGTTTTACCAATTAGTTACACATTGTTTTTTGAAGTAAGTCTTACCAATTTACCTTTGTTTTCATGTTTGGTCAGTGCATTGTAATTGAAGATGCTCTTGCCGGACTCCAAGCAGCAAATGCGGCCAAAATGAGGCTAGTATATTTATTTATTCTTTTTAAAAATATTCCCTCTATACATAGGGCCTAATGAACTATAATATGTTATTGCAGATGTGTAGTTGTGACAACAACACTATCAGAAGAGGCTTTGGCATCAGCTGGGCCAACATTAATTAGGAAAGACATAGGGAATATTTCATTTGATGATATAATCAGTGGTGGATCTGGCTTTAATAGTATGTAGTTCTATGAGTTTTGTCAACGTCGTACTGTTATTTTTGGATTTGTTAATTTTTTGTGTAATACTTGGGTGTAAAACCAAAACAGAGTTTTTGCCTATTCTATATTAGATATAATCTTTTCCAACTGTTAATACTAATTTGTGCTTTTGGTTCAACTATTACATTGAAATGCTCAAGACACAACATTGATTAGCAGATTGGTTGAGTCATCGATTGATTTTCGATGTTTTCTAATGGAATCCCATCTGACAAGGACACAACATTGCAGATGAAAGGATGCAGGAACCCCCGCCTGGTAAATCTTCTGAACAAACATCATCAACTACAGGAAGGTATGATAGAATTCGACTTATGCTATGTTGGTTCCTTGACATTTTTTGAATCAGAATGCAAGATCTGTTTGTTACAATTGATGTGCAGCTTTCCTGAGGTTTGATTCCATCTGAATTGTTAGACTTCATTCATGATTTTGATTGTCGCTTAAGGTTCAGGATACAAGTTTCAAGGCGTAACGTTGTCAAATATGGAAGTCTTGGAATTTCCTTATCCTGCTTGGCATTCACAATTTCTAACTGGAAGGTATGAACGACTCGCTTATTTCAACTCTTCTGTCAACTGTTGCATATTTTCTTATGCTTTGATAGGTAGAGGTAGTTACTGCAGTGTACGTAATTTATTTGCATAACTCTAATTTGTATTTGCCCATTGGAAGTTTCTATCCTCTTGTAGGCAATGCAATATGCCTCTCCAAAAGCTGTGTGGAATCTGTTTTTTGGAGTGAATAGTCCAGCCTTTGAGTCTAAAGCTGGTAATATCTTCGTTCAAGTTTGCTTTGCCCCATGTAACTTTCATTTTTTTACAGTCTTGAATTTATGTTACTTGTTAGATGGAACTGAGTAATTTCTTTGAATTTTGTGGTGTATCCAGAGGAATAAGGTATTTGAACATGTGTACTTGGTTTTATTGCAATATGTATCCTTCTGAGTCATGTGTACTTGGAGAATTAGAACACAAGTACATGCAAAAAATCAGCTAATTCATATGTTTGTTTCAAGTGGCAGGTGAATCTCGGGATGCCAGGGTGAAACAGTTTGTTAACTATATCTCTGATCTCGAAACCAAGTAATATTTTGTGATTTTTTAGTTTTTCCACTTTAGATGCTAAAATTCTTATTTGATTTTCTTCATGCGTATTCTAAAAGAGTACATGCTAACTTTTTCAGGGGAAGTGGGATTATTGTTCCTGAATTTCCTTCTAGGCTGGACTGGCTAAATACAGCTCCCCTTCAGTTCCGCAGGGTGAGTGACATTCCTTCCTCCAGTCTATGTACATTAGCTTTTGCTAACTAATTGTGTCACATTAAGAAGTATATTCATTTGCATCTGTCTACTCTATAGTTGATGTCTTTTCTTTTATGTGCAGGATTTGAAAGGGAAAGTTGTTGTATTGGATTTCTGGACATATTGTTGTATAAATTGCATGCATGTGTTGCCTGATCTGGAGTTTCTTGAGAGGAAATACAAAGACAAACCAGTATGTTTCAAACCTTTGAACCAAATAGACATATAAAGTTTTTTTTTAAAGATACATCTATAACTTCTTGGTAGTTTTTTCGAACAGTTTGTTGTCGTCGGTGTCCATTCAGCCAAATTCGACAATGAAAAAGATTTGGAGGCAATTCGTAATGCAGTTTTGCGGTATGGTGTCACTCATCCAGTAAGTCATCTTTCTGTTTTTGCGTATATAAGATTTAAAAGTATTCACAAACCGTGGGCAATTATGAGAACTTGCTTTACGAACTCACCGACGTGGACGATTATGTTACTTCAGGTTGTAAATGATGGAGACATGAATTTGTGGCGAGAGTTGGGTGTTAACTCTTGGCCAACATGTGCTGTCGTCGGGCCCAATGGAAGGCTTCTTGCACAACTATCCGGTGAAGGTCACAGAAAGGTTCTCTATGTTATGCTTTTTCATTTCTTTTCTCTTTGCCAAGGGTGACTTTTATGTTTATTCTGCTGAGCTGATATCATTGAGTTCGTACGTGTCCTTACTTTCAGGATCTTGATGATCTTGTAGAGGCAGCTCTAACTTTTTATAGCAGAAAAAAGATGTTAGATGATTCACCCTTGCCGATAAGTTTGGAGAAGGATAATGATCCACGACTCTTGACATCTCCTCTTAAGTTTCCGGGAAAGTTGGCAGTTGATTTGCTCAATAATAGGCTGTTCATTTCGGACAGTAACCATAACCGCATTGTGAGTTTAGTTACTTCTCAGTTCTTCACCCTTCGATAATTTTATCATTTCACATCTGACTTTGACTATGACAGTAGAATATAAGCAGAACCAAATTGTGATGTTTTTTTTGTATGATATAGTTGTTGTCTCTTCCAATTTGTGCCTTTTGACACAATGGTAATCTTTCATGACTTATTCCTAATGTAGGTTGTGACGGATCTAGACGGTAATTTTCTGCTGCAAGTAGGCAGCACAGGAGAGGATGGTCTGCGTGATGGAAATTTCGATGATGCCACCTTCAATAGACCCCAGGTAAGATTAGAACTCACTTGTATGATAATTATTGCTTAATTTAGACTTTAGAGGTTCTCAATCCATGTTGAAACTCTTCTCCTTCTAGCATGACGTTAAAATTCGTTCAAATGCACAATCATTTAACAATTAAAGTTAACATTTTATGTGAATTACTCCTACGTGACATGATATTTTCCCTTTATTTTTTCATGAATTTTTGTAGGGCCTGGCTTATAATGCAAAGAAAAATGTTCTTTATGTTGCAGATACTGAAAATCATGCACTGAGGTATGTGATGAAATTGGTTGTTTCAAATCTTTTGTAATCTTCATGTGACTTCTAGAGCCCTTTTCATGCATGAATGAAGCATTGCTTTCCTTTCAGTTGTTTGGATTAGGCAGGTACAGAGTGCTACATGGCTACATGTAAATTTCATACAAATGCTGATCACCCTCCACTTTTATTAGAAAAACAAACCATAATATAGGGTTTCACCTTTTCCTTTCAAATCTAAATTTCGTGAGAAGAGATTGCATCATAATAACATCTTATCCCATATTCAAGTCCTTAACTGTGATAGGTCTTGTATACATTATAATTGAACCCTTATAACATGACAGAGGAAGTATATAACTGCTGTTATTTTCCCCTCTATTTACTTTACAGGGAGGTTGATTTTGTCAGCGAGGCAGTACGAACACTTGCTGGAAATGGAACCAAAGGATCTGATTATAGTGGGGGCGGAAAGGGAAATACTCAGGCAGGACCAAAACAATAAATCATTTTTTTCTTGCTGGCTTTCATTTTACTACTTTACAGAAAGGTTTTTTTATAAAATTTTATGTGATTTTTCAGCTCCTGAATTCTCCATGGGATGTCTGCTTCCATCCTGTCAAAGAGAAGGTCTATATAGCAATGGCTGGGCAGCATCAAATCTGGGAACACAATATCTTGGATGAGACAACTAGAAGTTTTAGTGGCGATGGCTATGAAAGAAACTTAAATGGACCAAGGTATAAAAAGAAAGTTATCTAACTCAAACATATGTTCAAATCATAGTGTAAACCATATTTTCTTTACTAGTTTCCGTGATGTTTTAGTCATGATGCCACTATATATTCTTATCAATTTCTTTTCTCCCTCGAGTTTGTAGTTCATCAGCTACCTCATTTGCCCAACCTTCTGGAATGTCACTTTCTCATGGTAACGTGCCAAGACCTGACAGAAATTTCTCAATTTTTATCTCTTTTTTTGGCCATTATGGATACATATGATGGCCAAGTTTTTTATATGCAGATCTCAAGGAGATGTACATTGCTGATAGTGAAAGTAGCTCCATTCGAGCACTTGATCTCAAAACCGGAGGATCAAGGCTCCTAGCTGGCGGTGATCCTATTTTCGCTGATAATTTGTTCAAGGTTTGTTGCCTGCTGATTTGGTTTCATAATTATGCAGCTTGACTATGTTTGTATTCAGACATATTATAAGTAAATCACTTGCCTAATAAAATGATTATTGGCTTTTCTTTTCTTTATTTCGCCATGATTGGTTGCAGTATGGGGATCACGACGGAACAGGTTCTGAGGTACTTCTTCAGCATCCACTGGGTGTTTGCTGTGGACAAAATGGTCAAGTTTATATAGCAGATTCATACAATCATAAGGTTAGTTGATATCTTTTAAGCATTAAAAGTGTGTTTCGTTTGTGCTCTTGCTCAAGTAAACATGACACATGTTCTTTCGTCTGAAGTAATGGTTTCTTTCAAGTACTAAAGTGTAGCTGAGGTTGGAGATTTTTTGTTATTGTTTTTTAGATCAAGGTTCTAGATCCGTCGAAGAAACGGGTTGAATCACTAGCTGGGATGGGTAAAGCTGGTTTCAAGGATGGTGCTTCTCTTAAATCTCAGGTCCACCCCCATATCTCTCTCTTTTCACTTGTATGGTTAAAGTTGTGAGATTGTAAAACAGTTACCTGAACTAAGTTCAACCAAGTCTTTTCTTACTAAATGAGAATGATTAAAAGTTCCTCAGAGGAAGTAACAAAAGAAAAATAGTACTAAAGCTGTGTTAGACATCATGGAAACTATGTTAAATCCAAGTGTTGACGCTAAGCTTCCTTTTGTTATGCCTCCTAACTTCGTTTAAATTAATTATTCACTTATCATTGCATGATTGCATCTGTGGTAATTTTTTTTTGGGTTTATTGCACAGCTTTCAGAGCCAGCTGGAATTGTTGAAGTGGGCAATGGTGATGCTCTTTCCTCTTAAACATTTTTGAGAAAAATGTTAAAGACCTGCTTACTAAGCTGTAGACTGAACTAGAATTTGTATTAGGCTAACAAGGCATTTACTTTTCTTAACATTGTTGTCCAATAACAACACTATTTGACTACTTGAAATGCAACTCAGATATTGAACATGAAACGTTTCTTATCTTGCAGGAAGACTTTTGGTGGCTGATACAAACAATAATGCAATTAGATACTTGGACTTGGATAAGGGAACACTAGGCACTCTGGAATTAAAAGGGGTCAAACCACCAGCACCAAAAGCCAAACCTTTGAGACGTCTTAGACGGAGATCGTCAGCCGACACACAAATCGTGACAGTCGATGGCGGATCGTCGAACGAGGGAAATTTACTCCTCAAGATATCGGTACCTGAAGGATATCACTTCTCAAAGGTTTCTCTCTTACTTCTACCATAACCATCATGAGCTTGTTTAGAATCAGTCTTATATTAACTATACAAATCAAATCAAATGTGTAGGAAGCACAAAGTAAATTCATAGTAGAGACGGAGCCGGACAATGCAGTCGCTATTGAGCCCTCGGAGGGGAATCTTAACGCGGATGGATCTGCTTCATTCCACTTCAAAAGAGATTCTTCGTCGGCTTCATCAGGAAGAATCAATTGCAAGGCAACACTTCTATCTTCTTCTCATCTCTTCTCCTTACTCTTTTTGCAAGCCTTGGCATTTGATGAATCATGCAATCTCAATAACTACATAATTTTGTGCACATAATAAGAATCTTATAAATTATACCCAAATGCTGTTAGAAACATACTAATCCGTGGGAGCTAGAACCCGTATGTAATGTTAGAGGTTAAAACTATGTTTGAATTAGCTGAGTTATTCCTTTGTTTGACCCTTTTTTTCAGGTCTACTACTGTAAAGAAGATGAAGTATGCTTGTACCAGTCAGTTGCTTTCGAAGTTCCCTTCAAAGAAGCGATTCCAGATTCGACCCCTGCAGAAGTTTCAATAGAGTATGTTGTGAAGCCCAGAGATAGACAAGGCAGCAGCTTACAGCTACCAGCCGCTCGTTGAATGTCGTCGCCAAACAACACATGTATGGTATGATCTTCATTCTTCTACAACTTATTATCATGATCAACACATATTGTTCTCTAATCTGTTAAACACAGTTTTCCTCTTGGTGCAGATTTCTTATGCCAGTATTCAACTATTCATTATAGTGCAATTTCTTACTGTGTAAAGCCTAATCTTCTGGACACTACACAATCTTCTGGAAACTATACAATCTTCTGTATACCTCTTCTTCTGCACTTCATTTTTATAATCGTTGAAATGTTGGCGATATATCATAACTCAAGGTTCCTTTACCGTCCTAAATTCTGATAACGTCTTCGCTCGAGGAATGAAGAGGCCAACAGTCTTTCCTTTTTGAGGACAACACAATCTGTTTGTTGAGGTTTCGGCTTTTTTGAGCTTTGTTCACTTCTTAATTTTCTTCTACCCAATAAAATTTAAAGATCGGCCCAAAACATGCCCCATTCTCTTGTAATCAGAGGTCTATAAAAGAATATCTTGTACTCGTTATGGTCTCAGCAGTCAGCACCCCTCTTAACTTGGGCATTACGTAAAACTTCTCACAAAAGAGTTACAAATTCATCCTCTTCGTTTCCTTTATACGGTTTGCTAGATTCAAATTCAGGAGCTAACAAGTGTGCAATTAGAATGGCACAATGCGGATTTTGGGTTGTTGGTCAGAATGTACTTTCAGTTTCAGGAGCCTAAAGTGGGGCTGAAAATGGGTCAAAATTTTATAAGCTAAAGTGAGCCTGAAAATGGGTCAAGTGGAGCCATCCCAGATCTATACCACTCACTAGCAAAAAGCTTTTTTGCTAAAAGAATTGGTAATTTTAGACGTGCAAAACATGTGAATATTGCAGATCATTTTAATGAGAAGAAAAGCTCTTCAACTTGCAAATCACTTCTTTACAAGGGGTTACATTCGATTTCAGTGACAGAAACATTTACAATTGGTCAAATCCATATTACTGTACTTAAATCAGTTTCAGAAGAAAAATACAATATGTTCTCAAAATAATAAAAAATAGACATATTATTGGGTATCCGGAATTACGTACGTTGGTGTGCCGATCTTGCGCAGAGATTAGAGTTGGCTAGAGGCCGCAGCTTTCTGTCTTCACTCTCAGTCTCCCGCCGCCGAATCCTCACCTCCAAACTCTAGTCTCGCCGGTGAGTCCTTTCTCTCTTCCGACTGCTCTCACGTTATTCAATCCCCAATTTTCGAGCTCAATTTTCATTCGTTTTTGGACTTTTCCGGCTTCTCTTTTTGGTTTTTGGTTTCGAAGCTAAAATTTCCATCGCTTCCTTGTAATGTCCGTTGATTTTGCAATCTATAGCTGGACGATTGGCATCCTCATCATTGAGTTACTCCTAATCTTTGCTTTAGAAATTCGAATTGTGCTAATTGTCAATTGATGCCTTCCGTGTGAAGATTGAGGTCGTCTATCGGGGGTTTAATTACTGGTGGGTGAAAATTAGGGATTGTGGTGATCGGTTATGGACCAAATTTTGTGTCGTGTGCTGGTAATTTCAGGTGGAGTTGATTAGTGATACGATTTTTTTTGGTTTTGTGGAGTAATTCACTGTGTAGTATCGGTAACAAAGAAAGTTGTTTGTTCGTGATGGGAAATTTTCAATTAGGTTTCATTTGTACTACTCTTCTTGCATTCCAAGTGATCAAGTGATTATTGGAGATATGCTGAATCTTTGAGATGGAGGATTATCATGTGAGATGTCATGTCCTTGCTTCTGTGCTATTAATATGTCTCTTTTTTTCCCTTTTGTTGATGCAGAAATAGTGTTGTCCTGCACATTGTTTTCTCAAGCTCCAGCTTATCCACATATCATCTTTCTTTTGGAAGGAAAAAGTGAAGGGATAAATCTTTCGAGTATGCTAGTTCTGCCGAGGAGTAGAACTTCAGTTGAGGATTAATTCCCTGAAGAAACTTTAGCCTGCCAAATTTGTCATTGTAGTGAGCAGATTTTTGGAATTGGGTACCTTAAAAGTATTGATGAAGATGATTGGGAATTCTTCACTCCAGGCTTCAGTATGCACATCAGGTCTATCTGCCACAGTCATCGATTTTCGACAAAATTCTACTGTTTTTTTGCCTGTTCTTCCTGCCAGACATCAGAAAAGGGCACTCTTGGTGAAAGCTGTTTCAGCTAATGCAGAGCAAAACCAACCAAACTCTTCCCCTGAAACGCAGTCTCCGCTTGCCCCCATCCTTGATATCCCTCGCAGTATTTGGCGACAAACGTTGCGCCCATTAAGTGATTTTGGTTTTGGTAAGAAGAGCATTTGGGAAGGTGGGGTTGGGTTGTTTCTTGTGTCTGGAACAGTTCTCCTTGTGCTTAGCCTAGCTTGGCTGAGGGGTTTCTTGATCCGTTCAAAGTTTAAGAAATACTCGGCTGTTTTTGAGTTTTCTCAAGCTTGTGGTATTTCCACCGGAACACCTGTGAGAATCAGAGGGGTAAATGTTGGAAATGTGATTCGTGTAAATCCTTCTCTGAGAAACATAGAAGCTGTTGTAGAGGTATTCTAACTTCCATTTTTGTGCTTACTAGATATATAGTCCACAAAAAAAGTTTACCAGCGATTTAATTTTTTTCCCAATGATATCCTCTCCCTGTTGCAGGTTGATGATGATAAAATTGTTATTCCACAAAACTCACTGATTGAAGTGAACCAATCTGGTCTCTTGATGGAAACTATGATTGATATCACCCCTCAAAATCCAATTCCATCACCCTCAGTTGGACCTCTTGATCCAGAATGTGAGAAAGAAGGTCTTATTGTATGTGACAGGCAAAAGATTAAGGGGTACCAGGGTGTGAGTCTAGATGAATTAGTCGGAGTATTCACCCGTCTTGGGCGTGAGATGGAAGAGATTGGTGTTTCCAATAGTTATTTACTTGCCCAGCGAGTTGCAGCAGTGATTGAGGAGGCAAAGCCCCTACTCTCAAAGGTGTGATGCTACCCATATGCCATTTAAGGTTTTGATTCTGTGATTTCCTTATGTTTGTATAGTTTTATTTAAAGTTTGGCCTTTTTAATGCCTAAGAACTCAATTCTATGGTTGGGGGGCTGGGTTGTTGATATTTATAAAAAGAATTTTTTACATGTTAAGAAACCGTGGATGACTTCATTAGATTAACAGTACCTGTATACAAGCGCCTATGCATTTCTTTTATCTTTCATTTTATTGCAAATGCATTAGTTTGTTGCTGTCAACTTTTTTGCTAAACACGAACCTGTGAAGGACTGTAGGTAGCTCTACTGGTTCCCAGCTTACTCATTAAATTATGTGCAGTGAGGACCTTAAATTTGCTATAATGACTTGTATTGTTGACATCCAAATTTCTGATATTAGAGCACAACATTAATTAAGGGATATATTCTCATGTTCTTACTCCACTTTTGATGTAGGGACTTCCAGATTATGGCCATGTCTGAAGATGTTCAACCTCTTTTGGCTGAGGTTCGTGAGAGCGGTTTGGTTAGAGAAGCTGAGAGTTTAACAAAAAGCCTTACACAGGCAACCGAGGACCTGAGGTTTGTAAGATTCAAGAGTTTTATGTATTAAGAGATACACATTATCAGAAGGATGACAGATAAAAGTTCAGCGATTCGGAGTTACAAAACAGAAAATTGTCATTTATGCTATATTCCTCTATCTCTAAAATGCACATAATGAATCCCTTGGCTGCAGGCGGGTGCATTCAACCATTTTGACACCTGATAACACTGAATTGATCCAGAAGTCAATATACACTCTGATCTTAACCTTGAAGAACATTGAGGTCTGCAACCTTATGAATTCACTGTCTTCTTTCCAAAAAAAAATACATTTTATCAGTTTATCTAACTTATCTTTCTCTTGGCTCAGAGTATCAGCTCTGATATATTAGGGTTCACTGGCGATGAGGCAACTAGGCGTAATCTCAAGCTGCTTATCAAATCACTGAGCAGGCTTTTGTGAAGAGATTAGGCTAGTAAGACCAATCTGCTATTTTAGACAAACTAGTCACTGCTCTCAATTCAGTGCAGTTAGTAGTGCAAGAACAAACTAAAGTATTCTATCAAGTGTGTATTGCCAAAAAAACAAGCAATTGCTGCTTTCTTATTTGTCATGTAGATCCATCGTCTTCTTGTTTTTTGCTCTCTGGGAAATGTTTTGTAGATCCATTGTTGAAGTTTACTATTTGGGGCATTTTCAAGTATTGTCTCCTATTTGAAAGTTTTTCCTTGTTCTATTTGCTATGGAATCCTTTTCTATTTCCTAACGCCTGTTCATTGTGCACTTGGAGCCTTGTTTGAGCATCTTCTGCAAATAAATGGCCTCACTGAACCTGCCATTCTGCCAATAGCTAGCTGAAAAATAAATGGTCCGTTGACTCTATTCCTTCTCCTGCTTAACTGACGTTTTACCCTCAAAGCAACAACACAGTAAAAAAAAAAATGTCTAAAATTCCTCATTAAACCCACTAAATTTATGAAACATTTAGTTATACATGCCCTGTACTTGAGCATAAATCCGGGTCCGCTAAATAATATTTTTCTTTCTTTTTTAATCATGCACTAAATGATCTTCGTGTTGGGGGTTAATTAGACGCAAAGGGTCTCAATATGTATGATTAAAAAAAGGGGGAAATGAGGATAATAAATAGGAGAAATTTTGTTACTCTCCAACCGTCCAACCACACATAGTTCTGCTGTTCTTATACAGATATGGACGAACAGAGTTGGCAAAAGAAGAAGAAGAAGAAATCTTTTCTTAGCTAAGACGGTAAGGTCAGTAATCACCAACAGCAACAGGAACCATCCCTAGTAAATGTGCGGCTGTCTTCTGCCAACTACTACTTGCCCCAACTCTTAATAAACCACCGAAAAGACCCAATGAACCTTCACCAGAACTCTTTCCTTCCCTTTTCATGCCTTAAAATCCCCAACTGCTTTCTGCCTTCATTTACTTCTGTCTGTGTACACTTGTCCTGCACAGTACTCACAAATCTTCCCCAAACGTGTTAATTATGTCCGATATAAGCTTATGGGTAATTTATCTCTCACTTAGACCAGGTAGTTTGAGATTTGGGTTACGTTTTAAAGAGTGCGCACCTTTGAACCCTTTGATTAATGGTTTGAGAATGTATGAAATCTCTATTACAGAAAACCAAATGTTACGTACTCTAGTTGAAAAAAATGAACTCAAAAAAATAAAAAATTAATGATACAAAAAAAATTATATTACTAAACTCTACTTCTGTTCAATATTCCACATTAGGAGTCTTTTACACGTCTAAATTTCTACCTCTATTTCTTAAACTCGGCTACTTGGGGCCTAAATCGAAAAGAACGTAAACCATCAATTTTAACATGAACTAAGAAATTACACATACCGGTTCTTTTCATTTGCAAATTTTGATTTCACCATATCAGCAACACATACATGTTCCTTCCATGTGGCCTTATAACTTGGATAGTTGGTTCATACTTTCACACACGATTATGATGTGTTTTTCCATAATTTAAGCCAACTAAAAACAATAACCTACATTAACGGTTAGTTAAGTAATTACATTTCGGTTAGCAATCAAACTCATTCTCCTAAATTCTGTCAAATACCATAACTCAAGGGCAGTCACAGTGTATGGATTTCTTCGCTATATAAAAAAAGGCACAAAACGGGGCAAGGGTAATCAGGTAATTTTTCCATGAATGGAGGGCCAAATTTTACCCTTTCAGCCTATATATTGACATCACTACAGAGCATAAGCCCCATCCTCCCCCACATCTTCTAACAGAAGACACCACTCAAAAAAGCACAAACAACAGAAGAGAAAAAAAAAGCATGACTTTGGTCACAGACGACATCAGGGCCAAAGCAGCCATTTACCACGACAAACAGACCATCAAGGAGAAATGCCAGTTGCTTCTCAGTGAAGTAGGCTTACCCAACGGCCTCCTTCCGATGGACGACGCGGAGGAATGCGGCTACGTGGAGGAGACCGGCTTCGTGTGGCTCAAGCAGAAGAAGAAGAGCGAGCACAAGTTTGAGAAGATCAACACGCTCGTATCCTATGCGACCGAGGTCACGGCCTATGCGGAGGCCAACAAGATCAAGAAGATCACAGGAGTCAAGTCCAGGGAGCTTATGATTTGGATCACCATCACTGATATCACTGTGCCTCAGAAGAATGCTGAGAAGGTTAACTTTAAGTCTTCTACAGGTATCTCTAAGACCTTCCCAGCTGCAGCTTTCATGGTGGAAGACGCCACCAAGGATGCAAAGAAGGTTGAAAATGTTGTTCAGGCTGCCGTTGCCGAAGTGAAGGAAGTTTAGAACAATAAGAAGTCTATCTCCTTTCCGACCAAAAAAAAAACAGAAGTCTATCTCCTAATATGTTTCCTATCTTCTGATTTTCATATCTATCTATGTAATCTGATGATGATGATGTAATACTATCATTACTCATGCTATTTGAAAATAATCTGCTTGAACTAAAATGAAAGAAAACTAAGGGGTTATATGGTTTATTGATTAACAAAGGGGACCGCCAATACACTTGGAATTCAACCATCATACAAGGAAAACTAATATCATAGACAGATCTCCCGGGCAACGCAGATTTCAAGTTCTATTTCACATAGAGAGATTTGCAACTGTTAAAAGTAAGGTTGCATAATGGTTTTAGCTAATAGAGTTTGTTGGAAGGAGTGCCTCAAAAACTGGGTGTTAGAGCTAGAAAGCAGCAGATTTGTTTACTAACATCACACCCTTTGGATGTCAGTGAAGACTTCAGCAAAAATGACATTGAACCAAGTTCCTGATGGATCTTCAGCAGAAAGGCCAAACTATACTTTCCTGTGACATAAACACAGAGATGTTACGGGCAAGCATGGTTGGTTATAAGTCATTATCTAATCATAGAGTTCAACACAATAACAAGTGGCTATCTATAAAGCAGCCCAACCGACTAATGCATAGTAAAAGAGTCAGCATTTTTATGAATAGTGGTTTATCTTTTTGGAGCATTTATTCCACATTGATCATATGATTCAGAAATTACGTAATTATATGCAAACCCTCAGGCACCTGTACAAAAACATGTGCTCAAGGTCCTAATTTAACCACCACAACAGAGATTCAAACTAATGCAATTAGAGGGCAAGCAAGAAAAAGCATTTACCCCTATTCTTGCTATAATATATGTTTGGTCATGGGATGCAGTACAATAGAAAGACGAGTGTAGCTAGTGCATGGTACCAAGTAACAAGAAGACATTGAAGAACAAATAAAACTCAAGGCCACTTTTTGAGAAATCAGATAAGTAGCAGATCCTAAGGATGAAGTTCATTAGTCCATGATGGTTCATGGATGTGTTATCAAGATTCAAGATGCATGCAACTTTTGCTCAAAGAAGAAAAAGATGCATACAGTCTATACATACGTGTGTCAGTGCTTGCAATTGTGAAAGACGACTCCCTGATTCTTCAGTTTGGGGATTTCAAGTCCTGCAAATATCCAGAACATGTTCAATAAGACAATATCGTTGGATCACTTTAATGCAATCCAAATTAATATACATATGTAATACAAAACAAGAGAAGATTCTGCACGAAAATTGTATACCATTTCACTTTTTTACAACAAATATACAGCATGAAGATTGTATATCATCTACACTCTTATATGTCAATGTCAATCAAGGTAACACTAAACAGCGCTGCAGCAACAGTTAAATCAATATCTCTTAACAAAAACAATTACATAGACTATAGCAAATAATTCAATCAATATTTGAATTCCCACTACTACTAGATGGACTGGAAAAATCAGATATTCATTTCTACATACTGTCTTTTTCAGTTTCTTTTCAACTTAAAGCATCTTTAAATCAGTGACCATATAATAATAATAATTTTAATTTGGTACAGGCGTTGCATGCTGATACACAACTTTTACCCTAAATACAGGTAGACCTCTTAAGTTTAAGTTTGCAAGTTTTGCACTACTCTAAGGTAGGAAGTCGGGAAATTTCAGATTTTCTAGATAACATAATCGGAAGAAAGGCTCATTATAAGAGATAAACTTGAAGCTAAATGAAAGTTTTTCTATACCTTAAAAGGGGTGACCCATTTACCATCTATCCAATCTTGATGTGGCCTCAGCTGGTCATGACTGAACTTGATTTCTTCATTAGTATCCATGAAAAATACCATATACGTAGAATTAGCAAGCACTTTGGAAATGGTCCCAACCCACCATGCATCATTGTAGAGAGCATCAACTTCTTCATGAAGGCTGAATCGATCTATCATCTCAGTTTTGGGAGGAGTTGGCCTAATGTGTTTGTCATCAACTTCCTCTTTCAGGAAGTCTGAATCATCATCTGTCCTCAGCTCCTTGTACTCGATAAGGTACTTCCCCTTCACCATTGCCACCACAGATGCAGCAAACCAAGCACCTTTAAAACCATCGTCATCAGTGCTTACTTCAACCAGACTTCCTTCCTTGAACAACCCCTCCTGTATCTCAGCCTCATTGTTTGCTCCTGAAGCTGATGCTACCTACAATCCAAGTTTTCCAGACCGAAAATATTCACATAAACAAACAACTACATACACATAACCATGCTGTCTAACAACAGAAAATATTTACAGTGTCACATTCTCCAGATATATTTAATGCAACGGACGATTTTTACAGAACAACAAGATCATTGTCTCCCTATCTCTGATTTATACAGTTCTTCACAAAATTGGAGCCATTAAAGAAGAACAATCATCACATCAATTCATTTTTTCCTCCTATTCTACCAGACACAGTCCTCTTGTCTACACATGCATAGTGTCCATTTCAAGAAGAAGAAAACAAATAGGAAACGCCATCACACAGAACATGCAACCATTTCAAGATACGAAAGATTGAGCAAGAAACCGGGAGCAATAACAACAGATTAAAAAAAACGGACCTCTGGTTCAGGGAATGGCGGAACCCAGGCTCCATTAACCCACTCTCGATGCAGCCTCAAATCCGACCTAGGAAACATAATCTGCTCCCCTGAACACCGAAAATAAACGGCATACCTAGCGCCTTCGTCAAGCACAGAGATGACAATGCCTTCCCACCATCCGTCGGAGTGGTAGGCGTCGACGTCCTCGTTCACTTTGAACGGCCGATCAGTCTCCCGTGGAGGAATCGGCCTGATCTTCACAAGATCCACGGAATCTCTCAGCGGCTTCGTTTCGTCCTTCTCGGAGACCAAGGTGTCGTAGACCACCAGAACCTTCTTCGACCTCTTCGTCACCGCCTTAGCCACCTCCCCCGAGAACCAAGCGCCTCGAAATCCTTCTTCGTCAATGCTTATCTCCACCTTGTCCCCGACCTGGAACAGAGGATCCGCCATTCTCGATTGATTTGGAGTTTTTCGTGCTGGATTTTCTCTAGGGTTTTGAGAAACACCGAGATCGAAATTGGCGGGGCAACAGCTTTCTACGTTTTGCTGGGGGTTTTCAGGTTTTGTAAGGATTCGACACTATATATATATATATATTTTATTCCTATTTAATTTATTTTAATATATATTTTTTTTGGTCGAATTTATTTTAATGTATATTGGCTATTACAAAACGTATGATGTAACTTCTACCCAAAAAAATGTATGATGTAATTATGTAAGAGTTACAAGCTTTAAGGCTTCATGTTGTGAAAAAATTGTATGATCCTGAAGAACATTACAAGTGGTTCCTTGGCACAAGCCAGCTTCTTCCCGCCTCTTTCTTCCTCAATTTCTTCATCTTATTCCTCATCTTCACAAACTCAAACCACCTTCCATCTGCAGCGTACATGTGTGACAGCGTCACATACATCCCTGGCAACTTTGGCCTCAACTTGAGTATCTTCTGTGTAGCCAGTTTACTGTACTTGGCCACCTTATGCGCTCTGCACGCCCCGAGAAACGCTCCCCAAACCGACTCGTCGGGATCAAACGGCATACTCTTGATCAACTCATAAGCCTCCTCGACTCTCCCAGCCCGCCCCAGTAAATCAACCACGCTTCCATACACCTCCTGATCAGGCACAATCTTATACTTTGCTGTCATCAGCTCGAAGTGTCGTAGACCTTCGTCGACGAGCCCTGTGTGGCTGCAGGCGCTGAAAATGGCCATGAACACAATCCGGTCTGGTTCGATCCCGGACTTGATCATCTTGTCGAACAACCCAACCGCCTCGCTTCCATACCCATGGGTCCCGTATCCAATCATCATAGAAGTCCACGAGAGTATGTCTCTGCTGGACATCTCGCCGAACACTTTGCCCGCATCACTGATGCTTCCACACTTTGCGTACATGTCGATCAGGGCGTTTCCTAGAGGCGTGTTCTGATCAAAGCCTCTCCTGAAAATTGCTCCATGAACTTGTTGCCCACAGTTCAATTGTGCTAAATTAGCACAGGCAGCCACGACGCTTGTGAAGGTGAAGCAGTTTGGACGGTAGCCCTCCGAATCCATGTTAGAAATTACGGAGAGGCATACAGTGGAGTTTGATCTTTCATAGCCAGATATCAACGTGTTCCAAGTGATCAGATTCTTTTCAGACATCTCAACGAAACACTGCTGGGCTTCCAACAGACCATTAGTCCTACAATACATGTCTACTAAGGAATTCATGACTGCTAGATTGGATTCGAGGCCATGCTTGATAATGGCACCATGGATCTGTTTCCCATAAACACATGATCCAGTTGAGGCACAAGCTCTTGCCGCAATCGAAAAACTATATGCACCACACTCACCTCCTTCCTGTCGAAAAAAGCTAAGAGTATGTTAGGTTATTCATTAATTGTACAAGAAAGACAATAAACATCTAATCTACTTACAGATAACATTCTGTTAAAGGTTCCAAGTGCACTATGAGCATCCCCGCGATGAGTGTATCCCGTGATCATAGTAGTCCAAGACACCTCATTTTTCTCCTCAATCTCCTGAAAAACCGAGCAAGCCTCGTCCATGCTAACACAGCAAGTAGCATAGACATCCAACAACGAGTTGTCCACATAAATGAAGCCAACCAAGCCCTGCTTAACAGCCATGGCGTGAGCCATTGCCCCATATGAATAACACCTCAAGCCCTTGCAAGCCTTCATCACGCTGGAAATGGTGAAGGCGTTAGGCTCTGCACCTGCCCTCAGCATCTCGCAGAACACCATCCAGGCGCGGGAATGGTGCTCACACGAGGCGTAGCCGGCGATCATGGCCGTCCAAGCAACCACGTCTCTCTCAGGCATTTCGTCGAACAGGATGCGTGCTTCCTTGACTGAGCCCCTTTCGAAGTATGACTTGATGAGGTTGGTGGCTAGAATTGATGGGCTTTTCGGAGTGAATGGTGGGCGTGATTGAGCATTGGAGTTGTGGGCAGTTTGGATTGCGTTGAGGACATTGGCGGGGATTGGGCGCAGATGAGCTGTAGTGGTGGATAGAAGTCTCTTTGCTGACATCTCTAAGATGCATTCTCGTTGGTTTAGGTCACTGTTATCAGAGATCCATTGGTTAGGATTCAAGATGAACGACGTCGATTTGAGAAATCATAGAGTCATGGTAACAGAAATACAGTGTTTGGAATGACATTGCATTTTTTACAAGACGAGCTTGATTCCAGGATTAAAGTTTGAACTTTGGACAATGGTTTAAAATATTTGTGAGAAAATCATGAAGTTGACAAACTTACCGACTGACTTCCTAAAAAATCGTCATAATTGTGTGGGCTATATTTGATTTTGTTAAGGTAATTTCATCATACATATTAACGTAATACAATGACATTCCCTGTTACATTCTATAAAAATCGAGTACAAGAAATAAATTTCATAAAGCGCCATGTAAAGTTTTCAAGTAGGGTGACAAAATCCAGTACAATAATCTCTGCAGAAAATCTCTTTTTATAGCTAGCAAAATTCTTACAACAGCCTTTTTCCTGCACACCATTTTCTCTATTCACAATCTTGCGCCAACAGACGAGAATCCAACACACAAAAATCAGCTTCAGATACACGAAACAAAAACATCACAGCAATGCTCATTAGAAACGAAACAGTACGATTTAAGAACGGACTTCGTATTGTCCAGCCAGAGTGCGCGCTCTGAATCCCTTGTAAACACGATTCGTTATGTTCTTAATTTCCAATTTATCTATCTTGAGGCCAGAGAGAGCAACACCCATGATCTGGAATGACACTTGAAAAGTGGGGTACACGTTGAGCTTCTCCATGCCCGACTGCAGCGCTAAGGTTCCGGTCAGAGAAGGGGCTTTATCATTTGGTATCTTCCCAATGGACCACGAACAAGTCTGAACAAATTTCATTCAAAAAAACATATTCTGAGGTTGTAATATAGCAGACCATCAAACAAGGATGCTAAATGTACAGAAAATGGTCCCTTTGGCTAAGAGTACTATCTGTACTAAACTACACGCTTTTAGGCTGCAGAAAACCAACTGTAATATACGAAATCGCACTCAAGCAGTCTTAAGGATTTAGTCTAACAGCAATTTACCACCTAGATGCTTCTCCATCAAAATAATGCTAAATGGGTACAGACCCGGAAAAATATAAAACAGGTATATTCCTTTAAAAAATGAGGGCAATTTCGACAGTCAAATCATTCTACTGTTTTTTGTAAACTAATAAAGTACCTGAAATGCTAATATGAACTATTTCTTTCAGGTAGCTAGATGCAACTTCCTTTTCAGTGAGTGGTTTTGTTCAAAGCAGCCTAAATGATGGGTGACTTTCTGTAATTTAGGCTAATTATGATGCCTTCTTACTATCATATGATCTTAACAGTAAATTTGGTAAGAGAGTCACCTTATTTGCAAGTATGTCTATTGTGCCATGATTTGTAGACAGGTCAGATGAGGTAATGCAAGGAGGCAACTGGAATTTCACGTTTATATCCTCGATAGGCTTTCCAGGATCATTTCTTATTCCAACCAATACACTGACACGACATGTCCCACAATCTGATGTTAGCTGGGGCTTTACATATACCGGAATGCTCTTCAAATTTTTTATCCTGAAAGAATTCAAAGTGGTGTATTCAAGTAAATAAAGTACGCCAAAATTTTACAAGAAAACAAAATGTGCGTTGCATAATTCAGCTAACCTGTAACTCATTAGTTTAAATTCTCCATCTGGAGGAACAAATGAAAGGATTTGATCTGACTCCCATGGCCGAAACCGAACACAAGGATGGAATCGTACGTCATTTAGAATGGCGGGGTTTGCTAATGCAAGTGTTAGATCAGGGATTCCAGATAAATGACAATTGACTCGAACTTCACCATAGGCCTCACACTTTACTAAGATCCCGTTGCTGTTGAAAAAAAAAGTGGATTTGTAGCTTAACACAATATCATATGAAATATCATTTAGGACTGCTATCAATTGCAACATTCAACTACTCAGCTGCAAACATCAAATTATGAAGATGAAAGGATAAAACATATAACTCCTTTCACAAAATCAGAGAGTTTATAGATATAAAAGGTTAGGGATATAAGCAAGAAAAAACCCAGATTTAAGAACAAAGCTCATCATTGAGAAGAAATGCTGTTTGGTATACATGCTCAGCAAAATATGTAACAAGTTCACTGAACAATAACACCCAAATATCAATGTCAAAGGTCCCAATAGAGAGTTTACCCCACCAAAAAAAAGGATCAACTCATTTCAGTTCAAACCTGTTTGTGACAGCATCCATTTGTTCAACAAGTTCAACATATACTTCATTACTTGAATGCTCAACTTTTGACGGTCTCCAAGGCACACATGTTGTTGCAGAGCCAGGGTGGAGAGTGTTCACATTGGAACTGTTAACACCTGTCACTACACTCATTACCTTACTAACAATACTTGGCGGGGCAATCACCTCCCTCAGGATGTTAAGTTCTGTTGTGAGAGGGAACCCATTGTCTATCATCTCATCAAGAAGCTGCAATTTGAGGACTTGCTTTTAGTCTGACAGAAACAAAAACCTCTAGTTCAAACTATGGACTTCTTTCTCATAAACTTACCTCGTATACAATTACAAAGTTGTCTTTGATCACATCTTCATTCAGTTCTCCGAGATAATCTGACACGAGATCAGCTGCTCTGCAGAGGAACTAGTAGCCACAGCCTAAGTCAAGGACTTTGTGGTTTCTTTCAAGCCATGAATGTAAAAGCCAAGACTTAGATTACAAGGAAGGCCATAGCATTCAATTTTGGCATACTTTATATGGCGTTGTCATACTATTGGCATTTCCAAATGGCGCTCTAGATAAACCATTGTTCATTCAGGATAGGCATGTCTCAACTCAATAGGGGCGCGACTTTGATTGCATAAAAGCTAATACTGTAGATGTCAGGGGTTTGTATACTCAATCCAAATTTCCCTAAATTTTGTCAAATTCGGAATAAGACTATCTACATAAATCCACACACCACCATGCCCACCACCCGTTCGACATATTGCTTCAACTAAAATTGAAATACAGTACGCTTTTCTCAGCAACAGTTGATCAAATACTGAAAGTGGGCAGGAAGCAATCTAACCTCGATTCCCATCAATGGGGGCATCTCAAATTGGGTGCAAGCCAGAAAGGTGATTCCATTTCTAACCACTTGGAAGAGGTAATGAGTTGGAGAAGCAATTACAGGTGGAAGCTAAATGATTAAAAACAAAACACAAGAGATTCACTACCCATGAAATTAACTTGGCAGGAATTTGAGAGCACAAAACTAAACTCAAAAGCTAAATTAGAGTGTACCTTGGACGGATCACCCTGAGAGATGACTTGTTCCCAGAACCAATCGCAGATTGAACGATCCACACGATGGCCCGTGAGTTGCTTCTCGAGTATAACCTCCCTACAAATTTGCAAGCTTAGTTCACTGAAATCCCTTCTTAATCGGAATTGAAATGGATCCGGGAAGAATTGGAAAAAGATCTAGCGTACCCGGAATCAGATAAGACGAATATGCACTGCAACATCTCGTATCTCTGTGTAATCGCCCAATGACGGGGGAATTCGCAGCGTTGAAATTGAACAGAATAAGGTATAAAAAGGGAATTAAGCCTTGATAGTTTGCAAGTGTATAATAAGCTGCGAACTCCCCTGTAGCTTTTGCCCCCTATGTTCTGGTTATCACTTATTACGGACCTTACGGTATGTGAAAGTCTCGGTAATCTACTCAAAAAAAAAAAAAAAAAACTCTCGGTAATTTCAAGGCTAATATTAACATGTTGTAACCTAGAATACTCAAGAAATGGGTTGAAATGAAACGAAGCTCATTGGGCCTTATCCGACCACCCCCAAGCCCAAGTTAGCCCGTTTCTTTGATAGTCGGCCTGATCACCCTGGATCCATATCAAATTACGATTTTGATGAGTAATTTGTTTGTTGTTTGATTTGATTAGTTTTTTTTGGTAGAACGTTTGGAAAAAATTTCCAAAGTACGCACTTTGTAGATTTTAATTCTGAAATTAGGCATGGAAGAAAATATATTCCAGAATAGGCACTTCCAGGCTTGGAGACGCTGACCCAGCCTTCTTTCGCCTTTTGCTAGCACTGGATAAAACCGCTGGCCCGGCTAGCGTCTTTGCCAAAAAGACACTGGCTGGGCCAACGTCTTTGCCAGAAAGACGCTGGCTTAGGCACCCCTATTTCCATTCTATTGATACTCAGAATCCGTATATACGGGTTGTTCTATCAGTCCCACATAGATAATATGTTCAACAAACTTCAGATTTAGTCCCCACCAACTTAAGTGTCAAAGTTAAAATCTCTGATAAGTTTAATCAGCATAGACTACAAAAGTGATGTGTGTGTGTGAGGAATATGCCTTCCATTCAAGATAAAGGGTAAGAAAAAGAACCTTCTTGCCGGAGTTATCGTGAAAGAAAATGCGATAATCTTGGGTCTCAAGTTGTCCATCATCCTTAATCTGTATTTCTTCGGGCCTATAGATAGCCCGGCAAGTGAAAAGGCTTCTTGAAAGGGTACGTTTGAGGCTCAAAGTTAAACTTTTGGTTGAACACTGCTTCAGCTGAACCGGTGGCCGCTTGAAGATGAGGGAAGTCGTGGTGGTGGAGGAGATGGTAGATGTTGTGGCCATTTCCATCACTCTCATGGTTGCCATTGTTGGACACCTAAGCAACTCTTATCTTTCTCAAGTGCTCTAGAAAAGCAGCAATTCATCAAAGTCAAAAAGCTAACAACTCAACAAGTTTCAATAAAGCATTTTTTATAACTAAGACCGTGACATAAGCTAATGAAAATTACTCAAAGTAGCATATTATACAATTATTTACCGAGCTGCGTTCGCCAGAAAGATACTGCAAGAGTAATGACATCAGGGGTTAAACCGTTTATAGCGCCAATCCTGATGTCATTGCAGAGCATGGACCAGTGCTTCTCCAGGAAAGACATGGCACGAAGAAAGGCGGATGCGAAGACGGCTCCAATACGAATCACCTGATTGCGAAACACAAGGCCTGCAAGAAGCTTGCAGTACATGCTCTGGTGGCTGTCATTGCAGAGAATGTCCTGATCAGGGCTTGTGAATTCATTGAATGGGTCTTTGGCTCTTCCCCGGAAATGCTTGCTCTTGTAGTAGCTTGTGAGAACCGACCTTGCCGGTAAGCCTAAGGGAGTCGACTTCTCTGCCTTGACAAAGTAGAGATACATGGCTTTGCCTTCGTCTAACCCGGGTATGTCCCTTCAATACCAACACATGGTCATAAGAGATTACTTACTCCCTAATAAAACTAACAACTAAAGAGATAATCAAGTATTTTCATCCAACAATGACACAAAATTCATGTAAGGGTCTGTTGCTGTCCACCAAAAATCCGCTTTGTTTTTTTTATGTCAGCTTGAAGGTTTTAGTCAGTATTAACAACAAAGAAGATATGAAAACATTTGTATTCAAATATATATATATATATATATATATATAAACAAGTCAACTTCGATACGCATTTGAAATATAGATGGGTATAGATGGGTATAATATTCAATTTGAATGTATCTATATGAGTAGAATATTAATATTGTTAGTTTCGATACGCATTTGAAATAAAATACAACCTGGAGGGAACGTATAAAATGTTATCATTTGTGCAGCAAAACTAGTTATTTAAGTATAAGTGCAATATATACGTAAAAAAACTCGCTAAATACTATATTCATACATATAAAAGATCATATTTGTCGACGCCTAGCTCATACCCATCGTCGAAGGGGCCTTAACCATCATTTTAGAGACGAGGACGGACAACGTCCCATTGGTGGTGGTTGTTACGGATCGTGGACATCGGGGTCAAACACTCTGATGGTTGTGTGGAGTACAAGGATCGTGGTGCTGACATCATCCTCTTCGGTGATGACCATATCGCAATGATTGAGGTGGAAGCCGCACTCTATAAGCACCCCGCTGTCCTGGAGATGGCTGTTATGGACAAGTCGGACAACTTGCTAGGAGAGACAGCATGCGCTTTTGTGCAACCAAAGGAAGGATTTAGCGTCATCGATGCAGAGCTCATTTCCCTTTGCGCCGACCACCTCCCACAATACATGATTCCTCAGACCTTAGTGTTTGATGCGTTGCCCAAGACATCCACCGGCAAGACACAAACGTTTCGTCTTAGGGAGAGCGCCAGAGCATTGTGAACTTGATATTTGTTCGACCAACTTAGTTTTATTGTAACTAAAGTGCTTTAAATTTGTAATGGAAGGCTTGATGGTGTATTTCGAATTAAATCCAAGTTTGTATGCTGTTTCTACAAATTAACGAGATTAGTATCTCAACTCTCTTGTACATGTGATTGTAGAGAATGTTGTTTTTGTTAATGGATTTTCCGTCCAAAAGAAGAGAATATGAAAAGTCAAATAATCTAAGTGGTGATGATGAGCTCATACTCATGTCCGAGTTTGACATCAACGAGGTCCACGAGCTCCTTTTGCTCCTTCTTCGTGAGCGCCTTGGGCACACTAGAGGCGGCGCCACCGTTCCTAGGCACGGAAAAGAACTCGAAGTACGCCATACTAGGCACGAGCGTGTACGACACGTCGTCGGGCGCGCAAAGCGGGTTCAGGTTGACCCCGAAATAACACTCCGACGACGCGTACATTGTGCACACCAACGGGAGCCCGTTGCTATAGTAATCAAGCGTCGGTATGTACTCAAGATGATCATATTATCTTGATGGTTAATAAGGTTTGGTCAAAACTATGCTCAATATTGTGGTAATCTACTACTACTACTATCTTGATGGTTAATAAGGTTTGGTCAAATCTATGCTCAATATTGTAGGGTATGCATAGTAGAAGTGGTGAAATGATCCTCTCTAATATGGGTCGTAATTATGACATGAAGGTGTTACATGGGAACCATGGTATGGACAAATATTTTAATTTCAAAAGAATATTGTAAAACAAATTTTAAACTAGTTATTTGTTTTGAAATCTCGGATATTACATCTTTAACCTTAATTTATCTATATGAGTATAATATTAAATTTGAATTTATCTATATGAGTAGAATATTGTTTGTCAAAAGAAAGAATACTAATATTGTTAGTTCGATATGCATTTGAAATAAAATACAACTTGGAGGGAACGTATAAAATTTTACCACATGGTCGTAGCCTCGTAGGTAATGTCGAGGTCCACAAGTGCGGAAGCTAGAGAACGCATAGAAGTTTAGACGGTACGAACATATAGAAGAAATAATGAATAAAAGAGGTGTAATCTTGACTAAACACATGGCCATAGGCAGTGGCGGAGCCAGAGGTTTTTGTGAGGGGGGTCACAAATAAAATAATATATTATGATAATTTTTTAAAACAATTGTATAAACAATAAATAAAAAAACCTATAATCTATTAGATAATTTAATAGTAGTCTTCAAACCTTAGGTAATAAACAATTAGGCAATTCTATAAACAATTAAGCAATAGTAGTCTTCGAACCCTAAGGTAATAAAGCCTAAAAATTGAAGTTTGCAAACCATAACAAATCAGCATTCAGCAGCGCCGGATTTGGCCGGATTAGAGCCAGATTAGGGCCGGTCGGCCGGATTAGGGTTGGATTAGGGTTGGATTAGGGCCGGATTAGAGTTGGATTAGGATCAAACGATCGATTAAATACACGATTTGGCCAATTAAATAATTAGATCGATTCAAAACAGCAGTTGACCGGATTCGGCCGGGATGAGCAGGAGGAGAAACGGACCCGCGGTGGCCGGTGGAGGCAGGATCGACGTCGGCGGTTCTGTGGTAGGGCGTGCGAATCGGTGCGAATCGTTGGAGGGCAGAAGCAGCTGTTGTACCAGCAAGGATCTTCTACACCACTTTCTACAACCCTCTATACTCCATTTAATTGTTTTTATAAAAATAAGTTGATAAAAAAAATTTAAAAATATATATTAATATTGTAGATGATTATTATTTTATAGTTATCAAATTTTTGGGGGTAAATTTTTATTCACTATTTTTTAAATCCAAAATTATGATTTTCTTACCAATTTTAACTTAGAAAAATACTGATAATGATTTTTTAATAATTATAATGTAAAAATATACTAGACTTATCATTTAGAATGTGTATATAATTTTTTTTAAAAAAATTAACATCAATTTATAGTATTAAATAATTAAGTGGAGCATGAAGAGTTGTAGGGAGTGTTATAGATGATCTTGATTGCTGTTGTACGCCTTCGATTTCTCCTCCTGTAACTTCTGTTCATGGTTTTAATTGTTTTATTTTATTTTAAAGATTGAATCAAAACGACGTCGTTTTGATTCAATCTTTAAAAAAAAAAAAGGGGCTTTCTTCAACCTTTCTCTGCGATGGCCGATGGACGCCTGCACTCGCCGGCCCTAATTTCCCGAATTCCCGGCATCTTCAACCTCCTCCTCGGTATACTAATATATTCTCCGGCGGGTTGGGGGGTCACCGGACCCCAGGACCCCCCCCCCCCCCCGCTCCGCCCCTGGCCATAGGTAATGTCAAGGTCCACAAGTGCGGAAGTTAAAGACTTGTACCTATCGAACATCTCGCTCCAAGTAAAGCTCATGTCCCCGTATACCATGAATGATCAAAAGCCAAAGATTACTTTATCGATCATGCCTCAAGTCTCTTTAATTTATACTAATGGAAGAAGAAGAAGTTACTTTATTGTCAATATTTTTTGGTCGAATACTTTATCGTCTAATATAAGGTCTATTAATCTTCATTGTAACCATTCTCTTATAATTATATATACACGAAGAGAGTATACATTAAAGAGACTTGAGGTGTGATCGATTAAACAATCTATGTCGTCGATCAACATGTCAATCTTATGCCTAGTTGTGATAGCGAGGCACGTCACAATTGAAATAAGAAAAAAAGGAAGGATATCTTACCGGATTGATCGAGTTGGCGGTTCTACGGTGGTAGTAGAGGATGGAAGATTGCGGTTCTACGGTAGCAATCACGGGAAAGAGTGACCAAGGGTTTGATTGTGAGTCAATTTAAGAGGGAGGGAGTCGGACAAAGAGTAGTTGATTCGCTCGATCTATTTTGTATAGGTTAACTCTTGTATTTTAGGGCTACATTGAGTGTGTTTAGGTTAGAGTTGTGCTTAATTGTAATATCTAGGCCGAAGACACAAGTATACAAGAATCAAGAGTTCTAAGGCGTTTTGAGCTGTCTGCGCGACACCACTTGCTTGTGAAGGCTATATCTGGAGCTACAGAGGTCGGATTGACCTAATTCCAGTGCCATTGGAAAGCTAACTCGAAGGGATTCAATTCATCTTTTTACACCAAAGTCAAGTACCTATTTTATTACTATTTAAGAGTATTGAGTAGCTAAATTTATCGATTATTCTTGAATCATTGGATCTCGTACACGAGCTGGGCGGCTGTGCACCCCCTTTAAATCCGTTATGCGTTCGTCACTGATGTCAACACTGCATTTTTTGTGTTGCCAACACACGCACACACGGTAACATACTAAACTCACCCGATTGACATAAGTACGTTAATACAAAGTTTACAAACTGGAACTCGAATACATATATATCGTCACGGTCGTCCTTTAGTAATCAGATGTGGGACGTGGTCCGATGGTCACACGAAGCGGGACTGTCTTAAACGAAGTATCTCCCCGACTCCCCATCTCGGTCCATGTTGGATGATCCGAATTCACCCTCTCCACAACCTCACTTCCACATTTAACTACATTTCCTCCAGCCCTACCGATATCCACTTCTTTGTCCGAATCGCGTGGCCCCATTCTGTTGAAAAGCTCGCGAGGCCAATATCCAACCGGGTGATAGTCATAGTAAAACCACCAATTCCCCGTCGTCATGTCCTGTTGATCGATCGATCGATGAGCGATGATGTGGGATCATGAAATCAAATGATCAATCAAACGTACGTACAGGTGCGTACTAGCTCGTGCATGCATGCATGCAACAAAATGAAACACATAAAAGTGGATTTGGGTTTCTAGTAAGATAAGTATTATGTAATAGTTAATGTAATATACTAATATTAAAATGTACCTTCATTATCGCCATATTTATCTCGCATTTACTAGATGGAAGCACCCTCGAGCCAAGTCCAAACCTCTGATTAGTTAGGACAAAGCCATCGCAGTCCAAGTTATAGCATCCTTTTGGGTACCCATCATTCTAATATGCATGCATGTTTACAAATAAGTAACAGTGCTTAAAATTAGATATATAATGTGCATTAAAATGCAAGTTACGGTAAACTAATCATCGTCATATCGATCCATCACTTACCCTAAAGTATACAAAAATGTTTGGCGCCATAGGGCCGTCAGTATGGTGTGGATTGATCTGCAATATATACTTAAAATATATATTAATTAACATCTTATGACATGCATTAAAGTACATAGTTACAAGTACCATCCATCCAGCTTCAATAGTTTCCGTTGGCTCTTCTACATCATTCGTGATCCCTACTTTAGTCACGCTGGCCTCTTGATTCATCGCACGAAGGCCCCAGACATCAACGGTCGTCGACACTCTAAATGCGTCGGACTGGGGTTTATGGTCATCGACAACTGCATACTGATCATACATACGTACGGACACATCACCAAATTGATCCAATATTGCTAACCATACATATATAACTGCTTTATCTAGAAACAAGAAATTAAGTGTTCGTGCGTACGCACCTTATGTGGATCATAGTTGCTACCAAAGCTAGAATTGAGTGTTGATCTCAGAATAGGTACAGTGCCCTTTAGGCATGGCCAAGTTTGAACTTGCATCCTAGTAGATTTAAGGCTCGAATCGTTCAACTTGAGGACTCGTGGGGTTTTCGTCGGCTTCATCTTATGCACAAATTAATTAACCATATATATATATGGCAAATTAGTTACAAGATCGACTACGCATGAAACTAATTAGCCTAATCGGGCCGGATTAGTATACCTAATACGTACTTGTATCGAATGGTTATAATGTAGAAGTGGATTAGTGAAAGCTGTTGTTGATATACATCAACACAATAAGCTACCTCCCCGTCTTCTTTCTGCAAATTAAACACATCAGAAATTAGTTCATGTTTCTATAGCTTGTTAGAAGAATACAACACAAAAATCACCGGGTGATTGAAGGAAGAATAGTGGTATTAATTACCGCAACTGTCATCACTGTGCCTTTTGGAATTGCTAAGTATGAATTCATGGCATTCATGATTACTAATATTGAAATCCACCACCTGCAAAGATATTATTATGTCGTGAGAAATTAATTGTACGTACATATGAAAATTTTATACTCCCTCCGTTTCAAAATACATGACCATTTGGACATTGCACATATATTAAGAAAAAAATGTTATTCCTATATTACCCCTATAGAATGTAGAGTTAATTATTTGCTTAGAGAAATAAGAAAAAGTGTAATGATTATGACAAAGTTAATTATTAGGGGTATAAATGGAAAGAGTAGTGAAAAAAATATGAAATGGTCATGTATTTTGAAACAACCTAAATTGTCTAAAAGACCATGTTTTTTGAAACGGAGGGAGTATAATTGACCGATCATCAGTACGTCATCACCGTAATCAAATTCCTATAAGGTTACTTATACAATGTAGTTTTACAATATGTATTTGTGTTAATAATAAGGCACCTATTCGATCTGTTTGTTTAAGCATAAGTAACATTTTATTTCTGTCTAAATTTTTCATAATTGAAAGAAAGACTAAAAGGTGAAGGAGCAAACAAACACACCTTATCGCCATTGTAGCTAGCTAGCAGTCTAGCACCTTTTTTGTGTTTACTTGGATATTTTACGAGAGATGCTGTTCATTTCATGAATTTCCATCTCTCTTTACTAAATAGGCATTTTTCGCTTATGGTAATTAAATCACGCAAATTAAACCATGGGACTTCTGACATGTAACTATCAATAGCACTACATATTCATGTTGCAAATTCCACCTATGGTATGTCATGCAAACCTTATGAATTGTGCATACCTACTATTTTTTATTTTGGTCGAAATGCATACCTACTATTTAGCACCACATATATATTCATGCCACAACTACATTTCCGAGCTTGCAAATATGCGCCAGCAAATTGCCCAATCATAAGAAAGAAATGAGTTTAATTGTATAATTAATGGCCCAGTTTTTTGGATCGAGTCGAGTGTGTAACAAACTTTCCTGATAAGATAGCAACAACTTCTAATAAGTAATAACCAAGCTGCCCATTTGTTGTCTAAGGTCTAACCAGATAACAAGTCTACTTCCCTCCAAACATTAGGAAATTAAATAGACTATTTATTGCAAATTCCACCTGTGGTACGCTTGGAAAGCACGGAACCAACTGACATTTGTGGGGGTCGATCCTATTAGCGGGCTCACTACTACTGTTATCTCAATGACTAATGATTACGCGAAGTTCAGTGCTCAAAGAAGCGTGGCCAGATCTCTATCACACACGCAGACCTCTGCATTGACTTGGTTACCACCTCCTTCGGGTTGGGTTAAGCTTAATGTTGATGCTTGTTCGAAGGGCAATCCCGGTAAGGCGGCGGGCGGTGGCCTGGTGCGTAATGAAGATGGTGAGTTCATCAAGGGGTTTGTTTTCAACTGTGGGGTATGTGACTCTTTGCTGGCTGAATTGTGGGCTATCTATTATGGCCTTCAGTTATGCAGACAGCAGGGATATGTCCAAGTTTTGGTGGAATCCGACTGTGAAGTTGCGGTAAAGGCTGTTTGCTCTGACACGCCTATTCTCCCTCGTCACGGTGCTTTGATCCGGAAGTGTCGGGAGCTGCTGTCGGGTGCTGGCTGGACGGTGGAGCTCGGTTTCATCAGGAGGAGAGGCAACCAGGCTACTGATACTTTAGCAAATTGTGCTTTTGATTTTGCTGATTTCTTTGTTAGCTTAGATGATATTCCTGCTGTAGTTGCTTCTTTAATTGCCAAGGACTCTGTAGCTCTTAATGGGCATCTCTAATTTTGCTAAGTAAGAAATCGCAGGAGCTTCAGCTCCGTTTTTGAAAAAAAAAAAAATAGGTTTTTTATTCGAGAAACAAAAAACCTATGTAATACTTCGACCAAAAAAAGCCTATGTAATACTATATACTAAGCATAAATAAAACAAGTAAAAGTTTTGTTCGATCTAGGGCTATGCATGGAGCTTCGAAGAACACTAATCCATGCCACAACATATATAAACTTTTATTGTGGTTAAAATTAAAATAGTTTTTTGGGTAATTTAAACATATGCGTACATTAGGAACTTTTTAGTCAAAAGCTAGATCGATTTTGTACGTTCACTTTTAACGTATAGTTAAGAGATCAATACCGTATATGCTTGGTAGACCTAAATTTTGATCAATGGGATTTGAGAAAGCCAACGCATGACACAGTACGTAACATATATTCTCAAAAAATTCCCGTTGTACGACATAACTTAAATCAGAACAATCCACACATGACACATATATCAACTCACTAATACAATCCAACCTAGTGATCGGCCGAACACACAGGAATACACGAGCAATCTTATTGACACCAAAAAAGTACTTAAACCTCGTACCACAACACATGAGTCATGCTCTCGTGGCCGTCCTTCACGTGGTGCGACGGTATATGAACCGACTCGTAACACGGTTAGGGACTTGAGGTTCCCCGTTCACATCGTAGTAAACCACTCGATCCATGCAGGCTGCAGCCCTCTTGGCTCCCCCACCTCCCATCTGGGTCCACGGCCACGTCGGATGATCCGAATTCACGATGCCTCTTTCCCATTGCGCCACATGTCCTCCAGCCTTTCGGATATCCGCTTTCTTGTCCGAGCCACGTGGCCCCATTTTGAGGAAGAGCTCGCGAGGCCAATATCCAACCGGATCATACTCCAAGTAAACCCACCAGTTCCCCGTCTTCATGTCCTGGCATATATATATGGTGATCGAGGGCGACACGTTATCGATCAATGATCGAAATAGTCAATGATAAAATTCGACGCTATAGTAAGACATATATATATGTACGCAATATGTACCTTCAATACTGCAATGTTTACGTCTTGTTGTCGTCCGTCGCGTGTCAAAGATGGATACACTCTCGAGCCTAGTCCAAACCGCTCGTTCGTCAAGACGAAACCAGGGCAGTCCAAGTTATAGCATCCTTTCGGGTTTGCATCATTCTAACATGTAAAAAACAAGCGGCATTGCTCTAAGATATCGAATCAGTTTGACCAAATGCAAGTAACATTAGTCTGCATATCAGATCCATCACATACCTGAAAGAACACGAAAAGAATTGACTTATTTGAGCTTTTGATGTCGTGTGGATTGATCTGCAAAACTTCACATAATTGATACGGAGTACTAATTAAGTAGTTGTATATATCTATCTATCTTAAGGATGTGATTCGTGCTGATAAGTTATAAGTACCATCCATCCTGTCTCAATGGTCTCCGTTGGATCTTGTTTATCGCTCTTGATTGCGAAGTTAGCCATTCTTAATCCCTACACGACGACGATGATTAAAAACCACGTACTAATGTATAAGAACACATTTCCAAATTGATTGAATCTTGCTAACCATAACATCTAGCTAGCTAGAAACAAGAAAGTGTGTGTACGTTACAATATTGCTTTCGATTAAATTAGCCTTCCTCTTTATAGGGTCGTGACATTGGGGTTGGTTTAATCAGTTAGTTAAAGGCCAAATTCCTAGCTTATTCCATTAGTTTATTCAGAAATTGATGCAATGTCTAAGATACAGGGAAACTACCTTATGTAGATCACGGCTGCTATTAACGGTAACATTGAGTGTTGAGCTCAGAATAGGAACAGTTCCATTTGGGCATGGCCATGTTTGAACTTGCATCCTAGTACAACTCTCATCATCCAATTTAATGCCTTGTTGTGGGATTTTCGTTGGCTTCATCTGATTGACAAATTAACCATGTGGCAAATTTACTACTAAAATATTACGTACGTTATGATATTAAACCAAATAAATCTGGATTAGTGTATGCATAACACGTACTTGTATCGAATGGTAGTGTAGAAGTGGATTAGCGAAAGCTGGTTGTCGATATATATCAACACAATGTGCCCCCTCCCCGTAATCTGTCTGCAAAACACATTACAAACTAAATTAATCGAGTACAGCCCAAGTTATAAGAAAAGAAATGTAAGTAAGCTAGAAATGCATTTTTATATGAGTAAAAAAATGTCAATAATCATACGGGTACATTGTTTAGAAAGTATGGGGAAAAAAACAAATCCTTGTTTGTTTTGAAATCTACCGGGTTGGAAAATTACCTCAATTGTCATCACTGTGCCTTTTGGAAGTGCTAAGTATGAATTCATGGCATTCATGATCACTAATATTGAAATCCACCACCTGCATATATATTTTGTGTTAAGAAATTAAATGACATTGTCACATATGATAAATCTCGTACTATATTTTGTCATTGATTGATAGAGCACCGTGATGAAAGTCTTAGTATAATTTTGCTGATTCAATGTAATTTTTACAGTGGGTATTTGTTAATATAAGGTTATATATAAATGATGCAATAACAACAACTAGTCTATTTGTTCAAGCATAAGTGCATAACTAGCATTTTCCCATCTAGCTTTCTAGTAATTTACCGAAATATCAAAATGTAAAGGAGAGGATGAAGGAGCAAAAACACACCTTATCGCCATTGTAGCACCTTGGTATTTTCTTAGAGAAATTTTATGAGAGATTGTAGCACCTTGGTATTTTCTTAGAGACATGTTATGAGAGATGTAGTGGATTACGGGCAAATCATGCAAACCTTACGACTTATGGCATAACTATAATTTTTCATGAAACAAATTTTATTGTTGTGAACCTTGTGACTTATGGCGTACCTACAAAGGCTCTAACTTGCATGTTCATGTCTCTGCTCTAACTTGCATGTCTCCAACTTTGTGCTTGCAAATTGTGCCAGCAAATTGTCCACTCATAGGAAAGAAATGAATATAACTGTTGAGTCATAAGTTTTACAAAACCAGCTATAATACTCGACTGGTTTTCTTGAACTAAAACCATGTGGTTGAACAAAAATGATTAATTGTTTTTTGAAGTAATTTCTCTTGAAAAAGCAATGAAAATAATTGTATGCAGAAACCACAAAGGCTCCAGAATTGAAGCTGTGGTAAAGAATGATATGAGGGAGAATTAAAGAGTGACACTAAGACGTCTTATAGATCTGCCCTTACACAAAAATTATAGCTGTATTACAGGAAGTACACCCAAGAAGCAATATCTTTTTGTTACCCATTTTTACAGAATTGTCATTGAAATTGAATGCAAGACCAGCAAATCAACCAGCTTCCTGCTCTAACAACTGCTTGTCGTATACAAAAGGTTTGAATATATCTCATTTCTCACAGTACGCACACATCTGGCAATGTAATCCTGCATTGACTAGACTACGCTAAAAGCAGACTGCATCGTCGATGTAAACCGAGATGCAATTGTTTGAGTGGCAAACTGTTGAAACTGCTTCTTAGCATCTGCAGAAAACAGACATATTTCTCAGTGGATGGAAACTAACAACATTACAAGGATAGCAAGTATCCACATAAAACAAAGGTGTTCTTCAGAATTCCAGTAATGTTCATCCTCCAAGCATGAAAAAGAAACACCAATTATTTTTTCCCAGGTCATGCCTGAATCTCACATTTTCAACAGAGATATTTATTGTTTCAGCAATTAGGTAGCTGTATGGTAATACTGTTCCAACAGAGAAAATGATCTAAGCATATGAGACAGTAATCCTCAAAAAGACGTTTAAAGCAACCTAATTACTCCTTGTCAACTTAATCCACCAAGCAATTACATATACAGGCATATCATTAAATCTATTTTAACATCTGATGTCCAATGTTAAGCCTAATAATATGCAGATTATACTACATATAATCAGTCATTGCCCTTGTTAACGGACTCTATCATCAGGGAAGGGTGTGCAGAACTGCAGATATAGGTTGGAAGCCATTGGAACTCCATGAGAAACAGCACAGGAAGAAGTAAGGAATAAGATCCTGGAACGAATTCTGTGAAAAATGTACTTTCCTTAGTATTTGACTGTATGCACATGGCCTATTGTGCATACCTAACTATTTGCACATATCATTTACACAAACACGTCCACACTTGCATTGTTCGCAACTAGCGACTACATTTAGTATGTACTGAAACTCATGGCATTTTAAATGCTGCTGTTTTTGTCTTTTTTGCACCTCACTTTTCATAATTAGTTTGAAGTATAAACTATGGTAAACTGTCCCAATCACAGGCAAGGTTAAAGATATCAGTGTACACTTACCTTTGCGACATTTAGTGAAGCCTACAATATTGGCAATGCTGAGGGACAAGCAAACTGACACGACTAGTAGATAATCAGCTTGGAATCTTATCAGAGAGAAAATGGCAAGGACAATCCATGCAGCAGCCTACACAACACACAAAACACAACTTTGTTGCCAGTTCCAAGCAAGAGGTTTCATATATACAGAATGGAGTAGGGTGTGGTTTGTGATGGCAAATAAAGTGATCTTCACTAACCGTGAGATAAAGGGTCCACCAAAACAGCCATGAATCCTTCTTATTAATGCGAGCCAATGACTGGAAATTGCATTTGCATGGAATATGAGGTTAGAAAAGACAGAGGAACACTAAGATGAGCATTAATGCTTAAATGCAGCTTACTAACCTCTTGGTCAAGTGATTCAAACTTCCATACACTTTCACCGAGATCGTCTATTTCATTCCACCACCTCAAACCAACTAAAATCCTCCCACTGACATTCTTAACAACCCAAAAATCAAGAGCAGCGAGAAGGACAGTGACCACAAATATAATGACGAAGTTTGAGATAACGAGTGTGGATAGTATGTAAAATGTCAAAGCTGCAGCCTGCAAGGGATAAAGCAATTTGGATCACAAACTGGTCAAGTAAACTTTCATCTCAAAGTTAGAAACCACCAAGGGCAAACCTTAAAGAACACATGAAAGAAACACGTCCTTGGGTTTGCATAATTCTCCCCTGGGGATTGAACCTGGAGGTGGAAAAACAAACATTAGACTTTGCATTTGTCAATGGAAAATAAGAATTACCAAGACTATACCATGCTTCACCAAGTGATCTCAATAGATCTATCATGTAACTGACATTATCGCACACTAATCATGATATCTAAACCCTAAAGTATCAATTCAAACATTGAAAAGTTCAGGAAACATTTCATGCAATTCCAAGAAATAATTGTTGAAATTGCATTCAAATAGATTCTAAAATTCTATCAAAGTACATCAAAGTCACGATCCCAACTCCGAAGTAAAAGATGAAAAGAGGGAACTTTGCAATAAGACTGATACAATTCCAAGACCGTGAGCATGAAAATAACAATATCCAGCTGAACAAAACTCCATTAAAACTGGTATTCAATTTCACTGTAGCAGCGTAGGTGCAAATCGAAGTCAAATCGTCTCAATAATCGAAGCCGGAACCGAGCAAAAATCAGAGCAATACTAATCACTAAATACCGAAACATCAAGTTGATCCAGATATCGGAACAATTTAGCAGATCTAATTTCACAGTGTAATCAAGATTAATATCAACAGGTTTAGGGTTGATGAAGATGATAAGCCCTAGGGGTTTGCATAAAGAAGAGAAGAAAGACGAACTCACCTGAATTGGAACTGGATCCATCGGAAAAGGGAAGAAATCAGCGAACTGGATAGCTAGGCAAAGTTGGATTTCAATCCGAATGCAGATCGGAAGATCGAGAGACCGTGTTTCTACTGATGTGGGGAAATTTCGAGTTTCAACGTGCCTGAACGAAAACAGAAATTTCGTTCCTTCGCTCTGAAAAAGGCAAAAAGGCAACAAATTCGGATGACGGTAAACCCGGATGACTCTACCGGGTCGAACTGCTTTTGAACTCAGAAAGGTGTGCGACAGTGCGATGGCCAAACGGGTAAACCCGGATTTGTGATGGATAAATAATTAGCTCCGTTTCGTAGATTTAACGCTAAGCACTGAACTAGGCCAATTATTTTAATTGGGCCGGCCCAACATCTATAGTTCTCTGTATCCAAAGTCACTAAAAAGAAAATAGTTAAGGTTAAAATCAGGTCAGCAAAGATTATTAGTACTCTTGTTCGAATTAGTACTGTGTCACCCATTCACTCATTCTTCTTTCATTTTTTTGAGCCGATCAACCTTGTTTAGAAAGTTTAATTTGAAGTTGAACAAGTCAAATTAAATAAATAGCTGATTGTTCCAGTGCTTCCAATAATCCCGCCCAAACTTAGAGGTTCCGTGCCTTTTCCCCATTATCCGAGTGAGCTTGCAATTTTTATTTTTGATCTCTTTGCAACAAAGAGGGACATAATTACATAAATCTTCGTTAACTTAAACGGGTCGTTTAGCAGTTTATAATCTCAAAACGCTGCTGTCTTTCTACGCTTGTAGTCAAAGACGGCCGAGTTTGATCTCAAGCCTTCTATTGCCGGCATACCGATTCCCACGCTTCCGTTGTTTTTCCGGGTGAGTTCGCGCTTTATGATCCGTTTCATTGTTTCTTGCTTACGATTGGGTTTTATTAGGGTTTATGTGTGAATTGTGATCCATTGAGTCTCTTTTAGGGTTTATCCTGTTTGATTTGGACAATTGAAGGCTCGGCGGTACACATTCATGGTATGGATTGGAGAATTAGGGTTAGCTACATTTTCCAGCTGCGTGCCTCATCTGACCTATATATACAATTCTCAATTCTGTGTTGTTCATCTTGAGAAAGAAAAATGGACAACACCTTCTTGTTCACCTCAGAGTCAGTGAACGAGGGCCACCCGGACAAGCTCTGTGATCAGGTCTCCGATGCTGTGCTCGACGCTTGCCTGGAGCAGGACCCCGAGAGTAAAGTCGCTTGTGAGACTTGTGCCAAGACCAACCTAGTAATGGTTTTCGGTGAAATCACCACCAAGGCCAAAGTAAACTACGAAAAGATCGTTCGTGACACCTGCAGAAATATCGGGTTCGTGTCTCGTGATGTTGGTCTTGATGCTGACAGTTGCAAGGTCTTGGTCCACATTGATCAGCAAAGCCCGGATATCGCTTGGGGTGTCCATGGTCACAACACCAAGCGCCCTGAGGAGATTGGTGCTGGTGACCAAGGTCACATGTTTGGCTATGCGACCGATGAGACTCCAGAGTTTATGCCTCTTAGCCATGTTCTTGCCACTAAGCTCGGTGCTCGTCTTTCTGAAGTCAGGAAGGACGGTACTTGCCCTTGGTTGAGACCTGATGGCAAGACACAAGTAACAATTAAGTATTACAATGACAATGGAGCCATGGTTCCCGTTCGGGTCCACACTCTTCTTATCTCCACTCAACACGATGAGGCTGTCGCAAACAGTAAAATTGCTGCTGATTTGATGGAGCATGTGATAAAGCCGGTTATACCCGAGAAGTATGTTGATGAGAGGACAATCTATTTGCTTAACCCGGCTGGCAGATTCGTCATTGGTGGGCCCCATGGTGATGCAGGCCTAACTGGACGCAAGATCATCATAGACACTTATGGTGCCTGGGGGGCCCATGGTGGTGGTGCCTTTTCTGGGAAGGACCCAACTAAGGTTGACCGAAGTGGTGCCTACATTGCCAGGCAGGCGGCTAAGAGTATTGTTGCAAGTGGTCTTGCTCGTAGGTGCATTGTTCAAATCTCCTATGCTATTGGTATTCCTGAACCGCTCTCCATATTTATTGACACCTACGGGACTGGCAAGATTTCAGACAAGGAAATACTCGACATTGTGAAGGAGAATTTTGATTTTCGGCCTGGGATGGTTGCTGTTAACCTTGATTTGAAGAGGGGTGGTTGTGGGAGGTATTTGAAGACGGCTGCATACGGGCACTTCGGAAGGGATGATCCTGATTTTACATGGGAGATGGTGAAGCCTCTTAAGTGGGTGAAGCCACAGGAGTCTTGCAGAAGCTTTAAGGTAGGGACAGTGCAGAAAACAAGAATGAAGCTTCTTGTTCGCGAGAACTTTTCTCACTGGATGCCGACCCGTGTAGTATCTCTGCAAATGCCTTGCAGGACATATTTCTGTGCAGGTTAGTGTTCTTAGAATCCTTTATTTTGTTGTTACGCTGTTTATTTTCAGTTGTAGTGGATTCAGCAGCTGATAATCTGCCATGGATTATATTTTTCACTCTTTATCCGTTGAGAGCCTTGGCTTGACTTGTAAAAAAGGTTTAGCTGATTATGTTATACAGTGTAGTGAAAAATAAAAGTCTGAAATCCATGAGCACCTGTTTTTTTATGGCAAGTCAATACCTGATGTGTTGCTGTAGCCTGATTTCTGATTTTTTTTTTGTATGGTAGATTCAATATCAGATTTTTGGAAGGTGCAAATGTAATCAATTCAGATTTTTGGTTTTAGGATGTGTTGCATTCCTTTTTATATATAAGTTCATACATCGACTATCCTGTCTTCTGTTGATTGAATTATGTGTCAGCAAAATGGAAATACGGCAACTGTGACATAGATTTAGATTTTTCACATATACAGTCACCGATTTTTACTTAAAATAAGTCTAGCCATATTACATCAAACACCACAAAATTTTCATTACTTATTCAACTCATGCAAATGCTATCATTTTCACACCAAATACACTGAAACGAGTTATGTACACTATCAACGGACAACAGCAGTACAGCACCCCCAAGCCCATCAGCACGCATTCCACATTTCTACCTTCTCTGAAAATTCAATTTTCCCATGAATATGGCAAAAAGAGAGGCAAAACCCAGAGGAAAGGCAATCAGAACAGCAGCAACAAGACCCAACTGTCCCCTGTCAAACCCAAAATAGTCATTCAAGAAACCAGCTACCGAGTTAGTCTGACCAAACACGTTGATCTTGGTCTCGACGTCCCCGTACTGAGATGAAAGCATGCCAAACAACGTCCAAGAAGTTGGGCACAGATAATATAACCAAATCCACCATCCGGGTACACGCTGCAAGGACAAAACGAATGCACAGACCTTAAGCTAAGTACTGAAAACTCTGTAGCCGAACCAAATTGGACCTAAGAGCTAACTTACCGGTTTAGGAATTAGAAACCCGGCAAGGAGATTGAACAACGAGTAGAATACCGACGCTAGAATAGACGCGACTTGGAAGTTGGGCGTCAAGGAGACGAGCATCATTCCCAGGAAGTTGAAGTACATGAGAGTGCAGAACATGGCGTAGCAGTACCAGAAAATCTTGTAGGCTGACCAGTAATACCCAATCATTGGGTATGTAACGATTGTGAACAGAACTGATTGTGCAAGAAGGTAGGGAAGCTCAACCACAACCTTCATCATGAAAATCAGGAGAGTTTTTAGTCAAAAAATGACAAAATGTATCAAACTGATGTACAATATTATGTACCTGAGCAAATGAATGAGCCCATGGAGAGTACATTCCTGCAAATCTCTCTCGGTAGACGACCGTTCGCTCCATGGCAACGTGTGGTAATACGTTTGAGCAGTTGTTTATCCCCAGGAAGATCGTAGCAGCAAACATTGAACCGAATACAGTGAACAAACTCTGCTGGTTCTTTCTGCCATTTGGGAAAGATATAGTTTTATTTTGTTGTTGTAAATCAGAACTTGGAAAAGAAACGCACTTGAAACTTACATGTTTCTGCCTTGTTGCCAGAAGAGAAGCCCGAAAATGAGAGATGCGGCTAGAGTATGCACGAGGCGCATGCAGTTGTATCCCGGGCTTCTCCAGTAAGACAAATGTAGCTTCCAAAGACAAGATTGAAACTGTTTCCATTCATTTTGCGAAAACCGGGTCGGGAAGTGGATATCTTCTGATCCGGAAGGCGGACTACTTAATTGCTTCACTAGCTCTTCAGCATTCCTGTGAACCAAAGGCATGTAGACTGTTATTTGTCCATGTATCACAAGTATCAGATTCGCGTGTTCAATGTCTACTTAAGGCCTGATCAGTCATTGCCTATATGAACTTACTTTTGCAATAGACTTACTTGTGCAATACAGAACTGCGATAACTTTGGGCAAAATCAAGTCCAAGTTGATGTTCTACTGAGACAGAAGTAACATCCAACATCCATGTGGAGGGATTGTAATTATCTCTGATCTTGGGTACTCCAGGTATATTCTGATTCAATGGTTTTAGAATAAAAACGTCTTTTATACATTCAAAGAAGACAATGAACATATTATTGTAGCATCCTTACCATGAAATATTGAATAACCTTCTGGGAATGCTGACCCAATGGCCCTGAATATATGATTTGACCACCTTTTTTAAGGAGAATCAACTACAAGAATCAAACGTGCTTAGATCTTAGAACAAGTTACATCTAGTTTTTGCTCACATAGCCAAGTGTAATTACCAAGTTTTACCTCATCAAACGCTTCAAATATGTCTATACTTGGCTGATGGATAGTGCAAACAACCGTCCTTCCGGTATCAGCCACATTTTTAACTGCTCTCATAACAATAGCAGCAGCTCTCGCGTCTAAACCTGTTGTGGGTTCATCCATAAATATAACAGATGGGTTTGAAACAAGCTCAACAGCTATAGTAAGTCGCTTCCTCTGCTCCGTCGACAGTCCATTGATCCCAGGTATACCAACCAACGCGTCTTTGATCTCATCTAGCTCAATAGTTTCAAGGACTTCACTCACAAATCTCTGCAGGTTTTATACCATAGCAAACTCAGTGCATTATCATATGAACAATAATCCGGAAATATGAACACAAGGCATACATTTCTGGTTTCGGAATCAGTGTTGTCAGGAAGGCGAAGCCAAGCAGAGAAAACCAAAGATTCCTCCACAGTAAGCTGAGATGAATGTATGTCAGTCTGCTCACAGTATCCAGACACTCGTGCAAATGTTTCTTGGATCTTTGGAAAACCCGAAATTCGAATGTCGCCTTCAATGTAGCCTGTAGTTTTTCTTCCAGCTAGGACATCTAAAAGCGTCGTCTTTCCAGCACCAGTGACACCCATTAGTGCAGTTAGGACACCAGGCCTAAAGGCACCTGTGACATCACTTAAGATTTGCAGCTTGCTATCAGAAAATCCGTGCTCCTTCATTTCCTGTAACCGGATCGAACTTAGATCATTAGCTTTACTAATGTGAGTGAGTGGCTTGAGTTTGAGTGACTGTGAGTGTAGATTAGATTACCATGGGGGTGTCCACATAGTAGCTCACATTTTGAAATGATACCGTTAGAGGTTTAAAAGGCAAAGCCATTTTTCCTGCCAAATAGATGATAAATGTCAAGATCATGCTTTCAATTGTAACTCTTTCTGATCATTAGTATATAATTTCATCAACCTGTATCAGCTTCAATGGAAGTCTTGCTCTTGTCATGGACACGTGTCTTTACTCCTTGTAATTGAGCAAGCTTTTCGCGTGAGATAATAGCGGCAGATCCTCCCGGAGCTAGGCATACATACAAAGAGTTGGCATGCAATTGGTATAGTGAGTACATATGTTTTATGTTTAAAACAATAATGGACCTCTTCTTCTTTTTTCCATACCCTTCAAGTAAGTCAAGGCCAAAGTGTAACCAATGTTGGCAAGCAAGGAAAATCCAATCAAAGCCGCAACCGAAATCCAGTAATAGTAACCGGCGAAATCTAGTCCGCGTTGTTCAAGCACCTGCTGAGCTATGGTTGTATTGGAATTAGCCATCTGCATCAAGATTGAAAGTCAGCACAAAATCTATAATGTTTCCATGATTGAAAAGATTTTTTGATATGTTCACCCACCTTCTGCCATCTTGGAGCAGAAAATTCATTGACAGAGAGACCAATCTCTCCATATGAAAGTGGTGCAATCCAAAATCCCCACTTCAACCAGCTTGGCATTGAAGCTGTACATACATAAATTTCAGGCAAATAAGAAGCACACCATTATACAACATGTATGAAAATTTCTCTTGTGAAGAGTATAACTTACGTAGAGGTATTATAAAGCCACTGAATATGAAGACAAACAATATGAAGAAACTCCCGGCGGAGGCTGCAGCAACCATGGTTTGAAAGAAGGCCGCCATGAGACGAAACAAAGATATTGATGAGAAATGTACCGTGGCCATCAAAAGGAATTGTCGAAAGAACCTTCAAAGAAACAAAACAAACATCCCATGATTACTTTCATACTTGTATAAAGCTAGTACTAGAGAAATTGAGCCTTGCGAAGATTGCATCAAGATGTTGTTACCTTCCAACTTCAGGAGTGAATCCAATGACATAGTAAGTTAGTGAAGTCCAGACAAGAGCTTCAATGATAGACAATGGAATCTTGAGAATCGTAGCCGGGATTGTACAAGCCCAAGCCGGGTAAAAGTACAAGTCCCTTTGCTTAAAGAAAGTTGGAAGCCTCATTATAGTGAATGCAGCCTCAGGGAAACCATCAACAAGAAGCATGATGAGGCCAAAGAACAATGCACCCAAGTAGAAATTTGCGTCGACCACACTGACTTCCAACCGAGTTCGTAGAAACACCGTCATGGTTATAGTAGCAACAATGAAGAGCTGCAATGATCAATCCATTGAGCTCACAAGAGAAGACAGTTTTTGAGCTTTATATATATACATGCATGAACTTGTTGTCTTGAGAAATTAAGTTACCTGAATGGTTTTAAATATATAGAGGAAAGAGTTTCTTTTCATCAAAAGGTATTCTCTGGATGCACACACTTTAAAGAGCTCCCACATGGGCAAGGAATAAGCACTGAAAGTTATGGCATTTTCATCATTATGTGATTTATCATATGGCTGTGAAATTCCATCACATGTTCTTTTTCCTATACCAGCCTTGAATTTCTCACAGAACATATCAACTGAGAAATAGCTGTAAGGTTGGTCATCAAAGAACCAATACTGTTTTTGATCCTTTCTTGAAATAACCTACAAAAAATACAAAGAGAAAGAGGGTAAGAAAACCAGTTACTTTGCTAGACTTGTATTGTATGTTCTTCAAAGAGTTTAGTACCTCCTGAAGAAAGTCAGCTACACCTTTCCTCTGGGGACACCTGAATCCGCATTCCTCGAAAAATTCAAGTACAGAAGAGCGCGGTCCATGATAAACAATCTTACCTTCCGCCATTAAAATGACATCATCAAACAGATCATACGCTTCAGGAGCTGGCTGAAGAAGCGCAACCAGAGCCGTGGTGTCGGTTATGTGAACTAGCTGTTGAATACAAGAAAGAATCTGAAATGCAGTTGAGCTGTCAAGGCCATTTGTTATTTCATCCATTAGTAAAGCCTTTGTAGGACCAACAATCATCTCCCCTGTTGTTAATCTCTTCTTTTGGCCACCAGAGATGCCTCTTCTCATGTCATCACCGATAATCGTATCGGCACATACATCAAGCCCAAGAATCTGCAAGGATGGATCATTTGAACAAAGGACACTAAATCAAGAAGAGAGAGAAACAGGTGCATTTTGAGTCACTTGCCTTTAAAATATAGTCAGTTTGTAGTGTACTCTTCAATCCTTCAGCAGATATTGCCTATTCCATAGCTCAGGACAAAAGGGTCAAATGTGTTAGTGCTCATTATAAGTGTAGATGAAACCTCTTAAGAGAATCACTAAGCGCGAATGGAGCATCAATGAGTACCTTCATGTAGGCGTCTATATCCGGGTCAGGAACAATCCCTTCTTGTTTCTCCCTTCTGCACAACTCAATCATGATCTCTATATAAAAAAGAAAGAGAAGTAGTTTTGTCACTAAGATGAAAGCATGTTCTATAAGAAACCATGAGTTTCACCATCATATATGTGTACTAGTTGAGAAATGATACCTGCCCGGGTTCCGACACCCTGGCAATGAGCCGAAAAATCCAGAGTCTCTCTCACCGTGATCTCAGGAATGTGCAGGTCATGTTGGCTTACATAAGCAGAATTCTTTTGTGGAACAAATTCATTTAGCTTGTAGCCGTTGTAAGTAACATCACCTGAGACCTATCAAAACCCATATCTTAGAAAATTTTGAATCTTATTTATATGTAAAGAAAAAATCAGTATGTATACTTATGTGTGTTTGTAAAGCTCAAACCTTGAGTGATTTGTTCATGTTTCCAGAAAGTGCCAACAAGAGGGAGGTCTTCCCGCATCCAGGCGGTCCAAGCAACAGCGTTAACCTGCGTAAAGGCGAAGTCTGATGAACATTTATTCACTCCTCATTACACTACAAATCAGCACCAAAAGTTAACTTGACAAAGCTTCTAAAACTGACCTTCCAGGCTTTATTATGCCACTGGCATTTTGGATTATCTTTATTGTTGCTTCTTGTGGTTGAGATCCTAGCAGCTTGGTGATCCCCTATACAAAAAAAAAGGCAAAGACACTCTTGACACCCACAAAAAACCAACACAAATCTGATTGCGAGCTAGGAAAATGCACAAGTGTCAAACAATGATGATGCAAAACAATCTATCCAATCAAGCTACTTGAATACTCTTACTGAAAGAACGCCTTTCGCAGAATTCCAAAGAGTCGGGAGCGGCTTTCCATCAACCACTTTGCACTTGGCTTCCACACAAAGGTTTTCATATCTCACCTCAACAGCAGGAAATTTCAAACCAACTCTATAGAACCAAGCAGTATCACATTAGCAATTGTTCAAAAACACAGGTCAAATTAATGAGTAATCAAGCACATACTTGTCAATCCTATGTCTGATCTTCCTCAAAAGGCGAAGGTTATCAGCTTCAATCTGTTTTATAAGGCGTTCTACGAGCAGATGGCGATCCAAGGCTCCAAGTTGCCTGACATCAATGATTTGTTTCCCTTTGGCATCTGCATCTTCATCATTATACTCGCCAAACAGAATGGCCTTTGATCTTTCAAATGTTGGCAATCTCTCAATCTTAGCCCATTGCTGAATGAAGTCCTTGTCAAGAGCATCTTTTGTAGAGTTGAAGGAAGAGTTGCTTCTTACACTGGAGCTGTTGCGCCTGAATGATGATCTTAAGCTTCGTCCTATCTCGGCCAGCTCGGTTCGCACAGACTCTATTTCATCTGCACCAACAAGCTGAGCCATGGTGGAGGATTTGAAGAGGTGAATGAAAGGTGACTTGATATATGCTGTAGTGTGAAGTGAAATTTGAAGTGTTGAAGCACTTAAAGAGAGCTAGAATGGATGAATGTGATACAATGACACCATTTTCTTCTTCAATAAGAAAATTGAATCAATAAACCAGGGCCAGTTGACTTTCCAAAGGCAATTAGCAATCTGATCAAGAGACGCCAAAGCTAATTAAGTCATGTAACAATGACATTTTAGCTTGACCAGAAAAAAACAATGACATTTTAGAAATACTTTTTGAATAAATCAACTTGCCCACCTCATAAGAGATTATATGATCTACAAGACCTCATCGATCATCAGAGGTTTCATCATGTTCATTGATCATCGACCATACAAACTTCAACACTACTATTTTATTGCCCAAAACCAATCTGTGTTTTTTATTAAAAAAATCCAGTCTTGGATAGCAAGACAGCTATGAACCTTATCAAGTTTTTATTTAGCTAGTCATTTGGTCAAAGGGATTTAGCAATTTAAACAATCTAGCATATATATTCAATTCAGCGCTTGTTTTGCAAGAAAGGTATGATGTTGGCCTGTAAGTTCAGATTGGATGGATAATAAATCTAAACAATATAATGATATACGTGATTGTCATGATCGATGTGACTACAAATAATTATTCATGTATATATGTTTATGGTCATGATGTTGCTACAACATGCATGTGACATTCTTGCAAGTTACATTGAATATTGATCATTTATCAAGCATCATTTGTGAAGGGAATTTAAAAAAAAAAAAAAAACAAATTTCCAAGTCTTGGATACCAAGATATTTGATAATTGTGCATATGCGATCTGCCATAATATTGTGGATATATAACCATTTATTACAACTTGTAGAGTGACTCAAATATTTTCCAAACCGGCCAATTCTCATAACTAAGCAAGTAGGGTTAATTAATATACATGCACGAAGAAGCGGGAGAGAAATTATTATTAAAGAGCCCATGCCACATCTACATATGTTACAAGATCATTTGCTCTACTCTTAGATTTACAAAAGGGATTTCGACCAAAAAACAGATTTACAAAAGGGAAAAAAAACATGTATCTAACACTTCTGAAGGAGCATCGATCTGTTACTCGCATTGCAGCGGCCCGACAAGTTTACCTGCTCATGAAAACCGAAATGCACGTACGTAAACATTTATTATCGAAATATTATTAATATTATAGCGTAGTTTGCATATATAAGTCGTTGCGTACGTACCCATAAGGTCAATTAAGAGGAAAAATGCGTAATTTGATCATTGGACGAGGACCCATATAGCGTAGATGACTCCCGGAAGCCACCCGAAGAACGTTAGTATTAAACATATCCAAAACGACAACTACATCCATGCACAAATTAGACATAAATTAGATGATCACCCTGAATAAATCAATGAATCAATCGATCGATTCGTTACAAAAACACGTAAAATGACACGAGATAAAATCTGACGAACCCCGCATTGGACCCTCAGAAACACGCCCAAAGGAGGCAAGAAGATGGACAAGAGGATCTCAATGACCGTTATTGTTGCCATTTTTGTTGTTGTTTTCCTTCCAATTCTTATACCCTTTGTATTGGAATTATTGGTCCTCTTTTTCGTTGTAAATCCAGCGAGTTTTTTCCTATGCAAGAACACAAAATTCTAGCTAGTTTGAGAGGAAAGAAAACGAGGGAGATAAAATGAATTGATGAATTGATGAATTGATGAATTGATGAATTGATGAATTGAATGGTGCTCTATGTTACCATGTACAGGCGGGATCCCTGGATTCTCGCTTGTGGCCCGTAATAAAATAATGGGCCACATAATTATGGGCTTTATAATGGGCCTATAGAGTAGACAAGCCTGGCCCAATCTTGCATATTCTGTTTTCCGATTTACTCCCTAGAGAAGTCGTGGTTTCACGGTTTTGCCTTGAGCGTTTCTCTGCTCTCCACCTTCGTACGTCTCTCTCTCTCTGAATCTCTTCTGCGAACTCGACCTCCAGGCAACCTCACCGTCAACCCCTCCGGCAGCCGCCTTCAACGCCGTTGAAACTATGTAAACTCTGTCAACATAGCTTCCACCACTGACCTCGATCCAACAAACAATCTCTTGCCGTAAATTGAATTCAGCACCCCTAAGTTTCTGGTGTGTTCTTCAGGCGAGTTCAATTTCTCTCTGAATCTCGGTCTTTGTTGGCTTTTTCCCCGGATCTAGCCGGGAATCAGTCAGATCGGAGACTCCGATGAGTCTCCATCATCCACCGGCTCTGATTGGTTTCTGCATTATTGTGTTGATTTTTTTTTCCTTCCGAATTGAACCAAAACCTAGTTCGGCATGTGATTTTTCTTCTTTGTTTAATGTTGTAGGGACTCAAGGAGGTGTACCGTATTGTAAGGAATTCCAATTGTGATAGTGTGATTTATGTGCTTCATCTTCTTATGAACACGCTGAATAGGTTATATCATAATTTGGTGCAACTGGCAATTGGATGCCTCTAGCTTAAGGCTGAGACTGCATGTGATAAAGAATGGCAAAAGTTAGAGATCGAACAGAGGATTTGAAAGATGTGGTCCGGCGTGAGGCTCTTTCTTTGGGATACACAGAGGTTTGTGGTTTGTCCTGATGATTTATGTTCTACATTGCATTCATATTTGCGAAATCATATAAATTGTCTGTATGACTATAATTATTGAGCTTCAAACTATAGCTCTATGTACTCAATTTCATCAAACATGCTCTTCTTTTTTTTGTACAATTATGAAAGATACTTCTTAGTGTAACTGTGTAAGTAAGACTACACTGAAAAAAATTGCTTGGCTTCCATGGAAAGAATCATGAACTTGTTTCCTTGTGCATAATCTCTCCAATTGTGTTCTCATCCTGAAAGTGATGGACTACTATGCTGCATGTTTATAGCTATTTGATTTTTGTCACCCTTGTCCCTACCTAAAGAAGGGTTGCCATCAACATGTTTCCTTCTTAATTTTTTTTTCTCAATATAAAGCGAATTGGTCAGTTGTAACTTCTTTTATTGTTCTTTGAGACAATGTTTAGCCTTGGAATCTTAATCTTAGGCACGGTTACTTGCAATTTCTGGATTTTAGTACACCTGCCCAAGTGCTAATTCATAGATTATGAATGTTATTTCCTAAAGCATGTATTTGGTTGCAGGCAAAAGTGGCAGCTACAATTGCATCGTTCATTATACACAAGCCCAGGGAAAGGACAGTATTTACAAAGGGTGCTTTGAAGACGGTATGTAAGATTGTTCAGTATTTTCCTATATATTGACTTCTCTTGAACTTCTTATCCTTTGGCCCTTTGCAGTTGTTATGCATCCTTATGCTTTATTTTTTGTGGTCTGCCATCTCTGCTTTTATATGTGACTGTAAAAAGTAAAGTGTCATAAAGTTATAACTTATGGACCATTTCTAATATTAACAGCTTTACACATTTATCTTATCAGATGGAGAGCATTGGAAGTTTGGAGCAGTTCCTTATTAAGCATAGGAAGGATTATATTGATTTACATCGAACCACCGAGCAAGAGCGAGATAGCATTGAGCATGAAGTAAGTTCGGAGCAGTTCCATCTGGATGTATAACAATGTTTTTAATGCAACATAATCATCAAGTTGTGTGATTGTTTGAATAATGATCTCAAGTACTTAAGTGGCCAAAGGTCGTATCTTTTTTCATTATAGCCTCTGGTTGTTTAAAAGTCGAGTGATTCTTCAGTGCAGCTTTATGTTAGAATTTAACTGCTTAGGTCAACACTAAAATCTGATTCTTATCACATGACACTGTTCTCTACCAAGAGATGTCTGAAAAAATCACGTGTATGATTTTAGTGAATTGCTCTATATTACTTCCATTTTTTTGTTGGTGTGAGCATCCTGGATTGACTTCTTGAAAGGCTTAATAGACCAGTTTTAAGAAGGAATTAAGAGAATTCTCATTTTATACAGTTTGACACTTAGAACGATAGCAGTGGTTTCCATGTGCTCTATTGGCCGCTGCTCATTGCAAATATGCTAACCCAGAAAGCCTGGTCTAGATGATCTGGGTCATGGTATTGTACAATGAGTAACTAGTGGGTGGTCTGTGGGTTAATTTTTCTAATATCATGAACCAAGCAAGCACCTCGGGTAAATCTTTCTTATGTTGAAATTTAAAGTTTACTAAAATCATGCCAAGCAGTACCTCAAGCTAATGTTTTTTATGTTGAAATCTGCAGGTTACTGCTTTCATAAAATCATGCCAAGAACAAATAGATATACTTAAAGCTAGCATAAGTGATGAAGAAGCCAATTCAAAGGGCTGGCTTGGTGTTAGGACAAGTCCTAATGCTGACACCATTGCACACAAGCATGGAGTGGTATGCTCAGACTCTCTGTTTTTGTTTTGATAGGGATGATGTAGGAATTTAGCTTGGTTGACTGAATCAAATTTAATTTGTCTCGTTCGATTTCAGAATCATCTCATATATTTCTGGGTCCAAAAACTAAGAAGGTTTTTTTAGTGCTTATATATACTATAGTGTTTGCTATAATGATCAAAGTAGTTACTTGGTGAGCTCTGCTACATGGATGAATCTGATACAAGAGAGCAGGAAAAGTACAATGGTGTATATTGTTATTGCAGTCAAAAAGTGGAATCTCAATTTTTCTGTTCATTCATTTGAGGTCGCACTGATAGTTATATAAGGCACATGGAGGCTTTTAAATGCAAGTGACCTTATTTCGAGAGCTTAGTTTTTGCTCAAAGAATGTTTTTTTTTTCAAAATTGGTTGCAAGTGAAACATAAGTTTTCATATGGTTTATACTTTCTTTTTTTTTCTAAAATGACAGCATGATGCTCTAGAGGACTTCTTCCAAAGATGATGAGTGAATAGCATTTTCTTACTGGCTAAAAGTGGGATTTGTAATTAGGTGGGGTTAAATTTTAGTTTGAACAGCTTAGCGATTGTCTGACTAAAGAAGTCTGTAATGGATTGAGGTAAACTTTTGTAGCTTAATGGAACTTGTGAAAGTGAAAGTTTTCAAAGGGCTGGAATCACATGTTTTAGGAGATATTGAAAACTGTCCATGCATGCCCCAGAGCAATTTTGTTGCACAAACAGCTGGGAATGTTGCAATTTTGTTGCCCATTAAATTGTTTATTCAACTATGGATTTCACAATGCTTTTTTGAAAATAAATAAGTGCTTGACTACTGGAAAGGAATTTCAGCTGATATGCTTCTGTTCTTTGTAGGTTTTAATTTTAAGTGAAAGGCTCCATTCAGTTACATCACGGTTTGACCAGCTAAGAGCAATACGATTTCAAGATGCTATAAACAAAGCAACGCCGAGGAGGAAACTGAAGCGTGGCTCTGGCTCCAAACCAATAGAACGGTCTAAATCAAACGATGTGAATGATCAAGAATTTGATGGTATTCAACCCAATCCTCAGAGAGTCCAGCAGCAACTTTTGGATGATGAAACACGCTCTCTTCAGGTATGCATAATATTTTCTTTGCAGATTACACATGAAACCAGCACATTTATTGTGCATCTATTGCAGGCTATCTGGATTTAACTTGAACAAAGATTATAAACTTGAAATCATGCTTTCTCTGCAGGCCGAACTAACTAGTTTGCTAGAAGGCGTTCAACAAACTGAAACAAAGATGATTGAGATGTCTGCCTTGAATCACCTCATGTCCACACATGTGCTCCAACAATCTCAGCAGATTGAGGCTTTGTATGATCAGGTCAGTTTAGCGCATTACTCACAGTTGGTTCTGCATTGTAAAAGTTTGCACTCATTACAACAAAGTTTCATTCTTCTTCTTCTAGCGTATATTAATCTGTATAAAATCAGGCTGCCTTTACCAAATCACCTTATAACATCCAAATATCCAATGGAATGTGGACAATACCATACAACTCAGACCAAACTTTGTATCAAAGCTGCATATTATACTGTGGAAATCATTTTTATGGTTTTTTGTTTGTTTCCCAACTCATAGGCAGTTGAGGCGACCAAAAACGTGGAGATGGGGAACAAGGAGTTGTCACAAGCCATACAGAGGAATAGCAGTAGTAGGACTTTCCTCATCCTCTTTCTTTTTGTACTCACCTTCTCTATCCTCTTCCTTGACTGGTACAGCTGATGTGTAAGATATGATGGTTATACAGATTTGGTTCAGCTTGATGAGAATCGGAGTCCCCTAAATTACAAACACTAATGGTCTCATAGATTTTTCAAGCTTTTTACATCATTAATGAGATAGCAATTGCATTTTCACTTATTATATGCACTTTCTGTATATAATTGGCTAATATACTCTATAAATCTGGGTTGGCAAGTTTCTATATCCAAATTATTCCCAGCTTTTACAATGGCAAAGTTTCTTCTTTGATCAAGCCAATCAGAACCCACAGTTGTCTTGCATTTCTTCCAAATACTCATTGAAGAGAATGCTGGCCTGATCATCTGGTTGTTGAAAGTTGCATTACTTCTTGATCATCAAGAGACTCCTCATCAACCCAAGCAAACCGTTGTGCCATCTGAGATAACTCCTGCTTTCTCCTTTCCTCCTCAAGCCTCTCCCACTGGGCCCACCTCTCAACTAGCCCTGCTCCTCGTAGCATGGTTACGACCTCTGTCATGCTAGGGCGATGCTCGGGTGCGTTCTGGGTGCACAGCAACGCGATCTTCACTATCACCTCGACTTCTTCTGGGTCGTATTCCTTCAAGTTGAGGTCTACAATATCACGAATCCGATTCTCTCTCAACAGATTCTTGATCTGCCAAATTTCACCAGAAGCTTTGTGTGTTAGAAGTGAACTCAAATATCTAACTAGTTTCTATATGATCAAATACCAAAATTGATCTACCTTTTGGAGTAAGGGTACGAGTACTTACATGATCAAGCAACAGAACATCCTCTTCCTCCTCCAACCTTGAGAAATCAATGGCTCTCTGACCTGTGACAAGCTCCAACAATGTAATCCCATATCCAAACACATCAGTTTTCTCAGAGGATTTCCCCGTTGATAGATACTCAGGCGCGATATGGCCCATTGTACCACGCACTTGAGTTGTAACGTGAGTTACATTCGAATCAACCAACTTTGCTAGCCCAAAATCCCCAAGAACCGCTTCAAAGTTCTCGTCTAAAAGGATGTTTGCAGCCTTGAGATCCCGGTGTATGATCTTGGGGATACAGTTCTCATGTAGATACTCTAGTCCATTTGCTGTACCTAAGGCGACTCGCATTCTCGTTGGCCAATCCAATCCCTGCTCTTTCGGCTTCAAATCTGTCTCAAGAGATGGTGGTCAGTCAGATTATTAAGACCCTTCAAAGTAAAATCTTGATCCTACAGCCATTTTCCATGAACAAATCCAATGAAGCCTTGGATACGGGTTTTACCTCTCAAGCGATAGGCGACACTTAGATTTTTCATGAAGGGATAAACAAGAATTCTTTCTCTTGAGGTGGTGCAGAAGCCTATTAGCCTCAGGAGATTCCTGTGAACTGCTACACTTATCAGCTGAACTTCCCTCAGGAATGCAGCCTCTCCTCCTGGTTGGTGATAGTCTATGAGCCTTTTCACAGCGACGTTTGTTCCATCTGTTAGTACACCTTTGTAGACCTTACCGAATCCGCCTTGTCCAATGATGTTTGTGTCACTGAAATCACTTGTTGCAAGCTGAATCTCGCGCCATGAGAATCTCTTCACTTGTCCAAAGGAGATTTTCCGATCATCCTCACCTATAGCAATAAACACAAAAAACACTTAGAATAAAATTAGCTATGAACACAAAATTAGCCGAAATTTGGCTGCACAAATACTTACCCACAACGTCGACAAACTTTTCGTTGCTGAGCTTGTGAAGTCTGTGCTTAAAGTAAATAAAGATGGCTCCTAGCAAGAGAAGAATGAAAGCACTTATGCTTGCAATAACTTTCATGAAAGCTGTTGCTCCTGATTTCTTGGCTGAATCTAGGCACATCACATGTTCGAAACTCAGTGATCTAACCAGAGAAACACGAAACTACAATAGAACAAGAGATAGGTTGGACGGCGAACATTATCATGAACACACCTAGAGTTGGAGGAGATGGTTTTGAATAACAAGGTTGGTCTAAGCTATGACCACACATGAGTTGAGTTCCTGTGAAGCTGAAAAGAATAATGTATGAAGCATTATTTCATAAAAGGTTTACCATTTGATCCAAACTGCACAAAGGGTAGGAATCCGACGCGAAATTACTTGAATGTTGGCACTGAAAACAGATGCAACGGTACCCTCCCATTTATATTGTTGGATGAGAGATCTCTACATTAGCTCAAAACAAAGAAGCATATACTGAATTCATAAACTAATCCTTATAGTTAAAAATGCTTAGGAAATGGAAGATGCAGGGGCTTGGCTTACAAATCTTTCAGATTGGAAAGCTGATTCCAAGTGTTTGGTATGGAACCAGAGAAACGGTTTCTTGCTAGGTTCAGATTTTGCAAGTTAACCAGACTTCCAAGGTAATCGGGCAACGGTCCATAGAGTTGGTTATCCTGCAATTCCCTGAACAAAACAATAAAAACTGAGTAAACTAAAAAGTAAATTTAATGCTTGTATTTAAGAAAATGTAGTTCAAGCATACAGATTCTCTAGATACTTGAGTTCAGTGATTGAGGGCGAAAGAGTTCCCGAAAACCCGATTGAAGAGAGGCTCCTGAGTATCAAAACATAAGAGTTGTTTGGAGTTATAGAATTGAGATACACTAATTGAGATAGTTTTGCAAATTTGGCTTTACTTACAAGGCTACGACGTGTCCATCTCGACAAGTGACCTTGTTCCAGCTATAGCAAGGGCTCACAAGATGTGAATCCCAGTGGATGCTGTTTTGTGTGTCATTGAGAGCCTTAAGCAGATTTAGCAGGGCTAAACCTGCACATGCATTCCAATGTTTCTTTCAATTCCTTCTTCTACAGAGTTGCTCAAGATACAATTCTAATGTGATGCATCTCTTTCTTTCTTCCAAAATTTCTACAAAAATGTATGCAAAGATGAATCACTTACGTTCCATGTCAGGAGCGGTAATCGAGTGTCCGATTGTAAGCAGCAAAGTAAGAATGAAAATGCGAGTTATCGTCTTCATGGCGATCTTACAGGTGGAGCAAAATCTGAACAAAAAGTTGCAGCTGGCTTATGAACAAGCATGGGCAAGATTTTGATGTAGCTATGGCTAAGGAAAATATAGATCAACAGAAAAGGACCAGATCACACAACCATACTATAATGAGTAGTGAATAAGAACTATACAACAAATACGATCCAAGAAAAAAAAAATCAGAGATCAAAATGACACAGAAAATCCACCATGAGCAGAAAATTCAGCTCAAGTACGAACAAAAGCTTAGAAATTTGGTTCACTTACTTGGTAGAGGAAACATAGTCCATGCAGCCTATTAGGAGGAAACCATCAAAATGACTATAAGAACAATAAACAGATAATGATAATCATAGAATGATGAGGATATGATACTGATCTTTGGTGATGATAATGGGTCAGTGACTTTAATTTGTTTATGGACCCTCACTAAATAAATGTCCACAAAACATTATATCTTGTGCTAAAAAATGTGTATTTATATAATACTCCCTCCGTTTCAATAAACATGTCGTTTTAGTCATTTGCACATATATTAAGGAAGCTATTAAATGTACTATTATACCCCTAATTATTACCTCACTTTTTTACTTTATTGAAAATCACTACTAATAAACTGCTAATGATTATAAGGGTAAATCTGTAAAGTGTGGGCCCAAAAATGTAAAACGACATGTATTTTGAAACAAGATTTTAGAGCTAAAACAACATGTTTATTGAAACGGAGGGAGTAATAACCATGCATAGGAAACCAAGATGCTCAACTATATCCAGTTATTTGTCAGTGTGGATTTCTGTGCTTGAAAAGAGTGACATGCATGATTTGATGTATGAGCTAATGAAAGGGGAAACTAAGAGCTACTTGCAATCTGGTGGCCAGAATATGAATATGAATCCCACTACATAAAGAATACGTGTTACAGATTAAACTTTTTGACAAGACTTTTCATTTTTATAATCATACTTTATAATGTGAGTGTTGTAGGTCCTTTTATGCCTTTTGTTAAAGTTGCTAAGCACATATGCTAAGTAAGAAATCAAGGGTAAAGAAGCTTCTGTTTTAGTCTTTAGTGGAGTGAGAGGTTATATTCCATTGTTTTGGATAACACTGCTACAACAATACAATTCTGTACACGTACACTAAAGCTTGCAACTTATTGCTAGACTGACCTTGGAGTATATTATTAAGGATTTTTCTATTGTGTGTCCTGAAGGCATACGGTAAGATATACTAATATTAGAAAGATTTAATAAATCTTAAAATTTGAGATTTTTTATTTTTTTTATAACGGATTTTCTTTAGGGTTTAGTATGATTTTAATGTTTCATAGGGGTACACAATAGATAAACCTTAATTTGCAAAAAATTAATACCACTGCTTACTTCTATGTAATTTGCAAAAAAAGTATATAAAGAGAAAGGAAACCTTATCCAATATAATGGGCTTATGTCAGTACAATTAAAAGTATTAAAATTGAACAGATCCAAAATTATTTTCTTTTTATGTAAAGGAAATTAAAAAAGAAAGAGATGTCCATGATTAACTTTAGGCTACACCAATAATCTTGGTGAAGATAGATAAACGAGCTAGTTAGCTTTATACATATCTTGGTTCATTAGCATTATTTGGTGAACATAGATAAAGACCTAGCTTTATCATTTTTATTGGTTTTTTTATCAATAAAAAAAAATTGTTGTACACATACTAATGTAGAACTAGTGATCGAGGAAAAATGTAAGTTAGATAATTGGCAGATGCCGTTGCAGTTAGCAGCCCCGACAGGAGGAATTGGGCGTGGCGAATCGGGGCCGAATAGGCAAAATGGAAGATATACCATTTAGTTTCGTAGCTAGATGAAAATCTTCAAATCAAACTTTTCTTCTAATATTTTTGTGGGTAGGCAAAAAGGACCCTATAAGAGGCTAAGAAAGGCAGCCAAGGATGCAACACCTCCAAACAATGACTTGATGTGCTAGGCAATGTTGTTTAAAGATCATTCAAGTATAGCCTTTGGTTAAAAGTTCAAGCAAAATGGCCTATAAGGTTCTGAGTTATCATATTTATACCTCGTTTCGCATGCTTTCCAAGTCCAACCAAACAAAGTTGAGTTAAACCAAGATACTAGTATCGAAAGGGTGTTTCTTTTTGTGATTTTCTAAGAGTTGTTTAGAAAACACCCATTATAATTATAAAGTGATTCGACAAAAAATCTCACGATGTCCGCCTTTTGTTCCATACCTTCGCTGTGGAGAAACTTGTAGAAGTCGACATGGTGGTTCATGGATCTCGTCGTTTAGAAGTGATGAAGATGATTGATATGAGTACATTACCTTATGGTGCAGAGAATTTTTTTTTTCATGAAGCTTTTGGCCTGACGTGTTGTATACAGATGATGGTGGTCGTAACAAGGATTTGTGCTTGCTTCTTGTGGTTGAACAAACATTGTGGTAACATTTTGTAATTGAAGAAACAGTGTAGGATGCTAATCGGTTCATCTTTGTGGCTCGTGCGTTTATGGCGGTAACATTCTGATGTTTTTGAATGTCAATAAATTGTTTGGGCCGTGACATTTCGATTTCGGCCCGTTTAGCAATCTTGTTTGTGGCCCAATGGGCCTCTTTGAATCTCCGGATCCGGCCCATTTCCACTGAGCTCGTGTGCGTGTGCGTGCACGTGTGTGATACAGAGAGAGAGCTCGAATAATTTGAATTCCACAATCCTCTTGTTGACTTTGAAGTCGCACCAAACACGTTCCGTAAGCCACCATCTGCACACCTAATTCTCCCAATTTGACACTGTTATTTTTCATAATACAATGATTGATCGGACTTCTTTTTAAAAGAAATTGATACCATAGCATGATTGAACTTTATCGAGATTAACATATGTTATTTAAGTTTGTTGTGATGAATAATCTTACAAATATAAGTACACTGTGATCATCCCCTCATACAGAGTTGAGGATATTCACTTTCAAGGAATAAGGACCATATTGTACATATCGTTTTTTATCTTCTATTATAAATTTATACAATAATTTTTAATGAATAAAGAACCATATTGGAAAATATACATTGAGGTATATTTCTTTCAAAAAAAAAGAGACTATATGTAGTTATGTACATATGTCAAATTTTTTTGGTCAGGTATATAAGGTTAACATTGATGGCTATAAACACGATTTAAAAAAACTATGCCCTTTTATTAGTGATTAATGCAACAATTAAGACCTGATCGCTCTGTCAAATTGTTTGTTCAACTTCACTAACCACTATTTTCAACAACAAAAATAAATGAAAATTTCTAAAATAGTAAACAACATGCAATTTAATATGTCTGAATTCTACCCGACTTGATTCCCAAAATAAAAAATCTAAAATCTCCTTACGAAAAGGATGACTAGGATAGTCTTGGAGCATGGGAAACCATAGCTTTTGCTTCCACTTTGGCTTAAGGAGAATAGTTTCCTTTGAACAACAAGATTGAGATTTGAAAGCAACGCACTTTTCAGAGGCGAGAAAAAATGGCCGATGGGGGCCCTTCTGTAATAATTCCAAGCCTGATTCTTGATTAACTCTCTAGTCTCCCTTTCGGTTCTACGCTTCCTTTTTGCCTCTCTCAAATTGGGTAAGGCATAATTGAGTGTCAAGAGTAATTTCTTCCCCAGATTTTTTCCCCCATATGCAAGAAGGGAATTCTAGTTACTGTGAACGGAAATTGAAATCCCGTTCCTTTTATACTGTGCATGTGAGATCGATGCCTAAATTCTAGGGTTTATGATCCGGAGACTGGTCAATTTGGGGTTGATTTCATCAATTGCCGATTTTGAATTTGGTCAATTCGGTATCTGTGAGTTTCATGATTTCCTAGGGTTTGTTTTGTATACTGCTCAATTTCTATAGATTCTATATCAGAGCCTGTTGTTAGGTCTCTAGCTGATTAGCATGGCATCAGAATCCTGTGATTGGAGTTTGTTAATGGCTTTGCCAGATGATTTGTTTGCTATTATTGCTCGGTCCTTGTCTCCCAAAGATATTTGTAATCTCAGTCTGTGCTGTCGAAGCCTCAATACACTGGCAGCCTCAGACAAGGTTTGGCTAGCCCAATGTGAGTTGATTGGCATAGTCTCCTGTAGGGACCTTGTTGAGTGGCATAGAGTAGTCCCCTCTTATAGGCTGCTTTGTAAATTCCTTGCTGGTGTGAGGCCTTTAATGGGTATATGGGTTCACCAGAATCCGGAGTTGGGTAATGTGGTTTATGTTATGCCTGGATTCGTTTCTGTGGTCGGTTGTCGGGTCATCCCACAAGAGCTCGTCCCTCTTGGAATTGAAGATGGGCCGCTTCTATGGGCGCCGGTGTTTGAAATTGTGGCTGATGATGATGGTTCAGCTGTGTTCTTGCTACATGGAAGAGAAATGGAGTGTGATTATATCTATCCGGGATCTGTAAAGTCGATTGAGAAGACATGTAATGTGTTGTTGCTGGAAGTCGAGCCTAGAAGGTTAATGAAGAATGGGGAGGATGTTGCACAGAGTAAAAGTTTTCGCTATACGGAAGCTGATTTGGAGGATTCGGTACCGAAAAGAAGCTTTTCTCAGTATTTTGATGATGAGCAAGGGAGAAAAGTTTCGAGGTCAGACAAGGGAATCTCTAAATCTCAGAGGTTACCTGAGCAGAATCTATTAACAGTACCATTTAGTAAATTGTCTTTTGGTGATAGAAGGAAATTGCTTGATATTGTTACTGGCCAAGTCCGTTTGGAGGTTCTAAATGCTGTAGACAGTCCCCTTTTTCCTTGTTTGAGGGAAGATGAAGTTAGATTCAAGAGTGAGATTACGCATTTATCTGAACGCAGAGACTTGCTAATCAAAATGCACAAGTTTGAAAGAGAACGCCTTAGCTGGACAGACAGCCATGAAACACCTTCTCTTCCTACTCAATTAGACTTGAGTGAAATCAAGAAGCTTCTTGATCGCTCAAGTGGCTTTCGAAATTCCCTTAGTGGTGATGATACTCGTAGCCAATTTCCAAGGAGGAGATCCATTAGTGAGTGTCTTAGGAGTAGCATTAAGCAGATGCTGAAAAGGTCAAACTCAGTGAACAGAGTTCGTGGACTTGCTACTAATGGTTCCTCAAGTACTGAAAGTAAGCATGCTCAGCTTCATGAGTTTCTACACTCAGGGGATACAGTTGGACTCACATTACATGCCTCAACTATGAAACTATCTTCTTATAGGGCTTGGCCGAATATGCATGATAGTCGGTTTGCTTTGTATAAGCTGCCTATAAAGGCCCCAACTGCTGGTCAGGATTATGCTGGTTTGTGGGGAGGAACTTTTGGGTGGCCTCCCGGGAAGCCTAGTGAAGATAAGCCTGGAAAGGCTTTGTTCTTTCTTGTACTCTCTTATCATGACGAGTTGCCTGGAAAAAGACTTTTAATTGCAACCAAGATTCTTGAAGGCACTCATTATGTTCTCCATCCAAATGGGTCAGCCATGTTTGTTGTGAATTTCGATGAACCATCTTCGGATCCATTTCCTTGGACAACTGGTGCAGATGCACTTCCTGTTAATGTTAAGTCTGCCTTTATAGGGGAAGGTATTGCAAATGGATATGGGTTCAGATATCCCGGGTCGAAGCCAGGATCTCTTTTTGAGCTTCAAGATGGAACGCTAGCTTTTCTATGGAAAGAAACTGGAGCAATACTAACCCTAAGAAGGCTCAATCTCGAGGAGTTGTTGAAGAAGGGGGAGCAGGTGTCTGCTCTTCCCCCGATTGCCAATTTCTCGTATTTAACCAAGTCCTACTCAAATGTGTTTGCTGGATTTGCAAATATGGCAACAACTTTGTCGTCTCCAAGGTACTTTCAAGCTCTCAAAAGTAAATTGGCAATGCTTTTATGGCCTGTTTTTCCCTTGCAGTGTGCTTATTTTCTCTAAAGCTGGATTGTTTGTACATTTGACATTTGTGAAAACTGTCATCTGGCTACTCATCATGATAACTTTCTTTATTTAAACTAAGAAGTCACCACCACTGATTGTGAAGTTGCAAAATTTTCAGATGATTTGTTCATCTGTGATGACACTTGCTTGTTTCTTCCCTTTCTCCCGTGTTGAAGAATTCGCTTTTGTTACAGTCTCATTACACCTTACCTATATGACATGTTACCTAAATACTCTCACCTTTGCTTGTGATCAGGGGAACCCAACCGTAGAAAGCCAGATATTGTGTGTGTACAGAATTTGCTGTGGAGTTGGTCTGCATTGGTTTAACATCACTTCTTGTGAGTTGTGACAATAAAGAAACATCAGCAGAATGTACTCACCCTTTGCATTTCCCCTCTCCATTTCTTGTCAGCTCCAGAACTTCTGATCTGGACGATTGTTGTGTAATATAATTATATATTTTTGTGTGTGCATTACTGAGAAAGACATGAATAAATCACAACTCAGGAGCCGTTCCTTCTGAGATTCTGGAAGATAAAATTCCACCAGTTGTAAGATCGTCCAAAAATGATGCTGTATCAAAAGCATCAACGAAGCTCACAAATGTCTTTACCAGTTCTAGATTGAAGACTCCCTTTTCTGCATCTTTTATTCAATGGCTGATAGAAGTAGAAATCTTGAGCTTTTTTCCACAACCATGGGCTTTGGCTGAGCTTTTTCTATGTTTTTTTATCAGTCCACAGATTCGTCTGGCACACCGGATGAAGGCGAATTTTCCAAAAGTTTTTTTTATTAATTTTCCAACCTGGTTGCTTTCAGAGATGGAAAAATGAATTCAAATTTCTGTTGTTTGTTTGTTTGCCATTTGCTGTTTACCGGTAGAATATTCAAAAATTAAACATCAGGACTTTTGTTTAATAATCTTGACTTAATCATTTATTACCTTAACACAAATCTTAATTAGAGAAAAATCAGAATTAAACGAGTATATAAACGAGAGACTAATCAACCGGAAGAAAAACTGCACTGCTAGCAAACCACTAGTTCGACCACCATGTCGCCGCCTAGTCTCTGCTTCCTCTCTTTCCTCATCCTCTGCCATTTCCCCTTCTCTCTCTCCTCACCGCCACCTCCGGCCACCGTCTGCATCATCGGAAGCGGAATCGGCGGCTCCTCCCTTGCGCACTTCCTCCGGAGCTACTCCCGTCCTCCGTCTCAGATCGGCGCGATCCACGTCTTCGAGCGAAACGGCGTCGTCGGAGGCCGTATGGCCACCGTCAACCTCTCCGGCGAGATCTTCGAAGCCGGCGCCTCCATCCTCCACCCTAAGAACTACCACACCTCGAATTTCACTCAATCGCTCAATTTGACGTCGACGGTGAAGAAAGAGGATAACGAGGACTTCATCTCCCTAGGGATTTGGAGCGGGGATGGATTCGTCTTCAAGACGCTTAGCGCTGAGAACTGGAATCGGCCGATCTTGAGGTGGATTGTGGATAAGATCAATTCGTTGAGGCTGTTCTTCCGATACGGGACTTCTCTCCTCCGTATGGACGCCGTTGTTGAGGTCAACTCTCTGATTTCTAACTTTCTGTTTCAAAATTGAAACCATAGTGCTTTACACAGCTCAAATCTCATTTTTTTGAACTGAAGGTTTGTTGTGCTTGTTGAATGAATATGTGATCGATACAGAATACAGTGAACGATTTCTTGAAATACTACGAGAGCCATGATTCTCGGCCGGTGTTTGGATCTGTGGAGGAGATGCTCAAGTGGTCCGGACTGTACAATCTCACCGGCCGAACTCTAGAGGAGGAATTGCTCGAAGCCGGATTATCACCATTGCTTATTGCAGAGCTTGTTACTGTGAGATTTCCATTTGCTGTTTTGTATTTCAGATTAATGTTCTTCGAGGATGAATCCCTTCAGATTAAAGAACACTTCATTGTCTGTTCAGGTGATCACTCGCATAAATTATGGCCAGAGTGTAAAAATGAGTGGATTAGGTGGAACAGTCTCCTTGGCTGGCTCTACGGCCGGTTTGTGGGCTGTTGAAGGCGGGAACTATCAAATGGCTGCTGGACTTCTTCAGAACTCAGATGTTACTTTGCATCTGAATGAAGAGATAGCCTCAGTCTCCAATACTGAAGGCTCTTACGAGCTCAATTCTGTTGCAGGAAACAGTTATTCTTGTAAGGTTGCTGTTGTTGCAGCCTCATTGGATGAGCTCAACATTCAGTTTAATCCTCCTGTCTCCATTCCAAAGAGGAAGATGCATCACACTTACACCACATTTGTTAGAGGACTGCTGAATCCTGTGAGTAATCTTATGTTGTTCTTTCTAAATCTTATGGCTCCCAGTATAAAACTTTCTACTGACTGACTTTACTGTTTAAATGCTGGAGGCATTTTTCGGATTGAAAGCCGTTATGGAGATTCCTGTGCTCATAGGCACTCTTGAGGATCCGAAAATTCCATTTTCATGCATTGCCATCTTGAAGAAACACAGCAAGGATGATATGTCTCACAAGATATTTTCTCGTAGCCCACTTGATGATGCGTTGCTTGATCAGATATTCAGGTGATCTCTGCGGGTATTGTGAACAGGAGTACTATGCCCGTCTTTCGGATTCTGATTCCTATTTCTAATGCGATTTGCAGTGTGAGGAAGGAGACAATCAAGATAGATTGGGCAGCATATCCACTTTACGAGGCACCAGAGGAGTTTGCACCCTTTGTGCTAGATGGCTTGCACTTGTATTATGTTAATGCGTTTGAGAATGCCGCTAGTACAATGGAGACAAGTGCTGTCTCAGCTGAGAACATTGCTCGACTAATTTTGTCCAGGCTTTCTGGCGAGCAACCAGAAAGCCCATCAGATGCAGAGAGATCTGACACAGTTTTGCATGAAGAATTGTAGTGTACAGTTACACTTAATTTTATGGTGTGGAGTGTAATTTCAAGTTGAGTTAAAGTTGGGTCAGTTGCAAGAGAGTCCAAAAACTTTGTAGTTGTTTGTTAAAATAAGGGGTTTGCTCAAAAGCTTCTAGTGTCACTAGCTCAGTAGAAGGGCTTGAACTTTGTAATGTATTTTAAGGAAAATTGGAAACGCCTGTACATCATCCATCATTTCACTGTATTGCTGGGTAGAAGTCTAGAGTGAAGTTATTTCAGGCCTGTTCTATGAATCAATAAAATAACTACTTCCATCTAATTATTGATTATTCTTTGACCTAGCCCAGTAATATGGCATTCAACAATAGAAAATCAACCGAAATCATGATATATGACTAATATTAGTTGAAAGCTCTAAAGCAAGGTTATTCACATACCCAAAAGCTACCAGTTTACAGTCATTAAGCATACTAATTCTACGACAAAACACTTGAGCAGTTAGTCTACTGTATCATATAAGCAACATATCAAACATATCACCATCGCCCTAAAATACCGCAGAGTAACTATTTCACAAAAGGTCACAAAAGAGTCTTCACCATGTAAGGAAGATGCTAGAAAATAGATCAACCGAGCTAGTTTGATGCACTAAGCATTGTTGCCAACTGCTTTGTCGATTTCCTCAACATGCTCCTTAAGTACCTTCCACTTTAAGAATCAAACAGTATGCAGTTAAGCAATAGCAGTTCAAATGTCATCAAAATACCATCAAGGGAAGCACAATGTATATAGATTTATACCTGTTCCATGGTGAGGGAAATACCTGCAGCAATCAAAACATTAATCAATAATTTTATAAAACAGCCTTTCTGGGACAGGATTGATTTGTTATACATGATTTATGAATTTAAGAGCCTACAAGAGCTTGAAAACTCATTCTGAAAGCATAACTTTATAAAACAGTCTTTCTGGGACAGAATTGATTTGTTATACATGATCTATGTGCATAAAATGGAAATACAATACAGGCAACAGCTCTATCTATAACTATAACATGGTAAAACCTGTAATGACTAGAACTTGAACCACTGGATTATATACAATTGTTTGGGTGATGCAGCAACAACATCCTCACTCAGCTAAAAACTGAATGATTTACCAAACAGCTTCAACAGCCAAATTTTCACAGCTTCAGTGAACTAATTGTTTTGGTTGAATGCAGAATACTGATTCTTGAATGCAAGAACCAAAACCAAAACCAAAATGCCAGAGACACACCATAAAATCGAAAGAGATAAATAACTTAAGTCCCGAAACTGGTCAAAAACCAAATAACGCCACAGAATCCCTAACAGCTCAAGACGGAAATCCGGATACGAATGAATGATGAACTAAAATGAGAGACAAACTGTAAAAACCCTAACATCTCGCCTTTTCAAAAATCCAACCGTCTCAAGACGACTGCCAAATTCTGCAAGTCCTTCAAACACAAAAACAAGACCTCAGAAGAGAGTAGAGACGACGATACCTTTCTTTCCAGGCAATTCTTTCCCGTCCTTGACATAATACTCCCGGATGTCAACCAATGCTTTCCCCTGCCAATTCCTCACCGAAACCCTACGATTCTTGGAAATCTGTGAAATCCGACGAAGAAACAGCACAGGAGTTTCAGACGAACAGATTCGCGCTTCGCGCTAGGGTTTAATCGAGACATAAGAAGACGAAGAAAGCGCAGGCGAAAGATGACGGAGAAGAAATACCTCGCAGACGACGGTAGTGTCGTCGTCTCCGGAACTGTTTCTTGAGGCCTTCTTGGGAGGAGCTTCGCCGTCGGAGTCGTTCTTCGACTCGATTTTGGAAGGAGCTTCGCCTTCGTCGCCGGAAGCAAGGTCGCCGGAGACCTTTCGCTTCAATCGCCAAGACATTGTCGTACTCTGAGCCTGAGGAAGTTTTCTTGAGAGAGAATGGGAAAGAGAGGAAGTGAAAGCGCGCGATAGAGAGTATTTGAAGCTTCTGCAAGTTTCCGCTTTTTAGGGTTCGGTTGGTGCCAAAGTGCCAAACAAAAATACATTTTTTTTTTGGATAAAAAGTACTGTAAGTATATACTCCGTATTTTGCTTTTTTTTTTTTGCTAAAAAACAAAGTATACACAATTTTGCTTTGTTTGCTAAAGAAAACATTTCGCTTTTTTTTAATAAAAGAAAACATTCGCTTTTGATTTTTAACGGGAGTATTTGGATAGTTTTGAAAAGAGTTGTTGATGTGAATGTACCAAAGAATAGAATATACGGGGTATAATATATTGCAAACTAGCAACAACCAAAAAAAAATATATTGCAAACTAGCTATGTGAAATCAAATGGTACATAGAAGTATAAAATGCATGATACTATCACTACAAATATCATCTAGAAAAAAAAAAGTATTTTTGAATTTTTGAATAAGGTAACAATTTAATATGTTAAACAAAGTTTGATGCATTGAGAGTTTGAGACTCTATGATCCAGTTTCATTGACTCGGAATAGTGATTTTGTGAAAGAGGTACATATAGTATGTAATGTAATGGGTAAAAGATGAAGTGACTTATTCATAATCAACACACATTATCACACAACAGAACAAGTCAAAGATATTTTTTTTGGTCGAAAGTCAAAGATATTTATTCATAATCTTTGCTGGTTTGAAAGCTCTAACTAACAATAAAAATAGATACTATAATATAATAACATACTACTTGATTGACCATAACTACTAACTTATAATCCTTGTCAACTAAATTGATTCGAAAATCAACGTAAATACATCACCTAACCTGAAGAAAATGGTACAGTTGCAATAATTTGTCAACTCGAGTGCAAAATATAATACGGAGTATGTTGCAATTGGTACAAAATTGACTACTTGACCAAAAAAACGTTGACCTTTTCCGTTCACAAAAGGGGCTGAATTCTACACGGCAATCTGTTTTCAGAAAAAAACAAAGCGACGTGTCTTCTCTTCTTCAGTAGTTTTAAATGCCTGAAATTGAGGAAGCAAGCAACTGATCACAAAGATTAAAATTGAATCTTCCCATTTGCAAATCGCATAAATATAGGAAAACCAATATACGGCTAAGCTAACAACAAATTCCATCTCTCTTGATTATGGCCATGGAAATGGATTCGGGAGAGAAGAGGCTCAACGAGCTCGGCTACAAGCAAGAGCTTCGCAGAGAAATGGTAACTTTTCTTCCTCTTCTTGTTCTGATTTCACCATTTTTGCAGGAAATTTGAACTTGTTCTGACCTTTCTGATTTTTCTTGTTTCGTGAAGACTCTGTTCAAGACGGTGGCCATAAGTTTTTCGACGATGACGCTGTTCACCGGAATAACTCCGTTGTACGGGTCAAGCCTGCAATATGCGGGGCCCGCTAGCCTCGTTTGGGGATGGGTTGTGGTTTCGTTTTTCACTTGGTTTGTCGCCATTGCCATGGCCGAAATCTGCTCCTCTTTTCCGGTGATTTCACTTTACTAGTTGTTTCTCGGTCTCACTTTCTTGATTGATTGTGTTGACTTTTTCCACTTATCTCATAGTAGAGTAGACTTAAGACTTAATATCATACAAAAATGTAGTAACAAACTATGGTGAGTTCGTTGCGGGCTAGAAAAGTAAAGCAGAACATAAGATTTGTGTGAAACTAGCTGTTGCCCTCTGGCAATTTGCAATAGTATACCAGGAATCTGAAACAGAATAATATTCCAAGCTAAACAGAATTATGTCAGAATCTGCTCGAACTGTTAGTTACCACCTGGCATTCAAGACTGTTTTTTAAGTGTCTTTGGAGCTTGCTAAATGCATTAAGTCTGTCCTTTTTAGATTCTCTTCTAACATGAACAATGTTGTGTGATCACATATCAGACCACAGGTTCCCTATACTTCTGGGCTGCTCATTTGGCAGGCCGGAAATGGGGTCCGTTCGCGTCGTGGTGCTGTGCTTGGCTTGAAGCTATTGGTCTTATAGCCGGAATCGGTACACAGGTAAATTATCTTTGTATGATCTATACTATCCATATACTTCAACATACACCAAGACATGGTTTAAAACAATAGGATACATGGAGATTGAAAAGTTGCATTTTGTTGATTTGTTCAACAATCTGGATATGTAGTTGACTCAATCAAGCACATTAGCTCTAAACATTTCTGGTGGTAGGCTTATGCAGGAACCCAGGTTCTTCAAAGCATCATCCTTTTATGCACCGGTACTAACAAAGGCGGAGGCTATTTCGCGCCAAAATGGCTATTTCTATGCATGTACATAGGCCTCACAATCATATGGGCATTCCTCAACACCTTTGCGCTAGAAGTCATCGCCTTGATTGACATAGTATCCATATGGTGGCAGGTAGTAATAATTCTTTTCTTATCAATATTTGCTTAAAATCCTTTCTTCTCATTCACAGTGATCTGTTGAATCTTTTTTTCAGGTAATTGGTGGAACAGTCATAGTTATCATGCTTCCTCTTGTGGCTCCAACTACACAATCTGCTTCCTATGTCTTCAGCCATTTCAAAACAGCTCCTGAGTTGACAGGCATATCGAGTAGCGCGTATGCTGTCATCATGTCAATGCTTGTGAGCCAGTACTCGCTATACGGGTACGATGCTGCAGCACATCTAACCGAAGAAACGAAGGGCGCTGACAAGAATGGGCCAATTGCTATCCTTTCTAGTATAGGGATCATTTCCGTTTTCGGTTGGGCTTACATCCTTGCCCTCACTTTCAGCATTCAGGTTATTTGTGTTCCTCCATATTCTAACTCTTACATTTCATATCCATCTCAAAAGCATAGTTACACTATATGTGTCCATTTTGTAGCATGGAGCTATTGATTCTGTGTAAACTGGCCCACATGATCAAGAATCTTAATAGGTACATGTTAGGCAAAATAATTTGACACTGATTTGTTTTTGCTTCATAGAATTTCAGCTACCTATATGACACGAGCAACGAGACAGCCGGTGCGTTTGTGCCAGCACAGATACTGTATGATGCATTCTATGGGAGGTATCACCATAGCATTGGAGCTATCATAATACTTTTCATCATATGGGGATCGTTTTTCTTCGGAGGTCTTTCAATCACTACGAGCGCAGCCCGAGTGGTAAGTTAAATCATCCCTGTTTCTAAATGGTCCTGTATATACCCCACATGGTCATATGCCTGCTCAGAAGTCACTCCAACCTTATAAGTTATAACACAAGTCCTTTGTGTTCAATGTGGTGAGCAAAATCAGTGGTGCTAGACTGCTAGTATGTGCTAATGGAGGTTCGAAAAAACAATGTCATATCAAGTTGAATTGGGACTAGTGCTTATAAAAGGAACCAAACTACATGGATGTGTCTTGATCACCAAAGATAATGCACTGTCTTAGGTGAAATAATGTTTTCCTGACTAGTAGGCGTCTTGCATTTCAGGTTTATGCTCTATCAAGAGACGGCGGCGTACCCTTTTCCTCAGTATGGAGGAAAATACACCCAAAGCACAAAGTTCCCTCCAATGCAGTATGGCTTTGTGCAGCCATTTGCATCCTCTTGGGCCTTCCTATCTTAAAAGTGAACGTCGTCTTCACAGCGATCACATCAGTCTGCACAATCGGTTGGGTTGGAGGCTACGCCGTCCCAATCTTTGCAAGGATGGTGATGAAGGAGAAAGACTTCAATCCAGGCCCATTCTACTTGGGTGGGAAATGGAGTAGGCTTGTGTGCTTTGTTGCCTTTGTGTGGATTTGCTACACTTGTTCTGTGTTCTTGTTGCCTACTTACTACCCTATCGGATTCAACACATTTAACTACGCGCCGGTGGCTCTTGGTGTGGCCTTGGGCTTGATCCTGCTTTGGTGGTTGGTTGATGCTAGAAAGTGGTTCAAGGGCCCTGTTAGGAATATTGATGGCTTGGCTCAGAATGGCAAGGTTTGAGAATTCTCTTAAGTTGAAGATACTAGTGTAATAGGGATCTTGTATTTGGTTGCTATACTCTATGTTGATTTTGATATTTTTTAGTTTGATCAAACACAAATGAATAAGTCTCAAAACATTATTTGCATAGGCTTTCAAGTGTATAGCAAAATGAATTACACATTATTCATATTATTAAAATTCATATTATTAAAGTTCATTTCGATAAATAAAAGTTTATTATTAAAATTCATAGCATCTCTAAAGAATCACCATACCAATGATTCCATGACAAATTCCTTACACACCCTAACCAAACCAACCGCCTTATGCACCAAGTCACCACTGTTCAAAGCCTTGAAAGTCTTGACCTTTCCCGGCGTGTATGGCGGATACCTGACCCCTACATCGAGGCGAAAACTCTTCTTCAGCACCGCCTTCTGGTGGCTGAAGGCGTCGAACGAGAATCTCCCATGATAGCTGCCGATTCCGCTCTCCCCAACACCTCCAAATGGCAACGTGTTGAGGGTAAACTACAGAGCACATACAAGCTGATTAGTCTTGAACTTCATCACAATTAATGTTTGATTGGAATTTTATTTATCTACTTACATGTAAGATTGTGTCATTTATCAGCACTCCGCCTGCTGAGATGTTGCTGATGAACTCCTCTTTCATCCGCTTGTTGTTGGTGAAGAGATACGCCGCTAGAGGCTTCGGCTTCGAGTTGATCATCCGAAAGCTCTCTTCAATGCTCTCAACCTGATAATAGATCATGAAAGACTTTCATTTTTCATACTCAGTTTTCGTTTCTGTATAGAGTTTAGGCCAATGTTTTACCGTGACAATTGGGAGCAGAGGACCAAATATCTCCTCATTCATTAAGGTGCAGTTTTCAGGCACGTCCAAAAGGATTGTGGGTGCAATTTTACTTCAACCAAACCATACCCAAATTAGTTCATAGTGAATCCAAAAACTTAGAAACTTTCTTACACTAAACTATGATGAGCAACGTTAACTCACAGCTGCTTTGGGTCTGACTGACCTCCCGCCACAATCCTACTCGTAACGCCTTCTTCATCGAGTAGTCTAGTGAGGCGCGCAAAGTGGTCCGAGTTTACAATTCTTGACATCTCTTGGCACTTGAGCGGATCCTTCCCATATGACCTCTCAAGTGCTGCTTTTATAGCATCAATCTGTGCAAAAATAAAACATCATAAAGTTTGGTTTCTGTACGTCTAAGAGATGGATACAATAGACTGCACAAGTGACTGAATTAACCGACAAGCTTTGGAGCAAAATCTCTTGTGGTTATAACATAGTCCGGAGATATGCAAGTCTGTCCATTGTTACTTCCCCATTTCCCAGCTACAATCCTTCTAGCTGCCAACTATGTAGGAAATGGGAAACATTAGCTAAAAAGTCATATATGAATTAATGATCAGCTTAAGTGATTGGCCTCTTTATAAAGCAAAATTGGAGTGTACTTTTAGATCAGCATTTGGATCCACCACAGCAGGGCACTTGCCTCCTAGCTCTAGCACCACCGGCGTTAGATGTCGCGAGGCAGCCGCCATCACAATTCTCCCAATCCTTCCACTCCCTGCATTATAATGTAAGATGTAACATAATAAATGATGGATCTAAGTTGTGTGATAGTACTTTAACCGTTTCAATTAGCTAAGTAACCTGTGTAGAAGATTTTGTCCCACTTTTGATCAAGCAAAGCACAGGTCTCAGCAACCGATCCCTCGACGACCCTTACGCAAGAGCTGTGAACGTATTTTCGTAGGAGCTTAGCGAGCAACGAAGAGGACGCTGGGGCGACTTCTGAGGGCTTTAGGACCACAGCGTTGCCCGCCGCGATTGCCCCAATGACAGGCTCAAGAGATAGCACTGAAATTAATCAGACATACATACGTACATTATTTTATAAGAGATGGATTCTAGTCATATATTCATCTTGTACAAAATGTAGTCGTTTAGTGGCTTACAAAAGGGGTAGTTCCATGTAGAAATGACGAGCACAAGTCCTAGAGGCTCAGGCACAATAGATGCCGACGACGGAAAAGTTAAAAGTGAAGTGCTCACCTGTATGCAATTGTTAATAGTTCAATTTTGCACTACTTTTTTGGATGGAAAACTATTGAACGATTGACCTTGCACTTGTGAGTTGTGACCAATACAAATTCTGAACAAAATAGCACTTTATTGTTTGTCACCTTTTTGGGCTTCATCCAGCCTTTCAGCTTCCGTATGGCCAGCTCACATGAAGTCCTTAACGTCGAAATCTACAACACAAAAACAATGTACATGTCTCGACATAAAACTATGAGTAACCTTTCTTTGATCAAAAAAAAAATAAAACTATGAGTAATTTTTTTATAATTTTGACTCAATTTTTTTAACGAGAGATGGAAACGACAACAAATGAATTGACACTGGAGGAAATTGAAGCTAGCTAGGCTTGAACCTCGGTGATGTAGGCTTCGAACCGGGGTTTGGAGAGATCGCTTCGGAGAGCTTCAACGACGTCGTCTTCGCTCTCTTTGAGCATTTTGGAGATGGCCTTGAGCTGATCCACCCGCCACCGGTAACTCCTCGTCTTGCCGGAATCGAACGCGTCTCGGACCTCCTTCACCACCAACCCTGCATCCAGAGCCGCCTTCTTTACCTCTTCCGCCATCATCTTTTCACTTGATAGGTAAAAGTCTTTGTACATGTAACGCCTGCAAGTGAAATGATCGACACATCTCAAGGAAATTATAAATGTGTAGTACGTCCATGCATTTGATGATCGTCAGTGAATGCATGTGCGCGCAGGAGTAAGATGATAGGCTGGTAAATGTTGTGGTCCTGTCCGTCCAAATGTACTGTTTCCGCCATGAAAGCTGTTTGCGTGCTTTCCCTTGGAGTAGGTGAAAAATGCATGATATTTTTACAACAAACCTAACTTATATCTATGCATATTTATTGTTCGGTTACTGTTAGGCACGTATTAGTAAGTTTGTTTTGGAAAAAACATCAAATTGCTTACAGTTAAAATAATAATAAAATTTGTAAGGAAGCAGTACTGTCCAAACAAGAATTGGTTGGTTACAATTCACATTTTACAGGGAGAGTCAACACGTCCAACTTCAAAATATTTTTTTAAAATGACAAGATGAATTTAAACTTTAAGTAAGAAGTTACAAATGTTATAACTACGTTCTATAAGTATGATGAAAATCATGACCGATTTGTAATTTTTTCTTAGCTTATCAATGATACGGAGCTACTAAGGACCTAGCGTTTATTTTTTGAGATTACTATTGATCATGGTTATTCGATAAGCACTTAGTTTATGGTAAAAAAAAGTCATTATATGAATGAGAGAAATTCCAAAACGCATCAATACATCTTTGTTTCATTTTTTTAATTTCTTTCATCGTTGAAATCATTTTTAACACATACCGAATCACATTATAACTATAATTAAAATAGTTTAGCCTCATTACTATATATGAGTAATATCGGTAAATTTTCTAAAAACACTGATAAGAAAAAGCAATACTTTGTGTACAAATTTCAATAACTTTATTAAAATATTTCACAAGATATATAAAAGTATATTTTTGTAAAAATCATTAAAGATTTTTTTTCTGATAATATTAAGTTTGTGATCCAATGTATAAACTAATAAAATAAACATATGAGATTATTTCCTTTTTAAATGTTATTAGAGAAATAAAAAATTTTTAAATCATTGAAATGTTATCCACAAAATCCACTTGTGGGCGGGCAAATTCCCCTATTAATTAGTTAGCATTTAATTCTCTATCTTATTTATTTTGCTATCCATATTTATTATGCTTTATCCTTTATTAGGGTAGTTACTCTAGTTAGGATATTATTTATGGAGGAGAATTTTATCTTCGCCTGAGATAAGGTATTTGGTTGACTTGGGGAGCAAGATATCGCGAAACCCTAGCCCTGGTGGGCCGATCCACCTAGGGGCGCGCGCCCCTCTCCCTCTCGTCCCTCTCCTCTATAAATACACATGTATGCATGTGCCTGGGAAGTTAAGTTCTAAGTTATCGCTCTGCCTGACGCCTTTGATCAACATTGCCCTTACTGACTTAAGCATCGGAGGTGGATTAGGGGTCGCTCGCCCCTTGGTCCATTGTTTTGCAGGTCATTGAAGGGAGAAAGGCTCGTGGAGTGGAAGAACATTGAAGATCATTGAAGAAGGAATTGAGACCTGTACACTGACATATTTTGTGTACTAACATTTGACGCCGTCTGTGGGGAACAGTAGAACGTCCTTCTCGTTGATTATCGATCCGAGAAACGTTTCCCGCTAAAGAAGATGGCTTTGGGATCCATCCCAGAGGAGGAGGTCGCAGTGTTTGTTGATGACGGCGAAACCCTAAACGCTGGGGGCAACGCCATCGCTGACAACCAGGCCAACGACGCCGGCCACCACGTCGCCCCCGCCATCCAGGGCGCGACCGTGGCCGAGAACCACGCCGGCAACCGCACCGACAGCCGCGAGATAGCACGCGGCGGTCGCCAGGAGCAACCCGCGATCGCGGGCGAAACGCGGGCCGCGGTCGCGGATCCGAGCCCCGCGGTCGCGGTTAACGCGCAGACCGGGGATCTTCGCGATCGCCTCGGTCGCCGTGACCACCACCCCCCTGCCGAGGGCGCGGGTGAGGGTTACGAGGAGCCTCGTAATCTCCAAGACACGAACAACGCTTTGCGGTTCGAGCGCGTTGGTTCGAATGTGGCGAGTAGTTCGGTCCACCTGTCGAGACTCAGGCCGACCTCGACTACTTATTCCAGCCCGAGCTGATGGCGATCAGGAGTTCGCGTGACTCCGTTCCCGGAAGAAGGCGTGATCGTTCGTCCCTTCGCATCCAACAGCCTTCGCATGACCACGATAGCTCGCTAGCCCACCTGAGCGGTGCGCGCGGAACGAGTGAGAGGGTTGGGCTAAGGGATGGCGCGGGACCAACAAGCGATATGACGGGAAGGGATCGCGAGGAGGAAAGGCCTCATCTTCAATCTCAACTCGAGGAAGCCAGGAAGGAGATTGCAGCGCTGAAATTCTCCTTGGAGAAGATGCAGGGAAAGCGCCCGGTCCACGAAGGTCGCCAACCGCAGCGTTTGGCTAGTGTCATCCAGGTTCCTGATGACCGCCAAACCCCGGAACCCACGGGTGACGGAAGCGACGGTTCGGACAGCGACCGGAGGGCCCCAAAGAGCCGAAGGAGAGGCGGAGACCGCGAGAAGGATAGGCGTACCAGGAGTCGGGATCCGCGAGAGGACTCCCGTGCCACGGAGCAGGAGAGCTTGCGGGCCCACAACCAAAGTGGGTACGAATCCTGGAGGAACGATCACGGCAAGCGAAAGCCCCGCAGGAGGCGCCGAAACCGCGGGCGCGGAAACGGGCCCCGCGGGCGCGGGAACGATCCAACCCGCGGGCGCGGAAACGAGCCCCGCGGGCGCGGATCGCCGCCAGCAACGGGCGATTCCGCGAGCGGCTCGACCCGCGATCGCGGGTCCATCAGCCGCGACCGCGGGATAGAGAGCCAGCGCGGGAGAATTCGTGAGTACGACCGGTACCATCCTATGAGTCGACACGACGAGGATGAGGACAGGTTTGACCGCGACGAGCGGCGCGAGATTGAGGCTCGGGCTGAGCAGCGGACCGAGAAGAGGCCGCTCGCCCCGCTCAAGAGTCAGGGAGGACTGCAGCAGTCGGCTCAGGACCAAGTGGATAGGAAGTTGGCTTTGTTAACTTCTACACCATTCCATCGAACTATCCAGCAGGCGGAGCCGCCCAAGAAGTTCACACCACCAAGCTTCACGGTCTACGACGGTGCGTCGGACCCAGTGAACCACATCGCCTATTACACACACAAGATGGCGTGATGGACTTCTGACGACGCCATCATGTGTAAGATGTTCCCCGGGAGCCTCGGGAAGGGCGCGATTAGCTGGTTCCAAAGCTTGGAGGCCGGCTCGATCCGGTCGTGGAGGCAGCTGGCCTCGGCTTTCGCCAAGCGGTACATTGCCAATAGTCGAGAAGCAATCTCATTGGACCCGTTGCTCAGCCTAAGGCAACGCAAGGATGAGGGCCTCCGTCGGTTCACAAACCGTTTTATAAAGTGCTATGCTCAAATCGACGGGTGCGATGAGAAGACCGTTATAGCCACCTTCCGCCGGGCTGTACCAAAGAAGTCCAAGCTCCGAGAAAGCCTGACTCTGCGCCTGCCCTCCACACTCGACGAGCTGCAGGATCGAGTCCATCAATATGCCAAGTTGGAGGATGAAGACGACAGCGATCGGTCCCCTACACCTTCCCGTCAGGCGCGTGGGTCGCCTAGGCCGAACACCGGGAAGCGAAAAAGGGTAGACCAGGGCGTATTCACTACATTCAATATTCCGATCTACCGTATCTTGACTCGGATCCGGAACTTTGAATGGTTCAAGTACCCACCAAAGGGGGATGCGGAGGACAACCAGCACGGGCGTAAGTGGTGCATGTACCACCGAGCTCGGGGGCATATAGACGAGGATTGTGAGCCCCTTAAAGAATACCTCGAGGAGCTAGTAAAGAAAGGACACCTCAAGCAATACGTTAAGACCTCGGATGACGAGGGAACGAGTGCTAAGCAGATCGAGGTAGTCGAGACTATTACGGCTCTCTACAAAGAAGATGATCCGGAATCGCGAAGTCGGTTCCGCATGGAGTGCCACGAGCTAGAGGTGATGCGCGTCCAACATGCCGAGCCGCGCCCCCTACTCGGACCACGCGGACCCGGACTCGTCTTTCGCGACGAGGACCTGGCCACCGTCCAGCACCCGCATAATGACCCGCTTGTCCTGACGGTAGAGCTCGGAGAGGTCAAGATCCACCGCGCCTTGGTGGATTCCGGCAGCTCGGTCGACGTGATGTACTACGACACGCTCAAATCACTCGGAAAATCCAAGAAGGATCTTGAAGAGGTCAATATGCAACTTTCCGGACTCGGTGGATACCCCACTTTTCCACTTGGAGTCCTAAAGGCTCGAGTAAGTCTCGCCGGAAAGGAGCATCACACCGAGTTCGTAGTCGTCGACGTCCCAGGGCCGTACAACTTGATACTCAGGCGACCTTGGATCCATGGCATGGGAGCGGTACCTTCGTCCTTGCACCAAATGGTCCAATTCATGGATAAGGGCGCAATCGTGCGGGTATGGGCCAACCAACTTCAGGCGAGGCTATGCGCGAAAGGAGTCCGGCCCAAGGAGAGGATCGCAGATGGCGACAAAGGGCTCGGGCGAGTGGACATAGTCACCGATGCCGACCAAGGGCACCGTTCGGATCGCCGCGAGCACGACCCCGACCGCCGCGAGCACGGTGAGGACGGCCGCGAGCGCGGCCCACCTCCTGCGGGCGCGGGCGAGACACCGGCGACTTGAGGCCCTGCGCGGACCTAGATAAGTCAGCCGAGACCTAGGATTTCATGTAGTGGGGGCGATACTCTTTTTCCCACGCGGTTTTGATGAGGCCCCCCCTTTAGGTTTTCATTTTTTAGTTTGTCCTTAGTTCATGACATTTCATATTTGAATTTTTAATTGAAGTTTGCATTGTCTTGCATTAGATGGAGTCTTGCACAAAAAAAAATACCAACGTTATGCTATGCGCTAACGGAATAACTTGGCTAAGGAAAACACCCTATGAAGGCCCTACGATACGAATGCGTAGGAGTTGCACGGATCCCGTATTTGAAGAATACGGATGTACGAATATACGAATATACGAATATACGATTGTACGAATGTACGAATATATGAATATACGAATAAGAGCACCCTAATCTGCATGGCCACTCACCGCTTAAGCTCCGGTCCCTATACCCGGGATAGCACAGGGTGTACGAGTATATGGGTCCCGGAGGGGGGCATTGTGGGCGGGCAAATTTCCCTATTAATTAGTTAGCATTTAATTTTCTATCTTATTTATTTTGCTATCCATATTTATTATGCTTTATCCTTTATTAGGGTAGTTACTCTAGTTAGGATATTATTTATGGAGGAGAATCTTATCTTCGCCTGAGATAAGGTATTTGGTTGACTTGGGGAGCAAGATATCGCGAAACCCTAGCCCTGGTGGGCCGATCCACCTAGGGGCGCGCGCCCCTCTCCCTCTCGTCCCTCTCCTCTATAAATACACATGTATGCATGTGCCTGGGAAGTTAAGTTCTAAGCTATCGCTCTGCCTGACGCCTTTGATCAACATTGCCCTTACTGACTTAAGCATCGGAGGTGGATTAGGGGTCGCTCGCCCCTTGGTCCATTGTTTTGCAGGTCATTGAAGGGAGAAAGGCTCGTGGAGTGGAAGAACATTGAAGATCATTGAAGAAGGAATTGAGACTTGTACACTGACATATTTTGTGTACTAACCACTGATTTTAATACATTTTTATTTTAAGAATATCTTGATAGCCAAAGTGATATTATTTTATATTGAAAATATCATATCTTAATTATTAAAGTAATAATGTTTTAGATTCGAGACATCATGTTTCAGTTCAAATAAAAAAAGTTCATACTATATAAAATAATATTTATTGAAAGATCACAACTTGTTATAAATGAGGATAAATTTACATTCGATAAAATAATAAACTCTACTATATAATAAAGAGAACCTCATGCCCTCGCAAAAATTTGCATCAAAATATAATAAACTAAATTGATGAATTTTCTTAACCAGATTCCATAAAATTGATTTACAAAATAATCTACACAATGGATTTTTTGAACCAGATTCCATACAATTTATTTAAAAAATAATCTATACTTTATTAAGTCTAGATGTATGGAACTAGTTAAAACAAAATATGATTTGTTAAATATAAAGATAATATTATTTTAATAAAAGTATGATTTTTTCTAGCGCAAATTTAACTAATATCGTTAAACAATATCCATAAACAAATTATGAAATCTTTAAATAGTATCTTTAAACAAAGTTACATGACCTATCAAAAACAATATTATCAAATGATATCTTTATTTGGGATCAAATAGTAATATGTTATCAAAAAAATTGAAAAATTATTCTAATAATGATTTATAAAAGTAGGTGAATTTTGAATGATTTAAAATATTTTAAAGTATCTAATAATATTTATTAGTTCAAAATCTTATAAATATATTTCAAACATTTAAACTTTGGATCATATACAAATATATCTTTACATACTATATAACTTATTTTAATTAGATATTTATTTAAATAAGTGAACTTTGTATAATAATACTTTTCTTACCAGATTGTCCACCAAATTTATTACAATTGACGATACACGATATAAAGGGTTAAACTAGTATTTATCAAAAGATCAAAATTTCTTGTATAAAAGAGGGACTAATGAATTTTTTTATTATATGTACACGGCATTAATTTTTTATGAAGATTTAAATTCCACATTAAATGGCATATCATTATTAAATAGCTTATATATCAGGTGGAAAATCAGGTTCAATGGCTTATCAATTATCATCATTAATCTATACTACCTATAGTATAAAGCGGAAACAATGTCTTCACAAAAGTTTGTGGCACGTGTCATTTGTATAATAAAATAATTAGCCGGCTCTCCTTCATACAAATTAGATAGTTAGAATCTCATATAATTAATCTTATCCCGTAAAAATTGCTTAAAAATTATGAATTATCTCTTAACAGAATTAGTTGTAATCTTTCGATAAATATTAATAAAACGTGATATTTATCGTAAAGTAATTTTTGAACAAATCCAACTTATTTATATTATAAGTTGATTTACTATTGGTAAAAAAGCACTAATCACAATACAAAGATAAATATATATGATCCGATAATTTTAACGTGATCATTAGCGTCATATACCTATATTAAATTGAGTTTATAATCACATTATCCGTACATATTACTGGGGTTAAACTAGTTAACTTTTAAAAGTTATCACAAATTAAATTATTCTCATTATTATTGCAATGTAAGGCTTCTCTGGATAGATTGATTTCACCATCAGAGTCAATGCATAGATGAAAAAAAAACTTTGTTAGCGTAAGCAGGACGGTGAGCTGGTTAATGGAGTACATGTTTGTACAGTAATTAATTACTCCCTCGGTCCCGTTTCTCATTTTCAGTTTAGTTGTTCTCTTTTCTTCTCTCCATTTCCAATTTTTTCCATTTTAGAAAGGTTTACTTTACCATACTATTTTCACTAAATACTCTAAATTACTTATTTTATTGAAAAACATTGGTAAATATTCTATTTTGGAACATTTGTGAGGTAACTAGGCTATACATAAAAAAAAAAAACTAATTAGACACTTTTCCGAAAATACCCGTGGTCCAAAAAACAATTTACACGCGTGTCACCGTGTCCCACCTGAAAACCTGTCAACGGAAATATATCCTGTCATACAAATATCCTGTCACTGGAAATCCTAAAAAAATCATCACCATATACAAACAAGCAATTAAACATGTCATCACGTACAAAAAACTTATTATCGAAAATTATAATTGAGCCTATGCGGGATTTGAACCCACATTATCGTTCATTAAGCACGTTGCTCTACCATTTGAGCTAATAGGCCATGAGTAACATTAATATATAAACATATTAACCACAACCTGTAAACAAAAAAACTTGTAATCGATAAAACCCATAAACACAGAACCTATCATCGACAAAACCCATAAACACAAAACTTGTCACCGATAAAACTCATAAACAAAAAAACTTGTCATCGATAAAACCCATAAACACAAAACATGTCATCGACAAAACCCATAAACACAAAAACTTGTCATCGATGAAACCCATAAACAAAAAAACTTGTCATCGATAAAACTCATAAACATAGAACATGTCATCGACAAAACCCATAAACACAAAAACTTGTCATCAACGAAACTCATACACAAAACTTGAACGAAATCATCCCAAAACATCAATCAACCATCTAATTCACATCACAAATTTAAGAAACAAATAGAAACTCGAACAAAATCGCTTCAAAATATTGAAATCTAGAAATTTCACATTTAGATCTAGAAATTCCAGATCTAGATCTAGAATTTTCATATCAAGATCTAAAAAATCTAGATCTAGATCTTTAAACGCGAAAAACCTAAAAACTAAGATCTCATCATCAATTTCAAACTCAAAAAGCATAAAAACCTAAAAATACCGAAATCACAAAAAAAGACGAAGAGATCTGAAGAACAAAAACCTCTAAATGTGGAGAGAATTTAGAGTTGACAGAATTTTAAAACAGAAGGAGAGATGTCGGCTGAGCTTGCGAGAGATCTTCAATGGCGGTTTTCGGCTTCGTGAGGGAGAGAGGATGAGATGAGAGAATGTGAAGAGAGGGAGAGGAGAGAGAGGGAGAAGCAAACAAATGGGGCCTATTTAGTTCCTTTTTGTATGTATACCGACTAGTTAGTTCCTTTTTTTTATAAAGGGGTCCAGTTAGTTTTCAAGTGTGTCAAAAACGGATCTACCACCCCCTTCCCTCTATTTTTTTTATCCCTCTTTCTTCTACTTTTACTACATTATCCTTATCAAATCGTTCAATTTACTCCTTTTTCACCTCCCTCCTGTCCTTTTTACTATATCACCGTCACTAAATCATCCATTCCTCATTAAATCCTTTTAATTATTGTAAAATATATAGAAATGGGAAAAAAGAGAATCTAGTAGAGGGAGTATCTATCGTGCCGGCTATGTAGAAGTATCTAGCGTGCATCCTACACATAAATTTTTATATAATCTCTATTATCCTATTTCTGAATCCTAGCGAGCGTTGTCAGTTCTAATTCTCGATTTTCACTCTCCTCCCCTTCTCAATTCCCTCAAGTGGCAGTTCGTGCAACCCTAACCCGATTTTCAAGCGACACGCACATCCGGAAATTGTTAGGACGAGAACGATGTTCCATCGATGGCCACCAGGCAAGCTCTTTCTTCGTCGATCACGAAATTCACCATGACCTCCGTAATTTTAGTTCAAAAATTAATTCATATGCACTAGCTACACTTTAGTATCTCTAAAAAGTATACTTTCTTTCCTTGAAATTGATGAAATTTAGTTGATTTTTATCAATTCCAAGACAAAAAAAAATATGGTTTTATGTTAAAAGTACTTTTTAGTATCGAGTATAACAAGCCCCTACTACCAAGGAGTTGCACGTTAATTCCTGCCCTTGAGTTGTGATGAAATTGGTAGTTTGTAAATTTTATTCCAATGGCTATCTAATCTTGGGATTAATCTTGTGGCATATTATTTGTTAGTTTCCGGTTTTTCACTCCATTTGGAGGAGCTTTGGGTGTGGGATGTTGATCTTGGATTAATGTAGCATATTTATATTCATCAAAAGATGGTTATAAATGAAAATAATATATGTTTGGACATGTTACAGATTATATCTGTAAGATTCGAATTGCACTAGAACAAGGATATGTAAGGATCAATGTAAAAACAACAATCCTCAATTATCACCTAGATTAACCAACTATGAGTCAATCGAGAGAGTTTGATTACAAGGAATTGAAAAGAGTTTGTGAAACAGAATGAATGAGAGCTTCTAATGGAAATCATCTCTTATACAATTGAAAGCACGTGCACAAAACGAAAATACTAACAAAATCTTAATGACTTGGCACATGATTAACATGTGTTGCCTAGCTCATGAATTATCTGTAACAAATCTTCCCCCCGGAAGAACCCTGTTCTCAAGGTTTGAAAGTAGGATATTTCTTCAATAAATCGTAGAAAAACTCTCAAGTGCAGTCTTCACTTGGCTTCCACTTCACTAAAACCTTTGTTGATGCCTTCCCATTTCTATTCACCATCTTTCTTTCTAAAATCAATTCAGGCTCTTTAGCACATATTTCAGGTAGAATTGAAGGTAGAGGGGTTGATGTTGTAGCATCTCTAAAATTTCAACTCTTGATAGTGCATCTGCTACAAGATTTTCTTTGCCCTCCTTGTATTGGATGTCATAATCGATATCCAACAACTTAGGCAAGCATTTTTGTTGGAATGGAGTGTTGAGTCTTTGCACAAGAAGATATTTCAAACTTCGTTGAACTGTTTTAATGGGGAAGTGAGCACTTAACAAATAATGCCTCCATTTCTGAACTGCAAAAATCATTGTCAACAATTCTTTCTCATATACTGACAAATTCAATTGCATACCCTTGAGATGTTTACTGATGTAAGCAATTGGGTGGCCGTTTTGCATGAGTACAACTCCCATACCATACCCGCAAGCAACTGTTTCTACTACAAAGCTGTCTTTGAAGTCTGGTAGAGCGAAAATAGCCTTTACAAATCTTCTATAATATCCTAATAAACCCAAAAATCCTCTTAACGTTTTAGGAATTGGCCAGTTCTAAACCGCTTCCACTTTCTTAGGGTGTGTTGAAACTCCTTGATTTGATATATAATGACCTAAGTACTCAACCCTTTGCACAACAAACTCACACTTACTTCTTTTAGCAAACAACTGGTTTTCCCTTAAAGTTTGGAAAACTACCCTCAAATGCTAAGTGTGTTCAGTCAAACTCGAGTTGTAAATCACGATGTCATCAAAGAAGATCAACACAAATTTTCTCAAACACTCTCTAAAAACAGTCAATCCGAATGTATGGCATGACTAAGTACTCATAATGTCCATTATGAGCCCTGTTCTTGGATTAATCTTCCTCCTAATTCATCCATCAAGTCCTCAATTAGAGGGATATGGAATCTATCTTTCACAGTAGATGAATTTAATTCTCTATAATCCACACATAGTCACCATTATAGATACCTCTGGTTCACTTGATTTGCGCCCTCTTTTATAGTGATTCTATGATTATGCCCTTCTCTAAATAAGCTAGCCAATAGGGGTGGGAAACTTCCCAATTGTATACCACACATTAGAGGTCATGACTTTCCAATGTGGGAAATCCCCCCATAAGGACTTCCTACAACAAAGCACCCCCCACTGTGTGCCGACGTCCAGGCCCGGCTCAAATGGGGGGCGATGGAGGGCGGTCGCCTAGGGCCCCCAAATTATAGAGGCCCCCATGTTGAAAATTAGTAGTAGTATAATTAGGCCCATTCGGATTAAAAAAATGGCCATAAAATTCTAAAAGGGCCCATTATCAATCTGATAAGGGAAATAAAGAAAAAAATGTGAAAAAAAAAATTAAATCAGATGATACACTTTCCTTTTCAACAAGTCGCGTCTCTTCGTTTTGCTCCATCAATGCCAATCTGCCCCGATTCTCTCAATCACACCATTAATCTACAATGGTGAGTTTCAAAAAACTTTCTCATATATACATGTAATTCCAATTTCAATTCTACACATTCTTCTTCACTTCTTCTTTAACGTCTATATACTGATTTCACAATTTTCACAAAGCTCAAGTTGCAGGAAGGAAGCCCACTGCCCACTGCCCACCGGCAGTCCGGCACCAGGCCACCACTTCCCCGCCGCCCGCCGGCGAAAGCTTCGGTGGCTCTGCAGACTGACAAGGCGACGACTCGGTGGATTACAGGATTGGAACTTGGAACTGATTTGGTGAGTCCACTGGCACTAATTCGTCCCTCTCCAAACTCCAATTTTAGTCCAAAAAAAAAACAATTTGATAGCTAGTAGCAGCACATCAGCAATTAGCATTTTTCTATCATTGTAGAGCATAGAATACAGTTTTGTTTTTTTTTTTTTTTTTTTTTTTTTGAAAAGGTAAGGATTAGGAAATTCCCTCAAGGGGGACGTCCTAGAGCGTCCTTTCGGACGAGAACTTGAAGTTCTGGAAGATTCGCAATGTCATCAGTAGGGAGGCTATGGCCCATTTTAGCAATTTTATCGGCCACAGCATTACACACTCTACTTACGTGATTAATTCGAACAGTCTCGAACCATCTTAACGAGACTAGGATGTCTGCAATTATTATTTCAATATCCCATGGGCTTTGTCCTTCTTTGTTAACTGCCTTGATTACTTCAAGATTATCACCTTCTATTTCTAATTTTCTTATTCCCAGTTCTTTGGCTAGTTTGATCCCATCTCTCAATGCCATTGTTTCAATCTTAGGTACTGAAATATTTCCATATTGATTAGATCTAATTTGTAGCACTTTTGCATTCGGATCACGGATCACTACACCAGTAGCTGATGACCCGTTAGATAACTTAGATCCGTCAAAGTTTAACTTGACGAACCCTGGGCTTGGTTTTTGCCAAGTGGCCTCTTTCCTACAATAATTATGTCTCATCGGTCGTGTTTGTAATTGATCATCTTCTTGTTCTGTCCAGTTTTTTGCTTTTTCCCAACTATGCATTTGTAGTTTTATGAATTGAAATAGATCAGTTATTAAATCATTATCTGATTGTTGGAATACAAGCTTATTTCGTTGGTACCAGATTCCCCACCACGAAAATGCTAGTTCCGCAAAATCTTTTGTTCCAATTGTTTGACCAATTTCAGAAATGATTTGTCTTGGCGTTTTATTTGATGAGTTGTAGCTCTGTAGGGCACGGGCAATTCGTGGATTGATTTTTTGGATTATGTTGCGGGTGTGAACACACCTAACAAGAAGGTGTTCTACATCCTCTTGAGGACAGTTGCACATAAGGCATCCATCTGGCACTACAACATTCTTTCCCCTCAGGTTGGCTTTTGTTGGAAGGCCGTTGTTGTCGATTTTCCATAAAAAATTTTTAACTTTCGGAGACGTATCTAGTTTCCATATCCATGAATTCGGTGTGCGGTTGTAATTTGTAATTTTGGTGATATGATCAACTGCTGAAGAGGTTGTGAACCAACCATGCTTACTAGGTGCCCAATATAATCGGTCTGTGATGGCATTTTCAGATATGGGGATATTGACTATTTGTTCGACTTTCTCGATCGGTAGATGTTGTCTTAGTTCATCAGTTTTCCATTTGCCTGCTCCTGAGATATATGCATAGGCTGTACAATTCTTGTCTATTTCATGAGGCCTAAGAGCATACTTTTCCAGTGGTTGATTTCCCACCCATCGATCTGTCCAGAACTTAATCGTCTTACCATCACCTATTTGCCAAATAAGTCCCTGTTCAAAGTCATTCCTCAATTTTATTAGTTTTTTCCATTGCCATGAGGTGTTGGATTTTATCTTGTATGAAAAGAGACTTTCTTGTTTGAGGTATTTTTCCTTAATTATTTGTACCCAAATATTGCATGGTTCTGCTATAATTTTCCACAATAATTTCATTTGGAGTGCTTTATTCATGTGTTCTGCTTTTCTTAGACCTAAACCTCCATAGGCTTTAGGTTTACATATTCTATCCCATCCTATGAGAGGTCTATAGTTTTCACCTTTGTTCCAGAAAAAATTCCTATTTAGTCTATCGAGCTCTTCATGGACGTTAGAGGGTAGCATAAAGCTTTGCATTATATAATTCGGTTTAGAGGACAGGTTTGATCGGATGAGGATTGTGCGCCCTTCTTGTGACAATGTATTTGCTTTCCATTTTGTCAACTGAGCCTTCGATTTTCCAATTACGTCGCTAAAGGTTTCCTTGTTCACTTTCCCATTAATGATCGGGCATCCTAGATACTTTTCTATGTTTGTCATGGTAGGGATGCTTAGAACTTGTTGGATTTGCTGTTTTTGGTGGTTAGAAACCAATTTCGAAGTTTGGAAGGCAGATTTGTGATAGTTCACTTTTTGTCCAGAAATGGCACAATAATCACTAACAATACTTTTGACTACTTCACAAGCATTGTGGGTGGCTCTAGCGAAAATAACGATATCATCTGCAAAAGATAGGAAGGGGATTTTGGGTCCAGCTCTTGTTAAGATAGAATACAGTTTTGTTTGTATCTGCCTAGTTAAATGCTTTGTTGATTTTTATTTATTTTTCATCAGTCTTTGTTGATTTATATCTACCTTGTTGGTTAGTGTACAAGGTAGATATAAATCAACAAAGACTTAGATAATTTTTTTTTTGTATCTGTTGATTTATTTTTCATCAGCATAGAATACGTATAGCTACGCCTATGATGATCTTAAAGCTGTAATTAATTTTTGAAATTTTTTGGCTGTTAGGCTGTTTGTTTGGTAAGCAATTCTTGCATGCTCACACCCACAAGTGCAAATTGAATAGAAGACAAAGCAATTAGCATTTACAAACTCGGTGGATTACAAGATTAGTTAGGTGCAAATTGCAATTTGCAAATTGGGTTTTGTATAGTCGTCAGTTGGTTTGACACTTTGGATTGGAAGGTGCTAGTTTTTCACTTATATTTGATAATTTGGATTGAAAAATATATTTGATATCAAGTGTACTCTTAGACAATTTTTTTTGACATTAATTGAAAACTATTTCCTTACTATGTAAAGGGCCCCAAAATTTTGTCTCGCCCTAAGGCCCCTTAAATGATTGAGACGGCCCTGCCGACGTCCTCGGCGACACTGTTACATGAATCTAGGCACCAGGGTCTGCACCAGGTGCCCTAGCCTCGGTCGGCCCTTAATTCACCGAGGTCGGTCCGCACTAGGTGCCGACTACCCACCACCCTTGTAACTATCTTTGGGAAGGCCGGTCCTAGCTTTGATACCAATGTTATAAATTAAACTTGTAAGAATCGAATTGCACTAGAACAACGATATTTAAGGATCAATGTAACAACAATAATCCTCAATTATGAATCCTCACAAATTAACCAGCTATGAGTCACCCAAGAGATTTTGATTAGAAGGAATTGAAAAGTGTTTGCGAAACATAATGAACGAGAGCTTCTAACGGAAAACATCTTTTATATAATTGAAAGCACGTGCACAACACAAAAATACTACGGAGTAACAAAATTTTAATGACTTTGGCACGTGATTAACACCCCCGCCGCCTAACTCATGAATTATCATTAGGAGGACATGTAGCATATCTAGAAACTAGAAAATCATACTCAGCACTGCAGCGGGGTAGAAACAAATGGACGGATCAGATGAATGTCAACAAGTCAGTCAAACTCAGGAGAGTCCTCAGCCATAGATCATCAGAAGTCCTCCCGAATAGCTTTATTTGTTCCTCGACCGGCATACCGAGTTGACCGGTCAGCTATTCATTCCCGCCCTCCGCGTGAGGACGTGCCGCCTGTTCTGACTCTGGAATGCGGCCCACTTAAAGGCCCATGGGTTAAAAGGTAGGCCCATGATAATTTGGATCGGCATCAATAGCCCACGATAGCCACTTCAAAGTTAAAACGCCTTTTTCTCCAATCTTTTTATTTTTTATTTTTAGTTTCTCTCTCTATTTTCTGAGGAAGAATTTCGATTTCAAAGAAGAGGGGCGACTACAACGATGAGATGCTAGTTTCACATATTTTAAGAGTTTCAAAAGTAAACTCGTCGTTATACAGATCATGGAGAACAAAACCTTAGGTATTTTACTATTTTTATACCCACCGATCAAACACATTGCATGCACCTCAATAGCCCTTAGCTATGTATAGATTATAAATACATGCACATGACTACGTACGTGAAGGATTAAATGATGATTATGAAAGGTCATACGGGCAGGTATACGTCCTCTCCGTGACACGAGTGATTATGATTTAGATTTTAGGTATACATAATTAAGTTACCTTCTAGAAGACTAGAATTGGATAATTAACTATCACGTTTCGTCATGTGAGTTTTAACTACGGACTGACGTCCAACGCATGTACACTACAACTACGTTTTTGAATAGTCGTATATATGAGAGGCTTAGCTAGCTACATGTATATATATAGCATTTATATGAATCTTTAATTCATTTCAGTCACATCATAATTAGTGGTTGCAGGTTGTATTGTTTGGATGGGTTTTGGTTTTGGGTAGGTTTACCAATAAGACCGCCATGCATGAAATGAAAATTAGTGGGTGAATCGGTCAATGGTTCAATTCCCCCACTTTGCACTGACTTGAAGGCACTCATTCAATGACATACTCGTATGATCATGTATGGGGAACGTGGCACATGAAACCCTTATACCTACTTTTTTGCTCGCATTAGTTGATGAACATTTGGGCATGAAAATTTGGGTGAAAATCGTTCTATTTATTTCGGAGTACGTACTAGGAATGATAAATTAGGTGAAAAATCGTTACATTTATATTATCATGCACTGTCATCGTACGTACACTTGCTAATGAAAAATCCATTACTGACTCCAAGTTGATCTTGTTTCATACTATACTTACACACATTTAGGCTGTCAATTCGAACATGAAATATGTTATTCCTTTGTTATTAATGTATCGATCAGTTGAGCTATTTATTTCAAAGAACAAGTTTATTGACTTTTATAGTTCTGTGACCATATTTAGTTTTGGTGCCATGTGCAAGTACATGTCATACAAATGTCGCAAACCGCCCTACATACATGTATAGAACCAAAAAGGTGATTGGTAGGTTAAGAGATCTTATTTATGAATCTGTGATTATATCTAACTTCAACTTTAATAGCGTTCATAAGTCTATTCTATTTATTTTGGGCAGAATACATACGGAGGCCCCTGTACTTGTACAAAATGTGCAAACGGGCCCCCGTACTTTTTTTTGTTCTATTAAGCACCTATACTTATCCAATTTTGTTCTATTGAGTACTTGTGTCCCAATTAGTGTCCGCGTGCATTTTACGCCCTCTGTTTAATTGTCATGTAATGACCATGTAACACAATTGTTGCCATGTAATGTCTATGTAATGCAAATTCAAGCCACGTAACACTGTGTAATGCAACGAAACACCGTAAAACACCACAATCAATTTTGTTTTAATTTTTTGTTTACGGTGTTTCGTGGCATTATAAAGTGTTACATGGCTTGAATTTACATTATGTGGACATTAAATGGCAAAAATCGTGTTACGTGGTCATTACATGACAATTAAACAGAGCGCGTAAAATGCACACGAACACTAATTGAGACACAAGTGTTCAATAGAACAAAATTGGATAAGTACAGGTGCTCAATAGAACAAAAAAAAGTACGGGGGCCTTCGTATGTATTTTGCCATTTATTTTGGTCGAATAAGTCTATTCTATTTTATACTGTATTGATTATGGGCTAGAAAAATAAATTATTTTTCATGGCCCACTAGTCTCTTTCCCTCCCTTTATCCCTCTCTCACTGTAGCCTGTATATACAAACGAGGGTGTTGGGGAGAAACAACGAGAAGCCTTCTACATTTCTCTTCAGTGCTCTATCAAATTAAACAGGTGAAACTCAAAATGGGTTTTTTTGGAAAACAAAGAGTGATTTACAATCCAATTGAAGAGGTTGAAATTGGGCATCTTAGTGATCAGCTCTACATCAGCCCTCTCGTCAAAGGTTTGAAATTACAACTCATTCGCCTGTTCTGCTTTCTGGGTTTCAATTGAATTGATCTGGGTTTCATAGTTTCATGCAAAATCCGAATCTGATTTGTAGTAGTTTTGCATGCTTCTTACTTCAATTTCCGATAGATTGCTATAGGTATACCGTATACTGGTTATTTTGAGCTCAGTTGAGGAAATTGATTTTTCATTAAAAGCTTGATAAAATTGGTTTTGTATTCATTTATTCACTGATAATAATTGGTTGTTGTTGTTGTTGTTGTTGTATGTTCCTAGCTCCTCGGATGACTGGCTTTGTAGTCAGACTTTTTGTATGGATTTTGGAGTGTAGGATCATTGGCACAGTTCTCTTGCACATACTGAAGAAGAATAACTTGATCTTCAAGGTAGATGTTTTGCATGATAGATGAATACTTCACAGTAATAGAAGTCAACATGATTTCTGCTTCTTTTGTGGTGTGAATCGTGTGATCATGAAAAGCTTGTAACAAGTCCATATGTTTTATCTGCAGCTTGTTTCAGATGCAGAGATACAAGAGCCACCTGTATATGTTCCATTGAATCCTTACAAAGGTTTATCCCATGTCTAAATATCAGTACAAGCCATGTAGTTGCTTTCAAACAGTGACATCCAGCCTTTTGAATATTGCTTGTGTATGTTGATTGAAATGAGACATTAAACTGTTGTAGATGTCAAAGAGCAAGGAGTTAAATGTGTTGAATCCAATCTCATGCCGTATGAACGAGTTTGCGAGGCTCTTGAATGTTTGCCTTATTCTTCGGACAACGTCTTGAGCGACATGATGCCAAGTTTCAAGCGTTGGAAAATTTTGGATTACTCAAAAGCTTATAAATCTGGTCGCTTAACTCCTCTAAAGGTTGTTTGATCTTCTTGCTTTTATATGTTTTCTATTCAAGTTTTAGATTTCTCTCTTAAATGCCAAACTTTAATGAATTCATGATCAAGTTGAAGCTCTGCAGAACTATAGTTGCTTTCATTACCTTGTACTTTTTGCAAGATTTTTCTAATGGAGTTATGGTTGGCATTATTTGTTGCAGGTTGCAGAGCGTTTTATTGCAGCAGTCGAAAGATCTTCTGATTCAAAATGCAACATGGCATTCTTCATCAACTATGACAAAAATGACATTCTTCAACAAGCCGCTGAGTCTACTCTTCGGTATGAACGAGGTGGGCTACGGTTTCAGAGGAATTCTTGAGTTTACAACATCTTTTTTTGGTCATATTATATACTACATTGCGTCAATTGTCAATCTCTGTACTAATCTCACAGTTCATAACAACTTCATTCTAAGGTCTGATGTATTTTCTTTTTGTTCTATTACAGGAAAGCCAATCTCCGTTCTGGATGGAGTCCCTGTGGCCATCAAAGATGAAATAGACTGTACTCCTTATCCGACCACCGGTAATTTGTCATAAGATCATAGAACTTCATATGGATTTACAGTTGTGTGATGTAAATTCTTACAAGAAACTTATGATATAATGTTGCAGGTGGTACAAAATGGCTGCACATAAGTAGGCCTTGCACCGATGACGCGTGTTGTGTAAAGCGTCTTAGAATGTGTGGAGCTTTACTAGTTGGGAAGGCGAACATGCATGAGCTTGGTGCTGGGACTAGTGGCATAAATCCTCACTATGGGTATTTTTTTCCAGCAACTGCAATATATTTGTTGCTCTCTAATATGACCAATGTGTTTGTCAGAAATTGATTTTTTTTTCCAATTTGATGTATAGGGCCACTAGAAATCCATATAACACAAGAAGGATCACGGGTGGGTCATCCAGCGGATCTGCATCAGTTGTATGTGCAGGATTGTGCCCTGTCACCCTTGGCGTCGACGGGGGAGGTGAGTCGTCTATAGGCGTTCTGCTCTTAGATCTAAACATGAAAGATGTGTCATTTGGAACTAGGCGAGTCCTTTAATTATTAAATGCTTGTATTGTTAGGATCTGTTCGGATGCCTGCAGCATTGTGTGGCGTCGTTGGTCTGAAGCCGACCTTCGGCCGTGTGCCTCACTCTGGGTAAATGATATTTCAAATGTAGTAAAACATTGTCATTTTTTTTTGTAGTGAGCGTATCATTTATTGTGGAGAATTGCTATCCCACATCGGAAACAAAGAAAGAAACTGCCTAGTATATAAACCCTTGGGTTACTCCCCCTATTGCCAATTAGTTTTAGGGTGGAACCTCATGTGCTTATGTGTCGGGCTTACCGCGCATATGCGCACGAACCGACGTGTGAACCCCCCACGTCATGTATGGCCCACCGAGATTTAACATGGTATTGATACCGGGTTTGGTCTTGGGCCCATTATCTACCTTACTATCTACCTGGGTTGGACTTAGCCAGTTTGCTATCCGTCCGTTATCTACCTACTGTGTGCAAGCTGCCTTTCCCAGCTGCACCGTTATCTACCTATCAAAGTCCAAGTGTCAACTGCCGTACCCAGTTGCACTTGAGGGGGCGTGTGGAGAATTGCTATCCCACATCGGAAACAAAGAAAGAAACTGCCTAGTATATAAACCCTTGGGTTACTCCCCCTATTGTCAATTGGTTTTAGGGTGGAACCCCATGGGCTTATATGTTAGGCCCATACACACATGTGTGGTCGTACCGACACGTCCCATTTTACCTTTCTACCGGGCCCACGGACTTTCTTCATTTATCTATCATTTCGATTTGAGGAATCAAATGATTGACAGAAATATGAACTTGTTATTGCTGCCAGAGTTCTTCCTCTGAATTGGACGGTTGGATCAGTCGGAATTCTATCCGGTACAGTTGAGGATGCACTACTAGTGTTAGTGTCTTTCTATCATCTACAACAGTTTCATGTTCTTTTTATAGCATTGTAATTTTACTTACTAGCATACAACTTTTCCTTCCAGTTATGCAGCCATAAGCGGCGAAGAACTGCCGAACCATTCCGATATTTCAGTGGTAATATATTTTTGAATTTGTCTTTCAATCCTTACTATATAAAAATTGTTGATTTGGTGTGCTCTATGCCTGTTCACAGCCTAAACTAAACCTGCCACTGCTTAATCCAGCAGCTTTCCACACTAAGATTAAGTTAGTGAAGTATAATCAGGTTTGTCAATTGCCAAGCAAGTAACATACATTTGAAAAGCTAACAACATTAATAATGCTAACTTCTAAACTTGTGATGCTGATGTTTGCTTCATTTGCCATTACAGTGGTTTAGTGACTGCAGTAAAAATATCAATCTATGCTGTTCCAATGCACTGGTTAAACTTCACAAACATTATGGATGGGAGGTACATTTAACATTAACACCTTATCTACTTTAGTAAATGCTGGAAAAGCTTGGTGGTAGTTTATGGCTGACATGGAACTGTTATATCTTCATAAGACCCTAGAGATGACAGTGCCCGATATAGAAACAATGCGGTTGGCACATTACATAACAATTGGAGCCGAATGTACTACTTCCCTTGACGGTCTTCTAGAAAAACGGTACATTTGCTAACACCACTCAAATGGATTAGTTGATGTTTGCATTCTTGATCAATCTCATGCTAACATTGTTGTCAACAGAAATGTCGCGCAACTTGGTGGTGATACTCGAGTAGCACTTTCGATTTATGGCTCCTTTTCCAGCAAGGATTATATCAAGGCCCAGAAAATCAGGCAATTCTTCTTGTGAAGAACATTGAGTTTTGTACAAGTCCACATACACCCTATGCTTAACTGTATAACGCTTGTAGGAATCGAGAAATGCAATTTCACAAGAAGATATTTTCTCAAGCTGACTTCATTGTCACTCCAACCACCGGGTAAAAAAACCTGTGTTCGTTTTTTTTTTCACAGCTTCAAAACTCATTATTTGCTTCCTGTGGATTAATTTTCATGAATTTTGTCAGAGTAACTGCTTACGAGCTCAAGGACGACGCTTTGGCTAGTGGTGAACTTGACTATATCAATGGAGGTAACACTTGAGAACAGCTAAACAGGCTTAGTCTTGGAAATGCAATACCTTTCTTATGTTTGTATTTTGTATCTCAGCTGCACTTGTGAGATATGTGATCTCAGGCAATTTCCTCGGTTTGCCTGCTATAACCATACCGGTACGATTATTTCGTATGTTTAGTATCCCCTCTATCTCGAACCTTCTAATTTCACTCGACTCTATCACAGGTTGGATACGACCAAGACGGATTGCCAATTGGGCTTCAGCTAATAGGGAAGCCATGGTCCGAAGCCGCACTACTACAAGCCGCTTTCGCTGTGCAGGTAAGAGGATCTTGTCTACGTTACTACATACATTTTCAATCACATCATCATGCACTCTTTTTCGGTATCACCACAATGCCTGCCAAAACTATGGTTAAAAACTATTTGTGTGCTTCTTTTCAGGCATTGTGTATTTCAGAGTACAAGAAGCCTCAGGTGTTCTATGATCTGCTCGCTTAAGCTTTGGTGTGCTGAGATTAAGTTCCTCAAGTCTAGGTGATTAATGCTCAAAGTTGATTGGTTTAGGCACCATTTATATGAATGGCTAAGATGGGGGACATTCTATGTTAAAAGTGTGACAATCAAATGTTCTGGATATGGTTTGCATGTGCAATGGATATTCAGACTTGGCTGTTTCATTTGTTATTTTAGATACATGTCAAAACAGAGAAGATTAATTGATGCAAACTGTTATGGAACGATGATCTAACGTAAATAGATGGGAGAAGCTTAAAAAACATAAAAAGAAAAGAGGTCCTACCGGGAGTCGAGCCCAGGTCGCTGGATTCAAAGTCCAGAGTGCTAACCACTACACCATAGAACCGCTTGTTGTACGTATTTCGCCACTAAGCATAATATAAGAGAGATGATAAAAGAAAAAAGAAAATTTAGCTACCTTAAATGTCAAGGGAAATTGTGGAGAGCGCATGCTATGGAACTTGATCTGTGTACTTAGTATGCTGATAATGATAGCCATGGAATGTGATTTGATAGTTGTTAAGCAGGAAATTGAAGTGGTGATAATGAATCGGGAGTGAGCGTGGTGCAAGTAAAGACAATCTGGATGATGCTAATCATCATCATCATAATTCAACGTGTATGCTGCATTATTAGTGTGGGCCGTGATCATTGATTTAAATCAAGGGATAACTTTATTAAATGGCCGATATATTATTAGAGAGTTAGCAATCGGTTGAATAAAAATATACATTTACTTTATATAAAATGAACAAACATATAGTTCTTATGTATGGAAGTTGACATCCTTAAATGAAAAAAGAAAACGTTGACATTCTTGAAGGAATTTCACACAAGTAGTCTTGATGAGGGCTTTCTGGGTTTGTGTACAAGTCCACATAACTGGTGATTTCGTACGTAGGAGGCGGAAAATGCAAGGAAAATGAAGTTCAAGTGTAAACACACAAAAGTCAAGTTTATTCATACAAAAGTATTGAAGTTTGAAATTTACTTTTTATTTTAATTTCCTATAGTAGTACAAACTTGGGAAATTAATAGTGAGTAGATCACTTGCATCTTGCCACGTTTAAAAAACAAGAAATCTTGAACTTAAAGTTTGTTTTAATCATTTCTAATTTGATTATGATTGTCATCATTATCGCCTACATTAAAATCTCAGTTCATTATTATTTGAAATGACAAGCATATGTTTCACTTTGTGATTAACCCTTCCTAGTGTTGCATTATTAACTAGAAATTCTGCTTATTTTCATTTGAAGGCGAACGGGAGGCAGAAACGAAATAAGGTGAGGAGGTTGGTTGATGGGGACGGCATGGTGTGGAGGAGCAGGGCTGGGAAAACGAAGGTTGCTATGGACTATTTCAATGAGTTGTTCAAATCGGGACTCAACGCACTATCTAACACGGCTCCTCAAGGAATCTCGCCTTTCGTATCGGTCGAGGACAACCTAGAGCTGCTTCGTCCCTTTACGGGTGAGGAGGTTCGTAGTGCTCTTTTCTCTATGCATCCTACCAAATCACCTGGCCCGGATGGCATGCTTGCTCTCTTTTTCCAGCATCATTGGGATATTATAGGGGGTGATGTTATTAGTTTTTGCCTGAACATCCTTCATGGTGAACCGTTGCCTGATTCTCTAAATCACACTTATATATCCTTAATCCCAAAAACTAAAGACCCGTCCCGTATGCAAGATCTTCGGCCTATTAGCTTGTGCAATGTGCTTTATAAAATTATCTCAAAGACCCTTGCTAACCGGTTGAAGGTTTTGTTGCATAAGATTGTGTCCCCTTCTCAGAGTGCTTTCATCCCAGGGAGGCTGATTACAGATAATGTGTTGACGGCGTTCGAGATTTTCCATTTTATGAAGAAGAAGAAAGCTGGAAGGAGGGGTTTCTTGGCGTTGAAATTGGACATGGCGAAAGCCTACGATCGTGTGGAGTGGAATTTCCTGGAACGGTGTATGCAACAGTTTGGTTTTGATGCCCGGTGGACAGATTTGATCATGAGATGTGTGCGTTCGGTGTCTTTCTCTGTTTTGATGGATGGATCGCCTTCCCCTGTGTTTAGACCGGAGCGTGGTATACGACAGGGTGATCCACTCTCGCCGTACCTTTTCTTGCTGTGTGCTGAAGGTTTAGCTGGCTTGATTCGGGAAAGTGAGAGAGCTGGCCGTCTTCATGGGGTTCGGATTGCCCGCACTGCCCCATCCGTTTCTCACTTGTTTTTTGCTGATGACAGCGTTCTTTTTGCCCGTGCAACTTGTCAACAGGCCCAAGAAATTGTCAATATTCTCCAAGTGTATGGAGCGGAATCTGGACAACAAGTTAGCCTTGCAAAATCGGAGGTGTCTTTCAGCAGAAATGTGGGTGAGGACCGAAGGCAAGAGATCCAGGGTATTCTCGGTGTCAGGGAGGTTGAGAAACACGACCGTTACCTGGGGCTTCCAACTATGGTTGGGAGATCGAAGTCGGTCATTTTTCAGCAGTGTATTGATAGAGTGAGGAAGAAACTTAAAGGTTGGAAGGAAAGCACCTTGTCTCGAGCAGGGAAAGAGGTTCTTTTGAAGGCTGTTGTTCAGGCTATTCCCTCGTACACTATGTCTTGCTTCCTGATGCCGGTTGAGACTTGTAGGAAGATCGAACAGCTTATGTGTGACTTTTGGTGGGGCACAAATGGCGATAAGAGAAAGGTTCACTGGCTAAGTTGGAAGCGGTTGAGTGTGGCTAAAGAGAGGGGCGGTCTTGGCTTCAGGGACCTCCATCTCTTTAATCAAGCTTTACTTGCCAAGCAAGGCTGGAGATTGCTGCAAACACCTGATTCCCTTAGCGCTCGACTCTTGAAGGCAAGGTACTTCCCGAACTCTTCTTTTTTTGGCGCTACGCTGGGTTTTAGTCCAAGTTACACTTGGCGTAGCATTTTGGAGGGAAGGAAGGTGTTGGAGAGGGGTGTTCGGTGGCAAATCGGGAATGGGAGTTTGGTTAACATCTTTGAAGACAAATGGATTCCGAGGGAGAGTACTTTTAGAGTTCTGACTGCGGTTTCTGGTAACACAAGGGAACGCAAGGTGCTGGAGCTTATTGATTGGTCTTGTAGGTCTTGGAGGGAGGCTGAAGTGAGAGACTTGTTGTGTTCACAGGACGTGGAAGAAGTCTTGAAAATTCATTTGGTGGACGCATCTGTGCAGGATACATTGGTATGGCACTATTCAAAAGATGGTGAGTTCACTGTTCGTTCAGCTTATCATCTTTTGAGGTCGCTACTGGATGAGACAGAAAATACTGGTGACACCTCTGATGCGAGTAGCCGGCGCTCTTTTTGGAAGAAGCTGTGGAAGGTCTCAATTCCGCCACGGATTCGAAACTTTTTGTGGCGTGCTGCTCGGGATGTCCTGCCCTGTAAGACCAATCTGGAGACGAGAAGGGTTGTTGAGGAGAACCGGTGTGCTTGTGGTGACGTCGAATCATGCCTCCATGCACTACTGAATTGCAAATGGGCCAAGATGGTTTGGAAACAGGTTCCGGTGATTAAGGCTACTGGAGAAAGAGTATTTGATTTTGTGTCTTGGGCGGACAGAGTTTTCCATCATCTTACTGAGTCAGAGGTGCAACTGTGGGCTTTTCTTTGTTCGGAAATTTGGAGATGCAGGAATAAACGGGTGTTTGAGGGGGAATCTAGTGAACCTCCTGCAATTTTGGAGCATTGCTTGCGTGCACAGCAGGGGTTTAATGAAGCTGTCCTTAGACCGTCTCTGTCGCCCAGAGCTGCTGAGAGGCCTCGGTGGAACGCTCCGCCAACAGGCACGGTAAAGATCAATTGTGATGCGGCAGTTCGGGAGGGTTCCTGTGCGATTGGAGTTGTTGGCAGGGACTCGATGGGCCAGGTTCTTTTCTTTGGATCGAAGAAGATTCAGTTGGGCACCGATGCTGAGGTTGCGGAGGCTGAAGCGGTTTTGTGGGGCCTCGAATTGGCTAATCAGCAAAGATTTCCTAAAGTCATCCTTGAATCAGATTGTTTGTCTTTAGTCTCCAAGCTGAAGAAGCGAAGCTTTCCTCGGAGCACTGTTGGAAGTGTGATTGCAAAGATTGTTGATCTCAGTAGACTCTTCTCGGATTGTTGCTGGTCTTTTGCTCGCAGGGATGCGAACAAGGCGGCGCACTGGCTAGCGGGTCATGGAGATGGTTTTGTTGCTTTACAAACTGATGTGTTTATTTTTCCTGTTGAGTTGCTTGTTACTGTGTTGAACGATTTTTACGTGGAATGAAAGTTTGATTCCGTTGATAAAAAAAAAAACTATTTGAATTCGTGTATATACTAAAATAAGTATAACATGTTTTGTGTTTGTAGTGAAAACAATTCATCATGAGAGAAAATGAAAATTGTAAATATAAAACTTTTTTTTTGGTTGTAAATATATAACTAATTTTGTACCGATGCATGATGAAGGAACCCAAAATGTGTTAAAGTGGAACAAAATCAAGCTAATAAACCGACATTTAGGTCTCGCATATTTCGCATTTAAACATTACAAATTTTAATATATGACCGTTTGTTTGAATTTAAAAAAGGAAACATCAGTTTGCAAATATAAAAAAGGAAATCGATTATATTCGGTAAGTCACGGCAAACTGGCAAAAGTCTTTTGAAATATTACATTTAATAGGTTCTTTCTCTTGTTCACTTGTTCCTCCTCCCTTTCATTCTCGTTCCCGAGGGTGTAATTTGGTGTGAAATTGCGTCCCCACTCCGAGAAAGAGAGGAAGAACTGTAGCTCCAACAAAATCCAGCTTGTACTTTTACAGGGAGAAGATAGGGAGAGAGAGCAGTGTTCGATCGGAACCTGATATGGTTATCTTCAATCGTTTAGATTCAAACGAAGTCTGGTTAGTACGACGACGATGATGTTCAATCGATTGCGACATATGAGTTTGTGAAATTTGGGGAAGAGGAAGTAGAAACCCTAATTTTTACGCGGAGCTTAATCGGGAGGTGGAGGAGGAAGGAAGAAACCGCGTTGTGTAAAGATTCGGGTTTCGAAGATGGAGAATGGCGAATTGCAAGAAAAGTTCGGCGGTTTAACAATGAACGATGCCAAGGACAATAGCTTGTTTCAGGTTATGAAGGCCGTCGAAGCCGCTGAGGCCACTATCAAACAACAGGTTTTCTCTCTCCCTCGTTCTCTCTTTATCTCTCCATGTAGATTCGTTAGGGGAATGTTAGAATGGTCATAAACAGATCGGTGCTCGAGCGTTGTTATTAATTATTGGATTAATTAGCGGAATCACTAAATTAGGTTAGAGGTGTTATTACGGATAGGATGTTACATGTAATTCAAGGATTAGGAGTCATGTTTATTGTTCTTAGGGTTATTTAAGAACCAAGGTAATTTCTATATTATGGTTTGGTGGCGTGAGTCAGGGGACAATGTAAACGAAGAAGGAACAACAAGGAGTTCAACAGAAAGACGAAGTTGAAGAGTTTCATGTGATGTTTTAATTCTTTTTTACTGATGGATTGACTATAGAAGGATAAGTCTGCCAGAAAGTAAAAGTGCTTAGATTGCTTCTTACATGGGTAAAAGAAGTTTAGGCGCTAGTATGTCAGCTAATTCTGTGGTGCTTCTTAATGCATCCATGTTTTGCTCTTGGACTGTTCAAAAAGAACTTTAATAACTTCATCCCTTTTCTTGAAAGAGGTGATGAAATTAGGTCCCATTTCGATTTGCCTTATTGTTATTTGGCTTGATCTATAATGCTCAATGCAGAGAAGTAATATGATTGCTTAACTTTCTTTCAGGTTGAGGAGAATAATAGATTGAGAACTGAGCATGAACATATGGTAATTCTTTGCACTCTTGACTAAAAGTTTTAGTTTATCAATATGTCGATTCATCTTTCTTTTTTTCGTGGTTCCAATATAATATAGTTAAGCATGTAGGCTAATTTGAATTCCGGTTTAGTGATTCTAGTATAATTTACCTTACTGTTATTGCTTGATTTGTAATGCTCAAGGCATATATTATAACTTTCTTGCAGGCTGAGGAGAACAATAGACTGAGGACAGAGCTTCAGAAAAAAGATCAGCAACCAGAACAGATTGTAAGTGTTTGTACTCTTGGCTAGGAGTTTTAGTATATCTGACAGTGGAGTACTTTTTGATATATACTTCAGCATGCAGGCAACTTTGGTTTCTTATATGATGCCTAATATACTTTTCTGTGCAGAAAGTGGACAGGGCAGTAACTCAGAGGCATCAGTCAGGTGAGCTATATGATGACCAGGGTGGCAGAGCTTTTGGTTCACCTAAGCATACTTCTGCAGCAGATTCTCACATTTCATTTCCCCATAATGTTCCAATACAAAAGTCTGAGGGTCCTGCCAAACTATTTCATGCAGAGATGAACTCTAGAATAACCAGAAAAAATGGGAGCTTAAGTGCACTTCATCACGGACAAATGAATCCAGAAAGTTCTTCCACTTCCTTTTCTCCTCGCAGGTAAAGTTCTATTTTACCAGTCAAGTTTGAAAAAAACTGGTTAAATGAACGACGTCCAACTACAACAGCACAATCTTGTGAACAAGCTTATTATCTAGGCTGCTAAGTGCTAATAGCTTAAATGAGATGACTTAATGGTGAGTATTATATATCAAATAGGAGTTAAACTAGTTTTGCTTACTGTAGTAACAGTGAGATGCTATTTTGTTAATATGAGATGAGGGGAAACTAGTTCAAACAAATTTTTTTATGAAAACAAATTGGACCAGAGAGTAATTTTTCGAAGTGTGATAAAATGTAGATGGGGCTGGTAGAAATAAGAGATATGAGGATTTAAATGAGGTAGTGTGAATCACATGTTAGCTTAGATTTACATAGAACGAGATCAAGAGTTAATGTATATATTTTGAACTGATATGATGGTGGAGCATCTTATAAACTCGGAAAAAAGAAGTCATTTTAATAGTGATGGCAAAGAATGGTTATGGCATACATGATCTTATGATCTCATTTTGTGAAAGGCATCCTATGGACGGAGAATATGAATCCCACACGAATGACCCTGGTCAAGGGATGATGTACGTAACTGAATCAAACAAGTCTAGCAACATTTGGAAGCAGGTAAGGATTTTGGTCTTTGAGAGTGCATTACTTTTTACTTTTTTTTTAATCACTTTTCCTTTTGCCATTTGGAGTTCCATCTAAACTTTACGCTTTCGTAGGAGGCTCTTCAAAAGATTAGAGAGCAAGATCAAGAAATCACGCTGTTGAAGAAGCATCTATCGGAATATTCCATCAGAGTAAGCCATTTATGTTTTGTCTCTTATATCCCACACATCTCAAAGTCTTCTTATTCTCATATCATTGTATGTGCTTGTCTCATATCATTCTTATACCATTTCTATAGGAGGCACAAATACGCAATGAGAAATATGTGTTGGAAAAGCGCATTGCTCAGATGCGATTGGTAACACACTATTCTTTTCCCTCCTTAATTTTCAAGATATTTTCATCTTTCCATTAACTACCTCACAAATAACAGTTTTTTGAGCATGTAAAAGCTAGGTATTAAACGTTGCATGCCTTTTAACATTAGTATGTGAAGTTGATTTAAAATTTTCAATATTACTACCAGGCTTTTGATCAGCAGCAACAGGATCTAGTTGATGCTTCATCAAAAGCTCTTTCTTATAGACAAGATATTATTGAAGAAAATGTTCGCTTGACATATTCATTACAGGTATTATGTCTTCTAATCATATCTTATTGTCTCTATTGCTGTTTCTCTTTCGTCTACGTGGGTAAGAGAAACAAAAACATGTCATTTGAGGTATTTAAGCCAGACTTCATGGTAAAAGATGATGTCCAGAACTACTTGCTTGATTTGAATGAGTATTACGTATAGTTTGTAGTAGATTGATAGAATGCCCAGCTTAGTAAATGTTTTTTACTCCATGTTATTTCAGGATGCACAACAAGAGCGGACAACTTTTGTGTCGTCGTTGCTGCCTCTTCTTGCTGAGTACAATTTGCAGCCACAAGTTCCTGACGCACAATCTATTATCAGTCATGTGAAGGTTAGTATTGGATGACTTCCAATTCTTTTTTGCTTCTTGTACCGAAGTCATGTGTCTTACATATGTTGATGTGATTTCTTAAGTCCTTACAATTTTGATGCCTGTATATTACTTTCTTAGATGCCATTAGCTTTTACGTTTGTATAGTAAAGCATGAGCAGGAATTATTATCATTGCATTCATCTGAAGTAAAGGTCCGATATTTGGATGTCTAAACTGTTGATTGTTGAGGGAGGTAAATGATAGATGTACTGCTCCAGTTGGAAACTAGTTTAATAATGCCACACAGGTTTTTTTAGTTTACCGTGGTTGATATTCCAATCCAGCATCATGCTGTGTACTATTTAAAATCTGTTATCTTCTTGATATGAAGCAGTGGCATGAATCTTGAGTATTCTGTGGCAGACTCAGTTCTTTTTCAAAGTTGCATTTCATGTTTGAGAAGGAACATGACGTTCCATAATCTCTTACTTGCAGGTTTTGTTTAAACATCTTCAGGAGAAACTGATTATTACTGAGGTATTATTCTTGATGACCAGATTATTTAGAATCCCTTAAACTGTAAAGCTTTCATTATGCTTTTCACAGGGCATTTGATCTTTTGAAATTTGAGAATTTTGATTTATCTTACAAGCGTTTGGCTATGTTGTAGGCAAAGTTAAAAGAATCTCAGTACCAGTTGACACCATGGCGCCCTGATGGGAATAACTCGAGTTTGCCTCCACCGTCACCTCAAAATTTCAGTGGTGCAGCACTTACTTCAGTATGGTCATATATCTTATCATTACACTTACTTTATTACATTATGATTCTTTTTCTGAAACTATATAAGTTGTTTCCACCAGAGCAAAATTGGGCTTGAAATTGTGCCTCAGACAACATATCCTTCCCCAAATATAGCAGCTTCAGATGCTCCAATGAGTGCAGATTGGGATAATGAAGGGCAGCTTGGTCTGCAGGCCGGTTCAGGTGGCCGTAATGTTAGAAGTTCAGAGCAAGATGACATGGGGAGGTATTCACCTATTGAAAGCAGGTGAGCCTTGTGAATGGAGACTGCTCTGTGAACTCTGTACAATTTTCAACCGTCTGCTTTAGTTGGTGCGTTCTGTTTTCATTGGTTTCTCTGCTGATTGTATTTTATGCTCATGTGCCACACGAAGCCCTGTGAGTTTGTAGTTGGTGGAGACATTGAATTCTATTTGTATGTTTGCAAAGTGTACAGACCTGATAATTTAGCAACATACTTGTGTTGGCCGGTCTTTCTCCTTCATATTATCTGTAACTTGGGACAGCATTGGTTATATGCTATGGATATTTATAAACCTGATTCTTGACTTAATTGCCCCTTTGATTTCACGCAAAAATGATAATGGCACTTAGTTCACCTTCTTGCTGAAGAAGAGCAATCAACTGATCTTCAATGGTAATTAATGTAGATGTAAAAAAAATCTGGAGGAAGATGGAATCTTCTGGGGCAATTGCTTTTGAATTCTGATTCTATTTGTAGTTGAGTGAACTACGTGCTGCTGTCAGTGATTCCTGCTTTGTATGTTGACCTATGTAAACTGTTTGTACCCAAAGTGCTGTTTGACCTTGCTGCCTTTTCACATATCATAAAGGGAAGATAATCTGCATCTTGCTTCTTTTTATGAAAATAAATAGCTCGGGGTTATTGCTAAATATTATTGCCAGCATACAAGGATACCTCAGAACTTCTAGTACAGTAAAATAAATTACTCCTAGCAAGAGAGGCATAGTGAAACTAGAGTATGAAGGTATGGGTAAGGCTTGTAAAGAATTATGCTCAGGAATTGTAGGCAAGAAAAGGGGCTTACGAGGTAAGTGTTGGGTTTTATTGTCATTCTGGATCTGCATCCCTTCTGCCAAAGGAATGAGAGATCCAGGTAAAAATGTACCCACCACCTTGATTAAATCTCTTCCTTCCTTATTCATGAACCATTTTGCTGAAAGTCCATTCTATGGTCTCAGACCTGCTCCGGTGGTCCATCTTGATTAATTCCAGTGCTCTCTTGAATATCATTGTACCTATAGCCAGTGATATCTGGTTTCTTTCTCATTTCATATATGTATATACATGTTTATATTCTGTTAGCCTAATGTAATTTCATATGGATTATTGTGATAGGCTCGTTGTTCTTTCATTTTTTTAATAAGGAAGTTATTACCTGAAGCCACAGATTTAGCGCCAACTAAGAACCCTTTGAAGTTGGAACGTAGTTCATCCACAGTGTTTTAAGGGCTGAATTATGAAATACTAGTAGTTACAAGTTGTAATTTGAAAGTGTGGCAACAAATCGACTAATAAACTTGCATTATCCATATATGGGAGGTGATATTCTTACAACAGTAGAATTGACTTTTAAACCCTTAAAATGTCTTTTGCTGTGGTAATATCCACCGTTGTGAATAAACTAGAGTTCATACTAGAAAATGATGGTGCTGACTTGTAATACAAGCTTGAATGTTTCATATGTGTGCATCTTCATTCATTTTACACTGCTAATGTCTGGGTATAGGAACTCTGCATACATTGGAGAAACTGGTAACAGGCATGTCAAATTTAAGGAACCTGTCAGTAGCTCTGATATGGATGAATCAGATGCTGATGTACGCCAGAATGATAGAGAGCAATCTGGACAATGGGCTTCAGGAAATCCTCCTTATTCAAATACTGTTGATGAAAATGCATCTATGTATTCCCCACAACTTCAACCAGTGCCTGAAGAACCTTCTTCATCATTCTCTGAAGGTGAGTGAGATCTTATTCCTCTGCTTCAAGAATTTCTGATTCTGGTGTCTCACAGAACACATTCAAAATGCAGCTGCAGATGATGATCCACTTCCTGGAATTCAAGGACTTCAAATATTGGGGGAAGCTTATCCCGGGCACGAACTCCAGGCCTGTGGATACTCCGTCAATGGAACTACTAGTTGTAACTTTGAGGTGATTGAATTTTGAAACGTTCTTTGGACAGTAGTTTTATTAGCAATTTTGCATTGATATTATGATATTATTTCTATTTTTCAGTGGGTACGCCACTTGGAAGATGGATCGGTTAACTATATAGATGGTAATGAAGCATATATTTTTGTGAATTTGTTGTCACATAAGTCATTATTTTTCATTAGATGTTGACTCTTACATAATTTTATTGTCAGGGGCAAAGCAACCAACCTACCTTGTAAATGCTGATGATGTAGACACATACCTCGCTATTGAAGTCCAACCGCTGGACGATAGGAAGAGAAAGGTATGTATTGTGCATATTGTCACTGAATTTCGTTTTCTTGCATAATGTTTAGTTTGGACCTCCTGGGCTTCCACCAATACAAACAAAATTAAGTGCAATTTGTCGATCTTATTCCATTTCTTGTGAATAGCAATCTTTGATGTATTATATATAGCATGCTCATTGCTATTGTCTATATGCCTATGTTGATATTTTCTTACTATGCTTTTTATTCTATTGTATTATTAAAGATAGTTGACACGGATATGCATTATCTGCTCCTTTATGGAGATAACACACCCTCTTCTGTTTTCTGCTGCCAATTTCGCTTGAGAAAATAAGTGAATCAGTCTCAACTGAGCACACATGTTTATGTTCCTTGAAACTTGTTATCTGGCTACCATTTTTAAAGCTGGAATAGTAACTCTCACCACAACTGATACGCAATTTATACACAATTGAGATTTAACTGTTTATCTTACATGTTTATTATCTTGGAATCATAGTCGTTTAAAATTTTACTAAATGTATTGTAACAAGGAAATATTTACCATGCTAAATTATCTCTTTCTTTTCTTCTCTTGTTCTTTGATATATGGAAAGTAGGATTTTCAAAAAGGTTACACAGCTAATTTCTTATTTTGACAACCTATTTCTCAATTTACCGGTGTTTAAAGTTTATGACTATCTTTTGCAAGTACTCTCCTGCTCTTTATGAAGGGAGAATAATCTTTCTCCTAGAAACAAAAAATGTTAGCTATTCGTAGTAAACTAGTAATTAGATGCTCTGATGAAATATGTAAATGAGAAATCAAAGTGATGGCCTTTTCTCAAAACATACAATTGCCATTCTGTAAACAAAATGATAAATGGGCTATAATATCAATGGTTTTGAATTCAAACCTAAATCTCGATGCAAGTATGTTCAAAAGAAATCCATACTCTGTTAACAAACCTGTCATCTCCTTCTGTTATCTGACTTATTATGTTTATATTCCAGGGTGAACTTGTAAAGGTCTTCGCCAATGAGCACGGAAAGATTACTTGTGGTATGCTACCTAACTACTCAGATAAATTTCCTTAAATTAATTTTCTCTTATTGATGCTATCCGGGCTCTCTGCTGTCGTAGCTGCAGAACGTTAAGTACCTACTGCTAAATGATCTAAGCTGATTCATGTGGATCCTATTTATTGTACTTTTGTTTTTGTCTAAATCAATAAACTATTGCCTAATAAATTTTAAACGGAGACTATTGTTTCTTCACTGATGATCTTTAGTCTTGTTCGCGGTACTTGTAATCGTCAGTATTTGCTGCTATCCACTAAAACATTGTCATATGTTACACAAATCAAGAAGATTTGGTTATCTATATGATTTAACAATCCCTTTCTTGCTGATTACAGATGCTTTCATGCATGATCACATAGAAAAGAATTTGTACAGTGGGCATGCTTCATACAAAGTATCTCTTTCGGTATGCTGCATTTCTTTGCTTACCAGTTATTCTTTGTTTCCTTGAAAATGAAAATATGACTTTATGCTTGAGGTTTGGACTTAGTATTGAAATCTGTTTACTTTTAATTGCTCATTGTACAGACTGGCTTTCTTGATATATGGGAGCCAGCTTCCTTGTCTATCAAACGTGAAAGCTTCACTATTAAGTGCAGTGGGGCTAATAGCGTCCTCGTCACAGAGAAGTTCTCACATGCTACAACTGTATGCCTCTACCTTTCTTTTTGTGTATTATGGTTTTATGAGGTTGTGTACAGGAATTATGGATTATGGAGCCAATGCTCTTGATTTTGTCATTGAAACTAAAAAATAAAGTTCCATATATATGTCTGCAAACTTAATTGTAAATATGCTTAATATGATGAAACAAATCATAGACGATGTGGTAAGATGCATTCAAGTAGCTTTCATTCTGTCGGAATTTAGGAGTGCCTATAATAATGATTTTTGTAGGTCACAGGCTCACAACCATGCTTTACTTCAAATCTAGTGATTGAAAGGCTTGTATTGTAATAATTTGTATGATCTCTCAGGGTAGTTTGGCAAATTGGTGGTTGGAGGGGTTGTATTTTGTAATGCTTTTTTTCTTTGAGAGTTTCGTTCTGCGTCTTGTAGTTATGCTGTCCTAGGATAAATTGTTACAACAACAACAACAACAACAACAACAACAACATTTACCCAGGGGGAACCCGCATAAGCAGGATCTGGGGGGTCAAGTTAAATTGTTAGTGAAGCTAAAATATTTTTCTGTCTAAAAAGCATGACACAGCTATAAAGGTCACGTTTGCATTTGTTTTGGGTATTATATTATGATCATTGGGTAAAAACAAAACAGAAATTTGCTGGTGATTACAACTAAGACTTTGCATTTAATGGTTAAACAATGCTTTTCTTTACAATATCTCCATTTCAAGCAGCACTTTTTCAGGTTAGAGCACATATGTCTGTGTCATTTCTACCCTGGACCTGAATGTGCGTATTTAATCACACAGGTAACCATTGGATATGGGCATCAATCTGAGTTTGCTATAATTACACCTTCTGGTGTTCAGCATCTTTTAAGGGCCGAGAATAGCATACCAGATATTGTCAGGTCTGTCTAACTTGCTCCTTCCTGGATAGCATTGACTGTTCCATGCCTCTCAATTCTTCAGAATACATAAATTTTGGAACAGTGGTTGAAACCTGTAATGGTGTCTGACAAATTCACGGGACATACATATTGATGGAATAGCTGTTGAAGCCTTGAAGCCGGGCCACTGAACCTATTTGCAAAAAATTAAAGTATTGATTTATTAAATAACATGGGACAGAGACAGATCCTTCTCATTGCTTACCCAAACTTCCCTAATTATGAATATAAGTATAAAAACATCAAGAATATTTAAAGCTTTGAGTTCGAAAACCTAAGATTGCTTTAGATTTCTAGTTCGACTGCCGTGTCTGTTGTAACAGCCACTGGGTGTTATAGTGCTTGATAAAGTAAAGAAGTAACCAGTGGCTTGCTTTAAGTGCACATTATGACTGTTTAATGCTCCTTCATATGCGCAGTTCGAGAGATGCAATCGTTCTCACCTTGAGATTATTCATCCTGAAGGTAAATCCCTTTTCGAGTCCTAACAGGACATTAATCCACAATGGTCTTAATAATGTGTATATGAATTTGGCTTCAGTAGTTTGGAGGCAATCCTAAATGTTTGAGGCCTCAGTATCATGAATTTTCTTTAATCTACATGTCCAGTGACACTCTTTTTATTGATAATCTGGCAACAAATTGTTAATCGGATCCTAAATCACGTCTATAAGACAAGCATGTGGTTTTTATGTATACAGGCTGGGGAGAAGAAAAAGGGAAAGAAAAGGAGCTTGTTCTTCAACAAGTAAGAGGAAACTGGCACTCTATGGAAGCTGAACCTGTACTTGTTTGTAGAGCAAGGAGATTTTGTCTTGTTGATAACGTAGCGCATTCTTTTGTAGAGACTTGTACGAGTCATTTCTATAGTGTGTGAAAGCTTTTGTAATCATGATTTTTGTTTCTTTTGCATTCTTAGGGAGAGAGTTTTAGCGTACATCCTTGTTCAGTAGATCAATATTCTTGTGGTCCGGTGACTGCTATGCTATTAAATTAAAACCAAAGGGAAGAGAGTTTTCCGTCTTTATCTTATATCCCGATTTTTCTATGTTTGATGCTTTGAACGTACATTTAACGGATACTGTATATTTCTTTTTGGTTTGCCGCCATTGGTGCACGTAAGGGTAAAGGGTAAAAGTTTAAGTGGCAAGTGGATTCGAATCAAGCTGCAGATAACCCAGACCAAAATAGCTGGTTATGGAAATTGGACACTTTTCCATAAGTCAAAAACTTCCTTCGGAAGATAGACAAGAACGGTTTAAGGAGAGACTACAAACAAAACATGTGGTAGTTCCCCAGAATTGTGTAATGTGCAATGGAGCTATTGAGGACACAAGGCACCTTGTGGTGGAATGTCCGTACACACAATGCATTGTCCAACAAATTAACCCAACAATAGGGGAAGTGCTACGAAATTTTGATACAACAAACAAACCACCCAAACAAGTAATAAAAGAACTCCATCAAATCACTGGAACAACAATGTTCATAGAACTGGCTGTCACATGGTGGTGTTTGTGGCACCAAAGAAATTTAAAAGTGTTCCACCAAGACCTAGGTAGTACAATCACAAACATGCCTCAACATATCAGGAACTAACTCATGAGCTGGAAAAGGACAAGTAAATACACAGAAGACGAGGAAGAAGAAGAAAGAAAACTGAAATACCATAAACAAAAGACTAAAAAGACAATATGGGAAAAACCAGAGAATGAGTTCATTAAACTGAATTTTGATAGATCTAAACTTAATGATGAGGCAACTACAGCGAGGTTCATTCTGAGAAACCACAAAGTAGACGTAATCGACATGGGGGTTAAGAAATATGACCATAATTCGATTCTAATGACGGAAGCCCTCGGGCTACGTGACGGAATTAGGCAAGCTAGACAACTCGGATACAAGAAAATTGAAATAGAAAGGGACAGATTGACAATCATAGAAGCAACTAAGGGCACGAGAAAATGCCCTTGGCAGATCGACCTACTGATCTCGGACATTCGGACATTCCTCCGTGAGTTTGAGACAGTCAAGATCGAGCATGTGAATAGGGTTCTCAATTCCTTGGCCGATAAAATCACGAAACTGGGTCACGACCTCCCTATTGATCACATTGCGAATCATCAAGAACTTTTTGTTCTCATCCGTAAGGATGCTCTAGGTCGTCCCTCGTAAACGGGACACTTAATTCTTACCTTATAAAAAAAAAACAAAAAGAACACTATTGTCAAAGTCCTCTCTAATCAACACGATGCAAACACGGGATATTTCCATAAGATAGCTAATGGGAGGAGGAACCGGAAACGCATAAAAGAAATTAGAACAAATACTGGAACCCAAGTGACAGGGGAAGAGAACATTAGGAATGAAGTTCGAAAGGATTTCACACTACGATTTAAATCAGAACAAATTAATGAAACACTTCTACATGAATATTTAAACCTCATACACTGCGAAGTAACTGAAGATGATAATGAAGAACTTATCAAACCCGTAACTAATGAAGAAATCCATCGAGCTATTTTGCAAATAGGATCAGATAAGTCCCCAGGTCCGGACGGCATGTCAGCTGGATTTTACAAAAAGTACTGGAACATCGTAGGACCTTCGGTTATTAGAGCAGTTAAAAGTTTTTTCCATTCAGGAAAAATATTGAAACAAATCAACCATACCTTTATCACACTTTTACCAAAAAGAGAAAACCCAGAGTCAACAAACCACTTTCGACCTATAAGTCTTTGTTCCACCATCTATAAAACCATTGCGAAAATCATCACAGAAAGACTGAAAAAAGTAATGGAAAAACTCATTCACCCGTTACAAGGTGCTTTCGTCCCCAATCGATCGATCCAAGATAACATTCTTATCGCGCATGAAATCCTCCACTCCTTCAGGGGGAGAAAAGGAAAAGACGGATGGCTAGCTATCAAACTAGATATGGAGAAAGCATACGACCGCGTTGACTGGAATTTTCTAACTAAGGTAATGGAAAAATTCGGATTCTGTAGCACCTTCCTTAACTGGATTAAAGAATGTACTCAAACGGTATCTTTCTCGGTACTCGTTAACAACGGACCAACCGAACCTTTTATACCAGCTCGCGGGCTCAGACAAGGAGACCCCTTATCACCATATCTCTTTATCCTTGGAATGGAAATTCTTGCGAGAAAACTGCAACAAGCTAGCAACAAACCTCGTGCACCCATTGGATTTGCTCTTGCCCGTGGAGGCACTAGAATCCCATTCCTTGCATTTGCAGACGACATTATTATTTTCAGCAAAGCTAACCAAAATGCATGCGAACAAGTAAAGCAAATGATTCAAGAATATTGTGCTATTTCAGGTCAAAAGGTAAACTTCCACAAATCTACTTTCCACCCCTCTAAATCAGTAGACAATCAAGGAAGAATAAGAATCCAACAAACACTCAACATAACACAAATGTCTGACCTAGACAAATATCTAGGTTGCCCCATGATTAATGGCAAGGTTAACAAAGAAACATTTAAGGACATTGTTGGAAAAACTAGAACACAATTAACGAAATGGAAAGCTAATGGTCTGTCCCAGGAGGGACGAACTACCTTAATCCGCTCAAACCTAACAGCTAAACCAAATTACATAATGCAAAGCTTCATGTTACCCACGAGTATCCACAACGAACTTGACCAAATAAACCGCTGCTTCTTATGGAACAAGGACCGAAGTTATAAACCCTTGATTGGTTGGGATCGAATTTGCAAACAAAAGGAATACGGAGGCCTAGGGATTAGAAAATCAGAGCATACGAATAAAGCTCTACAGATGAAGCTGTTATGGAAAATACTCGCTGAACCAAACAACATATGGGTGCGGTTGGTTACGGAAAAGTATCTCAAAGGAAATTTCATCCTCACATACAAAAAACAAGCGAACACGTCGTGGCAGTGGTCGCAACTAATGAAACTACGACCCGAGTTCAAAGAAGGTCTGATTTGGCAAGTGGGTAATGGTGAGTCAATAAACTTTTGGACAGAAAATTGGGCAATCAACGAACCCCTGAAAAACTATGCTATAGACCCAGAAAACATTAATGAGGAAAGGAAGGTGAATAGCTTCATAATTAGCAAGGAATGGAATTATGAAGAGCTCACTCAAATACTTCCACAGGATATAGTTCACAAAATCACCTCAATCCAAATACCGGAAAACCAATTGCAAGACCGCTTGTATTGGGCTCCGAGCAAAAATGGGTGGTTTACAACAACCTCAGCTATGAACCTAGTAGACAAAACAAACACGCTTAATATGAGCCAAAACAACTGGATTTGGAAACTAGACACATTCCCAAAAGTCAAGAACTTCTTATGGAAAATTGATAAGAATGGATTACCAACAAAGGATAGACTACGAGCTAAACACGTAGTAGTCCCCCAAAACTGTAACATGTGCAACGGCGCGAATGAGGATACTGGCCACCTCCTCATCGATTGCCCATACACGCAGAACATTATCCAGCAAATAAACCCAGTAACAGCTGAAGTGATACTAAATTTTGACACTACAAACAAGACACCAGAGGATATCCTAACACATCTACATCAACTGATTGGCACAGATATGCTCACAGAACTTGCTGTAGCATGGTGGTGCATTTGGTACCAAAGGAATAAAATAGTCTTCCAACAAGCACCAAATGATGGTATGGTAGATCTCGTGCAACACATTCGAGCACAAATCAATAGCTGGAAAAGGTCAAAGAAATGGACAGAAGATGAGGAAATGGAGGTGAAAAAACCAAGCAAACCAAAACGAATGAAACGAAACATGACATGGGAAAAACCGGAGAACGGGTTCATCAAGATTAATTTTGATGGTTCGAAACTCAGCGACGAGTCAACCTCAGCCGGATTTGTATTAAGAAATCACAAAGCAGAAGTTATCAGTGTAGGGGCAAAGAAATATGGGCATAATTCCATTTTGATGACTGAGGCTCTCGGCCTTCGAGACGGAATCAAAAGAGCTAAGCAACTAGGCTACAAAAAGATTGAAATAGAAGGGGATAATTTGATTGTCATCGAAGCCACCAAGGGAACGAGAAAATGCCCTTGGCAGATTGACTTACTGATCTCGGATATCTGGACCTTTCTCCAAAGTTTCGAGTCAGTCAGGATTAAGCATGTGAGTAGGGATCTTAACTCTGTGGCTGATAAAATCGCTAAATTGGGCCACGAACTCCCTAGTGATCACATTGCGAACCACCAAGAACTTATTGTTCTCATCCGAAAGGATGCTCTAGGTCGTCCCCCTTGAGTGGGACTCCTAATTCTTACCTTATCAAAAAAAAAAAAAAAAAAAAAAAAAAAAAACACTATTGTATTGTCATAGTTGTAACCAACTCAAAATTTGTAATAAGTGGGCCGGCCCATGGCATCTTGGGCTCTGTTCCAATTCGGAGACCGACGCAACAATGGGGAAGAATCGCTCTCTTCACTGCGTTTCAATTCCTTCCTTTCCTCCGATCTGGCGATTTCGCTCTCCACTTTTCATCCTCCGTACTAGTACCAGTGTAAACCCGCTCTCCGCATCAAATTTCGGTGTTCCTATTCTCACCAACTCTTGTTGCTCAATTGGGTTCGTTTTCTGTGCTATCTAATCAAAATTGGCTTGAATCTGTAGAGAGACATACATATCCCGTGGAAACGAAAGAGAAGCAGGTAGAAGAAAATGGATCCAGATACCGTCAAGTCGACTTTCTCTAATCTGGCGATGGGACAGGTCATGGCTGCTGCCGCTCGCAACCTTCAAAAGGTTTGAACTCTTTGGTTTTTGCTATGTTCAGATCCTTTTTTTCTGTCATTGATGGCTGCTAGGCTTGTCAATTTATGATAATTGCTTCGTGATGAACTCAATGCGATGAGATGCGATGAAAGTTTATATTATCTAAATTGGATGTGATTTCTTCCAGTGCATTGCCATCTATTTCTACCGTTTTGCATTTCAGCGATGGCTGTTAGTTTTCTTGCTTACTTTTTTTGTGGTATTAAATTTGAAAGGATTATGGATTTTATAACTTACACCTGAATTTTACTCTGCTGGGCTTAGCTTCTAGCAAGTGTTTGGTGAAATCCAGGAAATAGCTTCGGATGTTGATTTTTCAATTGGTTATTGAGTCAGTGGAGCTTAAATTTCATGGATTAGCTGATTAAGTTTGCAAGACTTGCAAGCTCTATGCTCGTTTTAGCTGCCAAAGTAGGACGCTTTACATGAATGTGGCCGTTAAGGTTCAAACCTGTTGCCATGTATAAGGGGTGACGGAGCTTTTTCATTATCCGTATATGTTATTTCACTTTTTCGTATGTTGCTTGAACCAGTGCCTCAGTCACAAAACCATTGACTGTTCATTTTCTATTGAGGTTTCACAAGTGCCTTCTTGCACTGGTGATGCAGGAAATGATTACTGAGAGTTCACAGCCAAGCGCTGCACATGATGAAGTAGATCTTGATGAATTGATGGATGTGAGTACCCCGGTGCTTATTTGTTGTTGAGTGAGAACAGATTTCGTCAATATTTAATTGTTGCTTGTTGGTGTCAGGATCCGGAGCTTGAGAAATTGCATGCAGAAAGGATTGCAGCACTGAGGGTTTGTTTTTTATTTTACTCCCTTATTTTTCTCCACCCAATTATCCAATGTGGGGGTTTGTATTATCTGAAGTATTTTAGAAGTATTTACGCTAGGATTTATTTGGGTAGAAAGAAGCTGAGAAGCGGCAGATATTGACAAGGCAAGGGCATGGTGAATATCGGGACATAACCGAGGGAGATTTTCTGGGTGAAGTCACTGGAAGTGAACTGGTTATTTGCCACTTTTACCATAGGGAATTCTACAGATGCAAGTAAAGATTTCTGTCTCTCTTGCAATGAGTCATGGTGTTGATATTTCTTACTCACTATGATTTTGCCTGTATATAAGATCATGCAAATTAAAGCACTTTTTTACATTAAAAGAAGTTAAACAATTTTACAACAGCTGTTATTCTGCTGGTATATAGTAAATTGCGTCACAGCTTATTCTGCAATCATTTCTTACCTTATAGATTTCATCTGTAACTCGTTTGTCGAAAATTTCTTTTATGTACTTTGCTTATTGGAGCTGTAAACTGGGTAATATTCTTTTTTCTATGTTTTATATTTCTCCCACTATGATGATTGATACTGCTGTGTAATGTATGGGCTATGTCCAAAGTTTCAATCAGTGTCCTATTGACTTCACTTATCATTCATCGGAAATTTTTGTGATCAGAGTTCTGTACTGCATTTAGCTCTTCATTATGTCAATATTAATTATGCTTACTTCCATTGCAAAGAGAAACCTTAATAGCTTATTGTGCTCTACTGTTGTCTACTTTCTGGAACGAGTCACTAATCTCATTGTCAAAGGACAATCTCTGCAACCTCCTTGAGCTAGCTATTGCCGTCTTATCTTTCTCTTTGAAATAATGCACACGTGTACTTCTGTAATCAACTTTTATTGTTACCTCCTTCAGGATAATGGATAAACATTTGAAGGCGCTTGCACCAAAATATCTTCACACCAAGTTCGTCAGGTTGGATGCAGAGGTCTGTCGTCTTGTTAGTGTTAATTTGCTTTCAACAGAGATATTGCTCTGTGCTGCTACTTGCTTTCACATTTCCTTTGTATTTTATATATCAATAAAACCTTGATATAGTGAGGCAGTTATTATTATGCAAGTAATACTTCCATTGGTTTTATCTGAAATACAGAATGCACCCTTCTTTGTTGCCAAGCTATCTGTGAAGATGTTGCCATGTGTTATATTTTTCAGGTCAGTGATTATAATATAACCTGAGAGGCACATTTGCGTATATTTTTATTCAGTGTAAATATATGCTGATGAACATTATTGGACATGGCATTCCTAATATGCCCGATATAAACCAAAGTATCGTGAGTTCATTTGAATAGTACAAAGTAAGTGGATATATGGGCCTCTGCGCAAATGTCAATGCAATTTAACATTGGGACCTTCTCTTGCAGGAAAGGAATTGCAGAAGATAGATTGGTTGGGTTCCAAGATCTTGGGGCGAAGGATGATTTCTCAACGAGGACCCTAGAGAATCTACTGATCAAGAAAGGTAATACTCTTTCTTCTAGTTAAAAATCTGAGATTTGACCTAGTACATAATTGTGCTTCAACTTCTGATCGTTTATAATTTCCTCAGGAATCATAACAGAGAAGAAGGCTGAAGATGATGATGATGCAGAGGACTATTCTGACAGTATACGTACCTCGGTCAGGTCATCAACACACCCTGATTCAGATTCAGATTGAGCTTTATGTCAAGAAACCAGATTGAAGTGAAGCTCTTCCATGGTCATGGTCCATTTCAGTTTTCCATCCAAAAAAACCTTTGTATTTCTAGGATGTTTGTTGATCCTTTTGTATGGTTCTTGCCATCTTGTGTGCACTTGTTGAGCTTTTCTCCTCTCATAGCTCTTATCACTCTATGTGATTTATGGAATGACTCTGTGTGGTAATTAAACTAACGGCTATCTCTAGTTTTATGATAACTTATCAAACTCTGCCTCGTCATTACTGTATTGTATGTACCAATTTTGATTAGACTCGATGCCAAGGTTTATGAATGCCGATTTCCAGTGACAAACTTTTTTGAGGAAATCCAGTGACAAACTTTATTCTAGATATATTAGGCATTAGCTTAAACGTCTATGACCTATTAAATGATGTGTATATATCTAGTAAAAATCAATCGAAGAAAAAAAAAACAAGTGCAGTAACACAAGCAAGTTAATTTAGTAAAAATCAAGTGCAATAAATGGCTGCGTAGAAATCAGAAAATCTATTTCAGTATTAATTTCGTAGCACCGGACCTGAAGAAAAAAGGAAAAGAGCGAATTTTTTTGAAAGACCTTTCGAGGGTTTTCCATGGCCCCTGCACCGAGCAAATAAGAGGAGACAGAAAATCACGTCTTTCACTTCCCTTCTAAAAACCTTCCTCTTCCTCTCTTTTCACTGTCCCTGCGACTCTGCTCTCGTTCTTTGTTTCCTCGAATCAGCCATGCACGCTCCAGTCCTCGTCCTCAGTGAGTCTCTCTCAATTCTTCTACTTTCGGTCTTACAGCGTGTTTTCCTCTTCTTTTGGCTCCCTTTATTGCATTTCTGGTTTGCAATTTCACGGCCTTTCTTAGTAGATACGGACAATGTGAGTGGACATAGGTTTAGGGTTTGCATCTTCTTACGTGATCAGGATGACGAAGGGGCAGTGAATCGGTTTGAATGGGTCTTGAAGCGAGTGTTGTACTTGTTTGGCTTTTCGATTTTAGGCGGATGGGGTCTTTTGGATGAGGAGGATCTAGATTTATTCACTAGTGGTGGTTTTTGCGTCTTGAAATAGCACGCAGAGCTTCTGGTTTAATTCAGCTAGTTCGTCTGAGATCTAATAGTTCTTATGTTGATGTTTCTTAGTTAGGAACGCGGATATCGCTTTATAGATCTTGAACTTCTGGTTTTTGTCCTGCCTGTGGCGGACCATTGTCAATATTTAAGCGCATTATGGTAGTACGATTGGTACTTATTTAAGTGAACTGAAGGTGCAATCTCGGTTGGAACTAAGATCTGCTGAATCTTTCAGATTTCTGGCCATTATTTGATGTATATGATAGTGCAATTGGATTGGGCATGGTGCAGTCCTTTTCCTGTTTTTACACTTTATGTTTGGGTCTTGCTTTTGTTAATTAATTGGTTGGTTTGATCTCAAACGTCAGATGACTCTACCAAGCGTGAGTCTGGAACTAAGGTTCACCATGCCAACATACAAGCAGCTAAGGTAACCAATAGAATTTTGTATTGCATTTTTCTTGTAAAGAGTTTTATTGAAGTTCATCAATTGTATCCTATGTGCTCGTGAATAAGGAAAAAGATATGCTTCATTTGATCTTGTTTCCTTCAGTGAAGGGAGCCATGCGAAGCCTTGGACTGAAGTGAATCAACATAATTTGATTTAGCCTGTGTTTTTCTTTTTAATAACTAAAATTTGTAACTTTCATGCTGTAATATTACCCTTATTACAGATTGACAACTAAGGATTGCTAAAGTTCTGTTATTCCGTTCATAATAATGCAGGCTGTTGCAGACATTATTCGCACAACTTTGGGCCCACGCTCTATGTTGAAGATGCTTCTCGATGCCTCTGGAGGTATTCATTTTTTATTTTGTAGATTGTAGATATAGACTGAAATGCTTAGAAGGGTATAAAACCTTCCAGTCTCCAAAAGGGATGTAGTTGAATAAATGGCTTTTAGTATACATAATATCTGTGCTCACATAATTAAGGAAGACTGATAGAATAAGACAGTTTAAGTCTAATGATGTTGTAGTGGCATGATGTCAGCACCATTAAACATTATGCAAGGGGAAGTTATTTGTTCACAGTTCTTGATCACAATAGCCTTAATATATACAAAAAGAAAATATTTTGGTTCAGAAATATTGCTGTTCATATGTTGTGTTTCTTCTTTGTATGGTCCAATTATTTGATTAGCCATATGGTCTCTATTGATTGATTGTTCCCTCAATATCATCTCCTAATGGTATATATTGCTTGATTGACTGCAGGCATTGTGGTTACTAATGATGGAAATGCTATATTGCGTGAACTGGATCTTGCACATCCAGCAGCTAAGGTAAAGTTTATGGGGTTTCCTCTTCTTTTTCTTTGATGCTCGAGTGGGCTGACACATTACACCTCATCACCTTGATATTGTTTATATATCGCAAAGAGAAACTAATTGATTTATGCTATACTCATATTGCTGCATTTAAGCATTAATCCCTCTTGGTGTTTCTTTTCATAAGAAAGCTGTAAAGGTATGATGCATGTCACTTTCATTCCAACTCAATTGATATTCTGCTATTTTCACATACGCAGTCAATGATTGATCTAAGCCGCACCCAAGATGAGGAGGTCGGGGATGGAACAACCTCTGTTATTGTTCTAGGTAAGCTTACACTGCTCATTGCTCCAAGTCTGCTAATCAACGTGCTTGATATTTTTTTTGGTTCACTTGTCTACTGCTCAGAACCTCAGTTTTGTTAATGCTAGAAATGAGCACCGCATGATAACAATGCTTTCGATAGTACTAGTATGAGGATATAGTTGGATCAAAATATTCTTGTTTCTCTACGGGATTACTTGTGCTTTCTTCAACAATATGGTCCCTCTGCTGCTTCAGTTTCATTTCATCTACATTTGGACGTGTTAGCAAAATCTGATGCTCATGTTTCTTTGATGTAGCTGGAGAGATGCTACATGTTGCAGAAGCTTTTATCAACAAGAAGTATCATCCTACTGTCATTTGCAGAGGTACTATTGAACTCTTGGGTATTCATAGTGTGTCTATAACTTAATCATTCTAAGCAAATTGATGTTTTCTCTTTCTGCAGCCTACAACAAAGCTCTAGAAGATGCTTTAGCTGTCCTTGATAAGATTGCAATGACTATTGATGTGAAGGATCGTAAGTTTCAAGCTCTTGTTACTTTGTATCAAAAGAAACTTGCTTTTTTGTTTCTTTTCCCATATGTCTTGAGATTTCTGTCTTGCACATTCAAATTTATCTTGTTACTGAGATTCTGATTCTTGCTTTTGATAATGAACTAATCTGTCACTTTAAGCTTTCAACGCTGAATGTTGCTCTAGTTTTTCATACATTTTTACTTCCCTACATAAGCTAGTAAAGGCCAGACTTAAAAAGCAAATAATTCAGCTTCAGAGTTTGATTGTTTATTTAGTGCTCTACTTATTTAAACAGTTTCATATATCTTTCAATTCTATCCTCTGTTGACTAGAATTGGATTGCATTGCAGGTGCTACGATGTTGGGGCTTGTGAAGAGTTGCATAGGGACAAAGTTCACCAGCCAGTTTGGAGATCTTATTGCAGTAAGTGTTTACTTATTGAATATTTATGTCTCTTTCATGTCTCTTGAAATTTGAGGAATGTGGATTTAGGACTATCACAAGATAATAATATGTCAAATAGTACTGCTATGCACTTTGACTAATTTCACAATTGTTTACGAGGACAATTTTTTCATCCAAGTTACTTTCTCATGTCTGCTTTACAGCCTAAATCAGCAATTGCTAGTAGATTGAATTATCGATTTCTTTTTCATGTTTAGGATGAAATTTCTATTTCTGCAATTTGCTTGCTGAGATCTCTATACTTCTTTATCCTATGCTTCCCAAAATATCTGTTTGTATATTTGCCTATTTCTGTTTAGTGTTAGCTGGAAATATTGAGGCATATAATCTGCAATAATGCTGCATTTCAGTTTGAGATAGAAACTAGAGAATATGGTAAATATTATCATTCAAAGCATCTTCTGTTTGCAATGCCTAATCTCATAATTTATTTTTCTTCCTTTTGTAGGATTTAGCAATTGACTCCACTTCAATGGTAGGTGTGGACTTGGGACAGGGATTTCGAGAGGTCGACATAAAGAAATATATCAAGGTTGAGAAACTCCCTGGTGGGCAGTTGGAAGACTCCCAAGTACTTAGGGGTGTTATGTTCAACAAGGATGTAGTTGCTCCTGGAAAAATGAAGCGGAAAATAGTAAATCCTCGAATAATTCTTCTGGATTGCCCCCTGGAGTATAAAAAAGGTGAAAACCAGACAAATGCTGAGATCATGAAGGAAGAAGATTGGGAAGTACTGCTAAAAATGGAGGAAGAATACATTGAGAATATCTGCATGCAGATTTTGAAATTTAAACCAGATTTAGTCATAACTGAAAAGGGACTCAGCGATTTAGCCTGCCACTATTTCAGTAAGGCTGGTGTAAGTGCAATCAGGAGGTTGAGAAAGACGGACAACAATAGAATTGCCAAAGCATGTGGAGCTGTCATTGTGAATAGGCCCGATGAGTTGCAGGAATCAGATATTGGTACTAGTGCTGGGCTATTTGAGGTGAAGAAAATTGGTGACGAGTTCTTTGCATTTATTGTTGACTGCAAAGACCCCAAGGCATGCACTATTCTACTTAGAGGTGCAAGCAAGGATCTCTTGAATGAAGTTGAAAGGAATTTGCAGGTATCCCATCAAGAATACAATTTTGTTGTCAATTCTTGTTTTTATATCTTTTCCGCACGTCTTAAGGATTTTTTAAACAAACATTCAGGATGCAATGTGTGTGGCAAGAAACATACTCAAGAATCCAAAACTCGTTCCTGGAGGTGGTGCTACAGAACTGACTGTATCAGCTACCTTGAAACAAAAGAGTTCATCTATTCAAGGCATAGAAAAGGTGCGATCTCTATATTCCCTTTAGTTTGGTGTGTTTTCTTCTGAAATCTCAATGAAGCTTTATCCTTCAGTAGTACATAGAACATAACATATTAACAAGTTACGAATTTCCTCGCTTTGTCCTGTTAGTGGCCCTATGAAGCTGCTGCACTTGCTTTTGAAGCCATTCCGCGAACTTTGACTCAGAACTGTGGTGTCAATGTTATTAGAACCATGACTGCTCTGCAAGGAAAGGTAAGAGTTGATCTCATTAAAAACTTATTTTTTACTACTGTATATTTCATATTTGTAAATGTAGATACCTAATGAGTGATTCCTGTGGATTTGCAGCATGCAAATGGTGAAAATGCTTGGGTTGGCATAGATGGGAACACGGGTGAGATTTCCGACATGAAAGAGAAGAAGGTAATTTGTTGTTTGAAACTTCTGGGCAACAACTTACCTTGATATGAATTTCATTGTTACTTCACAAAATAGATTGACCTAGTAATTTTGATCTAAAAAACACAATGTTTCCCTTTTCTGCCAGATCTGGGATTCTTACAGTGTCAAAGCTCAGACATTCAAAACAGCCATAGAAGCAGCATGCATGCTGTTAAGAATTGATGACATTGTGAGTGGTATCAAGAAGAAGCAAGCACCTGGAGCAACACCTTCCAAACCTACAATTGAGCAAGAAGGTGATGCTGACAATGAGCAGATTATTCCTGAATGAACAGGTGTCAAATTTAGTGATGATTTTATTATGCCTTCAGACAGAAGTTTTTTTGTAAAAAAACATCTACCCTTTTTTATTGACTATAGCAGTTTTCTTGAGCATTTTGGATTTGATGCTGTAAGGTGTGTTTGTCATTGTGAAAAAAGGAGGTTACTCAATTTTAGCTCTAACACGAACTAAATTCTACTGGCGTGGTTAAAAGTCTAGATTTTCAACTAAACTAATTAAGAACCCAAAATTGAAGATTTATTGGTTAGTGAAAGAATTGGATATCCCTACAAATAGCATATACATTTATTTTGATTGGCAGAAGTGTTTTTTGAACATTTAAAAGGATCATTTGGATTCACAAACTCTTTTTACTGGGTAACGTTCTTCTCTTAACTAAAAGTTGCGATCAGTGACTAGTTTTTGGACAAATACCTACATCGATAATGGATACCTGGATAGCCAAATCAAATCTTTGGAGTCATATTTTTAACCCATGATAACGACAATCAAGCCTTAATTCAGCATGATTCCGTAAACACAATCAGGAAAAACTACCTCTTATTAACGTAACGAAAATTTCGCACAGTAAACATGTGGTTAAGCAATTTCGTGTGGTACCTATCCATTTGCACTATTTTACGAGATAACCCTATAATTTGTTAAATTTTGCCAAATACCGTTATTCAACCGTTAAAGTTTTAAATTTGATTTGAATTTAAAAATTTTAAATTCTTGTTTATTGTCACAATTGGTAGATTTAGGTTAATGTTATAATATTGTTATTAGATATGGATGTACATGGATAAGTTTATCAAGACCCTAGATTTGATCATATCCTGTTTCGTGTACTCTCCATATAAAGCCCTTATGGGTAACCTAATAATACAGTTTTGATCTCTTTTCTCTCCCAATTCTCTCTGTTTACTTATGGTTTTCTCATACTTTATCACGTTATCAGCACGATTTGTTCTAATTTTTATGCGTATGTAGGGTTTTCATACTTTATGCACTTTTTCAATTTGAATTTCATACTTGTTCTCCAATTGTTGTTTTCATAATTCCTTTTACGCTATTCGGTTGTTTCGATCGTTGATGAATTGATAATTCATGTATGCTTTTTGTTTTTCCAACATTCGGTTTCAATTCATAACTTATGGTTCTGCACAATTTCAAAACTTTTGAAACTGAATGTGAGATTGTTCAGCATGAATTGCTCATGTTTAATGCTTGATTAAATCCCCTTTTTGAATCTACAACTATAATTTTTGTTGTGATATTGCATGCGATCAATTACGTGTATGAATTACATGCATGTGCTTAGACATGTTAATCGGATTGCGGGTCGTTTCGGGTTCGGGTTGAGTTTGGGTTCGGGTCAATCGGGTTACGGGTCAAACTGGGTCGGATTGCTTCGGGTTTTCGGGTCGGGTCGGATCAACCCAACGGGTCAAGAGTATCAATTTCTTGACCAAAATTTAAATAAAGTATTATTTAAATAATAATTAAAATATAATAATAGAATATTATTTTTAAATACTTTAATAATTAATATATCATAATTTTCTAAAATAAATTTTATATATTGTAATATAATTAAAACGTTTGGGTACGGTGCACAATTACCCGTCAATTTGTCATTTCAGTATATTAGAGTGTATTGTAAAATAAGTTTTCTGTCTTATAGATTTCTTGACCCAGCGGGTTTGACCCGACCCTAACCCAAAAAATTTCGGGTAAAATTAAAAAACTGTCAGTAAATCCAAGAAATCTATTAGTTAGTGTTTGAATAATTCTGTACGATGTTTTGAATAATTACAAAGTTGAACATGCTTTTTATTGTTTATGAATTCTTTTCTAATTTGATGCGCTCATATATTACTAAAGGAGAATAAGTACTCGTCCTCACATGAAGTTAATTCATTATATGTTGGGAATCATTATATATTAAAATGAAAATGAAAATAAAAATAAGAGCCTTATGTGAGTATTGAATATGTAAATGTATTGCATTGAATAAGAAGGAAGCAAGGATTGTAACATCTCGAATACACAGTACAATATGTTGGAATAAGTACATCTATGTTTTAATATTCATTGATATGATAAAAAAGTCATTGTCTTTATCTTCAAACTTCATCCATTATTATTTCACACTCTTCTTTAATAACAGCATAACAAAACATACATATATGAATAACAGTTAATGCATCATAATACACATAACTAATATTATTGAACAAGTGTTCATCATATAATGCATAACTATCAAAATGCAAAACACTATTTTAAAAGTTGTCTTATAATCATTAAAAAACAATATTGTACAATATGAAAAATACAAAACAATTAAAATCTATTATTTGAAAAATTATTATCAATATATAGAAAAACACATGCACGTACAATAGACATACATGAAACAGAAATGAAAAAACATTCTTTTCATCTTATATTGAATAAGTTCGCATAAATATTTGAAACAACAACAACAACGGCCCCATGGGGCGGGGATTCCCCGACTTAGTGGGGAGTGGGGCGGGGATGGGGATCGGGTTTTAATTCCCCGACGGGGATGGGGCGGGGACGGAGAATCCATTATCCGCCCCGTTTAGTACCCGATCCCGACATTAACAATATATTATTTTATATGACTATTTAATTTATACTCAAAATTATAGTCTATATGTAAAATATGATAAATTTTATTTTTTATAATCTATATGTAAAATATTTTAAATTTTAAATTTTATAGTCTATATGTAAAATATTATAATTTTTTTATAGTATAATTTTAAATATTATAATTTTGTTTAGAATTTAAGGTAATTTTTAGGAATCCTAACAGTAAATAAGACTCTTTAATACAAAAAATCAATAAATGGGGACTCGTTCACATACCCAAACCCGATGGGTATTCCCCGCCCCGTTCCCCGCGGGGATTAGATGGGGATGGGGCGGGGACGGGGAAACAAATAAGTGGTGGGGATGGGGATGGGGAATGCATTATCCGCCCCGCCCCGGTCTCATGTGCATCCCTACGTATGAGAGTGACAATTACTTGTGTGATTGTGTCATCGTAGCCCGTCACGTACTATATATCTAAGATTATAAGATGTAATATATCCTCCACACAAATCAATGAGCAACAACATACACAAATTATGATGCAGTCCATCTCAATCTCTTTTTAGTATTACGTACGTGTGTGGTTATATATATGTGTTGGTACTAAGCATTTTTTACTACTACTCAATGAAGGCAGCAAACCGGCCCATTCATCAAGAGAGTGCCCGACAAAACAAACACACAAAGTGATCGATCTGAGATAATATGGAAGAAGACATCGTCATCGTGGGAGGTGGGATTGCTGGTCTAGCAACCGCTCTAGGCCTCCACAGGTACAATATATATATCGTTTAATTGCATGCGTGTTCGTTCATATATATAATGTTCATATGGATTAAATTAAACGTGCTTTCCTTGTTAATTTCTTCTCTTTTCACTATAATGAACTGATACGGCTCGGATGAGCCGTACGAGTACGAATTCGAGACCCGTCCATTATTATTAGCGTTTTATTAATTATTGTAATTTTTAGTTAGAGTTTTATAACTCTCTTCTTGGGTTTCTTTACGGTTCTTTCTCCGGGACGCCTTTTATTGAACCGTTAGGGTGTAGTATAAATACCGCATTGTAACTCTTTTATCATTAACAAGAAATATTTAGCCCTAATCTCTATCTCTCTGCCTTCTTCCCCTCGGTCTACATCTCCCTCGCAGATCTCCTGCATTCCTCTTCCAAGTCTGTTCTCGTCCCCTTTCACGGCTCCGGACGCCTTCACCGTTATCCCGTTCGCTAGTTCTGTCCGAGCCTTGATACTTGCCCGGCCCCACCGGCTTGTATCATGAACTTAACTAATTACGGAGTAATTGATAATTGATGCAGTGCCCATTTATCCATTCTCAGGGGCCGACCAGAAAAATAAATTTGGGTGGGCTAAATTATTATATTTTTGTCAAAAAATTTTTGGGTGAGCTAAATTTACAATAGACTTTAGTATATACACTAGATTTACCTTTATTTTTCTAGTTTTTATACTAAATTTACACTTTTTTTTGTATATTATTTTTTTAGGGTGGGATGGAACGAACCCTAGCACACACTGCTAGGTCCGGCCCCTGTCCCTTCTCCTCTGGATCAATTTCTCAAACGTCATTGACTTTTTGACCAATAAGTAATTAGTGATGAATAAATAAAATATAAGTCGTCAATATGGGTGCAGATTGGGATTGAAAAGCGTGGTGTTGGAGAAGGCAGGAGAAATAAGAGCGACGGGGTTCGGACTCATGTCATGGAACAACACTTGGAAGGCACTCGACACTCTTGGTATTGGACATTTGCTTCGTCCCCTAAGCCCTTTACATCGAGCGTAAGTAGTCAACTACTCTCTCCGTTTTAAAATACATGATCATTTGGACATTGCACATATATTAAGAAAAAAAATGGTATTCTTATATTACCCCTATCAAATGTAAAGTTAGTTATTTGTTTACAAAAATATGAAAAATTATAATGATTATAATAAAGGTAATTAGTAGGGGTACTAGAAAGCTTGTTTGTCCGATGGACGGACAATTTCCGGATGATGCCCACAAAAAAAACTTATTCCGCAATATACCCCTAAGGTTTTGGTTTTGTTCGTCCCATGCCCTTCTCCCACAATTCTCTCACTTTTTTCCATCCAACAACTTATAAAAAGAAAAAAAATTAAAAATAAAAAAAGAAACAAATGGAGAGGCCTTCCTTAGGCAGAAGCCCGATCCGTTTTCTGCACGTCAAGCACGTCGGTTCAGTTTCAATTGACAATAGGGGGAGTAGCCCATGTACTTATATGGTGGGTGGTTCAGTTTCAATTTCCCGATGTGGGATAGATTTTAGTCTCAACAACCTGTTCGGCTGCGAACCGACGCCGATCGAGGGCTTTGCCTCCAGATCCGCCGGTAAAACGGCCGATTCCGGCAGTTTGATGGCTTAAGCGGCGTAGGAAGCCGACGCGGAGGCGCATTTCAGCGGTGGCTGGTTGATCGGAGATTTGACGGTTGTGTTGCCGTCCAAGGCCGATTTCGCGAGCGCGTCTTGCTCCTTGTTCATTCTCAAATCTTTGAACCATTTCGAACAGAAATTCGAAGTCGCTGGACTCCCGAAGAAGCCATAGTTATTGGCGCACAATATGTGGCCTTCTTGTGATTGGAATCGGTGCTCTTCCACCATTTTTTTCTCGTGATTGAATCTTCCGAATTCGTTCTCGTTTCGCAAATTGATCGATTTATTCCCTTTGCCAAAGGATTTTTCAGATGATATTATGGAGCAAAAATGTCAGATGGAAACTGTTTGAATATGGAAATTGATAGAATAGGGTTGCGTGGCGCCGACGAAGGCGGTTTCCGGTTGGACTGGTTTGACCCGGCTCGGCGTTTCGGTGGTGATTGATACGACGATGGAAGCCATGCCAGAGACGACGGTGGTGATGTTGACGAGCTCGAGAAGAATGACGGCCACTCGGAGGACGGAAGGACTGGCGGCGGCCTCCTCACCGGCCGCCCCAACTTCGTCGCCCTTGACTCCTCCGGCTGCCACCTCTTCCCCTCCGAAGCCTTCCAACTCGCTGGCGTCAGTGGAGCTCAAGGAAGGCCTCTCCGTTTTGTTTCTTTTTTTATTTTAAAAATAAATTTTCTTTTTCTTTTTATAAGGTGTTGGATAATAAAAAGTGAGAATTATGGGTGAAAGGGCACGAGACGAACAAAACCAAAACCTTGGGGGTATATTGCGGAATAAGTTTTTTTTATGGGCACCATCCAGAAAAGCATAAAACCCAGGGACACCAGACGGAATTTCCCTTTATTTAAAATGAGTGAACTACATATTGGACCACAGGGACAGTGACTAGGTCAATATTAAGTTATAGTCATAATCAACTTTTGTTGCGCTACGCTTATCATTGCATGTGATTTACGTGTTTTCATTACTGTTTCACGTACAAACATTTTCCGCGTCTAATCAGGAAAATATGGACGAGATTAAAACCGTACGTTTAAATTTGGCCCATGTATACGTTTCAGTAACCGACTAAAAATGATCCATCACACATTCACACAGCATTATATTTGTCCGGACCCCCCACCGCTTTTCCAAATCTAATACTAATACGTACACTGTTTTTCTATGGTGTGTGCATGTGTTTGTTGATGGCCATACACACTAACAACGAATCAGCTAGTTTTTTTTTTTTTTTTTGTCAAAACAACGAATCGGCTAGTTTACTTCAATAGGAACTAGGACTTAGTTGATTGCTTTTTTTTTTCTTTTTTTTGAATTTAGTTGATTGCTTTTTTATTATTCATAGCGGAACAATTAGTTAATTTTAAAGGGTAATTGATGTTCTAAAATTCTAAATAATTTAACAGTTGACCTTAATAAACCAAAAAGAGAGTATTTTGGGCAAAACCTAATGCTAATATTGATTCACGCCAATTAGAATATGATACAATGTTTGTTTATATATTTGTTTTTTTGGTCGAATGTTTGTTTATATATAGATATAAATACGGATATAGATATAGATATACCCTTCCGATTTTTTCGGTCGAAGAAATTGATGTAAATATTGGATATTTGGATATAATTAAGTGCAGGCTAGTTGTGACCTCGGCAACATCAGGAAATTGCACATCCGAGATCTCCTTGAATTCATCCCAAGAAGGAAGGTATATGTATATAATGTGATTAAAGTATGACATTCTCTAACAATCTAAAACGATATGATCATCAATGGCTAATTGATTGATTATCAGAAACCATCATGAAAGTCGGTGCCTACAAAGGAGCATTCTAGTAAGAACACTAGCAAATGAATTGCCAGAGGGTACAATAAGGTTTTCCTCAAAGCTGGTTTCTATTCAAGAATCTCCAGACCACTGCAAGATATTGCATCTTGCTGATGGTTCGGTTCTCAAAACCAAGGTAAGGTAAATTCATTATGTGGACATTATAATCTCATAATGCATATATTCTATAAGTGTACGTGTATATAGGTTGATGAAAATGATTCAAAAAAAGGATTAATTAATATTAGTTTCCTATATATTAGTTAGTGGGATATGAGGATTTAATCTGAATTAGTTTGTTAGTAGATTATGGTGGTGGGGGTTAGTACGTGACTTACTCGGATTATATTATATTGTTTATGGCATAATCTTAGGAGTTAGCTACTAGGCCTTCTATATAATGACTTGTGTATTCAACGTTAGCTACTAGGCCTTCTCTATCTTTTAATTCAACATAGATTTTGATCGGGTGCGACGGGATCAACTCTGTCGTGGGGCGTTGGCTTGGTCTGAAGACGCCTTGCTCGTGTGGAAGATACGCCATTAGGGGCTATGTTCGGAGCCGGTTGGAGCATAAGGTGGTTCAGTTCATGGGCGATGGAGTCAAATATGGCGTCGTCCCAATGGATCAAAGCAGCCTCTATTGGTTCTTCACCTTCTCCCCTTCAAACTCCTATGGTACGTACGTACGTTTTAATTATACATATGTTATAACTTACATTCTGAGTATTTAACCATATATGGACGCGATTATTTTTATAGAAGAAGGGTTTGAGCAAGACCCGGTGAAGATGAAGGACTACGTGCTAAGCAAGCTCGGGGAGGGCTCGGAGATCGTACGTGAACTTGTGAAGAAGACCCGAGCAAATGAGATCGTAGGGTCACCGATCCGAATGAGGCTCCCGTGGGAGGTCGTGTGGGGAGACATTGCCAAGGGGAATGTGTGTGTGGCCGGGGACGCCTTCCACCCGATGACCCCGGATCTTGGGCAAGGCGCCTCCTCTTCCCTCGAGGATGGAGTCGTCCTCGCTCGTTGTCTTGGCAAGGCTTTGCAAGGCAACAATCAAGTAGAAGATCGAGTCGGCCCCAGCTCCGAGCTCGATAGTGGATTGCATATCAAGATAGAGAGGGCGTTGGAGGAGTACGTGAGGGAGAGGAGGATGAGAGCCTTTAGCCTCATGGCCACGAGCTATGTTGTGGGGTTTGTGCCTTTGTGGAGCAAACCAAGTGGAGAGGATTGCAGGTTTTAAGGGACAATATCTTGTCTTCTTATTTGAACGGGTTGTTGCTCAAAATGGGCGAGTATAATTGTGGGGAGTTGGTTTAGAGTATCGTGGAGCTTAATTTGGCATGCATGTACGTATATTTGGACGTCTCAAGCAGGGGCGCGCGGTACCACGTTGTGACGATCGAGCCCCCACTGACATTTTATTTTTAACAAAATACTCCGTATTATTACTATTGTTATATATATTACTAGCTAATGACCCGCACCTTGTACGGGGGTATTATTTTTTTTATTGTTTATATATGAATTTACTATAATTATAAATATTATCATATGTCTACTTTCTTTAAAAACGATGCATATATATCTTTTTGTTATATAATAAAGAATTAGGAGAAGATTGTTGGAACTTTACTTAAGAACTTTTACTTAAGTAAGCCACTTTAGAATGATAATGACATTAGAAGAGAGGGAGAAAGAGTAAGCACCTTATAGGTTGTATTCTTACTCTTTGTTGGTGCAAGTTTTACAATGGATGATGCCTCTATTTATAGGACCAAAGTTAGGCAAGAGTTACCACAAAGTCAAGATTAGGAGGTGAATAATTCACACCTTTCTACCTAGGGTAATTAGTCATACACACACGTGTTTCTTATGCATCTTCTAGATGATCATAAATGTGTTCATAACACATAGCTCAATGTGTATTCATAACACTCCCCCTTGAATATTCACCTTCGTTCTTTCTTTGGGACGCAAATGTATGTTGCCTTGTTGAACCCATTATACGCTTTGATGCTGCCTCATTAAAAACCTTGCCAGGAAAAACCCAGTGGGATAAAAACCTGGTCGAAGGGAAAAAGAGTGCAACGCGTATGATGCTCCCCCTGACTTCAACGTAGCTCTCGGAGCTTACACATTCCAATCTTGTGCACTAGTTCTCCAAATTTCTTAGGAATCAAGGACTTCGTGAACAGGTCGGCCAAGTTGTCATTTGACCGAATTTGTTGGATATCCGCTTCACCGGTTTCTTCGAGATCTCGAGTAGAAAAGAATTTTGGAGATATGTGCTTTGTGCGGTCTCCTCTGATGTAGCCTTTCTTCATCTGAGCAACGCATGCTGAGTTGTCTTCATATAGTATCGTTGGATTGTCAGTGATCGGCTTCATTCCACTTTCCTTTTGGATGAATTGAATAATTGATCATAGAGACACACATTCTCTTCCAGCTTCATACAAAGCGATTAATTCTGCTTGATTTGATGATGTGGCAGTTACGGTATGCTTTGTTGATCTCCATGAAATGGCTGTGCCTCCATATGTAAATACATAGCCATTTTGTGATTTGACTTTGTGTGGGTCGGACAAGTATCCTGCATCTGCATATCCGACTAGAGTTGCATTGCTTTGGTTGCGGTAGAATAACCCCAAATCATGTGTTCCGCGGAGGTAGCGAAATACATGTTTGATCCCATTCCAATGCCTCCTTGTAGGAGCAGTGCTGTACCTGGATAACAAGTTTACTGCAAAAGCAATATCTGGTCTTGTATTGTTAGTCAAGTACATTAGAGCACCGATTGCACTTAAATATGGAATATCAGGTCCTAGAACCTCCTCGTCCTCTTCTCGAGGGCGAAATTGATCCTTTTCAATATTGAGGGAACGAACTTCCATAGGAGAAGTCAGGGGATGAGCTTTGTCCATATAAAATCTCTTTACAACTTTCTCAGTATAGTTGGACTGATGGATAAATATTCCATCCTTTAGATGCTCAATTTGTAAGCCAAGACAAAGCTTTGTTTTCCCCAAATCTTTCATCTCAAATTCTTTCATCAAGTATTTCGCAGTATCTTCCACCTCATTGGAAGTTCCAACTATGTTTAAATCATCAACATAGACTGCGATAATAGCAAATCCCTCATTGGACCTTTTGATAAAAACACATGGGCAAACAGTATCGTTTTTATATCCTCTTTTCATTAGGTAATTCGCTCAGACGGTTATACCACATCCGTCCTGATTGTTTTAACCCATACAACGACCTTCTCAATTTTATTGAGAACATTTCTCGAGGTCCGTTGTTTTCAGCCTTAGGCAATTTTAGTCCTTCTGGGACTTTCATATATATGTCTGTATCTAGTGACCCATATAAGTATGAGGTCACGACATCCATAAGGCGCATTTGCAGTTTTTCAAATACTGTCATGCCAATTAGGAATCTTAGTGTAGTTGCATCGACTACAGGAGAGTATGTCTCATCATAATCAATTCCTTGGATTTGAGAGAAACCTTGGGCTACTAGCCTTGCCTTATATCTAACAATTTCATTTTTCTCATTTCGTTTTCGTACAAACACCTATTTGAAGCCAACAGGCCTTACATTCTTTGGTGTACGAACAACAGGTCCAAAGACCTCTCGCTTTTCAAGCGATTGTAATTCTGTTTGAATGGCATCTCTCCATTTTGGCCAATCCTTTCTTTGACGACATTCGTCTACGGATTTTAGCTCAAAATCATCATCTTCAGTCACAATATCAATAGCCACTGAGTAGGCAAATATATCATCAGTAATGATATCCTTTCTATTCCATTGTATGCCTGTGCATACATAATTTATTGATACCTCAAGATTATCAATATTCTCATTATCATTGAGTGTACCAATTTCTCTTAGTATATTTTCATTTTCCATCTTATTGCCTTGGTCATTATTCTCATGACTCAGTTTGGCTTCTTTTGTCATACCCTTTTGGTTATTTGGTTTCCTTGGTTTCAAATCTTTTGAACCTGGAGGCCTACCACGTTTTCGACGTGTCGTAGACTCATTTGCAATGGACGTATTAGGTTGTCCAATGGGTATATCAATCCTAGCAGGAGCATTCGCTGCAGGAATATGTGACTTTGTTACCTTCTTTGTATCAGTGAATGCATCAGGTAACTGATTTGCAACATTTTGCAAATGTATGATCCGTTGAACTTCTTGTTCACACATTTTTGTTTTCGGATCAAGATGAGATAATGATATTGCATTCCATGTAATCTCTTTTACATGTGGGTCCATCTTTTTCTTATCTCCCCCTAAGTTTGGGAATGTACTTTCATCAAAGTGACAATCAGCAAATCTTGCTGTGAATAAGTCACCCGTTGTTGGTTCGAGATATCGAATGATTGAGGGAAATTCGAAACCAACATAGATTCCCATTCTCCTTTGTGGACCCATCTTTGTACGTTGTGGCGGAGCAATGGGTACATAAACTGCACATCCAAATATTTTTAGATGTGAGATATTTGGCTCCTTGCCAGATACTAATTGCATTGGAGAATGCTCATTGTTTGCACTTGGCCTCAATCGAATCAAAGTTGCAGCTTGTAATATAGCATGTCCCCATGCAGATGATGGCAACTTTGAGTTCATCAACAATGGTCTAGCGATTAATTGTAATCGCTTTATTAATGATTCGGCAAGACCATTTTGTGTGTGAACATGAGGCACTGGATGCTCTATATCAATCCCTATTGACATGCAATAATCATTGAAGGTTTGGGATGTAAATTCTCCGGCATTATCAAGTCGGATTTTCTTGATTGCATAATCCGGGAATTGAGCTCTCAGCCTTATTATTTGAGCAAGAAGTTTGGCAAAGGCTGCATTCCTGGTCGACAGTAAACTTACATGTGACCAACGTGTAGATGCATCAATTAGGACCATAAAATATCGAAATGGTCCACATGGTGGAGCAATTGGTCCGCATATATCTCCTTGTATCCTTTCTAGGAATGCAGGATTTTCACTTGCAATTTTATTCTTAGAAGGCCTGATAATTAGCTTTCCAAGTGAACATGCAGTGCAATGGAGATCACTGGATGGGAGAACCTTAACGTTCTTCAATGGATGTCCAAGTGAGTTCTTTATGATTTTATGCATCATTATTGATCCTGGGTGACCCAAGCGATCATGCCACAATGTGTATGCAGTTCGGTCAATTGACCCTTTACTAGATGTCGCATTGGCCTCAAACGGACAAATGTATGTATGATATAGTCTGGAGGCTTGCGTGGGCATCTTCTCAAGAATCTGTCTATGACCAGATTCATATTTTATGATGCACAGATATTCACTGCCATTTTCATTCAAGGTTTCCATGTGAAACCCATTGTGGCGCACATCTTTGAAACCCAGTAAATTTCTTCGTGATTTACTTGAGTAGAGTGCTTCTTTTATTATTAACTTTGTTCCTCTTGGGAGTAGAACAAGTGCTCTTCCAGAGCCTTCGATTAGTTTCGACACACCAGATATCGTATTGACATTTCCTTCAAGAGGTTTTAATTCTGTGAAGAATTCTTTGTTTCTCAAGATGGTGTGTGTTGTTGCACTGTCTAGAAGACATTGCTCTTTCCCATCGAGTTTCACATTAGATGATTCCATGTTTTCTTATGGAAATAAAGAGAAACATTAATGCATTAATAATAAAGATGCATATTGATTACACGACGATATTCATATCACGCAAAGTCTATTAGACAAAAATCTTAGAAATGGTAATTAAGGCATCATACAACATGCGAATTTGAAAGACATGACAAATAACATGTGAGTAGTAAAGATAATTATGAATACATATGTAACTCATAAACATATATGGTATATGATGAGATTCAATAATTTAGTCATGGTGTATGTTATTATTATGTTAACATACATAAGCATGTAGTTAGTATGTGTATAACATATGAATGATAACATTATATATAAAGAATGCTTATAGGTTGTAAATAAGTGACAAGACTTAAAGAAGTAAATAAATGATAAGGATTAAGGAACTAAACAAATAGAATAAGCATCAAAGCGGTAAATAAATAATGCATGCATGAGATATATAAGATAAATGCGAAAGTATACTGAAACGTAAAATTAGAGGGAACAGTTATGAATCCGGTTTCCTTTTAATCCTTTTATCCTCATCCATCCATTTTCACTTTTACCACTTCCACCTTATCTCCTCCATCTCGTCTTCCTCCTCTCCATTTTCCATTTTCATGTCCATGGCCGACGACGACATTTTGCGTCGTATTAAGGCCGCTAATGATCGGTTTTTAACCGAGCTTTTCATTTGTCTTGTTCTTATCGTGATTATCTATATTGCGCTCATAATCATTTGGGTAAGAAATTTCTCACAATCCACTTGGTGAAATCAAACATTTCCGAAAGGGGATTTGAGTACAAACGCCAAATAAGGTAAGTAAATCTTATATTTTGTTTGTATCTTAGTAGATCTAAGTAAACATGCTTCCATATTTAGTTTATAGCATTTCAGATCTAGAATTTTGAAAATGAGTTTCTGATGTAGAAGATCCTAAATTAGGCGACTACAGAGCATACTCCTCGAAACGATTTCATAAATTAACTCTTTGTATGAATTTAGTTAAGAAGAGATAAATTCGTACATTTAAAAAGGTAGAAGTGATTAAGTATAGTGTGTAAGAATTTACCAAATTTCTTTCGGTAAAACTCACAAACTTATACATATATCTTAAGTCAAGATTATATATATAGGTATGAACAAGATTAAGGAAATTTTATAACTTTAGTTTAATGAACGAAATTTTTGCAAAGCTACGAAAAACATATAATTTTAAATCATGATCCAATGTACATATGTGTATATATAGATAGCTCCATCATGTAGAATAAAACAAAATAATTTATTCTAATGAAAGCTATGTTTTCAAAAGCTACGAAAATTAAGTAAACATGTATATATAATTAAATAAAGATCAGTTGGTGATTAGAGACTCGTGCTGATAACGTGTTATATAATAAAGAATTAGGAGAAGATTGTTGGAACTTTACTTAAGAACTTTTACTTAAGTAAGCCACTTTAGAATGATAATGACATTAGAAGAGAGGGAGAAAGAGTAAGCACCTTATAGGTTGTATTCTTACTCTTTGTTGGTGCAAGTTTTACAATGGATGATGCCTCTATTTATAGGACCAAAGTTAGGCAAGAGTTACCACAAAGTCAAGATTAGGAGGTGAATAATTCACACCTTTCTACCTAGGGTAATTAGTCATACATACATGTGTTTCTTATGCATCTTCTAGATGATCATAAATGTGTTCATAACACATAGCTCAATGTGTATTCATAACACTTTTAGGTTATAAAACAACATAATTCTCATATATCATCAATTCTTTATAGTTAATATATTTGATATAAAAATATATTTATGGAAATATTTATAAAAATATAAAATATTTATAAAAATATTTTAATATATTATTTTGATTAAAAAATGATGTAGCGTAGATATAGTGGTAAAATTTGCTACTATTGATAATTTTAAGAGAATCTTATAACAAAATTACGATAAAACACTTATAACTAATATACTATTTAATTAAATGGATGAAATAAAAAACTTTAGGATAGACCCATTTATCAACTAAATAGGTAACCATATAAGGATAAGATTGAGATTTATATATTATGATAGAATTAATAATTAAAAAACTCAAAATCTAAGATATAACTAATATTTTAATCAAATATATATGTATAAGATTAAGATTACATATTATGATAAAACTATAATTTGATAAAATAATTTTTTAGATAAAGGAGCAATGTGATGTAATATGACATGGTATATTATATCTTTACAATTTATATAAAATTAAGATAAGTGGTAGAAAAAAATTATTGAAATTGAATAGTAAGCTGGACGGTTAGAGCCCTAGGGGTGATGTGGCGTGCTACACTTACCTATTACTCCGTATATCTGTTATACTCCGTATGATATATAAAAACTTCACAGTAGTACGTAGATTACACTTACCAACTATATCTTTAATATAATATATATAAATATTTCTTGCTATAAAGATAAATTTTCTAAGTATTAGAACGATAAAATTTTCAATTTAATAGATGATAAAATAATTTATAAAAATATATTACTTTAATAAAAGGGGTGATGTGGCGCAATATGGCGGCAGAATTTGCTTCCGCTTTAGTATATAGTAATAGATATTTATATCACATGGAAGTATGTGATCAATTAAATGGTCTTATTTATCACATCCCGAAGTATGTGATTAATAAAGAGGTCTTATATATCACATCCCGAAGTATACGATCGATTAAGTGGTCTTATACGATCGATTAAGTGATCTTATATATCACATCCCGAAGTATGTGATTGAAAGGTCTCGAGGTCTGGAAGACTTCACATTCAATCTCATGTCACCAAAAGTAGACAATCTTTTATTATATTTTATTTTTTTATTTATGTTTCTCAATTTAATTATTCATGCCATTGTTTACACATATAATTTTATTTGTTTTTAAAGTTAAAACGTATCATCCCCTAAAGCGGATGGATATATGATACTGTCCTCGTAGAGGCAATTTTGCAATCATCTCCGAAGAGATGAAATAATAAATCACATTACTCCCTGGAGTGAATAATGATAGAATACATCACTTCTTGAATAAATTGATAAGAGTTTTGTAAGAATAACCATCTCCTGAAGTAGATGGTTAATGTACACATAAGATTATTATCCCTAGAAGTGGATTTAAATATATAACTATTTACTTGTTGTAATAAGTGATGAGAAGAAAACATCTCTAGAAGTACATGAACATATCATCTCCCGAAGTAGATAGATGATAAATGGTTCAAGATATATTCTAATTTTTGTCACTTAGAGTTGACAAATGGAATATTTGTGAAAATTCATTCTTGAACATAATGATGATAAATTATTCATTGTCACCTCAAGTTGACAAATGAGATGTTTGGGAGAATTATGCAGCACTTGAAATTCTAGGAGAATTGTGCTAAACTATAATTATAGTTATCATCATCAAATCCATACGAGCCTGAAGACTCGATTTTTGGATAAGAAAAGATCATTGTTAACTCTCGGAGAGTTAGAAGATCTCATATCAGTCATGTACTCCAGAAATAGTACAAGAAAGATGACATACACTCCAAAAGTAGTACAAGAAACATGAGTTTATGTTATATTCAGAACTAGTCATAAATAACCTCATACCTAGCATGAACTAGTAGTTCAAGGTCATGATTGACCAACCTCTTGCATGCCTGAAGCATGCCTCCTCCGGAAGAGGGTGTGAAAGAGGTCACAGTATATTACGCATGCGGCCGCGAGTCATGGTTATGACTTATATCTAGGACGTTAGGGGTAAATTTGATGTCAAGAAGGACATCTGAGATAAGGGATATCCCATAAGTGATAAGAACCACAACTTATGAGTATAAGTGTGGAGACCGGTCTAGTCAAAATTAAAGTTCTGAATGCACCCATTTTTTAGGCATCTAATATTAATATCAAGATAATGATTTATCTGACTTGAGTTGATGAACCCCCAAACTAATGTATAGATCACCGACATGTTCAATGTTAGAAACCCATATTTGTTAATGGTGTCGCAACTCCTACTATTTGAAAACCAAAAGTTTTCACAATCATGAGAATGACAAATTTGGTGTGAAGGTTTAGATGACTCTTGAAGAGTATATCTTATTGAACAGTATCACTAACTAGAAGTTAGTTGATAATAAGATATTCTTGTGGCATGATTAATGTGGTCACTCAAGTGAAACAATTACGCCCATGATCGGTTTAAGACCAAAAGATCTTGAGACTGGCCTGAAGTCTCTCCTAAGAGTGACCTTGTACGTATGAATGTCCTAAGATGACATCCATCCAAGCGTATGAATCTTCTACAACCTTCAATGAATCCACATCTTAATGCCTTAAAGCAAACAAAGAATCTTTGAAATGGTGGAGGATTTGACAGGATTATTACTAACTCAAATATACTCCCTGCATTTGCTCTTCTTAACTCTCCAATGTATCTCCCAACCTTGGTATAATGTTGTTTTAAAGAGCCATGTTACATTCTAAGAGCAATTGCCTTCATCTTATAATGATGACACCATACCTCCTCCTCACACTATCCATTATGGTTTTTGCTCCCCATTGAGATTATCTTTAAAACACCCCATATATTCCTTAGCAAGCGATGAGTAAGCATCCGGTTCCGTTGCATGTCTCTAATGCAAGTATGTTCAACCTCAACCTTTCTCACCATCAAACAACACTCTCTTTGATGCCATGATGCATAAAGGTAGAATGAATAACCTTTCTTACACTTCACTCCAATCATGCCTCTATGTTTGTCCGACACACCAAACAATAAACTATAGCCATTGAAGATACCGAACCTTCTTACACCTTCCTTAAATACACCTATAGATGGAAATCTCAAACCAACTTCCCACACTAAGTTCTTAAAATCTATTGTTGGTCTTTTTGACCAATAGTAAGCTTTCTTATTATTCTTCTCCTTTTCTTGGCATTATCATCATCTTCATTATCATTTTCAGACATGATGTCCATGTCACCATCAGAGTCTTCATATTCACTCAATTGCCCTTCCATTTGCTTTTTCAGTTCTGCTTTGTATTCAATGACTCTTTGTTTTACGGTTTGAAACTCCTCATCAGAAGTATCCATTTCATGTGCATTCAATCCAATAAAGTCCGTCTCTTCTTCTTCAGATGACACTTCAAGTTCATATAAAACCTTTTTACCCGCAAAGCTCCTAGTCAATCGCTTTTTATTCTTGTGAGATTCATCTACGTCACCAACTTCATTCTCAAAAACTATGAAGTAACAGTAGGATTATCTTACAAAATTTATCAAAACTACAAGGTTACCTTTCAAAATAATATAAGTACATGGGTATCACGTTCTATTGACTTAACCACACCGTTACCACTTAGCAAGTGAAATTTCCGAAAAAATAAAAGTAACGGAGGGCACAATCAACTAATCAAGGATTAAGCAGAAATTTTTATTTTCATTTTGAAAGAGAAAGTGATTCGATAACACAAACACTTACAAACCTTGTTACGTAAACACATCAAATATCATTGGATAAAATCACAACATGTGAACAATTGGGGGATACAAAGGTGCAATATACAGCAACTATTTTCAGCAACCAAAATCAAGTAATCAACTAGCCATTTTTTGGTTCATAAAACCGTCGATCTCCTGAATCAAAGCAGAGGATTCAGGCAGCTCAGGGAACACATTAAACCCATGACAAGTGTTCGGGTACTCAACCAGCCTCGCCTCTTTCCCGTTGTCCTTGAGCCACTCACAAAACTTCCTCTGTCGGTCCTGAAGCGGGTCAAACCCGGCCACCACGACCATCGTAGCCGACAGATCCAAACCCGACAAATCCTTCGCATTGGGCCCACTCACATCGCAGGCCCAATGATCAAGGCCCAGCCCCACCGCCTTCCACATCCAATCCGCACTCTCCATCGACACCACCGGAGCCTTCTTCAGCCTGATCTCCGACTCCGACCGCCCCTCCCCGCCGAAGAACGGCTGGATCGCAACCGTCCCGAGGACTCTGAGCTCCGAGAACCGTACCTCCTCCGCCGCCCTGACGGCGGCGTGGTGCGCGATGTTCCCGCCGGCGCTGTCTCCGGCGATGAAGGTCCTGGTCACGTCAGCGGCGACCGGCCAGGGGGCTAGGGTTCTCCGGCGGGCGGGATCGTCGAGGAAGCGGAGGACGTCGACGGCGTCGTCGTATTGCGCAGGGAACTTGTGCTCCGGAGCAAGGCGGTAGTTGACGGCGGCGACGACGGCGTTCAGGCGGCGGGAGAGGCGCCGGCAGAAGGCGTCGTAGAAGGCGGAGCTGGCGCTGAGGAAGACGAATCCGCCGCCGTGGAAGTAGACGATCACGGGGAGGGAGGTGTCGGCCGCCGCCGACGGGATGAAGAGGCGGAGGGAGAGGTTCCGGGCGACGTCGAGAGTGAGGTCGTGGGTGGAGACGCCGTCGATAGGAGTGGGGTCGGCGGGGATTTTGCGGTCGAGGAAGTTGAAGAGGCGGCGGTTGAGGGTGTAGTCCGGGCGCCGGACGATGTCGAAGATGAAGGTGGAGGCCGCGATCAGGAGACGGGTTTTCAGGGGAAGGGAAAGCTTCGGCTCTGACGCCATCGTTGTAGAGTTGGACGCCATTGTTGTACGGGTGTTTTGTGATGGTTTTTCAGAGAGGGAAAGATGGACTAATTATGAACGATGGTCAATTCACTGAATTGCCCCATGTCACCTTATTGAAAAAAACAATCTTTTTCAAAAAATAAAAATAATAAAAACATGCCAAATCGAAGAAAATTACCAAAACCTCAACTTCAGTAATCAATGAAGGTTGCAAATTTTGACTTATCAAGCAAATGAAGGAAAACTGATTTAACGGCAAAGAGGAAGGGCAGCCCAACAATCTTGAAATGCACTCAGCTATTCAGCTAAAGCATTTTCGGTCTTACATATTAAAGAAAAATAAGCTTGCAGTGTTTTGGCATCCAAGCGCCCCAACCAAAAAGTGTCTCAGCAAATTCCTGAATGGTTAAATTCTAAACGTTCGGTCAAACATCTAACCTTTTATTCTAATGTTCATAGGAAGTCTAGGAGAGAAATGAAGGTTCAGAGAGTCAAACTAAGCATCTGCACTGGTAGAACCGGGGGCGTACTTCTCCATCAACTGGGTCAGACTAGCACCAAACTCCTTCTCAATCCCCAGCATTTCTTCTTGGAACCTCTTCTTCAACTCCTCCTTCCTCTTTTCATGAAGCTTTTCCAGCTCCTCTCTTTCCAACACGAACTCGGCCATCACCTGATCCTGTGACTTGACAAAGCGTTCGACTTCCTCCATCCTGAAATAAGTCAAGAGGGGAAAGATTGATAGAAACTAATCAGGCTCACAGACAACCAAACCAGTAAATTTATCTTGAAGAATAAGAACAGTTTCAACCATCTCTTTCTTCTTATACCGTAAAACTTATCACGAAAGTGAGAGTGAAAAGTTGATTTTTTACCTTCGCTTGTGTTCCTCAGCACTTGAAGCATGTGAATGTAACTCTTCTACTTTCTTCCTCTCTTCTTGCTGGACCTTCTCAAAGTTGTTTTCCTTAGCATTTAAACCCTCTTCTACCTGCTTAATCTGGTCTTTGAAAAACTGGTCTTGAAAGTCCATCTACAAAAAGACGAGCAAGGTTTTGTGAAGAGAACAAGCAACTAGTTACTGAAACAAAGATCAAGCAATAGTAAGATGGTATCATAGTTCCATACGCTAATATAATCAAAGCTATGAATTAACCAACTGGCAACAAATTGCCAACATTTGAAATGCATAAATCAAAAGGGCTTTATAAATACTCGCTCTATAGTGTTGTCGGTCCCTAATAAATCTGTTCACTGCATAAAGCACGTTGTATAGTGTGGAAAAATTTGTGTCAGTCTTACCTCTTCCTGGTTCTGCTGATGATGAACCTTTGACCTTTGTTTTACTATGCGATTCTCATCTGCTGTCTTCCTTAGTTTTTCACTCATGAAATTCAAGGACTCCTCCAAGGCTTTCGAGTGCCTTTTTTCTTTAGCAACCTTCTGTTTGAACCAAGTCAGCTGCTGATTATCTTCGCTCATCTGTTTCATCTGAGATACCACCATTTCAATGTATGATTTCATTTCATACTTGAGCCTTTGCTTTCCTGATCAAAGCAAAATATCAAAATGGTTGATAACAGCAACAATCTAAAAGAGCCTAACATTGGGACGTGTTCAGCATTCAATGTGCAAATATCAGACTGCATCTTTAAGAAAGTTCATCCCAAATAGGCTACTTTTCTTTAATATGCACAACTAATGCAAAACAGAATCCCAGGCCTCCACATAAAACCAAAAAACACATGAGCCAGTAAAGGATTTAAAACAGTAAGTGACCTTGGCTGTGTTGATTAAATATTTCCAGATCATCCTTAGTTGCCAAGCAGCCAAATAGTTGTCGCCTCCCTCCATGATTAAACATCCAACGCTTCTGTTCCCATGCCGCTTTCCCAGTACCTTGCTCCAAAAAATGCTTATGAAGACGTTCCGCCTCCAAATATCCGACAGCAGAGCTCTCAAATATCAGCACACTAATGCCACGGTGCCCCTGTGGACCATAAGAATGTCGAGCCTTCACTGCAGCGTAGGAGCTGAAATAGTCCAGAAGCTCTTGATTGCCCATGCCCAACCACTAGGTAAAAGCACAAAGAAAAAGATTAATAATCCATCATACAGAAAAGTTACAACAAGGCCTAGCAATTATGTGTTTAGTCCCACAGTATCTGATGTACAAATGAATATCACCTCTAAAATATTTATACCAAAACAGGCAGCAGATGCATTGATAAAGACCAGAGATTAAACCTTATCATTGTCGTCCTTGTCCAATCTTGTATTCATAATGAATACAATTGGAGGCCAAACAATCTGGTGGTCCTTTGTTTCTGTCTTTAAACCTTCCCAATTGCCAAAGTACTCCCCAGCAGGTACCACAGAGGTTCCTCTGATGCGCAACTCTTCTTCTAAAACAAGAGCAAAGAGCCGATGCAACTTGACCCTCTTTGAACCCTTTGTTTTAGCATGGGCAGCAAGCGGTTGAAGCCCTCGGTACCAGTCAATTGCACCAGGACCATTTTGACAGGCAGGACAGTGCCACTGCCTTGAAGAATCATTTACCTCTTCCACAGTCAGCTTGTCTAGGCTCTCAAAAAACTCCTTAAACATTTTATGTTTTTTCTTAGACTCATGGCTGGATGCACTCTCATCATCTTCATCAGAGTCAAATTCATCATCAAGAAGGTCATCATCCTCGTAATCAGAGAAAGCATCATCTTCATAATCTTCCTCGCTCGTTACGGTCTCTGGCATGTCCTCTTTCTCCTTTTCATTCTTCTGTGTAGCCACCACTTGAGAAGAACCAGCTCTAGCTGCCCAGTTCCAGCCATTTTTCAAAGGAGGAGTCACAATTTTAGGCGCAGCTGTAGCATGTGGGTTTCCTCCTCTACCTATTGCTCCAGACCATGCATTTGGCGGGCCCCAAGCCTTGGGTGCTTGCCCTGACCCATTAATGCCTCGATTTCCATTTTGTTGAAATGTATTTGGCTGGCCCCGACCCCTGGGTGCTGAACTTTGAGGTCCCCACTGTCTAGCCACATTGCCTCCACCTTTGTTCTTGTTTTTCTTAGATACTTTTTCCCAGTCCCCATCTTCAGGAGTAAGGCTCATTTTCGAAACATTTTGTGCAAGTTGAGGAATGCCTCCCTTTGATGTCCTTTTTGAATCCATCACTGCAACAATTGGCACATTTAAATTAGGCAGTGTAAACAAGTCTCATGGACAGCGGTGGATTTTAGTGAAAACTTATTTGAACTAATGATTCAAAGAGCCACCATATAGTCCAACAATTACAAATGTTTACATTGTCTACAACAGTCTTTGCTACTATTTCCCTACCTAAATCTAAGAAACTAACACCTTGACTTATCAAGTTTTAACAACACTACTATTAGTTCCCCAAACATTAGAAATACGCAAATCGACAGGACAAAAGAAGGTGCAACACAATCGTAAATGAGCACACAACTCCTTGAGCAGAGACAGAACCAGCAGAACGGAGATCACGTTCGAGATTCTAAAGCCAACGAGGGCGAAATATCAGAAACCCTAGAAAAAAAATCAAAACATGCAATCCCTCTAGTCACTAATTATAAGAACAAACAACAACACACAGTAACTACTCAATGAACGATCGACTACAATCGAGAGCGTAGTCGGAGAAAAATGTAAGACAGAAACAGGCTTCAAAACCCTACCGATCATCGTCTTGCAAATTCCAACTCTAATGCGCATAAAAAATAGTCGTATAGGGCAAAGCACAGAACAAAACAAGAAAAGCGAATGCGAGAAACAAAAGAAAACAACAAACAAGCTTTACCGAAACGGTCGGAAAGTTACCGACGACGAGAGCCGACTGAGCGAGAAACAATGCGATCCCGGTAAATGGAGACGACTCGCCGGCGACGGAAAGGGAGGAATTATACTGGTCGGAGTGCGGAGCCAGCGGGAACGAGAGAGCGAACTTCCCAGTCTCTCTTCTTTCCTACTGGGTATCGCTTTCACGATATTTTGTCCTCCTGCTCTTTTTGAGGGAAAACGTCGGACGCCAAATATTTATTAAATTTAATTGATATCGGTAAATATCAGTGTAGTAATTTCAAGAATTTTTAAAATCACTAAATTAGACCGAACCAACAACAGACCGCCGCTCTGTGCCTGTGAGGTGTTCGCCCATTAGTGGTCCATTTGGTGAGAAAGTTACGACCGCAAACTGTTGGGCCATGTTTCGTTTTGGTGGAGATGGTTTTCAAATCTATCTCGATTACTCGTTTGGAAATCAATAAAGAACAAAAACAAAAGAAGTAAGTTGAATACACGAGATTGGTAATGTAGTTCGGATAAATCCTATTCTACAGAGCCTCAATCGGGAAACTCAACCAAGTTTTCACTAAGCAAGAAGAACAAGAACAGACAAAGACACACAAGCACACACAGAGACGGCAAGAGTTTGACTCAAAAACAGGAAGAAGAGGAGAAGCACAAACCCCAACGAGCGAAGGCGACACAAACGCATTCACAGAGAACTTGTGGCCTTCTTCCTCACCCTTTCTCCTAATTTCGTTGAAGACCTCACTCAAATCCGGTGAACCAAAGAGAAATCGCCAGAGATGGAGCTCGGGAGCTCATAAACCTTAGAGAGCTCTCAACGGCGCAGAAAAGAGTAAAGTGGGAGCTAGGGTTCCTGTTCATCGCTCTTATACGAGGGCCACTTCCCAAACGGCGTCGTCCCATTCAATGGACGCCAGATCAAGGAAAACAGACCGCTCTCAGCTTTGGACCCATTGCCCTTAACTTAATAAAAGCCCAACCAGAAACAGAAAGTCATTAGATATAATTCACAACATTCCTCAATATCACACACGAGCTCACACTTGCACCATGATCCCAAAGGCTAGGCACCAAGTGTGACTCGTGCATGATAGAGCTGTCATGGGACTCATTCTGCCCATGAGCCACTTGGCTCCTACCATGTCTCTTATGTGTGTGTGTTACATTGTTTGAGTTTTTACAAGCATAGATTACAAACACAACAATTTCAGCATTTTTTTGGGTAGACGAAGTCGGGCCAGGGCCGAAAGAAAAACAAAGCAAGGAGACCGACTAGAGGCAAATGGAGTAGGATGTAACCCTCCCATCAACATCGTCGCCCAGGTTCAAACCCGAGCCAAAAGGCGGCTCAAACAAAAAATGAAAACCTACCGCAAAACTGTGGGTAAGCATCGAGGGAGTCGGCGACAGAATTCGCTTCTTTAAAGACATGAATAAGACGGATACTCTAATCGCGTCTGAAAAAGCCTTGGTACTTACGAACCAGGCTCGAAACGGGGTGGTAGGGATTAATATCGTTCATGATCAAATGAACCGCAGGGGCCGAGTCAACTCCAAAAGACCTGCCTATAACTTCTGTCCTAAGCCAGATTCAAACCATCAAAAATACCCCATAGTTCTGCGGCCGGAACGGACCACCTTCCAATATGGTGGACAAATACTCCAAACCAGACACATTCACGATCTCTTAACACACCAGCAGCAGCAGTAAAATGTATGTAAATATTGTTCTAAAAAAAAAAACTGTGTGTAAATAATGTAAATATGTAATAGTACATACAAATATTTTTGACTATTTGTATATTATACTGTCTATAATAACTTTCAGAATTGTTTAAATGAATTGGTCGTTGTCACCGAGTCACCTCCCATTTCCGGATTAATGGTGCATCAATCAATTAAGTTATCCGAATCACTGATCAGTATGGGCAAACCATAGTAGGTATGAATTATTCCCTCTAGTTTAATTAACATTCGTCCCAATTGCTTCTTAATTAATAAAGTTCTGGTTTTGATCAAAAAAAAACATTCGTCCCAATTTTTTGGTGATTTCTGAACAATTGGGGCTCGGGCCACTCTAGTCCAATCTCCATTGCCTTGTGAAGGGAAAAGAAGATAAGGAAGACAGACATGGATTTTGAGACGGTGAGGAAGTACTTGGAGAAAGAACCCAAAGAAGGCGAACCTACCAAAATCCACGAATTACCTTCGAAATTCTTCGATCCGCTCATTCTGAAAGGACTCGAATTGGATCTCGTCGAGTCGGATCGGATCGTTTGCTCCTTCAAAGTCCCCGCTCGTCTCCTGGTAACTAGAATTCTAAGCCTGTTGGATCCCTCTCTCTCGTTCGTCGTCAATCCCTAATTTGTCGCCCTCTCTCTGATTTGGTGTGTTGAAATTTGAAGAATACGGCGAATACGCTCCACGGAGGCGCAATTGCTGCGCTGGTTGATTTGGTTGGATCAGCTTCCATTTATGCTTCTGGTGCTCCTACCTCTGGTGTTTCCGTAGAAATCAACGTTTCATACTTGGATGCTGCTCTTGCTGATGTACATTTCTCCCCGTCTCTCTCAATATCAAGAATTTGATTCGTTTGCAATAATATAGGGAAATTGATTTACAGCTGGTGCAAAAACTCGTTGGTTTGTGGATGTGATGTTAACTGAAGTTACAAGAGTTTGCATTTGGTTCCTTTTCGTTGGTTACTTGGATGCAATTTGCTATTTCCAGAGTGAATTGAGATTTTCAAGTTATACAAATGGAATTTAAATTGGGATTACACTGTTATTTATCATTAAGAGGTTAGTTAGTCAGTTAGTGTAGATGAGCCTTTGTGCTTCCAGATACTGATGGAATTCTTTAATCATTGACTGATGTGATTGGCATTGCATTGTTGAGGTTTTTGGTTGGTTCAATCATTCACTCTTGTATTGGGACACAACTGTTTTAGAAATTCATATATTCCTACAATTATGGATTTGGATATTTGATCATTTGTTGTGTGGAAGAGTTGAAGGAACATCTGTTGTATCTTGATTCTTGAGCTGCCTTCTGAATGTTAGAACATCTTATTGTTGCAACCTTCTTCTGACCTCTATTCTTTAGGAATGCAGCATCATATGGTTATTTCTAGCTTGATGTGTTAGTTTCAAAGTCCTTCGTGAAAAAAGTGTGTTGTTTAACGTGGACAAACATGCTTATTCGAATGCTATCTATGACTTTACACATGATTGCTTAAATATTGAATGCAGGAAGAGATTGAGATCGAAGCCAAGAATCTACGTGTTGGAAGAACTGTGGCGGTTGTGAGCGTGGATCTTAGAAAGAAAGCAACCGGAAAACTAGTAGCTCAGGGACGTCACACCAAGTACCTTGTTGTAAGCAAAATGTAATGCTTCTGTATAGTGCTTCAGTTCTTCACACTGCTGTATCTTGAAACACAGTAAAAATCGGGTGTGAATCTGACAGTTAATTATTATGCCTTTGCTCAGTAGTGGATTGTTAAAAACACCAAAGCTTTGGCCTTTGTTGGAGATGTATGAATACTGCTCTTCATAATGGGGAAAGGGTCTGTGTATGAGCTGAAGCCCCTCCCTAAATTGCCCTGTTTCTTTCAATCATTTGCTGTGGTTAATTTCCTTTTCAATCATCTACTGGAAAGTGATTCAGGCAGAATTAATTACTAGCTCTGCAACTGATGTTATAATTGTTATTAGTATCAAGAACTTTGAATTAGTTCTAGAAATTAACTACTAGCTGTGCAACTGATCTTATTAGTATAAATAACTTTGGAAAGTGTATTTAGACGAGTCTGTTGGTTTTTCCTACCGTTGCAGGATTCTGTTGGCTAGTTAGTAGTACGAGTTAGTTGTTAGCAATGAGCTCTAACCTCTCTGTTTCCTTTGTTCGGCTTTTTTCTCCCAGTTTTCTTACTTTGATCTTTCCTATGTCTTCGGTCTACCCACCATGAGGCTTCCTTGATTGGAATCAGAACAAAAAGGGTATATTCTCTCCTTCCAACTTGTTACTAACATTCTTGTAAGTAGTACCTCTTTTCATGTGGGGTGTGGCCGTATGGGATTTCATGATTGATGTAGCTTTAATTGGGAAGATTGGAACGCACATCAACATTCAATTATCACATTTTTTGCTTGTCCCATTCAACTACTACTTGTACCGGGATTGGTGGATAAGGGAAGAACACATGAAGTAGATAATTGGTGTACGTCTTATCCCTTTTCATGGTTCACAAATCACAGGTCATAATCTGTGAAGTATCAAATCTTATTTTAATAAACTCACCCATTAAGGCATAAATGGTTCGTCTGAAATTAGATTTTAAGCGTGTGTGGCATAGCACATTTACCATTTGAGCATGCTTAATGGTAAATGGAATCGGTTCAATTCTCGTTGTGTTTGGCGTTATGGTTCAATTCTCCAAACCCTTACAAGCCTGCAACCTGTGCAAGGGAATCGGTTCAACCTTATACCAAACACGTCCTAAGGCTTTGTTTGGATGTGCATGAATGCATGTGATACCAAACAAACACGTTGCTTCAAATACACAAGCCCTCAGCCCCAGGACATAATATCAAACAAACAGTTGGTGTGGAGGTGCCTAAACTAATAAATAACCAAACAAAAAAAGATGGGCCATTATCACTGACAATTGACAAGCACTCAGGATAAAGGATATAATAATAATAATTATATAATGCTCCACTTTCACCAATAAAATATTAGTAAAGTCAAATTTTCATTCTTACGCTCTCTTATTATTGCTGAGGCTTTCAACTTGTGCCTGCTGAGAAAATTCAAAACAAACTCAAACCCACCATTCTACCAAAATAAAAAATCAAACCCACCAAGACACATTCATCTGGTTGCTTTCGTTCCACTCCACCTTTTCCAAAGCAAGCCCAAAGCCCTCCGTCTAGGCCCCTACATCACTTTTCCCCTTTTTCATGCTCTCTTCAATGGAGAACTCTTGAATTTGGCGTAGAAAAGCCTGGAGCTTTGGGAAAATTCAAAAAAGCCTTTTCAAGAATTTGTGGGTTTTCTGGGTTTATTGATTTCCTTGAATTGAAACTTTCCAATTCCCTGATCAGAGATGTTTGGGTGTGGGTGTTTCTACTGGAGCACTCGGTGGTCCGATTCTTACACTATTGGATCCGAATCCGAACTCGAACCCGAGCCATTTTCCCTGCCTGCTCCTCTTCCTCAATGGCCTTCAGGTATGCTCTTTCAGGTGGTTCAATTTGTGTTCCTGCTTATGCTCTTTCTTTTTTTCTGATTTTTTTTTTCGTTTACCGTTGAAGAAAACAAAAATGTCGCCACTTGAAATATTACCAATTTAACGGGTATGTCTGAAATACTGGTTATGTTGGAGTGATTAGTAAATCCTTTACGTTTCCTTCATGTTTCTGCGCTTGGTTGAATGACTAACAGTTGGTATCAATTGAATATTTGCTTCCTTCTTCTTGCAGTTTAAAGTTTCTAATCATATCACTACGGGTCTATGGCTATGAATTATTTCTTTGAACTGGGCTTTTGACAATGGACAATATGTATGATCTTAGGTGGAGATTTTGCTAAAGGGATAATAAACCTAGGAGAGCTAGAGGTTTCTGTGGTCACCACTTTTGAATCTGTATGGACATGCAACCCAATCCATGGGAAAGCAAAGGGCGTGACATTCTACAAGCCCGTTGAGATTCCAGACGGATTCCACTGTCTTGGTCACTATTGCCAATTCAACGGTCAACCGTTAAGAGGGTTTGTCCTTGTGGCTCGAGATAAGGGCATTTCAGAGCTTCCTGCTCTCACAAGACCCATTGACTATACATTGGTGTGGGGTTTGGATGCTCAGCAAAAGGGGTCTGGTTACATTTGGATGCCGCGTTCACCAAAAGGCTATAAAGCTTTGGGATTTGTGGTCACTGATGAACCTACAAAGCCATCCTTTGATGAGATCAGATGTGTCCGAGCTGATCTAGTTGAGGAGTGCGAACCCTGTGATTTGTTACTTGACATTGAGTTCAGCATTTCAAATTCACCATTTCAGATTTGGTGCACAAGGCCTTGGAAAAGAGGGATTTCTGGTAAAGGCGTGCCTGTTGGGGCGTTCTTTTGCTGCACAGACCCGATCACTTGTGATGATAAAATAAGCTCTGGGTGTTTGAAGAATCTGGATTCGACCTTAAATGCCATGCCAAATCTTGACCAAGTGCACGCCTTGATTAAGCATTATGGGCCAACTGTGTTCTTCCATCCTGAGGAAATATATCTGCCTTCATCGGTCCCATGGTTCTTTGACAACGGAGCGCTTTTGTATAAGAGTGGTAAAGGATATCCAGAAAGGATTGATTCTAGAGGCTCAAACTTGCCCTGTGGTGGCTGCAACGATGGAAATTATTGGATAGACTTGCCGGATGACGTTGATAAGAGAAATCATCTCAAGTATGGAAACCTAGAGAGTGCCAAACTCTATGTTCATGTTAAACCGGCTCTTGGAGGAACTTTCACAGACATTGCCATGTGGGTCTTTTGCCCTTTCAATGGACCAGCCACTCTCAAAGTCAGTTTAGCCAACGTGGCACTGGGCAAGATCGGTGAGCATGTTGGTGATTGGGAGCATTTCACACTCCGCCTTAGCAACTTCACAGGGGAGCTGAAGAGTGTGTATTTCTCTCAACATAGTGGTGGTGAATGGGTTGATGCTTGTGATTTAGAGTATTTAGAGGGGAATAAACCGGTGGTTTACTCGTCTAAAGATGGACACGCCAGTTTTCCCCATCCGGGTACGTACATTTGGGGTCCCACGAGGTTCAGGATGGGAGTAAGAAATGATGTTGCTAGAAGCAAATATGTCGTGGATTCGAGTGAGAAGTACCAGATTGTTGCAGCTGAGTACCTTGGTGATGATGTGGAAGAGCCCATTTGGCTGCAGTATATGCGAGAGTGGGGGCCCACGATTGTGTATGACTCGCGGTCTGAGATAGATAAGATACTTAACCATCTTCCTGTATTTGTGAGGTTTTCTGTTGAGAATCTGATAGATTTGTTCCCGACGGAGCTTTATGGCGAGGAAGGGCCAACTGGGCCAAAGGAGAAGAATAACTGGTTTGGAGATGAGAGATGGTAGTTTGCTTATACCAGATTTGTGATGAAACAAGAAATGAGGATGCCGATGTTTCCGCGCCTTTAGCAACCACCAACCAGTCTCTAATGTGTTAGAAAGCAAAGGATTGAGGGCGGTTGTCAGCTTGGAGAATACACTAGCTAGTAGGCACCATATTGATTGTTGAGTTTGGTTTGCAAGATTAAAAGCTGGTGTCTTTCCACTATACATTTTGTTTAGGCATTGTAATCATTCTGTAGAGGATCAAGCTTTATCATTAATTCATTGTAATTGCTTGACATCAGTGATTCAGTGTGGTGAAAGCCTGGTTGTATGCACAGGTACCACTTCCTGACGAGTCTGAGGACATAATACTTGTAATGTGAATATTATGGCCGTATTTCCAGGAAAAGAATCCATTTTGTTTTGCAAGTGACCTCTGGCACTGGGTCCATTTTTCTTGTAAGTTGCCATTGTATTTTGACATTACATTCCGTTATGTGTAGCAAATATAGATATGCTAATGACTTTTGGTAACATGTGAGTGCACAAAAGGGATTCGATTTCCAACAATACTGATCTGTTAGTTTGAGTACAAACAAGCCAATTAATCAATAGTGGCTAATTGGCTACGCAAACAAATGATATAGCATGCTCATTTATATGTGTATAAGGTGTTCGGAACTTGATGTATCTAACATGTCTAGTAGATCGAGAGTCCGAACAATCGGCTGTCAAACAAACCGATCGCCCGAGGCATATCGTTAAGTTCTTGCTGTTTTTATTGTTGACCATAGTCACCGTGGCAGTATAGTTTTCAAGTTTTGTGTAGAGTGTGTGCAGTATAAAGTTTGTAGGAGGGGTATTTCGGTGATTCAATAGCAGAAAAATGCGGAATTAAACAAAGCGGTGTGGATAACGAGCATGCCCTTCCATGGGGACTCGATCTCTGCCCCTCATCTCGTTCCCGCCACTGCCACCTCCACTTCCCTTCACAAACCCTAATTTCGCCTGTGTGTACCGAAGACCTGTTTTCTCGTTCGATCTTCCGGCGAATTCCGGTACGAGCGTTGCGCCCTGCGCTCAGCGGGATTCGGAAGCCGAGACAACTCGTAGGGAGCGGTTCGGATCCGGCTCCGAGTTCGACTTCGCCGGCGATGTGGACGGTAGGTACGGGTCTCGAAGCAGGGAAAAGCGTAGGAAATGGTGGCCCGATGAGGATGAAGACGACGACGACGACGATGATGGCGATGAGGACTTGTTCGGTTTTTGGAAGGAGCCGAGAACCACCGATTTGCTTTTGAAGGTAAATCAACTTAAGATTCGGAATTGTTAAGTTTTTGAGCTCAATTGTGTTGAATTTTCTGGTGTTCTTTCTGTCTGGATACTAGAATCTCGAAATGGAGAGTGTTTGGAATGATTAGCCTGGATTAGAACTCCTCTGCTGCAAAGATGACTGAATGGAATAGCTCACTTTAGGTGTATTGCATGATTGTTTGCGTGTAGGAATTTCGGAAGGAAATAAACTTGATGGAATGGTTATGCTGTCTATCTGAGAGTATTGACTTGAGCTGATTGGAAGCAAATTAAATAATGGAGAATACTAAGGATTAGTCCTGATACAAACTTCAAATTTGAGATTGCAACATGTAGATATGGATTGAGGACAAGGTTATAGCTTACTTTGTTCATCTTTGTTCCTGGGTGATCCTTGAGACTGAAAACTTTGTGACTGAATCAACTACAAGAACAAAATTCATGGACAGGACTTTATATCGGCAGGTTAAGCTGTTTCAGTTTTTCTGAATGAAGAGCTATATTCTCTTAATAGTTGATGCATATTGTGACTGTTAACCGAACCGACTAAATGCAGGTACTTGGAACTGTTGGATGGATAATGCCCAACATTCTCATGTCATCCATGCTAGACACAGGGGATAAGGGGCAAGATGCATTATTCATGGCATTGATGCTTCCACTTGGACAGTTTGCCATTTCTTTAGTTGTGGATGGAATACAGGGAAACCCTAGACCAAAGAGAAAAAAGAAGCGGTTTGGCAAAACTGCAAGTAGGACAAGACGAGGCAACAAAACCCGAAGGAGAAGTTATCGGACTAGCCAAGAGAGGGCAGGCTATCATCCCTGGTGGGATGTTGATATTAGCTTCTCTAAGAATGGAGCCAAAAGTGGCTCGAAATTCGGTGGATGGGATGAACTAGATCAGCAAGTGGATCATGTAGGGGATATGCATGGGTTACCTGCAAAGAAAGATGAGAACTCAAAGAAAGATAGCAAAGTTCAAATCGATTAGGAGCTGAATCGGGAGAAACTCACTAATGTTCGGGATCCTGGAGTCGGTTTGTTCCGTAAGTGTACTTGCATCTGCAATCGGTAGTTGGACTTGCTTAATGTAGGGCAATCTCTATAGTCATTGTGGAGGTAATTTTTTGCTGTCTTTTGGAGAAAGGATTTGTCAGCACCTTCTGTTGCTCTATGAAATACCTGAATCAGCAACTGAAGACTTGTAAATATTTAATTCTTGATATATAATGTTATAGTGAAATTCATTTCATAATTACTTGTAATGTTGCTTCCATTTTAGTCCTGATGTCTGAATTTCCTTTTGTTATATAATAGACTCATAGGGCGAGGTCAAGGTTGTGATAATTTTTACTTTACAACCGAGCTATAGACAATTTAAAATAAAGCTAACATTAACAAGAATGTCATTGGCAGGAATGGCAGGTATATACACTACACCTAAAATAAGCTTTTGAGTCTCATCTTATGAAAGGTATTTCGTTTCAGCCAAATTTTCATTCCGTTTGCAGTGCATGAACTCAAATTACCAAATGGCAAGTTCACGTTGTGAAACATGCAGATTTTTGTTTTGTTTTTTTTGGATCAAAAACGGAGACTTAGCTCCTGCGTTTTATTGAACCTGAAAAACTTAGTTTTGCCCAACAGGGGCTACAACTTCCTTGGCAAGCCAAGCAAAATAGAAATAGAGTTAGGAGCAGAATTAAAATCTAAAGCATAATTAGCCAGGGCATCTGCAATGAGGTTTCCACTACGCCGAACAAACTTCAACCTCGCCGCCCAACCAACACTGCAGAGAAGCTCCTGGCATTGGCGAACCAAGTGACCGTAGCGAGGAAGGATCGGCTGAGCAGAGGTGATTGCCTTCACCGCGACCTCGCAATCCGACTCGACAGAAACTTGAGAGAAGCCCTGCTCCTTACAAAGGCGAAGACCATGAAGAATAGCCCAAAATTCAGCTGCGAGAGAATCACAAACCCCACACTGAAAAACGAAACCAGTCAAATACTCACCAGCAGGGTTGCGAACCAAACCACCCCCAGCCGCCTTTCCGGGGTTCCCTTTGGAGCAGGCATCGACATTGAGCTTAACCCACCCCTGAGGGGACAGATTTCCGGGAATAGCCCAAAATTCAGCAAGGAGAGAATCGCAGATTTTTGTTTCTTACTGTACGAATAGGCAACTTCATAGATTTATTTATTACATTATCTTGAAGGATACATGCCAAGTTTAGGCTTTTGAAGAGATAGGCAGTTTTTGGATCACTGGTTTACAATTCTGAATAGAGAACTTTTTACAACTAGGGGGAGCTTAGACCAGAAAAGGACTTGTACTCAAATGGATTTTTTCCGCTTGCTTGAAGTAAAACTGACAAGAGAAGCAGCAAGAACAACCCACTAGTCACTTCTCCTTCAAGCTGAGATCCCTCCCGAGTAGGACGAGTCCAACTGATGCAACGGCTGATAACACAGTGGACCCATAGAACGCAATTAGCAGAGCTCCTCTCAGTGACTGCATCCGAAAAACAGGCAAAACGATACTCTGGGTTGAGTGAATCTGGTAAAGCGAAATAGATATGTGTGCTTTAAAATTGAAGCTCAACAAAGCACCTTTGCCAGCACCAGAGCATTGTCATTTGCATACACCAGTGAACTCTCTGGTATGCTTTGAATTCCCTGGCTAATTTGCCATGACAGGATTCTGTAATTCCCAAGAAACAAAAAAAGAAAAGAACAGGAGAGGCATAAATGAGTTAGAATACCATATCACCCTTCAGTTGATATGCGAGTTCCGGTTTAAAAAAGAAGGTTCTTCACCCGAATACAGCGCTGATTCCAGCACCAATGAAGGCGTTTTGAGCTGTTACTTGAACCTGAAGCTCTCCAAACTGCATTGCACACACAAACCATCATAATTTGCTGTGCTATCCAATTCTCGCTTATAGAAGTCTGCTATGTACGAGGGATTTTAATACAGAAAAACGAAGAAAAAAACCACCTTAAATTGCCTAAATGAGCTTTCGGGTTGCGATACAGTAGATGCCGTGGAGTCGAATGAGGATAAAAGCTTCCCGGCATCGATCATCGATTTTGCAATCTATACTTGTTGCAATTACCCAACAATACTGTTAATTCAGAAACTCACTTAGATGTGAAGATCACTAAGGGAAGAAAGGCCGGGCCGTTTCTTCACAATCTAAGCTTGTTGATCAAGAGAACATAAGAGTGTATTTCTCTGAAAAGTACCTTCTGTAATTCTCCTTGACCATATTGTCCCATTGCCTGAAACCTCCTTCCAGCAGATCCTAATCTTCTACCAAGTGCTAAACCAAGAAACAGAACAGAAAATGAGTTTTAAGAGGGCTTACAGTCGCAACAAAAAAAAGATGGATGAACAACCAATTTAGCCTTGCCTGATTTTTGACTCTCTGTCAGATAATTTTCCAAAGAAGGTAGCTTCCTCACTAAAGTGCAAGAAGAGGATGTATCAGCTAATTCCCATGCTCTAGATATGTTCAACAAAGCCTCCCCAAGGTCTTGACCGCACTGAAATCAGAACTCAGAAATCAGGCCACCTATATATGAATCAAGCTTGAAATCACAGAAATTAAAACACATGATTCACAATGCAACCATGCGAGAAATCATCAAACTAGTTATCACACATTCTAAGTAAGAGATTTTTCTCTTCAATTGCTAACCTGGTCGATGACCGGTCCATTTGAGAGATCAAATGCTGCATCGTTTAGCTACAAAAGACAAATTCATGTGAGATCAACAGCCAATCAGACTTGTTTCAATACAACAACTCGATCAATTCACTGAACTTACATCCAATCGAAGATCATTAGGAAGCTTCGCGAAGTAATCAGAAGGAAGATCAAAAGTATCCTACCAAATGATACCAAACCATCAATACCTAAATTGAAAACACACAAAATTCAGCTATCTTCGAATAGTTGCGAAATTGAACGCTTACCGCCAATTCTTGTAGAAGAATCTGAGGGCTCGGCCCCAAGGATTTGTTTGGGGAGTCTGATTCCGCCAGGGCAAACGAGACCCTCAGAGATTTATTCGCCGAACGGATTCTGCGCATCGGATAGGTTTGGCGGGAATTTCTTCTCTTCACATACAAAGAGTTCGTCGAAGAGGTAGAAGGAATCAGTGAAGTTTGCAAGACATGGCAGTGGCAAAGAGAAGCCATTAATGTCGTATCCTCCCTCCCTTTCAGCTTTCGATTTTCCGCAAGAGTCCTGATATTCTGTTTATTTAATTATTTCTCGATTTCAATTTCTCGATTTTTTTGTGGCGTTGGAAATACCGTTGGGCCCGGCCCAAGAACACTACCGTTTTAAATTTTAATATAATATAGCGGGTCGGGTTACGGATCCGGTCCATAAACACTACAGAGAAAGAAAAAAAAAAACAAGAATTCATGTCGGTACAATACTCCCGAGTCCCGTCTTCAAAGAACCCTAGCGTTCAATCAGTTCATACTTTCACCTGCCAGCCATAGCCGTTAAGAAAATTAACCCTTGGAATTTGCCATTGTTGCGGTGAAAACTTTCGATTTCGATATCTCACTTAAAGCTGGAGCTTGCGGACCTTACACTGAGGTAAAGCGGAAAAAGCACTGTTTTTGATTCCTCTATAACTTCAATGGTCATAGGGGATTGAATTTGTGTCAGATGCTATGGCGAATTAGGGTATTTCTCAAAGATCGTTTCTTTTGATTGTACTGTTAGCATACAAATGGATTTGTGACTAGGCAGTGTTTCTCCTTCCAGGGAATTCAGAAATGAGTGCCAAGAAGAAACAGGCTGATGAGAAAGTTCAGCCTCCTACCATTAAATTGGTGAAGCTTGACAAGGCATATAAATTGGTTAGTTCGTTTACCAGTGTTGATTATCCTTTAACATCTAGTTTCAATAATGGTTTCTTATGGTTGAATGTTTTGTGGCCAATGCTGATTGAATGCTATTATATCATATAACTTTGATCAATTGTTGTATATTCTAAGTTGTGGTTGAGAAATCAGTATTGTCATTGTGGGCAAAACTCAATGTGTAAGATGAACATCTAGTTTCAGCAACTACGCACATTATTATGTTAAGACTGTTTTATTTGACCTTGACCTGCAGTGTTCTTTCTTATTGGTTGTGGATATGAACATGGTTGAGAAGAAGTGAAAGGGAAAAAACTAGAGGGGATAGAAGTAGTCTCATTTTCTGTTACTGTAAATCATGTCTTGTTGGAAATAAGCATAGATTTCGCAGGCATTGCAATTATTTTGATCCAGCAACTCACATGACTGGCTTTTCTTCATATTGTTATTACTGGATTCTAGTTACGGTTATCAACTCTGTCTCCTTGTTTATCGATGTGTTGTTTCCTGTACATGGGCAGGCCATGCAATGGGTCAATGACATGTCTGGAAGATGGGAGGACGAGCAAGCCGAAGTAGAACTCGAGGGTCGCCCTTCTAAGTAAGCTCAGTCTATAGTTATAATTTCTTCTGCTTCAAAAGTTTGTCAATGAACCCCTTACAGATAATTTATGTTTTCGTTCATCAGGCTCGGTCTTGGTGCAGAAATAAACCGCAGAAGTGAATTCAGGCAGCCTGCGAATGAGGCGACTGAATGGAAACTACGAGCAATGTTGGATCCTAAGAAAAGAAAAGGCTCAACCAATGAAGACTCGACACTGGATGTAAAGGACGCGTCTGATAGCGACGATGAAGAAGATGAATCTGAGAGCAGGTGTAATTCCTTTGCAAAGAAGAGAGTGGCCCCTCCAATTTCACATATCTCAGGAAAGAAGAAAGGGAGGAAATAGAAGTCCGTTTTTGAGTTATAGTTCAATTTTTATTTTTCTTTGACAGCTTTCTTGATGTAACAAAATGGGCGAGCAACCTACAAATTAAAAACTTCTATGTCGGTATTGTCATAAAACTATAGTATATATTCAGCATGATAAGTCATATGCAACATATTTGTAGCCAAAAGCTTAAGGTTTGCTTAGCTGTGCTACATGTATGAAGGGTAAGACATTAACTTACTACAGTTTGAACTTGTAAAATATTACTATCATCTTCAAATTGTGACCAACTATAGTAGCTGGTAATGTAGCCCAGCTGGTGTAAACTGACACCCTGATTAGCTTTTTGCCTACAAAAGTTTATTGTTCTATTTCTAGCTCTACTGAAGTCTGAATCTTGGCACCCATGCCTCTCTTTTTTATTACTATGACAAACACCATCTAGTTAGGTAGTAAAAACCATGGAGTAAATGTACCAGTGTATTAGGTAGGTATGAGCATTAAATGTACATGGGATATCAAATACTAGATCTTTTGATGGATCTTCTCACAATGTAACTCGCCCAAAACCAAAAGAAACCTTGTTTCGCTCACAAAACACATTCGTCTGGTGCTCTGGTCCCCTGATTTGAGTTGTGGAAAATGTCGAAGCGAAAGTATTCAGATGAGGAGGATGACCATAACGCTGTTCTTGGTAGAAATGGAGATGGCAATGCTTCTACGCACATAACCTTGGCGATTATTAATCAGGTCCTTCTCTAAATCTCCTCAGAAACCCAGCTTTAATGTTGTATGATTCTTTGTGTAGATCAATATATGCTGTTCTGGTTTGGTTTTGGAACACATTTTTTGAACGTTAGGCTTTGTTGCGTGAAAACTCAACTAATGTGCTGTTGTCCAGAAGAAGAAGAAGGTGAAAAATGCAAGTTAACCTGATGCTATCATTTTCATTGTTTGGAAAATCATACTCAATCGCTATACATTTATGCTATATGCTCATTTGGGTATCATCTTATTTCATACGCACGTAGGATGAGAACAAGACATACTTTAAGGTGAAAAAGGATGCTCCAATGGAGAGGTTGTTCATTTCCTATTGCAAGAAATATAACAAAGCGATTGGAAGTGTCGAGTTCCTCTTAGGCGATGGCGATCGACTTAACCGCATCAGAACTACGGCTTCTCCTGCCACTGTAAGTATTTCTGGCTAATTCCACATCTACATATATGTAGATGTTTATATATGGTCTTAACGTATTAAGTATCTGATTAAAATTACTTGTCATTCAGCTAGGATTGGTAAACGGAGATGAGATCTGGGCAATGGAGCATACTACTGGAGGGTAATTAACCACCAAATCGGCTAGCAAGTGAAAGAGTTGAAACTCCGTCGAACGGTTAGTTAAGTTCAACTTAACTAACCGTTCGACGGAGATTCAACTCTTTCAAAATTGTTTGAAACCATCTGCTAGTAAGAACTAATGCTTTCGTTTCGAGTTTCCTAAGAAGGCCCCTAGTCTTACGTACGTGTTTGCCTTAGTCAAGATTGTTATTACTTAAACCAGGAACCTATTGATGTATTAATATCTACATATCTCTTGAACTTAGTTTGGGCCAAGTGGTTTGCTCAGCCATGCTAGTTTATGAAGTACCCGTGAATTGTGCGACGTCAGCTTAATTACTTGTGCTCATCTTTATAAGTCAGCTATGTTACAAAATGCAAAATGATAGTAACGTATACAATGCAAGTACAAGATATATGGTATCTACTTACAAAGTCATCGATCTTTGGAAAATTGTACGTGGCTTAGCTCGATCATGGGCAATTTGGGTTTCTGCCGGGGCCACCGTAATAAAAATGCGAGCCCCAATCGTTGCTATAATCGCTCTTGATGTCGTAACAATTGGCGTTCTCGGACACCGTCAGCAGGTTCCGTGGCCTGGCCAAGCTGTTCCCCGAGTCCACAATCTGCAGGCTCTTGAAATAGCTAGCCTTGCCGAATCCTTCCTTGGCGAAGTGGCCCGAGCCCATCTGGGTGCTGGTGTGGGCCCCGTTGGCGCGCGTGTCCACCACCTCCCCGCCCCACTCGACCATGCTCGCGTGGTCCGCCAAGTGCGTGAACAGCTCCGACGGCCAGTAGCCCACTAGCGTTCCTTCCCCGAACCCCAACCACCAATTTCCCGAATTCGGATCCTAAGAAAATAAGCCTCTTATAACGTGCCCTTAGGATAACTTTATATAATAACATGTATAGTTGTGTTAAATTCACCTTCCAGATAAGAAGGGTGATGTCGTATTGGTTGCCCGCGAATTCGGAGACGGGCGAGATGGCGCCTCCGATGGCTATACTGTGGCTCGTCTGTATAAACCCCGCACATAGAAGATTGTAGCATCCCGTTGTTTCATACGAATCACTCTGCAATATACACGAGTTTAGCGCAAATCAACTAACACAAGTATTAATGTTACGTAACGGTTTAAAACCATATGATATAAAATGTGATGAAAGAGATCTGACCGTCCAATAAGTGAAGAGCCTGGGCCTACTATCCCCGTATAGCTCCGGACTGACCTGACTAGTGCCAAAAATAAACAGAGAAATTTATTCAGTTTCTCCAATCCAATACTAGATTTTTTTTTAATCTTTATTTTTGATTAAGTGGGTAGGATGAAAAATGTTGACCTGCCATCCAGCTTCAATGCTGTTTAGATCAGAGCCGTCGAATGAGCCAGATAGGACCCAGATCTGCGACAGACTGAACTCGTCGACTTCTTCAACCATCGGGTCCCACACATTAATTGTCGCTTTTGCCCCGTACACATCCTGGCTCGTTCCCGTGTACGCTATCGCATGCTACACGTACTCATATTTTAATAAATGCAAAAAAATGATTTTAAAATCAAATAAATTTCCGCGTCTAAAGTAAAAATGCCGACGTAATATGTACCTCATGGCTATAACCGGTGACGTCAGGGGCGTCGATGCGCCGGGGAAAAGGGATTTGACGACGTCGTTTCTTTCCAAAGTCGTACAAGGACTTGGCCCTCAAAACGTCGTGCAGAGTAGTGCGCCGGACCGGAACGGTGCGTTTTGGGCACGTTGTTCCGTTGTAGTGCCATAGTTGCCAACCAAACTCCTGGCCATTATTTTGAGCGTCGTTGTCATCATTGTTTCTTTCCTTTCCTTCTACTTTCACTCTCTTCTTTTTGGGCCACTTGGGAGGAACCCTCTACCATTTAAATCCCAAATTCAAAATAAATCAATGATTTTGATTGTTTCTTAGCTTGTAATACGGGGTTTGGATCACGATTATTGAATAATAATGCAATGAATAGGAAGCACTTTATTTCTTCAATCATTAGGTGAGCTTGCATGTGAAATTTTCTACTAGAGTCCGATAGTGTTGTTTATGAATCATTGTGCAATTTAAAGAAAAATCTTCAAAGGTCGACGGGTAATTCTATACAAGCAATGACAGAAGTTGGTACCTGGATTTTGTGATTCTTTAAGAGTGGGTGATCGAAAGCCGGTTGTTTTCTTCTATGGATACAATCAATGATGTCTCCATCTGGGCTCTTTCATATACATACGTTAAGATGAACAAGAAAATTAAATTTGAACAATAACCTAGCATGTACGTACGTAGTATAATATGTTATGATCGTTTACGTGCATGCAATGCTATCATACGGTAACTGTTGTCTAAGAGAGAAAAAAAGAAGTTACCATAACAGTGAAAACAGGGCGTTTGTTGATGGAATGTAAGCGCCTCTGGATCCTCTGGAGCCTTAAGCTGCTAACGTGCTTAAACTCGGTGTATTTTAACGCCATTGCACGGCCGCTCGTCTGGGCTTGCAACAACAAGCATAATAGTGCGACGGACAGAGTGAAAATCGCCGAACAAGAAGAGGAAGAAGAATGCGTGATCCTGGTTCTTGCAAAATGACCCATTGGAAACAAAAAGTACCTAAAAACGGAACGATGGAAGAGGTGCATGTGAAGGAAACTGGAGCTCGAATTGTATAAAGTAGGGCATAAGGAGATGGATGTATGAAAGTGCAACTTTCTGGTACGTGTATGGTGGCGGCCGCAGTAGCTTGGAAGCTAACTAAACTTAAAGTGTTCGTTTTGATAAAGAAAGGCAAGCTCTTATGAAAATAGCTAGGGTGTACAGGTCAGTACTCTCTAGCTAGCTATAGCATCGTCCGCCATTTTAGGTTATGTATTATTGCACCCACCAAACCCGAATCATTAATTATTTATGACTAATTAATGTGTGATCTATCAACTAACATCAGAGCTAATGCATCATCAGAGTCCAAGTTAGACGATCTATGGAATTGAAAGTCTTTTTTAAATCTGTATAAGTTCCTGATTAGACCGGATTGATCGAGATGTACGGTAGGATTTTGAAAAAGTTGAAGAGAATGAAAATGTCTTAATATCTCATTATAAAAAATATTTTTTTTTCTATCTTTGTGTTTCAAAATTTGTTTTTAAATATCCTCACAAAATTATCTAAAGGCTTTATTGATTCCATTCAACAAAATCCCTAATACTTGGGGATAATATGGCATAATATATTGTCCAAAAACAAGTTACAAGTATGAAATATACACTAGCTAGCTAAAATATAATCATTAGAAAATATATTGGTGATATATAAACACAAGAAGAAAAATAATATACTCGTATAAGCTTTTATTCAAATCAAATATGGATAAATATATCACAAAAAATGATTGGAGTGTGCAACAAATACTTTTTGGTTTAAAATGAAATGAAATGAAAGATAGTGCATACCATAACGAAAGTATTTCCGGCCAGCATGTGAAACATGTCATAACGAAAAAAATAGACAAGGCTTTCTTTCACTTTTTATTGCCCCTATCGTTGGTTCGTTTGATATTTTAATATATACTGTACTTTATAGATAAAGAGGACGTTAAGCTACATTTTGTTTGACATAGTTTTCTCTTTCCAAAATTAGCTTGAGAAATACGTTCAAGTGTTGAACTACTCGTTAATTATTTCACCAACCAAATGAATTATTTTTGTTTAATCATATCATTTATTACACAATACAAACTGTAATTCGTTTAGTCCTCACATTGACCAAAAAGGGTTTGCAATTTCGGTTGCATAAATTGCAATAATATGCAATCCTGGTTCACACTTCACACGGGTCATTAGATTGCAATTGCTTGGGTACTAAGTTATATGAAATGGCATTTTGTAAAATTCGACGTCAAAAGGCGCATAGAAGGACTTTGGGCCTTTCTTTTTCCAACCATGTGCCCCTCACAAAAGCCCGCCCTTTTACTACTTGAACCAAAGTACTCGGGCCCTTTTCATCTCTCCTTTTCTTTGCTAAAATAGGCACGTAAATTTTCCACTACTACAATAGAAATAAAATTTTCCCATAAAAAAATTAAATATTGAATTTTCCCTGCTCATAAAGGGTCCTACAACAACCTCCAATTTCTCATACTCATTGACATTAAATTCAAGCCTAGAGGCCCTAGAATGCTCAAAGTAGCCTACGTGAATTTATACTCTTAATATTGTTATCTACACCAATTTGATTAGGGAACAATAAAGTGCGTTATATCTTTGGTTGGCCAGGGAAAAATCGAAGTAAAATATTGGGAGTTACTTTTCCTTTACACGCAACTTTTTTTATCCCATAGTGCTAAATCGGATCCCAATTTCGTGAATCGGATCCCTCTTGCATTTATTTCCCATTCGCACAAATACCATTCCAAGTTCCAACTGAACAAAGAAAAAATCGACTTTATTTAAAAAAAGAAAAAGGAAAAAACCTTAGCGCTTAAGCTTTCAATGCATCTCTTCTCGTTCGCTATAAAAGCGCCACACAAGCCCTCTAAATCCTCCACCTCATCGCCACCGCGACAAACGAGAAGAAGAAGTCGTAAAAGAAAAGAAATAGACCCCGAGACCGTAAACCAAAAAACAGAAATCCCTAATTCAGTGTGTGTGAGAGAGAGAATGCAGAACGAAGAAGGAATCGTCGCCGGCGTCGACTTGTGGACGCTGCCGGAGGGATGTATCGCCGACATGATGGCGCTCACGACGCCTATGGATGCTTGCCGGCTGGCCGTCGTGTCGAAGGATTTTAGGTCGGCGTCGGAGTCCGATGTCGTCTGGGACCGATTTCTGCCGTCCGATTGCGAAGCCATCGTTTGTCGATCCGACGGCGGGGAGGAGCTGTTGGCCGAGCTCCGATCCAAGAAGGAGCTATACATGCGCCTCGCCAGCCGAGCACTGCTCGTTGACGGCGCCACCAAGGTAGCGATACCGATCTGTTTGTTTACTTTGTTATTCTGTCTGTCGATCTCTGGTTTGGCTATTGGAATGTGAAGTTTGGGTTGTGAATTGGATTGAATTAGGGTTTTGATTAGATGTCGGCAATTAGGTCGGGAAATGGATGGGAAGAATCGAATGCTGAATTTGAAGAAAGTAGTTGATACAAGTAATAAAGTAGATGGATGGATACAGTTACCTGCTGCCTGCCTTTTGAAGGAGATTCCCCTGTACCGAAGAAAAAGAAGATTTTTGTAAAGCTCTATACTTAGAATTGAAGGTTTTAGTTATAGTGGTCTATTCTGCTACAGTAGTGGAATTAAAGCTTTTAGACTTTTTTTTCCTCCACTTAAAACGTATGTATATCTTCTTTGATCATCTTTTCAATTGTTAATTGCTACTTTACTCTGAGCATGAAGAAAGTAAAAGGAAAAGTTCAAGTGACCATATTTTTATTACTTATGTCTATAATTTGAAAGTTGAAGCTGGGTAGAACTCAGGATAAAACCCATACCGCAACTGCTAACATTTTCATTTGGGCAGTTGAATTTGCTAAGATCTCTGTCACGTATAAGTGTACAAGTATATTTCCAGAACACTGGTTACTTCAATTTTCAATTTTGATGGTTGTTAGTGGTGTTACTTTCATATTTACTTGTGGCTGTGCTCTAAACCAGTACATCTAATTATGGCTTTCCTTATTGAACTGAACAGAGCTTTTGGTTGGAGAAATCAACTGGAAGGAAATGCTGGATGCTTTCTGCAAGAAGCCTCTCTATCATATGGAGCTGTACTCCGAGATATTGGCAGTGGACTTCGATCCCTGAATCAAGGTATTAGAACTTACGCGAGCCTTGATTTCTGTTCACCAAATGGTTTATCATATCATTTCTCGTCGAAGCATAATCATGAACCTAATTATATTAAAGGGTGATTAGCTTCCAAAAATACCATAGTCCCGAGCATTGATTCTATACGTATGTATGTGCAGATTTTCGGAAGTGGCTCAACTCAGTGGTGTTTGCTGGCTAGAAATCAGTGGAGCTATTAAAACCTTGATGCTTTCCACTCAAGTGCATTATGCTGCATATCTGGTGTTCAAGATGACGGAGGAAGCCTACGGATTTGAGAATGTATGCGTTGAGACATCAGTAGGCACTTCAGGAGACAAAGGCAAACTACACAATGCATATTTAACTACTGATTCTGAGCTGTTGCAAAGCGCCAGGGCCCCGCCTTCTAGAGGGACAAGGAGCTTTCCCATGATAAGGAGGCGTACCTATGATCCTTTTCCCAGAAGAGAGTCTAGGCTAGAGGGTGCTCACTACCCTCACCCAAGAACCGATGGGTGGCAGGAGCTAAAGATGGGAGAGTTTTTCACCCATGCGGGGGAGGACGGTGAAATTGAGTTTTCGTTAATGGAGGTGAAGACTGGGAATTGGAAAGGTGGTCTCGTTGTTGAAGGGATCGAGATAAGGCCACGCGTTGAAGATTGAGTGCGAGGCACAAACCAAGGCTTAAACTTTTCGCATTCCGGGTCACATATATAATATATGGGCAGATGAGATGAAATTCTGCTGCTGATTAAGATGGGCATAGTACAGCCAGACGAGGGAGAATTGACATTTTGTGTCTGTATGGATGGGTGCATGCAAAGCTAATGTACGGGTAATAGGCTGTAATAAAGCGGATGCAAATAAGGCAAAAGACCTTGGATGTGTTCTTCCGTTCGTTCTTCGTGTTTTCGGTCTGTTTCCCTTTTTGAAACAGTTTTGTCTAAGGGTGGAAATCTTTTGGATGAGTTGAGTTGATGTAATGCACCAGTTTGAACTTTTTGGTTTCCATGCCTCATGATCTCATGCATCTTGATGCTGTAAATATAGTTTTTATAATCCATTTTCTTAAGCGGCCTTAACACATGTTTGTCAATGTTCTTGGCCCATGCTCAAAGGAAATACGCTTATAGCATTGGTGGAACAACTCGAAAAGGGGTTGTTTATATTAAAAACTTTACTCAACGATGTCGGCTCCACACACTGAATGGATATGGTTGTCCAAATTATGGAGCGCCCCTTAACAGAGATTGGAGCTATTGATTTCCTCTCGTTGACAGAGAAGCTGACAAGATAGAGACACGCGCAGAGAGCGATTGGCGACACTGAGCTGTAGAAGAAGGTCATGGTTCAGCTTTTCCTTGCCTAGAAGATTCTGTAGGCATCTTTTCAAAATTACCAGAAATGTGTACCACTCTGCGATCGCCGGCATCAGCTCCGGTCCTTCTTCAACCTCGTTCTTCTCCGATTCCAAGGTATCCCAATTTATTCGCATCCAATTTTGCCCTTCAACTTTCATCTTTGATTCCGCTGATGGAGGGTTTTGCCATAACCATCAACCAATTGTTTAGCTCAAGTCTCTGCAAAATTGGTGTTCTTAATTGTATCTTCTTCTATGCCATCAATTGGGACAGTGCTCATCCTCATGCATTCATTTTGATGCCTCTTTTGCAAATATGTACTCCTCACATGGTTTCTTTACTTTCTTGACTAGCCCTATTGAAGTAGAGGTTTCCAAATTTGTTGATTTGAGGATCAACTGTTCAGTGCATTTCAATGATAGAGGGTTTTGCATTTGTTCAATTGAACTCTTGCGGACTGTGATTTTACTTAAGGTTTTCTTATCTGTACCTTCTTCAATGCCATGTATCATCTCTGAGCATCAATTGGGTAGTGGTGAAATTCTGAACTGTAAGTTAGCACTACATTATAACATTGCCTGTTTTTTGTTTCTGAATTCCAACAGGAAAAAACCAACAAAACTGGCACTAAAATGCTTGATTGATCAACCAATTCTGGACAAAAACATTGCAAGACACATTGTCCCTGCACTAGCTGTTTCATGTATATTCCTTTCTCAAACAAACCCGGTTCGTAAACCTGCTCCGTTTCCCTCTCGATTAGCTTTCTTGCACCCATATCTTGTTTAGACCAAAAGAACAGTTATCTTCTGTGAATTTTCTATTTGATCAGGTCCTAGCATTATCTACCTCCCAAGGTAACATTTGCCAGCTTGCCAGTGCTGTGAGTAGCCAGCCAACTCTTCCTATTGAAGAGACGTCCGAAGAAGACAGAGGAAGGATGATGACTATGATGACAAGGGGCATGACCACTAAAAATTTCGATCCTGTTAGGTATTCTGGCAGGTGGTTTGAAGTAGCCTCACTCAAAGGCGGGTTTGCTGGTCAAGGTCAGGGAGACTGCCATTGCACACAGGTAAAATAAAAATGGGTTTGACAGGCAATTAGGCTTTCTATTGCAGTTGGAAACTTGCCGAAAATGTTGCAAATCTGATCATTCCATTAAAATCTCTATTAAGAAATCAGTTGGGTTCAATGGGTATTTAAGAGTGTGTGATATGACCAGCTTTTCCATATAAATGACCAATCTTGGACTTTAGAATAGCAAAACGTGAAGATCAGATAGGTATTCAAGCCCCTCAATGTATTTTTCAATGCCCAGATTTTGCCATTCTTTTTTAACTGGATGATTGTGCTATGGTTTCAGGGGGTGTATACATTCAATATGGAGGAACCAGCAATCCAAGTTGATACCTTCTGTGCTCATGGAGGTCCTGATGGGTACATAACCGGTATAAGAGGAAAAGTTCAGTGCCTCTCTGAAGAGGAGACAGAGAAGACATCAACTGACTTAGAAAGGCGAGAAATGATCAAAGGGAAATGCTACCTTCGATTCCCTTCTTTACCTTTTATCCCCAAGGAACCATATGACGTAATTGCTACCGACTATGACAACTTCGCTCTTGTCTCGGGTGCCAAAGACAAGAGCTTTGTCCAGGTAACTGGATTCAAGATTAATTTTGTTAGAAACCTTCTTCTATTGGGGAACACTTGGATCCTAAATTTGTATGACCTGGTGTTCCAGATATACTCGAGGACGCCAAATCCAGGGACTGAATTCATAGAGAAGTACAAGAATGAGTTGGCGAATTTCGGGTATAACCCGAGCAAGATTAAGGACACCCCACAGGATTGTCAGGTGTCTGACAGCCAGCTGAATGCAATGATGTCGATGGACGGAATGCAGCAAGCTTTGACGAACCAGTTTCCTGACATCGAGTTGAGACGCTCCGTTCAGTTCGATCCTTTCACGAGCGTGTTTGATACACTAAAGAAGCTCGGTAAGCTCTATCTGAAGCAGTAGATGAACATCGTATTCTTCCTCGAGGTATCCGTACGGACTTGATGATGATGATGAGTACTCACGAACATGAAATACACGTCACGCCTAGTTTAGCTCAGCCAGAGCTGAGCTTCAACCAATGCATTTTACACCAGCACCAAAAGATAGCATGTTTGAGTTTAACATGCCATGTAGTGCTTTGTTTTTCCATTTGACTTGCAAGTCACTTGTAGAGATGTACAACGTTGTGCCTTCTTTCTAATGTACTAGTCGATAGCCAAGTGTTTCATTCTAGAGTGAAAATATGGATTTGGACCAAAACATGGCATGTGAACGTTTGTAACATTTGGTAGATCCACCCATAAGTGACTTTATTTGCATCTAATTATATGTAGAACTGTGTGTATTAGTTGAGATGTACACCAATTTTGTTATTTTTGAAACGTCTATAATTTGGAATTAAGCTGTGTGAAACGTCAGGACAAGATTAGATGCAGATCGTTGAACCATATCCATAATTGAATAGGAATACTTTTGTCAAATCGGGCATTATGATTTATGCATTCTGTTTCAATTCAATTTTCAATCATCACATATTCACACTGCTTAATATTTGGTGGAGAGGAATGTCAAAACGCTCCGTTTCGGCACATTTTGCGAGACCTCCATCGAATTAGAAAATGACACGTGTACCAGTGAATAACGCGTATCCTTACCTCTGGCCCCGAGTTCTCAAATTCAAATCTCACCTGCCCAAAAACGTCGTCGTTTCTAGAAGGCTGCTGAGCGTGAGGCGTGTAAATGACGTGTCGGCACGCTTTTCCTCGATTAATTGCCAGCAACAGCAACCAAAACGACATCGTCTCAAGTCTCAGCTCCACCCGTTGGATAAAATCCGATTTTTACTCTCTCTCTTAACAAAAACTTTATTAATTACAAGCAGTTCAAATTTACTTGCTCCTTTGCTTAGCGTTGATTCTTCGAAACACAAAAAGGCATTCTCTCCGGAGGAGGTCTGGGTTTTCAAACCGTCTCCTCTCTCAGCCCCAATTCTCTCTCTCGAATTCTCCCGGATCCTCCATTTCTCTAAATCGGGGCCGATCTAGCAAGGCTATGGGGCAGCAGAGCCTGATCTACAGCTTTGTGGCGAGGGGGACGGTGGTTCTTGCTGAATACACCGAGTTCACCGGCAACTTCACCAGCATAGCATCGCAATGTCTCCAGAAGCTTCCGGCTTCCAACAATAAGTTCACGTACAACTGCGATGGCCATACGTTTAACTTCCTTGTCGCCGATGGTTTCAGTATGTCTCCGATCTCACCTTTCTTGCCCTAGATTGATGATGGAAATTACCGATTTCGTTTTCTTTTTGATGTTGTGAGCTAGATTGTTGCTTTTCTGATTGTGTGGACATGCTTGTGGCTAATGTTCAGGTTGTTTTGACTTCTGAGGGATGGGGTTTGGGATGTGGATTTGGTTTGTTTTGGGAGGGCGTTGACTGATTATCAGGCCGTGGTTTGAAACTTTGACTTTCTTGATTGTCTATGTGAATTTGATTGATCGATTGGAAGGGGTTTCGCTAAAGAATTTAGGGATCGATGTGTTTCTATATCCAGAAAGGATCTATACAAATTTCTCCCATGTTCACCAAATATGTGAAACCTAGCACGGCCTTCCCAATTCCTTCTCTCTAATCTATCGCTTATTAGTGGATTTGTAAGCAGTACAATTCTTTTGTAATTGTGTATGTTCTAATCTTCTGTTTAATTCAAAAAAAAAAAAATTGGTTGACCTTAGCAACAGCTTCGAATGTATGAGAGGAAATGGCAGCTTAATATACTGGATTTGTGGTGACTCTTTGGTTGTGGTGTAAGGTAAACCATTGTTTGGTTGTCACCGCTCTAGCTTTGACTTAGACCATTCTTTGCCATAAGTCATACTAAGAAATTAAATGAAGAACTTTAAACTGATTGCAATCCTTTTTAGTATCAAATTCAGTGGCATGAAATGCTTAGTGGATCTTGTGGCAAATAAAAAATATGCATATGAGCAGTTCTTGGTTGTGTATTCTGCTTGGTACTCTAGTCTTGTTAATGTAGATCTTGTGTTGAAAGTGGAAATGCTTCTTGTATGTTGCAGCCTATTGTGTGGTTGCTGTCGAATCTGCTGGAAGACAGCTTCCAATGGCATTCCTGGAAAAGGTGAAGGAGGATTTTAACAAGAGATATGGTGGTGGAAAAGCTGCAACAGCACCCCCAAAAAGCTTGAACAGAGAGTTTGGGTAATATTCTTTTAGCCCTACTGATATGTTAATAGTTGGACCTCTCAAAGACTTGTGCATCTGTTTTCTTGTTTATTTCATCTGATTGAAGCTTTGTGGTCTATCTTATAGCTCTAAACTCAAGGAGCACATGCAGTATTGTGTTGATCATCCAGAGGAAATGAACAAGCTTTCAAAGGTGCAGGCTCAAATATCAGAAGTTAAGGGTGTGATGATGGAGAACATTGAAAAGGCAAGTTGACTACTTGACTGTAATTATTTTAGCTTTGTATCTTTTTGAGTATTTCTATGCTTTTTACTAGTAATTGCACATTTCGAGCATGTATCTGAAGTCAACTTAGCAATATTGATTTGCATGATTTCATTATGGATGTTTCTTTTCTACATCATTTTTTATAAAAGTGGTTGGCATTCTTTTGGTGCAGGTGCTTGATCGTGGCGAAAAGATTGAGATCTTGGTAGATAAAACAGATAATCTTCGTTCACAGGTTGGTGATATATTCTGATCATGACACCGCTTTTAACTTTGGATTCATCTGATCACTGATAATTATTGGATTCATCTGATCACTGATAATTATTGATGACGTACGTTTTTATATCATCCGTCTCTCTTGTTTCATGCTTCAGTTAGATTTGTAATTGAATTTGAAAGAATTACTCTGCCAAAAGTAGTATGAGATCCTCTGCCGGGACAGACTTTTGCTTATATCAGTGTGTGACATTATGGAAGCTTCAGTACCGTTGAATTTCTGTATATCAATTAGTAACCCGAACACACTTTCTTTTTATAAGGCTGGTTTGGCTGATTCATTGTGATTAGGATTTGTTTGGTTCCTTGCTTATTTTCACTTGTTTCCTTTGATTCATTTCCGTTCCCTTTTATATATAAGACCCATCTACTCTTTGTGCTTTATTTTGCACTCTTGAGTTGATATTAGTAGGAATTGAACTTTTAAACTCGTGTTTGCTGATCCATTTGTTAGAAATATATGATTCTTCAACTCTTTGTGGTCTTTTTGCATTCTGAGTTGCAATTGTAAGAAAATCAAACTTACATTCTCTTGTTTTGTGTCCACCACAAACAGGCACAAGAATTCCGGACACAGGGAACAACGATGAGAAGGAAGATGTGGCTACAGAACATGAAGATAAAGCTAATTGTGTTGGGCATCATCATTGCATTGATCCTCATTATTGTCTTGTCGGTGTGCCATGGCTTCAACTGCGGAAAGTAGCCTGTCTTTCAGCACAGATGCCAAGCTTGGGTCGTATACCTGGGTCCTGTCCTCCTAGGTTTTAACATGTACTCCTTACATGATTTTGCTCTGAATCGGTTGCATCCTGCGAGAACCTCTCATTCATTTCAGATAGGATTTACATGTTTTGTCTAGCGTTTCTGTAGTGTTCAAATTGCTGTACTTGGTTTGAAACAATGTTTGTGTGTGTATAGATTTTGAGGACACCTTCTATTCGATTCTGCGATTGTCCATGTTTGTATCCAGATTCAGATTATGGATTCATGAATTGCATAAACTTCCTCAATTATAGCAACTTGACCTCCCAAATTCAACCAAAGATTTATCTTTTTAGGCTTGGACATTTATTTTTTCTAGAAATGTCTATAAAACACAATATAAAGTATTATTTTATGGTTTTTCATTTCGAAAATAAAGCTCTTATCATCATAATTATTGTTGTGATTTAATTTGAAAATAAATCTCGTTTCGTTTCATCTTGTTTAAACAAAGAGGGGCTTCATATTGTATGTCTCATGGCTACACGGAAGCTGTTATCAGGCCTTCTTCGGCGCTCTCACAGTTACCATTCGCGCCGACCTCTCGTATGTAGCGTACTCCCTAACCCTGATTTCCCGTCGGTCTCGGCCATTCCGACGATTTCAAATGCTGACGATGTACGCCAAGCAAGTCGGCTGCTTCCTTTTACGACGTCGTTTCGATCCTTCTCGTCTCGTCCCTCTGAATCGGAGTTCTTCGACTCCGGCCACTCTCTGGGCTCAGATACCGACTCGGAGTTCCAGAGTGATTTGTTGGCGGAAGCTTCTGGAATTTCGAATTCGGATGTCGGTGGTGTTGCTCTTGGAGATGCCGATTATTTACCTCCGATACAGGCGGTTGTTTCCTTGCTCGATTGGATTCATGATGCCACCGGTCTTCCCTGGTGAGCTCCCTGAGAAACTTACTGCTTTTCAGATTTTGGATTTGTGCATAGCTGTAGTAGGAGAGTTTATAGCTTATGAATGAGAGTTGCAGGTGGATAACGATTGCATCATCGACGTTGATGCTGAGAATGTCGCTGTTTCCGTTTCTGGTTTTTCAGCTTCACAAGCTGGAGAGAATTGGGGAGTGTATTCCTAAATGTAAGATTTCATTGAACTTGATTGGAAGAAGACCTAATTTGTTCTGTTTTGCAATATTCTCACACATGCTTTTTCTCTTTCTTGCCGTGTGATTTCTGAAGTGCCTCTTCCATTCCCACCGCCTTTCTCAGGAAAGAGCTACATCAAACAGTTTTGTGATTTTAGGAGGGAGAGAAAGGCCATTGGTTGCCCTTCCTTCTTGTGGTTTTTGGCATACATCTCTGTCCAGGTGATTATGTTATTAAGTAGTTATAGATTTCTTTGACTTATGAATTTCCCTTACTCAGCGAAAAAGAGTAAGTTTTTTCGTTCAAACTGTCATTGTTTCTCAAGACTAGTTAGTTTTGATTGTGATGAGTACTGCTGGGAAATTATTCATGAGATGAAATTTCTATACGTGTCTTCTTTGTATTGTTCAGGTCCCCTGCTTTTTCTTGTGGATGACAAGTATCAGGAGGATTTCTTTGGATCAACATGCTGGGTTTGATTCTGTAAGTTTCTGAACAATCCTATAGGGAACGATTATTAATATCTGATGCATGCTCATAATTTGAAGTAATTGTGCCATGTACATCTCTTGTTATTCCATATCTTTAAATGTTATCTGTAGTAGCTGCAAATATGTTCTGTTTGTTCTCAATCTTCTGAATTTGTCAACTGATTCAAGTTATTATTGTATCTGTTTACAGGGTGGTGCTTTATGGTTCCAGAATTTGACTGAATTAGCACATGGTGCTCCTGGCCTCATCTTCCCTACCCTCATCGCTAGCCTGCATTTACTTAATGTTCAGGTATCTGATCTTCCCTACCCTCATCACAAGGAAGTCGTATCCATTTTGAAAGGCTGCCTTCATGCTTTTTTGTAAGCTTTAAGTGTGACTATATGCAAAGGAAACTCTACTTATTTGTTTGATTCCTATGGAAATAGACATATGTCAGTAATCATAATGCAGCTCTACTTGCAGATTTTTTTTTTCCTGCAATTCTTGTTACTATTTATAGACTGACAGTTCTTACTATCCTTGACATTGATTGCATTTTATGAAATATTCTACGCTCTTATAGTGATTTATTGTGATCTTCAACATCCAGTCCTTTTAAAGGGAAAACTTATGTCAATTAGATATATGAATGTCCCGATGATAGCAGTGTGTGATCTTTCAATTTCTCATGTTTCTGGTGCTTCATTTTCAATTTCTCATGTTGCTGGCACTTAATTATAGCACGTTTATGTATTTTTTTAGGCCTTGCTTTTATACTTCTTAATTCTTATGTCTTATGGTCTTCTGGAAGTAACTGAATATTTCTGAACCTACTTCCTCATTGTAATAGATTACATTGAAGTCCTCTAATGTTGGAAAGGATACTGGCCTGTTGGGTTTACTAGCAAAGGTGAGTTGTTTATACATGCACATGTTGTACTAATGGTGGTTTAAAGTATATTCCCTTGATGAGTTGCTGTGATTTTGTTGGCTTTAAGTGAATTTTTATCTCAAGGGTATGGAACATTCATGAAAAGGATTTTTGAATTGCATGTATCATTCAGATGGAATCTTATGCATGGCTATTTCTGAGTGCAGTTGTACAGAATCTACTTGAAAGCACTGACGGTGCCAATTTTTTTTACTGGCTTCTTTGTACCCCATGTGAGTTTGTTCCCCAGTATGCTTCAGATTAAAACTATCAGTTTATTTGTTATACACACTTCGTTGTGAGATCGGATGATTAAAATATGCTGATATATGTTGTTGGTATATAAATTTGATATTTAAATATGTTAAAAAACAAACCGTCTTTATACTCTTTTGTAATAGCATGGTTGCATTGTTGAGTCCATCTTCTCATTGGAATTGAATCATGTTCTATGCAATTTATTTATTTGTATATCTTTAGCTTTGCAGGGAAGTCTTGTTTATTGGGTGAGCAACAGTTCTCTAAATGCCATCCAGGTTAGTTCTTTTGTTTCGTATTCTATTGACACAAATTCGAAATACTTCTATATTTTCACAAATTTGGCAGTCCTGGTTTGGAAGGATGCTATTGTTGCCTTACCTGTCCTTTTGATGGTGCAGCATTTATGTCTCCTAAATCCCAATATTCGTGAGCGGTTAGGACTAACGCCTGTGCCAGCTTTGAGCTCAGCCAAAAATCTTGAGAGTGATCCTGAATTAAAAGGTTCAGAACCCATGGACAATCCCAGACAAGTTGCTGTCAAAGATTTACCTCCAAAAGAATTAGTAGCCGTGAGTGACAATGCTTGTGATGCTGAATAGTCTAATTGCAATTTTACTAATTGATTTCATGACTTGAATTGCTAATAATGACACCTTCCTATTCCAATTTCTACACTTTTTTCTTTGGCAGCTTTCAGTTCTATCCTTGTCAAGAGGGGACAAAGATGAAGCAGTTCCTTTTTTAAGGTTTTTTATTTTCCAATCATTAAGATTATCTGATTTGGTTTAAGAAAGTGAATATTGTGCTAACTGACTTTGTGCTTGCTTTCCTTTAGATTAGCACTTGAGAAGGATCCAGAATATGTAAGAGCGCTAACTATAATGGGCCAGACTCTCTTGCAGAAGGGACAGGAAGTAGATGCTATTGAGTACTTAGAGCGTGCCATTTCAAAGGTTTGGATTGTTCTTTTACAGAAACATTTCTCTTGTATTATGTTCAGTTGTTCTTATATCCCCATCCACTTCCATCTGATTTATTTTTTTAATGGGATTTTAAATTACAATTATCAGTGACATGGACCTCTATGCCTTTGTTCATTAAATCAGATATCTTCTGCTGGGCTGCCAACAGAAGTTGAGGATGTTGATCTTCTGATTCAGGCATCTCAATGGGCTGGTGTTGCTTGTATCAGACAGGTAGAACCTTCAATATCATCAGTTTAGAAGATTTAAGATTAACAAAACATGACCATATTTATTTTTGTTGCTCTTTTTCCCAGGGAAAATTGATTAAAGGGAGGATTCACTTGGAAAGAGCAGCTTCCGTGGAAGAGCCAGAAGACCCAAAGAGCAAAGCTCATTACTACGACGGGCTGGTGCTTCTTTCAAGGTTTGACCATCATATGCTTTTATTGTGTCATACTCCCTTGTTAGCTGCTAACCTTGCCTGTTCATCCTAATTACAGTGCCTTGGTTAATGAAGGCCGAAAGGCAGACGCTATTGAATACTTAAGGAAGGCTGTAGCATATAATCCAGAGTTCAACGTCTACTTGGAGCAATGCCAAAAGGAAGGGGATGACTTCGTGGACGATCTTGTTAGCAGCCGTAGGGGAGATTACTGAATCTCAGTTTCTTCATCAGCTGAAAACATCAGTGTACGAAATTTCATACTTTTTTTTTCTATTATTTGTTTGCAATGTTATAGCCTCTGTTATCCCATGAATTGCTACATAAAAAAGAAAACAGACATTCGTAGAAATAGAAGGATTACATCTTAGAGGGGTGATTTGGGAATTTTCCCTTCCCACTTCATTTAGCACAATTGGAGTTCTCATTGAACTATATTTATAGATGTATTTAATGTGAATGTTGACGAGGATTGACTGGTTTTAAGCAGGGTGCGTAAACAGATATTCATAGAAGGATTACTACTTGCATTTTACAACTTGCTGGTCTTTACGGAATTTGCTTTGCTGTATGACAATGCACCTTGCAAAACGTATAAAATATTACAATCTCAAATATCACCGAGTAGAAGCTTTTTTTTTTTCCTTTTACATGCGAGTGAGGGACACTACATTTTTACTTGTGTTGTGTTGAAAAAGATACTGATGAGTGGCCAAACTCATGCCATGAGCTCGTGGGGCAAGGAGAACTATGTCATGTGTGATGTGTGTAAGCCTAAAATGACCAAATGTGATTTAAAACGTGAGGGTTGTCCAACTTTGTTCCTCATTTTATACCCCAACGTACCGTTTTACATACTAGCTAGGAATAACAATAAGTAGTGGGTTCTTCCTATGCACGGCGAACCAAGGGATCTCGTTCATATCAAGATCATGAAACCGTGCTCGTGATCGGGTGGCCTCCACTCACACCGGTGGACCACATTCGCCACCACAAGCTTAATGTTGGGAACCACAAACCCTATGCCAGGGCAGATCCTTCTTCTCGACCCAAACGGAATAAGCCGAAAATCTTGGCGTTTAAAGTCCACAGGAGAGGCCAATTAAAATTGCTCTGGGTGAAACCTCTCGGGTTCTTCCCAGTACAACGGGTCTCAGCTGATTGACCACGCGTTGACCAACACAAATGACCCTGCAAGGACACTGTATCCTTTGATCGTGGTGTCAGTCGTGGACTCGTGTGGGAGCAGCAACGGAATGGGAGGGTGCAGCCTGAAAGACTCCTTGATTACGGCCTTGAGGTACTCCATTTTGTCAATGTCGCGGGGTGTGATCGCAACGTTGATGTCTTCTCCGACGATGCCTGTAACCTCTTTCTTGAGCTCGTTCATCACCCTCGGGTTTCTTAGCAGCTCCGACATCGTCCACTCTAGCAACACCGCTGTTGTAACAGTCCCCCCTGCAAAAAGATCCTGCTCCATACATCCACCAATAGTCATTCATGACCCTGCAAAAAGATCTGGCAAGGAATGGCCAAGGGCTTCGACAAGGTTATCAATGTAGGGGCTCGTTGGATGGTTTGGGACGCGGTAGGTCTGTGAAGTTCTGGACGGAGGTTTGGCTCGGGGAGGCTTGTCTGCTTGACCTAGCGGTCTCGGCTATTGAAGTGGCGGAGGAGCAGAAAGTTGTTCGGGACTATTGGACCGACGGCGGTGGCTGGAAAGGTTGTTGCCGTCGGTGGTGCTGATGAGGCTCGCGGCGATCGGGCGACTCGATGGTGTGGGGGCCGAGCGGTGATGGCGGCTACTCGGTGTCGTCGGCCTATGAGCTGCTGACGAAAATGCAGAGCACCGCTTGGACGGATAAGGAGGTGTTCAAAGCGGTTTGGCGTCTCAAGGTCCAGGAGAGAGTGCGGCTGTTTGTGTGGCTCGCCCTCAATGGTGGGGTGCCGACGAACGCGGAGAGGAGGCGGCGGCACCTAGCGGAGGACGCGACGTGCAGCCTTTGTGATTGTACTAAGATTAGGAGATTTTGGCTCAGTGTTGATTTACCCAGTGATGTCCCCTGATTTTTTTGGTGCTTCTTGTGCAGCTTGGTTGAGAATGAATCTGCTATCCAAGAAACAGGCTACGGACGGGATTGGATGGACGGCTTTCTTTTGCAACGCTGTTTGGTGGACTTGGTGGTGGCGGAACGACAATAAGTAGTGGGTTCTTCCTATGCACGGCGAACCAAGGGCGAACCAAGTTGGGCTACTTATTGTTATTCCTAGCTAGGAATAACAATCTATATATATTTATATAAAAGTTAGGTGGTGTCCCCATTAAATGCTTCATTTAGTGTTGGTTGCAATTATCCCTATATAATAAACACAATGTAATCATAATCAAACAAACTACAATAGCATAGTGGTAAACCCTTCCTCTAATTACCTAAAGGTTTGGCATTCAAGCCTCTCTAGCAACATTTTTGTGTTGTTTGCATATTTTCTTGATGTGTATTTTTTAACGTAAATCACAAAATATGTGAATACCATAAATCATAAAATATGGGTATTTTTTTAACGTAAACCACAAAATATATATTTATACCCTGAATCATAAAATATGTGAAGTTTTTTAAACGTGTTTTGTTTGTATTGTATTATTTGTATATATGATTTAAGTATATAAATAAATCAATAACTTATATTTTTTAACGTAAATCACAAAATCGGTTTATACCCTAAATCATAAAATATATTTTGTTCCGGTATAAAAAATATAAGGGTACAGAACCGTGATAATTGATAACTTTTTATCACGGTTGTATAACCGTGATAAAAACATCCGAAAACCGGTATAAATAATTGTACTTCATGTTACACTTTGTGCTTATATCACGGTTACAACCGTGATATTTGTTGCATTTTTTCATCACAGTTGTTTGAAGAACCGAGATAAAAAATTAATTTATTGTTTAAAAAAAAAAGTCATCTTGGTCCTCGAAGAACCAGGTGGGTCAACCATAATTTTGTTTTACACCACTTACATTTTTATCCAATATGAATTTGAAAATGGACCAAACTATATACTTTAACCTGAACTCAAATACAGATATATTAAACTGAGTATGGAAAGCAAGTTACATATACAAGGAGTCCATATCTCCCGATGAAAAATGAAAAGGGCATATCTTCTGAATTAAAGAAGCCATAGCTCAACAATACTGCAGTATCTTATAAAGTCCTAAACTACTTTTTTAGTCAACCAACAATGGCATATCTCATGTCCTGCAGTTCCTGGAATGGTTAAAAAACTGCAAAAGAATATATTACAGTTCTTTATCCTTCTTGCTGAGTTAGATTATGGCTTTGATAAAAGTTTAACAAGAATAAATTCTCATTCTTTCATTATAGAGTCATAGTTTACGAGAACAAAACTCCTTAAGATCATTCCTATTACAAGTGAATGTTGAACATAAGATTCTCCATAATCCTTATTATACTATGAGATTATTAACCATGATCAAATGGACAAAATAGTCATAACATGGTACTGAAGGTAGATTCGTTGATGCAACAGTAAACTCACCTTGAATTATGAAAAAAACTAAGGAATTCCTCAAACGTAGTGAAGAAGGATAACATGTCTTCTCGTTATAATTGGTAAGTAGAAGCCACATTTTGTGCGCATGCATTAAAAAATGTAGCAAGTAAACCCTGCATAAAGTGCATGTGCAAAATCTATTAGAATAAGTTAGCGAGAAGTAACATGCCTGAAATCCTGTACACTATATAACAAAACTGTGGATAGATTCATTGTTTTTTTATCTTCTATATTTAGTTTTCAATGTGACTAACCATCAAAAGTATGTTTGACCAAATGTACAAGTCACTAATTAATTAGTTCTTTTTTAAAACATGACAAACTTAACTAACAAATGCATAAATTTTCTGTCAATATAACTTTCATTGAAAGTCACATCCACACTTGAGCTATGGAAAATAAAGAGAATCATACAAAAAGAGCCATGTAATCAGTTAAAAACAACACTAATTTATTGCAATTTGAGATACTTCATAGCTGAATAACAACCAAATAATCAAAAAATCATAATTTTCTTCGCCTTTTGTACTCTATGTCTCCTACTCAACAAATATTATTTCTGTCTAACAGTTTTTCTTCCGGTATACCATCATTTTCTTCCCCTTTATTTTTTTCTCACTATCATTATTTAGCTTATACCATTCATAGAAACCCAATTACACTTTCTTATTATGCCACTAATTTTAGTCCATACTACAGTCTACTAGCTCATGATTTAATTTCTTTGTTGCACTTTGTCTTTTTTTGTGATATTGCTTTTTTGCTTCTGGTTGTACTTTTGTCAGAAGATTTTCTTTGCAAAGGGAATTCAAAATTTATTCAATAGGATTAAAAACCACCCATTCAATGATTTAAACATGATATTATCAGCAACTGTCATTGAGAAAATACAAGTCTAAATCAACAACAACCACTTTTAATAGAAATTGTCACCTATACTTGAATCTAAAGGGCACATCAACAAATTTTGAAACATAAATTTTTAATACACATACAGCACAACCAAAAGAGCAATTAAAAAAAAAGAGCAATTAAAACTTTATCAGCCATGATCAGAGCATAATCATCACAAAATTAAAGTTTTCAATTCTTAGACAATTGGATCAACAACAACAATTTTTTATTAACAAACATATTATCTAATAAGAAATTAGCAACAAGTTAGGGCTGTGATACCTTACAAATAGCATCCAAAAAGGTGTTTTATGAAGTAACTACAACAAAGGGCAATAGTTTAAGGTTGAGTAAACTGAAACACAGGTGATCTGGGAGAGTATAGCGAAAAGAGACCTGTGAGAGCATAGCATGTATAATAGCCCAAATTAATCTCAAGAGTCCTCTTTAGACTAGATTCCAGTGTATCATGAGAATTGATCTCTTACTAGTATGTATAAACTCATTCTTAAATAATGAAGCTAAATATATGAACTTCCACTGTTTTATTAGCCTACAGAATTAAAGCTTACATACCTCAGCATCAGCATAATCATTTGTTAGGTACACCTCCCTCCTTAAATTATGAGGTTTCCTTCCAGATGCAGTTTCTTCAAGAATTATGTACCAGTGTGCTTTGAACCAAAATGGGCCATCCACTTCCTTCCATATACTGCAACAAGATCCACAATTTAAACTTTTTTCAACCAAGACCATATTGCCCAGAAAGACCAAGTGAGGTCCAGATTACAATCCAAAGTCTAATGATCCAAGCACAAATCCTTAATCAGTTTAGCTTATCACTAAGAAACTAATATTGACATAGCTTACATACTTAAGAATCCCACAAAAGATACTCAGATTTTAACAAGGCTTATTCCCTATCATGCAAAATCACTACAAAGTGTAATAATGCATCTGATAGAAAGTAGCTCTCAATACGTACTGCCCATAGATCACTAGAAAGGAGCTTCTCTCTCATAGTCTTAACCCTAATCAATCTCAATGCCTGAATTATTGAGCATAAATCCCTAATTCCCAAACCAAAACCCCCTAATTGAACACTTATCCCTAACCTGGAATCTGCACATGCAGTAGTCGTCGCCGTAAACGGCCTTCAGACCGACAATCGGGGGCAACTCGGATCGCGCTGGCCAAGCGCGAAAGTGATATTGAGCGGAGCCCTAACCCTATCCGGCCTGAACAAGCACAGCAGCCAGGCCACCGCCGCTCCCCAGTCGTGGCCGACGACGAACACCTTGTCCTCGCCGAGGGCGTCGATGAGAGCCACCAGATCGCCAACGGTGTGGAAGTAGGTGTACTTGGAGGCTTCGGCGGGGGCGTCGGTGTCGCCGTAGCCGCGCATGTCGGGAGCCACGTCTCGGTAGCCGAGGGCGGTGAGGGCCAGGATGTGGTGGCGCCACGAGTACCAGAGGTCAGGGAAGCCGTGGACGAAGAGGACCACCGGACCTTGGCTTTTCGCAGATCGTTTGATAGAGAGGAGCGTCGGCTTTTGGTTAGGGTACATCAGGGAAGACATTGGATGTATTAATTAAAAAACAATAATATAAACAAATTTATACCGGTTCTTTTGTAACCGGTTTATAATAGATAAAAAAATTGTCTCTTTCTTTAATTATCACGGACATTTGCAAAACCGTGATAATATAGTCCGAAAATTCTTTTTAAACCGGATCAAATAGAACCGGGATTAAATAAAGGTGATAAAATGCATTTTTTGTACTAGTGTATGTGTATTTTTTAAAACGTGTTATGTGGGTATTTGTTGAATTATGTGTATATATGAATGTTTTTTTAACAAAATATGTGAATACCATAAATCATAAAATATTTGTATTTTTTTTAACGAAAATCACAAAATGTATTATACACAAAATCATAAAATATGGCTATTTTTTCTTTAAACTTCTATTGTTTTCATGTATGTAAAAATATTTTCAATAGCCAACAATATTATTTAAATCTTTCATATGCTTTCTATAGTTTTCTATATCTTTCATATGTATGTAATTGCATTTAGATGCAAATAAGGAGTGCTTCTCTCGCAAGTGAATTATATTTTCAATTGATTTATTTCTTATAGAATAGTTATTTATTTTATACTTAATATAATCTATTATATTTTATATTATCATACATTGGTCCATTTTTTACATTCATGCAATTTTATGCAATTTTTCAATTAAAGTTGATTAATAAAGCTTCAAAATAGTTTTTAAACCCGTGCGTAGCACGGGCCATGAATTCTAGTAATAGTAATAAGTAGTGGGTTCTTCCTAGCTAGTTATTGTTATTCCTAGCTAGTAAGTAGTGGTTGAGAACAAAAACTACGGAGTATCTTAATATGCTCTTGATATCTTATCCAAATTTTGATATCTTAAGAAAATATAATTTTCATTTAAATTTTTTTTTACCCTTTTATTAAGATTCTATATAATTAATTAAAATAATAGATTTCATAATTTACTATTATTAAATAAAATAAAATACATATATAGGTCAATATGTTCTATATTAAAGATTTTTAAGACTGTAGCAGAGAAAACTTTATTTTATATATTAAAAATATGTAAGACTTTATTTTTACAATAAAAAATATCAAAACGTCAAAAATAACACAGATTTAAACGTGAAATTATGCACAAATAAATTTATAATTATAATTAGGTTGATACTATATCATATCTACCAAATCTTTAAGTTTCCATATTTTTTTTAATTGGGATACAAATTCAAACGATGGAAAACAATCTTCACTTATTATGTAGTATCTTCAATATGATCTTAGATACAAAACTTTGATTTTCAAATTATTTTCCCAATATATTTGAATCAATAACGTAATATTTTGAATTGTCTTTAAATAAATAGATGGCTCTAATGTTTTGGTTTTGGAAAATTTTCAGTTTAAATCAAATATTTTTAAACAAATTACTATAAATAAATTGATTATTATTATTAATCAAATTCTCAATTTCCGATTTTGTAAAATTTTGGATAACCAATAGCCATTAAACCATCTCAATCATTTCAAATTTGTTTCTTTATTTTTTTACTAAATCAATATTTTTAGCAAAAATTTTTATTGTTTACCATATTACAATCTTTAGTGAAGATCCCGGATTTTGCATAACTAAATATTTTTTAATCACCCAAGCAAATATCTGATCATTCGTAACAAGAATTCATTAAAATTATTCGTTACAATTTAATTTTTTAATTATTTTAGATTTCAAACAATATCAAAATCGTTATTTATCTTAATCTCCTTCCTGATTCTTCGCATAATCAAATAGACCATATAGTTTTACTCTACATCATCACCAAATAATTTTAATAAGAATATCCTAAAAAGAGTAATCAATCAAAGATATAGCGTTATACAATTTTTGTAGCTAAACATTGTAAATATAAATTTTAGAAAATAACATAATAATATCTTTTCTGATTGAATCTCAATGTGTGTTTAGGGTTAATACTTCCAAATTTGGCAAACACATTAATTTAATTAGGGTAGTATTTTGGGGACTCGAAAATGTCAACATGGACACACATTAACTCGAAAGACCCATTCAATAGATTAGCAACATATGATATGTAAAGTTCATTCATATTGCTTATGTACAAGTAGTTTATTTACATTAATAATTTGACCCTTGAAAAAACGTACCACAATTTACCCTTGGCAAAAACAAATCTTGCAAAATAAAGATTACGATCTGATCTTGAATTAGAAATTTTCTAAAAAATAAAAATTACTAATATGTAATTTTATCCTTTACAAATATGTCAAGATTTAATTGGAAATCCATCATAGTCGGGTAGTGAAATCATTTTGTTATCAAATCCTACTAAAACGAAGATCACGATAAAATCATGAATTACATATTATTCCGTAAAAATGAAGATCACGATTTAATCATTAGATATGATATTATCCAAATTTGGTCATTTCTAACCAATTTTTAAATTTTCAAAAAAAGTGTCATATCTTCAACATATCTTATGTTTTGTTTTTCTTTTTGTATTATGGTAGTTATATTTTTTTGCAATAGCATATTATGGTGGTTCTATTGATTTCAAAAGCAATTTCTTAAAAAAATAAAAGGTACAAATTAGACGCCTTTATGTATCATGACAATTATATCAAATTATATTAGATTTTTAAATCGTTATATTATTTATTCTATTTTATAATATGATTAAAAATATATACATACATATTTTAATAAGATATTTTTTTGGTCTATACATACATATAGAGGCAAAATATTATTCACTAAATATTATGATTAAAATGACTACATGTTTAATATTAGTATATCAAGTTGGTGCTTTGCACACTAAGATATAAGCAAATATAAATTGAATAATAATGTATTTTATTGACTATAAAGTAATAAAGTATAAGTACATGATTTGTATAATAACATATTTTCAATCAATCATTTAGCAATTATAAAATTTTAATATTCAGTAAACCAAATTATATTAAAACTTTTATTATACATTTCACATTTATATTATATTTATTATATATCAAAAAATAATTTTAAAAATATAAGTCATGCATGGCACGACGAGTATGACTAGTAGTACTTTAATAAGGATATTATGATTTCTTAACATGTGGACCTTACCTACAATCAATCTACTATAACACCTACAATTTAAATTAAAGTCAGAATCCAAGTTTGTGTTAAAATTTACAACACATCATCATTACTGAATAAAATATTGTTTTATCTTTTAAATTGTACCTTTTAAAAACTATCTTAATATGCTCTTGATATCTTATCCAAATTTTGATATCTTACCTAAATTTGATATCTTAAGAAAATATAATTTTCATTCAAATTATTAAAATATTTTTTACCCTTTTATTAAGATTCTATATAATTAATTAAAATAATAGATTTCATAATTTACTATTATTAAATAAAATAAATTACATGTATAGGTCAATATGTTCGGATTTGGGTTATACATTACCGAGTACAATATAGGCTCGCGTTTAAATTTAATCTCAGATCGATTAAACCGGGTTTATACTCAAATTATCCGTACATGGTACGAGATTTGTAGTAGTTAGCTCATGAATTCTAAACTGTTACATGAGTGACAATTACTTGTGTGATTGTTTCATCGTAGCCCGCCTCGTACTATATATCTAAGATTCTAAGATGTAATATATCCTCCACACAAATCAATGAGCAACAACATACACAATTTATGATGCAGTCCATCTCAATCTCTTTTTAGTACTAGTGATCAGGCCCGTGCATACGCACGGGTTCATATTATTAAAAAATTTATATATAGAATTTTTAAATTATTTATTATTAAACATAATTTAAGCATATTGAATTATTTCATATACTTTATAAACTTTTTGAATTTTGTTTCCCAAAAAATCTCTCTAATATTTTTTTAGTAAGTTTATATCACACATCAACTTTTTTTTTTCTAATTTTTCAACAACTTTTCAAGCTATTTAGCTTATGTATTCTTTATTAGATATTTTATAGCGTACATTGTTGGTACTTTTTTTTAGCATGATATTTTATTCATTTTCTAACACGAAATTGCAAGTAGTCTTCTTTCTAGATATAGATAGTATGTTGTATTAGTATTTCATAAGTGTGTTACATATTTTAGGAATACCTTTAACTAATCTTCTATCTTCTATATAATCTATCTATAATACTATAAAGAAGAAACATTTGTGGCAATAAATGACCCTCATTTTATACATATACTAATGTTTTTATGCAATTGTAAAATAGGCTCATGGAAGAATTTAAGAGATAGGGAATTTAATTAGTTTTTGACTCATTAATGTTGTATGTTTCCCTTCCATTCTTTAATATCAGTGCAAAACGTCTAGGTGATATCAAATACTCCATCCGTTAGCTTTGTCCACCAATTAAGTAACGGCTGAATTGTCCATTTCGGCTTTACATTGTACCCGTTGTTTCCTTTACAGTACAATAGAATGGATTGGCCCGCCCAAAGTTAATACCCTGCGTTAGTATCCTGGATGTTACACAAAATGGAGTTTTTTTTTTTTTATCAGAACAAAATAGAGTTTTATGTAGGCCATTTAAGTGGGACGTTACCGGTGCTGGCTTTTCTCACTAATCCAATTTTATCAACCATTAATTATCCTGTGCAATTAATTCAGAGAGAAACCGTGACAAATCAATTACCGATATCGAAGATCGCCTGTGGGCACTCAAACCTCTCGAGTTCGCTCTTGTGGGCACTCAAACCCTCTCGAGTTCGCTCCCTCGATCTTCGAATTGACGCTTTTCACTCTCGGATTCGGCAAGAACGACGTCGTTTCTGGTTCCGCCGAGACGATTTTGCAGGTTTGGGACGAGAATACGCCGTTGCCGGTGAAGATGACGGTGCTCCAACACCGGAGTATGAGGTGGCATCTGGAGAGGATTGTGCGGTGGGCGGCAGATCTGGCCTTCAGAGGTGGAAAGGCCGAACCATAGGGTTAGTGGCCCGTGCGATGGGGATTTATCAGGAAAAGTCAAAGAAATCTCTCTTATTTTTCAGATTTTACTTTTGCAGAAGACCAATTTCTCTGCAAAAGGCTGATATTTTTTAATTTTTGTTTATTTATTTATGGGTGAAGAAATGTTCATAGTCTTCACTGTGGATGCTCTAAAGGTATAGGTTAAAAGTCTAAATATAGAAATAAATCCTGATTTTATTTTTAACTAGATAGGTATAACGGACGGATTTGATCATCCGGGAGAGATTTATGAATTTACGATAATCTCTCGGGTTCGATCCAGAAAATCAACAAACCGGCCCGAATGTACGTCAAGCCGAGCCCCCCTCTCAAATCCCACTCCTCCTATATTTAAAGTCCTATAGGGAATTTTTTGCATGAAGCGCCATATCTCACTCCCTACCGCCAAGTGTCGGGCCACAACATGCCACACGGAGGATCATGTGTTAACGTGTACAGGTGATGTAGTGTCGAGTCAAATGTCGTCCCATAATATAACACGGTAATTGTACAATTACCGTGTTAACTTGGTGTCAACTTGTGATATTTACCTATATCCGATCCGGCGTAATTAATAAGAACGAGTCATAAGATTGGAATAAAATAGACATGACAATTTCACCCACACCCAATGGGTATACGTTTCACCTGACCCAAAAAAACGGGTGAAAACCCGAAAAAAGATGGGTGAAACCGTGAAAGTCAGGTTTGGGTGATGCAGGTGATGGGTCGGGTCGGGTCGGGTACGGGTGAAGGTTCATCCACCCATAACCCAACCATAACCCGACCCAATAACCCGATCGAATAACCCGGTCCAATTTGTTATTGATATATCTTTTATATATTTTATGTATATATTTCCTTGGTATCTATATTATAATTATTATATACTAAAGTTGTGCCTTTTCGAGTTTCTAGATTAGTTTTTGCTCCACTCCATATTAAATTACATGTTTTAACAATAAGATATATTTATATGTGTAAGATAACAAATATAAGTACTTTTATTTTATCCATGCTTATTTATACGTGTAAGATAACAAATATAAGTACTTTTATTTTATCCATGCTTATTTGTGTCAAAACAATATCTATGATACATATTTAGTATCATAACTTATATAAAGTATCATTATAAATTAGATGAAAAAATAATGGAGAAACTTTATCTCTTATAAAAAGTGTGAAAGATATAACTTCAATTTCTATTAAAATTCGGAACTCGTATATAATATTGTACATTTGTGACATCATTAAAACTTATGATAAGTAACTTGAAAATATCTTACCTAATCTTATAGTATTGTTGATGGATCTTTTAGTTTTTGATGGATAATGAACGATTTTTTAATGACTAAACAAATTAATACGGATACGGAGTAGTATGTTGTATTATTTTTAAGTAGTTTAACCCGAATTTTCACCCGACCCACCGGATATTATAGGGTGGATTGGATTCGGGTGACTCTAGGTAACGGGTCGGGTGGGGTTCGAGTGGAGAAGATTGTAATACGGGTTGGGTTTGAAAATGGTCCACCCATCCAATTCAAACCCCGACCCATTGCCATGTCTAGAACAAAAAGAACTTATTAGGTGGTTTTTAGTATTGGGGATGAGAAGTTAAAAATAAGGACAGAGAGAAACTAATTAGCATATATGGAGATCGAATGGAGCCTTTAAAAGCAGGCCATTGTGGCAATAAATTGTAACGCCTGTTCAATTATATGTAACGCCTATAATACTATATAATACTATAAAGAAGAAACATTGTAACGCCTGTTCAATTATATGTAACACCTATAATACTATATATATATATAATACTATAAAGAAGAAACATTTGTGGCAATAAATGACCCTCATTTTATACGTATACTAATGTTTTTATGCAATTGTAAAATAGGCTCATGGAAGAATTTAAGAGATAGGGAATTTAATTAGTTTTTGACTCATTAATGTTGTATGTTTCCCTTCCATTCTTTAATATCAGTGCAAAACGTCTAGGTGATATCAAATACTCCATCCGTTAGCTTTGCCCACCAATAAAGTAACGGCTGAATTGTCCATTTCGGCTTTACATTGTACCCGTTGTTTCCTGTACAGTACAATACAAATGGATTGGCCCGCCCAAAGTTAATACCCTGCGTTAGTATCCGGGATGTTACACAAAATAGAGTTTTTTTTTTTTTTTGATCAGAACAAAATAGAGTTTTATGTAGGTCATTTAAGTGGGACGTTACCGGTGCTGGATTTTCTCACTAATCCAATTTTATCAACCATTAATTATCCTGTGCAATTAATTCAGAGAGAAACCATGACAAATCAATTACCGATATCGAAGATCGCCTGTGGGCACTCAAACCTCTCGAGTTCGCTCCTGTGGGCACTCAAACCCTCTCGAGTTCGCTCCCTCGATCTTCGAATTGACGCTTTTCACTCTCGGATTCGGCAAGAACGACGTCGTTTCCGGTTCCGCCGAGACGATTTTGCAGGTTTGGGACGAGAATACGCCGTTGCCGGTGAAGATGACGGTGCTCCAACACCGGAGTATGAGGTGGCATCTGGAGAGGATTGTGCGGTGGGCGGCAGATCTGGCCTTCAGAGGTGGAAACGCCAATTCATAGGGTTAGTGGCCCGTGCGATGCACGGGTCACTAACCCTAGTTTGTAATAATTAAAATAGAGCATTAAATGATAGTACATACGAGATACTTTTATTTTTTAAATTTGTTAAGAATGGTAACAACTAATTTTATAGGTTTAATAAATTTCCAATTTAATTATTGGAATGCCAAAAGACTTTGTATTATTAGGCTATGGTTTCAAATTGATAATATTTGCATATTTAATGCCTTAAAATTCAATGTCTTTGAATAGTGGTCACTATTATTATTTTTTGAAAAAATATAACGGCCCTTATTAATTAGGTTACGATTTCAAATTATGTGTATATATGGACATTGATAGTCAACATTAGTTTCTCTCCATTAAATGCTTATAAAAATAAGGTATTACATACTTGATTGGAGCATTTTTTAGTTTAAATATTTATCTAGTAGAATCATAAGTATAGGTTTTATTATATTTATTTATTTATTGTGTTTACAATTTGCAATGCACATACTCAATTAGTAGTTTTTAATATACTAGCGCTCAGGCCCGTGCATACGCACGAGTTCATATTATAAACAAATTTTATATATAGAAAATTTGAATTATTTATTTTATTAAACATAATTTAAACATATTGAATTATTTTACATATAACTTATTTTAGTGTATTATTGAATTATTTTTTAAAACATATTTTTATTGAATTATTTTGTTAACCTCTCTTGTATTTAACTGCACTTTATATTTAAATTATTTAAAAAAGACCGTAAGTTGAAGGACAATTTCAAGAAGTTACTGAAATTTCAACAATCTCTTTCTTTTATCGTATAGTTTGTATAAAAACATATGAGTATTAATTGCTATATTTTCCTAGTCTATATGCATATTTATTGATTTATAGATAGTTATATGTATATATTTAATGTTTAAAATAATATTTTATTATATTTGTGTTATAATTTGCCAATTGGAGTAATAAGTAATATATGCAAGGTAAAATGAAAATGATCTATAATATTCAACGTGAAAAATAATATTTGAATACCTTTGCATTACAACGTAGCATACCAATAATTCAGGTTTGATATGTGCATAATTTCGAAGTTTTTAACCATTAAGGCTCCGTTCAATACTTGCTATGTTTGGAGTGGGTTCAGCTAGATGGTGCGGAATCAACCAAAAAATTGCACCCTTGTATCCCCAAAGGGGCTGGCTTTCCGCTAGCGTCTCGCTCGTTCCGTTCCCCGCTACCTACAGTGCCGAACGGACCCTAAACTACACATAAATTTATAATTTTTTTAATACGTATATATAAAAATTTAATTGTGACTGAATGCATAATATTGATCACTGTTTTATTCTCGTTATTTTTTTTATGTTTTATGTTGTTATACATGAATCATTTTCTTTATTATGTATACTACTATTAAGATAAACGTGTCATAATAGCATTTAAAATAAAAAGGATCTATCATATTCAACTTGAAAAATAATATTCGACTACCTTTGCATTACAACCTAGCTTACCAACTAAAATTTTAAAATTATCTATAAAATAACTAAAAGGTGAAAAAAAAAATTCTCAGGTGTGATAGGTTCATAATTTAGAAGCTTTTTAACCATTAAGTTATACATATATAAATAATTTTTAATTATAAGTGTATATAGAAATTTGTGACCAAATACATCATATTGATTACTTTTTTCATCCTCAATATTTTTCTATGTTTTATGTTCTCATTTAAAAATAGTTTTCTTTATTAAGTAATATTAATATTAACATTAATGTATCATAAAGACATTTATATTCCCTCATGTATACAACTTTATTTGTATTCACTTTTTAGTATTCTATATCAAACAGAATACTAATTTATACATTTCTAATACAATAGTTTGTTTTTTAAAACAATTACATTTTTTAATCACTTCTTTATGCTCATTAATGTGTCATGGTGACATTAAATACCCCCTATTAACACAAAATTGTAAATATAGTTTTATATTTTATATGAGTTTTCAAATGATCACTTTTTGTATTCACTTTTTAGTTTTTATGTGAAACAAAATACTAATTGTTATACATTTCTAATACAATAATGTGTTCTTTCAAAATATAACTTTTTGACAAAAAATATAGTTTTCAAATAATCACTTTTTGTATTTACTTTTTACTTTTCTATATTAAACAAAATAGTAATTGTAAACACTTCTAATACAATAGTTTATCCTTTCAAATAATCAATTTTTTATTTACTTTTTGTACTCATTAATGTAGCATGAGGGTACATTGATGTGACATGAGGGCATTAAATATCCCTCATGTACACAAAATTATATAGATAGTATAGATTACAATGAGATTAATTGAAGTTTATATAGATTGAATCATTTTTAATTTATTAGATTTGTATAATAGATTTTAGGCTTGAATTATTTACATGTAATGCTGAATTTGTAGTTTTTTATGTGCATATTTATTTTAATAGCTTTAATTAGATTTTCAATTTACATTTTCATAATAAACTTATAGTTTTGTTATGTGCTCATATATTTTGATTTTTATGTGCATATTTATTTGAATTATTATGACAACTATTTTATAAACTAACTACATGTGCACTCAATATGTTTTATGCATTGAGTTTTATAGGTAAAATGAAAAATGGTTTTCTAATATCAACATTTTTCTCTAACTAAGCACCTAAAGGCAAAGGAGATTGTTTGAAATGGAAAAATCATCTTTATTCGATCTCATTTGTATAGATTAAATATTTATTCCTAAATTTGTTCATTTTCTATGTATTTTAGGATAGCAATTCATTTTTATGTGCAAATTAATTAAACTAATATTAGTGAAATTAAGAAAAGTGAATTTAGATGAAAAAAGAAGATATATAGGTATCCTTTGTTGAGACTTGAGAGGGAGATGGTAGTTTTTGATTACCTTTGCGAAGCTCTCCAAGTCTTCAAACAAATATAAAAAATAACAACCCGTTAAATAAAGCTCGAAAATAACAACCCATTGATTTGATTAAAAAGGGGAGGAGCTAAATTACCATATAGTGCAACATGAATTCTAACGTAACCAATCATCAAGCGCAAACGTCAATCGATAAGAACTCTCACAACTTCAATATCTTCTATTCATCACACGACAAATAGGAGAAACTCAAAAGTTTAGTAATAAACCTTGAATCTTGCATTGTTGATCTTCTAAAAGGAAAATGCATGTTCAATACTATATATTTGATTTTTGAGAGAGGAGAGTTTTGTGATAGTGAAAAGTAGTTATATAGTACTTTGATGGATTTGAGTAATAATAGTTGTAACCGTTTTCTATTCTTACCTTGCATTGGATTCTAAGCATTTGAATTAGGATTAATGGAGTTTAACTCTATCTATTTAGGTTGGTATTTAATAGTACTAATTGAGTGTACTTGTAACCGTTTTCTATTGCCTTGGATTCTAAGCATTTGAATTTGGATTAATGGAGTTTAATTATATGTATTTAGGTTGGTATTTGATAGTACTAAATTAGTATGCAAATTTTTTTTATATCAAAAAAATACTATGCAAATTGGTAGTGTATTGTTATTAATAAAATGTATTGTTATAATTAGCTTTATGTAATAGAGTATAAATTTGACTTATTTTAGACATCTCTAATTAAAGTAGAATTATTGTTACATATTTTGAATTCAATATATATGGTTAATATAACAAAAGTATGATTTTTTTTAAATATGAAATTATTATTTGAATTCTATATGGACACAAAACACTAATTGTTATACATTTCTAAATTCTAATACAAATATACAATATTTTTATAAGAAAAAATATATATACTTTTCAATATAAATAAAGTTTTCAAATGATCATTTTTTGTATTTATTTTTTAGTTTTCTATGGAAAACAAAATACCAAGTGTTATACAATTCTAATACTGTAATTTACTCTTCAAATTATCACTTTTTGACAAAAACTATAGTTGTAAATATAAATATAATTTTCAAATGATCACTTTTTGTATTCACCTTTTAGTTTTATATGGGAAACAAAATACCAAGTGTTATACATTGCTAATATAATAATTTCTTCTTTCAATTGATCATTTTTTGACAAAAACTATAGTTTTCAATATATATATATAATTTTCAAATGATCACCTTTTGTATTTACTTTTTAGTTTTCTATAGAAAACAAAATACTAATTGTTATATTTTTTAATATAATAGTTTATTTTTTAAAAAAGTTACTCTTTATACTCATTAATAATGTGTCATAAGGGCATTAAATATCCCTCATGTACACAAAATTATATAGATAGTATAGATTACGTACGTGTGTGGTTATATATATGTGTTGGTACTAAGCATTTTTTACTACTACTCAATGAAGGCAGCAAACCGGCCCATTCATCAAGAGAGTGCCCGACAAAACAAACACACAAAGTGATCGATCTGAGATACTATGGAAGAAGACATCGTCATCGTGCCATCGTGGGAGGTGGAATTGCTGGTCTAGCAACCGCTCTAGGCCTCCACAGGTATATACTCTTTATTTAATTTGCACTGCAATTTTAATTGCTTGCGTGTTTGATCGATCATATAATGTTCTTATGTTCATATGCATTAAACTGAACGTGCTTTCCTTGTTAATTTCTTCTCTTTTCACCATAATGAGCTTAATTGATTGATACAACATCTATTACTATATACTAAAGCAGAAGCAAATTCTGCCATCATACTGCGCCACATCACCTCCCTTTTTTAAAAATCTATCTTATTAAATCTTGATTTTATCATAATCTTATACTTGATACTTCATTAAAATATTAGCTCTACATTAGACATTGTGTTGTTTAATAAATAATTCTATCCAAATATATAAATTTCTATCTTATCATTATACACAATTAATTAATACATAGATCTATCATAAACCTTTTATTTAAAAAAGTATTTTTTTTGTCACAATCTATAAATCATAATCAGAATATTTTACCCATTTAATTAAATATCATATTAAACTTAAATTAATTTTCGTAATTTTATTATGGTATTTTTTTAAATCATCAATGCTAGAAAATTTTACCACTATATTTAAGACAAATATTCATTCTACTAAAATAGTATATTAAATACACTTTTACTATTTCATATCATATTAAAATATCAATAAAAAAAAGTATATGTTCTATTTAACATATATATCACTAATATTGCATATTGATTACACTTCAGAAAGAAAAAGATAGATCTCTTAATTAAGATAATAATTCGTTCACATTTTCATTACATTTGTATATATTTATTATTTAATTATTTTTTCAGAAAACAATAACATATATACGAGATAATTTAGGCTTCTATTTAACTTTTTAAATATTATCTATATATTTAATATTATAATATATTAATCCAAATTTTATTTAAACTTATTAATATTATATATAAATTAGTTCACGTAATTTAATTTAAATGCGAAAAGATTTGTATCAATTGTTAATAAAATGTGATAATGCATCTTATGTTATTTCATTCTTCCTCAATTATTTAAATATATGTTTATGTATGTATAAAAATAAAAAGTAAATATATAAATAAAAGTATCTATAATAAATGTTTTTTAGAAAATTTTGGGGCAATAAATGCTCCTCATTTTATTTTATACATAAACTAATGTTTCATGAGTTATAGTTGGTGGGCCGGAAAGAAAGAAACGCCTGTCACCGTTAGTTACATACCTTTATCTTCGTTTTTTTAATGTAGGGTTTTTAATATATAAGCATTCAAGACTACCAGAGAGGTAAAGAGATTTGCACAAGGATAACGCCTTTCCATGATCCCATTCATTATCGACCTTCAGTTTTTTCCTATATTAGAGAGGTGAATAGATTTGAAAAATTATGGATATTACTCCTCTGAAATGTACGCAGCCATGGATGTCACGATCTTCGTCGTGTCCACAAACCCTAGCCTCAACGCTGCCCTCGCCGGTGACTGCGAAGAAAGAAGCCTTTGCCACCAGCTTCGACGCCTTCTCTAGCGATGAATTCTCGAAGAGCGGTCGGGGATCGGGAGGCGCTGAGTTTGATGAACCAATCCCAATGGCCCCCTTCCCTGAGCAAGATGGAGACGGCGTGGAGAGTGTTGGCCATAGGGCTTCGGTAGGTGACCAAATTGGCCTTGGCCAACATTCCCAAACTCCCTGAAAACGGGGTGATTTCTGACGAAATCGAGCAAATTGAGCCTCTCCTCAGCGGAGGAGGCCAAATTGAGGTGTACGGCGTACTGATTGCGCGGGTGGTAGAGGCGAGGGGGGTCCGACGGAGGCTGTTGCCGCCGCCCGCGGATCCGGAGACGAGGTAGGCCAACCTCGGAGGGGGAGTGACGGTTTACATTTGTTCTTTCTCGATTGAATTTTATTGATTGCAATTCAATATTGGGTTTAGGTTTTCAGTTTTACGGGTTGGGACGGTTTGGCGTAGTTGGGAGGGGGTTACCATTCGGGATCGGGCAGGATTTGAGAGGATTCAGGGGTGTTTGGGCTTGATTTGGAATTCTTATTGATTCATTCCTTTAGCAACTTGATTTTATGATTCAGAGCTTGGAATTGTGCTGAACTTTAGAAAGCTGAGTGTTTTCAATTTTATAGATGGCCGGGGTGATCTAATTGTTTCCGGCTGATAATGTTTGATGTACGAGCCAAACAAAAGACGTATACTTGCTCAGGGCCTGATTCAAGAGTTCAATCTGGCATTCGTCCTCATCGTCATTCATTCCTTCGTTCAACAGAAATCCGAATTCCAAGAAATCTTCTCTCTTTGAGCGTCCGTGTTAAACCTTCAAGGTTCGATCTCCTTCCCCCCTCTCTTTTCTCAGTTAATCGATTATCAAAATTACGAATTCAATGTGTTTTAGAATCAGTTTGTGATTTTCCATCTATCTGTTGGATTGCCAAGGAAGAAATTGATTGTGTGATGCTACTGATGCTAAATTCTGTAGAAACATGGATGTTTATGAGATTTGTAAAAGGTTCATGTTCCTATTTTTTGACAGATAACTTCCCATTACAATCCTTCTCCAGGTACTGTTTTTTTCCCATATCTAGCAAAGAAATCACGAATCTACGTGCCTGATTTGGCAATCTAGGGTTTAGTGGGAGGCTGATCGAGGCGTTTTGTGTCAAATGCAGGTTTGCAGCTTCGTGTGCGGGTTTGTCGGAGAGGAGTTCGTGCGTAATTGGGTCGTCGGCTTACAGGATCGGAATTTTCTTTGGAATCCCTTCTCTTTCTCTTAGCCATACAGAAAACCACCATCGGAATTTTGTCCGTAAGGCACAGCTGTGCGTTCTGAGGTAAATGAACAACTCAATTCAGGATTTTTGAATTTAACTGATTCAATTCTAGGGTTATTAGAATGATTACACTTTCAGGGGGATCTTGAAAATTATAGTAAGTGGTCACTTTATCTTATTACCAGGATGAAGATGGGAATAAGATGACTAATGAGTACATCCGTGAGTGTGAGATTGGTGCTAGAAGTTATGCAAGAGTGGTCAGTCTGTTCAATATCTTCCTCTTTTCCTATATGAACAACTTGGTTTGTTCTCTTATCTCTGTCTTTGGTAATGGTGCAGGTGCTTTGTAGAAATGTTCTCGATGGGAAACATTATGCGATGAAGGTAATTGCTTCTGAGTATGAGAATAATATCATGGCCACTATCCACTGGAATAGCCAATAATAGCCAATAATTGACTCTACATAGCCGCCGAATATATTATGATATTGACTATTGATTTCAATGGCCGTACTCAAATAATGAACTGTGCCATATCAATTCGCCGATGTAGTCAATTGAATTTGAGTATGAAAATGTAGCCAGATTTCAGAGGAATATAGTCGATAATGAACTACTCAGGAATGCAAATGGTACTTATCAAGGGACAACATGGCAAACCAAATTCAAACTAGAAGATCTGTACAAAGGAATCTATACTTTGAGGCTGGCACTAGCCTCTGCATCTGATGCAGAAGTTCAAGCACTAATCACTCAACAATAAAAAAGAAAGGACGTTTATTAGTAACTAATCTAACATTAATCTTCTTTAAACTTCTTGATTGCAGGTGAGGGTTAATGATAGAGGGCAAGAACCACCATTTTTCACAACAGGGATAATAGGAAAAGACAACAGCATAGCGAGGCATGGAATCCATGGCCTCTACTGGCTTTATAGTGTTCAAATGCCAAGTGAAAAGCTTCTACAAGGAGATAGCATTAACTTGGGGGTGAGCCCTTGGAGAGGGATCTTATATGATTACATTCGTCTTGAGAGCCCTCCTTATTTTGCCCAAAACCAAATACACTAGCCTTAGGATTCATCACTGATAGATTAACCCAACAACCCCTAAATTTTGTTAGCCATATCATTTACTTAGAATCTTCACAGTTTTATGCTTTTGGGTTATAAAAATGATGATTTATCTATCGTGGCCATGATATTATTCTGCTCAATTTGAGTATGAAATCATCCAATATTTACAAAGTACACTAGCCATTCATGTAGTCAATTACCTTCATGGCCATGTTACGGCCATGGCCGTATACTGAAAATGTAGTCAATATCCCATGGCTAAGAATAGGGTGTGGTCTTGAATTGAATTCAAGACCACATCTAATTGAGTTGATTTTGTAATGTCAAACACTTTAATTTTACTTTTCATTATGATATGATAAATTAAAATTATCGTTTTTATGAACAAAAATAAATAACTTAATTTTTATATCGAATTATAGAAATTAAAAGAACAAGGAAGACATAAAAAATATTTCAAACCAAACATATACAACTTAAATAAATATACAATAATCATTTAATACTAAAAAAAACTCTGATTAGTAATAATATATATTTTAAAAAGTTGTATGCATAGGCAAAAAGATATATATATATATATATATATATTCTTATATTTCTTACTATTGATATTTTAAGGCAAAACTATACAAATAATTATTTTTGAACCGCTTAGTCATAGTACGCATTTCTCCTAGAACAAATTTGACTTAATTAATTTCTTATATTATGAGAGTGTGAAATGTTTAAACAAATTCTACATGGTAAAAAATAGTTTATGAATCGTGATCTTATATCATACGAGTATATGATTTTAAAACATTTACTTAAAATATTAATTTATGTGTATGTTTTAAATTTAAATTAACTAAGCCATTATGCAATGTTAATCAAATCTTATAGTCACTCATCTGTACGGTAAGTTGAAATTAACTTTTTCAATATTTGTAATTGAAATAAATAAATAAAGAGAGTGTAAAAGTCATACAACTTAAATACTTAGGGTTTTGCAATTCACTTGGATGATCCTTTAATTCGACTACAATTCATATAAAGTACGGATACAAATACTATTGCCCCGTGCGGTACGCAGGGGCCGGCATATTAGGTGTGTATATTTTCACCATACTGCTATTAACCCTAGCATCCCAAGATCTTATATCATATATCCAAAGTAGGCTATTCCACATGTTTTAACCAAATTAATACCAGACGTATTATACATTCATTCATTCATATGAATAACGACAATAGGAAATGAAGAAGTAAAATAACTAAAAGATAAGACCACCCTATTCTCCCAGCCATGGTTTTCTTAGTAGCTATTTAAAGCCTCTCTTTTTATAGTACTCTTAGTTCTGTTCTATTTTCTTCTTCTCGGTTTTAACATTGGTGTGAACATTCATGTCCTTAGGTGGGGCTCATTGGTGTGAGCAAATATGTCTTGATTCTGTTTAATTAGTCTTGGAGAATTTTTGTTGTATTTCTTCAATATTTGACCTTTGAAGGACTCCAATTTAGTGGACACACCAATATACATATACGTAATATTAATTGCCAACCATTTACTTCATTTTTTAGGAGTATGGATGGATTTATTCTATGGAGATGCGTAATAAGCCGGAAATATTCTTTATGTATTTATTCAAATTTGGGGAAATTCATATGGATGTCATCGATCTTTAATTCATAGCATTTTGAGGACTTAATGCATTACTTTTAAATGCATTACTTTTTAAGCTGTCATTGCAGGTAGCATATATATATATATATATAATACTATACATACGTATGAATATATGATGGATCGAAGACATATTCAAAGAATCAAGAAATTATACCATATATACCGTATTGTAAGTAAGCATAATTTCCATACTAATGATGATTGAGATGTTTTTTTAGGTCGAGGGTACTACTCATGGGAATCGAACCGAAAATCTCTGGGTACTACCCTAAATGCTTAACCGATCGACTAAGTGTCCGAAGACAGGGTGGCAATATCTCACTTGGCCAAGTTGGCCAACAACTTCGGGAATTCATGCAAGTCACACTTAATTGCATTTATTTATTTTTTATCCTTGATTAAACGCCCGTGCATCAACAACACCCATTTAATTGCATTTGTTCCCACACTAAGTGGATAGTAATAATATGGGGTAAAATTGGATAGTTAAAAACGTCTTTTCCGTTGACAAAAAAAAAGTCTTTACCACATTAGTGTCATATTATTGAATAGTTATTAATGATAGGGGTAAAATTAGAGAGAAATACCCGGTTTATGTCTCTATCTTAATTCCATTTAGACTTAAAGGATTTTATTCTTAAACTGATGTATTGTATTAATTTATATTTTCTTTACAACAAAAAACGGTTGTGGATTACAAAATTACTTAAATGATTTTTAATATAGTTATTTTGGTATGTATTTTTCGAATTTAATTTTGTGAACTAATTAATATATGTTAAACTAATTTTATGTTACATTATTAAAAATTTGAATAATCCAACAATTACAAGCTGACTAAATTAAATTTATTAAAAATAAAACACGGACAATTTTCCGGCCAAATTTAGGATTAATGGTATTATTGAACGTTCCTTATATAAAAGTTCGAGATATACTTCAAGTAGATTTAAGTTTTTTAAGAAAACACCAATAATAGGATCATATTTTACTAAGTTTCGAAAGTTCCCTTAGGTATATTTATGTAATTTTCCACATTATAAATTTATACTTTTATTGGGACCTTATATTTTTATAGTGGTTTTTTGATAATTTATTATCTTATCGAAAATTACCAAATTTAAACACGGCCAAGTCGGGACCGGAGAAGAATATTAATTTATTGTGTTTATTAATATATCGCGTATTAATTTATGTAGGTTCTACTATAATATCATAAGATAATGAAACTCCTTGGTCAAATTTCTACTACGCATATCATGGATGGAACTTTTGTAAACAACCCGGTCATTAAAACACGATCATATTTTTATGATATACAAAATCAATATTTTTGGATTCTTTCTAAATAAACGATCATTCTGCGATAAACAAAGCCCGTGCATCGCACGGGCAACTGACTCTAGTTATATATATAATGATATACAAGAATTATGTCATTTTATAATCCAAAAAATAAGCGTCGTTTTAAAACAAAGTATACATATAATAATATTTGTAATTGTTATAGTAAATTCATACACAAAACAATAAATAAATAAATAATATTCCCGTACAAGGTACGGGTCATCTGCTAGTTTATGCCCTAATCCAGTAATCCCTTCTCCTCTAGATCAATTTCTCAGACGTCATTGACTTTTTGACCATTTAATTAGTTAGTGATGAACAGGCATGGACAAAACGGTGGTCTGGGGTAGGCTCCAACGCACCCTAAAAAATTAGAAAAATTTATTAGTAAACTAGTTAAATTAAAGTAATTGCAAGACTTGTTGACCGAGAAGAGCATCAGATGCAGAATTCAACGCTCCACATTTGTTGTACTTTGGGGTTTCAACGAGAGCCAAATATTCATCTGACATCTTCTTGAATCTAGTGTAATAGGATGTGATCGAAGAACTGCCTTGTGAGATGGTAAAGAGTTCCTTTTGTACCTGGTAGATGTGAGCACTACTGATCTGTCCAAAGCGAAGACGCAAATCTTCCCAGATCTCTACAGCTGTGTCATAATAAAGCAAAGTCTCAGCTATTTCTTTGTCAGCCGAGTGTATTAGCCATGAGATCACCATACTATTACATCGTTTCCACTGCATCTCAAGGGAGGATCCTACTTCTGGTTTCTCAAGCTCTCCGGTCACAAATACGAACTTGTTCTTTGCTGAAAGTGAAACCCGAACAACTCTCTTCCAATGGTGGTAGTTGTTTTCGTTTAGGGGGTCAGTGGCCAAATTATAGCTAGGGTGATCTGAATGATGGAGGTACAAGGGGTTGTTTGGGTCGTTTATCACTTCGACCTCTGGGTTTGGGGTTTTGGATTGGTTTTCTGTAGACATAGAGATGATCTTCATAAAGATTTAGGGGTTTGGGGTTTAGTTAGGAAGGTATCTGCTCTGATACCATGAAATAATTTGGAAAGCTAGCTTGGGGTTAGATTTTCATGAAGCACACAGACATTGAAGAAGAATTGTGAGTGAGCGGTGGAAGCTGCTAGGTTTTCTTATTGATGAATGTCAACCCAAAAGAGAACAGAACAAAAGAAAAATGCAAAAAACAAAAGTAACGTTCAGCTGAGAAAGAAAGAGGAACAAAAAAGAACTAAAGCAATCTAAGCTACAACTGTCAAGATTTTGAACCCAAAGTTCCAGCTGTCAAGACTTTGCAGCAACGTTCAGCTGTCAAGAAAGTCTTCAGATTATTTGCCTGGTTTTAAGTAGCTATGCATATATATGTATATATATATTCCTCCATTTTAATATGCACGCATGTGAAATATAAATAAATTAATACTAGTACAAATCCTGTACCATGTACGGGTAATGTAAATATAAAACCAAATTAACCGATTTGAGATCGAATTTTGATATGAATACGCTTTAACTCGGGAACTTATAATCCGAATCCGATAGACCAAAGTCCGAACCTATTAACCTATGTATGTACTTTTATTCATACAATTTTAATTCTAAAATAGTTATATTCAAAATTTCAACTTTATATTATTAATGAATATACTATTGACACATGTGAAATTTTTTCACGATTCTTCAATGTTCAATAATGACAAAAATGTATACTAATTAATAAGAAAAAAAATTAAAAGAATATAAAAGAAAATCATTTGAATTTCCTTATTCGTATAAGGACATATAATTGAGTAAGATATTAAGTATACATAAGGAAATTGGATAAGATATCAAGAAGATATATAAGTTATTTTTTGAAAATCAATGTAAAAAATAAAATCATTATTTTATTTAGGGTGGATGATGTGGCGCAAATTTTAACAAAGACTTGGGTTCCGCTTTATACTGTATTATAGTAGAATTATAGTAGATATTCCTATTACTTTATCGACTTTCTCGGCACCACTTGTAGTAGTACTTCAACTTCAAGTAATCGCCAAAAAAAAATTACGGGGAATCTATGGGCACACGGAAAAAATCCTCCGCGCACAGGAAACCTTACTCTTCGTAAAGAGTGACGCTTCACGAAGCGTGGACCCCACTCTTCATAAGGAGTCACTCTTCTTGATGAGTTAGAATTTTCGGGTATCCGAGCCCAAAACCTACGCTTCGCGAAGCGTTAGAATTTGTATCCTTGTTGAAGGGTTTCTTGAACAAATAAAATTTATATTCAAGACCCCGCTGCGTATAGCGAAGTCAGGATCGTCCACGGGAGTGAGAGTAGTGCTAAGTTTAATTGATAACTACGAAAAGCAAGAAAACAAGGGGAAACAACGTCAGGCTCGACCCAAAGAGGGTCGATCTCGACCCTAGGGGGGTCGATCCTGAGGGCTAAGACACACGAACAACACAAATCACAAGCAACTAACTCGAATACGACGGAGGGAGTCGAGATCAAGGCAAAAGATACGAACTTTAATCAATCTAAAAGGCAAATCCTAGGGCAAAGGCTACCACAACAACAACCATACATGCTTTTGACAAGAATTCACAACTATCATGCAATCTAGATCATAGAAAAGTTAACTTTCGCAAACAATTCAAGCCATTCAATCAACTTTCGCAAATCAAACTACTTTCTATCTATCCTTCAACCTAGGAATATCAACTTTCACAAATAATCCTATTAGAACTAATCAAGCAACTAACTTTTCACTTTCGCTATAGTTAATTACAAGATATGCCTCAACTTTCGCAAAGGATTAAGCATAAGATAAGGTAGATATGATCATCTAGCATTCAAGTCATGAATTCAAGTTTTAAACATGCATGATTGTGTTGGGCTTTTGCCCAACCCTAGAATTTAAGAGAACTACTCACACATAGCAAAGAAGAACAAGGAAGAAGAAGAAGAAGACATGATCAAACCAAACTCAAAATCAAATAAAAACCAAAGATCAATCTTACAAACCTCAAACTTGTCCTCCAAGTCTTCTCCCAAATTCTCCAAGTCTTGATGATTAATTGAATTCCACCAAGCATGAATTCCTAATTGATTGAATGAATAAAAACTATAGGTTCAACCTCCTTTTATAGACAAAAAGGAGTCCTAATCTAACTAGGAAACACAAACAAAACACCTTCCTAAAATACAAACTAGGAAACTTGCACAAGATATCCGGAATAAGGAATTCGGTCACGCGCGTTCGACCCTCCTAGGGGTCGATATCGACCCCATTCAGGGTCGATCCTGAGGCTTGTTTTCTTCAATTTCTTCACATTTCTTCATCCTGGCACGACCCTCTTAGGGTCGATATCGACCCCCCTTAGGGTCGATCCTGAGTGTTGTTTTCTTCATACTTGGCTCGAGCTTTGGGTCGGTTTCTTCACTTCTTTTCTTGATTTTGCTCCTCTTAGCTCTTCTCCTTAGCTTGTCCACTTGACATCTTCCTCCAAGCTTGTCCACTTGACATCTTCCTCCAAGCTTGTCCATCTTCTCTTAGCCTTGCTCCAAACTCGCTCTCAAGCTTCGAAATACCTACAAAACGACACAAAAGCGCGTAGTTTCCGAATCTCAAGGAAATACGAAAACTTATGCAAAAAGACTCAAAAACACAAGACTCAACTACGAAAATCAACTTAAACTAACCTATCTAGACCCTAAAAATCTACCTAAAAACACGGACATCAAAACACCCCATACTTAGACTTGCTTGTCCTCAAGCAATAATCGTGCAAATCAAGACCAATAACACAATCTTCAAGCATAGCCCTTGTCAAAACATTTTAAACACAAGTGAAAAGAAGACAAGCAATTTTAACGTCATCACATATGTATAAGTCTCAAGCTAGGCAATCACAATCCAACCTCACAAGGGATATAAATGTGTTTCACTCAACTCTCATGTGTTCAGGTTTTCAAATCAACTCTCATCTCAATCTTTATGCAACATCTACTTTATCATTGAGACTTATATCACCAATCTCTCTACCTAGAGAAGTCAAAACACATCAATCTTCATAAGAACTTAGGCTCAATGAAATCTTCATAGAAGACTCATTCGGCCGGTTTGTAATGGGGCTCGGTAATAACATAAGGTAGGGAGTATTTGGCCATGTGGTGCTAAATCCGGGAATCAAACTCCTAAATACAACACTTCAAACCAAAACAACTCTCTTCTTCTCTTTTCAGCTCATAACCGAACACTTCAATGATCACACTCATACCCATCAATTTCTAACCCAAACTCCCAAAATACAACTTAAAAACACTAGGAATTCTTGGTTTTGCACTTAAACATTTTTTTTCTCTTTTTTTCTCTCTTTTTTTTTTCTCCTGCTCGAGCCTAGATGGGGTCGAGGTCGACCCCTGGGGGGTCGAACCTGAGACTCACTTTTCTTCACAATAGGGTCGAGATCGACCCATTAGGGGGTCGATCCTGAGGGTTTTAGCTCGAGCTTCCTTACTTCTTTTCTTCAATTTTTCAACAATGTGCAATCCAAGCCAAGAATCCTTTTACATTACACTTCAACAAGTTGTTTTCTACCCCTTTTTATAATGTCCCCTCTTTCAAACCCAACACAAATGTCACTCAACAAAACTTATTCCCAACTCATCTAAGTTCAATTCTCGGAATAGGGTCAAGCTAATATGGGCTAGGGATAATTTTTGTGGAGCTTCAAACAAAAGGCCAAGGCTAGAACGGGGTTTCAAGCAAAGATAATTCAAGGTAGGAATGGAAGAATATGGGCTAAAAAAAATAAGTTCTTAATCACAATTAACATGCATGAACAATCTCATAACGGTTTCAAGAAATAGATAACCATATCAATGACAAGAAACATATGCATAAAGAGAGCAAAATCACACAAACAAAGAAGAGGGAATCAATGATGTGCTCCCTATAAGGCCAAAATTCTCACTAGGTAACAATTTTGTTGGATTGCAACTACTTTCACTCAAAACACATATGCTCAATTTCATCACAAGTCAATTTCATAATCAAAAGCAATTTCTCATAGACATGGGCTACACTATCCAATTATGCCAAAGGAATTACATAACAAGCATGAAAATTAATTTTCATCATAGGACATCTAAGATGGAATGCTCTTCTATCCTAAAACAAAACACACAAATATTTTTGTTTTTCGACATTTTGCAATTTTTTTGGATTTTGACATTTTCTCAATTTTTTTGAATTTTTCAAGATTATTCTCTTTACAAAGCAAACTACCAAACCACTCAAACAAAGCAAGCAAAGACTCAATTATATACAACATGCGAAATTTCTTCTTCCCCACCCCATACTTAAATCATGCAATGTCCCCATTCATGAAAACATATGAAAAAGTAAAGAGAAAAGAAGAAGAAAACTCACAAAGGACTCATAGAAGCTTGATTGGAGATGGAGCTCCTCATGGAGGTGGAGGGTGGGTCTTGTCTCGTCTTTTTGAGCTCATGTTTGCAATTTAAAGTCCTGCAAAATCATCACAAAGATCCTATCCCAAGCAAAATATTTCCTAGTCTAATCTAAGGAAGGTTAGAAGAAACAAAAATCTAGTCTAGAAATTGGAAAATCAAAAATGAAGAAAATAAAAAGGAAAATCTAATCTAGAAACCGGGTTGCCTCCCGTAAGCGCTTTTTTTAACGTCATTAGCTTGACGAGAAGTTTCTTAGCTCAATACCTATGATCGGACATCGTCAAGGCTCTAAGTAACCTGTCAAAGTCTTGTGAGGACACCACATGAAAGCATAAGTAACATATTGATAAATTGAAAACAAATGATATAGCACTCAAAGATCGTTTCAACTTATCAAAAGCGCAAGAATAATTTACGTGAGATGGGTAGGGATAAAACCAGTTTGGTGGTTGTGGTGGTGCCTCACAATACTCAACAAAGGGATCCTTGTAGGTCCATAGCTCCTTGTGTCCTAGCTCGAACGGAAAATGATAGAATTTGTAGGCACCTTCAAGCCTAGGGATCATGATCGACTCAAGAAAGTCGAAAGGAACTACGATGACGATCTTCCTCTCTTCATGCTTTGCCCACTCTTTACTAGCTTCCGGGGTCAATGAAGGTCCAAACCCAACCATATTTTCTTCAAACTCCTCCACGAGTGGGTTGGGTTTCAACATTGGTAGCAAAGACTTCGTCCATCCTTCATCCTCTTGGGCCTTAACCTCCTCAATTTCGCCTTCTCCTAGCAAGAGACTCTCATCCTCAACTTGGGTCTCGTCTTTGTTTTCTTCGGCCTCCTCTAACAAGAAATTCTCTTCCGGATCATCCTCCAAATTCTTCATCTCCTCTTCACGGATCTCTTTCAAAGCATTGTCGAAGTGGACCTCTACTTTCTCTTCACCACTAGAATATGATACGAGTCCCTTCTTAACATCTATGATAGCTCCGGTCGTGATGAGGAATGGTTGGCTAGGAGCCTCGGGAGGAGAACAAGCATCGTGTGGAAGCTCACTTTTGCAAGGAAGGTCGATAACGACTAGAGGAGGCTTGCTAACGAGCTCTTGAAATTGATGTTGAGCCAAAGCGTCCGCTTGGAAGGCGTTGAGTTGTGCTTGGAGGTATATTCGGGCTTCTCGTGCTCTTTGAGCCGCATAAGCCTTGGCATCTATTTCTCTTTGGAGGATTAGCATTTCGAGACGAAGATCGGCCAACTCTCTAGCAAGGGTCTCATAGGTCGCCATGGCTATATCTAACCTAAAGACAAAAACAACACAAAACAAATCAAAAACACACAAAGGGTTTGGGCTAGTCCCTCACCCAAATATCAACTAAACTAGGCACTATTGCACACTCCCCGGCAACGGCGCCAATTTGTTGAAGGGTTTCTTGAACAAATAAAATTTATATTCAAGACCCCGCTGCGTATAGCGAAGTCAGGATCGTCCACGGGAGTGAGAGTAGTGCTAAGTTTAATTGATAACTACGAAAAGCAAGAAAATAAGGGGAAACAACGTCAGGCTCGACCCAAAGAGGGTCGATCTCGACCCTAGGGGGGTCGATCCTGAGGGCTAAGACACACGAACAACACAAATCACAAGCAACTAACTCGAATACGACGGAGGGAGTCGAGATCAAGGCAAAAGATACGAACTTTAATCAATCTAAAAGGCAAATCCTAGGGCAAAGGCTACCACAACAACAACCATACATGCTTTTGACAAGAATTCACAACTATCATGCAATCTAGATCATAGAAAAGTTAACTTTCGCAAACAATTCAAGCCATTCAATCAACTTTCGCAAATCAAACTACTTTCTATCTATCCTTCAACCTAGGAATATCAACTTTCGCAAATAATCCTATTAGAACTAATCAAGCAACTAACTTTTCACTTTCGCTATAGTTAATTACAAGATATGCCTCAACTTTCGCAAAGGATTAAGCATAAGATAAGGTAGATATGATCATCTAGCATTCAAGTCATGAATTCAAGTTTTAAACATGCATGATTATGTTGGGCTTTTGCCCAACCCTAGAATTTAAGAGAACTACTCACACATAGCAAAGAAGAACAAGGAAGAAGAAGAAAAAGACATGATCAAACCAAACTCAAAATCAAATAAAAACCAAAGATCAATCTTACAAACCTCAAACTTGTCCTCCAAGTCTTCTCCCAAATTCTCCAAGTCTTGATGATTAATTGAATTCCACCAAGCATGAATTCCTAATTGATTGAATTGAATAAAAACTATAGGTTCAACCTCCTTTTATAGACAAAAAGGAGTCCTAATCTAACTAGGAAACACAAACAAAACACCTTCCTAAAATACAAACTAGGAAACTTGCACAAGATATCCGGAATAAGGAATTCGGTCACGCGCGTTCGACCCTCCTAGGGGTCGATATCGACCCCATTCAGGGTCGATCCTGAGGCTTGTTTTCTTCAATTTCTTCACATTTCTTCATCCTGGCACGACCCTCTTAGGGTCGATATCGACCCCCCTTAGGGTCGATCCTGAGTGTTGTTTTCTTCATACTTGGCTCGAGCTTTGGGTCGGTTTCTTCACTTCTTTTCTTGATTTTGCTCCTCTTAGCTCTTCTCCTTAGCTTGTCCACTTGACATCTTCCTCCAAGCTTGTCCACTTGACATCTTCCTCCAAGCTTGTCCATCTTCTCTTAGCCTTGCTCCAAACTCGCTCTCAAGCTTCGAAATACCTACAAAACGACACAAAAGCGCGTAGTTTCCGAATCTCAAGGAAATACGAAAACTTATGCAAAAAGACTCAAAAACACAAGACTCAACTACGAAAATCAACTTAAACTAACCTATCTAGACCCTAAAAATCTACCTAAAAACACGGACATCAATCCTCATAAAGCGAAATGCTTTAAGAAGCGAATTATGACATTTACTCACTCGTCGTTATTCTTCAATCCCCTGCTGTCGTTCTTCATCAATCCCCCCAGTTCAGGCAGCCGTTGTTCTTCGTCAATCCCCCCAATTCAGGCCTTCGTCCATCTTCTTCAATTCCAGTCGTCGTTCTTCGTCCCCCCAGTTCAGTCATCGTTGTTCTTCTTCAATTGTAGTGGTCGAAAACCTCATCGAGTATGGCTCGAACGCGAGGTGGTCGAACTCGCGGTGGTCGGGAGGTCGACGAAGCTCGGGCCGAACACGGTGTCATATGATATGGATATTTTTTTTTTGAGATAGATAGATTTTATTTTTAATAGATAGTTACGAAATACGAAGGGTCTTCAACCGTAACAACGAACGAATGCGAGGCAGGCCCGCCCGCGCCCTGCGCGGCATTCCCACGCTTTAGAAAGCGTGGCGCTTCAAGGAACGCTGATTTCACTCTTCACGAAGAGTGGCTCCTCACGGAGAGCTGACTTTCAGCGCTTTACGAAGCGCGGTCTTTCCCGAGACGGTTACCCGATGCTCTGACGCTTCATGAAGCGTTACGCTTTACGAAGAGTGGGATTTCCTGTGCGTGGATGATTTTTTTCGTGTGCCCATAGAATCGGCCAAAAATTAGGAGGAAAAGATCGAAGAAATTATACCAAACCCACAAAGGGTCTAATTTTGTTTTGACATTTTAGATATATTACTAGTTGTACCCGTCGTGCCATGCACGACTCGTGTTTTGTAATTTTTTGAATAGTATATAAATAGAATATTAGTGTGAAAACTTATAATAAAAAATTTGACATAATTTAATTTCATCGAATATTAGAAGTCTTTGATTGTTTTATAATCGATTAGGAATATATCGCTATGCAAATCACGTACTTATACTTTATAGTCAATAACTTATATTAATTTGCAAATTATATTTACTTATATTTTAGTATGCAAATTGCCAAATTTATATAATCAAATTAAACATGTAGTTGCATCAATCATAATATTTAATGAATAATTTTTTTACCTCTATATGTGTGAATATACCAAAAAATAGATCTTATTAAAATATAGTATATTTTAATAATTATAATATTATGAATCTAAAAAACAATTGGTATACAAAATATTAGGAAATTAATAGAAACTATTAAAAATTATCTTAAAAGTATAAGGTGGGGTGAGAATAATTTTTTTTATATTTAAGTTTTAAAATTTTATGAGTCCAAAATTAATTAAATAAATGTTAGTTTTATGAAATAAAACCATATAACATTTATTGTATGACTATTATAAATGTTAGGAAATTAATGTTAGTTATGCTAGTATCTAATTATATTATAATATAAAATTAATTGTACGTAGACTTTAGAATCAAATCCATTAAAATAATAACGTAGGAAATCATCAGACGTATGTATGTTTTATAATAAGACAATAAATTTACTTTAGACCAAATTGAACCATATGTATGATCAATTCTTGAATGACATGTTATGTACATGTACGTATGAATTTGACGATGCAACCAAAAAGAAAATCAATTCTTGAATGGTGTATGTGAATACATATTTAGTATGTTTTATAGAAGAAAATCAATTATTGAGTTTATTCTTATCTAGCTTAACCTCTAATGTCATGCACGACTATTACACTTTAAAATATTGAAATTACAATAAGATATTTTATAATTAAATATTAATATGAAAAATATAGTATAAGTTTATGGTATCAACATGTTTTTTCCTCCAAAAAAGAGTGATATTGTTTTCTAAAAAGTGTGACTATCATAAATTTAAGTATGAAAGTAAACAATTACTATGTTTCATCAATTGAGAAATTGATAAAGTTCATTATAATTTAACAGAAAATGTAGGAAACCGCATATTAGATTTACTAAAGAAATAAGTTAAATACAATATTCAAATATTTTGCTTAGTTTGTATGTGAATGTTTCCCTATCATGCTTTAAGAATTACTGATTGACATTTTTTTATAAATAGATAAGAATAAATTCAATAGGAAAACTCTACATAATATAATGAATAAAAATTAGTTTTAAAATATGTGTGAGGGTCAAAATTAATGTGGTGGTTCGAAAACGATCACTTATATGTTTGTATTAGAAAAATAAGAGGCATTTATATAATAAGAGGCATTTATATAAATGCCTCTTATTTTTCTAATACAAACATATAAGTGATCGTTTTCGAACCACCACATTAATTTTGACCCTACCACATATTTTAAAACAATATCACAATTAATTGTGATATTGTTTTCTAAATAAGTGGGAATTATTGAATAAAGAACACAATTTAATCTTATGGATGATTGGCCAAAAGGAACTTGATAAGAAAAACCAAACTTTAATTGCGTAACCTCAATACAAAGCATAAGATTATGATTGGATCAAAACCAAACATTAATTTATTAAAAATTATGAGATTGTTTTTGGCTAACAAATTGAGTTTGTTATCAAGATAGGGAAAAAATCAAATATAATAGATAAAGCAAATGTAGTTAATCATGTATATATAGAAAATAGCTTGATCTTAACATTGGTAAATTTATTTATGTAGATCAAACAATAAATTGATCAAACAATTTGTCAATTAAAGATAAAATTATTTAAGGAAAAAAAATTAAAGATAGATAGTATGACTTTAAAAATAAAATCGAGGATTAGTTAATTAAGGAAAATAAAAAATATAAAGTTGTTATTATCTATTTGAGTTGAAAAAAACATTAAAATCAAGCGTGGCCAGAATCAACGTGGTGGCTCGAAAACGGTCGGCTTTTATAATATATATATTGATTGATATTGACTTTTATTATTAATAGGATATTAATAAGTGAAAACATAAAAATATAGTTAATAAATATAAATTGATTTAATATTAAATATAAGAATAATAATATAATTATAAAGAGGGCTTCTATTTTTAATTAATTAAATTCAAAATTTTTAAATTACTTCTTACATAAATAGATCAAAAAGATAACTAATATATTAAAAAGGATAGAATATTTTATCAAAATTCAAAAAATATCTCTTACATAAATTGATCATAAATAATTTAATTAGATTAATTAAAATAACATGAAAAATTAAATAATGAGAGATAAAAGCTAAATTATTAGAATCATGATAATATATAATTTAAGTAAAAGTTAATAAATATAAATTGATGTAAGTATCAAAGCTAAAAAATAATAATTTATTTAGGAAAAGGGTCTTCCATTTTTAATTCTTTTTTAAATTCGAATTTCCTATATGGTTTCTTACATACATAGAATATAATGGTAATTGAAAAGATAAATTAATTAATATGTATCTTTTATAGATGAGAATTTTAAAGATAGATGATATTGTTTCAAAGATAGATATTAGATGACTAAGAAAAAGGATAAAAATTAAAGATTAGATAATTAAGAAAATTTTAAAGATAGATAGTATACCTTCAAAGATAGATATTAGTTGGGCAAGAAAAAAGATAAAATTAAAGATTGGATAATTAAGGAAAAAAAACATATAAAATTGTTAATCAAGCGGGGCTAGAATCAACGTGGTGGCTCGAAAACGGTCGGCTTTTATAATATATATATATATATATAGAATTAGGATCTTGTGAAACTCCTCCTACTAGTGAAACCAGTGAACTAATTAGAACCATTAGATTTATATGTAATAATGGTTGAGATTTATTAGAAAAAGGGTGTAAAAAGGTGTTTTAGGATAAGAAGCACTAGATTAACTCCCACCATTTACCACTCCATAAATTACGTGATATTCTCTCTCCATATCAAAGTCATTTCTTAATTTAGTTTTGATCACATTTTTTCAATTCCATAATTATCTCTTCCCATTTGCCCATCTCTCGTCTGCACTCAACTACTTGTTCATCTTTCTTTCTTTCTTTCTTTCTTTCTTCTTCTTCTTCTTCTTCTTCTTCTTCTTCTCTTCTACAATTTGTGTAAAATTAACAATCAACTATGAAAATTGTAAATTTATTCGTGTAAAATTTCCAATTTCCGATTTCCAATTTCTTCTCTTCTACTATTTGAGCTCTCATCAAGTGATTTTATTTCCACCAGGTATGTTTCGTACTCTTTCTTTGTATATTTTCAATTCCTGCCAAGTTATTTAATTTTTACTACTTCATAGTAGATTATTTGATTTGAGTTTTGAATATAATTTGCCTATTTAATTTCATGTAGTGATCTAAACTTTCTATTGTGAATGTTCTTATTAATTATTTAAATATAGAATATTATAAAATATCATTTGAATCAGCGATGTAATAACATGAATGTTGCTATGTATGTTTTGAATATATTATTGATTAGGAATTTGTATATTACTAACTGAATTCTATGCACTATAATCTGAATCTTTACACAATACACTCGAATGTCTTTATGAATCATGTGAATATCATAATCTGAATTTTTAATTGAGTATCTTGAATATGTTTATGAATGTTCTGAATCTATCGTTATTCAGAATTTCTTATTATACTGCCTGAATTTGCTTAATTATAAATAACTTTAATTTACTTGTTGAGTAGCAATTTGTATTTTACCGACTGAATTTTATGTAGCATAATTTGAATTTTTACACAATAAACTCGAATGTTCGTATGAATTATTTGAATATCGTAACCTGAATATCTAATTGAGTATCTTGAATATGTGTACACAATACATTAATATTTGCTTAATATTTGTTGAATATATAATATATAAAACAAAGTCATAAACGATTGAATATGTATATTCACTGTGTGCATATTAGATAGACAAATGTGAATTGATATTCATTGCTCTCTAAGGCCATGAATGCATGTCGTACTTGTTGATAATTGACATATAAGGCCTTGAATATGCATGTCAAACAATTATATATATATATAGATAAATACCGAAAATGTGTGATTTATAGATAAATATTGAACTTTAAATTGTTTTTATTTTGAACGTTGTTTGATATTTGTCAAATTTGTATATTTAATGTCTGCATATTAGATAGACACATGTAAATTGATACTCATTGTGCTTTGAATGTTAATGCATTTTTGTTGAATTTGCAGTATTGAAGTTGGAGAATATTGAGATGGATGAAGAATATAAAGAAGTCTAAAGAGAACGGAAGCAAAGTCATAAAATCAAAGATGATGATGAGCATTAACGAAGTGTTATAAGATTTGAAATCAACTATTATTCATCTTATTTTACGATGTATTCGAATTCGATTTATTTATATTCATTCACGGAATTAGAATGAGAATATGCAATTACCTATTTTTATTAGATTCAATATAGTACAAGTAATATTCATTGCTCACCATATTTACATTCATTCTAATTTCACCTCAAACAAGACAATATAATTTTGATTCAACAAAGTGGATGGAACATTCAAATTACGGCAAATTCTAACAACGTTTAAATAATTCAAAATATTTTAGAACATATTCAACCATGTATATGACAAATTCGAATATATTGTATAGTTGAATATTCAAGCTGTATAGTTGAATATCTAAGTTGAATATTGAAGTCGTATAGAAGAATATTCAAGTTGCATCGTCGAACATATTGTATTGTCAAACATTTGTGTAGTCGAATATTGAAGTAGTATAGAAGAATATTCAAGTTGCATCGTCGAATGTTTATCCAGTCGAATATTCAAGCTGTATAGTCGAATATTGAAACTGTGTAACTGAATTCGTGATGAGCGATGAATGAAAATATGCGGGTAATATTTTCATAAAATCTACAATATTCAAATCTTTAAAAAAATCAAATCCCTATTATTAAGGATGTGCTTTTTATTTGTTGGATTTTTTAAAATTCAGATTACGTTTTAGTTTGCAAACTGATCCTATTTTCAAGGATCTTCCATTTAAGTGTATTATTAATTTTTGATTTATTAAAAAAATCAGTCTGTTATTCTAAAATTCATCCTAAATCGTGACTCTTGATTTATAGTGATCTAACGCTCTATATTTGTTCACCCGTTTCACTATAAGAGGTGTTTTACCTGAACCTCCCCCTATATATATATATATATATATTGATTGATTGGATGAAAACAATAGATAAAGATCCATAATATTGACTATTGGTTGAAAGGGTTAATATTTCTTTGTATGTGTTTTGGTAAAATTATTGTTAGAAGGGGCTAACTAAGTTAAGCATGAATTGTATACATTTCATATTCAAAATATTTATATATATATATCTAACGTATAAGATAAGAAATTTAACATGCACGCTACACTTGAGCTTTACATTTTGTTTTCTTGTACGTGGTCCAAGTCCAAAACTATATAAAGTAAAATGTTGCATATTAGTCTAAGATTTTTCTATGATAGTTCAGGACCACACGTAGTAGTATACTAGCAAATGACTCGTACCTTGTACGGGGGTGTTTTTTGCTTTTATTATCTTGTATATAAATTCACTATAATAATTATAAATATTATCATATGTCTAATTTCTTTTTAAATGCTACATTTATTTTAGATTATAAAATAACATAATTATATAAAAAAAATTATATTTTTATATTAATTATTTTTATACATACATAAACATATATATTGAGGAAGAATGCAATAAGATGAGGTGCATTATCAAATTTTATAAAAAACTGATACAAATATTTTGAATTTTAAATTAAAAATTTATAAACTAATGTATATAAATAAATAAATAATTTAAAATAAAATTTTGGATTACTATAGTACTATATTTTAAAATGTAGATAATAAGATTAACCAACTCTCCATTATCAATCAGCTCTCCATGTACGAATTATGCAGGTGGTGTATTGTATTTTATACCATATAATAATAAGATTGATATTAATATATGTGTTAGGATACAAAGCAACTCAAAATTCAAGATAGAACTAATATTTTAATTAAATATATATATAAGAATAAGCTTAAAACTAAGATTGATGAGATAATTTTTTTAATAAGGGGTGATGTGGCATAATATTGTGGCAATCGGAATTTGATTCCGCTTTAGTATACAGTAAGAGATAGATGATAATATCAAATAAATTATAAATAATTTAACTAATGATAATATATTACGTACATGCTTTTGGATCATATATGATAAATTTACATGCAATAAGTAGGGAGTAGAAAGATAAAATTTCCAATTTAATAGATAACAAAAGATAAAACTTTTAAGTAGCAAGTAGAAAGATAAAATTTCCAATTTAATAGATGATAACAAAATTTATATAAAATATATTATTCTAATAAAAGGGGTGATGTGGCGCAATATGGTGGCGGAATTTGCTTCCGCTTTAGTATATAGTAATAGATTATTTATAACGTGTATTTTTATGAGGCTCTTCGTTATAGCACACCCCCAAATTTTTTTTTATAGCGCACCCCTTTGTCCATTAAAAAGGGATGGACGGTTCATACATGACCACATAAAACTTGTGGACAAGTTAACGTTGTCCATACATTTTGAACGGCCGAGTGTTATAATCTTAGTTCAAGAACCTTGTCCAACATTTTTAATGGACATTAGATTTTCGTCCATGACAAACATGTGGACCTTTAAACGTTGTCCATGGTATTTTTATGGACATATCGCATTTCTCCATTTATTTATAATGGACGATTTGTTAGAACGTGAGTTCGCCGTTCGCAAATCCCAAAATCCGAAAATCAAATCGAACTTAGGGTTTATACTTGGAGGAGGTGGGCCGGTGGCTGGTTGGTGGCTAGTGTCGGTGCGCGCTGATCGGAGTTGGAGGAAGAGGCATCGGTGCTCTCAGGCGTGGACAGAGAAGAAGAAGAAGAAGACGGCGGCGATAAGGAGATTTAGGGACAAGCTTACCAGTGTTTGGTATATCAACACGCTGAGGGGTTGCGGGACGGCGGCGTGGAGGCTGCGCTGAGACCGAGAGCGCAGTCGGTGTGGGCTGCGCTGAGACCGAGATCGGCGGCGGTGGGATGCCGAGAGCGCAGTCGGGAGGATTTGGGAAGAGAGCAACCCCATTTCTCTACCCAAAATGACGATGGCATTATTGTAAATAAGCAGGTTTAGGTTTATATAGATGCGTTAGAAGGAGAAATGGGGGTGCACTAAAAAGCAACACCCATTTTATGTTACACACCCCTTGCCTTTAATTTTTTTGTTACACATCCGAAAATTTGACAACTATACTAGATTTACAGTTTACGTCTATAGCTTTGTTCACTCGTTATTATCTTCAATTCTTATAATGGTGACAGTTTGTGACATAAAACAAGCATGAGATCGAAGGATTTGTTGGTAGGGAGTACCAAATAATTACTGATTCAGATAATTAAACATTGGCGCCAACAAGCCAACAACTACGAAAACGTACGACCACACGTGGGTCAACCTAACAACATACATGGTTGAGTCAATGATCCATGACACACTATTATGCAAACTCCCTTGAATCAACTAATTAACATGCACAAACCACACCCTCGATCACCTCTCCTTGATCCTCATTACCGGAGCCATTACACCATTGCTTATGCCCGGGGTCCACTTAGGAAGCTTGGGGCTCAAGTAACAAGACGAGACGCACGAGTCGAGCAGCTCGACGATCAACTTAAACTTGACACACCTCGGCGTCTTATACTGGTTAATGGACGCCCCAAGCTGATGGCGCAATCCATGAGCTTATCGAACATCCCGGGCTCAACCACCTTAATCTCCAACGGCCCTATCGACTTGTCCGAGACCCGGCCCTGCCTATAGACACTATTAAGCGACTCCTCGGCTGTAAGGCAACAGTCTTCCAAAACCGAAGCCGGAACCGGAACTGAACCGTCTAGGGCTAGCTCCCAATAGAGCACATAGTGGCCCGGGATAGTCGAGGTGTCGGCAAAGCTTGACTTGCATAAGCCAAATACTTTAAAACCCATGTCAAATTTAAATTCTCCTTCTTGTTTCCCTTTTCAGGGAAAAACTCCAGATTAACTAGTAAGCAAATCCCGTCCGTTGGGCGGGTGAAGACATTTCAGAACCGGCGTCTGTAATGTTTGTGGCGAAGGTGTATATATATAATGGATGAATGTTATAGATTATTGTTTTTGCTGATTGCATTATGAGTTATTTATATGCGTAGATGATAAACTTTGTTACTTTCGATACACATTTGAAATAAAATACGACCTGGAGGGAACGAATAAAATGTTATCATTTGTGCAGCAAAACTAGTTATTTATGTATAAGTATAATATATACATAAAAAAAAACTCACTAAATACTATATTCATACATATAAGAGGTCTACAATGTGAGATATTGTCTTAACACAACTAATGATATGGTTGAATTCCTAGAACCCTTTCGAATCAACTGATGGAAAATACTGATAATTGTCTCGAACTTTCATTCAACTCAATCTCCAAAACCCGTCCTATCTTTCTTTCCCCAAAGTCATATTTTTCGAGCATAGAAGTTGATTTCTCCTCACGCACCCATCTGACCAATTCCCTTTACTCCACCCACAAACTGATTTCGGAACAAACCCTTCAGACAACTACAAATGGGGGATTCATTCACATTACACACTCCAAAAACTTATCACACATCCCATAAACATCACATTGTGTTCTTGGTGTCTCACAAACAACCCTCCATTTGTTTCCTACCCAATCCATTATCTTCATGGATCCTCTAGGGAAAACCCTAGTGCCTTTCCTTATTATAATGGAGCAATGAACAAAACATAGTTTAATTGCTGCATTAGGTAGATGATGGAAGTTTATTAGTAGCCAAGGCATAACATTGGATTGGTCTAACGATAAGCTTCATATTTCACTTCTTTCAACAAATTCCCATCGTCTAATGCCTAGAGGGAGTCCCTTGCACTTGCTCAAAAAATCCCCCCCCCAAACATCCTCCAAATCTGATATCTACTCTTCATTCTTGTTAGTAAATGCAGTTCACCTAAATAACTCTCAAGTATCAACATCAGTCAAATCCTCCAATTAATGGGGGGAGAAGAATATTTTTTTTGGTAACATCAAATCTCTGACTTGTCATCCAATACACTACAACTTATGGAACGAGTAACCTTGACCAAGGAACTTTTCACAGAATTTCATACTTGCTCATTTGTATTCCACACATCATCTAGAACAAGCAAATACCTCTTCTTTCCCTTTTCAAACTTTCTTGGAGATTCAACACGCATTTGAAATAAAATACAACCTGGAGGGAACGCATAAAAAGTTATCATTTGTGCAGCAAAACTAGTTATTTATGTATAAGTACAATATGTACATAAAAAAACTCGCTAAATACTATATTCATACATATAAAATATCTACAATGTGAGATATTGTCTTAACACAACTACTAACATGGTGATTTCTCGAGGCAATTCATGTAGCTCAGAGCAGTCACTAACGTCTATCGTTTGTAGATTCAACAACGTCCCAACCGACTTAGACAAGTATATTAGAGGATTGCTACGAAGACTCAATTATCTAAGATGCTTCAATCCCTCGATTGAACAAGGAATCATTTTCGTTTTCAGGATGAGATTAGATACATCTATTGATACGTTTTTTTTTGGTTAAGGCCAATATAGTTATTGAGGAATCAGTCAAATTCATCTTTGTTGTCTGCCCCTTTTTTTTTGTCAAAGTTTGTTGTCTGCCTCTGGGTCAGCTAAAAATGAAAAGACAGTGACTACCTAACCAGTTCTAGAACATATTGGGGTGTCCACATGGCCTGGTAGGTCTCTTGCTAATTTAACTCTTGCTGATAATAACAAGAAGTAACATATCAACTGGGATGTGAACTAATTAATACAACTTGTAAAAGTAAATAACATATCAAAATTGTCCAAATATAATTACCAAAGCTATGATCTTGAATAGAATAACTGACCTCAGGTTTCTTCTTTTTATGTTTGGCCCAGTGAACATAAGTTGGAGAAAATGTTGCTATGATGTATGTCTATGTCCGTCTTCCCAAAGAATCACGTGGTAACCTTGTAAGCTTGCTATCCCTATATTACGAGTACCATATTTTTGTCTTGGTGAGTGAGTGCTTGGTACGAACCCGGTGTGAGTCACGTACTGAACCCTTGTTGGTCAAGGGGGGAACCCGCGTCTGGTGTGGTCACGAGGTTCAAGGTAGACGCGCAGGTAGCGCGAGTTACGAGAGGGGATCAAAGAGAATTAGGGCAAAGGGCTAATTTCTCTGATTAATTGATTACAAAGATAATTAGGAGGTATTTATACCTTTGCCCTAGACGGTTCAATAAAATGCATCTCAGGAAAGAACCGCCAAGAAAACCCGAGAGGAGAGACTTTGCTCTAGTTCCAAAATTACATTTAAAAATCCAATAAAATAAAACACCTAACTAAGATAAATATTAATCCTCATAGCGTTTTGGTCTTCGACGCTGTTTTGCGGGTCTAGCTGGCACGAGCTCAGGTGACCGACTCGTATTAGTGCTACACATTAATCATTGGATTTCAAACTTAAGAGATGTTTATCTTCAAGGAAATCGATCAGACATGGTTGCTTTTTATTTCCTCGTTTATTTCCCTAGAAATGAATTAACATCATGAGGCTTAATAACCTGACTTACAAATGAAGAGGTCCACGGGGCCCTTCCCTAGTACAGAAAGAAACTGCACTAAAATCTCCATCAATTAAGTTTGGATAACGGACCAAATGGGGCTGTCCCCTACCCACCCTGCCTTGGGCGTGGAAGAGGAGGTAAATCGTGAGGCGGTAGCGGTGGCTGCAAAGGAGCTGGCCCGAGCCGGTGGTACGCCCCAATCTCGTGGGTGACAATACCAAGGGAGGTCACTTACAAGGAGGCCCCAAACTCTTGGCGCACAAACCACGGGAGGCTCTCACGCGGGATCGAACCTGGGACGTGAGGATCCATCTCCAGCAATTAAGTTAATAAACACTATAAACTAATATTTTTCTCTCGTCCCGACTTGGGCTAGTGTAAAATTTGACAATTTTTGATAAAATAATAATATAATAAGTTTTCAAAAAACCACTATAGAAATATAAGGTCCCTATAAAATTATAAATTAATAATTATAGGAAAAATTACATAACTATAACTAAGAGAACTTTCAAAACTTAGTAAAATGTGATTCTATTGTTTGTTGTTTTTTCTTAACACTTAAGTCTACTTGAAACATAGATCTAACTTCTCTCATTGCATCTAATATTTCTGGCGTTCTATACTTGAATTGGACCAAATAGTTGTGAAGTCTTAGACGCGATAAGTGCTTCCTTGTTCTGAATGTTAAGGTAAATTTTCCTAAATTCAACTTAGTTATATAAGAAAACATTTAATTAGAAATATTTCTATCACTAAATCTCTATAAATTAATGAATATTCAATTATCGATAAATTAATATCTATATAAAATAATAAAATATTTCAGTCCCGATCATATTAATTTATAAAGGTTTAAATGTAGGCTTCGGTTCAAATGAAAATGAGAATTATCCTAAAAACTGCGGATACACCTGGACCGTCCGATTAGGTTTATCTACGGTCCTGATTAGAAGCTTCTTTTCCTTTAAATTTTAAGAGACGGGGGTTGTTTGGTAATTTTGCCCCTTTTGACAGTGGACCTTCTTCGTATAATCCGCCGTCTTCTTCGTTCTTCTCCTCTTTGGACGCAATCGGTCTTCTTCAATCATTCCGGTCAGGCGAGGCTACTGGGGGAACAAGATCGGGCAACCTCACACCATGCGTTGATTGGAAGTTCCAGGTTACTACGGCCTTGCAAATCTTATGCTGAATTACCAAATGATGGTGGTTGCCTGTAGATCTGGAATTCGATGGGATTTTGCTTTAATCTGATCGGATTTGTGTGGGATTTTGGATCGAATTTGAGATGTGTTGATTTGGGTGAAATCCGATTGATAGGTAGATGATAATGGGAAGAGAGAAATCGTTCGGAGAAGGGGATTTTGCTGGCTTCGTTGCTCAGCTGAACTTTGTGAGGAGGTTGTAGATTGAATAGGAAGGAGTCAGATCTCAACTTAAATCTCGTCGTGACATCGTCTTACATCTTGATCAATATACTCTTTGGCGTCTAAGTAGATACCAATTTTTGTTTGAATTCTGCACCTTATTGTATAATGATTTGTTTTCCCCTAGGTGAAGTTATTTTGATATGCAACAGAATTTCTGATTCCATTGTGATTTGCACATGTAGAGGTGCAGTCTCAAAGAGCGTGATAGAGTTCTGATCGGTTATAACATCAACATAGAGCATTTTTGTGGTTGTTGCAACAGATCAATGAGCAAAAGGTCACAAAATTGCTCACAAGCTGAAATAGTTGGAAGGCAGTAGTAATACACTATATTACATACACCACAAAGGTCACAAATTGCATATAACAAATAAAACAAGTAAATTAAGCCAAAAAAGTGCTTCAATCATGGTCACTATGCGCAATTGTGAACCACACGTGAACGTTCTATGTTTTAACGTGAACATGCCCTATTTAGATGTGAACATACCTCCATTTCGCGTGAACATAAAAATATGCATCTATCTATGATTTTAGTTTGGCTCATTATGAACGTTGTCTGCTTTAACGTGAACATGCCCCATTTAGATGTGAACATACCTCCATTTCACGTGAACATAAAAATATGCGTCTATCTATGATTTTAGTTTGGCACATTATGAACGTTGTCTGCTTTAACGTGAACATGCCCCATTTAGATGTGAACATACCTCCATTTCACGTGAACATAAAAATATAAGTTATTTATACTGCTTTTTATTCCACTTTTCAATGCTTAGCTCATTATGAACATTCTATGTTTTAACGTGAACATACCTCATGTTAATGTGAACATACCTCATTTCAAGGTGTGAACGCCGACATGAAATAAGTGAACATATGCATAAAATATGTGAACATACTATGAAAAGACGTGAACATGCAGAAAACACATTAGATTGATGAACCTGTCCGAAATATCATTCTAATGTCAACAAAGAGTATCCAAAACGCAAGTCAAAATACATCATCAAAGTATATAGTGCTAATGTCTATCCATGGACGAGCGGCCTCATAATTTTGGTTCCTTTTTTGTATTCCTCCAAGGTTTTTACCACACGGTTCCTCAACTCGTTCACCTCAGAGTGTAGGATAGCGCTCAAGTATTTCACCCTCAATTTCTTCAGAGAATCAACTGATTATGGTTCATTATCTCATCCTCCCACTTCTTAAGATGTGCTCCCATGTACAGCTCCATAGCCCTCATTGTACATATGCCGGTTGCCTGCCTCCTTTTCTCCCTCCATGGAACGTTTACAAGCTTGGGCTTTACGTTGACATCTGAAATCTTTTTCTTCTTGACATGCAACGATCTCATTTCCAAGTAGTGTTCAACAAGCTTTCTCTGAAAGGACGTAAAAAACATGAACAAAGTGTTAAAATATGTGAAACATATGTATAATATAAATGAACAACTTATATATAAGTTCTTACCACTACTTGGGTCACTCTCTTATACAGCTCTTCCCGTTTGTCATTCCCTAAGAAATCAATGATTTCTATCCCTGGGTTCTTCAAGTTAAAGGATATGAGAATGTAGTGGTCATTCTCCAATAACACTGGGATTAGAATCTACATTTAAATTAAAATGAATTAGATCATTAACATGTGAACATAAACATGAAATATATGAACAGAGGCTTAGAATATCTGAACACAGACTTGAATTATAAGAACAAAGCATGTGAACACAAGCATGAAATATGTGAACAGAGACATGAAATATGTGAACAAAGGCATGAAAGATTTGAACACATACTTGAATTGTTTTCAGCTAAATTTGTGAAATACATGAACAGAGCATGTGAACATAGGCATGAAATATGTGAACAGAGGCATAGAATATGTGAACAGAGACGTAAAATATGTGAACACAGACACATGAAATGTATGAACAAAGGCATGAAATATGTGAACAAAGGCATAAAATACAACTTGCGAAGAAGATGAGGGTGAAATAAAATTACAAACCATGGTTCTCTAAACAACCACTCCACCAGACAATTAATTGTTTAATTAAGTAGAATGCGAAGAAGATGCATGACAATGGTTCAAGGTGAGGTGCTAAAGAAATGAAAAAATTTCAAACTGCCATTGTCTTCTTCGAGTAGGACCTTAATTAAGTTGTAGCAAACTCAGTCCACAGTAATCAAGCAGTTGCTTTAGTTCTTTTTCGAGCTAACAATACAAACTGCATTTCACATGCTAACAGGCCAGGCCCGCAAATTAGGTCTCAACCATCAGATTCATAAACTTATTCACAAAACTATGCCCACTTTGCTATAGAATATTTGAATAGAAAACTGCATTTCACATTTGGCAAGCAATTTCATTTCACAACAGCAAACAACAAATAATAAAGGAGCAATCTTTGTATACAACTCCTATTATCAAAGCCATTGGCAAACAGTTCAACACTTTCATTTATTATGTGTGCTCACTTATCTCTAACAACTAACTCTAAGCACACAGAAGCTCCCCCTCCCAGAAACGGAAACATGATACAGAGCACAACGGAGCAGTATCCTGTTGTTGGAAGTTCAAAGCAAGGTCTCTAAATCCATTGGCAAACAGACTCAATTGTTTCTATTATGCCATGATCCATATCAGGATTCAGAGGGAAAACGAAAATCTAGAAAAATGAAAACCTTAGACAAGGCAAACTCTAAACAATAGCACAACTTTGACTGTCATACAAACGAGCGGGGCACAAACACAGCAAACTTCCTTGCTACCAATAGAGCATCAGAAAAGATAATTATCCGATCCTTATTGATCGAAGACGAAACACCATTACTCAAATCAACAGCAATCAAACACATAATCGGAAGCATAGAGAACCACAAATCGGAAGCATAGACGAAACCCTAGAAACCGGCGATTACCTTCACCGATCGATTCTATGGCTTCTTTCGATTGCTTCCTCCGATTGATTTTCTTCCCCATGGCGAATTAGCTTAGTCGGAGATTCCTGGAAAACGGCGGAAGCTTTCAATGGTGTTGAAGAATCGCGAATCGCCCTAGCCCGATGTTGAAGAATCGTGAATCGCCAATCGCACTTCCCCTTCGTATTGTTTTCTCAGGCTTTGTTTTGCGTTTTTGTCAATTTTATCCTTAAAGCTCTCTATAATTGCAAAAATGCCACCTTCCCATTTTAAAACTCAAATCTCACATCTACCTTTCTAAATTAATCTCAACCGTAGATTCGAAGAATCTAACGGTTAGTATTGATTTGTAGTTTGTATCTTAAGGACTATTTGTGTATGAGTCAGCCTCTTAAATGTATAGAAATTACGGCAAAATGCAAAATGAACCACCCCGGCCAAAGATTTCTGTGTAGAGCTTTGAATTTGAGAGCTTCGCTCGGGCATACCCCTGTAGGCTGCAGCCCACCTCTTTCTCTTTCAATCTCGGGAGAGAGGCGATCTCTGGTGCAAATTCAAGAGCCCTAGTTCCACAGGTCGGGTTTTCCTTCACACTTCCTGAACTGCTATAGTTTTGTAGGACAAGAATCGACGATGACTTACCTTTCAAACCCTAAAACCCGTCGGTCGGCATTGTTCTTCATCCTTGTCTTAGCTCTCTTGCATGCTTTCTCCGCTTCTGCTCAGGTGGTTGTTCCCCCCTCATTCATCATCTCCTTCTCTTCGATCTGTGGTGTCTTCTCATTTGAAGGTAGAAATATCGTCCTAATTTGATTTCTTGTGTAGGAATTCGGTGCCGAGGCAGAGAATGATAGGTCTTTTCGATCGTTGAAGGTTCTAGGTCGGCGTGGTAAGGTGAGCGTTTAATCCCCTTTTCTTTCTCTTTGACGATTCATCTCAGTAATTCTGGCAAACAAAGATCCCCTTTTCATGCCAAACTGGATCTAGAAAGTAGATGGCTAAGCATCATTGCGACTAGTAGACGGAATTATGCTCAATTTTATAACGAAAAGATCCCCCCTCTCCATCTCAGAAATCATGGCAAACAAAGATTCCCCTTATTTCTGTGGAATTTAAGGTGTTTGAGCCTGTGGGCTGTGAAACTGGATTGCTCTGGATCAATTGTTCCCTTGACTGAGGTTTGACCTGATTAGTGTTTGTGGGCTGTTTCCAGATTCAGCTCGAGAATCTTGGTGAAGATGCTGATACTATCCACATTGGTATAAATTTGGATTCCGGTCTAGGTGTTGTGGATGCCTTCTTTGCAAGTTTCTCCATGATCTTAGTCAGTGAGGTTCGTATTGTACGCTTAATGTTTGGAATTTTCCTTGTGTTTTCAATCTTTGTTCCATATTGCCACCTTGCTAGTTCCTATATGAAGAAGTTCTGCCTATATATATGTATGCAGGGTCTAATGGCGGTTGGTTTTGTTGTAGATTGGTGATGAGACGTTTATCATAGCAGCTCTGATGGCAATGCGACATCCCAAGTCGATTGTCTTATCTGGTGCACTCAGTGCCTTGTTTGTGATGACTGTGAGTTATCTTTTGAGGAATAGCTACCTCTGTTGCATATCAGATTGCTTTGTGTTGATTGCCCTGATTGTTCTATTTATTTACCGAGTGCTATGCTTTCTGATTCCTTTTTCAGATACTCTCGACTGGACTTGGTAGAATAGTGCCAAATTTGATTTCAAGAAAACACACAAACAGTGCAGCTACAAGTATTGTGTTATCTGTTCATTCTATTTTCGTAAACATCTTTTTTTGCACATTTATAAAGCATTCTGCACTTGCCTACATCACATGTACCTTTATAATAACCAGTGGAGTTGCTTGTCTCAATTGCAAAACTTGAATATGAAGCCTCCTCTCTAATTATAATGCAGTACTCTATTGCTTCTTTGGACTTCGGCTGCTATATATTGCTTGGAGATCAGATCCAAAAGCATCACAGAAGGAAATGGAGGAGGTAAGTTATGAATGCTTGTTTACACGCGTTCAAAGGGATCATGTTATGCTTGCTGTCTGTTCTTCCTCTTTTCTAATGAAGTGAATTTTGATATTTTATTCAGGTAGAGGAGAAACTGGAGGGAAACCAGGGAAAATCAACTGCCCGTCGTTTCTTTTCAAGATTTTGCACACCAATATTTTTAGAGGTAACTTGCTTGGGTCGTCGTGGGATGCAAATAGCCTGATTTAAGGCAAGAGAATGCATGTCTTTCATTAACAGCCAACTTACTTTTCTCACTTTTGCAGTCATTCATTCTAACCTTTCTAGCTGAGTGGGGTGATCGCAGTCAGATTGCAACAATTGCTGTAAGTTGTGTCTATAGTCCATAATTTCATTTTCTAGCTTGCTGTTATGGATTTAAAAGCACGAGTTATTTTCGCTGTTATGATTGTGCAGCTTGCAACTCACAAAAACGCAGTGGGTGTAGCAGTGGGTGCGACGTTGGGACACACCATATGCACATCATTGGCCGTGATAGGAGGGAGCATGTTGGCTTCAAAGATCTCTCAACGCACAGTTGCCACTGTTGGAGGATTGCTGTTTCTCGGGTTCTCGGTTTCGTCCTACTTTTATCCTCCACTATAAGAAATGAAATGAAACTCAGAGATTCTGTAGATTTTGCAAGTATGATTCTTGAAATTCTTTTGCTTTTATATATGCTCCCTTGTTTCTCTGGGTTGTGTTACTATAGTAAACTCAATCCCCTGCCTCTGTCAACATACACTTTTGAATGTACAAGTTCTTCCAATCGATCATTGAAAGATATATGTGAGTAATGTGTTGAGTTCTAACTGAATGCAATTTCAAATTTGTTTACAGCCATTGTTTCTTTTTACTAATATTTTGGTCATCATTTACAACAATTTGTAGATCTTGCAATGCCGCCTTTTGATTGATGTCCTTGTAACCGTCTTCATAAGATTAAATTTAGGCTAATTTGCATCTAGCAATGAGGGACTTCTTTTTGGATATTTTTAAATATTTACAAATTTTCATTTACCTTTAAATTTAAAAACATGAAGCAAATTAATTCCCATAAAATATTTATCCTATTTAATTATTTTCCTTAAAAAAAATTAGATTAGACTGTCATTAAAAAACAATCAAAAGGAAATTTAATATTCTATTCATCTATCGATGGAGTGTTTGTTTACAGTTGAAAGAAAACTAGTTCTACTCATCTTTGCTAGAAAATCAATTTTGCATTAACATTCCGAAATTTTGAAAGCGTTCTCACTTGTCAATACCCCTATATGAAGTTGAGAAAACTGTACTTTTCAGTAGCTTTATTTTTTTTGTTGTAAAATCCTTGCTTTTTTAATCAATGAAAGGTTCTCATTAGACATATCTATATTTATACGTGAAGCAATAGCAGGTTAACTTTCCTAAAGCCAAGTAATGGCCATCCGATTAATTTGTGCCACTGATTTTTTTCCAGTCCTTCAAGGTTAAACGCTCGTTCATCCGATCACAGTACTTGAGAACAAAAGAGCAATCTTCATGTCGGGAGACAGAAAAAGAAAGATTTGAGATAGAGGAGAAGGCAATTGCTGGGGTTAGCAACCATTTTTTTTCCCATAAAACAAAAAAAAAAAATGATGTGAACATGACTGTTTCGGGAGCTTCCAAAGCTTAAAATGCTTTTCCTTTCTATCAAGTTAACGACAACTATAGATGTAGCTTGTTTGTAATACCACAACTTCAAAATCTAGAGGAAAAGAAGCCCAGCAACTAAACCAAGGAACTTACAACATCATAGTAGTCATTGCTTTAGGCTCTCCAGTCTCCACACTTTGTTGTTGTGATGCGGTTTGTTAATTTAAATCAGCAGCTCCCCCCTTCATTCTCAGAATCCATCTCCAGCATTACACCGAAACAAATGGATGGATGGATGGACTAGCAGAGCAGCCGGGGAGAAAAAGACTTGAGATATACTGACCTTTTCATCAAATGCTTCCTAGTTCTTGCTTGCAAAACTAGAAGATCTGCGGTCCAGTTCTGTAATAATAACAGTTTACAACGATTTGGAAATCAACTATATGAAACATAACTTCTTTAACAGAATGGGAGCACCTAGACATGAGCCAATCTCCTAGTCCTGCCTAGGCCTCTTAAGGTTGACATCACCCTCTCTCGGTTGTTGTCCCATAAAGAAGGGTTGATGTGAACCAACTTGCCTTCCTTGACTATCATTGGTAATATCCATATTTGAAGACGTAGGAAAACCCATTGGCGGTGGTATGGAAAGGCTAGGGCCATTTTGGACCATTGGTGCAGCGGTATTATGGAAAGCACCATATTGCATTGGGTTAGGGAGATTCGGAAACTTCATCTGAAAAACAGATCCAGCTCCACCAGCAAAGTTTCCAAGAAAGTTGTGCCTTAGAAAATCTTGGTTGTATTCCATTTTTCTATTGGCATGCGGAGCCAGATCTTGTGGTTCAGACTTGGGAAGATGACGATTTTGAGTTAGGTTTGGGAAACCATGAGGATTGGAGAAAGCCTGGGCAGAGTTCACAGCAGCTGAATTTGAATGACTGCTGTTTCTGGCTGTTGGAACTTCATGATTATGTTTTCCTTCATAGGTTGTGAGCACACATTTCAAGTTGTGTGAGGCCCTTTCCACATGCTTCCTTACTGTGCATCCGGGGTGAGTGCATTTATAGTAGCTCCTGAAGTATATTAGTTCAAATTTAAGTTCTACTATAGCATGGAAATATAAACAAAAGAAACAAGATGACATAAGAAAAGGCAATTTAAGGAGAAGATATAAAGAGAACCTTGGATTTGGATTTCCCTTGACTACTTTTTGGCCATATTTACGCCAGCGATATCCATCATCAAGAATGTCAACTTCACTTTCTATTTGGACAATGACTCTTGGTTCTCGGACAGCTCTGGAAGCCAAAGTTGCTTCAATCACTGGCTCTTCTATTTTCCTATAGAAAGATTGATGAAACAAATAAATAACTGTTCCCCCCATGTATAAATAAATCAATGCAAGGACTGAGACTGCAAAACAGTGCATACAATTTTTTTGAGTCGGATTCATTATCATTATTATCATCAGCAATTAGCATGCTCCCTTGAGTGGTAGCTGCATCGTCCTCATCCTCATTACTTGCAAGTGTTGAGGAGAGTTCAGGTGTTCCTGCTGATTCAAGTGCACCTACTGACCTTCCCTGATTAGATGGTAGTACATCAGAAACTCCGGTCGTAATAGATGTTGAGCATGTCCTTTCCAAACCTTCAGGTCTCCACTCAGATCCTAGTTTCAGGTCATCACAACCATGTTGTTGTAAGTCTCTCCAAACCGCTCCAGCATCCCCCTGAACAGATCCTCCTTCACCAACCTTTAATGGCTCACCACAAGTAACTGATGAGTTAAATGTAGATCTCCTATTAGGTTGTGGCTTAGGATGTATATGTGCCCCTTTGTAAATAATTTCTGTGATTTGACCATCATGGGAATGTTCAACCTTCTTTTTCACAGGACAATTTGGATGAGTACATTTGTAATAACTACGAGGAAATTCACTACCCTTGACCTGTTTTTGCCCATATTTTCTCCAACTGTATCCATCTTCTGAGGTACTAACAGACCCACCTGAAGGATCCATAACTTTCTGATCCCCGTCCTGGTGATCTACTCCTGTATCCCCTCCTTGATTGCATTCACTTTGCTGCATTTCAATAGCAGCAGCAGCAGCAGCATGAGAACTAGTCATCTGACTCACGGCCAAGTCACTGGAAACTTTGGAGTCAGGTTGAGAATTGAATTCAAAACTGTTCGCAGTGGCTTCACTTTGAAGCTGGGTAGGAAACTCAAAACCTGCATTTGTTGGAGGGTGAGCAGAAGCAGGATGTTGAGAGTTAGCCTCCACTCCTGAACGCTGAGCCAGACTTTTGGGAGGATGCTGATGTTACATGCATTTAGAAATTTTGTTTAGTCTACGACATAATAGGCGTGGTTAAAGAAAATATTTGCTTGGGGTATTTTATTGAGGTTTAACTCCCTGTCTGGTTCTTTTTGACATCAAATATCAAATTTTAAAGTTCAAGATTACAAATTAAGCCTGAACCTCAAACGAGTTCAAAAGGTTGACAAAAGAAAACCCCAAGATCTACATTACTAACCTGATTCTGCATTGCAGAATAGCATGATGATGGAACAGGCTTGCCATGAGGATTGAAAGTGAAAGAGTAACTATCATCACTATCCTTATCCATTTCTGCAATAGAAGATGCTGAGTTGATCATTCCACTCTCAGAACCCAGATGACGTAATGCAAAAGCTCCTGTGGTTGGTGATGGCTGCGAAACAGAGTTCATCAGACTAAAGGATCAAGTTGTCATTAACTTTTTGCAATGGATAAACAATGATCTCAAACTGCATGCAATCATTAATTTCAATTATCTAGTGCTTGATGTTAACAGCAATGTCTTCAACAAAATCTTTGACCAGTTCACCTATAGACTTTGACAGAACAGAATCTTTCAATCAAATAACAAGAAAAATGCATCTAATTTATTTGCCCTCAGCAAATAATGTCTTGATCAAAAAATATTTTAATTTAAATCAAACTCAACATCAGCCCTAGTCTGTCCAAAGAATAAATTACTAGTGTGTACAATAAACTTACTAGTTACTACTAATGAGTGCTCATAGATTATCTTCTCAACATACAAGAGCTAACTAAAAGCAATTTATAGCTCCATTCCACACGTTTCCTTTCATCAATTACCATCCATGCATTCATACACCCCATAAATCCAAGAGAAAAACTAAGACCTCCCTAGTGGTACTGGCAAATTGTTGACATCTATATATGACATCCTTGAACTAACATGATTCATCAGAACACGCACACTCATCCCAATACCACCATTTCTCTTTTTAAGATTACCAAGGAATTCTAAGTAAACTAATGGCCCTACAATTGCCATCATCTCTAAAGGCAAGGCATAAAAAATAAAAAGAAGGGAAATTATACCTGAAGATTTGGGAGCATCATAGGAGATTCCAACAACACACTTGGGCTAATACCAGGAGTTCTGAGAAGATATGGCGACTTAACAGCTTGTGAAGGCAAAGAGCTGCTAGAATTAAAACTAGATGTACTGATCTTTGACACATCAAATCCAAACTTGGCTGCTCTCCTCTCAGCTATACTTCCTCCAGACTTAACCACAGAGTTGTCTGTGCCAACCACTGAACTCAACCCATTCTCATGTTGTTCAAACTTACTCTCAGAGCTCGGAATGGAATCATGATCTTCATTCTTAGCATTGGAATCAAGCACAGTGTCACCCCCACTTGGTTTACTAAAGCAAGCATCGGATGCAAAGCCTGGGAAAATCCCCTTAGGGCTCATCATGAATTCCTTCCAACCATCAATTGAATCTTCACTCCCCTTCATATCACAGTCACTAGTTCCAAAACACCAACCACCTGTTTATCAGCCAGAATCATAACAACAACGCTCAGTTGATGAGCTGCCAAATTGAAAGAGAAAACCCTAGAGAATCAGTGTCTTCAACCACATATCTTAAGACCTAGAAAACAAATTGCATCACTCAAAACCATAAATTTCACCTGAGAAGCCCCTTCCTCGAGCTCAATTTTGACCTAGCTTCTGCAACGCTACACGATTGGGAAAATCCACCTCGATTTAGAGCTTTTGATGAGTGAACAACCTTCACTGCTCCATTCAGTGATCTTATTGCGCAAGATGTGAATACACGACTGAAGATAAACAGAGAGATTCTTCAAATTTGTCCAGAAAAACCAAAACTTCAAACGGAAACCGAAAAACAAAATCACATAATTCAGAATAGCGTTTCAGCTCCGAGCACAGGAAGAACTGGAGAAAATGACGTACCGATCAGGATTTCAAACGGAGGGATATAGAGAAAGAGGAAAGAAACTCGAAAACCGAATTTCGAGTTCCAGAGATTCGCAGAGGTGAAGGAGAGAACAAGAGAGACCGGGAAGAATGACGAAAAGGACAAAACTGAGAAAGAGATGATTAGGTTGTCCGATCCAGGTGAGCATTGTCACGCTCTTGGCACGTGATGAAGCAATTTCATTTCCTTTTTTTTCCAAGTAGACCGTTACTTTTTGTTTTTTATTTACTTTCATTGGAAAAGGATAAAGAAGATTAAAGAGTGGTTTACAATTATAGTCCATTCTTAATTGCATAAAACTTGCCGTAACCGAAGTTTTGCTTCTAAGAGTGATTTACAATTGTCGCAACCGAGTTCATGTACTAACCTAAGGAATAGACGAATAAAAACCTCTTTCACCCTTTTGTGTACGACCTTCTTTGACTTATTAATAAGTTGGTTTATTTTCTCCGAAGATAAGACAAGGCAATAATGAAATATTCTTATCTAACGGTAACGAATTCGGGATTTGTAGTAGGACTTCAATTCTGAGTTTTGACTAATGCTGAGTGATTTAATTGTGATTAATGAAGTTCAGTTGGAAATAAGACGTTGGTTCGTCAGAGTTGGCATTTATGTTTTTAATGTGATCTTATCAACAAAATCATGGAAATATTTTTTATATAAATGTATTATTGAGAAATAATTCTCCGTAGATAGATTGGCTAGAGATATCAATTGTATGAGCACCGAAATAAAGTAGATGAGTTGTCAAGACTTGGCCCATTAAACTTACGCGCTATGCGTTAAAGGACACATCCTTCACGAAACAAACATTTGTTTTTTCTTAACAAGAGAATAAGCTTTTTTTTTTTTTTTTTATCCAAAGGAGGGCTATATGCCCGTTTTATTTAATCATAAAAAGACTACATATTAGTACTCATCCATGAATCTATTTCCATGAACGGCACGAGACCCACAGGCGGGTCGTTAAACACTACAAAATCCTCATTACATTCATCACTAAACTTAGCTATCCAATCCGCCGCTTGATTAGCACTCCGAGAGACGTGGTTCACCTTGACATTCCACTCCTTATCATTCAGCAGCTTCTTGCAACCTGTGATCAGCTCCCAGAATTCATTCGGCTGTCCGTTTTCCTCAGCAACAGCCTTGACCACCTCCAAGGCATCCATTTCCACTTGCAGATTCCCAATGCCTAAACTGTAAGCCAGCTTCAGCCAACAAGAGAATAAGCTTTAACAAGTGGAGATGGAATATGAACGATAAGTGCATGTTGTTTACAAAGTTATGATGGATGGAACTATAGTACTATAAGATTTAGAGGAATTTTTCAGGGAATATTAGAAGGCATGTGTTATGTTGTTGTCCAAAGGAAGTTGTTTCATGAGAAAAGGGAAAATGAAGCCAGAAAATGAATCATGGTCAGAACATGTGATGTTAGATGTGAAACTAGCAGTGAAAAACTGTATACATCACATCACACCAACATGCTCATATAGATTGCACTATTTGGCGCTAGCATTTCCACTAAAAGAGCTATAACAACACTTACAACTCAAAAAACCCAAGATAGTTTCATGCCATTTGATATACATTTCATCTCATATGGGTTCCTACCAAACTCTACTCGCCAGAAGAAACCGTCTGACTATACTTGTGCTTAAGATAAGCTCTAATGAATGGATCCAAATCCCCGTCCATAACAGAAGTTATATCAGATGTTTCATGCCCTGTTCTTACATCTTTCACCAGCTTGTAAGGATGAAACACATAGTTCCTAATCTGTTGGCCCCATTCCGCCTTCACTGCATCGCCCTTAATTTGTTTGATCTCAGAAGCCCTCTGTTCAACAGCGATAACCAGTAGCTTCGCCTTCAACCGACTCAATGCCTTAATCTTGTTCGCCAGCTGACTTCTCTCCTCTGCACATACAAACCGAATTTCTCAAGCAAGTAGCGACATGGTTTTCCAGATTTTGATTGGGATGAGAGTGTACCGTTGATAACATCATAGTACACGAAAACAAACCTGTACATTTAAGACTCACGCCCGTAGGGATGTGAGTGATTCGGACGGCGGTTTCAACCTTATTCACATTCTGACCACCTTTCCCACCTGCCCTCGTGAAGCTTATGTCCAAGTCCTCTTCAGGTATTTCAACATCCAATGATTCCTCGGGAAGAAGAGGCATTACCTCAACACCAGCAAAACTGGTCTGTCAACAAAACCATAATAAAGAATTGGAAATGCAACTAAAAAGTTTAAGATTAACATAATTCAGAGGGGAGGCTCACCTGGCGGAGACCCTTGGAATTAAAGGGTGACTGTCTCACTATTCTGTGAGTACCCTTTTCCCCGGAGAGGTACCCATAAGCATATCGTCCCTCAAGTTCTACCGTGGCAGATTTGATACCGGCTTCCTCTCCTAATGACTTGTCCACAACTTTAGTCTTGTATTTCTGCTTTTCACCCCATCTGACATACATCCTCAGCATCATGTCAGCCCAATCCTGCACTGAAAAGAATTCAAAGCATTTAACACAAAACAGATAGCAATAAAGAGAGTGATCAATGTAAAAATGCACAAGTACAAGAACTTTGAGGGAACAAACAGCTTTGTGCACCTGTGCATCAGTGCCGCCTGCACCAGCTGAGATGGTCAGAACAGCACCCTCCTTATCATAAGGACCAGAAAGCAGCTGGGTCAATTCAAACCGATCCAACGCTTTGTTTAGTTCCTTGATGATGTTGGAAGCCTCTTCAAGTAGGCCAGAATCAACTGAGTCCATCTCTTCAGTCAGACTCACAATAGTTTGTGCCTCTTCGACCTGGGATTGGAACTCGGAAAGGGTTTTGAGTTTATCTTTGACATCAGTTAATCCTTGGAGAGTTTCCTGAGCCTTGGCGCGGTCATCCCATAAACTGCTGTCTGCGGCTTTAGATTCCAAAGCTGCAACCTCGTCTTCTAATTGCTTCAAACCAGCGGACGCTCTTATCTCTTCAGCACGCACAGCGGCATTCTCTACATCCTTTCTCAATGTATAAAAATCTGTCAGCATCAAAGAACAACAGATGGAATCACTAGCAGTGGGTCTTCTGATCACAGAGCTAAACTTAGCACAATATGAAGCACCAAGTGCAGTTAACATGAAGAGACTAAACTTAAAATGGCCAAGGGCCAGGAAAGCAATAAAAGAAATCAAGTGTCTGCAAACTGGTTTGCTGAGACCACACCACCTATATAAAACCAAGTAGGGTTAACTCCACATCCACTGTCCATTTTCAATTACTCAAATTGCATCTATTAAATGATTATGAATGTGCAAATTAACTTGGGTTCAAGTTCTACCGAAGTGGGGATAGCCCCCATATCCCATAGCTTGTTGCAGTCGTTAATGAACAATCTTTGTGCAAACTGGAATAAATCATGGGCAGTTTTGTGTAATCCAGCTAAACAAGTAAACTATTGAGCCAATCTGATGCCCCCCATAAAGTTACACCATTGATCATGACTTTCAACTTAATCCACTCTAAAATCAAAGACCGGAAAGCCTCATATACCTTGTAACGCCCATTCACCAGTCTCTGGTGTAACAGCAGTGCTAGATTGGCCATCTGGACTGGCAAACTGAACTGCAACAAATCACACATACTTTAAATTAGTCTTTAATTACTATGCAACTAAATAGGGGAACAAGAATTGGAAAACACTACTTCGTAAGTGTATACCTTGCATAATTCAGGAACAAATATTGGGTCATATTAGTGATCAAAGTGCAGCTAAATCGTACAGAAAAATTTTAATTTAAGTGGTGAAGAATGATAGGAGCTTACCATAGGAAGGAGAACGAGGAGTTGATAGAGATAACGCGAAAGGAGAAGTGGGTTTTGTGGGGGAGACAAATTGAGTGAAAGCTAAGGTTCTTTGGGTGTTGCTTAGAGAGAATAACGCCATTGTTGGGATCCTGGGTGCTGAGCGGAGTTGCATAGTTACCTCCATGGCCACTCCTTTGTCACTCCGGGAGGGGAAAGAGGTGGAGGATAAGCTGCCTGGGCCGCGATAAGAGCTCACGAGACTCGACACGAAACGGCATCGTTTTGTGCCTGTTTATTTCTTAAGGTCAGTGTAATAATGCCCGTTGACTGAGGCCCAATAATTAATAAGGGTTCAGGCCCATCCATCAAACGGCCCAGATAAAGCAGTTAAAGTGGAACTGAGAAATGCTTGAAAAGCTAGGGTTTTTTCCTTGCAGCCTTCAAAGTCTCTAAAACCAGGCATCCCAAGCTGCTCCCCCCATCCACAGAAGAAGTACCGAGAGAGTGAAGCGAGAATGGTAATTCTTTATACTTTCTTTTCGTAATTACTTCTTAGAGCTGATTGATTTGTGAGCCTGTTTGTCTGTGTGTGCATATGGTTTTCTCTGTGGAAGATTTGATCGAGCGTTCATATTGTCGATTTCTCTCTGAATTTGTGAATCGGTTGTTGACTGCTAATTTATCAATGCTGATCATCTTGGCTTGTTCGTTTATCATTCTCTATTTCCCTGTGTATAGAGTACTGAAGTTTAGGATATTGTGGTTAATAAGCCATACAGATTACAGAGCTTGTTTTGAGTTGATAAGTAAGCGAATTGGAAACTAGGGTTAAAGTCTAGGTCTGTCTCATGTTTAATCGAAGGTTTGGCATCGCTAATATACCACTGTGTTATCTAGCGTCGAAATACTGATTACAGGCGTTGCTTTTGTATATGGGCGCTTTGTATGAGCCGACGCCACATTTGCTCCTTGATTTGGTTTAACAAGGAAAGTAGGGTTTCTATGCTTTCTTCGCCCGGTCAGGATAAATTACAACTTCAACCTCTATTTATGTTCTGAGCATAAGTAAATTGCACTAATGTTTATCCATCTGGCTTTATTTAGAAATTGTGTCCATTAATATATCAATGCTGATCTGTTTTGTATGTTGCTTGATCTTTCCTGATTGTGTGTTTTGTCTGTTGGAGCAGGATTTCTTAAAAAGGGTTTCTTTTATTTTAGCAAGCCAAATTTGAATGTTGCTTGATTACTGATATGGTGCATTAGGATTTCAAGATATGAATGATTACTAGTCAGATACCACTTTCCATTCTCTCAGAACTGTCTCGTGTTCAATTACTAGCTCCGTAGAAAACTATAGGCTATTACCATCATATTGTCTTGCGTCGAAATACTGATTACAGGCGTTTCTTATACATGTGGGCGCTTCGTATGAGTTGACGCAACATCTGCTTCCTGATTTGATGGTTATACAAGGAAAGAGGGTTTCCATTTTTCTTTCACTAACCAGGAAAAATTAAAACTCTCAAAGATTGCTAAGCTATATGCTTCTTTTCTGCTATGAATAAAACTAGCTATTCAATGTCATCGCATGCTTCTTTGTACTCTGGTTTCTTCTTTGAGCTTGATCTTGTTTTCATTCAGAAATTGATTGTTAGTGGGTTTTTTTGGAGCTTGATTCTCTGAAATGTGTATCTTTACTTACCTGATTTCTATGCAATTCAAATAAAGGTTGTTTTCTGATGTGTCTTTTAATTCTCTTGGTCAGCCGAAGCAAATCCACGAGATCAAGGACTTCCTTCTAACCGCAAGAAGGAAAGATGCTAGCTCTGTCAAGATCAAGAAGTGCAAGGATGTCACGAAGTTCAAGGTTCGCTGCTCCAAGTATCTCTACACACTCTGTGTGCATGATACTGAGAAGGCTGCTAAGCTTAAGCAATCCCTTCCCCCAGGTACTCAGCAAACACAAACTTGTATATATATTAGCTCTTTTTCCCAGTCTCTTGTGCATTTCTTTGATCTAACGACGGACCCTTTTGCTGTTGCAGGTTTGAATGTCCAGGATCTTTGAAGGGTCTTCAATCAAGCTTTTATTCAAAAGCTAGACTTTAGACAGTACTACTATTTTGTTTCCTAATTTGGGTTGCTTGGTGTGTGTTTGATGGATTTCATGTCTTACATTTTCTTGATCTTTGAGGATTCAAATGAAAATTTTGCTTGGACATCTCTGTTGATTGCTTATCAGTACTTACACTTGATAATAGCCCAGTAATACGCTTCAAAAAAGCTAAACAAAGGTTCACATCACATGGACCAAAAACATTGGTTGGGTGAGGAACTAACCATGAGAAAGTACGTAGGACTTGATGACAAAATTACACTAACCTTGTCCCAACCGATCGTTATCTGTCTTGCCCAAATTTAAAATATTGCACGTAAAGAAACATGAGAGTGCTTATCTTGAAGAGGTGGTTACATACTCACATATGACGAATTTATTGCTGGCCAGTGGCCACTGCTTGCACTTGTACCCATAACATTTTTGGGATCGGTATCTTGATGTGTATAGGCCTGTGTTATATCAACCCTCTCGTTTATCCTTTACCAATAATGTCCTCTTCATCCTTAACTCTACCAATAATGTAAAAACGATTTTTCTATTACAATAAACAACTAATAATGGAAATACTTGGTAAATTTTAAATTTTTTGTTTTAAAAATTCTCTTGTGATGGGTTTATTATTTTCCTTTTAGGGTTTTAGTTTCTGTTTTTGGTATGCTTATTGTGTGCACACAATAGAAAATTCTCTTGTGACGGGTTTAATTTTAAAATTTTTTTGTTTTTGGTATGCTTATTGTGTGTAATTCTATTATGCTGCTACTTATGATGTGATGAAAACTTCACAATGCTTCTCCGTGTCTCTTTTAACCCTCTTAGGCCCCGTTTGGTACGATTCCCTGGGAATGAGGAATGGGAATCAGGAATGACTGATTCCAGTATCCTGTTTGGCAGAGAGATATCTGGAATCGATTTCATTCCCTGGAATGACTCATTCCAAGTCTGCAGGCTAATTTGATTCCAGCAGAAATTGGAGGGTATCGCCCATTCCAGACATTGCAATTCTTCATTTTGAATCTTAAAGTTTATAAACCTTATTTTATGAATTCTAATAACTATAAACCTTTAAAATCATAATTAAGAACTCTAAACCTTAATAATTTCAAACCGAAATTATCTGGAATGGTTCATTCCGGCAGTATACCAAACAACATGTCTGAGGAATGGTTCATTCCGATTCCTAATTCCATTCCGATTCCTGATTCCATTCCGATTCCAACAGCATACCAAACAGGGCCTTAAATTGGTCAAGTGATTATATCTTTTCTGTTTAGTTTCTTTTGAAAATTTACGCTATAATATAAAACTTCAAGTTTAATTTTAAAAAGATCGTACCTTGGAATACAGCTTGCACCGGCGCAGAGTGCTTTAGCTGATGTGCACGAGTACACGGCCTTTGAAGTTAAAGAGCACTATAAAATAATCTTACATGAAGTAACACATGAAGAATTTAAAATTAACTCAAAGAATATGCATTAACATGCCGACTAGTATACCAAACTCTATATGCATACTACCAACTCGGCATAATCGTCGCAAATATCATCGCCTATCAACCAGACTATCATCACCTATATGTCAACTAGACTAACGATATTTAAGTATAGGTAAGACTCATTTAAGTTTTAGACAAATATGAACAAATTGGTAAATTTGTTTTACAAAGATACACTTTGACATACTGAATGGGCAAGGTAAATCGAGAGGCTGAAATAACAAACGATCGTATAAAAAATAAAGATGAATATGATCAAAGCTAGCCCACGAGAGGAGACCCCAAAAATCTTTTTAGTTTTTAAGGGTGTGACATGTAAATTGCATCTTGAATAGGTTATTCCATATGCATGGAATTAATGGGATTTAACCTCTAAGGGTGAATGTTAATACTAAAATTAGCATGAGAGATAGATCTAGTTTTAATGGTTTCAAGTTTCAACGGTCAAAAGCCATTCTACCCCCTCCTCCTCCTCCATAGGCTGGAGTGTTGGGCATGGATTATGTGATTACATTACCAAGGAAAGAGGGAGAAAAAAGAGATCCTTTTTTTAACCCTTCTTTTTCTCTATAAATTTTTAATCTAAATTAAATTAATACGGATTGAAGGAGACCAAGCATGTGGATTTTACCGTCTTTTGATTCCTCTGTTGACGGTCAAACTTGGCAGTGTAGGTCTTGGTTCTTGCAATTTTCGAGATTAATAACATCCCTAACTTTTTTTTTTGCCTTTTTTAACTCGGTGCTGATTGGGACACACCTCCTCTTACTTGAACCATTCATAAGTTGCCACACAAATGAACTCGATCGGTAAACTTTGATTTTGGGGCTGAGAGTTACTTTCATTAGAGTTCCCGTTTTTTGGTATCAGCGAATAATCTTTATGGTTTTATTATGTGAGATATACTAAGTTGATATTGATACCTGGTAGCTGAGAAACCGATAAAATCATACAGCACGTAGTTGTATAACTTTCTGTTAGTTTAATTTAGTGTGTCAACCTTAACGTGTGATCAAAGGAAGTAATCAAATAGTGTTTGTTCATTTTAGTTAAATCTTACTACAGAGTTATCTTTTACGCCTGTACTTTAAAAATGCCAAATAGTTATCTTAAAAATAGGGAATATAATACAAAATAAATAGCAATAAACACCTAAATAAAATATTATTTCCAGAAGAAAGTCACGAGAAAAGAATGGAGGAATTTTTGCTTTGGCCGAATGAGAGGATTCACTCTCTAACTCTGGAGGTAGCGTTTTATTAATATAAAGAAAAAGAATAAGTAGCTATTGTGCGGGAGATAGCCCAACCAACAACAACAACATCTGTCCAGTGTATCCCGCAAAATGCAAGATCTGGGGAGGTCAGGATAGGAGTATTACAGACTTGGATGGAATACGTCCGATAAAACCCAAGGAATCTAACCAACCAACACAAGAAAATTAGGTGAAGCGTTGAAAACCCCAACAAAGGAAAAAAAACCTAGCTAACAAGCCGAAAAAAACTACAAGCCGGCACAAGAACCCAAACACCTAAACAAGAAGTAAACCAGTACAAGGACACCTAGGAAAAGTCGACTCCACTATCAGAAAGCTAACATTCCGTCACTCTGATCTTCTTCCTCCACCTTTCTCTGCACTACGTCATGTCCACTATAATCCCCAAAACACTGATATCCTCCTTAATATTGTCCATCCAACGCTTATTCAGCCGACTCCTATCCGTCCGAAAAGCTCCTAGGTTCAACTGCTCACACCTCCTAAATGTAGCACTTGGGCTTCGCCTTTGGACATGGTCAAACCACCGAAGACTCGCCTCCCGAAGCTTGTCTCCTATGCATGCCACTCCCAGCTTATTTCTGACCTCCTCGTTCCTGATCCCGTCCAACCTCGAGTGGCCGCACATCCATCTAAGCATTCTCATCTTTGCAACTGTCAGTTTCTGTTCCTGAGCCTTCATTGTCGGCCAACATTCTGCTTCATAGAGGATTGTCGGCCTTATCACAGATTCGCATAACTTTTCCTTTAACTTCTGTGGGACCTTCTTATCAGATAGGCAAACCACTCACATCATTAAAAAAAATCCCCTCAAACGAGACACTCGATACATAAACATTAAACTCCTAACGGAAAAGGCTCAAGTAAACTTTGGCTTGGCTTGACGAGCAATCTAGCTAATAATCTCTCATCCCCATAAATTTAAATAAGTTAATATTAATTTTCTCTCTTAAACAAGAAACCGACTTATGGGATGTTGATTAGAGGATGGATCTAACATGGACAACCAAACATGCAACTATATTATATACCAAGATCTTCTACACCCTACAATGCAAGTACTATACTCACCCCTAATTTTCAATATTTATTACTCATGCCCTTATTAGTTTTAGGTCTTTATCTTTGGAATCAAGATCTTCTACACCCTACAATGCAACCTTCTATGTACCACTTAAGTATTTAACTCATAAAAAAAATATAAAAAAATATGAAAAAATATAAAAAAATCAAATTAGTATTCTAGTTGATATGTTTTATACATTTGTAAATTTTTATCATAAAAAAGTTATAATATGAATATATTATAGATTCAAATTGTACAATAATCATCTTTTTAGCTTTAAAACAATATCAAACATATATTTGTGCCAAAAAATTCTAAAATTATATAAGAATATCTATTTAGAATATTAATGTAATTTTTTGTAAAAAAATAATTATTAATTTATGGTCAAATAATTAAGTGGTGCATACAAGGTTGAAAATTAGGGGTGAGTATAGTACTATAGACTATAGAGAGAGTTTGCATCCAAATTGTCCCCACACTAGCCAAAAATTCTCACCCGGAAGACAAGGGTTGATGTCCCAAAATAAGGGTGCATTTGCAGAGCCCAAGCCCATATCTTAATGATATTTACAATAGTAAATTCCCTCTTAATGACTATCGTCCTTTTCCCTTTGATGATATTTGCTCTCTACGTACCACTTCACTTTACACATGAACAGAAATACAACGTACATGTTGTGTAGAGTCCGTGTAGCTATAAGTTTGAATGGGGCCAAGGGCTAATGTTAAAAGTGAGTGAATGCATATGAATTAGTATTATATTGTGATAGAAATTAAGAACGTCGTGACAGAAAAACTCGCGTTGGAAGCGGGGGATGGCAACTCACAACTCTGCAGGATTATGATTGGAAAGACTACACAAACGTACACACTCTTTCTACATGCTTTTTACTCTACTAGTGGTAGTGAGTTGGGTCCTAGCAATAATGGCTGGGTATGGTTCACTAGTCACTACTCACTACTCTTCCCACATTGTTTATTGCCCATGCCAAATGCATGCATTATGCATATGTAACCTTTTCTTTATTTTACTTGTTTTTTCTCCCTCGTCCGATTCGATCAGATTAAGTTGCTCTACGTTCAAACTCGAAAATAATCCTCTGTTTCGAAAGTATTTTCCGAAACCGTGTTTCCCCTCACAAATGGCATGGGGCCCCTGCATTTAAAATGTGGTGGAGAGAGGAAAACATACCCAAACACAATTTGGGAACATGAAATTGGAACAGACGATTTGTATCCGTTCAAACTGGGTAGTATAGAGTTTTCGAAGATGGGTTATCCTCCCAGTTTAATTTCTTGATAGACGTATGCTACCAACGAGATTCAAAATCGAATCTATAAAAAAACGTTTAGCGATTCATTTTGTTAAACCATTTATTTTTTGATAATTTACTTGTTATTCAAACGATTATATATTTTTAATAATAAGGTAAGCGATTAGAATAGTTAACTCTTTTTTAAGGATATACTGTATAGTTTATTTCTAAGAACTCACTGTAATTAATAGAGATTATATTTTAGATGAAATTTGAAATTCTTGAATCATTTTACTAAAAAAAGTCAATGACACCCGTTTAATATCTAGTACCATTTGTTTAGGCCTTTAGGGTGTGTTTGATCACACATTACATTAGTTAGTTGTACTGAAAAAGAATGATATAACATATTTTCTTGATTTTATGCAAACAGTGGACAGACTAGGCTTAATTACCATTATCTACATTTAACATGTAGAGGGGCGCGCACCAATTTATTTTAATCTTTCGTTTTAACGCATAACTAAAATATCTAAATAATCAATCCTACAAAAGACCAATGTGCGTGACAAAACTCAAAACGTCCTCAAAGAAACTAGGATCAGTTTGGGTGCATTTACAGCTACGCATGCTTGCAGAGAAAAAAAACAGGAAGAGTAACACTGTTTAAAAAGCTGAAAATATTGGTCAGTGCAAGTAGGGATTGAGCAATCTTATTGATCGATATTGACACCACTTACCAGATCCACAGCACCTAGGGCAGCATGCAATCTATATAGTGGACTGGAGTAGTAATGAATGTCACCATCCCACATTCTTGCCTGCCCAAATAGCCTTTCTGATCTTACTGCAAATGCTACCTATAACTGGACTTATACATACATATATAACATCATATCAGACTTGAGTTTAATTCCGGAGTACATCTATTTAATATTCCTATATTTATGCACATGAATTGACAACTCAAATTCTTGTGACTAATGTGTAATGTCGATGATGATGCCCAACGTATAATGTACCTCCATTAATATGTTTCCCACTTGCATGCCTGGTACATACTGTATTTTACTAGCAAAATACTGCAATTGATTTAAGCCAACGCCAACGGCTATGTTATGTGTGATCTTGAAATTAAGAGGAGCTAAGTGTTAGTGCATGCATTACATTCCACGTATAGTCTACCATTGCTGTACACGTGGCTGCGTAGTTCGGTCCTCTGAGCTACTAAAGTTTACTCGTTAGCTACAAGTTAAAACCCTTGATCAGCCAATGAGCCATTGCATCGGTTCAAGTATTCTCCATGCATTTGTAACGAGGTAGTAATATGATACTCCGTATAAGAATCAATTACCTCAACTCCTCAAGTATATACTTATGTGGACGTGTAAAAATTGTTGAAAATTAGGGTGAATTGGTGAGAAAAATAAGAGACAAGCTACTAGGGATTTTGGTACGAGTGTCCTCGATTAATTGAATATCTTTTTAATAATTTTGTAAATAAGCTCATAAATACATTGTTAACATTTTTTATATGTAGACTCAAAAATTCAATAAAAAAATAGAATACTTATCATTAATTGTAATACAAAATAGAACTAATCGAAAATTCAGTAATATATTGCTCATTAGTATGTAATACTATAAACTAAGATAGTAATATAGGTAACGAATTAAGTAGAGCAACGGAAGACATGGTTTTAAACTTACGAAACCACACATGGTGATAGGTTGAAGATCCCATGTGATGATGTGTTAGCTAGGCCAAACGTAGTCCACGTATTAAACTGATTAAATTAAAATTAAACTCGAATACTTAGCAATGAATCGGCAAGAAGATAAGCTCAACTTGTCTCTCTTATTGGAACTGTAAAAGGGGAGAGAGTACAAACTAATTAAACTATCTTTAACAATAGTAATTTTTGTGGTAATTAATTTTTGCTTCCATTATATGTTCACTCCTTGCTACGTACGTGCATAGCCAACATTATTAAACACACAAAGTTGGTGACTATCCTCATACTCCGTATACTATATGTTCAATGAATAAAAACTACAAAAAAGGATTTTGGGTCTTTAATTAAGTGTCTTCAGGGGATTGATTCAAAAGGCTTTATTTATTGCGTTCCTACATAATTCTCTGCCCACCTCCATTTTCCGGTGAATTAAATCTATACAAATCCTCTGCATTTTGTGTTAAGTGTGAAAGTGTTTAAATCCCAGTAATACCCTCCTCGTTGTTCGTAATTAGGGCATGCCCCTTTTTGTAATTTTCCGGAAAGAGAGATTCATACATGTACTAGTACGACTACATATATAAATCTTGTTTGCTTTGGGAAACGATGATTAGTTTCTCTTTACATCTTCTTTGACCATTCCTCTTGCTTCCTCTTTTCCTTCCTCTTCTCCTCCTTTTCACATATGGCTTCCTCCCCATCTCACCTTCTCCTTTTAGGGCTTCTTCCATCCCTTCATGCATGAACTAATTCACCATCTCTTCAACCCTACATCTCACAACTTGATCCGTTTTTAACCCTTCCAGAAGACAAGTTAAAAACCCTCTTTTTTTACTTCATATTTTTATACATACTTAAATGGCGTCTATGAACTGGCTTGGGTTCTCCCTTTCCCCACAAGAACTCCCTTCTCAACAAGCTCAACAAGATATGTCAAACGCAGATGTGACGTCTGCTAGTGAGTGCTATGACATGGGCTCAGGCTCAGCTCCTCCTCCCTTTGGTATGCTTGAAGCTTTCCATAGAGAAAACCAATCACAAGGTAGTTTTAAGTGTGTTTCTTGTTCAATCAAACCAACACAAGCTAGGCCTTGTTCAAGTGTGTTGTGTGGTTTTTTATGTTGTGTGTCAATTATTGTGATGTGGGTGCAGATTGGAATTTCAAGGATGCCATGGGAATGAACTCTATGCTAATGGGGAGTGCTAACAATATTACATGCAATAACCAAGAGCCAAAGCTTGAGAACTTTCTTGATAGCAACCACTCTTTTGGAGAAGCCTCGTCTTACCATCATGATCATGGCAACACCAACGGTGGAGATTACGCCTTCTCAAACTGTGCTTTGCAACTCCCCTTTAACCCATCTGCCAATCTCACAAACCCTAGTAACAACAGTGCTAGTACTATTGATCACAATAACCAGGGTATCAATGTCTCAATGATCAAGACTTGGCTGAGGAATCAACCGTCATCCGGGAATAAGAATGAAGTTGCTGCCGGGATCGAAGGAGAAACCCTAACTAATGCTCAGACGCTTTCGCTTTCGATGATGAGCGGTGGGCCCGATTCGGGTCCTCCTCCGTTGCCCCTTCTAGCAGCCGGAAGTGAGAGTAAGGATAGTTTGCAAGAAAATGATAGTAGTAATAAGTTGCAAGATGATGGGAATGGTGTGACAAGTGATGTTCAAAGTGGTGCAATAGTTGAAGCTGTTCCTAGGAAGTCTATTGATACTTTTGGACAACGGACTTCCATCTATCGTGGTGTAACAAGGTTTGTTTCATTTGTAGTTTGTATTTCTTACGATGGTCAGTTTGTCTGGTTATCAAATTCTTAGCCTCTCATCTGTCAGACATGTGATACATTAATTGGATTTCTTTTATCGATCAATAGTAAAAGATGAAATGTGATTTTGAGTAAGGTTTTTATGCCTTGCAGACATAGGTGGACGGGGAGATATGAAGCTCATCTTTGGGATAATAGTTGTAGGAGAGAAGGGCAAACCCGGAAAGGAAGACAAGGTTATATATATATATACACACTTACAAGTCACAACTATACAATGCATTACAATGTCAAAATAAAGTATATTTGTTTGATCCAAATCATGCAACTAACTCTAGAGATGCTTCCTTGTTTTGGTGTTGTATGTTTGACGATGCGACACTCGACATAATTTGAATGCCAAATCGATCTTCCAGTTTATTTGGGTAAGTGTTAGCCCTTTCATTATTAAGATACATACATTCCAATGATCACAATCTTTCATCATTAATTTTAAACACTTTAAGAAGTGGAATATAATAATATCTTATAAAATTTTCTCTTATGATTGTAGGGGGCTATGACAAGGAAGAAAAGGCAGCTAGATCTTATGATTTAGCAGCAATAAAATACTGGGGCACCACCACCACGACAAATTTCCCTGTAAGAAGAGATTGAATTTAGCTTTTTTTGCGGCCTTTTATGGCCTAATTAGGGATTTTGTCTGGTGGAATATGTACATTTTACCCTAATTTGATCTGGGTCTTGGTAATTGCATGTCCATCACAGATTAGTAATTACGAGAAAGAGATCGAGGAGATGAAGCACATGACTCGACAAGAATACGTTGCATCTCTAAGAAGGTGATAATCTATATCTAATAAATTGATCTTATGTGATATAATTAAGTTAATTAAGTAGTTTCAATATATATCATTCTAATTGCATTCGTTTGTGTTATGAAATGTAGAAAGAGCAGTGGGTTTTCTCGTGGAGCATCGATCTATAGAGGGGTTACAAGGTAACTTGTTACATGATCTTGTAAAAGAAACTTATATTCTGAAATTAATTTGAACTATAGTTTGTCTATTAATTAAGGAAACTTAATTGCAACGTGATCAAGTAATTGTAGTTTGACTTGTATCATGAGAGACTGCTAAAATCTAACAGTGGAACCTATTTATCAATGGAAGATTTGTCTTTTCTAATATATGTTAGGTTCATGACATAAACTCCATTAATTAATGAAATGGAAAAGGCCTTTGATGAGGATCACCGGAATTAATAATCTAATCAGAAGCTTCTTCTTGGTTCAAGTTTGACCAGATTTTGCAATATCTGAAGTCTTACTTTTAGTTGCTGTATGTATATGTGCACAATGCAAAGAGAATGTTTAGATGCCACCCTCTTTTTTTAAATGGTGCCTATGTAATCTTGAAGATATTTAAATTAGCAACTCTTTCCGAATCTTTACTCCAGATTTAAATATATAAAGTAACGTGAATGCTTGATTGCATTCTACTCAAGTGTTCGTGTGCATATATTAGGGAAAAAAAATTAAAGGCTTGCTCACATGCATCTTTTGTACTTAACCAAATTTTCATAAACTTTTGTTAAACTTTCATATGGAAAGATTCAATATTTTGACTAGAACTAGAATACAAGCACAAGTAGATAGAAAGATTATATCTATATATGTATATACATACTCATACACCTGCGCTCTGGCATGTGAGCACGTGATTTCTGCAACTTAACTTTGCCTTCCTTCACCCACCACCACCTCCTCCTTGGCCAGGAATTGAAACACGTAATAAACTATTGTATATATAACTTGAAACAATCAACTGTTTTTGTTTTTATTTGGTACTATAATTTTTTGCCTACTAAATTAAGGCTTCCTTGGCTTCTAATGACAGGCACCATCAGCATGGAAGATGGCAGGCCAGAATTGGAAGGGTTGCTGGCAACAAGGACCTTTACTTAGGCACTTTCAGTAAGTATACATCCTAAAACTAGAAATAAAACTTACGAAGATTAATAATATCATATATATAACTATGTACGTACGTACGTACCATACCATACATATATAACATGTGTGCATCAACGTAATTCCTAATTAGGTACTCAAGAGGAAGCTGCAGAAGCCTATGACATAGCGGCGATCAAGTTCCGCGGCCTGAACGCGGTCACGAACTTCGAGATCAACCGCTACGACGTGAAGGCTATACTCGAAAGCACCGCGTTGCCTATAGGTGGCGCGGGGAAGCGCATGAAAGAGGTGGAGGACTTGACCGGGTCGGACAGGCTCCGGTCAGCATTGGTCGAGAAGAATGGCGGGCCCCACCTGCCAGCTGGCGCCCTCGGCCTGGCTGGCTACCACACTGGCTGGCCCGCCATCGCTTTCCAACAGCCACTCGCCATGCAACAACAACAGCAGCAACAACAACAGTATCATCAGTATAGCCAGCAACAGCAGAGGCTAGCGGCTTGGTGTAAGCAAGAGCAAGAATCGGGTGCTTCGAACAATGCCGGCTTCCAAGATGTTCATCAGCAGCTGCAACTGGGCAACACCCACAACTTCTTCCATCACCAAAACTCCTACAACCTCATGGGGATCGATAGCTCTTCGATGGAGCAGAGCTCGGACTCGAATTCGGTTATGTATGGGGCAGATAGCGCGAACGGAGGGTATAACAACGGCGGCTACATGATGCAAATGGGAGGCGTCGAAAACGGAGATGGATCGGGAAACATGTACTATCAGCAAGGAAACGAGAGTTGGATTCCGACGGCTGTGCCTACATTGGCGGCTCCGAGGGCGACTAGTAACATGGCGGTTTGCCACGGGGCGCCGACGTTCACCGTGTGGAATGACACATAGCTGAGGGAAGGATGTACGTACACGAATATACATGGAGAGTTCCTAATCTAGTAGTTCAGTATTTGGGTACGTTGCCCTTTTCTTTCTAATGATCATGATTAACTATATTAACTTAGGAAGACATAGGTTATAGCTTGTTTGTTTGGTCTCTCTGCCTGTTGGTTTCTCTAGTTATGTTGATTGGTATATTATTATTATCGATATAGGGATCTGCCTAGAGTTTTGTAATAGCATATGTGAGATTTTTGTAAAAAAATCTCAATATGCTATGATTTTGGAAACTTTGGGTTTGAGTAGATCCTCGGAAAGGCCTTTTGTTTTAACAGAACCAGACTTTGTAGTGGTTTCAAATAACTTGAGGAAACTGAATCAAAGAATGTTTCTTTTGTCTTGTATTTTATATTCAGACAATTCATACTAGCTAGATATTTTCTCGCTTTTTCAGTCATTCTTATCAGCTTATTTTAATCCCTATTCGAGTAAACAATTACTCTCTCTTAAATCTTAACTAGTTTAGCCCCATACTATGTACGGGTAATGTGATAATAAATCCAAATTTTTTTTTTCATATTATAAATCCAATTTTATATAGATATGTAATGTCAATGATTATGATCATGTTAAAATTATAGGACAATATATATTTATCTTTGTATTATGATTAGTGTTTTTTTACCAATAGTAAATCAACTCATCTACTATAATACAGTATAAAGCGGATCCCAAGTCTTTGTTAAAATTTGCGCCATGTCATGAATCCTGAATAAAATAATGATTTTATTTTTTGCATTGATTTTCAAAAAATAACTTATATATCTTCTTGATATCTTATCCAATTTCCATATGTATACTTAATATCTTACTCAATTATATATCCTTATACGAATAAGGAAATTGAAGTGATTTTCTTTTATATTTCTTACAATTTTTTCTTATTAATTAGTATACATTTTTGTCATTATTCAGTCTTGAAGAATAGTGAAATTTTTTCACATATATAGGTCAATAGGTTTTGAATAGAACTATATTAGAATTAAAATTATATGAATAAAAGTACATATATAGGTCAATAGGTTCGGACCTTGGTTTATCGGATTTGGATTATAAGTTCCAGAGTTAAAAGCGTATTCGTATCAAAATTCGATCTCAAATCGATTAATTCGGTTTTATATATTTACATTACCCGTATATGGTACGGGGTTTATACTAGTAATATAAATAAGTTGGATTTGTTTAAAAATTACTTTATCATAAATATCACGTTTTATTAAATAGTACTATTTATGGGAAGAATATAAATAATTCTTGGTAAGTGATAATTTATAATTTTCGAGATAATTCATAATTTTTGGTAAATTTTAAACATTTTTTATGGGATAAGATTATATGAGTTCTAACTACATAATTTGTATAAAGGAGGGTCCGACTAATTATTTTATTATTGAAATGACACGTGACGCAAATTTTTGTGAAGACATTATCTCCGCTTTATAGTATAGGTAGTATAGATACATGATTATTGAATTGTTAAAAATTGAAAAAAAAAAATTAGAGCCAATCTGGGTCTAGTATTGACCCAATTAGAATTAGGCCCAAGATTAAGCAATTAGGCCCAATGAGATGAGGAATGATCCTAGCCAATCCATTAAGCTTTAAAGTGTGAGAAACAACCATAACGAATACACGATACAGAAGGATCTAGAGAAACAAGCTGTGGTCTAGTATTATGAGTGAATTACAATGCACCCAAATTCTTTTATAATCTTTTATTTGTACCTATAAATAGTACACGTACTCTAGCTGATCAAAATCAGATGCGGTGCAAATCTATCTATCTATCTATATATATGCATAATTTGACCAAAAAAATATATATATATATATGCATAATTAGTCGCGACGGCCGCCGGAACTGCCTTCGCACTGACAATTGAAGAAGACGGCGGAGACCGGAGAACCGAGGTTGTAGAGCTCGGCGAAATCGCGGGTGGTGAAGTTCTGGCGCAAGCAGTGGACTCCCACGCTTGGGCGTGGGCTCTTGTAGCAAATTAAACCACTTCATTCACTGCTTATGTTGAGACGGGTCGTTATTTGTTTCTTAGGGTTCAATGTTTTAAAATTAAGAAAGAGAAAGGAATCTATATACATAATAAAGAATTGGATTCTTTTTCTCTACGAGTGTTTATCTATAAGACTTTCAAAATATTTTGAAAAATTTAATCGCTTGACTAGATTTGTATAAAGATCATATTTAGTATTCTAAATCATCATCATCGCGGAGGTTAGAAATAATATTTAGCCTGACATGACTATATACTAAAGTGGAGGTTAGAAATAATATTTAGCCCGACACGTGTCACCTTTTCATTGGTCCGCATCACCCATCTTTATTAAAACAATTCAATTTGTTTAATTGGTTGGAATCTAATTGTAGACCCCACATTAACTTTCGTCTTATCTACAGATTCTCATTTTAATTATTAAAAAAAAAACTACGTATGCTAAAGCAATTATCAAGAGATTTTTTTCCTTGAAAAAATCTATTTGTCCAAATCTACTATACGTATGCTAAATAGTTCATGAGTTTTTCTAAATCTATATGTATCCTAAAACAATTATCAAGTGAATTTTTTCCTTGAAAAAATCTATCTATCCAAATCTACTACATATGCTAAGTAATCAGTGTTCTAAAAAACGGTCTAGGCGCCCGCCTAGGCCCCGCCTAGGCGCAAGGCGGTGCCCCACCGTCCCGACTAGGCCCTAGGCGGTTGGCTGGACGGCTAAGTGGGTTATGCGAGCACCTAGGCGGTCTAGACAGGCACCTAGGCGGTGTAGGCGGTTGGGCTAGTTGGTTAGGCGGTCTAGGCGAGCCCCTAGGCGGTTGGCCGGGCTAGTTAGTTAGGTGGTCTAGGCGGGCCCCAAGGCGGCTGGGCTAGTTGGTTAGGTGGTCTAGGCGGCTTAGACGACCTCCTAGGCGGGTTGGTCGGGTCTAAGTTGAGGCTAGATGAGGCTCTATGTGCCAGTTTATACATAAATATTAAGATGAGATTATTCTTTTATCTATATTCTCACCAAATAAGAACAATAATCTTATATTTCCAATAACTTACAAATCCGCCTAGGCTCCGCCTAGGCCCCCGCCTAGCCGCCTAGGCGCTAGGCCCCATCCCACCGCCCAGCTCCCGCCTAGCGTTTTTTAGAACACTGTAAGTAATTCATGAATTTTTCCAAATCTATTAGGAGTACGTATGCTATACAATAATTGTAATATATTATGTATGATACAAGTTTAGCCAAAACTTTAAAAAAATCTATCTTTCCAAATCTACTACGTAAACATAAGAGATCTTGTAAACAGAAATATTAATTATAAAATAAAGAAACTTATTGATAAAAATAATTATTTAGTCTATATATGACAAAATTATAATAATACAAATCTTTGTTCGATTAAGAAAATATATTATGACATAAATAATGTATCATTAAAATAAATCGCAAAAAAAAACAAATTGTTATAACATAAATAATGCATCATTAAAATAAATCATAAAAAAAACAAATTATATAACATAATACAAGATTTTATATCAAACTATTCTTTTGAATAATTTTATATAACAATTAAGTAAAATTTTGGTTAAATCAAATCGTGCCTTCAAGACACGGGGACTGATACTAATTTTAATGAAAGCCAGTTGTTTCGTACATGCTCTTGAAGTTGTGCTCACGAGCACGATGACACCAATAAATAAATATATAGCACAATGTGATTTCAACAACAAGAATATATAATACAGATTGTAGTGGGGTCAAAATTAATCGGATGGTTCATATATAAATATATTAGGAAATAGTATAGATTATAGTGTGCTGGATATACACGGTAGAAAAATCGGCAATATATGAGCGAGGATCATGATAATGGGCCGTGAACTATTGAAGGTAAGTGGATATGGGCCAGTAAAAAGGAGGAAGGGAGTTAGTCAGGAATCAGGATGAGGAATTTCAAATGGGTCGTGGTCCATGGTTTGTTGTAGGCTGACGAGGGTCGACCTAAATTCATGTGAGATTGAGGAGTATTTTTTTGGTGTTTTTTTTTCCTTATGGTGAGGAATTCACCTTCGATAATAATTTCCAGTCAATTAAACCAATCGATAAAGAATATGAATTAGGTAAATTAGCTTGCGCCGACCAGAAGAGTATAAACGTACTAGAAGCCTAGGGTACGTTTATACTCTGCTGATTAATTTAAACTATAAATCCTAATGAATTACCCTTTGATTTTAATAATTCCACCAATCAAAGTATCATTATCCGAGTGCTTTGGATATTAATTATTACATCAATCAGAAGATTTACAATTATGAGAATGCATGGCTTAAGGTCTAGACAAAAAAAGTTGGGCCATGTAACTCAACTTCTTCTTGAGTAAGTTGAGTTACTTGACTTGTGATTTTTCGAGAAAGATGGGTTGTAAATCCACAAATCTATGTATATATATAAGTTATAAGGTTGAGAGTTACTACATTGCGTTACGTAGGATTTTTCCACATATCGTCCTCATATTTCGCCTCCTATTATTTTGACATGTATCGGTCTATCGTTTTTTCATGTCAATATTATTTAATTCTTTATTAAGCCACATCATATCTATTTATCCATGTCATATATGTATTTGTTCATATAAGATTTTGTTAAGCCACATTATATCCATTTATTAAGCCACATCATATTAATTTAGGTAAATGAGATTGTTTCCTACCAAAAAGGTATATATAGAGACTATATATAAAATATTTTATTTTTCTTATAGTTGTACAAATCTTATTTATAAGATACTGTATTGACTAAGATACTAATTAAGAATTAATTTTTGATATTATATATTGGTCAATAGATATTATATAGTCTTTTATTTCTTATTTACAGATTTGATTGTATATACTTTATCCTTTTAATTCTTTATATAATCGCAATCTTTAGTTTAAAAATGACTACATAAATGAAAATGATCATACTTTCTCAAAAAGTTCTAATTTTATATTTTATAGCACTATTAGTTACAGCTATATATAGATAAAATTTATATATGATATCAAATATCAATATACTATTTATAGTTAAACAATTATTAAATTTAACATTTTATTAAAACCTCGTACTAGATACGGGGATTACACTAGTCTATTACTATATACTAAAGCGGAAGCAAATTCTGTCACCACAATGCGCCACATCACCCTCTTTATTAAGATATTGCATTGAATTTTTTTTTCACCACCATATTAAATTCTCAAAGATATATTAATACAAATTTGTTAATAATATATCTTTAGTCTTCATATATATCTCAATATATCTATATGCAATATATATCTATCTTAATCATCTTAAAGTATAGTCGTATAGTCCGTACAAGTTTGAAGAATTATTATCCTATCCCCCATATTGAAATTTCAAATGAATTTAATTAGATAGGAAATAATTACGTTATTATATTTTTATAAAAATAAAAAAAAGTATTGTTTAATATCATTGTAGCAATATGTGTAACTTGAAATTTATTTATTTAATAAAATCATTCATGGGTTATGATTTTTTTTTATTTTAGACAAAAGACATATCATTTGAGAGAATTCGTATATATAATAGTATTTGAATCTATCAGAATAAAACTATATACAAAATAATAAATAGCTTAAATTTCACACAAATACTCCGTACACGGTACGGGTCATATACTAGTATATAACTATATATAAGAAAGGAGATTATTTGACCTATCAACTTAAGCTTTTGGTCTAAGATGGATTTATGTCGTATATGTGAAAGGGCTAATAACACAATTGCTAAACATCTCCGGTTTATCACCAACTTATATTTTTCTTACTTAAATACCCCTCAATAAATAAATATCCATAAGAAAAAAAAATAGAAGAAGTGATGCCCACTTTCCTATACGAGGCTCTCAATCCCTGATACTCTTTGCCTACATAACCTTCTTGATGCAGAAATTGATATCAATTTTATGGTATGTATTTAGTATAAGGGTCCGGATCCGGTAGGAATGATTATTATGGTAGGAAATAGGAATGAATCTCGGCCGTTCATCAAGCGGGGGGAAAAAGCCCATACACGCGCGCCCATAATCTTGGCCGAATAATTCGCGTATTATACGCGTATAATACGCGAATTATACGCGTTTTTTTTCGTTTTTTTCGTTTTCGTTTTTTTCCATTTTTTCCCGATTTTTTTTTGATTATTTTTCGTTTGTGCAACTCAATGTTCACGTTTGTGCAACTCGATGGTCACGTTTGTGCAACTCAGTGGTCAATTTGTTCTTCAACTCTATTGCCAATGTGTTGAATTCTATTTGTGCAACTCAATGGTCACGTTTGTGCAACTCAATGTTCATGTTTGTGCAACTCGATGGTCACGTTTGTGCAACTCAGTGGTTCAATTTGTTTTTCAACTCTATTGCCAATGTGTTGAATTTTATTTGTGCAACTCAATGGTCACGTTTGTGCAACTCAATGTTCACGTTTGTGCAACTCGATGGTCACGTTTGTGCAACTCAGTGGTCAATTTGTTCTTCAACTCTATTGCCAATGTGTTGAATTCTATTTGTGCAACTCAATGGTCACGTTTGTGCAACTCAATGTTCACGTTTGTGCAACTCGATGGTCACGTTTGTGCAACTCAGTGGTTCAATTTGTTCTTCAACTCTATTGCCAATGTGTTGAATTCTATTTGTGCAACTCAATGGTCACGTTTGTGCAACTCAATGTTCACGTTTGTGCAACTCAATGTTCACGTTTGTGCAACTCAATGGTCACATTTGTGCAACCAATGAAAATTTGTTCTCTAACTCTATTGCCAATGTGTTGAATTCTATTTGTGCAACTCAATGGTCACGCTTGTGCAACTCAATGGTCACATTTGTGCAACTCAATGGTCACATTTGTGCAACTCAATGGTCAAGTTTGTGCAACCATAAACTGGGCTAACATTCAAATGTCGTCGCAAGAAAGCCAAATCAATGAGCATATAATTCAGTTTGCGAATTTCAAGATCAATATCCAATTCCATAACTCCATTTTTGTGCATCCAAATATTTGCCCCATATATAACAGCTCCTACTTCATGTAACTCTAATTGGAGATCACATCGACTAATTGATCCAATTCCAAGAATTGATTTCAAACCGAACAACAAGCAACCATCGCAAAGTCCATAAACTACACACAAAAAGGCATAACAAATTACTTTAGCAAATACAGTATTTATTAGTCTAGAAATGAGCAATTTTTTGCTATCCAAAGTTGTGGATCTTGGAACCAGAATAAAAGAACCAATTCATAAAAACAAGTCAATTATCCATTCAAGCACAAAAAGATACCAAGCAAACAATTCGAAGCTTGGAATTAGAACAAAATGAAGGAGCCGCTTTAATGTAATCCCTGACCGCTTTACACTACTTGTGCAATCACGATCGCCGATTGTGTAATCACGATCGCCGATTGTGCAATCACGATCGCCGATTGTGCAATCCACAACTTCAAACCCTAGATCTACCACAAAACCCCTTCATTCGAAACAAAATCGCAGAAAATGCGAGCAATACAGAACGAGATTCAGATCTGGAGAGATGCGTTACCCATCATGAGTGAGTACACGAGCAGGTAATTGTTCTTGAAAGCATTGAAAGCAGGAGAAGTTTTGATACGATCCTTGTTGCTCTTGCTGAGCTTCAAGGCTGCGACCACAGCCCCTAGAGCGCCGAACACTAGCCAGTAACACTAGCATGTTCATTGGTTGGAGCCGCCTTCTCCTCGGTCAAACTCCCCCGGAGATCCTAGATCTGGCCGGCTTGGACTCGATCTCGTCCGGTTTCGCCACCGATTCGCCTCGGATCTCGCCGATCTGGTTCGTACTAGTGTGGATGTAGTCTGGATCGGACGACCAGCCGAAGATCGGGCTCCACTAGTTGGCCGGAGGAGAAGAGGAGGAGGAAGGGATGGAGAACCGGCGAGTGTTGCCGGTGGAGTCCGTTCGGAAGCGGACGGGGCCGAAGAGGAGGCGGAGGCGGAGGTCGAGCGGACGGCTGTCGATCTCAGTCTCCTTTGTCGGGAGTCGGCGAAGCGGAGCGGGACGAGAAGCGGCCGGAGTCGACGACGACAGGGTTGGGGCGGCGACGGGGGAGGCGGACGGGGCCGGAGAGGCGATGGGGGGAGGTCTGGGACGGAGCGAAAGAGACGGAAGAGGAATGGGAGAAGAAACGCGTTGTTAGCTTTTGTCCTTTTTTTTATTTGTTTTTGAGAGATGATCTGGACCGTACAAACACATATAATCCAAGGGACGGGATTCATTCCTATTTCTCACCACAACAATCCTTCCTACATGACTCTTTCTCTTAGTATAATATCGATTTTTTTTTTTGTATTCTCTCATGGTCAGGAAAACCAGAAAATGTTGAAGAGCAAATCAAATTCAAAAGCATAAAGTCTTAATGTCAATAACTTTCACTATCCATCTTGTGTTTATGATCTGTTGTATAACGATGGGTCGAATTAATTGAAGCTGGTGTTTTATCAAAAAAAAAATCGTACAGAGCAATATCGGAGAATGAGAGATCGACATTTGGTAATGGAAGGTTTGAGTAGTCAAGGTAGATAGACGATGGCGAGAAATCAATTTTATGAGAGTGGTGGGTTGGTTGGTGCTTTTAATATGCTATTGGGGGTAAAATTAGAATTCAGAAATGGTGATGTTTTATCTGGGATGACGTTTAGCATGCCTCATATTCGTCTCGGCTTTCCAAAATTTGATTTGGCTTTTATATTTGTTAATAAAGCTTGACACGTCACTTGTTTTTAATTCTTTTATTATTCAATTTAGAAATACACCGTTCAAAGTTCAAACATGTTATAGTGGAATGTAAAAGAGAATGGATGTAGGGAACATATATTCCGTCTGTATTAATTGAGAGGTGATCAAATTAAGGATGTACTAAAAGCTTATACCTTCAGTGTCCCTTTCACGTACCCTGATTTGACACTATACATTGACATGATCAAAGATGAATTGATCCAATCCAAAAACATATCAACACACTAAGTACACATTACACGCACTTGAATCCATTCTCAACTCGATCAGTACTAGTATATGTGGTAGTCTAATCTGCCCATGGTGGGGATTGGGCCTGGGCCGGGCCGGGCCTGGCAGGATACCGTTGATAACGTCTTATTTTACCCGGATAGTTCCGCTGCTGCAGGATCCGGGGGATTGATAATTTACTATATATATATTATAGTAAGTTAAGGTTACTTGTATTTTATTGGTACGTATAGGGTGACTAGCTAGGGATAGATGCGGCGGCCACCGGAGCCACCTTCGCGCTGGCAGTTGAAAAAGACGGCGGCCACAGGGGAGCCGAGGTTGTAGAGCTCCGCGAAATCGCGGATGCAGAAATTCTGGCGCCAACCGGGGGCGTACACCGTCTGCCTCCCGAGCTGCCGGAAGAGCACGAACACGAAGCGGTGGATCCCCATGCTTGGTCGCGGGCTCTCATAGCACACCACTTCATTCCCTGCTACATCAATCATCAATATAATGTATGTATAAAGAAGATGTCGATCGAGTACTTATATTTTATAGTATAAGTACGGTCGAGTTTAATTTGATTGGACGTACCGAAAGTCGCCCCAGTTGTAGCTGGAATATCAGTAACCAACCTACAAGTATTCAAACATACCAATTTTATTTGTAATATTTAGAAGTTGACCTCCTGATCGAACATTAGCTACATTACATCCTTTCATTTTTTCTTTTTAAACAAAAAACGGGACTAGAGCTACATGATTTCTTCTTACGAGTAAAAGATTTTAACATGACATTCGACAAAAAAAAAAAGATTTTAATATGACATGCTAGCTAGCTAGCTATATAATTACCAGTGAAGATATTCTCGCATGTTAGGGTTACTCGGACTTGGAGCATCGGGATCCACCATTACCTGAATCAATACACAAATATTAACAAACGATCTAGTACGACGTACGTAAGTTTAGACTGTTTAGTCACTACCTAACTACTATCTTCTCATGAATTTTTATGCTTGAGTTTGGTGGTTTCGGTTATTCATGTAATGGTTGTGTTATTATGTAGCTAGGCCTGCTGATGAATTAATATACATATATATAGTTTGTTTCCCTCCGATTGATGGATTTGTTAGTATTAGCTAGCTTAATCTACAAGACGTGTATGCATGCATTTTATACACAAAACATTCACCTATATATGTGACGTCTTTCGGTGATTTTTGTTTTTGTTTTTGTGAAAGACACTGCATACGGCAACTTTTGGATATTATTTTTGATGGTTTAACATACATGGGTCGATCTTACTACATAGAGTACGTATACACATATTGAATTGACTAGTTCCACGTACCCACCTCCAATTTTTAGATATTCATATGATTAGAAACACAAAAACTGGCCGATGTGATGTGATCAAGGGGGACATTCAATATTGAAGAGATAGATCGAGATGGGACGATCATGAATGAATAATGTAGGTACGTACCAAAGTATAGAAAGTACGAAGATCGTCGCCCCCAACCTCAACCCTAGGTTGGGAGACGACTTGAGAAGGCTTAAACTCTGCACCATTGGCGACGTCCTTATTAGTGTAAGCTACTCGGATGTGGATGGTTTGGGTGAAAGATTCGAGAACGTCGCCTACCACACGCCCTACGACTAGAGGGTTGCCTAGTGGCCTTCCGTTCGCCATTGACATTGTGCGAGTGTGTCTTTTTCTTCCTTCTTTTAATACGGCCTTTGCTAGCTGTTGGAGCTAGTTGAAATGGCACGCCTCTAAACCAGCTCCTTGGCATGGGTATTTATACAACCTAGCTAGTGCTAGTGCCAATGGAGTGAGCCATACATGCAACTACGCAAGTCGATCACCACATCAATTCCAGAATCTCCACCTAGCTAGCTAACTTTATTATTCCTTAGATCATATGTATGCATTTGTTCCATGCCAGCTAAAAAATTCCAAACTCACAAATAATTACATGCACCAAATCCACCAATTAGTTAAGCAATTTCAAGTTATAGGAGCATGATCAACATTCTTAACCAGGTATCTTTTTCTCTTGAGAGCCAAGACTAGTGACAAAACTAATCACATTTTATTTGGGTTAAACTGTATTAATGGTCGGGTCTCGTATTCATCTTGATTTCACGCCAGTTTATCTTCTAACCAGCTAACCTCTTATAATGGACACCTTAGATATGTCTGAGTTAAAAAAAGGTCTAATGTAGAGTGTGTCGAGATAAGTCCAGAAGCTAAGAGAGCCTACTTACCGCCTTCGCACAACAAGACGACGTTTTGCTCCCTAAGTTAAGCAAAATCCTATCTTTTATTAGGATATATAATCTTCCTTTTATTTATAAAATAATTACCATAGTAAATACCTTTCTTATAATAATAATAAATATCAAAATTTTATTCACATAATTTTCTAAAAAGATATCGAGCTAGTAGCTGTAGCCCATGGAAGAGGTAGGGAGATCAGTGAGAAGTACTATATTAGTTTTTTTGGGTAGAATTCTTCTTAAAAATACCCTTCTTATTAAATTAAATAGGTATAATCATAGTCTTTGAACGCCCACCTACACAAATACTATCGATCCTATACATACAATAATTCATTATTTCATTCGACCAAAAAAAAAAAAATTCATTATTTCAATTTTATATGTATAATTCTTTTTCTAAACATTATAAAATATAATTTAACTGGTTGTAAGTTGACATATATAGTACGTACTATAATTAAAGTCTTCATCAAATGTATTTGCAGAAATTTCCTAAATATAAGAAAAGCACACCATTTTTTTTTAATTTTTCATCCATCTCTTGAAAAATGGAATAGATAATTTATTGGATAAAAAATATATAAAATTCTCTAAGGATACAAATTTCAACTTATATATATAAGGAATCTCTTAGAGTTTCTCAAATGGTATATATTTTTTTGGTGGGAATGATTTAACAGTATTTATTGATCGATTTGGTTTCCTCTTTTTTAGAAGTTAAAATAGTAAACCACGATCAATTCAGTTTAACGATGTTGTTTTTTCGGTCGAGTTTAACGATATTGTTTGGTTGGTTAAAAACTGTAAACCACGCATTGATATTCATTTAGAATTTTGTCAGATCTAAGAGCATCCACGTCTAAAAAAAAAGAACACAATTTCGTCAGGCCTTTTAGTCTCCTCTCTCTTTTCCATTAGGCAAAAAAAAATTAACAGAGAACTGTGTAGACCACATTTATTTTGCAAGATATTTCTCTCAAACCAAGAATACTAGTGAACTTTATGAACTCTTACTTTTTACCATTTCTCTCCCATCCACATCATTTTTCTATCATTTTCCAATTTTATTTTTACTATTCACCTAAATCTCAATGAACTTTATGAATCCCATTTCCCACTTTTTAAATTCCCAACAATAATTTATTTTTATATACACAATTACTACTACTTCTTTAATTTATTAATTCTAAATACTTATTTATATTATTGTGCATAAAATTTAAATTATAACTTGACTAATTGTATTAATATAGGGTTTGTAAAAATGTTTTAAATTTCAAATAATATGTTGAATTAATTTTTTAATAAAGATCATATTAACCCCAAATATTAATTTGATTTAAAACGGCCCAAATATATACAAATTTAATCTCTATGGATAGATAATAAAAAATTATGAATCACGGTATCATTTATAATTAATTTGGTTAACTTAAAATGGACTAAAAAATGATAATTAGATTTTAATATAACTAAATAATGTTAAGAATTGATACATGTAGAATGGTGGAGTCCAAATGTCTTTATCTTAAAACCCATGAAATGGGCATCGAAATATGAAACTCAAAAAAGAGTTTCAAGCCTTTTTCTTTTTCTACATGAAACTCAATTAAACCCCTATTGAAACCTCCAATATTCATGGTCTCATAAATAAGAAACTTCTTCCTTTTTTTTTTCTGACTTTTCATTTATTTTTAAAATTTAAGAAATGTGTGTTGTCAAACAAAAAGTGAATCGGTCCCGTGTACGGATCACTTTATGCATTCCAGTTTGATTCTGCATTTCTTGTTGTTTTCCTTGTTTTAGAAATACCGTTGTTTTCTCTTTTTTTTTGTAAGATTGGGGTTATTATTACTCCTATTCTTGTTTGGTTTGGTCGAGACCCCTATTCTTGTTCTTGTACGGTACGTAGGCACACGTACGTTAACATTTTATGTGCCTATATGTGTATTGGGAAGCAGGGAATATATACTCCTATACACTATACTCCCTCCGTTTTAAAATACATGATCATATGTTCACTTTTTCTTGTTTCATAATACTTGTCTATTTCATATTTTTTCCCATCTCTTTCCATTTATACCCCTAATAATTATCTTTATCATAATTATTACACTTTTTCATATTTCTTTAAACAAATAATTAACTCTACATTTAATAGGGGTAATAAAGGAATAACATTTTTTTCTTAATATATGTGCAATGTCCAAACGGTCATGTATTTTAAAACGGAGGGAGTATATTATATGTATATATAGTTTCTTTATAGTGTGGGTTAGGGCATCTTATAGGCAACTCTAATTAAAAAACTAAACCCTAAAAGAAAAATAATTAAGTTATTTAAAAAATCTTAAATAATTCTAAATACTAAATTTAAATAGATCTTTTCAACTACTAATACTTATCATGTGCACACTCATAACACAATCTAGAAACATCGATATAGTATGCATTATGCAATGTATATATAAAAAATAAGGATTTTTCATTTAAAAATGTAAGAAGTAGAATATATATACTCATCCCTAAATAGGTTAATCCTCATTTTGCTCAAACCGAAACCCAATCGTATACAAACAAACAAACGAAACTGGCTCGATCTGCTCAAATTCCAGTTCGAAAATTTTGAAATCCTAAAATCATCGATTCCATCAAACTGACATTCGACTAACAAGCTACACTGAGACTCAGCTCGCCCGAACCCTACCTTAGGTCGAGCTAGAGTGGCTACCCGAATAACCTGATGTACACTAATATGAGGTTAAGTCGTTAAGGGTCGTCCCACTTTCTTTTTGTTCAGATTCTGTTGCTTTAATTTTAGACGAATTTGGGGTACTAGTCCAATGGGAAAAAATAATGACCCATATAGGCTACAAGGAAAAAAAAATTAGTTCCCCTAGTCTATTTTCCAATTTTGCCCCTATTTTTTTTTTAAATTTACAGGATAACGTCATCATATGCCACTGATGACGTCAGCACCCCTTATCACCATCAAGCGTTGATCGGCGTTGACCAGTCGTTGACCCATCATTCACAAGTTGAGGTAGAAATTTGTCATCAGTCAACGTACAAAAAACCATCATTCACATACAAAACTTGTCATCAGTGATGACAACTTGAGATAAAACCCAGCATTCACGTACAAAACTTGTCATCAGTGATGACAAGTTGAGAAGTTGCGGTAAAACCCATCATTCACGTACAAAACATGTCATCAGTGATGACAAGTTGAGAACTTGAGCTATGTGGGATTTGAACCCACATTATTGTGCATCAAGCACATTGCTCTGCCATTTGAGCTAATAAGCCATAATTATAAGTAATATATATACAAATTTAACAATGCAAAATAAAACATCTCATCACCCCAACTCGTAAAACAAACTTGTCATCACCCAAACTCATCACCCAAACCCATAAACACAAACTTATCATCATCCAAACCCATAAAATCATCCCAAAAACCTTAAAACAAACCTGTCATCACCCTAGATCCGTGAAAGAAACTTATAATGCCAAAACCCATAAAAACAACTTGTCATCATCACCCAAACCCATCACACAAACCCATAAACACAAACTTGTCATCATCCAAACCCATAAAATCATCCCAAAACCTTAAAAAAAACTTGTCATCACCAAGATCCGTAAAACAAACTTATAATCACCAAAACACATAAAAAACGAACTTGTCATCGCCAAAACCCATAAAAAAAAACTTGTCATCACCCAAACCCATAAAATCATCCCAAAAACCTTAAAACAAACTTTTCATCACCCAGATCCGTAATACAAACTTATAATCACCAAATCACATAAAAAACGAACTTGTCATCACCAGACCCATAAAAAACAACTTGTCATCACCCATAACCATAAAATCATCCCAAAAACCTTAAAACAAATTTGTCATCACCTAGATTCGTAAAACAACCTTATAATCACCAAAACACATAAAAAAACGAACTTGTCATCACCCAGTCCCATAAAATCATCCCAAAAACCTTAAAACAAACTTGTCATCACCTAGATCCGTAAAATAAACTTATAATCCCCAAAACACATTAAAAACAAACTTGTCATCACCCAAACCCATAAAAAACAACTTGTCATCACCCAGAATCATAAAATCATCCCCAAAACCTTAAAACAAACTTGTCATCAGCCAGATCCGTAGAAGAAACTTAAATTGCTCAAAACTCATAAAAAACCACTTGTCATCACCCAAAATTATAAAATCATCCCAAAACCCCTAAAATCAACTTGTCATCCAAAAAAGTCAAAAACTCAACCTAGATCTAGCTCGTAGGAGTGTAGATCTGGCTTGTAGGAGCCCAGATCTGGCTCGTAGAAGTCCAGATCTTGCTCGTAGGAGCCTAGATCTAAGTCGAAATAAAAAAAATTAGGGAGATTGAGGATGAAACGGGACCGAAATGAGTCGAAGAAGAAGAAAACATGCACCTAAAATTCGCCAAATTAAAATAGCCTAATTAAAAGATCCACATGACTTTTTTTAAGTGGTGGTACAAGATTAGTTTCACCTTAGGTCTCATAGGATCCGGACCGCTATTTTAAGGGGGTGGTTTGTCATGAAAAATCAGAGAAATCCTGCTTATTTATCAGATTTTAGTCTTATAAAAGAAATTTCTTTTATAAGTTTCTTTGCAAAAAGCTGACATGCATATCAAATTTCTTTAGAAAAAAAAATGTTCATAATCTCCATTGCAAATAAAAAATTAATTATTACTTTTACAGAGAATAAAATAAAAAAAGTAATAGAAAAGGCTAAAAAAAGATAAATTTCACTAAAACAAGAAAAAAAAAAGACTAGAGACAATAATCATGAATAGAGTGAGCATAAATTTATTTTTGTTTTTTATCGTCTTGTACAAGTGTGGAAAGCTGAGATATATTCGAAACTGACCCGTAAGCACGGGCTAGACCATAGTTTTATTTATCTTATGTTATTCGATGATGACATATATATTTATTCCCTCATCATATTACATGTAGTTGTTGTAGGCTTTAATTATAGTGGGGGCAGAGTCGGCGGACCATGTCTAATATTCATAGGGGAGACCACCATGTATAATATTCATATAGTTGTTGTAGGCTTCATCTCTACGCTGCCCCGTCACCCTCTTAATTATTCCATATCATTAATTTTGGGGAATCTGAAAATGGATATTATTATTTCATGTAATCTGTACGTATAAAAGACGTCTAATAAACTGAGAGGATTAATTCTACCAAAAAAAATAAAAAAAATGAGAGGATTAAAAAAGAAATATGGAAACTCTTACAGTGTGTTTGGATGGTGGGATTACATCGGATTTTAATGGGTGGGAAATAGTGAGAATGATTTTCTAGTGTTTGGTTTAGTTTTCTGATGGGATTGAGTGAGAATCTGTAAGAAAATTTGAGGGGAAAGGATGGGAAAGTAAATCACACCAAATTGGTGGGATTTGCTTGGAAAGGAAAAATACACACCCTTAAAAGAAAAAAAGAAAAAGAAAATTTATTTACATTTCCCCATCAAAACTCATCTTTATCCAAACGCAAGAAATATGCATTTCCGTATCTTAATTTCCTACCATTTCTCTTCTCTACCATTCTCATCTTTCACCACCCTTTCTTTTCCCATCAATTCGCAATTGCCAAACGGACTGTTAGTAACACGACGCGGGGATTAACGTTATTCTTGTAGCATACTGTACTAAAATTTGACATAATTGATCTGGTAACCTTGAAGCTTATATGAATTTCGTCGGGTGATAATTCTTAAGCTTATGTACGGGTAATGTAAAATAATTTAAATTATCAAAATACAAAACTAGTTACTTTATCCAAACTTGTATTCATAATTTAAAAAAACTTATGCAATATAAATTCCTTAAATCAAATATAGAAAATTTTAAATAATGATAATTTTAAGTATTCAATCCATTAAATTTTGGTAAAAATTTCTTAAATCAACTTTGTTCTCTTTAATAGTCTTTAATTGATTAATTTATAAGGTACAGATATGATAAGTATTGGATGAAAGTAAATCAAATTATTTCACTCGGGCATTTGATGTAATGAACAAGGTTATATATTAAATTTCATAAAACTTCTTTTCATTTTCAGGAAAAATAACACCGGAATGAATAGACATATAGAAAAATGTATATGAAACAAACAAATTGTTAATATTTAAAGATCGCTGAACCGGAATTAATTACTTGCTTGATCACTTAAGTGAGAGAGCTTTGGTTTGATTATAACGTAGGGAAATGACGTCGAAACAATGTCCGTGAAGTTGCGTACTGTTTGTCAATTGTCACCGCTTACTTTTGTAAGGCTTAAAACCTTATAGTAGTAAACAAAACGAATAGGATTGGAAAGGTGACAAAAACCAAGCTTAGCGGAAAAAAAATTTGTAACTCCATACATACTGTGCGAGCTCTCTCACTAAATTCCATCCCCTCACCAAAAGGGGCGGGCGAAAAAACGCCTCCATCTTGTCTTGGTTAAAAATGAGGGAAATTCCAAAGAGTTTAAAGAGTAAAGCAACAAAAGTAAACCTAAAAAGGGTACAATTAATGTTCTTTCCTTTCAGAACATTTTTATTATGCAGGCTCACGACAATACAAAACAATACTCTCCTATACTACCTCTTTGCAAAGAGAAAGAGACGTTGACTCTTTTTTTTTCTTCTAAAGTCCAACCAAATTTTATTACCAAAATAAAACAAAGTCCAACCAAATCTTGAGATGGTCCATTTACAAATACCAAAATAGAGATGATCCTTTTTTTTATATATATATAGGATAAGGGATTAGGGTCGCCGCAAGTACTATTTGGACTCACTTAGAGTATACACAAGGGATGAGAATGTCTTGAACCCGAGACCTCATGGAATACCCATGAGTGCTCAACCAGTAAGCTGATGCACCAAGTGCATAGAAAATTAGAAATGATCCATTGACTTAGGCACTAACTTGTGTAGTCGCTCACTTTTTCGGTACATTTATATTAAGCTTGTCTAATATATTGAACTTCTTTCCTTTTATAAAAAAAATAGGTTAAAATTTGTGCAAGAATGTTGTGGCGTCCTTGTACTTACAGTGTAGCTTTAAGTATTAAACGTGTAGCTAGATTTGTAATTTAGAATAAATTACAGGGGCCACATTTGTAATTTAGAATCTGCCCCACATTTGTAATTTAGAATCTGCCCCTTCAGTTTCGGTTACCCCAAGAGAACACCAAGGTTCTGCTTCTGCCCATACGTGTAAATTGGTTGAGCACAAATAAAGATTCCAACAGGAAAAAGACAAAAAAAAAAGGGGGGTTTACTTCATTTTAGGTAATTGGTAAATTTGAGAGGAGAAAGTCCGGATTCTTTTTATAGTAAAAATCTCATCACCTTGACTAGAATTTCAGAAAGGCGTATTTATTATATAAAATGGAATTTTATAAGAAGCAATAAACATCACAAATGACTCGATCCTAGAGACTAGAGAGCCCATGTTTGGTTGACACTGAAAATTTTCAGACAAAACGCAACGTTTTGTCTGAAAATTGGCCAAAATGTTGCTCCACATATGTAAGGCCAAGCGACGTTTCAGTCGCTGAGCACCACACATCAGGCGCTGGTCAAAGCGTGGAGTAATGAAAACATTGAAATACAAAATCAGAATTCCTGACCTGGTAGTGATGAAACTTTACATATGTTACATATAAATTAAACCTACATTAATAACAAGTTTTACCGCTAACTACCATGAAGACATTACACACTCCAACATCAGGTTAAGGCTACAATTACAAAGTAGAAAAAGAATATATCCTCCACAGAAGGCTAAAAAACTAACCTCACTCACCTACCTGGATTTACCGTGGGTGTAACTTACTTTGCAGTATATTTCCTTGTGCTAATATAGGACCCCTCTGGATCCACGTGGCAAATCAAAACTCCGACTTCAATAGCCTTGCACGAGGCTTTATGTTAATGTTGTCAAATGGGACTTCTTGGTCCACGTGGATGTAATCCCGAGTTTTAAGAACCTGAAGATTGGGGTTAGAAAACAGTGGTATTTCAGTATAACATGAAGCCTTATTATTATTATCCATCTGAAAATTTTTACTTGCTCGAATCTATTATATGTAGTTGACAACACCTACCAATGTCTCAAAGAACATTCTTGACGCTTCTTTACGGGATTTATTAGCCAATAGATTGTCCAGGCGAAGAACGGTCCTTCCATGCTGAGCTTCTTTATGAAACAGAACTTGAAGATAATTGGAAACAGCTCTGCTTACATGAAAAAAAAGGAAAAGGGGGCTTGAATTGACTACCAATCTCAAAGCTTTATACACAGACAGCTTCCATGAAAACGAGATATTTTGACAATGCAAGGAAGAAAAGACAAACAAAGATGAGAAACAGAGGCATGTGCACGCACCTGGTACGAGTGGACCACCCACTATTATCAAGAATTTGAGGTCCTTCGGCATTAGGAAGAGAGTTTTCATCATCTTCAGCAATTTCATCGTCATCAAAATTCAAAAAATCTGGAAAGCAAGGCAACGGACAAATATTCAGCATAATTAAGTCAAAAGGATCATAAAACTATCATACAAATTTAATAATAGAGGACGCATCAAGTAGTGAAGAAGCAAAGATCAAGAATATAGTTGAGTTACATGCCAAATAAAAAATCACCTGTATCATGATCATAAAGATCTCCAACAGGATCGGAAGGATCACATCTTGAATCATCTCTCTTGTCATCATATTTCAGATCAGATTCATGGAACTCATCATTGTTTACTGTCCCAGGCTCATGACTTCTGCCTTCATCAAATGCTTTGTCTTCAGCAATAATAGCTTCAGCATTGAGAGGCAAGGAACACTCTGGCTGAGCATCAGCCACAGGAACAACTGAGTCCGTATCTTCCAGTGTAACATCCAAGTTATTCTCTTCCGGTCTCTGCTCCACCGCTTCTCCAAAAGTTGCTTCAACGGACAAAAGAACATCTTTCCCAGTTGATTGTTCATCCAACTTTAAGCATGAACCATCAACCTGCTCAGAGAAATCTCCATTGAGATCCTTGATGCAAGGAGATTGAACCATATCGGCATTAACTAAGGCAGCATTATTTTCAGAAGCACAAGGAACACCCGATGATGATTCAATTCCAAAAGCAACAGAATGATCTCTCTCATCTTCAATAGCTTCTCTCATGCACTCTGTTTCCATTTCAGTGTTGTTCTCTGAAGTATCAAATTGTGAAGGTGTATGTCCAAATTCACTGTTGGTCATTGTCTCGTCATCAATAGGTTTTCTGCTCCACTCAGTTTCCGTCTCAGTTCTGTTCTCTGAAATATCAAAATGCAAAGGCGTATGCACGACTTCACTGTTCATCATAGCCTCATTTTCCACAGTATTACCAAACAACTCACTAGAGACTCTCATGTTGTGCTCAATTGGAGTACTAAAGGTAAACTCTGTAGATTGTTGGCCAATATCATCTCTAGCAGCTGATGATACAGTAGTGCCCTCTAATTCAGTTTCACCATCTACTGTCAGCCTTTTTGAGGAGAACATCGTGTCAATTGCTGTAGATTGATCTTTACTTCCATCATCCTGAACCAGCTTGGTTTCACTCAGATCATATGGCTGACAATGCAAGGAAATCAACTTGGATGACAGCCCTGAAAAATTAAACGACGGATAATTAAGAGCAGCAGAAAAGAAGGCCTGCTCTTGATGTGAGCAATGAGCAAGTATGCAACAGCAGATGGCAAGATTGATCTGATTATTCAATTCATTCCAAAATCAAAATAACCCATCGCTTATCCTCTATTGAAAGTACCAACCTGTGAATATAGGTTCATTAAACATCTCATCCTCCAAGAACTGCTTCTGAAGAAACCATATCTCACTGTGAGTAGAAGGAGCCTTCTTCCTCACACGGCGTATATCCTCAGTATTTACCAATTGTTGACGTATCATGCTGCAAGTTAAATGCAAATAAGATTTTATAAAACTTAAGTAATATGTCAATTCTTTAAAAAATATACTTAATAGAACTTGGACATTCACTGTTACTAACTGCTGAATAAGAGAATATCAGGATGAGCACATTAAGGACTTACTCGCCATGCAAGACCATAGAATCATCCACAAGCACTTTCCTTTTGTGGGCACCAGATCGAGGAGTAACTCGGGGCCGTTTGGAAGATACCGCGTCAAACGTAGGTGGAGTAGACTTCACCTTCAGCACTGTCGACCGTCTTCCAACTAGAATCATCCAGCCATGCAATGATCAATAGTATATCATGAAAACTGCACCTAACAAGCACTCACATTTCAGAGGATTGGAGTAGAAATAGAGAAGTAAGCTATATACCTAAAATCGAAGAGAGCAAATCATCATCGTCAGGAACGAAGTCCACAGTTCTTTTGGATTGAGCAGCCTCAGAAGTATCAACAGAGTTTTGGCTTTGTAAGGTTATAGTACTTTCAGTTAAACTTCTTTTCTTTCCAGATACTTTGTTCATCGTGGCATCTTGGTCACCTTGTGCAAGAGCATCTCTCTCCGGAGTTGTCTCTACGAGCAATACATTTGATTGTGTACCAGGGAGATCCGGAAGAGATAGCATCTTTTCAGGGGAAGGCAATTCAGGAGCAGCAGCATCACTTTCCTTTTGGGAGTGAGCAGTTTCCGAATTAACTGGTTGTTCAACCAAGTTGTTGCAGGAGTGAGCATGGAGAAACTGGTCTTCATTTAAATTCTGATTTGTGACATCTGTATCCATGAATAAGAATAACAATAAACAAGATAAACTGGAGTGATTCACAGGGGGGAAGAAACTAAATGCAGTGTGACAAATTAATATAGAGCATCACTCCAAAGATAAGTGAAAATAGACCAACCTTGCACTTGAGTAACAGAAATTTCTGTTGCACCTTGAATTCCGGAAATCTCCTCCGAACCAATTACCGAATCTTTCGGCATGGAAACCAAATTGTGCAATTCAGCATTTTCTTGATTATTCGGAAAGGTACATGGTTGAAGCATTGGCTTGCATGCAGATAATATACCTGCTGTAGCATCAGCAGTTGCAACCTCGGGTGCTTCTTGTCTTATCAAGTCTTGTCCTTCGTTATTCTCTAGATTGGAATTATTATCACGTTTATCTTCAGCTTCTATAGAGCAACCTTGCACATTAGCAACAGAAACTCCTGGTGCATCTTGCATTCCGGGAATCTCCTCTGAACCAATTCCACAATCTTTAGGCATGGAAACTATATTGTCTAATTCAGCATTTTCTTGATTATTAAGAAAATTACATGGCTGAAGCAATGGCTTGCAGAACATGTCTGCTTTAGCACCATCGGTTGCAACCTCGGATGCTCCTGTTCTCTTTAAGTCCTGCCCTTCTTTATTCTCAGCATTCGAGTTGATATCAAGCATGTCTTCAGCTTCAACAGCAGGCTTAAGTGATGATTGATCAACAAAAGATGGAGTATCCGACAATGAACAGAAGCCATTGACAGTAGATTTGTCATGGTCATGATCAGCTTGCTCAGAAAGTGAGGCCAGTTTATCAGAGGAATTCAATGATACCTTACTTTCATCCAATCCAATCTCTTTGCCTTCTCCACATTCTCCACTATATTTAACAGCTAAGTTGCCATCAACTTCACTTTTATCCAAACTCCCATTCTGATCAAATTCAGTATTCAGGTCTTTGGATGGCTCAAAGACCTCATCTGTACTAGATATATGAGCACCATTTGATGATAAAATTAGCTCCATGGGCTGCGCAGTTGATGATGATCCAACCTGTGGCCTTAATTTCTTTAAATACGTCCAGAATGATGAAAAACTAAATGCATTAACAGAAATAGTAATTACAAACCTCTACACTGCAATTAGTGTCTATATCTTGACAAGTGTCATGCATCTCCTCATCAAGCTCATCACCCTTTTGACTGGATGACGGTTCAAAATGTGTGTGAGGATCGGCACTGTAACAAAAATCACACATCAATCAGTTTAACCACATGCTCAACCTATTTGATCAGTTACAACTGCAACCTCAAGTCCCTCAACCATTCAATCTTATTATCTCTTTCCAATCAAATAATGTTTTCACTAAAAGGGCATATATTGTGGAAAAAGAAGCGAATTCCACATGAATAATTTAAAAGGCCTCATCAAGAGCTAGGATCTCTTTCAAGTACTTGCTCTCTGTATGACTTGCTTCTGTGAGCTAGTTAAGCAGAACTATGTATCACTGAGTTACCTTACTACGATTCTCAGAGTTGAGGGTTCTAAAGCCATATACATACAGTTAGCAGTATCCCTATTGGGCATACTAACCATGGATAATTGTCATGAAATTATATGCACACAAGAACTTATTTTCGTAATGTGCAGGTTTCCTCAGGGCCTTTAAAGTGAAGCAGGGGTTTCCAAATAGAAAAAAAACGATTAACCATCCTCTTACCGTGAAGTAAGCAGAACTCCATGCCCCGATGGCCCCTTATTCAAAAGCAGCTCCTGCTTGAGAATAAATATATAAGGAACAATTTAAAGAGGCAACAAAAAATCTCTAAAAGGCACACAAGAAGGCAGTTTTTGCTGTCAATAATGAGTTCACGACAAGCATAAATAGGCATAGAAAGAAAGTTCCATGAGGAATTAACTTGTAGCTCAAGAAATGAATATACAACAAATAGCATCATTTTTTTGGTTTTTTTGTTATAGAAGTCAGCTGACAAAATATTGTCAAGTATAAAGAGTCATAAATTCTCATAGATAGTACGTCGGTATTTTAAGACGATCTTGCCAGAAACTCTTCAACAAAATTTAACTTGACAAACAATACACACACTGAATCCGAAATGTTAACTTACCTCATCAAGGTCCAACGCAATTTGAGATGCATCTCCATCACCAAAACGCTCTGAACAAAATAACAAAGTGTAACTTAGGCATCAGATTGAAGCATATCATACCCAGCCAAAAGATTGAGGATTCACAAACCATCTAATCCAAATTGTGAAGTTGAGTAAACCACGCCATCCATCGTGTCTTGCAAAGTAATCTGCTCCTTTGTACTCACATGATGATCCACAAAGTTCCTGCAATATTAACACCATGCACAGAATTATGTCCAAAATCTCTAGCTTCCTAATCGATAAATCCACAGCTCAAAGGGATAATGCAAAGAAATAAATTGTATAAAAAATGATATCACTATGACAAAATTGAAGTAGGAGCGAACCCCTGAAATACTTCAGTGTCTGGAAGCTCAAAATCATCAAGATCAAATGTCTCTGGCAATGTGATTGAATGATATGGGGCCTTAGATTCTTCTGGTGGCAAGTCAACAACAGTTGAGCGAAAAGCCTGCTTAACCTTAAGCAAGGCCTCACTGCAGTCATCAAAAAGGTAGTTCACCTTTCTAGAATATATCCTCACCACCCCAAGCAAAAGATGACTAGACAAACGGAGTGCAATAGGTACATCAGGGGAGAGTATGGAATCTGTTACATGAAAGGAAAAAAGATGTTAAAAAATGATATAATTCTCTTTACCACATATATGGTAATTTTCACCAACAAAGCATTACTTTTGTGAGGAGAACACAAATTTTGTAGTATAGTAGTAGAGGCCATTGTTTTTAACAACAGACTTCATCTCACTAAACACCTAAGAATTGTGCTAACATGACTTCCAAATTCCAAATATATAAGGAAAAATGATAGACAGTATAAAGACTAGTATGAGCAACTAGGAGATCATAACTTATGAACACATAACAGTACTAATATAGTATAACTATCATGATCAGTAAATATGCAAACCTAGAAATATGTCTATGGGAAAAAGTAAATTAGAGAAAGAATGCAAGACAGAGTACTATACTATATTATTATACAGCCTAGCACCTTTCTTTTTTAAAGTATAACAAATTATAATCTGAACAGCCACCCATGCTATATATATCCACTCTGTATATGGACCGTCCAAGAATGTTTCCCCTTTGCAAAAACTTGAAGGTTCATGTTCTAATCACTAAGATTGCCTTTTTGCATTATCCAAAACAATAGCACTCCGCACCTCTCTTTATAATTAATGTACAATGGGAACATTACTAATACAGATAAATACCCTTATTATGTAAACATTTTCACATAGGTAGACAATAACTGGCTAATCAGTTCCAGGATCTTTTCCTTAGTTCCTTGCGGATATTTCCCTACCTTTCAAGTTTCAAGGAGACATATGTAACACAATACTAGTACAAATTTTAATTTCACTTGCATCTCAATACATGGGACTCTCTCTAATTCAAGCCATTACATTACCAGTTAGAGAGGTTGCCCCACACAGGCTGGGAAATTAATAAATCAATTATTCGTTGACCCAGAATGTTAAAAGGTCAGGGCCTAGAAATGGAACTCCTATATGAGACCAACTCAACTCATCCCTAAAGCTTCTTTTCGACCATCGTAATAGCATTAATATTTCAAGACAAAAAAAAAAGAATCCTAGTACAAAGTCGTTGCAGAACATAAATACCGAATCATAGATAGATAAATCCCACGATCTTTATATAGAATGCAATTAATACTTACTCGCCAAAAAAAAAAGTGAAGTGACATAATTAGTCAAATTTCAAAGGTAATATAATTATCCAACTAAAACTAACTGATCAAAGATATAATAAGCCTCATTCGAAGCTTTTGACTCAATAGATAGATTCATCACGCAGGTTCATGATGCAAGAACTATACTTGAATCTGAGAAACGTAAATGAAGTAGTAATAACAATACTAACAGAAATTGTAATTTTATGCTAACGGTTGTATATGTTTAGAGACGAATTACTAAGCTGAGAAGCTGAAACTAAATTGGAAAAATTGATAAGCAAACAACAAAAAGATGGACAAACTAACCAACGGAGACTCCAATATCAGTATCAGCGACTTGATTCTTTCGAAGCTTTCGCTCCAAATGAGCAGCTATCCATATAGTCCCAAGGGGCCCCTTTTTGGCCAATATAAACTGCGAATAAAACATCTTCTTGCTTCTCCACTGCCCCTGGTCAACTAGGGTTCATACAAATCTCTCAGTCTAACCAAATCACCAAGATTCACCGGCCTCAAACCAAACCCTAGAAAATCTCAGTTTCAATAACACCATAGAGCTTCGGTCGCATTCGGCCACCAAAACCCTAGATTCAACTCACTTTCCTCAATCCCCAACTCCACAATCACCTCTTTCGATTCCGGAGCAACAATTGAGCTTCCTCTCGAAGTCACCAGCAAAGCCCTAACTTTAAGCACCCGAATCTAGAAGCTCTTCAATAGCAACACAATACGGAGCTCGTTGACGTAAAGGATCCAAATTCCGCTTCAGACTCGAACGATTTCGAAGCAAGAGGAAGATTTCAGAGCAGCAGAACAGCCAATTTGACGGATTGAAGGAGTAAGAGATCGAACCTTTTGTTTGACGACAGCGAGAAGGGGGGGAAAGATGAGAGAGGAGTGAGAATCTATCGTGTTGGTGGTTTATTTCCAGGTTTCGAACGGGGAGAAAAGTTAGCATGTCTTCTGTGTCTGAAAGGAAGCAACTCTAAGTTACGGAGAACCGTTGATTTTGATGACCCTGAACGTTGACTGGTTGGATTGACTTTGATGAACGGCTAGATGACCGGACAGCGTGCGACTTGCGTTCGCATGTTACGGAACACGCCAGCCGTATTTTTGTACCTACTATAATTGTTACGGAGTATTACTTCACTTCTAAAACAAAGGAAATCCAAATTATTTCCATTGATACTTATTTTTCGTAGTCGTTGCTCTTTCATTTATATTCAACTTGTAATCTTGTACTATAGTTTTGATGGCCTTGAAAATCTTAAAACCATGCTCAGTTATAAACCAGGTTAACCTCATATTAACGGGCTGGAAAAAACAATCTAAAGTGTGGGCTAGACCTCACTTTTTCCGGCCCATCTGGCATTTTGATTTCTCCTCTTTCATATAGCGCCAAAATGAATTCATATTAGCTCTCTTTGGCACCATGTCAGAAATCAAATTGGCATATTGAATTGGGTTGGATTCAAGAGCAGAATTGAATTCCATCAAAAAAAAAAAAGAGCAGAATTGAGTGATTATGTACGAGTGTTACATTGGTATAAAAGGCAGGTATAAAGTTACGTGTAAAAGTGAGAAATGAATGAAAAAATTCTAACCAAACATAAGCGTAGTTTTGACCTATCCTTAACCCCATTCCTGATATGAAAGATATAGAAATAACAGGCCGTTACAAGGTTGATAGCTGTTTTTAAACTAAAATCATTTAGAAAATCAATATTTGTACCGATCAATATTTCAAATATAGTTTCGACCAAAAATATGTCAAATTTAGATTTTTCAAGATAGTAGTTTCTTTTTTATCCGGGGTTAGAAATTTTAAGTGTCCCTAATCGCTTCCTACGAATGTAGATTTGAAGAAGTAAGTATCTTTTAAGATACTATTCGACGATGCATGCATATCTCTTTTTAATGGGGAGAGTTCTTAGTGAGTACCTATATATATATTTATAAGGAAAGGAATTAGGCTAGGCCTTATACAAGATAAGAGGCACTATCCTAGAGCATCCTTACGGATGAGGTCCAGAAGACCTAAATCAGAACAAACAGGCAAAGTCGAAACACAACGGAAGGAGTTGGCGATAAAGTCAGCAGCAGCATTCGCTTCTCTAGGAACATGAGAGATAGACCAACTCTGAAAATTCCTGAGCAGCCCATGAATATGCGCCCGAATCATTTCCACTTCCCACGGGCAGCTCCAGCTCCCCATTACCGCATTAACGACTTGCAGATTGTCACCTTCAATAACCAAGCGGGGAATGCCACGGTTGATGGCCTCTAATATCCCTTGTCGGAGCGCGTATGCCTCCGAGAAAACTACAGAGCGATTTCCAATGAACCCTCCGTCATGAAAGATTGGCGCTCCAGACTCATCCCTGAAAATAAATCCAAAAGAAGCAGCACCATGTGAATTAACAGCCCCATCAAAATTGAGCTTGATGTGGTTAGGAGGAGGTTTGCTCCATTTTGAGGTTTTTCTCCTTTTGTGTCCTTTGTCCTTTTCTCCTTGTTCTAACTGGATGGCTTGTTTCCATTCAGCTTTCTGTTTTTTGTTGAATTCATCCACAACCTTTGGGGTTATGTTCGACTGGTTATCCGAATCAAATGTTAGTTTATTTCTGAAGAACCATATGCTCCACCAGATTCCCACTAGGTCTTCGAATTCCTTCGACGTAGTCTTGGATTTTATATCTTTAATAAGTTCTTTTGGTTTTCTATTATCTGGATTTAGATTTCCTATCATTCTTGTTATTTTACTGTTAACTGATTTGCTCAGAACTTCAGTTGCCATCTGGCAGTTTATAAATAGGTGGTAAGAATCTTCATGGGTGTTCGTACAAAAAACACAACCTTGTGGAACTCCAATGTGGTTTGCTGCAAGTCTGGCTTTAGTGGGCAAGCCATTCCAGCAAATTTTCCACAAAAAGTTTTTCTGTTTTGGTGGAATTTTTAGTTTCCAGATCCACTCAAGGTCTTGAGAAGGATCATCTTTGTTTTTATGGATCCAATCCACCGTTGCTTGAGTCGAGAACCATCCGTTCTTACTTGGTTTCCAGTATAATCTGTCTTGGACGTTTGTTTGCGGGATGATTATTTGGGAAATTAAGTCCACTTTATCTAGTTGGATGTTTCTTTTTAAAAGCGGAATATTCCATGTTTTGTCTCCTTTAATGTATTTACTAACTGTTTCCTCCATGTCGGGAGGATTACTTAGGTTTTCTCTTGGTGTGAGAGGACTGTCTCCAACCCAACAGTCTTTCCAAAACTTAATAGTTTTTCCATCTCCTACCTGCCAGTAGAGGCCAGATAAGAATTGTTTGTGAAGGCTGATAAGCTTGACCCATTGCCATGATGTGTTAGATTGTTTTTTATAGGAGAAGAAATTTTGGTTTCTAATATATTTTTCCTTTACTATTTTCACCCATATATTAGATGGTTTAGCGACTATTTTCCATAGGAGTTTTAATTGTAGCGCTTGATTCATATCATCTGCTTTTGTGATCCCCAAACCTCCTAATTTATGGGGTCTGCAGATCGAATTCCAACTTATGAGAGGTTTGTGTCCATTTTCCTTATTCCAGAAGAATTTTTTGTTTGTTTTGTCCAAGTCTTTATGGATTGATTTTGGAAGGTAGAATGATTGCATCAAGTAGTTCGGTTGTGCTGACAAATTTGCTTTTATTAGTATTTTCCGGCCTTCTTGAGATAGTGTGTTTGCTTTCCATTTTGATAGTTGGTTTTTGGTTTTGTGAGTGATATCATTGAATGTATTTTTTGTAACTCTTTCGTTGATAATAGGACAACCTAGGTATTTATCTAGCGATGTGGTATTAGTTATGTGTAGTATCTGTTTGATTTGGTTTTTTGTGCCGTTGCTGAGATTTTTCGTGACTTGGAATGCAGACTTGTGATAGTTGACTTTTTGTCCTGATATCTCACAGAAGTCATCCATTATTTGTTTTATTTGTTGACATGTTTGATTTTTAGCATTTGCAAAAATAATGATATCATCAGCATATGCTAAGAAGGGTATTTTGGTGCCTCCTCTAGAAATTTGGATTCCTATTCCACTTTTAGTGTTAGAGCTTACATCCTGAAGTTGTCTTGCGAGTACTTCCGCTGCCAATATGAATAGGTATGGGGACAAGGGGTCTCCTTGGCGAACCCTTTATGTGGCTTAAATAGATCTGTAGGTCCGTTGTTGACAAGTACGGAGAATGATACAGTCTGTATACATTCCTTAATCCAGTTGATGAATTTTTTATCGAATCCGAAATTTTCAAGGACATGGATTATAAAATCCCAGCAGAGTCTGTCATAAGCTTTCTTCATGTCTAGCTTAATAGCCAACCATCCTTCCACTCCTTTTTTATTTCTAAACGAGTGGAAGATCTCGTGGGCTATTGGAGTGTTGTCATGTATGCTTCTGTTGTCTACAAATGTTGATTGCATCGGGTGTATTAATTTTCCCAATACCTTTTTAAGTCTTGCTGTAATGATTTTTGATATGATTTTATATATCGTGTTACATAAACTTATTGGTCTGTAGTGGTTTGTCGTGTTTGGGTTATCACATTTTGGTAGAAGTGTGATTAACGTATGGTTAATTTGTTTTAGCATTTTTCCAGAATGAAAGAAGCTTTTTACCGCTTTCGTGACGTCGGGCCCAATAATGTGCCAGTATTTTTTATAAAAGCATGCTGACATTCCGTCAGGTCCTGGTGATTTATCATCTTCGATGTCGAAAACTGCGGTTTTTATTTCTTGGTTAGTTATTGGCTTTGTGAGCATTATGTTGTCTTCTCTTGTTATTTCTTTTTTAATGTTTCTTGTGATCGTGTTCATTTTTGCACGGTTCGTTTCGAAGTGTTGGAATCTTGTTTGAAAATCTTTTTGAATTTCACCTTTAATGTTTTGTAGCCCCGTCATGGTGACCCCTTCTCTAGTTTTTAGTTCTTTGATTACTGTTTTATTTCTCCTCCCCGTTGCAATCCGGTGGAAGTATTTCGTGTTTTTATCATTCAACTTTAGGTGAGAATTCTTTCCTCTCTGTTTCCAATAGGAGTAGTGGAATTGGATCAGACAATCCCTTTTCTTATTTAGTCTTTCTTGTTTTCCAATTAGTGTTCTGTTGTTGTTTTCGATTATGTCCTTTTGGATTTGTAAGAGTTCTTCGTCTACTTTTTTGATTTGTTCAAATATGTTTCCAAAGGTATGTTTATTCCATTCCTTTGCTTTTGTTTTCAATAATTGTGTTTTCTTAGCTAGTCTGAACATGTGCGATCCACTAGGGAGTACCTATATAAGTACAAGTCCATTATATGCTTAGCATTTTTCTTTCTTTTTTTTTGCCCATAAAATAGACAAGCACTCATAAGTACCCTCTAAAAACTCTTCTACATGCCCTAATCGCGTCTTGCAAATATAGATTTGAAGACATAAGTGTCTTTTAAGATATTATTCAACGATGCATGCCTATCTCTTTTTAAGAATAAAAGTATTGTTTTGACGCGATTTGTAAAGAAAAGAATCGATAAGTTTATCTACATATGGTGTTTGTTGACCCATAAGTACCCTCTAAAAGACACGATTTGCAACTGAGATGAGACTGAGGCAGCTAGTGCGAGTGTCAGAAAACCAGTTTGGGTTTATGTCAGGGAGGTCGTCCATAGAGGCTATTCACCTGTCGAGGAGGCTGACAGAAGCATACAAAGGAGAAAGAGAAACCTACATATGGTGTTTGTGGACCTGGAGAAAGCGTACGACAAGGTACCTAGAGGGTTGATTTGGGAATGTCTATAAGCCAAAGAGGTGTCACACTCGTTGGTCAGAATTATTCAAGACATATACGAGCGGTCGAGGACGAGTATCTGCACGCAAGGAGGGGATACAGAGTATTTCAAAGTGGGTATGGGGCTTCATCAAGGATCAGCATTGAGCTCTTTTTTGTGTCACACTAGCGATGGACGTGTTGAAGAGGGACATTCAGGGCGAGGTTCCGAGGTGTTTGTTGTTCGCAAATGACATCGTATTGGTGGAGGATTCGAGGGCTGAAGTGAGTCGCAAACTCGAAGTTTGGAGGGAGAGGCTTGAGGCTAAGGGGTTTAAGTTCAGTAGGACTAAGACGGATTATGTGGAGTTCTTGTTCGGCCAAGAGTATGGGTCAAGGAGTGAGGTGCGGCTGGGAGGTGACGTCGTTGCTAAGAAGGAGCACTTCAAGTATCTCGGATCGGTTTTGCAAAGCGACGGATGTATTGATGAGGATGCTTGGTCTAGAATCCAGAGAGATTGACAGAAGTGGAGGGCGGCTTCATAAGTTCTGTGCGATAGGAAGGTTCCGCTCAAGCTCAAGGGAAAATTCTACAATTCTGTTATAAGGTATGCGATCCCCTATGGTATAAAGTGTTGGCCGACGACAAAGGCACAAGAGCAAAAACTCGCAGTCGTTGAGATGAAAATGCTTAGATGGATGTGTGGGCATACAAGAATGGATAAGATCAGAAATGAAGAGATCAAAAGCAAGCAGGGGTGGCGAGACAAACTTCAAGAGGTGAGGCTTCGTTGGTTTGGTCATGTCCAGAGACGGAGTCCGGACGCTACAGTTAAGAGGTGTGAGTGTTTGGATTTAGGGGTCTTCAGGAGGGATCGAGGTCGGCCGAAGAAACGATGGATGGACAGTATAAACCAGGATATCAGTTTGTTAGGGATTTTTGTGGATTTGACGCAGTGTAGAGAGAGTTAGAGAGAGAAGACTAGGATAGTAGATAGTTGATCAACTGTTGGTGAAGCCAGTTTTCTTGTGCTTGCCGCCGGTTTTTCTCGCCTAGTCGGCTAGTCTCTTTTAAATTTAGCTTTCTTGTCTTTTCTTGCTTTTGTTTTTCGTATAATTCTAGTTTTAGTTGTGCTTTTTCTTGTCGTAGTTGGAGATTTTCTGTTTAGTTTCTCGAGTGGTTTGGTTGCTTTTTGCTTAGGTTGTATTAGGCGCATTCCATCTTGGTCTAGAATGCCCCCATCCCGATCCCCAGATCCTGCGAAAGCGGGATTTTCCTAGGTGAACGTTGTTGTTGTTGTAGTAGTATCTTTCTTAACTTGAATTGTAAGAAAAGAGTCAAAAATATACTTGTTCTCTCTCGAAATGCGTAAAAATTACGGTGTAGTTACCTTTTACAAATTTCGATGTCAAAAAAATATCCTTTTACTTAAAAAGTATTTTCATAGAGAAAGTGTAGCAAACCCAAAACCTGATCTGCCGTGATTAGACCTGTCAATCGGGTCGGGTCGGGCGGGTTCGGGTCGGGTTGAGATCGGGTTCGGGTCAATCAGGTTACGTGTCAAACTGGGTCGGGTCGCTCCGGGTCGGATCAACCCAACGGGTCAAGAGTATCAATTTTTTGACCAAAATTTAAATAAAATATTATTTTAATAATAAAATATAATAACAAAATAATATTTTTAAATATTTTGATAATAAAATTTATCATATTTTTCTAAAATAAAATTTATATATTGTAATGTAATTAAAACCTTTGGGTGCATAATTACCCGTCAATTTGTCATTTCATTACATTAGAGTGTACTCTAAATTAAGTTTTCCGCCTTATAGGTTTCCTGACCCAGCGGGTTTGACCCGACCCTAGACCTGTCAATCGGGTCGGGTCGGGCGGGTTCGGGTCGGGTTGTTTCGGGTTCGGGTTGAGTTCGGGTTCGGGTCAATCGGGTTACGGGTCAAACTGGGTCGGGTCGTTTCGGGTTTCGGGTCGGGTCGGGTCAACCCAACGGGTCAAGAGTATCAATTTTTTTACTAAAATTTAAATAAAATATTATTTAAATAATAAAATAAAATAACAAAATATTATTTTTAAATATTTTAATAATTAAATTTATCATAATTTTATAAAATAAATTTTATATATTGTAATATAATTAAAACCTTTGGGTGCACAATTACCCGTCAATCCGTCATTTCATTATAATAGAGTGTCTTCTAAAATAAGTTTACCGCCTTATAGATTTCTTGACCCAGCGGGTTTGACCCTGACCCTAACCCTAAATTTTCGGGTTTATCGGGTTCGGGTTGAAACTGGGTTTCGGGTTCAAATTTTCGGGTTGAAACCCTAGAAATTTCGGGTCGGGTCGGGTCGGGTTTACGGGTCGGGTCAGCTTTTGACAGGTCTACCCGACCCTAACCCAGAAATTAACGGGTTTACCGGGTTCGGGTTCAAATTGGGTTTCGGATTCAAATTTTCGAGTTAGAACCCAGAAATTTCGGGTCGGGTCGGGTCAGGTTTACGGGCCGGGTCAGGTTTACGGGTCGAGTCAGCTTTTGACAGGTCTAGCCGTGATCGAACCCGATAGAATCTGGGCCGTTTGTCTTTCACCGCCCGGGTCTCATCGGATCCTAAAGTGATCGATAACAACGAAACTTAAGAACAAATTACGGACGGTGGGGCCCACGTCAAATTGAAGCGCATTCATGACCGGTCAACGCCGATCTTACAAATTTCGCAGCAGCTGCTCCTTGTCCGGCGATTCGTGCGGATTTGTCTATTTCTCTATTACACACCGACTCATTCTGTTGGGTCACGTGAGCACGTGAGTCCTTAATCTCTTTCCTTTTCCCATTTTCACTTGAACAAATTGCATTATGCTACTACTAGTCTACTGCTAGACTAAGTTTAAAGATTTTTTTTTTGGGTCAAGAGACTAAGTTCAAAGTTAGAGTGTATGCACAGTATAAAATGTGATCAGAAAAATAATACTCTATGAGATGGGCAGTCTCAGAGTCAGAAACACCCGCGGGCACTTTTGACCCAGTAAAGATTCCTGGTCAGCTTGTCCTAATTTACTTGTTTATTTCTTAACAATGTTTTTAAATTCGGTTCTTGCATAATTTTATCACCTATTATATGATTATATGTATTTTAAGTACAGCTAGCTGAGCTGGCTCTGGTGTTTCGAAATGCTAAATCTCAAAGTTTCCATTTCCTCAATTCCTCCGCTGGAGGGAAAGCAAAAAAGAGAGAGGCAGTATTAGTTAACAAGGAGTAGTTTAGTTAAGCAATAAGGAAGCAGGGGCATGGTAACAAAAAATGGAAAAGAGGAGGGTATAAGTGCAATTTGGAAAAAGGGTGGTCAATTTAGAGTATGCAAAACAAACTTGTATTCTGTTTTGCCCCCACCGGGTGTATGATAGAAGGTGTCTGATGGGTTTTACTGGATCATAGAAGGTGTCCCCACTTGGCCACCCCCTTTTGTAGCCCCTCCCCAACAAATCATACAGTGTACATGAATAACAAGTCAGATTGTTAGTGTAATAAGTTGATAGCTAGCTATCTAGCTAAATTAACCAAAATTTGCTCTCCACTAAGCTCAATTATTGTGTCTTGCTCTCCTCCTACTACCTCCATCTATAAATACAGACTTTTCTTTCAATTTTTTAATTTCTTTTCTACAGGTCTCCAATTTGTACCTCTGCAGCACAAAACCCGCTTACAATAATTAAAAAACCAAAAAGGGAAAACAGAAGGGCGGAGGGGGTGGAAGAAGAGTCTGAGTAAAAAGATGAAGAAAGGTTAACAATTGCAGTCTGGTAAAGCAAAAGCAAAAGACCTTCCAGAGAAAAAAGATTGCATCTTTGGCCTCTCATCAAGCTCTCAGAGTAGAGGGGTGTATTTGTCTGTTTGAGTTGAGTTGAGTTGAGTTGTTGGAAGTGAAAGGAAAGAGAGAGATGGTGGGCTCAGGAGGAGGAGATAGGAGCAAAGAAGCTGTTGGGATGATGGCGCTCCATGAGGCCCTCAGAAGTGTCTGCCTCAACTCTGATTGGACTTACTCTGTCTTCTGGACAATTCGTCCTCGCCCGTAAAATCTCTTCCTTGTACAAACTTCCACAAACAACTTCTTTTTTGATTTCTGTGTAATGGTGTTTTCTCCGCCTTGCAGGAGGGTTAGAGGTGGCAATGGCTGCAAAGTGGGTGATGACAATGGAAGCTTGTGAGTCTTTGTTTCTGCATATATGTGTTTTTTTGTTACCTTCTTTGTTTATTTATTTTTGGTTTTGATAGCGATTGTTGTGATGTGGGTTTTGTTGATTTGAAGCAAACTAGTGATCTAATTAGATGGGTAATTTGTAAAATGGTTAAATTGAGATGGGTATTGTAGATATTGACCAAATCTTGAAAACCCTAGTGAAGATGTTGATTTGTAACTGGTGTGACCTGGGTTTGAAATTCACAGTCCACACATTTGCTTTGATCACCACCAACTACAAGAGTTGACTAGTGGGTAGTCTTTTGTAATCTAATTGGGCATTTGTATTTTTCCTGTTTACTCACACAACTATAGGAGGCCTAATCTCTTAAATGGAGTTTTTTCATGACAACGTTATGAGTCAATACTACTTAGGATTGCAACTCTGATTAGGACCATCTTATCCTTTTTTTTTTTTGGCATTGAGCTCCCATGTTCAATCCATGTCTTTTGTTTATTGTGCAGGATGCTGATGTGGGAAGATGGGTTTTGCCGAGGAAGAGTTGGCGAGTGTATCGACGAGATCGATGGCGAAGATCCTGTCCAAAAATCCTTCAGGAAAATGTCAATTCAATTATATAATTATGGAGAAGGGTGGGTACTCGGTAGGTGTTTAGTAATATGACTTGTGGGCATAGCATAAATAACATTAGCTAAGTAAGGAAGGGGTAATTACATCTGATTTCTTTGTCTAACTCAAATGTGCTCATTTTGATCAGGTTAATGGGGAAAGTTGCTTCTGATAAATGCCACAAATGGGTCTTCAAAGAGCCTTCAGAAAATGAACCCAATGCTTCTAATTACTGGCAGAGTTCCTTTGATGCTGTATGTATCCAAAACCTTCTATACGTCTTTCTTGTTGTTTTGTGATTAGCCATTGTACTCCATAAACACATTTTTCTTCTTTTGGAGCCTTTTAAACTTTAGCTTAAATCTTATACAGTATAATAATGTTGACTTCCACTAATGTGCTCAATAATGATTGTTTTGTTGGTGTAATCTCTTGTTACCATTTTGATGATTTATGCAAATCCAAGTCCAACAGTAGTTTTTCTTTGCCTTTTTCATGACTGTCACGACTCGCAGGTTCCTTCTGAATGGACCGATCAGTTCGAATCTGGAATACAGGTTACAACTATCCTTGATCAGGCAACTAGCATTTTTTTTCCTTATGTTGTCTTGTATGTTGTATCTTTACTCTAGTCATTTTGATGGAGCAGACTATAGCTGTTATTCAAGCTGCTCATGGCCTCCTTCAGCTAGGTTCTTGCAAGATTGTAAGTTCATCCTTCCTCTCTAAAACTGCTGTTAAATGTTAGTTTTACTTGCTTCATTATCTTTCCAAGTTCAAAAAGGATCATAATTTGTTAATCTTAAAAGCTTCATGGGATGAATAGTTAAAGCCACTTTTAATCTTGTTTTAAACATAATTTAAGCTTAAAAGCATCTTCTTTTTTTGTATTATAATTATCTTGGGACAAACTCATATCATCTTTTGTATAAAGAATTCTTTTTCCGGGGACACTGAGTCTGTTTAAACACTAGTAACAGTGGCTTCCCTTTAGTCACTACCATTCACATGCTGCTCATTACTTTAAACTTACATAGATCAATGACTGTGATGTATTTTTCATGCTTTTTGTTTTTTCTAATCCCTCTTAGATACCTGAAGATCTTCACTTTGTGCTAAGAATGAGGCATACATTCGAGTCGCTTGGCTATCAATCAGGGTACTATCTTTCTCAGCTCTTCTCCTCAAACCGAAATGCGTCGTCTTCTTCCCCAATGGACACAAATCAGGGCGTACCTCAACTTCAGCCCGGACCGAACTTCAACTGGGGACAAAGAATGCTTCCGTCTCCTAACTATCAAAGACCCCCGCTTGGCTTCGCACCCACAAAAGACGAGGCCCACATGTTCTTAATGCCTCATTCTACAGAAGGCGGGATGGAAGAAATGCCAGGTCAGCATGAACCCGACGTCAAATGGCCTAACGGGCTCTCCTTCTTCAATGCACTCACTGGAAGGGCAGAGGTGTTCAACCCCGAAAGCTTAGGGAGCAAACCCGATGAAACGCACCCGAATCCAAACAAGTTCAAGAGGAGCTTCACTTTGCCTGCAAGAATGGTTTCGTCTTCATCTTCGACTTCGCTTGATCAACAGCATAATCAACACCCGGAGACAGGGATGTATCATGATGTGATGGAGTCCTACATGGAGTGAAGTTAGTGTTAGGGAAGAAGACGAAAAAGTCTGTACCTAGAAGATGGTTTTTCTTTAGGTCTCTTGGTTTTCAGTGGCTTGTATTTCACGTACTCGTTGCAATGCCTTTTTTTCTTCTTGTGTTTTTTTTCTCAATCTGGTGGTGTGTTTCTGTTTATTATGGGTTTTTGCTGATCCTTTTAAGGTAGCTGATTCAAACATAAAAGGTTGTAGTTCAGTAAGTGTAGGGTCATTTGTTTTAGTAAGGGACTAAAATTGGGAACGGAATGGCAGGGCTGAAAAGGGCTATAGGATTTACTCGTGTCCCCTTGTGTAGTGCAGACATGCTTTGTTGGAATGCCACTCTAGGTTTCTGAATACATGGACCCTCAGAACATATTTTTGTACTCTCAATAGGTACTTGTATGTAGTGGAAGTCCTCTACATGACCTTGAAAAGTGGTGTCAACTTGGGGGAGTTGCTTTCCTTTTGTGTTGGGTTTGTGTCAGCTATTAAAGATTCAAGTTTTTTGAAAAAGACATTATACTTGTAATGTCCGGAAAAAGACATTATGCTCGAAATGTCATTAAGAGAACATTATAAGTACTTATGGGGTCGTAGCATTGTAGGATAGATATCGTTATTGTTACACGAGTTTAACAAGGGATGAGATCTTGAACGATTATCACTGTCTACTCCAACATGAATTCCTCTGAAAAGTTGAATAGCCGTTCATTCTTATGCACTACAACTCCAATATGGCTAAACATTGGGTGTACGTAGGAGGAGCACTAGTCATTGTGGTGGTGAGTTTTGCCATGCTCGTCGTCATCGGTGTCGGTGTTGGTGTCACCCAAAAGATCGTGTTTGATCTTCTGAGAGGTCTCTTTGACATACCCCCACGATTCCTTCTTCCCCTCGGCCGTCGACTCCCCTTTCTCGAACACCATTTCGGCCGCCTTCCTAGTCCCCTTCTTTGCCTTCTCGGCCACGAACCCGGCCATGTTGGTCGGCCTGCCACCGCCGTCGTCACCATCTGACTCCCTTTCGCCACCATTGTCACCATGGCTCTTGGCGTCCTGATGGGAATTGAGCCGGTTAATTTTGCATCAAATCGGAAATGACAATTGGAGTGAGTGCAAATGAACCTGAGTAAAACGGGACGAAATCGGGCGTTGGAGAGCTGCTGTTAAACACAAAGCTCCTCTGCCTCCTCCTCCTCTGTTGGCCGCTGCTGCTGTCCTCAATGCCATTGTCGAGTTGATTTCTCTCATCTTCCTCTTTGGTGGTTCTTAAGTTATATAAATCTATAGAGATAGATGGGTTCATCTGTAACCAAGACTAGCTGACACGTCTCATAGAACTTGACACGTTTCTACGTTTTGAAGTTGGCTGAATGGCTGATGCACAGCAACACGTATCCTGAATGCTTACATGACATGACATTGCTCAAACGCATTGCCATATCTACTATAGCGGTTATTCAATACAACAGTGTTGAGAGCTCAATTAACCTTTTATTCACTCGCATTGAAGAGAGGTAGGTAACACTTCAACAGAGCAGCACCCTTTGAATTGGTAATTTGCAACCATTACAACAAAATTTTATGGAAACTCAAAAAGCAACCAAAGATCAAATAAATTGCCCAACTTTGGACCAATAATAGTTTCGTAAAGAACAGAAAGCAAAAAACCTAGCGAATCCAATCAGATTCCGTCCATTTCTTCCCTCTAGCTCCTCTTCTTGCTCTTCGTCGGCGGCTCATCTTCGACATCGTCATCGTCATCATCCACATCCGAGAGATCTACGTCGTCAAAATCTTCCGAATCGAACTCATCGTCGTCGTCGTCGAAGTCCTCATCGGAGTCGCTGTTCTTGGCGAGCACTTTACCTGGCTCGCTCGACGGCAAAGCCGGCCAATCGACTCTTCCGAACAGAGCCATCTCAATCGACCGGCCAGAGAATCCGACATTGGTTGCAGAAACCGGTTCCTGTGCAATTGGATTGATCGGCAGAGGTCGGCCTGCCACCGACCTACCGCCGGCGACGGCTAAGAGAGCGGGGGCGGAGGCTGCACCATGGCGGCAGAGAAGGTGTTGGATTGAACGCGAGACTATTGTGGCGGAAGACGAAGCCATTGCCGTTTCAAGGAATCAGTTTGTATGAAGAATTCAACAAGGTTGGGAAATTGGGGGCGCAGGTTTTTCCCTATATATAATACCAACGGTCTAGGGTTTAGGGTTCTTCGAGAAATCTTTTTCGTTACGAAATACACTAGTAATAACTTGAAATAACAGAATAGGGTGTTTTTGGGCCTTGTTTTGGGCTAATGTTTTGTTTCAAATCCATGACGTTTAACTCTCTTTTGTTTCTTTTTCTTTGATGAAATATACTTTCGTTACAAATTCCGAATCCAATCGGTATGTACATGGATGGATTTGGCAATACATGTATGAATTTCCCTGCTAATTCATGCAAGGGCCTATAAGCGAACAGGCAACCCGAAGTTTTGGAACGCTGTGATTTTCCCTCTCAAACTTGCAGTCACAATGACCATTCCCCAAGCTAACCTGTTGCTAATGACTCCATTGGACAAGTCCAAACTTGGTCGGGAGCTATGGCTCTTCCTAGCCAGACCAACATTCCGTTCAGGCCAAGTTGTTTTCGTAGTGGACTTGTCAAAAAATAAGCTGTCTATAGACGCCGATGAGCGTCTCTGAGTACCACCCGACTCATCAAAGGTTGATGTTCGAGGCTGGTTGTTTATCAAGGTTTCGTCTGCTGTGTTTGGCTCGTCGCATGAGCCACTGGTGCCAGGCCACGGGATTGCCGCTGATACATCTTCGCAATGGAAGTGCTCGTAGGAGCGTGTTACGGTTACATCTTTGCTTCTGCCAGGTCGGGTTTTACCTTCGTGTTTCCATACAAAAACATTGGAGTCCTCACTAGCACACACCACGTGTTTACCATTATGGGAAATTGAGGCTGAAATTTGGCTGTTGGTGTTTCTGAATCCTGCAAAACAGTAGTTATAGCCCGATGACCATCACAGTAAACGAACCACACACATTGATGGATGAAAGATAATGTCTCGTGTTTAATATAGAACTCAGAATTGTTGACCTTTAAACTTGTGGACCAGGTCGACACCATCAACAACACGAACACGTGAATCAGCAGATGTTATAAGCACTTCTGAAGAACTTCCAGGGGCGAACTGCATCAACAAGATATTGACAATACCTAAGAATCAGTACGTACTGGAACGAAGAGAGTAGATAGAACAGACTGAACAGCTCTAGTTCTTACCTGAAAACCAGTAATTTTTTTCAAGTGTGATTTCTTTTTCTTGTTTTGGAGGTTGATTCGAGATTTGGGTTGCAGCTTGTTTTCTGATGTGAAAGAACAATAGAAAACAAATGAAGCATAATTTATGTACGTGATTACTGAGTATGAAATTGAGTGAACAGAGGAACAAGCAATACTTGTAAAAGGTAAACAGTAATAAATGTACCAGTTGTGTTATATAAGCGGCAAATTCCCTTGTAAGAACCGACTAATGCCCCCTTCAAGAGCAAATAAAGTTCTGTCAGACAATCTACTATGGAGAATAAGAAAAGGAAGGAAAATAAAGGCTCATTATAAGCTAGTAGAAAAATAATAAAGGCTCATCATGAGCTATTCATATTGACATAGGATGGACCAACCTGACCATCTGGTGTGTAGCAAGCAGCAGTTACCATCTCATGCAAATCATTCCAGTCAACAACCTGACGATCAGGAATGCTCCATATGCGAACCTTTGCATCTAGAGACCCGCTGATGAAGTATCTATCATCAACAGGGTTGAATTGGATGCAAGTTACTGCACAAGTAAAATGCAACTTATAAGCATGCTATTAGTGATAGTCAAAAGGAGATCTGGTCAAATCGAAATCTTACCATAGATTGAACAGGCATCATGTATAAACTTAGCAATTAAATACTTTTAGGGTTGAGATTTGTGCTATTCGGAAAACCTGAGAAATAATTCCGCCTAGATTTTTTTTTGGTTCTAGTTAGGGTATTATCTAGACTAATCAATGCAAATAGCTGATAATACTCACCATAATCATTGTGTGAGAAAATATTCAAACAAGTCTTGCTAGACAAGTTCCAGAGCCGCACTGTTTTGTCCATTGAAGAAGAAAGCAGTAGCTGAAAAAAAAGATTGGACCATAAGCAACTTATTGAAGTCCAGGAAAAAAGAATCTTCTATAGCAGTTAAAGATTGGTCATGGCTTTCCTCATTCATATCTCAAAGCTTAGTAGCAAACTAGAGATAGCAAAAGATGAAATTGAAGGTAAAAAAAAAGCTTAAACTTGCACTACATTCACTGTCTATCAGTAAGGCTCTCGCTATTTATATAACACCTCTAGAATTGCATTTTGCACACCTAATTATGCCACAGTAAGCACGAAGACTGAATCCAGAAACTGAATTAAACAAGAGTGCAACCTGACGATTAGCAATACATGTTTTATATGTTGATAAAAACAATCAGCAATGACAGATACAGTATCAACAATCAGCAATGACAGATACAGAGAATTTTTGGCTTAGCCAGGAATTGTTGGTAGAACGGTAGAACAAACATAATTCAGAACAACTTCAAATGTCACAATGGTATGCCATAGAATCATATAAATAAATCAAGCTCAAACCTCAACTGAAATGCTACTTGTGCATTCAACTGGAATGGGTTAAGCATGCCCAAAAAGTTGGTATTCAATGCAGTTATAATGACAAACTAAACCAGCCAACCAACCTGTGATTTGGACCATGAAAGGTCAAGCACATCATCACGATGGCCATGGAAGGAGCAAACAGGTTTCTCTGATAGACCAAACACAGTCTCAGGAATCACAATATTGCCCAAGCTCATCGATTTTCGACTAATAGATATCCTCCCCCGCCTTTTTCGCTCTGATGGGCTCTCCGGATTTAGGGAAAGTGAATTTGAACCAGGAGATTCATTTGTCAAGTACTGGCTCAAGCTTAGATCCTCTTGTCCATCTGTCAATAGCTCGCCTTTCCTTTCTGACTCCACCACTTCCCAAACATGAATCACACAATCCTCACCAGCACTGGCAAGGTATTTGCCATCCAAACTGAACTTGATACTCCAGATGGAGCCATTGTGGGCTTCGATTTCCTGGTTCTTATAAAGTGCAGTCAGCTCTTTAGCTGACTTCCCAGATTGTCGAGTTCGGACCCTCTCAGCCCCATGGAAGGAAACATCCCGGGTAGCATCTGTAGCCGAAATCGACCTGCGCCCTGAAGAAGTGTCCCTCTCATCACTAATCCGTCTATCCTTACGCCCAGTCACACCACTAGCAGCATTCTTAAGACTCTTCAACCAGCTTACTTTTTTCTTAGCCTTTCCTCCATTCTCGGCATTTCCAATTGGATTTGCACCTGAGTTTTCCCTGGTTTGGTCCTCGACATTCTGCCGCCTCATCAATTCTTGAACAATAGGGGAATGGCCGACACTCATCTCAAACTCCTCCATGGTCAATTGTTTCCCAGTCCCAACCTCCCTGAGCTCCTTCCACATCCCATCTTCCCTTACTTCATTGACCATGAATTCTTTACCAGTGTCAAGGCTCCTAATAATACACATCTCAGGGTTCTCAACACTCCTATTCACAGCCTCACTACAATCCACTTTCTCCCTACAATTACCAACACCGTCCCTCAACTCATCACATCCAGAAACAACACTATGAATCTCATCAGCACAGCCATCATCCTTCCTAGAGATCGGCTTACGAGCCAATCCCCCTCCAGGCAAATTATCAGCATGAGCACTATTATTACTATTCACAATCTTATCAGGAAACGAATGAATTGAAAGAATCGCACCAGAAGGAGGAGCAGATTTACGAGAAGAGCACTCAGATTTAGACCGAACCATATTGAAATGGGAGGAATCGGGATGGATCCTGGAACTGCGAATGTTGGATGTGAGATGAACAGCGGAGACAGATCGGGCGAAATCAACGCCGTAGTCGGAAAACGAAGGCCTACGGCGGGAGAGCGTGGCATCGGAGGAGAGTCCTAGGGTTCGGAGGAGGCGATCACGGCGTTGCTGGAGGGAGGAGGAGGAGAAAGCGGCGTCGGAGATCCAATCGTCGTAGCCGCTGTCGTCGTCGGAGATCGGGAGCCTAGCCCACGGCTTGCCAGTGCGAGGATCAATGGAGTTAGGGTAGCCATGGCAGAGCGAGTACCGAGCTTGAGACGGCGAATTGAAGGCGAATTCTTCGTCCTCGGAGGCGGGGGTGGAGGAATTGGAAGAGGAGAGTATCCTATCGAGGGACTCGTAGAAGCAGTCTTGTTCTTGTTGCTCTTCTTCTTCTCCGGAGGAATCGGCGGCGGCGGGGTTGGTCATGGTGAGGGCATTTCCAGCGAGTGAAAATGCCCCGGCGGCGGAAGCATCCGGCGAGGGGATGGGGTTCCGGTGAAAGAACGACGGTTGGGGGCTTTTTGCAGATCCGGAACAAAGCCTGTGAAGTCGGTGCAAAATACAGGCAACGGCCGAGACAAAAGACGGTGGAGAAAAGGCTGAAAACGGCGTCGTATTAATTCTTGTTGTTATTTTCTTTTTCTTTTTTCTTTTACTCCCTATTCCATGTGAGTCTCTCGGTACTACTGTATTGTTATGTGACTTTGTTTAACTCTCTGTTCTTTATAAATCTTGTAATGTTGTGATGAAAGATTGTCACTCCCTATTACTCTTACATGCAAGCATAGTTTTAGATGAGTTTTCGAAGGATAGTTAAGAGAAGGAAAAGTTTTCTTATAATATATGTAATCATGTAATGTAAGTTCTTGATCAAAAAAAAAAAAATCATGTAATGTAAGTTGAATAATATATACTGATGAAGGTATTTGAAACCTCTTTTTTTTTTTTTATCAGAGGTACTTGAAACAAGTAAAAACAGCCTACATAATCTACTTTTTCAACAAACGAAAGAAAAAGGCTAAAAGGTAAATATATGATTTACTCAAAAATGATGTTATAGTAAAATTTGATTAGATTTCACTATACTTAAGATATTAATTCTATCTTAGAATACAGAATTAAACACTTCAAACAAGCTAGGCTGGTGCCGAAAGGTAAGACCTCACAGCTCACAAGTCACAAGAACACCTCGTAATCCAACATGTCTAGCAAAATAGCTTATCTATATACACACAATTATACCATACGATTAATATATATCGATCTGGTATCTATAATGCACATCTAAAGCCCTTAGCTCTAACCGGCCTATCTTAATAGGAGATTTGTTTTTAAAATCCTACATTTTCTTTTTACACAAAATTTATAACCATAGAGAGTGGAGCTAGCGAAATGGTTAAGCACTTAAACTAAGCATTATGAAGGAATTACAAAGTGATAATTCATATATACAAGCCACCACTAGAATAATAAGTAATAACCCAACACGCATGCATGTGGCTAAGCATGATTAGTTTAATCAGACAGGCCTCGTGTCTTGATTCCAGACAGGCCTCGTGCCAACTGAAGATTACTCCGTAATGTTTCTTGTACACATATATATACTTTTCAAATGCGATTTAAATTGATATATTTAGGGTGAGATTTTCAATAATATATTAGAGTGTTGTATGGCTAACTTTGATCATCATTAATTTTTTTTGGTAGAAGCTTTGATCATCATTAATTTACTGGCGTTACTTAGGACAAAAGTATTCCATGCATTTTAAGCTGTCGAATTGTGATGTACGTATATTACATTTGCATGTTTGGCTTCGGAGATTTAGGCATTCAGCACATAGAATCGTTTTAATATAAATATGAATGTAAAGGGTTTAGGGTTCAAAGCTTTGCCTGCATGTGCCTATCTCTGTTCGAATGATATAATACGTAAGTTTTTATATGAATAAAAGCTGATTAAATGATTGCTCATAATAATAAAATAGGTTATTGGAAGCTAGGAGGAAAGAGCGTAATGGGGGAAGTTGGCTCTTAAGAGATGACAGGAGCCAATTGATCTGTCTTGGGCTCTTTTTTGGCAGGTTATATTCTTCATTTCGATGACGTTCTGATCGAAACAGTTTAATTAAGGAAAGCCATACTAGGTGCAATTTCGTAACAACAAAGAAAGCCTGCTCTTTGTTTCCCCTCCTTCCTGTGGTCAGAGAGTTTTATGATTTTAATTGATTTGTACATTTGTTAAGTTGTGCGTACGGTGCTTGGGTTAAGTGAAGAGCTATAATTAGCAAGTTTAATGTCAGTATTTCGATCGCCAACAAACTAGCATACTCATTATTACACACTCACGTACAGACGTACTACAATAAATAACACTTGGCATCTTGTCACACAACTTGCACCGCATTACTCGGATGGAAACAGAACAAGCTATTGCAATTCATTTTGATGGTCTACGCTTTTATTTTTTTAAATCTTGGGTACAGTTCGATTCAGCTTAAACTGAATTAAGTAAAGAAATGGGAAGAGAAACTGAGGCTAATCTATACTACCTATAGTATAAAGCGGAAACAATCTCTTCACAAAAATTTGCGCCACGTGTCATTTCAATAATTAAATAATCAATTGGGTCCTCCTTTATACAAATTAGATAGTTAGAATCTCATATAATCTTATCCCGTAAAAATTAATTAAAATTTACCAAAAATTATGAATTATCCCAAAAATTTTAAACTATCACTTACCAAGAATTAGTTATAATTTTCCCATAAATATTACTATTTAATAAAACATGATATTTATCATAAAGTAATTTTTAAACAAATCCAACTTATTGATATTATGAGTTGATTTACTATTGGTAAAAAAACACTAATTATAATACGAAGATAAATATATATGATCCTATACTTTTAACATGATCATTGACATTATATATCTATATTAAATTGGATTTATAATTACATGACCCGTACATGATACGGGGGTTAAACTAGTTTGGTTAAACCCAAAATCAAAACTAGTGTTATTTTGGTTAGTTTGGTTTGGTTTGATTTTGGTTGGTAGAAAAAACAATTATACCAAAAAAGAATACTATAAGTCTATAAGAGAAAATTTCAACGGTTTTGTTAGTTTGTAACCGGCAAAAATCGATTGAGTTCAGTTTCCATAAAACAACACAACAATTGAGGGATCCGATGCGGCCCAAAAAGATGAAAACTCAAGCCCAGTAAAAAGATGGCCCAATAAGCACCAAAATTCTATGGACCCAAAAAAATCCACATACGCACACAAGATTCAGTGAGCTCCAACGCCAGCAAGAACAAACATTGTGATCAAGCTCATCATCATCACTACAAAGTCAAATCGTAGCTCCCATTTCTGAAACAATGTGATCATACTTAAAAATATTTGTACACTGAAATGTCAACCCATAGGACATATATTTGTTAGAAAAATACCTAGTTAGGTAGTACTATGAAATGACACGCTATCAAATATGACTACACACCATACATCTTGCCAAGTTCGTTAACATTTGTCTTAGCATAAACATCAACAAGGCTTTGATCAACAAACCCGGGCATCATCGGAACGAAGCCATCATCCCAAACCGGGCTTTGGGGACCAAAACCACAGGCCATCAGCGTCTCCATCCAATCAAACGTAGTATGATCACAATCGCAACCGATCACAGGCTCCCTCTCGGGCTCTAACAACGCTGTCATTGTACTCGATCCATCCGAACCGAAAGCCAATTGAGGGGCAATTTCGTCACATGGAATATCAAGACAAGCATGATCATGTAATTGACCCGTAGTAGTGGTGTTGTGGGTTGATGATGATTTAAGTAAGCCCTGAAAGAGGTGAGGGAAATTGAGCTTGGCGCCGCCTCCACGGAACACGAACGCGTGGCAGTCGTACTCCAAGGCGGCGGCCTCGGGGGTGGCGAAGGTGCCCAGCCAGCGCCGCCCTGATCTCCGGGGAAGGCGGATATCGGCCACCCACTTGCCCCACCGCCTCTGCCTCACTCCTCGGTACATGTTCTTGTTCTTGCCTGTCTTCTTATCTTGTGTAGTTCTTAAAGGCCTAGTGGTTTTTGAAGAGGACGAAGTTGATAGAAGCTTTTCATGCCTAGTAGGTTCCATTAGGTCTTCCTAGCTCTAATGATGTAATTAGATCGGAATTAAGTTTGATGTGGTGGATGGTAAAAAAGGGTGCATAAATTTGATATTTGTAGAGTGGAAGAAGTCGTTTTGAGAGCGGGAAACGACAAAAAACGAAGGCAAAGGCCGAATGTGAGGAATGGGTTATACTTTTGATTATATGACCTTTTGGGTTAACAATAACATATGTGTATAATACTTTAACAAAAATACTATTAATGTAGCTTGTGCCATCAGCAGGAGTTGATATTTGTTCGGTTTTGCTTGGGCCAAATGTACGTTCGTCTGATTAGTTTGGAGGGATGAGTCAGGAACCTGTAATATTATACTAGTATGAATTTCAAGCCAACAGAATCAAATTTAGGAATGTCAAAAGGAGGGATAGGACAAAGTCAACTTGATTGTAATTTTTGACAAGTACATTGCTGCATAAATGATAACGTGGCCTGAGAGACTTGAAGCAGGCCTGATGAGAATGGAAAAGTTGTTTGGGCTTTGGGCTGGGCCTGCTACTTTAGTTGGGCTTCTGCATTTTTCACAAATGGCAAAAAGCATGAACCGTGGTTTTAGATTAACTATTGACAAAAAGGATAGAAATTGATTAGTTAGGGCAAGGCAAACACCGGAATTAGTATGCATGGCTTTTGATTCATCTACTAGCCAAATGCTTTTTTTTTGATGAAATACTAGCCAAATGCTTGATACTACGCCTTCACTGCTTTTTCCTTACATACTAAAGTAAGAAAACTATGTTTGAACCCTACGGGCTACGTCACTATGGGAATCAATTATGTGTAGGGATTGCTTAAAACCAAGTGCAATTATGCACGTACCTATCAAATGATCTTATCCATTTACTAAAACAGGAGTGAACGTGAACTCATTTCGACATTGACTTATCATATAAATATCTGTATGATATAGGGAAACAAAATTTGAATACGGAGTATTCTATCCTCGAACCGGCCCAAACCGGTTGGAACCAGCAATATATTCAAACCGGTTTGAGCTGGTTTCGACCCTACAATTTTGAACATAGGCGATTTGAACATAGGGTATTCAAGCAAAATAGATCCTACTTCCACCAACATCTCTTAACTCCAACGTTTTATGAGGGTTTTCCATCCAAAACTAGCTAGAACCAAACCGAAATCAATCAATATCAATATCTATACTATATATTAAAGCCGGAGAATTTCGAGCCTCCACGTTAATTCTGGCCCCACTTGATTTTTTTTTTCCAACTCAAATAGATAATAACAACCATATATATATATATATATATATATATATATATATATATATATATATCTTTTTATTTTCTTTAATTGACTAAGTTTCAACTTTATCTTTTTTATTTCAACTCAAATAGATAATAACAACCCTATATATCTTTTTATTTTCCTTAATTATCTAAGTTTCAACTTTATTTTTAAAGTCATACTATCTATCTTTAATTTTATATTCCTTAAATAATTTTATCTTCAATTCTATTACTATATACTAAAGCGGAAGCAAATTCTGCCACCATATTGTGCCACATCACCCTTTTTTTTTTAAATCTATCTTATTAAATCTTGATCTTATCATAATCTTATACATACTTAATTAAGATATTAGTTCTATCTTAGAATTTGAGTAGTTTAATTAATAATTCTATTCAAATATATAAATCTCTATCTTATCATTATACACATTTAAATAGTACATAGATCTATCATAAACCTTTTATTTAAAAAAATATTTTTTCCGTCATAATCTATAAATCATGATCATAATATTTTACCCATTCAACTAAATTTCACATTAAATTCAAATTATTTTTCGAAATTTTATTATGGTATTTTTTAAATCATCAATGGTAGCAAATTCAACCACTATATTTAAGAGAAATATTCATTCTAATAAAATAATATATTAAATACATTTTTACTATCATATCATCTTAAAATATCAATAAAAAAGTAGATCTTATAATTACCATATATATCCCTAATATTGCATATTGATTACGCTTTAACAAAAAAGACAAATTTCTTAATTAAGATAATAATTTATTAACATTTGATTATATATTTATATATTTATTATTTGGTTATTTTTTCAAAAAACAATAACATATATACTAGATAATTTGGCTTTCTATTTAATTTATTAAATATTATCTATATCTTTAATATTATAATATATTAATCCAAGTTTTATTTAAACTTATTGATTTTATTATATAATTTAATTTATGTAATTTAATTTAAATGCCAAAAGATTTGTATCAGTTGTTAATAAAATGTGATAATGCATCTTATCTTATTTCATTCTTCCTAAATTATTTAAATATATGTTTATGTATGTATAAAAAAGTAAATATATAAATAAAATTTATTTATATATATATATGATGATATACTAGAATCATGTCATTTTATAATTCAAAAAAGAAGCATCATTTTAAAACAAAGGATACTTATGATAATATTTGTAATTGTGATGGTAAATTTATACACGAATCAATAAATAAATAAATAACACTCCCGTACAAGGTACGGGTCATCTGCTAGTATATTATAAAAGCCGACCGTTTTCGAGCCACCACGTTGATTCTGGCCCCACTTGATCTTTTTTTTCCAACTCAAATAGATAATAACAACTAGATATCTTTTATTTTTCTTAATTATCTAATCCTCAAATTTATCTTCAAAGTCATACTATCTATCTTTAATTTTATCTTCTCCTAAAAAAACCATCCTATAATTATGGATCACATTAAAAATATGGTTCAATCATACTAACGTCAATTATATTTAGTGTGATCAAAGGATACGAATTTTTTATTCTTGAGTTTTTGGAATTTTCATTTTGGACCATAGATCGATATCAACGTTTTTGTTATAAAATTCTAATGTTTTGTTAAGAAGGTTAATAATATTTTTTTTTATCTTTTTTCTTACTCATCTAATATCTATCTTTGAAAGCATACTATTTATCTTAAATTTTTTCTTAATTATCTAATCTTTAATTTTATCATTTTTCTTACTCATCTAATATCTATCTTTGAAACAATATTATCTATCTTTAAAATTTCCTTCTATAAAAGATATATATTAATTAACTTATCTTTTTAATTACCATCTTAATCTATTATGTAAGATATAATATAAGAATTCGAATTTTAAAATAATTTTAAAATGGAAGCCCCTTTTTCTAACTATTTTTTTTAAATCTTTGATACTAAATCAGTTTATATATATTAATTTTACTTAAATTATATATTATCATGTTCCAAATAAAATAACTTTTATCTCTCATAATTTAACAATTAATATTTTTCCATGTTATTTTGACTAATCTAATCACATTCCTTATTATCAATTTATGTAAAAGATATTTTTTGAATTTTGATAATATATTCTATCCTTTTTGATATAAGAGTTATCTTTCTAATCTCTTTATATAAGAAATAATTTAAAAATTTTGATTATGTAAAATAATTTAAAATAGAAGAACTTTTTATAATAAAATTATTATTATTATTATCCTTAATATTAAATCAATTTATATTTACGATCTTTTACTTAGCTTAGATATCATCATTTTAATCATAACTTAGCTTTTATCTTGCAAAATAAAATAACTATTGATTTATATATTTAATATATTTTAATATATAAAGTTATTAGAATCATGTTGGACTAATTTTATATTTCTAAAATTTGATATTATATTTTAATATTTTAATTAAATAGAAATTTATAGTAGTTATATCTCATACTAATGAATTATAGTATTAAAAGAAAAAAATAGATCAAACCAAAATAATCAATTAAGACATTTCATTTTATATTATATTGATTTATAATGTCTCAAAATTGTGATAATAGGGACAATGATATATATTAACCATTAGATACAAATTTTGAAGGAAGAAAAAGTAAGTAAATTTTATTTACTAAATTGTTCTATAATTACAATATATTTTATATTTTTACAATCTCATACATGCAGTACTACAAATTTGAAAAAAATAATCTTTTTCGTCTAGAAAAAATAACATTTTCATATGCTATAGTTTTCATTATATTATATGTTTTCACATATTAATATCCTATTTACGATAAAAATAATTTTAAAATGTGAAATTTGAGTCATTGTCGTGCATGGCGCGACGGGTACAACTAGTTGGTCTTAAACCAGCCCAAAACTTATACCGAAGATTTCGTTTTTTTTATTTTTTTACATGACCCCTAATGATCTATCGATCGACTTTCATTTATCCATTGGCATCTTTCCACCTCCACCATATATAATAGTAAGTTTGCTTTCGAGTCTTTGACCTAACGTTGGTGTAAAATGCATATCTTTATGAATTATTAACACAAAAGAACTAAAAGGACCCTTAGTTCTTTTAGGCTGTTGACCCGCCTTCAGTGATTGAAGATCGAGTGAGAGCAATCCAGTTTCGGAAGGTGGCAATTAATTATTGAATTGTCCATCCGTTTCACAATAAGTGTCGTTTTAACACTTAAAATTTGTTTCATATTATGTGTCGTTTTAGGTTTTCAAAGCAATTAATTAGGGGTGAGTAATGATAGTTTTTATTGGAATGTGTATTTGTTGACTAAAGTTGTTCATTCATTGGCAAAAAAAATGTAATGAGTGGTAAGATTAAGAAAAAGTTGTAAGTTTTAAAGTGAATGATTGTTTTTCTTAATAAATGTGTAAAGAGCTAAAACGACACTTATTGTGAAACGGAGGGAGCTATTAATTAGTTTAATTTTCAGATTAGCTAGAAGGCCGTCTATCAATATTATGATGTTCCTGCATTGAGTTTGAATTTAAGAATGCGGACTCCAAGTGTTTGATTGATTGTTGATATACACTAGGTTTAAATTATTAGATGTCGATGCTCAAGATTAGTAATCCGCACGTACAGACTAATTATAGATATCGATCAGCAGCTAAACATGCACAAAAGGTACATTACCTTTAATAATTACCAGTTAAAGGCTTAAAGTCGGCAGGGAGAACAATTTTGTTTACCAAGTACTTTAAACAAAAGCGTTACGATTTGGGAATCAATATATACACTATATCTTGAATTAGCCTCTGAAAGTTGCTCATACCCAACTCAATGGAACCTACCCACATAGTCGACCATAAATATCTTTAGAGCTTCAAAAAAAATCACAAATATCTCATGGGCTTTTAACAAAACCATAAATATCTCTCTAGCTAGCGTCTAAATGCATGCATATGTACCCGTATCTATCAAGCTATATTTGAACTTTTGAACTAATTACCATACCAAATTTATAATGTCAAAAGTCACAAAAGAAAGGCGATTTCTTTATCATTTTTTATTAGCTAGTATGATCGAAGTGTGTAGTATATTTCACTAATTATCTTAATTTCTAGGCTAGTGTGTATTTGTTCAAGTTCAGTGCTCTTGCTGGTTAACTCTATACAAATTTATCTGATGCGGATTATTCAACCTTTTTTTTAAATGTTCCTTAACACATCGATCAATAAATATACGTAGTATGCATGTATGTAGATATATTATAGGCTTATACTATGAAATCATGTCGTAGTTACAAGTACTATACAGTCCATACATTACAGAGAATATAGACGCAAAACAAGTACTACTATGTCATATGCACAAAATATTCTTCTCTCAGAGTTGTGTCATAAAGCGGGAGGCAGAGAGTCGAACTAACTCTGCTAAGAATCAGTGCACGTGCTAGCTGCTGCGTCCACACAACACCCCACAGGCCGTCCACGTGTACTCGAGGTCCGTTCTGTGGAGCGAACCGTGCACCCAACCCACGCTCACTCCTCCTCTTCTTTTCGTGAACGGTTCAGTTCAGTTTGTGATAATGCAGGCGGCTCACATGAAACGTGATGAGTCGGATCTTCCGCCACGTGTCGTAACATGCACGGCCTGATGGTGATGTGGGCCCCAGTAGCCTCAGTGAAGAAAAAAGAAGCGGCTAGGACAGTCTGTCTATGTGATTGTACTTATCTCCAAATCCACGTCTGGCCGTACCAGAATTTTTGCCGGCCCTCTATATAAACGAGGCCTCCGCTTTCGCATTTCTTGAAAATCAGAAACAACTGAGCCAATCAAAATGAGCGAACGACTAGAAGCCGATCCCATTGGGAAACTGGGCTTGCCCCCGGGGTTCCGGTTTTACCCGACCGATGAAGAGCTACTTGTTCAATACCTCTGCCGGAAAGTGGCCGGCCACGAGTTCTCTATTCGGATCATCGGCGACACTGATCTCTACAAGTTCGACCCTTGGGTCTTACCCAGTAAGAATCTTATTAGTTAATTAAACTCGGTTCTCATTTTAATGTATAAATTAATTGGTATCGCGCATATGTTAATTGAGTCCTACGTACACGTACGTTGTTCTGTAATTAGGCAAAGCGGTGTTTGGAGAAAAAGAGTGGTACTTTTTCAGCCCGAGGGACAGAAAGTACCCAAACGGGTCGAGGCCCAACAGGGTGGCCGGGTGCGGGTATTGGAAGGCCACCGGTACGGACAAGGTGATCTGCAGCCACGGCCGTAAAGTCGGTATCAAGAAGGCGCTGGTGTTCTACATGGGCAAGGCTCCCCTCGGAGCCAAGACCAATTGGATCATGCACGAATACCGCCTTTTCGACTCCCCTCGAAGCAACTGCGCTTCAAAGGTTCACAATTGCTCATTCACGTTCGTTCAGGCGTATTCTATATTATATGTGTTCTAAGAATTGGTTTTGTTGCAGCTGGATGACTGGGTGCTATGCAGGATATACAAGAAAAACTCCGCCGGTGCAACGGCCAAGGACCACACCACCGGCGTGTCGTCGGCGTCGTCTTACCTTGACGAGGTTCTTGAGACGTCCCCGGAGAGAGTTGTAAGCCCGCAGGAGAATAACGATCCCAAGGTGGTTTTGGAGAATTACGGGTCGGTTAGTTTGGATTGGAGCGTGTTAGCCCGTTTGACGGCTGACCCTGAGTTCGGAGCAATTGGGCCCAACCAGGCCCAATGTCATCCCCAGGGTGATTACGCCATCACCAACGGAGGTGGCACGTGTCTGTTGGAGGATGAGGTCAAGATCGGCCTCGGGAGGAGTCAACGTGGCGACGATGTGCCGTTGGGTTTGTTCAACCCGAACCCGAGTGGTATGTGGGCCCACAGCTACACCAATTCTGTTGACCCGTTTGGAGGGGTTCGTTACCCGGTCGCGGCGTTCGGGTCCATGCAGTGAACGCGAGAAAAAAGAGGAAAGGTGTGTGAGCTAAGCTTTAAATCCCTTATGATGCACCATATCTGGCTCGGCCGAAAATCTGAGGGTTGAAGTATGACTTTGAACTATTCGATCTATAAGCTTTGCTTAAGTCGGCTTTCTTATTAAACTTGTTTGGGTTTGATTCGAGTGTGCTACTTGTAAAATTTAGATGGTCGTTGAATAGTTGGCGCACTTAGAGAGCGAAATGTTACCTATTATGGAGAAGTAATTCATTATATATTAGACTGTTGATCAATTAGAGCAAAGGGGTTGTGTTATTTCATATTGCTTCTATTCACAATTGTTGTGTCACACCACTTCTAGCTACTTCTATTCTTTCAATTTGGAAGCAGTTCATTCAAATAAGCGATACATAATATGAAATGGACATGTATATAGTTCTACACAGTCCATTGATTAATTAATTTAAAGAGACTAAATATCCTGTCGAGTATATTTGAAATCCATTGGCTATTTTTTGGACGTGGCAACTTGCATATGTAGTACGTTATAAACATTATTGTACTCAAAGGTACTTAATTTTGTCATGTTATATATTTTTGACCACTGAACATCTTCCACCCTACGTCGACATAAAAGTTGTATGTTGAGTCATTGACTGGCCAATTATTAATTAGCATAATTCGAAAAGGATGATATAATAATTAACAAGTATAATAATGCTACGTACCTAAGTACTTTTTTTTTGGTCCAAGCTACTTACCTTTTTTTTGCCTTGCATGTAACTTATCTTTCATGCATGTAAATAAGAAGAAAAAATAGCAATCGCAATCCTAATGTAATGTGAATTTCATGATCCGTTTGGCAAGAGAAAGTAGAAACCTCTGGAAATCTAAAATTTATATACAATGATACCACGGCACCTTAAAAAATATAATATATATATATATTAAGTTAGGTGGTGTCTTCATTAAAAGTTCCATTTAGTATTTGTTGTAATTTTACCTATATAATTATCATTATGAAAATTAAAATTCAAGAAACATCATTAGCTTAATGGTAGTGGTGTTGCACAATTTAACCCATAAGTTAAAGCTTCAAAACTTTATGGCAACAATGTTTTGTAATAGATAATTTTTTTTGTTCCACTATAGAAAATCTTAATTAATGTTTTAAAATGATCTAAACTTATTTTACCAATAATAAAATAAGGCTAATGTATAATAATCTTTTCCATCCATCACTATAAATATATTAAGAAGACACATTGACTATTTATATTCATTTTAGAATTTATCATTTTATTCTTATTATATAATATTGTAATAAGATATTTTGTTATTATAGGTCCCTAAAGTATGCCATACATGTATGTTAGATACTACTACTAATTTGTTATCATGATATTTGTTATATTTGGTCACCATTTAGATGACAAATTTAGACTAACAATAATGCATGTATAAAAACAAATTGGAGAAATTTCATATATATACATATGCATTCATGTAGGATGACAATTTTCATACTAAATTTGTTAATTAGTAATTGAAAACTAAAAAGATGACATATAAAATAAATTAGAATTTTTCATCGATGGCCGAAAAATAAAAATCTTTTCATAATTTATAAAATATGTTATGTCTATTATATAACAATATTGGTTGAAACGATAAAAATATAATAAAGTTCTAAAATTCCAAAATACAATATTCATGCAAAAAAATAGCACACTATTTTATTAAAACTTAATAATGTTTCAAAGTTATTTTCTATAAATTAAATAAATAATAATTAAAATATAAAAAAATAAAAAATGTTCCGTGCATAGCACGAGAAATCACACTAGTTATGTAGTAATGTATACTTTTTCGTGACATTGTTATCCATATAATTAATGAAAGAGGATCGATGTCCGGCGGCCACCATGTATTAGATAAACGTAGTAAGTAAACATAATTGAGGATAAAATGGTCTTTCTCTAGCATCCAAGTAGAGAGAGTATAATTTGGAATTTTGGATTCCTATAATTCATGCCAACTCATTAGAAAAATGTGCGAGTACTTTAACTTTGAACTAGTTATAACCCCGGGCCTTACCCGGGAAGTTTTCAAATAAAATTCAAAAATATATTAATGTAAAAATGATATAATTATTATAAATAATTTATTTGAATCTGATAAGTATTGTGAAAGCTGTAATAGTTAGAATCAGTTAATTGGTTAATTTTAGTGATACGAATCTATATAAACAAACTCGAACTTGATAGTGTGACCTAATGAATTACTCGGTTTTTGTCCATAAACTCATTTAAATAAAAAAATGTAATAAATATTATTTTACATATGACTTGAATTGATATCATATTTCTAACTATAAATTGCATATATATAATTATTTAAATATAAATATATATTTTATTATATAAATAAACAAATCAATAATATAACTCTCATTCTTCGTCAAACTGGTCTAAAATGTCGGTGTCAAAAGAAAGTATAGTCTTTTTTTTTACCAATTGGTCAACCTAAACTTGCAAGAAAACCATAATCACTTGAAATCGACTAACCTATTCAAATGACGACGTGAACTATACTCAATCCCGAACCCAACTGAACCAAACTTAATACTATAACTTAATGTGATATTTGTAGCTTTGAAGTCGCATATAAAAAATTTATTTAAATATAAATATACATTTATTGTTAAAATAAATAGTTAAAGTAACTTCATTCGTTGTCAAGTTGGTCCAAATTATGTTATTGTCAAACAGAAGTATAAAACAGTCGATCATACTCACCGATTGGTCAACCTAAACCTGTAAAAAAAAAACCATAATTTCTTGGCCCAACTAACCTATAAAATGAACGATGTGAACCTGATACCGAACGAAACTAACTAAACCGAACCCAACTAAACCAAATTTGCAATGGCCCTCCCTAACTGACATATAAATTTCAACATCTTAAACTTTACTCAATCTGAATTCAAATGAACAACCTACTGAACCAACCTTATTAATGGTTATACTCTTCCTATATAACATCTCAACCATGTACTCAATCCGAACTCAAAATGATCAACCCATCAAACTGATCTCATCAATAAGTTCATTCTTCAGATATAACATTTTAAACTTGTACTCAATCCGAATTTAAAATCACCAACCCGTTGAATCCACCATGCCAATAACTTTATTCTCTATATGTAATAACTCAAACGTGTACTCAATTCGAACTTAAAATAACCAACGCACACAACCGACCCAAAAATAGGTTTATCCTCCATATATAACAGACCAAACCTATACTCAATTCGAACTCAAATGACCAACCTATAGAATCAACCCTATTAGTTGGTTTATTCTCCACAAATAACGGTTCAAACTTGTATTGATCAATTCAAACTTAAAATGACTAACCTATCGAATCAACCCTATCATTAGACTTATCCATATATAATATTCCAACCCTATACAGGTTCAGATTAGTTAGCGATTAAAAATGTCGATTTTATGATGATTAAAATAATAATAAATTTTTACTAATAAACTAATTTTTGAAACCTAAACATGATGAAGTGAACGATCTCTATCACCAAAGATGAATAGCTAAAAATAATGCCAATGAAAAATAATTATATAGTTTTCAATTGTGTCTTATCTAAACACATAGAGATATGAATCTATTTTTATGGTATTTGATATACGGATAAAATAGACAAATTATATAATACTATTTATATGAACTTTTCTAGTTCACTAACATTCCCACTTGTAAGAAATTGAAAGATTTTGATAAAATTGTTTCATTTTGCTCGAATAGGCAATAATGAGATCAAGATGATATTATATAAACAACTCAAGATAGAAGCATATATACATTAAAATTCAAATATATATATATATATATATATATCGGTTTTTCTATTGTGTGCCCTAAGGACACATTATAAGCATACCAAAAACAGAAACTAAAACCCTAAAAAAGGAAGAGTGAACCCGTCACAGAGTAGATTAAAAAGTAAACAAATTTAAAATTTATAAAATCTTTCCATTATTAGCCTCATATAATATGCCCTTAGGACACATAGTAGAAAAATCATATATATATATATATATATTCTATTTATTTTCTATTTAGAATGAAAACAACCAAGAAGTGGGTATTTGACATCAGACAAGCGGTGCACAATTTTGACGAGAAGGAGAATAATATGGGCTGTCAAAAAACCCAAGTGCCCAGGTCAAACCCAAGTGGCCCAAAATTCCAATATCCTAGAAACGCCCAATTATGCGTAGTTTTGAGAACAAGTCCACGCGTTCTTGTTTTGAATTCTCACCAAAACTTTTCAAACACCTCTATATACAATACACTAGCAATCGGCTTTCATTCAAGTAACGAAAAACAAGAGCTTCACACCAAATTTTCAGCTGCGATATTGTTCAGCATATATAACATGCAAGACCGTTCAGGGGTCTCGTCGAGGCCACCCGCCGGAGGAGCTATGAAGATCCCGAAGCCCCGTTCGACCCGGAGCTTGCTATCCACGCCATCGTCCAAAGGTCTTGGTTTGGTAGTGATGTGGAGCCGGGATGGGCACATGTCGTCGTCTGCAGCTGAGCGGGTGAGGAGGCCGCCGACGAGCAAGGAAGTGCTGTGGAGAGCGCTGTCGCCGCCCAGGAGAAGGCTGAGCTGGCGCTGGAAGAATTTCCAGCCCAGGCCTAGCCCTCTTTCTACCATGTCCACTAACTCACACCTACAAACTATTCTTAGCTCGTAACAAGTTGTTGGTGAAACTCAAAACTCTCTTGTATATGTTGATGTTAATATCTTTTGTTGATGGGCTATGTTATTGAGTCAGTTCTGAATTGGTTGAAACTGGTTTGGTTTATATAATAATGTACCTAGTCAGATCTTGTAGTTCAAGAAACCAAAAAAAGGTCCCACCGAGACTTGAACTCGGGTTACTGGATTCAGAGTCCAATGTCCTGACCACTAGACCATGGGACCAATTTGTTGAGTGAGCCCATATATAAGACCACGATTGCACTCACAACAGTGCAACAAGTAGCCGAAGTAACGATTGCACTTGGTATGGAAGCCGATGATGTCAAGGCGGCCGATTGGGCGGAACTTCCGTCGGAATTAATCAAAATGATCTCCGGCAGCCTCCAAAACCCTATCGATAGAGCCCGAATCCGCTTGGTGTGCAAATGGTGGAGAATCTCCACACCTCATCCGCCCAATCAAATTCCCCCCTTTTTCCCTCTCAGCCTTCCCTTGAAATGCGATTGCCACCGCCACCGCTTTTTACCTCCGCCGATCCCAATCCGATCCTTCTGAACCTTGGATCGTTTCCGTACAGGAATCCTTCGACGGAGAGCTCGATCTCAGGGATGCACTCACGTACGAAGAGTTTTCGCCGACGGGGGTTGAGTTGGAGAAATGGACTCAAATTGCGAAATCGTCTACTTATTTCGAGTTTTGCGAGGACTGTGACGGAATCGTAGCAATAAACAAGGTAGAGTTCGTCTCCGATTTCTCTTCTACATCTGGATGTTGTCAATTGGTTGGGTTATGTGGATCAGGCGACACCCTTCCCTATCAATTGTTCGGTTTTAGGCTAGGGTTAAGCGGTGGTGACACTAGAATTGCAGGCCAGTTAATTGAGAGCAGCTCTGGAATCAAGGACTTTGTGTACTTCAAAAATCGGATCTTTGCTGTTTGTGTACAAGGCCATATCTATGTTTTTGAGCACGCTAGTATGAAGTTGCGTAAGCTAGATTATGGTGAACTCTGCGTTTGGCTTGATGCCTCGGTCTACGCTTTGAAACGTTTTGTGATGTCCTGTGGAGATTTATATGTGGTTCTGAGAGACAATGGCTAGTCGTAGTGGATGACTTGAATGTAATGCTCAATGCTCGCAACAAGTGGGAGAAAGTTGATGATTTGGGAGATAGCGTGTTCTTCATCACCGATTATGGTTCCTTTTCGGTGTCGGCCCAAGATCTTCCTCATCCATTCAAGCCAAACTGTGTTGTCTTTGCTCAGGACCCCTGTAACCCCTGTAAGTGTCTCTGCATAAGCTTTTATAGAGACCGGGAAATTCAAGTGTTCAAGCTAGATGGGGAGGGAGGGTACCAGTATTATCAGGAGTCACAACTCAGGCCAATGTCGTCGTCGGTGTTCACAAGTAGAAAGGCTTAATTCAAAATCCTCAGTTCAGTCCATGCACCAAAATCGTCAGCTTACAGCCTCACCCATTTCAAAGCTTTCGCCTATGATCCATACGGGTAATGTAAAACTACTGTTGTTGGGTTGAGACCTGTGAGCTTGCATTAATGCTTACTAGCTCACTTATGCTTTCATTAATTCTATTTTGCGAAATAGCTCTAAAGAGAACACTTTCATTAACGATGCCATCTAGTCGTATGCCTGTCACAAAAATCTTCATCTATATCGTCCCTTATGTGCATACAAAGCCAAATGCAACTATATATGGGAGTTACTGGTTACTCGTGTATTTAGAAGAAGTGTACGTTTTGGTTTAACAGTCTAGGAAGAATGCTTTCTTGAGGTGCCATGAACACAACTACAGAAACAGAAGAGTGTTTGACAAATTGCTTATAGTCTTGAGTGGGCTGGAGATCGAGATAGATTATTTTTGCAACTGAACAAAGCTGTCAGTTGAACAAAGCTAAACAAGTTATTTTGTTCAAATATACACCTAGGGTACTTGTATATATTTGCTATATATAACCTATGCTGGACATGATCAAATATATTTGCTATGCCAGCCTTTGAAGTTGCAAAAATGGCCGTTCTCTGATATAGTTAGCACAAACTAAGATCCGTTTTCTTTCCGTTTCCGTTTTCATAATTTACCACCACGAGTCCTAGCCTCCTACTATGAAGTGTGATCGTGAAAAATCTTATGATACTGAGACGAACCGAAACAAAGGATAACGGTTGTGTGTCCAGTTAACGTCACCCGTGGACGTAAAGAGCCATCTATGTCATGTATAACTTGTACCTATCTGCCGATCGCCGTCCATTTTACTATGAATTGACAGACGTTGACAGGAGCAAACATACAAGCACAGGAAATTGCAAGGAAACTTCAAGCCCGTGCATCATATCACCCTCCGTGATTTGGACACACCCATATATACAATGATAGAATGCTACAGTTTGTATTTTCCCCCATTGTAATTACATATGCTCAATCTCAACAATTTTCTTACATTCCATAACAAATAAATGTGTCGTATTTTATTCCGATCTTTTGTGGTGAAATCTGAACTTTCCACAAATTGTTGCATCTCTTGTACAATTAATTCGCAAGAACACACTCTGGCTTTGTATAAATCTATATATAAAACAAATGACATAATTGAAGTGCAATAATATCATATAAGAACCATGGATATAAGTTGTTTTGTTGTAATATTAGTACACAAAATTTCAATAAACTCCCTCATAATTATACTTGTAGAAGAAAACTTTTCAAATAGAGATCGATTAGAGCGCGAATCATGAATGCAAGGCGTCTTCGATGTAAGAGTTGTAGACTCTACTTTGGGTAACTCGCTAAAAAAGAGTATCCGAGGTTTGAATTATACACTCTACTTCGGCTAGCTCACTAAAACTCGTACTAATAATTGAACCCATTTTCAAAATAAACAATAAAGACTCCTTAACAATGATTGAATATTGTGGGGCCAGTGGTATCAGGACTGTTTCACTTTGTCCGCACTTTCAACTAAAATCGTTACGTGTTGGTATGGCCGTATGGGTTCGTCGTGACTCGTGACCATGCCTACTTCTGTCGTTAGATATTAGGTAACAGAATCATTTTATCTAGTGCATTGTCGTGTATAAGAGGAAAATTCTAAATCCTCATCCTTCTGGTGCATATACTCTACGTCGCCAGCCCTCCTCGAAGAATTGTTTGTATCAACCAACTTGAGGAAATGTCAAGCAATCTCGAATTCGACACCGATGACCATACGATTAGCAACGAGGATAAGAACGAGGGTGGCTGTAGAAGTTATGGCGGGAGGAGGCATTGGTCGTGGACCGTGGTGGACCGAAGGTGGTCCGATGAGTGGGACCGGGTTTACATGCTGGGGAGCGCGGTGGGGCTGTTGGTGGACCCCCTCTTCTTCTACGCCCTCTCCATAAGCGGCGCCTACATGTGCGTCTACGTCGACGGCTGGCTCGCCCTCACCGTGACCGTGCTAAGGTGCGCCACCGACGCTTTCCACATCGCCAACATGTGGCTCCAGCTGAGCCCGCGCAGGGGAGCCGCTCACGGCCGGCCGAGGAAGTACTCGTGGTGGTCCTGGAAGAGCCTCTTGTTTGACCTCTTTGTCGTGCTCCCGTTGCCACAGGTTCTACACTAGTACACCACGATTTTAGTCATGGGATTTGAAATCTGTTGCTTGCTTAGCTTGTTCTGCTTTCAACCTGAAAGTATATTTAGTTTCTGCTACAGGTATTTTTATCTGTCTTGAAAAACGTAAAAAGTAAATTCTAACGCGATGCAGATTGTACTATGGGTGGTGACTCCTATACTGCTAAAGAAAGGGTCAACCACCAGTTTACTCAACACCTTCCTCGTCGTCTTCGTCTTCCAGTATCTCCCCAAGATTTACCATTCAGTTTGCATCCTACGCCGTGTGCAGAGCCATTCTACCGTCATCTTCAACACCATTTGGTGGGGCTTTGCGCTCAACATGATGGCCTACTTCGTCGCCTCTCATGTAACTAACTACGTACCGACGTACCTTTATAATTGTACGTTCACTTCTAACATGTACATCATTTAGTAGAGTCTCATTTGGCTATGTACATTATTGATACAGGCTGCAGGGGCATGCTGGTTCTTGCTAGGGTTTCAGAGAGCCACAAAGTGCCTTACAGAGCAATGCCACCAAATGCAGGGCTGCACCCAAAAGCTATTAGCCTCTAAAGAGCCCTTTTACTATGGAGCTTCCATGGGCCAAGACATTTCAGGGCTAGCTTGGGTAGCCAACACACGTGCAAGGTCCACTTGCCTTGACCACTACAACTTGTATGACTATGGAGCCTATGGCTGGGTTGTTTACCTTGTCTCCAACCAGAACCGCTTTGAGAAGATCCTCATGCCCTTCTTCTGGGGGCTCATGACTCTCAGGTATCAAATCTAGTTTGTAACCAAAGATATATGGATTGTGAATCCCAGTTACTCTTTTTGAATCAATAATATGATAGCCTTTTGTTTCTTGTTTGGATCATCAGCACATTCGGCAACCTGGCTGCGACAGCCGAGTGGGTTGAGCTGGTTTTCGTGATCGTCGTCTTAACCAGTGGGCTTCTTCTAGTCACCATGCTGATTGGAAACATCAAGGTAAAAACTGCAGCTTCATTTCAGTACTCATAATTCACTGAATTCTTGGTTGTAGCATACTAAACCGGGGAAACATAAAATCAAATCCTTGCTAGGTGTTTTTACACGCGACGACGACAAAGAAGCAGGGGATGCAACAGAGGATGAGGAGCATAGAGTGGTGGATGAGCAAGAGGAAGCTCCCTCCTAACTTAAAGCAAAGAGTTAGAAACTACGAGTGGCAGAAATGGGCGGCAATGCGCGGTGTCGACGAGTGTGACATGATCAAGAATCTCCCCGAGGGACTCAGAAGAGACATAAAGTATCATCTCTGCCATGACTTAGTCAGGCAGGTTCCTTTGTTTCAACATATGGATGATCTAGTCTTGGAGAACATCTGTGATCGCGCAAAATCGGTCATTTTCACCAAAGGAGAGACGGTAAGTCCCCAATTAACCGATCAAATTTGGAAGCGAATCGACGAATCTTAATGTTTCTTGCGTTGATCATGTATGCAGATCACAAGAGAAGGCGACCCAGTGAGGAGAATGGTGTTTATAGTGAGAGGTCATCTTGAAAGCAACCAAGTCCTAAGAAACGGAGTGACAAGCTACTGTATGTTAGGCCCGGGCAACTTCAGCGGAGACGAGCTTCTATCATGGTGCTTAAGGCGGCCATTCGTGGATCGACTGCCGCCTTCTTCCTTGACCCAAGTCACCCTCGAGACGACAGAGGCGTTTGAGCTAGAAGCCGAGGATGTCAAGTACATCACCCAGCATTTCCGATACACGTTTGCGAACGAGAAAGTGAGGAGGAGCGCAAGGTACTACTCACCGGGGTGGAGGACTTGGGCTGCTGTGGCTATACAGCTTGCTTGGAGGAGGTTTAGACGCAGGCTAACGCTTAGTTCTCTGTCTTTTATCAGGCCTAGAAGACCTTTGTCTAGGTCTAGTTCACTTGGGGAGGACAGGCTTAGGATTTATACTACTTTGCTGACTTCTAATAAGCCAAGTCAACATGAATTTGACTACTAGGTAGGTTGTGATGACTTTTAGCCAAAAACTCTGAACTTCTTGAGGAAAGTAAGCCAGAAATTCAAAATGGGAAAAATCTATAAATATAAAGAAGAGAAGGGCCAAAAACTAAGAGTATATGTTTCAAGTGACAACTAGTAGTACATCACAAGTCACAACACAAACAACATCTAGTATATGAAGTCCCCTTATTGAAGCAAAGGGGGACCATAAATTATGAATAAAGAGCTTGAAGCATTCTCCCACCAGGCTTATAGACATCAGACTCTAAAATCTATACACCACAAATTGGAAAGTGTTTCAAAAGAATAAATAGAACATTTTTTCTGCAAAAACAAATTTCAACAACCGCCCTTTTCAGTATCTACACAAATACACCTCCATTCAGGTTCATCTTGCCCTTTTTTCTCTTACACAACCCACCAAACGCCACTCCTCCAACACATGACCTTTTCGTGTCATCGAGGCCAAAGAAGACGGCTTCATCCATCTGGGTTTCTGAGACAATCTCTTTACACAACATTTTTAAACTCGAAAAGAAGAAACACAAGTGCACCTACTCATGACAGGTACCTTTTTAGTCACAATTCAGCCCACATACTTCGAGCACAATGCCGCCTCTAGAAGTGAACGGGTTGATTCGCACCCACAACAGCGAGAAGATAGATGCGAGCAGAATAGACCACACGATGATGATTGTGGGAAGCCCGTTTTGTCTTCCCATCAAACCCTTGAGGAACGGGTAAAGATGCATGATCACCCATAAGGCGAAGAACAACCTACCAAATAAAGGACCCCATGACTCGTAACCGTTGTTGATGGCATCGGAAACACCAACTATGACTCCAATGCAGTTTATGATGAGCAAAGTCAATGGAGCAATCAAAAGAGATGTCCACTTGAACAAGTAGAGCTCAGAGAACTCTCCATCATCAGCAGCCTTGGAAGTGACGGTGAAGTTCGTGTTGACTCCAGCCAGGACTTTAAGAAGTCCCTGAACTAGAGCAAACAGGTGAGCTGATACACCACCAATAACCCAAAACTGCTCATTCCTCCATAAATCATCTATCGCTACGTGTCCCCATTGCATTTCCAGGATACTTGTTGCAGCAATAGATATAAAGAGACCCATGAAGAGGACACTTGCGTAGATACTAATCTGTAACATCATGCACCCAACTTCAGACATCACAAAAAGCCACTCGTGTGAAGTAAAGAAATTATAGCTGAAGTAGGAATAGAGAATGATTACCTCGGGAACAATGAACTTGCCCGTTAGGAGACAGACAGCAGGAAGGGTACAATATACGAGCAAGGGAATTGAGGTTAGTGGGTACACAACCGAGTTGATGTATGAAAACCGCTCAAGTGGCTTCAGTCCTCCATTGAAGCCATACCATATAGGACAATGCTTGCTGAGTAAAATCTCAACGGATCCCAAAGCCCACCGAAGAACTTGGTGGAGACGATCAGAAAGATTGATGGGAGCAGATCCTTTAAAAGCAGGCCTTTTTGGCATGCAGTACACAGATCTCCAGCCATGGCAGTGCATCTTGAAACCGGTCAAAATATCCTCAGTAACTGACCCGTAAATCCACCCAACCTGTCATGTCACGAGAAATTGCATGTTATTTAGGTGAACATGTAAAATGAATGCTTGCAACTGATAAGAATACAGAAACAAACCTCTTTCCCCCATTCTGTTTTGTCCTCATAGCCACAGCTAATAACGTGTATGGCTTCCTTCAAGAGTGAAGCAGAGCTTGGACCCTGAGGAATTCCGCCATCTTCTAGAAGTGTAGAAGCGACAAAAACAGGAGACTGTCCAAATTTCTTCTCCATCTTTTCCACTGGCATGAGAGCTGACTTTTCAATCTCTTTCCCTGCAGCAGAAAAGAAAAGGAAATACCGTTAGTGGCAAAGACATATTTCTATTGGAGGTAACATTATTTACACCAAATAGTTACCTTCAATCCCCTCTTCAATATTTTCAAGAGCGTGAATTTGTTTAGTAGATATCTCCTTTGTCTTTTTTTGGAAAAAAGATATCCCCTTTGTCTTCTTTGTTGATTCTTTCGTCTTGGCTTTCCTCGTCTTCTTGCGCGACCCAAAGCAGCAGCAACAGATGCACCATTTTGGCCAACAGTTGCATGTCTTGCCAGGAGTTTTCTTCTTTTTGGGAGCATCATACCCATAAAGTGCGTGTCTACGAAAGACACACCCCGTACCCACATAAATGGGCCCTTGAATCCCATCTAAACCCTTCATGTTTATCTGTGTCACAAAGGGAAGAACACTTAATCACATTTTCACATCAAAGATGATAGTGTAAGTTACACCAAACTAGTGTTTTCTCTTTCACTTTGAATAATCCAGAAGAGATTATGAAGTAACAGGGGTATTTCACCGAAAGACAGGTTTTACATGTGGTTTTTAGCAGTTATGTATTTAGCAGGTGCTTGGTAAATGATAGCGGTTTTAGATTTACACCTAAGATATGCTTTTTTAAGTTAAAATAAGAAAGTTGCTGAGTAACTTACATCAAAGAACACAACGTTGCGGTTTGAGTACCTATCGTGCCTATCAATACCATCAAACCTCTGAGGAAATTGGACATAACAGATCTTTTTCCCAGATATGGGGTCCATCATGAAGCACATAGCCTCACGTAGGGCCTTGCTGTTGTTAATGTAGTGATCACAATCAACATTGAGGAGGTAAGGAGCATTCGACAGAACCGCAGACACCCGTATCTGTCAAGATAAATTATACTTAACAACCTTGATCAAATTTATTATTCCTTGATTGATATATAAAAATAAGAGAAAGTGACTAGAGCAGTACCAAAGCATTCATGGCTCCAGCCTTCTTGTGATGCTCAAATCCGGGCCTCTTTTCACGAGAAACATAAACAAGACTGGGTAACTCGTTCCCCTCTACATCACGAACACCATTTTGCCCAAGAAAGACCTGTAAAATAATAAAATGATCTATTACAATGAACCACACATAGAATGATTGCAGGTTGCAAGGAGACTAAAATGTCTTAAATTACCTGGATCATTCCCGGGTGATCCCTAACATTGTTGCCAGGCCATGGAGTCCCATCTTGCATTGTCCAACCTTCTTCCGGAACCTTCTGTGCCGTTGCAACCAGCCCATTAATCCGAACTTTAAACTCTTCATATTCTCTCTACATAATTAAGCACCATCACATTTGAGTTGAATGGAAAAGCAATTGGGCCAAAAAACTACAGACATTATCATGAAACAAGAACAAACCTTCATAGCACGACGCTCCCTGACGAATGCAGGATTCACTTTGTCTCTCAGGTAATCAACCTTCTGAGAGAAGTACCATTCAGGAGCACGGGGCTCAATGCAGTACTTTTTACAGAATGGGACCCACTTCCTTGCAAACTCAGAAGTCTCTGAAAGAGCTTCAAAAGTAAGCATTGCAGCACCATCGTCTGATACATAGCAGGAGACTTTGTCTACTGGATAATCCACAGCAAGGATGGAGAGAACCGTGTTTGCTGTGATAAGTGGCGGCTCCTTCATTGGATCCACCGTACTCACATAAACATCTACAGGGGCCAATTCAGATGGCTTCCCTTCCTTTTCATATCTGAACTAAATTTGATGCAGGTATCAACAGATGATGACTAATAACAATTTGAATCCATCAACAGAGAGAAGGAATGAATACCTTAGTGATAGTCGATCCAGGTACGTTTCTCTCAGAATAGGACACCATTTTGGAAACTGATCAAATATCCAGGAAACAGCAAACCAGATTTCGCAAATGACTGATATAAGCCATAATGCGAATGCATCCTTCACCGGATGGAGAATACGATAATGAAAGAAGAGAGCAACAATTGCAAGCCGAAGAATGATAACAATCCTGTACGGGTTTATCTTGCTCGATGGAATTGGTAGTTTTCTGGATAATGGCTGCCTTCCTTCGTCCATCCTTCAAAAGTGACACAACTAAAAGTCAATCTAATGGAGCTATACGTGGAACAAATTCACTGTGATGATCTTGTAAAATAACTTTCATTAGTTACATCAACTGAACCATATAAAATGCAATGAACAAGATCAATTAATCAACAGCAGTTAGAAAGATTCACAACAAACCAACTTACATAGGCAAATCTGGATTGTCCGGCTCGCCGCCCTCTCCTTCATGCTGAACCATTTGAAGCTTCTCATTCTGTCGCCTCTTCCAGTCCTCCATCCTATCCTTCCAGGCAACACTTCCATAACCATACACTGCTAGGTCTTTCTTAGGATCCATTGGCCTTGGTGGCACTAAAAGTTGATCTCAAACAATCAGAACAGTCTAAATAAAATGCAGTTGGCAAGCAATTGTATAACATTATAAGCCACAGAATAAATCCAGAACTTACATGACATGGAAGAATCTGGATATGGCATAGGATGAACTTTCTTTCCACGGCTCATAAATGGGGGAATGATGAGAGCATGCTTATCAGGTGACACCCCAGCATCCTTCAATCAGAAAACGGCATGATTAGTCAATTGTCGCTCGTAAGTCGTAACAATGATTAAAAAGAAAAATAGGGTCACTTTGTACCTCTTGGCCATAGGTCAAGAGTGGAATTTCAGGAGCAATCGAAGATGAATCAAATTCTGCTGGTGTTGTGAGACCAGATGCGTTTGAAGTGCCACGGACATTATACCGAGCAGATAGCATTGCCTCAGCAATGTGACGAGGATCTCTCCCATTGCTAGCATAATCAAGTTCATTCTCTATATCATCATACTCATCCTCATCTTCATCACCTTCAACTCTAGGACTACCTGGTAATGAAAAAGGCAGCAAGTTCAAACTTTCATGCTGATATAAGAGCTTTTACAAAGGAAGATAAAAGAGGATTTTGCATTATAAGTGCACCTTTGATACGCTTGTATCTAGTTTTGCATTGAGGGCAGGCTTGATTTCCTTCTCTCCTTTCATATTCATAGCAAGGCCTACAAACGGGGAAAGCACATTCATTGCAAGCTACGAAGGAATCCCCATCAACTGTAATCTCGATCTCATCACCACAAATCTGGCAAATCTGACCACTCAGCTCCTTCACAGATGTCACCTGAAGAACACCCAGATGTAGACAGGTCAGTACCTCTAAGAAGAAAGATCTAATACCATTGTTGTGACATGCCAAAGCCTTGGCAATCTCTCTCTCAATTGAGGAGAAAACAGGGGTTTCAAGAGCTGAATTCAGCCTAAAGGTTGACACTTTATAACTCACAAGGCATGAATTCTCAAGCACCACACATTTCCCATCTTAGATAAGCAACCAATTGTATTGACAAATCAGGTCCCTTTAGAGGATTAGCAAAGATTACTAGCATAAGAAACTTAACCAATACAAGCTTCAAAGGTTGGCTCAGAGAAAAACATGGAAAATAGGACAAATTAGGCTGTCGGTGGACTAATTCAGCGCACACAAGCACAAGGGGAGTAGTCCCAAATCTCAATCCAGTCTAATTAAAAACTGAGGCTTGAAAGAGCAAAGCAAATTGACCTAATTCCAGATTGACATCTAGCACAACAAATCTCTACTAAAAGAAACAAAAGGGAGGGAAGTTGAAGGGCTTACTCTTCCAATCTCGTCGGCATTGATAAGAACAAACTCGTTCCGATTGTGGGAACCAGCAACCAGCCTTCCCTTGGTGTCCATCCTCCTGGGCAAATCTGGGAAATTGAAAGCGTTCCAAGTCCTAGATGAAGCTGGGAAGAAGAGAAGGCATCAGCAGCCCCACATTCAGAGGAGGAGATGGGCAGGAGGACTATAATATAATATATGAGAGGTTTTCAAGGGGGCGATTGATTACGGAAAAGAAGAGGAGGGAACGAAATGGGGATCCCTCTATCACTCTCCGGAAAGCAGAAATTGTGGACGACAGAGACAGTGGGAGGAAGGAGATGGGTTTTCAGAGAGAGTGCGTGTTGTGAGAGAGAATCTAAAGGGGCTTTTGATAATTCAACGCGTAAGCCAGATGGGCAGAGAGAGAGAGGGATGGGAGGAAGGAACCGACACAAGTTGGAGAGAGAGAGAGAGAGAGAGTTAATAAGAATACAGAGGATACAGATCTACCCAACTTCACTCCCATGGAAGTGTGTGGGACCCAGATCGCCAACGACTCTGTTCCTGGTGCTCGGTGGCCCCTACCCCCACCGCCGATCTGGTGGTGCTGGTGGCGCTAAATATATATTCCCGGGAAACAAGGGGGTAGTTTTGTCAATACACCATTGATTGGGTATTTTTTACTCTTCTTCCTTCGTCTTGTTCTTCAAGTTGGTAATTCTTCTCTTTCTTTCTGGTTTTGGGGTGATTCTGGGGAGGAAGGTGGCAGTCTGGTCAAAGGAGTGAGAAAAACTAGGGTAAATGTACATTAAGAAGTGTTTGCCCTAACTCTGTGATTTTGCCGGGTTTTCCCAAGTGTTTGAACAAAAAGATTTAAGATTTTATATACTGTACTCGGGACGAAGTGAAAACCGGCTTTGTCGGGTTTTTTTACGAGCGGTAAATTTAACCCGCGTGCGACGAGCAAAGGATATCTCGTGGGTGAATAGTGAATACCCTATCTCCAAAATACCGCGATTATTTGGAATTGACGGAAACGCCACTGGTAGTGGTGACCGGTGAGTAATTATTGAGTGTGAGAGGTCTCGGATTGTAATTTTGTGCAGGTGGGGTCAAATTTGTTATATGCATTTGTATAGCTTTAGCCTATGATAATACATGGAGCTATTGGATTATTTTTAATGAATAAATATATAGTAATTGTAGAGGGAATTAATTAATTAATGTTTAGAAGCAAAAACGTTTAAGAAAATGCCGTCTACAGTCCTTAAAATTGGGTAAGTCACACGGTATGTATTTAATTTTCATGTATAATCTATATTTTCTTGGAAAAATAACTTGAAATAATACCAACTATCGGATTTGAACCAAAAATAATACGAATTTTGAAAATCATAAAATCATAGCCAAACTATTACAATATATACCGAAAATGATATCGGTCAAATTTCCGGTGAGAATTCCGGCCAAATACATGACGTGTACATCGGAATGCTTATGTGTAAAAACTTTCATGCCCAGTCATCTTCTAGTGTACTTTAATTAACTAAGCAAAACAAAACAAAAAGATAGAAAAAAGCACATCTCTGTATTTCACCCGAAAGATAAACACTTTCAATTCTGTCAACTTAAAAAAATCAAAGAAAAAAGAAATGGCACAACATTCATGAACGAAGGCAAAAGTTGAAGAACAACATCGATTCATGTTGAAATACTCTTTATCATCAATTTTCAATTATGACACTCAAATTTTCGAAATATGTCTCGATTTTTAGACATTCTGTACTATACTTTTCTAAATCTAAAAGTTGTTTCACTGTTAAACTTCAAAAACCCCAAAATTGAGTTTTGATATTGATTATGGACATTATGGTGCCATCCAAGTCGGCTGGTAGAGAAGTCTTTTTCAACAAATCACAGTGGTCATTCAGGGTTTTGCCAGATCTGATGTGGATGAGGTTAGGGTCGAAGAGTATTAGTGAAATGTGGTTTGAATGGTGTTGAGATCTGGAAAAGAGAGAGTTTTTGAAACCAGATCTGGAAATATGATAAATCTGGTGTGTGGGCACAATGAGGTGGTCATCGGAGACGATGGCTGGTTTAGAAAAATCAATTACCACTTAGCCATAGACAACCACGTGAAGATGAGGAGGAAGATGAACAGTGGAAAGGAATATATATGGCGGTGGTGATAAACATGTGAACTTCTAGGGTTAGAGGTTGAAGGTAATCGGTAAAGTAGATACAACTTGTTTTACTTTTTTCTTTTGTTATTTTTCCTATATATTGATTCAGCAAAACCGCACTTGGTATAAAAAAATGACGTGTCATAACAAAAATTGCCATGTAATCATTCCGGTTACACGTCATGAAATTACCCGGAAATCTTATCGGAAATTTGATCCATATCATTTTCGGTATATATTGTAATAGTTTGGCTATGATTTTATGATTTTCAAAGTTCGTATTATTTTTGGTTGAAATCCGATAGTTGGTATTATTTCAAGTCATTTTTCCTATTTTCTTTATCTAACTTTCTACGTTACATCCCATTCCTATTGTATAATGTTAATTTGGTAAAACAACATGTGAGCCACTGGTAGTTGAATATGTAGGTAAAAAATGAATTACAATTAATAATAGTTTATGTTTATATTTGGATATGTTTCGTGCTTTTTTTTTAGTTTATCTGAGTATGGATTGTTTCCTTTTCTCAATCTACAACCAATCTTATCCCATCCATATTCGATTTCAAAGGAGAAAAATCATCTCTTAACCCACGACGTCCCACGTAGTGTAAGTGGCATGTTTCATTTCAATCACACGGGAAGGTCAACTAAGCTAAAATTACGCAATTATGGCTCTTTTCGGTTCGACGGGTATGTAGCGGGTAGCTGAAGAAGAAAAATAATACCGGAATCTAGTCTCTTTAGGGATACAAGGATGCTATTTTTTTGAGAATTTCACTCCCGCTCACACAACTTGTTACGCTAGTGCCGAACAAAGCATAAACCCTTTTTCACCTCCAACTCAAACAACAATTAATTTAAATATCGGCCCCAGATAACACACACAAGCTGAAATCGTTTCATATTCCTCCGCAAGTGCCTTCTTCGCCTTACCCCTTCTGCATGTATACGTTTGCCACTGCATATATTTGTAGCTAGATAAGATGTATAATCGTTGGGTTTCGACGAACTAAAAAATGTAATAAATCTTGCAATATTTTCATGTTGAAAATGAAACAACAACTAATTTGTTCTCAATAAGTGATAATGACATAAATTATAGCACCGACAGAGTATTTTTGTATAAGGTACTTTGATCGCACGAAAATGAAATGCATATATATGTCACTAAACATGTGATCTAGCTCCATTAAATGTATATAACACGAATAAAGGTTTCATTTTGTTTGACAACTATCAACCTGATCTTTCAGCACGTCACTACATGTCAAGATTATATTATACTTTTTAGATTTTAAAAAAATTACATTATAGTTAAATATTTGTTCGGTGATTTTTTTTAAAGGGAGTATATATCATATTATATCATAACATTGCCTTGTTTCACTTGTGCACCCAAAAAAATTTGAACAAAAAAAATCTTTTATTTTTTTTACACACATTCTATCTCTACTTTTCACATTTCTCTTGATTTCTCGCACTTTTCCTTTTAAAATAAAAAGTAAATCACGGTGGTAGGCTTTGGCCTTTGCGAGTTCGATACATTTTTTTTGGCTGGATTGCGAGTTCGATACATGATACATCGTGGAAAATTCTTTCAAATTTGTTGTGATTGGTGTTTCAATACTATAGTCAGTGGTAATGTTAGTGTTCTGATCTCGGTGACCGGATAGAAAAAAAAATTGGTTGAAGACGGACCCAGTGATCGGATAAATTGATTGTTATGGTTTCACTAATGAAATCAAGAGGTCAATTCTGCGTGGCTTGAAAATATTTAGATGCACGGAGAAGAGGAATACGTTAGATACTTTCAGTTTTCATTGCGGGATAGAGTGTGTTGTCCCTCTTTCGACAAAAAAAGAAGAAGAAGAAGAGTAGCAACTAGCAACTTAATACTAACATATTCTCGATATGCATATATGTAACTCGGTGGTCCAACAGTTGAATGTTACTTTGTGGTAACAGTCGTCATTAGTAGTAGTAGCGGAAATATCATTTTCGGATATCTTGTTTGGTAGTTTATATTAAAATAAAAAGCTTCCAACAGACAAATTGCTAAGACAATGCTATATTGTACGGATTGAGATTGGCTACGTTGTTGTTACTTTGACTATCCAGGCAAAGCGTAATAACACCATCTATAGTAGGTATTAGTAGTAGGGCTTATACTTCAAATTCAACGTGCCGTAAAACTTAGGGGGTAAATTTGTTGTTTGTACCACATACGAGAAATTGGCCGGGAAGAAAAAATCACCGTCAATGGATTAATTTTCACTCAATTTGAACACGTAAAGTAAAAGCGAAATAAATGGTTTTCATGGGTGAATATAATATGCGAAAAGGGTTTGGTAAAGGCAGCTAATATATATGTATTGGGAAAGACGATCAAAGCATAGTTTAGTGGATGAAATAATTAATAACGTTAACGAGAAACAATAATTGACAAATCAGGTTCGGACTCGGGAGCAGCCTCATCAAAGTCAATCATTTTAATTACTGAAAGTATTCTTATACTCCCTCCGTTTCAAAATACATGATCATTTAGACATTTTTTCTTGTTTTATAATACTTATTAATTTCACATTTTTTACCTATCTCTTTCCATTTGTACCCCTAATAATTGCTTTTATCATAATCATTACACTTTTTTATATTTTTCTACACAAATGATTAACTCTACATTTGATAGGGGTAATATAGGAATAACATTTTTTTCTTAATATATGTGCAATGTCCAAATAGTCATGTATTTTGAAACGGAGGGAGTATTAATCATCATAGGGCTTATGAAAAGGATCCACTACGTACCATCTCCGCCTTCCGGACCCTACCTAGCTAATTATTTGCTATTGGCATTAATTACAAATTGTAATTGGACTAACCAAATGAGTGTATATATGCAATTTCATTTTATCTAATTATATATATAAAAAATATATAATTATGAAATTATGTCAAATGTAATTATATGTGAAAGTAATAATAAAAATATATAGAAGCGTTTGGGAATTATTGAGCTAAGGTGAGGTTTAGAAATAATTAGCTCCATTCTACCAAAAAAGAAATAATTAGCTCCATCCGTCCATGACCTATTAATCCAAAGTATAGATCAATGCCCACTCTTAGGCTAGAGTACGTACGGAACCACGTACTTAGCAATTAGCACTTTTTTTGGTGGAAAAAGAGGCAGCACTCTTCGACTTCTCAAGAGAACGTTTTATTAAATGGAAGAAAAGGGCTAAGTAGTCATCAAGCAGGGGATATGTACGATCTCAAGATAGCCCGCTTGATGACCAAGCACCATCTCATGCAAATGAGCATCCATATACGTACGTGGCCGTGTTATGCATTGCCTCTTCATTTTATGTAGGGCCTTCTTCGATTACTCTGGCAATTGTAGGTCATTGTTCAACATCTCTATTTTATTAACGGATCGTTTTCTCCGGATCTTGTTTAGTACTTTGCGCAAATAATCAACTCTTAGCCGAATGGTCATGAGCTCTTTCCCTCTCTCTACCACTTCGACTTGGTGGCACAACACGAGCCCCCCGTTCGATCATGGGATAGACTATCCAACTCTTCCCTTTCTTGGGAACTATTAATGGGTGTCTTCAATTTCGTCAAGACCATCATCGTTCTTACAAACGACGCCCAATATAACAACATAGATGAACCATGAATGTAGTTAGTGTACATCGTGAACTGTAACACGAACTGCTAATCTCGATTAACTGAATATTGACAACCAATATTTCGGTTCTTTTTCTCGATTAACCAATGACCATTTGCATAAATTCATTTTATACATTAGAACTTTAGTATGATAAAATGAATTTGTACTTGTTGGCCTGAAGACCGGCCGTGGTTCATCATTTACTAACATCGAGAAGGAAGCAGAAGTTATACATGTCATGACCCACGTGATCAATTTAGGATGAAATCCAAATTTAGTGAGGATTTGTTGTAAGAAATTCCAATCAACTTTATCATATGCTTTTTCCATGTCAAGTTTAAGGGTCATCCATCATTTCTTTCCTTTTTTCTTACGATAAAAAGAATGGAAAATCTCATGTGCAATCAAAATGTTGTCTTGGATAAGGCGTCCTTCAAGAAAAGCACCCTGAAGCGGATGAATAAATTTCGGGAGTATGTTCCGCAATCTATTTGCAATCAGCTTCGAGATTATTTTGTAAACAGTGTTACAAAGACTGATGTGACGAAAGTGTTTGATATTGAGAGGGTTATCAACCTTTGGGATTAAAGCAATGAAGGTATGGTTAATTTCCTTGAGCATCAAGGATGAGTGGAAAAAGGATTTAACAGCTAGGGTGACCGAGTTTCCAACTATACTCCAATATTTTTGGAAAAAATTAGTTGGGAAGCCATCAGAGCCAGGCGACTTGTCAGAGTCCAGATCGAGTACAGTCTCATTGATTTCAGCTGTCGTTGGTTGTCGACAAAGACGCTCATTATCAGTGTCCGATATCAATCTCGGAATGATTTCTAGGTCTTGTTGAGATGTAGTGTTTATTTCATTGCTCAAGAAGCGGGTTTTAAGTTCCTTTGTAATCTCCGTCTTTATGAGATCATGGTCATGGAGGATCACCCCTTCCTGGGTTTGGAAAGAGTTGGTTTTCTGCCTATAGCTCTGAATTTTGGCTATGCTTTGATAGTACCTAGTGTTTTTATCTGAGAGTTGTAGATGATTAACTTTTGCTCTTTGTTTCCAATACCTATGTTGAAAGTCCAAAAGACCTTGAAACTTATTATGCTGTTGAAGCTTAAGATAAAGAGTAGGGTCTTAGGGGTGCTTTAGAATGTCATTTTGGAGCTTACCTAAATGGTCTTCTAATTTATTGAGTTGTTCATGATTATGAGAGAGCTTGGAAGGAGCCCAAGACTTCGAGTACCTTTTAAGTAGCTTGGAGTTTTCTAGAAAGACGAAACATAAATGATCTTTGCATTTTAAAGCGCCACACTTATCTAACCAAATTTTCGAAGTCAGGTCGCGAGGTCCAGGCATTCTCAAAACGGAAGGGTATATTTCGACGATATTTATCATTCTCTAGAGAGATTATAATCATGCAGTGGTCCGAGGTGATGAACGGATGATGATGCAATGTGTAATCATGCAGTGGTCTAGAGAGAATATCTATTTCCCCCATTGATTAAAAAAAAAACTAAAACTAGTATATGATTGTCTTGAGATTTTCAAAGTTAGGACCACCTAAAACAAAGAATATATAAACTTGGAAATATATTAGAGCATTATAGATTTACGATTACCCCCTAGTTACAAATCCGTGATCCTGAACCAAGCCGCTAATCGATAATATTTCGTTTCAGCTCGATTAACCTTGAAAAATGACATTTCATCCAAAAAAAACCTTGAAAAATGACCGATTATTCGGTCTCTTATGCATACCCCGTACTACTAGTGGAGTGGTTAACGTTTCTTCAACAATAAAGTACAAAAAAATAAAAGGAGTGACAGCTAAGCTCTCACTGTATCGTCGGTGGAATACGAGACAGAGACACACCCACCTGCTGGCTGCTTCTGCTAGTAATGCACTATTTTCATTTTTAAAAAAGGCTTAAAATTTTTAGTATCAAAACTTTGGAGATTTCTTGTCAAAAAGAATATTGATCGATGAAAAGCAGTTTTACTATTCCGAATGCATATACACAATTCATTAATCATGTAATAAAATTGTCGTCGTTAGATTAACAATTCAGTTTTACTATTTCATTAAATTTTTTATTTTTTATTTTTTATCAAAAAAAAAAAATGTCAATCAAACAGCAACAACACATGCCCACTATACTACTGTTGACCGACGAAAGCGCCGTACCCGTATTGCTTTCACCGACAGATTTCCGTTGCATTTGATCGTGTGGCCGATGAGACGACGTGTGTTTCACGCTCTTTCAGGGGAGGTGGGATTAGAGCCGTCCATCCACCCGGAAGGGCATTTTGGTCCATTTACGTAACATTTACTATACTAAATTAGAGAAGTTAAAGACCAATTTCCGGTACTTAACTAGAAGAAGCAAAGTTTTCATGGGAAACAAAAAGTGCTACTAGGGAAAACAACCTCAACATGATAATAATAATAATGATGATGATTTTTTTTTTTTTTTTTTTTTTTTTTTTTTTTTTTTTTTTTGAAAAGGTAAAGATTAGGAGGCCGCCCTTAAGGGGGGCGTCCTAGAGCATCCTTTCGGATGAGAACATGTAGTTCTGGTAATGTTGAGATGGTAGTGCTCGGGAGACTATGGCCCATTTTTGCAATCAGGTCGGCCACAGTATTACAGCATCTACCCACATGAGAAATTTTGACAGTTTCGAATTTTAGTAAAGAGACCATTATGTCAGATCTTAAAATTTCTATTTCCCATGGACATCGTCCAATATTTTGAACTGCTTTGATTACTGTTATGTTATCTCCTTCTATTTCAATTTTGTTTAATCCTAGTTGTATTGCTCTCCTCAATCCGTCTCGAAATGCTAAAGCTTCAGCTTTAAGAGCCGAGGCTTTTCGATACTTGGTTGTTGCTATATCAATTATCTCAGCTTGAGTTCCCCTTATTATGGATCCAGTTGTTGCCGATCCATCTGCTAGCCTTGATCCATCCACATTTACCTTGAAGAAACCATTACTTGGTTTTTGCCAAACCTTATTTCTCTTCTGTCGTTTGTGCGTTTTTGTGTTGTTATTTGTTTGGGGATTATCCTCTTCATTCCAGTGTTTTGCTTGTAACCAATTGTGAATTTGTGTTTTTATATATTGAACTAAGTCTGGGATTATATCAGTTGACTCTGGTTGAAAAGCCATTTTGTTTCGTTGATACCAAATTGCCCACCAGGTTGTTGCTAGTTCTGAAAATTCTTCAGTTGTCATTCTTTGTCGTAGTTCCTCAATAATTATTTTTGGGCTTTGTGAATTCGTGTTGATCTGCTGTAGTACTTGCATAGTTTTTGTGTTAATCTGTCTTGTAATCTCTATTGTATGACTGCAATCAATGAATAAGTGTCTTGTGTCTTCATATGTACAAGCGCACATGAGGCAACCTCCCGGTACCGAAATCTGTTTTTCCCGTAATCGGTCTTTTGTTGGTAATCCATTATTAATCATTTTCCATAAGAAATTTTTAACCTTTGGGATAACATTTAATTTCCATATCCATCTGTTATCATTTCCTTGGTACGAGTCTATTTTTGTTATGTGTGATATTGCAGATGATGTAGAAAACCATCCATTTCTGCTTGGAGCCCAATATAATCTATCATGGATCACATTATCTGGGATAGGGGTTGATAGCACATCTTCTACTATATTATTTGGTATGATTCTTCTCAGATCGTCTTCTTTCCATGTGTTATTGTTCGATATAAAATCTCCGACTTTCTGTTCTTTGTTGATTGTTATTAAGGTTGATACATGCTTCTCTAGAGGTTCATTCGTTATCCAGCGATCAGTCCAGAATCGGATAGTTTCTCCGTTGCCTACTTGCCAAATTAGACCTTCTTCAAATTTATTACGTAGTTTCATTAGATTACGCCATTGCCATGATGTGTTGGATTTGACTCTGTGTTCAAATAGGTTGTCTCCCTTTAAATATTTTTCTTTTATAATTTGGACCCAAATATTGTCTGGTTCAAACAATATTTTCCATAATAGTTTCATTTGGAGTGCTTTATTCATATGTTCAGCTTTGCGAATATCCAAACCTCCTTGAGATTTAGGTCTACAAATTTTATCCCACCCTATGAGTGGTTTATGGTGTTGGTCTTTGTTCCAAAAGAAACACCTATTGATTTTGTCAAGTTCTTGGTGGACACCTGTAGGAAGCATGAAGTTTTGCATTAGGTAGTTGGGTTTTGTTGCAAGATTCGCTCTTATGAGGATTGTTCTTCCTTCTTGTGACAAAGAGTTGGCTTTCCATTTACTCAGTTGCGTTTTCGTTTTTCCTATTGTTTCCTCAAAGGTTTCTTTGTTCACTCGTCCATTGATGATGGGACATCCTAAGTATTTTTCCAAGTTAGTCATTGTTGAGATATTGAGGGTATGTTGAATAGTTCTCTTTTGTTGATTGGATACCAATTTAGAAGTTTGGAAAGCAGATTTTTGATAGTTAACTTTTTGTCCTGATATCGCACAATATTCGTCAATTATTGTTTTGACTGTTACACAGGAATTTTGGGTTGCCTTAGCATAAATTATGATGTCATCTGCAAATGAGAGGAAAGGGATTCTTGTACCATTTCGTGAAAGCGCAAATCCTATTGTTTTGTTCGTTGTTAGACTAGTTTGTTGTAATTTCCTCGCTAGAATTTCAGCCCCTATTATGAATAGGTAAGGAGACAGAGGGTCCCCTTGGCGTAGTCCTCGCTCGGGTACTAACGGATCAGTTGGGTTGTTATTAACTAGAATTGAATAGGACACTGTAGTGACACACTCCTTTATCCAACTAATGAATTTCCTATCAAAACCGAATTTTTCCATTACCGCAAATAGAAAGTCCCAGTCAAGTCTGTCGTAGGCTTTTTCCATATCCAGTTTGATCGCTATCCATCCGTCCTTATCTTTTTTGCTCCTAAAGGAGTGAAAGATTTCATGTGCTATAAGGACATTATCCTGTATAGCTCTTTTTGCGACAAAGGCTCCTTGGAGGGGGTGTATAATCTTGTCCATAACTTTCTTTAGTCTATCTGTAATAATCTTTGCAATGATTTTGTATATTGTTGAACACAAGCTAATTGGCCTATAATGGTTAGTTGAGACTGGGTTGTCACGTTTTGCTAGAAGCGATATAAATGTGTGGTTAACTTGTTTCAACATTCTGCCTGAGTGGAAGAAACTTTTAACTGCTTTAATTACCGACGGTCCTACGATATCCCAATATTTCTTATAAAAGTCCGCTGACATGCCGTCTGGACCTGGGGATTTATCGGAACCAATGTGCATTAGTGCATTTTTTATTTCTTCGTTGGAGACCGCTTTGGTAAGGTCATTATTCTCTATGGGAGATATCTCAGTTGTTATTAACTCTAGGTATTCATGTAGTATTTGATTGTTTATTTGGTTTTTAGTATAACGTTTTTTGAAGTCTGTCCTAATTTCATTTCTTATATTGTTTTCACCAAATATTTGCGTACCCTCATTGGTTCTTATCTCCCTTATGATTTTTCTGTTTCGACGTCCACTAGCAACTTTATGGAAGTACCCAGCGTTTGTGTCAGAGAGTTTTATGTGTTTTGTTTTGGCGCGTTGTTTCCAATATGTTTTGTGGTAATTTAATATGCATTCTTTCTTCTTTATCAATCTTAATTGTTTTTGGATTACCGCTGGTTGAGGTGAATTCTGAATTTGGATTTGGATTTTTAAAAGTTCATTTTCTAGGTTCTGTAATTGTTCAAATGTGTTTCCGAGGGTACGTTTATTCCATTGTTTGGCATGGTTCTTGAAAATTTGTGTTTTTTTAACAAGTTGAAACATATAGGATCCCGTATAGTCCACTCGCCAGGCCTGTTTTACAATGTTTTTGAAATCTTTTCTCTGCATCCACATTTTTTCAAATTTAAACGGTTGTGCTTTATAAATTTGGCCATTGTTCAGTTCGATTGCTATCTTGCAATGGTCAGATGACGTGAAAGCATAATTTTTTGTTGAGATGTTTGGAAACCATTGTATTATTTGACTATCTACTAGAGTTCTGTCCAATTTTTCATATATATTGTCGATTTCTGTTTTATTTTTCCTCCAAGTGTATTTATTTCCAGTTGTGGGTATATCTAGGAGGTTGCACTCATCTTTGAACTTGGTTAATCGCTCGAATCTATTGGCGATGGGGTACACCCCGCCTTTTTTATCGCTGGGTTCTTGTATTTCGTTTAGATCTCCCATTACGATTGTCGGGATGTTTAGGTTTTGTATTTCAAGAGTTAGGGCTGCCCAGAATTCATCCTTTTTGTTTTCGTTTGGTGGTGCATAAACTAGACAAATTGCAATTACATATCGAGTTGAGAGATGTGAGTATTTTAGAATGATGTATCGAGGTGTTCGGATCATAATCTCTATTGTTTCATTTATGAGCTGGTGTTCCTTCCATAAGACACAGATCCCCCCAGCCCTTCCCACGGCAGGAGACCACACAAAGTTATCAAATCCTGAGCGTCTCCAAACTTGATCGGATGGTTCCTTTTCTGATTTTGTTTCGACAATCGCCATTATTTGTATTCTTTCTAATTTACAAAATGAGTCAATTTCTGGCCAAAACGATTTGCGACCTATCCCGCGACTGTTCCAAATGCTAATCTTCATTATAACTAATTTTTATATAGATCACGACGTGTCGGTAGCTCACATTTGTTAGTATGGGTGAATTGATATTATTTTTATAAACTTTTGATCGGTCATTAAAGGTTAAGTATTTAGTACCATGGACATACTTGTGCTCCACTTGTTTATTAGCCTGATCAGGTTTGAAGTTTTTAATGAATAACCGAGTGTCTTGTTCATCACTGGTTATCATTACTACTATTGTTCTATTGGCGCACTTGTTACCACTCTTGTTACCATGTAAACATTTCTCACTTATCGGCCTATTAACCTGTACACGATGTAAGCATTTCTTAAGAAAGATGGTCAGGCTTTTCACTAATGATATGGATAAGTTTCTATTTCTCCTCTTCATGTTGGACAAACTAGCATCACCGATCAAAAGTTTATCAGGCTTTTCACCACCTAGCCTGGAGGCTCCATATCTCATGATATCAAGCTTTGAGGTAAGTGTTGTCGTCTTGTAACCTTGTGATTGTTCTTCTTCAATGGGTGGATCCTTAAGAGGCTCAACGGCAACGTCAATGCAACCTGGACAAGAACTCATCTCAAGACTTAAAATTTGCATTGGTTTGTTCGAATAACATGTGATAGATTTGGAAACATCACAATTCCTAAGGAGCTTCCACCTGCGGTTCAATGCCTTTTTGAAAAAAGGCAACAATTCATGCATCAGAGCTACGTATATAATGGACATATTATAAATAGACCATCTCAAGGTTGGGCTCGTCATTAACTTGTTCAACATAGCTGCATATTGATCATAAAAAAGGTTTATAATCAGCCGAGAGTTCCAAGGGTGACTTGTAGTCATTCTAGTCATCTCATCCCAGGATGCCAAAAGACAATTATTGCACAAGGAACTTGCTATGGTTTTAACAACAGTGAACTGGCTTCGTATACATAATTTGTTGATAATCCTATAATAATAACCATGATCAGATTGTTTCACCTTTTTCTCGTTCTTGCAGGACTTTAAGTTGTAATCAGCATATGCAAACATAATGTCACTGATTTGGTAAACAATGTGCCGTTGCAGTTGGTATCTCCGCATACTATTCAAACAATCAAAGAAGGCTGTTTTTCTAAGGAGGTCATTGATTTTTGGCTTTACATCAGGCTTGGGTTGGGTCTCTTTTATGTTCAAATGGCAGTCAGGGAAAATCACATAATCTTTCCCTTTGTTCTTTTTGGTGCTAGAAGACCCAGCACCCTTGTTGTTCAAATACGCAACACTACTCAAGGTCTCCTCGACCATAGTGTGCACAGTTTCAGATGGGGTGTTGTTCAAAGATGGTTGTTGTTCAGAGCCAGATTTGTTCTCATCATATATGACAGTTTTGAAAGAGTAAGATGAAAAGCCGAGATGGAAAGAAATATACACATTTTCACAAGCAGTTATCGTTTTATAGGACACAAGCAAGCATATATGAATCTGATCAGTCTTAATAAGCAAATAGTCATAAGGTTTGGAAGGAAAGCACCTCTCAAAATCCACCGGAGATATCCAGGGAAGCCGCGACGAACCTAAGCGCTCCTCCCTTAATCTGTAGTCGTCGATGTGGCAGACGACGCAACCATACCTCTCGCCCTCAAGGCTCCCGTGCTGGCTGGGCAGCTTACTTGCTTGCAGGACGTCTTCCGTGTCTAGGGTTAGGGTGGAGACAGGCCAATCTTGAACATCCCTTCTACGAGGATGATTTTTGGATCCTCCTCTTCGATTTGTCTTGCCTCTCTCTCCATAGCTCCCTTGATTCGAATGATAACCCCTTAAATTAGGGATTTGGGCAATTTTTCGATTTGAGACAAAAAGTCCCAAATTTGGGACCGGAGATTTCCGGTAGCGCTCGTAACGCTCAGAGTGGGGTTTTCGAACGGAGATTTGGTGAAGAAGGGGATTTCGAAGGGGCCTTTGGAGGAGGATTAGCACAGGCCATCGATTTGGGTGTGTGGAGTTACAAATCTGTAGAATGGGGTTTGTGGGGAGGAACGGCAAAAGGAGAAGGAGCGAAGGGGTCATTGTTCTCTGACTAAACTAGATAGATTTATAATAATGATGATGATGATAGGACACGTAGTGGCCGGTGAATTGCAAAAGAAGTGATGAGAGCAAATCACTCATGACCATGAGTAGTAGTTTTAAAACTCATGACTTGGGTAGGAATCACAAGTAAAGAGGAAAATCCAAGATTCCCAGCAAACACACAAATGGCATGTGTCCAACCCCATGACTTCAATCTTACGAGTTACTCATAACTTCAGTTTCGAGCTTTGATCATCGCATGCCCATCAAAAGATAAGATATCGTTTATGGAAAAACACACTAATAGTGATGAAATAAACGCATCAAAAAGGACCAATACCAAAACTACAGTCTATAGCTTTTGGTGTTGATCGAGTTGAATCGGGCCGAGCCCATTCAATTGCGTGGTTGTTGGGCCTCGTTTTCCCTCTTAGTGTAGGCCCAAAGGGTATGAGGCCCATGATCGCAGGAAAGGCCCGTTGATGAAGTTAGCAGAAGCCCATCTCCTAATAAGAGTTCGTTGGAACTGACTTCCGAGGAAACCGGGAGCGGAAGCAAGCTTTCGGTAGCAGGCGAGAGAAGGAGGCCGGAGATCTCGGGATCCAGTAGCGAGCCCACGATCTATCCGCAACGACGCCGATTGCCAGATATAAGATAGATTTTTAGTTATCGATTGAGGCAGATCGTATCTGAGATACTCGCACTTGTAAATCAAATCCGATTGACAATCAATAAAGTCTATTCGTCGAATCTTTGATCTCGTTATCTTACGATTGCCTTTCATATCTCAAAAAGCTCTCAAATCGTAACCCCAAATTAAGGTGATTGAACTAACATAGTTTTTCACCCAAAACCATTTGGCGCCCACCGTGGGGCTACGATCTGTTGAGCCTTTAAGCTTTCCGGCCATCGTCGCCACGATCTTCCAGTTACCAACATGTCAGGCTCCGATGAAATCTACCGAGAAGCGCTAGCCGACGACCGTTCGAACGGCACCGACCTCGAGATCGAGCCTGAAAATCCCTTAAATCCCGAAGACCCTCCGGCGGCCAATCGCCAAGACGAGATGGCCACCCTCTCCCAGAGGATCCTCGACTTCCAGAAAGAGATGCAGGATCAGCGCGACAACTTCCAGGCGACCGTAGGCCGCATCGCCACCGAGAACTCCCGGATGCTGGAGGAGAACTCTCGTATTGCCAACGAGAACAACCGGATGCGCGCTCAACTGCAGACTACCGTTGCGCGCGGCTCTCGCCCGCGGATGAACCGCGAAGACGAAGGGATCGCCATCAACCTCAATCTCAACGGTGGTGAAGGGTCTTCCCGGGGCCCACAGGGTGGCGATCACGGCGACAGGGTCACCCCCGCGGCTACCTTGCCGGGAGTACCGCCGATCCCAACGCCAACGAATTGGCAGCCCTCGGCCACCCAGCAGCTGCCTAATCCCGTGCAAACCGAACCTGCTCCTCGTACCCCACATCCCCAGTTCGCTTGGGACGATGACGAGGAAGAAGAGGACCTCGAAAGAAGGCGCCCGCTGAGTGTCACCGTACGCCGGGAGGTCCAGGAGCATCTGAAGGCTTTCGCCGAGCAAATCGCCCGTATTCCTGGCATGCCCAAGCCTCTGGAGAAAGAGTCTTACGACGGGTACGATGAATCTCCATTCGTACCCCGTATCGCTCAGGAACCCATCCCGAAGAAGTTCGTCGTTCCCACGATGACTCCCTATGACGGCACCGCAGACCCTGATGACCATGTTGCGATCTATAAGCAGCGGATGATGACCAGTTCAATCCCGTCCCATTCGAAGGAGCCTCTGATGGCTAAAGGGTTCGCTACGACCCTCACTGGCCCCGCCCTGAAGTGGTTCGTAAGCCTCCCGAGGGGAAGTATCACCTCCTTCGCTCACCTGGTAGACTCGTTCCGAGCTCAGTTCGCCAGCAGTCGCAAATTTGAAAAACGCTCCAGCGATCTCTATCGAATCCGGCAGGAAGCCAGCGAGCCGACCCGCGACTTTCTGGATCGGTTCAATCGGGAAAAGGTGAATATTCCCCTATGCGACGCCGAGACGGCCATAGAAGCATTCCGCCAAGGGGTCTTACCAGACGGTGACCTGTATGCCGAACTCACAAAGTTCCCGTGTTACACCTTCGAGGACGTGCAATCCAAGGCTCTGGCCCACATCCGGCTAGATGAAGATCGTCGGCTCCGTTCCAGGGTCACGGTTTGGGATCGCGTCGAGAAGAAGTCCCAGCATGACAATCGGCGAGAACGCCGGGCACAGCCTTACCACGCACCGCCGTCGGTAAACGTGGCTGCGCCGGAAACGGCAGACGCCAGTAGAGATAAGCCCGACCCGCCATCGTTGGATAAACTCCAACTGGGATTGTCCCCCGCTGAGCTGGTCAGGAACCTGGGCAAACTCGGAAAACTAATCCGCTGGCCCCGGAAGATAGAAAGCAACAAGACGGAAGCCACCGCCAAGAAGTGGTGTCACTTTCACGACGGTCCAGGCCACCTCACTAATGACTGCAACATCCTAAGAAGAGAAGTGGCTTTCCTGATTGCCCGCGGCCTGATTTCAGAAGTGGCCCCCAACGCCAGGATTCCACGAGGACTAGCAGGGGTACCCGAGCCGGGATCGGCGCAACCTCCGTCCCCTCCCCACGACCGTGTCGTCAACGTCATCTCGGGAGGGTCGGACGTCTGCGGCCTTACTTACTCAGCGGCTAAGCGCCGCGCACGGGAGGAAAACTTTGAGAGAGCGGCCGGACCTAGCCGCCCTGACGAGGCCTGGATGAACGTGCCCATAACCTTCGACGACGCCGACATGGGGGGATTGGTCGGACCACATCACGATGGACTCGTGATATCTCTCCATGTGGGCAATGTCATGATGAAGAGAGTGCTCATCGATACCGGAAGTTCCACTAATCTGATGACTCTGGACGCCTTGAAAGGCATGGGCTTATCCGAGAGCGACCTCGACAGAAACCCCGTCCCCTTGGTAGGCTTCAGTGGAGAAGTGAAGCACACACTGGGAGATATCATACTTCCCACCTACGCCAAGGGGATGAACGTCCAAGTCCGCTTCGCCGTCATGGAGTACCCGTCGTGCTATAACGTCATTATGGGGAGGCCGTGGATACACGAGATGAGGGCGGTAGCCTCCACCTACCATCAGGCTATAAAGTTCCCTACCCCTTGGGGGGTGCAAGAGATTAGGGGAGACCAGCGGCTGGCCCGAGATTGCTACAAGTCGGCTCTAAAGCCGACGACCGCCGGAAGCGGCGCATAGCAATTACAGGAGGCCCCCTCTACCCACGCCAGAACAGCTACATCCGAGGAAGAAGTGGAAGAGGTGGCCCTAGACCCGGCCAACCCTGGCCAAACCATACGGCTCGGATCCGACTTGGAGCCAGAAACACGATCAGCTATCCTAACCTTCCTGAGGCAACATACAGAATCCTTCGCCTGGTCTCACGCAAACATGGTGGGAATCGAACCGTCGGTCATAACCCACAGGTTGAACGTGGACCCCACACACACCCCGGTGCGGCAGAAAAGACGTAAGTTCGCGCTAGAAAGAAAACGGGTGGTGGACGATGAGGTGAAGAAACTGCTAGAAACAGGAAAAATCAAAGAAGTCAAGTACCCCGAGTGGTTGGCAAACGTGGTGGTGGTTCCCAAGAAGAACGGGAAGTGGAGAGTCTGCTTTGATTTTACTGACCTGAATAAGGCATGCCCGAAAGACTCCTTCCCGCTACAGCACATCGACTCCATGGTCGACGCCACGGCCGGTCACGAGCTCCTCACTTTCATGGATGCCTTCAGCGGGTACAACCAGATCAAAATGGAGGAAGGCGATCAGGAGAAGACGGACTTCATCACCACCCAGGGGACGTATTGCTAAAAGGTGATGCCATTCGGACTCCGGAACGCTGGAGCCACTTACCAGCGGCCAGTGAACCGGATGTTCCAAAACCAAATCGGGAGAACGATGGAAGTCTACATCGACGACATGCTCGTCAAAAGCAAGCATGCCACGGACCACATCGCCCACCTAGCAGAAGCTTTCGCCATCCTGGACCAGTACGACATGAAGCTCAACCCCGCGAAGTGCACATTCGGGGTAAGGTCAGAAAAGTTCCTAGGCTACATGGTCACACAAAGGTGGATCGAGGCAAGTCCTGAGCAAGTGTAAGCCATCGCCAAGTTAAGATCCCCCCGATGTGTCAAGGACGTCCAGCGGCTAACCGGCAAGATAGCGGCCCTGAACAGATTCATCTCGCGGTCGGCAGAAAGATGCCGCCTGTTTTATGAAGTTTTGAGAAAAAACAAGAGTTTCGCCTGGGAGCCAAGGCATGAAGAAGCATTCCAAGAGTTAAAAGCCTACTTTGCCAATCCCTTGCTCCTCTCGAAGCCGGAAGACGGAGAAGTCTTGAAGTTGTACCTTTCAGTGACGGAAAGCGCCGTCAGCGGCGTCCTAGTCAGAGAGGAAGAGGGTCAACAACTGCCAGTGTACTTCGTGAGCAAAACCTTGTTATCTGACGAGAGCCGCTACTCCCCGATGGAAAAACTGGTGCTGACCCTGGTAATGTGCTCGCAAAAGTTGAGACCATATTTCGAATCACATACCATCGCGGTTCAAACTAATTACCCGATGAAGACTGTGATGCATAAGCCCGAGATAACCGGCAGGATGGTCAAATGGGCGATACACTTGAGCGGCTTCGACATCGCCTACGAGCCCCGGACAGCGATAAAGTCGCAGGCGCTAGCTGATTTTGTGGCCGACTTCAGTCCCACCCAAGAAAGCCTGGCTCCGGATCAGGTCGTGGCCACTGTCGTCAGAGACGACTATCCGGAGTGGACCTTACACACCGACGGATCGTCAAACGTCAGGGGAGCGGGCATAGGGGTCGTACTGAACTCGTCCAAGGGGGATAGTATAGCTCAAGCAGTCCGGTGCGAGTTTGAAGCTACCAACAACGAAGCCGAGTACGAAGCCTTGGTGTTCGGTTTAGTGCTAGCACGTGATCTTTGTATTCAGAAGCTGAGCGTCAAATGTGACTCGTTGCTGGTGATAAACCAAATTTCTGGGGAGTATGCAGCCAAAGATAGTCGGATGGCCGCTTACCTCGGAGTAGTCCGCGCCCTGAGTCGGCAGTTTGAAGACATCACCTTCGAGCAGGTACCCAGAGAGCAAAATACCCAGGCCGACGCGCTAGCCAACTTAGCTTCCTCCATTGATCACAAGAAATTCCGAGCTATACCTCTGCTACACGTCACCCAGCCTGCCATACCCTCGATTGTACCAGAAGAAGGCCTGAAACCCGTCTTAACCCTCGTCGACCCTACCACTGACGAGGCCCGAGAGCCATCCCAGGAGGAACCCGCTTCCCCACACGACTCCGAAGAGTCTTGGATGAAACCTTACCTCTCTTGGCTTGTAGACGGAGTCCTCCCCGCAGACAAAGCGGAGGCACGAGCCCTCAAAATCAAAGCGGCCAGATTTACGGTCATAGAGGGCGTCCTGTTTCACAAATCTGCTAGCGGGATCCTCCAAAGGTGCCCAACCCAGTCCGAAACTAGCAAGATACTCAAGGATATCCACGCAGGAGAGTGTGGTAACCACACTGGTGGTAGGAGCCTGGCAAGCAAAGTGTTAGGCTACGGTTGGTATTGGCCGACATTGAAGAAAGATGCTATTGAATTCGCCAAACGATACGACGCTTGCCAGCGGCACGCGGCCACTTCGAATCAGCCACCCGAGCCTCTACACCCGACTCTCACCCCATGGCCCTTCATGAGGTGGGGCATGGATATCGTCGGCAAGCTCCCACCATCGTCCGGGCAGCGGGTGTACTTTCTAGCTCTCACCGATTACTTCTCCAAGTGGATCGAGGCGGAGGCATACAAAGAAATAAAAGACAAACAGGTCATAGCTTTCCTCAAAAAGAATATCCTGAGCAGGTATGGGGTTCCCTCTGAGATCGTATGCGACAATGGGTCACAGTTCATTAGTAAGAAAACTCGCGACTTCTGCAAGGGGTGGAACATCGACTTAGTTATGTCAACTCCCCGCTACCCTCAAGCCAATGGGCAAGTAGAATCGAGCAATAAGATCCTTGTCAACAACCTCAAGAAGCGGCTAGTGCAGATTGGGGGCCGATGGGCAGACGAGCTACCATACGTCCTGTGGGCGGACCGTACCACTCCCAAGACTTCCACGGGCCGAAGCCCCTTCTCCCTAGTTTACGGGTGTGAGGCGGTCATCCCCACAGAAATTTTGGTCCCCACAGCCAGGTACGGCTTACTCACCAACGATCAGAACGCCGTCGAGCTCGCTCGGAACCTTGACATGTCCACTGAGGCTCGAGAGCAAGCTTGGTGCCGGATGGTGCGTCACCAGCAGCAGGTCGCCAGAAGCTACAACAGAAACGTGAAGGTAAGGACTTTCCAGGAGGGGGACTGGGTCCTTCGGAAAGTCTTCCAGAACACCAGAGACCAAAGCGCTGGAAAGCTTGCCCCGTCCTGGGAGGGTCCCTACCAGGTTTCGGGCGTCGCCGGCCAGGGAGCGTACCAACTCCGCGACCCCCACGGCCGAGAAGTCCCCATAAGCTGGAATGCCACCCACCTTCGGCAGTATTACTTCTGATCCCCCCTTTTAGACTTGTGTGTGTGTTTCCTGTTTGACATTTGATACTACTCTTTGAAGTTTTGCTTGACGCTTGATCCTATTGATTGGAATTTTGCATGATGCTTGATTACATTGTTTGAAGTTACGCATAAACTTGGTGATATGGTTTGAGGTTTCGCATGACATCCGATGAATATCTTTTGGTGCCTGTATGGTTTTATCTAAAAGCTCGAATGACGCTTTCTTTGCTAAGTCCATCTCGCATGAATGATTGTTTATGTAATACAATTCACATGGTTTTGCATGGCGTGTTCATTAGTAACTATCGCCGGCAATGAAATTACGCACGCTACGTCTTATGTTTCAATCCTAAAGCATTTTGCGACGCACGATCTAATACGCCGTTGGCGGCTCGAGAACTCTCGAATCACCTGATGAAACGCTAAGTCCCTAGCAAACCAGGAGTGCGCTAAGTATCGCTAAGTTTCTAGCTACTAGCCTAAGCGAGCCGTGCTTGCGCTCGACCACTAAACTCACAACGCTACTGCAGAGCGTTTTCCCTAGACGTTACGCCTAGAAATCACCTAAACGGCAATCAAACGTAACAAACGATAGCAAGTAAAGAAAGCGACCCTCGAAGGGGCAAAAGTCACTACTAAAACCGACCCCCATGGGCCGGGCAAAACAAGTCAAATATGCCCCGAAGGGCTAGAAGTACCTCGACCTCGAAGGGTCGTCCAAACCATGCAAGTCGCCCCGAAGGGCTAAAGTTTTAAGGCCATCATCGGCCGGAGTAAGTTATAAACAGACGCCACGCAGGGCGGTAGAGAATTCATCCTAAAGAAATCAAGCAGAGGACTCACTAGCCGTCTGATCAATCGGAGTCTCGGGGGCATGAGAAGATTCGCCAATAGCAGGGACGGAAGTAATGGTCACTGGGTTGGCGGACGGAGAGGCGGTAGCGGAAGCGGTGGCAGCATCGGTAGCGGCGGGCGCAGCGGCCGTCACATTGGAACTAGGGGTAGGAAGGATCCTCAGGGGCATCGGAGAGTCATCCTCCGTGTCGGATCCTCCGTCTCCCTCGTTGAAAAACTGCGCGCCAGGGAGCCGCTGGCCGGCTGGAAAGTTGTCCTCTAGCTTCTTCATTTCCGCCTCCAGACTCCAGACACCCCTGGATTCCACCGGCAGCTTCTCCAGCACCTCCACGCGGGCCTTCATGGAGTAATAGGCTGCGATACCCCAGGCTTCGTCACCGAAAGCCTTGACCTCTGCTTCGAGCGCCGCCACGCGTGCCCTCGCCTCCTCCAGACGGCGACCTTGCTCCGCGGAGAGCTGCTCCGCCTTCGCCACTATCGCTTTGGACTCGTCCACCGCCGCGCTTAGTTGAGCCTCCCACTGAGACACGAACCCCCTCTCTTCGTTGATCTTTTCCAGCATCGCTACCATCCCCTGAGCAATCTGGGAACGGACGCAAAAAGTGAGATAAGGGCTACGATTGGCATGATCGAGATAGGTGAGTTGCGAGTTTTTACCTTAAGGGCAGACAAAGCTCCCTCGTTCACCACTTCGTCAAGGCTCCCCATCAGAAACCGCTTCCTGACTCCCGACGTGACCAAGCCCCTTAACGCCGCCCACGCCTCCTTCTGAGCTCCCTCTCCTGCTTCCAGAACGGACAACGGAACCTCCGCGGGCCGCTTCAGCGGCGTCACCCGGGGGGTTTCGGTAGTCGAGGGGAGGGATATCAGCAGTTTCTGCGCCGAGGCCCGCGTACGACGGCGAACCGCCTCCTCCGCCGAAGGGAGACGGTTAGCGCTGGGCCTCCGGAGACCCGAAACTACGATGAGGTCAGTTGAGCGATCATGGTCAAAAGGGGCGAAGAAGGGGACAAGGAAAAGGAAGAGTATGAAAAGGAGGGCACGAAATCCCCTACCAGGCGCCGGAGGGGCAGGATCGGGGGTGGGGGTTGCGACAACCTGAACGTCGTCCTCCGATTCCGATTCCGAGACGGCTTAGCGAGCGGCCAAAGCGTTCTTGTCGGGGAAATTGTTCAGAACTCGGTCTTCCAGAGGAATGTTCATGAGGGCGGCACACGCTTCGGAGATGGTAGGGGCGAAGTTCCTGTCCGCAGGGACTATTCGAAAAAGAAAAGGGAATTAATAGTTTGAAATCTTAAACCCTAGAAAAGTGACGGGAAGAAGTCGAGCGATTACTTACGGTTCACATTCCAACGATCGAAGAGGATCGGCTTGAGCTGCTCGCCCATGGCCCCCATCGACTTCCGATTGACAAAGAAGAACCTTGACGCCCAGCCCGGAGAGTCCACCTTCGGCTTCCACACCAACGGGTTTTTTGCGTTGTGGGCTTGAAGGGTAACGCGTCCCGGCCTCTGTGTGCGGATCTCGTAGGCGTGGGCAAGATCCTTCATGTTGAAGGAAACGTCCAGAGCAAAGCACATCTCGTGGATGGTGGTCAGTATCTTCCATGCCGAGGGCATGATTTGCGACGGTGAGATCCTCAGATCACCGAGGAAGAGTTGGACCAGACGCGGGAAGGGGAACTTCAGGCCGATGGTGAACGGGAACTCCAGAAAGCAGATCCAGTCTTGTTTCACCCAGTCAAGGAGCTCGACGTCGGGTTTCAGCGCTTGAGTTCCTGGGGGGAAGCCGCTCTCCGCCACCAGAGTATCCACCTCCTCCTGGGTCATGGAGCAAACATATTGGTCCTTGGCGGTGAGAGATTTGGAGGAGATGAAGCCGTTTGGGCTCGCCATCGGAGAAGAAAGGAAGTTTTCCGAGAGAAAGAGGGAGAATCGTTGGAGATAAGAACAAATCTTGAGGAGATTTGAGAGAGAGAAAGTGAAATGATAGCAATGAAGGGAAGGGGCTGCAATTAAGGGGTTTGATAACGCCGGTTTCCGAGGCAGTTTCCGCAGGAAACCGTCCCATCGCCACGCGTCGGCCATCTAATGGTGAGAAGGCTATCGGCCGCGCTTAAAGGAAATTTCGAATTTGCCGCCGGCCGAATACCCTTCTCAGGGGTATTGTTGGGCCTCGTTTTCCCTCTTAGTGTAGGCCCAAAGGGTATGAGGCCCATGATCGCAGGAAAGGCCCGTTGATGAAGTTAGCAGAAGCCCATCTCCTAATAAGAGTTCGTTGGAACTGACTTCCGAGGAAACCGGGAGCGGAAGCAAGCTTTCGGTAGCAGGCGAGAGAAGGAGGCCGGAGATCTCGGGATCCAGTAGCGAGCCCACGATCTATCCGCAACGACGCCGATTGCCAGATATAAGATAGATTTTTAGTTATCGATTGAGGCAGATCGTATCTGAGATACTCGCACTTGTAAATCAAATCCGATTGACAATCAATAAAGTCTATTCGTCGAATCTTTGATCTCGTTATCTTACGATTGCCTTTCATATCTCAAAAAGCTCTCAAATCGTAACCCCAAATTAAGGTGATTGAACTAACATAGTTTTTCACCCAAAACAGTGTCCATCAGCCCAATAATCGCTTCAGCTTGGCCCATTAAAAAAACAGGACGAGCGTCAGGTAGAACGTCGTATTTGTTTGTACTCTTTTCTAGCCAATTCCTTTGTTTTTGTGGTTAAATAATAAATACCAATTCATTACGTGGTGCATGTGGCACTCAAAGTTACGAAAAGCATATCTGTAAGACTATATAGCAATACGTTATGTCAATTTGGTGTTTACGTGAGTGAGAGGTGTGCAATATGTGTATTTGCCAAAGTAACAGGAAAAGTCCCATCTTCATGCCAAAAGAATGGACCAAGATGATTAAGGTGGCAAGGAAAGTGGCACACGAAGATAATTAACTTCTTGTATATTATACTCCATCCGTTTCAAAATGCATGACCATTTGGACATTGCACATATATTAAGGAAAAAGTGTTATTCTTATATTACCCCTATCAAATGTAGAGTTAATTATTTGTTTAGAAAAATATGAAAAAGTGTAATAATTATATTAAAGATAATTATTAGGGGTATAGATGGAAAGAGATGAAAAAAATGTGAAATAGTCAAGTATTATGAAACATGAAAAAGTTAGTATATGGTCATATATTTTGAAACGAAAGAAGTATATGCTCGAGATCAATAATATGTCTATGTGCATTTTTTTACTGCTCAGGAGCTCAGCTGTAAAAAACAGAAAAGAAGAAGATGGGTGAAAACATGGAAAATGACCGATCACCTTTAATTTCCCAATCACATGATAGAGGGTCACTTTCTACAAGATTGTTGATAGTATAATGAAAGTGAAAACAAGTAACAGAGGGGTGAATATGATCATGCTCGAGAAGAACCGGCCCTTTCTTTTCTACAAGCAATTGGTAAGCGCGCAGTAGTAGGCCATGCCTGTCACAATTACCCACCTGCAAGAAACTAACCCCACAATATATACAACATATGTAAGTACACATATACGTGCTAGATTACCTGAGCAAGGTTAGGAATATAGCATGAATAAACGTTCAGACGAACATGGAAAATTTAACGTACAAAGTATGCCATAGACCAATATTTTGTACGAATTCACTAGTTGAGAAATGATCCTGATCGAACGCTTAAGCTAGCTATTGCACGTCCAATATTTAACGTACAAAGTATGACATGGCTTTATTAGTAGGAATTGGAAGGTCCAGCTCCGTCACAACTACGGGGAGGCCGGAGGCTAACGTACTGGCCGATCAATTAGCGTCTTTAGCTTTTACTTTTGAACTTGGTTGTCATGTATTGCTTGCCCCGTCAAAGGGGATTTCTTTACTTGTTTTCGATGATATAAGGAGTCGGGATATCCCCTACTTGATGACTACTTAACCCTTTTAATTATTAATAAAACGTTCCCTTGAGAAGCCGGAGAGTGTCATCTCTCCTTTGAACCAAAAAAAAGAAGCTATTGCACGTAATGGTAAAAGGAGATTCGGGGCCCGTTTTGAGGTGAAAAACGGATTATTGAATGAAAAACAACAACAATAACAACAACATTTACCCAGAGAAATCCCGCAAATGCAGAATTCGGGGGTTAGCGTGGGGGCATTCCAGACCTAGATGACATGCCCCAATACGACCCCAAAAATGTGGACCGAACCACATACCAAACTATACCTAAGAACCTAAAAACCAAAAGATACTACTAAGGCTAAAAGAAGGGGAAAAAAAGGACAGAAAAAGACCACGCATAACATAAACAAGCCCACTAAGCGAGTAAATGGTGGCCAAAAACAAGATTACAAGGCTCCACTAGCAGGCTCCCCCAACAAGCCGACTAGCACGTTGATCTTAAATGAAAAAGATTATATTGAAAAATATTAAAAAAACATAACACGTATTTCAACAAATGTAGTTTTTGAAACAATTTTTATTAATTAAAGGTGAAACAAGACCTTAAACATCCTATGAAGTACTAAGTACTAATATTGCAATTATTTGTGTAGCGATGGACCCGGGCTATAGACCATATCACCAAAAGGCCACAAACAACTACAAACAACTTGGTATAGGATTCGGCCTTGGGCCATAAATAAGGCCTCCAATCTAACTTAGGTTTTGACTACACCATCATTTGACCCAAAGATTACGGGATAAAAGAGGAAGAAGAGGTTCATAATCACTTATTAGTTGGACTAGTGAGTCTTGGTTTGCATTGTAAAACATATTGTACGAAAATAATAGTACTAATTGATGGTGGAGGAATTTCATTGGGCACTAATCAGCATGTTGTCGAGGCTTGCGATGTATCGAGAGAAAGGGCATCACTGGATTTGATTTGATGCTTAACCATGATTATTTAATTGGTTGATTAATAATTAAGGGAAAGTGGCATCACTGATTCACTGCACGTACTGAAAGCTAGCAAAAGGGAGTTATGAAAACTGACCACGTGGTCAGGTGCCATTAATTTCTATTTAGTACACTTAATAAATCTAATCTATTGTTCACTGATTAGAGATTAGACTCCCTAAACCAGGAATCTTTAGAAAGAGAGATGTCTATAAGTAGTAGGGCTTTTTCACTTCCACTAGCGCAAACCCTAGCAGCCAAAATTACGTACATGTCCTTTTTCTAATCTTAAATCATTTTTCGACCAAAATAACTCTTTTTTAATGTAATGTAATTATTAGATTACGAGAGCATCTAAGTCCGTGTGAAATGGGGTTGCTTATCTTGAGTGTTTAAGAGTTCTTAATTATTATTATTATAATATTTTTTATCCTTTCAACATCATATAACATTATATAAGTACTTATTTGTTTTTATTCTCTCCAATTTATTACTATATACTAAAGCGGAAGCAAATTCTGCCACCATATTGCGCCACATCACCCCCTTATTGAAAAAATCTATCTTATTAAATCTTGATTTTATCATTATCTTATACATAATTAATTAAGATATTAGTTCTATCTTAGAATTTGAGTTGTTTAATTAATAATTCTATCTAAATATATAAATCTATATCTTATCATCATACTCACTTAATTAATACATATAACTATCATAAAACTTTTTTGTAAAAAAATATTTCTTTTTGTCATAATCTATAAATCATAATATTTCACCCATTTAATTAAATATCATATTGATATTAAATAACTTTTCGTAATTTTATTATGTATATTTTTAAATCATCAATGGTAGCAACTAGCAAGTTTTCCCACTATATTTAAGAAAAATATTCATTCTATTAAAATAATATATTAAATATATTTTTACTATCATATCATATAAAAATATCAATAAAAAATTAGATGTTATATTTATCATATATATATCGGTAATATTTCATAGTGATTACACTTTAGGAAAAAAAGATAGATTTCTTGATTAAGATATTAATTCGTTCATTACATATTTATATATTTGTAATTATTTCACCCCTTATTTTTATAGTGATTTTTATGGTTTTCTATTTAACTTACTAAATATTATCTATATATTTAATATTATAATATATTAATACGAGTTTTATTTAAACTTATTGATCTTATTATATAAGTTAGTTTACGTAATTAAATTTAAATGCCAAAAAATTGTATCAATTGTTAGTAAAATGTGATAATGCATCTTATCTTATGTCATTCTTCCTCAATTTTTTAAATATATGTTTATATATGTATAAAAAGTAAATATATAAATAAAATTTATTTATCTATACAATGATATACAAGAATTATGTCATTTTATAATCCAAAAAATAAGCGTCGTTTAAAAAAAAAAGTACACATATGATAATATTTGTAATTGTTATAGTAAATTCATACACAGAGCAATATATAAATAAATAACATCCCCGTACAAGGTACGGGTCATCTACTAGTAGAGTAACTATATGGGTAATTATAAGCACCCATTTATTTATTTTTTACCTTTTTTCATACCAAATTACAAATATGTCTTTATATCATCATTATATATGTTATTTTAATGCAAAAACAATCATCTAATAACTTCAATACATTATTATACTCAAATAGTACATAAATAAATTATAGAATTAAATATTACCCTATTGAGTATTTTAAAAAATATACAAAATATATACAATATTGCTTTTTTTTGGATAGATAATATTAATTTATAAAGTTATTCTATATTATAATTTTTAAAATCTTAAAAAAGTATGGTCAAAAGTTTAATATATAAACCCAACCATAGAAATAAAATAGATTAGTTGAATGACATATGACAAAATTGGTTAGAAATTTTACTAAGAGAGTTCCGTAGAATCATAATTTTCTTTTTAAGGGTGCTTAAAAATATTATTTTCTTTTTCCTCACAAATTACACAAGAACTTATTAAAAACTCTTAAGATCCTCCTACATGTCCTAATAATATCCAATCATAATTTTACCTACGTACGGTTGTTCTGTTCTTTTTTTTTTTTTGGAAATTTTACGAATTATATTGAATGAGATAGGAATTTACAAAAGGAATCTCAAGGGGATCAAAAGCTCGAGATTACAGCCACAAGCAAACAACAAAAGATGCCGGGCAAGAGTTTCAAAAAGCAACAGAGGGCAAAATTAAATGCCTAGGCTAATTCTCCAAGAGGTGAGATCACGATTGCTCCTACTCCAATTCGCATGGGCGTTGATCTTCATAGTGTTAATGATTTCCCTTGCACAATCAGCTGAAGTAGTGGCGATTTGCTGGTACAGAAGTTTGCTTCTTACTCTCCAGGTATGGTAAATAAAGGTGGTAAGACAACTACTTCTGAACTTGTAAACAAAAGAGTTCTTGCTTTGAGCATTGCTGAGCCAGTTAAGCCAATCTTGAAGGCAGCGGAACCTTGCGGAGATGCCGAGCCAATGGAAGACAATGTCCAAGACAGATTTGGTGAAGGAGCAAGCGACCCAAAGGTGATCCTCACTTTCATTTTCAGAGTTGCATAAGACGCAAATAGGGTTAGTGACAAGACCCCAGCGAGCGAGCCTCGAGAGGGTTGGAAGACGATTAAGAATAGCAGTCCAAGTAATGAAGCTGCATCTGGGAATGTGAAGAGCTCCCCAAATGCACTTACTCCAAGAGATGACAGCAGCTGGTTCTCTGAGCAAGTTATAGACATTTTTGGTAGAAAAAATCCCAGCAGACGAAGTCATGGTAGCAATCAGGTTACCTGGAATGTCTTTAGTGAGCAGCTCGTTTTTGATTTTGAGGAGGGATTTCCAACACCAGCTGTCACCAGCTCTAGCCTCAGCAGCCCATATTGATCTATTGCGCAGGTTATAGGCTAGTATCCATGAGAGCCAAAGACTTGATTTACCCGTGTCGATCTCAAAAATGGAGCGAGCATTGCAAGCCTTATTCCAGGACAGAAATTCCTTGATGCCTAGACCACCTTCATCTTTTGGTTTAGTGACAAGGTCACGGTTGTTCTGTTCTTAATTCATTCTATCCCTTTGTTTGTATGAATAGTGGCGTAAATAGTTGCGTGACATAAGTAAAATCACACTGTAGCAAAATGACGTTTACACATTTGTTTGTACAACTGGCAGCAACATCATCAGTTTTGGACGTAAAAAATTGCCGCCTGTTCACAATTTTAGCATTTTTCAGAAATCCAGAAAACAATGTAGCAAAATGACGTTTACACATTTTTTACACGTAACCACAATCAAATCATCCACCGGCAACATAAGGGGAAAAACTAGGAGTAAATCGACAAAAGGTAGGATAGCTAAATAAGACGTACAAAAATAATGGTCTCTTTTGGTTTATTCCTCTGAATCAACTGTCACCCTTCAGCTGTTATTTATGTGGCAAAACAATAAATAAATTAAATTACACTAAATTGCTAACAATAACAAAAAAAAAAACCCAAAACGTAAAATCAAAAAAAAATTATACCCGCAATAAGGAAAAAACCCACGATCTCGCTGTAACAACGCTCGTGCGATACAGTTACTAAATTCGGTAGACAAATGCCCGCCAGGCACGGGTATTAAATTACCCATTTACCCTCACCGGAATCTTTTTTTTTTGTGCAGCCCCACATACACCACCACTGTTCTCCCACCCACCACCATCCCACATGCCATCTCCCCTGGCCATCCCTTTCTCCCATGACCCCACATTGATCCCGAATCCAATCTCCGCCGTCGATCAGCCACCGGCTTCTTCGTCATCGTCCTCCTCCTCGTACAAATCCTCGTCCTCGTCCCCGGTGTCCCCGCTCCCCGGATCCTGCTGCTGGGGAGGCGGCGGCGGCGGCCATTGTTGCTCCGGCTGCGCAGCTATGGGGGCGGGCGGAGGCAGGTGGGCCCTGGCGCTGTAAATGGCCTCCAGCTGGTGGTAGTAAGGGCAAGTCTTGGAATCGTCCCTGCGACGCTTCTTGTCATTGTCCTTGACTTTCTTAAAGTACTTGTTGATGTTCTCCCACTTCTCCTTGCACCTCTTGGAGCTGCGGTCGTAGCCGAGCCCCCTCATGGCGGCCGAGATCTCCTCCCAGAGCGGCCCCTTGGGCCCTCCCTCCTGGTACTTCTGCTCCATCCCCGTCCGCAGGTTTATCAGCGCCTCCACCTCCGTCTTCGGCCACCTCGATCCCGACCCCGACGCCGACGATCCCACATTATAGTTCTCGGGCATCGAAACCGTCGTGGCCGCCGCCCCAACGAGCGGCGGTTGGCCTGCGGGGGTGAGCGGCGGCCGAGGCGGCGGTTGTTGAGAGAATTGGAGTAGGGCGGGAGGGAGCGGGATCTGCTGGTGGTCCGAGAGCTTCTGGAGGAATGAGATCAAGGCGGCGTCCTTGGCGGCGGCCATGGACCGCTCTTGGACGAGGATTTCGTGCTCCCGTCTTAGCCTGGCGACCTCCTGGGCTTTCCAGGCCTCCTCTCGAACCCGCCGCTCGCTCTCTCGCTTGTCCATGGCCTCTAGAAACCTCCTTTGTAGCTCCTCTTGCTTCTCCGTCACGCTCTTCGTCAGCCGCTCGAGTAAGCCCTTCCACTTCCGCTTCCCCCTCGGCCTCGCCGCTTCGTCAGACGACGTCGAGGAGGAAGAGGAAAAGGAAATGCCTGGGTGCTGGAGTACCGGAGCCGGCGGGACGTGGTGGACCGCCGGCATTAGTAATTGAAATGGTACTACTGATACTGATGTAGCAACATTACTACTCGTCGGTGGTTGAATAGGAGCAGCTCTAGACGGTTGTGGTTGTGGTGGTCGAGGCGGCGGCATTGCCATGGCGATGGGGACGGCGGATTCGACCGGCGGCGATCCGGTGGTGGCGGGAGGGTGGAAGGAGGACGAGGGCTGGGCGCTGGATTCGAGAGCTGCCAATTGGTCGAAAAATCGGTAGGACTTGTCAGGGCCCTTTGCAGCGCGGGTGTCTTTGGTGCGCTTGTGGTACTTGTACACGTTCTCGAACTTTTCCCTGCATTTCTTGGCGCTCCGTCCATACCCCATTTCCGCCATTTTCCTACAGTTTTGAGCAACCACATCAATTTGTTAATTAATTAACGCCGTAGAGCTGAATTATTTTTAATTTCTCCTGTTGGAATTGGTACATAAAATTATACGCATGATCACATCATACACCAATTAGGTTTCCGGGCGGAAAGCAAGCTATATATGTCGTTAAAATTCTTAGTTATCTAATTACTACACAATGCAGTTGAATTTTAACTGCCGGAAAATCTTGGTGAAATGTAAATGAGAAGTGAGAGAATATTAAAAAAAATCAAAGAAATAGGTTCAAGTGGCAAGATGATAGAGATGGAGCAGAAGAAAAGAAGAAGAAGACGAGGAAGAGGAAGAGGACCACCATGGATTCACAGGCTAACCTAACTAAGAATCTCATGCTCCAGCAACAAAACACTTGCTAGGAAGCTGCCATTTCACTTTCCAAGTTAAAACTAAAGTCCGATTCTACACCCTGGCCGAATAAAATCCAAAATTTCAAACATGAAGTAATCAATTTTCAAATTGAGATCCAGTAAACGTCGAATCCAATCCTCATCGATCCGCCAATAATCGAACCGAATCGGAACATAAGAAGATGGAAATGGAGTTGAAATTCGGTGAATTAGAAAGCAAAAGAATGAAATTCACCTGGAGATCTGTTCCCATAGGGGGCCCTTGAGACTTGAATCTCGGAACACGGCGTCCATATCCGACCTTATCTTGAGCAGCGCTAGTGTCTCCTGCCGTGGCCACCGATTGCCACCGCTTCCGCCGCTTCCGCCCCCGCCCCCGCCGCCGCCTAATTCCTCGTTTTCTCCTCCCTCCCGAGCTCGGCTGTCCTCGTCTCCGATCGCCGCCATATCGGAGCTAGCTCCAGCTCCGGCGGTTTCGGTGGCGGTTTCTGCTCCCGACTGAAGCATGAATTGTACAGCTCCGCTGAGCTGAATCGGCTATGGCTTTAGCTGTTGTAATGGGTCTCCTCGATCTCTTTCTAGCTCCGTTGTGAATTACAGCCGAAAAAATAATGGGGAATTTTATGATTTAAAATTCAACACCGCCCCCTGAATAATTTCTTTCCTCTTTCTGTTTCCATGGATGTAACGTGAGATGTTTTGCTAGGGGAAAAAAATGGTTTAAAAAATCTCTTTGTAACTGGTTGTCTCAGGAATAATTCTGATAAAATATAAAAAAATTGAGATCAAGAATATAATAAGATTAGATCAAGAATTTCCCGCTTGTTAAAGTAAGATCTGTAGAGATGGGGTTTTAAAACAAGCAAAAAAGAAAAGAGGAAAAGGAAAGCGGAGTGTGTAAAATAAAAAATAATGGAACGGAAAGAAGAAGAGGAAAGAGATGTAGAGAGATACTGTAGATAGGGATGATGATGATGATGATGATGGATGGATGGGGGTTGTGATAATTTGAGTTGGGCCTTCTGTGAGTGCAGCTAATTTTAGTTGCTACTTGAAAGCCGGCCCATTTGTGGGCCCGCTTTGCTTTACGGCGTTTCGTTTTCAGTGGCCTTTGACGGTTCCCCCCATTATTTTATCCTTTCTCCTTTTCAATATCCATTTCTTTTTCAAACTTTTACTCCTATGCTCTGTGTTTTAACCTCGTCTCCCATGCGTCTAGCTTTATAACCTGTCCAGGCGGTGTATAAGTGTTCGTCTAGTCGTTAGATCGCCTGTTTCATCTAGAGTTCGCCTAGTGTTTTTTAAAACACTGAGTAAATAAAATGAAATTGGGTAATGTGTGGGTCGTTTGGGCGTCTAAAGATGTAAATACTTTAAGAAGGAAATCCATTTTATAGAAATGAAAATATTGAGTGGCGATCATCGGGAAATCTGGGTGTGGTCGTGAGGCAAAGTCATGCATTTATGGGGAAAAGCTATAATTGGTAACCAATTCAGTTAGCCTGCAACCTAACGCAAATAAATAAGGCTGCAAACACTTACTTCATCCACATTTTCTGGCTATTTATTTTGCTTCCTTGGCTCAATCTTACTAGTATTTTATTTGTTGCCTTTCTATATGATATGAATGAAGCAAAAACATAAACCACTTCCAACCTGCATTATCTTCTATATGACACCCGGCCTGTATTAGGGATGTCAATGGGGCGGGGATTCCCCATTCCCCGTGGGGAATCTCCGTCATGGGGATGGGGACGGGGGGATTTTAATGGGGATGAAATGGGGGGCGAAATAGATACCCGCATGGGTATGGGTACGGGTATGGGGATAGATGTCCCCGACCCGACCCGACCCCACCGGGGGGCCCCGTGGGGAATCCCCGCCGAGAGGCCCTTTGGGTAATCCCCGGAGCCCCCGGTAGGGATTTTGTTTTTAGTTTGTCTATTTTGTTTTTATTTTTATTAGTTAATTGTCACATATAACTAGTCTATTTGAAATATTATTTTGTTTTATTTGTTGTTAGAAGTTATGTTACACGTTATATAAGTTAGATCGTGATTGGTGTAGAATTTATATGATTTTAAATCAAAAATCATGTACAAATTATGCGGGGAAACCCATGAGGATTTTAAATGGGGAAAATTTAATGGGTATGGGGAATACCCGACGGGAACGGGGACCCGACGGGTACAAACATGGGTACAAATTTTATTACCCGACGGGTATGGGGATGGATATGGGGAATAAATTTTTAGATGGGTATGGGGACGGGGAGGGTATCCCCCGACCCGAACCCGCCCCATTGACATCCCTAGCCCGTATATTACAGTATTTTAGGCCTTGCTACACTGTAGGTAGAAAGTATACTTTTTTATCTTGAAATTTGTGAAATATAGTTCATTTTCTACACTGTAGTTCATTTTCACAAATTTCAAGACAAAAAAGTATACTTTCATGTAGAAAGTATATTTTCTACACAAAGTGTACATTACCTACGGTCAATCGTTACGTTTTGTTGTGTCCTATAGTTAGTTAGTTTAGCTGAGAAAATGGACTAGTATGCTCGGTGCTATCAAATAAAAGGATGTTGGTTCTTTAGTTGGACAGATTTCTGTTCATCTGGTCGGTATGCACTATTGGCATAATTAGTATTGGTGTTTGTAAATGGAATATAGATTCAAGGGCTTAGGGCTACTAATTAGTAAACACACACATACATTGATATAGTCTATGATCTGTCTATTTTGTTTGATGTGAGACCTCTTCTCCTAATTGATTAATTTCCCAGCTGCCAAACGGCCATATGATCCTTCTTTTCGGAAGAGGCCAACAATGGTCATTGATCATTTCACATGTTGTGCTTTTTGTATTTACTGTCCCATTATAGCATGCCAAGAAAGTTGTAAAGGTTAATGTACACGACTTCTTCTTGCAATGTTGTTTCACTTCAAAATCCTTCCTTACTACTACAACATTAATTGTCGTTCTTACCTTCGAATTAACACGGTTTGAAAGTAAAAACACGTAAATTACACTAAAATTAATTATCTCGAGTGATTTAATTGAAATCTCAAATAAAAAATTTATTTTTCGGCGTTTGGATTTTTCAGATTTTGGTTTACTTGGAACCATTTTAATTATGGAGTTGTCGCTCACCGTCTTACTATGTAACGACTTCGATCCCTTTACCATGTTTTGCCTTTCTGGCATCTCATTAATCAAGTGACACCTAAACGGGCTTACCGGAGTCATTTTCAAGCAACCGGGAACCCTTCCCACCCCTAGAAATTTAGCTAGTGAGGAAAAAGGCCAAACTATTAAGGAAATCAACCAAAAAAGTTAAAAATTGTGACACCAACCAAAATAAGTGCTATTACTCATAAAAGAAAAAGCATCACGTACATTTTGGAATGGTTATGGAAGGAGTAATGCAATTTATTTTGATGGATCGAGAACAGAAACTGAGCAGAAAGTTATTGATCGATCGACATACTAAGAAAACATACTCTGAATCACATAATTGATCCATGGAGCCAACCAACATGGTGGGCTCAACCAATTAATGTAACAAGATAAGATAATACACACATGCACTACTCCGTAATACATAACCATCACCATAATCACACACGGAGTCTACAAATTAATCACTTCCCATATATTATGATAAATAAAAAATACATCTAATTAAGTCTGAAGTTCATCAAAACTTGGTAAACGAACATGAAATGTACAACTGATCACCGGGTCAACTTATTACTACAGTACATGTACTTCAAAAGATATGATCCGGAAAGATGTTTGAGTTAATTAGCTATTACGCGCTATATATTCCATAAATTTGTCAAAAATTCATTAATTAGTCATAAGATAAATTTGAGTATGCCTTATTATGGATGATTTAAAGTGCATCGGTGGCATCTCTGAGCTGGCCAAGGGCGCGAAGCTGGAGAAGCTAACTTTTTGCCAGTTGGCAATTGACGGTACAAGTGTCTCTTTCTTACCTCGCATTTCTCTAGCCTCTACTAACTTTATTTCTCTATTTTGGCCTCTATTTATGCATTTTCTCTTATTTTAGAAAGGACAATTTTTATCTTATCCTTTTAAGATACGCTCTAGTGTCTACTACTTTTTTCAAAAAAATATATTTATGTTACATTTGATATGGAGAATGGTAATGGAGATCCGTGGTTGTAAATTAAAGATTAGAAATGAATTGCTACAAGTTGCGTTAATATATTTACCAACACTTTTTACAAAGAGATAAAAAGAAAGTGAAGAATTAAGAAAAGCTAAGTGGTGGACCCTCCTTTTATATCTCCTTCTCACTTTGGCCACTCAACTGTTGTATGATGTAAATATTCCCATTATCAACCAATCACATATTTATAGCCATCCATTTATAGTACCCAGAGTATCCACAATTCTCCACTAATTTAAAAAGGCAAAAACAATATAATTAGGGACTGGAGAAAAAGCTATAGAGATAACTGTGAAAAAAAATGGGTCACTAAACTACGATTGATCAACGAAAAAATTAAAATTTTAAAATTAATTAAAACGGTTTTGTCCAAATTTAAGTTCTTATGAGTATTTATATATGATCACATTTTCCCTTTCGTGTCCGTAGTCGTCGGGAAACTATATTTTCGGTTGATCAATGCCGGGGCCTAATCGAGCATGGCTCAGGGTGGTTTGGCTATGCCATGCTCTCGTTGTTCGGCTAATAAGGCGGTTGATGATGGATCACCAATCAAGCTATAACCAACTCTACTACTAATTTCGAGTTTACGTACTATTGCTCCAAATGCCTTATTTCTTCTTCTTATTCTTACTTGTGATGATGTACGTACGTCGCTTCTACCGGATATGGACTTGATATTCCATTCTAGCCTACGAATATAAAGCCAATTAATTGTATGTTTTAAACTGGCCTACCTACGATTCTACGAATGGACTCACACGACTCAATTCTTAACCCTAGCTAGCTACATATGAAGCCAAATGCCACCAAAGTAAATTTTAATATGCATGGTTGGTTAAAGTGAGCTACTTGCTAGAGAATAGAGATCGATGGATCGACCACGTACGTACTCATGGATTTTTGTAGGAGCAATTGTAGCCAAAGAAAACTCAAGCCCCATTGCGTTCAATCTTCATTCATGTGCCTCAAAATACGGCTAATAATAAAGATTACTTGCTTAGGTATATGAATACAAGAAAAATACTATACAGATCGATAAGAAAGAGTACGTGGGAAGTTGGGAGCGTTACGTGAGTATATATAGCTAGGTGGGCAACTTGGTGGGGGCATGCCCATTACGCCGTAACAAGTTTTTTTTTTTTGGTGGGGGCATGGCCATTACGCCGTAACAAGTTTTTTTATTTTTTGGTGGGGGCATGGCCATTACGCCGTAACAAGTTGGTTGGGGTTTCCATTACATTTAGGGCCCGTTTGGTATCCATATCTGGATATCAGGTATGGGTATAGATATGACCCATATCCATATCCAGTGTTTGGCATATCCAGATATCGGTATCACTTATATCTTTTTGATATCAAGATATCAAAATTGCCCCATTCTAATATACCCAAATTAGGGCCGGTATCACTCATATCATCTTCTTCACGCGTCTTTTCCATGTTTCTCTTCCACCCCCATTCGAATTGCCCATTGAAGCAGACCGGAAGAGGAATCCGACCACCACTGCACCGGCTCTCATTGACCTCATGATCCTCGTCCTCCTTGTTTTGCCAATATGATTTTGCACATCATCGATTTTTTAGATCTGGGATTCGGTACCAAGTTCTTCCCGTATAACTTGTTTTTACCCAAATTTCAAGATTCATCTAAGTCCCTCCATATTCAAAACACCATTCTCCCAAAAATCCACTTCCCCCTTACCCAAATTACCCAGATCTGGCACCTTTGTAAATTGATTCTTTACTGTTTTGCTACTGGGTCTGCAACTCTGCATATTTTTAATGCGTCGCCCTTTGTTCATTATAGTGGTTCGATTTCAATGCCTTCTCTCTTTGTTGATTACGTTTAATGGACACTTGGGTGGGTTGATAATACTTTACCAAATAAATACCATAAACAATTAAATATCGAATATCACTTCCAGACTTGTGTCTATAATCTGTATTAGTTTTATTTTCATTTGATCAAAATTAGGTTGTATAGAATTTGAGTTTCATATACGCTCAGTTATATCACACCAAACAAGTAACATAAGATATGAGTGATATCCGTGAGTATACCAAACATGAATATGGATATCAATACCTATACCCATACCTGATATCCGATATCCATACCGATATCTGATATCTGATATCAAAGATATCGATACCAAACGAGCCCTTACAGCGGGGCGAGATGGAGATTGAAGCTTTTGTGATGAGCTAGCTGCCACACCCCTCCACATCTACATTTGTTCACGTACCTCTCTACACTCGGTTCGGTACCCCCGGAAAAACCGCTAATCATAATATTTCCATAGCATTTTTTTTTTCTTCAAAAAGTTTACTTTTTGAGGGAGTTTTTATAGTGTAGTTTTGTTTAACAAAAAATACTAAAAAAAGCTCTCACTAACGTTTTTTTTCCGGATATTTCGCGTCAGTTTAAGACAATTTCGCGTGGTACTCAACTAGTTTTAAATTTTTACTTGATACCCCTCACAAGTAAATAAATTTTGCCTCATGCCCTCTTGAAAGTTAATTTTTTTTATTTGTTTTGTTTTTGAATAAAAATATAAAATTTGGTTTTAAAATAATGACAAGTTTTCACTCTTTCTTATCAATTCGTTTCTCCAATGATAATTTTGATTTTTTTTTTATCATTATCTTAATTAAAAGTCTATTTTTGTTTATGTTTTTTTGTTTCACTCTTTCGTGAGGTCGTGTTTTTTTGTTTATGTTTTTTGGATAAAAACATAAAATTTTGGATTTAAAGTAATGATTACTTTTCACTCTTTCTTATCAACTCTTTTCTTCAAAATTTTTGTTTTAAAATAATGATAAAAACATAATAACAGTCTTTCACTCTTTTTTGTTTTAAAATAATGATTATTTTATTTAATTTGTTTTTGCTTTTGGATAAAAACATAATTTTTGATCTTAAAATAATGATAAAAACATAATGATAACTTTTCACTCTTTTTTGTTTTAAAATCATGATAGTTTATTTTATTTTATTTTTTTGGATAAAAACATAAACAAGAAAAAAACAAAATTTAACTTCAATTAACAAGGTGGATATGGGGCAAAATTTGTTTAAATGTGAGGGGCACCACGTAAAAATTTAAAACTGATAGGATACCATATAAAATTGTCTTAAACTGGAGGATATTACGTTAAATTTCCGTTTTTTTTACGAGAATACCGAGTGGAGCCTTAATACCGTGTTTATAGTGCTGCAACGGTTCATCCTCCTTTTTTTTTTTTTCTTCTTTCCTTTTCACTTTTGACCTTTTTTGGGGACATGTTGTTATATGTGCGATTTTTCTTTTGTTGAAGAAACTCAAAATATGTAATTTTAAGAACTATTTTTTTTTTGGTCAAAGTAATTTTAAGAACTATGGATGTGTTACGCTGCGCTTGTCGCATCAGCTCGCTGATTGAGCACTCATGGTAGTACCATGAGGTCTCGGGTTCGAGACTCCAAGGCGGCGGTTTGCTCTATTTCCTTTAGAGCTGGTTTAGTAACCAGTTCTCATCCCTTGTGTATGCTCTAGGCGAGCCCAAGTAGTACTTGCGGCGACCCTAATCCTTTCCTTATTAAAAAAAATAAAAAAAATATGGATGTGTTACGCTGTGACAAATTCGATCAATGGGGGAAGTTAACCCGATCTTACACAATTAATGTGTAAGATCTTAATTTCTATGTTTCCAATCTTGAATGCTCACATGCATGATACTGTTAGTGATAGTTTTGAGGATCTTATGAGTTATGATCACACCAAAACTAATAACGATGTCACATGAGCATTGCCAACACAAGCGTTGTATTGCTAGGGGATGCGTCGTGGCTTACTATATCTTACGTATAACGAGCGAGTCAAGTAGCCGAAAGTATCACTAGTTTACGTACGGCATTACTTATATAACACATATAAATAATGTGAAACAGTGAAATACCATAAGTTAATAAAGACGAAGCTAGCAGTGATGAAAAGAGCCCCGTCGAAAAGTAAAATAGAGCATGAAGCCCTAAACTCTCAAGCAATTAATGCATACGAAGTAACTAATGGATTATGTATGAGGCGGAAGCGAAAAGGCTATGGCCGGGGCACTTGGTAGCAAGTTTCGAAGGGCTGACTTTTATTAACAACCGAGGCAGGGACAAGAGCCCATTTTCTTTCGGACAATTTTGGATCCGCCACCTCACGAGAAGATATGTCTATACAGGCTGCCGGTATAATGAATTTAATTAATTACCTTGATGAGTTTACTTGTAAAAACAATACTCCCTCCGTTTCAAAATACATGGCCTTTTCAATAATAAGAAATTAAGGAATATTAAGGAATTTTTCACGTATATTAAGGAATTTTTCATATTACATAAATTACCCTTGTACCATAATAATAATTCCAACTAAAAGTCATGCATACTTTTTTTCAAAAAGAAAAAAAATGTTTATAGAGGCAATCATGAGTGGCATATGCGGAAAGAAGAGGGAAAAAATATGAAATAGTCATGTATTTTGAAACAACCTAAAGTGTCTAAAATACCATGTATTTTGAAACGGAGGGAGTAGTACGTGTAGATGGACAAGAAAAAGGGACGTAGTGGGGGGTAACATGGAGAGCAAACATGCGGCATGTGTGATCCATGTGGCTTAATTAAGTTTAACCCACTCTTTTATTTGTCATTCCATCTTATCTACCTACCTACCCACCTATAATCTCCCTCTATTCACACTTTAGTCTTTTCTCATTTACATGCAATGCAATGTAATGTTTTCACACTTTACTCTAAGGCTATATAGTTAAGCATAAAGTTTAGAGATATAAAGAGATATATGTCTATGTCAAGGTTAGTACTTTGGAATGGATCGATAATCAATTGATTAATTAATTATAATACAAAAGGGGAGAGATCCCAAACTGATAAAGTACAGTTACTTGAATTTGAGCGATGGCTGGCTGCATGACATGTTGTACTTGTTAACATCCTAATTAAACACGAGAGCACGGTCACGTGCTCCGCCTATTAATTAGTTAATCACAGCGTACCAACTTTTATTATGCCGTCTCTCATTAAGGCTGTTAATCGTGAGGAAATCATTAAGTTCCACTTTAGATGCTCACAGATCAGATCACTGATGTTTGCTTCCCGTAAAGCCCACTTTCTATGAACAGATTGCAAATATGATCACACATTTTTTCAGTTGATGAACTACAAGACTGTTCAGTTTTATTTTCAATTAAGTGTTCACCTAACAAATTGACGCAATATTTAGGTGTACCGCTCTTCTTTTTACCTATTTATTTATTTATTATTACAAGGAAAGAGTTAAGAAACCCCTAAAACAAACAGGAGTATCACAAAACATACTTTTGGATGAGGCCAATCTGCAACGTTGGAACCAATCTGCAACGAAATCAATGACCGAATTGGCTTCCCGCTATACATGAGAGATCCTTCAACTTCTGAAACGCCACAACAACGACTGGATATCCGTGTGTATCAGCTCCACCTTTCACGGACAGCTACAATCACCCAACACTGCATTGACGACCTATAGGTTGTCACATTCAATGATCACATGGGCCAGACCACACTCAATGACCTTTAGAATCCCTTGCCGAAGCGCTGAGGCTTTAGACTGCAGCACGGACTTATGCCCAATAAAGCCACCATCCAGTGATAACACACGACCCTCGCTATCCCTGAGAACAAAACCAACAAAAGCACAACCATCAGAGGTAACTACATCATCAAAGTTAAGTTTGTCAAAGTTAAGCACAACCATTAATTAGAAGCACAACCGGTCTTCTTTTTTACTGATTTTATTAATTTTTTGCTAGAACTTTTTATGATCTCGTTATGCCAAAAGCCATATAGGATTTTTTTAGAGCCATCATGTTGCGCCACGTAGGATTTTTCCACGTATCGTTCTTATATTTCGTCACATATAATTTTGACATGTATTTGTCTATCGTTGATGCTTATCACATTTTTTAATTAAGCTACATCAAATCTATTTATCCATTAATATGTTAATTAGTCTTTTCTTTCTTTCTTAAATTTATTACATATATATAGCTTATCCCTTTAATTCTTATCAAATAGTCAAAAAATTCATTTCTGGATTAATATGTTAATTAGTCTTTTATATCTTATCTAAAGATTTGATTGTATATAGTTTATCCATTTAATTCTTTATATGAGCGTAATCTTTATTGTAAAAATTGACTTTACGAATAAATATGATCATAATTTCTCAAAAAATTCTAATTATGTGCTTGATAGCACTATTAGTTATATATAAATTTTTATTTATATGTGAGATCAATATAATATTTATAGTTAAAAGATATTAAATTTATTTATTTTATTAAAATCTCGTACAAGGTATGAGAATTACACCAGTATAATATATAAACTATTATTAGTCCAGTGCCTTGAAGGCACAGATTTGATTTAACTAAAAATTAGTTTAAATTTTATTTTAAAGTTATTCAAAAGAATAGTTTGATATAAATCTTGTATTATTTTATTTAATTTGTTTCTTATGAGATTTAATTTAATGATACACTATTTCTACTATAAAAGACTAATATTAGAATCATACCTTTTGTATAAAGATCGAATAGTCCTAAGATTTATAGAATCATACCTTTTGTATAAAGATTGAATAGTCCTAAGATTTGTAGGATTTATTAACATATTAATCAAGAAATGAATTTTTTGACGTATAAATCTGAAAAAGTAAATGAATTTTATTTACTAAATTATTCTATAATTTAAATATGATTATATATTTTTTATAATCTAATACGTGTGGTCGTATAAATCCGAAAAACCATCTCTTTTTTGTATAGGAAAAATTAACATTTTCATATGTTAATTTTTTTATTATATATCTACTCATTCACATTCTATTTAAAATAAAAATAATTTTAAAATATGAAACGTGACTACGTGAGTAATAGGCAGGTGCAAGTAGTTACTCTAAAAATCAAGTAATTATAAGGTCGAAGTATAAAAGTTGGTTACTCCTTATTGGGCCGAGTCAAATATGGATCCTGATCCGTTTATTTAGGCCGAATAAATGTTCACGGCCCAAAGATCTGATCAGGGGCGAGATCCGAGACGGCTGTTTAGCTTATTACTTCACAAGTTTCTTCTTCTTTCATCGATCGAACGTTCAGCGTCGACCATACTCATCATCGACCAATCAGAGAGGATCTGTTGCAGGTACGATTGCTCTAAATTCGACCAAATCGCCTTCTCTTCCTTCTATCTTGTAGCTTTTATTGTATAATCGAGCTGTTGATTGGAACAAAAACGGTTCGTTTCGTCTCAAATCTTCGATTGTTCGATCCAAATCTGAACTGCGCACCATTATAGGTGTATTTTGTAATTCTCCTGTCTTTTCTGATTCATATTTAAGCCTGTGATGAAATTTGGTGGTCGATTTGTTGCTGATTTAATTTTCCATGGCTTCTTGTATGTCTTGAGTTACGACCTAGAGTTTCTGCTGGATTTAGAGTTAATCTTCTGATTTCGCCTAATCAATGGCTTCAAAGCAGACGCAGAGATTGAGAAAAATGAATTGTTTCTGAAATCCATCTTTCATTCTATTATCATTCTCCGTTTTTCTTTTTTCCACGATTACATTTGTAAGGAAACTGTGGATTACTATCTTCAGTGATTTATGGTTTGGCTGTAGTGTGTAGTTGCATAATTTGTACAAGTTAAATAAGCCAGCTCCTAATTTGGATTTGAGGGTGGTCACTGAAATGTAGGGGCTGTAAGTCAGGAAACACAGTTGTTCTTTGTGCAAGCTTTTGAAGAATCTCTGAGTGGGAGTCATGAATGATAAGAATTGAGAAGATTCAGTTTAGAGCAGGGGATTTAAATTATGTAATACATTTGTTTGCTATATATGTCTTGCTGAAAGCAAATTGCCCTAATTGTTGATGCAAAATGATGAGATAGAAGATGTGAAACATTGGGCTAGTGGCCTCATAAGAAATGTTCGAATTTACCACTATGTCATCAGATTAAGACCCTTCCCAGGTTGAACTCATCCGTTGAAGTTTATTTATAGTCATTCTTGACCTTGAGCAATGTTTGTTTCCATAATGCAGGCAACGATCATCTGTCTTGAGCTTACAAGCGGTTACACATCACATTCTTATCCATGTGAGTGCAAGCAATGTTTTTGCATATCCTTCTCTTGCTTAGTATGGTCACCAGCACTGTAGAGCATGGCAGTGAAGCCCATTTACATATTGGCTGTGTCTCTATCTGTAAATAAAAAAAAATATTTCCATGGCCTGTGTATCTTAATAAACTTGTACTATGCTGAACTTGATATGTTCAGGGCGGATGATGAAGTTGTTGACCAGAAGAAGTATCTTGAGGACCGATGCAAGCCCAAGTGCGCCAAGCCCTTGTTTGATTATCAGGTAAATCATCCTGGATCTCAGTCTTGATGAATCAATCTGATTATTTTTAGCAAACAATCCTTTTTAAGGCTAAGATTTATCACGTAAATGCAATTGCAGGCATGTGTCCAGAGGATTGATGGTGATGAAAGCGGGCACATGCATTGCACTGGACAGTATTTTGATTACTGGTCGTGCGTAGACAAATGTGTAAGTATACACTACTTGATCATATTGTTATAAGTCGCCCTCTACTAAAACGTACTTAACTATCAATCGCTTCATCTGGAATTCGTACTTTGACCATCGCAGGTCGCCCCCAAATTATTAGGGAAACTCAAGTGATGATCAGCAAATCGTTGTTCTATGTTGCGGATGCAGCTTTATTTGCTGTCTCAAACTGAAAACTAAGTTAATAATCGAGTAATAAGTTCTGAAACTGAAAGACTTTCTGAATTGGGAGCCTGAGCTCCAAAGTTTTAACAATCATATTACTTTATGTTCTTTTCTTAATCCTATATTGTGTCCTAAAATTTGATGTTTTCATATGATGTCTATCCATCTTTTCGTTTCTTTTTTCAAACTCTAATTGGTGTATACTTCGGTATGCCATTAAGGCCTGATGTGATGTATATTTATCTTCTCCGTAATAACATTTCCGGGTCACCATAATAAATTGTTAGATAACAAGCCCTCCTAAGGATTGTCAAATGAATTTTGCCAAAAGCTGGAAAGCTTATTGACGTAGTTAAAAAACACAGTTCAAATGCATCATTGCAAATGTGGTTGCCCTAATTGAGGTAAGTAGTTTTTTTCATAGCCGTCTTTAGTGTTTGGACGCTAAATAAATTCGGCGGTCAGATAACTAAAGAATTCAAGATTTGCTTGTGTTGATACTGATTTTGTAGACACTCAAACTCAATTTCTTAATAGTGTCAAACTACAAAGCTTTTAACCTCGTTATCATGCTTTAAAACAAAAAAAACTTGGATCCATCCATAATAGACAGAGAACTTGCCATATACCTGAGTACTAGTATAATTGAAATAACCAAATACGGAGTACTATAATTGAATGCATGAACCGAAAAACAATAATGGATGTTACGCCGGTCATTACCGTTGACCGCCTCCAACTGCCACATGGTCGCTGTCGATATTTGACGGGCCCACCTACCTCCGGACCGCCCACGACATCCGTTAGATGAAGCCAACACCTCATTCATCCAACGGTCCCAGAAAACCCCACGTCCAACGCCATAAAAGTTTTCCAATTCTACCCCTCATTTCCTGCGTAGAAAAGAAGTCCAAATAGCCGGAGCCCTTAGTTACCCCACAAACCCAACTGAAAAACTCAACACCACTCGCAAAAAGTTCGCATCACCGACCTCCGCCGCTGACGTCATGAACCCGGAGTTCGAATCCAAGGGCCAATTCAGCCCGTTCAGCATGCCCGAGTCGACCCAGAGGGGCCCCCACCACCGCCGGGCCCAATCGGAGACCTTCTACCGCTTCCCCGACGACCTCCTCTTCGACGTCGGAGATCTCGATCTCTCCGTCCTCGACCTCCCCGCCAACCCCGTCTCCGGCAACGGCCAAGCTCCGATGACCGTCGATTCGTGCCGATCGGATGAGTCGAGCAGCGACAACAAGAGCTCGGGCACCACCAGCCGGCCTCCGCGCCCGGCCGACCACTTCCGGAGCTTATCGGTGGACGCCGACTTCTTTGAGGGCTTGTCGTTGATTGGACCCACTAGCAGCTTTGATGGTGGAGCGATGTCGCCGGCGATTACGGTGCCCGCCGGAGGGAGGAGGTCGGGGATGCACCGCCGGAATAACTCGATGGATGGGTCGTCGTCTTCGTTCGAAGGGGATTCGCTGATAGACGGGGTGAAAAAGGCCATGCCTCCTGAGAAGCTAGCTGAACTCGCTCGCCTCGATCCCAAAAGAGCCAAGAGGTATGACTCCCCAAATTAGGGTTTTTGTGTCAGCCCTTTTTGCAATTGATGACTTCACTTTTTTTTTTTAATTCAGTTCTTCAATCCGATTGCTGATATAGCGCTTTTTGCAATTGATTGATATGTCTAGGCTACATCTACCAATACTTTTGAATCCCAATTCCTCAATAAGCAAACGCCACCTTAATTTTAATTGGATTATACTATATAATTGCTGAATTGCTAGTGTACTTTTTTTTTGATCTTAATTGCTAGTGTACTTAAGAGGGAAAGGGCCATACTTTATGGTTTAGCTTTGTGTACTTAAGAGGGAAATGGCTTCAATAGGTGAAATCACTCAAGTGGAGACTAGCCGAGCTCCTGTGAGATTTGGTGATAACCCTAATGAACTTGCTAGTACTCATGAATCATGATATTGGAGTTCTATGTGTCCGTTTTGGTTTGTTTTTAGGACAGCGTGCTTGCGTAAGTTTTTGTGAAGAAGAACAAGAGCAGAAATTGATGGAACAGTAGAACAGAGAAAGGAGGGAACAAGCTGAATTTTAGGAAGGAATTAATTTGGGGAAAAGCTCCCAAACGGATAGGGTTTCATTTCATTCATGAAAAGCTGCTCTCAGCTCATTACATAATAAGAGTATTTATATGACTGCTGAAGCATTCTATAAAACACTCAATACAAAATAGTTAGGACACATATGCCCTGATTCTTGAGCTGTCACATTCTTGGAATTAGTGGGACACACCCACATTAGCGTTCTTGACCACGTCACTCTCTAACACCCCCCCGCAAGCTGGAGGGTGCACTTGAAGCATGCCCAGCTTGGAAAGAAGATGATTTTGTTGTGTGGAAGATAGGTTCTTGGTCAAGACATCAGCAAGTTGCTCACAAGAGGGAACATACAGAAGTTGAAGAAGACCATCAACAATCTTTTCTCTTGTAAAGTGAACATCTATTTCTATATGTTTTGTTCTCTCATGGAAGATGGGATTGTGGGCGATCTGTATAGCTGAACGATTATCACAACAAAGCTCAATTGGCCTGATAACGTTGATGGTCAGTTCTTGTAGAAGACGAACAACCCATGTGACTTCAGCTGCAGCATGTGCTAAGGCTCTATATTCTGCTTCAGAGGAGCTTCTACTGACAGTTGACTGTTTCTTAGACTTCCAACTTATGGGAGAAGAACCTAGGAGAAGCAAATAACCACTCACAGATCTTCTGGTGACATGACAGGCTGCCCAATCAGAGTCAGAGTAAGCTGTCAATTTAGGATTGTCAAGACCATTTAATAAGATGCCCTGTCCAGTGGTGCCAGCGATGTATTTCAAGGTATGTTGCAGGGCTACTAAATGAGGAGTGCGAGGAGCCTGCATAAATTGGCTAAGTGTCTGAACGGCAAAGCTGAGATCCGGTCTTGTATGAGTCAAGAAATTGAGTTTTCCAACTAATTTTCTGTATATAGAAGGTTCTGAAAGAAGAGTTCCATCTGTAGAGTTCAACTTGAAATTATAAGGCAAGGGGGAACTCACTGGTGTTGCTGAAGAAAAACCAGATTCCTGAAGCAGATCATTGGAAAACTTATGCTGAGTAAGAGCAATTCCATTGGGAAGGTAGTTGACCTCGAGCCCGAGGAAGTAGTGTAATAACCCAAGATCCTTAATGCTGAATGTTTTGTCTAAGTAAGACTTGAGATGAGCAATGGTGGAAGGATTGGATCCAGTGATCAACAAATCGTCAACATAAGCAGCTACTACTGTTACATGAGTGGCTTCTTTCTTTATGAATAGGCTATAGTCATTTTTAGATTGAATGAATCCCAGCAGAAGAAGAGAGCCTGTCAGTTTCTGAAACCATTGCCTAGATGCCTGTTTTAGGCCGTACAAAGATTTATGCAGCCGACAAACAAGGTTATTTGGATTTGAAATTCCTTCAGGGATTGTCATGTAGACCTCTTCTTTCAAGTCACCGTGCAAAAAAGCGTTGTTGACATCGAGCTGGAAGATTGGCCAATGTTTTGCAGATGCTACAGCAATCACTGTTCTGATTGTGGTCATTTTGACGACCGGAGAAAACGTCTCATGAAAGTCAATACCTTCTTGTTGTGTATACCCTTTGGCAACTAAGCGTGCTTTATAACGTTCCAAAGAACCATCAGCTTTCAGCTTTACTTTGAAAACCCATTTACATCAAACTGGGTGTTTACCTGCAGGTAGAGGAACTAAAGACCACGTATGATTAGCTTGCAAGGCATCTATCTCCTTTTGCATAGCAATAAGCCAATTTGGGTCCTTAGATGCTGTAGAGTATGAGGTTGGTTCAGAATAAGAAAGAACATTAGCTATGAATGCATAATGAGATGAAGGGAGTTGAGAGGGTGAAATGACACCAGAATTCTGCTGGCTGAAAGTACAGACATAATCCTGCAGATACTCAGGTTGTTTTGTGACTCGAGTAGATCTCCTAATAGGAGCAGGAGGTATTGGAGGAGAGGGTGAAGGAGGTTGTGAAGGAGGGTCATCAAGAGGTGGTGAAGGAGGTGTTGAAGTAATTTCAGCACTCGAAAAATCAGATTGGGTAATATGTTCAGGAGAAAGAGCTGAATTAGTTCTGGATGGTAGGAAAATGGATGGGGGAAAATCAGGTTGAATGGATGGGAGAGGTATGTCAGCGGAAGAAAGTGGAGAACTAGAGTGAAATGGAAAATGAAATTCATGGAATGTAATGTCTCTAGTAAAAAATATTTGTTTGGTTTTAAGATCAAGCACTTTGTATGCCTTTTTGCCAAATGGGTAGCCAATGAAAACACATGGGGAAGCCCTTGGTTGAAACTTATCTCGATTATTGTTGATGGTACTAACAAAACATAAGCATCCAAAATTTCTGAGGTGAGAGTAATCAGGTAACTTGTGGAACAAAAGTTCATATGGAGATTTGTTTTGGAGGGATGGGAGTGGGGTTCTATTTATGAGGTAGGTAGCAGTGAGTAAACAATCACCCCAAAATTTTAAGGGTAGGTGGGATTGAAAGAAAAGGGATCTAGCCACTTCTAATAGGTGTTTGTGTTTACGTTCTACGACACCGTTTTGTTGAGGTGTGTAAACACATGAGGTTTGGTGGATAATTCCGTGGTTGGTATAAAATTCTTTAGCTATGTTAGAACAAAATTCCAAGGCATTATCTGATCTAATGATTTTAATTTGGGTGTTGAATTGGGTATGAATCATGGAAACAAAATTTTTGAGGTTAAAGAAAGCATGACTTTTGTGGGTTAACAAATAGATCCAAGTGCATTTAGTATTGTCATCAACAATAGTGAGGAAGTATCGAAAGCCATCATAAGTTGGCTCCTTATAAGGGCCCCATGTGTCCAAATGGACTAGCTCAAAAGGTTTTGAGGCATGACTACTGCTCAAAGGAAATGAGTGTCTATGTTTCCTTGCTTTGGGACAAATCTGACAAATATAATCAGTTTTAGATTGAGCAATAGAAGGCAAAACATAATGTAATTGGGCAAAGGGGACATGTCCCAACCGACAATGTAGAAGCTCAAGGCTGATGTTTGCAAAGTTTGCATTACAGTGATTTGACACAAGGTCATTACTTTTGCATAAAGGAGCAGAATTGGAGGTGATCTTGGATGAAGTGGCAAGGTCTTGAGTCGCGAGATGAGAAGTAGGGGTACTTTCAATCATGTATAGTTCATTACTTTCATGGCCAATCACTAACGGCATGCTCATCGAAGGGTCCTGGAGCATACATGATCGATTAGTAAAGATGACATTGGAGGAAAGATTTTGGGTCAATTTGTGTATGGATAAAAGGTTAAACTGAAATTCTGGAACATGTAAAACATTATGAAGAGTGATTTGTGGTGTTAGTTTGACAGTTCCAATGTGAAGAATACTAGCATGTTTTCCATTAGGAAGAGTAATAAAAATAGGCTTTGAAATTGGTGAATAGGATGAGAAATAAGGCAAATGTGGAGTTATGTGGTCTGATGCACCGCTATCTAGGATCCAAATAGACTTGTTACTACTAGAAAGGAGAGAGAATGACTTACCGGCTAAGAATGCCGCGTGAGAAGTTCCTCCACTGCTGGATTGATTGCCTAAGAGACTCATAAGCTGGTTGTACTGGTGTTGTGTGAGCGAGAACTGGTTATCTCCAGAACTTGTAGAAGCCTGTGCAACCACCCTATTTCCCTTTCCTGGTGGATATCCATTCAATTTCCAGCACCTTTCAATGACATGACCAGCTGTCTTGCAATGGTCACAAAATCTATTGTCTGTGAGGGATCTCCCTGAATTTCCACCAGAATTTACACTATTCGAAGTTGTGCCTCCATGGTTGTTGTTTCTACTGACTTTCCAGCATTTTTCCAAAGTGTGTCCTGGTATCTTGCAATGCTCACAATATGAACCATTTGTATCACTAGAATTTCTTGGCGGAAACCCATGTATTTTCCAGCACTTATCCATAGAATGCCCTCCAATTTTGCAGTGGTCACAGTATTTGGAAGGACCTTTTCCTACATCTCTGTTTCCCATACGTTGTGAAGCCAAAGCCATTGCATCTGACTCCACCTTTGAATCAACACTCATTTGCCTTTGTTCTTCTTCTTGAGTTACAAGCTGATAAACCTCACTCAAATTCGGTGGAGGGCTAAACATCAAAATGTTTCCTCTCACTACATTGTAGCTTTCATTGAGTCCCATCAGAAATTGGATCACCATTTGGTCCTCAACAATTTTACTTACCACAGCACTTGAACCACAGGCACACACACTATCTTCAAGCATCAAAGAATATTCATCCCATAACTTTTTAAGTTTGGTGAAATAATTCTTTACTGGTGAGTTTCCCTGAGAAGTTAAGCTAAGCTCCCTTTGCACTTGAAACATTCTAGTCCGATTAGATCTACCAAACCTAGACTGCAATTCCTTCCAAATCTGACTAGCTGTGCGACAGTACAAAATCGACTCCGCAATATCCTTTTCAACTGAGTGTAAAAGCCAAGAAATTACCATATTGTTCACTCTTTCCCACTGCGCAAGAGTAGGTGACCCTGCTTCCGGTCGTTTGCAAGCTCCTGTGACCATCCCTAGCTTGTTTTTGGCTGACAATGAAACTTCTACAGACCGCTTCCAATGGCCAAAGTTCTTGTCGTTGAGCAGACTCGTCGATAGAACGTAGGTAGGATGGTCCGAATGATGAAGATACAACTCATCGTCCCCTTGTTGTGAAGCTTGTGAAGCTGTCTCGGCATTTGCGTTTGAGTTTGAGTTGGACATGGCTCTGATACCATATGAAGAAGAACAAGAGCAGAAATTGATGGAACAGTAGAACAGAGAAAGGAGGGAACAAGCTGAATTTTAGGAAGGAATTAATTTGGGGAAAAGCTCCCAAACGGATAGGGTTTCATTTCATTCATGAAAAGCTGCTCTCAGCTCATTACATAATAAGAGTATTTATATGACTGCTGAAGCATTCTATAAAACACTCAATACAAAATAGCTAGGACACATATGCCCTGATTCTTGAGCTGTCACATTCTTGGAATTAGTGGGACACACCCACATTAGCGTTCTTGACCACGTCACTCTCTAACAGTTTTGATGCTCAGCACTGAATGTTCGTTAATTGAATTTATCTTTGTGTATGTATTATTGGTAAATATGTGATGGATGGTCTTTACTGAACGTTTATGGCTTTGTAATACAGGATCCTTGCAAACAGACAATCTGCAGCACGTTCCAAGGAAAGGAAAATACGATACGCAAATGAGCTGGAGAAGAAGGTCCAGACTTTGCAGACGGAAGCAACAACCCTCTCTGCACAGGTCACTATGCTTCAGGTAATGAGTTTGGATGGTTTTACACTTCAGCAAATTAACCGTTTTATCTGGCGGATTATTTTTGGTTTGCTCTCTTGGAGCCACCTTTAAGAAGTCTTGGTTTTGCAACTTGTTGGCCTTAGTAAAAGCCAGCAATAGTAGAGTTACCGATAGTTGTTGGGCTGCCTAGTTCATCACAGCAAATTTGCAGATTATAAACCCACCTTTAGGGATAGCGGTGGACGTCGGATGTTGTTCTGAACTTTTTGAATTGCAAAATTAACATACTTTAGCATCAGTTGCAAATGTTGCTACATGAAACCTGCAATAAACTCTCTGCACATTCCTTCTTTTTTCTCCTGTCTGGACTGTCTCATGATTGCAAGAATCCTGTGTCTTACATGCTTATGGCAAATAATTTGATCCTTGTAATGTTTGTAACTTTTCATGGTGCAGAGAGATACGACAGGGCTGACTTCGGAGAACAGGGAATTGAGTCTAAGGTTGCAGGCCTTGGAGCAACAAGCAAAACTTAAAGATGGTATGCAGGCTACAAAATTTTGACAGATGTTATTTGATTTTCATGCGCAAATTGCAGAATCCATATACAGTTAACTGATGCATCCCTTTCGAGAGATGTTATTTGATTTTCTTTTCTGATGCATCCGTTTTGGTTCACAGCTTTGAATGAAGCTTTGAAGGAAGAAGTTCAGAGACTAAGGAGAGCAAGTGGCGAAATCCAACTGGGGAACACCAATGCTCCCAACCGAAGCTCAAACTCCTTTGGTGGCCAGCAGCAAACTCAGCAGCCACAATCTCAGGGGCCTCAGCCAAGTAATAGTCAGAACACAGGGTTTAGACACTTCTGAAGCATATATATGTAAAAGACGAGATCTGGCAGTACATAACTCTCTTGTAAATGTTTATCGACTGTTTCTGTCTTATCTGTAGAGGACGTAGCATGAAATTGGTCATTCCTGCTTTTAGAATCCAGAAACCCAACTGGGTACAACAACAGCATCTAGTTTTATCAAATCACTCAAACACAGCATTCTATTGTTCTTCATTAATAGATAATTTTTTTAAAAAAAAAGCAGTTAAATGGCTAAAAAAACAACCGAAGCTCACTTGTGTGCTGGACAAGCACAGCTCTCAACGCCAATGTCTAGGGCAACACAAGGTGGTTGTGTTTTGCCATCCTTGAACCAAGTTGAACGTCGTTCTATCAGCTCATCCAGAAACATGTTGAGCTTCTCAACAGTCACATTTGGCATCACAACAACATGGGCTATGTTGCCCTGGCAAGCAAGCTGCCACCTTCTGACAAACTCTTCATCCTGAGGCCTCTCGAACACAACTGTGCTGCTCAGCTCATTGAGCATGGCACCGATTCCCAGTTCCACGAGCCGGCCTTTGAGGTAGTGAGCGTTTCTGAGGCACTTTTGAACCTCCTTTTGGAATCCTCTGTACCCTTTCTGGTTTAACGTGTACCAAAGGAAAATTGGCGCATGACCATTTCTACTGCCCATGATTGTTGCGTCTCTTGAAGCTAGATACTCCACGTTTCTAGATAGGGCATTTATGTGCTCTATTCTTGTTATCTGAACACCACATGGCATAGGGCACCCAACGAACTTATGGCCAGATACACTGACGCTGCCAATTGGCTTCTTGAATGAAACTTTGGGTGCCTGTCCAAACGTTTACAATGGATATTAGAATGGAACTGCATCAAGACATGAATATTGGATGCTCAGAAGAATTTTACTTACACGTTTGACAAAGGGCATCATCAAACCAAATAAAGCTCCATCACAGTGGATGTAGAATCGGTCATGTGATAAACCGCAGTCTTCAAGGGTTTTTATCACAAGGTCAAGATCATCAACAGCTCCTTTGACTGTGGTGCCTGTAGTACAGAGTTCGAACAGAAGGAATTAGAATTTCTGATAAATAATAGGTATATGCAGGATATTTTGTAAGAAATAAGAGTTTACCAATGTTGACATTGAGGATTGCGGGTTTGTCTTTGTTTGGTAGCAGCTTGGATTTGAAGTCTGCACAATCTATCTCACCAGATACCAAAGTATCAACCTTGACACAATCCATTCTATACATACGCGCAGCTTTGAACACAGAGTAGTGTGATTCTTTTGATGCGTAGAGAATTCCATCTGGAAAGACTTCTCTCCTGTAGTTGAAGATGTGCAAGCCTATTAGCAAACTAAACCTGTGAGAGGAGAGGTATGGCATAATTCAACAATACTCACCCAACAAGAATACCATGCAGGTTTCCTTCAGTTCCACAATTTGTAATGTAACCCCAGTATTGATCCTTCTCTAACTCCCAGAGACGGGCAAACCAGTCCAGAACACCTACTTCAAACTGTCTCGAATGCACACCATAATTGCTCTCAATGAACGGATCACCAAGGTTATTGATTGAAAAATGTTGTAGCTGAGACAGTGCTCCATAGTCAAAGTCTAGATTATAAGGATATCCTGCAAGAATATACAAGCAGACTTAGAAATGCATGAACATACATCCAGATACAACATGAATCAAAGAAGAATAGTGCCATTTAGGTTGGACTAATCAACTCTCATCTATGACTGCCTGTTTCACCTTCATATGTGGAAAGGGTTTCAGTAGCTCTAATAAAATGAGCTCAGTTGATTATAGACTACCTACTTAGGTAGAACTAATCAGAACAAAACTTATCACAGATGACATTAGAGAAGCAATATAGGATATTTAGGATGACATTTGAGTCTTGGTAATACCTTACAACATTCTAAAGTTATCTCAGAATAGTCTACATCAGATTCAGGACGATGTTTAAGGCTTAAAACCTTGATATATCTCATAATAGTCAAAAGCAAATACAAGCAATTTTTTTTCTACCCACAGTTTGTCAATGAATTTCCAAAATCTAAATCAATCAGTTACATAGCTTTCATGATCATGACATGCATTGAGATGGGATAGAAACAAACTAGTGACTAACCGTCTCTCATGGTCTAAACCAATCCACACACTATGCATCAACAAAAATGTCAGATTATGACAGCTACAGTTACAAAAAGCTTCATCTATCAATTACTTTCTTCAGTATAACGACTTGTATTTTATCTAAATAAATTGAGCTTGAGAAGGCCTAAAAAATTGCTTGAAATGCCTAAGCAAGAGATAACGTAAAACAGAAACAAACATTCAGAAATGGCTTTACCTAAGTGATGCTTGGTTCGCTCCATCAAAGTCTGGCGATATCTGGCGAGGACAGCGGCCATGTAGGCCTCCTTATCACCGGTCATCTCATCGTTAGCCTCCGGCTCCGTGATGTCATGGCAGGAGGTGTGCATATTCCGCCCTAGAACAATATCTCTCTCCACGTCCTCCACCTTCTTCATCCAATTCGCATCGCCATTCTGGCCAGAAGAGCCGTTCAGATTGCTCGAGGAGTCCACCACAGGCGGAACAGGCTCGAACACCACAGCCGTCGGATCCAAATCCTTGCAGTTCAAAACGTTCACATCTGGCCCCGAATTGTTGGAGAACACTAGAGAACCGGCTGATTGCTCCATTATCGCACCTCAAGAAGCTTCGAATCGGCTCCGATCTGCCTCTTTCAAGCCCTTGCTCCGCTCTAAGGAATCAAACAACGCAAAATTTCCGATAATTGGAGTGCAGATTCGATGACAATGGAGAAATTAGGGAAATCGGGAGTCGTAAGATGAGAGGGCGATAGAGATAGAATGAAACCTGTGGAAGTTGGACGAGAGGAATCTGCGAGGAGCTCGAGCTTGAAAAATGGCGCAGATCTGAGCAAGCGAAAGAGGGGGGAGAGTTGGAAGTGGAGGGGAGGGGATTCATAGGCCACCAAACCAACGGGAGCCCTACAGGAATAGAAGTTGCCACGTGGAAAGATCTTAACGGTTAAAACAAGTAAAAATCTGATTGGTCAGATTGAACCAACGGCTGAGATGGGTTCCTGGCCCACATAAAGATGGATGAATATTCTACAACATGTATTCTGTTTTCTGTGGGGGCCGGCCGAGTGCATCGCATCATTGGTGACTCGACTCGACAGATTTCGTTTTCTTCCTGTATATCAAAACAAAAATGAAAATTCCGACCAAAAAAAAAATGAAAATCTAGGCTACAGTATATTTTTTGTTTTAAAATAAAATTATCTTAACTGTAGACCAGCATTATTATTTGCAAAGTTATGGCTATGATTAAGTTAGGGGCTATTCATGCCCTACGCCCCTACCACTGGAATCAAAGGAGTAATGATATGAATGCACCTTCACAGCTTCACTAGATAATGGGTAGGATTTCATCAAGTGTGCATTTTTTCCTTTTTTTTCGCTTTGAATTTGATCATGATGTTATGGAAAGTGTCTCCTTGTTAAACAGTTGAAATGATAATTACCAAAGTACTTACACTCTTGTAAAATCTACCATTCTTGTAAGTTGTAACTCTTGGTTTTCTATGAAATCGACTGCATGAATATAAATTTGGAACAAACACGCGTATGGCTCATCAGCAAGTAATGTGGGCCGGCCCATTAAGAAAATGCGAGCATGACTTGGCGCCCAATAAACAAAACCGCCATTCATTATATACGAGAGACTATCGAGTACACACAAATAGTCGCACGTTGTCTATAAAAACAGGCTTAGATAAGCCCCATATGCTTTGAATGAGTTATTCTTAAGAATAAAATCGCTCCTGCATGTATTTTTTCTATCGAACATTATATTAGAATCAATTGTTTACTACTCTCAATTAATCAAACTAAATTAGACCTAGGTTTTGTTCTATTAACACAGTATAATTGATAGTATTTCTTAGTTCTAAGAGGTAGAATGTTACTATTGTATGAATTGGGTTAGCGATGAAGGCAGTTTGCGCGCAATTTTATCAACCATTGACCAAAAGATCAAGACAACGCAAGCAATTGAATGATTCGATAAATATAAATAATTAACTACAAAGATTTATCGCAAATAGCTGAATTTAGCCTTTTTTCTCACAATGACTATCAATCACATTAACGCAAGTAATAAGAATAACAACCAATCACATGAGTCAAGTTCAAGTAAAATGGATGCTACGGTGAAACGTGAAACGAACGTGCATTGTTATTTATATGCAGTAGTATGTGTATTTAGATTCAAGTTAATTGCTTATATGTTTACTTGAATATGGGGTATTGAATATTGAATATGAAGGAATAGATTTTTGAATATACGAACACCATTATTTAATTGCAAAATGTTTAAATATCGATTACAATTAGTTTAAATGTACATTTTGTTGCATATTCACACTTGCATATCGAATATACTTAATAGTAGTATAAATATGACATCAGCTATACGCTCTACCATAAAAAGATGTTTTACTATATCTTAAATCTCAATCACATTAGTTGAAATTAACTACAAAAATTTATCACAAATATAACCTTTTTCTCTCGGCCTATATAACATTAATCGAAGCCTCCAAGCATGGTGATAGGAATTACAAGAATCAAAGCTGCCACGCGATCTGGTTTCATATATACTAGCAAATGACCCGCACCTTGTACGGGGGTGTTTTTTATTCATTCATTATATGAATTTTCTATAATCATTACAGGCATATCTTTTGTGTTATAAAATTAAATAATTCTTGTATATCATCAACTATTTTTATTTATACATAAACATATATTTAGATAATGGAGTAAGAATGCCATAAGATAAGATGTATTATCACAATTTATTAAAAATTGATAAACATCTTTTGGTATTCAAATTAGATTGCATAAACTAACTTATATAATAAAATATATAATTTTAAGTAAAACATTCGATTAATATAGTATTATATTAAATATATAGATAATATTTAATAAGATAAAAAAATTAAACCAAATTATATTGTATATAGGTTATTATCTTCTGAAAAAATATTAAATAAGAAATATAAAATATTTATTAAAAATATTAACGAATCATTATCTTAATTAAGAAATGCATCTTTTTATCTAAAGTGTAATCAATATGTAAAATTAAAGATATATTTATGTTAAGTATAACATCTAATTTTTTTAATGAGATTTTAATATGATATGATCATGAAAAGTTTATTTAACATACTATTTAATAGAATGAATATTTGGCTTAAATATAGTGGTAGAATTTGCTACCATTGATGATTTTTATAAAATATTATAATGAAATTACGAAAAATAATTTTTATTTAATATGATATTTAATTAAATGGGTAAAATATTAAGATTATTGTTTATACATTATGACTAAATATAAAGTTGATGATAGATCTATGTATTAGTTAAATGGATATAATGATAAGATTGAGATTTATATATGGATATATATATATATATATAATGATAAGATTGAGATCTATATATTTAGATAAAATTATTAATTAAACAACTCAAATTCTAAGATAGAACTAATATCTTAATTGAATATGTATAAGATTATGATAAAGTTAAGATTAATAAGATAATTTTTTAAATAAGGGGTGATGTGGCGCAATATGGTGCGAGAATTTGCTTCGGCTTTAGTATATAGTAATAGATAGATTATACGTTCACATATCATATAATATATACACATAATGACTATAAACTTATAAAATTGGAAGCTAGCCCTTATTTTCAATTCAATGTACTACGTACAACTCTCTACCACAAGGGACAAGGTTGGAAAGTAAAAGTTGTTGATCATCACGAGGGATTGAGAAGGTATTCGTCTAGCTTAGAGTTGTTTGATTTTTTTTTTGACTTTCTTGATTAATCTTACTGAAAATTGGAACAAATGTGTAATATTTTTTTGATTTATTACGCTGTATTACCAAATTATAACAAAATTGAATTAATAATAATAAATCAGGAAAATAGTATTACTAAAAAACTCAATTTACATATCATTTTTCGTTATCAATGGAGATACAGATCTAAATGTTGCAAAAGTAGAAAAGAAAAATATGAATGATTGATTGCCCATTTGCCCTTGCAATATAAAAAAAAAAGTCTAAAAAAGAGACAACATGCTCAGCATACAATTGCATGTTTTTGCACGTACGTCCAATGAAATTGATTAATTTATGCCATTTATATCTTGAGCTTTAACGGAAATAATTCATTGCCCAATAATTCAGTCAACTCGAATCTCAGTCTCTAACTAATCTAATTTCTTTATTTTTACAAAGCTCTCTAATCTAATCAGACATCAAACGAAGTGTGTACATACTATAGCTCTCATTGACCTCACAGCCGACTGCCGACATATATGGATGATTTCAAGTAGCTGAGCTGAAAAAACTTAATTAAAATTATCTAAATCCTGCCGCCTGAATATATTAACAAAGTAAGTATGAGGATTAGATTCGTCAATTTAACATCATTAAACGATAAAAGAAAAAGCTTTTAACCAAACAAATTAAATTACTGTGAGCATTAATGTACCGCGACATAGCTCTAAACCCTAAAATTTAATTTGCTCGTAAATTCAAAAACTAATATACCCGATATTGGAGGAATGTAGTGAAATTGCCGAAAATAAAGCCAGAGGTCGATCGAGCTGTATTTTTGCATGGAATCAAATACGACGTTGCATGTGGCAAGTGGGGATAAATAATATCGTCGGCACATGAAAATGCAAGTCAATGACGACGACTTATATATATTCGATCGAGATGGGTTAGGTATATTATAGATAGAGCTGTCACATTATAGTATATATCTCCGACATGGATATTGATCGGCTCGATCGCATTAAACTAGCTGGAATAGTACGTATATGATTGTCAACTTTGTACCATATCGTACGTAATTGTAGTTTAACACATTTACATTGAATAGTATCATGATTAATGTAACGTACTTACGTACATTTTGATAAACATTTGTCTGATTACATATATAGGCGAAGTCGCGAAGATCACAAAGCGAATAAAGGATGTGTGAGTATCTGTCATGTTGTGTGCGTGAGCCTTCAATATAACTTTGTATGACTCAATGGTAACGATTTTTGGACGTTCAAAAAGAAATATCAAATATACATCCTACGGAGTAGTTTCTTTTCATGCATGTAGCATTAGAGAATCCTAATTAACTTCACCGACATGCTTGCAAATTGCAATTGTGTTGACAATGTTCAAGTGCATATAACAACTGTTGCAACGAAGACCGATTATGTAAGCTATGTGACATTATATTATCCTAATGTATGACATACTTAATTAAAGAACTCATCTTCACTTATTATTATTATTTTCCATTAATAGAGTAGATAGATGCTTATCTCTTAGCTCTAAGATTAATGTAAGTCCGAATGTTATGCTTTGTGAACCACATGTGTGGTGAGTTCGTTGTTGTGTCAAGTTATACACGTAACTCTGGGCCAAATAATAACCAAGTAGCTAGCTAGGGAGATCGATTAAGAAAAAAGTTGATATTGATGTAAAATAAATAATTATATTTTATTAATCATTTGAAACAACATAATAAGAGAATACAATGCAAAATAATGGAATCAACCACATTAATTGAAATTCACTACATATATTTATAACAAATACAGCCTTTTTCCTCTCAGTGTAGAAATTTTTCCTGGCTTCCAAGTAGCTGTTGAGCCACGTTTTTTTATTTCTTTTTTTTGGTCGAAACGTTTTTTTATTTCTTGGAACTATGCTTGTGCGATCCAGTTAATCAACTTTTTTTTGTTTATTCAGCTGCGCCTTCCTCGGGTGCCACTTCTCTATAACCTGCACAATCGATAAATTTTCATTATTACCAATAGCACAACTATTTAATTCAGATACCTATGGAGTATAAATGTATAAAGGGATCACAAAATACAACTTTTTTTGGTCAAGAAATACCAACATTGTACGGAAGGGAGAAATATAACTGATGGCGTGGTCAACGTTATACAAAACATTGTACGTACGAGAAGGAAAATATACGAAGGTTAATGATATAGTTACCTTACGAAAGGGAATATTGTTTAGTAGTGGTATGGAGGAGGAGGTGAAGAGTAAACGTAGGGGGTGGGAGCCGGGTGCTTAGGAGGCACGGGAGCCTTATAGACTGGCTTAGGGTGTGGCTTGTAGACCGGAGTTGGTGGTGGGTACTTGGGAGCTACGGGGGCCTTGTAGACTGGCTTAGGGTGTGGCTTGTAAACTGGAGTTGGTGGTGGGTACTTGGGAGCCACGGGAGCCTTGTACACTGGCTTGGGGTGTGGCTTGTAGACTGGGGTGGGTGGTGGGTACTTAGGGGCTACAGGTGCCTTGTAGACTGGCTTAGGGTGTGGCTTGTAAACTGGGGTGGGAGGTGGGTACTTGGGAGCCACGGGAGCCTTGTAGACTGGCTTAGGGTGTGGCTTGTAGACTGGGGCGGGTGGTGGGTACTTGGGAGCCACGGGGGCCTTGTACACTGGCTTAGGGTGTGGCTTGTAGACTGGGGTGGGTGGTGGGTACTTGGGAGCTATGGGGGCCTTGTAGACTGGCTTAGGGTGTGGCTTGTAGACTGGGGTGGGTGGTGGGTACTTGGGAGCCACGGGTGCCTTGTAGACTGGCTTAGGGTGTGGCTTGTAGACTGGGGTGGGTGGTGGGTACTTGGGAGCCACGGGGGCCTTGTACACTGGTTTAGGGTGTGGCTTGTAGACTGGGGTGGGTGGTGGGTACTTGGGAGCCACGGGGGCCTTGTACACGGGCTTAGGGTGTGGCTTGTAGACTGGGGTGGGTGGTGGGTACTTGGGAGCCACGGGGACCTTGTACACTGGCTTAGGATGTGGCTTGTACACCGGGGTGGGTGGTGGGTACTTAGGGGCTACAGGTGCCTTGTAGACAGGCTTAGGGTGTGGCTTGTACACCGGGGTGGGTGGTGGGTACTTGGGAGCAACGGGAGCCTTGTAAACAGGCTTGGGATGTGGCTTGTACACTGGGGTTGGTGGTGGATACTTAGGAGCCACTGGTGCCTTGTAAACAGGCTTGGGATGTGGCTTGTAAACAGGGGTCGGTGGGGGATATTTAGGAGCTACGGGAGCCTTGTAAACTGGATGAGGAGGTGGGCTTTGTGGCTTAGGCTTCCCATAGTAGACCGGCTTTGGTGGTGGAGGGGAGGAGTAGATGTAGTCAGCCGTGGCTACAGAGGCCAAGCAGATTGACACCAATGCAACTAAAAGTGTTCCCATGAGGAAGCCTTTTCCTAAACCCATGTTGAGAGATATAATGTTTTGTGTGATGCTTATTTTGAACTCATAGCTCCACCTCTTTATATAGGATTGGCCTTCACCTTCTATGTACGTATACACTGTACATGTACTTTATTATATTCTTAAAATGGCTATTAAGTAATGAAACAATAACTGAGAACATTTAAAAAATGAATAAAATGTTAAAAACCTACAAGGAAAGTGGCTGGAAAGCAAAAGTTGTTGATCATGGAGACTAAACTCGAGTCTGGAGATCAGCGCGTCTGATCAATTTTTTAACCTAGCTTAGACGTGTTAAGATTTCGTTCAGATATGTAGTTTCTTTACAATATTAATACTATTAACTAGTGAAAATTGCAGCAAATTTATTTGTTAATCTTCGAGGCAGTGCGTTCTAGACTTCTAGTTATGTTAAATATAAGGTTGAATTTTATAAACTTGGACGTCTAGTTATCATTTGAATATCTAAGTATCAGAGGGAAAGTTGAACTTTTGCTTGAATACTTACGTACCAGAGGGAGTTTCATATTTGCATGTTCATCATTACTTTGTTACGTACATATGTCGACTAAGAAAGGATCATATATAATTGTCCACTAAAAATGGACTTTAACCTTATCTTTCATCAATTATTGGCATGGATTAAAAAAACCCTTAGCACAAATTTTATTTTGACGGAAAATTATAAACACATTCTAAAGTTTTTGACGAATATATATATGGTGTTTAATCAAGAGAACGTACTTGCGTACATAATTACTTCTAGCAATTAAAAGAACAATCAGTTTTCAGACGCGTATTTTTGAATCAATGCCAGACCAGATCTAAAGGCTACATAGTTTGATTATTAGGAGATGACTGATTGCCTTTACACACAATAATTTATTAATAATAAAAAAACAATATCATCAATATATTGATTATTATTGCATGTTTTGGCACGTAGTTCCGAATTTCCGATCCCCAATCTAAGATAATTTATACGGAGTGTCATTTTCATTTCGAGATTGATCAAGATCGATAAAATGTTTATCGATCAAACCGCCACGAACAAAGAAAAGCAATTTCTTCCCCCAAATGGCCAAATGACAATAGTTAAATTCATCTTCAATTATTCGGTGGAATCGAATCTCGGTCTTTAATAATAAGTCATAATTATTCAGACTAATTGACATACAGAAATGTAATTAAGTTAGTATATCATAATTCATGACCTACCCCAAATGGTTTTTGTATCATCCATTAATTTATAGGGTTGTGAACAAATTGCTAGTAATCAAAATTTTCCATGCCTAGCTAACATATTGAATAAATTTACTGGAATTGCATTGAGAAAATAGGAATTCGATCGATCGCATGTGTCATGTGCTGATAAATTATTGGCACTTGTTTAAAAACCGGAATTGCAATTTGCAAGTCAATGGCATATTCGATCGAGATGGGTTTAGGTAAGGACCTGTCCCCTCGTTTGTAATCTACCCCTAGGACCCACTATCCAAAGTCACACAAGCTATAATTAAATAAACTCATTACAACTCAAACATACAAATATCATTACTGCATTTTCGTATAGTTTCATACGGACCATACCAAAAAGGAATATGTGCATTAATTTTAGGGTCAGATTAGTCGAGGATTTCATGCTTGTTAATGTTCGATAACGTACAAATGATATAGACATATGCTGTCACTGGTTTGACGTTTTCATATTTCCAAGTTCCAGCAAACAATATGTATACCTAGACTTAAGTTCAAGGGCGAGCTACCTTACGTATGGTACTATCATACGACGTTTATTAAATACAGTATCATATATAGATTAAAGTTCAATAGAGGACATGTAAATATTAGAGAATAAGAGAATAATTATGGGTCTTTGGATAATAATCAAATGAATGGCTCAGATTAACTATACAAATTTGACACAATTTCAAAATTAAACCAATTCTTTAATTATAGGAAGTGATGATTAATTTTAGAATTAAACCAATCCCTTAATTATAGGAAGTGATGATTAATTTTAAAATTTTCGAAAAATAACAAAAGTTGGTGATCTGCTCGGGTGTTTTTTTTGGGTAAAAATTATAGCAATTGATTTTATTTTTATCCTACTCCCAATTTCTACCCAAAATTATAGCAATACTCGTCCTCCCCAAAATGGCATGTACAGTATATAGACATACATACGATGTATACAGAGGTCAATTACATATGTTGACATAATCCATATATCATATACCCTAATAAAATGGTTTATATATTTCTCAGGTTGTATATACATTATTACATCTTGATCTGTAGGAATAGGTCACACAAACAATCCAGCCACAAAAAATTGCTTTTATACATTCCTCACTTTGTCATATACATTATTACTATACATATAGATTAAGGTTCAATAGAGAACAAATAAGTATTGGAGAACAAGAGTGCAATTATAGGCCTTTAGATGCTATTTCAAAGGATGATCCAGATTATATATAAAAAATTGACCCAAATTTAAATTTGAACTCCATTTCTTAATTATAGCAAGTGCTAATTAGTTTTTGGATTTATAGAAAAATCACAAAAGGAATCTCTTAATTGTAAAAGGAATCTCTCACTTATAAATTTAGTTTTTTGTCCATTTTTTAACATTTAATATATTATTGTCATATGATGATATGAGAAAGTTTTTTCACTATTCTTAAATATTTTATAATGACAAAACGTATACTAATTAATAAGGGAAAATGCTTAAGATATAAAAAAATCACTTGAATTTTTTTTATTCATATAAGAATATAATGTTAAAAAAATCATAGGAAAAAATCTTATGATATAAAAAATGGATAAGATATCAAGTAAATATGTCAAGTAGATATAAGGAAATTGGATAAGATACCAAGTAAATATATAAGGATATTGGATAAGATACCAAGAACATATAAAAGTAATTTTTTTAAAAATCTAATATGAAAAAATAAAATTATTACTTTATTCAAGTTTAATGACGTGACGCAAAATTTTACACAGATTTGGGTTCCGCTTTATACTGTATTATAGTAGATTGTATACGGTACTATAAATAACTCTACATGACTGCATGATGAAATAAGATTTTTATACATTTGGTGATTTGTTAAAAAAGTTCAATACATGAGTGCTAATATGTTACCAATTAAAGTTATTTTATAGGTGCGTGAAGTATTTTTAAATGTTATGAGTAGTTCTGATCGAGTTTAAATTTTGATTTTACTAATGGTTTATAACAATTTTACATTTTATGAGCGATTCTACACATACGACTATGTTTTACGGAATAATGGTGCATATAAACTTCTTCATCTCTGTTGATACTTGAATTGTCAAAAATAAGGACTTAATTAACCAACAGAAATGTTCAATTGACATTGTGCATTTTTTTGGGAAAAAATTGAAGGATCATTATAAACTAAAGTGATATGATGAGCTACAAGTAAATTAATGAGAATTATATCATTAAACTAGCTAGTGAAGAATCATTATAAACTAAAGTGATATGATGAGCTACAAGTAAATTAATGAGAATTATACGGAGTATCATTAAACTAGCTAGTTGCTAAGTTTTACATATACTAGTTGAAGACCCGTACTATGTATGGGTAATGGTCATTTTTTTCGTTAATTTGTGTATCTACTATAAATTATACAGTACTATATATTAATTCTTATATATAAATAGATTAAAATGGGAATTGAAAAGTTAAGTAAATTAATATGTATCTTTTATATAAAGAAATTTAAAGATAGATAATATTGTTTCAAAGATAGATATTAGATGAGTAAGAAAAAGAAAAAAAATTAACGATTAGATAACTAAAGAAAATTTAAAGATAAATAATATGTCTTTAAAGATAGATATTTGATGGGTAAGAAAAAAGATAAAGTTCAAGATTAGATAATGAGGAAAAATAAAACATATAAAATTGTTAATAAAGTGGGGCTAGAATTAACGTGGAGGCTCGAAATTCTCCGGGTTTAATATATAGTATAGAAGATTACTCCGTGTTTGCGGGTTTTCATTCATCTTAGACCGTGTTTTTCATTTTCTTATAACTAGTTTAACCCCCGTATCATGTACGGGTAATGTGATTATAAATCCAATTTAATATAGATATGTAATGTCAATGATCATGTTAAAATGATAGGATCATATATTTATCTTCGTATTATGATTAATGTTTTTCTATCAATAGTAAATCAACTCATAATATAAATAAGTTGGATTTGTTTAAAAATTACTTTATGATATATATGATATTTTATTAAATGATAATATTTATGGGAAGATTATAAATAATTATGGGTAAGTGATAGTTTATAATTTTTGGGATAATTCATAATTTTTGATAAATTTTAATCAATTTTTACGGGATAAGATTATATGAGATTCTAACTACCTAATTTGTATAAAGGAGGGTCCGATTGAATATTTTATTATTGAAATGACACGTGGCGCAATTTTTTGTGAAGACATTGTCTCCGCTTTATACTATAGGTAGTATAGATGTTCTTGATTTCTGAAAATTATTATTTCTATAAATATAAATAAATTCATTTATCACTATTATTAAATAACGTCTGTGATATAAGTTCATAATGAATTGGTAATCAATATTAGCTGGCTAGCTTATCCATCCAGGTTTTCAGTGAAGAAATTGCCAGCAAGAATAAAAACAAAAAATTAGGGCCGATTGACCGAAAACCACCCTTATAAAAGGCATATTGCCCTAAACCACCCCTTATATACCTATTTACCGAAAACCACCCCTATATACCCTTCCGTCAAAAAACGACCACCCCACCTCTCTAACCCGTTAAGTTGACGTTAACGCGCGCGTGAGATTTCCCTTTCCCTATACAATTTCCCTTCTTTTTTTTCTGAAACTGTAAAATCAAAAAAAAAAACCTAGCATGCCTTGTTGGAACCACCACCGCAGCATCGTCGACCTTCCTCCAACCCTGCTGCCGGCCTGCTCCCATCTTCACCACCACCTAGATCTGTTGTCTGCTCCCAACCCCACTTTCCTTCATCTTCAATTCACCACCGCCGACCATCACCATTGCAGCCGGTACACCAACTTCATCTTCAACCTAGAGCAGATCTGCGAACTCCAGCCACAATCCACGGCAGCCCCCTCACGAGCTCCGCCCGCTCGCCACCGCGCTCGCTTGCCTCTTTGGCCACGCCCGCCGGGTTCTAGATCTAGGTATAACGCAGCCCAACCCCGCCGGATTCCAGATCCGGGTTGTGCCCAGCCCAGCCATCACTGCTCGCGCCTCCCGCTCGCTCAGCCGCCTCTCGCTCCTCCTACTCGCTCATCCGCCTCTCGCTCCTCCCGTTTGATCAACCCTCACCATCGGGTTCTAGATCTGGGTACAACGCTCGGCATCCCGCTCGCTTGGCCTCACCGGACCAACGCTCGCTCGACCTCCCTGGACTTCGCGCTCCCTCGACGGCGACGACCTCGCTCACCGGCTTGCCCTCGGGCCTCCCCGATGCCGACTCGACTCTCCAACACCCACCTCCTCTATTCCCGTCTTTACTCCGACGAATCCTGGCCCGACTCCGGCTGCCTCTCGCTCCGGCGTCTGGTGGAGGCAGAGGAGAGGTGGTGGTGGTGGTGGGGCGGGGGAGGAGGCTGGTGGGGGGAGATTAAGTGTGGAGAGATAAAGGAAAATGGTAAAAAAAAAATCAAAAATCAAAGTTTAAAGACGCGTCACACGCGCGCGTTGACGAATTTTTAACGGAGAAACTTGGAGGGGTGGTCGTTTTTTGACGGAAGGGTATATAGGGGTGGTTTTCGGTAAATAGGCATATAAGGGGTGGTTTAGGGCAATATGACATATTATAAGGGTGGTTTTCGGTCAATCGGCCAAAAATTAGGTTAATTGGTGTCATGCATTCGGATTAATTTATTCATTATTCATAGCCACCTTCATCGGAAAATGCATTCCCTTGGTTATAATTATGAACTAGTTGTACCCGTCGTGCCCTGCACGACTCATATTTTGTAATTATTTGAATATATCATAAGAAGAATAGTAGTATGAAATTGTATAATAAACAATTTGACATAATTTAATTTCATCAAATATTAGAAGTCTTTAATTGTTATATAATCGACTAAGAATATATTGTTATGCAAATCATGCACTTATATTTTATAGTCCATAACATAAATTATTTTGCAAATTATATTTACTTATATTTGCTAATCACCAACTTGATATAACCAAATTAAATATGTAGTTGTTTTATTCGTAATATTTAATGAATTAAGTTTTTACCTATGCGTGAATAAACCAAAAAAATATCTTATTAAAATATAATATATTTTCAACAATCACGATATTCGATCAATTATAGAAATATTTACATTAATATTGAAAAGTTAATTCTTATCTAATGTTTGATGACAATATAAAATATATTTTATGTTAAAAAACTTTAAAACTACAATGGACGATCAAGCTGAATAGATAATATTTTTATCTAATTTTAAAAACCGCCTTTCAAGATAAAAATATATTGTTTACATTAAAATATAAAATATGTTTTGCCAAAATTAATTCTTATCTAATGTTGGACCATCAAGTAATAGAAATTAATTATTATCGTTTACGTATTGTACGTGTTACTAAGAATACTTGATAACGTAGAAAAATTAATTAATCAATGGTATATTTGAATGCATATTAAGTATGTTTTATAGAAGAAAATTGAAGAAAAAATTATTTAAGGAATATAAAATTAAAAATAGATAGTATGGCTTTTAAGATAAAGTTGAAAATTATATAATGAAGGAAAATAAAAGATATAGGGTTGTTATTATCAATTGTATTTGAGTTGGAAAAAGAAATTAAAATCAAGCGGGTCCAGAATCAACATAGTGACTCAAATCGGCCATATTATTTACCCAAAGATACCCAATATGATAAAATTAGTTTAACCCGTACCCTGATGAAATCAAGCGTAATAGTTTAACTCAAAATCAAGCGGGTCCAATATTGAGCTAAAAAAAAAAGTGGGTTCAATATGGGTTTTTGTTCATGTGATAGGTTTAAAATTAGTTTTATGATGCAATATCGTATAATCCTAATCATAGAAAATAGATTATTTTCTAAATAAGTGAAAATTATTGAAAAAAATGCATATTTGCCCATATTATCTGGCTAAAAAAAATCAACTTTGTTATCGAGATAGAAAACAATCAACCTATAAAGGGGTGGACTTTACTATGCATATTTTAAAATCATACCTTAACCTAAGTAATTGCTTGTACGATGCATATTTTAAAATCATACATTAACCCAAGTAATTGGTATAGGTTTGAGGTGATGCATATTGACTAAGTGCCAAAATCATATCTTAACCTTCAAATTGGTGTGGAGGTGTTTGTACACTTACGTGATTAAAAATACCGTGGTTTGTAAGTTTGTGATTTGTGTTCTTTGTCTATTTTTATAGAAGAATATTTTAAAGATAAATAATATGGCTTAAAGATAGATATTAGATAAGTGAAAGAAAAAAAAAGATTGGATAATTAAGGAAAATGAAAGATATAAAGTTGTTAATATCTATATATTGAATTGAATAAGAAAACATTAAAATCATTATATTCGGTGGGGCCAAAATCAACGTGGTGGCTCGAAAACGATCGGCTTTTATAATATATATTGATTGATATCCTCATCAATATTGATCGAGCTCTAGAGTGTTTTATCACATCAATATTTGATTAATTTGTCCACCAAAAAGATTTAAGTTATACATGATATCAATGTATATTTTTAGAAATTTTTATATTGTTTTTTGTCTAATAAATGAAATATTTTCGATCGTCATATCATCGATCCATTTCACTGGAAAACTCGTCGAAAAAGGTTCTAAATCGTTTTTGGTTAATATTGTGATAGTTCGGATAGTTGGTAATGATTTTCAAACTTAGAATAGTTTTTTTTTTGAAAGTTGATACTTCAGAATAAACTTCACATGTATCCATGTGTACATAACTGATCGTTTCAAATTAAGTGTATTTTTTTAATTAGCTCACACTAAAAGAAATGTAGCTAGAAAGATATTTCCTATATTTATGACTTTAATATAAGGATAATAATATATGAATAGGTGTGATAATGCCCCTCAAAGGTGATTATTATTATAAAGTTGATACTTATTAGAACGAGTTATAATTCATCTATATCCACATGTTACCGGTGTATGCAGTCGCGTACTCAGGTTATCAAAAGGCGATAGTTATTTAATTTACGCCTTATACTAAATGGAGATATATAGAGTTCATAAATTAATCCGAAAAAAAGAGCTTGAAACTCAATTTTTTGTGATGCATAAATCGATATACTATTTTTCTGTTTTTTTTTGGGTCAAATATACTATTTTTCTGTAAGAAGGGAGTAATCCGCACTAATTAAGATTCTTTCTTTAGTTCTTACATGAGATTTTATTAGATACTAGCTTAACCTGTCGTGCCATGTACGACTATTTCACTTTAAAATATTAAAATAAAATTATATATTTATATGGAAAATATTATATAAGTTTTATTATATGAACATGTTGTTTATCTTTTAAAAAGAGTGATATTTTATGGAAGTTCATATAACCCAAAAAAATATATATATATATAAGACATAATTTTTTCACTCATTTGTATATTTTTATAAAACCTGATTTTAAAAATATAAATTGATATTTTCTATACAATTTTTATCATATATTAATAACGACTATCATAAATGTAAATATAGATAAAAAAGTTCATGAACTGATAAATTGATAAAGTTTTGTCGGAAACCACAAATTTACTTGTATTAAAGAAATAAGTTGAATCTAATATTCATAGATTTTTCTTAATTTGTTTGTGAAAGATTTTTCCCTGTAATGCTTTAAGAATTAATAATTGACAAAAACTTTTAGATAAGACGAAATTCTTAAGAAAAAAGTTTTTAAAATACTTACACGTTTTAAAATACTTATACGTATACGGACTAATACAACTAATACAAAAAATATCCAATATCAATCAAGGCAAACCCAATTCCAACTGAGCACGTAAAAATTGCTAAACATGATATTATTACTATAATATATGGTACATGATTTTTTTTATCAATTGGCAATATTAGTTGTACGTGATTTTATATGGTACAAATATTGGGTATCTTTTATAGAAGATAATTAAAGATAAAATTATCTAAGGAAAATAAAATTATAGATAGATAGTATGATTTTAAAGATAAAATTGAGGATTACATAATTAAGGAAAATGATATAAAGTTGTTAATATCTATTTAAGTTGAAAAAAAAAACAAGTGGGACCAGAATCAACGTGGTGGCTCGAAAACGGTCGGCTTTTATAATATATATTGATTTTTTATAATATGTTGTGATTTTGACATTGTTTATGATAACTAACAAGGTCATCGATCACTTGGTGGCATAGATATGGGCATGTACGTACTTCGACGGGCATGCCAATTATGTATCGATATTAACCACGCACTATGTTACGCATAACGACGAGCTCGTGAGCGACGAGCCCCAATTAGATTTAGAGATCAATATTAATTTTATTTTATGATGTTTTTATTTAATGTTATTTGGACTAGAGTTTTACTCTCTTCTCAGGTTTTCTTACAGGTTCTTTTCCTGAGTCGTATTTTTATTGAACCCGTAAGGTATAGGTTAATACCCCTTTGTAAGCTAAAGTTGAGGTTAATGAAAAATTACGTCTTTTGCCCTAAACTCTCTTCTCCCTAAACCTTAATCCTCCTTGGGCGTTGCATCCACCTCCCTATCGGTTCGTGTTCACTACCTTGTCGGGCAAGGTTTGGTACGTTATCACCTCGATAGTGTATCACACTAAGACCAGATCTAAGGACGTACGTTTGATCCAGATCTAATAAATTAGGACGTCGATCACCAATTAACCACTAAGAGTCTAAGACTCTCGAATATTTGAATCCCGCCGACTCTAAAGAGATGATCGAAAGCCTAGCAATCACCACTTCTATTATAAATATCATACAATTCCTTTTACATATTCCATATACTACTCTTGGTCCGACTCCCTCCCTCTTAAATTGACTCACAATCAAACCTTTGGTCACTCTTTCCCGTGATTGCCACCGTAGAACCGCAATCTTCCATCCTCTACTACCACCGTAGAACCGCCAACTCGATCAATCCGGTAAGATATCCTTCCTTTTTTTCTTATTTCAATTGTGACGTGCCTAGCTATCACAACTAGGCATAAGATTGACATGTTGATCGACGACATAGATTGTTTAATCGATCACACCTCAAGTCTCTTTAATGTATACTCTCTTCGTATATATAATTATAAGAGAATGGTTACAATGAAGATTAATAGACCTTATATTAGACGATAAAGTATTTGACCAAAAAATATAGACAATAAAGTAACTTCTTCCTCTTCCATTAGTATAAATTAAAGAGACTTGAGGCGTGATCGATAAAGTAATCTTTGGCTTTTGATCATTCATGGTATACGGGGACATGAGCTTTACTTGGAGCGAGATGTTCGATAGGTACAAGTCTCTAACTTCCGCACTTGTGGACCTCAACATTACCTATGGCCATGTGTTTAGTCAAGATTACACCTCATTTATTCATTATTTCTTCTATATGTTCGTACCGTCTAAACTTCTATACGTTCTCTAGCTTCCGTATTTGTGGACCTCGACATTACCTACGACCATGTGGTAACATTTTATACGTTCCCTCCAAGTTGTATTTTATTTCAAATGTATATCGATCGAACTAACAATATTAGTATTCTTTCTTTTGACGAACAATATTCTACACATATAGATAAATTGAAATTTAATATTATACTCATATAGATAAATTAAGGTTAAAGATGTAATATCCGAGATTTCAAAACAAATAACTAGTTTAAAATTTGTTTTACAATATTCTTTTGAAACTAAAATATTTGTCCATACCATGGTTCCCATGTAACACCTTCACGTCATAATTACGACCCATATTAGAGTAGACGATAGACATCACTCATCTTTGGAGAGGATCATTTCACCACTTCTACTATACATACCCTACAATTCCTTTTCCTATTCCATATACTACTCTTTGTCGTCCGACTCCCTCCCTCTTAAATTGACTCACTGTCAAACCCTTGGCCACTTTTTCCCGTAATTATCATTGTAGAACTGCTAATCTTTCATCCTCTATTAACATCCTAGAACCGCCAACTCGATCGATCCGATAAGATATCCTTCCTATTTTTTCTTATTTCAATTATGACGTGCCTAGCTATCACAACTAGGCATAAATTTGACATGTTGATTGATGACATAGATTACATTATCAATAATTCATTTGATTCAAATCCTTTTAATATATCCTCCAATGATAACTAGTTTTGCTGTATAAATGATAATATTTTATACGTTCCCTCCGGGTTGTATTTTATTTTAAATGCGTATCGAAACGCATTTAAAATAAAACCTTATTGAGCATAGTTTTGACCAAACCTTATTAACCATCAAGATAATATGATCATCTTGACGATGTCTCAATACATACCGACGCTTGATTACTATAACAACGGGCTCCCGTTGGTGTGCACCATGTACGCGTCGTCGGAGTGTTATTTTGGGGTCAACCTAAACCCGCTTTGCGCGCCCGACGACGTGTCGTACACGCTCGTGCCTAGTATGGCGTACTTCGAGTTCTTTCCCGTTCCTAGGAACGGTGGTGCTGCCTCTAGTGTGCCCAAGGCGCTTACGGAGAAGGAGCAAAAGGAGCTCGTGGACCTCGTTGATGTCAAACTCGGACATGAGTATGAGCTCATCATCACCACTTAGATTATTTGACTTTTCATATTCTCTTCTTTTGGACGGAAAATCCATTAACAAAAACAACATTCTCTACAATCACATGTACAAGAGAGTTGAGATACTAATCTCGTTAATTTGTAGAAACAACATACAAACTTGGATTTAATTCGAAATACACCATCAAGCCTTCCATTACAAATTTAAAGCACTTTAGTTACAATAAAACTAAGTTGGTCGAACAAATATCAAGTTCACAATGCTCTGGCGCTCTCCCTATGACGAAACGTTTGTCTTGCCGGTGGATGTCTTGGGCAACGCATCAAACACTAAGGTCTGAGGAATCATGTATTGTGGGAGGTGGTCGGCGCAAAGGGAAATGAGCTCTGCATCGATGACGCTAACTCCTTCCTTTAGTTGCACAAAAGCGCATGCTGTCTCTCCTAGCAAGTTGTCCGACTTGTCCATAACAGCCACCTCCAGGACAGCGGGGTGCTTATAGAGTGCGGCTTCCACCTCAATCATTGCGATATGGTCATCACCGAAGAGGATGATGTCAGCACCACGATCCTTGTACTCCACACAACCATCAGAGTGTTTGACCCCGATGTCCACGATCCGTAACAACCACCACCAATGGGACGTTGTCCGTCCTCGTCTCTAAAATGATGGTTAAGGCCCCTTCGACGATGGGTATGAGCTAGGCGTCGACAAATATGATCTTTTATATGTATGAATATAGTATTTAGCGAGTTTTTTTACGTATATATTGCCCTTATACTTAAATAACTAGTTTTGCTGCACAAATGATAACATTTTATACGTTCCCTCCAGGTTGTATTTTATTTCAAATGCGTATCGAAACTAACAATATTAATATTCTACTCATATAGATACATTCAAATTGAATATTATACCCATATAGATAAATTAAGGTTAAAGATGTAATACCCGGGATTTCCAGAACAAATAATTTTGACAAATGGAATATATTTCAAAAAAAAATATATTTTAATTTTAATCAAATCATTACTGCAAAAAAATATATTCTATTCTACGTTATCTATTATTATATCCCAAAACAAAATGCCATATGTTATTTAAAAATAAAAACCATTTTAGTCTTATCTCTTATGAATCTTTATCAAGTCTTTCATCAAAGATCCTTAATAAAATTCAAATCTTTCATCGATGAAATAATTTTTTCATTCAAGTACTATTTCCTTAAAGAAACATGTTTAATTTTAATTTGTATTAAGAAATTTTTTTAATGAAAGATTTGATAAGATTAATTAAATCTCTATTGCCCAACATAGATCCAATCTCTTAATTTACTGTAAAACATGTTTATCGTATCAAATCTCTTCACTTATCTCCTCAAATAAAACTATTAATCTTTAGCGAATCAAGAGATTTGATTAAAGTAATATTAAACGGGTTTATCAAATCTTTAATCTAAAAGTCTATTCATTCATTTTAAAAAATAAATATTCCATGGTTGATTTTAGGTTTCTACTTCCTAATTAACTATGAAACAGGTTTTCTCTTTTTCATTATTAATATACTTCCCTTTGATTATGTATTATGCACGTACGTACGAATTTTATGTCGTTGTATAGAACTATACACATCTTTGTATAAATTTGATCAATTTACAATAACATAACGCGCTTCAATTTTATTATTTATGGAGAGTAAAAAATGGTTGATGTTAATTAAACATATTGTAATATTTTAGGAAAAATCTTATAAATTTCTTTGAGAGATGTATCATAATTAAACCATACTGTATTTCAATTTAGATAAGCCATAAAAAGTGTATTTTTCTCTTTTCATTCATATAAGAAAACAAAGCATCAACAATTATTTGGAGATAAATATTGATGATTAAATATTTTATGTAAGCATGACAAATTATATTATTATCTTTTTAATAAATAACTTATAAGCAGTATGATTTAATGAGAATAGACTAGTATACAGTTACAGAAGTTTTACCTTTTTAACAAGACTAATTAATCTATAAAATGTATGTCCACATATATATATATTTATTTATTGACATAAAAAAACATGCCATATGTTAAATAATATATATAAAATTTTAATAAAGTCCGCGCAGGGCGCGGGAAAATACGCTAGTAAATTCTCTATGTCCCCTGGGTTAATGTTGTTGTTGTTGTCATCGTCTATATATTGGAAGTTATCCACTTGGACTTGGAGAATACAGTAATGAAATTATATCATGTCAACTTACTATTGGTCAAATTGATATTTAATTATTATATATAAAATTAAAATAACAAATACATAATTTCCTAACTAAGGAAGATGTTGAAGGTAATCGTTAAGGTAAAGAAAGTTGAGTTTTAAGTTGGAACATATTTGTTCTGATTACTAGCGGTCAGGCTCGTGCATACGCACGGGTTAATATTATAAACAAATTTTATATATAGAATAATTAAAAGGTGAAAAAATAATTCTCATATGATAGGTTCATAATTTAGAAGTTTTTTAACCATTAAGTTATACATAAACATATAAGTAATTTTTAATTATAAGTGTATATAAAAATTTGTGACCAAATACATCATATTGTTTACTTTTTTCATTCTCAATAGTTTTCTAGACTTTATGTTCTCATGTAAAAATAGTTTCCTTTATTAAGTAATATTAATATTACCATTAATGTATCATGAAGACATTTAATGTCCCCTCATATGCACAAATTTATATATGTAGTATATATAGATATAGTTTTCAAATGATCACTTTTTGTATTCATTTTTTAGTTTTCAATAAGAAACAAAATACTAACTTATACATGTGACATGTCTAATATGATAGTTTTTTTTTAAAATAGTTACCTTTTTTTGTTCACTTCTTTATACTCATTAATGTGTCATGATGATATTATATACCCCTATCAACACAAAATTATAAATATAGTTTTATATTTTATATATATGAGACATAAAACACTTATTGTTACACATTTATAATACAATTGTTTTTTAAGACAAAATTTATGGTTTTCAATATCAATATAGTTTTCAAATGATTACTTTTTGTATTCACTTTTTAGTTTTTTATGTGAAACAAAATACTAATTGTTATACATTTCTAATACAATAATGTGCTCTTTCAGATGATAATTTTTTGACAAAAAATATACTTTTCAATATAAAGATGGTTCTCAAATAATCACTTTTTGTATTTACTTTTTACTTTTCTATATTAAACAAAATATTAATTGTTATACACTTATAATACAATACTTCAATATTTTTAAGTAATCATCTGTTCATGTAATTTTTATGCTCATTAATGTGGAATGAGAGCATTAAATATCCTCCTATACACAAAATTATATATATAGATAGATAGTTGTGTCCGATTTTCAATCTTATCCGTCTCTCGATCTATCGGGTTTATCTATTATATTGAACTAGTTTACGTCGTCCCGTGCTTAGTACGGGATAAGACTAAATAGTTTTGATTGATACTATAAGCTTATACTTTAAAAGTGAAATGAAGAGAAGTTGAACTTTAAAGATTGTGGAAGAAAAAAAGCTATGAAGTTGAAATGAAGAAAGATAAGTAGATGAGGATGGGTGGGAGAAAAATGTTAGAAAATCTGTGTGTGTGTTTTGATGGTTCCAAACAGGTTGGTGAGAAGAAGTCGCCGACGTCACAAAGATAAAGTCAGAAGTCGTCGACCACCTCGACAACCTGGTTGCCCAGAAATCCGGAGCCGAGCGGAACGCTATAAAAGGCAAAGCGCGTAGCAGTTTTAAGGAAAGCACGGCAGAAGGATTCTGGAGGTTCGTTTAAGGCAAGAAGAAGCTCGTACATGCCGAAAATCTTCATGGGTTATTCCGAGATAATTAAGAAGATTTTATTATGTCTTCAGAAGCTGATTAGGAAAGATTTGTAAAGATTGTGTCTAATTCATTCCTTGGGCAAAAAGGATGAATTATACCACGATCTCTCTAGTATATATATTCGGTTTGGTGTTCTGAGAGAGTTGGGGGTTGAACGAGGAGAGTTAGGAAACTGGAAGAGAACGGCGCAGAACTAAGGGAGAGGTTTCTGTCATAGTTTCTGAGGGTTTCTGTACTGTGAGCGAGTGTTGCTGAGAGTAGAAGACAGGTTCGTGTGACTCGAGTCTGTGGACGGGAGAGTACGAGAAGAGTTGTATTGGGTGAGGGTAGAGTACATAGGCAGAGTACTTGCAAGAGGGCGTGGGATTCGCATCTTGGAGTAGGAGAACCTTTGTAAGCCCGAGAAATCAATATAACGAGTCGAAGTACTCTTCAAGTCCTACCAAGTGAGAAGCTTGGGAGGCAAGTGGTTTTTCCCGAGACAAACTAGTTGGTTTGTGGAGGGTTTCCACTCTAAATACCTGTGTTCAGTTCCGGTAACTTAAAGTCTTCCTTGTGTTTGAATTTCCGCTGCACAACCTACAGGTTGTTAACTCTGGTCGACGACATCGTAGGTGTCGACGACCTCTGAAGTACTAACGTAGATCCTACAATTGGTATCAGAGCCTTGGCTCTAGATTTTTCTAGTACTTTGCAGGAAAGATGTCTACCACCAACACCGCTATCAATGACTCCTTCTGGAAACCTCCAGTACTCAAGCCCGGAGAGTACGATTGGTGGGTGAAACAAATGCAAACCCACATCTGTTCTCTGGATGGACAACTTTGGAAAGTGATTTCCATTGGTCCTGAGACGTTCCTTAAGGCTGATGGAAAGACAAAGGAAGTCACGGAGTATGACGACGCTGACTTTAAAAAGCTTGAGAAGAATGAGCGTGCTAAGAAGGTCCTCCATCACGCTTTGACTAGCAGTGAGATCAAGAAGGTCATAGGTTATGACACTGCTAAGGAGATTTGGGATGCTCTCAAACGTATCCATCAAGGCAATGATGATGTCAAAAAGGACAGAATCATAACCCTTGAGAGAGAATATGAGAACCTATTCCAAGGGAAGAATGAGTCCCTCCACGACTACCACTCCAGGTTTCAGTCCGTGGTCAATCAGCTAGAGTTCCTTGGAGAAAAGCTTCCTCAATGGAAGCAAACCAACAAGCTGATTTCGGGTCTCAACAAGAAGTGTGACAGCATGGTGACTTCTCTCTTGTCCCAAAAGGACACGAAGTCGATGACCGTGGAGGATGTGATTGGTCAACTGACCATGCTTGGAGGTATCCAACAGAGAAGGGAGGATAGGTTTGATTCTGAAAAGGTCAAGAACATTGCTCTGAAAGTCGAAAAGGCTTTCGACATCGCTCAAGGACAGGATGATGAAGAGGTCGATGACGACGACGTTGCCCTCATCTCAAAAGCGATGAAGAGACTTTGGAATCGCAACAAAGCTCCAGCCAAAACCCCCGAAGCTGCAAGAGATATGAAGGGAGTGATATGCTATCACTGCCAAGACAAAGGGCATTTTGCTAAACAATGTCCGAAGAGGGAGGTTGGCAAGAGCATGATGGCGACTTGGGACATGTCTGATGAAGAAGAAGATAGGTCGTTGACCAAAGAACACTGCTTTATGGCCTTGAGTGATGACTCCTCAAGTGAGGTAAAAGATGTTAAACTTTCTTCTCTTTTAGCTCAAAAGACACGTGAACAACTTTGTGGTATCATTGAAAAACTTGGTCTTCAAGTTTCGGAACTAAGTGAAGAAATTGATGAAAAAGATGAGAAAATTGCCAATTTGATTGATGATAACAAAGTTTGGTCTTCTAAAGCTATAGATCTAGAAAAGAAAAGTGTTTCTAAACCTGTTGATTGCACTAAATGTCCTAATCTTGAGTCTCAGGTTGTTGATTTACAGAAACAGGTTGACGTCCTAGAAAAACAAGTGTCTAGTCTTGAAGGAGAGAAACTCATGCTGAAACTTGGAAATGCTAAGTTGTCTAGTGATCTTGAAAATCTGAAGATAGACGATGAGGCTAAGAAACAGAAATGGAAAGATGAGTTTGTCGCCGACAAGGTCCAAGAAGTCAAGGGAGACTTCGGAAGGAGATTCGTAAAGGTTGATGACCGACCTGGTCTCGGTTATGGGAAAAGCCAGAATGAAAAGGGGAACGCTTCTAACTCTCAGACATCCAAAGGAAAATCCCCTATGCATGGTCACAACGCAAGTTGTTCATCGCATGTGGCGGACCCCAAGGGTAAAGGGAAGCAGAAGTGGTACCCTAATCAAAAGGTTCGTACCATGTGGGAAAACCAAGTCCAGAACGCTGGTCCCTCACGGATTGACTTCCAGGCCCGGATCGACAACAAACCTGTCTATCCAGGGTATAGTAAGTATGTAGGGTTGAAATCTCACATCACATGCTGGTATTGTGGCAAAGGAGGCCATTACCAACATGAGTGTTTCAAAAGGACTAGGGATTCTGAAAATGCTAGGAAGTCGAGGACTGCTAGGAAGAAGTCTAAGGTCACCAACTCTGTCAAGAACCATAGGAAGAAACCTAATCTCACCAACTCTGTCAAGGATCCAAAACCTGCTAATACTGATGTTTCTGATGATACAGTGAAATCTGTTGCTCGACCCAGAGGAGTTGTAAAACAACTCTGGGTTCGTAAAAACTAATCTTGTTTGTGCAGGTTGAAGTGAGTGTCGACGACCCCTGGTTCATCGACAGTGCGTGCTCAGCTCATATGACTGGAAAATCTGAAGATTTTATCTCACTTCAACAACACAAAGGAGGTAGCATTACCTTCGGAAACAATAGCAAAGGTGTGGTTTCTGGTATTGGAAAGGTGAAGATCTCAAGTAAGGTTTCAGTTTCTGATGTTAGCTTGGTCGACAACCTTGGTTTTAATTTGTTGAGTGTAGCTCAATTGTGTGCTAACGGTAAAAATCAAGTTGTCTTTGATCATGAGCAGTGCCAGGTGATTGAAATTAGTACAGGTAGGACGCTTCTGAAGGGATTATGCAGAAACAATGTTTACAAGGTTGATCCCAGCTTCCAATCTGAAGAAAGTTTGTGCTTGAAGTCTGGTACAGAGGTCGCCGACCTCTGGCACAGTCGGTTCTGTCATGCTAGCCAGCAGTTGTTGATCAAATTGCATAAAGAGGAGCTAGTTCGTGGTTTGCCCAAGATTGAGGTCTCTAAGTCTGGAATCTGTGATGCGTGTGTGAAGGGTAAGCAAGTAAGGTCCTCTTTTAAGTCCAAGAAGGAGGTAAGCACCTCCAAGCCCCTTGAGTTGATTCACATGGACTTGTGCGGACCTATGCGTGTGCAGAGTAGAGGAGGAAACAGATATGTTTATGTTATTGTTGATGACTACTCACGCTATACTTGGACTATCTTCCTTGCTTCTAAAGATCAGGTTTTCGAGGAGTTCGAGACATGGGCAAAAGCTGTTGAAAGAAAACTTGGTAATTCCCTGGTGGCTATCCGGTCTGATCATGGGACAGAGTTTGAGAACTCTGAGTTTCTGGAGTTTTGTAAGAAGACTGGAGTCAGCCACAACTTCTCGGCGCCAAGAACCCCACAGCAGAATGGCGTAGTTGAGAGGAAGAATCGAGCACTAGAGGAGATGTCGCGAACCTTGCTTATCTCTAGTGGTCTCCCAAGGAATTTCTGGGGAGAAGCAATTCATGCAGCCTGCTATGTGATGAACAGGGCTATGCTGCGTCCACTACTTGGAAAGACTCCGTACGAGCTGTTGAGAGGAATCAAGCCCAATGTCGCCCACCTTCGCGTTTTCGGATGTAAATGCTATATTCATAACAATGGGAAGGACAACCTGGGCAAGTTCGATCCAAGAAGTGATGTTGGCACCTTTGTTGGCTACTCTCCAACAAGCAAAGCTTACAAGGTGTACAACAAGAGGACCAAGAAGATTGAAGAAAGTGTTCATGTGGTGTTCGATGAAAGCACCATGGCAGGTTCTCTGATTCAGGATCGTGATGATGGTGATCTAGGTTACTTCTTATGTCTTGAAGATGTCTCTGACAGAGACAGTGCTGAAAGTCCATCTGGGGTCGCCAACCTTGACAGTGTCGTCGACTCAGATCAGAATGCAGAGGCAGATCAGAATCAAAATCAGGATCAGAATGCAGATGTTGTGCAGGATCAAGGTATTTCTGAGGATAGGGAAGCAGATCAAGCAGGTCAAAGTTCAGATCAAGCAGTTCAAAGATCAGTTCCAGGTAGCTCGTCTCAGGTTCCTCAGGTCGACGACCTGATTCAACTTCCTATCAGGAACTATCAGCAGAAGGATGCTCATCCGGTCACCAACATCATCACTGATTATTCGAAGGGTGTGCAGACGAGGTCCTCACTTAACCTCTTTGCATTCAATGCCTTCATTTCTATGTTGGAGCCGAAGAACGTTGAGGAAGCGTTGAGGGACCCGGACTGGGTCAATGCCATGCAGGAAGAACTTCATCAGTTTGGGCATAATAAGGTGTGGCACTTGGTCCCTAGGCCGAAGGGAAGAACAGTGATTGGAACACGTTGGGTGTTCAGGAACAAGCTGGATGATGAAGGAAACGTGGTCAGGAACAAGGCCAGGCTTGTAGTGAAAGGTTACAATCAACAAGAGGGAATTGACTATGATGAAACCTTTGCCCCCGTAGCTCGTCTTGAGGCAATAAGGTAATTGATTGCTTATTCTGCCTTTCATGGTTTCAAATTGCAGCAAATGGATGTCAAGACCGCATTTCTCAATGGGTACTTGAAGGAAGAAGTCTATGTTGAGCAAACTCCAGGTTTTGAAGATGTCGCCAACCCAGATCATGTTTACAAGCTTGATAAGGCTCTCTATGGGTTGAAGCAGGCTCCTCGTGCGTGGTATGATAGGCTGTCGCAGTTCTTAATCCAGAATGGATATGTTCGAGGAGAGATTGACAAGACCTTATTCTTGTTAAGGAAAGGGAATCACACTCTGGTGGTTCAGGTCTATGTCGACGACATCATCTTTGGCTCAACAGACCCTGAGCTAGTGAAGAGGTTCGCCAACCTCATGTCGAGTGAGTTTGAAATGAGCATGGTTGGTGAACTCAAGTTCTTTTTAGGACTTCAGGTCGTGCAGGATGAGGAAGGCACCAAGATCCATCAACAAAAGTACCTCAGGGAGTGCGTGAAGAAATTTGGTCTTGAGAGCTCTCGCTCTTTTGACACTCCCATGTCGACGACCACTTCACTGGGAAAAGATGAGAAGGATCCAAAGGTGAATGCAACTTTGTATCGAGGTATGATTGGATCTCTCTTATATCTTACAGCTAGTAGGCCGGATATTGTCTTTGTTGTGTGCCTTTGTGCAAGATTTCAGGCCGATCCAAGAGAATCTCATCTAAAGGCTGTTAAGAGGATCATTCGTTACCTTAAGGGTAGTGACAACTTGTGTCTGTGGTATCCGAGGGTCAGCGACTTTGACCTGGTCGGCTACACTGATGCAGACTTCGCAGGGAACCGTGTTGACAGGAAGAGTACATCCGGGATGGCTCAGTTTCTGGGGTCTTGCTTAGTTTCTTGGGGTTCGAAAAAGCAGAATTCAGTCGCTTTATCTACAGCTGAAGCCGAGTATGTCGCAGCTGCTGCATGTTGTTCACAACTTCTCTGGATCAAACAACAACTCAGTGACTATGGAGTCAAGTGTGGGTCAGTTCCCATACTATGTGATAACACAAGTGCTATAGATATCTCCAAGAACCCGGTGCAACATTCAAAGACAAAGCATATTGAGATAAGGCACCATTTTCTTCGGGATTGTGTGGAGAAAAGAATGGTCTCCATGGAGTTTTGCAGGACGGATGAACAAAGGGCGGACATTTTCACCAAAGCTTTAAATCGGGAACCCTTTGAACGACTTCGCATAGAGCTAGGTATGATCTCTCTTGATTAACGTGTTACCTTACATGCTACCCCTCGATGACTGGTTGAAATCAGATTGTTTATCATGAGAATAACATGCTTATGTGTTGTAAGTCTAATAGGGCATTCATGCTTTGATTGATGATTCACTTTGCTTGTGTGTGCATGTCGACGACCTCCTGCTTGTTGTGATTATACTTGCAATTTTGTTGAACTTTTTCTTTGAGCCCAAAAGAATCAACCTGATGACCCCTGAACCCTCATTAGAAGCCCAAATGATGGTTGATTCTATAGCTGTCCCCGACCTATCATGCTTGAGAGTCTCTATGAGCCCATATTGTTTGCTTGTGTTATTTAAACTGAGACTTATCAACATGATCGACAAATTCCACAAAATGTTATTTTTATGCTTGGGTTGCTTTGACACCACCCGGTGTGACCCAACCCCCAAGCTACTTCAGGTGGTAATTGTCATGGTGCATTTAGTCTGATGATTATGTTCAGAAGTGTGAAAACAGGTACAGGTCGACGACTTCTCATGTGTGTCAGTTGAGGTCGACGACTTGGCAGGTTATTTCAAGGATATGCTCAGAAAAAGTGAAGTGTTGAAGAGAAATGGAGAAAGCTGTTTTGAAGTCAACGACATCGCTGTTGTCGCCAACTTTTCAGTGCGAAAGCTTGCCTTATTGAAAGAGGGTGAAGTCCAGAAGATGTTGGACTCGTTTGATGAAAAAAGAAAAAAGGAAAAAGAAAAGAGATGTGTGAGTAGGGAAGCTGAGAGTGATTTTGCTAAGACTGGAAGTTCTGGAGCAGAGTTGGCAACTCTGAATGCTAAGCTGGATGAATTGGAAAATTAGAATCTTAAGTTAGCTAAGGGTATTGCGCAGATGCTTAAGAGGATGGTAGAGGTTAATGAAGATGTTGACGACATCAAGGAAATACTGAAAGCTATGAACTAGTCGTCGACTAATGCACTATTGACTCTATCACTATCCTGCTTTCTATCCCTACCACATTATTCCTTCCTCTAAAACTTTTCTTAAGTTCGATATGGTTGTAAGATATTAATACTCTTGCTGTGTGTGTTCTGTTTGACATTGCCATACTTGCATGGTTGTTGACTTGGTCTCTGCATGCTTTTGCCTATATTAGCTAATATGTTTGCCTTGCTTATTTCTCCATGATTTATGATCTTTTTGATGATGCCAAAAGGGGGAAATAGCTGAAGGTTGCATGCTTAAATTGAGGGGATATGCTGAAATTCAAGTGAATGTTGAACTTAGGGGGAACTTTTGAAAAGTTAAGGGGGAAATTGTTTGAGATGATTTCTTGATGCTCTGATATGGTGCTCTGATGCAGAAGACCCCTTCCAGTGCAGATTAAAGATCGGTGTTTGTCACCATCAAAAAGGGGGAATTTGTTAGAAAATCTGTGTGTGTGTTTTGATGGTTCCAAACAGGTTGGTGAGAAGAAGTCGCCGACGTCACAAAGATAATGTCAGAAGTCGCCGACCACCTCGACAACCTGGTTGCCCAGAAATCCGGAGCCGAGCGGAACGCTATAAAAGGCAAAGCGCGTAGCAGTTTTAAGGAAAGCACGGCAGAAGGATTCTGGAGGTTCGTTTAAGGCAAGAAGAAGCTCGTACATGCCGAAAATCTTCATGGGTTATTCCGAGATAATTAAGAAGATTTTATTATGTCTTCAGAAGCTGATTAGGAAAGATTTGTAAAGATTGTGTCTAATTCATTCCTTGGGCAAAAAGGATGAATTATACCACGATCTCTCTAGTATATATATTCGGTTTGGTGTTCTGAGAGAGTTGGGGGTTGAACGAGGAGAGTTAGGAAACTGGAAGAGAACGGCGCAGAACTAAGGGAGAGGTTTCTGTCATAGTTTCTGAGGGTTTCTGTACTGTGAGCGAGTGTTGCTGAGAGTAGAAGACAGGTTCGTGTGACTCGAGTCTGTGGACGGGAGAGTACGAGAAGAGTTGTATTGGGTGAGGGTAGAGTACATAGGCAGAGTACTTGCAAGAGGGCGTGGGATTCGCATCTTGGAGTAGGAGAACCTTTGTAAGCCCGAGAAATCAATATAACGAGTCGAAGTACTCTTCAAGTCCTACCAAGTGAGAAGCTTGGGAGGCAAGTGGTTTTTCCCGAGACAAACTAGTTGGTTTGTGGAGGGTTTCCACTCTAAATACCTGTGTTCAGTTCCGGTAACTTAAAGTCTTTCTTGTGTTTGAATTTCCGCTGCACAACCTACAGGTTGTTAACTCTGGTCGACGACATCGTAGGTGTCGACGACGTCTGAAGTACTAACGTAGATCCTACAAAAAAAAATATAATAAAACTTCTCTTTTTTGGTATTAAGAAGTTGCGATTAGTGGAGAGATTTTTGGGTAGAAGTTAAGTGGTTTTTTTTGGGTAGAAGTTAAGTAGTTTTATTTTAACTAATGGAGAGGTGGAAGTGGTGGGTAGAAGTTAATCGGTTTTTTTCTGGATGGGAGTGGTAGTTTTAATTGATGGAGGGATTTTTTAGGGCTGAAACAAATAAAAAGAATTGGATTTCTTTCCTCACGACAAAAAGTAGAACATTTCTATATATGAATATTGAGCATGTTATGTGTCATTTTTTTTTGGTTAAAAGTTATGTGTCATTTTGTGATACATTAGTTAAGCCTCCGTATCAATATGGAAATATAATTAACTGTACGTGTCGAATTGATCATGTTATGTGTCATTTTGTGATGCATTAGTTAAGCCTACGTATCAATATGGAAATATAATTGACTATAAGTGTCGAATTGATCATATATTTTGTGCCGTGATAAAATATGAAATTACATATATTTTTCTGTAAGAAGGAAGTAATCCACAATAATTAAATTTCTGTCTTACGTGAGATTTTATTAGATGTTTTTTTTAATATGTTGTGATTTTGACATTTTTTATAATAACTAATAATAATACTCCCTCCGTCCCAAAATGTTTGTCCACTTTCCTTTTTCGTCGTCCCAAAATGTTTGTCCACTTTCCTTTTATATCAATAATTTGTTCCAATCTTACCGCTATTCAATCTCTACATTTACCCCCATTATCCAATTTTTCCACCTACTTTATTTCTTTCAACTTTTATCCCCTATAAATTTCCAAAATTACCCCTATTCAATCATACCTTTTACCCACTTTATTCTACTTTTTCACTTTCCAATACCACTTTTTCACCTCTCATTAAAAACCGCAAAAACCGTCCTTTTGGACAAACATTATGGGACGGAGGGAGTATAATAATATTATAATATTATAATAACTAATAATAATATTATAATATTTTCTTAGATGTGGCATAGATATGGGCATGTACGTATTTCGACGGGCATGCCAATTAAGTATCGGTATTAACCACGTACTAACTAAGACCAGATCTAATTAAGGACGTAGGTTTGATCCAGATCTAATTAATTAGGACGTGGATCACCAATTAACCACTAAGACCCTCGAATATTCGAAGCCCGCCAGATCTGAAGAAATGATGGAAAGCCTAGCAATGTATGGATTTGGATTTTAATTGGCGGACTAGTGCTGATTGGCTTTGATTGATTTTGGGGATTGTGATCGAAAGCTGCTTCTTTTTTGTGTTTTAGGGGCCAGTGGATCTTACGAGGCTTTATCGTTAAAATTTTAGGTTGAGTCGAATTAAATTGTCCAATTCAATACGTAAAATTTTAACCGATCCAAGATGTTGGATGGAATAAATAATCGGTAAAAATTCGACCCAAAAAATAAATAATACAGTAATCTATATCTATCTATATCCTCCACGTTCTTAGGTGTCCTGCTATCTCCAGATTCACCACCTCCTCCTTCCTTCCATTCTTGATTATCCTCCACCTCGTCCTTATTCTTCTTATCCATCACCGCTACACCCGACCCGACCCGATTGAAACTCGAACCTATTGGAGCGGACTCGATTTTTTATAGTTTAAATTATATTAGAATATAGAAAATTTATTTTAGAAAAGTATGATATATTTTATTATTAAAGTATTTTTTAACTAATATTTTATTTAATTTTGTTCAAAAAATTGATACTCTTGACCCTTTGGGTTGATCGGACCCGAACCGAAAACCCAAAGTGACCTGACCCAGTTTGAACCGTAACTCGATTTACCCGAACCCAAAGCCGGAACGATCCGACCGGAACCCGCCCGACCCTACCCGATTGACAAGTCTAATCACCGCTTACGTTTCCTTCGGTCCTTTTGCTCCTTCTCCTTTCTTTAAACTATGCTTAGCCGCTCCCCTCTTTCTCCACCTCCAATTGCCAGTCTGACATGTCCTCTCTCATTCATGGAAGGATTCTTAGATTTACCACATTTGAACCCTGTTTAACAAGATGCTTAACGAAACTATAATTATAAATACTTTTTTCAAATGAGTCAGCCGTGCAACGCACGGCGTCCTTCACTAGTAGTATAAAAAAAGAACATGGTACGGGGGGAGTAGGTGAGGAGAAAATGCATGCATGTGGCCCAAAGAACGGGAAGGTACGTCCATAACTTGACGGTGAGCGCGGAGATACATGCATGGCTCCTCGCCATACGTATATTTGGTGATCTCGATTTATGAACTCAATTATGTACCCCATGACCATGACTACAGAGTACTGCGTTTACATTGTATTCAACCCAAAAATACTTTATAAAACACACTGAAATGAATGTCTCTCTCTTGGAACTTGGGGTGTGTGTGTGAGAGTTCTTTGTTAAAGGTTGAGTACGTATTATGCATATCGCTATTTTTAGAATCGGTACGTAATAACCTTGATCCAACCAGAGAAAGGAATGTGTAATTCCGGTGGGCTAAGAGACTTGAGTGACGTTTCGGATAAATTTAGCCACTTAGATATATAAGATTGGGATTCATCTTCTAATTCTAAAATTTTAATTCGATGGATAGCTAGGGTTTCACGCACATCTGCATGTTCTGTCTATAGTATAAAGCGGAGACAAATTATTCACAAAAACTTGCGCCACGTGTCATATCTTTAATAAAATAATCAACCGGGCCCTTGCGTATATAAAAAACACTAATCACAATAGAAAGATAAATATATAAAATTTGATAAAAATAATCAGTTGGGTTCTCCTCTATATAAATTAGGTAGTTAGAATTTCATATAATTTTATCCTGAAAAAATTGCCGAAATTATGAATTATCCAAAAAACTATGAATTATCCATCACCAAGAGTTAGTTGTAATCTTCAAATCAATATTATTATTTAATAAAACGTGATATTTATCGTAAATTAATTTTTGAACAAATCCAACTTATTTATATTATGAGTTGATTTACTATTGGTAAAAAAACACTAATCATAATACGAAGATACATATTCATCATATATTTTTTAACATGATCATTGAAGTTACATATCTAATTAAATTGAGTTATTTGTATGGACCTTTTTTGAAGGCCGGGAATGTAATGAGTTGTTTCACTTATTTGTCTTAAACTAACAATTAATTATGTAACATACTCTTTTTGTCCGATTTGTTTGTGTAGTATTCTTTTTTGAATGTCTCTATATGTTTGTTGTACTTTCTTACTTTCATTTTATATCTACATTTTTCTTACTACTATTTTACTCTCACTCAATATGCATATTTCACCTACTTCATTCAACTTAATTATTACTTTATCACTTTTTAATATTATTAAATTATAAAACTATCTAATTTTATCTAATTTTTTACCAACCATCGATCACATTCACTTTATCTCTTTTCAACTTTTTACCCCACTAACTTTCAGCACAATTCATAATCACTCTTATATTTTACCCATATAATTCAACTTTCACACCTACCAACATAACTTTACATATGTTCTTAATAACCGTGAAAGTTGTCCTCTTAGACAAATGAAGGGGGACGAAGGCCAGTGAGTATATTTTAACTAATTGTACGTCTTTTCAAATAAAGTACTCCCTCCCTTCAAATTTTTTTATCGTTTTAGCCTCATTGGGTTGTTAAGAAATACTTGTCATTTTAGATATTTTAGCATACTTTTTCCTTGATTATCCTTACCAATTAGAAATCTATTACTTTATACTAAAGCGGAAGCAAATTCTGCCATCATATTGCGCCACATCACCCCTTATTTAAAACATTATCTTATATCTTATGAAATCTCGATTTTATCATAATCTTATACATACTTAATTAAGATATTAGTTTTATCTTATAATTGAGTTGTTTAATTAATAATTCTATCCAAATATATAAATCTCAATCTTATCGTTATACCTATTTAATTAATACATAGATATATAATTAAAATTTTATTTTGAAAAACATTTTTATTTAGTCATAATGTATAAATCATAATCATAGTATTTTACCCATTTAGTTAAATACTATGATTATGATTAGCTGCGAACCATATAGCGGCTTTAAAGATTCCACTATATGGAAGCTAAACATATAAAAATGCTTCATTTGAGATTTCATATCATATCACATATGCTTAATTTTATCAATTAGCTATGAAATATATTTGATTAATTTTATCAACATATATATATGATATGAAATCTTTATATTTGAATTTTAAATTAGTCATATATAAATTAATTATTGATTTCTATCATCATATAAAAACCTTTTTAATTGTAGAAATATATATATATATATGTTGATAAAATGCTTCATTTGAGATTTCATATCATATCACATATGCTTTTTTTTAATTAATCAAATATATTTTAAAATAAAATGATAGTATTTTATCTTTATTTTTTATTTAAGTCATACTCCCTCCGTTTCAAAATACATGACCATTTAGACACTTTTTCTTGTTTCATAATACTTGTCCATTTCATATTTTTTACCCATCTCTTTCCATTTATACCCCTAATAATTGCCTTTATCATAATCATTACACTTTTTCATATTTCTCTACACAAATGATTAACTCTACATTTGATAGGGGTAATATAGGAATAACATTTTTTTCTTAATATATGTGCAATGTCCAAATGGTCTTGTATTTTGAAACGGAGGGAGTATTATATAAAATTAAAATTTAGTCTTAACTTTTGTGATAAGGTGACAGTTCCAAACTTTTGTGATAAGGTGACAGTTCCAAACGTTCCAAACGTTCTGACAGTTCCAAACTTTTGTGATAAGGTGACAGTTCCAAACGTTCCAAACGTTCTGACAGTTCCAAACGTTCGCCGCTAGACTTTCGCCCGCACGCCACCTCTCCGGCGACCGCCCGTCGCCCCTGTCTCGCGCCCCCGCCCCCCCCCGACTGGATCCCTCCTCCGGATCCGGCGTCCTGCCCTCCCGGATCCGGCGTCCTGCCCTCCCGATTCTGTCTCCCGGGGTCGTCGTTTGTGTGCAGATCCGACGAGTCGCCGTCCGTCGGTCCCTCGTCACCCCCCGACGAGTCACGCCGGTGTTCCTCCCCCCTCACCATCCCTCGTCGGAGCCCTCCGACAGCGCTGGGCCCTGCCCTCGTCCCCCTCCCACGACAGCAACGGTGGGCTCCCTTGTCGCCCTCGACAAGCATTTGTCGACCGGCTGTCCCCCCCGACGTCGGCCAGGGTCGGTGGCGCCGCCCAGTTCCGGCAACGGTGCCGGTCTCTAATATCCTTTTTGCCCTCCTTTAGCCCCTTTTCTTGCTGGGTTTTGGCGTTTTCTGTCGGATTAGTTTTGATTTGCTCGGCTGATTTGTTTGCTGTTTGGCTCTGCCCTTGTTTTGATTGGTGTCCTCCTTTGATTGATTTTCAACGGTGCCCTCCTTTCTTGTGCTATTGTTTCGGTTGCCATTGTTTCAGTTGCTTGTTTGCTATTGTTTCAGTTGCTTGTTTGCTATTGTTCGGTGTACTTGTTTGGTGTCTGGTGGTAGAGTTGTCTTCATTCTTGGCTTTAGCTTTCCTCTCTTGTTCCAATTTTGTCTTTGGTTGGGCTAGTGTTGTTACTGTTGTTTTCTGTCTTTTGTCTGCGGTTTCTTGTTCTAGCTCTTGTCTTAGTTCTTTGTTTCTTGCTTGGTTAGCTAGTGGATAGTCTAGCTATCTGGAGTGTTCTGCTTGAGTGTGGTGTTGGCTTGAGTGTGGTTAGTGGCTCCTTCGGGGTGCTTGTTCCTGTGTGTGTTGTTGTGCTGCTTGCAGGTGTTAGAGCAAGGTTCCACGCTTGGGCTGGTCACGAGGGCTCAGGTTTGAGATGGCTGGGTCAGGCAGTAGTCAGTGGAGACAGTTGTCAGGTCTGCGGATAGGCTCTTGGAATGTGGGAACACTGACAGGGAAATCGATCGAGCTAGTCAAGATCCTCCATCATTACAGAGTTCAAATTGCTTGTATTCAGGAGACAAAGTGGAAGGGTAGGAAGGCTCGAGATATTGATGGATGGAAGCTGTGGTATTCAGGAGCCTCGAGTGGCATAAATGGGGTAGGGATTCTGGTAGATGACAAGTTGAGAGACCAAGTAGCACATGTGGAACGGTCCAACGATCGCATGATGTTGATAAAAATCGTCCTAGGGGAGGTAATCGTGAATGTCGTCAGTGCTTATGCGCCGCACAGTGGTCTAAGTTCGGAAGTGAAGAGACAGTTTTGGGAGGATCTAGATAGTTTGTTGGGGAGCATTCCGTCGTCAGAGCAACTGGTGATTGGTGGGGACTTTAATGGCCATATAGGGAAGGACAGAGCGGGCTTTGAGGAGGTTCATGGAGGTTGGGGGATTGGAGACAGGAACGACGGAGGTCGTGCGCTTTTGGATTTCGCAGCAGCTTTTGACTGTTTAGTGGTTAACTCGTGGTTCAGGAAGAAGGATGAGCAGTTGTTTACTTTTCAGAGCCATTTGGGAAAGACGCAGATTGACTTCTTTTTGACGCGAAGGGCGGATAAGGGTCGATGTATAGATTGCAAAGTCATTTCGTTCGGGGGTCTTTCTACACAGCACAGGTTGTTGGTCTTGGTCCTGGGATGGCCGAGTAAAAAGACAAAGGCACGTTCAGTTCCGCAACCAAGAATTAGGTGGTGGCGTCTCTCAGAATTGAACGTCCAGAGTCTCCGCGAAGAAATTGTTGGGGAAGCGGATGTAAAGGGAGCTTGGTTTGTACGGGGCGATGCTAATGAGATGTGGGGCAACATGGCAGAGTGTATTCGAAGGGCAGCGTGTAGGGTGTTGGGGATGTCAAGAGGCATTCCGGGCAACAGGAAATCAGTGGCTTGGTGGAATGACGAGGTCCAAACTAAGGTGAAGGAGAAACAACTCGCATACAAAGCGTGGGTGCATAGTACAGAATCAGAGAGGGGGGTGAGATTAATGGAGTACAAGGTAGCTAAGAAGGTGGCCAAGAGAGCAGTGGCGGTCGCTAAAGAGAAAGCGTTTGAGAACATGTATAAAGCTTTGGATGAAAAAGGTGGGGAACGAGTGTTGTACAGGTGGGCTAAAGCGAGGGAGAGGAGAAGCAGAGACTTTGACAAGGTGAAATGTGTTAAGGATGAAGATGGACAGGTTTTAGTGGACGACCCCCAGATCAGACAACGATGGGAGAAGTATTTTCGAGACCTTTTAAATGAGGGTTGTGGGTTGGAGGAGAGTCGACCCGGTCTTCTAGTTCGAGAAAGCCAAGAAAACTCCTTTGGCCTCCACGAACGCCTCTCTAAGGAGGAAATAAGAGGCGTGATCCGACTTATGGGCAACAAGAGAGCAGTAGGGCCGGATGAAATACCAGTGGAGGTTTGGAAGTGTTTGGGAGAAAGAGGCATAGAGTGGTTGACAGGCCTCTTTAATGTCATCTGCAGGACAACCAGGATGCCCGAAGAGTGGAGGCTAAGCAAGCTGATCCCGGTTTATAAGAACAAGGGAGATGTGCAACAATGCGGCAACTACAGGGGAATTAAGCTGCTTAGTCATACAATGAAGGTGTGGGAAAAAGTAATCGAGTTGAGGTTGAGGAGGGTAGTAAAGGTGTCAGAAAATCAATTCGGTTTCATGCCTGGGAGGTCATCTATGGAAGCTATTCATCTGTTGAGGAGACTGATAGAGGAGTTCAGAGAGAGGAAGAAAAATCTGTACATGGTTTTCATTGACTTGGAGAAAGCGTATGACAAGGTGCCGAGAGAACTGATTTGGGACTCCTTGGCAGTAAAAGAAGTGGCCGGGACGTTTATAAGATTAGTCAGAGATATGTACGAGGGTTCGATGACCAGTGTGTGCTCTCCGGGCGGGGATACTGAGTACTTCAAGGTAGAGGCAGGTCTGCATCAGGGTTCAACGCTTAGCCCGTTCCTTTTTACTTTGGTGATGGACGTGCTGACAAGGGATATTCATGGGGAGATTCCATGGTGTATGTTGTTCGCAGATGATATTGTTTTGGTAGATGAGTCCAGAGCTGGTGTCAACAACAGACTTGAAGCTTGGAGAGATATGTTGGAGTCTAAGGGTTTCAGACTGAGCAGATCCAAGACGGAATATATGGTGTTCAAGTTCGGGCAAGATGTAGACCTAAGTGAAGATGTGTTACTAGGAGGGGAAGTCGTGACAAGGAAAGAGAGTTTCAGATATCTGGGTTCAGTTCTGCAGAGCGATGGTGGTTTCGACGAGGATGTCACGCATCGGATCCAAAGGGGCTGGCAGAAGTGGAGGTCGGCGTCTGGGGTTTTGTGCGATAGTAAGATCCCGCTGAAGCTGAAAGGGAAGTTTTACAGAACAGTGATCAGACCAGCCATACTCTATGGGGCAGAGTGTTGGGCCACCACGAAGGCTCAAGAACAGAGGTTATTAGTGGCCGAGATGAGGATGCTGAGATGGATGAGCGGGCACACGTTGTTAGATAGAATCAGAAATGAAGCGATCAGGAGCAGAGTTGGAGTGGCTAGCCTAGAGGACAAGCTTCGCGAATCTAGATTGCGGTGGTATGGGCATGTTCAAAGGCGGGACCTAACAGAGCCTGTTCGTAGGTGTGAATGCCTAGACTTGGGAGCTATTCGCAGAGGGAGGGGTCGACCGAGGAAACGCTGGAAGGACAGTATAAATCAGGATGTTAGACAGTTGGGAATTTCACCAGATCTGGCAGCATGCAGAGATATTTGGAGGGAGAAGATTCGAGTGGTGGATGGCTAGTCCTCGTTCAGGCCGACAAGTTTTGGTTGTGGGTTTTAGCTTCGTTTCACTCTGTCTTTGTTTTGTCTGTGTTTTTGTCTGCTTTGTTTTGTGTCTGGTGGTTGGTTTTGCGCTCAAGGTTGGGTTGTGTCATTGGATTTTCGGTTCTTTGAGGTTTTTCCTTTTGGGTCTTTTGGACGCACCCCCTCTGCTCCGTGCCAGGGGTGCCCCCATCCTGACCCCCCAGATTCTCCGTAAGGGGAAATACACTGGGACTATTGTTGTTGTTGTTGTTGTAAAATTTAGTCTTAACAACAAATCACAATTTTGATTAACAAAATATTGTAATGATTTAGGAGAAAAAAATGATATTAATATCTAATTCTTTATAATATTATCATGCATTTCTTTATAGTTCAATAATACATCATATCAATCGTTTCCAATAGGGACAATAATCTAGTAATAATAATGCGCCAAACTCATCACGAAACTATTGGAGTTTAGGGACGGGATCCGTGTGGTAATTCGGGCTTGGGTTTTGGGCCTTGAAGCTGAGATTTGCCTATACTTGTTTTTATTTTTATTTGTGTGGGCAGCAAATTTGCTTATACAAGTAGCCATCAAACAGTAGATATTGAGCCCAAAGCACTTTTGGACAGGTGGCCTGAGGTCCAGAACTCAAATTTTGCGTAGATTAAGGAGGCCAGACACTATTGCACCCCCAAAAAAATTAAGCCACATACATAAGCTTATTAAGTTAAATCAAATCTTCTGTGTACTAAATATAATCCCTCTTATTTATACGGTGTAATTGGTCAAATAAAAAAGATCTAAGCATAAATAAAATATTAAATAATACATTTGCACCAATTAAAATAGGTCCCCAAAATTAATAGTCTCACCATAAATGTCAAAGCTGAACACATAATCAGAACAAACTTGACAAACCCTAGCCCTTAATTATAACTCAAACACCAAACACGTACATATGCTGCATACATTATTATGGATCACCGATTATCATCATGTTGTCGCTGATAAAGCTCACTCGTAAAGTAATCATAAGGGAATTCATCATCAGATATCAAAGCGTTTGACGAGGAAGATGCTACGTTATTCGCACTGATCGTATCGTAAATTGGATACTGCTGATGATGGTGCACTCCCATGTATGGGTTCGGCTCCTGAGGAGGCAACGAAAACGTTGACGAACCGGGTTCACTCGAACCGGCCGGTCCAGTCGGTTGACCCCTAGTCGAGTGCTCGTACGCGGTCGTCGTTTGTGGTGTGGTCGCCAGGTTGTTTTCGGAGTGACCCGTTAGCTTCTGGACGAGGCTCATGAAGCCACTAGGGTCCACGCGGTGTATTTTGGGGTCGGCCTCGTAAATGATTAACGGCGGCTGCCGATTCGAAGGCGGTGGCGGCGTTGAGTTTTGTGGGTTTCTTCGTGGTGGTTGGTCCATTATATTGAAATGGTTGAGAAAGGAGGAGGAAAATAATGTAAGAACAATCAAATAAGTTGGTGATCAAAGAAGGCTACTTTTATTATGGCAATTCTTTTGGCTTTAGAAAGACCAAATGGGGATTAACTTGACGTGAATTATATGAAGGAGAAGGCACCCCCAAGTCAACTCACATGGTATATATTTAATGTGCAACTCATGGAATTTTAAGCTAGTGGGATGAAGGTTTTATTAGGGTTTGGATTGGGTTTATATACAAGTTTTCTCTCCACCCAAGAGAACATCGTATGTTTTTTTTACCTTTTGGTGCTTGAATGGCAAAATTTGTTTACAATTCAAAAGTTAGATATTCGTGTATTGTCAAACAACTCCAAGTAATTAAATACTCCATTGCAGTAGGTAATTTTTCTTGCATCTTTTTATTTCAGTCAACCTGATTGATTATCTCGAAAGATAATTTGACGTGGGATATGCATACGTTTATACACCTTTTCGTCACAACAGCAATTCTAGCATCTTATAGGTAGTTAGATGTACATTACAATCGTCATCAAAATATTTAAAAATTTTGTTACTATGGACTTCAGAAACTGATGAGCTAGCAAAAGGCTGGTCGGACGATTGTTTTTTTCGTGTTTATTTAATTATTTCTACTTGGAGCTAGAATAACTGCCTAATTGCAATATTAAAATCCCAAAATACAGAGACAGTCACCCTAAGTTATAAGTATCTATCAATATGGCACATTGGCACATCGTGTGCAAGAAACTTTTGTCTAATTGACTGACATGCTTAATTTGATCGTGTGGAATTTTAGCCTACGTGATTTCAGCATCTAATTAGCGCCTACATTACACCTCCACAAGTTACAAGATGCCCACCATTACAAATTTGCAATCCATGGCCAGTAGAGCCAAGTCAAATTGACAGTTGGGGGTTGTTTTTTTGGTATGGAAACGAAGCAGTAAAAGCACTACCAATTCAAGTTTGAATGGATCAAAATCAAATCATCGTTACACCTTTTTCTCGGCTTTCCTCGATCAGAAACTAAACTCGAACCGAGTCAAATTTGTTTTTTTGGTCGGAGGAACCGGTCAACCGAGTCAAATAGGACGTACCTCTTACGTCTTATTTGTGTCTTTTCAACCGGGTCCATAGTTAGCCCAACCCCTTCTTATGTTAACAGGCCCATCTTATGGCCATTGCGAGCCCAATATCATCATAGGGTTCTATCTTATTGATCGGACACATCATGAGATACAGTATACGAAATCACATGATTCTACACCAACAAGGCAACAACTCTCGCAATGTAAGCCGTATAGTAGATCTACACCTGGTTGAGACCCAATGGAAGAGCAACACGTGTCAAATAGAGAGAGGGAGATGGAGACCAATGCACCACAATGAAGCAATTGAAGTATTGATGGGGATGGAAACACTGCATCGAGTGCTGTTAAAGCATCCAAAATGAAGCAATTTGGAGAATGTATATATGCAACTGCATGGATCGAGTCCCGCACGCACCGGACAACTCTCTCTAGTCACTCTCAATCTTGCTTAACGCGCACGTCGGCCCACCGCCCCCCACGTGCACCTACACATGCACGCTCCATCTCACCCACGCCCACGCCCGCCCTTCTTATACACTCCATTCGATCTCATGACTAATGGTAATGGATGGTCTCCATCTATCCCGAGATTCGATCGGCGATCATAACCCTCGAGATTCGAGTATGTTTGTATCATCATCATTGGCTGGGGATCGATTATGCCCGCCCATCCCGACGATGGAGATGAACGGACGCTTCTCGAATTGGAAGGCGCACGCGCAGCAAGCGCCCAACTGTCCGCGTTACTACAACAACTACAGCCTGGGTCAGCCCAGGTACTTTTGCAAAGGCTGTCGGAGGTACTGGACCAAAGGCGGCTCCCTTCGGAACGTCCCCGTTGGCACCGGATGCCGCAAAACAACCCGACGACGACCCCGCTTCAAGCAGCAACTGATCACCGCCCCCGACTCTTACAAGACCGATGATCACTGGCACACCGCCACTTCCTCACCCGAAATCGACCTGGCAGCTGTCTTTGCCAGGTACTTGAACCGAGACGACCAGTCGGTTTCTCAAGGCCATCACGAATCGTCGTCCCCAGTTGGGCAGGAAGTTCAGCTAGCTAATTCCGAGAACGCCACGGAACAAGGTCAGCAGCAAGAACAAGATAATTATAATAGTAATTGTACTCCGGGATTGGAACCATTCGATCATGGATTCATATTGCAAACCGAGGATGTTTTCTGGTCCACAACGGAAGACGGTTCGAGTCCGAATTGGGATCCGATGGCGGTTCAGCCGTTGGCACCCTTCTCTGCTTCTGTGCTCGATGATCAATTCTGCAGTGTGTCTACAAATTCGTTGCTAGGCGACATCAACTGGAGCTGCTTCGATCTGGCTGGGTATGGCGAATTGGCGATTAGCTAATTTCTGCGGATCAGGTTGAGATCAAGGGTAGCATATTATTATATACTAAATGCATTTGCATATAAGTATAATGCACATGAATGATGAGTCCTTTTTTTTTGTACTGATGTAAGTCAAACACTCTCCATTCCAGTTATTTAAGAAGGCCAATAGTATAGACACTGGCACTGCTACTACTCCTACTAGCCACTAGGAGTACGTATGTCTGCAATTCTGTTCAGCAATAATAATACAGTACAAGGCATATATGTATGTGACCTCCTCTTACAATATTACAACGACAATGGATTCGTTACTAGCTCTAACAACCCCCAAAACTATCCCTCTTCTCATTTGCCCATGTCGACCTCCATGGGGTCTCAGCCTCCGAACAACCGTTTCCTCTTCCTTGGTTCTCGCTATGTCGTCTCCGTTTCCTAATCCTATCCATCTCCGCCTTCCTTCCAATCTTTGCGCCAGAAAAAGAGGCTCCGAATCTCAAGAAACTGCTCTCGAGCCCTCTCTTATCGATGAATTGGCAGACGTCGACGAGGAAGAGGACTTGGACGACGAATTCGATGATGGTATTGCCGTTCTACACTTCAATTATCCCATCCGTTTATTTGAATTGGTTCGTTCCGATGCTCGTGGTATGGGTTAGGGTTTGTCGATTGATTAGGGTTCGCTTGTTGTTGTTGATGTGCAGAGGAAGAGTTCGATGATGATTTCGACGACGAGTATTTGGAGGATGAAGAAGCCGAGACTCGTGTAATTTACCATTGATTCTTCAATAACTCTTTGTTCGGTCCCTGGTGTTGTTCATGAAGAGATGTCATAGTTTCTGGTTTTGGTGAACTAGGCTGGGGATGGAGCCGGAGGAGGCGGGATTGCACTCGCAGGGACATGGTGGGATAAGGAAGCCTTGTCTTTGGCTCAACAAGTTTCCGACTCCTTTGACGGCCACCTATCAATTTACGCCTTCAGAACGCTAGCCAATTCCACTGTTCAACTCCGCATTGAAAATACTTCTACCAAGTAAACACCTAGTCGTTGCCTTCTCTTTTTCTATTTTGTGGTAATTGATGTTGCTGTGAATTGCTGATGAACAAATGTCATTAGGGAAGATGACGTTTTTTTTCGTATGTATCACTCCAGATTGCTGTTTTTCTATACTATTGCATTGACCAATTGGATTATTGGAGAATGTTTGAGTGCTGTTGCTAATTTGAGGGTAGATGTTGTCTGCTCTGCACCATTGAATTGGCCAGTTGGGATATTGAGACCCTCCATCCTCTTCATGTATCATGTTTATGTTTGTTTGCGGATCTTATTTGTTCCAAATGTTACACAGGTCTGGCTCTCCCACTATTTCTGATATTGAAGCTTTCTCAAGGGCATATAGAGAACTCTTGGACAATGCTGAGCAAGCCAAATCTGTTCCTGACAATATGACACTAGAGGTACTGAATTCCCCTTCTTCTGAATACAAAGACAACTCTTGAGTATTCAAGAACCTTTGATTGATATTATATGCAGTAGTATTTGTCTCAGAATTTTGTTCAGAGTACTTAGCAGAAGTCATCTAAGCCACTTTAAATAAGATCATTTGTTCTTTGCTTGCTGAGTCTCTCTCAGACTCTCATTATAGGAGCTGTTTTGGTTGTAATATAGGTCTCATCTCCTGGTGTTGAAAGGGTTGTAAGGATCCCACAAGATCTTGACCGGTTCAAGGAAAGGTCTATGCTTGTCAAGTACGTGAGCGATGCAGATGCGGATGGTTCAGCCCGAGAAGGGGAAGGTGTTTTTAGGCTCGTTTCATTTGATGTGGAAACGACTTCTTGTGTTTGGGGTCTAGCTGATGTCAGGATCAATAGAGAGAAAGCCGGGAAAGGTCGACCAATGAACAAAAAGCAACGAGAGTGGCGGTTGACCACCTCGTTCGATTCCTTGCTCCTTGTTAGGCTGTATTCTGAAGCTTGATGATGATTCCAACTCCAAATGACTTCATTGTATACTTGTGCCAACTTTGGTTCAAGTGATAATAGGTGAATGAATTACCATTTTTTATCTTTTACGTGTATCATGAAGATTTGCTGTACAAACCCTACTTAGTGGCTGTAAAAGAGAGAATTAAAGCATAATTTTATTGTCAGAGTGCTACCCCATCGCATCTAAAATCTGCACAACAACAGCAACAGATTCCATAAGTTGTTGCCGAGAACATAGATACAGAATAAATAAAGCTGATAACAAAACTACCTCTTTCATGACTGAAGTACTCCAATTTGGATTCCCTCTTTCGAATTTCCGTTACAAATTGCATACCACTTTGACTAATTTTACGTTTCCAAGGCAAATTAATTAAAGTGGGGAAGACAGGCTATGACCATTATGTATGCGGGTTAATCGCCTTCAAATCATCATCTTTTTCTGTCCTTCCTATACTGTTTAGATTTGGTATTGAAGCTGGTCAAAGTACCGTTGATTCACGAGAAAATCGCACAAGGGTATCATAAATATATAGAAATTTTAGTTCATCATTATTCTCTTGATATACTTACTCAGCTGAACCTAGTTTCCACTTAACCTCTTCAGAGAAGAACCTACATCTGAAGATGGTAGAGAAGGTGAATTGTGTGTTTTGGCTGGTGGGTTTTTGTGGGTTTGCTTGTTTTGTTGTTGGCATCAATGGGTGGCCAATGGAACACCTTGTGACAAGCTTGCCTGGTCAGCCCAGAGTGAACTTCAGGCAGTTTGCTGGCTACATTGATGTGGATGTCAAGAATGGAAGAAGCCCTTTTTACTACTTTGCTGAAGCTGAGGAAGATCCTCACCTTAAGCCCCTCACACTCTGGCTCAATGGAGGTACTTTTCACACATTTTCAAATTCATTGTTCTGAATTCTTCTGATTCAGTACATCAGAACTGTAAGTTCAGTGTAAGTGCAGGCCCAGGATGCTCTTCTCTTGGCGGAGGTGCCTTCACAGAGTTGGGTCCATTCTTTCCCAGAGGCGACGGCCGTGGCCTAAGAATAAACTCAAAGTCATGGAATAAAGGTCTAATCTTGTTTGTTCATCACTTTCTCAATAAACTGGCAATGGACTATTGGACTATTGTTTATGCATCTGGCATGGGTTTGCTCATTATGGTGGTGTTGTGACACAGCCTCTAATCTGCTCTTTATTGAGTCGCCCGCCGGAGTTGGATGGTCCTACTCTAACACCACTTCAGATTATACTACAGGAGATGCCAAAACTGGTACACAATCAGTTCTTATACACATATTGCTACGTTGATGAATGATGATATCAAAGCTTATCTGCATGATTTTGTTCGTTGCAGCCAATGACATGCTTACCTTCTTGCTAAAATGGTATGAGAATTTTCCGGAGCTGAAATCCTGCGATCTTTTCCTCACGGGAGAGAGTTATGCAGGTACATGAACTGGTTTGCAATCTAGCATTTTGTTCTGTTTCATTGATCATTCAATTATTAGGCCTTGAAATGGCAATTCAGTCTAAATACTTAACATGTATATACAACGTTTAACATGTAACAGGACATTACATACCACAGTTAGCAATTGCACTATTGGATCACAACGCTAAGTCAACTGGATTCAAGTTCAACATCAAAGGAGTAGCTGTAAGGATACACACCAAAAAAAAACACTATTGTTCTCTAATTTATGTTCAACACTCAAATTAACAATGACTATCTTCTTGTGCACATAAACCAGATAGGAAATCCACTTCTGAAACTCGACAGAGACATTCCATCGATGTATGAATTCTTCTGGTCACACGGTATGATCTCAGACGAGATTGGCCTCACCATCATGAGCGAATGTGATTTCGAGGACTACACATTCGCAGATCCTCACAATATATGACCTCATCTTGCAACAACGCCTTGACCTCTGCAAACAAGATTGTTGGTGACTATATTAACTACTATGATGTCATCCTCGACGTGTGTTATCCTTCTATAGTGGAGCAAGAATTGAGGCTGAAGAAATTGGTAACTTATGATTCCGATTGCGTACATTTAGTTAGTTGAACTACTAAGAATGTGTTGATTGAACTCATGTGAATTGAATCTGAAACCAGGCTACCAAAATGAGCATGGGAGTTGATGTGTGCATGACCTCTGAAAGACACTTCTATTTGAACCTTCCTGAGGTCCAGAAAGCCCTCCATGCTAATCGAACCGGGTTGCCATACGCGTGGTCTATGTGCAGCGAGTACGTTACATCGTCTCAATTTGTTATAATCTGTATGCAGATTAGATGAACTTAGGTTGGATCATCTTCTTCATATTCTGACTTCAACCTCTTGTTTTTGTTTATACCAATTCATTATCAGTACTCTTAACTACAATTACGACGATGGCGACATAAACATCCTTCCCCTGCTCCAAAGGATCATCCAAAATCACATACCCATATGGATTTTCAGGTAACTTACCAATAACCATGCGCAAGAAGTTACACAACATTTATGTTAAGTGCAATTTTGAAGATTAGGAAATGGAAATCATAATGATGTTGTTCCACTATTTGAAACCCAGTGGCGATCAAGACTCTGTCGTGCCTCTACTAGGATCAAGAACACTAGTGCGCGAGCTTGCGCAAGAACTCAAGCTCGAGACCACAGTTCCTTACGGAGCTTGGTTTCACAAAGGCCAGGTAACTGTCATAGCTCAGAATTCCATGTTTCATCACGGTCAATCAACATTTGCTGAGGTAATCTTGATACTAAAGAGTGCGTCTTCATTTGTTCGTGTACTTAGGTAGGAGGCTGGGTGGTTGAGTATGGGAACATCTTGACGTTTGCGACGGTATACGCGCAGCCATCGCGGGCGTTGCATCTCTTTAGCGACTTTGTCCATGGCCGACGATTGCCTAACACCACTCGCACGTCTATGGACGGAATGGCTGGCTTGTTATATTAGTTGATGGGTCATTCAACCTCAATTTGCATATATTTTTGAGTTTGTAGCTAGGGACAAAAGAGTACTAAAGGATCCTCATCCGTTGGTGTGTACTATACCTCTGCACGCGTGAACTTTTGACTTTAAAGGTTTGTTTTTTATGTTTTCGTTGAGATGGAAATGGTTTTAAGAGGAGTACGTTGTCATTAGTGGATCAACATTGGAAGTAATTTGCTATTAGCAGCTTTACGAAACTTAGCTAATAGTAATAGGTGTGGTGTCTCAACCAAAAAAAAAGTAATAGGTGTGGTGTCGGGTAATGATGATTTTCCTTTCGCTGCCCTAGCTGTACCGATGGTAGCTAGTATATATACGTAGCATAACGTAACTGAATACTTATGCTTCCTGTACTAGGTCACGCCTCATAATGAATTTAGCAGTTGTGGAGTTAATAAATAATTCAAATCTTCTGTCCAGATCAACTCTAGATTGTTTTTTTTTTATCTTTCTACCAAAAAAAGATTGTTTTTTTATCTTCCAAGTAAGTAATATACGTGGCTTAGGTCACGTAGCTAGTTATATAGTTCAAACTTTTGTCTCCACAACATTAATAACTTGTTTGTGATTCTCCTCTCTTTACTGATAGAATTTGAATCAAATGGTAATGCATCTTATCTTATAAATTCTAAACGTTAAACAACAAATAAAAATACATGAGCATACAACAAAATTATGTGAATGCCGAAAGGATATTTATGATTTTGTATTATCATGTGTAGTAATTCAGTTCATAATGAAGAATGTTTTAGAATTGTATTATTACATACAATATTAATTCGACGGATTTGAATCAAATATATAAATATATCCCTCAATATACACATATTTGTTTTTGTTGTTCAAATATTTATTCTTATGGCTCAAGTTTACAATTTCCAAGATAAAATATATTTTCACCGGAATCGACATATCAAGGATATTTATAAGTTCATTTAATGAGCAAAGACTGTATATCTGTTTCATCTATTGACCTATACATGGCAATTAATGCAAGCATATCACGTCCATGTCACCCTTACTCTATTTTTTTTTTTTTTGAGACGTGTATAGTTGTTATTATACCTAGCTTGTTAATATATATAAATAATATAACTACATTGTTTTCAAGTGTTTAATAATATACGAGAATCTTCGACTAAAAAATAATACTGTGCATGAGAATTATATTATTTTATTATTAAATCGTAAAGGTCATGTTAACAAAGTAATAGAAACACGTGAATTATAAAGTCGATTAGATCGAACAGAGATGCATAACAAACGTTGTGAATCGCATGAAGCACAAGCGCATTCAGAAAAAAAAAACCATTAGAAAACGAGTAAATTGGATTAGATCGAACAGAGATGCATAATGAAATGCAAACTTAATGCCGATGTTGACATCAACGTACTGCTATTTGCCACCTTGACCCCCCAACATTCCTTTGAAGGGGCTCATTAAAGATGTTCTATCTTCCAACCAGAAGTAGTTATGAGCCATTACAGCTAGCTCGTCTCACCCAACCCACCCCGGCCTATATATACAGTCGCACTATACTGTACGTGCTATTGGATTATAACTTATAAGCCATATTGACGTAAGTATAGTGGCCTTTGCTTCCCACACTCAAAATGGCATTCTCCCCGATCAGCCTCATCTCCTCCGCCACCACACCCACGGCTAGTGCCCGCCTCCAAACCCGGCTCGACGGAGCGACATCCGCTCCGTCTAGGAAACACCCTCGGCACGTGATCCGCACGAAGCCCGCGAACCAAACGGAGGTGATAAGGTCGTTGGAAGGGTGGGCAAGGGAGCACATGCTGCCCTTGCTAAGGCCGGTGGAGGAGTCCTGGCAGCCGCAGGATTTCCTGCCGGACTCGTCTAAACCGTCGGATGAGTTCATGGAGCAAGTGCGGGCCCTACGCGAGCGCACCGCCGGGCTCTCCGACGACTACTTCGTGGTGCTCGTGGGAGACATGATCACCGAGGAGGCCGTGCCCACGTACCACTCTATGCTCACCAATACTCACGGGTTCCAGCCCGAATCGGGATCGGACCCGAGCCCGTGGGCTACTTGGACCCGCTGCTGGTCCGCTGAGGAGAACCGCCACGGGGATTTGCTACGTTCTTACTTGTACTTGTCGGGTCGGGTTGACATGACTATGGTTGACCGGACCATTCAGTACTTGATCGGATCTGGGATGGTAAGTGACCGTTATTTATTTAACGACTTATGGTTAGCTAGGTAAATGTACTACTAAAGGACTAAGTAGAGTACAGTAAATTATATTATATGGCCACGAATCAATTATGTTGGAGCTACGTATACGTACGTTCCTCTTCTTCCCTTAATAATTTTTGGCTTTTTTGTTTAACGGAACATGTGTAATGATTTAGTATGAGAAATTCAGCGTAAATTTATAGGACAAAGGTTTTTGATTCAATTCGTTGCATGTTCAGTCTAGCTAGTTGGATATTATTCTAACCTCTCAGAAAAAAATCTTAATGAATGGTAGAAAAAGAAACACTCTTTAGGTATGTACGGGTTCTGAATTCTGAAGCTCAGTTAAACTTTAGGGCTGGTGGCCAAACTCTTTATGGGGTGCTATAATTCATCTTGATGAATTATTAATTATACTCCTGTATATTATTTATTCATTCTGATTTCTGAATAGGGGACAGATTTCTATCAGATATTCTGGTCTATGCATTAAATGGAGAATTTTTCACAAGAAATTTCAAAATAGATCAACAGTTTTTCTATTACGTGTCCTAAATCCACATGATAATCATATCAAAAATAAAAACAAAAACCTTAAAAAGAAAATAATTAACTCGTCATAAAATAATTTTAAAAACAAAAATTTTAAGATTTACAAAAATTTTCTATTATTAACCTTTTATATAGTGTATACGTGTTTATATTTTATTTTGCTGTTTTGGCCAAAGCCATGTCGATTTAGAAAGTTGGAAGGCATGTTTACATTTTTGGACACATCGCCAGATTTAGAAAATTGACGGCCACGTGTACATTTTAGTATACACACATTGAAGGTATACTAGTAAAAATATAAATGCTGATCAGTGTGATCAATACCGTATATAAAAATATAGAGTGCAGTTAAGTGAAATCCAGCGGAATCAACAGTAATAGTGCGTTCTGCACCTTCCACTCATCGACTTATTTGCTTAACTATTAGCACTCTTCATTTATTTTATTGCTCATAAACACACAATAAACAGCATCTTTCATACTTATTCAAAATAAACACCGTATTATTTATAATATAAATAGTTTATAATAGTACTAAACACTCAAATATATAAGTCTATAACGTCAATGGTTATACATCTATAACTGATTTCATGAAGGCACCCAAAATAATTAAACTAACGCCAAGCACCTTAACTTTGGACCATGCATGAAAACGACGTCGCAGGATACGGGATTAGAACGGAGCCCATACATGCTGTTGGTGTACACATCTTTCCAAGAGCGGGCGACCGCGGTCTCCCACGGCAACACGGCCCGCCTGGCCAAGCAACAGGGCGACGTCGCCCTGGCCCACATTTGCGGGACCATCACGGCGGACGAGAAGCGGCACGAGAGGGCCTACTCGGCCGCCGTGGGGAAGATCCTGGAGGTGGACCCCAACGGCGGCATGCTGGCGGTGGCCGACATGATGAGGAAGAGCATCGTCATGCCGTCCCACCTCATGCAGGACGGCCGGGACCCGCGGCTGTTCCAGCACTACTCGGCCGTGGCCCAGCGCCTCGGGGTGTACACGACCGCGGACTACGTGGACATCTTGGAGCATATGGTGGGCCTCTGGCGGCTGGCTGACGTGGAGGGCCTGACGGCAGAGGGAAGAGAGGCGCAGGAGTACGTGTGCGGGCTGCCGCAGAGGTTCCGGCGGCTCCAGGAGAGGACCGAGGAGCGAGCCAAGAAGGTCAAGCCGTGTGGGGCTCAATTCAGCTGGATCTTCAACAAGCAAGTCTCTCTTTAAGTTAAATACGTACGTACTCCGCTTGCTATGCGTGATATATGTAAGGGCTCCTTTGGTATTGATACCAGAGATATCTCATATCAGATATCGGTATGTATATCAGATATCGGTATGTATATCAGATATCAGGTATCGGTATAGATATCAAATTTAAGATATTGGTATCGGATATCAAATATCTCATATTAATTTTTTGGTATTTATATACAATTGCCTAGATATCGAAATAAAATTTGTGAATTTGTGAATTTTATAAAGAATATTATTGATATTCATAACCCAAAACAACTACTTTTTATTTTTGACCAAAACAAATAAAACTTTTTTTTTTGTCATAAAAATAAAACAACTTTTGCCAAAAATAAAACTACGTTTGTCGACAAACTTGAGCAACAAAAAGTGGGAAAGAGTTGGGGAGATAGAAAAAATGAGAGCAAAGATATCACATTTTCCCCCATTTTTTTGGCATATCAAAACTTGACAAATCTGATATCTATATATCAACAGATATCTATATCTAGTTTTACCAAACAATGGGTATGGATATTTGATATTGATATCTGATTTGCCAAACACTAGATATGGGTATAGGTATAACTTATATCGATACCCATACCTGATATCCTGATATCGATATTGTAGGCGGGCATGATTTCATATCAATTAGTTAGCATTTATTTCTCTATCTTATTTATTTTGCTATCCATATTTATTCTGCTTTATCCTTTATTAGGGTAGTTACTCTAGATTAGGATAATATTTATGGAGGAGGATCTTATCTTCGTTTGGGATAAGATTTTGGTTGACTTGAGGAGGAAGCCAGTGCCCTGAAACCCTAGTGGGCCGATCGGCCCATAGGCGCGCCTAGCTCTCCTTCGCCTGTCCCCCTTCCTCTATAAATACACATGTATTCGCTCATGTGCCTGGTAAGTTCTAAGCTATCGCTCTGCCTGACGTCTTTAATCGACATTGCCCTACCTGACTTAAGCATCGGAGGTGGATTAGGGGTCGCTCGCCCCTAGGTCCATTGTTTTGCAGGTCATTGAAGACGAAGAGGCTTGGAGAAGAAGCTTGGAGAAGAAGATCATTGAAGAAGGAGTTGAAACTTGTACAAGGCATATTTTGTGTACTAACATTTGGCGCCGTCTCTGGGGAACGAACAGGTTTTCGACCTTCGTAAACCCTATACGAGAATCATTGTTGATTATCGATCCAATAAAAACCCTAGATTGGGGGCAACCCTAATCACCGTCACGTGTACGTATCGGGACGAACTCCATGTTCGCATATACGTGAGTACTTACGTATGAGCATACGTAGGGGATTAGCACAAAAGTAATTCAAAGAGGTACTGCGTGCGTGCGTACGTATTAATTGAATTAGTGCAAAAACTGATTTTGTTAATCAGTTAGCACGTGACGGCCAAACCTCACGATGATCCAGCGATCGCGCGGCATCACGAGGAGCAGACCGGCGACGACGGCGTGGCCGGTGACGGCGGTGGTCGTCGGCATCGAAAGAAAACGGCAGGGGCAACGCCGGCCGACTCGATGCGTGACAGCCCTTCAAACGACGAGCATACGGAACCGATCGCTAGAGCCTGGGGCGGGCGAGCGGTCGGTCCGATCCGTTACCCCAACCGAGCCGGGTCACACCGTCGACGAAACCCTGAACGATTGAACGACTGGACCTGCGGTGCGCGGTCCAGGGTCCCGCAGGCGCGGACCCACGTCGTAACGAACTCGGCGCGAGTTCGGAAGAGGATTTCGGGATCGGACACCTGGACCTGCGGTGCGCGGTCCAGGGTCCCGCGAGCGCGGACCCACGTCGTAACGAACTCGGCGCGAGTTTGGAAGAGGGTTTCGGGATCAGACACCTGGACCTGCGGTGCGCGGTCCAGGGTCCCGCGAGCGCGGACCCACGTCGTAACGAACTCGAAGCGAGTTCGGAAGAGGATTTCAGGATCGGACACCTGGACCTGCGGGCGCGGTCCAGGCTCCCGCGATCGCAGTCCGGGGCAGAACCGCGGGCGCGGTAGCCCCGGCCGCGGGCGCGGTTTCGCTCCAGAGAACGTAACCTCTGTTCTGGGGCGAACCGCGACCGCGGGTCCCTCACCCGCGACCGCGGGTCAGCGATTGACAAAATTACCGATCGTGCTTCCGACTCACTTTCCGGGAGCTACGCTTATCGGATTTGGACGATCCACATATCGCCGGAAAGAGGAGGAGATATGCTACAAATTATCTTCAGAAGTCGAAGCGAGAATCCTACTCGAAGTCAGTCGAAACTGGGCACGAACAGCGCGGTCCAGAAATCGAGCCAAAGGATTGAAGGATCAATCAATATCCTTGACCATTGTGCAAATCATCAAGACACCGCCTCGAGATTCGGTAAGACCATTGACCTGCGCTTCCAATCTTGAATTCGTGTTGGTAGACCACGAACGTCTGCGCGGACGTTAGAGTGGTCACGAGCAAGGTCCCTTTGTTGGGGCAAAGCGGCGCCTGCGGTGCGCGGAGCCGCGACCATACCCGACAATTTGCAATCTTATACGAATGAGGCTACGGGGGCCCTAGATCAAAATCTGTGCTCGACGGAGAGATAGGAAAGACGGGCGTCCACGAAGGACGGATCGGAGCCGATCACACCACACGAGTCGTCACTCGTCGCCAAGAGCAAACTGGACAATAACTGCGGGCGCGGTGGCAGGCCCGCAAGCGCGGGTAGGGCGATGAATGAAGAGGGACTCGCAAGCAAGCGCCACCGCGAGCGCGGTGATGGGTCCGCGAGCGCGGGCCCAGCAGCGGATGAGGATCGTCGGCTACGATCACGGGTACCCGAGTGCAAACCCTAATTCCGTCGCAGGGCCCGAATGACCCAATTCCGTCAAGATGGTGTCAACCAAGCCCAACGAGGTGTCCTACGCAGGGGCACGACGAAGAAAGCATTGGATCTTGGGAAGGCTCGGAATCCACCGGGGCAAGAGATCGGGCTCATGGGGTCGAAGGGGTTGATCGCCGCCCAACGATCAACGCGGAACCTACAACGCTGTAATAGTCCGTTCGAGCTCCACGGTGGTCGGAACGAGGTGATTCAAGCAGCGATGGAAAGTAGACTCCGAATGCTACGTTTCTCGTTCACACATCAGAACCGGAAACTCGCTGCATCCGGGTCGAAATCGCACCGCAAGAAACCGCAACCTGTTTCACGAACGGGATGGCAAGGCAAACTTCCGACCAATCGTCCAGGAGCTACATGCATCGGAATCGGACGATCCATATATCAATGGAAAGAGGAAAGAGCAATCTCCGAGTCATCTTTAGACGTCAGCCCCAGAAACTCTCTCGAAGAGGGTCAAAAGGACGTCCAAAGGCTGCTGTCCTGCAGAAAGCGCAGAACAGGGGAGCCTGCTCCTAACTCTTCGTTCGGGAGTTAGAGACGTAGAAAGATGGCAAGCCTTGTTTCTCTGGAAAGCTGAAGAAATCATCTATAAGTCTTCTCTTGGCGTCGAGACCAGAATCGCGCTCCAATTGGTCCAAAATCGCGGATCAAGTCGGAGCAGTCTGGCTCTCGTGACAGCAACGCACTGCTGCATTGTGCAGGCTCGTTCGGGAGCTACGGTTGTCCGATCGGGACGATTCAAGATGTCTTGGAAAGCTTAGAAAGCGTGCTATCTTTCGTCTTCAGGAGCCAATGCTGGAAACTCGCTCCAATTGGCTCGAAATCGGGTACGAACCTGAGTACGAAAAGGGGTATGTCCCATGCGAAGGGACAACCGACCCTCTTATGAAAGAGATTGCTTTCATAGAGAAATTGCGGGAAACCGCCAAGATATGCCGAGCATCCTACGGAGCGCCATTAAGTGGGTTATGTTGCGGTGCGCACACCCACGAGGGCCACGAACCTTCCGAGTTGGCAACGCGATGCCTCGATTGGCCATGGGGAGCGCATCCCGATAATGGCAAGGCTCGGAAGGGCCCATGTGTTATGGATGCGGTGTTAGGACGGGGGCATATGGGCTAGTGCTTTGCACTTAAAAAATGGTTGCGAAAAAGAAAGGTCACCCATGATGAGAGTGCAAGATTCGATATGCTGGCAATGGCGCCACTTTTTCAAATGGATCTTGTTTACAAAACGCTTTCATTTGGGGGACGCCCCGAAAATTGTTTTTACATGTTTTTCGTGATTTTAACTTGTTTTTCCGGCATAGAGAATCGAGCACTTGAGTCATGGGAGGATTGGCGCCGTGTGTACGCCATCACACGTGTTACGCAGGTCACGCGTTATTCGCACGCGTTTGGCCAACGAATATACGAATATACGAATGTAAGAATGTACGAATATATGAATAAGAGCACCTAATCCGCATGGCCACTCACCGCTTGACTCCGGTCCCTATACACGGGATAGTACAAGGTACACGAGTATATGGGTCCCGGAGGGGGCAATTGTAGGCGGGCATGATTCCATATCAATTAGTTAGCATTTATTTCTCTATCTTATTTATTTTGCTATCCATATTTATTCTGCTTTATCCTTTATTAGGGTAGTTACTCTAGATTAGGATAATATTTATGGAGGAGGATCTTATCTTCGTTTGGGATAAGATTTTGGTTGACTTGAGGAGGAAGCCAGTGCCCTGAAACCCTAGTGGGTCGATCGGCCCATAGGCGCGCCTAGCTCTCCTTCGCCTGTCCCCCTTCCTCTATAAATACACATGTATTCGCTCATGTGCCTGGTAAGTTCTAAGCTATCGCTCTGCCTGACGCCTTTAATCGACATTGCCCTACCTGACTTAAGCATCGGAGGTGGATTAGGGGTCGCTCGCCCCTAGGTCCATTGTTTTGCAGGTCATTGAAGACGAAGAGGCTTGGAGAAGAAGCTTGGAGAAGAAGATCATTGAAGAAGGAGTTGAAACTTGTACACGGCATATTTTGTGTACTAACAGATATCAAACGAGCCCTAACGGCAATTTATGCTACTATGCTACTACTGTACTATGTACGAACTCTGATCCGTATAATATATAATAAAACGGGTGATGATATACGATCGGTAACGTATAATATGGATTTGATATAAAAAAAATTTAATAAGAAAAGTTGGGAGTGTGCGTAATGACACTACCATTAGGAGACTTTTAACTTATTTTTTGTCAAAGGAGAGACGGTAGTCTCTGTACCCTCAAGGGATGTAAGAGACTTTTAACTTTATGGTTAAGTTCACCCAATGATTATATAAAGATTATATTATTTGAGCTTGGATCCAGGTACAACTCTTATATATTGACCTTAAAGAGAGATAAGAACATCTTGAGAGATAAAATAAAAACGAGTTATTGAAGAAATAAATAGGGCTAATGAGATAGAAGAGATTATAAACGATATGAAAGTACAAATAATAATCAAATGAAAGTTATTTTAAAGACTTGTGGTAAATTTAGAGCATGGTTTGTGGTTGCATATGAAAGACACAATAAAAAATACTCCGTGGCCTCAAAAGAAGAAAAAAAAGATCAAGATCCGCATACCGTTGACATATTTGGGTAGACTAGGCAGCTCCACTGCTTAACAATTATTGTATCAGGCCCACTATTGTGACGGCCCAGTTACTAAGGCCTATTATTTGTTTATCAATCCATATGCCTCCACTAATACACTATTTGTTCAGGTGACAGGTGTTTACCCCTCATTTAGTCATGTCCGCTCACTACTTTGTTTAATATATTTATTGAATTCCACCGATGGGTGTAGCCGATTCTAGAGAGTATCGATTAGAAAAAAGAAATATCATATAAATACGTATAATAACTACTATACCCTTGGGGTTTTATCTATCAGTAGTACAAAATATTCATATGGCGAAATCCTATGAACTTATCTATTGAACCTATTTATCATGAATTTAGAATATGAGTAGATTTTTGTAATTAGTGGGATTTATGAGATAAATTTGTAATATCTAGGAAAAGACTATAAGAGCTGGAGGCTCCCTCTCTCTGTATCATCGATGAATGTGATTGTGTTTCTATACTTTTCTCTTTTCTTCTCCTTTCTTTTTAATCTCACTTTCTACCATAATTTTTTCCCTTTCTTCCTTAATCCTTCTCTAATCCTTAGGGATATAACAAATTGGTATCAGAGCCATTGAGATCCATCTATGGCAGAAGAATTACAACACTTACAGAGATTCATGCTGATCGAATCTCAGGTTCAACAATTTGTTGAAACTATGAAGGTGTTTATGGAAGATACATGGGCCAAAAAAGACAAGGTGCAAAGATCAATTCATGAAATGACACAACAAATCTAAGATCTCTGGAAGGATCGAACTTCGATGATTCAGGATTTGATTATGGCGCCGAATCCAGATCCGGATCTGAGTGTAGAGGCAAGAGGAAGAGGAATACTCGCATCAGGAGGCGAGCCCTTGCCTGGAATGGAAGCTTGTTGAAGGGTTTCTTGAACAAATAAATTTGTATTCAAGACCCCGCCGCGTATAGCGAAGTCAGGATCGTCCACGGGAGTGAGAGTAGTGCTAAGTTTAGTCGAACAAGCTACGAAAAGCAAAAGAAACACAAACGAATCGACTCAGGCTCGACCCAAAGAGGGTCGATCTCGACCCTAGGGGGGTCGATCCTGAGAGTAGAACAGGGAACGAACGCACACAAACACACAAGCAACGGTTCGAGCACGACTTAGGGAGTCGGGATCAAAGCAGAAACACGAATTTCAATCAATAAAAAGGGCAAATCCTAGGGCTAGGGCTACCACAACAACAACCATACATGCTTTCAACAAGAATTCACAACTATCATGCAATCTAGATCATAGAAAAGTTAACTTTCGCAAACAATTCAAGCCATTCAATCAACTTTCGCAAATCAAACAACTTTCTACCTATCCTTCAACCTAAGAATATCAACTTTCGCAAATAATCCTATTAGATGTAGTCAAACAACTAACTTTTCACTTTCGCTATGGTCAATTACAAGACATGCCTCAATTTTCACCAAGGATTAAGCACAAGATAGGTTAGATATGATCATCAAGCATTCAAGTCATGAATTCAAGTTTTAAACATGCATGATTGTGTTGGGTTTTCACCCAACCCTAGAACTTAAGAAGACTACTCACACATAGCAAAGAGAGAAGAGGAAGAAGAAGAAGAAGAAGACATGGTCAAACCAAACTAAAATTCAAATAAAAACCAAAGGTCAATCTTACAAACCTCAAACTTGTCCTCCAAGTCTTCTCCCTAATTCTCCAAGTCTTGATGATTAATTCATTCCCCCCTCCAAGGGATGAATTATCCCCAAAGCATGAATAAAACTAAAGGTTCAACTTCCTTTTATAGAAGAAAATGAGTCCTAATCTAACTAGGAAACACAAAGAAACAACCTTCCTTAAATACAAATTAGGAAACTCAACAATATATCCGGAATAGAGGAAAGTCGGTGCCTAGGATCGACCCCCTAGGGTCGATCTCGACCCCCCTCAGGGTCAATCCTGAGAGCTCTTTTTTCAGCTTCTTCTAACTTCTTCACTTGGCTCGAGCTCGACCCTTCCTAGCTCGATCCTGGGGTCGATTTCTTCACTTTTCCTCTTGATTTTGCTCCTCTTAGCTCTTCTCCTTAGCTTGTCCACTTGAGATCTTCCTCCTAGCTTGTCCATCCTCTCTTGGCATTGCTCCAAACTCTTTTTCAAGCTCCAAAACACCTACAAAACGAAACAAATATGCGTAGTTTCCGAATCTCAAGGAAATACGAAAACTCATGCAAAAAGACTCAAAAACACAAGACTCAAGCACAAAACACCACTAAGTCTAACCTATCTAGACCCTAAAAATCCTACCTAAAATGCGGACATCAAAGCTCGAGCGAAGGAGGCTTCGCTGAGCGTGGTGAGATCGACAAATGTTGAGGTTCACCTGAATGAGAATCAGGCGATTGCGGACCTGCGAAAAGAATCGGAGTCTTGGTACGAAACCCTAACAAATCTGATAATGGGGCGTTGCAATCATCGATCGTCTGAGCCACCGCAAGGAAACGCGAGGAGGGAGACAAATCCAAGACCGGAGATTGATCGGTTGGATAGAGGTGTTTTGGGTTCTCCTTAGAGGGAACGTCGTCAAGAAAGCTTCGAGCGGAGCTCAAACTTCGAATCTGATATGTGTTCAGAACGGCCGAATGACGAGGATGGTGGGGCACCATTGAAGGTGAGCGCAGATCAATTGGTTGTAAACATGCGGAAGGATCCAAGCGCCCACAATCTGTTTGACGAAATGCCAAGTAAGGATTTTTGGGTGAATCTTGGTGCTGATCAAAACGACAATGTGAGTGTGAACCATAGTTTTCAGAAGAAGGATCGGGGAGTATCGTGGTTGAATACAGAAGGTTTACTCTCAAATTCTATCCCTAATTCCTCTTCTTCTCCCTAATCTCTCTCCTTCCTCTCTAATCTCTCCTTAATCCCTCTCTGACTGTTCGGGTCATAACACTACTGTGCATATGCACCCGAATCGACATGTGAACCGCTCACGTTATATATGGCCCACCGAGATTTAACATGTTAGGCTTTGTGAATCTCTCTCTTTTTTTATTTTCTTTTTAGGAGTATCGATTAGAAAAAAGAAAAAACATACGAATAAATATAATAACTACTATACCCTTGGGTTTGTATCGATCAGCAATACAAAATATATCATCTTCTATTTTTTAGTGGATATTGATCGATCTATAGAGTTATGGTCGAGACAGACTCCCTCCTAGCCATCAAGCTCCTATAATCCAAAATTTTGGCCAGTCATTTGCTCTCCAGCCGGCATGCCGGTGCCAAGACTTTGATCGTAAGGATTGGGTACTCCGATTCCATCACATTTACGGGGAAGGTAATAAGGTCGACAGACTTGTCTCTCTGGCTCACTCTCTTTTTTTTGGTCGAATATTTGGCTCACTCTCTGAGCTTAGGAGTTAGGAGTCTCTTACCTGAGGAGTTAGGAGTCTCTGTTATGTAATCTCCTCCCATTGACGTTCTTGTTATCTCGTCCGATGATGTAATTGGTTTGGGGCACCCTTATCAAACTCTAGCCCCGCTATTGAATGAATGATTTAGAAGGCCGCTCCCTTTCGGTTATGTAAAAATAATAAGATAATAATTATAATTCGTCTTTTTTGGGGTTATATCATGACAAAACCAAAAGCTTTTATAAAACTGCATTGAATACGAAAATTTTGTAGCGTTAAACTAAAAAAAAGTAAAATGGATTTTTGAAACAGTTTTTCTATTGTGTGTCCTAAGGGTACACTAAGCATATCAAATAAGGAAACTAAACTCTAATTTTAATATTTTAAGATTCACCAAATCGTTATAACTTTTGTATCTTCTAAGCATATTGAACAAGGAAAATTTTGTGTCCCAAATTTTAAAATTCACCAAATCTTTATAATTTTTGTATCTTATAGGGCACACAATAAAAGAATCCTTTTTGAAATAGAAGAAGAATGAATTTTCCTTTTGTATATATTGAATAGTGCTCTAGTAAAACACTCTTTTAGAGTGCAACATGCACATAAATTATGTCCATTAGATCTCACTAAATCTACGGTGGTAATTATATACAAAAAAGGTGTAATTTATATATAGGGGTGAGAAACACATGATTAAAACCACTTTTTCAAATCCTTGATTTTTTGGGCTAAATTATTTTTCCTAAATTATTTTCATCTTCTCATTTCAAACATGTTTTCCCTAATTATCATTTTCTCTTTCCTAAAAACAAATTGCTCCCAACTTCATCATTTTCGGCATAGAATCAAATTTGGAACCCCGAAATCACACCCTTTCGTCTCCGTTTTCAAGGTAAGTGAAACTTTGATTTTAGTTGAGTTGTTTTTAATTTTCGGTTTCATTCATACTAGTAAGTCGATAATTTTATATTGAATCAATTAGTCGTTTTTGGGGTTAGATCCAGTTCAATTGAGTGATTATTAGGGATTTGAATCGACAATCTTCTTGTTTATTGATTATTAGGGTTCAATTGATTACATTCTATAAAAATTGCGATTCATAGTGATGATTGTGCTTGGTTTTAGGGTTTGATTACATTCGGTAGGATCCGATTTGGGTTCTTATGATTCGAGTTCATGAACAAAGACATGTATGGATGCAACTTGAAAGAGATCGATGGGAAGAGATCGTCGGAAAGATATGTATGGTTTTTCTCTTTGAATGTTTATCAACTATTTACACGAACTTATTCATTACGAGATAAAATGAATGTTTTTCATTTCCTATTTTATGTATGTTTATTGTGTTTTTCAACATAATAATAACAATTTTTCAAATAAAAATATAAACTTTTTTTGTATTTTTCATGTTGTACAATAGTGTTTTTCAATGATTATACGACAATTTTTTCACATATTAGTTTCAAATATGTAATGGTTTCTCTCTTTGAATCTTTTTCAAATATTTATGCGAACTTATTCAATATAAGATGAAAAGAATGTTTTTTCATTTCTATTTCATGTGTGTCATTGTGCTTGTATTTTTCTATATATTGATAATAACTTTTTAAATAATAGATTTTAATTGCTGTGTATTTTTCATGTTGTACAATTGTGGTTTTTAATGTTTATAAGACAACTTTTAAAATAGTGTTTTTTGTTTTGATAGTTATGCATTATATGATGAACTTCAATAATATTAATTATGTGTATTATGATGCATGAACTATAATTCATATATGTTTGTTTTGTTATGCAGTTATTCAAGGATGGGGTGAAATAATAATGGATGAAGTTTGAAGATAAAGAGTATGACTTTTTTTATCATACCAATGAATATTAAAAATAGATGTACTTATTCAAACTTATTGTAGTATGTATTCAAGATGTAACAATCCTTATTTTCATCTTATTCAATGCAATACATTTACATATTCAATGCTCACACAAGGTTCTTATTTTCATTTTCATTTTAATAGGTAATGATTTCCAGCATATAATGAATTAACTTCATGTGAGTACGAGTACTTATTCAACTTTAGTAATATATGAGCGCATCAAATTAGAAAAGAATTCGTAAACAATAAAAAACATGTTCAACTTTGTAATTATTCAAAACACCGTACAAAGTTATTCAAACACTAACTAATAGATTTTCTTGGATTTACTAACGATTTTTTAATTTTACGGTAAATTATTTTAAAAAAAAATTCTTCTCACTCTTGTCAATCCCTAAAATCATGGAAATTCTATTTAAAAAAGCCTAGTTTTTTAATGTGGATCTTCAATCCACCCCCCCTAAAAATTTGCTACCTTTCAATTCAATCTCTCCCTCCCTATTTTTCTTATCATGTTCTCTACTTAATCACTCTTTACTTCCTCTAATCCAATGTCCCTCCTTAATCCGCATGTAACACTACAAAACCTATTATACCTGAGCGTTCTCCTATATATATATATATTTCCAATTAAATTATAGAAAATTGGCCTAAAAATCAGTGGCTTTTTTATAGAATTATCTTCCTTATATGTATTTTTTCATAATTTGTTAAGAGCTATAGGCTTGAGAAGTGGGAGTAAAGTTGATCATAGGCCGGCCAAGCAGACATACGTAACATGTATGTGTGGTGTCGGGTAATTGAAGATTGATGATTTTGCTTTCACTACCCTAAAGGTAGCGATGGTAGCTATATACGTAACATAACGTAACTAAATACTACTAATATAATGCTTCATGTAAGCCATAATTAATTTAGCAGTTGTGCAGTTAATAACTGAGATCTTGTGTCTCTGTCTAGCTCAGCTGTAGATTGTTCTTAATCTTCCGAGCACTAATTAGTTTACATTATGTACGTGACGTAGGTAGTTATATAGTTCATAAGTTCAAACTTCCATCTGCTAAACATGTATAACTTTTTTTGTGGTTGTCCTTGTTTTAAGGATATTTATTCATAAGTTTATTTAATGAACAAACAGTAATACGTATCAGTGTATCACGTATGCATATCTGTTTCATGTATCTGTTTCACATTCACGCCACTCGTACGCGGTTCGCACAGTCCAACTTTCCTATTTCCTTAATATATTTCCTTTTATACTTTGTTGTTTTATTTTATTAATTAACATATTTTTATTAATGTCTATTTTTAATCTAATTTAATTAGATATCGATCGCGCAACTACGTATGAGTAGAAGGAGGAGGCCGAGGAGTTTATCGTACCCATTGGTCCACTCATTATGCTTTAGTTAATCTATTTTTCGGGTTGAAATTATGCTTTAGTTTATTTGAAGGTGTGCCTTGGAGTATATAATATCTTTATTCTAAAGTGATACATTATGTTAAGACTTAACGAAAGAGTGCAATTAGGGAAATAAAAAGCCAATAATCTACACCATTAATTAATAAAAATTGAGTTAGAGACCCACGGAAATAGATGTATGGACCATGCCATTAATCACGAACAGTTATTAATGGTTGGAGTTTGGAAATTTAAATACACTCACTAGCTACTAGCTAGGCTTCTAATCGGGAGATAGAAATGCGTATAATTACTAAATTTTATTTCAAAAATAAAAGAAAGAAGAGATGCGTATAATTAACTTTAATCCTTGAGTAGACCATGCACCTTGCATGTGCCGAATTACCGGTAGACATTGTTGTAGAGTTAATGCTCTCGGCAGAAGTCCATTCATATACGACATTAACCCTGGACCTTGTGTTGGTTGAAGTTAAATTTCAAAAAAAAAACTGGTTATTTTTTGAAATTAGAATATTGCAAGAAGTATAACATTATATTTTATTCATCAATCATTTAGGAACATAGGCAGTATAACTTAATATGGGTACCTCGTGAAGAGTAAAACATGAAATCACAACGTACATTGCATGAGAAAACGAGTAAATTAACCCGGTTAGATCGAACAGAGATGCATAATAAAATGCAAAGTTAATGCTGATGTTGACCCGTTTTAACATAAATAGCTAGTTGCCACCCTCACCCCCAAACATTCCATGAAACTATTGCATTATAACTATAACCCATTCTTTGAAGGGGATAATTAAATGTGTTTCTATCTTCCAACCAGAAGTAGTTATAAACCATTACAACTAATCTCACGTAAATTCTCACCCAACCCACCCCTCTATATATATAGTTGCATGACACTATTAATTGCATTATAAGCCACATTGACGTACGTGCATTGGCCTTTGCTTCCCACAAAACAAAAAAACTCCCACTCAAAATGGCATTCTCCCTCAGCCTCATCTCCTCCGCCGGAACCACCGTTCGCGCCCGCCTCCAAACCCAGCTCGACGGAGCGACATCCGCTCCGTCGTCAAAGAAACATACCAGGAACGTGATCCGCACGAAGCCCGCGAACCAAACGGAGGTAATGAAGTCGTTGGAGGGGTGGGCTAGCGAGCACATGCTGCCCTTGCTAAAGCCGGTGGAGTATTCGTGGCAGCCACAGGATTTCCTGCCGGACTCGTCTAGGCCGTTGGACGAGTTCATGGAGCAGGTGCGGGCCCTACGCGAGCGCACCGCCGAGCTCTCCGACGACTACTTCGTGGTGCTCGTGGGGGACATGATCACGGAGGAAGCCGTGCCCACCTACCACTCTTTGCTCACCAACACCCACGGGTTCGAGCCCGAATCGCCTGCGGACCCGAGCCCGTGGGCTACTTGGACCCGGTGCTGGTCTGCTGAGGAGAACCGCCACGGGGACCTGCTACGTTCTTACTTGTACTTGTCGGGTCGGGTTGACATGACTATGGTTGACCGAACCGTTCAGTACTTGATCGGATCTGGGATGGTAAGTGACCGTTATTTATTTAACGACTTATGGTTAAGTAACTGTACTACACTACTATATGGAGCGCAGCGAATCAATTATGTTGGAGCTACGTTCCTGTTCTTCCATTATTTTTGGCTTTTTGTTTACGGAGCAACTAGTGGAATGAATTAGTATGATAAATTCAGCGTAAATTTAGGACAAAAGGTTTTTTTGATGCAATTCGTTGCATGTTCAACCTAGCTAGTTGGATATTATTATATTTTTTTTCAAAAAACTATATATCTGAATAATTGGTGGAAAAAGATACAAAATTTTCTACGTACGTACGTACGGGTTCTGAACTTCTGATTCTTCTGATCGAATTCTCAATTCAGAAGCTCCATTAAATTTTAGGGTTGGAGGTCAAACTCTTATGGGTTGCTATAATTCAGACCTTAATAATTATACTGTATATTATACATTCATTCTGATATCTGAATAGGGGACCGATTTTTGAAATCATCCGTAAATAAACTAACGTACGCCAAGCACCTTAATTAACTTTGGACCATGCATGAAAACTACGTCGCAGGATACGGGATTAGAACGGAGCCCATACATGCTGTTGGTGTACACATCCTTCCAAGAGCGGGCGACGGCGGTCTCCCACGGCAACACGGCCCGCCTGGCCAAGCAACAGGGCGACGTCGCCCTGGCCCACATTTGCGGGACCATCACGGCGGACGAGAAGCGGCACGAGAGGGCCTACTCGGCCGCCGTGGGGAAGATCCTGGAGGTGGACCCCAACGGCGGCATGCTGGCGGTGGCCGACATGATGAGGAAGAGCATCGTCATGCCGTCCCACCTCATGCAGGACGGCCGGGACCCGCGGCTGTTCCAGCACTACTCGGCCGTGGCCCAGCGCCTCGGGGTGTACACGACCGCGGACTACGTGGACATCTTGGAGCATATGGTGGGCCTCTGGCGGCTGGCTGACGTGGAGGGCCTGACGGCAGAGGGAAGAGAGGCGCAGGAGTACGTGTGCGGGCTGCCGCAGAGGTTCCGGCGGCTCCAGGAGAGGACCGAGGAGCGAGCCAAGAAGGTCAAGCCGTGTGGGGCTCAATTCAGCTGGATCTTCAACAAGCAAGTCTCTCTTTAAGTTAATTACGTAAGTACGTACTCCGCTTGCTATGCTGCGTGATATATGTAACGGCGATATATGCTATGTATTCTACACCGTACGTAGTAGTTTTATTACGTACGAACTCCGTATGATTTATTATAAAAAAGTGTGATGATGTACGGTTTGTGAAGTGTTTATAGTGACTAGTGCCTCTAGCAAAGTTGATAATAGTACCAATTAATGTTCCTATTTTTTAACATTTGCGTTAATGTCCAAATAATTTGAAAAAATACCCAAAAAATATTATAACAGTGCCCAAAATCTTACATAATTTTGTCTTTTTGATTAGAGGAATCTATATATATATATATATAAGCCGTAAGGATTGGAGCCTCCACAATGCGCCACGTCAGCTTTGTCCACGTGTCGATCCGAGAATGCGCCACATCAGATTTTGCCACGTGTCATTATTTTCTTAAGCCATGTCATTTAATTTATTTTTTGATTGCCGAAAAAAATGCTAAAAATTTAAAAATTAACCTCCTCATTTGATTTTATCCTTATGTAGCTTTAAATGGAAAAAAAATTGGTACCATATCTTTTATTAACAAATTTCTGTTTACCAAATCTTTGGTTAATAAAAGATATGGTACCAATTATTGTCTTCGATTTTTTTAGAATGAATTTTCCACATAATATGACCATCTATTAGGAGTTCCATATCTTTTATTAACAAATTTCTGTTTACCAAATCTTTCGTTATCAAAATATAATCTTTTTATGCAAAAAAAATTTCCTTAGAAAATTAAGATATGTGTACGTAATTATCCTTCAAAAAAAATTAGATACGTGAGCTTAACGTTACGTTGCTATTCTACCAATTTTTTTAAGGAAATTTTGTTTCATTGTTTTCCATATAATTTGTACTAAATGAAGTGTGATGTACTTACCAAAACAAAAACTTACCTTTGATAAAAATCTCATTTGTCTCTTAATCCAAAAATAAAATCTTTCTTATCTTTTGTCATTTGTTCCAACTTTTTTTAGCAATTTATTTTAATTAAACTGGGTTAGTTTGGTTAATTCAAGATTTCAAGTAAAAAATAAACTTTTACAAAAAATATATTATTCATCCTACCTATATGTAAAATATTTTAAACCAAATAAATGAAGGAAATGTATTTGAAATAATATTCATCCTATATGTAAAATATTTAGCCATGTATTTGAAATAAATGAAGGGAATTTTATAAAAAATATATTATTCATCCTATATTAAAATATTTTGCCATGTATATGAAATAAATGAAGGAAATTTTGTTTGATTGATGTCTATATATTTCGTACTAAATCAAGTGTGATGTACTTTACTTACCATTGCTATTCTACCAAAAACAAAAACTTACCATTCATAAAAATCTCTTTTGTCTCTTTACCCGGAAATAAAATCTTTCTTATCTTTTGTGATTTGTTCAAACTTTTTTTTTAAATTCATTTTAATTAAACTGGGTTAGTTTGGTCGATTCAAGATTTCAAGTACAAAATAAAATTTTATAAGAAATATATTATTCATCCCACCTATATGTAAAATATTTAGCTGTGTTTTTGAAACAAATGAAGGAAATTTTATAAAAAATATATTATTCATCCTATATGTAAAATATTTAGCCATATATTTGAAATAAATGAAGGAAAATTTGTTTGATTGATTTCCATATATATTGTACTAAATCAAGTGTGATGTACTTACCATTGCTATTCTACCAAAAACAAAAACTTACCATTGAAAAAAATCTCTGTTGTCTCTTTACCCCGAAATAAAATCTTTATTATCTTTTGTGATTTGTTCCAACTTTTTTTAACAATTCATTTTAACTAAGCTAGGTTAGTTTGGTTGATTCAAGATTTCAAGTACAAAATAAAATTTTATAAAAAATATATTATTCATCCTATATGTAAAATATTTTTAACCAAATATTATTCCCCTGTTTATGAGCATATAAACATTTATTTATATCCAAAATTATATATACACAATCCATTCAATAAATCATTAAAATTTTAACCATGTAATTTTTCAGAATTTATTTAATATATATTCCCCTACAAATCAAATCAAATCTTTTGATCAAATCTTTCTTTTTTAAATTTCGTATTATCCAATAATGAGTATCAAATTAACATTTATTTAAACCTCTTTATAATCTAATGAGATTATTTGTTAACTACGAATTGACTTATTATTGATTTTATTTAAAATTAAATTTTACCCACTCTTACCTATTACGGAGTAAAATTTTACAATTGTAAATTTCTATCAAATTTTGTATATTCAACGATTTTTTAAATTGAATTTTACACAAGTTAAAAAAAATTTGAGTTGATTAGTATTATGAATCTATGATGCTTGCAACATTCTCTTTCATTTCATGTTGTCACAATAAAAAATAAAGTAAAGTTCAATATCATAATCTCAAAATATTAACTAAAAACTCTACCCTAAAAAATATATTAACTAAAATTTTACCAAAATCCCGTGCAGGGCACGGGTATTAGACTAGTTAGTACTACGTGCCTCTATTTGATAATCACTTTGCAAATATATTCTTGTTTTTTCTCCATTTGTAAAAATATCCAAAAGTATTGCAAAAATACCTAAAATATTACACGAATGCCCAAAATGACTAACTTTTCTCAAATATTACACGAATGCCCAAAATGACTAACTTTTCTCAAATATTACACGAACGCCCAAAATGACTAACTTTTCTCGAACAACTGCTCTTTTGACTTAGGCTTAGGAGGTGGATCAGGGGGTCCCACCCTCTTTGTCCATTGTTTTACAAGATCTAGGTCATCGAAGGAGCTTAGAGAAGAATGAATACGAAGGAACTACCTAAGTGCGTTAAAAACGAACTTTTGTGCACTTACAATTATCGATGAGAAGTCAATTGCAGTGTCTTCACCAACTTCTTATATCACATCCAAAGCCCACATCTTCAATTCCAAACTAGCCTGCAGTAATTTAGCCACTTCCAACTTAAAAAAAAAAACGGGCATAGCCCTTCAAGAATTGATTAATTAAGTAGAGTAGTCAAGCCCAAAATGGGGTATAAGTACATCATCAATAAGCAAATCCTTAATGACACTAGGGGGAGAAGTAAAAATATTGAAAGGTTAAGTTCAAGACAAAGCAAAGTTGGCTAGAGCTATAAGGAAAGAAGTGGTAGAATATTTGTGTAATCTTTATTGAGAGATAGTGAATGTATTTATAGTAGCATACAACACTTCTTAAGGAAACCCTTGTACAAACCCTAGTACAATATTTGAATTTGAATACGCTACATAAGCTCAACAACTTAACAATAATATCTTGGATAATATTAGTCTAACATGCCCCCTCAAGCCGGACGACCGAACCGGGAAAGTCCGAGCTTGCGAACTAGATCTTGGAACTTAGACCGTAGGAGTGGCTTGGTGAGGGCATCAGCGAGCTGCTCATGTGTGGAGACGTGAGACACCCGAAACGTACCATTGCGTACCTTTTCTCGGACAAAATGAAATGCGAGCGCCACATGCTTCATACGAGTGTGAAATACAGGATTTGAACTCAAATAATAGGCGCCCTAATTATCACAAAACAGTACAGGCTGGGAAGAAAGAGCCACGCCAAGCTCACTGAGCAACGCTTGAACCCACAAGAGCTCCGAAGCTGCGTCCGCCAGAGCTTTGAACTCAGCCTCGGTTGACGAACGAGCTACTGATTTCTGCTTGCGTGAACTCCAAGCAATAGGGGTGCGACCATAATACAGAACATAGCCAGAAGTGGAGACATAATCGTCCCGGTCACCCGCCCAATCCGCATCAGAATAGCCATGCAGAGTCGGAGCCGAGTGCGTAGATATAGTAATGCCAAGATGAATGGTTCCATAAAGATACCTGAGTAACCGTTTCAACGCAGCCCAATGCTCAGTCGTTGAATTGGTTGTTGCATGAACTGAGACAACTTGTTGACCGCAAAGGCCACGTCTGGACGTGTCAAAGAAAGATATTGTAAACTCCCAACAATCATCCGATAGTCAGTTGGTGTGGGTAAGGGATCACCTATGTGCTTGCTAAGAGTGAGAGACGCCATAGGTGTTTCAGAGTAGTCATACCCCTCTCGCTGATGAAAGCCCTTCGCAACTAGCCGAGCCTTGAACCGATCAATGGACCCATCAGGCAGATATTTAATCCGATAGACCCATTTACAACCAACGATGTTTTTAGCTGAACTGGACGGAACTAGGTCCCAAGTTTGATTGTTACGCAGTGCTCCATACTCAGCCTCCATAGCCCGACGCCAATCCGGATCCTTTAGGGCTTGGGTTATAGTTTTTGGTTCAGTGGGATTGAGCTTGGTAAAAGAGACGTATTTGGGGTTGGGCTTGTAGATGTTATTTTTGGACCGGGTGATAACACCTTCCGGTGCGGGTTGAGAATTAGGTGCGGGTTGAGGAGTAGGCAGAGGAGAGGAATCCGGAGTTGAGTTTTGGGTAGTTGAGGTTGTTGGATTAGGGTTAGGGTTTGAGCTCGGTAGAGCAAGAGGGACGGAACAGACGGGAGGCGCGGTTTCAGGTTCAACAGATGAGGATATGGGAGATATAGAAGGGAGGTCAATACGCAAGGAAATAGGCGTAAAATTTGGCAAGGACGTGGAGGTTGAGTGATCAGCAGATGTAGAGCAATTGAAGGAAGATACGGGTAACGATGAGTTTGGCGGATTTGAGGTGAGAACTGGAGAGATATGGCCAGTTGGAGAGATAAGGGGAGTTTGTTGAGGGGAAGATCGGATAGGCTCAAGGTTGTTGGACGGTTATGACGCTGAATTTGAGGAGATACGGATGGGCAGATTGGTGTTGGCTGGCAAAGTCGGTATATTAGGATTAGGGCAAGAATGAGTGATGGTATGACTTGGCACGCAAGGCACCGAAGAAGGAGGGGGTCCACGAGCCATAGGAGAAGCAATTGAACCCCATGCAATGCCTATGGACTCGGTCGGGCGTGTGGGTGAAACAGTTGGGCTAGGAGCCGAGACCACAGGGACGGAAATTGAACCCCATTCCGACCCATGTGACTCGTCAGGTAGGGTTGAGGGTGACGGTTCAGTAGTGGCAAAAGGGAACTCGTTTTCCAGAAAATTGACATGCCTAGACACATAGACACGATCGGACTTTGGTTCCAGGCAATAAAACGCATGTTGAGTGAGGCTATACCCGAGAAAAACACATGGTTTGGACTTCGACTCAAGCTTATGTTTGTTATAGGGTCTTAACCACGGAAAACATAAACAACCAAAGCTCTTTAATTTGTGATAATCAGGCTGTGAGTGAAGTAAACGAAAGTAAGGAGACTCATTTTGTAATGATTTGGAAGGGAGACGATTGATTAGAAAAATAGCGTGTTTTAGCGCAAAAGACCAAAACCGAAGAGGCACACTCGAATAGCTGAGTAAAGATAAACCAGTTTCAACAACATGTCGGTGTTTACGCTCGGAAATCCCGTTGTGCTCAGGAGTGTGCGGTGGAGAGGTGAAGTGAGAGATACCATGGTTGCTTAGAAACGTTTTAAGTCCAATAAATTCGCCACCATTATCTGAATACAAAACTTTGATTTTATGCTTGAAATAATTCTCTACTAAGGCACGAAATTGTGGGAAAATGATAGCCACTTCAGACTTACGTTTAAGTAAAAACAACCATGAGTAACGAGTAAAATGATCAACAAAGATAACATAGTAACGATAACCATCAACAGAGGGAACAGGGGATGACCAAACATCAGAGAATATTATTTCTAACGGTGCAGTTGAAACAAGCGAAGAACGAGCAAACGGAAGCTTATGACTTTTGTTTGTCTGACAAGACTTACAATCAGCCTGCTTAAATGAAATTCTAGGCCTAGAAAAGGGAAATTTTGACGAAATTAAACTAAATTTCTCTGATGACGGATGGCCAAGTTGATGATGCAAAAGACTTGAAGACTGAAGACTCGTAGAAAAAGCAGAACAAGACGTCTTAGGCCAGTAGTAGACGCCATCAACGCACGGCCCTTCAAGCACGGTTGCCCATGTTCGTAGGTCCTGTACACGAAAACAGTGAGGCAAAAACAAGACACCCAAGTTAGTTTGCTTTGAAAATTGCGAAACCGAAAGAATATTTTGAGAGATTGATGGAACGTGTAAAGTGTTTGAAAGAGAGAACGAGTTGTTTTTGTAAGAAAGAGAGAGCACACCTTGATTTTCAATGTTTAAACTGGAACCATTTCCGACAACAATTTCATCCGGACCCGAGTAAGGATAGTGGTTGGCTAAGGCGTTAAGGTCGTTGGTGACATGGTGTGAGGCACCGCTATCCATGAGCCATTGGTTAGGGGTGGGTTGGGTGTTGGCATAGTTCACTTGGGGAGGATTGTTGTTGGCAGGGAACCGACTAGAGTCAGGGAGGACCAGGGTAGGATGCTGACGTTTAAGGTCATGGCATTGGGACATAACATGGCCGACGGTTTTGCACCACTGACAACGCCCTTTGAAGGGGCGGGGCGGATTGGTAGGGTTAGGCGGCTGTTGTGGGCGAAGGTTGGGGTTCCAATTCTGGTTCTTTTGGGAAGAAGGAGGAAGAGGAAGTAGAGAGCCGGATTGTTGCCAATTCGACTGAGTATTGGGAGACTTACCTTTGTTCTTCGCAAACTTGGACTGTGCTGCAAGAGCAGTAATAGCACCGTCGGTTTTAGCAGCCTTCTGAAGACGAAGTTCCTGCACAATCAACTTCTCATGGAGCTCTTCGAAGGATATAGCAGTATCCCTCATGTTAACACCGTCAACAATGGATTGATAGGTGTCGTCTAAGCCTTTGAGGATGTAGTCGGTGAAGTCCTCAGCCGAAAGTGGTGCACCAAGGGACGCCAGGAGGTCAGCGGACTCTCGCATCACATTCATGTACTCGTGGATGGTACGAGTACCCTTCGTAGCGTGGCTGATTTTGTACTTGACCTGCTGGATGTGGCCCCTAGACGTGCTTGCAAACGTCGTCTTGAGGAGGTTCCAGACATCCATCGTCGTCTTAGCCCTGGAGACCAAGGCGTGGACCGCCGGAGAGAGAGTACCTAGGACGGCACCCAGCAGCAATTTGTCCTGACGACGCCAGGATACATAGAGAGGATTCGGTCCAACGACGTTGTTGGTGACAACCGTGGCTTGAGGGCAGGGAAAGGATCCGTCAACATACTTGAAGAGATCAAGTCCCTCGAGAGTGGCCTCAAGTTGGCTTTTTCAACCGATGTAGTTGGTAGGCGTAAGCTTGATGACACTCGGGAGGTTGACGAAGATGAAGGGCTCGTTAGGGTTAAGAGGATTTCGGAGGGTGAGGGTGCCATCGGCAGCCATGGTGAGGATCGAATAGGTTGAACGAAGGAGAGGTTTGGAGGATCGTAAATTAGGCTGATACCATATAAGGAAAGAAGTGGTAGAATATTTGTGTAATCTTTATTGAGAGATAGTGAATGTATTTATAGTAGCATACAACACTTCTTAAGGAAACCCTAGTACAAACCCTAGTACAATATTTGAATTTGAATACGCTACATAATCTCAACAACTTAACAATAATATCTTGGATAATATTAGTCTAACAAGAGCATCAACGGGTTTATTGGCAGTACGGCGGACATGAATGATTTGGATTTTTCCATGAAGTTCATGAATCAACTTCTTGCAACGCTGGATAAGATGGAACTCCTTATAACTCTACAAGAATGAATTTGTTTTTTTTTTTTAATTTGAAGTAAAAGTAAAATATAGAAGTTTTTAATTTTTGTTTAAGGAAATGCGCAAAAGGACATGAATACTATTTAGTTTAGATGAGCACATTTTAAACATTACGGACTTGTTTTGGGGCATGTACTGCTTAACAACGTATCTAGCCTCCGGCCCAAATTAACAGGCCCGATATTGTGAAGGCCCAGTTACGAAGGCCCATCCTAAGACATACCTCATCCAAAAATCATGTTGTATATCACTATTTGTTCATGTATTTCTTTTTATCAACACTATTTGTTCATGTGTTTTTTTTTATCAACACTATTTGTTCACGTGTTTGCCCTTCATTTCTGCGCACTACTTTGTTTAATATTTTTATTGACTTCCACCCATGGGTGTAGCCAATGCTAGAGAGTTCAGGTTTAAAGAGGTAGATCCTCCGGATAGGGGGAAGATTTCTACAAGTGTAATTCAAAATGGCAACTTTAGCCTTTAGTAGAATATAATCCAACCACGTACGATTAAAGCCAACTTATTGAGTTAATGGCTGCAAATTTGCATGTTGTTGACTTTATGAACCACTCTATTTTTTTTTAGGTGTATCTCTTAGGGAAAACATATCATACGAATAAGCCAAATCTTGATCATAGAACAAAAATGTATTAAAAAGAGAGAAAGTGCATTCTAGTTGAGGAAAGAAAATATACTTGAAGGTCAAAACTTTTTATTCGTCTTTGAATATGGGTATGATAAGTGTCCATTATCAAGTAAATATGGGCGGAGGCAGGATAGAAGTAGTGAGGGGGCCGACTATGTTAGTTAAACATATTAAATTTATAACTTATATTAAGTAAATGACTTAAAATTGGATTACAAAGGTTCAATCTTCAAATATTCATAACTTTTTATGTAGATATCGGATTAAGGCATATAATATACTGTATGAAATCAAAGCCCCGAAAGAGAGGAACAATATAAGGTAAAAAACATTTGGATTGAGGGATCATGACCCCCACCGGCCCCAATGTAGCTGCACCCCTGCAAGTAAAGTGATAATATTTGAAGAAAAAATTATTACTCCGTATTATTTTTATTTAATGACTAAATTTTTTACCTTACCATTAAATATACTCTTAAGTTTGTATCGATCTATAGTACAAAATATTTGTTTTAGCTATGATTGAATTTGAGGAGTCGGCTTTATGTAGGAAAAAAAATACTGCCTTTTATGGGTTCTGAGTCTTCTGACGTGACAAAACCGGAAGCTCTTATACAGCTGCATTAAATTAAGCATTTCCATTAAACCGCACGAAATCTTCGACATTTTGGAGTAACATATATTGGCCATTTATGACAATTCAAGTTAAGTGAATGTATAAGCTGGGAATATTAATATGGGTGTGGTGGGGGTACAATTAATACAAATGATGCATGGTAGTCCGTCTTGGCTTGTATATCGGGTTATCAACTTTGCTTCTTTTTTTTCCTTGTCCCTTCCTTTTTTTTAAACCCTGCATTCTCACAACAAGCTCTTGTCGCTGTCGACATCGTGCATTTTGCCATCCTCTTACTTACATTTCACTGTTGAGTCATCTCACCATCAAGGATCAATCTAAACGTAACTAATAATACGACGAAACCATGTGCATGTGTCTGCCTTCATTACTTGTTTGAAATTAACTACTCTAATAAAAGCATTAGTTAAAGGGGAAATTGCATTTAACCACCCCTTATTTTACACTTGTTGCATTTAACCACCCTTTATATTTTTTTTTGCATTTAACCACCCCTTATTTACAAATTGTTGTCATTAACCACCCTTTATATTTTTTCATGCACTTAACCACTCCTTATTTACAAATAGTTGCACTTAACCACCCATAGTTTATGTAATAATTTTTTTTCCCTCTATTACATGTTCCGGTTGGTTCACTTCAGGTTCGTATGAATTTGGATTTACGTAACTATTAATAGAATTACTTTTATTTAATTATTATAATAAATTAAAAAAGTACTCTGTATTATTTATGTATCCATCTTAATAGTATATTATTTAAATTATTCAATTACGAAGGATATACTATTTTTACAAAACACTGATTCGGGTAGACCCATCAGATCTTAAATTTCAAGTTTTATACAATAAATGATCTAGTCGGGTCTTTCTTTGACCCATTGATTTCAGATTGGGTCTCAACAAAAAAAATTGTACAGCGTTAGAGAAGTGTTAGGATTCAAAAATATTTTTTTAGTAGGGAGATACAATTCGAGAACCAACTATACAACTTAGAAAAGTTTTAGGAACCGAAACTAATTTATTTAGTTGGGAGATACTATATGAGCTTAATAATTCTTTTATTTTTATATAACAAAAATTAAAAATAAGAGCAAATATGTCATTTATTTTTGAAAAAATAACATTTTTGTCAAATGGGTGGTTAAATGCAACTATTTACAAATAAAGGGTGGTTAAGTGTACAAAAAAATATAAAGGGTGGTTAAATGTAACAAGTGTAAAATAAGGGGTGGTTAAATGCAAATTTCCCTTAGTTAAACGCAAAATTTTAAAATTTTCCTTAGATATATCGCTCGATATATTTTTAGACCAACGAATGTAGAAACAAATTCCAATATTAATTTTTAGGGAAATTCCTCTTGGTACCCCCGAAGTTTCGAATTTTCCTTTTGGTGTCCTACGAACTTTTTTTTTTCCTTTTGGTACCCCCGAGATTTACAAAAAGTTCTCACCGTAACCAAAAGTTAACATTTATCCATTTTCCATCCAAAAATTAGAATTTCCGTTAAAAAAAAGGTAAAATAAAATAAAAATTATTTTACCCATTTTTATCTGCCTAAATGAAAAAAATAAAAAAAAATAAAAATTAAACCATTTTACAATTTTACAGGAACAAATACGAAGGAATCCCAAATACGAACAACGACGATAGAGCAGGCGAGCGACAGCCAGCGGTGGAGAACGAGAACGAGAACGACTCCGGCAGGGGAAAGGGACGACTCCGGCACGCGTGCAGGTGGAGGCGAGCAGGTGGCGGCACGCGCAGCTGCGAAGATCCGGGAGCGAGCGAGCATGCGCGACGACCGACGGGAGCGAGCGAGCAGGCGCGACGACCGTTGGGAGCGAGCGAGCAGGCGCGACGAGCCACGGGAGCGACCTTCAGGGGCGACGATGGTGAGCCTCTTGGACCGATTAGGAGCCTCTTGTACCTTTCTCCATCAGTTAAGCTATAACAAAAACCATAAAATACAACAACCAAACAATAATGGCAATAGCAAACATGGGAAAATACAAATCTGGCAGCTATCCTCAACATTAGAAAATTGAGACCCTAATCGATTGCAATTGAGCTTACCTGGTGGGAATTGCGAAATTGCTTGTCTACAGAACCCTAATTGGTCGTCGTCGTTGCGCTTGCAGTCCAGCGTCGCCGTTATCGAAGTCTGCCCTCCACCGCGTCGCCGCTGCAGCCCAGCGTCGCCGTTCGCCCCTGCCGCCCTCCACCGTCGTCGCGCCTGCAGCCCAGCGTCGCCGCTTCCGCCCTCCACCGGTCAGCCCCCGAGCTTACGGTGTCGCGCCCTCCTTCGCTATCGTGGTCGCCCTCCTTCGCTGTCTCGCCCAGCCCTCACTTTAGATTTTCCTTTTAATTTTTTTTTTATTTGGGCAGATACTAAATGGGAGAAAAATGGATAAAATAAGTTTTATTTTTATTTATCTTTTTTTAACGGAAATTCTAATTTTTGGATGGAAAATGGATAAATGTTAACTTTTGGTTACGGTGAGAACTTTTTGTAAACCTCGGGGGTACCAAAAGGAAAAAAAAAGTTCGTGGGACACCAAAAGGAAAAGTTGAAACCTCGGGGGTACTAAGAGGAATTTCCCTAATTTTTATAACACAATTGTAATCACTTACATAGAAAATTTAAAACGACACATAAATTGGATAAAAATCTAAGTGCTTAGCAGCACTTTTTATAGATCGGAGGGGAGTACGTGCATATATGCATGAAATTTTGGTAGTCGTAAATTAAAAAGAGCTAAAATGGATATTTTAAATTTGAGTACTAGATTATATCTTACAAAGGGATGTACAAAAAGACTGGAATCTAGTAAACCACGACTATAAGCCGATCGAAGTATTCGACGTTCTGGAGTAACATATGATGTATTGGCCTACTTTCGTTCATATGACAAGTCGTGGACTACTGTGGCCTACTTTCGTCCACATGACTTGCATATATGGTTACTTGAGTAATTTGGTAGAAATTTTGTTATGACAAGCTAAGAGAGTGATTTTGGTATGTCATTTCTATAATTGCACATTTGTTCCCTATCTCAAGTCGTGGACTGTAGCATATGAATTCGATATATTAGTACGTTGAAGGTGACAATAATGTTTTACAAATTTCCCATCTGATGATATGAAACATATCTAATACAACATAGCTAGCTAGCGCCTAATAATATTTGTATATTTTAGCAAAATCCAAACATGATCGACCCACGAATAGAATATGCGAAGAAGATGAAAACTCTCTTCCAAATCCATAGAATCCTTTTGCCCATATATTTTAGCAAAATCAACATGACCCAAAAGCATGAAAATTCTCTACCAAATACCCATAAGAAAATATTTTTTTTTGATTACCTAGCAGATATAAAACTGAAGCAACTGGGATACGTATATACTGTGACTCAACATTTTTACTTTAACAAACGAGTAATCAATCTGATTCTGGACATGGGGTTTGAACCAAATCAACAATCACAGGCTACTTTTTCCTCCAAATGCGGCGTCAATTGAGAAAGAATTCGGATATGAATGGCACCCACTATAGAAAATACTAGACAAGTCTAATTAAAGAGCGAAATACCTTCATTCGCATACAGAAATCTTGCATACACCATAATAGCATTTATAAAAATAAATTAAATAGAAAAGGCTCAAAATTCCAATAGTTAACTACTATTAATCAATAGACAATTATTATTATACGGAGTATTAATTATAATGATAATAAAATAATTGCATTAACACAATTACGTATGTACAAAAATACGAATGACGTTAATTTTTAATCTAAACAACTTGAAAATTGTACACCTTTGTCCCAGAAATGCACATACCTCTAAATACTTTTTTTTTTAAATAGCATAAATATTTGAATCATCAAAAAACACATGAAAAGATATCCCTCTGAGTCTCTGACCATATAAATGCTTTCCTTTTTGTTTTTCTTTAAAAAATGGCATCTTTACAATTTATATACTTTTCTCTCAAAGTAAAATAAATGTCCATTTTTTTAGAGTTATTTTGTAATTTGAAAGGTCCTCTTTTGGGTTTGTTTTGACCTTGTATGACTTTATAAATTTCATAGGTTATTTTGCTCATTCTTTTTATTTCGAATTCAAATATTAAATTATTTGAGTCAATCATACAATTAAAATAAGTGAATTTTGATATTTTATACTCCCTCCGTCCCAAAATGTTTATCCTTTTTCCTTCACAAATTGTAAAGGAAATGAGACAAATATTATGGGACGGAGGAAGTATATAATAGTCTAATTTTGTCATACACTTACTTTTAACTCTTTCAAACTTGTCATACATAATTATACCATAACAACTTTATTTTGTACATTAACAACCTTATAATTATTAAAGAATACAAGTATAGGATATGAACTTTGTTCGTCCAACAGACGGGCTAAGCATTCTAATAATAATAATAATCCATATATAATATAAACTTGGGAGGTATCCTCAATCAATACACAAATAGCTTTTATTACAATTTTCTCTATATGATTACCGACATGCCGTCAAAATCAAGATGACACCAATAATATAGTGATAATCTCTTTCTTTGATAACCTAAAGGTATGGAGTTCAAACCTCTATAGCGGCATCCTAAATGGCCTTTGATTATGTTTTTCACTATATAAAATCTTACTTAATGTCTCAAAATGATTTTGAATTAACTTACCAATAATAAAGTACAACAAATTTATGATCAAATAATTTTAGCATTTTGTGATATTTAAATTTTATAAAATATGTAATAATCAATAGTGTTACAAATTAGTTGTGTGTATTCAAACATGATAGTCTTGACATTACTATCTTTTTCATATTATACATGGAAACTATTTTTATATCTATCATTATAAATGTAGTTTTATAAGAAGATATATTGACTATTTATATTCATTTTTAGTATTTATCATTTTTATTATATATTATTATAATAAGATAAATTATAATTATATGTGCCTAAGGTATGTCATACAAGTACTTCAGAAACTATTAATCTCTATTCATGATATTTATTTTATTTGATCAATATTATAAATTAGATGAGTAATATAGAACTAAGAACAATACAAGTATTAAAAAAATTGGAGAATCTTCATATAATATATATATATATATATATACATACATATGCGTTCACGTAGAATGTCAGTTCCCATACTAATTTGATTAAAAAAATAGTTTCCATACTAAAAAATGATATATAAAAATCAAAATTCTTCATCGTTGATCAAAAATAAAAAATCTTCATACTTTTCTTAATTTAAAAATTTATATTATATTTTATATACTTATATTAGTCGAAACAATAGAAAATAACAAACTTATAACATTACGAAATACAACATTCATAAAAAATTTAGCAAACTATTTGATTAAAACATTAAGAATGTTTGAAAATTATTATTTAGAAATTAAATAAATAATAAATAAAAATAAAAACAAATAAATGATCTTTCGTATATAGCACGAGAAATCATACTAAGTAAAATAATAAATTCCCACGATATCACTTTTTTTTTGTTTTTTGAGCAAACACGCTATATATCACCTTACTTGCGCCGTACAATATTATCACCGTATCACCTTTTTTTTTTTTTGTCGAACCATATCACCTTAATTATGCAGGCTGGATTGAACCAAAATCTTAAAAAACTGGGTATACGCTGTACAGTACGTACTATACATAATAAACAAATGCTACTTAGTTTTTAATACTTAATGGAAATATATGTATCATGTATAATTGTATATACGCTAAGTTATTATTAAGGCCGCGTATACATATACAAATTAAACTTGTAACTTTTTTTCAACAGACTCCTCAAGGACCTCAACTAAAAAATGTACTATTAACCCCCAATTTACTAATTTTGTTCAATTAGGCTCTCATCACGCATCATGCGTCACATCATCGCCACATCACTGTCACGTGGAGCTGACATGGCGATGATGTGTTGTTGATGTAGCGATGGCATGGCAGTGACGTGGCGTTGTTGAAACAATTGTTTTATTACTGTATATATAATTTTTTATTCAACTCGTTCTACGAAACACGCAATAAAAGATTTAGCTAACGCAATAGTTTTTAGTATCAAATAATACATTATTACTATTTACTTAAAAGTATTATTTTATACGGAGTAGTATTTTTAGTCGTACAATATTGGCGTTAACTTTTTTCCGAACAGAGCTAGGATTATTCTTACAGTCTTACATGATTGATTAGTAGAGTTGGGTTGACCAATATAGTATATTTAAAAGATATAGTATATTTAAAGAATGTATAAATTTTATTTTAAAAATTATAACATATTTTATTATTGAAATAAATAAATAGTAATAATATTTGATTATTATTTAATTAAAATATTGTTTTAACAATATTTCAATCGCACAAGATCGACATGTATCACACGCGCTATGCCCATCAACAGAAAAGATTCAATCGAACAAAGTTATTAAGTTGGAGGTTTGGTTGAAAAAAGTTACAAGTTGTTCAGGAGGCAAAACATGTATTCAACGTTATCATTAATGAATTTCTACCATTCAAAAATAACTTGGTATTCCGTATCCAACTCCAAAAACAACTAATTACGCCATTAAACTTCAAGTATTGCATGCAAATAAGATCCAATTTTTGCAGCCCCAACTACCCTATTAAAACTACGACTGTTACATGCAATTCACATCCAACTTCTAGCGTACGCGTGTGTATCGAGGGTTGCCGCATGTACAGTTACAATAATCACTACTTATATTAATCAATTATAAAAATATCCCACCCCATCACGAACGAACGAAATACATTATAAATAGTGCAACATGGTAACGTTGTCTATGATCAATTTCAACCTCCCACAAAATACACACAAACGTCCAAACTCCCCACCCGTAATGGCATTCACCCTCGGCCACATCTCCTCCGCCGCCGGAACCACCGCTCGTGCCCGGCTCGACGGAGCGACATCCGCTCCGTCTAGGAAACACCCTCGGCACGTGATCCGCACGAAGCCCGCGAACCAAACGGAGGTGATAAGGTCGTTGGAGGGGTGGGCAAGGGAGCACATGCTGCCCTTGCTAAAGCCGGTGGAGTATTCGTGGCAGCCACAGGATTTCCTGCCGGACTCGTCTAGGCCGTTGGACGAGTTCACCGAGCAGGTGCGGGCCCTACGCGAGCGCACCGCCGAGCTCTCCGACGACTACTTCGTGGTGCTCGTGGGGGACATGATCACCGAGGATGCCGTGCCCACGTACCACTCTATGCTCACCAACACCCACGGGTTCCAGCCCGAATCGGGCGCGGACCCGGGCCCGTGGGCTACTTGGACCCGGTGCTGGACCGCTGAGGAGAACCGCCACGGGGACCTGCTACGATCTTACTTGTACTTGTCGGGTCGGGTTGACATGACCATGGTTGAGCGGACGGTTCACTACTTGATCGGCTCTGGAATGGTAAGCCAGTATTTTTGTATTTATGGCTTAAGTATTAACAATGCCACGCACGACGGAAGAAAAAGAGGCACAGTTTCTCCAAAACTGTTATAAATATATATGGACGGTTCACTCCATTTTTCATTAATCTAGATATTGGCTGAAACTAAAAATTTCAAATTAATATGTCATCTTCCCTTTCCACCAAAAAAATATGTCATCTTCTCAGATCAATTTAAATATTAATCATACCAAAATGGACTTATACTATAAAATAATATTTGGAGTTATAAATCCGGAAACGGTGAGAGTAGTTTTTTCTCATATTCGTATAAATTATACGAGGATTATTTTAATAACTTAAGATATAAATTATACACAATCCCTTCAATCCTAATCATGTGTGTAAAATATGTAGAGCGATTCTAGCTAATATAGTTTTCCATTTTGATATGTGATCTAATTATAGTACACAAAACTATTAGTTTTGGGTTAATAATTTTATTTTGTCAATAATTGTTAAAATAAAAACATTAGTTTATTCAAGGTTGAAGATGTGACACAATTTTTAACAAATACATAGGTTCCGCTTTATACTGTATTATAGTAGATAAGTATGCAATAAATCTTTGAATTTAATTAGTTATGACGTATGAGTACTACGTACTACCGAAAAATATTCACACTTATGGGGTGATAATAATATCATTTCTAAAATTTAAATCTCTTTCTCTCGTAAATTTTGTTCTCGTTTTCTTTATTGTTTGACTTAACTAATACAAATTCCGCACCATGTAGGGTTAATGTAAATGTACACCCATCAATCGAAATCGAATTTTGATCCGAACTTGCTTTTTATTCAAGAATGTATAATTCAAGTTCGATAGACCCAAGTTCGAACCTATTAACCTATATATATATATATATTTTATTTTTTTAAATTTTGATTAAGAAATCTATTATTTTAATTAATTATATAGAATCTTCATATAAAAATGAAAAAAACTTTTTTACCTAAAATAAAAGACATTTAAATGAAAACTATATTTTTATATTAAAATTAAGTAAGATATAATAATCACTTTTCCTATTAATTCTAGCAAGATTTGCTAGAATAACATTTTATTTAGTAATGATTAAGTGACGTAAATAACATTTTTTTTATTCAGTGTTAACAAAACATAAGTTCTGGTTACATCGTATATATAAAAAAAAATACGTAAAGGCCAGATATAGACGTACGTCTGTAACGCATATTTGTATTTTCTGACAAACATGGTATATTGGTATATATATATATTTTTTTGGTCGAAGGTATATTGGTATATATTATGTACGTAGTACGCGTACGCACCTTAACTTTGGACAATGTATGAAAACGACGTCGCAGGACTCAGGTTTAGAACGGAGCCCGTACTTGACGTTGGTGTACACGTCCTTCCAAGAGCGGGCGACGGCGGTCTCCCACGGCAACACGGCCCGCCTGGCCAAGCAAAGGGGCGACGCCTCCCTGGCCCACATCTGCGGGACCATCACGGCGGACGAGAAGCGGCACGAGAGGGCCTACTCCGCCGCCGTAGGGAAGATACTTGAGACGGACCCCAACGGCGGCATGCTGGCGGTGGCCGACATGATGAGGAAGAGCATCGTCATGCCCTCCTACCTCATGCAGGACGGCCGGGACCCGCGGCTTTTCGAGCACTACTCGGCCGTGGCCCAGCGGCTTGGGGTCTACACGACCGCGGATTACGTGGATATCTTGGAGCATTTGGTGGGGCTCTGGCGGCTGGCGGACGTGGAGGGTCTGACGGCGGAGGGCAGGGAGGCGCAGGAGTACGTGTGCGGGCTGCCGCGGAGGTTCCGGCGGCTCCAGGAGAGGGCCGAGGAGCGAGCCAAGAAGGTCAAGCCGTGTGAGGCCCAGTTCAGCTGGATCTTTAACAAGCAAGTCTCTCTTTGATTGATTATTAAGCATAGCCACACACAATCAACGTACGTACGAAGTTCTTGGTAGAAAAAAAAACGTACGTACGAAGTTTAGTAACTATTATTATAAAATAAAGAGTGATGTAAGTCATGTAAAGACTGAGGTTCTGTGGTGGTGATCGGATCATATAAAATGTATTGTATTGAACAATCAACGACTCACGTGGATTGCAGAGTAATCTTTTAATTTGATTGTATATAATCCACGTTTGTGGTCTATAGCTGATGCTGGATGCAGAACGTGTTATGCATTGGAAGTTGAAATTGTTCCTTTCTTATAGAACAATTTTCACGCTCAACCTTATGTACCAAATACACCAATGACCAAACAGTAAAACATGGCCAACGGAGCCAACAGACTCTAAGTCAAGCCTAGTAACTTGTTACTTGTACGAGTTTTGGTCAGTGACTCAGTCTGGCGGCTTGGAATAGACTAATATATAGAATCGGTTCACGTGCATAACTGAGTAGGCCTTACCAAATTGAATTTGGAGTGAACCTAACATTTTGACATTTTCTGTAATTCAAATTGCACTATTTTTACATATGTAGCTCAGTAGTCCGCTATCAATCCCTCCGTGAAACTACATCGACCTATTTCATTGGGGCCATTAATTGCTTCACGTAAATCGGCCCATTCCCTCAGGCCCATTACTAGTTCACCGTAAAGCACGCTGCATGCATGCGAACAACAAATATACGTACACACGTCGTACGCTTGCCTTGATGTACAAACCAATGCCAATCTGCCAAATTAAGCTTCACGATACAATAAACCAACTCCCCACAATTATACTCGCCCATTTTGAGCAACAACCCGTTCAAATAAGAAGACAAGATATTGTCCCTTAAAACCTGCAATCCTCTCCACTTGGTTTGCTCCACAAACCCCACAACATAGCTCGTGGCCATGAGGCTAAAGGCTCTCATCCTCCTCTCCCTCGTGTACTCCTCCAACGCCCTCTCTATCTTGATATACAATTCACTCTCGAAATCGGAGCTGGGGCCGACTCGATCTTCTACTTGATTGTTGCCTTGCAAAGCCTTGCCAAGACAACGAGCGAGGACGACTCCATCCTCGAGGGAAGAGGAGGCGCCTTGCCCAAGATCCGGGGTCATCGGGTGGAAGCCTTGCATAACAAACAAGCAATTAATCAAGACATTTTTTTTACTAACTTCACTTCATTAGGTTACATATGCTACCAAGATCAATAAGCAATTCGTAAAAACATCATACGAATTTTCTATCATCATAAAATAGAATTACAATAACTGCCGAAAAGTCGAAAAACGCGATTTTGAGGGCTTAAACGATGGAATTCGGCTAAAATCCGGTCTACATATTGCATAGCAATGAGCTTGAAAGATCTCGCCGTTTCCGATCGACCATGCAAATTTCGTCGAATTCCGACACAGAGAAAAACAACATCGACAGATTGCGGAAAAACCCTAATTTTCAGTCGATCCTAAACTTCCGGTTTTCCTTAAGCAATTTTCAGCCATTAATCCATACACATAATACAAAAACATGCTTATCATAATTTAATCAAATTCAAACTAAAACATCATGCAAGAATCAAACGCCGGGCTACATCATTGATCACGTCGCTCCTTTGATGATGGGCCTGAGCCTATTGTACCTGAGATCGAAGTAGATCGCGCTCATTAGTCAATGATTAATTTGTTTTCCATATATTTCAGTAAACTTGGCGTTAGCCTCTCTTTGGCTGTCCAACTCCTTTTGGAGTGCGAGCATGCTTGTGCGGATCTCTACGATGACACTTGACTCAACTTGCTGCCACTCGGAGTTTCCATCAGCGTGACTTAATTAATTTATCTATATCAGTATAATATTAAATTTGAATTTATTTATATGAATAGAATATTAATATTGTTAGTTTCGATACGCATTTGAAATAAAATAGATACCGGAGGGCACGTATAAAATGTTATCATTTGTGCAGCAAAACTAGTTATTTACACATAAGTATAATATATACATAAAAAAACTCGCTAAACGTTATATTCATACATATAAAAGATGTATAATGTGAGATATTGTCTTAACACAACTAATGAGATGGTTTAATCTACGCAAGAGGATGATCTACAATGTGAGATCAACAGGATATACAAGAAAATCTCCACCGGCACCGGTAGTGCGCGCAACGACCAAGGACCACACCGTCGGCGTCGTCTTACCTCGACGGGGTTCTTGAGATGTCGCCGGAGAGAGTTGTAAGCCCGCAGGAGAATAACGATATCCGAAGGTGGTTTTGGAGAATTACGGGTCGGTTAGTTTGGATTGGAGCGTGCTATCGTCGGCATCAACTTCCTCTCTCCTCCGGAAGTTCCGGAGCTACAATTAAACAAGGTTTTATAAGTAAATTTAGCTGTTGTATTAGAAGGTGGATCAAATTGTAACAAAATCACTTTCTATGAAGCAATAAAAATAAATATAAGGTGAGTCCTCTTTGCCTAGTGCTTTAGGAATTATTAAAAGTTGTCTAGGTAGCCTAGACAAATATCTAGATACACAAGAACTTTTTAACGTTTTATTGGGCTAGGTGGAATTTTTAGAACAGTGCTATCAGTACCTGGTGAGGAACTCGGAGATGGGCGAGGAGGAAATAGTAGGAGAGGAATCGCCGTTGGCTATGCGGTTGATGTCGGAGGCGATCTCCTCGTAGTTGACAACGGGGACGGTTTTCTTGAAGGATTCGCGGTCGGTTCGGCCTTGGAGGGCATGTCGTTGGAGGTACTCGACGTTGGCGTTGCGGTGGAGGATCTCGAAGAGGACGCGAGCTTGGACCTCGTCGGCGTTGGTGGTGACTTCCTCTCTATGAACTTTAGAGAATTCTTGTTCTTCTCCTCTAGGGTTAAGTTGTTGAGGGCCTCTTCCGAGGTGGGTTGTGTTTGGTTTGGAACCTCTGGCATGTTGAATGTATGTTTGGGGGCGAGGAAGGTTTTACAAATGATGTGTGTTTTGTTTGGGACAGGGTGATGTTGGAAAAACATGGACCGGGAACCGGTGCCCACCCCTAATTAAAATCATCGTGACGAATGCTGTAAAATAGCACTGGAGAATCAACTTCTTGCCAGATTGCACCTCCCCTCTTCCTAGCTCCTTCGGGAGACACTGGCCAATGAGGTGCCGACAGAGTTTTTCTTGTATATCGTGTTGATCTCACGTTGCATCATCCTCTTGCATAGATTAACATCTCATTAGTTGTGTTAAAGACAATATCTCACGTGGTACATCTTTTATATGTATGAATATATATAGTATTTAGTGTCTTTTTTATGTATATATTGTACTTATATATAAATAAGTAGCTTTGATAGAACACAGAAATTGAGAATGAGATTTTATGATTGATTAGCTACAATCTGTTACACCAGCTAGCTACTTATAGTAGCTTCTAACTAACCGGTTCTAGATGAACCCGGTTTACATGAGCTAGTGCTAACATTTTGTGTGTTTGTTTTGTCGGGCACTCTTTTGATGAATGGGTTAATTTGCTGCATGCCTTAATTGAGTAGTATAAAAATGCTATGTACTAGTGGCGGAGCTCGAAATTCCCGCAAGGCGGAGCGGACTTTCGTGCCAGATCTCAAATAGGGCTCGCACAAAAACAAGCTAGTTTACCGTATAAAGATACTTGACAATGAAGCTCATAAATCAAATTAGTTTACCGTATCGAGATGCTTGACAACGAAACTCATAAATTAAATTCAAAGATAGTTTAAGACAAAATGGATTGGAGTCAAAATCACGTCGTATATGTTTTTTATTTATAGGATGATTATCTTCTAAGAGTACGTATCTAAATTCTAAAAATAATAAAAACTATCATTATCAATGTGTGATCAAATCACTTGTGATAGTGGGATCAAATCACTTGTGAATGAGCATGGAGAGGTAGTGCAAGATGAGTCCAGAATTCGGGAGATGATAGTGCAACACTTTGAAAACTCTCTAGGCAAGGAGGACGAATGCAGTGGTGCTGATTTGTCTGTTCTGAATGAGGGGAATTTGATTGAGCCTGCTGATAGGGAGTTGATGGTGCATAGGTTTTGTAAAGAGGATGTCAAAAAGGCGCTTTGGAGCATTAGTAAAAACAAGGCCCCGGGGCCGGACGGGTTTAACGCGCACTTCTATAGGAAAGCTTGGAGCATAGTTGGGGAAGAGTTAACTGAAGCTGTCCTGGATTTTTTTGAAAATGGAAGAATGCTTAAGGAGGTTGGGAACACAGTGATCGCTCTGGTGCCCAAGATTGAGAATCCTACTGTTATTGGAGATTTCAGACCCATTTCCTGCTGTAATGTTATTAACAAGATTATCTCAAAAATGATTGTGGCTAGGATGCAACGTGTCCTCCCTAATATCATTGATGAGTCGCAAGGAGCGTTTATTAAAGGAAGAAGTATCAAGCATAATGTGGCTGTGTGTCAAGAGGTGGTGAAAAGCTATGGGAGAAAGTACATAAGTCCTCGGTGTGCAATCAAGATTGATCTAAGGAAGGCTTATGATACGGTAAATTGGAGATTCTTGTTTCAGGTTATGGAGGGTTTGGGGTTCCATCCTAGGCTAATCCACTGGGTCAAAGAGAGTGTCTCTAGCTGTCAGTATACTGTGAAGATTGGCAAGAGCTTCCACGGTCATTTCAAGGGGAAGAAAGGGCTTAGGCAAGGGGATCCATTATCCCCTTACCTTTTTGTTATTGTTATGGAGTATTTGAACAGAGCACTCAAGAGAATGGCTTCATGTTCGAGCTATAAATATCATCCGGGATGCGCAAGAGCTGGTGTTACAAATCTCAGTTTCGCGGACGATTTATTTATCTTTTCTCATGGGAGAATTAGCTCTATTCAGGCAGTGAAAGTTGTGCTTTCTAATTTCTGCAGTGCTGCTGGCTTGCAAATAAATCAGTCAAAATCGAAAATATTTTGTGCTGGGCTGCAGGAGACTGAGGTGGATGAGGTTTCGAATTTGCTTGGGATGGAGACAGGAAAGCTGCCAGTGAAATATCTTGGAGTTCCACTTTGTAGTACCCGGCTGAAGAGGAGGGACTATGATGGTCTGATCCTTAAGCTGAAAGGCAAGATAAATTCGTGGGCTTGTAGACAGTTATCGTATGCGGGTAGGCTGGAGGTTCTCAAGGCTGTGCTGTTTGGGGTTCTTAACTATTGGTGCTCTATATTCTTGCTCCCGAAGAACATTATCAAGACAATCACAAGTGTTCTTAGGAACTTCCTTTGGAGTGGGAGCTGTGATGGCCACAAGGCACCAATTGCTTGGAATAAGCTGTGCAAGCCAAAAGAGGAAGGAGGGGTCGGGCTCAAAGACATTGCCATGTGGAACAAGGCGTCCTATGCTGAGTTGCTTTACGATCTGTCTGTGGAGTCGAATGCTGGTTCCATATGGAAGAGATGGGTCCAAAAAACTCACCTTAGGGACAGGCTGAATATCTGGAATGTTGGCTGTAACCAAAATGCAAGTGCCACTTGGAGAGCATTGATTAACATCAGAGATATTCTTCTTGCGTCTTTGGAGGATGGGAGCAGCCCGGTGGTTTTTGTATCGAGAAATGGCAAGCTTCATGTGGCTGAGCTGTACAATAATCTAAGGGAGCGTGGAGATAGCTGCAGCCGGTTCAGCTGCATTTGGCACAAGCTAAATACTCCTAGACTGGCGTTTAATTCTTGGAAGATAGCTAGGGGTGGAGTTTACACAAAAGACAGGCTGCTTCAGATGGGTATTGTCCATGACAGCTTGTGCGTGTTGTGTGATGAGAAGAAGGATGAAACCTGTAATCATATTTGGTTCGAGTGCAAGTATACGCAGCAGGTCCTCCGAGGTGTTTTGGAGTGGGCAAAGATGGGTCGTCGTGTTGCTAATATTCAGGATTGGATGAATCAAGCTGAGAGTATGCGGGGCAAGAAGTCGCTGAACTTTTGCCTTTGGAACAGCTGCTTGTGTGTGGTAATGTGTTATGTTTGGCAAGCTAGGAATGGTATAATATTCAAGGATGAGAGAATGAGTGTTGAGCTGTGCACTAGTGTAAGCATCAACATGGTTCGAAATTGTCTCCGAGCTAGATGGCGAACAAACAATAGAGAGACTAGAAGAGTGTTTGGAAAGTTAGGAATTGAAAAGATGTAATCTGCTAGTTAAGCTGGCAACAAAAAATTTTGTGTTCCCACTTTTTGTGAATAAAATTACCCCCTTTTTTATTCAAAAAAAAAAAAAAAAAATGTGTGAACATTTGCTCTAGATAAATGTCTTTTCAAGTTATCACGCAACCATTCATCTACTATTTTATATTTTCATATCACTATTTGGTAGCAACTAGTATGTATAAAGTTAAATGAAACTAATTGATCCCATTATATATTGAAATTTGATTTTCTTTTTTAAATCATAAGAATAAAGCTGTATAATAGTGATAGTTGAGCACAAATTTTGATATTATTATCTTTTGTTTTCCTAATATCAAAATCCAAAATATAAGGTTACAACTTATAACCGTTGAAGATGAAAACTATAATTATATTATGTGGTGTTAGTTAAATGGGGTTATTAGCAAATCTGATTGATGATTTTTTTTCTAAACTAAAAGGTCCAATTATATTATAGGCTAAATTAGGCCCAAAACTAAAATTAACAAGACCCACTAAAAAAAACAAAACTATGTTTTTTAGAGTTCACATCTTCTTCTCCAAATATCATTGTCTGGACCCACCCTTGCACTGCCTCACTGCCTCCACCCCAACCCTCGACCATCCCCGGGGGCGGTCCTTCAAAAGCCTTCACTATTCCGATCGCTGGAGGGGGCGGCCGCCCCCAACCTGCCCCCTTAGAGAGAGAGAGAGAGAGAGAGAGAGAGAGAGAGAGAGAGAGAGAGAGAGAGAGAGAGAGAGAGAGAGAGAGAGAGAGAGAGAGAGAGAGAGAGAGAGAGAGAGAGAGAGAGAGAGAGAGGTTCCGGTGAGGACAACCCCTTACGGTATGGAGTAATCTCATCTATTGGATTTACCTCCTTACCTTATAACGGATGGTCCATATTATTTTTATTTTTTATTTTTCAAAAAATCAATTTTTTTTTTAAATTAATTTTGATTTATTTTCATTTTTTGGAAAAATCGAATAATATAAAAATTGAATTTATAGTAATAAAAATTGAACTAACACTAAGAACAAATTGAACATATTGTACAAAAAATTGAACCCGTACAAATTACAAAATTGAACTTCTAGTACACGTAATTGAAATTTAACATAATAAACTGAACAATTTTGTTGTAAAAATTGAACTACCACATTTCAGGTTTATAATCATTGTTTTTGTGAAGAAAGATATTTTTTATTTTTAAATTTTTAAATTTAATTTTTTAGTTTTTACTTATGTATTACAATTGTTATTTTGTAGGAAAAAAATACTTTTGAATTAATAAAATATTAAACCTAAATATTTTTTTTATGAAAATCGATTTATATAAAAAAATGAACTCAAATGATATAAAAGTTGAGCTCATAGAACAAAAACTTGAACTAATAGTTAAAAAAAGTTGAACCCATATAATATTGAAGGAGCCTTAGCCATCATTTCAAAGACGAGGACGGATAACGTCCCATTGGTGGTGGTTGTTACGGATCCTACATTGTCGTCATCATCATGACTTCCACCCCCACCATCGTCCATATTTGACGAGTACGAATCCTTCCTCTTGAAGGGAAAGCCCAGAAACTTCCAAATGCGCCTACCAAAGGACGAGCAAGGACTCGTAGTTATCAAATAAATAGGATGGTGGTGGTGGAAGTGATGATGATGACAGTGCAGGATTTGTAACAACCACCACCAATGGGACATTGTCCGTCCTCATCTCTGAAATGATGGCCGAGGCTCCTTCGACGATGGGGATGTGCTGGGGGTTGACGAATACGAGCTTCGCATTAGAGTGTAAAGAAGGGATACGATGTTAGGGGAGTCATAGAGTACATCGAGTGGGGATATTATGGCACCATCCATATGAACCCCGAAGTGCAACTCGTACATCACAAGTGTGTTTGGCACGAATATAGCTAACTACGCACATCAGTTCCGGTCATCATAAAATTTAATTTTTGAGATTAAAATTTTAGAGGGAAAGAACGTATAAAAGAATTGATGAATGAATGAAGAGTAGTATTCACTTATGACATGGTCGTAGGAAATGTCGAGATCCACTAGTGCCGAAACTAGAGATTTGCATCTCTCGAACGTTTGGTTCCAAGTGAAGCTCCTATCCACGTAAACCCCGGATGGTACATTTCTGTACGCGTGTGCAACTTGCTCCAAGAAGCCGATAGGTGACAGAATAATTGGCATCGCATCATACATTGCCTTCCATCTGATGAGTTTATATATACTTACTCAATAGGGAGTTGCCTTTTCACCGTGTAGGATTTAGATAGCAGGTGACATTTGTAGGGTTAGGGTAGTTTTAAAGCAGAATAAAGAAAAACAAAAGCAACAAGTGAATATTTGTTGCGTGGTGTCTTTCAATTACCCATTTTATCGTTATCTTTGTCTTTCAAATGCCGTGGCTACTTTGGTGAGAAGCGATCCTAGCTTCTAGCTTTTCTTGAGTACTTTTTATGAGTCGAAAGTTTTTATCTTTGTTGTCATCAATAATTGAAGTTTAACGTAACCTAGCCGTACGCGATTTCATCTCTCTTTCCTAAGGGATGGTCATTTCACCGTGGCTTCTTATATAATACCCTAAAATTCCTTTCGCTATTCTACATAGTACTCTTTGTCTTTGTTTGACTCCCTTTTAAATTCTCATAATTACCCGAAGCTCCTTTCTCTTGAGCGTTGTACATAATCAATAAGCTCATTGTCACCCCTTTTTAAAGTGGAGCATTCTCTTCTCTTTGAATGCATCAAATATTCATTTGTTGCATACTCTAATCTTCTTGTTGGCCATCTCTTATTTAATTCTTACAGGAAGAAAAGGCAACTCCCTATCGTGTATATATATATATATGAACTCTTCAGATGGAAGAAACTGTACGATGCGAGGCCGATTATGTCCATCTGTCATCTATCGGCTTCTTGGAGCGACTAGCGAGCTACACAAGCGTACAGAGATGTACCATCCATGGTTTACAGGTACAGGAGCTTCACTTGGAACCAGACGTTCGATAGGTGCAAATCTCTAGCTTCGAGACTTGTAGACCTCGACATTTCCTACGGCCATACCATAAGTGAATACGTACTACTCCTTATTTATTCATCAATTCTTCTATAAGTTCTTACCCTCTAAACTTTTAATCTCAAAAATCAAATTTTATGATGACCGGAACTGATGTACGTAGTTAGCCACATTCATGCCGAACACACTTGCAATGTACGAGTTACACTTTGGGGTTCCTATGGCGGGTGCCATAATATCCCCACTCAATGTACTCTACGACTCCCCTACCATCGCATCCCTTCTTCTACACTCTAATGCGAAGCTCGTATTTGACGATGGGGTTGAGCTGGGTGTCGACCAATACGAGCTTCACATTAGAGTGTAGAAGAAGGGATGCGATGGTAGGGGAGTCGTAGAGTACATTGAGTGGGGATATTATGGCACCCGCCATAGGAACCCCAAAGTGCAACTCGTACATCGCAAGTGTGTTCGGCATGAATGTAGCTAACTACGTACATCAGTTCCGGTCATCATAAAATTTGATTTTTGATATTAAAAGTTTAGAGGGTAAGAACGTATAGAAGAATTGATGAATAAATAAGGAGTAGTACGTATTCACTTATGATATGGCCGTAGGAAATGACGAGGAGGCCCCTTGCCCAAGATCCGGGGTCATCGGGTGGAAGGCGTCCCCGGCCACACACATTCCCCTTGGCAATGTCTCCCCACACGACCTCCCACGGGAGCCTCATTCGGAGTGGTGACCCTACGATCTCATCCGCTCGGGTCTTCTTCACAAGCTCCCGTACGATCTCCGAGCCCTCCCCGAGCTTGCTTAGCACGTAGTCCTTCCTCTTCACCGGGTCTTGCTCAAACCCTTCTTCTATAAAAATAATCCCGTCCATATATAGTTAAATACTGAGAACGTAAGTTAATTATAACATATGTATAATTAAGACTTATCGTACCATAAGAGTTTGAAGGGGAGAAGGTGAAGAACCAATAGAGGCTGCTTTGATCCATTGGGACGACGCCATATTTGACTCCATCGCCCATGAACTGAACCACCTTATGCTCCAACCGGCTCCGAACATAGCCCCTAATGGCGTATCTTCCGCACGAGCAAGGCGTCTTCAGACCAAGCCAACGCCCCACGACGGAGTTGATCCCATGGCACCCGATCAAAACCTATATATATACACACACACTTTTAATTAGATTATATGCACGCATTAATTAAGATATTAATTATAATGTCTATATAATCAGTTTATGTAACCTTGGTTTTGAGAACCGAACCATCAGCAAGATGCAATATCTTGCAGTACGTGGTCAGGAGATTCTTGAATAGAAACCAGCTTTGAGGAAAACCTTATTGTACCCTCTGGCAATTCATTTGCTAGTGTTCTTACTAGAATGCTCCTTTGTAGGCACCGACTTTCATGATGGTTTCTGATAAGGACGAGCTCGACGCCCAAGGGAGTTGTGTATAGCAACCGGGGCTCGTCCTTTGGTGGGCGCATTTGGAAGTTTTCCAGGTTACAACTTAAACCCGGACGAGCTGACAACTCTCCTACAATGGCGGGCGGGATGGCTGAATGGCTGATACGATTAAGGGGTTGGATTGAGGGGGTACGTAGGAATTGGATGGGTGTTTGGGATTTCACTGACTCCATTTCAGGCTTAATTTATAGGATGGATTCACAGGGTGGTCCGGAGGATTCCTTGCCCCCGCATCCAGCAAAGTGGACGATAAACCAATTAAGGATTCCTTTTCCTTTCCCTCGCATTCAAGCTTGGCATCATCAAATTAAATGGAACGCCAAAGCAAGGATTCTTTGCCCCCGAGTTCAACAAAGCAGCAAGGATTCTTTGCCCCCGCCTTCAACAAAGCAGCAAGGATTCTTTGCCCCCGCCTTCAACAAAGCAGCAAGGATTCTTTGCCCCCGCCTTCAACAAAGCAGCAAGGATTCTTTGCCCCCGCCTTCAACAAAGCTTGGGCCAAACTTTGGTATCTTAGCTGTTAGTTAATTAATGCTTGGATAGATTATGAAGATGTTGGCTATTGTCATAATATAATATATTCTTAACAAGAGATATCATATCATAGTCAATTGAATAATCTAGTACGTTTCCCATAGCTAAATTGAATTTTCTACTGTAGCATTTTTGAAAAGTCAAGTAAGGAATGTGTACCAATCTATATCATATCAAAAGTTACTGTACTGTATCTGTATGAAGATGGGATGAATGAAGGCTAAAAGGAATTTGAATTATCTAGTTTCCCAGCAGCTATCTCAAGAATATGATCGTGATGGAGGCAAAAAGGAATTTGAGCAGCAAATGATAGTCATGACTCGTGAGTGGAACAAGAGGAAATCGGACACTGACTACAAAGCAAATCAATCTACTCCATTATATAGTAGTATAATGAAACAACACGTACTGTTTAAGACAAATAACAATCTAATTTTTGTATTAATTTAAATTATGTGAATTTGATATGGAATATTTTTAAATTATAGATATGATTTGTACATGATGTGGACAAATTTAGACATGGTTTAATTAATAAATAACCATTATATATATATATTATGTGGCTTAATAATATAATAACATGCGTAATAATCTTATTTAACATAATATAAAAGTGATATATGACAAATAACGATGTGTCTTAATGTGGTGGTTTTAAATATATATAATAGACTCAATGTTCTTTTGTCTGTGAATTAAAGTCACTAATAGTAGGTGGATTAGTGGAAGGAGGTACTCCCTCCGTGCACGGAGAGTACGACCTCTCCTTCGACCAAAAATATATATATATATATATAATTGGTTATGAATAAAATTTCATACAGTATCACGTATATTAGAGCATCTCCGTGGACTGCAGTACCACCGATTATTATAATGACTAATGAGTGTCCTTCAGCGACTCACGTGGACTGTAGAGTAATCTTTTGATTGTATATAATCGGCGTTTGTGGTCTATAGACTATAGTACGTTGATGCTGGCTGCAGAACATTTTATGCGTTGGAAATTGAAATGTGTTCCTTTGTTGGAGTTAATTAGTATCAGTCGCATGCCTTGCACGATTTTGATAACAAAAAACTTATTTTAAATTTTATATAATGTTATTGAATAGAATGTTTTATTTTTAGAAAAATAATTAACGTGCAAATATTATGTGGATTTTCGGCATAAAATGTGCAAATTTTGTGGGAATTGTTTTTTAGAAAAAAGTAAAAATATTTTATTTTTAGGAAATATAATTAAAAACGGAACTTAGTTGATAAGAATATTTTTAGAAAAATTATGTGAAATTGTTAACAAGCAATTTCTTTTATAAAAATAATTAAATGAAAATTAGTAGATAAGAATATCTTTAAAAACTTTGTGTGAATTTTTTTGGTATAAAACATATAAAATATGTTTAAAAAAATTAAGATTGAATTAAAATACACAATTAAATCAAGATAAAAGGCATCAATTGAGGCCATAAGTTTTGAAATTATAAAATAAAATCTAAAACTAATAAAACACAAAAACTAAGACTCATTACCAAAAACTAAAATTTTAACTATTTTATGATTAGAGTTTTTATGAAAATGATTTTATTTTAAATGAATGTATGCTTTCGTTTATAGCTATTTATTATAATATCTTTCTGATGTAGAGTTCTAAAACCACATATTATCATAGCTAAACTTAAAAAGTAAGTTTTTACTAAACAAGCTTTATTCATATTAGATAATTTCCCGATCATAAATTCGAATATAACCCATATACATAAATACTAAAGTTTTACAATTATTGTATAAGGAAAGGATAAGATACATAGCATATTAGATAGATTCTAGGTTAAAGATATAACAAAATAAAAATATATCTATTGAAAACTATAACGAGTGGATTTTCATTGTATGTACAATTTGGGATAGAATTTCTTAAGATTTGGATAGATAAGATTTATTTAAAAGAAAATAATATATTTTGTAAATCGGTTTTTCTACTGTGTGTCCTAAGGGCAAATGATAATCATACCAAAAATCTATTACTATATACTAAAGCTGAAGCAAATTCCGCCACCATATTCCGCCACATCACCCTTTTATTAAAAAAGTTATCTTATTTAATAGTAACTTTATCATAATCTATGTATACTTAATTATGATATTAGTTCTATCTTATAATTTGAGTTGTGTTAATAATTCTATCCACATATATAAACCTCAATCTTATCATTATAACAAAAATCTATCATAAACTTTTTATTTTCAAAAAATATTTTTATTTAGTCATAATGTATAGATCATAATCTTAATATTTCACCCATTTAATTAGATATTGTATTACCTACAAATTATTTTCGTAATTTTATTATGATATTTTTTAGAAATCATCAATGATAGCAAATTCTACCACTATATTTAAGCTAAATATTCCTTCTATTAAAATAATACATTAAATATTTTTTTTTATTATCATGTCATATTAAATGTAAATAAAAAGAGTAGATGATATATTTGATATAACTTTAATATTACATATTGGATACATTTTAGATAATCGATAGATTTCTTAATTAAGATAATAGTTTTAGATTTTTTATATTAATTAAATTTTCACACCATAATAATATATATAGGATAATTTGGTTTTCTTTGTTTTTTATCTTATTGATTACTCTCTATATCTTTAGTACTATAATGCTATATTAATCTGATTTTTTAAATATTGATTTATTTATATAATTAAGTTTACACAATTTAATTTAAATGCCAAAATGTTTATCAATTTTTAATAAAACTGATAATTCATCTTATTTTATGACATTCTTCCTCGATTTTTTTATATATATGTTTATGTATATAAAAATATCTCATGTTAATCCAAAAGATCGATAAAAGTAGTTTTATGCAATGTAATAAATAAATAATACCACTCCCGTACAAGGTGCGGGTCATTCGCTAGTAGAAACTAAAACCCTAAAATGGAAATAGTGAATCTGCCACAAAAAAAGATAAACAATAAAAAGTGTTAAGTTTTACAAAATCTTTTTATTATAAGTCTCTTATAATGTCTTCCGTTAGGCCACATGGTAGAAAAATCCTTTCTAAATTTAGATTTGACAGTACGTTTGATTTTGATACAAATCTTCAATTTGTAGTTCGATCTATCGGTGGCAAATTTAGTTTTGTAATATCGGATCAATAAGCTATTCTATATGTACTCGTATATAATTAACTTATTTGTTTATATGTTCAAGCAAAAAGTAATATGTACCTATTAAAGGGACAATTGGAATTAAGATTTTAATCAAGCAAAAAGTATCCAATTAAAGGGATTGAATTGAAATTAAGATTTTGATCAAGGCAAGATTTTATAAAAAAAATTAAGATTGAAATTGAAATTATATAAAAAAATAAGCTTAAAATTGAAATTTGTAGATAAGAAGATTTCGAGAAAAAAATAATTTTTTTATGTATAAAATTAAGATTGATTTTAAAGTAGTGTAGATAAGAAAAATATTGTATAAATTTTAAAGTTAATTTTTTTAGAAAAAAAATTAAAATGGAAATAAGTAGATTAGAAGAAATCTAATATGTGGTCTACAATGACATTTCAACCAATGAAATAAATTAAATTGTTTTAATAAAGATGGATGATGAGATCCAATAGGAAGTTGACATGTGTCATGCTAAATATTATTTTTAACCTCCGCTTTAATATACAGTGATGAACTCATGATAATAAGTTTCACGTTCAACCTTGTGTTGTGTACCAATTACACGAATGACCAAACAGCAAAACATGGCCAACTCTAATTCAAACCTAGTAACTTGTTACTTGTACGAGTTTTGGTCAGTGACAATATATAGAATCGTTCACGTGCATAACTGAGTAGGCCTTAGCAAATTGATTTTGGATTGAACCTAATAACACTTTGACATTTTCTGTAATTCAAATAGCACTATTTTTTACATATGTAGCTCAGTAGTCCGCTATCAATCCCTCCGTGAAGCTGCATCGACCCATTTCATTGGGCCCATTAATTGCTTCACATAAACCGGCCAATTTTTTCAGGCCCATTACTAGATCACCATAAAGCATGCATGCGAACAACAAATATACGTACACTCGTCGTACGCTTGCATGCCTTGAGAGTTGAGACGTACAAACCAATGCCAATCTGCCAAATTAAGCTCCACGATATTCTAAACCAACCCCCCACAATTATACTCGCCCATTTTGAGCAACAATCCGTTCAAATAAGAAGACAAGACATTGTCCCTTAAAACCTGCAATCCTCTCCACTTGGTTTGCTCCACAAACCCCACAATATAGCTCGTAGCGATGAGGCTAAAGGCTCTCATCCTCCTCTCCCTCACGTACTCCTCCAACGCCCTCTCTATCTTGATATGCAATCCACTATCGAGCTCGGAGCTGGGGCCGACTCGATCTTCTACTTGATTGTTGCCTTGCAAAGCCTTGCCAAGACAACGAGCGAGGACGACTCCATCCTCGAGGGAAGAGGAGGCGCCTTGCCCAAGATCCGGGGTCATCGGGTGGAAGGCGTCCCCGGCCACGCACACATTCCCCTTGGCAATGTCTCCCCACACGACCTCCCACGGGAGCCTCATTCGGATCGGTGACCCTACGATCTCATTTGCTCGGGTCTTCTTCACAAGTTCACGTACGATCTCCGAGCCCTCCCCGAGCTTGCTTAGCACGTAGTCCTTCATCTTCACCGGGTCTTGCTCAAACCCTTCTTCTATAAAAATAATCGCGTCCATATATGGTTAAATACTCAGAATGTAAGTTATAACATATGTATAATTAACACGTACGTACGTACCATAGGAGTTTGAAGGGGAGAAGGTGAAGAACCAATAGAGGCTGCTTTGATCCATTGGGACGACGCCATATTTGACTCCATCGCCCATGAACTGAACCACCTTATGCTCCAACCGGCTCCGAACATAGCCCCTAATGGCGTATCTTGCACACGAGCAAGGCGTCTTCAGACCAAGCCAACGCCCCACGACAGAGTTGATCCCGTCGCACCCGATCAAAATCTATGTTGAATTAAAAGATAGAGAAGGCCTAGTAGCTAACGTTGAATACACAAGTCATTATATAGAAGGCCTAGTAGCTAACTCCTAAGATTATGCCATAAACAATATAATATAATCCGAGTAAGTCACGTACTAACCCCCACCACCATAATCTACTAACAAACTAATTCAGATTAAATTCTCATATCCCACTAACTAATACTCCCTCCGTCCCGGAAAGTTTGTCCATAAAGCACATTTGCACGTGGATTAATAAAAAATGGAAAAGTGTGATAAGTGATGGGGAAAAGTGTTAAAGTTGATGAAAAGGGTATAAAAAGGATTAATTTATGAGATTGATTGGGGATAATTTTGTAATTTTATAGGAAAAAGTGATAAAGTTGAGAGGAAAATTGGATAATGGGGGTAATATATGAGATTGTATGAGGGTAAGATTGTAAAAGCATAGTGATATAAATGGAAATAAAGTAGAGATGGACAAACTTTCCGGGACGCCCGAAAAGGAAAGGTGGACAAACTTTCAGGGACGGAGGGAGTATATAGGAAACTAATATTAATTAATCCTTTTTTTGAATCATTTTCATCAACCTATATGCACGTACACTTATAGAATATATGCATTATGAGATTATAATGTCCACATAATGAATTTACCTTACCTTGGTTTTGAGAACCGAACCATCAGCAAGATGCAATATCTTGCAGTGGTCTGGAGATTCTTGAATAGAAACCAGCTTTGAGGAAAACCTTATTGTACCCTCTGGCAATTCATTTGCTAGTGTTCTTACTAGAATGCTCCTTTGTAGGCACCGACTTTCATGATGGTTTCTGATAATCAATCAATTAGCCATTGATGATCATATCGTTTTAGATTGTTAGAGAATGTCATACTTTAATCACATTATATACATATACCTTCCTTCTTGGGATGAATTCAAGGAGATCTCGGATGTGCAATTTCCTGATGTTGCCGAGGTCACAACTAGCCTGCACTTAATTATATCCAAATATCCAATATTTACATCAATTTCTTCGACCGAAAAAATCGGAAGGGTATATCTATATCTATATCCGTATTTATATCTATATATAAACAAACATTCGACAAAAAAAACAAATATATAAACAAACATTGTATCATATTCTAATTGGCGTGAATCAATATTAGCATTAGGTTTTGCCCAAAATACTCTCTTTTTGGTTTATTAAGGTCAACTGTTAAATTATTTAGAATTTTAGAACATCAATTACCCTTTAAAATTAACTAATTGTTCCGCTAAGGATAATAAAAAAAGCAATCAACTAAGTCCTAGTTCCTATTGAAGTAAACTAGCCGATTCGTTGTTTTGACACAAAAAAAAAAAACTAGCTGATTCGTTGTTAGTGTGTATGGCCATCAACAAACACATGCACACACCATAGAAAAACAGTGTACGTATTAGTATTAGATTTGGAAAAGCGGTGGGGGGGTCCGGACAAATATAATGCTGTGTGAATGTGTGATGGATCATTTTTAGTCGGTTACTTTTTTTGGGTGTCGGTTACTGAAACGTATATATGGACCAAATTTCAACGTACGGTTTTAATATCGTCCAGATATCAATCATGGTTCTCATGTAACATCTTGACACGTACGTATTTTCCTGTTTACACGCAGAAAATGTTTGTACGTGAAACAGTAATGAAAACACGTAAATCACATGCAATATAATGACAAACTTAGTGCAATAAAAGTTGATTGTGATACATAAATTAGCTAGTGTTGACAAAGTCACAGAGGATGTCCTGTGGTCCAATTTGTAGTTCACTCATTTTAAGTTAATGAGGTGGATTATTTTATTATTTCTGTGTTTGCTATCCATCAATTAAAAAAAACAAAAAAGAGCACAAGATCTTTTATTGAGTGGTTTTAATTACTTCAATTAATTGACTAGCTTAAGCTCGTTGTAAAAGGCTCAGGGGACGAAGCATATGTCCAACACCAAGAGTGTCGAGTGCCTTCCAAGTGTTGTTCCATGACATGAGTCCGAACCCCGTCGCTCTTATTTCTCCTGCCGTCTCCAATACCAGACTTTTCAATCCCAATCTGCACCCATATCGACAACTTATCTCATGTGGTTTTAGCCTATATCTAATTGACAATAAGAGGAATAGTCCATATATTTATATTGTAGACAGTTTAGATTAGATTATGATTTCGTGGAATAGAGTTTCCAACAACAAAGAAAGCATGTTTAATTTAATCCATATGAACATTATATATATGATCGAATACGCATGCAATTAAACGATATATATATTGTACCTGTGGAGGCCTAGAGCGGTTGCTAGACCAGCAATTCCACCTCCCACGATGACAATGTCTTCTTCCATAGTATCTCAGAAGTCAGAACGATCACTTTGTGTGTTTGTTTTGTCGGGCACTCTTTTGATGAATGGGCCGGTTTGTTGCCTTGATTGAGTAGTAGTAAAAATGCTTAGTACCAACACATTTATATACACACTTAATGCTAAAAATTCGACAAAAAAAACACACGTAATACTAAAAAGAGATTTTTTTTTTTTTGAAGGAGTAATACTAAAAAGAGATTGACATGGACTGCATCATAAATTGTGTATGTTGTTGCTCATTGATTTGTGTGGAGGATATATTACATCTAAGATAGATAATAAGTGACGGGCTACGATGACACGATCACATAAGTAATTGTCACTCATGTAACTATGTAAGAGTTTAGAATTCATGAGGTAATCGATTGTTGTCCCGGCCCCCACATGTTAATAAATCATTTTTCACCCAATAATGTCCTTATTAAAGTACTACTCCGTATTTATCTATATTGAAAATGATAACTTTAAAATGAAAGCAGACGAGGAAAAATGGTAAAGAAAATAAACTTTAATTTATGAAATAAGAAAACAAAGTTATGATTAAGGACAAATATTAGGAAACAGAGGTACCAATTACGTACTTGCATTACAATAACGTTTTACATACTAATCACATCGTATCAAATGGATCAACGGTTAATTGCACAAACTAGCTGGGAATAACAATAAGTGGGTTCTTCCTATGCACGGCGAACCAAGGGCTCTCGCTCATATCAAGATCATGAAACCGTGCTCGTGATCGGGTAGCCTCCACTCGCACCAGTGCACCAGATTCGCGACCACAAGCGCAATGTTGGGCACCGCAAACCCTATGCCAGGGCAGATCCTTCTTCCCGACCCAAACAGAATAAGCCGGAAATCCTGGCCTTTGAAGTCCACATGAGAGCCCAAGAACCGCTCTGGGTGAAACCTCTCGGGTTCTTCCCATTACAACGGGTCTCGGCCGATTGACCATGCGTTGACCAACACAATATAGAGAAGTAAACTCTTTGATAGAGTGCGGTGCTTTTATTAATATGAGAAACGTATACTTATACAGAGTTTAGCAAGAGAGCCTAACCATAGTACACTTGTCTAGCTAGAATCAAGGAGAAATTTAAACAATGAGATTACGTACAATTGAACTGATAACAAGATAAATACAAGAATTAACTTAATTAGTTTTTGTCACTAATACACAAATGACCCGGCAAGGACATTGTATCCTTTGGCCGTGCTGTCGGTCGTGGACTCGTGTGGGAGAAGCAACGGAATGGGAGGGTGCAACCTGAAAGACTCCTTGATCACGGCCTTGAGGTACTTCATTTTGTCAATATCGCGGGGTGTGATCACAGTGTTTATGTTGTCTCCGACGATGCCTCTCACCTTCTTCTTGATCTCGTTCATCACCTTCGAGTTTCTTAATAGCTCCGACATCGTCCACTCTAGCAACACCGTTGTTGTAAGGGTCCCCTGTAAAAAGATCTTGCTTCCTACCTCCACCAATAGTCATTGAGAACTGTAGGTGGGTAAATTTACCGCCATAATTAAGGATAGTATTTTCCTGCCAGGTAAGCATATCTAATAAATATCTTTATTAGCTTAATAAATCCTGGTAGTTATCCAGTAGTTGGAAGATTCTATCCTATTTAAGAAGATGGAATTATTAATTGGGCTCCAAGGAAGAAACCCTAGCTCTCTCTCTCCACTATAAATACATGGCTTGGCCATGTAGAAAGAGGATACGAAAAACTACCCTAGAGGGGTTGATCATCGCTCGCCCTGACTCTAGAGGGGCCGATCATCGCTTGTGATCGCCCTACCCTAGAGGGGCTGATCATCGCTCGCCCTGACTCTAGAGGGGCCGATCATCGCTTGTGATCGCCCTACCCTGCGCCTTTCTCTCTACAATTACCCTGCGAATACTCTACTGACTTAGGCATCGGAGGTGGATTAGGGGGTCCCCGCCCCCTTTGTCCATTGTTTTGCAGGTCTAGGTCATTGAAGGAGGCTTGGAGAAGAAGGGCATTGAAGAAGGAATTGAGACCTATACACCGACATATTTTGTGTATCAACATTTGGCGCCGTCTGTGGGGAAGAGCGACGAACTAGGTTTTCGACCTTCGTCTCTATCCTCCTACGAGAACCGATCCGAGAAGGTTATGGATTGTCGATCCACGAGCCTGGATCGAGACAGCCGCCGGACGAACCGGCGAGACGACCCTGGGGCAATCGCGCCAGGCGAATCGCGCGATTCGCTTTCGGCAGCCCCAGAGCCGCGACCGCGGATCGCCACCCGCGACCGCGGGTCCGTCGCCCGCGACCGCGGGTCGAGGCCACAACGTACAAACTCCGAAATTCGCTCGGAGAACGAATCCCAACGCGCGTTGAACCCGATACTCGCTCGGGATGATGAACCGCATCGCGATCCGGGCAAGGCGCCTTGCCTGGATCCGACTCAATCCGTGACGTAATCCCCCTCGCAAGCGCGTCTATTCATCGCACAGACCTATGGAGACTCGAGTCAGGGAACAGAATCACGAGTCATAGCATTGCAAGGTCTGAATCAACTAATCAAGTACAGGATTCGGCTGTGCGCCTCGCTAAATCGGACCTTGGATTGTCGATCCAAGAGGTTGCCCTAATCAAGAATCATTGTTGATTATCGATCCAATGAAAACCCTAGATTGGGGGCAACTCTAATCACAATCGCGTGTACGTAACGTAGGGATAGACGTATGAGCATACGGAACCGATCGCTAGAGCCCGGGGCGGGCGAGCGGTCGGTCCGATCCGTTACCCCAACCGAGCTGGGTCACGCCGTCGACGAAACCCTAAACGATTGGACGATTGGACCTGCGGTGCGCGGTCCAGGGCCCTGCGAGCGCGGGCCCACGTCGTAACGAACTAGGCGCGAGTTCGGAAGAGGGTTTCGGAATCGGACACCTGGACCTGCGGTGCACAGTCCAGAGCCCTGCGAGCGCGGGCCCACGTCGTAACGAACTCGGCGCAGGTTCGGAACAGGATTTCGGGGTCGGACACCTGGACCTGCGGGCGCGGTCGCCGGTCCCGCGATCGCAGTCTGGGGCAGAACCGCGGGCGCGGTTTTGCTCCAGAGAACGTAGCCTCTGTTCGGGGGCAAACCGCGACCGCCGGTCCCTCACCCGCGACCGCGGGTAAGCGATTGACAGAATTACCGATCGTGCTTCCGACTCACTTTTCGAGAGCTACGCTTATCGGATTTGGACGATCCACATATCGCCGGAAAGAGGAGGAGATAAGCTACAAATTATCTTCAAAAGTCGAAGCAAGAATCCTACTTGAAGTCAGTCAAAATTGGGCACGAACTGCACAGTCCTGAAATCGAGCCAAAGGGTTGGAGGATCAATCAATGTCCTTGACCATTGTGCAAATCATCAAGACACCGCTTCGAGATTTGGCAAGACCATTGACCTGCACTTTCGATCTTGAACTCGTAGACCGCGAACGTCTGCGCGGACGTTAGAGTGGTCAGGAGCAAGGTCCCTTCGCTAGGGCAAAGCGGCGACCGCGGTGCGCGGAGCCATGACCGCACCCCTCAATCCGTGAGCACGGAATTGCAGCAGGGGCAGTGCAAGACAAAGATGATAAATCGTTACCACGGCCCATGCGGGCACGATCGCGGTATCACTATTGCGCACTCTTCATGAGGCCCTCGCGTGGATGTTGAGTTGTTTGAAAACCTTCGCTTTTTTGTGCTCTTTCATTTTCTTAAACAAAACCCCGGCCGGGAAACTTTTCGTTTTATTCATCGTTTTGTTTTCTTGAAATCTCAACAAATGACGCGCCTAAGGGTAAACGCAACGTTAGTTCATCACACTAACGGACTCCTGCGTATGCTAGCTACGTAGGGGATTCCCGCGATATTCGCTCGCGGATGTTCCCGTGATATTCGCTCACGGACCTTGAGTTTTCTCATGGAGTTCCTGTGATATTTGCTCACGGACTATGGTTTGATCCTATAGAGTTCCCGCGATATTCGCTCGCGGTGGTACCCGTGATCGCTCGTCACGGTGGTTCCCGTGTATTCGCCACGGAGTTTGTTCCCGCGTCGCTCGCGCGGTGGTTCCCGCGATATTCGCTCGCGGTGGTACCCATGATCGCTCGTCACGGTGGTTCCCGTGTATTCGCCACGGAGTTTGTTCCCGCGTCGCTCGCGCGGTGGTTCCCGCGATATTCGCTCGCGGTGGTACCCGTGATCGCTCGTCACGGTGGTTCCCGTGTATTCGCCACGGAGTTTGTTCCCGCGTCGCTCGCGCGGTGGTTCCCGCGATATTCGCTCGCGGTGGTACCCGTGATCGCTCGTCACGGTGGTTCCCGTGTATTCGCCACGGAGTTTGTTCCCGCGTCGCTCGCGCGGTGGTTCCTGCGATATTCGCTCGCGGTGGTACCCGTGATCGCTCGTCACGGTGGTTCCCGTGTATTCGCCACGGAGTTTGTTCCCGCGTCGCTCGCGCGGTGGTTACCGCGATATTCGCTCGCGGTGGTACCCGTGATCGCTCGTCACGGTGGTTCCCGTGTATTCGCCACGGAGTTTGTTCCCGCGTATTCGCTCGCGGGGTGGTACCCGTGATCGCTCGTCACGGTGGTTCCCGTGTATTCGCTCACGGAGTTTGTTCCCGCGTCGCTCGCGCGGTGGTTTCCGCGATATTCGCTCGCGGAGCCCCCATGATATTCGCTCATGGGGGGTGGGACCGTGATATTCGCTCACGAGGGTTCTCATGATACTCGCTCATGAACGTGCAAATGTGCCCGTCTCCTAATCCATATAAGTCACGCCAAGTCAATCCCAGAGTACCTACGTCTTAGTTGCGCAACTAAGACGTAGGTGGGGCATTTGTAGGTGGGTAAATTTACCGCCATAATTAAGGATAATATTTTCCTGCCAGGTAAGCATATCTAATAAATATCTTTATTAGCCTAATAAATCCTGGTAGTTATCCAGTAGTTGGAAGATTCTATCCTATTTAAGAAGATAGATTTATTAATTGGGCTCCAAGGAAGAAACCCTAGCCCTCTCTCTCCACTATAAATACATGGCTTGACCATGTAGAAAGAGGATACGAAAAACTACCCTAGAGGGGCTGATCATCGCTCGCTCTGACTCTAGAGGGGCCGATCATCGCTTGTGATCGCCCTACCCTGTGCCTTTCTCTCTACAGTTACCCTGCGAATACTCTACTGACTTAGGCATCGGAGGTGGATTAGGGGGTCCCCGCCCCCTTTGTCCATTGTTTTGCAGGTCTAGGTCATTGAAGGAGGCTTGGAGAAGAAGGGTATTGAAGAAGGAATTGAGACCTGTATACCGACATATTTTGTGTACTAACAAGAACCCTGCAAAAAGATCATGCTTCATACATCCACCAATAGTACGTCATTCAATGGATAGATCATCAAAAGTACGTGCATATGTACATCCAAGTCGTGGATAGCTTCGCTCAAAAAAAAAAAAAAAAAAAAAGTCGTGGATAGCTACATGTAAGAAAATGTAACTAAAGCTCCGCTCGACAATTTTTTTTTTTATGCTAGGTGGAACGTTTTTTAGTGTTTTCAATGATTCCCCTACCATCGCATCCCTTCTTAAACTATAATGCGAATATTAAAATCATACATATGACGTGTTATATCATGTATATAAGTAACGTAATTTCAATTTACTATAATTACGAGATTATTATATTTAGATCCAACGCTACATATTTGTCCACTTTGTATCTAATCTTCATAATTTAAGTTCCCTATAATTATAAGACTATTTCATACATGTATCACTATATATAGAGCACCTCGCCAAATTAAATCAAGATATGTCAATTAATCAAAATTTGAATTAATGCCTTGTAGTTGATGTCGGAAATAAATAGTTTCCTCTATGACTAGGTTCATAAAATAAAGGGAATAACAAATGGGAAAAAAGGTGACCACACAATATACAGTAGGGGTGTTCAACGGGTCGAGTCGCCCGCAACCCGCAGCGACCCGACCCGCGAATCACGGGTCGATTTTTTTTGAGTTTGCGGGTCACGGGTCGGGTCGGGTTAAACCCATGGGTTTGCGGGTCGACCCGCGACCCGTTACATTTTAAAAATACATATTTTTATTGTTTTATTAGTATTAAAATGTATTTTTGAATAAAAATATATGTTTTGATACTAATATTTATTGTTTTATTAGTATTAAAATGTATTTTTTAGGATTAATATTTCTTTTAATAGTTTTATTAGTATTAAAATATATATATTTTTTGAAAAATTCACCGTATTTGGGGTCGATTTACAATTTATTTTCGTATTGCAAAAAAAATACCAGCTTGACCAAGTCAAACGGGCCGACCCGCGACCCTACCCGCAAAACTCGCAAACCCGCGGGTCGGGTCACGGGTCGGGTCGCGGGTCACTTCTTGAATTTTTGTGGGTCGCGGGTCGGACCGCAACCCGCACTGTGGGCCGCGGGTCGACCCGACCCGACCCGTTGAACACCCCTAGTATACACTATACAGGTAGGTTCGTAAACACAATAATTCACCCTTGTCATATTTGATGAAAATCTCCATGTAAGAATCTTGGGTGGGTAGTGTATTTAGTTCCTAGCTAATGACCTCATTCAGTGAGCAATTGTGTTGTATCAAATACTTGGCGTGGGTTTGTAATTAGTGTCTAACGTTGGGACAGGGATTGTAATACAATAGAGAGGTTATAAAGCCCAACAGGAACTCCCCTGTGAAACATCGATGTTGAATACAGAAGCTTACCCTCTCAAACTCTATCTCTAATCTCTCGTCCTTCTCTCTTAACTCTCCTTCTTATCCCTTAATCCTACCCTATCATTGCTATTGTTCAAAGATCGTGACAGCAATACCCACAACTAATTAAGCTAGAACCGCCGATGCCGATGGTATTCCTTTTGGCTCCCTTCTTGGTCCTTCTCTTCGTAATCCTCAACAAGAGATGGATCTTTCCCGTTAACTCAGCACCAAGAAAACGCCTGCCTCCGTCGCCGCCACGGCTTCCGATCATGGGAAACCTCCACCAGCTAGGAAGCCATCCACACCGAACCCTCCAAGGTTTGTCCAAGAAACACGGGGACATAATGCTGCTCTACCTCGGGAGCAGACCCGCGATCGTTGTCTCATCGGCCGAGACAGCCTCGGAGGTCCTCAGAGCGCAGGATCTAGCCTTCTCGTCCAGGCCTAAGTTGCGCGTGATCACGCGCCTCCTCTCCAACGGCAAGGACATAGTGGCCTCGCCCTCCAGCGAGCATTGGAGGCGAATGAGGAGCGTTTGGATGCAGGGCATCAGAAGAGTCAGGGGCTTGGACAGAGTGAGGGAAGAGGAGGTGGCCGTTATGGTGGACCGTTTTCGGGAGGCGGCGAACGCGGCCACTGCTGTGAACTTGAGCCATGAGTTCATGTCGCTCACGAACGACGTGGTCTGCAGGCTGGCGTTTGGGAGGACGTATAGAGGAGAGTTCACCAAGGTGTTGGATGAACTCTTAGAGCTCATTGGCGGGTTCTATATATCTGATTTCGTAGCTTGGATTGGCTGGGTTGATCGGATCAATGGGCTGGATGCTAGGGTCAGCCGAGTTGCCGCCACTCTCGACGGGTTCTTGGAGACCATACTCCAAGAACACTCGACAAATCGTTCGGATGGGGAAGTCGATTTTGTCGATGTCTTGCTGGAGTTCTCTAATCAGACGGATGCTGCCCTCGATAGGGAGAGCCTCAAAGGTCTAATACTAGTAAGTACAATGCATTTACACTACTCCCTCACTTTAAAATTAAATGACGTTTTCCTTTCAGTGTTTTATTGTCCCATGTAATTGTCCACAAACTCTCCAACTTTGCCCCTTCAAAACATTAGTATAATTAATTTTGTTTTTCACGTGGGTCTCTATACAAAACCTTTCATTCTTCCTATAAAACAGAGAAGCGTATAGATAAAAAACTGGTCCTATAAGAGTAAGGTAGTCCGTTTGAAGGGCATCATAATTAACCTACGATCTGACGTGCACAAGTGTTAAACGTCATTTAGTTACATTTTCTTACACGTGTCTATCTAGGATTTGGATGTATATATGAACATACTTTTGTTGATCTAGCCATTGAATGACTATTGGTGGATGTATGGAGCAGGATCTTTTTGCAGGGGGGACTGTTACAACAGCGGTGTTGCTAGAGTGGACGATGTCGGAGCTGCTAAGAAACCCGAGGGTGATGAACGAGCTCAAGAAAGAGGTTACAGGCATCGTCGGAGAAGACATCAACGTTGCGATCACACCCCGCGACATTGACAAAATGGAGTACCTCAAGGCCGTAATCAAGGAGTCTTTCAGGCTGCACCCTCCCATTCCGCTGCTGCTCCCACACGAGTCTATGACCGACACCACGATCAAAGGATACAGCGTCCCTGCAGGGTCATTTGTGTTGGTCAACGCGTGGTCAATCAGCAGAGACCCGTTGTACTGGGAAGAACCCGAGAGTTTTTACCCGGAGAGGTTCTTGGGCTCCTCGGTGGACTTCAAAGGCCAAGATTTTCGGCTTATTCCGTTCGGGTCGGGCAGAAGGATCTGCCCCGGCATAGGGTTTGCCGTGCCCAACATCGAGCTGGTGGTCGCGAATCTGGTGCACCGGTTCAAGTGGAGGCTACCCGATCACGAGCACGGATTTCATGATCTTGATATGAGCGAGAGCCCTGGGTTGGCCGTGCATAGGAAGAACCCACTTATTGTTATTCCTAGCTAGTTTGTGCAACTAAGCGTTGATCCATTTGATTTGTGATTAGTATGTAAAACGTTATTGTTAAAGTAATGCAAGTAATTAGTACCTCTTTTTCCTAATATTTGTCCTTATAACTATTTTTTTAACATATTCCTCATTTGCTTTCATTTTTGAATATAGACAAGACAAGGCCCTACTCTTTCAAACCCATTGTGTGCAGATCCAATAATCCGGATTCCAGAGTTATTGATTTCATCAATTGGAATTCTGGTTCTTGGAATTGGAAAATTTTCTTGGGTGTGATGTGGAGATTATTCAGAGGATCAAGCTGATTGATGCTAGCTGTCAGGATGAACTGGTATGGTTCCTTCTCTGTTGAATCTGGAGTGAAGGGTTTGTGGAAACTGAATGTTTTGCCGCGTGTCAAGAACTTGCTCTGGAGGGGCTCATCGTCATGTTTCGGTTTCACCTTTTTTATGTGGTTTTCGCGAGACCGGAATGCATGCCTTGGTTGATTGCGTTGAGGCAAGGAAAGTGTGGAGATTGGTACCAGAAATTGCTCGATGGGCGATTATTTCTTGGAGCATCTGGAGGCGGAGAAATGTGCGGATATTTGAGGGACATTGGATTGAGCAAAGTCATGCTCTCCAGGCTGAGTTTGTTCAAAGCAAGTCCAGCCCTGTCAAACAAATCAACAAGGCATTTTGAAGGTAAATTGTGATGCTCGAGTGGTTCCAAATTCCAGTTGTGGCATCGGCTTTTTGGTACCAAATGAAAGGGGTGATGTGCTTCTGGCTGGCTCCAAACTAGTGTCTGCATCGTCCTCTGAGGAGCTTATGGAAGCTGAAGCTATTCTTTGGGCTATCTCTTGCTGTCAGCAGGCAAATTTCCCTAGGATAGTTGTTCAATCCGATTCACTGTCGTTGGTCAACAAACTCTCAAATGGGGTGATTTGGCGTGGCTCTTTAGGACAGGTCCTCCAAAAAATACCTGATGTTTTCTCTAATGTTGTAAACGACGATTGCTGCTCTTAATGATACTTCCCTTGTTTGCTCAAACAAAATATAGACAAGCATTACTTTGATAGGGATACTACTAGTACTGGGGGTGGAAAATGATTTCTTAACAAGTGAACCTTACAAACAATCAATTGAATTCAATACTTTGATGAAGTCCTCACTCCTCAACAGGGATAAAAAGATTGCCCAAATTTCCGTTTACACACAGACAAGATGATGCAATTTTCTTTTGAAAGGGATCTCTAGGTTTCCAAAGTAGATTAGAGATCAAAAGTTTGCGGAAGGCTATGTGGATTGATTTCGTTTGATGGGTTATTGAATTGATTTGACATATTAAAACGAACAAATTGTTACCAACATGTTAACGTGTAACTTATATGGACCGACGATGGAACATTAGGTAGGTGAAATAGCAACTTGACAGAGGACTCACAAGCAACCCCAAAGTTGATTGGGCATTGAACCCCAACTAAAACAATAATTGTGGTTTGCTAAATTACTGTCCAGGTACAAAAATGAGTTTTAACATTCCACTATGAGTACAACTTTACAACAGTCACTGTAAAACAAGCTAACATAAACCTTTCATCTCCCTAAAAAAACACTACTCACGCCTGGGCAACTTTACCCAAGATAGACATGTCCAGAATCTTAACATCCAAGGATTCATCCACCTTCACTATACCGTCTGTGCCGTCGACACCGATCAGTTTTCCGGTGTAACCGCGCTGTGGACCACCCATGATCTTGATCTTGTCATTTTTCCTTGGTGGGACCGTCTCAATCTCACTTGGCAGCATGGTTATCGTTTCCCCGTTGCCGCTCATTCCAAGTGCAACCCTACAAGCACCATCCTGCTCGACAGAAACACAAAATGTTGTTGTAACTGGCCATAACGTACGAATGCAGGGAAAACAACAATCGAAGGGAAAGTTCAAAATATAAAAGAAGGCCTGTACGGGAAGAACGTCTCGAACAATGCCCATCATTGGATCATCGCCTGCCCTATGCACATTCACCAATATATCAGGCATGAACAACGGCCCATCATTGTCTCCACCTGTGACACCAAAAACACCCGAGTCATTATAGACTTTGATTCATGGAGAAATTTTGTTTGGGACGAGGATCACAACGGAACAGGGTCCAATACCTATAGCTGGTGACATCATGTCCAGGCCACCGCCAGGTGTCATCGGTTGGCCAGCTGGAGTGCCTGGCAAGTATGAAGCTGAGCCAGGTGTCATAGGTTGTCCAGGAGTTGAAGGCAGATAAGGACTGGGAGCATTGGCTGCATCCAAATGTGAAAAGTCAATCGATACGTAGCTGAGGTAAGAAGTTCAAATTCGTTATCAATGAGGTAATGAATGGCTTACCATAAGAGCCACCGTCTCTGGGTGTTCCAGCATCATTGTAATTACCACCAGGAGTATTAGTCCAGCCTGAACCTGGAGTAGGGGCCTCATATGACCTTGAAGGGGGACTTCCAGGCTGAAGATCAATTACATACTTGAGTTAATTATAAGTAGGATGTAAACAGCACATTTGGGCATATCTAGTGAGCAAATACTAACACGATACTGTGGAGTTGTGCCCCAAGTCGATGGATTAGCATCGTCCCAGCTATCCCTGCCATTCAAAAAAAAATTAATTTAGCATGACAATATATATAAAGATGACTATTCAGCAAGGACTACCAAAAAACAATACGTTAGAGACTAGGGAAACTCACACAATCACATTAACAGCCCACAAAGCACAGACACACACAAGAGACCAATACTTGGGAGAAAAATAGAAAACCAAAAAAGAATAAATGATCAATCAAGGTTTTATTTCTCCAGCATATTCTAGCAAGGACTCGCAAATCTCATGCAAATGAATGATCATTATGCCAGCATGATTGTCTATGTCAGATGGATTACTGGGACAAAAGAAACAACAGAACATTCCAATCATAGAGCTCAGTCAAAAAATAATGCAATTGTAGTATAAATTTATCATAATAACAAGCTCATATACAACTGCTGAATAAAGTGCATGGGCAAACCTTGCAGGACTCATAGGTGCATACGGATTCCATGCTCGGTCACGCATAGGTGTCCGCATACCGTCATGAATGGGTGTAGCTGCATCAAGACAAGAAAAGCAAATGAGCCTTATAATAACATGAGGAGGGATTATGAACAAAGCACAAAAGTATCAAACCTCCAGGATCTCTCATAGGAGTCATGAATGGATGCATAGGAGTTCTTGAAGGATGCATGGGTGTCTCACTCCCCGCACCAAATCGAGGAGTATCCCTGAATAAAATAAGAAGAATGAGAATATTTTGATAGCAAAAACTAGCATATTACGTTACACAATAAAACAGAGGAGAAACAAAACCCCAACTGGCAAGAAGATGTACCTATAAGGAGTGGTCATAATATTCACATTATCAGTGATATGATTCCGATCAACTGCAACAGCAACAAAAACCATGGAGCTACCGAAATGCGAGAAAAATGCTTAACATCAACTTTCCAAAAAAAAGATCTTACCCATAACATCTTTCATTGTGGAATCCAATTCAATTCGCAGAGTACTGCCTTTAATATCCTTCACCCGACCACGGTGACCCTTGTATGGTCCTAATCGTACTTTCACAGTCTTCCCAACAAGAGGATCGTGCTGCCCTCTACCACCTCTACCACCACCCCTTCCTCCAGCTGGAAAAAAGAAATTGCACAATTTAAGTGGTGAAATTCAGAAAAACAGCACAAACAAATCACAAATTAAAAATACGGTATTTAAAGAAGACAGACTCACAGTTCATTGGACCTCTAGGAGGCAGTCTTCCAGGAGATTCAGGAAGACGCTGTGGGGTTCTCAGATATGACATTGCTCCACCCTGTTGAGAATGATTACAAGCATGATTTTAGCCTGGATGAAGAACTTAAGAAAAAGTTAAAATGGTAGAAATGTGAACACTATGAACAGCACCAAATAGAAGGGAAAAAAATGTAGAGTACTACTCACACTCCTATCTCCATTAGAGCGTGCACCCCCAACTAACTTACACGACTGGGACTTGGCACATATGAATCCTGCGTGCTCAAGGTGATGACGATCATATATGAACAATACCCCTCTGTAGATGTGCTCAACTGGACCTTGTTTGCCCTAATATCCCGCACAATACATAAAATTAAGGACCAAAACTCAAGATTGAACATTATATTAAAAGGAAAATGCCAAATAAACCTTGGAAGCTTACTTGACATGGCCCTTCACAGACCCTAACAATATCTTTGACTGCTACTGTGTTTCTTGCACGATCATGAGCCACCATCTTTTTATCAACCTTGGCTTTGATTTCCCTTAATCTAACAAGAACCACTTCTGGGCGATCTGGAACCCCTTTAAGAACCTGAAAATAAAAATAAAAGGTAAGGACTATTACACAAGAACATTCGCAATCATGAGTAATGAAGGTAATTGCAGCCCACCTGGAAAGCTTCGCTATCTACCCGTATAATAACTCCAAAGCTCTTATTACTGCAAACAATTGGAAGGGTATCAAAGAAATGTGACAAAATAAAGCAATTAAATTTAATACATGAAAGAGAAAAAGGGGACATACTCAAGAAGTACAAGGTCATGCAACTCGAAATTTCCTATTTTTGTAATACCAGTTGTAACCTCCGAGCTTTCAACAACATGATCTGCAAATACACGAACCTGTATACACAAGGCTTTTTCCGTCAAACACCATTATCTTTGCATGAATGCAAAATACCCAAGTGGAAAAAGTATAAGAACAAACTCACATCTTCTTTTGTTGTGTCAGATAAAATTATCAGCACATGGCCCTCAACCTTTAGAACCATACCAGTAGCACCCTCATGGACTCCAGATACAACTTTGACATGATTTCCAGGTTCAAAATATTTGCAAAGATCCTTTTCATTTATTGAAAGAGTTTTCTGGCAAAAAAGAGTGGAGAATAGAGGTTGTTGTATCAAAAATGAATCTAAGCATCTAGAGAATAGCTCTAAAATGAACCAATAAAATGATTACCGGCAGGCCCTCTGCATTAGGTTTGATATGAACATAATCCTCTTCAGCTTTCTCAACCCATCCCTTCAAATTTTTAAGGTCTCCCTTTATAACTATAACGGCATCACCTTTCATGAAATGCCCCTTCTTTCTGTTTGCAAATAGCGTTGACAAACTGGAGACGTCACCATCGCCTTCAGCTGGATGTCGGAACTTCTCTAACTCATCAAAAGTTGGCTGAACATTCTGTGTGCTTATGGTTTTCATAGATGCAGGTTTAATCAAGAACCCATCCTTATACCTCTGCCCATCAATAGTCTCATAGTAGTCTCCGGTTACTTGATCCTTTCTACGCTCAACAGGAATGTGCAAATCCCTAAAAAAAACAATGTTTTGGATTATCTTAGACACGGATTTGATCATCCTAGTGCTGAACAAGCAAAACTTAAGATAGCAGAACAGTTTACCTAGCTTCCTCTATGTTCATGAGCCTTTGAGGAACAATAAATTGCTTTTTCCTTGTAACATCTCTACCATCCTGAAAGTGCATTATATTAGCTCTATGTGTAACTTTACTAGTACTAGCAGCAACAAAATGCACACTACTACCAAAAGACTACAACAAGGTGTATAAAATTTATAGCTTTGAAAATGAAACGAGTTGAAATACGAACTGAGAACATACCGCATGAAAAGTTGAAAACAAAGTAGTATGAAGTTCACCGTAAAAAAAATGTGCTCACAGTAAGTACAAAACAAAACATACCAGTTTATTTGCAAGTGCTTGTAGGTCAACCCTTGGAATTAATTTCACTGTAACTCGCTGCTTCACATTATCTACATCAACAACCTAGAAAAGCAGCAAACAACAGTGAGTTATTGACAAAACCGAATACGCCAAACATGAAGCATAAATACTTACTTTTGCAAGATCGCCCTTATATTTCCCGGACTTCATTCTAACCCACGTGTCCCTTGCAATATCTGTATTCTTACTTTCAACAGAAAGGACATCTGTCATCTCTTTGATTGGTACAATTGTAATTTTGTTGCCAAATATATTCCGCATCCCCTTGATCGCCTGTATATGCAATTTTTTTACCATATTAATGAAATGCCAATCAATATACTATTAATAAGACTAACAAATTATCAAGAAACATACCTCCCTAACATGAGATTCCTTATCTGCCTCAATATATATAAAATTCTTCAGATGATCAAGGGCAATTGCAGATCGAATTTGCAGTTCAGATCCTTTATCAATATACTTCTGCATAAGGCATACCGCAACCTCCCTCTCTTTACCAATCTAAACCAATGAAACAAAACTGATCAGACAGTGTTTACCAATACACGCAACATAGAAACAAACTGAAGGAAATCATGAAAAAAAACAACCACCTACCGCACATTTGACCATGAAAAGTTTAGGATCCCTAACGGAAGGCAGCAGAGCCTGTTGCTCAACATCTGTTGTCTCTTCATATTCAATATCACTAGACCTTGAAACATACTTTTGTCGCAAGTATTCCTCAATGTCATCCAGATCATTCAGATCATCCTCCCGATTATACATGGAGCGTTGCCGCATATGTCTTGCCCCTCCTTCCTCGGGAAGATCTGCTCCACTATCAACTATAAAGTCTGGAAACACAGAATTCCCAATCAGTAAGTAACCACTGAGATTCATGAGTTTGATTGATGGCAAGCACCAAAGCTCAAGCTGTACTTTGCAATCCATCTATACAATTCAACTAAGAGTATCAAATAGCTTCCAAGAAAACAACACTTCTAGATAGGATAAGGCAGAAACAGTTCTAAAATCATACGCCCCCAAGGTGACAAATTTTAAAGATAACTTTGCAGCTCAAAAGTAGTAGTCCAGACCAGGATGCAATCAAGTAAGCCCTAACTAATATGTCTCACGAATCAGAGCACCCCAATAAAACCCTAAATCACAGAAAGAAAAGGGGCAGAACACTAACCATCTTCACCCTCCTCCTCCTCTTCCTCCTCGTCACTGTCAACAATTGCTTCATCGTCAATCAAAGCGGAGACCCGGCCCCTCTTAGAAGAGCGCCCCTTGGGAGCAGCACGACCATACTCCTCCTCCTCGTACTCCTCCTCTTCCTCCTCATCGTCTTCCTCGGCCACGTCGTCTATGAAGTCGTTTCTCCTCCTCTTTCCGCCTCTTCCTCCGTAATCCGCCTCTTCTTCCTCCTCCTCCTCCTCGTCGACGTACTCGTCCTCCTCCGCCTCGCCGTAATCATCCCGATCCCTTGCCATTATTGGATTTACTAATCTATCAGCCTTTTCGGGAAATTGAAAGGTTAAAGATCGGATTGGGATAGCCTGTTCTGTGCAGAGATTCTAGGGTTCTTCAGATTGGAGTTCAGAAAACTCACGCGCAGTAAAAAAAAATAAAAATTAAATGGGGGAGAGGATGAGAGGAAGCCGAAAAACAACGATGAATGAGACGGAAATTTCTATTCGCCGGCTCCAGCGCCGTGAAGGAGACCGTTAGATCCAGGATTTAAACTGGGCCTTAAGATTTGGGCTTCCGGGTGGGCCTTCGGCCCAACAAGTGACGCCATCCGTTTTTTTAAAATTCCGGTTTACTACTTTTGTACGGCTAATTAGTTTTGTTCGTGAAAACTATTAATAGGTTAACTAGCCATCGGGATCTAAATGAATTGTTTATGAAAAATCATGTGTCCGGTTTACTTGAGGTTCGTTTGCGTAGGGAATGATTTGTAAACGGCGGTGGAATTGACTTTTATCTCAGAGGGAGCTAAATATATGAAATACCAAACTTATATTACTTTATTTTCTATAAATTCTTCGATTCATTATCTCTTAAAATCATACAATAACATATTCAGTTTCAATACACCTAACTACATTTTTCTCTTTTATCAAAAAAAAAATACATCTTTCTCAATATAAGTAAACAAACAGTCAACAACAATATACTTTTTTTGAACAAACTAGCTATATCTCTGGGCCTTATCCGAGACCTTTTTAAATAAAAAAGATAATATTGATTTATATACGATATATGTATTATAATTTAAATAGTAAAAAAGTATTAGGATAATTGTTAACTTAACAATCATATATACAAATGCATTCTAAATTTGTAGTCAAAATTCAACTTAGCTTGATAAACCAATTCGAATCAACCAAAAATTTTATAGTTAGAACCCGATCCATAAGCTAATAGGTCAACAGAAAAACTAAAATTGATTAAACCATGCTCAAATGGATTGAAACACGAAATCAGCTGACTTAACCTCCGTTGTTATATTTGCAAAACAAAATAAAATTTCTTTTGAATATTATAATATAGTCTTATTATAATATAGTATAATAAATTAATAATATATTATTGTATGATATTATTTCATTTTAATATTATTTTAACTATCACATAAAATTTGAAATTCTCCCTTGTTGGATTGACTCGAACTGTCCAATGATCTATTATGACTCAACCTGACTTGACTCGTAACCCGATTGGCCATAACTCGTACTCAACTCAAATTCAAAATGGCTGAACCTAAACTCGACCGAACCAAGCAAAATGACATGTATATTTTAAAATAAATTAAAATTATTATATTCTATAAAATAATATTTAGTGATAGAATTATTTATTTATAAGTAAGTCGACGCTCTTAACTTCTTGGGTCAGCCCAAACCCATAAGACAACTACAATAACCCTACAGACTGATCCATAAGTTTTAGTGAGGTGAAGTCGCACTCAGCCCTAACATAAGATGATCGAAATCGACTGAACCCGTAAATCAACATAGTCACTCTTTTAGTAAAATCAAAATGTTTTTTTTACTAAAAGAGGACTTTAATTTTATGATTAATAGTATTTAAAAAAATTGTATTCACATATAATACCCTATTATAGGATTTGGTATAATTAAACAATGGATCAACCATATTTTATAATATGTGAAAATGAATTAAGAATACGTTCATTAATAATACTATTACGAATCATATTTTAATAAGAAAAACTGGTATTAGATTACTTAACAAATTGTATGTAATTAGAAAAAGTGATAAATTATTTATGCATAGAAAAGTTATATAAAAAGTTCATACATAAAAATAGGCTAGGGTAGGCAGGGTATAAACAACTTAATGATAAAATTGTCCTCAACTATTTCAAATTTAGAAATATATACTTGAATTTACACGAACCCGTATTCAAACTTAGATGACTAAAATATTAATTTTTATATATTTGTTTTTGCCTTGTTGGATAGGTGAAATATTAATTAATAACTATATAATTATAGTTACAAATCATATTTTATTAAGAAGATTTAATACTCCTAGATTAGATAAAAAAAATTGTATTAATTAGATAAGTTAATAATTATTTATGGATAGAAAATTTATATGAAATATCCAGAAATAAAAATGAGGTGGGTGAGATATAAAAGTTTAACACCAAAACTGCCCTTGACTGATTCAGGTTTAGAAAATTGTATTGATTTAATTTTTCATTTTTGATTTTGAAACCCTAAATTAATCCTAATCTAGCAAAAAAAAAATACAAATCAAACAAGTAAACAAGTTCAGATTTACAAAATAAACTACAAAATCGTTTAGACCTGGACTTGGAGGGGTCGTCGGTCGCCACTACAGCCACGAGACCACGAGTCGACAGTGACAACCAACAACACAGGTGGTGGTCCGGTGGACGAGGTCGACGATGGTAGGGGAAGGCGAGTCAACAAGAGGAGACGAGGAAGAGCGGAGGACAACTCGGTCAGAGGACTCTGTGAGCACTGAGCAGCGTTGGGCTGGGGCACTTGGGCAGAGCCGCGAAGCGGACGGCGGCCGGTGCCAGCGAATGAGGGAGGACAAGGAAGGGAGGCAGACGATGCAGATCTCTAGGAAAAGGATTCGGTCTTCTTTTCACTCTTCACCCAATTTGGGTATTTTCAATATATAAAAAGTTTTCTTTTTAAATCGGGGGCACTCTACAGGTCCGCCCTGTTTGTAGATTAGTCGAATTTGACCGTAGTTCTAAAAGTCGAAAGATAAATGAGCTAGGTTTTGAGATTTTGAGTATGCATGAGAGAGACTCAGTTCATTTATTCGTGAGCAAGCTCGATTACATGCTTAGAAAAAAGGATTGATTATGAATGTCATTTTTATAAATTAAGTAATGTACAACAAGTAAGCACTTTCCGTTTGATATGGTTGTCCTAAGAGGGGAATTGCTTTTATTTGTATGAACAAGTTGAGAAACAATTTTGCGGCTGAGCTCGAGTTCGACGACTCGAGTAAAATGTAAATATTCGAGTTAAAACTTATCTATTTTTAAATAAGTACAAGCTTGAACAATACACAAGGTTGTGACTCAATTACCCTCGTTGAGCACAAGCTCATTTGTTTTATTAAAAATTCCACAAAAAATGGTTCTTTCTATACATTTAAATTAAAATCAATTTTATTTCTGAAATGAAAATAAACCGTTGATGAGTTGGAATGTGCGGCTTGCCAGAAAAGGTGCAGGTACTCGAATTGCACAGGAAACGTTTCTTTTCCTGACTCTGGGTTTGTTTTGTGTTTATCTTTACAGCTTGCATATGTGTATTATTTTACCTGCAATTCTCTGAAAATTGGAACGGCATAGTATATGCATGCACAATGCAGACTGTCTCTCTCTCCACATCGTGTCTCAAAATCCAAGCAATAAATACAGGAGCAGATCATTGGCTTTCAAATTCAGTTGATCGATCGAAGGTAATCAAAAGGATCCCGTCTATCTCAATGTTCCATTTTTGTATTAGATTTTGATTTATTTCTCTAATAATTTCTTACGTTAAATGTAGCCTTCGAGCAGAGCTCCGAATGAAATGAGGAACTGACCAAGCAGACGGCAGTCTAATTCAATCGTGAATTGAGGTGCGTAAGCTTATTATTTGTTTGATTGTGAGCTTTGTCGTTTGCACAACTACGTTTTCGATCTCATATATGTTTTTCTCTTCTATGAAATGTAATCTTGTTACTATGAATAATGTGCTTCAATTCGATTATTTCTTGAAAACATACATATGCTATTACCATGTTTAATTTGTTTATAGTAGGAAGTATAGAATCAATAAGGTGGTTTGACATAATCTAGGCCCGTTTGTGGTGTTGTGTATTTTTATTGTCGTTTGGTTTGAACTAGATCGATCATAAAACGGTTGAACTAGATGCTCGTTATGGAAAAGGAATCTTATCTTTAAAACGGTTGAATTATTCGGTTTTAGGTGGTTCATGAGTTCTTCCAACCCTAGATCCATTTGTCGTGTTGAGCGCTTATTTATTATCGTAATAGTACCATAAATGAAAGTTAAACCATAACAAAATATTTATTCAACTAAAAGAAAATAATTGTACAAAACTATAAAACATAAATGTATAGCTTTTTGGATCTTTTTTTTATATGTCGTGTATTGATTGATTTTATCGTTCATAAGTAAAAATTGCGATATATAGTATGAGTGTCGGTTCAAAGAAAATAATTGATAATATATGTACGGATGGAGAAAGTAATTGATAATTCATCGACTAACTTATTATATTTGATTATTTGTCCTTTTATTTTAATATTATTATATTTGATTATTCATCGACTAACTTTTTATTGACCTGTCAACCCATTCTTGCTTATAGGACTTTAACATCTTAGATTGATACTTTATATCGATAATATTTTTGTAAAAATGATTGACATTTGACATTTTTTTAAGACCAAGTGTACAATTATAACACCTCTTTGTACACAGATTTTTTATTGGCGACCCATTTATTTACTTGTCAGTTTACGCCTTGTTTTTAATAGTGTACGTACCAGCTAGATTTAATTGTGAGATCAACGATTATGGAACGTGACGCGAAACGACAGAAACTTTGCTCGGTTGCGATAGCCAAGGATGTCAATTTGGTCCAGGTATATATTCTGCCCAACTCTTCTCAAACTCTACATTAGTATGTGGTCAAATGAAATAAATGGTTAAGATGAGATAGATGAACTAATTAAAATCTACGTGTTAATTATATATGTACACTTGGATCATCAGGCCGCTGTAGATTTCGCGGCGAAGACGAACGACAAAGCCATTGCTGCCATGAAAGCTAAACAAGTAGAAGGACACAAGCTCGACGGAGAAGAGCCAGGTCCCGAGAAGCAATCGGACGTGGCACCTAGCTCCCCTGCTTGATTGATCGACCAACGAACCCATTGACATTAATGTCGACGTAGCTTGACTATATTTAATTGTGTTTTAAATAAGGGTGATTGTATGGTAGCATAAACATAGCTAACTTTGATTTGCCCCATAATTGGTCATCGCATGTCCTTGGCTTGAAAAAATAATGAGAGGGTTTCTTCTCCATGGCGAATAAATACGAATTCCAGTTCCGGGTCTAGCTAGATTTTAAACTAGATTGATTTAAAAAACGCTAAAAGCTACACTCTTAGGGGTAGGAGTTTTCTGAAAATGCTAAAAGAAGCTAGGGGTAGTTTTTTGGCAAAACAAGACGCTATAAAAAGCTCCAGTTAGCATTTTTTTTACGTATCTAGCTTTTCAGTTAGCTCAAGCATTTTCGACAAAAATGCTTAAGCTAGGGGGTAGCTTAAGCATTTCTAACGCCATGTAGCATTTTCGACTTTCAGCTAGCGTTTCAAAAACCTACCCCACCCTAAAAAGATGCTCTAACTAGCTTAGTATTAGCAAGCCAATCAGAGCATAAATTAACTCGGTCGAAGATGATGCCTAGTGCTCTATAATCTCAAGTGTTCAACATGGCGTTAGAAATTAAATTAAACAAGTTACATATATACAAATAGATTAAAGTTCAATAGTGGACAATTAAATATGAGTGAACAAGTGAACAATTGTAGGCCTTTAGATGCTATTCCAATGGATGGTCCAGATTACATATCAAAATTTGACCCAAATTCAAATTTGAACGTCATCCCTTAATTATAGCAACTTAATTAATTTTCGGATTTATAGAAAAATCACAAAAAAGAATCCCTTAATTATAGCAAATGTTACTTAATTTTTAAATTTCAACTCAATCTCGTAATTATAACAAGTGTTAATTATATATTGGATATCCATATGTCTTGTACGAATTATTAACTATATATACATGTTATAGTCTTGTATATACAACCTGAGATCATTATATACACTATATTACAGTATTCCGGCAGAATTGGTTGTACGATTAAACATATGAATACAATCCAGCCACAACAAATTTCGTATATACATTCCTCAAGTTGTCATACACAATATTACTGTACATATATGCATTTTGATCCGTAGAAATAGGTTACATAAACAATCCAGCAAAAACAAATTTCGTATATACATTCCTCATGTTGGCATATACAACGTTATTGTACATATATACATCTTGATCCGTAGAAATAGGTCACTTAAACAATCCAACAAAAACAAATTTCGTATATACATTCCTCATGTTGGCATATACAATATTACTGTATATATATATACATCTTGATCCGTAGAAATAGGTTACAAAAACAATCTAACAAAATCAAATTTCGTATATACATTCCTCATGCTGGCATATACAGTATTATTGTACATATATACATCTTGTGGGGCGAAACTCCGACGGAGAAAGGGGACCCGAACGAAGCTCGACGGGCGGTAATGGGGGGCGAAACTCCGACGCGGTTCGACTAGGGGCTACGAGAAGCCGGCGGGAGGGGACCCGAACCTACGGACGAGCACCGACGACGGGTAGAATCGGGAAGCAACCAACATCGGGCACCAGATCTAGGGCGTAACAACATAAATTTTCGTATATACATATATTAGGCTGTCAAATACATTATTATTATACATATGTACATCTTCATCTGTATGAATAGGCCAAATAAACGATTTACACATGAGATAATGGTATATACAAGTTCAAAACACCCATATACATGAAATAAAAATTATATACACAGATACCTGATGCCATATTTAATTGCGACGTGGTGGTGAAATTCTATAGCGAGAGGGACGTCTGCAATGGCGATAGGGAGGATGTTTGCAATGGCGAGAGGGAGGACGTCTGCAATTGCGATGGCGAATTTCTATAGCGAGAGGGACGTCTGCAATGGCTGAAATCGGTTATGGAGGACGTTTGCAATGGCGACATGGTGGTCTGTAATTGCGGAACTACTGCGTTGGAGGACGCTGCAATGGCGGAAGACACAAATCGCAGATGCGTGTCTGCAATGGCGTCGTGAGCGGGGGTTGCGCAATGGAGGACGCCGGGGGTTGACACTCGAGGGCGGGGGCTCTGTCGATGCCGCGGGCTGCAATGGCGTCTACAATGGCGTTTCTGCGATGGCGTCTGCAATGGCAATTCGCAGATGCGTGTTTTTGTTTTGAATAATTGTGATTTAGGTGGTTACAAAATATGGGAGAGAATCTCTCCAATTTTTGTTTTATATTTCTATTTTCTTATAAATGAATATTGCAGATACAAATCCAGCCATCCATTACAAATCTCATCCTACGGATGAGATTTGTTCACTTGTTCTCTATAGGAAGTTGTCCACTATAGAACCTAACTCTATACAAATATACAATAGTACGAAGAATTATATACGGACCAATTGTACGTGAACTAGTAAGCTTACTAGCTAGTAATTAACATAGATGACATTAGCTAGGCTAATTATAACTTCAAATCTCCACTTTTTTTACTTGCTAAGAGCTTCAAATCTAAGCTTCAGATAACATATATATAGTTAACGAGCCATATACTTATTAAGTGAATTTAGTATATGGATCTATAATTGAAGTGAATTAGTGGGGGGGAGTACGTTCTGTTTGAAGAACTATATATTCGATCCATTGTGCATGTTACTTACAACCCACGTACAAATGTTGACCACTTTCCAGATGATAAACATAAATTTAGTACGTACGTGCGGATTGAAATCTATGACAGATGTTAATTAATCGTAGAATTAATATAAAAAACAATACTAATATATTCTTGTTAGATACAAATTAAGACGGTTGACAATGACCGAAGCTTCGTATATGTACTTGGGTTGGTCTTTGTGGACATATACAAGCTGGACAGATGGATCAAGCATTCGTGTGGGTACGCATACAAGAATCCTGGTTACTTTGTTGATTGTCTCAGAAAGTGAATGTTAGCCCTTCTGTCTTGATTATTTTGCACTCTCTTTGGTCCGGACCCACTTGGCTACCTAAAATTTACATGCTCTATGCCTCTATGTGCTGGAATCTATATATGACTGTTAGTACACAAAATATGCCGTGTACAAGTTTCAACTCCTTCTTCAACGACCTTCTTCTCCAAGCTTCTTCACCCAGCCTCTTCGCCTTCAATGACCTGCAAAACAATGGACCAAGGGGCGAGCGACCCCTAATCCACCTCCGATGCTTAAGTCAGTAAGGGCAATGTTGATCAAGGGCGTCAGGCAAAGCGAGGGCTTAGAACTTACCTTCCACATGGGATACATGTGTATTTATAGAGGAGAGGGACAGAGGGGGGCGCGCGCCTAGGGTTAGGGCGATGCCTTGCTCCCTAAGTCAACCAAATATTCTATCCCAGGCGAGGATAAGATTCTCCTCCATAAATAATATCCTAACTAGAGTAACTACCATATTAAAGGATAAAGCATAATAAATAAGGATAGCAAAATAAATAAGATAGAAAAATAAATGCTAACTAATTGATATGGAATTTTGCCCGCCCACAATTGCCCCCTCCGGAACCCTATACTCGTATACCCCGTACTATCCCGTGTATAGGGGCCGGAGCTTAAGCGGTGAGTGGCCATGCAGATTAGGATGCTCTTATTCGTATATTCGTACATTCGTACAGTCGTATATTCGTATATTCGTATATCCGTATATTCGTATATTCGTATATTCGTACATCCGTATTTCATAAATACGGGATCCGTGCAACTCCTACGCATTCGTATCGTAGGGCCTTCGTTAGGTCAAACGCGTGCGTCCACGCGCGACCTGCGCCACACGTGTGATGGTGCACACACGGCGCCATTCCGACCCTGAGTCGAGTGTTCGGTCCCCCATGCTAGAAAAACATTTGAAATCAAAAAGATATGAAAAAGGGTTCCCGAGATTTTTGTTAAAGACGAAATTGTTTGAAATGAGAATAAACAAAAAGAAGACGAAAAAGGCGGCGCGCCGTTATTAGCATGATGATCCTCGCACTTTCCTCAAGGGTAGAATTTCTTTTTTATAGCGATGTTTTAAGTGCAAAGCACTAGCCCATATGCCCCCGTCCTAACACCGCAGCCATAACACACGGGCCCTTCCGAACCTTGCCATTATCGGGATGCGCTCCCCATGGTCAATCGAGGCATTGCGTTGCCAATTCGGAAGGTTCATGGCCCTCGTGGGTGTGCGCACCGCAACATAACCCACTTAATGGCGCTCCGTAGGACGCTCGGCACGTCTTGGTGGTTTCCCCCTTGCACCCACCGCGGTCGCGGCCTCGCGCTCGCGGTGTGCCGCCCGTGCTTGCGGTTCGTTCCATAGGACTAATCAAGGCTCCTCGGGGGTTCCCCGCGCCCGCGGCTCCCGGTCCCGCGCCCTCGGCTCTCGTAGCCGGATTCGAACCCAATAGCGTGTTTCGAGGTAGTCGAGGCTGGTCTTTCGATGTCGTCTCGCTGATCCTGCCGTCAAACTTGAATTGGTAGGGAATCGCGTAACAGAGTCGGTTGGTACCAGTCTTTTGACGTCGGCTCTGGGCATGTAAGTTGACGTCATACTGCCCCCGCTCGACAGACCATCCCGCGACTCTTTCTGGGAGACCCGATTTTGACAGCAGAGATCGAAGCGGATGGTATCGTAGTGTTGGTTCCGGGTGCGTAAATTGACGTCTTACGCCCCCGCTTGATGGACCGCCTGATGACTCTATCGAAGAGGTTCGACTTCGTCGGCAGAGATTGGAGCGGGTAAGCGGTTACCACAGGAGTCGGGCGTTCGACCACGTAAGCCTTGGAGTCCTTACTTCGTTGTGGGCACACCGTCATTCCGGGGGGCGCTTGGGACTCACAGGTTCGTACCCGATTTCGAGCCAATTGGAGCGAGTTTCCAGCATTGGATCCTGAAGACGAAAGGTAGTATGCTTTCTAAGCTTTCCAAGACATCTTGGATCGTCTCGATCGGACAACCGTAGCTCACGAACGAGCCTGCATAACAAAGCAGTGCGGTGCTGACACTAGAGCGAGACTGCTCTGTCTTTGGCTGCGAGTTCGGGCCGGTTGGGGTGCGATTCGGGTCTGGACGATAAGGGAAGATTTGTAGGTGACTTCTTCAGCTTTCCATAGATGCCAAGCCCGTGATTTTTCGACGTCTCTAGCTCCCAAACGAGGGGCTAGAAGCAGGCTTCCCTGTTCTGCGCGTTCTGCAGGACAGCAGCCTTCGGACGTCCTTTTGACCCTCTTCGAGAGAGTTTCTGGGTCTGTCATCTAAAGATGGCCTGAAGATCGCTCTTTCCTCTTTCCATTTATATATGGATCGTCCGATTCCGATGTGCGTAGCTCCTGGATGACTGGTCGGAAGTTTGCCTCGCCATCCTGTTCGTGAAACAGGTTGCGGTCTCTTGCGGCGCGATTTCGACCCGGATGCAGCGAGTCTCCAGTTCTGATGTGTGAACGAGAAACGTAGCATTCGGAGTCTACTCTCCAGAGCTTCTTGAATCATCTCGTTCCGACCACCGTGGAGCTCACACGGACTATTACAGCGTCGTAGGTTCCGCGTTGATCGTTGAGCGACGATCAAGCCCTTCGACCCTATGCGCCCGATCTCTTCCCGTCATATTGCTCGTTGGTCCCGCGACATCCCTCAGCCCGACCGCCTCTCTCGTTCCGCGCGCACCGCTCTGGTGGGCTAGCGAGCTATCATGGTCATGCGAAGGCTCTTGGATGTGAAGGGACGAACGATCATGCTCACGATCTCTTGCTCCGGTGGGCTCCGAGCCTTCCCAAGATCCAACACTTGCTTCGTCATGCCCCTGCGTCGGACACCTCAATGGATTGGACCAACCGCTCGCGATCGATCGCGTCGTGAGGACCCTCAATGGATGTGTGAACGAGAAACGTAGCACCGGGCTCTAGCGATCGATCGCGTCGTGAGGACCGATGGGCGCCGTCGCAAAGGATCGGACCGACCGCTCGCCCGCTACGGGCTTTAGCGATCGATCGTGTTGTGTGGACCAATGGGTGCCGCCGCCCCTACGTGATCCGGCTCCCTGTATTACGGCTCGATCGGTGGCGTAGAACGGATCAGGAGCCGGGTGAAGGGATCGACTGGGCCGGAGGCGTACCGCGCGCTCGTCCGCAGCGCAGGGTTAAAGAACTCGATTTCTGGACTGTGCTGTTGGTGCCCAGTTTTGACTGACTTCGAGTACGATTCTTGCTTCGACCTCTGAAGATAATTTGTAGCTTATCTCCTCCTCTTTCCGGCGATATGTGGATCGTCCAAATCCGACAAGCGTAGCTCCCGGAAAGTGAGTCGGAAGCACGATCGGTAATCTTGTCAGTCTCCGACCCGCGGTCGCGGGTGACGGACCCGCGGTCGCGGCTTGCCCCAGAACAAAGGCTACGTTCTCTGGAGCGAAACCGCGCCCGCGGCGGGGGCGGCCGCGCCCGCGGTTCTGCCCCGGACTGCGATTCTTCGCGAGCTCCTCCTCCCTCGCCGCCTTGCCTGCGTCTGCCACCGCGCTCGCGGTTATAGTGCAGCTCGCTCCTGGCGACGAGCGAAGACTTGTGCGGTGGGATCGGCTCCGATCCCGAGACCCTCTTCCGAACTTGCACCGAATTCGTTACGCCGTGGGCCCGCGCTCGCGGGACCCTGGACCGCGCACCGCAGGTCCATGTGTCCGATCCCAAAAACCTCTTCCGAACTCGCGCCGAGTTCGTTATGACGTGGGCCCGCGCTCGCAGGGCCCTGGACCTCATACGCAGGTCCCCGTGTAAGATTACCTAGGGTTTCGTCGGCGGATTCCCACGGCGATCCATCCGCGACCGCGGATGCCCGACCCGCGCCCGCAGGCAGTTCAGTGGAATCGGGCAAATTGCCCTAGGGATGCCCCGCGCCCGCGGTTCCCGGAGCCGCACCCGCGGCTCGCATACGGGAATCGAGCGGGTGGTTCTGCATGGAACCCGCGACCGCGGTTCCGCAACCCGCGCCCGCGGTTCCCGGAGCCGCGCCCGCGGCTCGCGTACGGGAATCGAGCGGGGGATTCTGCGCGGAACCCGCGATCGCGGTTCCGCAACCCGCGCCCGCGGGTTGTCTTTTCTTCGCGATGGATCGCGCGGCGACCCGCGCGGCTGGTGGACGCGGACTGGCCTGATCGGGCGACGGCCCGACCGATCGGCTCCGCTTCTGCCCCTGCGTAGGCGCAACGGTGGCGGTTCGGCGCATCGTGTGCCGCGACCCGTGCCGGATCGACTGCCGTGGTGGCACGTCGCGCGGCTCGGTCGGTCGGCCATCGGCCGCACACGGTTCCCGGGGCTGGCGGCCATCGCGCCGATTCGCCTGGGGGTGGTCTCGATCCGGGCTCGTGGACAAGCGATCCATAGCCTCCTCAGATCGGTTCTTGTAGGGTTTACGAAGGTCGAAAACCTGTTCGTTTCCCACAGACGGCGCCAAATGTTAGTACACAAAATATGCCGTGTACAAGTTTCCAACTCCTTCTTCAACGACCTTCTTCTCCAAGCTTCTTCACCTAGCCTCTTCGCCTTCAATGACCTGCAAAACAATGGACCAAGGGGCGAGCGACCCCTAATCCACCTCCGATGCTTAAGTCAGTAAGGACAATGTTGATCAAGGGCGTCAGGCAAAGCGAGGGTTTAGAACTTACCTTCCACATGGGATACATGTGTATTTATAGAGGAGAGGGACAGAGGGGGGCGCGCGCCTAGGGTTAGGGCGATGCCTTGCTCCCTAAGTCAACCAAATATTCTATCCCAGGCGAGGATAAGATTCTCCTCCATAAATAATATCCTAACTAGAGTAACTACCCTATTAAAAGATAAAGCATAATAAATAATGATAGCAAAGTAAATAAGATAGAGAAATAAATGCTAACTAATTGATATTGAATTTTGCCTGTACACAATGACAAAAAAATTAGTTGAAGCCGAAAGGAGAAAGTGGTGCCTGAGACGAATAAACTTAACTAGATTTGTTTGTTTAATGTGGAAGTTGTAAAATATTGTGCACACGTTGAGGGTAGAGATCGATGTGGGGCTCGCCGCTCGTGTGTTGCAAGGATTTCAATCACAAACTTACGTAATTGGGTGCTCTACTTTTCCTCAACACAGATCCTTAATTCCTTATTAATCACAAAGTTAAATTAATACATGTTATTTGATCCAACACTTTTGTATTGATCGAGTTAAATCAGATGTTCTCTTGGCACATGACAGATCATACTGTAGTAGCTAGGGGTTCACTTTCCTTTTTTAGGAACACCGATATTCTTTCAATATTGTAAAAAATTAAATTAAAGTGACACATAGAATACTAATGCAATAACAAATTAACTAGAGCCCGCCATGAATTAATTGTCCACGGCTGTCTGGTCTTTCTGGAGCACAAATTTGGACAAACCTCCTCACATTGTTGGCCACTGTCTATCCACCAATCTATCACTATAAATACTTTATACATCGATCATCCTAATTTCCATAATCAACGTGTACTACAACTTCCATACATAGCACTTTGATATATACTGCAAAATGGCAGTTTCTTGGAGGTGTCAACTGTTGATCTTCAGCCTTGTGTCTTCTCTCTTCGTCCCGTCATCCGAATCAGCAAGATTGCCTGAGGCTTTATGGAGCCAAATGCTTCCGAAAATGCTCCCTCCCCGTTCCTCAGCGCCTTCCACAGGCACAAACGTCGTCGTTCCTGAATTCGCCTCCTCGAAGTTCCACAACAAACAAAACCATGCCACTTCAGGCGGTAAGCTCTAGCTAATCGCGCTCGCAATTGCAAACGAAATTGTGATTAGCGGCGCCATCAGATAACTGGTTCTGTACTGCAAGAATTTCAATTCGCTCCGAAGATGGGGCCATGGATACAGTTTGTGTACGTAGTTCTTAAGCTCTTTTCACTTCCTTACAAATTTTCAGGAAATACTTTGTAAATCATCGTTTGAGTAGATCATAAAAGCTTACATCCACTTTTCAATTCGTTAGTGAACTATCTAAAATTCCCACAAGTTTTTGAGTTATGTTACTTGAGTTTGGGATCATACCATACGTAAGTAGAATAATCTTAACAACGCTTTAAAATTTCAAATACTTTATTAAATAACAAAGTTTTCATATTGACACATTGGATAAAATCTTATTGGATTCAAAAAACTTGCACCATGGACACAATGCTTATGATCAATATGTATCAGTACATATATTCTAAGCTACTTCATCTACCATCACCCATTGGAATCAGCATTATATGATCGCCAGTATTACTAAAGCCAGTCGACGTAGTAGAACCAGAGTGTGTCGTGTCCCCATCATAACCGCCCAAAGCTCGACTAAGCAAATGCTTCCTTTCTTCTTCATCTTTCGCGCTATCATCCACCCACTTATGCTTCCCTTTACTCCTCAAACCCTCGATCTCCATCGCGATTTCCTTCATCGTCGGCCTCTCTTCCCCTCGCATTCTCAAGCACAGCCTCGCAATCTTCCCGACTTCCTCCATCTGATCCGTCTTCTCCTCACTCCAAATCCTCCTATCAAGAATCTCAACCAATCTACCCTCCCTCAAACAACTCATAAAATACATGGCTAAGCTCCTCTCCTCGTCTGACCTCTCAAACGAAACCGCCTTTTCCCCTGTAAGGAGCTCCACAAGCACAACTCCGAAACTATAGACATCACTCTTCTCATTCAGCTGGCTTGTGTGCATGTACTCTGGGTCTAAGTACCCCAGAGTACCCTGCACTAGAGTACATATTTCGCTCTCATTCTGAGGGACCAATCTTGAAGTCCCGAAATCAGACACCTTGGCCGTGTAGTCGTCATCTAGCAAGATATTCATGGGCTTAACATCCCTATGGATAATAGGCACGCCATGAGCCGAATGCAGATAAGCCAGGACCCCTGCCGTCTCAGCTGCGACTCTGAGACGCATTTCCCATGGGATCGTTTCGTGCTCCGTATGGAGGTGATCAAACAACGTCCCGTTGCTAATAAACTCGTAGACAAGAAGAGGAACCGGGGTTTCCAAACAACACCCCAGGAACTTGACCACATTCCGGTGGTTGATTTGGGAAATGACCATAACCTCGTTGATGAACTGGTCGATCTGGCCCTGGTCCACCACCTTTGACTTCTTGACGGCGACCACGGTGCCATCGGTTAGGTAGCCCTTATAGACCGTCCCGAATCCACCCCGTCCAGCGATCCTCTCCTCGCTGAAATGGTCGGTCGCCTTATCGAGTTCTTCAGCCCTGAAGATCTTGACAGAGTTCGCGGATCCTTGCCGTCGGTTGAGGTTGTCTTGGAGCGATAAGCCACCGTTTTGCCTAAAGTACTGCTCCTTGAGCTTGTTGACATGCCTTCTTTTCAGATAGATGCACAAGGAAAAACAAAGCACGACAAAGGCAACGAATCCCATCCCTCCGCCTGCAATCAATCGTAATATTATTATTAATTATTTTTGAACAAAACGTACATCAGTACGCAGATAACAAACAAGATGGAAAATTGGCTTAGTTAGTTAATGACGTACCAAGGGCAGCAATTTCAACGGTATGATCAACGCAAGAATAAGTTCCTGGTTTGTTTATGCATTTTCCTTTGCAAGGGTATTGGTCTGGATCCTCACACTCATCAATATCTTGCAAAGAATTAAAGAAAACAAATCAAAATTTAGATACGAAAACTAGAGAATTTGGGGGAAATTAAATTAAATGGAAATCAGGGAACATAGTAGGTACCTAGGCAACCGATGTAAGGGTTTCCGTAGTAGCCAGCAGAGCAATTGCAGCGGTACCCAGAAGCGTTATTATCAGGGTCGTAGCAGTAGCTGTTGTCCTTGCACGCGTAGGCAACGGTGGCGTTGGACTGAGCCTGGGAGCAGTTAGCGTGACCGACGGCCCAGTCGAGGGCCGTGAGCACGTACGGTTCGGATCGAAGGCTCTTGAAATCGGACTTGCGGAAGGAGTAGGAGTCCCTGTCGACGAGGAAGGCGTAGCTGCAGGGGTCGAAGTCCATGATCTTGGACAGGTTGTAGAAGCTGGCGAGGCTGACGTTGATGGAGCGGAGGTTGTCGGTGATGTTGGAGGTCTGGCAGCAGCCGACGCCGTTGCATTCGCCGTCCAGGACGGAGGATTCGTCCTCGCAGACCGTGAGGCACCCGGAAAAGCTGCGGGTGTCGTTGTTATAGAGGAAGGCGGCGGTGTCGCAGCCGATGGCGGTGAAGCGGTTGCGGGTGGAGGAGAAGGGGAAGTTGGCGGACCAGGCGGAGGTCTTGGACCTGCTGTGGGTTATCGTGCTGTCGGAGTTGCGGTCGTAGCAGTCGCTGGCGATGAAGGTCTGGACGAGAAGGAAACCGTTGGTGGAGATGTTTGAGATGTTGTACCCGCCTAGTAAGGGAAAGGGAGTGTCGGGCTTCGGGCAGGTTACCTCGAAGGAAGGCTCCAGGTAGCAGTCCTTTCCGACGCGGTCCTTTCCGACGCCGAACGGGTACGGGATTGCCACGTCGTTGCATGTTTCCGGGCAGCCGGGCAGGGCGGATGGTGCAGAAGGTGAAGAAGAAGAGTGTCTAACTCTAAAGAAGAGGAAGAAACAAATGAATGGAACGATTTGCCTGATCTGGGTTTCCGCCATTGTCAATTTCTTACGAGAGGTAGAGCTCCATTTCCATGATTTTATATAGTTCTGCTGACTGTTTTTAATCAGCAACGACCGAATCATAGTGCTGTAATAATTTTCCAGTCTATATTAATATTAATATTGCAATTTGCACAAAAACAGGAAGGAGTCATCTTTATTTTATTACCGCTGGTCAACGGAAAAGTAAGTCGTTGCGGCTTCTTTAACTATTCCACCAATAATTAGATCTCAACAGGAAAAAAAAAACCAAGTATCAAATTAATAGACGAGCACGTCAAGAAATGAGATTGGCTTCTTATGGCCAAAAACAACAATAAATAACGATACATAGGCTTGCATAATAATTATTCCACGACGGAATTGAAATATAAATATACGGATACTACTCCGTAACTGACCGAGATGAAAAGTGGGTGGATGCTACTTGTGTGTCGACAAATTACGGTCTCTACTCTCTAGCAAGTTGCGGGAACATATCGGAGGGTGATTCCCGTTTTCTGATAAGAAAAAGGCAAGTTGCGGGGAACAACGCAGAGCTTGACCAAGACACGGTTGAGTTAATCGTTGTCTTGGTCGTCGTCCTTGTACAGGGATTCTCCCTGCAGCTGTTGGGCCAAGATAGGCCCAATGGATCTTGGGTTATCAGTTTGGGCCTGCTCTTGTCTCTCTCTCGGCCCTCCTATTGTGCAGGGTTAATGAAGAATTGAGAATTCATTGCCTGTACAATTGATAGTAGATATTTAATGAATTTCTTAAACGTGGAAAAAATTAACATAAGAAACTTAAGCAGCTAGGCCTATACTCTATAGTACAGTCTTTCTCTTGGATAAAAAAAAAAAAATACTCCGTAGTACAGTCATTCTTTATCCATCTCTTACAGTATGTTTGGTTGGTGGGGATTGATGGGATTTTAATAAGAGGGGAATGATGAGAATCATTTTTCAGTGTTTGTTTTAATTCTTTGATAGGATTGAGTGGAATTCCATTGGAAAATTAGAGTGGAAAGGATGGGAAAATGAATCCCATCAATTTGGTGAGATTTGATGGGAAAATAAAATAAACACTCAAAAGAAAAAAGGAAAAGAAAATTTTATTTATAATTTCCCATCAAAACCCACAATTATCCAAACACAAGACATATATCTTACTTTCCCACACTTTCTATTCTCTTCCTTCGGGGAGTGATAGAGATACCCATAGGGTAGTCTACCCACCTGCCAAATCACTCATTTTTTTGCCATGTCATTACCTTGTTGCCACATCATTATACACCATGTCATTTATTATGTGTGAGTGTGTAATAGAGGAAACTAATTTATAAATATTGGAGTATTTATGGACATGAATAAAAATTTAAATTACCTTCCTAATTTACAGTCAAATCTAAAAGGAAAGTTTTGAATTCTCATCGTTAACAAATTCTTAGTACGTAGTTATATATATTAGACCATTACTAGTATACTATGTATAGTAAATAAAAAACTACTATATGTTATACTCCGTATAAGTTATAACCCCTCCAATATATAACTTATTTAATATATTTGTAAGCAATTCTATACATCTAATTATTTTAATAATTATGCAATATTTTTTGTATAAATTATGTAATATGATTAAATTTATAATTTAGTGTATTTGTGCATTTGGTCAATCGGTTAATCCTCTAGGCCGGGTAGTACCCGAAGGTCTCCGGTTCGACTCTTATGGGTAGTACCATCGACCAAAAAATATATATTTTGAAAGTAGTCCTTTCATCTAATGATCATGATATAATTAAGATGATGTAATAAATTTTGAACAAATAAAATTGTAGTCTAAGATAAATTTTATAAAAACTGAAATAGCTTTTATATATATTCCACTCATCTTATGACATACTACAAAATATAATTATCAAGTATTTGTTCTATTCATCTTACCTTTTACCCAAAAACAAAATAGTTATACTAAACTCTAAACTTTACATCATCTTACTTGTTACTTGAAAATAAAATAATATATACTACAACCATAATCCCTAAAATAAATAGTATATACCTATAAGTTATTACGTAACTCGTATGTTAGTATATTGCATATAATATAAGGTCAGGTGAAGCAAAAAGATTTGCCAATTTTGGGAGGAGTTTTTTTAGAGTTTTAATATATTAATGGATGTAAATTTTTGAAAATTAGATCTAACAAAAAGTTCAAGTAAATATTTTCATTTCTAGATTTCTCTCTCAGGTTTTATAACATCTATATTGGCGTTTATTCTAAATCCTACACCCTCTAATACATATTAAACAAGTATATTATTGTATTATAAAGGAACATTGGATGTATTGAATAGAGGAGTTTTATAATATTAAGAGTTTTTTTATTATCAAAAACCACCTTTTAAAACAAACTTTTTCAAGAATCCACCTCTTAAAATTTATTTTGAGTAAAACCACCTTTTATAATGTAAACACCCAAGTTTAAACATCTTAAACTAATTTCTTGTGAAAAGTTATCATATTTTGACCAAAATACCCTATAAAATAATTTTTGTTATTTTCTTCTAATATTTTTGTTATTTTTAAAAAATATAAGACTTTTTTCTAAAAAATAGTCAAATCAATATATACTATAAAATTCGGTCGATTTCGAGCCACCACGTTGATTCTGGTCCCGCTCGGTTAAATTTTTTTTTTCCAACTCAAATAGATAATAACAACTTTATATTTTTTTTTTAGTATCCTTAATTATATAATCCTCAATTTTATCTTTAAAGTCATACTATCTATCTTTAATTCAAAAATCACCACATCAATATGTCTATCTATCTTTAAATTGAAGGTTAATATTGAATAAAAGATAAGACCAACTATATTCACGCACATCATTCTACGTTGTTAATGTTGAATAATTCAGGTTATCATATATATATATATATATAATATTTTGTAGCTATTTTACATGTAATTATGTTGTTTGTATTTAAAATTAAAATTATACTTTAATAAATTACTTAATTAAGTTATTATTTTATATTATACATTAATAAGATTTTTTTGGTCTATCCATGCATATAGAGGAAAAATATTATTCATTAAATATTATGATTAAAATAACTACATTTAATTTGGGTAGATCAAGTTGGTGCTTTGCATACTAAAATAATAGTAAATATAAATTGCATAATAATGTATTTTATTGACTATAAAATATAAGTACGTAAAGCTGTCAAAACCTGACCCGACCCAAAAATCGACCTGAACCGACCGAAAATTTTATGGTTGAAACCCGACCCGAATAGTAGAGAGCAAAGAAAAAACCAAACCCGATTAACCCGAACCCGATTGGGTTGAAACCCATAACCGACCCGACCGACCCGATTTTGTATATATATGTAGAATAAATATATTTTCTTGTAAATATTATATTGTATAATAAAACCTATTATAAATAAAATATTATTATAAAAATCTATTAAAAATAATATTTTAATATTATATATTATTATTTAATCATAATATTATTTTAACAATCATTAAAAATTCAAATTCGTTACCTGTTAGGTTGACCCGAGCCCGCACAATAACCTGTCAAGACCCGATCCGACTTGACATGTAACCCGATTGACCCGAACCCGCACTCAACCCGAACCTGAAAAGACCGAACTCGAATCCACCTGACCCGACCTGTTTGACACCTCTATAAGTACGTGATTTGCATAACAACATATTCTCAATCAATCATATATAAAACTTTTAATATTAAATAAAACCAAATTATGTTAAAACTCTTATTAAAAATTTCACATTAATATTCTATTTATTATATATCTAAGAATAAATTTATAAATACAAGTCATGCATGGAACGACGGGATCAACTAGTTATTCTGAATATGCTATATAAATGAATAATTAACCGGAGTTAAAATGAAAAAACTTTAAAAGGATATTTTGGTCCAAATAGCTTAAATTTTCACCAAAAGTTAGTTTAGGGTGGTTAAACTTAGGTTTTTCTTTATAAAAGGTGGTTAATGATTATAATTTAAAATAAAGTTAATTTAAGGGGAATTTTGACAAAAAAAACTCTAAAATTAATGAGCAACTAATTTACAAAAGTTGGTATACCCTTAATGTGTCCCTACAGGCAGCAACGGAACAATTACACATTTGTCAATGCAAAAACTACCTCCTCATACCTTATAAATAACAATGAACGCTTAAATATACGTAAATATACGTCTAAAGCTTGTACACTCATATATTATCCATTAAGATTTGCACAAAAAAACGAATATAGGTAATTAGGTACAATACTATAGTATTACGTATGAACTTGTATATATTATTGACCCTTATGTGGGATTTTTTAAACTTTTTTACAATGTTAGTTTCTTATTATTTTGATAATATTGCAGTAGATATATGTATTTATATTGGTGTTTGATTCTTTCCTTTTGTTAAAGAAAAAGAGAAATGGAGTGAAATATAAAGCAAGGTTTATGGAAACGATTAAGGTGAAAGAGAAGATGGTACATGTCATCATTACCATTTAATTTGATTTTAATGCATATATTGCCAAATCATTAGGGTAGTCTACCCCATGGGTAAGAGTAACATTTTCCTCTTCCTTCCTCATCTTTCACCAACCTTTTCTTTCTCATCAATTCCCAATTGCCAAACGCTGTTAGGGAAGGAAACGTAAAAACCAACAACCTTAATGAATTAATCTAGCTGACTCTTCTTTCTGACCAGTATATCCGCTTGGGTCCTACATTTATTAGTTTCCTTTCCGGAAACTCGACCATCGTCGTCATTCCAAGCCCTGCTCCGGCTCTCTTCCTCTTCCTCTTCTTCTAACTTCAAAGAGGTTTGCCTTTCTCTCTGTCTTCATCTTTCCTTCCCCTTGAATATCTCTCATTACGGCGCCTTCTTAACTCCTCCTTCAAGACTTGGTTTCGCATTTAGGGCCCGTTTGTTTTAGGCTTGTTTCCGTTGGTGTGCATTCGGTGTTGAAGTTCTCAACTTGTTCATTCTGCTGATCCTAGCGTATTGGGTGATAATAACATCAATTAGAAGTTCGACATTGCTTGTGGTCGCCCAATTGATTAGTTTTTTTTTTCTATCTGCTCTGCATAGGGTTACATTAGATATTTACTGGGTGAAATCAAGTTCGTTGCTTTATGTGAGTAATTTGGTCTTCACCAGATACGGATCGCTTGATAATCAACTAATTTATCTCTCCGCATGCATGCTTATCCATCTTGAACTAGAGTTGGGTGAATAAATTTTGTCGTGGCTAACGCTAAATTGATCAAGTTGTTTGCTTTCTAGGGCGAAACTCCACCTTTGTGCTTATGATAAAAAGGGTTTCGGAGACTGAGAATTTTGGAGACTGATTATTAAGCATAATGGTGGTTCAAGACCAGGGCGTCCTTACAAAGCCCTTGGGTTATCTGGATGGCTCATCCTCCAAGAAGCAACATAGAGGATCTGTTGATCTTGATGGTGTGGATGCTGATGAGACTTACAAGGCGGTTCTTTGGCAGTTATATGCTTTTGCTGAAGGAGGTAAGGAGAATGCTGTGGGTAAGTTCTTAGACAGCTCCAAAGAAAGGGCTTTAGATGATTGGTTTGACGAGAAGAAAAGTGCAAATGCTGCTGGATGTGATGTTTCAAGCGAGGCGCACGAGAATGTGTCCAGACAAAGGGTAGATGCTGATGAGAAGGAGGAGGATTTTGATCCTGATTATGAGTTGTTCTTTCGTAATTTGAAGCCTTGTGGGAATGCTTATACTATCGAGCTTGCAAGTAAAAATTCCACTTTGATTGCAAAGTATGAAGACAAAGATCATGATGAATTCCACTCGCGGGATGAGCCCAGGAGAAAGGTTCGCAAATCCAGACCTACCTGTAGCAATTCCACCCACTCTCGCAGAAGGCATCATTCAGTTGGAGAGTCTAGAAATCTGAATATTGGTCCAAGAAACTCATCTAGATACCAAGGGAGAGATACTATGGGCTCGCAGAGGAATACTACTAGATGCTGTTCAAGAAGTTCCAAACCAACTTCAAGGCTTGCTGATGGGCCACGTTGGAATGGCAAACGAAAAGCTGGGGACAAAGAGAAGGATGAAATTCCAGATCATAGGAGATCATCAAGACGAGTTCCTGGAGAGCTTCCAATAGAAGATGAAAGACGTGATGACTTGCAAGGGAAAAAGAGTCTGCGTGATGATTGTTTAGCAAACATGAATCTCCCAAGGAGAAGTGGCGGCCCTAGAAAAGCAAAAAAGGATAAGGAAAGGGTTCAAAGTCCACATCTACCTGAAGACAAGGATTACGCAATGTTTCGGAAGCAAATGAAATTTTTTGGAGACAATTTTGTCTACGTAGATGAAGATGGCACTGAATACAGCTATATAACGGATGGATGTACTGATGTTGGTCTTCAGATGAATGTTGAGAGTTTAGCTAAACCTCCCTCTTCCAGTGGTAGAATGACACAGGAACCTAGCAACAAGAGGCTTAAGTCATCTGTAAGAATCATTTTGTTTACACTTGACAGTCCAGATTATAGTTCTTTTTTAAGATGTTAATCAAGTATTAATGTAGGATAAGAGGGCTCCATCAGATGGGATGGAGGTGGTGGCTTCCGCCAAACCTCCCCCTTCTAGTGGGAGAAAGGGGCAAGAACCTAGCAACAAGAGACTTCGGTCATCTGTAAGTATCATTCCATTTGAGCTTCTCAGTCAAGACTATGACTATGTGTTTTGATGTTTATGAAATATTGATGTAGGATGAGAGAGTTCCATCAGATCAGAAGAATGTTGTGAGTTCAGCCAAACGTTCCTCTTCTAGTGATAGAAAGACGCCAGAAACCAGCAAGAAGAGGCTTAGGCTTACGCTATCTGTAAGTATCATTTGTGTTTAAACTTGATAGTCAAGACTATGACTATTTGTTTTGATGTTTATGAAATATTGATGTAGGATGAGAGGGTTCCATCAGATCAGAAGAATGTTGTGGCTTCAGCCAAACGTTCCTCTTCTAGTGATAGAAAGACGCCAGAAACCAGCAAGAAGAGGCTTAGGCTTACGCTATCTGTAAGTATCATTTGTGTTTAAACTTGATAGTCAAGATTATGACTCTTTGTTGCAATGTTTATGAAATATCGGTGTAGGATGAGAAGGTTCCATCAAATAAGATGAATGTTGTGGGTTCAGCCAAACCCCCCTCTTCTAGTCGTAGAATGACGCCAGTAGCTAGCAACAAGAGGCTTGAGTCATTTGTAAGTGTCATTTCATATAAATTTGAAAGCCTAGATTATGCTTCATTGTTTTGATGCCTATGGGGTATCATTATTTAGGATAAGCGGGTTCTGTCTGATCCGACAAATATTCAGGGTGCCCTATCTGAGTTCAGGAAGATGGCCATGGAGATTTTTGTAAAGCCTTATGACTCAAAGGAGCATAGTGAACTTTTGAAGGAGGCAAAGCTTAGGAGACCAGTAATGCATTACAAAGAAACGCGTGGTCGAAGTATATCATTTCCTGATGAAGTAGAGGTGGACAAATCATACCTGGATCGCTATCCAGGTACTTTGGATTCTTTGCTTCACTTTCACCGTATGAATCCATTGTTATAATATCATCTGCCTAGTTGGGTAAACATGATGAGGTTTCATATCTACCTAGCTTTGATCGCACTACATTTAGTGAATGCTTTTACATATTAAGTGTGTAGTTTATAGCTTCATGTCAAGTCATACACTTTCCTGATGGCTATTTTTTATCTAGACCTTTAGGGAAAACCTTCGACTCCCAGTTATCTTCATTCCTTCCATCTGCCAATATGTATACATTTTTTATCGTGTTATGTTTAACATTATAGATATATGTGTTAAGATCATGAATTATGGCAATTTTTCATGAAACTAACCATCTCTGGACTACCTTGCAGATTTGCGCAAGGAAATTGAAGCAGCAAAGCATGACCCCCACGAGGTCTTATACCTCCTACGAGTTTTTTTTTTATATCTGCAGGTATTCATTAATCTTCTTCTGTCATGCATTTACAGTATTATATTTTTATTTTCTCTTCATTTACGATGTCAGTGGAGTTTGCTGTGTTATGGTTGAGCTATATTAACAGGGCTATGTTTTCTAAAACTTAGGTGTTGAAATATCCCTGGCTGCTTGTAATAAATGAATCCATGTGATGGGTCAATCCAAAAGACTACCATAGGAACTTATGTTTGTCATAATGTATACTCCCTCCGTTTCACAATAAGTGTCATTTTAGCACTTAAAATTTGTTTCATATTATGTGTCGTTTTAGGTTTTCAAAGTGATTAATTATGGGCGAGTAATGATAATTTTTATTGGAATGTGTATTTGTTGACTAGAGTTGTTCATTCATTGGCCAAAAAATATGATAAGTGGTAAGATTGAGAAAAAGTTGTAAATTTTAAAGTGAATGATTGCTTTTCTTAAAAACTGTGTTAAGAGCTAAAACGACACTTATTATGAAACGGAGTGAGTATTATCAACTTGTGTTCACATTTATGTCTTTTTTAAAAAAAAAAGGGGAAGATGGTTAATATTTCACTTTAGTGTATTCATAGACTGCAACTCCTTATCACTTCAGCTGGATTACGTCATGTACATTAACATGAGTAAGACTACCAATCTGTTCTTTTTGAGCTAGTTATTATTTTTCTTTGCATCATATTATATCTAAGCTAGAGTCCTCGTTTCCTCGCCCTATTTTCTCTGGTAACGCCTAATAATCAGCTTTTTTTGTAAAATAATGGAATATTACTTTTCAATGTCAACTTGAAGTAAACAACGGGGACTTCCTTTTGTTGTTATAGCCCTGGAACTGTTACATAACAGCAGTTTTTGTATCAGAATTTATACACTGATTTATTATGTGCTCCTTCACAACCGTGTTTCTTTTGCTCCTCAATATACTGAAGTTTCTTTGCATTGACCATATCTTGTGATATTTGGGTGCTTGTACCAGTGTTTGTGTATGGAGAACTCATTTATACCTTGGAAGGACCAGTCATGGTTGGAAGCATTACGCAAGAGTACCTCTAAACAATGAAGAGAAGTACATCTCAAGTAGGTAGGAGAACTCTTCTGCAAGTAAAAATGTAAAACACTACTTAACTTGCATGGTGCAACCTCTTTTGCCAATTGCTATTGCACATATCTTTAATTCAGCATGCTCTTGTAACAATCAGTAGCTTACACGCCTTATTGGCTTATCATCATCTATTATGGACATTATTATTGTACATCTTGAAGCTGCTGATCATCAGTGCTGTTGAATTGCACACGCGGCTTTCCCATGCTGAAATTTAGAACTCTTGCATTCATATTGTACTTGATTTCGCCATCATACAGCATTTTCCTTATGTAATGCTCTATGTCTGAACCAATGAGCCGTAGTGTGTATTCTGTCAGCTCTGCTCCCTGATATCAACCAAAAGCACATCAAAACAATTCTTTTCTACACCTGATGGAAGAAAAAGATTGGTAAATTAGTTATACCTCATAGTGATCCACAAGCTCCTGGAAGTATACATATACTTTGTTGCAGGTTTCTTCATTCCACACAAACTCATCTGTTGGATCAAGGATGAGGGTAAGTTTGTCCATCTGGCTTTGATCCATTGCAGCCGTCTCTGGATCAATATAGGCTGCGTAGATTCTAACGTGCCTCGTTGTACTGCTGAGCCATTGGCCACCAAACTCGCGGCCCAAGTTCTTGCTTTCTACATTTTCTTGTTTTTCAACTGGCTGGGGTGTTTTCAGCTTTTGCTTGATCTTCTCCTGATCATCCCCCTCCCTTCCTCCGTCTTCGATCTTGGCTTGTTCAATATCTTCGACTTGTGTGGATTCTTGCTGCTGTTGGGCTGAAATGGAGAAGCTGGTTCTCTTTGGAAGAGGTCTTTGTTGGGTTCTTCCAATCCAGCCTAGCATGGAGAATTTGGTTGAGGCCATGGCTGAAGAAATTGCTGCCATTGCTTTGTGTTGCTTGTGGCTCCAGAGTGTTCTCTATCTGGGTGTTCTCTTGGCATTTTGCTTTCTTCCTTCGCCGAAATTTGCTTGTCACACACATTAAATTCTGACCCTTTGTTTTGTGGATAAGGTGTTTGCCTTGTCCCAGTTTCTATCTAGACTTCTAGAGAGAGCACGTAGAACGCTCGATTAGATTAAAACCTTTCAAAACTAGAAGCCGCCAAACTACTTCAAAATTTATTTGTAGTTTAAAAACTCGACTAAAATCGTAAAATTATATAAAAGCATTAAAAAGTTAAAAATTAAATTGAATCATGATTAACAGTTCTATGGGGACAGACCAACTATTAACAATATGAAGAACGGCCTGTGAAGAAGTCAAATTTACGGTTGTCACTTGTCACATTGAATTGCCATTAAAGGATTATGAGCAAATTCCAAAAAGCCCCTAGAATGTATTTTCCTGTATGTGATGGAACCCAATTCCCGAACCCAAATTGCATCAATAAATTCAATGAACTCTCCAGTAGTCCTATGAACACTAACAGGAATTGCCTGCAAACTCTACACCATAATTGTTTACATTTTCAGGGTGCTCGTTCCTGTCATTAACCACGGCTCCCATAACCACACCAGACGGTCTCCTCTGTGAGAAATTCCGACCTGATCCAAATCCATTCCTATTGAATCCCCATGGCGGCTTCCTGAACTCATTCCTCCTTTGATGCTTAAATGGCCTCCTTTGAGGATTACAAGGACCTCGTCTATCAAATTGGAAATGGGTATTGACGCTTGAAACTGTATCAGCAAGTCCAGATGGAGTTTCCCTCTTCTGCCCTTTCCTGGGACAAAGGGGAAGCGGAGGAAAAGGACGAAAAGGCATGCCCGGAGCAATAACCCAGCCATCAGCTGTCGAAGCTTGAGGCGTTCCAAATTCTTGCACCAAGTTGAATGGAATACCATACGCCACAGGTAAACCTGAGTTGAATCTCTCCTGAGCAAACCCCAAGGGAATCTGAGACGGGCACTTTAGCGGGCCCGGATACTGCTGAGAGATGGGGATCACAGGAGAGGTGGAGCGGTTATTAGATTGGTCGGGACCACCAAATGACGGGCAAGAGAACCCAGGTGGAGCGTCCTCTTCAAGTTCCTGCATTTCTTCGTCTTTCTTCATAAGGTGAGTTTCCGAGGAGAAAATATGAAGGTCATCACTAGTCCTGTGCTCCTTGTTGCTATGAGGAGAAACTGATCCGGGCGACTGATCCCATCTGCTTTTACGTTTGCCGTTTCCTCTTGAGTTTGTTCTGCCTTCACCAAAATGAGAAGATCCCTCAGAATCCACCAAGTGGGCTGGAGGAAGTAACTGCTGCTTCGTATTGTATGTTGATTTCACAAACTTAGAGCCGTTTGAATTCCTCTTAAATTCTGTACTCCAATCGCCCTTATCCATGCAGTTAAACTTTTTGAGTGGCCTAGGGATCCACCTGTCACGGAAATTCCTAGCTATTTGGTGAACCTATGAATTAGATACCGTGTTAGTAAACTATCAAGTGAGAGTATTCTCTTTCAATTCCTTAGCAAGAAGATGGAAGCTACCTTCCTGTCCTCGTGTTCTGTTAATTTCAATATGGAATCCCTAAAACTGCAGAAACAATATTAAAGGGTCAGCACAAAATTGAAAAGCATAACGTTGGAACCATAATATAAATCACATAGGTAAAGTGAGCAAAGATAGATTAAGAATTGTTTTACTAGTTTAAGGAGTTCTTACTTCATCTCCAAAAATTAATCAAAATAGGCTCCTACTGATGTTTAAAAGTCCTCTTACCTTTCCACCCCAGGACGAGGAGGATCCCCATTAATATGCTCTATATTGAGAATCTTCCTTTCCACAAGAAATTCAAAGACCTAAGGAGAATATACGCTTTGTAAGCATTCATATAGATATAATTGGTGAAGACTCAATTCATCAGCCTTTTCTGGCATGCTCAAACCACTGACTAGAAAATGATCAAGATACCGGTATTTACTATGCACATGAAAGGAAGGTCAGAGAAACTATTTCAGGAGCACATCGATCTGTTCGAAAGCCCGCATGTAGAATTATTCATAAAAAAAAAAAGAAAAAAAAAGAAAAAAAAACAATACCACAAGGATTGGGTCAATTGGAGATGCTAATGAATTATTAAGCTTCATCACGCAAAAGCAAATATGGCAACCATGTGCAAGTGTGACACCTCTACTGTAACCATCCATGGAGATTACTAGAACCAAATTTAAACTTGGTACATATAGATACCTTAAGAAGCTTCCTCAAGATTGGAATCATGTTAAAATTCCCTCTACACTTCTTCATCATTGAATGGAGCATCTGCAGACCTAGAAAATAAAAATAGAGAAAGGCAATTCGCATCATAGATAGGAAGGACCACATTGTGCACAACAATGAAATAATGGATTGGAAAAGTAAAACAAGTACCGTTTTTGTTCAGTATATCAGTCAGAACTGTTCGCGACTTTGTTTTCAAGATTGCATCAAGGATCATTGAAAGATCTTTATTGCTGCCCCCATGAAAGCAGAAACTTAAAAGTGATCATGTGTGCATACAATGATATACGACGGTAGTGTTTTCTAGGAGTATCATTGATAGATTACGTAAGGCAAACTGACCTCTGAATTGCCTCATGATGGTTACAATCACCTGAAGCTGCAGTCAGCACAAGAAGCTTCAAATAGCCTTTAAAGGCGTCCTATCACCGTCAACAAACAAAATTCATCACTCAAAGCCAATAACATACACATAAGAGAGTAAATTAAAAACTAATATCGAAAAATGGACCAAAATGAAACTAGTCAAAACGATAAATTAACCATCAAAGAACATAATCCTAGTACTTTCATATGAAAATAATAATGCCCCATATATCCAAAAAATGCAACAATAGATGAAAAATGTCCATCACATATCATGCGATCATTGAGTAATTAATCAAATACTATGCTGCATAAGCTGTAGTTGAATTGAGCTGGTTGAAATGGAAAAACTTAAATATGAATCAACCTTCAAAGTTCAACAAAAAAAAGTCCCAAGTTAACATGATATGCAATGAGTGCAAAGCTTAACACAACTAGCCCACAAATTGATAAATTGTTATAGTTTTTTTGGTTTTGTGTGCAGACCAACCCCATACAACAGTCTCTCGACTGTCAATGTAAACAGAGTAGGCAGCAAATGAGCTCGAACAAATTTGAAGGATGTACCTTCCGCTTACAAATACCACCAGCATCATCAAGCAACTCATTGAGTTTCTCTTCAACTGCAAGAATAAATGGTGCAAACAACTTAGGCAACAAGCATGCAATTTCGCCCAAAGTAATTAAGATGCCTCATTTGCACCAGAAATGATTGCATTGCAGGGAACATATGAAATCTTAAATTAGAAACTATGCAAATTAAGTGCAAGACTAAAACGCCCCCCCCCCCTCGAATGCAAAGCTCATGACCAGCAGTGCATGTCTACTGTATATACTCAGACTAATTCACAGGATTGACCTGTGAACCATGAGTCACAAAGGGATTCTGCCACTGTTTGAAGGCCAAAATTAAAAGCAAAGAATTATAAATGAGAAAGGAGCTGTGTTGTTTGACCTGTTTCAAAATGATGTTTTGCAGAGCTCTCCACTATTTTCTTGAGCTTGGTAGGTGTGGGTTGAGACTTCTTGGGAATCAACAAAGTATTGTCAACTACAGCACCACTCTTGCAGTCATCAGATTCTTTGCTCTTTCCAGATTTTGATGGACGAGATATTTTCATCCGAGGACGACCCTTCGGTTGAACTGCTTTTCCACCTATCATCTCAGTTGCAGATTTAGTAAATCTAGCATCAGCAGACTCAGACAAGGATTCAGGATATGGTACGTTCAGAGATAAACTGTCTGATCTCTTAGGTGATGCCACAGACAAGCTGATTTTGTTAGTTGCACTCTCTTGTTGGACATCAAGTGTGGAATTATCTACATTCTCTAATTCAAAAATAGAATTATGTATAGTGTTATTTTCTGCAACGCTATGCAACTGACCACCAACAGTAGCCAAAGGTTCTTCCAAGTTATTTGCAAGGTCTTTATGATCTAACAAGATATTTGCATCACTTTGCAGTAATGTTTCATCTTTCTTCTCCTCCACGACATCCAGAGAATTAGATTCAGACGCCATATTTAAGTCATCGGCGATTTCACCATTTTCATATACCACCACAGGTTCAGGAAATTCTTCATCAGAATCACTCTGAACAACAACTTCATTATTTAGTCGATCACCGCCTATATAACCACGACACTGAGCCGAACCACAGTAGCACTTCTTAGCAGCAGCACCAAAAACCCGCACATAGTTGTAATCAAAAGTCAACTCCTCACCCTGTGGCATCATAGTAAGAAGAAAAGGAAAACAGAAGCATGACAGAAAACACCATATTAATCATCAGCATATTACTTTACAATGAGAGCCAAAAGATGTGAATATTTCTTGACCGAAAAAACAGCATGAATAAAGCTTCTACCAAAAACCAAAGGAAGAACCATATGAATAGAATTGCACCTTTTTGATATCTCTTACTGCAAATAATCCAATACAAATCTCTCCATTCACCATCCACTGTGCAAAAGGAAAGAGTACAACTTTTACTAAAAAGAAAAAAAAGCATAAAGGTGCACTCATAATATAGGAACTAATAGGAAGTGTCCAGAAATAGGCAAAGAACACCAGAAAGAAATTTTAATAGAACAGAGATACAATCAAATTTATTATAGGATGAAAATCCAAGGTTTCTAACTTATTTAATAAAGATTTTGAGGGATAATAACCGGACATATTTCACTCAGCTCCTTTGTAGTTAGCAAAGGTGCAGATCTTGTGTAGATTCTAATTCTAAATCTATTCAGATTTTCTTCCACCCTGCTTCTCAATAATAATAAAAGAAAAAAGAAATTACGAAGCTCATCGGTTGAGGCTGTTGAGTTACAAATAAAATCAAAACATAATATTTCTGTTAGCATTGTTAAAGAGAAAAAAAAAGATTTAGCAGGTCCAACATTCCTCAGTCAGAGTTTCATGGAACTTTGGTCATTCAAGCATATAAACTAAGTGGAGGGGAAAAATAAAGCATACACTATAAAATTCACCTTTTCCGTGCGGCAATTAGGATCACAGCTATGGTTAATGAATCTCCCCAAATTCCCTTTGGCACAAGCATCAATTACCTGTAATAGAGGAGCTCATATGTTAGATACTGATGGAGAAGTTATGACACATAAAACAAACATTGCGATATACTAGTTGTTGACCAGAGTTTTTAAGGCATGAAAACACTGAAGCAATAGGAACCTTAGAGCTTATGAGCGGAGTGTAATGAAAAAAAGCTCACCTCACTTCAGTGAGATTTTTCATGGTTAAAATTGTCAGTCAAATCATGATAAGAACTCGGCTGACTTAAATGAATGCCTTAGCCTTACAAACAATGACATATCAGTGTACCATACTACTAAGCAGACACATTACGATGCCCAACAAATTCTGAAGTTTCATGCTTCACTACAGAGTCATATGCTTTAACACCAAAAACTAGAGCTTGGAAAACAAAAACAGCAGAAATTTTCATCGTTTTCACATTTTATCATGAAGGTTAGATCATCTCCCCCAACAGATTTTTAGAATAATCAAATCAAATCTTCACACGCATGATTGTAAAGCTACTTTTGTTCTGTAACACAATGCTCGAAGAAGAAAATAGCAAGCAGGAAACCTTACAGAATGGAAATTATAATCCCTATTTCTTATATCAAAGCGAATTGACTCATACAAATTAACATTGAGCACTATCACTGAAAACAAGCAGGCAGAGGTAGAGCATGCAGTACAATATGCACCGTTACAAAAAAAGACAAGATCAAACCTTATACATCAGTCATGCACTTTAACATTACAAACAGGTTGAAGTGCTGAACAGATCAGGCAAAATTACTTACAAGGAGAAATTTGCATTACCTCATTGCCATTCAAGGTCATAAAGTAAAAATGCTTATGGCCTTTAGATGCATATTCTCTCTGTCGTGCCTCGTAAGCTGGCAAATCCAGTACCTATAAAACATGTGAAAGACAGAGTAAGCAGACATTAGAACAAAAATCAAGCAGCAGATACAGCCGAAATAACATAGCTACGTCTGTGGTTAGCACCCTTCCAATAATTTATCATCTTACGACACCAAATTTTCTGTTTCAGAAATTTAATCACTTATAAGGGTAACTTGCATTTCAAAAGCTACATCCTTGTATAGTATTAAAACTTGGGTCCGGCATTATCTTGATAATTTAGAGTAAATTTAAATGTTAAAGTAGCAGATTACCTCTCCAACATACTCAATGAGAAACTTTCCTTCACTAATATTTTCCTGCACCTGCAGCCCATATCCCTTTTTTCCACTACGGAACCATTTAAGGTTTGCATAGCTCTGTCTTTGGAACTAAAAAGAGCAAGAAAATTTGTCAGATGTTCAATGTGAATGTTAAAGATTTTTCATGGAAAATGTATGCACGATATATTGCCAGATAAAAGAAGAAAAGTACTACCTGCTGATTTGAACAAAGATCCCCACAAGGGCAAGTTCCATGGACACACTCGATGTTGAGCATCCTATTCAAGCACTCATCTCCACAACCCGATTTCCCTTCCCTTGAGGACTTGCAATGGCAAACCATTATCTAGTAGGATGAAAACAAAATGTAACTTGAATTAGGAATAACAGAAGTGAGAAAAGAGCATCATGAGAATCAGCATTACAGCATAGCATATTCAGTTTCAGGGAATAAAATTAAAAAGAATACACATAAAACAATAGCATACAATGGATTATTATTCAGACCTCATCCAGAGTCTGAGTATAACGACTACGATGCAGAAAGATATTTGACTTTATTAGCGTCCAAGATGACTGCTGTGGAACTGTGGATGGAAATGAGCATTAGGAGAGCAAAAAAAAAAAGCAAATCATAACCATATCCTTAATTCTAACCTAGAGACAGACCTGATGAATGCTTCAGGCTATAATACTTTCCACTTGAGTGGCCATCAAATCCATCTTCATCATCAGATATATTCAACTCTGCATTAATCTCTGTATTGGATTTCTCTTGTGGTACTGAACAATCAGCAAAGGCTTTATCTTGATTATCCTTGCAAGTCCTTCATATAAAGCCAAATATTCACAAGGGAAATAGCAAATCTTCAGATAAATTAAATTTAAATAATTATATTGTCAAATCTCACCAGGAAACATAAAATAGTTACTGCTCTCCCAAACAGACTTTTTTAGACAGGGCACGGTGTACAGCACATGAAGTCGTTTATATTTGAAACTATTCTAAATCATTTCAGAGCTAATTTATGCATCAAATATATGGTAGCAATTATTAAAAAAAAAAAAGGACCGCAAGTTACAAGTTGATAACAGTAAGAGAGACAAATAATAGCCCTGCAGTAACGGGTTGTCATAAGCAGAAGGGGGGGGGGGGGACGACTTTGTGCAGGATATGAAGCAGCCAAGCATGAATGCACCCATATTTGTTTTTTCCAAGTATCTACGGCTTCATTTTAAAAGGGGCTAATTGGTGTTTCACAATAATGCTTCCCTGACATGACATCCCTAATTCACATGAAGATTTGTCTAGGAAGTAATATATCATCCAGAACACAATATTAAACATGCAGCAGGCGCTACAAAAATAAGAAGGCCATAAAAAAATTCCATGAAACTAGAATCTCTACTCCTATAATGATTGCTCATACATTTACAAGACACAGCAATCTCTCAAGAGGGAGAAGGGGACAAGCATCAAAAACATACCATCTACACTTTGTTTCGTCAATAGTATCAGCAAGATTGGCTGGTATACAGCGCCACTTAAGACAATCATCACAGCATACCCATGCAGTTCGCAGTTGCATTCTCTGTTGCTCAGCACCACCAGGCATGACAGGCAAGCTAGTCACACCTTCATACACCAAACTCTTCCTAGTAATATTAGTCTTATTACCGCAATCATCAATTCTGTGGTACCCTACAGTATATTGACAATTTCAGTTACCATCTCTATTCATCCAAATTAAACACAGTCTTCAAGGGCACATAGTGAAATGAACATAATTTGAATTATCAAACTAACCAACACATAGTGAAATGAGGATTTTAAGTACTAATAATGTTCAAATAATGAATTTTAATCAAGTACACATACCTTCAGGTTCCGGGTCATCCTCCTTTCGGTGGACAAGATCAGAAATTCCATTCTCATTGATAGAATACTTTCCTATTAACTTCCATTTGTCAACCTTCCCTTTACGAGAATCATCCATCTTCAATCTTGGTGCCGTAGCAGGCTTAGACTTGACTTTGGACTTCTCCTTCACTTTTGTGCCTTTGGGTTTTCTGCTTCCCTTGGCTTCAGCTGAAGAATGTACTTTTGTGCAATTCCACGAGTCAGCTGATTCATAGTGAACACCCAACCTTGCAGCCATATCGCTTTTAGTGCCATTTTCACAGTAGTTTTCTAGTATCCCAGTCTTGTCTATGACAGGGGAACTCAAAAGTCTATTTTGCACATCAGGATCACCAAGTTGACAAGTTTGTTCCTTCTTCCCTTTCTTCCTCCTTGTCTTTGTTATAGCCGGAAGTCCATTTTCTGCAGGAGTTCGAGTAGAATTGAAAGAATCTATTCCATCATTATGATGGACCAACTCTTTAGAAGCAAACTGGGGATTTGGAACATGGATGACTTCAGAATCAGGTGATGTACCTGAATTCAGCTGCCTATCATCAGCTGAACCCCCGGGATTTTGAACATCCTTATCTGATAAATTGCAGCCAACAATACTGCTACACTTCCCTGGCATAAGAGTAACCTCCAGATCCCTATCAACAGAATTGACAGCTACTCCAGAGTTTTCGAGCACAGAGACTGATCTTTCCAAATTTACATCAGATATATACTCTTGCGGCTTTATCATACGTTCCTCGGTGACATCTTCAATACAATTGCTCAAATGCAGCTGGTTATCACCGAACTCATTTAAGGGATTTACTTGAGTGGGTTGAATGGCACTCTTACCTTTTCTAACTAATTTTAACTTTAAGCTAACTTGACCAGAAGAAGCACGGTTCCTTGCCTTTGAATTTACGCCATGTGAGCTTGTATCCACATGAGCCTTTTCCTTTTTCCTACTTTTTCCACTACTCTTAACCATCCCTGATGCTGAACCCACAACATTGGTATTCAATTTGATATACTTTGACAGACTCTCGATTAAACCCCATCCAGAAACACGAGCAGATCTATTTGAGCAAGTTCTTTTGCTTCTTACAGCTGCTGACAGCAAATCCATAGTGCTTCCCAGTGATTTCTTTGACCCTTTCCTAGAGTACTTTTTATTTGATCCCTCTTGGAAATTTTTCTTATCACGTGAACTCCTTCTCAAGAAAGATAAGGCACCGTTAGATTCCAATGACTCGGGAGTAACTATATGAACATTCCCCCTCCTTTCATACGTAAAGCAAGAGATATCAGCCACTGCAGCTGAGTTACCTTGAAGAATACCATTCAATTCATATGCCTCCTGGCTAACTAGGCCACTGGTTGAGCCACTGGCCACAACTAGGGCAGGATCTGAAAAATGCAAAGAATCTGCCTGTTTGACAGAATTCGACAAGTTTTCAACAAGTTGCTCAGGAAGCAAAGTAGATCTTTCAAGCGGAAAGGCATTTCCTACAGATAAAACGCTATCCTGTCCGGGAAATAATTGATCGCCCAGAGCATAGTGATCTTTCTCAGAATTTTCTGAGGTGATTTCCAGTAGTGGGACATCTATATGCCGAGAATCTGTCTCATTACACCATTCAGTAGAGCTATTAGGCAAGCTACTTGTAGATTTATGCAGGTGGACATGTGGAGCTTTAACTGAATCATGTAGATCCATAGACTTTATGTTCCCTTCAACGGACACGTTGATATAAGGCATGCATAACCCATCTTCCTCCACACCTGTTGCTGCACTAGAAAATGAATGTTCCCGTGAAGGCACCTGAGATTCACCTAAAGTATTGCTTAAACAATCAGCACCAGAAAATCCCAAACTCTCGACAGAAGCTGCTACAGCTTTCAAGTCAGAAACAATAACTTCATTCTTGTGATTTAATTCATTCAAACATGTTGTATTAGCCTCACATTCAACATCTGATAGCTTGTCAATTTCGGGATCGCTCTCCAGATCACCCAAACCATCTATTGTGGAAACTTTGTTTTCAATCTCTGCTGTACAGCTTGTAGCGATGGCAGCATCCTGATCAGCCACTACACAGCCATCTTCAGGAGTCCCTTCAGAACCCACAGAAGTATTTACTACCGAACAGAGTTGTTGCTCATGATCAGATCCTTCCACAGTCTCCTCATTCTCACCTAATGGACCCAATGCAGACTCCAATGCTGGAATTTCCATCACCAAAGTACTACATTCCTCAAAAGATGGTGATTTGGAATCCTCCTTCGGATCTTCTAACACCAGAGCTGGCAGAGCGGTTGTATTTACTTGAACCGGTTGCTGACAACAGCTTGTTACAGGTTCTGCACTTGACATGGAATCTATTGGTACCAGAGAGTCGCATTCCTTGGTGGGCGAGCTTTCTTCTGCTTGCTTTGGTGCTTCTGATTTCAAACTGGATTCTTCAGTTGGACCCAACTGCTCAATACTTCCCATTTCAGCTTTCAGAGAAAGCAGAGAAACTCAAAGCTCACCTCCGCTGGACAGCTGGCTATTTGTGCAGTAGAAACAAATTCATGGGCTCCATATCATATCATATAAAAAAAGAAGCCAAAACCTAGTGATCATGAAAAAAAAAAACACATCAACCCAAATGCAATGCAGAAATTAACACTTTCCAGTAACAGCAAGATCATGGAATTAGCCCTAGCAACGAGACACAAAGGAATCGGATAGGAAAAATGCTACCAACCTCAATAAGTCAATCTGATTAAAATCACCGGGAAAAAAAGGGCAGAATTCAAAGCCTCCACTTCAGCCGACTCGCTCTCCTTAGCTTGTAATTACCTGTAAAATCAAAACCCTAATAATTAAAAACCGCCGAGGATGAATGCACGCACAAATCCACAGACAATTGAGAAATCGCAACTCGAGAAGCGTGAAAACAAGTAGGATATACCACACCGAACAACGAAACCATCCAATTCAATGAAAGAAAAATCGAAACTCGTGGGGACGATGACAGGGAGGGGAAAACTGAATTTTTATTTAATTTTTATCAAACCTCTGACTTGAAGGCAAAATCGCGTGTTCCGAAGAAGCAAGAAATTGTTCGAATCTCCGGATGATGCCTCCTACGCTGAGGTTCGTGAAATCATGACAATGATGGAGAGGAGTACGAAGGAAGGAGAGAGGGGATGGCGGTGGAGAGAGAGTGTAGCGCTTATTGTCAAACAAACGGTACAAAGAAAGACACAGAAGGGTGGAGGTTGTATTTCAGCGATAACAATGAAAGGGCTTTTTTTCGCGATGGCCACCGCCCTCCCTCGACTTTTTTTATTTTATTTTATTCTACATAAATTACATAATCGCCCTGGTTTAAGTCGTTTTATTTTAATTTTCGTAGTCTTATACTATATAAATAGCTATAGCCCAGGCCTTGCCCGGAAAATTATATAATAAAAATGATGATATGGATTTATATGCGATATATGTGTTATAATTTAAATAGTAAAAAGTTGATAGGGTAATAAATAACCAAACAATTGTATATAAAAATTTATTTTAAATTAGAGCAGTCAAAATTCAACTCAATGCGATAAACTAATTCGAATCAGCCGAAAATATTATAGTTGAAACTCAATCCATAAATTTGTAAGTCAACAGGATTTGGTATAATCAAACAATGGTGTTGTTAATAGTGTTGTTACGAATCATATTTTACTAAGAAGATTTGGTATTATATTTACATAAAAAATTGTAGGTAATTAGAAAAAGTGATAAATTATATATGAATAGAAAAGTTATACACAAATTTCGTACATATAAAATAACTTAATGATAAACTTGGTCATAACTATTTCAGATTTTGCTCAAAAAAAAAAGCTATTTCAGATTTAGAAATATATATTGAATTTATCTGATCCCGTATTTGAACTTAGATGACTAAAATATTAATTATTATAGATATGTTGATAGATAGGTGAAATATTAATTAATAACTATATAAGTATTATTACAAATCATATTTTATTAAGAAGATTTGATATGAGATTTGATAAAAAGATTTGTATTAATTAGATAAGTTGATAAACTATTTATGGATAGAAAATTTATATGAAATATCCGTAAATAAAAATAAGGTGGGTGGGATATAAAAACTTAATACCAAAACTGCCCTTAAGTCCTTAACTGATTCAAGTTTAGAAATATATATTGATTGCAAATAATATAATATTGTATGGGTTCATATTTATTAATGAATTAAACATGGATCTTATTTCACCTTTAATCCAAAATAACGTTTATTTTCAAAATAATATTCTAAAATTTTCAAAACACATATCATCTTTCTACCTTTTTCGTTTTACAATTCAAGATAAAATTTTCATCCAAAATGTTAATTTGTACCCAAAATTTAAAATTATACATCAATTAGGGAATTCGATTCAATTAACAAGTGAAACGTCATTTATTATTACGATCATAATAAATGAAGTCGTCGAAAAAATTATTATCATACTAGCAGTCAGGCCCGTGCATACGCACGGGTTCTTATTACAAACAAATTTTACATATAGAATCTTTGAATTATTTGTTTTATTAAAATAATTTTAGCATATTAAATTATTTTACATTTAATTCAATTTAGTGTATTATTGAATTATGTTTTAAACATATTTTTATTGAATTAGTTTGTTTTAACAACCTCTCTTGTATTTAACTGCACTTTATGTTTGAATTAATTGAAAAAGACAATAAGTTCAATGACAATTTCAATAGGTTACTGAAATTTCACCAATCTCTTTCTTTTATCTTATAGTTTGTATAAAAACATATGAATATTAATTGCTTTGTCCCCTAGTCTATATGCCTATTTATTGATATACAGATAGATATATGTGTATTTTTAATGTTTAAAAAAATATTTTAGTAGATTTGTGTTATAGTATGCCAGTTGGAGTAGTAAGTAGTATATTAAAAGTAAATTTAAATGATCTATAATACTGAAAGTGAACAACATATGTTGATACCATCCTACAATTTTGTAATATTATAATATAAAAATATTATTTGAATATCTTTATAAAAATAAAATGATGCACCAAATATAATTTAGATTAATGATTAGTATTATATATATATTCAAGGTAAAATGAAAGATCTATAATATTCAACGTGAAAAATAATTTTTGAATGCATTTGCATTACAACCTAGCTTACCAATAATTCATGTTTGATATGGGCATAATTTTGAAGTTTTTAGCCATGAACGCTCCGTTCGATACTTGCATTTTTTTGAGCGGGTTCAGCTAGATGGAATCGACCAAAAATGCACCCTTGTACCCCCAAATGAGACTGGCTTTCCGCTAGCATCTCGCTCATTCCGCTCCCCGCTACCTACAGTGTCATCGAAGGAACCCTAAGCTACACATAAATTCATAAATTATTTTTATAATAATACGTATGTATAAAAATTTGTGACTTAATGCATAATGTTGATTACTTTTTTATTCTCATTGTTTTTCTATGTTTTATGTTCTTATACAAAAATTGTTTTCTTTATTTTGTAATACTACTATATATTAAGATAAATGTGTCATAACAGCCTTTAAAATATCAACCATTAAGTTATACATAAATATATAAATAATTTTTAATTATAAGTGTATATAAAAATTTGTGACCAAATACATCATATTGATTACTTTTTTTCATTCTCAACATCTTTCTATGTTTTATGTTCTCATGTAAAAATAGTTTTATTTATTAAGTAATATTAATATTATCATTAATGTATCATGAAGACCTTTAATATCTCCTCATGTATACAACTTTATATATGTAGTATACATAAATATAGTTTTCAAATGATCACTTTTATGTTCATTTTTAGTTTTCCATAGGAAACAAAATACTAATTTATAGTAAATTTCTAATACAATAGTTTGTTTTTTAAAACAATTACCTTTTTTATTCACTTCTTTATGCTCATTAATGTGTCATGATGTCATTAAATACCACATATTAACACAAAACTATAAATATAGTTTTACATTTTATATGAGACATAAAACACTATTTGTCATACATTTCTACTACAATAGTTTTTTCTAAGACAAAATTTACAGTTTTCAATATCAATATAGTTTTCAAATGATTACTTTTTGTATTCACTTTTTAGTTTTTTTATGTGAAACATAATAGTAATTGTTATACATTTCTAATACAATAATGCGTTCTTTGAAATGATAACTTTTTGACAAAAAAATAATAGCTTTTTGTATTTACTTTTTACTTTTGTATATTAAACAAAATACTAATTGTTATACACTTCTAATACAGTAGCTTGATCTTTCACATAATAATCTTTTATTTACTTTTGATGCTCATTAATGTGGTATAAGAGCATTAAATATCCCCATGTACACAAAATTATATATATAGTATAGATTCTAGAGGGGGGAAGCTTCCACGCCAACTCCAAACAATCTCAGAGTATTTTTACTGTAAAAACTATGATTAAACTTATCGAAAATATTATTATTCATTTATTTTTTTTTATGTTTTGCATGATAAAAAAATTTGGCTTGAAATTCATTTTTCAACAAATTAATATTTTCTACCCAAACTAAACACAAATTAAATATGACATCTTATATTAACTTTGATGTAACCGGTCGAGGAAGGGGCTTTAGTCTCAGATCAAGTACATTATTATTCTATTTATACTTTGTTGCATGATAAAGTATTTTAAGAAGGGAATATGAATTTTCTTAAAAAAAGGAAAAAAATATATTTTTTTAGTTAGGGTAATATTGTATTTTTTACCATGGACTCGAAGAGTGACAAGTTTTAGACTCGTGACTTAGCCATCATGAGTCACGAACTAGGTAATCGATTTGTTTTGATGACTCGTTACTCAACCTAAGGAAATGAAAGATAACGAGATTATATATAGCACTCGAGTGAAGGCATAGTGTAACATCAACATTGAAAACCCAAAACCTCGTACATCCTAACCAAACGAGCGTCAATTTTTTTCAAGAATGTATATATTTAATGTTTCAAACTAATTTGAAGAGTTGAGAGGATAGAAGAATAAGATTTCTTTTATAAGGAAAGAGATAGGCTAGGCCAAATACAAGAGAATAAGCACTATTCTAGAACATTTTTACGGATAAGGTCCTAAATACCCAAATCAGAACAAATCGACAGAGTCGAAACGCAACGGAAGGAGTTGGCAACGTAATCAACAACATCATTCGCTTCACGCGAGACATGCGAGATCGTCCAACTCTCGAGTTTCCCCGACAAACCTTGAATGTCCGTTCGCACCATCTCCACTTCCCACGGGCAACTCCAATTTCCTTGCACAACATAGACTTGCAGATTGCCACCTTCAATAATCAAGTGGAGAATGCCACGATCGATGGCCTCCAAAATCCCCTAACGGAGCGCGTATGCCTCCGAAAACACCACGAATCGGTTTCCAATGAACCCTCTGACATGAAATATGGGTGCTCCCATGTCGTCCCTGAAGATAAACTCATAGGTAGCAGAACCTCAAGTGTTAACAACACCATCAAAATTAAGTTTGATGTGGTTAGTGAGAGGTTTTGTCTATTTTGAGATTTCTCTTCTTGTGGCCTTTTATAATCCCACCATGCTTCGGTAGGTTTGCTCATTTCCAATCTAATCTTTGTGTCTTACTGAATTTATACACGGTAATTGGTGTGATAGTGGTCTGGGTATCATAATCGAGTGTTTGTTTGTTTTTGAAGAACCAAATACTCCACTAGATTCTAAGGATATCTTCAAATTCCTTTGTCGTTGTCTTAGATTTTATTTCTTCTACGATTTATTTTGGATTTCTATTATCTGGATTAGTCTTCCTATTATCCTAGTAGTTTTGTTATTGATTGATTTGTTCAAAATTTGAGTAACCATATGACAATTCATAAAAATGTGGTATGGGTCTTCATGGGTGTTGTTACAAAAGATACAACCATGTGGTACCCCTATGTGATTTACAACAAGTCTAGATTTGATAAGTAGGTCATTATAACATATTTTCCACAAAAAGTTTTTTTGTTTTTTTGTTTTTGGTGGTATCTTGAGGTTCCAATTCCATTCAAGTTCTTGTGGTGTATTGTCTTTATTTTTATGAATCCAATCTACCGTCGATTGGGTCGAAAACCAGTCATTCTTGCTAGGTTTCCAATATAATTTATCCTTGATGTTGGTCTGAGAGATGAATATGTGGGATATAAAATCCACTATTTCCGGTTTGAGGTTCCTTTTTGACGATGGGATGGTCCAAGTCTTATTGTCTTTAATGTATTTGCTTACAATTTCTTCCAAATCGGGTGGAGTGACGAGGTTTTCTCTTGGAGTGAGGAGGTCTTCTCCAGTCCAGGATTCATTCCAAAACTTAATGGTTTTACCATCTCCCACCTGTTAGTAGGGGTGGACACAGGTGGTTAACCGGATTTCTGGTTAGCCGGAAACTGGTTAACCAGAAATTCGGTTATTGAATCGTGATAACCATATCGGTTGTTTCCAGTTAACTGAAAAGTTCGGTACGGTTTTTCGGTTAACCAATAACTATATCTTAAAAAAACTTATAAATTGAAGTATTTAGTGGATCATTAACCCCGTGTATAACACATATTACACATCTTTAATAGATGCCAAAATACAAAATTTAAATATACAATCTTAATATTATGTCACAATACTGTTGAATGGTTATTCTTAAACAAATAAATTTATATTCAAGACCCAGCTAAGTATAGGGAAGTCAGGATCGTCCACGGGAGTTAGAAAAATCTATAGTCTAGCAATCAAAACAACGAAAACAAAGCAAAATAACGCAAAAACACATGTTTAGAGATAGGTCGGACCCGACCTGAGGGAGGTCGTCCACGACCATGACAATCACACAATCACGAAACACACAACACACAACACAAAGACTAGAGGGGTCGGCAACGGCCTATGAGGGGTCGACAACGACCTCTAACTGGGCATGACAAAGACTTCGAAAATTTATGGGAAAAATATCTAGGATCAAGGATCTACTACAACATAATCATGAATGAAAACATCAATCAATGATCTACCAATCTATAATCTCATGAATGACTTTCGCCACAAATAAACACATCAAAATCTCAACTTTCATAAAAATGTTGACATGCAATCCTACTTATTATCAAAAGATTTTAACTTTCGCTTCAAACCCGAATTGTTATTCAAGTTCACAATTTTATCTTTCAATTCAATTGCAAACAAGAACATTCCTCAACTTTCATTTAAGGAATTAAGCACAACAAGTTGGATTACAGGATAGAAATTACAAGGTTAAGTATTGATCAAAGATTCAAGTTCTAACATGCATTCTTATGTTGGGTTTCACCCCAATCCTAGAAAAGGTGACTACTTACTCATCATTATGCAATCAATCAATATGAAAGAAGAAGAAGACATGATTAAAAGCAAACAACTTGAATTAGAAAAGAAATCCAACCTTATAAATTTGGCAAATCCTCCAAATCTTAACAATCCTTCCAAGTCTCTCCTAAATTATCCAAGAGCTCGGATAATAAAGCATATGTTTAGAAAAGAGACCTCTAAGGCTTCTTATATAGAGGTATAAGAGTTCTAAAAAGGAAACAACCCTCTATCCATAATTAAAACACCCAAAAGACAATTACTTGGGCGGCAAGTTTTGCTCCGCTAGGCTTCAAGGGAGGTCGTGGCCGACCTTGGTATGATCGTGACCGACCATCACTGTCCAAGGCTCAGGATAAATCGTGGGCGACCTAGAGGGGGTCGCCATCGACCTACAACCTTCACTTGTGTTTTCTTCTTGTCTTGCCTTGAACTTGCTCCAAAGATTGGTCTTTTTCCGGTGTTTCTTCCTTTGCTTTTTTTGGTTCCTTTAGACTTCTTGTAACTCCTTCTAAGACGCCTCTTATTTTGCAAATTCGTCCTTGACACACTTGACAAACTCTACTTGACTTGATACTTGAAAACCGCTACACGACACCACCTCCTAGAATGCTTTAATAAGCTTGAAAACTTCTCCTAAACGCTCCAAACACCTATAAAACATGAAAACAACCACAAACGACTCTAACCCTCGAAAGAGAGATGAAATCTCATGCAAAACACATTAACTAATAGAAAAAGATGCAAAACAACCTAGAAAATGACCTACGAAATCTAACTAAAAAGCATGACATCAAATAGATAAAACACAAAAACAAGCATTGTTTTTTCATAGCTTAAAAATGTCCAAATGCATCTTTAACCTTCAATTGAAATGGATTCGCCGATTTTCATCAAAGGGTACTCTAATATCAACTTTTTCATTTCATTCCTATAAATTGTAACAAAGGTCAAAGAGACAATAAAATGTTATACTCAATTAAAAAAAAATTAGCCTTCTTCCATAACTTCTAATTCAAGTATATTTTCTTCGGTTGAAAATATGTTGGTGAAGTGCGCATTCAATCCTACCACAAAGTAAAGCTTCTACCATTTGAAGCGTCAATGAAGTACGAAAAGAATCAAGTATCAGACATTCATAAATCATCAACAATTTTAGAAATAAAAAAGCATCATACTATTCATTAAAAGAACAATTAAAGAAAATAGTAAGACTAAATGAACACCGCAACCTATCTAATAAATTAACCACTAAGATATGCATGAAAAGGTATGTAGTATTTAATTTGGGCTTGTAATAGATCATGTAAAGAATAAATAATATAACTTGAGCCTACCACTTTATGTATTATTAAAATATGTCTAATATCATTAGATTAGCTTAGTTATGGTGTTCTATTTTTTTAAAATATGTATATTATATATTCGGTTATTAGTCGTTGAGATGAGGATGCTGAGATGGATGAGCGGTCACACGTTGTTGGACATAATCATAAATGAAGTGATCAGAAGTAGGGTTGGGGTGGCCAGCTTAGCAAACAAGCTTCGTGAATCGAAACTGAGGGGTTTGGGGCATATTCAAAGACGGGGTCCCGAGGAGGCAGTTCGTAGGTGTGAGAGCTTGGACTTAAGAGTCTTTCACATAGGGAGGGGTCGACCGAAGAAACGCTGGAGAGACAACATAAGGCAAGATGTCAGTTACTTGGGGATTTCGACAGAGCTAGCGACATACAAGGATAGTTGGACGGAGAAGATTCGCGTGGAGGATGGGTAGATCTGGTTCAGCCCGGCAGGTTTGGGTTTTTTGCTTTGTCTAACTTTGTCTAACTTTGTCTTTGTTTTGCTTTGTTTTGTTTTGAGCTTTGTGTTGTCTGGTCCTTGTGCTTGGGGTTTTGGTGTTTATCTTCCTCTGATCTGGGTTTTGATGTGCTTAAAGTGCTTTGATGTTTGGGTCTCTTAGTGACCCCCCTTTGTGTTTAGCCAGGGGTGCCACTATTTTGATCCCCTAGATTCCCCGTAAGGGAAAATCCACCGGGATATTGTTGTTGTTGTATTCGGTTAACCAAATACTAGTAACCGTAACCTAATTGTTTAACTGGGAAATATTTCGGTCGGTTAACCGTAACCGGTTTTTCGGTTTTTCCCGATATGGTTAACCAGAAAAATTAATCGGTTAGCTGTTATTTAGTTTGGTTATTCGGTTACGGTTTTTTTTACTCAGCCCTACCTATCAGTAGAGACTAGATAAGAATTGTTAGTGTAGGCTAACAACATATGGACCAACTAGTACCGGGAGGCCCAAAGAAGGAAAAAAAGGGACATATCGACGATGCTTAATTAAGTTAATTTCCATAGAAATGAATAAATTTTATAGAGATTGTGTTACGGAACGGCTTAAAACATATTCAGACACCTGAACTTGTCCATTTTGGTCACTTAGACACCTGACCTTTGAAACGGACCTATCAAACACCTCAACTTGTTAAAACCTACCTATTGAATACCTTGACTGTGATTTGGCATGCGCGTGTGATTTACCGTTCCCTAGGCGAGTGTTAACATGGTTCGCCCCAAAATATGAATTTATGTGGAGCAAAAAAAAAACTAATAAAATGAAATGCCATGTCACTCATCTTCCTCCTCAAAACCCCCGATGTGATACAAAAAAAACTCAATTCTGAAATCTCGCGTTCAGAGATTAAAAATCCCCAATTAAACTGAAAACCCCTAAAATTGATTATACTGACCCCTAAATTCGAAGCTACCCCCAAATTCTTGTTGTTAGAAGCCCAACAATTTAAATCCTAAAATTCGAAACCCTGCAATATCGGCGTCGACGACGAGGTTCCCGTTGGAGGAGCGGAGCTGGCGGCGGACGAACTTTAGGGAGGCCCACAGTGATGTAGTTGCATATCAGAGGGCGAGGGAGGTGTGGGAGCCGACGATGTCGGCGGCATGGGTGGAGAGGACAGAGAGGCCGCCAGGGCAAAGGGCGCGGGTCCAGCGGGAGGAGGTGGGGTCAACGTGGATCTGGTGGTGGCGGTAGGAGGAGAGGTAGGGGAGCCGGTGGGCGGTGGAGACGGAGGAGCGGTAGGAGGCGGGAGGGCGACAAGGAAGAGGGCTCACGGGAACATTGTCGACGTCGGTGTCAAGTCATCGATGGGAACGTCTCTCCGGCATCCTGTTTTGGGGTTAATTAAGTGAAGATGCTAAAAATGGGGTATTACGTGGCATTATAACTTTTTAATCATTTACACGTCTGACGCGTGCATGTTACGGAGCAGGGAATCACAATTTATGTATTCAATCGATAGACTTTGACAAGTTGAGGTATTCAATAGGTTCGTTTCAAAGGTGATGAACAAGTTCGAGTGTTTGGATATGTTTTTAACCGTAACCTTCTAAGTAATAACTACTTGGTCTAAACTTAAATTCACTTCTACATTGTAAATAATGCCATCAATCATCACATCAAGCAAACTTGCAAGATATGCTTTAAATTTTCAATTATAGTGGATATTTTGGTCAATCATCTAAAGACGGAAATAATGTGACTTTATCACATGTTTAAGGAAGTCAACAAAATACGATTTATATTACAATGATAATGATTCATAGTGCGACGATTCAAAATGTGAATGTTAAAAATTATATGTGAATATTAAAAACTATATATTTAAATGATATAACCATTGATCACTTTTTTATCAATAAAATGAAATTCACCATGAATATTTTTGGTTATGTTTAATCCAAAAAGTCTAAACTTTATTAGAAAAATATCGAATTCATTCTCTTATGAATCTTTTTTTTGTTGAATTATGATCTAATTATAAAATTAATAAATAATTGCTCATTGACACCTCTATATCTGATTATGTGGCACAATTTTATTGGGATGGTGCCGTGGTAAAGAGCCTACATCCCAACAGTAACACTATACCTTGGCGTAGTGATGGCCAATAGTGGGGATCGACCCGACACCAGCCCGCTCCCAGCCCGCCCGGGCCTATGTGGATTGGCCCGGCCCAACCCGGTGATTTGTCGGGCGGGGCCTGGGCCACGGTTTCTTGGTCCGGCCCGGTGGCGACCCGGCCCAGCCCGACCCGGTTTCATGACTATGTTGACGTTTATTCCAAATCCAATCTCGAGATATAAAAAGATTAATTATTCCCCAGCATGTGTTATATCTCATACCTTAATTAATCCCAAATGAAAACGGATTTGCCATCCTTTGTTTTTGTAATGCTACGAATCAATAACCAATGAGAACCGTACACGTCACCCAACGGCCTCTCATAGCGCGAGTGCACCTACGCGCCTGTCACACAATTCCGCCACCTCGCCCGTTCACGGGCGAGTTCCACATGTTTTGTCCCTTTTCACCCTTTTTCGAGTCTCCACCACTATCTAATCTCATTATAAACCCAGAGGCTCTTCACATATCTTCAGAGGGAGGATTAGAAGAAAAAGAAGAAGAAAACAGGTTCAACAATGGCGTCTAGGGTTTATCTGGTCCTCTTTCTGGCGCTTGCCGCTCTGTCGTTGGGGAGGATCTCGGCCTCCGAAGGCGACGCCTCCACCGATCCCAAGGAGCACGTTCTCACCCTCGACAACTCCAATTTCGCCGATACCATCGCCAAGCACGATTTTATCGTTGTTGAGTTCTACGCTCCATGGTATAGATCCCGATCTCTCACTCGCATTTGTCTGCATGTCCTTTGTGAATTTAACTCTGACCTGATCTTTGTTTTTTCTCCCCCCTTTTCGCCTGCTTGATGTTTCGATCCTTTTGCTTAGTAGGTGGTAGGATGGCTTCAATTCTAAATTAGGATTACTATGAAGTTAGATCCTTTTGCTCAGTAGGTGGTAGGATGGCTTCAATTCTAAATTGACAAAGTACAAGCAGTGTCTAGTTTGCATGTTTGGATTGTGTAAATCACTGTAACTCTGAGTCGTTAAGTGGAATAGGAGGGTCAGATCTCATGTATAGTAGCCGTCGAACTATTGATTAACATAGAGACTATTCAATTGAGATTTGGAGGAGAGAAATCAATTCTTTTTGTCGTCCTAGGCCATGAAAAATATGGATCCAGTGAGTTACTGATGAAGAAAGGTCATATTGTTCTACGACTTAATATCTCCAGATCTGCTTGTATTATTATTCACTAAAGCTGTAGTTGGAACCTTGAGTTTTAATTCCGGTGTGTCTAATTCATTGAATTTGTGTAGTCTGGCAGCTGCCAATACTAGTCTGTCTTTCTTCTCCTTTGATGCGTTTATTACCACCATATTTTGCTGTCTTTAACTAACTTTGAGATCAAATTTTGATTGTAGGTGTGGTCACTGTAAGAAACTGGCTCCAGAGGTATTTTTTTTGCTTTTATGCTAGCTTTTGGATATAATTTGTCATCAATCATCATCTTTGGATAATTGTGGCATGCCGTATGAGTAATATTTTCTTGTCTCCGATCAAACCTGTAGTATGAACAAGCAGCATCTGTTTTGAGCAGTCACGATCCTCAAATTGTTCTGGCTAAAGTGGATGCCAATGAGGAGGCCAACAGAGAACTTGCTTCCACATATGATGTTAAGGGTTTCCCTACGTTGAAAATCTTCAGGAATGGAGGAAAAGACATTCAAGAGTACAAAGGTCCCAGGGATGCTGAGGGTATTGTTACTTATCTTAAGAAACAGAGTGGCCCTGCATCAGCTGAGATTAAGTCTGCTGAGGATGCTTCCAGTATTGTTGGTGAAGACAAAGTTGTGATTGTGAGTGATCTTGCTCTTATTTTTTACCCAATTTGTTAAAGTTGATTTTTATTAAATTTAGTATGTATGTCCTGCTCTTATAGGTCGGAATCTTCCCTGAGTTCTCTGGAGAGGAGTATTCAACCTTCATTGCCTTGGCTGAGAAGCTGCGATCCGAGTATGAATTTGGCCATACATTGGATGCCAAGCACCTTCCACGAGGTGAATCTTCAGTGTCAGGGCCAGTAGTGAGGTTGTTCAAACCTTTTGACGAGCGTTTTGTTGATTTCCAGGTACACAATAAATTGGTTTCTTACTGCTTCTTTTCCTCATATACAGTGTTACATATATTGCTCCTTTGAAAATTATATGAAAGTTGTTAACTTATATACCTAATGTGAGTGCAGGATTTTAAGGCGGATGCTCTTGAGAAATTCGTTGAAGACTCCAGTATTCCTACCGTGACACTCTTTAACAAGGATCCTGCTAACCACCCCTATGTTATCAAGTTCTTCAACAGTAAGAATCCCAAGGTAGGGAAAACAATCAGCCTTATATTAGGCAAGTGGTTATGCTCATACAAAATGGATGGTTTCTGGGTTTCTGTTTTGATCATCTGATAGTTGTGTATTGTACAACTGTAACTTTATTTTATTTTATTTTCAAATTGTTGTTATTGGATATATAACCATACTACTAGGATTTTGTTCTCTTTGTCCATTATAAAGACTTCAAAATGCGTGAAAACATCCTAGCATGCAAAAATGTCATTGTTATTAAGAGCAAAGCCTAAATTGCATCCCAGTTCCATTGCCCCAGGTTACTAGTTACTATGATCACTTGTCTCTGCTTGATTTTTTTTAAACGTTTCTCATAGAAAAATTTGCTGTGTAGGCCATGCTCTTTTTGAACTTCAGTGGTGATGCTGATGCTTACAAAAAGATCTACAATGAAGTTGCTGCGGAATACAAGGGTAAGGACATTAGCTTTTTGATTGGGGATGTCGAAGCTAGCCAGGGTGCTTTCCAGGTTTGTATACTAGTTCAACCCTATTCTGTTTTCATATTATAGTGTCTGAAGCTCACGTTATTTATAGCTTGGTTGTTTATTAATATTTTGGACAGTTCTTTGGCCTCAAAGAAGAACAAGTTCCATTGATCATCATTCAGACTAATGATGGAAAGAAATATCTTAAGCCGAATGTGGAGGCTGATCAAATTGCTGCATGGGTTAAGGACTTCAAGGTGACACTTCTTTTCCATTATGATTCAACATGTACGAGTCTCTGGCTTATTCTTATATGCAAGTATTCTGCTACAGGAAGGCAAGGTTTCCCCATACAAGAAGTCTGAACCCATTCCAGTCACCAATGACGGACCTGTTAAGGTGGTTGTTGCGGACACAATTGACGATATAGTTCTCAAGTCTGGGAAGAATGGTAAGAGTTGTCACTTCTTATGCACGGTTAATGGTCCTATCCCTTGTTCCACATTCTGATGCTCTTGTGAATCATTGCCAGTTTTCTTGGAATTTTACGCTCCTTGGTGTGGACACTGTAAGAAGTTGGCCCCCATCCTGGATGAAGTTGCTCTTTCGTTCGAGAAAGATAGTGACGTTGTGATTGCTAAGCTTGTAAGGCACATCATTATGCACAAAGAGCGTTTTGTTTGATTTGATTGCCTGCAGAAAACATGCCCCTCTCTGTCTATCTATCTTATTTTTAACATTCTCGTCCTCTTATTTATGTATCATTACAGGATGCCACTGCAAATGATATCCCTGATGATACCTTTGACATCCAAGGGTACCCTACTCTTTACTTCAGAACTTCAAGCGGGAAAGTAGTCCAGTACGACGGAGACAGATCAAAGGAAGACATTATTGAATTCATCCAGAAGAACAAAGAGCAGCAGGGAGCAGAAACATCGCAACCAAGCACAGAGCAAACTTCATACAAAGAAGAGCTGTAAATGAAGGTAAGCCAAAACACTTTAACTTGACATGAAATGATGAAATGACTGAAATCATGTTAGATGATTCCATCTCCTAAGCCGCTCCCTAGTTTCCTCCATGTACATTGAATATGGTTGATGAATTTGCAATGTCTTGGGCTTTTGCAGGAAGGCGACATCTTTTAGAGGTCTACAGAAGAGGCGGGAATCGTGCTAGGGGTGAATAAAGCTGGCGAGTTGTTGTGAACTTTGGTAGGACATAGCAGCAAGCATAGTTACATGTTAAGTTACAAAGTAGTCTGAACACCTTGTAGTTCTCATTTCAAGTGTTAAAGATTTGCGTTCTTTTAGTTTCCCATTTTAGTTATAGACCACTTTGTTTCATCACCGAATAAGAGTTTCTTCAATGCTAGCAAATATGCTCATGCCAATGTGCCTTTTTCCAATGCTTCAAAACTGAAGGTGTTGGGTCCATATAGTTGCTCCAGCGCCCCTTTTTGTGGTCTACAATTTGGATCCGATGAATATCAGATAAATGAATAGGAAAATGTTAGTTCCTACTTCCTCTCATCAGTTTTGAGTGATTATAAGAATTCACACACAAATCTGAATTCCGACAATCACTCAAAACCGATGAGAGAAAGTAGGAAATAACCGCATAAGACTAACGTTTCTGATCATGTTTTTTTTTCTTTTTTTTTGGTTGTGTCCTATAAGAACGCTAAATCTGTGAAATTTCATCTGGAGCAGCATCTAAAATTCTGTGCAAACATCATAGAATTTGTGCATTTTCCGAAGTGGTGGCTTGCCATTTACATTTGTGCAAGAGGGCTTCCCTAATTACTCCCCCCTGCAACGTGGGATCAAGCTTAAACAGCCAGAGCAATTAGTTTTTATAATGGCCTTGCTTTTGAGGACTTCAATAAACAAAGACGTGGAATGCTTTGAAGGTTGAACTTGCAAAATTTGTGTTAGACGTGTGCTCTTTATGCACATCTACCTATCCTTTTCTAAGGCTGTTGTTGCCTTATGTCACCTATACTGATGTTGCCTTGGATCCTTACTCTTCTGATGGGAATGGTGGTATTGGTGGGAAGAGCTAGAGCCTTTTCTGCACTCAACAAGTAAGTTGTGTTTTTTTATGTGCATTTTCCGAAGCAAAAACCATTTAACTTCTCTAATGGGCAAGTTATTTATAGGCAACTAGTCGGCCAGAACCGATAAAACTCATCATCATAAGTTAAATTTCGAAAATGAAAGAAGATCATTGTTTTCCTCCTCCTACTTCCTCGAACCTATACATACATGTGGAAGACTAAGTATGTACAACTCACCATCTCTGCGACAAGCCCAATGAAAAACCAAGAAAACAGGGCTTTGAGTTGAGAGGAATCATGACAAATCATCTCATCTGTCTTCATTCAGGTATCTCTCAGCAATGGCGGCATGCACGGCAGCACCAACAGGCAATATGTCCTCATCAATAAAGAAATGCGGAGAATGGCCGATGTGTATCGACCCGAGTCTCTCATTCCTGATCCCGATGTAGTAAAACGCTGCTGGCACAACCTGTGTGTAGAATGAGAAGTCCTCTGCACCCATGAGCGGTTCCACTACTTCAAACTTCTCTGGCCCTAACATATCCACCGTCGTCTTCTTCACGTGCTCGTGCATTCGCTCCTTGTTCACGGTTGGCGGGTACATTGTGAACTCTTTCTCGAAGAAATCGATCGCAGACGAGCATTTGTACACCTTTGCCTGTTCTCTGATAACCTGCAAATTAAGAAGAATTGGCCGGATACGGTCTTTTAAACGGGTCTAGCTAGCATTTCAATCTCTTAATCAATAGCTAGCCCACATTTCAAATAGGCCTAGCGCTATGATGTATCATGTATATACCTCTTGGATTCTGAGCTTGAGCGGTTGCATATCCGAGAACGATCTGAAGGTGCCTCCAATGACGATAGAGCTCGGGACATTACCCGAATCGTCGCTCCCATCAACCGAAGTCACAGTGACAACCTTAACAAGCAAACATAAGACGAAGCTTCAGTCAAAGAGCTCGACATTAGTGAGATGAGAGCTCGGTGATAATAAGCTGACCTGTGAGTCGAACGGGTTGACTTCTCGAGACACGATTCCCTGGAGGCTGATGACTACAGCCGAAGCAGCTAAGACCGGATCAATGCACCGAGATCCGTGGCCATCAGCGCCAATGGTGGCTCTGAAGAAGCCGCATCCGGCGAGCAATGGGCCGGGCCTTGAGCTGATTACCCCGGTCGAATGCTGGTGAGTCACGTGGACCGCAAATATGGCCTCCACGTCGCGTAGGGCGCCGTCTTTGATCATCTGAGCTGCGCCGTTGCCCCTCTCCTCTGCAGGTTGGAAGAGAAGTACTACAGTTCCCTGTTAATTGTTTTGGTAAACCCACATTTGATTTAGGTACAAACGACTAAGTATGTGAAAAAGCGTATGTGTTGATACACATAGTTAGTACTAAATACTGGAGTATAAGGACATATATAGATCATGTAGATGTTAGTTAGTTACCTTGAGAAGATGTTCGCGGGACTTGAGTATTTTGGCAGCACCAACGAGCATGGCGACGTGTGCGTCGTGGCCACAAGCGTGCATTTTGCCCGCCACTTTGCTCTTGTACTTCCATTCCACGGCCTCCTGTTTTTAAGGTAGCGCGCACCACATTAAGACCTCAACACACTCCATTTGAGACTTTGAGATGCAAAAATATTACTATCTCACACGTGAATGATCTAGACCGATATGTATGCACATAATATGGTCGAAGCCACTTAATGAATGACTGCTAATAGTACACTCGTATGAGCCATATCTAGGTTAAAAGTACTAACATATAGTCCGTACTTTTATTTGTTGGTCACATTTTGACAGGTTGCGAAACTAGCTACTAGTCTTACCGACACCATGTTCGATAGAAAATATGGTATATATGCCAGTTTTTAAAAAATAAAACAGGCAGACATGCCAATTAGTACTCCAATATAACCACGTCCATGTGAGTAGACTTGTCAACGTGCATACTACATTGAATTTGTATAGAGTAGGCGCATAAGAAATCATCAGCACACATTATTTCTACCAATCAAAGATTGAGCATGGATTGTTGTAGGGGCAACTTATCAAAATCAGAGTAAATATTAATCTTGGCCGATTTATTGGATAGGTCCAATAATTTCATCAAGGGCCATTGTAAAGTTAGGTAAAGTGTATACCGATTTGACTGCAAGTAAATCCAGGAAAAAAACGAACCGTTCGCAACCCATCATCAAAAGCCAACCCAAAACAGGTAGGAAAGCAAGTCTAAAAAGTAAAAACCTGCCCAAAACTGATAAAAAACGAACAGTAGAAAAGACACGTGTAGTGACCTGTATGGGCAAGGCGTCCATATCAGCCCTGAGAGCGACGAAGGGGGGACCACCAGTGCCAATCCAGGCCCGGATACCCGTTTTGGCAAGCGGGTAGCGGTACTGGACCCGCATCCGGTCCAGCTGGCTCCGGATGAGGGCGCTGGTGTTGAATTCCTGGAAGGCCAGCTCCGGGTTGGCATGGATCTCCCTCCTGACCCCCCTGATCCATTCCACCGTCTCTGCGCGGTTCGCCAGGCTCAGGATCTCCTCCGAGCAGGCGCTCGTCCACCGCCGGCCACACGTCTCCGCCGGCGCCGTCGGGAAGTCCGGATCCGGCAGGCAGAGGCAGGAGCTCCAGTTCTTGGCGCCGCCGATCACGATGTCGTTGTCGCCGGAGAGTAGGCCGACGGCGGGGGAGCAGGCGGAGGGGATCTCGGAGGACGAGACCGCGACTGCGACGAGGAAGGAGAGAGAGAGGAGGAGGAGGATTTCCATGGCGGTATATTGGTTTTAGTTTTGTTGTTGTTGGTAATCGGAAATGGGAGGGGAAAGGGGAAGGTGGGGCTTAAATACAATGGAGCACGTGGGGTAAAAGGGAAGGTTGCTGCAGAGGGGAGGGGTGGGGCCCAGAGAGTATTTAAATCACGTGGTGGGAGAATGAGAGGGAGAAGTGGCTTCGAGATTGGGAATGGAATGGTGGTGGGATCCCACTTTTCCCACGCCCAATATAAAATTCACGGGTCTTGTTATAAAAATGTGTTACTCCCTCCGTTTCACAATAAGTGTCGTTTTAGCTCTTAACACAGTTTTTAAGAAAAACAATCATTCACTTTAAAACTTACAACTTTTTCTTAATCTTACCACTCATTACATTTTTTTGGCCAATGCATGAACAACTTTAGTCAACAAATACACATTCCAATAAAAATTATCATCATTCACCCCTATTAAATCACTTTAAAAACCTAAAACGACACATATTATGAAACAAATTTTAAGTACTAAAACGACACTTATTATGAAACGGAGGGAGTACATTAGAGATATTCCTCGAGATATTATAGTATACGGTATTTCGTTGAATGGATTTCATAATTACAAGATAAACAAATATTTTATTTGTCTACATTATAGTTACTTCGTGGAAGGGTAATTTGAATTAGGGTGAGTGGTTGATTGGTAGATAAAGAACAAAGTATAAGGGATCCGATCGATAGACCGGTACGCTATGGATCGGTTTTCCTAAATGATCAATTCGATAAAAGTATTGTTTTGAGCTCGTTTAACCCATGCACATATTGTCACATTGACACTTTGCATCTATTCTTAATGCTTGCACAATAATATACATGGAACGTAATTAATAGATGCTAATTTGACAGTTTGAGCGCCCGCTTTTACTAGTCATCTTCAATTCGTTGTGTTCCCACTTCTTAGAGTCATAGTTTGAGGGCTTTTACTAGGGCACCACAATGATAAACGTATCTAAACTATGTATTTCACTTACATAGTCACATCTAGTACGGGCCATAGACAAACTTTTTTGTATTTGTATAAACTTAATGAATTAATACGATTAATATATTAGATGTATTTGACAATGGACTCTTCTTTTGATCCACATATATGTAGCACATTTGATCAACGTTCATGATGGGAGCGGTCAACTTACCAGGCCTAGCTAGCTAGCTAGGTTACGTTACTTAATAAAATTAGAAAAACATGTTCTTTGACTTATGGAGTAGCATCATAGCTAGTCAAGCTTTCTCACGCCCTCATCTACTAAGATTTTGTTGTTGACTTACGTTAAAAAAGTATGGTCTTCTTTCTTTTATGCATGCTTTGAAGAGCAAAACTTCTTTTTATTTTTTTTTCCTTCAAGTTGACAAGTAAAACTATACAGATAGAAGAAGAAGAAGAGAATTTGATGACAACTGCTCTTAATTAGGAGCGAGTGGGGACCACGCCCAGCAGCCAGGGACACGTACGCACGCCACGTCAGCTGCCTTGTATACAATTCGCTCGCCGTTATCAAAACTTACAACTCTAAACATGTTTTGGAAAGTGATCGATACCAAAGAAAATCCGCTTTGTTTAATTTTGACTTGTGATTGTTTTGGTGGACGTCATTATCAAATCATTAATCCATAATAAGCGTATATAGTTTGGTATGATTCAATTCATAGTGATCGAGTTGGTACGTGCTTTAATTGTGTTCATCATGTGCATGCGTTTAGGGATACAAATTTAAAAGATCACACTTTTCTTCTAGCTACTAGCTAGGCCACATTCGGAGAACAGAGTACAAATACATATGGTTGACTCGAAATGCACGTAATAATCCAAAATTAGAGTGATAAGTGTACAGCTTATAATTTTCCGGCTGATGCCCTTTTACAAATTAAAGTTGCTTTTAAAGCGCCTGTTTTCACGCACAATATATATAGACGTTTCTTTCAATCGTCTTTAACTAATTAGAACATAGGGACCGATAGTTAAGAACATGGATTATTGATTAATCGACGAACAAAACATAAATTAATTAGGGTGATTAGCTAGAGAAGCATCAGATCTGCAGGGCCCCACAACTAAATTACCCTCCAAACCATCATATGCCTGCCTCCATTATGTACGTATGTAATACCTACAATTCTTCGATTCTGACTTTCTGAGTGTCTACTACTCCCTCTGTCCCCTTTTTGTTTGTCCAAAAGGACAATTTGCGCGGGTTTTAAGAACGGTATAAAATAGTATGGGTAATTGAGAAAGTTGGTATAAAGTATTATAAATGAGGTGAGAGAGTTGAATAGTATGGGTAAAAGATGTGATTGATTGGAGTGAAAAGAGATAAAGTATGTGAGAGAGTGGAATAATGTGGGTAAAAGATTGGATATAAATGGAAAGTGGACAAACAAAATGGGACGCCCGAAAAGGAATACTGGACAAACAAATAGGGACGGAGGGAGTAATAATTTTCTCGCACAATTATATACTCCCTCCGTTTCACAATAAGTGTCGTTTTAGCTCTTAACACAGTTTTTAAGAAAAACAATCATTCACTTTAAAACTTACAACTTTTTCTTAATCTTACCACTCATTACATTTTTTTGGCCAATGCATGAACAACTTTAGTCAACAAATACACATTCCAATAAAAATTATCATCATTCACCCCTATTAAATCACTTTAAAAACCTAAAACGACACATATTATGAAACAAATTTTAAGTAATAAAACGACACTTATTATGAAACGGAGGGAGTATAATTCAGCGCATTTGATCATTTTTCAGTTTGTTTAAGAAAATAACGAATTCGAAAAGATTTGTATTCGTAAGACTACATATTCTTATTCTTCAATTCACTTTATTTATAATATAGTTTTATTACGCACCTCCTCATAATATATGAACGTGATTCAAAATTAAGGTCCCAGTTATCAATTACATGATCAACTGGTTCTTTTATATTTGATTTTTTTTAACGTGTTTCTTTTTAAATTATGATGATCAACTTGTTTAGTCAATATTTAAAAAAGAAGAAGAAGAAGATAAGGTACGTACAATTGACAAACATGTCCTACACATAATCCAACAATACCGTCGTCAATGCACACCCTGACCCCGGTTGATTTTAGAAGAAGTGGCTAAGCTTAATTATGATCAAAAACAGATCTCTAGCTACTCAACTGAAGCATTTAATTCATGGATCCAACACACACTTCACCAAATCCACGAGAATTAATTAGCTTCTTGAATCATTGATATTGTTCTAACGAGAGATCGAACGAGAACAATAAAATAAGAACGACACACAAATTTACGTGGTTCGATAACGGTATGTTACCTACGTCCAGACTCAAGGCACATTAACAGATATTGTCCACCGTAACAACCAAACCAATAAATATTGTCCACCGCAACAACCAAGGCACATTAACAGATATTGTCCACCGTAACAACCAAACCAACAAATTGACGTACCACACCACAATCAAATAAAACTAAGTAACAAAGGAAAAACGACATGTATCAATAGTTTACTGTTATCTGAATTGTGGCATGGAATCACTGGGACGGGACAGATATAAATAATTGGTTGATTAAGGCTTGCCATTATCAACCAAATTAATATCATGTTTTTTCTGGGGGTGGGGGGAGGGGTCAGAATGATACTGTCATAATATTTGATGATAAGAGTTTGTATTCGTCAGTTGTATTATTATGGTTTGGAAGTTGACTTGTAACTCGTGACGGATCTAGAATTTTTGGAACGAGAGGACGCGGAAATATTCAAAAGGTCAAACCTATTTTCGAGAAAAACTAATGAGCTAAAAAGAACTTAATAGATATTTATTAAGTAAATAGTTAATATATTAATAACTACAAAACAAAATATATTAATGTTCTATTTAATATTCTAAACCTTAATTAGTAAAGATTTATTGTATATTTTCTCCTAGAAAAATATACAAATAATTAATTAATTAAGGTCAATTAGAAACATATAAATATATTATTTGTTTCAAAGATTATATATGAGGGGGGGAGGGGTCCACCAATCCCAATCCAAGCTCGGATATCCGTTTTGGCAAGCGGGTAGCGATACTGGATTTGCTTCCGGTCCAGCTCACTCCGGACGAGGGCACTTGTGTTGAATTCCCGGAAGACCAGCTTCGGATTGGCGTGGATCATATCTCCCTCTGGACCCCCCTAATCCATCCCACCGTCTCTGCCCGGTTCGCCAGGCTTAGGATCTCCTTTATTTGAGCAGGCGCTCGGCCACCGCCGGCTGTTTGAGCCAAAATTTACCCAAGGAAGAACTTTGACCTAAATCGGGCCTAGATGATGTCCGCGTTTTTAGGTAGATTTTTAGGGTCTAGATAGGTTAGATTTAGTGGTGTTTTGTAGTTGAGTCTTGTGTTTTTGAGTCTTTTTGCATGAGTTTTCGTATTTCCTTGAGATTCGGAAACTACGCGCTTTTGTGTCGTTTTGTAGGTGTTTTGGAGCTTGAAGGCGAGTTTGGAGCAAAGCTTGGAGAGGATGGGCGAGCTAGGAGGAAGATTCAAGTGGAAGAGCCAAGGAGAGGAGCTAAAGAGAAGCAAAATCAAGAGAAGAAGTGAAGAAATCGACCCCAAGATCGAGCCCAAGGAGGTCGATCTCGAGCCATTTGACCGAACTTGGAGCGCAAGGAACAAAAGTGCTCAGGATCGACCCTATAGGGGTCGATATCGACCCTATGGAGGGTCGATCGCGCGTGACCGACTTCTCTTCTATCCGGATTACTTGTGCAAGTTTCCTAGTTTGTATTTTAGGAAGGTGTTTTGTTTGTGTTTCCTAGTTAGATTAGGACTCCTTTTCCTCTATAAAAGGAGGTTGAACCTTTAGTTTTAGGGGAATTCAATTAATCATCAAGACTTGGAGAATTTGGGAGAAGACTTGGAGGACAAGTTTGAGGTTTGTAAGATTGATCTTTGGTTTTTATTTGATTTTGAGTTTGGTTTGATCATGTCTTCTTCTTCTTCTTCTTCCTTCTTTTTCTTTGCTATGTGTGAGTAGTCTTCTTAAGTTCTAGGGTTGGGCAAAAGCCTAACACAATCATGCATGTTTAAAACTTGAATTCATGACTCGAATGCTTGATGATCATATCTAACCTATCTTGTGCTTAATCCTTTGCGAAAGTTGAGGCATGTCTTGTTATTAACCTTAGCGAAAGTGAAAAGTTGATTACTTGATTAGTTCTAATGGGATTATTTGCGAAAGTTGATATTCCTAGGTTGAAGGATAGGTAGAAAGTTGTTTGATTTGCGAAGGTTGATTGAAATGGCTTGAATTGTTTGCGAAAGTTAACTTTTCTATGATCTAGATTGCATGATAGTTGTGAATTCTTGTCAAGAGCATGTATGGTTGTTGTTGTGGTAGCCTTTGCCCTAGGATTTGCCCTTTTTATTGATTGAAATTCGTGATTTTGCCTTTATCCCGACTCCCTAGGTCGTGTTCGAGCTCTTGCTTGTGATTTGTGTGTGTTCGTGCCTCTTTTTACTCTCAGGATCGACCCCCCCTAGGGTCGAGATCGACCCTCTTTGGGTCGAGCCTGAGTCGATTCGTTTGTGTTTCTTTTGCTTTTCGTAGTTATCGACTAAACTTAGCACTACTCTCACTCCCGTGGACGATCCTGACTTCGCTATACACAGCGGGGTCTTGAATACAAATTTATTTGTTCAAGAAAACCCTTCAACAAATTGGCGCCGTTGCCGGGGAGTGTGCAATAGTGCCGAGTTTAGTTGATATTTGGGTTTGAGAATAGCCCATACCCCTTGTGTGTTACTAATTCGTTTTCTTGTGTTTGTGATTGCAGGTGTATGCCCTCTAGTTCACGAAGGAAAATCGACCATTTTCCCTTTGATCCTGAAATAGAGAGAACCCTTCATCGCAGGCTACGAGAACGACGAGCAATGGCCGACGCTGAGGCTCTTGCTCAACAGATGGAACAACTCCGTGCTCAGATAGAGCGTATGCAAATGGAGCATGCTGCTCAAGATGCTGCTTTGCATCGAGAAAGAGAGGTTGCTGCCCGAGAGAGAGAGGCTGCTGCCCGTCTCCAACAACAACTAGATGCTATTCCAAGGAACGCTAAGCAATACATGCATCCGGAGCTTAGAGTTCCCGAGTCCGCTATTGTGCTCCCGGCGATTGAGCGCGCCTTTGAGATCAAGTCCCACTTCATCACTCTCATCAAGAGGTCTCAATATGAAGGCAAGACATCCGAATGCCCTATGGAGCACATAAAAAACTTCACCGATCTTTGTGACACCATCGCCGCCGATGGCGTGTCACTCGAATATGTGCTCCTCAAGGCGTTCAAGTGGTCTCTAACCGGGAAGGCACTTCATTGGCTCGAAAGTCTACCCGCTAGGTCCATCACTACATGGAAGGCTTTGCACGACTTGTTCATGACGAAGTTCTTTCCACCGGCCAAGACTACCGAGCTAAGGAAGCGCATCACTTCTTATCATCAACTTCCTAACGAGACTTTTGTTGAGACTTGGGAGAGATTCAAGGAGCTTCTTCGGCAATGTCCTACTCATGGACAACCTCCTTATGTTCTTCAAGAGATATTCTTCCAAGGGATCAACGCCGCTACAAAGGACCGCATCAATCTTCACACCGATTGCGGATTCATTGAGATGGATCCCGATGAGGCATGGGCTCTATTGGACAAACTCACCAACTATGATGCCATGTATGGGACCCAACAACCCATCCGGATTCAAACAAAGAAGCTTTATGATCCGAATAGCGAGCCAATTGATCAAGATGTGAAGTTTCAATTCATGCAAGATAAGATCAACCGGCTCGAGAAGCAAGTGAGTTACTACAAGTCCGTTGCCCCAACTTGTCAAGAATGTGGTTCTCAATCTCATACCACCGCTTCTTGTACAAATGTGGAGCAAGTTCGGGCTGCCGAGGCATATGCGGAGGCCAACTATATGCGAGGACCCTACCGAGGCCAAAACAATGCTTATGCGGGGAGGAACAACAACAACTATGCTCAATGGAATAACAATGGCCAAGGCCAAGGTTATCCACCTCCTCCACAAGAGCAAAGGGCCCCTCCCTATAGACCTCCCGGTTATCAAGAAGAACCACCGGCTTGGGCTCACGGTTACTTTGAAAGATTCGAGAGCAAGTTTAGCGGACTCAACAACAAACTTGATGGCGTTCAAGACCAATTGGGAAACTTTGACGCATGGAGGAAGAATGTTGATTCCCAACTCGGTCATCTAGCGGCTCAAATCCCACGACCTCAAGGACAACTTCCGGGCCGACCCGAGGAGAATCCTAGAGGCCGAGCAAGCAATGGTGAAATCCGAGCCATGAACCTTCGAAGTGGCAAAGCATTACCCGATCCATCAAAGCAACCAGCGAAAGAAGCAGTCTCAGGATCGACCCTACATGGGTCGATATCGACCCCCTCCATGGTCGAGCCTAAGACCGCCAATGATGAGGATGAAGGGGCGATCGACCCCGAGGTGGTCGAGCTCGCCCACCCTGCACCCGGGACGTCTTCCAACCCTTCTCCGCCAATCATTCCGGATCCCACTCCTTCCTCTTCTAAGGTACTTCCTTACCCTTCGAAGAATCCCAAAGACGCGACGGAAGGAAAGTTTAAGCGCTTTGTTACGTTGCTTCAAGCCTTGAATCTTTCTATTCCTTTCGCCGAGGCCTTGAATGAAATGCCCGCTTACACCAAGTTCTTGAAGGAGATTCTATCTAGGAAGCGGTCAATGTCGGAACTAACGGATGAGGTGAGGTCGTTGGATCTTCCCGAGAAGCTCGGTGATCCCGGGAAGTTTGCTATTACCATTGGTATTGGAGCTTATCGCTTCAAGGCATTGTGTGATCTTGGTGCTAGTGCTAGCTTGCTCCCACTCTCAATTTGGTCCAAGACCAACATGGGACCCTTAGTACCGGTGAACATGCGGTTATACATGGCGGATGGTTCTTGTGTTCAGCCCACGGGCGTAGTTGATGATTTCCCCGTTCAAGTGGGGAAGTTCTTCGTGCCTAATGATTTCATAGTCATGGAGATGCCCGAGGATCCGGTCGTTCCCATCATACTCGGACGACCCTTCTTAGCCACCGCGGGCGCGGTCATTGATGTCAAAAGTGGACTTCTTACTTTCAAGATTGGTGAAGAAGTGGTCGAGTTCCGGTTCAATCCAACATTGAAGGAATCAAGTCATGAGGAGGTCAAGATGCTCTACACACACTCCGACTACATCGAGTGCAACAACCCGACGGGACGACTCTTGACATGGGAACCTCTACCACCAAGTTCGAGGCTCTCAGGATCGACCCTCATGGGGTCGAGATCGACCTCCCTGGATGATGGCGAGGAGTCCTTCCTTGTCTTGGATCCACTCAAGGCAGAGCACGAAGATGAAGTTAGCTTGCCCGAGCCTACTCCCGAGCTCAAGGAGCTTCCCGATTCTTTGAGGTACGCTTTTCTTGGTCCAAATTCTTCCCTCCCCGTCATTATTAATGCTAATTTAAGTGAGGATGAGGAGAACAAATTGCTTGATGTGCTTAGGACCCATAGGAAAGCCATAGGATATTCTCTAGGAACTTAGTGGTATTTCACCATCATTGTGCATGCATAGGATATATATGGAGGATGACTATAAACCCACTATTGAGCACCAACGTAGGCTAAACCCCAACATGAAAGAGGTAGTAAAAAAGGAAATCCTTAAAATGCTAGATGCCGGTATCATATTTCCTATCTCCGATAGCAAGTGGGTTAGCCCCGTACATGTAGTTCCTAAGAAAGGGGGAATGACGGTTGTAGAGAATGAGAAGGGAGAGTTGATTCCTACTAGGACTACTACCAAGTGGAGGATGTGCATAGACTATAGGAAACTTAATAGTGCCACTAGGAAGGATCACTTCCCACTCCCCTTTATTGACCAAGTTTTGGAACGTTTAGCTCAACATGATTACTTTTGCTATTTGGATGGCTATAGTGGTTTTTGGCAGATTCCCATTCACCCCGATGATCAAGAGAAGACCACATTCACTTGTCCTTATGGGACCTTCGCTTACAAGAGAATGCCGTTTGGGCTTTGCAATGCCCCGGCCACTTTTCAAAGGTGTATGATGGCCATCTTCTCCGACATGATTGAGGAAATAGTGGAGGTGTTTATGGATGATTTCTCGGTTTATGGATCCTCTTTTGATTCATGTCTTGTTAATCTTTCTAGGGTCCTTAAAAGATGTGAAGAAAAGAACCTTGTGCTTAATTGGGAAAAGTGTCATTTCATGGTTAGGGAAGGAATTGTCTTAGGTCATCTAGTGTCTAAGCGAGGGATTGAGGTGGACAAAGCAAAAATTGAGCTTATTGAAAAATTGCCCCCTCCATCTTCCGTGAAAGACGTTAGGAGTTTCTTGGGGCATGCGGGGTTCTATAGGCGCTTCATTCAAGACTTTTCTAAAATTGCTAAGCCTTTGACTCACTTACTAGTGAAAGATGTAGAGTTTAGCATGTCTTCGGATTGTCTTGAAGCATTTTTCAGGTTGAGAAGAGCTCTTGTGACAGCCCCCATCAGGCAATCACCGGATTGGACACTTCCCTTTGAAATCATGTGTGATGCTAGTGACTATTCCATTGGTGCGGTTCTTGGGCAACGAAAGGACAAGAAGCTTCATGCCATCTACTATGCAAGTAAGACTCTTGATGAAGCTCAAAGTAAGTACACTACCACCGAGAAAGAGTTTCTTGCCGTAGTATTTGCATTCGAAAAATTCCGTTCCTATCTAGTGGGTTCTAAGGTGATTGTTTATACCGATCATGCCGCGATAAGATTTCTAATGGCAAAAAAGGACGCCAAGCCTAGATTGCTTCGTTGGATGCTTTTGTTGCAGGAATTTGATCATGAAATCCGAGATAAGAAGGGAGCGGAGAATCTAGTGGCGGATCACCTATCTAGACTACCCCTTGAGCACATCATGGAGTCTGGCGGATCGATTCCCATCGATGATACACGCCCGGATGAGACCCTCATGCTAGGCAACGAAGATCACCATGAAGACATTGGAGGAGGAACTGCGGAGGTCTTAGGATCGACCCCCATCGGCGAAGAGGAACTCTCAGGATCGACCCCCATGGGGCCGATCACGACCCATCCTATGGGTCGATCTGGTGCTTCTATACTTGCTATACATGGGTCGAAGACCCCTTGGTTCGCGGATTTTGCTAACTATGTTGTCGGCGGCATTATTCCGGAAGGATTGACGTCCCAAGCTAAGAAGAAGTTCCTCCACGACGTCAAGCGCTATTATTGGGATGATCCTTACTTGTTCAAGCAAGGGAGTGATCACATCTTCCGACGTTGTGTGCCGGACGATGAAATAGAGGGAGTCATCCGACATTGTCATACTCTACCCACGGGAGGCCATGCTAAGGGCTTCAAGACAACCGCTAAGATCCTTCAAAGCGGACTCTATTGGCCAACTCTCTTCAAAGATATGCAAGCATATGTGACCACTTGTGATGAGTGTCAACGGTCGGGGAACATTACATGGAGGAACGAGAACCCACTCACCGGTATCTTGGAAGTTGAGCTTTTTGATGTTTGGGGTATTGACTTCATGGGACCCTTCCCCTCTTCGGGTCCCTACAAGTACATACTCGTGGCGGTTGACTATGTTTCCAAGTGGGTTGAGGCCATAGCTACAAGGACGAATGATGCTCGAGTAGTGGCCAAATTCATGAAGACCAACATCTTTCCTCGATTCGGTGTCCCTCGTGTCCTCATTAGTGATGGAGGCTCTCATTTCATTGAGCGGAATTTTGAGGCGCTTTTGACCAGGTATGGGGTGTCTCACAAGGTGGCCACACCTTATCATCCTCAAACTAGCGGTCAAGTAGAAGTTTCAAACCGGCAAATCAAGAGCATTCTAGAGAAGACGGTGTCCCGCTCAAGAAAAGATTGGTCTTCCAAGCTTGATGATGCTCTATGGGCCTATCGCACCGCCTACAAAACACCGCTCCGCACCACTCCTTTCAATCTAGTGTATGGCAAGTCTTGTCATTTGCCCGTTGAGCTCGAACACAAGGCTTTATGGGCTCTCAAGAAGCTCAACATGGATCTCAATGCGGCCGGGGAGTAGCGGTTCATGGAATTGCAAGAACTTGAGGAGTTGAGGCTCAAGGCATACGAGAACTCCAAAATTTACAAAGAGAGGACCAAGAAGTGGCATGATAGCAAGCTTGTGCCAAAAACCATCAAGGCCGGTGATCAAGTGCTCTTATTCAACTCAAGACTCCGACTCTTCCCCGGGAAGCTACGGACCCGATGGAGCGGACCATTCACGGTTCACCATATTTACTTGCACGGGGCGGCCGATCTTATAGACGAGAATGGGGGGATTTTCAAAGTCAATGGGCATCGTTTGAAGAAGTATTATGCTAGGAAGGAACCCGACGAAGAGATCCGAGCCACTTGGGCTCTCACCACCTCGGAATAAGCTACAACACCCATCGTCAAGCTCATGACGTTAAAAAAGCGCTTACGGGAGGCAACCCGGTTTTTAGATTAGATTTTTCTTTTTATTTGTTTTTCATTCGTTTTGATTTTTCAATTTCTAGACTAGATTTTTGTTTTTATTTTCTAACCTTCCTTAGATTAGGCTAGGAAATATTTTGCTTGGGATAGGATTTTTGTGATGTTTTTGCAGGTCTCTCAATTGCAAAACACGAGCTCAAAAGACGGGACAAGACGATCTTGCACAAGGACCGAAACGGCGGAAAAACAACCCAGATGGGTCGTGATCGACCCCTAGGGGGTCGTGATCGACCCTAGGCACAAAATTCCGGTTCTACCCCTTGGTGTAAGGTATGTCTTTTTTACCCAAAATTAAATCAAAAATCCCCCTTTCCCTTCACAACTTCAGCAGCTCGACCCCCTCCCCTCTTTGTTCGACCTTCACTCCTCTCAGCCCTCCTCCCACAAGCTCACCGGAATCCACCGCCCCAACGCCACTCCAGCCACCACCGCACCTCAATAGCACTACCACCATCTCCATAGCTGAGTTGTTACTCAAAAATCGCCCCCCATAGCCCCAAAAATTCAGCCTCGTCTCCTCCTAGATCTAGCTCGACATCGACCCAAATTTCTACTTCTTTCACTTCTTGCAAGGCAATTTCGGTATGGCTTCTCACCCTCTACTCTCAATTTTGCTTAAAGCTTTAGTGAAATTGGATTTTTGGGTTGAATGTGCATATTTGGGGGTTTTTGACCTAGGTTGATGAATTTGCAAATTGCTTGCTTGATTGTGTTGTTGTTGAAGTTTGCATGCTTGAGGATGTTTAGACTTGATCTCCATGAGCTAATTTTGGTAGAAATTTGTGGATTGGTGCCAATGGGTTCCATACCCAAAATTTCGGTTGAAACTAGAGGTAGAAGACGACTTGGATGTTCAGGATCGACCCCCCTGGTCGATATTGACCCCCCCAGGGTCGAACCTGAACTTGTGTTTTTGGCCGATGTTGTTGATTTGCTCAGGATCGACCCCTATGGGGTCGAGGACGACCCTTCCTGGGTCGTTCCTAGGTACTTTTTGCTCTTGATTGGGTATGTTTCTTTGGGCTTAGGTTGCATGATAGGATGATATGTGGATTTGTGCTTCATGTTCCATCATTATAAATCCTCTCCTATCCATGTTATGATGTGTTTTGGTTGAGATTCTTGCCTTTGTTTAAGTATGGGGTGGAGTATGTGTATTATGTGGTTTTGGTGTTTGAATTAATGTAGGTACTATGTCGGCTTCGGGTTCCAAACCTTCAAAGAGAGCAAAGAGGAGTGACAAGGACAAGCTCGATGATTATCAAATTCACTCCAAGTATCTTGATGACTTCAATACCTTCCTTGAGATGAAACACAAGACAAGGTGGTATGATGAGGCGGATGGGCAAAGGTTGCACATTCATGAGGATGTCAAGGAGGCCTTTTCCTACATTGGAGCCGAGCACATATTAGAGTGGGACAATCATCATTACCCCATTATAACTTGTGAGTTCATGGCGACCTTCTCCTCCGACATTAAGAGCCCGGATTCCAACAAGAAGATGGAGTTTCAATTGGGCAACAAATGGTTCAAGCTCACTCTGAAGCAACTCAATGACGCCTTTGGCTTCCCCAATCCGACGGAGGACGACCCGAGCCCCATTCCGATCTTCAACACTTGGAGCTATCTTACCGGGAAGGAGGTGTCCTCTTGCCATAACATGCAAGTCTCCACTCTTGCTAGTCCTCTCTTCCGGATCATCCTGCGCATTCTAGGAAGTGTCCTCTTCCCAAGAACCGAGCTCAACCGTACTTCCAGAAGAGAGATGATTGTGCTAAGGACCATGCTCTTCACCTCTCCGGCTCCCGTCAATCTTGGCTACGAGTGGATGAAGAGTATTGAGGATTTCAAGGGCGGCTCGGGTGCCATCTACTTTGGAGGAATGATAGCCCGGCTAGCCATGAGTCTTGGGGTGAACTTGAGGGCGTACACTGCGGAGAAGCCCATCTTTGTGGATATTACATACGTCGCCAACGCCAAGCTAATTGACAAGCCTTTCAAAGGCGACTCCACATACTACTCCACCTACAATGAGAAGCGAGTTGCTATTACTCGGGAGCGTGTGGACTTGCTTCACATCCCGAATTGGTACGAGGTATGGGCTCCGGACAAATTTCCTTTGAGAATTCGGCCTCAACAAGATGCATCTTTGAGAGTCCGGCCACGTCGATACCCAAGCCCCGAACCCCAAGCAACCAACTTCCTCGCCTTGCCCCCACCCACGAGCAGCCCCAGGATCGACCCTATGGGGGTCGATCTCGACCCCTCTGGGTCGATCCCGCCACCCTTTCCCTCCTCTACCGGTCCATACTTTGAGTTTGGGGCGTCTTCGGGAGCTTACTCTGGCCCTTCCTACACCGAGCCACCACCTCATGAGGCCCCACAGACATATGACATGGCTTACTTAGCCAATGAGATGGCCTCCATGCGCGTCTCTCAAAAGGAGCAATATGATGCGATTATGAGGGGTCAAGCGGCCCTCATGGAGTACAAAAATCAGACCCGAGAGATGATGACTCAACAACACCAACAATTTCAACAATTCCAAGGCTACTTCTATGCTCAACAAGATATGGATGATTACCGATGGGCTCGAATGGAGGATTACATGCAATGGAACCAAGGCAACTTCCCCGATAGAGATGCATGGGCTCCCCCGGAGCAACCTCCTTTCCGCCCGCGCCGTCCTCCTCCTCCTCCATGAGGAGCTCCATCTCCAATCAAGCTTCAAAGAGTCATTGTGAGTTTTCTTCTTCTTTTACTCTTTACCTTGGTCATTTGTTTTCATGCATGGGGACATTGCATGATTTAAGTATGGGGTGGGGAAGAAGAAGTCTCGCATGTTGTACATAATTGAGTCTTTGTTTGCTTTGTTTTTTTGGTAGCTTGCTTGTTAAGAAAAGTCTTGAAAAATCCAAAAAAAATGAGAAAATGTCAAAAAATCCAAAAAAATTGCAAAATGTCGAAAAAACCAAAAATATTTGCTTGTTTTGTTTTAGGATAGAAGAGCATTCCATCTTAGATGTCCTATGATGAAAATTAATTTTCATGCTTGTCATGTAATTCCTTTGACATAATTGGATAGTGTAGTCCGAGTTTATGAGAAATTGCTTTTGATTGTGAATGTGACTTGTGATGAAATTGAGCATATGTGTCTTGAGTGAAAGTAGTTGCAATCCATCAAATTTTTACCTAGTGAGAATTTTGGCCTTATAGGGAGAACATCATTGATTCCCTCTTCTTTGTTTGTGTGATTTTGCTCTCTTTATGCATATGTCTCTTGTTGTTGATATGGTTATCTATTTCTTGAAGCCGCTATGAGATTGTTCATGCATGTTGATTGTGATTAAGAACTTGAATTTTTAGCCCATATTATTCCATTCCTACCTCGAATTGTCTTTGCTTGAAACCCCGTTCTAGCCTTGGCCTTTTGTTTGAAGCTCCACAAAAATTATCCCTAGCCTATATTAGCTTGACCCTATTCCGGGAATTGAACTTAGATGAGTTGGGAATAAGTTTTGTTGAGTGACATTTGTGTTGGGTTTGAAAGAGGGGACATTATAAAAAGGGGTAGAAAACAACTTGTTGAAGTGTAATGTAAAAGGATTCTTGGCTTGGATTGCACATTGTTGGAAAAAGAAGAGAAAAAGAAGTAAAGAAGCTCGAACAAGCCTCAGGATCGACCCCCACCTGGTCGATCTCGCCCCCCCAGTGAAAATGTGCTCTCAGGTTCGACCCCCCCAGGGGTCGACCTCGACCCTCTCTAGGCTCGAGCTAAACAAAAAAATGGATTGAAAGAAAAGAAAAGAAAAGAAAAAAGTATATAAGTGCAAAGCCAAGAATTCCTAGTGTTTCTAAGTTGTATTTTGAGAATTTGGGTTAGAAATTGAAGGGTGTGAGTTTCATTGAAGTGTTTGGTTATGAGTTGAAAAGAGAAGAAGAGAGTTGTTTTGGTTTGAAGTGTTGTATTTAGGAGTTTGATTCCCGGATTTAACACCACATGGCCAAATAACTCCCTACCTTTTGTTATTACCAAGCCCCATTACAACCCGGCCGAATGGAGTCTTCTATGAAGATTTCATTGAGCCTAAGTTCTTATGAATATTGATGTGTCTTGACTTCTCTAGGTAGAGAGATTGGTGATATAAGTCTCAATGATGAAGTAGATGTTGCATAAAGATTGAGATGAGAGTTAATTTGAAAGCCTAAACACATGAGAGTAGAGAGAAACACATTTATATCCCTTGTGAGGTTGGATTGTGATTGCCTAGCTTGAGATTTATACATATGTGATGACGTTAAAGATTACTTGTCTTCTTTTTCACTTGTGTTTAAAATGTTTTGAAAAGGGCTATGCTTGAAGATTGTGTTATTGGTCTTGATTTGCATGATTATTGCTTGAGGACAAGCAAGTCTAAGTATGGGGTGTTTTGATGTCCGCGTTTTTAGGTAGATTTTTAGGGTCTAGATAGGTTAGATTTAGTGGTGTTTTGTAGTTGAGTCTTGTGTTTTTGAGTCTTTTTGCATGAGTTTTCGTATTTCCTTGAGATTCGGAAACTACGCGCTTTTGTGTCGTTTTGTAGGTGTTTTGGAGCTTGAAGGCGAGTTTGGAGCAAAGCTTGGAGAGGATGGGCGAGCTAGGAGGAAGATTCAAGTGGAAGAGCCAAGGAGAGGAGCTAAAGAGAAGCAAAATCAAGAGAAGAAGTGAAGAAATCGACCCCAAGATCGAGCCCAAGGAGGTCGATCTCGAGCCATTTGACCGAACTTGGAGCGCAAGGAACAAAAGTGCTCAGGATCGACCCTATAGGGGTCGATATCGACCCTATGGAGGGTCGATCGCGCGTGACCGACTTCTCTTCTATCCGGATTACTTGTGCAAGTTTCCTAGTTTGTATTTTAGGAAGGTGTTTTGTTTGTGTTTCCTAGTTAGATTAGGACTCCTTTTCCTCTATAAAAGGAGGTTGAACCTTTAGTTTTAGGGGAATTCAATTAATCATCAAGACTTGGAGAATTTGGGAGAAGACTTGGAGGACAAGTTTGAGGTTTGTAAGATTGATCTTTGGTTTTTATTTGATTTTGAGTTTGGTTTGATCATGTCTTCTTCTTCTTCTTCCTTCTTTTTCTTTGCTATGTGTGAGTAGTCTTCTTAAGTTCTAGGGTTGGGCAAAAGCCTAACACAATCATGCATGTTTAAAACTTGAATTCATGACTCGAATGCTTGATGATCATATCTAACCTATCTTGTGCTTAATCCTTTGCGAAAGTTGAGGCATGTCTTGTTATTAACCTTAGCGAAAGTGAAAAGTTGATTACTTGATTAGTTCTAATGGGATTATTTGCGAAAGTTGATATTCCTAGGTTGAAGGATAGGTAGAAAGTTGTTTGATTTGCGAAGGTTGATTGAAATGGCTTGAATTGTTTGCGAAAGTTAACTTTTCTATGATCTAGATTGCATGATAGTTGTGAATTCTTGTCAAGAGCATGTATGGTTGTTGTTGTGGTAGCCTTTGCCCTAGGATTTGCCCTTTTTATTGATTGAAATTCGTGATTTTGCCTTTATCCCGACTCCCTAGGTCGTGTTCGAGCTCTTGCTTGTGATTTGTGTGTGTTCGTGCCTCTTTTTACTCTCAGGATCGACCCCCCTAGGGTCGAGATCGACCCTCTTTGGGTCGAGCCTGAGTCGATTCGTTTGTGTTTCTTTTGCTTTTCGTAGTTATCGACTAAACTTAGCACTACTCTCACTCCCGTGGACGATCCTGACTTCGCTATACACAGCGGGGTCTTGAATACAAATTTATTTGTTCAAGAAAACCCTTCAACAAATTGGCGCCATTGCCGGGGAGTGTGCAATAGCAGAATGATTCCCTGAACGCATGACTTATGTGCAACCTTCGTGCGTTGATCGATTGCTAGCTAGGCATGACTAGATAAAGCTCTTGTTAACCAGAGAATGACTGGAGAATTACTAACGCGTGACTAATAAGTTCATCCGAGCCGTTTCTAGCGAATCTTCATTTGTGGCGACCAACGATGATACTGGTGCAACTAGCAAGGAGGACAAGGAAGTTGATAGCGAGGAGCCTTCAGACGAGGCAGATTCTCGGAACCCAGCCACTGATGAGTGACTCTACTGATTTCCTTGTCGTTCATTTGATTTAGGTTTGTTGAGTAAACGAATGCGAACCCTTGATTGGGTGTATGCTTGTTCTTTGGAGACTCGATTACTTTGCTCTGCTGCTCTTGCTTGGCGGGAACTTAGGACCTCCTGATTTTAACCCGCACTTAATCAAGCAACTTTGCCATAACATTAATTTAATGAAATATCTAGAGAGTTTTCAGAGAAATGTCACTCATTGGTAGGGTGCGTGCCCTCTTTGTATTATGTTTTCTTTTGTCACCCCTGTATGGCGCGCTTCTACGACTTTCAGTATTGTCCTGCACTAAAATAAAATAACTGTGCAATAATGTTAGTATAATTAAATATCTGGAGAATCTCAAGAGGAACGTCGCCCGTTAGTAGGGGACATGTTGTTTACTCGTATTGAGTTTCGTGCTCGTTTATGTGAACGAGCGTGCACCCTTAGTTGGGTTGCATTCGCGTTTGGGTGATATGTGTCTTCAAAGGACCGTGCATAATTTTTTACGTTATGATTAGGCTTCCTTTGGCCATTGCCAAGGGTCATTAGTGGTTGACGCATTTTGACAATGGATCCTTAAGATTAAACTTAGGATGTGGGGTGTCATCGCGGAGTCCCGCAATTATGGCCATTTTGAGTATTTGCTATAGCTACTCCTTCCCGCAATAAACGGATGTTGGGATTGATCTTAGAGGGGGGTAATCAACTTATGGATTACTTCGTGCACGTTGTATTCACGACGACCTCGTCCTAAGACGGAGCGAAGCAACTAAATGCTTTGGTTGCAGTGCCCGCTGTAACGCGTGTGAGTCGTGATCGACTGTTGTTAGCGTTGGCTCGTGAATGAGTGGGAAGAAATTATATAATGTGGAGAGAATGAAAATGAGTAATAAAGTATAAAAAATAAGTACCTTACCCTCGTAGTCAATGCTGGCGTATAGTGCCTTGGGACTGTATTCGGGCCATGGCTTGCAATTAACGTCTCGCATGGTTGGATAATGCATAATCAAGAAGTCAAAAAGGGGCGATCACGAGTTTCCCTAATGATCCTCCAATGCTTAAGTTAGTAGTGTATTCGTGTGAAACTGCAAAGGGAAAGTAAAATATAAAATAATAGTTTTTAGGAGTGATACGGATTGAACCTGCGTTTTTCTAACGTACGATTGGATCATGTTTGTGACAATGGTTGTCGTCCTCGTCGTCTTCTCACATGATGTTCCTGGATACCGGCTGACCGGATGGTGATTGTCCAGGTGCTGCCTGGCGGCTATCTAGCGATCAACAGTGAGTGATCGGCTTGGATTGTTCCACAAGCAAGGGAGTTTGAGGGGTGTCGTAGTAAGATCAGACGACCCCTTGTTGTCTTCTTGCAACCATCAAGGTTTGGCCTTGAAGCTATCTTCTCAACTTCTTTGAAGATTTTCTAGCGACTGCCTAGCTACTGTCTAGCGACTGGCAATGAGCGACTGGTTTGGCTTATCGCCCAAGAAAGGATGTTGGAGGGGTATTGTAGCTTGATCTGGTGTCGAGACCGCTACACCCCTGTCGTCTTTTTTCGACCGATAAGGTTTGGCCTTGCAGCCATTTTCTGGAGATTTTCTGGCGGCTTCCTGGAGATTTCCTAGAGATTGTCTAGGGAGATACTGGCTTAAGCGGGTTTTTTCCATAGAAAGTTGCTCGAACTCAATTATTCTGAACGAGGGGAGCGAACCCCTAAACATGACAAGTTGGGCCGATATCCTGTCGTTTCTCGGTTCAAGTAACCCCAGCTCGTGGTGGATTGGTACTTCGTGAACCGAGCATGGGCCGCTTCCCTGAGTTCTTGGACGGTGTCCAAATCCGACTCAAGTTCACGATGGTGAGCCCGTACGGCCGTACCTGGAGGTGGGCATCCTAATGGCTTCGCATCTATGTACTAGGGAGAATGATGTTTACCCTTGTTGCTGGTTTCTGCCTGACCATTAGCTTGCAGATATCTAGGCGTGGATGTGACCAGGTCGACGTTCCACTTTTTACAGAAGTCGCGCATCTTCTTGCTTATGAATTATGATCCATTGTAGCATGTAATTTCTGCTGGTATTATGAATTTGCTCAGGATGTTTCGCTTTGGTGAAGAGATTAGTTGCTGATCTTTTATCTCTCTGTAGGCCTCGACTTCTACCCGCTTGGAGAAATAGTGTGTCATGGCTACGAAGAATACCTTTAGACTTGCGGATGGAGGCAATTTCCCGACGATTTCCATCCCCTATCTCATGAATGGCCATGGGGTGATCGAGGGATGGAGAATCTTTGGCGGCTGGTGTGGAATAGGTGCGTGTCGTTGACATGCTTTGCTCGACTGGGCGTACCTGGTTGAGTCTTGGCGGATAGTTGGCCAGTGTCACCCCTGCCTGAGGGTCTTGTTGCCTAGGCTTCGACCCCTAGTATGGTTTGGTCCATTGCTTTCTTGCTCCATCCGTTGGGTCGACTGAGACTTGAAAAATATCTGGAGTGGGCCGGCTGTGCGGCTCTGGTGATGGCTCTGTAACACACCCCTCCCACTGGGATAAGGGTTGTCAGGTCCGCAGCCCAATACACTCCAACCCATCAGCACACTTGGTTGACATATCTCTCCCATGTGGGAAGTTATGCCAAAGGTCATGGGTTCGAGGACCCTTGGCAACAACCTACCTATTTGGGGCTTGGGCCTCTTAGGTGATGGGTTAGAGTGTATTGGGCTGCGGACCTGACAGCCCTTATCCCAGTGGGAGGGGTGTGTTACAGGCTCAGTGACCTGGGTCTTTGGTGTTTCGGTTATTGCTGATTGCAGTAGGTAAACCATAGGTATCTTGTTGTACTCTCTGGGGTCTAGGGTTGAGCCTAAACCTACTAGGACGCCGACCGGAGCGTTTTGCCGTCAAGGCACTTGTTCGAACTCGATTCGCTCAAACTCCTTGGACAATGATTTAACCACTCCGAGATAGCTGGCCATCCTGTCATCTTTGGCGTCGAAGATGCCCAAGATTTGATTAATGATCACTAAAGAGTCGGCTCGCACCTTAATTTTCTTAATGGATAGATCTTTGGCTAGCTCCAGCCCAAAGATAAGAGCTTCGTACTATCACTTGTTGTTGGTGGCGTCAAAATTATACTTGACCACTTGCCCGTCACAAGCACCTCGAGGTACATGGTGTTGGGCCAGATCCGCTTGATGATCTTAACCTCCCAAATCTACCTCGAGCACTCCCTTTCGATGACACGGGTCAGGTCCGGGTCGGGCCTCATGATCTTGGACATGACGTTTTGAATTGAGGGGTCGGTGATCGGGTTGAGGGTGCCCGTGGCTATGTTGTGGTAGAGGTCGTGGTAGTTGAAGTGGAGGAAGCGGATGGCCTAAAGGAGGCCCGAGGCAAAGACTACTCCGACCCGGAGGACGTCGAGGCGCTGGTAGAGGCCCGAAATCATTTGGGAGTACATGCTTTGGAAGGAGTCAAGGCAGAGGATGGACTCGGTCGGGCTCGTGTACTGGTTGTAGAGGTCGAAAAGGCGGTTCTTGGAGTTGTCGCTCTTGTAGTAGCTGGCGGTCATCACGAGTATGTAGGAATGTATTTTACCTAGTGAGGAACTCGGAGATATGGTGGGACGACAAGAATAGAGAGAATTCTCCATTGGCGATACGCTTGATATCCGGTCGGATATCCTCGTATGTAACCATGGGGACCTGTCTCTTAAAGGAGGGGCGGTCAGTTGGTCCTCGTTCGTCACAACTATGCATAAACTATTTGTTGCCATATTGCTAGAGTAGTTCGGTTTGAAAAAGTTCTAAAAATGGCTAAAATGTCGTTTGATAGTAGTAGGCAAGTAAAAGTCAGCTATACCATTATGGCTTGCAAGTTGACTTGTAACGAGTGGCGGATCTAAGATATTTGGAACGGGAGGGAACAAAAATATTCAAAGTTCAAACCTATTTACGAGAAAAACTAATGAACTGAATAAACTTACTAGATATTTATTAAGTAAATAGTTAATATATTGATAACTAAAAAACAAAATATATTAATGTTCCATCTAATATATTGATAACTCACAATCCCTCGCTACTTCCACGTTCTCCACGTCTAGTAGAGCAGTGGTTGTACTAGAGCTTGATGATGAAAGCTCAAGAGGAATGAACTCGAAGTAGCCCATGTTGGGCATGATGGTCTAGGTGACCTCGGACGGGTCAACTATGGGCTTTAGGTTAAGCCCAAAATAGCACTCGAAAGAGGCATACATAGTGCACACTTTGGGCAAGCCGCCGCTATAGTAATCAAGCGTCGGTATGTATTGGGTCATGACGCCCGTCACGATCACCTCGAGGTACTTGGTGTTGGGCCAGATCCGCTTGATGATCTTAACCTCCCAAATCTACCTCGAGCACTCCCTTTCGATGACACGGGTCAGGTCCGGGCCAGGCCTCATGATCTTGGACATGACGTTTTGAATCGAGGGGTCGGTGATCTTAGGGTTGAGGGTGCTCGTGGCTATGTCGTGGTAGTTGAGGTGGAGGAATCGGATGGCCTATAGGAGGCCCGAGGCAAAGACTGCTCCGACCTGGAGGACGTCGAGGCGCTGGTAGAGGCCCGAAACATTTGGGAGTACATGCTTTGGAAGGAGTCAAGGCAGAGGATGGACTCGGTCGGGCTCGTGTACTGGTTGTATAGGTCGAAAAGACGGTTCTTGAAGTTGTCGCTCTTGTAATAGCTGGAGGTCATCACGAGTATGTAGGAATGTATTTTACCTAGTGAGGAACTCGGAGATAGGGTGGGACGACAAGAATAGAGAGAATTCTTCATCGGCTATACGCTTGATATCCGGTCGGATATCCTCGTATGTAATCATGGGGACCTGGCTCTTAAAGGAGGGGTGGTCAGTTGGTCCTCGTTCATCACAACTATGCATAAACTATTTGCTGCCATATTGCTGGAGCAATTCGGTTTGAAATAGTTCTAAAAACGGCTAAGATGTCGTTTGATAGTAGTAGGCAAGTAAAATTCAACTATACCATTATGGCTTACAAGTTGACCTGTAACTAGTGGCAGATCTAGGATATTTGGAACGGGAGGGAACAAAAATATTCAAAAGGTCAAACCTATTTACGAGAAAAACTAATGAACTGAATAAACTTACTAGATATGTATTAAGTAAATAGTTAATATATTGATAACTAAAAAACAAAATATATTAATGTTCTATCTAATATTCTAAACCTAATTAGTAGATAGTAAAGATTTATTGTATATTTCTCCTAGAAAAATATACAAATAATTAATTAAGGTCAGTTAGAAACATATAAATATATTTTTTTGTTTTAAAGAAAATATATAAAGAGGGGTCCACCAATCCCAATCTAGGACCGGATACCCGTTTTGGCAAGCGGGTAGTGATATTGGATCATAATCTTTGATAATAAGAGATTGTATTCGTCAGTTGTACCATAATCTTTGTATTCAACGAGTTTCCTATCCACCGAGTTGAGAGACTCCTCCATCTCAAGGCAACGCCTTCTCAGTAACTCGTCGGTCGGCCACCCGCCGTTGACGTCATTTTGTACCATGAGCTCCATGTAGATGACATAATTCTCCTGGGTGGTCTTGGCGTCGGCGTAGCTGGTATATATGACTACGAAGGCTTTGGATCCTTCTCAGAGGAGGACAGAGGCGTTGTTGACCTCCTTCTAGAGCTCGGACGCATCGGTCTTATTGGAAGCAATGTTGAGGAGGACATTCTTACGTCGGATGAAGCGGAACTGGGGGCCGAGTTATGGAAGGTGGTACGTGGAGGATGTCACCTACGCGGTATCAATATAGCCCGACGTACGTGGTGATGGTGAGCTCATAATCCCTGGCTACTTCCACGTTCGCCAGGGATTATAATCCCTGGCTACTTCCACTAATTACAATAGGTTGTATTAACAACCTATTGTAACGATTTTGGATAAAAAAGATGATATCAATATCTAATTTTTAATAATATTATTATAAACTCCTTTATAAATTGAATAATACATCAAAAAATTATTATCGATCGTGTCCCGTATAGGGTACGGGCAATAATCTAGTTATATATTAAAGTCGAGATCTTTTGAGCTTCCATGCTAATTCAGACTCCACCTCATATCAAATTAATTATAAATCAATTATATATCCTTATTAATTTTAGGTAAATTTCTTTTGGTACACCTATGTTCTTGACAATTCCTTTTGGTGTCCTAAGAAAAAAGTTTTTCCTTTTGGTACCCTTATGGTTTATATATTTTCCTTTTCATAACCAAAAACTATATTTAAACTCATTTTTTCATCAAAAAAACTAGAATGTTTTTGTTTAAAATTTAAATAAAAACTAATTTAGAATTTTGCATTTTAATACAAAAAATTAACTTAATTAATATTTATACTTATTATCCCCGAAACTCTTCTAGTCCTAAATTCCTCATCTTTTGTTAATACTAGTATGATCTTTGGTTACTTGGTAAAGATATATAACGATTAAAATACATTAAAAAAAACTATAAGAAAAGTATGCACAAATCTGCATGTGGCTCTTAACTTCATCATGTGTAGTAAGGCCATATATCCACCTTCATCAACTCTCTGATCTGCTTGGGCGTTGCAACTGCAAACCACAAAACCAACACATGCTAAATAACTAAATTCAGATTAAAAGCCTTGATTAAATAAGCCTTTCATGCATTGTTTTATTTTCTAAATTAGTTTTTATTTAAATTTTTAACAAAAAATATTTATTGTAAAGGAAAAAAGGGTTTAAATATAGTTTTGGTTATGAAAAGGAAAATGTATAAATCACAAAGGTACCAAAAGGAAAAACTTTTTTCATATGGCACCAAAAGGAATTGTCAAAAATAGAGGGGTATCAAAAGGAATTTCCCTTAATTTTATAATTTCCATATGTGTTTATCTAATCATCATACATTAATATATCAAAATAATATTTATATCCATAATCTATCAAAATAATATCCTATATTTATAAACTATCCAAATAATATCTATCTATCTATACAATCTTATCCTACAAATATGTCTTTATCTATTACCATATACTCCATATTAATATATCAAAATTATATCTATATCCATAATCTATCAAAATATTATCCTATATTCATAAATTATCCAAATAATATCTATCTATACAATTATCAATATCATACTGATTAAGAAAAATATTTAGATTTACCCTAAAAAAATCTAAACAAAATAATATCTATATTTATAATATATCCAAGTAATATCTATCTATAAAGTGTATGAATACCATATCTAATTAAGAATATATTTAGATTTACCCTAAAAGAAACTATAAATAATAGCACATGAATGGATTTATCTACATGAAATATATAACTTTATACACTTATCTTTAAAAAAATGACTTTAGGTTATATATTAAAATTTATATATTTATAAAGTATGATTTGCTAGCACATTAATATTATATTGATTTGTGTAAAGTTTGATAAGAAAATATGATCTATTAGGACATCGATATTATATCTATTATATTTTAGATTTCAGATTGGTTTATAAGACAAATCAAGTATTGATATTAGAGAAAATTTATAAATAAGAAAATATACTATGATCAAAATTTATATGGCAAAAACAGGTTAATTCAAATTGAATATAATAGTACTATCATTGTGCATTTTATTTGTAAGTGGAATTAAATGCGCATTATAATTTTAATATTTAAGATATAGTCGTACATGGTACGACGGTAAGATACTAGCGTAGTAATAGCGTGCAACATTTATCATGTAGTAAAATCATATCAAAACAATGTTTTTCCCTTCATCTAAAAAAAAACAATGGTTTTCCTTTTTTTTTTGAGTCGGTGATAATTAGGCCCCACCTTACGGCGGGATACCTAGAGCATCCTTTCGGATGAGAGCTAAAAGCTCATGATGGTTCCAGATTGATTCCCATGAGAGACTATGGCCTAGAAAAGCAACTTTATCAGCCACAGAATTACACTGTCTACTCCCATGATAATAACAAACTGACTCGAACAACCGAAGAGAAACGAGAATGTCAGCAACAATTCTTTCAACCTCCCATGGGCAGCGAATCTCCCCCATTAACACTTTGATAATCGTTATATTATCCCCTTTTATCTCCAACTTTATACTATTCGTCTGCTTCACTTTCCTTACGCCGTCCCATAATGCTAATGTTTTTGCCATTAGAACCGAGACTTTTCCATATGTTCTGACAGCTCCATCAATTGGTTTTCCATCATCATCCCTTATTATTGACCCTCCTGACGCATTACCATTGTTAAGTTTAGATCTGTCAAAGTGTAATTTTGTGCTCCCTTTGGCCGGTTTCTTCCGATTTTGCAATTTATTTCGCTTTCTACTTGTAGGGTGAGCTTGCTTATTCGGGCTCTTTTCTTCATCATCATGCCAGTCTTTTGCTTGTTTCCATTGCACTAATTGATTGCGGATATACTTGCTAAGATCATGTATGATGTCGTTGGGTGCTTGCTGAAAGAGTACCTTATTTCTCTGATGCCAGATGCCCCACCATGTCACTGCTAGTTCAGTAAATTCTTCCTTTCTTAACTTACTATTCAGCAGGGATAAAACATTTCGCGAGTTCATTTGGTTTGAGTCAAGTTCCTTAATTACTCGTTCTGATTTATCATTAATACTCTTCACTATTGCGAGAGTATGGGGGCATTTAAGCATCAGATGGACCGAATCCTCGTGTGTAGCATTACACATGAGGCATCCTTGTGTACATCAACATGTTTTTCAATAAGTCTTTGTTTAGTGGGCAAACCATTCATGTCAATTTTCCATAAGAAGTTCTTTACTTTTGGGTATGTATCCAACTTCCATATCCATGCGTTTGGGTTCAGAGACATGCTCTCTTCTTTGGTAATTAGACTTATTGTTGATTTCGTGGAGTACCATCCATTTCTGCTTGGGGCCCAGATCAGTTTGTCATTGATATCATTTTCTGGGATGGGGATTCTTAAAATCTCTTCAATCACATCTCTAGAGATCACTTGTTGTAGTTCCTCTATTTTTCATTTTTTATCCGATGAAATGAAATACTTAACTTTAGTTGCCAAGCTCACGTCATTTGTTGTTGCCCACTCTATAAGTGGTTCCTTCGTGGCCCACCTGTCCTTCCAAAAGTTAACTTCCCGTCCATTTCTTATTTTTCTTTGTTTGTAAGATAGTTATGGAGGGGGGAGTCCAGCCATTTGGGAATGACATGTGTTCGTGTACGTGTGATGGGTCCAAAAGTTTGTTGATCCATTTGGACCTAAGAGTATTCACAAACCAAACACTTTTAATTCCCCGGTCCATAAATTGACGGCCCAATAGAAAGGAAAATTTTACAAAGTTTGTTGTTGTAAACCGATTGTCTTTCACCTACGGAGGATTATGTGAACACAATCATCATCAATTCCATTGCTTCCTTTTTACTGATGTCATGGGTGCAATACAGACCTAATAAAAGTGGACGTGCAAACCCAATATAACCCATACCACTCACCGTCGTCATCTTTCTAACAAGGGGCCATTCTCCATCATATTGATCTATACAATCACAAACAAACAAACAAACAAAACGTCACCCGTAGTTGCCCTAATGAAAGTTCATCCCCTAAGAAGTAAGAAGAGCACGTTCGGCTGTGTGATTAAGCTTCTATTTAGGGTTTGCTGGGTTTTGTCCTTGTAAGAGCCCTAATCCAGCTCTTATTGTTGTTCCTCCTAGCCTTCTTCACAATTCCTCCACTAACATGAGATGTTGCTACTGCTGAGCCGTTGGCCTTGCCGGGTCTCTTCCCTCGCACAAGCTGGAACAACTGTCCAATCCGCTTCCGCCACCTCAGCGACCCTCTGCCAGCTGTGTGCTCCACTACACTCTTGTTGTCTGCTGCATCAAAGTTGATCAAGTGTTCTTCTTCTTCTTCTTCTTCAGAGGCCGCCGCCTTCTTGGGCAATTCGCTCTTCTTCTCCCAAGAGTAAGAGGCTGCTCCATTTTCTTCAAATTTCATTGATATGAATGATTCTGCCAAATTTGAGTGAGATGAGATTAGGGTATTTTAACAGCAATGACCTTTGATAAGAGAGTCAGTAAACCGTAATTGATTGTGAATTTCTGGTCACCATCCATCATGACATTTCACACTTTCTTTTAATTTACACAGATCATCATAGTCAGTCAATTCAGCTCTTGATTTACACTAAAATCAACGACTGTTAATTTCACGTGGGTTCCTAACACAATTAAGTTCACCCCTTCAACCAACCAGGGAAAAGAATTAGAACATGCAAGACTTCCATATCCGTGTGAGCTGAAAAATAAGAGCAACCTCAACAGAAAACAGAGGATTTTGCACTTCTTAATTCCTCTGTTCTTGAATGAACAAATTAAACCTAACCGCTTCAGAAATCGGCATTCTTGGAGAAACTTCCAAGACTCGTAACCGAAAAACGACCTAATTTCAACGCAAAATGAGAAGAAAAAAAGAGAGGAGATGGACAAGTTAAAAAGAAAGTACCTTCAAAACTGGTGGAAGCAGATTCGGTCTCAAAATCAAAGGTCTGGCGACGCTTGTGGTGGTTCAGGTTCAAGACCTCAAGGCGGTTCAGAAGAGACCCCAAAGCAAACATCTTGGGTTTCCGGCCATGGCTCCGTCGGCGTTGTTTGGAAGCGACGGCGAGGAGCTTCTCGTTCAGGCAGAGAGGGCAGATCCCGACGAAGCCTTCTTTTGGGTGGAGGTAACAGAAATCTTGGCTCTGGTACTGCTCCATCATGGTGGCGGTTTCTGCGCTTGTTTTGGAGGTTTCTGAATTCTGATCCATCGGTTTCCAAGGTTTCATCGTTTTAACGGAGTGCTTAAAACGGACGTTCGAAAGTCGGGGAAAGTTAATTTTCTTTTTTGAAAAAAAACAAACAAAAAAAAAGGGGGAGGGAAAAGTTTGGAGAAGTGAAAAGTTTCCATGTCAGATGAAGGGAAAAACCGAAAAAGGGTAAAAGATTGAACTAGTAGGCCAAGACTGAAGCTTTAGGCTAGATCATGGAAATTTTACAGACATTTATCTCATTTAATAAAAGGGTTATATGATATGTTAGCCATTAGGGTTGGGCAAAAAAAAGCGTAACCGCTAAACCGGTATCCGAAAGCTTTTTCCGGTTAAGCGTGACGAAAAAAACCGGAAAACCGGTTATGGTTAACCGACTGGTTTTTTAAACGGTTTAACGGTTCGGTAATGGTTAATCATATTTTTTCAATCGGTTAACTGATAAACTGATTAATAAAATATTAATATATATTTTTAAAAATAAAATAATATGAATAAGCTAATTTGATAGTATTAGGCTTTTTTAATAAGAGATCTATTCTATAATTCAAATACAATTATTTACAGCTGCTTAATATTAATATCTTCCAAAATAGTTAGTGTCTTAAATGAATAACTAGTTATAACTTATTAACTTATAGGTTGCACTTGCACACTTGCACTCGTTAGTTTGCTGATATTTAATTTTTGTTTTTTTGAGAAGGTTGATAAGCCTAAAATTTTATCTTTTTTTTACCAGCCTAAAATTCTATCTCTTTTTAATCAAGCTAAAATCCTATCTTTTAACCTAGCTATAGCATACGTTGCTTTGCAACCACACAGAAGCACGACCCTCGTAAGCGGCGCAGCCACTCACCTTTTTCGATCGATCCAATCCGCACCAATCGACTACGTGTTTTGATTACATATTTCGATATTTATCGGTCAAAATGCATGTATTTAAAATGAATAATTTTACTTTCAAATAATGGTTAACCGATTAACCGTACCGGTTTTCATGGTTAACCGATATCGGTTAACCGTTACTTAACGGTTCGGTAATGGTTATCATAATTTAGTAACCGAATATCCGGTTAACCGAACTTCCGGTTTCCCGTCCGTGCCCACCCCTATTAGCCATAGTGCTCATCTACACTTGTTCAATGAGTCTAGATTTAAGTAAATAGATCAAATAACCATAATCTATTGCTAGCAGATGAAAAGGATGATATTAAAATTCATCTAGAGTAGCAAACATTTGTTCCATGACCAATTCTCAAACAAGAGATCACAAAATAAACATACAGCAAGCTATCATTCTATTTGCTTCAACAATTAAATACGGAGTGTAGCTCAGTGAAGAGTAAGGGCCTCATCTGTCTCCACACAACATTTTATGTAGCATACAACTGCTTGAGCTCTACAGAGAAAGCCTTTCTGATAACATCTCTCTTCAGCTTAAAGGCTGATGTTACCAAGCCAGACTCTGGAGTCCATGGCTCCCAAAGCAGCTTGATCTTTGCAGGGATCTCAAATTTCTCCAGACGGCCCTTTTTCGCAACCTAAGCGAACAATCAACACAACTCCTTGTTGGTAGTTTGAAGCATACAAACTGAAACATGAAAGTATTAAACTTGGAAATGCTTACATTCACAAGTGATTGAAGCACTTCCTTGGCTGATTCTGCATTGTTGCAGAGGTCTGAAAAGTCATCAAACTTAACTCCTCGTTCGCCAGCCCAATTTTCCAACACGTTCTGCGCAGCTACCACAAGAGCAACACAGTAGCTGTTGAATGGATCAGCATGGAGCATGATGTTGTCAACATAGGGGCTTCCACTCAGGACAGCCTCAACCTGTGGGATGATTAAATGGTAGTTAATTTCTAAGAATTTCATGAGCTCCGATTAACTGAAGGGAAATAAGAATGACCTTTCCAAGAGAGACATATTCTCCATGTTGGAGTTTGACAATATCTTTCTTCCTGTCAATTATCTCAAGGCAACCATCAGAGTGAAATTGTCCTATGTCACCAGTGTAGAACCATCTCATCCCATTTTCATCAACCCTGTAAACTTCATTGGTTTTAGCTTCATTTTTGAAATATCCAAGTGTGACATTTGGACCCCCAATGACGATTTCTCCTCTAGGCATTGGTTTGTCGCTTGTTAGATACCCTCCTTCAACCCAGTCTATCAACTGATCCAAGTACATGAGATAGTTTTAGTTTCATTTATTTTTTTCCCCGAAAATATCAAAGTTTGAGGTAAGCAAATGGATGGTTTGTAGCATCAAACCTTAATGAATGAGCAAGGAAGCGGAGAACCAACGCGACCAACAGATGTATCACCTAACTCGGTAAATGTACCACCAGCACAAGTCTCAGTGAGCCCATAACCCTGGCCTATTCGAGCTCTGGAATGATAGCGCAAAACGTCAGACAGAACTATGATGCACATACCAGCTTTACAAGGCCCTGTCTAAGGAACCTAGCAGAAAACAAAGAACTTACAACAGAGAATCACTAGAGATACTAACCCAATGCAGATATTGATGAATCTTTGGGTATCTCCAGAAAGAGGAGCGCCTCCAGATAGCACAAAACAAGTACGACCGCCAAGCGCAGCTCGAATCCTTCTAAACACCAGAAGATCCCACAAGTGCTTCTCTAGACCCCAAGCACCAAGCCAGCTTCCATTCATTGCAGACAAACGGCGTGAATATGCTAGTTCAAATAACCTCTTGGAGAAGCCGCCTTTTGCATCAACCTGAGTTTCATAGGATGCATATCAGTTGTGAAATTGAGTAGCAGACCTCTCAGAGAAAGTGATATATCCGGAGTTAGTTGTTGTCATGGATGTCAGCAAACCTTCTTCAAGACACCATCTCGAACACGGTCCAAGATTGCTGGTACTGCAGCTAGCAGAGTTGGCTGCAAGGCAGTGGCATCTCCCTTTGTACCCCATTTGATCTTGTTTGATGTGTCTGTTAAGGTTAATGGGGAGCCATATCCTATTCTGCATCCACTAGCAGCCATTTGATTCTGCAGCATAAAAATTTTTAAAAAAATGTTGTTTGTTATGAAGATGAAGGTGACTCAATTAGTATCCTCAAATATCTCAATAAGCCATAATGAGATATTTACCTCTGCAGATAATTCGAGAATATGAGCCAGTGGTAAGTATGCCATATAAACATCTTTGTTATCGAGTGGAGGAAGAATGGTCATTACAGCAGAAATGGTAGCCAAAACATTGCTGTGTGTCATCATCACACCCTAAGCAAGTTGTAACAAGTCAGACATGACTACAGTTTTATTCAGAAAACAAAAGAAAACTATACTAGTGATAATACTGATAAGACTTTTCTTGGTTCAGAAACTTTGCAAATACATCTTTACAAGAGATGGGATTGCGACAGCATGTAGTGAGCATGCTGTATGAAAATGCAGGCTATACACAAGTTTGGAAGGTATAAGAAGTTGACTCATGGACTGAACCTAGTATATTGATTAGTCTGTAGATCAATACAAGAGCTTGGTGCAACATTGTGTCCATCAACAACCCACAAAATTGAAGATAGTCCACATCAGGAAAGCCAACCACTTACCATGAGATTAATTCACAACAATTCTAGTCCAGTGTATACTTATGTTACATTCAAGCTTTGCATCCGTACAGAATACAAAAGGTAAAACAACACATGGAAGGAAGACTACTATGCGACATGATATCAGAGCAAACGAACAAAAACATGATATTGAAGAAAGGATTGGCGATATCAGACCATAGCGCATAAGTTTCTCCTCACCTTTGGCAAGCCGGTACTCCCGCTTGTATACATAATAACTGCAGTATCAGTTGAATGTGGCATGTCAGGATCAACAAACTTCCTTCGCCCTATCCGTTTCACATCAGCAAATGAAGAGATTGTCCACTTTTTCGTGGCCAAAGACGCGTTAGGCGATAACTCATCATCCATGCATATTATGTGCCTGACAGTATCAAGTTGCCCACTTATGTCCACAACTTTTGACATTTCCTTGTGCCCACAGATGACAGTTGTGACCTCTGTCTGTAAAATATATATAGTAAACCATACCTTAGAATAAGCACTAAATCAAGCACAATATATGTATGAGGTCAGAAGTTGCTAAGAAAGCATGATTCACCTCATTCAAGGAATGGCATAGAGCCTCCTCACCAAGAGACGCATAGATGGTTACAACAGTGATATTTCGCCTGAAACAACCCTGTGCAATAAATGACAGAATTTGTGAAAAAGTCATACTTACCTGAACAATCCTCTCTAGTTAATTTCAGTAGTAGTAGAACGCATGTAGTACATACTTACCTGGAGTGCAATAAACCACTCTTCTCTAGTATCAGCAAAGATTGCAGCGCGTTCGTCTCCCGAATGCCCAAGCTGCACTAATCCAGAAGCAAAATCACATATATCTTGAAACACTTTTCCATATGTTGTCCACTCATACTCCCCCAAATGCACTTTCTCCAAAACCCGCCCGTCTTGTGTGGATTCAGACTCTTTAGCAATCAGCTTCCTGGTACCAAGAAACGGCTTGTCGTGGTTCTGCTTGCATGACCACTCAATGAGCTCAGCAAGAGTAGAGATTTCCTCCCATGCAGATCCCACAAGGGAAGGAAAACCACGCTTCCTAATCGCATATCCGGATTCCCCTCCGACATCAACCGGCACACCCCTTTGCTTTCGAGGCTTGTTTCTACGAACCAGAAGAGATAATACAACAGGAACAAGGATCCCAACATAATAAGGATTCATTCCTCAACGTACTTGGCTTGATTCTACAATTCAAATACGTGAGCTGCTAAAGGTTAGCCCAACTAGTCCTCTATGCTGAGATGAATTAGCTGCAAAAATACAGATAGCAATAAAAATAGCTCAGTACAATCAATCCATGAATCACCAAACTGGCCAAAGTATTTGTTCTAGCAAGAAATTAACACATCAAAACACCTAATGAAGAGAAAAACGAAAAGAAAGCCTTAAACTGCTGCAGGTACTTTCGTCATTACCAAACTGACTAGAATAAGTCACACAATGCATGTGTAGGATACGTAAACTTAACGTACTAAGAATGAGTACAACCCAAAGTCGGAGTCCAAATCAATATCTGTGCACTTGGCAATGGACATGTAAAACCGAAACAATGGTCGAAACATATTGGATTAACTTGACAGGGGAACAAATTCCCATTAGAATCGCATAATAACTCTCATCTGTAGAGAAAGCTAACGTGTGTAACCTCCCTATTTCTCTTGGTGGGATTGATTAAAGAAGAAAGAACGAGCAAAGCAGAGAGCAAACGCAATTTGATTGAGGAGCCTGAGAAGCCGAGGAATAGCCCAACTGTTTATTGTTTGTTTAATTTTATGCGGAGAGTAAACGTAAATGTTAGAGTTTGAAGAGGTTTATGGGTGATTTCCGTTACAGATATCGATTTTTTATATTTCTTTTTGTAAATGTCAGCATGAAAACATATCTGTGTGCTCACTAATCATACATCAATAGACCAACAGAGCGCATTTTTTGTACAGATTTATATACACTAATTCCTGATGATATTATTAATATTCTTAACACAAATTGAAATTATAGGCCTGTTTATTGAACTTATAAGTTTTGAGTTGGACCTGGTCATTTTGCTTGGTGTAACTTCAAACCAAATATCTTCCTGTCTAGTGGCCTTTTACATAAAGATGGATAGTAAGAAAAACTAAGCCAAACATGACAACAAATACAGGGGATTTTGCACATAGGAAACACAACATTATAAACAGGAGGACAGCAGGAAACTCTAATTAAGTGGCTGCCGAATGTAGATCGGCAGATTTGTGCATATCCGAAAAGGCTTAGCCTTCTTCTAATTCTGCAAGTAACAAGTTCAGAATAAACAATGAGATGATGAGCAATTTGTATCCCTGTTTGTGTACAAAAAATCTGTTTTTCCATGTGAGAGCAGGAGAATGAGCTGGCTTACCAACTATTGATTCCATGTTATTGTCCTCTTTGAAGACACCAAGAGGCGATCCATGTACCGAAAGCAGCATTTCCCCATGCTTTGGGTGTCTCTGAGTTTTGGGTGTCATCCCTACTGAAGACATCCCCCCTATAGACATTCTCTGACCATTTGCCTACATAAACGAACCCAGCAGTTTAACCAAGCAAAGGCCAAATGCATACAGCAGGAGGGGCAAAAGAGGCAAAATGTGAGAGCCAAATAAAACTGAAGCATTCTGTACATTAAGTCTGGTAAAGTATATGAATAGTTTCTTGTAGCATAACACCTATCATCCTTTACTTTAGACCGATTTAACACCTTACTATGTGCTCTTCCAAAGGAAACCTTACAGTGGATTTCCCCCTTCCAAGTACAGAGCCTTTGGCATTGATTCAAACTTACTTCAGTAATTGTTTTATCATGTAAATACCAGATATTCAATAGTATTGACACTTGATTACAAAAAGTTTCTAGGCTATCGACAAACAGCCAAGTTATTCAGTCACAGACACACACATGCCTTTGGGCAACTTACAACATTCCAGATAGAGACCATCTATTGAAAATAATTAGTTGCTATCGTGAATTGCAATTTAATTCCCTGCTATCTATCATGTAGCACGAAAAATATATAAGGTACAGTAAGAGAGGAAAGATACACACCCCTGGAGTTTGAAGACCGTCTTGCACTGTCATACACTGATAAGGGTTCTCCAATGCCTGTATTACAAGGTTGAATACTGAATGATCCACAAAATGCAGAAACTGTAACTTTTACAGTTCACTAGTACACAACTATAATAGTAGTAGCCATACAGAAAGGTTGTATGTAAATGAGGAACTATATGAGTTACAAACTAGGGAATCTGCCTACTAGAAAAAGTAGGTGTACAAAAAACAAGCAAGCCCTATGACAGTCTATTCCACAAATCCCATTATATCCAAAAATCTCTTAATCAGTAAAGATTCTTAGAAACAAAATTTTGAATGCATGAACAACTATTAAAATTTTTGGGTATTTCTACAAGTAAATGAAGCAAATACCAAGGATAGAAACAACTTACATAATTCCCAACTGAAAGAATATTGTTAGCATCTAGCGGATCATTTACTGCCAACAATAAAACAGAGAATTTGAGCATGAAATATTTACCTACATTATATAAAACTAGACAGTTAAGTGCCCCAAGTTCAGTTAATACCTGCTGTGCTTGGAAGGGGAAATCCACTGAAAGGTTTCCACACTTCAGAAAAACGAGGATAAGTCATGGACAATCGACGCAGGAGAGAGGCATGAATATCATTTGTATCAAAATTGTGTAATGGAAAATTAACTTCCTGATGTTTCCACTTCAAATCAACCTGACCATCACTTCCGTTTACAACCGAGATATTTGGAAGATTTTCCTCAAAGAATTGCAAAACTGGTGCTTGAAGTTGATCTTCATTCAAGTATGAACGAAGCAAGCGAATCCCAGTGAGGAAATGCTCGATTTCCATGTCACAAATTGCCCTTATTGCGGTTTTTTGACGTTCAACTGAAAATGAAAGACAACATCTAAATTACAGCGAGAAAACCAACAATAAACTATCTCTTTCATTCAACAGCCATGTTCTTGATAAAGCTTTGCTGATTTCTGTTGCTCACAGCATGACAATGTAAACATTCAAACTGAAACAGTGAAAAAACTAGAGAGGACGTACAATACAGCAAAATATAAACAAAGAAAACAGGGAAAGGAGACAAGCAAGGTAGCAACCATGAAGAATGTACCTTCCGGGTCCATAAACGGTTCATCTTTGTTCTCCACTTGTTTCTTCTCACCTAAAGCACTTTCCTTATCCTGTGATTTTGCAGTTCGTTTCACTCCTCTCCTCGCCATCCACTGCAACAACGCCACTTAAGAGAACCATACTACGGTTTCGAATTCGACAATAATTGGAATCACAAAGAAAGCCCTAATTCGAATCTCAACAGCTACAAACGATGTCCAAGGTCCAATTCGAATCTCAGTCTTCAGGAAAAAAAAAAAAAAAACCTAACTCGAACATGAGAGTGTGCAAAGCAAAACCCTAATTGGAATCGTAACAACAATAAGCCAATTAAACCCGCTTACCACTTTGTTAATGGCCGACGCTACAGAAGATGCGGATTACGGCGACGTGAAGACTAGGAAGACGCCGGAGCAACGGCCACAAGGTGATCTCGGACGGAAGATGGGCAGGGCACTTGACAGTGAAGTTAGCTTTGCGGAGCAGAAACGGCGGAATTGGAAGGGCGGGAGGGAGGGGGACTTTCCAGTTTGAAATTTGGGGAGAAACAATCGTTGAGAATATAGATCGGATTCTGAGAGGAAAAGCCGGTCGCGGTTTTTACCGACGTTTGAATGCGGGGGACAGCGACCCTGTATACGTATAATACGGAATTAAGTGGATCTGTCTAAACTCTAAACAGGCCTGGAATTTCTATTGGGCTTGGCCCAAACATTAGCATGTACTTATATAAGGAGAATGCAAAAGTATAACTACTTACTATTAAAATGACAATAATATTATAACAAGATAAATAATACGGAGTATGATGAAATGTGAGGTTGTTGAAACCATATCGAGTTGAAATAGAATAAGCAACTGAGATTTTCAAGTTATTTTAGTGTGGGCACGAAATGTAGAAGAGAGGTTATGATTAAAGTGTTTAATATTTTAGACACCAAACGTAAATAAATTTAAGAATAGTAAAGGAGAAACATGGCATCATCGGTCATCCTACGTACTGGAGACAAAGTCCTCCTTAATTTAATATGCATATGCTTTAATGACATTTGTAGTTTTAAGTTTGTTATTTCAAATATTTCCAATTCAATTAAACATTTCAAATCATGTTCCTATTTTTTTTAACTTGAATCTGTTTTGGACGAGTCTTTTCTTCAAGTGGATGGGTCATTGATAAAACTTCACAATTTTGTTTAATAGTCCTATTACCCAAATATTGACTTAAAGGTTTAAGCGAATTATTTAGTAGCATTTTGAATTCTTAAAGTTTCCTTTTCCATACTCATTTTTTGTGAGATACTGAGATGAGTCCAAAATTCAGTACAACATTAATAAAATGTGGAGTATTAAGCAAAAAAACAAAAGCACGAGAAGAAGACGTCGAGTTGGAATAAACAGTGCCGTTCGTTAGTTGGCTTTTGGAGCCTAATAATTTTCCAACAATTGAACGGCCCAGATCTGCCACCTCTCATTAGCAGTCCATCGCAGCCGTAAATTTCATTCTCTTCTCTATCACGTTAACTACTTCTACTTGGACGCAACGAACGCCACGCAAAAATAATTCATTTTCTTTGGTGAATAAATAATTCATTCTTTAATTGCCTTATCTCTATTTTTTCAATTACTTTATCTTGGAAAAACAAAGATCGGTAGCTACCGTGGACCCCACGCTGCCAAAACCCAGCGTTTTGACTCCCACGTTGCCGTTTTCTTCACCAGGAAGCTGCGTTTCACTCTTGACGTCTTCGCTTCACATCTCCTCGAAATCAAGCGGTGGCCATTCTCCGAGTATCCCAACAACCTCTTCTTAATTCTCTGTATCATCAAATTCACCATCCAATAGCAGCCAAGTGAAAGAATCGTACAAGGTAACTGCTCTTCTTACGTAGCTTCTGCAATTCTCTTTGTTCTTGATCTTTGATTTCGATCTCTTTTAGTTCTTTAGGGTGCTGATTGCTTAATTGTCAAGTTTGGGTGGTTTAGTGCTAGCTCAATTTGGGAATTCAGTGTATACCTCCAGGTCTATATCACTTTACTTGGCAGATCATTTGGTACTGTGATGGATGATGCTCAATTGAACTCCTTATGTTGCTGAGTGCTTGAAACGATTTGTGGATTGAACCTAATTTGTCGACAAGCTGCGTTACCTAGTTCAGTGCTGTGTTGAACAATGGTTGCTGCATCGTCCCTGCATCTGTCGAACCATTTGGGTACGGGTAGCGGTTACAGTTATGCCACGCAAACCAAGGTTGTCAACTTGTACATATTTGACCCAGCTCGTTTATGATTGCTTAGCATCCTGTTACTTTACCAAGTGTTGTTTCTCATACAAACTTACTCTTTCTCAGTGCATAACAGGCAAAGGACAACTACCTTTCGTTCCCTCAAATGAATCGGTGCGCTTACCTCAATATGTATCATTTTAGCTCTCTTATGTGTTGGTTTTGTTTTGGTCGTTGAGAAATTACAAGAGTTTATGCTGTAAATCATCAGATGAAAGATGCCTGGAGCCTGTTTCTTCCGACCAGATTAAGACAGAGAAGAAGCCTGCAGTCTTCGAGGCGAAAGGGCTTCCTTTGTCAGGCAGTTCTTCTGCCTAATGGAGGAGTTGATTTTTCTGTACTTAAAAAAGTTGCTTTAATTGTTAACAGGTATGTACATGGTTGATCTATGTGATGTATTATCACTTTGTTCTAGTTATTGTACTTCTTTGAACTTTGTCATAAGAGTTATGCACAAAACTACATCATAATTCATAATGTGCAGGGCCTTGAATAATGTCCCAGGAAGTGCAGTTGTACTTAAGTTGGGTCCTGCCATAATTATAATTGCTTTTGCTGCTTGGGGACTTCGACCACTTATCCGCCTAAGCACGAAGAACTTTCAAAATGTATCATTCTTTTTACTTGATGACAATATTAAGCTGTTTATGGTCTTAGTTGAATATAATTTTGACCATGGAAAAATTTGTGTTCATCCAGAAAAATGACAATAGCTGGAGCAAGAGTAGTACAGACTATATCACCACCTCATATATTCAGCCCTTACTTATATGGATTGGAACAATGCTTATATGCAGGTACTTATGATTTTCTTTTCCATTTCCTAAAGCTTGAATGCTTCTCACCTATCGCAGTTTTTTTGGTAGTCTAGCTTTAATTGTGATTCATGTTTCAGAGCATTGGATCCCATGATTTTGCCTACGGAAGCGAGCAGTGCTGTGAAGCAGCGACTCATTCATTTTATAAGATCATTATCAACTGTCATGGCTCTTGGCTATTGCCTTTCAAGGTGAGTCTGCTCAAGTAAATACCAAATGCTACTTTTGTGGGAAATTTTCTGAACGACCTTTTAAATTGCCCATCTTCAACAAAAACTTAACTGACCCTAAACAATGGTTGTGCAGTGTCTATGTAAAATATGCTTATAGTTTTTACTATGCAAATTTTATTGTCATGGCGTGTCATATACATATTTCTGCTGAATTTTCTACTGCAATTTGTATGATATTGAAATGCTGTCATATACTTTTTGGCAGCTTGATCCAGCAACTGCAAAAGTTCTTTAGGGAAACAAATGACTCCAATGATACAAGAAATGTATGCAAAATTTTCTTTTGCTATATCTCTCTGGGGATGCTTAATCAGCATATTGTACAGAATTTAGCACACACTTGTGACTTTCCCATTTCCTATATGAACTTGATCTCTTTTTTTTGCTGTTAACTTGTGACAGATGGGCTTTGATTTTGCTGGCAAAGCTGTGTACTCTGCTGTATGGGTAGGTGCTGTGTCATTGTTCATGGAATTGTTAGGCTTCTCCACTCAGAAGTGGTTAACTGCTGGTGGGCTTGGAACTGTGTTGCTCACGCTTGCTGGTCGAGAGGTACGCCGGATCACCTGTTCTTTTCTTGATTCTTGATACTCCCAGATTGTTGTTATCTTAGTGTAGCTCTCATATAACTATAGGTTTATGGTAAGCACCTTCGATTTGTTTGTCTTGATGCTTCCAGATATTCACAAACTTCTTGTCAAGTGTGATAATTCATACAACACGCCCTTTTGTTCTAAATGAGTGGATCCAAACTAAGATTGAAGGCTATGAAGTATCCGGGACAGTCGAGGTCAGTCTTACTACTTTAACCTCAAGCTGTGCTCTACCTCATAAACTACACCTAGGTTAATAATGATAAACATGATGCATTTGATTGATCCCATTTCAGCATATTGGTTGGTGGTCACCAACGGTTATCAGAGGAGATGATCGAGAGGCGGTTCACATTCCAAATCACAAGTTCACAGTCAGTGTTGTGAGGAACCTCACTCAGAAATCTCATTGGCGCATCAAGACCCACTTTGCCATCAGTCATTTGGATGTTATCAAGATCAATGTAATTCATCCACTGATCTATCACACATTACTCCAACCTTTCAAATGTTTTATTTGGCTTCTATAAAAATATGGTTTTCTTCTTCTTCTTCTTGATGCAGAACATCGTAGCGGACATGCGCAAAGTTCTGGCCAAAAACCCTCAGGTGGAGCAACAAAGATTGCACAGAAGGGTTTTTCTAGACAATGTGGATCAGGAGAGCCAGGCTCTTCGTGTGAGTAATCTTAAGTTAAAATCTCAACCATTAAGCCTTGATGAAAGCATGTGACCTCTCAATGTACGTTGTGCTCTGCAGATTTTGGTGTCTTGCTTTGTCAAAACATCACATTTTGAAGAGTATTTATGCGTCAAGGTATATAACCTTTCTTCTATTCAGTGACCCATCACGGGTTATTATATTACGTAATCTAACCAGTCCAATTGTGAAACAGGAAGCGGTACTCTTGGATCTTCTGAGGGTTATAAGACACCACGGTGCACGGTTAGCCACGCCTATTCGAACGATCCAGAGAGTATATACCGGCGCAGATACGGACACTACACGACCACCCGAAGACCCCACCCACCGCCCTCTCTTGCTCATCGACTCTTCTTACAAAATCAGCAGTAGCAACAAAGCCAACACACCAACCAAATCAACACCTGTTAACGAAGAGAAAGATGGTGTTGTTGAGCCTTTAACATCAAATCGGGACAGTACGGAAGATGAACTCGTCACATCAAGACCCTCTTCACCCTCGTCAAATGGCATGCCTTCTACGTCGTCCCAAGACACGAGAGTCAATCAAGGGATGAAGAAACAGGATGGAGGAGGTGAAACCGCCACGGATCATCCGTCGTCTTCGGCTTCATCCTCCTCCTCCTCCAAGCAAGAGGGTGAGAAAACCGTTGCTTCGTCAACATCGACGCCAAATAGGCCACCAGAGTTGGAAGAGAACATTGTCCTTGGCGTCGCGTTGGAGGGTTCGAAACGTACTCTTCCGATTGAGGGGATGACTCCGGAGGTCGATAAAGAATCAACGTAATGCATCTAATCTAGTATATATTGTTCAGGATCACATGCAGAACGTTTTTTCTTTCTCGATCAGTAAACTGTACGTAGTAATTTAGTTTTAAGGTGGAGGTTTTTTTAGCTTCTGTCAGCCGGTAGATCAACACAAATTTCTTGTATGTGACTATTTATAAAAATTCGTAACCACTATACACCATCTCTGGCTGTTATTTGGACGTAGTAGATATCACCTCACTCGAAACCCTCTTGTACCAAACCCTCTAACTTTTATCGAAGAAAAAGAGTGATATTTCGCTTTTCAACCCCTTGTACTCCTGTATTTGTAGATGTTTTTCTTGAATTCTCTGATCAAAAGAATGCATCCTTTAATTACAAAAAAGGCACCAAAGCTCTCATACTAGTAAGTATAATGGATTTACACAAATGTTTTAGCTACATATTCTTACATGTATGCATCCAGGATATTAGAATATATGCTATGTTATATGTATTTATGTATTGCTGTACAAACTAGTATACAGGATTTGGATACAGGGCGGTGTGCTTTTGTCGATCTAACCATTAAATACGACTATGATTGGTGGATGGATGGAGCATGATCTTTTTGAAGGGGGGACCGTTACAACAACGGAGTTACTAGACGATGTAGGATCTGTTAAGAAACACGAGGGCGATAAACAAGCTCAAGAAGTAGGTGAGAGGCGTCGTCAGATACAACATAAACGTCGTGATCACCGCTCATGACATCGACAAGATGGGGTACCTAAAGGTCGTGATCAACGAGTCGTTCGGGCTGCGCCCTCCCATTCCGTTGCTGCTCCCACACGAGTCCACTACCGGCGCCACAATCAAAGAACATTTTCTAAACTATATGTCGATCCATCAGTTTAAACTAAATTCAAGACCAATCCATCCTCTCTAGCGATGTATCCGATTGACTTTAAATTAAACCCAAGTGCTTGATTTACATATTCGAATTTTGGGATACACATCTTGAATAGATTAAAGTGTCACTTATTAATTCATTCTTGATTAAACTATGTAACCACTCATACCACATAGAATACTAATGTAATGCATTAAGCAAGTAAGTAAGCATTACGGTTGAAATGCCCGGTGTATTTGTGCAAATCAAGCCTATATTTACGACTTTATAAGATCACCCCAATGCTAACATCTAGCACTAACTCTCTCTCCTCTATGAGGATGTCCTTTCCATTGTAGAAATTGTTAGAGGATCCTCTCTTGAAGGAGGAATGAAAGTAATCCTCCTTCTACCAAGGATTGTAAATTTTGGCTCTTGTGCTAAACTTTAACTTTTACCCATTTACCATGTGACACATGTTATCTACTACTACAACTATTTTCAATTATTTCATTCAAATTTATAACTAGTTATGTTATACCCCAAATAATAATAAAATGTAACATTTTTTATTTAAAAAATAAATAAATTAATTTCCATCATTTTTTTCTCTATAAATTGAGTCTAATTTTGCATCATTTCTACATTAGTCATTTTTTTCTCTATAAAATGAATCATCAAGAAGAAATGATAACGAGACATTCATAGTGTCTCGGGGACGATATAATGAGCGAACTCTGAGAAGATTTATGGATAGGAGGGAGGAGCTTCGGAGTAAAGAAATGCATGTTGCTCTAAAGAACGACTTGGTCGATCACATATGGGAGAGGTTTCAAGACATGACATCGGATTCGGATTCTGATTGATTTTTTATGGAAATAGTATTAATTGTTATAATGTATGCTTAATGTTTTTACTTTTCATCTTTCGTCATTTGTAACGTTTTTTTTATGTTTAATCAAGTTTTTTTTACTGATAAAAAAAATCAAGTTTTTTTTTTCATTTGCAATTCAATCTATATTATCACAAGTTATTTACAATTTTATTAACTACACTGAATTAGTTTATTAAATATAGTGTAATTATAAATTAAGTTGAGTAATTAATTTTATCATACTCTTGATTGTATAGATTATAAAGTGAGTATATACATATAAAATAAATATAAGAGGATCCTCTCCATTGTAGGGAAAAATAAAGAAAGATGATGAGGAAGAGGAATGAAAAAGTAGAAAATGAGGTGGATGAGAGAGGAGATGATGTGTCAAATGGAGAAAATGAGAGAGAAAATTGAGAGAGGATGATAGCTCCTCACCATTGCATATGCTCTGATAATAATAAAAAAAAACATCTAGCACTATTAATTAAAAAAATATTCCGTATCAAGCAATCAAGCTCAAGTCCTTTAGAGCATGTGCAATGGTAAGGATGTATTATCATCTCTCAATTTTCTCTCTCCTTACCAACATTTGACACATTCTTTCTTCTCTCATCCACCTCATTTTCTACTTTGTCATTCCTCTTCCTTATCTTTTTTCTTTATTTTCTACTACAATGGAGAGGATACTCTTATATTTCCTCTCTCATTTTAGATGTATATACTCACTTCATATTCTATATAATCAAGTGTATGATAAAATGCTCAAATTAATTAATAAATAAACTATCTTTAATAAACTAATTTAGTGTAGTTAATAAAATTTTAAATAACTTGTGATCATATAGATTGGATTGCAAATGAGAAAAAAGAATGTTACATTTCATGTAGAAATGATACAAAATTAGACTCAATTTATAGAGAGATAAAAATGATGGAAATTAGTTAATTTATATTTTAAATAAAAATGTTACATTTTATTATTATTTTGGGAGTAACTTAACTAGTTATAAATTTGAATGAAATATTTGAAAATAGTTGTACTAGAAGATAACATGTGTCACATGGTAAATGGGTAATAGTTAAAGTTTGGCACAAGAGCCCAAATTTACAATCCTTGGTAGAAGGAGGATTACTTTCATTCCTCCTTCAAAAGAGGATCCTCTTATAGTTTGTACAATGGAGAGGACATCCTCATAAAGGAGAGAGAGTGCTAAAAGGATGTACATTCCTCACCATTGTACATGCTCTTATCCCCACCGATAGTCGCCACTATCAAGCCCCACATTTATAATTCGCCGCCCTGAAAAACTAATCCACTCTTAGGAGTCAGACAAACATACATATACATGAAGGTCTTGGTTGTTACCATATTACAACAATATTGAACTCTTAACCAAATCATCAATATATCTATCTAATACTATATACTAAAGCGGAAGCAAATTCTGTCACCATATTGCGCCACATCAGTCTTTATTAAAAAAATCTATCTTATTAAATCTTGAATTTAATTTGTCATAATCTTATACATACATAATTAAAATACTAGCTCTATCTTAGAATTTGAGTTGTTTAATTAATAATTCTATCCAAATATATAAATCTCTATCTTGCAATTATACACATTTAATTAATACATAGATCTATCATAAACCTTTTATTTAAAACAATTTTTTTTTCATCATAATCATAATATTTTACCCAACTTTAAATTATTTTTCGCAATTTTATTATTGTCTTTTTTAAATTCATCAATGATAGCAAATTCTACTACTATATTTAAGACAAATATTCATTCTATTAAAACAATATATTAAATACGTTTTTACTATCGTATCATATAAAAATATCAATAAAAAAGTAGATGTTATATTTACCATAAATATCACTAATATTGATACTGATTACGCTTTAGGGGAAAAAAGATAGATTTCTTAATTAAGATAATAGTTCATTAACATTTTCATTACATATTTATATATTAATAATTTAATTATTTTTTCAAAAAACAATAACATATATACGAGATAATTTGGCTTTCTATTTAACTTATTAAATATTATCTATATCTTCAACATTGTAATATATTAATCCGAGTTTTTATGTAAACTTATTGATTTTATTATATAAGTTAGTTTACATAATCTAATTAAATGTCAAAAGATTTGTATCAATGTTAATAAAATGTGATAATACATCTTATCTTATATATGTCATTCTTTCTCAATTATTTAAATATATATTTATATATGTATAAAAAGTAACTATATAAATAAAAAAAATTTATACATATGATGATGTACAAGAATTATGTCATTTTATACTCCAAAAAATAAACATCATTTTAAAACAAAGTATACATATGATAATATTTGTGATTAATATAGTAAAGTCATACACAAAGAAATAAATAACACCCTCGTACAAGGTACGGGTCATCTACTAGTACATTATAAAAGCCGACCGTTTTCGAGCCACCACGTTAATTCTGGCCCCACTGCATATTTGATAAAAATACCTTTTATTTATGTTATTTCAATTAATCTAATTATGTTTCTTATCATCTATTTATGTAAAAGATATGATCAAAATTTCAAAATTTGGTAAGATTTTCTATCTTTTTAATATATCACTTGGACCCACCATATTTTGATAAAAAAACGTTTTTATTCGTGGTATTTCAATTAATTTGATAAAATTATATTATCTATTTATGTAAAAGACATATTCAAAATTTTGAATCTTGGTAAGATATTCTATCGTTTTTAATATATCACTTAATTGAAAAACATGATTCTAATATATATCTTGAATTTTCGAAATATAATTACTATGACCTAATTATACTTGATTTACTTAATTAAATTTTTATATCTTGACAAGGTACATCTTTTTCATAATTCTAACTTATTTAAAAAAATAACCCCACAATTTTTTTCAAATTATAAAAACGCCCCATATTTTCCTAATACAAACATACAAGTACGTGGTCGTTTTGAACCACCATTGATTTTGACCCTACATCATATATAAAAAAAACTAATTTTTATTATTCGCATTATATAAGGTTTCCTATTGAATTTCTTCTTATCTACTTATAACAAAAAACTTTTTTCAATTATTAATTCTTAAAGCATTACAAAGAAAAATCTGTTACAAACATATTAAGAAAAATCTATGAATATTGGATTCAGCTTATTTATTTAATACAAGTAAATTTGTGGTTTCCGAGATTTTCTATTAAATTTTTATAAACTTTATCAATTTATCAGTTGATGAATTTTTTCAATTATATTTACATTTATTATAGTTGTTATTAATATATGATAAAAATTGTATGTAAAATATCAATTTAATTTCTTATAATCAGGTTTTATTAAAATATATAAATGAGTGAAAAAATTATGTCTTATATATATTTTTTATTTTATATGAACTGCAAAAATAATATCACTCTTTTTAAAAGATAAAAAACATGTCCATATAATAAAACTTATACAATATTTTCCATATAAATATTTAATTACAAAATATGAAATTTTATTATAATATTTTTAAGTGAAATAGTTGTGCATGACACGACAGGTTAAGCTAGTCTTATTAACCATCAATGATAATCGTCAGCCATCGGGAGGATTGAGATATTACTCCCGTTAATTTGCAAAAACAACATACATACTTGGATTTAATTTGAAGCACAACATGAAGCCTTTCATTACAAAGTAGTTTCCGAGTTACAATAAAACTAATTAAGTTGGTCGAACAAACATCAAGTTCACAAGGCTCTGGCCCTCTCAATAAAATGAAATTAAAATTAATTCCGTATCGTATTGGTGGAGGTCTTGGTCAATGCATCAAACACTAAGGTTCGAGGAATCATGTACTATGGAAGATGGTCGGCACAAAAGGTAATGAGCTCTACATTGCTGACGCTAAATCTTTCCTTCAACTGCACTAAAGCGCATGTTTTCTCTCCTAGCAAACTATCCGGCTTGCCGACAACAACCACCTCGAGCAAAACAGGGTGCTTATAGAGTGAGGCTTCCACCTCAACCGTGGCGATCTGGTCATCACTGGAGAGGATGATGTCAGCACCATGATCCTTGTACTACACACTATCATCGAAGTGCTTCACCCCAGTATCCCCGGTTTTGAACCATCCGCCCTTGAATGCCTTCATTTGTAGCCTCCGGGTTCTTTTAGTATCCGCTCATCATAATGCTTCCTCTCACCGCGATCTCCCCCATAGTTTGGCCATCGGATCGAACACTCCTCAAAGATCTTGGGTCCTTGATGTCCACCTCTGTCATGTTTGCATGGCGACTTCTTTTTCTTGTCCTCCTCCTCGATATTGGAGCAAGTACCAGTTGCAGCAACGACATATGTCTTTATCATCCCGTATGCATGAATAACACGGAACTCGAGCTTCTCCATGTCTGGGACCACCTCAGGAGGTGGGGGAACACCCCCAACTATGATCGACACTATATCGGATAAGGACTTCTTCCATGTCAAGGGTGTGTTAGCGATGGTGGTAGGCATTTGTTTGCTGCTGAGGTGATGAGAAAGATCCATCTTTGGGCCAGAATTATGAAGAGGAGAGCGAAGAAAGGAACCAACAGAGATACCACCAGCATTGATCTCGACTTTTTATACTGCATAATTTGGATGGAAATTATGAGAATATATCGATCTTGACCTATTTATATTAGTTATTCTTCAATCCATTTTACGAATGTTATAGAGAGTTGTTTTCTCCATCAACAACAAAATAGTTATCAATTCATCCAGAAAAGGTTGTGAACATACTTTGTCATGATTCCAAATACAAGGTGTAGATATACGACAAAAAAAGATTTGAGGTGAAGACAACTTAAAAGACTTTATTCAATTTGAAGTTTATGTCATTACCTTACAAAAGATTATAAACATTTATTGTGTATACATCATCACCATAAATTTGGTTGATCATGCATTGAATCCCCAACCAACCTATTATTTGTGGTTGCTAAAAAGATAGCACAGTATGAAACTGAGTTTCTGGCGTCGCTATGTTGGAGCATTTGGTGGGCCATTGGAGATCGAAGGCAGTGGAGGGTTTAAAATGGAATGCGGGTGGAACAGGAGTAGGAGTATATATACAAGCTGCTGCGGAGGTTATGATGACTCCAAAATGGGGTTGAGGAGTGAGCTAATAAGGGATCAGTAAACAAAGCGCACTTTACGGGAAACATGTAGATTGAGGAAAAGAGAAATGTTTGTCATCCAATGGAGCATATTAATTAAATAAATTCTAAGAACAACGATTGACACACAAATTAATTAAATAAATTCTAAAAACAATGATTGAGGTGTGCTTACTTTTTTGGTCATTTCCTTTCATTTGTTAGATGTAGGTTAAAAATGTAAGCTCCCTGAAGTTCAAGATGAAATTATAGTTGATGTCGTTTTCAATAGTAAAGTCTAAGAAAGTTATGGCTATTCAATTTAGGAATACAACAACAAAAAAAGGACACAACTAGGATCCCATCTCTTGGGTTACAAATAATATTGCTCATAATTTGCTTGATCGCCCACCTTTTGAAAGACTTCTCATGTCCTTTGCCCTTTCCATGAGCACAATCTTCTGCGTTTTCCCCGCAGACGTCGTGGGTAATTCATCAAACACAACACTTTGAGGCACCATGTAATGTGGAAGCCTATCCCTGGAAAACTTGATAACTTCTTATTGAGTAACACTACATCCATCTATCAACCACATAAAAGCACAAGGTGTCTCTCCCAATGATCATCTGTCTTACCCACAACTGCTGCATCTAAAATATCCAGATGCTTAAACAAAACAGATTCCACCTTAAGCGTACTTATATTCTCCCCATCATAAACGATAATATCCTTAGACCGATCTTTCAACTGAACATACCCATCAGGGTGCCTAACACCAAGATTCCCTGTTCTTTAGCCATCCTCCCTTAAACATCTCCAATGTCGCCTTCTCGACTTTAAAATACCCATTCATCACCGTGTTTCCTCTCAATATAACCTCTCCTATCGTCTTACCATCCCACACTACACTTCTCATGGTATTAGAATCCTTCACGTCTACCACCTCCATCATCACATGGTTCAGACCCTGGCGAGCACTCATGGTGGCTTGGTGAGCACTCATGGTGGACTGCTCATCCGAATTTAACGACTTCCATTCGGGTTTCTATGCAGACCGTATCAGGCCCGTACGTCTTTGTTAGGCCATATGCATGAGTGATGCCAAACCCTAGCTCCTCCATTTTGAAGATCACTTGAGAAGGGGACGGGGCGCCACCAACCATCACAACAACCTTTCTTGGGAGTGGCTTGTTGGGCACCAGTAGTGCGTTTATGATCATGTTGAGTACGGTTGGTGCACCTCCCATGTGGGTCACTCCGTGGTCAACAATCTATAACAACCACCACCAATGGGACGTTGTCCGTCCTTATCACAAAAATGATGGTCAAGGCTCCTTCAAAGAGATGAGTTGGGCGTCGACAAATACGAGTTTCACATCATAGTGTAGAAGAAGGGATGCGATCCTCGGGCAGTCGTAGAGTGCAATGAGCGGCGAAACTATGGCACCCGCCATAGGAACCCCAAAGTGCAACTCGTACATCACAAGTGTGTTCGGCATGAATGTACCCTCCTATGCGCAGCAATTCTAGTCATCATAAAATTTAATTTTTGAGATTAAAAGTTAGAGGGTACAAACGTGTAGAAGAATTAATAAATAAATGAGGAGTAGTATTTACTTACAACATGGTCGTAGGAGATGTCGAGGTGAACAAGTGTCGAAGTTAGAGATTTGCACCTACCAAACGTTTGGCTCCAGGTAAAACCCTCCCGTTCCACGAATTTCACAGACGACCTACATCAATTCGAAACTCTCCATGTTTTATCGAAGAAAAACGGTGATATAATGTTACTCCAATTTGGGAGCAAACTAGCAATCATCATCTAGTTAAATTGGGTCCCAAAAGGATTATTAGATCTTATTAGGTCGCTCCTCGACTGCTTGTACTCCCGTTCCACGAATTTCACTCATAGACGACCTACATCAATTAGGTCACTCCTTGACCCCTTGTACTCCTACGCCACAATTTCCATTAAAAAACAACTTACATCAATTAGCTACCCTCCCGTATCAAACCCTCCTGGTTTTATCTAAGAAAAACGGTAATATAATGTTACTCCACCTTGTGGCGCCAAGAGCGGCAGCAGTCCAAGTGAGGCACCAATTATTACAATGGAGCATGGCTGCATGGGCACCGTCCATAGGTACACAGTCCTAGAAGAGCCGCCCATCTGATTCAAAAGGATCTCAGCTAATGAGTTGAGGTAGACACCCTTATGACTGTACACTACGTCTTTCGGGCTAGACATGGTGCCCGAAGTGTAGCTAAGTAAGATCGGGTCGCACTCGTCTTTTGGCCTCCTCACTTCGAATGCGTCCGGGTTTGCCCTTGATAAGAGAGACTCGTACTCTAAGTAGTCGCTAGTGCTAGACGATGGGGTCGAGTGTAGCGGGTCATGGACGAGCACGATCGTAGGCAGATTGGAGGTGGTTTTGGAGAGCATCTTGACGGCTTTGAGTACGGTGTCGAGAAATTGGTAGTCGACGAACACGAGCTTGGGTTTGGATTGGCAGAGTAACACTGACACCATGGACGAGTCGTGGCGGATGTTGAGTGTGTAGAGGATGCCTTAGGGCATAGGCACCCCGAAATAGAGCTCGTATATTGGCGGCGTGTTGGGTAGGAACGCTACCACCTTCATTCATTCACCCAACATTAATATCAATATATCTTGTAGGAATTTCGTAAGAGTAGATTGAACTTGCGACGTGGCCGTAGGAAATGCCGAGGTGGACAAGCGAGGAAGCAGGCTGGATGCTTTCCTCCAAGTCAATAGACAAAACAATGAGGAGTTAGGACTTTCTCATATCCCTCCTATCCTACTTGTAAGTATCAATGTATATAAGAGATTAAATCATTTTAATGCAAAAAACAAAGATTTCTCGTATCATAACTACTAAGGGCATGTTTGCTATTCAAGAGCTGAAAGTTAAACGGAATGGAAATCAACTTAATCTATATTATTATCATGGTACATAAACCATAAAGTACGAGTCACTTTAATTTTCATGAGTCACTTTAATTTTCATGCAAAAACTATTGTAAAGTTGCTAAGTGAAGTTGAGAGAAATTTTCTTCCTCCTTGACTTAAGCGTCGCCTTCTCTTCTCCCTATTTACTCTTCTAATCCCCTCATCTCCTTCCTCAATCAAGACAACCGTAGAATGTCAAACCTTCATCTTTTTTGCCACCAATTCATCTTCATCATCTTCGCTACTTATCCGTCCATCTTCATCATCAAGAAAACCAACCGCCTATCCACCCAACACACCTTCATCTTCATTGAAAAGAAGAAAACATGTCACACAAGGAAGAAAAACATGTCATGCATAATCTTGTTACTGAATAGTTGCATGCCAGAGTATTCTAAAGTGTACAACTTGTGAGGTGAGCTCGAGCTCAACTCACGCTCAATAAATCTGTAAATGATGTTGGGTTTCCCTCCTTAATTGGAAGTGGATCAATTCACTAGCCCATAATGATAAAGCCCAATCCAAGAATGCATCTAGAATATTTGGGTAGGTTAATGAAAAATCTAGAAGTATGTAGCTAGATTGGTAAATAGGAGAATTGTGTGGAGTATTCTAGAATTAACTAGAATAAGTGGGCTAGGATAGTAGTGTGTGGATTTGTCTAGAATTATGAAGAAGCCTAAAACCACCAAGATGTAAAGCCTATAAATAGGCATGTATGTGTAGCATTTTCTACAACCACTCAAGTGAAGAAACCAATTGAGTGTATAAGTCAGAGTGACCAAGGGTAAATCCTCGGGTGGGTGAGAGTGTAAGGAAGAGTTCGGGTGAGAGTTCCACATAAAACTAATTAGTGTTTGTAATCTCTTTCCTCAAAATATATAAAAATTAGCTTGTCTATTAGTTGTCCCATTTGCCCATCTTAATCACACGAAGAGGGAAAATACGAGTTTTCCCAACAGTGGTATCAGAGCTAAGGTCGTCCATAGTTCGGTTTTCTCGTGCGGTTGAAGATGGAGGCTACCGTTGCCTACGATGGTGACATGTTCAAACTCACGGCGGACAACTACACCTATTGGAGGCCGATGATGGAGGACCATCTCTACTATAAGGACCTGCACGAGCCCATCATCAACGAGAAGAAGCCAGAAGGAAAGAGCGACAAGGCGTGGGAACTTCTGAATCGAAAGGCGGTTGCCGTTGTACGTAAGTACATTGACCGAACTCTTTTCGAGTATGTTTCTACTTACACAAATGCCTTTGAATTATGGACAAAGCTTGAGTCCATGATTCAAAAGAAGACGCCTCGTAATAAAGCCCTCCTAATGCGACGGTTGGTGAAGTTGGAGTACAAGGATGGTGAAAGTATGATTGAGCACTTGAACAATTTCAAGGGGCTCGTCAATCAGCTAAATAAGGCTGAGATGAAAGTTGAGGATGAAATGCAAGCCCTTCTACTCCTCAGTTCCCTACCTGAGAGTTGGGACACGTTGGTGGTTACTTTAAGTAACTCAGCCCCGGAAGGAAAGCTCACCATGGACACCGTCAGTGATAGCCTTCTCAACGAAGAAGCACGGAGGAAGGAACGAGGCACGACCACCCAGTTCGAGGCTAACGTCACCTATGGCCGAAGAAGAAACGACACTCTGAAGAGCCGAGACACAGAGGAGTCTCGAGGTAAGCCTCAATCACGATCCAAGATAACATGTTATTATTGTGGCAAGATAGGTCACAAGAAAGTAGAGTGTCGAATCTTCAAGAAGGATCAGATGGCCGGTAAAGTCAAGTCAGATGAGTTTATCCCAACGAAGAGTCGAAAGGAAAGGAGAACCACCGCCATGGCGATCGGAGGTGATGAAGTTTATCTCGTTGGAGGAGGCAATATGTGGAACGTTGCCTATGATGATAACACCTGGGTCATCGACACCGGCGCATCCTTCCACGTCAGCTTTGATAAAGGTATCTTCTCATCCTACCAAAATGGTGACTTTGGTAACATATGGATGGGGAATGGAGGCACGAGCGAGATCGTTGGGGTAGGAGATATTGTCCTAACGTGTGATACAGGACGCAAGCTCTGCCTCAGAGATGTGAGGCATGTACCTGACATGCACCTCAATCTTATATCAGCGGGAAAGTTAGATGAGGCTGGTCTAGTGAATCTCTTTGGTGAAGGAAAGTGGAAGCTCACCGAAGAAAGTCAGATCGTGGCTCGAGGAAGGAAGGAAGGGTCGTTATACCTGATGCAAGCCGAGCCCGATGCCAAGACCAAGGAGTTCATGCACCGCGATCCTCCCAGAGACGAGCTTAGCCATCAGCGTAGGGATCCGATCAACAAGAAGATTGATCGAGGAGCAGTTACAACCGAGAATGGTGACGCTGATGATGGAGATATTGCAGGACAATCCTCTGGAGAGAGAAAGGATAGCCCGTATGAGTATGATATACTCACGGATGAAAGACAACCTCAGGCCTATGAAGAGGAAATGGTTAGTAGACATGAAACCAAGGAGGTAAGAGCCATGCAAGAGGAGACAAAAGCCTTGCATGAGAGCCTCACTTTTGAGCAGAAGAAAGCCATGCAAGAAGAGACGGAAGCCTTGCATGAAGACCACTCATTCCAGCTGGTAAAAGAGGAGTCTGTGCTAAAGAGCACAGAGGAAGAATCGATCAAAGAAATGATTCCAAGAGTTCAACGTCAGACTTTACGGATGCCTCTGAAGGGGGAGCTGACTCTTGGAAATCAAAGATGAAGGAATATCGCCTTGTTAAGGTAGAGGATATCGTATCCACAAAGGGATGCATGAAGATCTGGTCATACGCGATGACCAAGGTGATGATACACAAGAACGACGAGATCGTGACACCGTTACACTTCCAAATTAAGTCGGGAAGGGGGAGATTGTTGGGTTTCCCTCCTTAATTGGAAGTGGATCAATTCACTAGCCCATAATTATAAAGCCCAATCCAAGAATGCATCTAGAATATTTGGGTAGGTTAATGAAAAATCTAGAAGTATGTAGCTAGATTGGTAAATAGGAGAATTGTGTGGAGTATTCTAGAATTAACTAGAATAAGTGGGCTAGGATAGTAGTGTGTGGATTTGTCTAGAATTATGAAGAAGCCTAAAACCACCAAGATGTAAAGCCTATAAATAGGCATGTATGTGTAGCATTTTCTACAACCACTCAAGTGAAGAAACCAATTGAGTGTATAAGTGAGAGTGACCAAGGGTAAATCCTCGGGTGGGTGAGAGTGTAAGGAAGAGTTCGGGTGAGAGTTCCACATAAAACTAATTAGTGTTTGTAATCTCTTTCCTCAAAATATATAAAAATTAGCTTGTCTATTAGTTGTCCCATTTGCCCATCTTAATCACACGAAGAGGGAAAATACGAGTTTTCCCAACAAATGAACCAAACTTAAGAAAAAAGAAAAAGCTTGGACTCTTCTACTACTGACCAACCCGAGCTTAGTTTAAAGTTCCTTTGTAACGTGCTTATATAATATACGTCTTAGGGGTAGGGATGGCCGTGGAATGGGTCTGGGTCGGGGAATTAATACCCCCACTTTCTCTTCCAGGTTTAGATTTTCAATTCTTATATCCATCTCTATCCTCATACAAGTATGAAAAATTATCTCCGTCCTCATCCCTATTCGGTCCCATATTCGTCGAGCATTCCCTATCTCAATTTTATCTTTTCTATAGACTCCTTATGAGTTTTTCAATTTAATTTTGACTAAGAAAATTATAATTTTTTAGTCATTTTTTTAGATAAAATGTATGAATCTATAAATACATATAGAAAATGACATAAATTTATATTATTTTTGCGTTTTTTAAAGCCCTAATATAACATTTCAACCAATCAAAAACAATAGGACGTGTTTATGGGACAGAATATTTGGATCGAATAGGGACATAGCTATACCCGTGAGAGGGAATCCCGTGAAGAATGGAAAACTCCCTCCCTATGAGTTAAATCATTCCAGGGTAGTTTTTTGCTTTTCTTTTTGGATTAAGGGCTCTTTTGATTTTTTTGAGGGAAAGGAATGGTTAAGGTTATATCTAGACATTATTTAGTTTATAGTTCACTCATAATCCTCTAACTATTATCCCTTTCCTTCCATTTTTTATCCAAAAAAGAGAAGATCATCACCATTTTCTATACCAATTTGTTTCATTTTCTTTACTTTTCATAATTTTTATACCAAACGGTCACCTAAAACTGTAACAGACTAACAGGCCGGTTTATTTTGTAGGTTCGTGGGCTTATAAGGAACGTAAGGATCCGGAAACAAAAGCCCTGTAGTTTTCGTAAAACGGGTCATGATTCGATTCAACGACTGGTAGAAACCACGGTGCTTTCTTCTTCGTCTTTCGCCACACTCGGCATCGAGAGCGCTGAGAGCCATCCTCCTCAATCCGACTCTTCGCTGCTTTCTTATAACATCTACGACACTCAATCTCCACCGCTGGCTTGCGATGGGAACCCTAGGAAGAGCCATATACAGCGTCGGATTCTGGATTCGCGAGTCCGGCCAAGCCCTAGATCGTCTCGGAGTCCGCCTTCAGGGCGGCTACTACATCCAAGAGCAGCGTAATCACCTTCAATCCTCTTTCATTTCTCCTTCTCCTCTGTTGATTTGTATAGATTTTGAATTTTGTAGCTCACATTTTCGCTTACACTGTTTCTATCGAGTTTGCACCCGAGCGCATATCTCGGCGTTTGGTCAATTGTCGATGGAACTAGCTAGATGTGACGATTCCTGTTCTTCTTTGTTCGATTTAGAGCTTGTAGCTTTGAAATTAGAAGCTCTGGGGCCCTAATTTGACGCACTGTTAATTTAGGCCCTCTTTCCAATTCATTGTTCTGAGATAGGATAGGTAATTGGATCTCTAGCTGAACTCATGTGTTACGAAGAATCGGGTGAGTGTATGTGTATCAATTGAGAAGAATGTACTGTGATTTTCTCAGTTCAAAGTATTTGTTTTTCTTACGAACCAACAAGTTGAATGTGCTCAATGGAAGGTAAATGGTTTTTTATAAAATCATTCTTGTGGAGATCGAATGTGTTTCACAAGCATTATAGTTTCTGCCTGAACCTGTCCATTTGGTCGTGAGAAAATCACTGTATCTGTTTTTCTGTGTTGCTTGTAAATTTAGGGGTTTCAGAGTTATTGCTTTATGCTTATTTGCCAGAAAGACTATCCTTTTGTCTGAAAGTTTAATTTGTCTTATGATCTTTTTCAGTTTCCAGGCATCGGACTCTGATGAACATTTTTGACAAGGCCCCTACAGTAGACAAGGATGCCTTTGTAGCCCCTGGTGCTTCGGTCATTGGGGATGTTCAACTTGGTGCAAAATCATCAATCTGGTATGGTTGTGTCTTGAGAGGTATGCTGCTTTTCTTGATGTAAGTATATATTATTCAGTGTTCAATGAATGTGTTTTGAAGGTTTCAAAATATGAAAAATGTCACTCCAGTCGTTTCATGGTAAAATAGTAATATCTTCACTTGGAAGTCGTTTGAATGGGGTTAAGCTACTAGATTATGGTTGTCATCTGTCCCAAAGAATAAATTTAGGTGTGAATGAATGAAAGACTTTCATACTTACGAGTTCAGCCCATCTGCCACCCCTGTCCACCAACTTTAATTGTGACAAAGCGTGTGAAGTTTAAGTTCCAAAGAAAAACTATCAAAGTGATAGGGAAATGGTTATATTATGTAGGATTCTAGTTAAACACTCTAGAGTAGTTGATTAAAAAGCTTACTAGTTTTTGGAAAGACTTCCCTGAATTACTAATTGAAAGTGGGTTCTTGGAAAAAGAATTCCCCCCACGGAAAGCCTCTTATGATTGCTGTCTGTAGCTTTCAGATATTGATTGATCATAGCTTTTGCCCTCAGTAATCTAAATCTAAATCCTAAGCCTCTGCTGACCAATTTGGAGTGGAAATTAAAAATATGATATGTCTGACTAAATCCTTTTCACTCAATGCTGGTATTGCTGATACGAATTGCTCTTCAACTCTTTCCATGGTGAAAATTAACCATAATGTACAGCTTCTTTGACTTAAAATTTATTTCATTTCACCAGTTATCATATTGCTGATAATTCTTCTACTCTTTCCATATAGGTGATGTGAATAGCATCAGTGTTGGAGCGGGGACAAATATCCAGGACAATTCTCTGGTGCATGTTGCGAAGTCCAACTTAGGTGGCAAGGTGTTGCCAACTATTATTGGTGACAATGTCACTGTAGGTGAGTAATATTCCAAATAATCCATGCTGATACTGGTCTCTAATTGATGCCTATTCCCTTTTATACTCTGGCCTACAAAACTGAATTTTGCAGGTCACAGTGCTGTGATACATGGATGCACTATCGAGGATGAGGCATTCGTTGGTATGGGAGCTATATTACTTGACGGAGTTGTTGTGGAAAAACATGCCATGGTAGCAGCTGGAGCTCTTGTGAGACAGAATACAAGAATTCCTGCTGGAGAGGTCAGCCTCTATTTATGGCTTAAATACAAGAATGGTCCCTAACTTTCAGTTTTTGTGCTAGTAAAGTCTAACATTCAGAGAAGCATTACAAAACTAGCCCTTGGATGCCTTACATTTGTCTACATATCTATCTGGTCCTAAACATCTAGAGGTAGATTATCAATGTTTTAGAGAGCACCTCATGATATGTCCTAAGCTTTATTTTGTTACAAAAGCATTAAAAAAATATCAACTAAACGATTATTTTTGCAACATTGTTCTGAAGTTTAGGATTTTAGTAGGACAAAATGTAAGGCGGACATCATGTGACAACCGAGGAGGACTAAAGATGGAATATACTGTCTTGTATATATAATAGATTGTTGGTTTTCTTATTATGGGTTCAACTACAAAAAAGTACCTCTGATTATACCGTCTTGTATACATTTCCGTGTCAAAATGTTTGCAGGTATGGGGAGGAAACCCAGCAGAGTTCTTGAGGAAGCTGAGTGATGAGGAAATAGCATTCATCTCTCAGTCAGCATCCAACTACACCAACCTTGCCCAGGTCCATGCATCTGAGAATGCAAAACCGTTTGACGAGATTGAGTTTGAGAAGGCGCTACGCAAGAAGTTTGCAAAGAAAGATGAAGACTACGATTCAATGATTGGTGTTTACCGAGAGACTCCCCCTGAGCTGATCCTACCCGACAATATTCTTCCCAAGGAAACGCCCAACACTTTCAAACAGTGAGACGCGCCCTTTTCTCCTGTCTGTTTTACATTTGTTGATTTTAAGGATAAATTCCTGGATCTAAAGAGAACAGAAATGTCTTCCAAATAAAGCTTGGGCATGTTGAAATGTTCTTTCCTGGCATGATATTAATTTACCTCTTTTCTTATCTGCAACAATCAAAGGGAAGACCAAAGCCAGAGGGCTTTGTACCTATGTTTTTGCTTGGAGTGATGTATTTGAAGATCCATTTTGCCGACTCTTTGAATTGTATGATCCATGGATGTCCATGGACTAGCAACATTTACAGGATTAATTAATGTATTTCTGTTGAGTAGTCTTGTAATCTCCTGCTGTGGGCACTGAAAATTTATTGTTTGGTATGTTCACTTGTGATGATCTAACTCTGTGTGTGATTTGGTAGAAGCTAGGATCTTTCCCAGTAATGGGTTTAGAAAGGAAGAAAAAACGATATACAAGCTTGCAAATTCTAACTTCCTAGCTTCAAAGACAACAACGACGAACTTAAAGAAGAGATGAAATATGTAGCATGCTATTCTTCGTTTTCCTTTGGACGCTATACCATTTTAATGCAGAGGTACTCCCAATTCGATAACGTTATAGAATGAAATTTGATCCGCCCATAGATTTAGATATGTACTGCTGTTTTTTTTTTCTGAAACAGCAAATGGATATCGTGTTTGACCGTGTCATCTGCTCGCAATTGGGTTGGGAAATTGCGAAACTGCAAACCGCATGCTGGGCCCATCAACCCAAGCACTTTGCCGTCCTCGTCTTGTACTGCCCTCCAAAACGCATCGTTTTGATTCGTACACCGTACGTGCTCCACTTGTGTAGCTAATTTAGCTATGTTTTCAATCATCAAAGGTGAGAGATATTTTGAACTGTATTATTCTCTGTTTCCAGCACACAGAACTGCATTTTGCAACTTTATTTTTGTTGGAAAAGGAAAGTTACAGCTTATAATAACAACATTGAGAAATATATTGGACGTATTTGAACTTTGAAGCATCAATTCTGTGAGCTAACGTGAATAAATCCAGCCGCAAATTCAGGGCAACCGTTGATATATATAAGAACTTGGTAAAATATGGAAAGCTAAAATAGCACAAAAATACCGAGTAGATCTGAAATACTTGATATATCTGCTTCGAGTCAATTCAAATGGGAGTCATCATGCATTAGTTCCGATCTGGTTTCCAGCTGTTGTATCTCTGTATGACAAAACCAAATCATGCATTCTACCATTTATACGTAGTCAATCTATCCAAAACGTACTCCCAAACCTTTTTCTGCGGTATATGGTCGAATGAATTAACCAATATATATGCATGCTACTAATTCGATCTATTCTCGGGTTGGGTAGTAACTAATTATCAAGACAAAAAGATGGGCCGTGAACGGTGGATTTCATCATCTCACCGGCTCAAAACTCATAAAATTGCACTGTTTTACTGCACATGCATGCTAGTTAGCGTGAAGTAAAAGCATCATAATTCCACCTTTTACATGGAAGCCAACATTAGGCATCATATATATATATGATCGAAATAATACTCCGTATAACGTAACGTAGGGAATCCCAATGCACATGCCTGAATCAACACCAGCTAAAAGCGCTGATTTGCCTACGATTATACTATGTCAAATGAAGATTGTTGTATATGAATTATGAAGTCGTCTTCCTTGTAAACTGTCGTCTAAATGAATTCAAATTCATATTGCCAAATTACCAAATACTCGAATATGTGCAACAAACAAGGTAACTATTATGAGAAGCATAAAGGTGCTTGACGAAATTATTGAGCATAATTATGCAAATAGTCAAAAGCAAGGATCATGCGCCAAAAATCCCCAGCATTTTGTAAATCCATGCGAGCATTTAATTTGTAATATGGGACAATTCTTCATGCCGAGGGGCAATTGCCTGTGCCCCGGGCGACATAGGTCAAATTATTATATTAATTTAATCATGACTTATAACAGTATATATAAGATCTCGAACGCCCAAAACAGACCACCAAAACCAAAATCCCCTCACTCTCAATTTTCCATCATTCTCATCTCAACTCAACTAATTTCAGAGAGCTATGAGTCTGTGCGAGATCCACACCGTTAAGAGCTTCGCTAGTATTGCGAGGACTCTTGAGCTCTTCTTCGCCGTCATGTTCCTTTCCCGCTCAATCTCCTTCTCGTCTACGTATTTCCCGACGGCGGTCGAATTCTGCCGTTTCTTTTTCCGGCGGATGTGCGTGGTTCTGGTCAGCCACCGCTTCGCCTTCTTCCTCGGAAACCTAATCGTCATCACTCTGTTCATCAAGTCCAGCCATTCCGCCGGCCGAAGCTCCGACGACGAAGAGGAGGACCTGATCGGCCAATTCGTGACTCCGAATGCGACGGTGTCTTCGGAGGAGACGGCTTCCGTCGAGAAGGACGTGGCTATTCCGACGGAAATCGAGGCCCCGTTGGCTTCCGGTGGAAGAAATCCGGAACAGAGGAGGAGGAGGAGAGCTCGATCGGAGGATTTCGGAGCGGAGGTGGCCGGGAAAATCCAGTTCCGGCGGCCGGAGTCAGAGGCCGGACTGGAAACGGAAAAGTCCGGCGAGGAATCGAGGACGAATGTGGAAGAGCTGAGCAATGAAGAGTTTCATCGCAAAGTGGAGGAGTTCATTGTTAGGCAGCAGATGTTTCTGAGAGAGGAGTCTTTGTCCATGGCCATGGCCAATCGCAAAAGCTTCTCTGTTTGAAAGGGTGACCGCATGGGTGTATGGATCAAATTAAAGGACGTGTATTGGACTCCGTTTTAATTTGTTTAGCGTCTCTATATTCGTTAGTTTTCTTACCTTCAAATCCAATCCATTTTTTGTGGAATGTTGTTCTACGGTAATTACTTGCAATTTGAGTGAATGTACATAGGAGTTATATGTATTAAGAGATATGGTTTTCAAGCAATGAAAAGTCTTTTGCATGTTGTATGTACTATGGCAATTGGTTACCAACAGAATTGATGCTGTATTCTAACTTCTAAGGGAATGTGATTTTGAGCACAAGTCAAGCAGGCCTGCATAGCGTTCTCGCATATATGAAGTGAAGGCATGACAAATGCAGAGATCATACAAAGAATCAAAGGACAAATGCCCACGTGATGCGTGAAATAGTGAGAGATTGAACCTAGCTTGTATTGTGAGATCGTGTAGTCGTAAAAAACTAATGGAAAATCGGCACGGTCATAGAGTGTGATTTTTGGTATTAATTATTGATTACGTGAGTAAAATATTACTCCCACATTTTTAGATTAACTAGGGTAGCACTCGTAGTATTTACTGTACTAACTTAGGATGTGTTCAACGATAATGTAGTGGCCTAGTGGGTGTTGAAAGAATACACAACGCAGAAGAAATTTCCCAAAAGGGAAACATGATGTGAGCGGTACCAGAGATGATGCTCTGTTTTCAACTTGTGGTTTTTTTATTTTTTACTTTTCACCGGCGAAAACTGCGGGCCATCAATGCTTATCATCTGCAAAAAAAATATTTTTGATGCTACATATATTGTCAGGTATAATAGAAAATTTGTATGTTTTCAATTGGAAGAAGGGAGAAAACACAAATGTAAAAAACATATACGGAGTACATCATTTTATTTTTTGTTGTAATCACCTGGATTATTAAATAAAAACAAACTGAAAAACATCAAAATAGGGAAGAAAGCATAGAGTAGCAACTAGCAAGTATGCCAAGTACAAGGTAGATGAGCCCACAGATCCCATACATAGAGACAAAAGGCCTAGCATGCGCAAGTTCACCAGCTGCCTTTCCACTGTCCTTGTCCTTTCCCTTACTAAGAGTGTGCACATTGGTAGACCAAAACTTTGGTAATGGGAGAAATAAAATATATTTTATTGTGAAAGAGCATGAAAGAAGATTTTGGTCACCATTTTGGCCATTGTGGTGACCAAAATTGTTTTTGGTCTTTGCATGGGAGTTTGACAAGTGTCCAATTACATTATTTTTTTTTAAAATTTTAATTTATCTAATAAACTAACAATAAAACAATGCAATATTATAATGTGAAGACCAATTTGTTTGGCCAACCATTATTTATGCTCTAGTATTGCAGATCCAGTGCTGTTTTTTCCGCCGAACTCAATCTTTAATGGTTAACTAATGGCTCTGTCTCTAAAAATTCGTCTATACCGCAAAATTTTGATATTTTTAAGAAAATAATGAATAAGTAGAGTAATTTGAACAATATACGGAGTATGAAAATAGATACGGGTACTTTTATAATTTTGTAGAGAGAAAAAAAAGAGTAAAAAAGTGATAAAGGTAAGGTGAAAGTTGGATAATGAGGGGTAATATGTGATATTAGATGAGAGTATTTTTGTGTTTTGTAGAGAAAACTGATAAAGTTGATGAAAAAGTTGAATAGTTAGGATAATATTTGAAATTGAGCAGAAGTATTATCATAAGAAAAATTGGATATAAATAGAAAGATTGAGAGATAGACAATCTTATGGAAACGTCGAGAAAAAGAAAGACGGACAAATTTTCAGAAGCATACCAATATACAAATCTTATCCAGTGTTCGTCGTAAATTGGTGCATGTAGCTCTAGTTCTTCTCGGGATTATTCATTAGTGTCTTACGAGATTTAATTCCAGGATGCTTCACTTAAAACAAAAACTAATGAGCTCTTGATCCTTATCGCCGTCTCGTTATTCGAGTGAAAAACCAAGTCTCATAATTTCCCTTACTATTGGGTTGAGCCAGTCGATTTACCTGGTTCATGATCCTTATCGACTGAGCCACCCGTCCGAGGTTTCGCCACGCGGTGGATTCCTTGTAACCCCGGAAAAAAGAAAGAATTAACGAGCTCAATGAAAAAGTAAAACAATTAAGAATGCATAGTGTTTGGGCTGAAGTAGGATGCAGGCCCAACTGAGGGATTTTAAGCCCACGAACCTGATAATTTCCGCGTTTTGTCAGAGAATGTGTGGCATGTGGAGATTCATCACTCAACGAAGGCAAGCGCAATAGCAATTAAAAAAATCCCTAAAAAGGCAGTTCCAGTGTATCTGCAATCGACTCGATTCCTCCAAGTGGTGGAATTGGTTAACCTTATTCTCAACGTGTTGTAAATAAACTGCGCTTCTTCTGAACAACGAGGTGGAGGAGGCTGTTGGAGAATTGAATTCAAAGCAACGAGAAAAAGACAGATCGCCTTTGCATTTTCCTTCACCAGGGGCGGACATTCTCACGAGCGTTTAAGTTCGCTTGCAGAGTAAGCCGTTTCCGTTGATTTTTGGCCCCTAATTCGGCTGTGCATCGAGTTTAGGGTTTCAAGCTCTTCGGCGCTGTATTTGTCGGTGGATTTGAACGAATTTTGGCTTCTACTGCGACTGGATCGGTAAGCTTTTTCAAATATCTGATTTTGAGGTTTGATTGCCAATTTGAATGCATATATTTATGGAATTTTGGATATGTTGTTCAATTTGGACAATGAATGTACCGGCATGCAGTGTTTCTTCCGTTGGAGAAGAGAGCTATGGATTTGATTTTGGAGGCAAAAGACGCCAGCGATTGGTCTTATAGAGGAGAAGGCGCTGCCAACCTTGTTCTCTCCTACAATGGAACTTCGCCAGAACTTGTACTATCTCTGTCCTTCTCTCATCCCTCTTTGATACTACTGATGGCGATACGCTTGTAGCTTCTACTTTTGTGTGGTGTTCGCATCTATTTCCAGAAATAGATCAGGAATCCCCAATTTCTTACATCGAGCTGTTTCAAATGATTAAAATAATATTACCTCTGTTTTTTTGTTTTGTTTATTGTAAGATAGCTTTCTTTTTCGCAATATTCCGTCAAAATCGAGTAAAGCGCCCTTCTATATTTTATTGTTATGCTATAGTAAATTGGGATTTTATGGTCGTTTGACTGAGGAGACGAACATATAATCATATATACTGAATGAAGTGCATTGATCTGATTGTTTGGTTTGTTTAGGTTGGCAAAGTCATACGAGTGCCAAAGGTTTCAAATGATGGATTGCCCTATGAAAAGGGACATTTGGTTTTGTCCGAGCATGAACAACTTCTATGGAAAGATTCTGGTTCTATGGTAACAGCACCAACCAAAGAGATTGCAGATCAGCTCTTTTTGCAATTCGTCGTGATCCCCTTATTAGGGTCTGAACATGTTGATGCAGGGGTGATTCTCTAGCTCTTATTGCGCCTTACTATTTCAGTGATTTGACTTTCCTGGTAAACTTGGTAAAACTAATTATGCTGTTTGATATGGCTTTGGGGCTTGGACTGTTCTTTTAGTTGAATGCCTCAGTCAAATATTAACTTTAAAACCTGATAGTTGGTCTGTAGATGACCACATGTAAAAGGGCCTATTTAGCCAATTCTAAAGTTATTTTCTCTGATCCTAGCTCCTCGTATTCTAATACAAAGTTTCCTTGGATTTGTAGAGCCATGTTCTTGTATCAAGGGAGTTTTTGGAGTCAGTTGAAAGAAATGTTCTCCCTAACCGGCCTGGCTGGCGGGTTCTTGCGTCCAAGGTCAATATGTCTTGTGACTCAGTGCATCTGATGTCTGATCATTCAGTTTTTCCTTATGGTGAGTGTCATATGTGTTCCGTGTTTAGCTTCTGCTTGATTATGATTTGAATTGGCTCCACTTGCTCTTTAAAAGATAATTGATTTGTTGAAATTTGAAAAGTTTTCCATGGACTTACTATATGCTTCTTACTTAGCGATTATAATTTCAACCTGTCTGCATATTATCTCTGATAGGCTATAGATGTTTGTATCTGATTTTTAACTGTCTTGCTATATGCTTCTTGCATGGTTATTATGATTTGAAGCTGCTAACATGGCCCTCTCAGATCATTAGATTATACTTTTACAAGATTACTAGTTATTTATTACATCTCACAACCAACAGCTGATCCAGTAGCTTCATCGTTTATGGGATGAAGAATAACTTGTTTTATATAATATCATCTTTCTGAAGACTACTTTAACTTCACTTTTTTTTTAAAACCAACGTGAGATACCTTTGCTGATTCTGTTTGTTAGAGAATATGAGCAGTCTAATGGAGGTTTTATGATTCAGGTAACACTAACGAGGGTCCAAGCATTTGTGTAGAAATAAAGGTATTGCTTTCAAACCTGCTACTTGCTTTCCTTACACGTTGAATTGGTTCTGTTGGCTGGCTTTAAATACGTGCACTTTATTGCTTAGGAGTTCTTTATATCTGATACTCTTCCTTCTATCTCTGAACAGCCAAAGTGTGGGTTTCTCCCTTCTTCAAGATTCATTTGTGAGAAAAATGCAATAAAAAAGAAAGTGACCCGTTTCAAGATGCATCAAGAACTTAAACTGCATAAACATCAGGTGCAAACTCTTACTGGTCATGCCAATTATCGTGATCACTCTTTATGCTGAAAACAACTGTGTCAGCCATCTTGCTTTGAGTTACAAGTTGTTTTACTGTAAGTTGCAATTTCATTTTTATTTCACTTTAACTAATCAATTATCATGTGCGTATTCTAGATATTGCAATCAAGTGAATATGATCCACTCGATCTATTTTCTGGATCAAGGGATGGGATACATAAAGCTGTTAATGCACTCTTTGCTGTCCCTCAAAACAACCTGCGAGTATTTCATGATGGTTCTCTGGTATATGGAAGCTTGGGAGGTGGCATGAATGGAGCTACCTTCATGAACACCACAGCATTTGAGGATTGCATTAAATCTTTTGTACAGGCAGATGACGGCTTATGTATGACCAGTTTCAAGCATTTGGTTGCTGAGACGATTTTTAAGCTTGGGGTGATGGATAGCCTTGTTGAAGTGCAAAAACTAGACAATTTTGATATAGAAGGGGCAATACATGCGTATTATGACATGATTTCCCATCCTTGTATGGCTTGTAGAAATCTTGATCAGGAACAGCGGTGCAAATATGCTCCGATGCATTCTATTCCGTTGGAGGAAAGCATCAAGATTGTTAAGAACTACTTGATATCTGCAACTGCAAAGGATTGCAGTTTGATGATTTGTTTCAGGCTGAAGAAAGATGATGGTGACTCACAATCCTGTCATGGCCATATCTCCTTGGATTCTACTGGCCAATCATTTGATTACAAGGTAGCATTTGTGAACACTTCTATTTTGGTTTAGGATTGAAATGTCTTGGGACATCTTTCTTTTTTAGAAACTTGGTTGAGTTCAGTCAATCTCACATGTACTGTTTCTGACACAGGCATATTTCATTGACCTCGACCTGAAGCCTCTGGTGAAAATGGAGCACTACTACGAATTAGACCAGAAGATAGTTAACAACTACAATCAGATGGAGGGAACAGAGAATGGAACAATACAGGCTGCCACATGTCGTCGTGTGTGTGAAACTCTACCAAGTTCTTGTGTCCAACTACATGAATAATGATTTCTTCCGAAGTAGGTTCGAGTAATTTGCAGGTCTTATTGTGATTTAGACTGCCTAAAATGAGGCATTGTATGAGATGAAAAGCAAAAAATAAATAAAAACGGAGCAATTGTAGTCAGTCGTACATTCAGCTGTTCTATGAGACATAAGAGGATCAGGTCTACATTTTGACTTGATAAGTTCAGACTTAGTAATAGTGCTTTGGCATTACAGTTTACTAAGATGATGAGCCTAGTCGGGTAATCGGAAGTGTGTAAGTGTTCAGTTGAGCTTTTGTAAGTTTGAACATATATCTCCTTTAATGTATGTTATATTCCAAACTCTCCTCCCCCGTCTTTCGAATGAATTTTACCATTTGCTAAAACAAAGAAACCCCATTAGATTGGAAAGTTTTTCTGCTAATGAGTTAAACAATTAATTGAATGAAGGATTTGTAATCATAAAGTGTTGAAAAAAGAGACCAAATGGACTAAAGTTTTCATTTAAAAGACTACTCTCAAGTCTTACACATACTTGTACAGTTCTAGAGCCTCATCGTCTTAACGGCTCGGTACAAAAAAACAACAAAAAAAAAGAATTTGGTCTGACAGCATCTCGCAGTTCGCATATTGATTGTCACAGCAAGAATCCCATTTTCCGTTCTCCTTTCAAAAAAAAAAAAAAACAGAAAGAAAGAAGTTCGCACTTTGCAAAATTCAGATTCCAACTCCAGGAGTCGCCTAAACTTTTCAATTCATGTTCTTGAGTTGTTTCGCAGAAATAGCCCTAGTGAATGCATCCGGTAATAGCGCTTCCTGGAAATCAAGGTATAGACTTCAACTTTTTTCTTCAATTCTACGTCTACAATTTCCGATTAGCTCGTTTATTTTGTTAGTTCATCCTGAATCTTCCTGATTAATTTTAATTTTCCATTTTAGGGTTCACAAGCGACTATTCTTCTGGTTTCATTCTCACCAGACGATCGCGCAATCGTCAAAACTAATTAGTATGCGATTTTCTCAATAATCGACACAGCGTAGGAAGGATATTGATTTGCCCTTTTCTGGGTAATGAAATTAACATGTTCTATATCACGATTAATCTGTTTCCTTTTGGAATTCCAGGTTGATAGATCAATGACAGGATTTGACAAACAACTTTATTGATGCAACCTCTTTTGGTTGAAGGAAATCTGATTGGGACTGCTATTATTTCAGCTTCAGGCCGTGGCTTTACTGGTGTGTGACTACCAATCCTCACTGTTTATATGGCTCAATTTTGTGCATCTGGGATCCAATTTTGTGAAACCATGTCAATTTGTCTTTTGTCTGTAGTGAATGCAAAATTGGTTCTTGAGTTCCTTGCCATGCTATAATTCACCCCCTTTGCCTTGTCATATTTTAGGATACAGTTAAACACACATTGATGATCTAATATTAATCAGGTTATTGAGATACCACTGAAAAGTTGAGATTTTGGTCCTGTGTGAAGAATTTCCAACTATTGTATTGGTATTATTATGATTATTGTTCAACAGCAAAGCCCAAGAGTACAAGATTTTCATTCTGCATTATTTTTGCCAAACAAATATCATTGCAAGTGATGTTCTTGTGTAAAATCTAGTGCACAGGCATCAAAAGCCATGTCTTTTTTCTCCAAGCCATTCTCTTTTCTTTTGTTTCTTTTTATCTGGATTTCTATGCTAGCCTGACTCGTCAATTTACTGCTTTCCCCTTTCCACAAGATGTACGAATTCTCTGCAATCGACGGCTTTGTAGAGATAACCAAATCCTCAGGAGACATGATAAAGTATCTGGCAAATGAACCATCAGTGGGGCTCTACTACATCCAACAGCACGCTCAGAACGCCGCCCCAAACATCATCAATCTCAAGAACAACATCACAGAGGCATCACACGAATCCATTCTACACGCAGAAGATATGGAGGACTCGATCACTGCAGTAAGGTCAATGCAGGAATGCGGCTTCCCAATTGCAGAGGGAATGATTGGAGACATAAAGAAATCCCTTTCTATAATGTCAACAAACCAGCCCATAAGAGGATTAATTCAGCCGACGAGCTCAAGCTTCTGGGCTGGAGCCAGCAGCAGCAGCAGCAGCAGCTCGTGGAGCCCGGCTACTTGGAGTCGTAGCTCAGTAAATATGCTCAAGACTGCAAAACAGAAGGCCGGGAGCTTGAAGTGGCCCCCACTCGATTTGAGAGAACTTCGCGAGTTCAGAGGAGAGAAAGAAGAGGCCACTGCAATTAATGAACCTCCAGAATCTAACTTTGCTGATAAGTTTGTAGAAGATAGAGGAAAATCTTATGGATATGACAGTTTCAAGGCAGATAGGGAAGCCAAACTCGAAGAGTGGCTTAAAGAGAATGAGAACAGGGATCATCAAGAAAGAATTGAGGGAAACTGAAAGGCTTAGCTTTGATAGGTTTCTCATCTCACTGGGTTTGTATCAGAATCGTGTCCAATGATTTTGCTTGGTTGTAATGGGCTTGAAGAAAATTAACAATTAAGAACGGATTTGTATTTGTGTAGGTTTTAAAGGTGTATAGTTTGGATTGTACTAGCACTCAGCAGTACTTAGTTGAACGGAACAAAGTTGATCACAGAATTTGTTTTGTACGATATTTGTTTTTCAGTTTGGAGGAGTTTCGGGGTTCGTAATAAACACGAGAATTTGCAAAAAAAGTTGTTTGTCTGTATGGCGACTGTGATTGCACCGAAACGACGTCGTTGCTTAGCCGTTGAGGATAGTAGCTTACGTCATAATACAAGTGCAGGGGCTTACGTGTCTTAACGGGAGACGGTGTGGGGGAGTCAAAGCGGGTAATTATCTCGTCATCAGCACCCAATTTATAAGTGAAAGGACTAAATTATCTTTCTTTTTACTGTAACGTAAATAGATTATCTGAAACAGGTTTTTTTGTTTTTTTGGGTTGAAAGGGGTTTCCTTTTTCTTTCCCCTACCCTTTTGGCGTTTTGTTGATTACCAGTTTACCACTGCTCTACTGACACCGACGCCCATGACGACATTCCCTCTCTCTCTTCCTTGCACGACTAGATCTAGCCTAGGTTTGGCGCTTGTGTCCTGATTAGATCGGGGTTGTTCAAGGTCTCAGCTTGTAGATCTGCAAATCGTCACTACAGTTAGTCAGTGCTTGTTGTCGATCGGAGAAAGTGAGTTAATTTGGATCGGATCGGATCGCCAGCTGGTTTTGGGGGATTTTGTGTGCGAATTCAGTGGGATTCCGCGGGATTGAGGTACTGAAATTTTGGAATTGGGGCTCAATTCTAGGGTTTTTGATATTTAATTTTTTTGAAGGGAGAGTTATGGGCAGTGGATTTGTAGGCTGAAGATGTGAATAAGGATGGCGCTCTAGAGTCCGGAAGCGAAAGCGATTTTGGTAGGGAGTTGGAATTCCGCTACTTTGAAGCTTGAAAGGTATTCCCTTCTCTTTTGAAGAAGAATCTCTCAATTATTGCGATTTAATGCTTTCTGTTTTCGTCCTTGCTTCTTTTTCCTCTGTAATGATGATGATTGTACGAGCATAGGATTTTCACTTCCTCCGTTTTCCGTTCTGGAGAAAGCCAAGCACCTTATGACTGTGCTTCGTTTCCTTCTTTGGCTAAAGTAGGTCCTAGTCTTGAATTCCCACCTTTTGAGTTGAAGTTTGAGGTCTTTAACATTTATGTGGTTTTGGGAAAAAAAACAGCTTAATTGCTTGATTGAAAGGTAGATTCTTGTGTTGTAAATCAAAGTTGTCAAATGGTTGACTATTTGACTCTGTCACCTTCCCCATAAAGCCCTCAAATGCAAACTGAGATGTCAGATGTGTGATAAATAGGATGGATGGGTCTAAAGTTGATCTAAGATATGTATACTGAATCTAATGTCCAAATTTTATACCAAAAGTCCATATTGCTCACAGTTCACAGATGTATCTATGTTGTGTAATGTTTAATGTTGAGGAAGAGTGTGTATCTCATTTGTGGCAAGATCAATTATATCCCATTTTCTAAGTTAATATTGAAGCCAAAGGTGCAATATTTTCTGAACTAAATGGCAAGAAATCATAGCTCTCCAATCCATAAGTTATCCACTGTTTTATTCTGGCAATTTTTTAGTATTGCTTTGTGTGTAACAGTGCAGTGAATTAGTTTTTCTCTTTTTTGAGATGTTTCAGCAACTTATATAATTTTCTCTAACACAATGGGCATGCTTTGATGGCTAACAGTGAATGGCGACTCCAGTTGAGCCTCCAAATGGCGTTGGACACCAAGGGAAGCATTATTTCTCAATGTGGCAAACATTGTTTGAGATAGATACGAAATATGTCCCTATCAAACCGATTGGCAGGGGAGCGTATGGAGTTGTTTGCTCGTCCATCAACAGGGAAACCAACGAGAAAGTTGCCATTAAGAGGATAAATAATGTGTTTGAGAATCGTGTTGATGCATTGAGAACCTTGCGTGAACTGAAGCTTCTTCGTCATCTAAGGCATGATAATGTGATTGGCTTAAAGGATGTCATGCTGCCTACCAGCAGGAGTTTCAAGGATGTTTATCTTGTCTATGATTTGATGGATACCGACCTGCATCAAATAATCAAGTCCTCCCAGACTCTTACCAATGACCATTGCCAGTATTTCCTATTCCAGGCAATCTTTCTCTCACTTTTCTTTCAATTCCTGATGATTCACTGTTTTGTAACTTCAGTCATGAAATGTTTGTATACTATTGTTGTTGATTATGAAGATAGACTGAAAAATCTTGTGAATTGTGCTTAATGTTGGCTATTTAAACTTACTTATTTTTTTCTTGTGTACTGAAATTCATGGTTTTTCATGTATGTGCATTACTTAGCTTAAAATGCTTATGCTTCTAACTATGCTTTTGAGACCTTTGTATTTCCTGAGAAAAGTAGTTTTTTCAACAGTTGTCTTGCTACAGTGATTATTTGCTATATTACCTAAATAGTTTTGGACATTATTTTTTCACTGCATTTCTCAAAATTTGGCTGTTTATTCCAACATGTTGCTTAACTTTTTGTACTTCCTGTAGGTATCTCTGTGTACAGTTGCTGGTTTTCTTATGTGTTATAAATAAACCTTTTTTCTGACTGAGAGCCCACAGAGCTATGATGATAAAAATAAATTCAATAGATCATCTTTCAGCGACCAACCAGTATATTCTGAATCTATGTTATTTGCAGTTATTGCTTTACTTTTCTTCATTCACGGTGTTATGTCACAGTTTGGGCAAAGCCATCTGATTTTCTTTCCTGTTTAATGTATCTAACCAATGCAGTTGCTTAGAGGTTTGAAGTATCTGCACTCAGCTCACATCCTCCACCGTGATCTGAAACCTGGAAACCTTCTTATTAACGCAAACTGTGACCTTAAAATCTGCGATTTCGGATTGGCACGCACTAGTAGTGTTCAGGGCCAATTCATGACAGAGTATGTGGTAACCCGTTGGTACCGTGCCCCTGAGCTTCTCCTTTGCTGTGAAAAATACGACACTGCAATCGACGTTTGGTCTGTTGGCTGCATCTTTGCTGAGCTTCTTGGTAGGAAGCCCGTCTTCCCGGGTACAGAGTGTCTTAACCAGCTAAAACTGATTATCAGCATCCTTGGAAGCCAAAAGGAAGCGGATCTTGAATTCATTGACAACCCAAAAGCAAAGAGATTCATCAGATCCCTTCCTTACTCAGCAGGTACCTCATTTCCCCGCCTTTACCCAAATGCTCATCCCCTTGCCATCGATCTGCTGCAAAAGATGCTTGTTTTCGACCCAACAAAGAGAATCAGTGTTTCTGAGGCGCTTCAGCATCCTTATATGTCGCCGCTTTATGACCCTCGTTCAGACCCGCCTGCAGAGTTCCCAATCGACCTTGATATTGACGAGGACATTGATGAACCCATGATAAGAGAGCGGATGTGGAAGGAAATTCTCCATTACCATCCCGAATCTGCAACCGCAAATATGGATGTTTGCTGATAGCTGTTTCCTCAGTGTTCCTGTTCACTATGATCTTATTGAGGTTACTTCTTCCTGCTCGTTTTCTCTTCTTGCTTTTCCTGTCATCTCGTGAGGCGCCATGATTTACTGTATTGGGCTGCCAGCCATGATGAGAGTAACCTCCTTTATAAGTTTAATACTATAGAGCCTGTACTATGGTGAGCCTTGTTTTGTTTGTAATGCTGCCAACTCTTTAAGATGTACATATCTTCTATGTTGTTGTTATGCTTTGGAAATGGTTTTTTCTGGGTAAACTAACTTGAAACGTTGTAAGACAATAAGTGTGGGCTCATGACCACACTATTTAACCTTATCTTATGGTCTTTTTGGTTTTATGTAATAAGATAAGATTGCTGTTGTAACTTGCTTTCCTGTGTTTTTTGTAATGAACTATTACGTTGGAAGATCTGTTCTCAAAGGAAATGCGAATGCATATTATTGACTATCATTCTAGCTAGAAATTCGAATATCACAAGTTGTAGATAATACTAATGCACAGTTCGTCAAGTAAGAACTAGACCTTCATTGAACTTATGAGGTCTCAAAGAAAGATCAAAATTCCCATTACAGTTTCATGGAACTTGTAATAAGAGCCTTCACATATGGAGTTTGTTCTGCAATTCTTGTTCTTAATCTGTGAGCATGGCAACTCCGGTTTGAGATCTGAGCTTATAGTTGATGGGCTCAATGTATGGGCTCAAAACGAGGCCCAATAAGCGTTCACTGAATTCTTGGCGCAAGAACAGTTTCTGGGGTAATTAATTGAACATGGTGATATTTTTCTCACTCCAAAAGACAAAAAATTATTGCTCTGAAATTCATGAATTGTCAATTCAACTCGTATCCATATTGCATGTAAAAAGAAGATGGCATGCATTTTGGTACGTGTCGATGGTCCCAAGACCCAAGTTGATACTACAAAGTGTGATCTCCTATTCAGTCCACTTTTTGTTCCTTTTCTTGATTTGTCTACTCGTCTTTCTTCAAAGATAAGGAGAGATTAAAATGCAATCTAGATTCATCAAGCATTTTCGATCATAACCCATGCATGTACATTGATCTCTTAATTGCTGGTAAAACGCGAGAATTAAACCCTAATTGCTAGACCAAAAGTTACAATTGTAGTGGTACCAAATATGAAGATACGTGAGATATGTTACAGCTGGTTGGCTAATTAATTTGCACTGCTGAAACACAAGAAAGATGAGATATGGAAGATCTTTTTTTTTTGATCCAAAGGAGGGAGATATGGAAGATCTTTGTGGGGGCTTTCGGATGACTGTTAAGAGCATCAAAAGGGACTGGTTGGTGGTGAATTTTGTGGAATTCTTTGTCATCTTGTATACAGCTTTTTTACTACGGAGTACTCCATTATTTCTTTCTTTGACAAGTCTAAGGAATGCATTTATAAATTTATAACATGTCATGGTCATGCTTATATTGCTTGATGATTGATAATTGACAATTGATAAGCAAATGAAACGGCGCGAGCCATCATTGATTGATAAGCACCACGTTTTATGTTTTCTATTGTTTTCCGGACACTCGAGAAGTCTTCGTATTTTTGTTTTCCTTTTCTTTCTTTTTTTTTCGGAAATTTCACGTGGTAACCCTGTGGTTAAAGCAATTTCACATGGTACCCACTCATTTACACTATTTCACGTGGTAACCCTGTGGTTTAGATAAATTTTGTCAAATAACCCTACCATTATTTTATGGTTAAAGCTTTAATTTTTATTAAAAATTAGCAATTTTAAATTCTTGTTTATTATTACAATTGGTGGATTTGGTTTAATTAATTATTGTACTTGTTTTAAATATAGAAATTTCTTATGTAGGATCATTTGTTGTCAATGTTTGAAAAACCTAGCTTAGGTCATGATACAAATAAACATTTAGAATATATTAAAATAAATTTTGAATCAAGCTAATGAATAATTTTTAGAGGTGAATCCATGAAATTTGAGGTTGGAATAATATTAATCAAGTTGAACAAGTTTAAGTTAGAAGAAGCTCTATCTCACATATAATGAAAGTAAATATACATTTTTGAATTTGAAGAATTCTTATTTCATCACTCATTAGCTTGTTATTAGCCTTTTAAATTTATAGAATTAAGACAATGTAGAAAAAGATATTATACTTGTAATAAGGTAGTTATTCTATATAATTATGCCAATTGAATATAAAATAGAAAAAATCATAATATACATATACAGATAATATAATTGTCATATATTCTAGTAATAATAACACAACCTATCTACTAATTCTTGAAAATGTGAAAATTTTAAAAGAATATTTTTGAAAAATAATTTTTTCTCAAAAAAGAAAAAGGAAAAAAAGAACCAATTTAACATTTTAGACGGTAAAGTAATGGCAGGGTTAGTTGACAAAATTTGTCAAAACTACAAGGTTACCACGTGAAATAGCGTAAATAAGTGGGTACCACGTGAAATTGCCTTAACCACAGGGTTACCAGGTGAAATTTCCGTTTTTTTTTTCATTATTATTTGATGTAGGAAAGCTCAAGGAAAAGCCCTCAAGAGTCTTCCCTTTAATTTTTAGTATTTGATTATTAGGCATATTCTCTTGTTTTTTGTGTCACATACTCACATCTAATAGTATAATTTTCTAGAAGTTAGGGTAATCAATCTCGATGTAAGTATATATATTTTGGACTTATATGAGCATCCGCAAGACTTCAAACATAATAGTCGAGGCGATCAGATGTGTGTGATGAGAAGTATAATACTCCGTGAGACTTAGAGCATCTCCAAGAGATGCTCCAAAACTTTCTCCAAAATAGGGAAAAAGTAGCTACTTTCTCCCAAAAAAATTGCTCCAACTCCAACAATTTCTCCATTTTGAAGAATCAATATTTATTGAAGTAAAACATGATTGGATGAAAGAGTTGAAGAGGTAAGAAAAAACAACTTTTTACATTTAATTAACCAAAAAAAAATAAAAGGAAAAGAAAACATTAATGCAAATTCACAATATGGAGAAAGGAGAGAAATCTCCAAATTTGGAGAACCCACCATGAGTTTTGGAGATCTTCTCCATTTTGGAGATGAGTTTGGAGAATCTGTTGGGGCCAAAATTAGGACAAAAATCTCCAAATTCACATCTTCCAAGAATTTGGAGATGCTGTTAGAGATGCTCTTATAACGGTGACCCGACACTTAAAGGAGATACGGCAAACATAATATCCGAGGTGATCAAATGCGTGTGATGAGAAGTATAATACTCCTTGAGATTCAAAACTTTGACCCGACGCTTAAAGGAGATATTGATGGCTAAGGAATTGGTTTTGAGTACATTAGATAAAAAAATAAATAAAAAAAAAACAAAAAAAAAACAAGTCTTTTATTTAATAAAAGGCACTAAGTACACTTGCACTTGCACATGTTGTATTTTTGGAAAGAGAGGTTAGTGGTGGCACATCACATTAAACACAAAGCCTAAGAAAATGGAAACCAACCACTTTTCCAATTTTGAATTCAAGGATCACATGGGAGCCAGCCAGCCCATGCAATCTTGTACTTCTATTTTACAAATTTATACTCCCTCCGTCCCCGAAAATTTGTCCGCCTTTCCTTTTCGGGCGTCCCTGAAAGTTTGTCCATCTCTACTTTATTTCCATTTATATCACTATGCTTTTACAATCTTACCCTCATATAATCTCATATATTACCCCCATTATCCAACTTTTCTCTCAACTTTATCACTTTTTCCTATAAAATTACAAAATTATCCCCAACCAATCTTATAAATTACTCTTTTTTATACTCTTTTCATCAACTTTAACACTTCTCATTAATTTGCGTGCAAATGTGCTTTTGGCCAAACTTTCCGGGACGGAGGGAGTATACCGTAACAGTACTACTGTAAAGACAGAAAAGTAAATGCTGTATACAACATGCTAAATTCGAAAATTGTTCAAGTAAGGACCGATCAAGAAGTAATTTTTATGACCACATTATGGTGAGAAGTAAGTTTTGGCATTTGTACTCTGTACAATACTACGGAGTAGTATAATAATCTGGGGTAATTACTATATTTACCGCCGACATAAAAAAGGCATAAAGCGAATTAAAGCAGTCCGTAATGGCCATCTTTTGAAAGTGACAGTGTCTACTTCCATGGGCTTTCAATGATTTGACATAAAAAATTCACTTCATTGTTTTCAATTCCCGAATACAAAGCCAGCCCAGGTTCTACCGGGTGACAATCTTGAACGGTAGGTGAACTTGCAAACGGGCTAATTTTTTTTTAAAAAGCTAGCCTTTGAAACATTATTTTCTTAGAAACGAAGTTGTGTGTATATAAATTTTAAACAAGTTTTCACTTGAGTGCTTGACATGTCAATATATCCAAATCGATAGGGCTTTAAGATGTTTTTCGTGCTTGTATGAAATGTTAAACCAATGGTGAAGATGGAGCCTCGATCTGCTAAGACTATAAGCAATAAATTTATGTAGGCGTAGGTGGTTAAATAAGTATGAAGCAATGTATTTTCTTGCGTTTGACACATCAGTTCACTAGTTAAGCACTCATAGTCATAGGTATACCACAAAGTCTCGGGTTCGAAACTGCATATCTTATCTCTTACAGAGTTGCTCTAAGCGAGTCCAAATAGTATTTATGACGACCCTAATCTCTTTAAAAAAACAATGTATTTTCTTCTTCAATTGAGTAACTTGGGGTTTAATTGACACAACTTGCTAACTTTATACTTCTAGGGCCCATTTCGTATCCAACGGCAGAAAACGTAAACAAGATGTAAATGAACCTAGTCCACATTAGCATCATGATACATGATGAGTCACCTCAATTTTCATACAAAAATTACCGCAACCCCCCTCGTGGCACTCAATTTGTTTCCTTAATCTAAGGGCGGGGTAATAAATCACCTCAATCATTTCCTTCATCTCTTATCTAGACACAAAAATTTCAAAGTTTCAAATTAAAATATTTTTTTTCAATTAATGTATAGTGACACATAATTGGACTAGGTTCGTTTCCATTCTGTTTACGTTTCCACTGTTGGATACCAAACGGGCCTTAGTTGTTAAATTTAATACCGTACCACCCAACATAATATAAATATCTTAAAATGACGTAAAACATGTCTTAAAAAAGACCCTAATTACATAATTATGAGCAGCTTGGGGTAAAAATGGGCGCCAAACAAGATCTCCAAAACTGACAAAGTCAGACCTGGACACCTGATTCACCATAAAATTAATATTTTTTCCTTTCTGGTGAAACAGTAAAAAATCAATTTTAAATCAAAAATGGAGATCCAATTTCTGGTTTACCCAGCTGGAAGTAGGGGCGGTTGGAACTTTCTTCACACTCACATGCTTTCAATCAACAACTCTCCCTCCCCTCTCACATCGCATATTCCTTTTTTCTTTTTCTTTTTTCTTTTTAAAATCACTTTATTAAAAAAAATGGCGGTACACTTTTCTTAAAAAATCATTTTCCACAACAATTACCCTTTTTCTTCCACTTTACATGGCCACCCAATTTTTGGCTATTTAATTGGCCCCTCAACACCACCAAAAACCTCTCCTTTCCTTCTTCTCTTCCTCTCCTTTGAGTTTCAATTTTTTCAATTTCTCTGCTCTTCATCTTCTTCTCCGCCATAGATCTGCTCAGAGCTTTAATCCGCTCCAAATTCCAACTCCTTTGGTAGAAATCTTGTCGAGTTTTGGATGATTTATACACAGCTATTGATGTTTGAGATTGATGTCTCCAGTTTTAAGTGAGATCCTCCTTTCCGGGTGCATGATAAACTCCTCCTTCAGGCGTAGAACTCATCTCGTTCAATCTTTCTCCGTCGTCTTCCTCTACTGGTTCTACGTTTTCTCATGAGCTTGCTTTAATTAGAACCCACTCCGATTAGTCCCTAATCTCTCTCTCTCTCTCTTAAGCAATCTATTAGTTCCAGCTACCTTCTTTTTTTGTTTGTTTCCTTAAGAAAATCCAAATCCAGTTGTCTGCAATAATTGATCCTATGGCGTCCTCTAGCGGAAATTCATCAGGCGGAACAACAACAACGACGACGACGACGACCACAAGCAGCGGCGGAACGACCGGCGAGAAGCTCCTCCGGCGGAGCTCGAGCTCCTCGGAGGAGTTTCAGCCGGCGGGCGTGGTGGACGAGCGGAAGAGGAAGAGAATGGAGTCGAACCGCGAATCGGCGAGGAGATCTCGGCAGAGGAAGCAGAAGCTTCAGGAAGATCTGGCCTCTCAGGTCGCGGATCTGAAGAGGGAGAATGGCCAGATCTTGAACGCCATGAGCGTCACAACACAGCAGTGCTTGAATGTGGAGGCTGAGAACTCCGTGCTGAGAGCTCAGATGGCCGAGCTCAGCCACAGGCTTGATTCTTTGAACGAGATTCTGAATTGTATCAATTCCTCTGCCTCTGCCTCCTCAGGTGGCTATGGAGTGGTGGGCCCGACCACCGGAGCGGACGCGATGATGATGATGAGCGGTGGCGATGGGCTTGTTGGGAGCCCTTGGAATTTGGGATGGATGATGAATCAGCCAATCATGGCTTCCTCTTCTGTTGATTACCATCATCATAATTTTGGGTACTGATACCAAAAGGTCTTCTGTGTGGCTATGAAATTTCCATGGATGTAATCCGGAAAAATATTGGGATTTTATTTTATTTTTCAGTGGTGGTATTTTCGTTTGTTTAGTGTTTGTAATGGTGTCTGCAGGGAGATCACATTTCTTATTTCTGGACTGTGGGGAGTTTGTTGGGGTTGTTTTGCTTTGTAAATGAGTGGGTCCCCTTTTCCTGCTTGGGCTGACAATAATGTATATTGATCTCCTCTCCTGTTTATGACATTGTATTGTTATTGTAGTATTTATTCATCTTGGTTATTGTGATTATAATGATTTTGCTTTATTAGTGGCATGTGTTAATCAATGTATGTTATTGGGTACCCATGTTTGAATTCAATACTTTTGTTGATTGAGGGTCTGCTTTGGTTAAGAAGCAAAACCCATTACAAATTTCTTATACTAGGACATTATTGACTTTACATTCTACTTGAATTATTGAGGTTGGAAAAGTACGGATTTTCACATTAAAATTATACCAACATAGTTGCATAAAGGGGGCCCCTCAAGACCCAACTTGTGACTTCTTGGAAAGTTGTGGAAAATAATTGAATAAAGTCATAAGTGCAGGATATTCCACAGGGAGGAAAGAGGCTGGTGCCTAAAATACAAGTTAAGTTTCTGAAAAGTGAAAAGCTATTCAAAATCTGAGCAGTCATTGTCCTCTCACAACTTTTGCTTAGTTCAGGTTATATTTTCACCTTGGGATCTTCTTTCACATTTTAAGGTTTAGCAAAAAGCGTTCATACTTATTTTCTCCTTATCAGTCAATGATATAACTTATAACTCAAATACATTATAACTAATCCTGTCGTCTTACCAGACAAATACAATGCTTATGACGTATTCTCTTACCAGAATTAATACTTGTGAATGGGAAGGTTTGAGTAGCTTTTGGAGAGGGCAACTTAGACAACCTCTTTAAAAGGAAGAGAAAATGCATGTTGAAGCTTGTCTTTCAAATCTCAGCTTCTCACTAAGAGAATGAGTCCAAATATAACCAATCAAGAGCCATTAAAAAAAGGGTGGGTGTTATTAAGCTAATTTTTACATCCTAAGTATGAAATTCAAAGAAAAGCAAGGAGATTTGAGTTGGTACTTGGTAGGCATCAATTTTTAGGGTAGTTGAGTTGTCTATGTCTGCCTTACTAACATTTGAAAGGAGAACTTCAACCTTCCAACATAGCCTAATTCCAATTTTCAATTCTAAGGACCACTTCTACACATTCACTAGTATTTTTTCTCCAGCTATATCCATGGAAATTTATCCATTTCCAGACCTATTCTGACCGTGACAAATTTTATAAACGCAAATCAGATTCAACAAGGTTTAGCTAACTCATGGTGAAATTCATCAACAAAAAATGTACATATCTCTGCTATAAAATGAGCCAGTGCTTCCACCGAAACGTAATGAACAAAAAAAAGAGCACCTAACTCACTAGTATTCCATTTGAGTAGTTATGTTGCATCTACAAGTTACAAACTGCCTTTCAGAACATCAAATTTCATTTCTTCAAATCATATGCATCCTAAATATACTATAACCTTGAACTTGTTTCTCGGTCACAACAATATTTCTTTTATTGAGAAAATTTCTAGCAGGGAACTGAAAGATTAGAGAAGAAGAACTTGGTTGCTAACCTCCATAGTTTCCAGGACTCTGCGTATTGTTGATCACATCTTGCAGCCCTGATTTATAGCTCGGATGTAGCAGATTGATTCCGAGATCCCTTTTCATTTTAGCATTTGATACTCGTTTTTCACCAGGTACAACTACCTCGTTTAGACGGTTACTAGCAGAAACATTGTTTGAACGAATCAAGCCAGGCCATTTTTTCTCAATCAACTGGTAAGCGTACTCAAAAACTTCTACCCTAGAAGCTGGGTCATCGTCCACTGCATTATAGATTTTCCTGCATAAGAAGCACTCATTCTGAGATTTTTGTTTTGTGCTTTCATGCAAAGGATCACACAACGGTAGGGATCAAATCTAACCTTAACTTTGGAGTGGAAATGCTGGATTTAAGAGCTTGACAGATGTCTGCAACATGGACTCTGGATGTGAAACGTTTTGCCACTCTTCTCTTCTGGCTTTCTGACAATGCTTCTTTCTTCAGTATTGTATCAATGGCACTGTAACAATGTTAAATTAGTTATGTTAAATATCACAGCTTTTATGCCAAGCAAAAATCAATTGTAAATTACACAAACCTCACTTAAATGAAATAATCAGCCACTATTGCACAGCCCCCCCTCTACTTTATAAGCATTATTTGCAAATAAAGTAGCGTTTTAAATCAATTGTAAATTACACCAATGTGATTAGGATTGTCTCAGGTAAATGTAATAATGAATGGTACCAAAGTAGTGTTTTAAATGCAATTTTGCTAATGGAGGATGATTTTTGTAGTCACAAGCTATATTAAAAAAAGATGAAGTCATTTAAATAGATATAAGAACCTTCTTCCAGGTCCATAAATACCACCAAGTCGAAGTACACAGGCTGTGACATTGAGATCATTGGCCAGTTTCAACCATTCCTCTTCTGCTTTGAATCTTCCTAGTGCTGCCTTGGTTGTGGGATTTGGGATGCAACTGTCATAGGTCATGTATTATAAATCTTAACATCTGTGTTTTGACAACCGATTCAACATAAAGAATCGTGTAGCGTAAATGCACTTGCTTACTCCTCATCTACCCATGAGCCTCCACAGTCTCCATATACACCTGTGTGTCATGCAAGGATCATTTTAGATTTAACGTTCAACTACAATATTTTCCATTGCCAGCCGCAAAAAACTGTCAAGAGTACACCATAAATCAGGCTCAGGAAAAACATGATACAGTAAAGAAGCAGAAAAGGATTTGTCACCCTGATTGCTAAAATCGAGATTGACCACTTACTTGTGGATGAGAGATAGCAAAGCCATCTGAGATTTCCATCCATCAATCTGGTTCTAAGAATGTCTTCATACTGAAGAATCTACATTCAGGAAACAGATATATTCATGAGCATTCACAACCTAAAAGACATTTTACAAGTACCAAGCAGGGTCTGAGATCTTACAGGATCACCAACATCCACAGTTGAAGGAATTGAGACAAGAAGGTGAGTGTAACTTTTCCAGGAATCCACCACACTCCATCTGAAATTAATAACAGAAGTGCCAAAACAGGAAGAAGATCATAAAGATATGCCTACACGAATTGTACCTTTTACTGCACTAATTCTTATAATCACCATGATGTTTAAGCAAAAGAATTGTGCAACATATTCAGAAGTCACATTTTTCACATAGGAATGTAGATTATCAAAACCAATTACTTGCACACCATCGACCATTCAAACAAATCCAATCCGCAGAAAGAATGAACATACTCAGGTTCAGAAGCATTGAAAAGTTGAACATCAAAACCATCCTGCTCAAGTTCCTCCTTCTTTCTGATGTTAGTGCATGTACCTGAGACAACCCTAATCACATTAACACATTAGCTTCTTGAACTACAACAGTACAACTAGGATGAAATATGAAGCTTTGGACACATCCAGATCTTCTGAGGAACTAACAGGTAATTCAAGATACCAATACAGCAACAATTTGCCAATAAATCACATTTTGTGGGTCAATTTCAGAATCGCGGTTCGGCTATTCACTCAGCAAAATCAGCAGGATTAGGTTAGAAAATCTCAGACATGGACAATTCAGGAACAAAGAGACTTACCATCCATCGTTCTTCAGTTGGTTGGCGAAGAACTTTCCCACATAGCCCATACCAAGCACCAGCATCCGATTTTCGTGATCCGAATTTGTTGTGGATAACCCGGCATGGACGCTAAATCTGGCAATTGGAGTTAGGGTTTGGGGGAAGATGGAGATACAGGTTCTCCGTCGGAATCCGCTATGGTTCGCCTGAAATTGGCCCGGAATTATACAGCTTCCCATGGTCACTTTACAGAATTTTGACAATTGTTCCTAAATCCTAATCTAGCATAATATAGTCGCCAAGCAACGGATCTTGCAATTTGGATTCCTAATTCTGTGTCCTGAAATCCGACCGTTGAAAATTTGCCTAGCTGAAACATTGAGTCCTCACATCAGTTAAATCACACTAGCGTTTAACTTGCTATTTTATCCCTATTTTAACATTTACTGCAGGAATATTTTGGACATTTTCTTATAGTTAAAAAAATTACTTGGTTGAGATCAAAAAAAATAAAAATAAAAATTACTTGGTTAAATAAAGTCTGGACGTTGAATCATAGCAAGATTGGATTTAGTTATGTTCCTTTAAAAGAAGTTGCACACTTCAAATTGACATTACAAGATTGGATTTAGTCACTTCAAACTGATTATATACTATAAACAGCTCCACTACCATTCATGGAAGTAATCAAACAGGAACTTCATCAAAATTCCAAAATTAAAGTTGTTGACTTTCAATCTGTTCAGAATCAGGCTACAAAATCATTTACCAAGTCACCAAACCTTTGCTGTTGGTTTCCGGGGTCAGGGTATGAATACTCTACTCGGGAACCAGCTCCATTTGCATTCCCTGTAGTGACACCACGCCTAAAATTTGTCCCTGCTTGTTCAATGTCTCCTTCAACGTGTCTCAGGCCCAATGCAAGCGAGACTTGATATGACACTAGACCATTCTGTTCGTGCTCATAAAATTCACCCGAGTCGATTATTGAGCTAGTTTTTGTTGCGGGTCGGGTCATTTCAGAGATATGTTGGTTACTGTTGTTGATGTTGTAGGACTCCTCATGGCTTGATAGATTTTCTGGGGAAGATTTTGAGCGGTGATGAAATTCTTCTTTGTATATTTCTTCAACCATTGGCTTCCAAAGGCGCACTCTCGCATTTATGAACCAGTTTGCAACCTGATCCAATCAAAGTACATTAGTTTAACAGATTATGGCGTCTTCTTTGATTTCTTAATCACTTATCAAACAGGGCTTACCTGGCTTCTTGTTAACCCCGTCTGCCTCGCCAACATCATCTTTTCCGAATCCTTGGGATAACTAAGCAAAAGCCAAAACGCAAAAGGGAAATACCTACTCAGAAAACTGGAAGCTCAAAAGTATACCAAACAAGTTACTATTCATTTTTTTTGGTTGAATACTATTCAGTTTATTTTGACAAACACACCCTATATCTATACAAGAAGGTTAATTTGATCGTGATGGGATAACATACGGATGGAGGAAATGCTCGAACAGCCAAGCCCGAAGAATTGTGACTGCATTCTCAGGAAGCCCCCTTTGTGGCCTCCAAGAATGCCTCAACATACCAAACTGATGTAGGGTCCTTTGTTGTCTGAGTTTCAGGTCAACATAACGAAGACGAGGTATGACTTCTCCTTGACCCGGGTCTTGCTCCCCTAGGCTCTTCCGTGTTGCTTGAATCTGGCCACTAACAGCATCTCTCAAGCACCGAAAATGGCGGGAAATTGTCTTCAATGCCAGAGCAGTGTAAGGTTTGGCGGCCCCACCACCGGCTACCAAATCAAACGATGACACCAAGATTTGCATCTGATGATAGTATTGTTTGTACCTTTTGTCCACCTACAACAACATTTGATATGAACCCTCCAAACAATTATACTCCAAAAATTATAACAAATAAAGGCAGAATAGATTATAAAAAGAAGAAGAAATGGACTCACATCATCTAACAAAGTTAAAAGCTTATCCAGCTTATTCCGTAAATCATGTTTCTCAGTTGATGAAATCTCCTGAGAGGATGCAACATCTGAATCTACAGGCTTTAGCTCAGCCTCATTCAGATTCTGTTCTCCTCCAAAATCTTGCCTTACTTTTGACACCTCACGAACGCTAACCACTTCATCAAGCAACTGCTGTGCTGCCTTAATGTACTTGGACTTCGAAACAGTGCTTGCAATGCCAGCTTGCTTGTACTGATAAGCATTATAACTTGAATTGTTCAGAAATCCATTTGAAGTCTGAACTGCATTTGACATTTGTGTATTGAGACTGAGTGATAAACCGTGCATGTTTTGTTCACAATTTACAATGCTGAGTTGGCGATCATCGTTAGGTGGAATGAAAACCACCTTGTTTCTTCCATTAGGAATCTCAGAGAAGGTTCCAGAAGAAGACGGGTTCAGATACATCATCATGTTGTCATGGATGATGTGAGTCTCAGGGTACGAGACCAAATTACGGTTCTGGGCATTAAGGGTAGATAATACATCTCCTTGAGCACCTGAGCTTGAGGAAAAGGATGTCATTGGCAGTTAACAAGCTCTTAGTTACTAATCTTTATCATTTGATCACTTCAGTGAACAAGCACCTGAGGAGAATTTGGTCCAAGGTTAGCTTAACAAAGAACCCTATTGTTTCAGTTAATATATCTTAAAAACCATATTTGATAACAAGCACATTCTTTGATAGAAAAATACCAACTGGAAGCCCTAATTGTATCATCTAAAGCTCTGAAATTAGTCTAATAGAGCAAACAGCAGATCATTTATAGCCCTAATTAATCTGGGACAATTGAGTGCATCAGCCATGCCAAAGCAGTATAAATAAAAACTCAGATGTTGGAGACAAAAAAAAAACCTAGAACACATGCGGATTAAATGCTTTCTTTCTTTGAAGACTTTTCGTGATCAGATAAAAGTGCAGTAAGCCAAACCCACATCAGAGGAAAACTATAGAGTGCAGGATAGCTCCTGTCCAAGTACCTTTCCAAAGCCAGCAACAAAGATGTGTGTCTGAGCAGGGAAGCAAGAGAAGCTAAGTATAAGCACAAAAAGACCTGCACAGAAAAGGAACAAACAAACTTATTGCTAAAACCCAACATTAAACTATGGCAGAGCAATAGAGCATTCCCATATTTATAATCATAAACAATGATTAAATTATGACAAATTGAGAGCATAAACATAATGTGGATATTACAATTCAGTATCTCTCATTCATCTCATTGTCAATCAAAGATTTAAACCCTTAAAAAAAATTCTCTGAAAAATAATATAGTGAAATAAAAAACGGCAATCTAACCAAGAGGGTTTTGTAGCAGCAGATATGGGTGGCTGATTGTCATTTTCGTTAAAGGGTTTAAGAGCCTTATGCCATCTTTATCAGAGCCAATAAAGGTGCCCTAACAACCAGTTGGTAGACCTAAACACCATCTTAACCTCTTTTTAACGCATACGAATTGCCCCAGTTTTCTTTCAATCTCCCTTTCCCTTCTGGGATTGCAAATATGGTATGAAGAGTTTAAGCATACACAAATGATTGGCAAGCAAAAATATAGTTGCAATTCGCAAGTAGATTGTACTGAGTTTTTTTTTGGTGGGTTGCACTTTCGAAAACATCAGTATTATAACATGTGTAGGTGAGATAGAACGTAAACGAAAACCATCAAACATAATGCTGATGTGGACATTCATAGTAAGGGTATTGCTCCAAAAGTAAATGTTTTAGAGGTCGAGTTAGTTGTATTTTTAAGTCAGTGATTTCATCAGGTTGAGATAGAATAAACTGTCTCTTTAGTCTTTATACATGCCTAAATGAAGACTTGAACTCAAACCTTCTCATCAATCCTTAAGCATAAAATTTTGGTAGGTTGTGAGATGTGAATGAGCCAAAAGCATAAAACCTTTCACCAAGTGCCAGGACTTGCCTTCACTTGGATTACACTGTCTATAGTATGTGTAAAACCAGTAGCATACGACAGCAAAATGGTAGCATGATCATAAAAGCACTAGACGTCTTCAGATTTTGATATATTCAATTAAATTCCACGGTCCACCACCCATTCCTTTGTGAGTTATATGGTGTAGAGTAACACATTAGCTGCTTTTAAGCCACTCAGCATCAGCTGTAATCCTGAAAATTCAGACATTATGTTACTGATGTCAAACTCTGTAACAGCTCGTCCCAAAATCGTTCATTAGGTTTCCTGGTTGTGCAGTTAGCATCAGGTTAGTTACTCTTCCACCGTAGAAGTTTTGGTGATAAAGATGTGTTATAAGAAACTTAAGAAACAAGTGAATGGATGATAATCATAATAGATATACATGAATTGCCTAAATATAGAGAGAGAGCGCGCACACACACACACACATATATATAGAAAGACTAACCTGCATACTCAAAAACTCGGGCAATCGACAAAGATGCATATACTGATAGAACCCAAGGAGAATCTCTCTTGAGGCCAACTTAAAGACTTCAAATAACTGGATGATTCTCTACATTACAGCTCTGAGTCTTATATAAGAGACTCTAAAACAGAATTGGGAATAGCTAGATAGGTATCCCTAACAATCAGTGATTTATTTCCTAAAGCACAACATAGCAGATTATATAGTAGTAGGATATACAGGGCTAATTTCTACTGATTGCTGAAATCTAGGAATAATTGATGCTAATTGATTTATTTCTATGGTTTACTCTCTGCTGGGATTGTATCATATACATTATGCAGATTTAGATTCTAAGCCCATCTCTACTAATTTATAATTGGTTTTAAACTTGAAAGCAACCTGATCTCTTACAGCTCAACAGATTATAACAACTACAATAAGCTCAACATCACAACTAGGCCTATTTGGTTGCATACAAGTTTGTTGCTTGGTAGTTAACATCATCTTTCATTGAATCACAGTCTACTAGTTCAAAGTCTAGACAGAGTGTGGATTAGAAGAATTTAGGAACAGTAATCAGCAAATTGAAAGAAATAATAAAAATTAATCTAACTAGTATCAAGATGTGCATTGTAAATGAAGAAAAACTTTGACAATGGACATTTCATCAGCAAGCATATGATCTTGATAAAATATGTTAGCTGGTTAGGTGCGTCTTCATACTAACAAGAATGACAGCATCGGAAAAAGACTCAAGGGCAGTAAGAGAACAAGAAGACTTGAGAAACAAACTTGAAAATTGCAGAAACTAACCAAGGTGCATATCACAGTAGCATTGGCTTGCTTACTTGGTGTATGAATATGTCACTCTCTTTCTTTTGCAATGAATTCGATTGGGTCCCTTCTTGCTTGATTATGCAGCAAAAAGGCTACTAAGAAGTCGTGATCAAAGTCCATGGCTGCTTGATTATGCAGCAAAAAAGTCTACTAAGAAGTCGTGATCAAAGTCCACGGCTGCTTGACAAATGCATCTAGCTTCAGGTTAAATCATGTAGAAATGTACCATTCACAGTTGATCAGATGAGTGATGTCAATAAATTTGGAATTTAACACGGAATTGGAAACATGTATATCAAAAATGAAAAGGAGAGTAGGCTAACCGATTCTGGTTCTGAGGCTGAAGAAAATAATGAATGCTACCTTTTTCTAGAGATCTCCAGTATGAGACTGCATACATCTATAAGATTTAAACTGGCACTACAACACATTTAATTTCAAAAAGCCATGCAAAATCAAACAAAAATGGCATTAAATAAATCCTATCTTCACTTTTAGAGTAAATAAATCCTTATACATGGAAGCTTTGACATCTTTAAACATACAATGACTTTTTGAGTTGTAAAGCCTCATAATCTGAATAATCACTACCAGTAATCCTCACAAGAACAGGATCCATCCCTAAAATGATGCAAACACTTGGAATCATTCAACAAAATTTCAGAACAGTATGACCGAGAGACAAACTTGAATGTATTATGGCAATCTGCACACGTTCTGAAATTCTTCACAATTCTAATAGGCTGTCCCCTGATGGAGCTGGTGACAAGAGCAAAAGCAAGTGCCAGTTTCTCACTATGAACACCACAAACTTCTTCCTTCTCTTCTTCCTCAACCCAAGACGCATTCTTATATTCAAGTGATTTAACATTTGCAGCTATGCTGTTCAACAGAGTAGGTATAGGTTGAAAGCCCATGGCACACTTGTCATCCGTGACAAAAGAATGCACGGAATTATTGACTTCAACCATACTGCACCCCACAAGTTTGTCAACTGGGCTCTTTTTCATGGGCTTCCATTCTTCCAAGGAATTGGAATCAGCAGAACTTTTATCGTATGCCTGGGAAAGTAAGTGGGAGATGATATTGCTACCTGGGTTAAGCTCCAGCAGATTCTCACAGGCACGTACAGCTAATTGAGAATTTCCATGAAAGCGAGAGGCGGTAAGCAGTGCATCCCACACAACTAAGTCTGGATCCTCAATCATGCATTTTATGAATTCCACAGCCTCCGAAAGCCCACCTGAACGGCTTAGTAATGTGACCATTGCTGAATAATGCTCTAAACTAGGTACAATTTGGTACTCTTCTGTCATGCTGTAGAAATCTTGCTTCCCTCTTTTGACCATTTTCTTAATGCCAGATGCAAGTAAAATGCTCACAAAAGTCCCCCGGTTTGGTGTAAATCCATTTTTCTTCATTTTGTCAAAAGTGTCAAGCGCTTCATCAGCACAACCATGGAAAATGAACCCAGTAATCAGTGAATTCCATGTGATGATGTCCTTTAATAGCATGGTATCAAAAACTGCTCTAGAATAGGCAATTGCACCAGATTTGGAATAGGAGTCAATGAGACAGTTTGAGACTGATACATAAGAATCCAAGCCTCTCCTTATGACAGATGCATGGATTTCTTTCACCTTCTTTGCTGCAATTAGATTAGCACAAGCAGGTAACACTGTCAAGATAGTGACTGGATTAGGCCTGACAGATAATCTCTGCATATGTCTAAATATTCCCAATGCTTTGTCCTTCTGACAAACTTGTAGGTATGCAGAAATAACCGAGTTCCATGATGATGTGTCTGGCTTTATTGTCGCTCCATTGATCATCTTCTGGAAAAGTTCCATGGCTTCCTCGTCATCTCCATTTTGAATACAGCCCATTAACATTATATTCCAAGTCACAACATTAGGTTTTACATCAGATTCCTGCATCATAGTGAAGAGACCATAGGCTTTTCCACAGTAACCTGCTTGGCAGTAGCCTCCAATCATGGAATTCCAAGTATAAACATCTTTTTCCAGCATTGAATCAAAAAGCAGGCGTGCATCATCTAGTTCCCCACATTTGGCATACATATCAATCAGCGAATTTTCCACCAATAAATTGTTGGCAAAGCCACTCTGAATTGCAAGAGAATGAAGTTCTCTTCCATTCTTTAAGGCTTTAAGAGAGGCACAAGCTGAAACTGCACTTGTAATAGTAACCCCGGAAGGCTCAATCCCTGCCAAGAGCATCTCCCTTAGGAGTTCCAATGCCTGAACTACTCTGTTGTTTTGAGCTAAGCCTGAAATCATAGAAGTCCAAGTGAAAACATCAGGAACCACTCCAAATTCCTGCATCTTCTTCATAAGCTGCATTGCAGCATCACAATTACCACATTGATTGTAACTCGAAATCAATATATTCCAAGTTACCAAGCCGGGTTCAATCCCTTCCTTGCACATCATATCAAATAACCTAAGTGCTTCATCACTCTCACCCTTCTGACAATACCCGGATATGATTGAGTTCCAGCTCACTGTGTCCCTGCCGTCCATCTTCCCAAAGAATCTCCTAGCCGAACGGAATCTTCCACACTTGACATATACTGCCAGCAATCCATTACAAACCCGAGGAGACGAAGCCAACCCACTTCGAATCACCAAGGAATGCACCATCCGCCCTGTCTCATAATCCCCACAATTCCCACACGCCTGCAAGATCTTGGGGACCAGAAGACGATCAGGCAGAAATCCCTCTTCCATCATCAACCCAAAAAGCTCAATAACCTCCTTCCACCTCTGCTCCCTAGAGTAAGCTCCTATCATAGCAGACCAAGTGTACAAATCCCTCTCACGCATTTCATCAAACACCTTACGGGCATCGGCCAATTGACCGCATTTTGCATGTAAACTCACCAATTTCGTCTCCACAAATGTATGCAAACTATCAACCAAGTCTATCCTAGCGTGAAGCTCACGGCCAACTTCAATCAAATTGAAATCAATGCAGTAATTCAATAACTTTACATACGAGTTGGCCTTTATCTTCAACCCACACTGGCCAATCTCGTCCAGAGCAGCAATCGTGTCACGGAAACGGCCGGATTTCAAGAGAAAGCTTATGTGGGTGACAGAGATTCCGGGAGTTGGACGCGTTCTGGAGACGGAAAGAGTTAGTGACTTGTTCATTTTTGTGGATAAATCGAAAAGGGGCTCTGTCTTTGATGGAATTGGGAACACTGGAGGTCTTGGTTTGCAAGGAAGAACAACCAGGCCTTCCATGGTTGAAGCTACTGTGCCTATTCTCGCTCCAAAATCATGATATGGATTACATTTTTTGTTTTATTGTATTTTTTAAACATATCCCCTTATTTTATTTTCAAGCTAACAGCAGGTGGATTGCGAAGACGAGAGTGTGGTGCGGAAGCCAGAGTTCACTGGTAAGAGTGATGGCGTATTCTATCTTTTCACTATACGTTCTGAACCGTCAAGTTATATGAGCCGAACCGGTTTTGGGTCATAATATAATCGTAATGGGCCGAGCCAGACAGTGTCGGAAAAAAAAAAATTTGAGCCCAACCAATACTGATCAAATTCTTTGTTGCCCTTTTTTCCCTCTAATTAAACAATTGTTTTGCGAATAACTTCTTGCTTGAGAATTTAGAATTCACGAACAAATTCTGTATAGCATTTTTCTTGACATTACTGTTGATTTTTTTATACAGAGAAAAACTGACATGTTCTTCTTCTCAAGAAAAAAATCGACAAGGACATGGGTGTTGCTAAAAATTTGAAAAGTAAGCATGATGGAAATTCGATTAACAAACAGCTGGATTAGCACAAAATACACGGACATGGGGAGATCAGGAGATGAGTATAGCTACAACAATGTAAGATAAATGTTAGTAACCGCAGTTCAAGTATATCAGGGATGCTATTTATAAATCCCAGTGCGTTGCTTGACATTAGCAACACAAGCTTTGTTTGAAGTCGAGAGGGAGGGCATTAGTCAGCACCTTCGCCTGCTTTCTTGTATTCCGGCTTAAGCTCGTAAGTACCTTGGTTTGCTCCCCTTTTATTGTACACGCAGAGCTCATTCAATATTTCTTTCAAAAATTGCTGCATAAAAGAAGAGAATCAGTTCTTGTACAAAGGAAACCCATGGTATAAGACAGCTAAAATGTCAACACAAACAAGACATGATTGCTGAAAATGGAGGCACGAAACAAATCAAAATACTGTTGGGAAAAAAGAATACATACCGCAGGTTGATCCGTCTCACGGACAAGCTGCTTAAGTGCCCAGTTAGGCTGCCTTTCAAATAGTTTAAACATAATATCCTCCAATTCACCACGATCCCTTCTAGTCCTCTTCATCTCTACTGGCTTCACTGGTACTGTCTTCTTCTTCTCCTGAACAGGTGAACAGTATTTAGAATCCCGAGTCATTCAACAAAAAGCATCATATAAAGCACAATAACATTTTCAAGCATTACACATCACATAACAAAGGATAACATATGGTAGTATTGTATAACACAAAAACAGCCAGCATACCTTTGTATTATTAGGTTGCAATCCTACCGTACCGGGCATGGGCCTCATGTGCACACCACGGTCATTGTCAATAACCTAAACATGAACAATTTAACCATATTATCATCTTGAATATAAAAAAACAACTCTTGATGAAGATTTGATACAAGTGCAGGTGCACACCAGGAAGAAGCAGCTATCAGCCCATCAATGTTTACCTGTATCTGTCTGTTTTTCATCATTGATTTGTTAGTCCTTTCACGACAAAGTTTCCCATACTCCTCAAGATTCTCATTCTGAGGCTTCATATCAAATTTATGTTCCACCTTGCCTTCTACTGAAACTTTGCCTATACAGGAATACAAACAAACTTTAAATACAAACTAACCAACAGCATTTAAATCAAACCTGAATATCAACAAAACAATAATGAAAGATTGAAGCTTTAATTAATTCCCGGTTCATGTCAGGTAGACCTTGTTGCTGTCAGAATTAGTAACTGGTGTGTTGCAGATAGTGGCTTATGTGTATCGTCACGCATATAGACCAAAGCAAGAATTGGATCCAAATGACGTAACACTTCCACTCTAGTAGCATTTATACAAAATTAAGCCATTCTATTTCCCTAGTTTCTATCAAGTTTGCCAGTAAGCATCATAAAATAGTGCTAAACACAGACATGCATTACTTCCATGGTAGATCCTTAATCATGGCTCACCTTGAGGAGTCTCGGAGAACACACTCATGGGAACGAAATCCTTGAACATATTCAATGAGTAGCTCCGGGGGCCTGATTCCATTCCATTCATTTCCATACTAAACTGCTCAACATTAAAGATACACTGTGATCATTAATGTGAAGAGCACATATATAAAAACCTCACCGAGACAATGGATAAACAACCTATTATGTCACTTGTCAGCTCAATGGAGAAAAACCCTCCCTCATTCTAGTATTTTGTAGCCAAATATCTTGGAATCAGGCCCGAAATTGAAAAGATTGACATGGTTTCAGGCCGTGTACAACAAGCTCGTTATTTGAAAAGTGCAAATCAATAAATTTCAACTGATTATATGCTTTAAGCTAATCCAACAGTGATCCAAGTATTGCTTTTTGAAATCAAACAGCGGAACTAGTTCCCCAACAAGTAATCAACACTTGACACTCAACGAATCGAATTTACGACACCAGGCAAAAACTTGAACTATTTTTTTTTCCCTAGCAAAGATGAAACTGAATCTCAGACCTATACAAACCAAATTTAAGAAGAGGGGAACGAGATTACTGAGAAGAAGAGAAGAGTAAAACCTGAATTTCGTCGGGTTGGAGAGGATCGAGAGAAAGGACGACCTTAGAGAGGGGTTGGGGATCGGAAGAGGCTGCGCGTGCCTGCCACGACTTGGAGACAAGTGGCGGGCACTTCATAAGCCACGCCGATCTATCAGCCTTGGCCGTGTCAATGATTGTGTTGCTTCCATGGCCTTGCTCTTCTTCCATCTCTCTGTCTCTTCGTTAGTTCTTCGTGGAGTCGTCTTCAAATCAACAGGCGAGAGAGGTCAAGTTAGAACCCCTGGAAAGTAGGTGCTCAGCAGAAGGCGGAACTCGGAAGAAATCACTTGACTCATGTAAAGACTCGGTACTTTAGGATTGGACTATTGGGCCTCGTCTTATCATATATTGGGCTGGCCCAAAACGGATATTTTGCCCGTCAATGTCCGAAAGCAGAAGTCAAAGACAAAGAAAGACGTTAATTCGTAAGAAATCAAAATCTCCCGCAAATTTTCATAAGTCAACGACGTAAAGGATACTTGCTTAAGTTTAGGTTCCATCTCCAGAAGTCACACTTAAATCTGTTGTTACTTGAAACTGGTCATTTAAGGTTTAGCTGAACGATACAAATGATAACGGAAGCTAGCTGTTAACACTTAACACAATGACAACGTACTTGTATCGTAGCAAGATGACTCAAGAAGTACAATCTGGTTTGTGATGCTTAATTACCCATTATGACAAAAAGAAATCATATGGCAAATCGACCAATGTAACTTCACGGCCGAAAAGGTCAGTTCTCTCCGTCAGTCCGTCACCATCTGCCGTTATAACGGCGTCCATCCAAAGCAAGCAGTAGATCATAGCACCCTTGACGTCACCGGCGGGTTACTCGACGGCCAACTAACGGAAAGGTGGAAGGGCTGTAATTAATTGTTGGGTGAAAGTGGAATGGCTCTAATTTGGGGGGCTGGGGACTACCAACTTTCATCAGCTTCTGCAACGCTTTCACCAATTCGGTACACTTTCTGTTCCCACTTCTAGAAGCCTCTTCCTCTTCCTTTTTCTCCCACTTCTCTCTTCCTCCCCCCCTCCTTTTTCCTTCGTCTTGAGTAACTTGATCGATCGAATCTTGTTCAGAGAGAAAGGAAGAACAGAGGTAGAAGAAGATCGATGGCGAGGGGAAAGATACAGATACGGAGAATTGAGAACGCGACGAACAGGCAAGTCACGTACTCGAAGCGAAGGACAGGTCTGTTCAAGAAGGCCAACGAGCTCACCGTTCTCTGTGACGCCAATGTCTCCATTATCATGTTCTCAAGCACTAACAAGCTCCACGAATTCATCAGTCCAAACACCACGTAACCCTAACCGATCGACCTTTTTCTCTCTGTTTCTCTCGATTTCTCAACTCTTCTGGACCGATCTCGTGCTTTTTGTTTTTCAAAATTCGTTTTGGATGTTGAAATCTGAGCCGAATTTCGGTTGGATCGCAGCACCAAGGAGATGTACGATGCTTACCAGCAGCTATTGGGGACCGATATCTGGAGCTCTCATTACGCGGTTCTCTCTCCATCTTTCTGTTCTGTTACTGAAAAAGTTATATATCAAAGATGATTCGAAAGCCTAACGTATGCTGTGTGAATTGAACTTGTGGATCTGGTGTAACAGAAAATGCAAGAGGAACTTCGGACGCTTGAAGAGGCCAACCGTCAACTCCAGAAGGACATCAGGTCTCTCATCATAGCTTAATTCACGCACTAATCTCATTAATTAAATAATTAGCTCTAATTCATTGGGTAGTTGACGTTGTTCTTCCCATTTAAATTATAGGCGGAGGATGGGATATTGTTTGGAGGATACGAACTTGGAAGAATTAGTTTTACTTCAAAAAGATATTGAGAATGCTGTCACCAGTATTGGTGAGCGGAAGGTATGTATAGCTATGATTATACGCATTAACTCCTAAGTATGAAGGCTTTGACTAATGTTGTTATCTGAGATTTTGAAGTCTAAGGATCCGCTTTCCAGTGTTGCCAATGAAATAGTACTACCTGAAAATTAGACACCTACTAATCAGTCATTTTAATACCTTTGGCTATTCAAATGTTGACATGCAGTATAAGGTACTTGCGAATCAGATTGATACCAGAAAAAAGAAGGTCAGTTCGAAATTTTGCTTGGTTTGCTTGCATTTGTAATCTTGTAACACACTTTTGTGTTGTTTTCGCTTATGGTGCGTATGTAGGTGAGGAACGGGGAAGGGGTACACCGGAGTCTCATGCAAGCATTTGTAAGCGTGGCGCACCATTCCTTTTCCTAGATGTACAATCTAAAATTTCATCTTATCACTTAATAACGTGATCTATTAATTTCAGAAATTTTGTTGATACACATACAACTAGTAGGTTCATGCTTCCTAACTGAAAAAACATTATTGCATTATGCTAGGATGCATTTGGGGAGGATCCACGCTACGGTTTGGTTGATAATGGAGGAGAGTACGGACATGTCCTAGGATTGCATCCTCGTGTTCTTGGCTTGGGCTTGATACCAGGTGATCCTAGCATTACAAGTGCAACCACATCATGTCTTAACCGCCTAAACTTATCTTGAGTAACTTACTTCCAGATGTATGATAACGTTGTGTTGTAAGGATAAATTATCTCTGTTCCCAACTCCAATCTATGATGATCGATGTCATACTATCATTATAAGTATATTGGAACAGCAAGACTAATCAATCTACCCACTATTGTATGAATTTTAAGACATGTTCGAGGCATGATAAACTGAAAAGAATTTCAGAATGTGAGATGAGATGGAAATGGTACTTCGTCTTAGAGGTGTACTTCAAATCTGGGAATCAAGTACCTTCAAAAATGTCCAACGGGCTTAAGACTACAATGGGCCTTCGGCCCAACGGATCACTCTGGCTGATATAAAATCTTTAACGGTCTTAAGATTTGCTGCAAAGGTTCGACTGAAACTATATTCTGCTTGCTGATTTCACATGGATTTTTCTTTATCAGAAAACGGGACTAGGCCCTGCGAATATTATTAGAAAATTGCTTATACGTTTTGCTCAGCCTGAGCTACATAATCAAAGTCAATGATAGAAAGCAAACCAGAAGGTAAAGAACTAAATTCTAAGAGAGAATCTGGAACAGAACAAGAGTAATTTGCAAGGAAGTCAGCCGCTTTGTTCGCCGAGCGACGAATGTGACGGATGCGGATCTCCCAAGGTTGGTCTTGAATCATAGCCCGGCATTGAATGATGAGGAAGTAGCATGGATGGGTGACCTGATTTCACATGGATTGGTTGTGCTTAGCTGCCGAATGTTTTTGGTATCCCCTCTTAGAACAATGGAAAATGAACTACCACTGGTTAATTTGAATGGTTTCCAATTCGTAGGTCAGATATGTTTGAAAAATATCAAATGGTGAAACTAGATTATTATGTTTTGAATTACAACTCATATAGTAAAATTATATGAACAATTTTGACAAAAACAATAAAATAATGAACAGCCCAGCTCAATAATTGAGGATTATAGAGTTTGAACTGTCTAGGTGTCCATTATTCAGGTGATCAGGAAAGATTGTTAAAGTTTAAATTTTATAAAGTTTTAGTAGATTAGCATTAGTATACCGATGCTTAGTTGTAATTCCAACTAGACGAGTCTTTTCATAGAGAAATAATGTCATTCAACAACAATAGTTGCCTTTTATAAATCAGAAGATCATTCTATCACCTACCCTGGGGGATCGTTGTTATGATTAGAACTGAAGTTTATGGAGAATATAATGGTTTAATCATGACAGTTCACTACGGCCAATTGCTTTTCATATGAGAAAAGTTTTCAAGGTAAAAAAATGTTACTTTACATGCTTTATTACAATGTTAATTAGTGCTCCTTGTTGTGACTTATGATCACAGAGTTTAATATTGCCTATAGCTCGCTGCATATCATTTGAACCTAATCAGCCTATGAAATAAACTAGAACATATTACCAAATTGCAAATCGTCTTTTGTCAGAAGAGGCTTCAACCGAGTGGGCACTATGTTACTTCAAAGAACACGGTGGTACGTAAGCATAGTTTTGCTAAGTAACACACCCCATGTTAAAGCTCGTTTAAGACATAATAATGGCAAACAAAATGAAAGCAACAGAGAGACCTAACAATTCATAAACTGTTGATTTCACCATACGTTTTGACTTAATTCAAGCTCCGTTTATCCTGGATTTTATTAAATTATTGCAAAACCACAATTAGAACATGCTAAATCACTTTCCCTTCTTTGCTTTCCCTTTCTTCCACTCATGACCATCAAAAACAAAAAGGTTCAGGTTCAGGAAAAGGTGTATGCATGATACGTCGTTGACTATAGGTCACAACTTTGGTTCTTCAATCCCGTTGTAGGGATCAAAGAAAGAGGGTAAGAAATCCTCATCAAACACTTCTAAAATGCAGTAACCAAGACATTCTAGCCGAGTTGACATACTCATGTAATGGCTGGCTCAAATTGGGAAATGCATGAATTCAAGAAGGGGCCTAGTGCTGAAAGAAAGTTCACCCCCCTCAGTAATCAGTGAATGAAATACGGCCACGAGCTACAAAGTACGGAGTAAAATCTAACGATAAAAGCAACAGCTGTTCATATACAGGAATGAAGCATACAATGTTTAACCGCACAACAAACATTAGAAGGATTCTTTATTCTACAACAAAGACAGATAGATCAGCTAAGAAGACATCCCTTACCATGTTCACAATTCACACTGGACACTAACGTTAATAAGATACAGAATTGAACAAAAACATTCACGCTACATGATGAAACTACAACCTACAGGTTACAATTCAGGATGAACTAATACATTTACACTTATCTTTAACTGCAACAGACTCGGATTCATACTCTTTGAATGTGTACTCCTCCAGATTGATTGGAGAAGGGACTTTACCTTCACTGTAACACTGATTACACAGATTAAATCCAGCCTTAATCTCCCTGAACCGAGAACCAATGATGGGGTAGCGACAAACTGAGCAAACTCGGCGTCCATGGCGTACTCGGTCCCCAGCTTCCAGCTTCAGCAGATTGGACATGATACTGAAACCACGGTTTGGGTCATCTAACATGGCAAAGAAATCAGACAAAGAAACTGCTGAGGTATTTTCTGACTCGCCATGGATTTCAAGATTCTGACTCACTCCACGAGAGGGCATATAGATAGCTCTCAAAAGCTTGATGTAACGGGTAGCGTCATTTTTCCTTAACTCTGAGGTGCTATCATTTGTTGGACGCCATAGAAGCGATTCAAATGCCACACGTTTTCTCCTTTCTAGAGTACCACCACAAATGGGGGCAATGAGAGCATAGAACATGCCAATATCCACCCTGCCAGACCCAGATTCATCCAAAGCAGATAAGATTCTTTCGTTTATGGCTTTAACAGATTCTTGGAAGGTGTCGGGCTTCAAGAAACTCAGTAATCTTCTGAGGACTCCTTCAAGTGTGTTCTTTCTTATGGATTTCTCAGGGAGACCAGTACCTGAGAAAGATAAAGGAATGTCTTTTTCATTCATTTCCTTCTTCAAAAGATCCACATCAATGCGACCCAACCTTGAGACTCTCTGAAAAGCTCTGATCTCAAGAGCATTCGCCAGATCCTGTCTCGGGGTAGTCTTATCACCAATCCTCTTAAACTTTGAGGGCTCGACAACAATAAAAGCATTTTCCCCGTTATTACCTCCATTAGCCTTCTGTTTCTTCTTCTGCAGCTGTTTCAAATGGGTTACGGCATCATGCACCTCAACCCTATTAGTCATCTTCAACGCTTCCTTCATTGCTTTCTTGGCTTCCTCCGACTCCCCAGCACCCAACAACGACACTGCCTTATTAAGCTGTGCCCTCCAGTGGTTTGGCCTTAACTGCAACACCCTGGTATACATCTCTGAAGCCCTTTGATACCGACCAATGTCCATGTAAAGCCCGCCCAGATTATACAAAGCGTCAACATGGCCAGGGCTCAAATCAATGGCCTTCTGAAACTCAACAATTGCCCTCTCATCATCATTCAGTGCATGCAAAGCCGAGGCCAGATCACAATGTGCATCAGCATAGTCAGCTTTCATATAAATCGCCTCTTCTAAGGCCCTCACAGCAGCTCTATTCTCCCCTACCCCAAACAAAGCACTACCCAAGAGCTTCAAGGCTCTATAATGAGTTGGGTACAGAATTGCAGCCTCTCTATAATGCTCACAAGCACTTAAAACCATACCTTGACCTTCAAGCGCAATGCCGAGGTTGACATGAATCTGAGGTAGCAAGTACGCCCATTGGCTTCCACCGGTCTCAGCAGCCTCCAAAGCCAGCTGAAACTCCTCTTGAGCCTCCTCACACCTTCCCAGACCATACAAGCAGTTCCCAGCCCTAAAATGTGGCCTGACATCAACTGGCTGCAACTCACATGCCCTCTTGAAGCTCACAAGAGCCTCATTGAACAGCTGATGCTCATACAAAACCCTACCAATCGCCATGTGCCCATCTAAGGCCTCTTCCCTAGACCTAGCTCCATCCGCTCTGGTCCTCAATCCCCCCAATTCCCTCACAAAAGCGGCGTAATCATGGCCAGACTCCACCCAAACCACCCTCTTGTTATCAGAAATCTCGGTGGAAGGCCCCAATTCCGTCGACCAGCCAGGATCCGAGTACGCATCCGAGTTATCACTCTTCAACTTCCCATCCTTGAAATGCTTCATCTTCAATCTCTTGATGATGATCTCCAAATCGTCCACAATCTTCCACGTATCGTCGAACACGATCCCGTGGTTCGGAGAGGCCGCCCAAGCGGCCGTCCGGAGCTTCTTCTGGGGCTCGAGCAAAGACCTATCGTCCACAATGTTGGACGAGCCCGAGGCCTCGGCGCCGGCGCCGGCATTGTCGGCGGCGTCCAGGTCAATCCCAAGGGCGTCGAAGTCGCGGTCGACGTCGCCGGCGCCGTCGTCGTAGGTGCGAAGGAGCCCGTCGAAGGTGAGGCCGATGTCGCCGTCGATGAAGTCGGCGTAGGTTCGGAAGACCTCGTCGAGGATTGCGCTGATCTGCTCGTCGGAGAACTTGACCCTGGGGTTGACGGCGACGACGAGGGCCGCCATTTCCGACCGGTTGAGACCTCCGTCCTTGTTGGCGTCGAATTGGCGGAATATCCTCTTCACCTTCTCCGATCTCGAGCCTCTGGTAGACATGCTCTGTAGGAGGATTCGAAGCTAGGGTTTTGGAGCTGGGGATTAGCTACGCCCTCTGGGAACCAGGAAAATCGGAGGGATGTGGAATGAGATAATGAAAGTGCTAATCTTTGTGTGTGAACAACGGATCTGGAAAGCGGAAGTGAACTGTAAAGAATGGGGGGAAATAAAAGGAGAAGAAAAGAAAAAGGCGAAATTCCAAGTTAATGCCAAATAAAAACAAATTGATTTTACATCCAGTACCAACGAAAAATGTTTTTGTGAGGATATGGTTCACTTCACGTTGGGCCGTTGTCCTGAAGCTGTTTAGCCTGTTTAGCATCTTCTTGATGATTATGGACGCGAAGATGAAGTAATTAATACGAGTGATACTGATAACGAACTCGAGAAATTAATTTTGCTCAATCTCATACATTAATGTCGTGCACCATGTTTGTCGGAGTTCGGATAGTTCATTAAGCTTTATATCCCACTTTTCTTTTTCTTTACGTTGGTCCAGGGCTTTATATCCCGCTTTATTTTGTCTTAATAGTTTCCAAATTCTTGTCATATTTTCATTATCTTTAGTTAATTGGTGCCAATTTTTGTGGTTGGGTGGGAGGAGTACAAATGATGGTGGTGGTCTGGTGGAGGTGATAGTAACACTGTAACCCAAGAAACTTAAAATACATTTAGGCACCAAACAAAGAAGCTTAAACATCAACCAACTCTTCTAGATAGAGGGGCTAAAAAAACCAAACATATAGGCCAACACTACGAAAACCCACAAGCTGCTCTTGAGATGCAGGCCATCTTATTGACAAGTACACAACTCAACAATGTCAATATTACAAATTCCGACGCATGGGTATAAGGAAGCCTTTACATTGAGTAACCTAACACTTACAGTGTAAAAAATAATGATAAAGACACAAAAGATAAACTTACAAGATACGAATGGCCTAAACCAACTCCAGCTCATCAGGGAAGGGCTCGCTATCGGGATCCGGTGAAAGGAATCGGCGGCAAGCATGGAATAGCGCTGAATGGAAGCCGTTTGGATTGTCTATGAAAACAAAGTGCCCAGCCTACATACATAAACATAAGGCCTTAGATGCAAGAATTATTTACAATATTTTAATGAAGAGAATATATCATATAGCACAGATGAGATGGTGAAAGAGACAGACCCGAGGAACCCTAATGATCTCGCATGGAACCTTCATCTCTTTTCGAGCTTCTTCAGCTCCTCGGTAGCTCATCCAATCTTGAAACCCGTATATGAAAGTGGTAGGCACCTTCCATTCGGAAGCACTGCATTTAAGTAGAAAACTCAGTACATGAAATTCCATTTACAGAAAGTTGAATGATGTAAAATACAAACCTGTGCACAAGCGGCTTCCGAGCAAATGCACCAAAGGAGAATATGTGTTTCAAGCATAACTCTCCACTGGCTTTGGCTGCTAATGTGTGGTAAACGTAATCTACATATAAATAACACAGGTAAATACTTAACCAGGTGCAATTGAAAAGATGAAAGCAACCATGTGTGCAATTTACCTGTTAATAATTTCGATTCTTGTTCATTCAACGATTCACCTTCACCAAATCTTGCAGCTGTATAGCGATGAACCAGATTTGGACCCCATGGGCCAAGACCTCTACACAACATTCATATCACTTGTCTATCAATATTTTTGGAGATAAAACTTGAGGTATGATTCAAGAAGAGCAGGATAAACATTGCTAAGGGACAAGCCTCAATGTTCAAAAAAATTACAGCCGAGTTTTATACCACAATATCATATCATGGATACTTCGAAAGAAAATTGACCATGGTCGACATCGAAGTGAAATAAATACCTAACAAGTTTTTGTGGAGTGAAATTTGATTCCCACAGATGATTAATTATAGCCCCCTTCCATGTTGCTTTAAATTGGATAAGTCTCTCTGACATTTCAGAATCTGCAGAAAACCCGGCTGGCCCCACCAAAACCAGGTGTTTTACATGCTCAGGATGCTGAACGAGTCGAAGAGTTGAACAAGTTATCAGTACTAAAAGCAACCAAGACGTGCATTTACAAGTATGGAATTTAATATCGAAAACAGTCACCTTAAGAGCATACTTGGCAGCAACATAGCCCCCAAATGAGTGCCCAAGAAGTATAAAGTTACTGAGATCTTTGGCTTTACGCCATTCCTCAAAAGAATCAATGAACCATGCCTCCGTTTCTGTATTGTAAGAGAAACAAAACTTGGTGAACTGGAGCATTGTCATTTTTAAACAAGAACTATATTACAAATTGAGACAAAGAGCAAATAAAATGGTCAACTTGATCAAACCTTAAGTCCTTCACTTTAAGACAGAAGAAGGACAAACCCCTAAAAAGCCTATTTAACCTAACAATATATCAGCAACTTTAACCTCAACATTTAAAAATGGCAAATACTGTCAACTTGTTTGGTAGTCCAAATTGAGAAGAGATAAAAGAGTAAAGAGACTGTTTCTCTTGCATTAACAACTGGTATCCCACCATCACTGGCCTAAGTTTGCTAACATTAATGGGTTGGGTCCAAGTGACCTTGTCTATGATAATAGTCAAAATTTCCTATAGGATTTAATTGTAATCCTACTATAATTCAATTATGTAAGCCAAGTCCCTCTTAAAGAGAGTCAGGATTTTGAAGGCAGGATAGTTACGCACTAGCTATAACCTGATTCTCTCGAACCAGCAACCACACAAATTCCCTTGCCAATACTAAATCATTCTTTTAGAAACCTGTCCAGATTGCAATGTTCTCTAGCTATAAACTGATCCTACCCAGAATTTGTTTATTCTAAAATCATTCAGCAAAACGAACCTTCAGTGCTCTTGCAAGTGAAGTCAGGCCTGCTTGATCCACCCCAACTGTAAGGAAAGCAGATTAAGAGCTATTATTGAACGGTTCAGCTATAAATGTGACACAAAGTTTTATAAGGCAACAAAAGTTGGTTGAGATTACCCAAGTTGATCAATTGCAATCACCCTGAAACGGCTGGCAAGAGCGTCGAAATTCCGGAAGAAGAAGCCTTGAGATGCAGCATATCCATGAACCAGTACGATGGTTGGCGCATCCTCCTTACTATCAAAAGTAAACGTGTTAATGAACCTTGACTGGTTGCTTGTAGATCCAAACCACCTTCGTTTTGAACCTGTCGGCCCACTACCTATGTTAACTTCCTCTTGGACGTAAGGAGTCCTGAAATTCAACAGCAATAAAGGCTTTTTAAAATCATGAAACCCAGCAGCACAACATTTCGACCACCAAAGCAACCAAAATTCAATTACTCGCGCCCTAATTTGACACAGGAAGGATTGAAACTAAACGGATTCATTATACGTTACGAAATGAACAACAAAGTACCAAATTTAAACAATCAAACTAGCAAATTCAATTCCAGATCGTCGAAATCGGTAGAATTGATAACCAAACTAAGATTCACATGGCTAATGCCGCCCGATTGAAGTCAATTGTAACGATTCCAGTAGCGTCATAGGTTTAGGGTGACAGAGACAAGAATTCTAATCAAAATTACAAACAGAATCGAGAGTAGGAAGAGCACCTCACTAAAGAAAGAAGGCGTTTCTCAGCGGCGATGATATGGTCGGTGGAGGTAGGGATCCAACGGAGAAGGGAAGGCAATGACTTCCATTTGGATTTGGAAGCGGCCGCCGCCGCAGGATGCATAGCCGTCGCCGTCGTCGTCGCCGTCTCCGATGCTGAAAAATTGGCCTTGCTGATTTCCTCTGCCATTTACGAATCTGCCGTCTGGGAAAAATCCTGTTATATATCTCTCGCTTTATAATCTCTTGAAACTTAATTAGGGAGGAATTCAGCAGCCGGACAGGACGGACAGCTATCGAGAATTAAGAAGACTCGAGATGGCTAAACCGGACCGGGTCGAGAATATCCGGACCCGGTTTGGATCCGGTTTAACACGCTTTGTCGTGCATTTTGCTCGTCGGAAGCCTACAATTGATTGGCAGAAATCGTTTTGATACTAAACCGGCCCTACAAACTCCGGCCCCAAAAACGTAAGGCTTGCCATTTTGTTATCGTTCTGTTGCCACTCGTTGGTTTATGCAACGTATGTGATTACGCAAGCATATCCTGGTCAATCTCTTGGAGCAGAAGCCAATGTTGATTAATATTAATAAATAAATAAAAATCAACAAAATGTTTATAGATTTCCAGAGGCTGGCTGGAAGGGTTGTATATTGAGATGATATAACAATTTGGTTTTGTTAGATTCTAGTCTACATTGGCTAGGGCTGAGCATCGGTTCAAAACTGAAAAATCGAACCGAAACTGAAATTTGGGAATTTGGTGAACCGAAAAAATTCGGCTCAGTTCGGTTTCGGTTCATTTTTTGATAAATATAAGGTTTTTCTTTGACAAAAACTGAACCGAACCGAAAAATAACCGAACCAAAAACGAACCGAACCGATATCGAAACCCTGAAATTTCTTGAAACGAAAACCGAACCAAACTCCGTCGGTTTCGGTTCGGTCCGTTCGATCAATTTTTTTGGTTTCGGTCCAATGATGCCAACTCCGGGTTGGCGTGGATCTTCCTCCAGACCCCTTGATCCATCCCACCGTCTCTACTTGGTTCATCGGGCTCAAGATCTCCTCCGATTAGGCGCTCGTCCACCACCAGCTACACATCTCTGTCAGCGCTGACGGGAAGTCCGGATTCGACCGACAGAGGCAAAGAGCTGCAGTTCTTGGCGTCGGCGATCACGATGTCGTTTATATATTATAAACGACATCTCAATAAATTTATTGTTTATATATTTTAAAGTAATCTCATTTTAACTACTTCTTTTTATTTAACAAAACAATTTAAATTGAATAAAGTAAGCTTTTATGTATGCTAGTATGCTAGTATATGTGCAAGCAAATAACAATACTCCCCCGTTTCAAAAAACATGGTTTTTTAGACAATTTAGGTTGTTTCAAAATACATGACTATTTCATATTTTTTCTCTCTTTTTTTCGGATATGCCCTTCATGATAACGTCAATTATTGAAAAAGTAGAACATGCATGAATGCTTTTTCTTTTTGATAAACAACATGCATGACTTTTAGTGATGATTGTTATTATGGTACAAGGGTAATTTAGGTAATATGAAAATTCCTTAATATGCGTGAATCGTCTAAAAGGCCATGTTTTTGAATCGGCGGGAGTATATAACTTGTACGACTTAAACCATGTCCCTCCAGCCACCACCAACATCCGGGCTCCAATAGGGCAGGCCTGGGATGAAATGGACCGACAGAACCTGGCCATCGAGCAGCTTCACGATGGGCAAGAAGCTCACGTACCTCGGCACCTTGTACTTGTTAATGGACGCCCCCCTCGAGATCGTGTAGTCCATGAGCTCCTGGAACATCCCGGGGCTCACAATCTGGATCTCGAGCGGGCCCACTGATCTGTCCACGACCCGACATTACTTATACACCGAGTTGAGAGACTCCTCCATCCAAGGCAACACCTCCTCAACAACTCATCAGTCGGCCACCCGTCGTTGACGTCATTTGGCACCATAAGCTCCATGTAGATGACGTAATGTTCCTGGGTGGTCTTGGCGTTGGCGTAGCTGGTATATTCGACTAAGGAGTCTTTGGATTCTTCTCGGAGGAGGACAAAGGCATTGTTGACCGCCTTTTGGAGCTCGGACTCACAAGTCTTGTTGGAGTCGATGAGGAGGAGGACATTCTTGCGTTGGATGAAGCAAAACTGGGGCCGAGTTGTGGAAGTCGTTCATGCGAAGGATGTCGCCTACGCGGTATCGGTAGAGCCCAGCGTACATGGTGATGACGAGCTCATAATCCCTGCCTACTTCCACGTTCGCCAGGTCCACTAGAGTAGGTGGTACTAGAGCTTGATGATGAAAGCTCAAGAGGAATGAACTCGAATTAAGTAGCCCATGTTGGGAAGGATGGTGTAGGTGACCTCGGACGGGTCAGCCATGGGCTTTAGGCTATGCCCAAAGTAGCACTTAGAGGAGGCGCACATAGTGCATGCTTTGGGTAAGTCGCCGCTATAGTAGTTGAGGGTCGAGATGTATTGGGCTATGACGCCTGTCACGACCACCTCGAGGTACTTGGAGTTGGGCCATATCTACTTGATGATCCTAACCTCCCAATTCTCACTCGAGCACTCCCTTTCGATGACACGAGCCAGGTCCGGGTTGGGCCTCATGATCTTGGACATGCCGTATCGGATCGAGGGGTTAAACGCTGCTGACACAACCTGTGTGTAGAAGGAGAAGTCCTCTGCACCCGTGAGGGGTTCCACTACTTCAAACTTCTCTGGCCCTAACATATCCACCGTCTTCTTCTTCACGTGCTCGTGCATTCGCTCCTTGTTCAAGGTTGGCGGGTACATTGTGAACTCTTTCTCGAAGACATCGATTGCAGACGAGCATTTGTACACCTTTGCCTGTTCTCTGATAACCTGCAAACACGAATTGGCAGGATACGTTCTTTTAAACGGGTCTAGCATTTCAATCTCTTAATCGATAGCTAGCCCACATTTTAAATAGGTCTAGCGCCATGATAAATACCTCTTGGATTCTGAGCTTGAGCGGTTGCATATCCGAGAACGATCTGAAGGTGCCTTCAATGACGATAGAACTCCGGCGAGCAATGGGCCGGGCCTTGAACTGATTACCCCGGTCAAATGCTGGTGAGACACGTGAACCGCAAATCTTGGGGTTGAGGGTGCCCGTGGCTATGTCATGGCAGTGGTCGTGGTAGTTGAGGCAGAGGAAGCGGATGACCCGAAGGAGGCTTGAGGCAAAGACTGCTCCGACCTAGAGGTCATCGAGGCATTGATAGAGGCCGGCCCGAAATCATCTGGGAGTACATGCTTTGAAAGGAGTCGAGGCGGATGATGGACTCGGTTAGGCTCGTGTACTAGTTGTACGTGTCAAAAAGGCGGTTCTTGAAGTTGTCGCTCTTGTAGTAGCTGAGGTCGTCACGAGTATGTAGGAATGTATTTTACCTAGTGTCAAACTCAGAGATGGGGTGAGACGACAAGAATAGAAAGAATAGCCCGTTGGCGATACGCTTGATATTAGGTTAGATATCCTCATACGTCACAACGAGGACCTGACTCTTGAAGGAGGGGTGGTCGGTCGATCCTCATACGTCATAATGGTGCATAAACTATTTGCTGCCATATTGTCAGAGCAATTCGGTTTGAACAAGTTCTAAAAACAACTGGCAGGCAAGTAAAAGTCAGTTGTATCACTATGGTTTGGAAGTTGACTTATAAGTAGTGGCGGATCTAGGATATTTGGAACGGGAGGGCACGGATCTAGGATATTTGGAACGTGAGGGCGCGGATCTAGGATATTTGGAACGGGAGGGCGCGGATCTTGGATATTTGAAACGGGAGGGCGCATAAATATTCAAATGTCAAACCTATTTACTAGAAAAACAAATGAACTAAAATGAGCTTACTAGATATTTATCAAGCAAACAATTAATATATTAATAACTACAAAACAAAATATATTAATGTTCTATATAATATTCTAAACCTAATTAATAGATAGTAAAGTTTTATTGTATATTTTCTCCTAGAAAAATATACAAATAATTAATTAAGGTCAATTAGAAACATATAAATATATTATTTATTTCAAAGAAAATATATAAAAGGGGGTCCACCAATCCCAATCCAGGCTCGGATACCCGTTTTGGCAAGCCGGTAGCGATACTGGATAATAATCTTTAATTTGATGATAGGAGTTTTTATTCGTCAGTTGTACCATAATCTTTGTGTACACCAACTTTAAAGACTCTCCATATCAAGGCAACACCTCCTCAGCAACTCGTTTGTCGGCCACCCGCAAATGATATCATTTGTCACCATGAGCTCCATGTAGATGACGTAATGCTCCTAGGTGGTCTTGGCATCAGCGTAGCCGGTGTATTCAACTATAGAGGCTTTGGATCCTTCTCAAAGGAGGATGGAGGCGTTGTCGACCGCCTGCTGGAGCTCGGACTCATCGGATGAAGCCTTTAAACTCGAAGTAGGACATTCTTGCTTCGGATGAAGCGGAACTGGGGGCCGAGTTTGTGGAAGCTGGTCTCACCGAGGATATCGCTTAAGCGATATTGGTAGAGGCCTACGTGGTGATGACAAGCACATAATCCCCGCCTACTTCAACATTCGCCAGGTTCACTAGAGTAGTGGTGGTACTAGAGGTTGATGATGAAGGCTCAAGAGTAATGAACTCGAAGTATCCCATGTTGGACATGATGGTCTAGGTGACCTCGGACAGGTCGGCTACGGGCTTTATGTTAAGCCCAAAGTAGCACTCGGAAGAGGCGTACACAGTTCACGCTTTGGGCAAGCCGCCGTTATAGTAGTCGAGGGTCGGGATGTATTAGGCCATGGCGCCCGTCATGATCACCTCGAGGTACTAAGTGTTGGGACATACCGGCTTGATGATCCTAACCTCCCAATTCTCCCTTGAGCACTCCCTTTCGATGACATGAGCTAGGTCCGGGTCAGGCCTCATGATCTTGGACATGATGTTTTGGATCGAGGGGTCGGTGATCTTGGGGTTAAGGGTGTTCGTAGCTATGTCGTGGTAGTTGAGGTGGAGGAAGCAGATGGCCCGGAGGAGGCCTGAGGCAAAGACTGCTCCAACCCGGAGGACGTCGAGCCACTGGCAGAGGCCCGAAATCATCTAGGAGTACATGCTTTGGTAGGAGTCGAGATAGAGGATGGACTCGGTCAGGCTCGTGTACTAGCTGTACGGGTCGAAAAGAAAGTTCTTGAAGTTGTCGCTCTTGTAGTGGTTAGAGGTCGCCACGAGTATGTAGGAATACATTTTACCTAGTGAGGAACTTGGAGATGGGGTGGGACGGCAAGAACAGAGTGAATTCCCTGTTGACGATACGCTTGATATCTGGTTGGATATCCTTGTACATCACCATGGGGACCTGGCTCTGGAAGGAGGGGTGGTCGGTCGGTCCTCGCACGTCATAACTATGCATAAACTATTTGCTGCCACATTGCCAGAGTAATTCGGTTTGAAAAAGTTCTAAAAACGACTAAGATGTCGTTTGATAGTGGTAGGCAAGTAAAAGTCAATTGTACCATTATTATTTGGAAGTTGACTTGTAAGTTGTAACTAGTGGCGGATCTAGGATTTTTGGAACGGGAGGGCGCAGAAATATTTAAAAGGTTAAATCTATTTACGAGAAAAACTAATGAACTAAAAAGAACTTACTCAATAATTATCAAGTAAACAGTTAATATATTAATATATAACTACAAAACAAAATATATTAATATTCTATTTAATATTCTAAACCTAATTAATATATAATAAATATTTATTATATATTTTCTCCTAGAAAAATATATAAATAATTAGCTAAGGTCAATTAGAAACATATAAATATATTATTTGTTTCAAAGAAAATATATAAAGGGGGGTCCACCTCTACGAATCCCAATCCTGGCCCGGATACCCATTTTGGCAAGCAGATCGGGGCCAAATCACCCTCAAAAATTTCAAATGCTAAAAGCTTAAATAATTTCAAATTTACATTTTAAATAAAATTCAAGAGTTTGACACGTACGTTTTAACTTGTGCCCTAAGAATTGATAAACAACAAATCCAATCCAAAACAATCTTTAACCTATGCAGTTATGGCTATGGGTTACAAAGTCCGAACCGTATGATATCTAACTCAAATCCAAGAAAGGATCTATCCTATATATTAAAGTCAAGACCTTTGAATTTCCATGTTAATCCTGACCTCACCTTTTATTAAATTAATTATATATACTTATTTATTTTATAATTTTTTTTTTCATATGTGTTTATCTAATCATCATGCATTAATATATCAAATAATATTTATATCCATAATCTATCAAAATAATATCCTACATTTATAAACTATCCAAATAATATCTATCTATATAATCTTATCCTACAAATATGTCTATATCTAATTACCATATACTCCGTAAGTCCGTATTAATATATAAAAGTTATATCTATATCCATAATCTATCAAAATATTGTCCTATATTCATAAATTATTTAAATAACATCTATCTATATAATTATCAATATCATATTAATTAAGAAAATATTTAGATTTACCCAAAAAAATCTAAACAAAATAATATATATATATATTTATAATATATCAAGTAATATCTATCTATACAGTTTATGAATACCATACTAATTAAGAAAATACTTAGATTTACCCTAAAAGAAACTATAAATAATGTCACATGAATAGATTTATCAAATGAAATATATAACTTTATATATTTATCTACAAAAAATGATTTTAGGTTATATGGTAAAGTTATGTATTTATAAAATGTGACTTGCTAGCACATTAGTATTAAATTTATTTGTGTAAAGTTTGATAAGAAAATATGATCTATTAAGATATCGATATTATATTTATTATATTTTATGTTTGTATTGGGCGCATTCCATCCAAGTCTAGTTTGCCTCCATCTTGACCTCCCAAATCCCGCGTCTGCGAGACTACCTGGCTAAATGTTGTTGTTGTTATTGTATATTTTATATTTTATGTTGGTTGATAAAATAGATTAAGTATTGGTATATTGGGAGAAATGTCATGACCCAATGAATTAGAGAGGGATTAAGGGATTTTAGGAAGAAGGAAGAGAGATTAGGGAGAGAAGGAAGGATTAGAGTAGGGAAGAAGAAGAAGGAATTCAGAGAAGATAGCGAAGAAGAAGATGAATGTCATTTGCAATATTTTTGGATAACTCCAAGGAAAACACACTTAGGCAATTATATGCTTTAGCATATTTACAAAATATGCCCACAACTTTCTTGTTCTACCCAACTAGCCCATATCATTACAATAATAATAATATCATTACAAGAAATTTATAAATAAGAAAATATACTATGATCAAAATTTATATGGCAAAAAAAGTTAATTCAAATTAAATATAATAATAATATCATGGTGTATTTTATTAGTAAGTGGAATTAAATGCATATAAATTCAATAATCATATGTATTTAAAATAATTTTAATATTTAAGATATAGTTGTAGCCGGTGCGAGGGACTAAGATACTATGGTATCAATAGCATGTAACATTTATCATGTAGAATCATATCAAAACAATGGGTTTCTTTTTTTTGAATGAAGGGGTGATTCATTCATTTTGAGTAAAAGAGGTTACAAAAAATTCTAGGGAATTCCTAGAATACAATGGCTAAGCCAATCCAACTCTTGCAAGAGTTTTCCTAGATTCTCTGTTTCTCTTCTTGCCTTCGGGCATCTAGTTGAGTGGTTAAGCCTCGAAGGGTAGTACCCAGAGGTCACCGTTTCGACTCTCATGGGCTGTGCCCTCAACCAAAAAAACAAAGCAAAATACAGCTGAGATAATAACTTGGAACCCATCGACCAAAAGAAAATAACTTGGAACCCAGACAAGCAAGTGCTTGCAAATAAATATTGCCAATTTGGTACCCAGAGAAAGCAACATAAAGCTGAGATAATAGCTTAAATCAACTCAAAGAAGGCCAAAGACGACCATAAAAGAACCTACAGCATATGAAAAAAGAGATTGAAGGAGTCTAGAGAAAGATTCTGCAGTTCAACGACAGAATCAAACAAACTACATTAGCAAAAAAAGAACTACATCTTGACAGCAACTTGCTCAGCAGAACTCCTCCTAACAAGCCCTTTTGCACACAACTTATTCAACAACTCCAAAGCCTCCCTTACAAGCCCTTCAGATGCAATGCCCTCAACTAGGATAGTATACGTCGCCTCGTTGGGCTTACATCCTTTCTCGATCATGTTACCAAGAAAGTCAATGGCACGCTCAGTTTGACCCACCTTGCAAAGCCCCAACATGATAGAATTGTAAGTAAACACATTTGGCCTCATCCGCAATCCTTCTAAATCATCGAAGTACCTAATTGCCTCATCAACTTTTCCCTCCCTACTAAGACCGCCAACAAGGGACGAGTACGTAATTATATCCGGTTGAAGACCCTTATCCTGCATTTCCTCTAAAAGCCTCACAGCATGCTCTATCTTCCCGGCCTTTGAAAGACCGTCAATAACTGTGTTGTAAGTGACCAAAACAGGCGAACAGCCTTTGCTACTCAACTGATTCAGTATCTCCACTGCAACATCAACTTTACCATCTTTGCACAAAGCTGTCAACAGTGTATTATAAGTAACAATGTCTGGGTAACATCCCCTAGAGACCATGATACCCAGATACTCAATCGCCCTATCCATCTTCTTTTCTTTACAAAATCCATGGAGTAGAGGGTTATAACTCAAGGAATTTGGCGTGCACCCGTATTTAGGCATTTTCTCCAATATATCAATTGCTCGGCCCAATAATCCCTTCCTGCACAAGAAATTGATAAGGATGTTGAAAGTAACAACACTTGGAGAACAGCCTTTTCTAATCATATCAGTCAACAGTTTCTCGGCCTCAACCCACCTCCCCGTGCTACACATGCTTCTAAGGATTATATTGTGTGTGATGACATTCGGCTGGCAACCGTGGTCACACATGTGGTTTAAAAACTCCATGGCCTCATCTAATCGCCCTTCTTTGCAAATCCCATTTATAAGAACATTATAAGTGACCACATCCGGCTTACATCCTTTACTCCTCATCTCATCCAAGAGTTTCATGGCTTGTTCAACGCCACACTCTCTACAAGTTGCTTCAATCAGGATGGTGTATGTTATGACATCAGGAAAGCAATCCCTCTGCAGTTGACGGTCAAGGACTTCCATTGCCTCTTTCAATTTACCACGGTCACAGAAAGTCCGCATGATTGTATTGTAAGTGACAACATCCGGTGCTACATTCATCCGGTCCAGCATACGAAGGGCGTTGTCTATCTCTCCTGCTCTGCAGTAGCCGCTTATCAAGACATTATATGTTATAACATCAGGAACAGCTCCAGATTCTTCAAGAATCCTCAAAACCCTAGTGGCTTTCTTGGTCTTACCAACTCTGCAAAACCCACGAATCAAACTAGTACACGGGACGATGTCAGGAATCTCGCCACGGTAAACCATTTCTTCCAGGAACTTGAACCCTTCATTTAGCTTCCCATTTCTGACCAAACGACGAAGGTGATTGTTGCTCTCAAACTCTTCCAGACTAGGAGAATACTGCTCATCCTCGTTTGACCCATTCTTGGTATAAGACATATTACCATTCACACCGCCATAAGCTTCCACCTTTGAAACACCAGAATTCCAACTTTCCCCTTTCCTTGTAGACACATTTTTCCTCCTCAAATTGGAAAAACCAACAGTGACATCAACCCTAGCCCTGAATTTGGGTCTTAGCCTAAAATCCCTCACACTTGTGCTCTGAACACACTGAAATGAGCAAAACCCTTCAAGGGTTTGATTTGCAGGCACAATTAAATCCATGTTTAACACCTCAAGTCTCTTTCTTTGATTCGTACCCAAAGAGACTTTCTATGATAAAAACAGCCAGCCACAAAACAATCGATAGGCGTGCAAGAATAAAGAGAGCTTACATCAAAACTTCGGTGGCTGTCAAAAGCGCAAGGGAAGATGCTTCTTCCTTATCCAGCTCGCCAGTTCGCTCTTCAAATGAGAGAGCGGCATCTATATATCTCTTCTTGAGGAGTGTCAAAATTACGAAATTGGATATTTTCCCCATAGGATCCGTTTTTTATATCCGGGTCCGGTAACCGGTGGTGGATACCCGTATTAGACTCTATTAGCCCGTACCATTTGGGCCTTTAGTGGATACCCGTATTAGATTCTATTGGCCCGTACAATTTGGGCCTTTTGTACCTCTAAAGATATCTGTCAATTTTACATGCTCAAACTCAAACTGTTCTTATTGGGCATCATCAATTTTCCATGACTCAATTTTATGGACTAAAATTTATCAGTGTCCAAAAAACGTATCTTACGGGAAAAAAACGGGGACAGGGCACAAAGACGAGTTGCAAAGAAGAATATCGACTTGAATGACTCTTCAGTGGGTTAACTCAGTTTGATACTAAGGTGAGCAACTGAACATGAAATAAAGCAACGAAGAAATAGAGGACCATGAAATCTGCAAGATGGTCTTTTGGGAATCCATTTACAAAGATAGCTTTTCTTCAACAATGTTTTTGAATGACTGTAAAATGACGAACAATGCAAATAAGTACTGAACAAAACCCAAAACGAAGGCCAAGGAGCTGCGACTACTACTATAAAGATACTACATTTCTTGTTTAGAAGAGACTTCTATATTCTGTACAGTGCTTTTTTCGGGTTCACACTAGCCAATAACTACAACAAAAGTGGCACCTTGGTGACATAAATTACAAGCTTATGATTAGCTATTTCTTGAGCCTCTTTTAAGAATGTCATTGTTTGTACAAGTCTATGTCAACAGTAGATTTCTTGCTGTAAAATAAAGCTTGATCAAGGTACGAACCAGCCCAAGAATAAGTAATGTCCTGGAAGGGGAAAACAAATGTTGGCTCATGCTAAAGGTGTCGTCCCAATTGAGCGTCAAATACAACTATTAATTGCACTGTCGCCTCTTTCATGAACGTTGTGCAAGCGAGGTACAGCAGAGATCAGATATCTTTAAAGATGGTTCCTGCATCAGAAGAAAGAAATGAGGTCTGTCAGTTGGTAACAGGCAAACTCAACTCAAGTGCAATACTACAGTACAAGACAAAGCCAAAGGTCTACAACAGCAAATAACAAAATTTCCAGGGTGCATCAGTAAGAAACTCCATATTGCCTTTGAATGCAGGCTATGCAAAAAAAAAAAACATGATTGGAGAAAAGTAAAGGTTGGCTATCGAAAATCAGCAACTATGACAACATCCAAAGGTAGATAAGGAGCATTAATATTGTAATTATGTGTCACAGAGTTCCCCAGAATTCAGAACTACCATTTGCATTTATATACTTCTTTATATTCACGGTTCAACGTGCATTTTCCAAAAAACTATGTAGAAACACAACTCAAGAGAATAAACATAATTATTGAGCACAAAATTTAAGAAAATCCAACTGAGAACGTGACAATGAATTCACAAGCATACCTCGAATAAGCAATTATGGTGGACTACAGAAGAGTAAGTATCAGAAACCAGAACTATGACAAAATGTAGCTCATCCTACTGAAGGTGTTCTAGATCTGGTAGCCCGAGAGAGGTTAGCTTTTCGAACTTGAGGATTTTCTATTGCATATACAAGGAGGACTCCATCTTTGGTCCCAGCTAAAAAGCATTCTTCAGGTGTTACAGCAAGCGAGGTTATGACCTTCCCTGAACCAGCATACTTCATGACCAATTCAAGAGATCTCACAGACCTTACAATAACTTGCCCTTGATCTCCAGCACAAACCAGGAACTCCCCACAAACACTTAACTCAACGCAGTTTAAACGACCATTGGACTCGCAGCTAGCAATGTGTTTTCCATTAATTGAATAAAGGTGCAGACTGAGATCATCATCTGAGTACAGCACAAGCCACCCATGACGTGAGACAACAAGCTTTGACAATGGACTACCACATGGATGGCGAATTGACCTTATGTATTTTCCCTCTCTAAGGGTATGGAAGACACAAGTTCCGTCCTTAGAGCCACTGATTACTATGTCAAGCTCTACACTTGCATATAAGCAGGTAATGACATCATCATGACCACAGAGAATATGGAAGGGTGTCTCAGAAATGACACAGTCTTTACGTGGGAGTTCACTTTGAAGATTCCGAGCCCTCTTTTCATGGCCTCTAGGATGGCGGACCTCCCACACCATTACTGTGGTATCACAGCTTCCAGTAGCAAGTATGCTTCCATCAGAAGTCACTGCAGGACAAGGTAACAGATTAAAACAACAATTTATAAAATTTAACTATATCATAAGAAGCATAATTCTTATTGCATATATTTGCTATCAGATTAAATAAGCTATTCATCACAATGAGCTATATCATCGGAAGCATGACTCTGATTGCATATGTATGCTAACAGACTTTCTAAAAACCACATCAAAGATCAAATGATTAATGGACATTAAGCATACAGAGACAAGCTAGGCATCATAATATCATTACATTGCACATTAATTCTGTAGCAAGGTTAATGTAAGAAGTACACAAAGGCAGGTTCTATGACATGGAAAATGAAAGCTATTATGAAATGGCATATGCTTACCTGCAACAGCACTAACTACATCTTTATGTGCTCTGATACTCTGTACCACTCTTCCATCAAAAAGGGAAATGACCTGGAAACTGTCCTCCCAGTTCCCACAGGATATTAAAAAATTCTCAGAAGGAGTTTGCAGTGTTGCAAAGCATTGTGGTCCAACTTCAAACCCTTCAGCTAATGAACTTCCAATCTTACGGTATGGTAGAATATCAGATCCAATTCCAAATAATGGATCCTGTATAGTTTCATCCATTGTGAGGTGAAGAATCAAATGATAGAACAAGATGAAGTTAAAATCTTGAAGAGAGATCTGACCTGTGCGCCAGAAAATGTGAAATTTCCCCCGGACTGCAACTGTGTAGTCAACCACATTTTAACTGACATGGCCAGCCCCTGACTGACAAGCACGACATTTGAATCGAACACATTGACAAATAAAAGGGGTGATGGTGGAAATTTGCAAGAAACAACTGATGTCAAATTAATAGATCCGGGAGCAAATCTCAGGGGATGAGCAATGGGAATCGGTGGTCCTCTTCTTGGATGTTTCTTGCGAAAGATTTGTATAGGGGTCTGCCCAAAATTGGCAATTTGATCTTCAATAGCTGATCTTTGCAATTCATCGTCCATGTTTTCCAAATCAACCGCACCTTCATATGTCAAATAGTAAAATATATTTGCTGCCTGCAACCAAAACATATTTTTAAGTAATTAACATTACACTAGTGGCTCAGCATCAGTGTTTAATAAATGACAACAATGTAAATAACCTGTGCACATATAGTATATACCTCAACTGCAGGCTTGCCACGTTGCTTGTAGCCAAAAACTAAATCAATCCAATTATGAAGATTAGAGCTTACGTATTCACTTTCAAGGGCTTCCCTGTTTTTACTAATGAATTCTTCTGGAGACCCCTGTAAGAAAAAAATAAAATTAAGTGCTGATAACAAGAACTCTTAGGCAAAGTTAATCTTCTCACTTTAAGGAAAAGGAAGGTACAGCACCTTGGCCCATGGAGGAAGGCATACATCACCAATTGGTTCACCATCCTGTCTAACTCCAAGATGATAAGAATTAGAGTTAACAAGAAACTCTGGCATGTAAAAGAATTCGGGTATCAGTTCTTTGACATCACTGGTGTTTGAAAGGCAATTTCTATAAGTGCCTTCAATGCTCTGGAAAAGCCGGTCTGCATGGTCAAATTTCCCACCCTAAAAGAAAAAAACCATTTACACATCTTTCCTTATGAGTATAGCACAATGGGAAATTATGCAAAAAAGCCCTACGACAATCAGACCATATTAGTCCAGTGTTGAGATTGAATAGTATACAAGTGAGACAATAAAATCATCAAAGTAGGATTCATACAAAAAAAACAATTTCCAAATATATTTTCACACTTTTCTATACCTGTAGAGTCCGGTGCAAAGTGGCTAATGGCTCAAGTCGTATGAGATAGTACAAGACAATGCCCCCACTTGAATAATGTGATCCATAGTAGAAACTGCATTTAGTAGCATATATTCAAATGAAAGAAGATAGGAAAACGGCAAGCCTTGGATCATTAGCAGTTAATAGCTCCAGAATGCTACCTAGGAATATCAGGATCATCGAAACTCTGGTACCTATCCTCAAAAACCTGTAAAAAGATGAAACAAATCAGTGAGGGGTCAAGGTGCCAATAAATAAAGTACCATGTCATTTGGACAATGCGCCAAGCACAAGGTTCACACACCTCAAATCGTTTAGAGTCAAGTGCTCCAACAGGTTTTGAAAGGTCACGGAAAGTTGAGGACTTGTTAAAATCAAGTCTGTCTGATGTATAATCAACCAATACCCATGGAAAGACGGGATATTGTGTCAAGTCATTATATGACCTGCCAGCAAGGGTGTTAAGAATCATAAGATATTCAAAGTTGGTCATCTCTCTCCTCCTCCAACTCTCTCTAGCAGAATCAGCCAACTCCTGTGCTATCCGCCTATCAACTAAAGAAATAGCTCCAGTTCTGTCCCGGTTACTCCCTTTTGGGAACAACAAGTCGTTTCTGGTATTAACAACCAGAGCTCCAACATCCTTTGCAAGCTGCTGTGAAGCAAAATTAAAAAATACTGGGGCAACTGAATTGCTGAAGAAAACTTCTATGGCTGTATATCTGAGCAGATACCGCGTCCAATACACAGACTTAACCTATGAAAAGAGGTACGCAAAAAACATTTGGAGTTCAGAAAGATAAAAATGAGCACAAGAAAATTACATTTCTAGTTCTGTTACCTTAGATAGATTCCATCTGCGGTGGCGCTTAACATTCTTAGGCTGTTTGTCCACACTATCAAGACTATTCTGTTTCTCAGAATATGAGGTGAGATGAGCAGGTAATTTAAGAAACCCCTGCTTTTGTATTCCAGTCAAATGATCTTGCTTCCCTGACTCTGAATTACTTATGGAATCAAAATTCTTAAAAGCAGAAAATCCTGCAGTACCTTCTACCAAAAATTCACCAAAGAAATGTAAAGCACTTTGCATAACTGCCAATTGACCAAACAATTTTCTCTTTGGTGTTATTAGCACACATGGGACTGACATAAGAACCTGCAAATACCAAAACAAAGAATAATGATAGCTGCCTAAATTACAAGCATCATAGATAATGAGGTGCTGTTGCATACCTCACCACCTTCAACACCTGTGGAAGAGGACTCTTTTCTTTCAGGAACAGGATCCTTGGAGAGTGGAGCGTCTTTAGCCAGATCAGACTGATTCTCAGAAAACTCCTCAGAATTCAAAACCTTCTGGCTACTAGATTCGATATCACTTTCACTCAGTTCTGAGCTCACCTCATCTGTGATTCTGCGTATTCCTTTAAGCAAAAATTGCTTCATTTGCTCGGGAATTGGCGCACCAGAACCCAATTTGATTTCACCACAAGGAACTGTAACTTCTTTACCAGATGCACTGGCAGGAGGTTGACACAATTTTTCATCAAAGTGATAATTTTGTCTCAGTTTTAGTCTGCGCCTCCATGAATCTTCTGTCTTATCTAATTTCCAGCGTCTTGTGTCACAGTTTGGAAATGGATTTGTTGACCAAGGCCCTCTCTCATCAATCAATGAACGAAACACGTGTATCCACTTTCCCTGCATAAAGTGTCCAACAGGTCAGGGAAACGAAAAATTATATACATATATAAATTTATTTTACATATGTATATTATATTAAATTATGCAACTGAGAGAAAAAAAACAATACAGCCACGGTTTGTCGTTCTTCATCATGAGCAAGTTGGGATGCAGATCTTCTATCGTCATCTGAAGCAAGTATGAGACTTAAGCTACTCTGCACTTCATCTTCAAAATTCCTCTTTTGGCTGGATTCTGCAGAAAGGCTTTCGTCTATCTTGGTACGCCATTCTTCCAGCTGTTTGTTGCGATCAGCTTTTAGTGTCTTTATATAGTTTGACTCCTCGGAAACCTTGTTTAAGAAGATTAGAGCTTCAGTGACAGATATTTAAGTACTGCAAGGATGAGATCTAATGCAAGAAAAGTCCCCAATTACTATTGACTAAATTCTTTATTAGGTTAAAAGTGCTCAGTTTTCACGTTCTAGAGATATACGTGTTTAATTCACCAATTACTTTGTAAACAGGAAAGATAAGAAAAGAAAACGGGATTATAACTTCTCAATCCTACCGCGGCTATTATTCTGTCCTTCTGAATCAAATTCTGTAGAGCACCCATATCCTTGGTGCTGCTTCCAGTCTCTGATGAATCATCTCTACCTGCAAGGCTAGTAGCCAACATTGATTTCCCACAGCTGACAGTTTCTCTGATCAGGTGTGACATGACATGGAAACGAGTACCATCATCTAGCATACCAAACTCAGACCTAACTGCAAGCAGGGACCTGGCCAAGTAATACCATCATTCACAACATTAAAATATTAATAAAAGGAAGAAAAAGCCAAAATTAGTCAGGTTATCAGAAATGTCACTGCCACATGCTTCAGAGAAGTACCATATGAAAAGTTGTAATCTGTTCTTGCTATTCTCATCATCCCCCACCAAAATACAATGCAGAAGTGGGATAATTTGCTGGACACATCGTGAAGCCCTTGGGAAGGATGCTCTGCATAGATAAAGAACAAGTAAACGTAATACAATTCTTGGGCACTTCTCCCCTCTCAAGAGCATTGCCTTGTCAATGTTTTTACTTGATTTTCCACCAAGTGCACTGGTGATTCCTCCTGATACTACCACTGCAGCCATCTCAGCTGCAGGGATATTAAGTGATTCGACCAAACCACGAGCCCTTTGGCCAAGAGAAGGTCCAGTGGAAGATGCAGACTTTAGTAACATCTTGCGTTGTCCCTTTCCATTCATCTCACATATAATGATCCAAAGTAAATCGTACAGAGTCCACCATTCTTCATCCATTATGACCTCTTCATTAGTCACAAGTTGTTTTGAAGTTGGAGCATTACTGTGGTGAAATAATATAAAACCAGAAAAATGAAACTATTACTATATAACACGAATAAAACAAATGAATGTCAAAGACAGAAAAGAAAGGAGAGGTAGCATAAGAAGAGATCTATTTTAAGTGCCAACCAGCCTTCAACACAAGGATCTCGGGAATACGCACCTGAACACTTGATCATCCTTGTCTTCTAATAATGCCTCAGATAAAGCAGAGCCAATATCCTTGTCGAGAAAATCTGGAGGAAGTTCAGAGCTTCTTGCTGGAAACTGGATGAATGGTACAACATTGGTCATAATAAAATAGCGCAATTTGAAGGCCAAAAGCATGAATTGTATATAGTTATAATAAATTAAATAAAGAAGCAACAATATAAAGTTAATCTCATGTACATACTGGAAGTTTATGATCAATTTCTGAAAGAAGCAACTCATCAACAAGTTTCAAAAGGTACAATGTATTGTCTCGACATGGCTGTAGGGACAAAATATTCTCTTCAGCAGATAATTGCCAAATCCGCCAAATCAAATCCTCGTATAAATCACGAAGGAAGTAGTGATATGAAACACCCCCCTGTAAAAATCTTAAGCATTTATTTTCGATGACATTAACTTATTAAAAATAAGGAAAGAAAATTATTGAAAAAAACAATTGTTGTGTGAATCAAGTACAAACATACCTGTTCAAATTTCAAGAGTATAAAATTTGCTGTCTCCTCTAAAAACTGCCATCCACCTTTTACTGAAAGAATGTAGTGACCAAGAACAGTAGAAAACAAATTTCTGACACAGCGTTGTTCACTTATCTCATTGTCAGAGCGAACTGACGAATCCACTTTATAACTTTTCACCACAGAAAGCTCCATAGAAGACGTCAACCAGGCATTCCATCCATGTTCCTACATTAGCACCAATTCATCCATTTTAAAACCTTTCACTGCACTAAATAAAATTTTTAAAAGGACGAAAAATAGGATTACCATCATTGATTCTATATTGGATGGATTTGAATCCAGAAGGTGAAGTAGATCAGCCATTATCTTAGTTCGATGCTCCACATTTTCAGACTCAGACAGAAGTTTGAAAATAAGAGGCAATATTTGTGGAAGAAAAAACTGGGAACCACTTCCCTTGTTCCTCTGCCTTTCAAACTGGCTTTGCTTTTGCAACACCTAAATAAATTTAAAGGGTAAAAGCAAAGAATAAGTTCGCATTAAATGGCCAGTAGCAAGCTTATGCCAAATGAAATACAGAGTGGTGGCATATAGAAAGTAAGCCATTATAGCAGAAACTACATTGCAGACACTAAAACAAAGGTAGAAGCCAAACTTCACCTGCTTAGGACTAGCACCACCAAGAAGAACATCAAATAATGCTGCACAAAGATCCTCCGTCACTGGAAATCTGAATAATCTATCAGAGATAGCTGAGAAAAGTAGCTGTTGTATCCTGAAACTAGTGCTCTGGGTGATTTCGGAAATGAATTTAGGTCTTCCAACAGGAAGGGTGAAAAACTTAAGCCCTTTTTTCTCAGCAGGTATACCAACTAAAATCCTTCCAAGGAACTGCAGGCTAAGCAATCTGACAGGCTCATATTCCCTACGATGAAATTTGAAAATTTTAAGGAAATATGTAGAATTAAACAGACATGAGTGTTTGATTTAGAAACCATACCGTTGAAGAAGATTAACAAAAACTTGAAAGCCACCAATTGAGTTCACTTGATCTACAAATGATACAAGGAGTGGTTTCAGTGAAATGGCTCGTATAACCATGTGCAGAACGTCTTCAATGCAAGCCATGTCCTGGCTTGTCTCGAAAAAGGCAACAAGTGCTTTTACATCTGTTGGTGAAATGCATTGCCTGAAAATTAGATATCAGAATTAGATGGCAAGGTAAAAAGCGTTCAACCAACTCAATAAAACCAATAAAAATAAAACTGAAACACACAAAAAAACAAACCGGAGGCTCATTTCCCCAAGACTTAACAAAAGAAGACGGATCTTTCGGATCTCTTCTCTGCTAGGTCTTTCTCCTGTAATGGTTTCAGGCACAATATGTAAGGTTCGCTTCTCTCCAGATAAATGCCGACATTTTGCATTATCCCAGTAATATTGGCGTATCAGATCAATAATGTGGGGAAGTCGGCACAAACTGAGGAGCCTTGGGTCATTATCAAACTGCTGGCTTAAAAACATACACAGTTCACGTTGAATCTTGACACTGGTATGTACCCACACCAGAGGATTAAGAAAGATACACGAGACAGCATCTTTAACCAGGAGCTCTGACAATCCTGCCGAAAACGAGAGCAAACACATACAGTATAAGAAAAGTGTTCGACCAAAAAAAAAAGTATAAGAAAAGTGAAACAAAGACATTGATAGGCGTAAGGAAAGAGATATGAACTTGAAAGCTGAAAGTCACATACCACTGTTCGCAACAACATTAAACAGATGTTTTAAAGCTGAAAGTGTCTCTAAGTTAAGTTGCTGAGGAGGAACCGATTGCAACAAAAATCCCAAAATTGAAAATCCAGAAACAAGATGCATCTGTTGTTGATTTGCAAAATTTTCATCCAAGACAGAAGCAATAAGCTCAATAACTTCAGCAGTGAGACGTTCCTTTGTGATAGGAATGAGTAATGAATGCTCATTTCTATGTTCCTCATTGTCATACCATTGAGATTGGGTAAGGAGTGGGAAGAACACTGACACACCCCCAACAACATAGATAATCTGTTGCAATAAACGCCGAGAACATAGCTGCGTTCCAGCCATCACAGTAGCTTCGAATGGGCTCTTATCTGGTGCAGACTCCAGCAATGGAGAAACATTGTATAACATTCTCCCATTCCTTGCCTACCATATCAAAACTCTAATCAACCACATAAATCTATAGGGACAAACCATCTTAATTAAGACAAAAAGAAATAAGATGAAACCTGTGCATTGAGTCCAAAAATCATTTTGGATGCCAGCCCATCCTTTGCATCAAAAACTCCACCAGGCAAGGGCTCATGGATATCTTCATTATCAAGAAATGAATACATATAACTTGGTCCTAATGAATTAATACCCAGGACCTGTTCTGGTGTTATGGCATCATTGAACATATATATAGGTCCAATTTGACCAAGAAAAGAGGAAGCTTTCCTAATGGAGTGTGAGGGGAGCTCCTCTTCACCATGGGGTAAATGAATCTTGCAGCCTATTGAGCAGCTAGTCAGCTGTTCATAAATTCTTGGATACCTAGATAATAGAGAACAATATCAAGGAAACTATAGTCTCTTCTAAGCAGTATAATAATTTATCTATGCTACACACTTTATATTTAATTGTCAGGCATTAACAAAAACAAGTGACAAACGGAAACTGTTTGTTGAAGTTAGAACCTGCATCTTTCAGATGAAACAAGTGCCCCATTAACGTAACATCTTAATATGCTACCCCCAGAAAATGCTCTTCCAATGCTGTGAGTTATACAAAGGAAATGCCACTTCTTCATAACAAGGTTGACATTGAGAGAAACACACTGTCGCTTCTGATAAACAGACTGCAAAATAGAGGAAAAGTAAAAATGGAGATATGAACAGGGCTTAAGTAAATATCAAATGGTCATCAAAAATAAGCATAGGACTATCAAGCACCAAAAAATGATTTGTGAATTAGCAAACCTCATATATAAGCTTGTCCTTTGTAAGAAGAGCAAAGCATCCTTTTCCATGTTCAGAGAAGAAAGAGAAAAGTCCCATTGCTCCAACTTGGGGAAAATTTTCTACTCTGAGCCAACACGAGAATGTAAAACCCTTACTTATTGGCCAATGCATTGGTTTTTTGATAATGATTCCCTGCACAAAAAAAAATTGATATATTAAAACAAGGTCGGAGAACGGTTCAATTAATAGCCAAAAAAGATCTCATCTAAGTACTGACTTCAATTGATTGATCTCTTCAGCAAATAAGACTAAAAGTGAACTTAATGAGACAGTCTGTTAATCCCGTCACACAATGTTAATTACAGTAAACTTACTGAGTCATTTCCAATTAAGTCAAAAAAAGCTGTTGGTCCTTTCTCATTCAGCATTGAGAGAATGCTATTCATCAACAATGAGCAGTACTGCTGCCTGTTCCCAACTTTCTCACTGCGAAGAAGAGCAAAGATTTTGCGAATATCCTTCCCGGATATGCTATGCCCACCCGTAACTTGAATTAATTGGGCAATTTTTAGGATGACACTATCACTCTCTTCATGAGAAAACCAATCAAGAAGAAAATTAAGCATTCCTGCCCTAACACACGAATCTCTATTTGATATGGAGTCCCGTAAGAGCTGAAGAAATACATTGAGACCCTGCTGGCGCAATGAATCGCTGCTCTGGCCAATAGAACTTGAAAGAGTCAGAATAGAAAAGGTTACCAGTATACAACAAAAGAATAGATGTGAGAAGATTTGAGATGTAAAAGTTTAAAACTGATATTCAACGAGTTAGAAGCTGGAGATTAAATCAGCATAGGGAATTGAGAAAGAACCTTCTGCAGAACACTCAGGTAAAGTATGATTGCATCTTCATTCTGTCCAAACCAAGTTTGCAAAAAATATTAGATAAAGATAATACGGAATTAGGCAACTCTAGATTCAAGGAACAGAAATATAAGATATCCTAGTGTATCCTGTATCCATACTTTCTTGTCATACAGAGAGCACTTATTGACTCTGAATAAGAAAATAAGACACGTCCCCTACTTTCAAGAAATAAAATAGCAACACTTTTCCATAAGATGGAAGCATACCTGTATCAAAGGATTCCCTTGAATATCAAATTTTCCATCGACTAGCATATCAAGCAACGCTTTTAAAAGTTGCTCAGTTGGCTGACCTCTACAAAAGTCCAGAAGCAAATTTTGTAAAGTCTGATAACCCTTTCCAACAAGAGCTCTAAATGCAGCCTGCCAGTAATGTCCAAAAAACGATCATTACAATAAATTACAGAATCAGTCATGAGATCAACGAAATTTCAACATACTTAACACACATATGAAACAATATTCACATATACATACTTCAACAGTATTTCAACAAATATGAAGCAGATATTCACTCTCGCAAAAAGAAAATCTAACAAAAAAGATCCCATATTGAAAAAATAATATACACCAATTTAGATATAATATAAGCTAAGCAGCTAAGCTCCAAAATAGCTCAACTCAAACAACAGCAAAGAAATGATGGAATTGCTCAAAACAGCAAGCTCTACTTAAGGAAAGGTGAATCTAAAAGGGATTCTCTTAAAATGTCTGATCTACAACGAGCTATTGAAGACCAAAAGAAGGAAAAGTTTCTATAACTAAGTCATTTACCACTAAAAGAGGAAATAGAAAGGCAGAATTAAGTCATAAGATTAATTCTTCTTTTCCTTATAAGAAATAAAGTTCTACCAAGATGGCAAAGGTTACCTTCGATGCACAATTATTAGCAAGCAGACTTGTCAGAGTTTGCAAAACACTCAGCACCAGATTTTCTCCACTCAATGTAGGAAGGACTCCATTAAGTAATGAGACGACATGGAGAAAGCATCCACCATCACGAAACAGGGCCTGATAACGCTGACAGAAAATAAATCTAATTTCGTAAGATAAGAAGATAGGTGAGTCTCTAAAGATAGCCTATATCAAGTATAGTAATAAGTTGACATGCCTGCAAAGAAACACAGAACTACAATATTTTGGAGGAAAGATGCACATACCAATTGATCCATGGCCAACAACTCTCTCATGCCAGCTAAAAGATCAACTGAGATATCAGTTAAATCCTTTTCCTTCTCTTTCACCTGATTAAAAGTTTCGAGATACTTGGAGCACAGATGCACCTTCCCTTTCTTATTCTCTTCAGAAATCGTAGTAGCCTACATAATTTTTTTTTTAAAAAGTAAACAGACTATCAAATAAGTAAGAGCATGCCAAGAAAAACCAAATAGAGGGAAAATGAAAATAAGATAAAGAACAGTACCTTCATCAGGTCAAGAATATAATCAAGCATTAAGCTTCTCAAATCGTCCACCCAAAACAAATCAAACAAACAATCGATGCAAGAATTGCTATTCAAGACCAAACTCTTTGCATCGTCTGCTCTTGAAAAATGCGTAGTAAAGAGCTCAAGTACAGCTTCAACACATTTATGCCATTTATGAGTAGCCACAGATGTTTCTGAGTGGACCAGATCAGCATGGCAACTTTCAGCAACATCATTGGCATTGCCAGAAGTTCTTCTAAACCTCTGAACTTGAATACAAGCAACTTTGAGCACTCGAGAAACTCCATCAAGTTTCTTAAAAGAAGCAACAGTTTTCATTGGAGAATGATTAAATAACCGAGTCATACTCTTGGCAAGAATAATGGAAACATCGGGACTGGAAGATGATTGCTCAAGAGCATGTAATAAAGCAGAACATTCCGGCTGTCAAACACAGTTGAAACAAATTCATTAAAAGCTCACCGAAATAAACAGAAATATACAACGACAACCAACATTTGACACTATCACAGAGCAAAGAAATAGTAGAGGAAAAGCAGCAAATTACCTAATAGGGTAAAAAAGAAATACTATTTGATTTAGGATATGCAATAAGTGTGTTCAAAATTTGTATTCATCATATAACTAGTAAACCTAATCCAATAATCAATTGTATGGAAATTAAAATAAGTTTGATACAGAATGCTCACTATAACATGACATACTGACAGACAAAAATTAAAATCAGAATATTGACCAAGAAACACCTACCGTATTATGAGTACTGCAAGAAAGAGTTGCCGCAAATTCAACAAATGAAATAATTTCCATCTGAGGCCCTGTAACTTCACCAGCCTGAGCAACATTGTCACTGCAATTGGAGGCAGGAGAAGATGGCAGATGAAGACTTGCAGCTAAATTCTCACACTGAGTGCAGCCAACTCCAGAAAGTCCTTCTAAAGCAGACCCAAAGTAAAAGAAGTTTTCTGAGAAAACGAGTTCCCAAATCCCCTCCCCCCTAAATACATCAAGCAGCAAAGGCGATGACATCAGAGCCTTCCTGAACGCACTGAGGACATTCCACTGCAATGTATACAGAAACAACCTGCAACACAAGCCAATAAATAATTGACTATGAAGGAGAAAAGCAACATAACATTACTAAATGTAAGTATAGAACAGTAAGAATCCAAACGATGAACCCATCTTCATCTTGTTTAATATAATGTAAGAAGAACTTAAGCCTGAAATGCAAGTATAAACAACAAGTGGATCCTGAATGAATAAGCAAACCAAACAGTAACCACCTCCAACAGGCAAACATTTTGTACAATCAATATCAATTAGAAAAGGAGCAAAAAAAAAAAGATATTCCTCTGTCCCAATATATAATGGTTCATTTCTATACTCAATTCATTCAGTCAATTTAAAACAGCTTTCTCTTGGTCCAAAATGGAACATTATAAAAATTCCAATGTCTCAGGTCAGGCAGAATATAAGTATAACACAGTAATCCTTATACAAAAATCAAAGAGCAAACATAAGAAAGGGAAATCAAAGTACAACTTATAAAATGAAAATGATCCAGTTCTAGTGTCAACCTCATATGTATAGGTAATCCATCCTCGCTTGAGCAGGCCTTGACGCATGGGAAGACAACCAAAAGAACCTTCAAGATCCATTTTATTGAAAGTTCAGTATAAGCAGCAGAAACTGGGGGGATGTTTCTGCCCTCCACTCCTTCAATACCATTAAAATATCTATCTTCTGGAGCAAGAATGAAAGAGCAAAGACCACTGCTCAATGCGACTGCATAATTCTTCCAAAATTCTAGAATGCAACAATCATGCACAAGATTAGTAGAAGCATGTGTATGCTCATGGTTTTTTGATATGACCTTCGGCATTTGTATGTCATCCTGCCTCACCAACTTCTCAACGTGGAGATTGCACTCCTGAAGGATGAAGATAGGAGAACAAAAGCTGTTTGCAAATTTGTGCACTCTTCCACTTTCACATAAAAACTGTAAGTTATTCAGATTTCCAAATCTGGATTCTTCATTAAGGAAACAGCCAACACCTTATATGATGTCATGTCATCAAATCAGACTATATATTGGAAAATTTCTAGTCACCAAAATTAACACTTTAATGAATTAATATGATCAGCATGAAAAATATACTACTGACCCTAATATAAAAAATCTGGTGCTTAGCAATATTTTTACATACCCCCTGACACATAAGATAATCCAAAGGATACATTGCTTCCCGAAGAACTTCCATAGAAAGAACATGCAGCTGAAGTATACCCAGGAAAAGATTTTCCTTCCTGCATAAGTTGGCCCAAAAACAGCTTACTTAAGCCATATAGTAGATCATTAGCCCAGAAAACATACAAACAAACTCAAAACATTGAATCATGAAGGCAGATAATTAACTGCTGAAATTTTAACTTCATGAAATTCCATTGATGGTAATAGAAAAGCATCAGTAATATCATTCAAAATTATAGCATTGCCAAAACCACAGAAATGCAAGTTTAATGCATACAATCCATGTATAAAAGAGAACATGCTCTTATACATGCATACATATAGCCTAAATGATTCATAAAACTTTCAGGATAAGCACAACATAAGGGCAAGAAACCCATTCAAAAGTTGCTCAATATTAGTGACCATCTGGTAATAAGACAGATAGTGAAATATGAAAACCTACCCGTTTCCCAAGGAGAATATGGTACTTTGGTTAGATGAGTCGCTATTGGAAATAATTACAATCCCATCCAATAGAACTTCCAGTCCGCCTATACTTCTAAAATGGTTTTGAGCACGACTATTTTCAAATATTGCTGAATGCAGAGCCCTCATAATTAGATACTGTAGTGACATATTTTGCCTCTGCTCTTTATTGTTCAATCTTCTGAGAACACGCAAAAGTTCTGCAATGAACCGAATCAATAATTATAACATAGCCAGATCGCAAACATGCAAGTACGTTAGTAAGCCAAGAAGAATAAAAAGCCATGCCCTACTTTCAAGCATGAATATATACATATAATATGGAAGGATTAAAAAAAAAAAAAAAAAGAACATGCATACCTTACCTACTAACCAATTGAGTCCACCTGCCTCCATCACTGTTGTTACAGCCTTCTCTTTCCAGCTTAAACTTAATCCACGTGCACTAACATTAAAACTACCTAAGGGACCCTGCGCTGACAACCCATCCGTTGGAACAGAAAATGTAGTGTGGATGTACAGTTGTGCCAATTCATACGCATCAGACTTCAGCTCGATGAAGCTGCAAATTATTGACAAAACGTGCACAAGCAACATCTGCAGCAGTCTGTACTTCTCCAGAATAATCCTAGATAGACCATCATCCACTGAAAGTACTCCAGCGACTGCCTTAAGTTGGACAACAGCAGCTGGTGAAGTACTAGATTGTCAGTAAATAGAGAAGCATGATAAAAATTATTATATGACATAAAAAACAGCCAAAATATTGTCAAATGTAGAGACAGTATAAGCAATTCCATACGCAAATGAAAATAGAATCAAGATGACAATAATTGTATGCACATGACACGGCACTAACATGGAAGTAAAGGCATGGTAATTCATGAGTCATTCATAGATGTATGGTTCCATGAAATGCATTAAGATACACAGAAGAGATATATCCCGCTCTACGCCTAAAAATCATATAGAAAACATAAGATGAAAGACTGAAAGCTGACAGATACATACAAATCTTAGATAAGTGAACATAATGATCCTTCAAAATGTATAGTCATCACAAAGAAAAGCGGGATCTACAAAGAAAGGTATGCAAAAAAATATATAAAAAAAAATTTTTGTACCTTTTATCAGTGCAATAAGTTTCTGTACCATGCCATAGTAGCCCAATACTTTACAATTATATGTTGAACGAACAACAATCATCAATGCTTCCAATACAGGTAACCCTTCTGAAGTGATGGTCAAGGTGGACTTCCGATCTGATGGTAAGGATGCAGGACTCATATCCACTGCACTTACAGCAAGTGGAGTGTGAAGATTTGATTAACATTTTACAAAACTATATTATAATATTTTTACACTATTCCTGAAAAATTAATCAATAAGCTCAAGGTATTTAAAACCCAAGAACCAGTAATGGAAAGCATTTCAAGTTACTTTGGAGTATGAAATAAAAATGAGCACACAGATAAAAGTCAACTTACTTTCAGTGACCATGGAAGTTATGTATGTTACATCTTCTATTAAAGCCAAAAGTACTTCAGTAGGAAACCCAAAAGAGCAGCCAATTTTATCTTCACATTGTGACGGATGCTCCAAAGGTGAGGAACTAGCTGAATTACCAGCATCTTCCTCAGCATCAGGCTCCCACCTCCTGAAAACTTCTAAGAACTGCTTGAGGAAAGCATAGAAAACCTGCCTCTTCTCAGCCTATTATGAAGAATTGTTGGCATTTGGAAAAACAAATAACAGTTAATGTATAGGTAGACTTGTTACAGAATACGATAAACAAGAGAATAAAGCATAGATGAATGACAAAAGCTCAAAAATAACAAAAATAAGCAAATCACATGTCACCACACCTCAAGAACCATAATGGTCATATTTTCTAGAATATTTTGAGGAGCAATTTCTTCACAAGTCTATTTCATTGAACATTAGATATAATCACGATTGCCATATTTGAAAGGGAACAAAGCAATGGCTCCAAGCACAGCTACAATAAACATCCATAAATGTAGAAACATGACCAAGAATAGATGCACAATTAGTAATGTACTCTGCATAGTGAAAAACGCTAAAATACATCAACTGGTTATAAATCCATATACCTTGTCATGTACATCCTCATATCTCTGCCAAAGTGAATGTAGAACAGACTCAGCACCAACCTCGCTATAAAAAGGATAAGGGAATTAAGAAATAGACTCGTATGAAGGGAAGAACATGAATATGAATATATGATACAAATTCATCAAATTCCTGGTAATTCACATGCCCCGAAAGTATTAGTAATTGAACCTTGAGAAGATCACTCAAACAAAGAGTATCAATTAGCCAATAGCAAAAAAAAGACCAAGAAAGAAAGAGATATGCTGGATGCAGAGACAACACCTGAAATACACTTTGTATTTGGGCAAGGTAAATCGGTCCACTCGGTAAGCAGACCCGCCATGGTGGCCACTAGACGTCCTTCTTATAAACCCAGCAACACCCTTAACAATGTTCATGATTCCTCCCCACAATCTACTTAGCTATCCTTAACCAACTTAACAGCCAAGCAATGTGACCCATCAAGTCAATCAGGGTCACCAAATTCGAAAGTCTCAGAGTTCTGCCAAATAACAATAATTGAAATCACAAATCAACTTACCACGATCAAGAAACCTAGAATCTCGCAATAACAAACCAAGGCACATTAATTCGACAAAACTACTATTAGGTTTTGGAGCAAATACCTGAAGGGGTTTTTGGAGCGGATTGATCTTGATTTTTGGTGTCAGTGCCGGATCGCAGATTGAACATTCGCCTGTATCGGGGAGCTTCCTTAGCGAAAAGTTGAGACGGTAGAAATCCCAAAACGCGTCGTATCGAGTCTAAACCCGAGGTGAGGCGGTAGAAATCCCAAAACGCGTCGTACCGATTTTAAACCCGAGTTGAGGCGGTGGAAATCCCCAAAACGCGTCGTATCGAACTTTTTTTACATTTAAGAAAATAAAAAATAAACACAAAAAATCTGGAGATGCGGGGTATCGATCCCCGTACCTCTCGCATGCTAAGCGAGCGCTCTACCATCTGAGCTACATCCCCTTCGTTGTTTTACTTTCAACACGTTCGGTTATATCCACAAAGCTAAAGATCATCCGCATTAATTCAATCCAATATCCAATATGACATGTCATGACTTTTTAAACGAGAAGGTGGTCGCCCACCAACTTCCCATCCTTCCCGGTCAACCCGTCTCCAAAAAACACTTCCCCAACCAATTAATCATATCATCAATTCTCCGACCAAAAAAATATCATATCATCAATTCATCCATTGCCCAACTGACAGTTTTTTGTGCTATTTTTGCCGGGAAAACTCTGATTTTCCGGCCAGATCAAGATGACGTCGATCAACGATCAAGAGGAAGAAGGAGTAGTAGGAGATCTCAGGAAGCCATTTCTGCATACAGGGAGTTGGTACAAGCTCCAACAAGGAGGATTGGGCTCTAGACAACCCAGTGCACTCGGCGCCTTGCCTCCGATTCACGAAAACTCCGTCTCCGTCGTCGCTTGCGTTCTCATCATTGCTCTAGGCACCATCCAATTTGGTTTCACCGTACGTAACTAATGCATAATCCCCCATCATTCCTTAATTAATTTCAAACCGCAACTTTTATTGGTGTGAACTCTCGTGCAATATTGTAATTAGGCTGGCTATTCGTCCCCAACGCAATCCGCCATCACGAAAGATCTAGGCCTAACGGTTTCAGAGGTAAACTAGTTACTTTGGTATGAAGTTTTCTTTTTAGCTCAATGTTTGATGGTCGTTGACTTTTGTAAAATGTGATGTCCCTGGCCAGTTCTCTGTTTTCGGGTCGTTGTCGAATGTGGGTGCCATGGTTGGAGCGATTGCTAGCGGTCAAATTTCGGAGTATATTGGCCGCAAAGGGGTAAATTTCTCACTAGGATTACACTTACATGGCTTGAATTTACTTGAATTGGATTGTGGTCTAACTTGTACTGTCATGATTTTTTTTTCAGTCATTGATGATTGCTGCTATTCCTAACATACTTGGGTGGGTTGCTATATCAGTTGCCAGAGTAAGCTCTTGCATGATGCTAACATTACATGCATCTTAATTTGTGTGGTCTTGATCGATCTTTAGAGTCAATTTAGTTCATTTGATACGCCATTATCAGGACTCGTCATTCTTGTACCTGGGAAGACTTCTTGAAGGATTCGGCGTGGGAATAATTTCTTATACGGTACCTTTTGTTTCAAAATTCCACTTTTTATTTCTCTGTCTCAATGTTATGTGAACAAAACCTTGATTAGAGGTTCTTGATTACTTGTTATGGTTGATTTTAGGTGCCTGTGTATATTTCTGAAATAGCACCTCAGAAGTGGAGAGGAGCCTTGGGTTCTGTCAACCAGGTTGACCCTTATGAATTCACTTTTGGAATTATGAAATTTTTAGCTTACTAACTTAATTATGATCAAGTTTTGATATTCCTTGTGATTTTATTGTTAGCTTTCAGTCACTATAGGCATAATGCTGGCTTATTTGCTGGGGCTTTTCGTCGAGTGGAGAGTACTTGCAGTTATAGGTAAACATTCTTCGACAAATCAACAGTGAGGATTGATCAATCGATTTTATCATTGCACGCCTTGATGTTATGTACATTATTTGAAAAGTTCCATTTTAGTTGTAAATTTTAGTAAATAGACATCTCTTTCTCCAGGAATATTGCCATGTACTGTGCTGATACCTGGGTTATTCTTCATCCCGGAATCTCCTCGGTGGCTGGTGAGTTTTCTGGTTGTTTATTGGTTGATTGTTTGCCCGATCTGGACGTAATGATACGTTATAGTGACAACTTTTTGACATGTACTAATAGGCAAAAATAGGTATGACTCAAGAATTTGAGACTTCTTTGCAAGTTCTTCGTGGATTCGATACTGACATCACTTCGGAAGTCAATGACATTAAGGTAAAACTGCACTTGTAGTTTGATATAACTACTTAGCTAATCGAACTACTATATGGTAGCTTGATTGTCCGGTGAATGTTTGCCTTGTGATATGGCTTAATTATGCAGAGGTCTGTTGAATCAGCAAATAGAAGGGGTAGCACAATAAGGTTTGCAGAGCTCAAATTGAGAAGATATTGGCTCCCATTGATGGTACTTATTTCATATCATATCGAATATGGGTGTTTTGTTTTTTTTTTCACAGTAAATATCAACAGCTAGTATTCAAATTCATTCCAAGTGTTGCACGTTTTCCAGATAGGAAATGGACTATTAGTGTTGCAACAACTCAGTGGGATCAACGGTGTCCTGTTCTATTCCAGTACCATTTTTGAAGATGCTGGTAATTACCTAAAGTGGATATGTACATAGTTTAAGGAATGTTTTAAATTGTGGATTTAAGTTATCTTTATATTTGGTTAGGGGTCACCTCTACTAATGCTGCAACATTTGGGCTTGGTGCTGCTCAGGTGAGAAAGAGTTTTAATGATTTTAAAGCACTAAGATATAATCTGCTTATTCATAAAACGTTGATTTTGGTGGAGTTGATTAGGTTTTGGCAACTGTGGTTACTACATGGTTGGTAGATAAGGCTGGCCGAAGACTTCTTCTAATTGTGAGTTTGCCTCATGGATTAATGTCTTTGCATTTTTAAGCATCACATGTATGTATATCCATCGAGCTGAGCAGAAAATTCATTCATATAACCCACTTGTTCTTATATACAGATTTCTTCAGCTGGGATGAGCCTTAGCCTTTTGGTGGTTGCTGTTTCCTTTTTCGTCAAGGTAATTTGCCAGAGCTTGGCTGTCTAAACGTACTTTGTGTAACTAATTATATATATAAGGCACACATTAAATCGAATCGAATATGTTTTCGATTGCAGGATGCGGTCTCGGATGAGACAACGTTGTACAATGTTTGTTCAATCCTCGCAGTTGCTGGGGTTTTGGTACGTCATATATGACAGTTAAAATTGTTACAATCTTGTAGGTAATTAAGCTAATTAAGATCAAAGAGGCAGGGTTTTTGCACTAACTATAGTAAAAATTTCTGTTTAGGCCATGGTAGTATCATTCTCCCTAGGCATGGGTGCCATTCCGTGGATTATTATGTCAGAGGTAATTACCTTCTACCATTAATTAATTAAAGCTCAAATCATTAATTACTAGCCATGATTAACCGAAATGATGGATGATGCAGATCCTTCCAATAAACATAAAAGGATTGGCGGGAAGCATTGCCACGCTAGCAAATTGGCTAGTGGCTTGGGTGGTCACTATGACTGCAAACTTGCTCTTGAACTGGAGTCCTGGAGGAACATTCAGCATGTACATGGCAGTGTCGGCCCTCGCCCTCGCGTTCATTTACGTATGGGTTCCCGAGACCAAAGACCGGTCGTTGGAGGAGATTCAAGCTTCGTTCAGATGATCATCAATCCACTTACATATAGAAACTGGATCGGGTACAAATGTGACTTGTGGTACATACATTCTATTTCAAAATTTTGATGACCTTTATGGTGCTATGAAGACATAGATTAAACAACAAAGAAAAGCAACAGATCAGTCAAAAAGTGCCACCAAGTTGTACTATGAAAGTAAACTACACACTGACTAGGTTTCAAATACTTTTAAGCTTTCATGTTGAGAGGATAATCTTTGAGGAAGACTATTCTTTGATATTCGATTGAATGTTGTTGATAATTTAGATGGACACTGAATTTTGTTGTGGTTTGTTTCCTTCAATCACTCACGGAAAGTGAGAAGATGTTCAACATTATAGAGAATGGAGGCCTAAATTGTCTAATGAGTGATATTCCTAATAAACCTTTTTTGACGGCCATTCACTAATCACTATATTACCACTCATATCCATAAAGTGTTTTTTGTGGGTCATTCACTATATGAAAGTTGTTGTTTTTGGTCAATCATCAAATTCACCCTATAATTCTAGCATAGTGAAAGTAAGAATTCTTTTCCTCACTTTTCATAAAGGAAAAACGTGGTCAAAATCATATCTTTGGTCATCTGTCCTTTGATTTCATAAGCAAACCCACTTGCAGAAAAGACTAAAAAGCATGACATTTATTTGATAAAGACGGAAAGAAAATGCCCCTCAATCCAAAAGCTGTATTGGATCAGACCCCTTATTACCTGTCTAATTCAGGGGGAAATATAACCCCACTTTACAACAAAACCAATGCCCTTTAGTAGATAGTAATCATAGACCCTCCAATTAATCCCTTACAGACATCATTTGTTTGTATCCTGAATTGTGCATGACTTTGTGCATGAACCTCAGACGCTACCAGGAAGTGTTTGCTTGAGGATTTTAAATCTTGTTAACCCAATTTTCGATACCCCAAAGTATCATGTTCTTATTGACCTCAAACTCCACCTCTCATGTCCATATTTTATGTTCAAAATGCAGCCAGAAAACACACACTACATCGAGTTCTAATCCGATTACCGGATATCCAGATTCCAAACACCGCCTTATCGAAACCAACGACAAGCAGCACTACAGAGGGCCATACGGGTCATGCATACATTAATTACAATGAAATGGGTCATTGCCACTTGCCAGCAGAAAGTTAAGGAGCACAGGCAAATTTCATTATCCAGATAAGCCGGCCCCATTGTCAAATCTATGTTTGTTAACTACTCAGATTAGGATAATCATCAAGAACAAACATATTGATGCCGATTTTCAATTTGAAGGACCATTTTCTGCCAGATTGATTTGCAGAACTCAAAAAACTACATTATGTTACAACAATTCATTCATTGATTCCGTAGATAGATACTTCTAGCTGAAGAAGCTCTTCAGTCTTCACTAGCATGAACCCTTAGTTTAAGGATGATAGCTTCATCATCTACAGGCAAATGCTCTTAAGTTTCAACCCAAGCAATTACCAATTTGGTAGGTGATGGTGACTAAGAAATATATAAAACTAAACAGGGAAAAACAGCACAATATATTGATACATAAGTTCTCCAGATCCTTTGAAGGAAAGTGAAACAGTTCCGAAATTCACCCTTCTCCCTTGACTGGTATGGTGGCAAAGTCTCATGAATCAGTCGGGATCAATCTTGATAACTCATTTCTTTCATTAAAATTTAGAGGACGTTGGCTTTAGCATTTTATACTCCTTGTCCTTAAACAGAAAGCCTAGTTTTTAGACATCCCACTTCCAACTCCAAGTGTAAGTTCAAGATCATCCATCCCCACATCATGAATCCTCTCCCCTTCCCACGGCGTCACCTTCACATTCATGGGCCCGGAAACCCGAACATCCATAGGATCATTAAGCGACATCTGCCGAACCATGGGTTTCACAAGACAAAAAGTAGGCGACGTTGGAATAGGTGGTCTAGCAAACCTCTTAAAACTGATCCACTGGCCTGAATCATTTGTAGAGCAGTCGGACTCATCACATTCAACTATGGTAGGAGGCGCGACGTTTTGATACCGGGTAGGGCTCGGAGGAGCTGACTCAGCAAAGAGAGGATACTTGAAGGCGGAAGCCATGAAATCCTTGGCAATGGACTCGAAATTGAAGCCTTGCTTTGGAGCCTTGGAAGTTGGAGAAGAGAGAAGTGGAGTGACAGGAGCACTGCTTGATATTCTAAGAGGAGGCAGATTCGAAGGAATCGAGTTGCAAAGGAATGAGAACGGATTTGATCCGGTGTTCATGTCATTACAAGTTGGGCTTTGAAGTGCTGATGAGGAAGGACTTGGCTGGTAAGAAGGAATTGGGCTGTGGAATGCTGAAGAAAGAGGACTTGGTATCTGTGAAGAACAACCACTCAAGCTAATGTTGTTTAAACTGTTCAGATCAATTGGAGGTGGCTTGGATCCCTGGATAACAACAGAAAGAAGATCACAGCATCATACACAGAAATAGAACTAACACCACGTTTGAGTCAATTTACAAGCTCAATTGAGTACGTGGAGCAATTATGTATGATATGCACACAAAAGCATCAAGATGATCGTCCAATTAATTCATTGTGTTCAGCATTTTGTTAGATTCTTCTAAATTCAGACAACGCAAGTTCATTAATTCCAGAATCCATCAAGAGGCGCTATAATTGGGGGGAAATTCAGCTTCCGAACATTTGACCTAGAAAATCAATGGAAGCTCCAAGCTAGTAATCATGATCTACGAATGGCGCCATTTAATTTCTAGAATACAGAATTACAAACCTTGCGATAAGTGGTGCCATCGGACTCGACGATCCAGCCAGCTTCAGAGCACAGGGCCTTCAAAACCTCATTGTTGTCACAGTGTTTCGGCAGATCATAGTTCCCTTGAGCTCTCAGTCCGGTGAAAATCTTAGCGGCGATCGCTCTCCTCCTCCTCTCTCGCCGCCGGTTGTTCTCTCTCTCCCTCCACGACGGTTTCCTCCTCGCCGGCCCCGTCGCCGATAAAGCTCCGTCCACCTCCATTTCTCCCTCTTCTTTCCTCTAGTATGAAAAGGAGGTGTGAATACAGAGGAAACAAGGATGATAGATATAGAGACGAGAACAGAGGGTTTTGGCTCCGTCGGGTAGGAAGAATCTCTCAGGTTTTTGCCGCTGCTTAAAAAACATCTTTTCAGTCTCTTTTTCTACCCTTTCCAAATGATTGCCTGTGGCCGGGTGTAGGGTAGTGGAATGCAACTGAACGAGAGACGATCGGCAATTTGGCACCCCCCTCATTGCGGTGGGTCCCACTGCGTGGTGATTCGTGAAAGGTCCTCGTTTGACTGATCAGTGATGATGAGATGGGGGAATTGCGATCGGAGGGCTGTGATCTGTTCTGGCTTTTGCCCCAGTGGGCCCGAGGCTGTTTACCTTGTTTTTACTCACTGTCTGACGTTTACAGTTACCGGGCGCGTTAAAGTGCGGGAGAGGACAAGCGTATGATGACGTATAAAGGGCGAAAACTTGCCACGTGGCGTGATCTTAACAACAAGCAAAAGAGTAAGGGTAAAAATTGTTCAGGTGAGGGGTGAAACACTGAGAAGGGCCGTAGATTTGTGTACTCATTGTATTGATGTATATAGCTCTTACAATTTCTGGTTAAACACACCATGTTACGTCGACTAAAAAAATAAAATCAGTTATGGGTGTATTAATTCTCAATAATGTAGATCTAGTAGACCCCAAAATTAATTAGTCTATCCATTCTCTGAAAGGTTGAGAGGATAGAATTTAGGTTGATTTGTTTCAACCTAGTGTCACACCATTCCAACAAGGAGACGACCTGCTTAAGGAGGCAGTTACACACTTAGTCACTTACACTTACACTTGCATAAACCAGGCCTTACATGTATGCAGTATTGTTTATGTGGGTTGGCCACATGCTATCAAATTGATGGGCCTAGGATTTGGGCCAGGCCCGAATGCTGGTCCAAATTGTTGGCTTCATTTAGGCAGTCTCAAAATTCATAAAGACATTTTATCACCCGTATCAGATACGGACTATTTGCTGGTTAATGCCTAAGGTAGAGTATGATCTGTTTACGTGATGTCTAGTCTTTTTTGGTTACAATATTTGCAGTTATAAGCGTTAGAATGAGACAATCAACATGCATGAGAAAAAAATCCTAAGTTATAGTATGATATGTTGGCCTAATTCAAATTATACCTAATCCAACCACTCCCGTCACCAATCCTAATCGCTATCTTTCGTCATTATAAAGCAAAACTCATTGTTTATTTCATCTAACTTCACTACGTTTAATTAATTAATTAGTTCGTATCAACCATTGATTTTTCTACGCGTACATCTAACATCTTGAAGGCACCATAAAATTAAATCATAAATTATGGTAATATATACTCTAACGCTAGAAATTGACTATGATGATTCGCACAATAAAACTAAGATTCAAACTCATTTATATGTCATGTCAAACTTCATCTAATCATCAGGCTATTGTTTCTTCTATGTATCTTAAGTCTTAACGATTATCATCGCTCATCGCCTACGTAAATACATATATATAACATAAGTCGTTAAATTAGATAATTCACTTAGATCACAAACGATGTATTTTCATGACTTAAATTAAGTGATAAGCAATAGGCAATAGACAATATCATGGACGGAGGGAGGGTATGGCTGGGGTGACCACCCCAGTTTAACCAAAATAAATATTATTTATAAATGTAAAATTTTTACTTTTTTTGTTGTTAAATTTAGACAAATTTTGGTTTAATGGATGAATAAGGGTACTGTTGAAGTCCGAAAATCTCGAACTAACTACGGGACAAAATTATTAAACTCTCGGGCCTTTCGGCGCGCTGGAAACCGGCTCGTCTTGCTTCGAGCTCTCCCACCCCCCGCGTATTATTTTATTCTCTTTTCGGAGGCTTATAAGACTTTTTAAGGTCTTTCTCGTAAAATAGTGCGAGCTCCTCGGAGACTCAAACACGTCGGGGCCCGTCCTTCGAGAACACGTCTCGGGACAGGTCTTTTCCAATCCCTTATTCAGTGCACGCATCATACTATATATAGAAAAGGGAGGTGGCTGCTTATGCACCAAACCTCCGATGTGGGACAATAATAATCAACACAAAGTTGATGTGTGAGATTTGCCACATCATCGCTTGCAAGTGGTAGCCCAAACGCGATGAGTGCATATAAGTTTCCCTCCGTTCCAACCCTGCCTACGTTACAACTTTGCCTTCGTATGTTCGATGTGGGACGTTACGTACACACACGTTGCCATACGCGTATATTTATTCATTTTAGTTATTCGCGCACTTAGCGCGTTAAAAGCGTGCTTAGCGCTTTGATCTTTTATGTCAATATTATCATCTCGTGCACCAACGCGGTGACAATTCCGGGTATCAACACAACCCCGTGACTCGGATGTCCTTAGTATTTCAAGGACAAACGAGGCACTCACTTGATGCACATACTTATGGTCAACGCGTTGTTGTAACCGGCTCGAGCTGTGTAACCAACTCGAGCACGCCTACGCGCGTCGCGTGCGTTAGCGGACAACCCCAAGCGATAGCTTGGCAAGTTCCCTAACGATGGTTTTGGTACTTGATGTTTTTAAGGCTTTAAACGACAGCGAGAGGGGTAACCCAACTCGAGCGCGCCTAAACGCATCGCGCGCGGGTCAAACCTTGAGCACGGCTCGGCGGCTTGCCTTATAGAATTTGGATAGTTGGTTTTATCGCGACTACGAGCGATGAAGTTAACTCGAGCGCGCCCTCGCGTTCAACGCGGGCCAAACCCCGAGCTCAGCTCGGCGGTTTTATAAAATTTGGATATTTGGTTTTATCGCGACTACGAGCGATGAAGTCGACTCGAGCGCGCCCTCGCGTTTAACGCGGGCCAAACCCCACGCTCGGCTCGGCGGTTTGCCTTATAGAATTTGGATAGTTGGTTTTATCGCGACTACGAGCGATGAAGTTAACTCGAGCGCGCCCTTGCGTTCAATGCGGGCCAAACCCCGAGCTCAGCTCGGCGGTTTCCCTTAACGATAGCTGTGGAGTTTCGGTGTTTTAAAGCTTTAAGCAGCTACGAGCTAGGTAACCGTCTCGAGTGTGCCTATGCGCATCGCGCGCGTTAGCGGACAACCCCGAGCGAGGACGGCAACTCGGGTTTTCCCTAACGACTGTGGAGTTTGATGTTTTAAGGCTTTAAGCAGTTGCGAGCGGCGTAACCGACTCGAGTGCGCCTATGCGCATCGCGCGCGTTAGCGGACAACCCCGAGCGAGGACAGCAACTCGGGTTTTCCCTAACGACTGTGGAGTTTGATGTTTTAAGGCTTTAAGCAGCTGCGAGCGGCGTAACCGACTCGAGTGCGCCTATGCGCATCGCGCGCGTTAGCGGACAACCCCGAGCGAGGACGGAAACTCGGGTTTTCCCTAACGACTGTGGAGTTTGATGTTTTAAGGCTTTAAGCAGCTGCGAGTGGCGTAACCGACTCGAGTGCGCCTATGCGCATCGCGCGCGTTAGCGGACAACCCCGAGCGAGGACGGCAACTCGGGTTTTCCCTAACGACTGTGGAGTTTGATGTTTTAAGGCTTTAAGCAGCTGCGAGCGGCGTAACCGTCTCGAGTGCGCCTATGCGCATCGCGCGCGTTTTGCTTTATAGAATGTAATTAGCGCGTTGACGGTAACTGTGAGCAAAGCTCAAAAACAGACGTCGTCTAAATGGGGTCGCGGACCATATGAGGCTTATTTAGTTTATTCTCGTTTCGGAGGCGTTATTTAGTTTGGTGTTAAACTTGTGTATAACAAACCTGTATTAGTCAATTGCTAATATCTCGAGGTTCATTAATGGCGTTCGCTAGGCGCTGGAATGCAAAAAGTGAGAGTAGCGCGTAAGAAGACACCACACCATAATCAACACCGCGCACCAGAGGAAGAGTCGGGCAAAATAAGACCCCGAGCCTCTTCCCCCAAACCAAAAAGAGAGATCTTTTCATTAGTGTTTATGACCTGCCAAGCAAGCGCGTTACAAGAGATTTGACGAATTCACAAAACCCTAAAACAACAAATCCTGACAACAAGAACAACACGAGTAACCCGAACTCGATCGGAGTTACATACACGTCAATTTTCGCACTTGACGCGTTGGCAACGTGCAACAGAATCAGTGAAGCTTGTCACGCACTCCGGTCACGAACCCCCGCGTCTCCGGCAACGCGATGTCCCGAAGGGAGCCACAGGCCATGGCAACGGACCACGCCAGAGAGATAAGCGTGACAGCAGGAGGCCGGAAGAGCGCGGTGGCGGGCCGGTGAAGACACGGCGGAGGCTTGTTAGCTTATTCTCTTTTCGGAGGGTTGTTAGTTTATTCTCTTTTCGGAGATATTATTATGGGGTCGCGGGCCAAGGCCTCGATGGGGCCACGGGCCAAGGCCGCGAGCCCAGGCCATGAGCCGTGATGGGGCCGCGGGCCAAGGCCGAGAGCCAAGGCCACGGCAGCGCGATGGGGCCGCGCATCCATCGCGATTAATGCTAATTAAAAATGCATACTAATTAAATAAGCAAGAAAATATACTAACCCGCGCGATTCTTAACCGACGACCCGAGAGCATGACAGTCCTAGGACGAGAAGGTCCCCACGGACGGCGCCAATGTTGAAGTCCGAAAATCTCGAACTAACTACGGGACAAAATTATTAAACTCTCGGGCCTTTCGGCGCGCTGGAAACCGGCTCGTCTTGCTTCGAGCTCTCCCACCCCCCGCGTATTATTTTATTCTCTTTTCGGAGGCTTATAAGACTTTTGGGAAATTCCTTTTGGTGCCCTCGTGGTTTTGACAATTCCTTTTGGTGCCCCAAAAAAAATTATTTTCCTTTTGGTACCCCTGTGTTTTGCAACTATTCCCGTCCGTAACCAAAATCAGCAATTTATCAACAAATCCTTAACTCTGTTAACATAAAAAAGAAAAAAAAAGAAATTAAAATCATAAAACAAGCCAATGGCTTTCGACCTCTCGTCTTCTTCAGTAAACCTGCAGCCTCGGCGTTTGTGGACTCAACTGCAATCTCAATCTGGCACTCTTCTTCAACCTTCTTCCAGGTCAATTTCGGCTTCTCTGTAAATGACTTCTCTCAATCTGAGCAATTTCGGCATCAATTTCGACACAGCCCCGGAGGTCTTCCCCTCCTCTTCGTTTCTGGAATTCCGGCCGGAATCTCAGACGAATGTGGATTGAGGGCCGGAGAAACTAGAGCAGAAGATTTTGCACCAGAATCTAAACGAATTCCGTCTCCTTCTTCCGTCGTTTTCTTTTTCGATTTCCCCGGTGGCCGCCCTCTCCTCTTCTGTTCTTGATTTGCAATTGGAATCTCAGACGAATTCTCCGTGATGGCGAAATCGTGCATCATGGTGGGCTCGTTGAGCGGGATCTCCACTTTTGGGGACTTCTCCCTGTTTTGGAGAAATGGGAATACTTTAGAAACGGCTTCTTGACGACGCCGTAGCTCAGGGCGAAGAGCTCGCCGGAGACAAGGTCGACTTTGGGGTGGGCGAAGACTCCCAGAGAGAGGAAGAGGAGGAGGCAGGCGATGCCGGAGTGGCCGTGGTGCTCGCCGATGGCCTTCGGGAAGAGTGGCTGGCCCAGGGCCTTTTCTTGCCGGAATCGGCTGGTTTCGGTGAACCGGCAGGAGTAGGAGGCGGAGCCGTCGGAGTGGAACTTCACGGCGTGGATCATGCCGTCGCCGTCGAATAGGTGGTGGCCGGCGGAGGGAGTGTGGAGTGGGTTGGCGCCGTTCCGGGCGTAGACCCCCGAACGCAATCCGGGATCTTGCTGGAGACGGGGAGGCGGTGGCTGACCGAGTGTTCCAATTCTTCACTTCTGTTTTCTAATGAATTTTAATTTTCCTTTTTATTTTATTGCTTTTGTTATGTTAACAGAGTTAAGAATTTGTTGATAAATTGCTGATTTTGGTTACGGACGGGAATAGTTGCAAAACACAAGGGTATCAAAAGGAAAACAAATTTTTTTTGGGCACCAAAAGGAATTGTCAAAACCACGAGGGCATCAAAAGGAATTTCTCAAGACTTTTTAAGGTCTTTCCCGTAAAATAGTGCGAGCTCCTCGGAGACTCAAACACGTCGGGGCCCGTCCTTCGAGAACACGTCTCGGGACAGGTCTTTTCCGATCCCTTATTCAGTGCACGCATCATACTATATATAGAAAAGGGAGGTGGCTGCTTATGCACCAAACCTCCGATGTGGGACAATAATAATCAACACAAAGTTGATGTGTGAGATTTGCCACATCATCGCTTGCAAGTGGTAGCCCAAACGCGATGAGTGCATATAAGTTTCCCTCCGTTCCAACCCTGCCTACGTTACAACTTTGCCTTTGTATGTTCGATGTGGGACGTTATGTACACACACGTTGCCATACGCGTATATTTATTCATTTTAGTTATTCGCGCACTTAGCGCGTTAAAAGCGTGCTTAGCGCTTTGATCTTTTATGTCAATATTATCATCTCGTGCACCAACGCGGTGACAATTCCGGGTATCAACAGGTACTTTATTATACTTTTGTTGAAGATATTAACACTTTTGAATCAATTTTTCAAGATAAATTGTCAATTTTTCTTAAAAAATATTTTTTTTTTCTTAAGATAAATTTAGCACATCCTACAATTAAATCCTGGTTTCGTCTCTCTAATCGATCAATATAAGGTAATAACAAAATACGGTATACTTATAATACATATATTATGTCTTTTCTTACAATATTAAATATATTTTGTGCTAGATGAAGCTCGCTATCTTGTTCACGTCATCGTGGTACAGTATAAAACATATTCCCGTAACTAAATCACAAGTAACAAGAGACGATAGCAACTCGTATTCAATTAGATTTCCCAGTCTACATCGCATATGTTACAATGTTACATATACAATTGATTTGTTTGATAAAAGTGATGGTACTGTTTATGTACTAGTACTACGAACGTTTAAATATTATTAAATCTAAAAACTACGACGTGGATACATGATCGTACACAAGTATACAATTGATTCAATGCAATATTAATACAACCTTTAAAATTTAAATTTTCACGTGTAATACAAAATACTATCACTATGAGACGGCAATTCAGATAAGTTCTTATATGTCTGATCTACAAAAAAAGTCGTTAGTGAAATCTTGACCATGCATGGCTCTTAACTGGACGTGGGTCTGGTTCCCGGAACCGATCCTTGATCGGTTTTCCGGTTCCGAGGCCGGTTTCACCCGGTTTCGGTTCCAGTTCCAAAACCAACTAATAATTAAAAAATTAAGATTTTATTTTAAAATTTAAATATTGTTAAATTTGGGTATATTTAATCTCCTTTGACTTATAAAGTTGGTTTTGTTTTATATATATATATATTTAGTGTTTGATTTGTATTTTTTTATATGTTTAATTAGTTTAATTTATGTATATTTTTTTTGTTGAAAAAAGGAGAAACCGGTAATTCCCTAGTTCTGACTTCTGAGGGAAGGGGAACCGGAACCGTAACCGTTATCGGAATCGAAACCGCCGGTCCGGTTCCGGTTTCGGCCGGTTTTGACCCGGTTCCAATGGAATCGGACCCAGGTCTACTCTTAACAAGGTACAACAGTATATTGTATATTGTAGAATTCTAATAATGAAAAACTAGTACAAATTTCATATCATGTAGGGGTAATGCAAATATAAACTCGAATTAACCGATTCGAGATCGAATTGTGATACGAATTCACTTTTTATTTGAGAATTTATAAACCAAACCCGATAGACCGAAGTATAAACCTATTGACCTATATATGTACTTTTATTAATACAATATTAATTTTAAAATAATTCTATTCAACTTTTCATATTTATATTATTATTTAATATACTATTGACATATGTGAAAGTTTTTCACTATCTTTCAAGATTTAATAATGACAAAACTGTATACTAATTAATAAGAAATTTTGTTAAGACATATGTGAAATTTTGTTAACAAAAATGTATCATGAATGATTTGGCTATATGGCATTTGGAAAATGTCATATAGTAAGAAAATACCACAATGTGTCATATTTGCACACATAGCATAACCCCTCTCTCCACTAGTTGACCGACCATTGACCGGCGTTGACCGATCGTTGACCGGTGTTGACCGACTGTTGGCTGGCGTTGACTGTCATTAATTGTCAGTATAAGTGACAATATTTACAGCTAATTGTCAACACAAGTGACAATATTCACACCTAATTGTCAACACAAGTGACAATATTCAGCAATTATTCACACACTCAATTGTCATCACAAGTGACAATATTCACACCTAATTGTTAACACAAGTGACAATATTCAGCAATTATTCACACACTCAATTGTCATCACAAGTGACAATATTCACACCTAATTGTCAACACAAGTGACAATATTTACAGCTAATTGTCAACACAAGTGACAATACAATATTCACACCTAATTGTCAACACAAGTGACAATATTTAGCAATTATTCACACACTCAATTGTCACCACAAAGTGACAATATTCACACCTAATTATTGTCACAAGTGACAATATTCAGCAATCAATCGCACCTAATTGTCATCACAAGTAACAATATTCACACCTAATTGTCATCACAAGTGACACCTAATTGTCATCACAAGTGACAACATTCAACAATTAACTAGAAGATTATAGTAATCACACCGAATAACAACATCACATCATTTACACACATAGCCCTCAGGCGCGGGATCTGGGGGTCAAGATGGGGGCAAACCAGACCTGGATGGAATGCGCCCAATACAACCCAAGAGAGACACACTAGGCCACCCAAAAGAAACTAAAACTAAGTACAAAGGAAACTAAACTAAACTAGACTACAAGAAACTAAAACTACAGGTACAACTATAAGAAAAAAAAAAAAGCTCTTCCCCGCGCTCCAGAATAAATATAGCCTAAAACAAGACTTATGCACACAACTCCAAATTATCATCACAAGTGACAATATATAGCATCACCAATGTTATCAAAGGATCTTCTTGATAACACCTAATTGTCATCACAAATGACAATATTTACAACTAATTGTCATCACAAGTGATAATATTCAAGAAATAACTAGAAGATTTAGACATTCATGAAATTTGATGAAACTAGTTTTTCGTTTTTTGAGCAAGAAACTAGTTTTCTTATCAATGACAGTGATGACACTCTTATAAAATTTAGTGATTGTATATGTCAAATGTATAAACAAGAAAAACCATTCAATCAACAAAAATAATGTGATCAAAAATTAATTATTTTGTCATCACAAGTGACAATTAGTTATTCTGTCATCACAAGTGACAACTAATTATTCTGTACACTCAAAAACAATGTGACAATTAAATTACAGCCCCTAATCTAACCATAATTTAAAAGATTATCACTTAATAAATATCATCCACCAAAGTGTCATTAGATTGACACTAATGACACTTAGCCACTGACTTGAAAAGTCATTGTCACCTATCATCACAACTATATGAAATTTGCAGAATTCTTCTAAGATCTCAAATAAGACAATCCAATACAGAAACATCCATATTTAGTTCCAATCCATCGATCACACAAAGTGTATATATATATATATATATATATTCAACTTTCAGATCAACATATAATCAATTCAAGATTTAAAATGCACAATTTGAAGCATATAATTGAGTGCTACTAGTCACTCAATTTCAACAGAGAAATTTGATGGAAACCTAATTTCCATCCACAACAATAAGCCATTGAAGCTGAACAGTATGCTTAGAAAGTTAGAATCACAACAAATTTGCTACATTTGTTTGTAATTCAGCAACATGATTATAAATTCCACATAACTCCAAATTCAGTATCAAACGAACATCAATAATATAGTTAAAAACCAGACCTGTCAATGACGACGACGCTAGTGACATTAAGCCTAGGGTTCCCAATCGCCACAAATCAACAAAATTGGGGATAAGAGTGATGAAGTAAGAGGAGAAACCTTAATTGACGACGAATCGATCCCGTTGGTATCCCAAGCTTCTTCATCATCTTGATCGATCGCATCGTCATCCTCACCAACTCCATCGTTGTTCGCGGGAGTGTCCGATTCTCAGATCTAAGAAACCAGAGAGGGCGGCGGCGAGAGAGTGATCGAAAAAGCGAGATCTAGAGCGAAAAGGAGAAAAGGAGGGGCAGATCGGAGGAGGAGAAGTCCGCGTGAGCGGCGTCATCGTCGGCATCATCGCCGTCGGTCGTCCGGGAAGCCATGGCCTGAGCGAGGTGCTGAGCGGTGGCCTTGGCGGCGGTGGAAGCGGAGCGCGTATGGTGGGAACGCGCCGCCGACACGCCGGAGTCGGAAGTTCTCTCGGGGAGCGTCGAGGATGTCGCTCGGAGACGGAGGTGAAATCTGATCAAAATAAGTTTATGTATAATATCCATATGCCATTTACCTAATTAGTCCCAAAATGACCCAAAGCCATAATTATGGAGCGCCTAACCGCTCTTCCACCTAAATTCTTCATGTATCATTTGTTTTTTTATTCATATAAGAATATACTTTTAAAAAAATTATATTAGGAAAAAATCTTAAGATATGAAAAATTAGATAAAATATTAAGTACATATAAAAAAATTGGATAAGATATCAAGAAGATATATGAGTTATTTTTAGAAAATCAATGTAAAAAATAAACTAATTATTTTATTCAAAAATTATGACATGTTATAAATTTTAATGAAAACTTGGGTTTTGCTTTACATTTGTACGAGAGGAGATCACTCCATATAATCTCGTGAACATTCAGTAGAAATGGAATTTGATCATGAGAAAATTTGGTAAGTATGCTATTTGGGGAGATTTGTGGAGCGGGTAGGCTCCCTTGAAAATTTATGTGCTAACTAGTCGTTTTTCCAAAAATACCCCTGGTCCAAAAAAAAAAATACACGCGTGCCACCGCGTTCCAGTTAAATCCTGTCATCGGAAATCCTTTCATTGATAGGCACATGTTAGGTAGTGTTTTAGGGCGTGTTTATTTAGGATTTTTATGGTTTTTGGTTTAGTTTTAGTTAGTTTTGCTAGTTTTGTTAGTTTGTAGAAAGATTCGGATATCTACACTTTGTTGTGGTTTTTGATTGTAGATGTGAAGACAATAAATGTAGAGGAGGTGAAGCCGAAGCATTAGAGGAGGCAAGAAGAGAGCCAAGCTATGAGATTAGCCCAAGAGGTGATGGGAAAAGCACACTTGGGTCCGGACTATATACTGGAGTTGTTGTTTCGACACCTCTTGCTTGCAAAGGATGGATCTGGAGCTACAATGGTTGGATTGAGCTGATTTTGGTGTAATTGGAAAGCTAACTCGAAGAGCTACAATTCATCTTTTTACTCCGAGTCCAAATTCCAACTCGAAGTATGTCAAAATGGCCTCTGAAGTGTCACCTGTCGACCAGTGCGTGAAACGCGGACAGGTGCTATAGAAACGCGGCCGCGTCTCGGGGGTTCATCCCGCGTTTCGGGACCTGAGTCTCTGCCGTGAAAGCGCGGGCAAGGCATCGAAAACGCGACCGCGTTTCTGGGTGTTACCCCGAGTTTTCGCCCGTGTCCGAGTTATGTCCGAGATTTTTATGGGATTCTTTTTGGGCCTTTTGGATTATCTTTTTAGATATATTTTTGGGAACCTTAGAGATATATAAATAGCTTTTGTTTTCTAGGTTTGGATTATCTTCATATCTTTGAATATTTGATTGGTTATTGGAGACTTGGAGAACAAGAACCCTATGGGAAACTTTGTAAGCTTTTCCATGTCTTTGAGTAGCTAAATTCCTTTTGCTTGACTAGTCAATTGAAGTTGTGAACGAAGTATTATTGTGAGGTTTGATTGTTCTTAATTTTCCTTGACTAGATTGTTTTCTCTGTTCTTAATTGATTAATTTCAGCCTAGGGTTTTATTAGCTTGATCACCTAATATGATTTCTAGGATGAATTACAACTAGATCTTTCTAATTACCGGTCGGTGTTAATTAGATCATAAGTAGAACCTTTAATCAATCTAGGACTGGTAGGACTAGTTGATTAGAGAAGAGAATTCAATTGCATGTTATTTAGATGTCTGGTTGCTCTGAATACATGTTTCTATTGATACTTGGATCTTAATGCTGTTGTCAAGTTGAATCTAGGAGGTCTCCTAGGTTATTTGATAATTAGGGTTGTTATTACCGGTCGGGCTAATAACTAGAATTAAAGTAGGATTAATAATGCCATGAAGTTGGGTTATTAGCATTCCGCAATAGAGTACTCAAGGTAAAGAGAGTATTTTGATAATCAATGATCAATAATCAAGTTCACAATGGATGTTAACTAGTTGAGCATACTTCTCTCATATTTGATAAATCGATCTTAGTATTGCATGTTCAATTTAGTAGTTAGTAGAACAATTTCACAAAACCCCCTTTTCTAACTCTGAGTAGCATAACAATAAACATTGAAAACCTGAGTCTCTGTGGAATCGACCCTTACTTCCCTACTACGTTAGTTAGGTTGTTAGGTTTACTTTGATAGGTATTAAAGGTGACTAAAATACCGCTTATCAGTCATCCAAAAATCCTGTCACCGAAAAATTGAAAAAAACTTGTCCTCATGCATAAAAACTTGTCATCGCTTAGAAAAACTGTCATTGCGTAGAAAAACTTGTCATTGCGTAGAAAACTTGTCGTCCCTTATGAAAAACTTGTCATTGCGTAGAAAAACTTGTCATCCCTGACGAAAAACTTGTCATCTCTTATGAAAAACTTGTCATTGCGTAGAAAACTTGTCATCCCTTACGAAAAACTTATCATTGTGTAGAAAAACTTGTCATCGCGTTGAAAACTTGTCATCGCTTATAAAAAAATTTGTCATAGCGCACAAAAAACTTGTCATAGCGTACAAAAAAACTTGTCGTCGCGTACAAAAACGTATCGTCGCATACAAAAACTTGTCATCACTCAACCTATCGTCTCGTACAAAAAAACTATCATCACATACAAAACTTATCATCACCCTAACTTGTCATCACGTATGCAACTTGTCATCAGAATTTATTACTATGCCTATGTGGGATTTGAACCCACATTATTGTGCGTTAAGCACGTTGCTCTACCATTTGAGCTAATAGGCCATAATTAAAAGTAATAATAACCATCTCCAACCAATGAAAATATAAAAGAAAACTCCAATAAGAGAGCAAAGTTCAACCTATATGCATATCAAAATAACAATGGAAACCATTGGCAACACAGTTACATATGTAAATAAAGACATTTAGAAGCTCAACAATATAAAGTTTGGACCGATCAAACACAAAATAAATAAATAAAAAATTCAGAGTTTGGACTTAACATTCATTCAGGCAATATCACAAACACATGGTGTGCGGATGTGAAGTTGTCATTATTCCCAACTTGAATCACTCCTCTAGATAAAGCATCAGATGGACTCTATGCTAATTCCTCAAACTGAATTTGCATACTATCACCACCAACTAATAAACTAATACGAAGATTTGCATAATAAGCATAAAACACCTTCCAATACTCAATTATACATACCAACACTACAAATCTCCAACACTGTTATGCAATTCTCATCAGCACCGTACTTCTAATTAATTCTCATCAGTTAAAAATCAACAAGTTACATGGAATTCAACAGAAACATTGCATGTACATTGTTATGCAATCCTCAACAGCTCATCTAAATCAAGTTTTATTAGCCTAAGATCAATAAACTAACGAATTTCAACACTGTATAAACACATAGCACTTCACAACACTTAACAATACATCTCAACATTGAAAATCTCCAACAATGTTAAGCAATCTCGTCATAATCACGAATTTCAACAGAGAAATTACCGGTATATCTCCCTAACTCCTTGGAGAACTTCAAGGTCTGAAGAACCAGATCTCGAGTAGGAGACAGAATCAAAGCCCTAACTCCAGACTGTGGAGCGTGTTGCATAAGCTTCTCGAACATCGGAATCAAGAAGGCGGCGGTTTTACCGGAGCCAGTCCGGGCCATGGCGACGACATCGGCGCCGGCGAGGATGAGAGGCATCGTCTTCCTCTGAATAGGAGTCGGAACTTTGTAGCCCTTGCATTTGACGGCGCGGAAGACATTGGAGCTTAACCCTAGCGACGGCGTACAAGTAGCGAAGTGAGCCGAAGGAATTGGAAGAGGAGACGCTTTCGACCAGATCCCGAACTCGCCAGATCTCGTCAGATCCCGAACTCGCCAGATTCGTCAGATCCCGAACTCGCCGTCATCGCTTGTGGAGGAAGGGGACGCCGGATCGGAGAAGGAGGTCGAAGTGGAAGTGGTGATCGGAGGAGGACGCCAGATCCCGAACTCCCTTTCAGATCTAGGGTTTGTTTTTTCAGATCTGAAATTGAGAGAGAGAGAGAGAGGGGGGAAGGGAGAGGGAAAAAATGGGAGGAGAGAGAAAATGTAAGGAAATAAGGTGTTATATACCGACTATACCGACTAGTTAGTGACTTATTTTTAAAAGGATTCTAATCTATTACTATATACTAAAGCGAAAGCAAATTCTGCCACCATGTTGCGCCACATCACCCCCTTATTAAAAAATCTATCTCATTAAATCTTGATTTTATCATAATCTTATACATACTTAATTAATACATTAGTTCTATCTTAGAATTTGAGTTGTTTAATTAATAATTCTATCCAAATATATAAATCTCTATCTTATCAATGTACACATTAAATTAATACGTAGATCTATCATAAACCTTTTATTTTAATAAAATATTTTTTTCGTCATAATCTATAAATCATAATCATAATATTTTACCCATTTAATTAAATATCATATTAAATTTTAATTATTTTTCATAATTTTATTATGATGTTTTTTAAATCATCAATGGTAGCAAATTCTACCACTATATTTAAGGTAAATATTCATTATATTAAAATAATATATTAAATACATTTTTACTATCGTATCATATAAAAATATCAATAAAAAAAGTAGATGTTATATTTACCATATATATCGCTTATATTGCATACTCATTACGCTTTAGAAACAAAAAAAGATAGATTTCTTAATTAAGATAATAATTTGTTAACATTTTCATTATATTTTTATATAATTATAATTTAATTATTTTGTCAAAAAACAATAACATATATACGAGATAATTTAGTTTTCTATATAACTTATTAAATATTATCTATATCTTCAATATTATATTATATTAATCTGAGTTTTTATTTAAACTTATTGATTTTATTATATAACTCTAATTTAACTAAATGCCAAAAGATTTGTATCAATTGTTAATAAGATGTGATAATGCATCTTATCTTATGTCATTCTTCCTAAGTCATGTAAATATATGATTATGTATGTATAAAAAGTAACTATATAAATAAAATTTATTTATATATATGATGATATACAAAAATTATGTCATTTTATACTCCAAAAATAAACATCATTTTAAAACAAAGTACACATATGATAATATTTGTAACTGTTATAGTAAATTTACACACAAAGCAATAAATAAATAAATAATAGCCCCGTATAAGGTACGGGTCATCTGCTAGTTACTTCCTAAATGTACAAAAATAGGCTCCACCAACCTCTTCCCTCTTTGATCATTGCGTGTTTTTTTTTTCTTTCGATTGCATTAATTGTTTAGATATATAGCTATTTTTAACGGAGCAAAATCCATCTATTCAATATTTTAATGGAGTATGTAATTATATTGACGTAAGAGATGACAGCAACAATTTAGCATGAAAGAATAAATAAATATACAAAATTGTTAAGACTAAAAAAAACCTGTTGGTTCCTCCACCCACTCTCGCCCAAACTCGAAACCAGCTCTTCCTTCTCTCTTTCCCTGTTTTATGGTGATGACTTCTGCTTATTAGTTGTCTTCCCAGAAAACCAGAAACACTCGTCTTCTGCTTCGGGTTACAAAATAATAAAATAAAAATCTACAATTTCTGAGTCTATCAAGAAAACGCATTCCCACTGACCTCAAAATTGGGAGGAGGGAGGGTTTTTGTTTCCATTTTTAATTTTCAGCAACAAATAGCGAGTATCTTTTCTGACAAATTTTGGCGATAACATTCCCTGAAACCATCAAATGCCGAGAGACCGGCGATTTTTCTGGGCTAAAAGACCGATCGAGGAATCTTTGTGTTGTTGATTGATGGGCAAGACGTCGTCTTGTTCACTCACCCATCTACTTCTGCGCCGCCACCAACCCATTCAATTCAATGGAGGTGAAGATTCACAGCGCTCAATTTGTTGGGTTACCCAAGTCCAGATTTGAAGATAGGCCCCGATACGCCCTCGTTTTGCTCGAGGTTAAACACTCAAACTTGTTCGAGGAAACCTTTCTTTACACTATCAATATGTTCTCATTTGGTTCCCTTTTAATCCCTAATGTAATCGTTTCAGTGAAAAGTTGTTTAATTTTCTGCCTCCTAGAGTCCTAGTGGTTGAAGAAAGTATACCAATAGATATGCATTCTCTTTTCGGTTAACTGAATTGATGAGCTTCAAAATGGTGCTTCCTCCAGTATTCATGTTTAAGCCTTGTGGTTGAACTTTTGGACTATGGGGTTTTGAATTGTGTGATACTTTCTCTACTAACCGAGTAATATGCTTCTTATTTGTGCACAGTTTTCATTTTGTTGCTATTCCTGTTGACGTCTCTTGCAGATCTTTCTAATATTGGCGCCATATTGCTTTGCGGTTGTTGGCGCAAACTCGGCAGAGAGCCAACAAAGAGGGCAAGTGAAGGACAAACAAAAGGAAAAAATCATCTCCCATTCGTGCATACATGATCAAATTATTGAGCAACGAAGAAAACCCGGTCAGCCGGTGTATACTGTTACCCCACAAGTTTACAAGGAGATTGATTATAGCTTGAAAGGATCTGCCCACACTAGAAGGGCATTGCTTGGTATCTCAGATTATGCAGAGCATCCAAAGGATGCAAAGCAACCTATTCGTATATATTTAAACTATGATGCTGTTGGTCACTCTCCTGACAGGGATTGTCGTAATGCTGGGGATATAGTTAAGGTAACAATTAATAATGCTGATAGGAATCTGGTCTGTAGTTGTTTTACTTGGTAGTTGAAATTATAACGGTCTTACTCATCATGGTTGCTTTTGGGTATTTTGTCCAACCAGCTTGGGGAGCCTCCTTTGAATTCTCTTCCAGGCAAACCTGCATGTAATCCCCATAATGACCGCCCGATTGTTGGCAATTGCTGGTATAACTGCACTTTAAATGACATTTCAAGTGATAACAAGAGGCGTCGTCTACGTAAGGTAGTATTTGCAATTCAGCTGTTCTCCTTTATATTTAGTTGCTCCATATCAGCAATTTTATAAAAATTTACAATTCGTAGCAGGGGGGCTGTATTCTATAGCCTACTTATGTATAAAAGTGGTCAATGAAACACATATAACTCTGCAGTTCAAATTTACTATAGGCGCTAGGACAAACGACTGATTGGTTTAGAAGGGCTCTAGCTGTTGAACCTGTAAAAGGAAACTTGCGATTGAGTGGATACTCAGCTTGTGGGCAAGATGGTGGAGTGCAGCTACCACGTGAATATGTGGAAGGTTTGACAATTAACACTTGCTTGTTCTGTAGTCTTTTTCTTAAACTATTGTGTCTTAATTGCTTTCCTTTTATATTCAGAGGGTGTTTCCAATGCGGATTTAGTTCTTTTGGTGACAACAAGACCCACTGCAGGAAACACTCTTGCATGGGCTGTGGCATGTGAGCGTGATCAGTGGGGTCGTGCTATTGCTGGTAATCTGCTTGTTACACTGCTTTGCATTTTTTTCTGATTTAAGTATACATAAGACAACTAACAAAACTGTTTTGGTTTCCTTTAGGTCATGTAAATGTTGCTCCTCGCCATTTGACTGCTGATTCAGAGACTTTGCTTTCTGCTACCCTTATACATGAGGTGTAACTATAGTGAGACAAAACCAGTAGTTGCAGTTGGGTTTTTTTAGATTTTTTCTGACCTTTATAGTTGTTTCTAGGTTATGCACGTTCTTGGCTTTGATCCCCATGCCTTCGCACATTTTCGGGATGAGAGGAAAAGGAGAAGAACACAGGTAATTTATCACATTCAAACTTACCATTAACATGTTGATTTTTCTCTGTTTCCAACATATTCTGTGCTATGTCTGAACTTTATGTCTGACAGGCAGGGGCGGACCTGTAGTGGGTCCAGAGGGGGCACATGCCCCCACTGGGATTATAAAAAAAAACAAAAAAAGTATTCATATTACCATACAATTTAGTTGCTCAGATGGCATGAGGGTATAACTCTGTGTCAATCATCCCGTGTTCGAGCGCAGTGAAGACTGAAGAGCTCCATATATTTCATTTTGTTTTTCCTATCCTGTACTCTTTCCATCCGTACCCACACATTTTTCTTAATAAATAAACTTCTCCTTGTCTTTGACCAATCTCCTTTTTTATGTTGTCCTGCATTGCTGTGTATCTTTGTATGTCTCAATTTACATTTTCTTTAGTTAGATTTTGGTATAGTACATGTTTTAGTTACAATAAGTTTATTTGATTTGTATAATTGTATTTGTTTATAGAAAACATATTGATAATTATATCACTTATTTGATTTGTGTTTGTTTGATTGTGTATTGAGATTTGAGAGAATGAAAACAATATTTTTTGTTCTACAAGGTATATTGTTGATATTGTTGGTTTTTTTCACCCATCGAAGCATGTGTTTTTAAGAAACAAATTAATATAAGTTTGATATTTTATATATTTTGCCCCCTCTGAGGAAAAAGTCTGGGTCCGCCACTGCTGACAGGAGTATATGCTTATTGTTTACTGGTCCATTGGACCTCCATAAAATGATTCTATGGCTCTCTTGTGTTTATCATATGACTCATAAATTTTGCTTCCATATTTGCTAAAAGTGAAATTTATGTGTCTGTCTTTGGCATGTTTCTTGCATGGTTGTTGTATTTGCATGTATATTTCCTTTAGATTCATTTCTTTTTCTACATGATATTGCAGGTTACAAAGCAAGCGATGGATGGAAGGCTTGGGCGCATGGTAACACGTGTGGTGCTTCCTCGTGTTCTCATGCATTCCAGAAATCATTATGGGGTACTTGATAGGTTTTTCTGTAGCAGCATATTTTCCTATTTGTATCATCGGATAAACTGTGATGCTAGAATTCCTTATTTCCTAAACAGGCCTTTTCAGATAACTTTACGGGTTTGGAGCTAGAAGACGGTGGAGGGCGTGGCACTTCAGGTCTGTACTTCTTGCTCGTTGAACATTATTATTTTCTCTTTTGATTGTAGCTATCTGAACATTTCGTTTTGAAGTATATTGTGGATTTTTTTTGAAGTAGGAAAAAAGAAATGCTCAATATCCCTTGTAAATTTGGTCACTTTGCACAAAACCATCCATATTTGACAACATTGCAGTTATTTACCCGTTGTTCATATTCTCACAAAATATTACTCGCTAGACGCATTTTGTTGATACTAAGATGTTAAGATTAGACATGAAATGTGCAAAACACGCCTTATGTGAATATATTTACCCTTTTTTGGGATTTTCTTTTTGTTATTTTACACCTTAGCATTTTAAAGAGGCTCATTATTAATAAAGTAGAATAATGGGTGGTTAACTGTAATATTTTTAGGGATAGTTTTCTGTAACTTACCCACCTTTTTTTTTATTTTACGTGTTTTTTTCTGCAGGGTCTCATTGGGAAAAAAGGCTTTTGATGAATGAAATCATGACAGGTTCCGTAGACACAAGATCAGTTGTGTCAGCAATGACTCTAGGTTTATTAGAGGACAGTGGATGGTATAAGGCTAATTATAGTATGGCTGAGCGTCTAGACTGGGGTCACAATCAAGGGACTGATTTTGTTACCTTGCCTTGTAATCAATGGAAGGGGGCCTACCATTGTAATAATACACAAGTATCAGGTTGTACATATAACAGGGAGGCTGAAGGTTACTGTCCAATTGTAAGCTATAGCAGTGATCTTCCTCAGTGGGCTCGTTACTTCCCACAAGCTAATAAAGGTTTGTGCCATTCCATTCACTGTTCTATCTGGATATAACAAGCTTGTTACTGTTCATATGAACTTAATAACTTGTGTAATAATAAAAAAGAATCTAATGTTTGCTCCTGGATTATGAAATTTCTTTCCAATTTGAACCATGCCAGTCTGAACATAATCTCATGTCATTTGTGTTATTTTCACTGGTTCATTGTATCTGTTTGAATTATTCTGATTTCGGATGATAGAGGAGGTTACACACCCTAACTAGTTAGTTTGGATGCTTTTAGATATCCCAGATCTCTTATATGTTAAAGATTGGGACTTAAATGATCTATGTTTTCAGTTGGGGTAGTCTTGAGTTAACAAGTGATTAATCCTATTTATTGTGAATAGCGAAAAAATGCATGTTATTGTTGTGAAGGCTTTAGATAGTATGTTTGTAAATCATCATTGGATCACTCTCCTTGCCTTTTTTCTCTAGAGCAGCTACTTGTTTTGTTTTTTGATTTGGCTTATTAAACACTCTTCTGAAGATCTTGCTTTGTACACAGGTGGGCAGTCATCATTGGCAGATTATTGCGCTTATTTTGTAGCATACTCTGATGGATCATGCACAGATGCTAACAGTGCGAGGGCTCCAGACAGAATGTTGGGAGAAGTGCGAGGAAGTAGTTCCAGGTAGGCTCTTTATAGTCTTTTCTAAGTTTAGAATACAGTCAAAGTAGTGAATATACCACATCAAAACACTAGACTTCTTAATGATATATATGTGTATATCACTGATTTTGCTTTCTTTGTTATTCCAGATGTATGACATCTTCATTAGTCCGCACTGGGTTTGTAAGAGGTTCTATGGCCCAAGGAAATGGTTGCTATGAGCATAGATGTGTAAATAACACATTGGAGGTCGGTCTTGTAAAGATGCCTTTTCTTATTATATGGCTTTGCAAGATGCTCTTTCTTAATATGACTTTTTTAATGACCTTGTTTAACTAATTTTATTAAGACATTATTGAATTGGATATGTAGGACCACGTTTATGTATGAATTAAGTGAATAGATAAGGGTGCCAAACAGTAGCAGAGGCGTAAAAAATTTACTTAAGATTGAATAAATGAACATTTTGTTTATAAGTTGGGGTCTTTAATATGTTTCTTTGTATGGTGGCTCTTTAGGTGGCTGTGGATGGTATATGGAAAACATGTCCTGAAGCCGGTGGACCTGTTCAGTTTCCTGACTTCAATGGTAGGTTTGCCAACATTTACATGTCTGTTCAGATTCGGAGAATTAGAAAGCGCTACAAAGCTTTTATGTTGCATTTTGTAGGTGAATTGTTATGCCCAGCTTACCATGAATTGTGCAATGCACCGATGCTTCCCATTCCTGGACAGTGTCCGAATTCTTGTAGTTTCAATGGCGATTGCGTGGACGGAAAATGTTACTGCTCACTGGGTTTCGAGGGACATGACTGCAGTAAACGTGAGCCTTCCGCTTTATTCACTTTATGAACAGTATAATCCTCCCTTTTGGCTCATAATAACATTCCTTAGCAGATAGCTGTCCAAGCAATTGCAGTGGAAATGGAGAGTGCCTTGAAAATGGGCTTTGTGAATGCAAGAACAGCTTCACTGGCATTGACTGCTCCACTGGTACGTAAATGACTAAAACATGTATAACAAATAAGATCAGGAGTGTGGTTAGGCTACATCACACAATGCATTTTCTTCAATTATATTGCAGAGTAATGCATTATGTGATGTAATCCAAAACATATATACCTTAAGTATATGTATGATGTTAATAATGAGACCAACCTTTGCTCTCTTTGACGAATGTATTATGTAACAACAATGCAGCTGTTTGTGATGAGCAATGTAGTCTTCATGGCGGGGTCTGTAACAATGGCATCTGTGAGTTTCGGTGCTCAGATTATGCAGGCTACACATGTCAAAACAGTTCAAAATTGCTCTCTAGTCTATCAGTTTGCAAAGATGTGCTAGAGAGTGATTTATCTGGGCAACATTGTGCTCCAACTGGACCCGGTATTCTTCAGCAGCTTGAAGAGGCCGTTGTCATACCTAATTATCATAGACTCTTCCCAGGCGGTGCTAGGAAGTTGTTTAATATCTTTGCTAGCAGCCATTGTGACACGGCTGCAAAGCGCTTAGCATGCTGGGTAAGTTGGCTACTTAAACATGAATAATCTGCCAATAATTATGACCTCTTTGCTCTGGGAAAAAAAAATAGACCGTGTACTGTTAAGCCATGAAGCAATATCATTTTGGGTGATAGTTTTCCAATCAGGAATAGTATCCCAGGTTTAGAAAGCCCAAATAGTCAAATCCCATGTTATAATTTGTCTGAAAAAACTTTGGGCTTTGCAGATTTCAATTCAGAAGTGTGACAAAGATGGAGACGACAGATTACGAGTATGCCGTTCAGCTTGTGAGTCTTATAACTTAGCTTGTGGAGTGTCGATTGACTGCTCTGACCAGACGCTCTTCAGTGGAGAGAACGAAGGCGAAGGCCAATGTACTGGCGTTGGTGAGATCAAGGTACCTCGGTTTAACTGGTTTTGAACCCAGTTTTCGTGGCCTAGTAGTAAATAGTTCAACAGCATTATCTGCATTAACATAGGCTTATCAAAGCGTGCAATCTTCCTAGAGCCCCTTGTTTATGTGAAGGAAGAGCAGGGAATAGGTGTTGTTGTAGATGTAGCGTGTAGGAATTAGGTTTTAAAATCCAGCCTAACTTGAATGTTACATATTGGAAGGTAGTGATGGACACGGGCCGGGCTGGGCTGGGCTGGGCCGGGCCGCCACCGGGCTGGGCCAAGGAACCGTGGCCCAGGCCCGGCCCGGCAAATTACCGGGCTGGTACGGGCTGGGCCGGGCCGACCCACCCAGGCCCGTGCCGGTTTTACCGGGCTGGGAGCGGGCTGCGGGCCGGGCCGGGCTGGGAGTGGGCTGCGGGCTGGACCGAGCCGGGTTGGGTTGAACATTATATACTATAATTTTTTATTTTTTATATAACTATATACTTACATAATATACAATATACTTACAAAAAAATGAATATGCACCCTATAGTTACATTGTATACTATAATTTTTTTTGGATGAATATTATATACTATAATACTATTGTAAAAATATAGTATATATACTTAAAAAAAATTGAATATACACCGGGACGGGACGGGCTGGGCTGGGCCGGGTTGGGTTGGGCCGGGCTCCTGGCCCGTTGACCAGCCCGGCCGGGCTGGGCTGGAAAAGTCCGGCCCGGGCCCAGCCCATGGCCCACCCGGGCTTGGCCCATCTGGCCCGCGGGCTGACCGGGCTGGGCTTATTGGGCCCATGACGCCGGGCTGGGCCGGCCCGCACCGTTGGCCATCACTATTGGAAGGGTGTTGGGTGGGATTGTTTTTTATTTCACTTGGGTTTTTGAGGATTTGGATGGAGTTCAAAATGTAGAAAGAAAATGAAAATGTGTATGAAGGGCAGGAAGAAACAGATTCCCCGAAGGGGAAAAAAGGGTAGAAGATGGGTTTAGTGACTTTATTCAGCTGTTTTTGGAGGATTAATACTTAGGCCAAAGGCCTTACAAGTTACAAGTGTGTTTAATTATAGTTTGCTCATTTCTGCTGTGACTGAAGTTGTAATATTCAAGCCGAATGCAGAAGGGAAGAAAAATCCAACTAAACGAGAGAAATAATCCTATTTTTCAGGGTTTCGGACCCGACAACAAATAGGAAACTAATAAGAATATTGTTTTTGGTCTAAGATTACGATATGCACATATAACGGCAAGAATTAATTCAATTTTGGCAGAAGAATTCATCAGTCAAAAATTGAAAGGTTCTAGATTCTTTGACATTTGAAACTTGATATCCGACATGTGTTCTCATTCGCAATCTCAATATTCTCCATATTTTATCATAGTATCAAATTAAATAGCCAAATAAGCCAGTGCTTCTAGAAGTCAATATAACTGCCTATTAGTTGTTCTACAAAGCTAGATAATTTTAACTTCATTATGTTCATTGATCATGAAGAGTGGGAATATATGGTTTGTGTGAACTTCTTTGTACTCATCTATACAATTACATAGTTACCTCAATCACACGTACCCCAACTCAAAACTGGCCAATCGATATACATTCACGGACAAGCCTAACAATTAGCTAAAGTCCAATTCGAACGCCGCCTGACAACAGACAACTATATCAGGTATCATGACATGACCTTCCCAAGAGAGAATAAAAAAATCTAACAAGACAACAAACTGATTTCATTCTTTCCCCTCAGGTGAATTACAGCAACTTACTCCAAAGATTCGTGGTGGGCAACATTACGAGGTCGGTTGCACAAAAAATTATAGGCCAGAATTATTCTCTGATTTCTCTCTCAAACGTTCCGAAAGAAGAAAAGAACAATTGATCAAAATCGTCATGCTTTCGACATGCATAACAGCAGGTGATCGATCGACGTCATTGATTAATTTACAAGATACACATTTTCATATTGAAACACTAGTCAAATGATACCAAAATCAAATTTCCTTCTTGGCAGCTTGAAAACTAGGGCTCACGGTAAAACGAGGAGAATACAAGCTATAATGGGTGGACAGGTCATCGTCGATCTGCCACGTCCTCTTCCTGAGGTGGACGTTGACGAAAAAGTCCACGTGAGACACCACCACGACCCCGCTCCAGACGGCGTTAAACACCCAAGCGGGCCCCACCCCGCTACACCCTCCCTTGTTGTAATGCATGACCAACACGCCCACGTGGCAGGCCACGTACGCCCCCAGCATCGCCAGCTGGCACCTCACGACGAGCGTGGACCCCACGCGCCTGCTCCCGGACTCCGCCAGGAGCCTGCACACGTAGGCCACGGCCTGGAACGACGTGGTGAGGAGGATCGCGAGCACCTGGAACGACTGCGAGAACTCGATCCACAGGAACGCCGTGCAGATCCCGCACGCGTTGCTGAACACGTGGAAGGCCGTGACGCGGCGGTTGCGGAGGAGGCGGAAGAGCGTGCGCGCCACGTGGAGGAAGCGCGTGAGGTAGAATGCGTACGACCAGAAGAAGACGCGGCCGGAGGGGCGCGTGCCGAGCGGGAAGCAGAGGAGCCACTGGAGCGGGGTGTTGAGGTGCGCGTGGTGCCACAGCCAGCGCGTGTCGCGGATCTCGGCGGCGGCCGAGAGGAGGGTGCCGGCGAAGATGGTGGCCGACACGGCGGACATCAGGAGGCTGTGGAGCGCCGGGATGGGGCCCAGGGGGATCCCGTTCGGGCGCCGGAGCTGGCGGAACACGAAGGAGAGGGTGACGTGGAGGAAGGCCGAGAGCGCCACGTAGGACGCCACGAAGGAGGCTAGGAAGAACCATGTGGAGAACCACGTCTGGGTCGGGCTCCACCTGAACCCGACTATTTTCGGATGCTCCGAAAGCAGATAGTTGAGATTTTGGATCTGCATTTTCATGTATGAGATCATTGATGGGGAGGGGCTGAGAATCTGATTCATCTATGGAGGAGCTAGAAATATTTAACAAGGGACGTTATTGAAAATTTGAAGTCTAAGCTAGCTATAGTACGTGGGTGGTTGTTATATTATATATGGTCTTGGTAAGCGGGTACGTTGAAAGGTCAGAAATTTATATGTGAAAAATCACAAGAAAACGTAAACATTGTTCCGAGCAAGAAATATTATCATACCATATAATCTGACAAGTCTATTTGTTCTGGAAGATCTTGGTTTTTTAAAATGGTTAAAAGTACGTATGAAATGAAATAACTTTGTCCAAATATGCATGTGAATTTAGCAAGTCTGGCTGCTGCGCGCAGTAGTCAACAGGTGGCCGGACCGGTCATAAAGATTCATTGTGGTTACTTGTGGTTCATAATACACATAATTTTGCCATGAAAAAATTCAAAATTTACATTGTTATCGACTGTTCAAAGAGTGATCTTGATTGCTTTTTTTTGTACGGATCGAACATGTACATCTTTAATTTTGAAACCATTATTTTGTGTTGTTTTTTGGGCATGGCCCAGCATTCGGTCAGTTTTCAGGTGAACCAAAAAGATAGAAAATCCTAAACTTTCCACAATTAACAAAAATAATTGAAGAAAAAAGACGCCGAAGGTTGAGAAAAAAACCCCAACCGCCGGAAAACGGAAACCAAAATCCACAAATCGGGTTGGGGTCGAATTAATTCGAGCATTGCTTCGTCAAATCCTAACGGGTGTCTTTGTTTTCATGCTGATTCGTCAAATCCTCTCAATTTCATATCCCTGTATGATTTGCATCCGTCTCAAGCACATTCCAATTCAAGCATCTACATTCGCTTCCTGGTCTTGAGTCCTAAGGTGGCGTTTGGTATAAAAATTATGGAAAGGTAAGGAAAGGAAACAAATTTGCGGCCAGTTTTTGCGCACTCTATTTTTTACTTTTCGCACTCCCACTTTGTATATTGATCTAATCAATATCAATATCAATCAATATCAATCTACTATAATACAGTATAAAGCGGAACTCAAGTCTTTGTTAAAATTTGCGCCACATCATCAACCCTGAATAAAATAATGATTTTATTTTTTTGCATTGATTTTCAAAAAATAACTTATATATCTTCTTGATATCTTATCCAATTTCCTTATGTATACTTAATATCTTACTCAATTATATATCCTTATGCGAATAAGGAAATTCAAGTGATTTTCTTTTATATTCTTTAAATTGTTTTCTTATTAATTAGTATACATTTTTGTCATTATTGAACCTTGAAGAATAGTGAAAAAATTTCACATGTGTCAATAACATATTTATTAATAATATAAATTTGAAATTTTGAATAGAACTATTTTAGAATTGAAATTGTATGATAAAAGTATATACAGATCAATAGGTTCGGATTTTGGTCTATCGGATTTGGATTATAAGTTCCCGAGTTAAAAGTGTATTCGCATCAAAATTCGATCTCAAATCGGTTAATTTGATTTTATATTTATATTACCCGTACATGGTACGGGGTTTGTACTAGTATATTATAAAAGCCGACCGTTTTCGAGCAACCACGTTGATTCTGGCCCCGCACGATTTTAATTTTTTTTTCCAACTCAAATAGATAATAACAACTTTATAACTTTTATTTTCCTTAATTATACAATCCTCAATTTTATCTTTAAAGTCATACTATTTATTTTTAATTTTATTTTCCTTAAATAGGCCACCACAATAATTTTGAATTTTGGAAGTTTAATAATATTTATTCTATTATTTATTCCTACAAAATCAATAGGCCATTATACTCTGTTTTTCATATTTGAATAAAATCAATAGCCCAAGTTTCTTGATAAGAACGAATGGAGCAATCTACAGGTAATGATTTGTTGATTCCTATAGACATAAAATCTTATAAATTTTAACCAACTGTGGAAAATATTTGTTAAATTCAATAACATTTGTCAATGAATTGGATAGAAAATAAAGGGAGATTCGGAGGTCCTAGGACTCAGTTGTAAGGCTGAAATTTTAGCCGCCAAATATAATGGTAAATACAGAATTTTGATTTATATCTTCATATAACGTACATCTTTTCATAATTTTTACTTATTTATAAAATAAGCCCACAATTTTTCTCAAATTATACAAACGTTCCTTATTTTCCTAATATAAACCTACAAGTGGTCGTTTTTTATCCACCACATTAATTTTGACCCTACCTCATATATAAAAAAAAACACTAATTTTTATTATTCGCATTATATAGGGTTTTCTTATTGAATTTCTTCTTATCTGCTTATAAGAAAATGCTTTTGTCAATTATTAATTCTTAATGCATTACGGGGAAAAATCTTTCACAATCAAATTAAGAAAAATATATGAATATTGGATTCAACTTATTTCTTTAATACAAGTAAATTTGTGGTTTCCAACAATTTCTATTAAATTTTAATAAAATTTATCAATTTATTAGTTGATGAATTTTTTAATTATATTTACATTTATGATAGTTGTTATTAATATATGATGAAAATTGTAATTAAAATATCAATATATATTCTTATAATCAGGTTTTATAAAAATATACAAATGAGTGAAAAAAAAGTCTTATATATATTTTATGGGTTATATGAACTTCAAAAAAAATATCACTCTTTTTAAAAGATGAAAAATATGTTCATATAATAAAACTTATATAATATTTTTCATATAAATATATAATTTTATTTTAATATTTTTAAGTGAAATAGTCGTGCATAGCACGACAGGTTAAGCTAGTATATATATATATAATATAAGAGAAAAACTCATGTAGGAATGAGTCTTACGGTAGGAATGGTAGGAATTAGACCTGTCAATCGGGTCGGGTCGGACGGGTTCGGGTCAGGTCATTTCGGGTTCGGGTTGAGTTTGGGTTCGGGTCAATCGGGGTACGGGTCAAACTGGGTCGGGTCGTTTCGGGTTTCGGGTCGGGTCGGGTCAACTCAACGGGTCAAGAGTATCAATTTTTTGACTAAAATTTAAATAAAATATTATTTAAATAAAAAAATAAAATAACAAAATATTATTTTTAAATATTTTAATAATAAAATTTATCATAATTTTATAAAATAAATTTTATATATTGTAATATAATTAAAACCTTTGGGTGCACAATTACCCGTCAATCCGTCATTTCATTATAATAGAGTGTCTTCTAAAATAAGTTTACCGCCTTATAGATTTCTTGACCCAGCGGGTTTGACCCTGACCCTAACCCTAAATTTTCGGGTTTATCGGGTTCGGGTTGAAACTGGGTTTCGGGTTCAAATTTTCGGGTTGAAACCCTATAAATTTCGGGTCGGGTCGGGTCGGGTTTACGGGTCGGGTCAGCTTTTGACAGGTCTAGTAGGAATGAATCTCAACCTTTCCATTATACCCACATTCTTTCTAAAAAAATTAGCGCTTATCTATACTATATATTAAAGCCGGAGAATTTCGAGCCTCCACGTTAATTCTGGTCCCACTCCATTTAAGAAAATAAAATTTAGAAAAATAATTTTAAAGTCTTTCTTATTCTTATTAATTGTCTATCATCTATCTCTTTCTTTTGTTAATTTCTATCTTTTTTCATCTAATTTTTATCTTTTAATAAAAAAAACTTTGTAGTATTAAAGAAATATAAGGAGCGAGAGTTGAAAAATTATCAAATTACGAGTTAAGCTATCTTGACCGGCTGACATCATAGATCAAATTATTTGCTATCAAATTATCAAGGTATAAACCGTACGTATAAAGAACATCATAGATCAAATACTGTATTAAAATAAATTATATAAGTACGTGAAATATAAGTACACATAAAATTTATATACCACTAACATTTATATAAAAAATATAAGTACACATAAAATTTATATAAAAATATATAAAAACTTATACAAGCATAGTCATATATGGTACAACAAGTTAAGCTAGACATACCACTAACATTTATTTAATTTATTTTGGAATTCATAAAATATTAAAATTTATATAAATAAATTTATTCCCACCCCCACCTTATATTTTTTATAAATGTTTTTTAACAATTTCTATTAATTTCCTAATATTTTTTATACCAATTGTTTTTTAGATTCAAAATATCATGATCTTTGAAATATATTATATTTTAGTAAGATATTTTCTTTGGTTTATTTATAAATATAGAGGCAAAATATTATTCATTAAGTATTATGATTAAAATAACTACATGTTTATTTTGTGTATATCAAACTGATGCTTTGCATACTGAAATATAAGTACACATAAATTGCATAATAATGTAGAGTTTGGTTCTGGTGCATTTTATCCTTATAGTGTAAAATGAGAAACAATCTCTACCGTTAGATCCTTCGGATCTAATGGTAGAGATTAAAGAAGGAAACAAAGAAAAAGGCAGACACGGTGGTAAACTTGTAAATAAACTGATTTTGATCCAAAAAGACAAATAAGCCCTCATTCATTCTCAATCTTCCACGGCATCTCACTCTTCACCTTCTCTCTCGGGCAATTTCGGTCCGTCGTTGCTCCTCACCATCTCTCCTCATCCGTCGCCGGCCGTCGCCGTCCTCTTACTGTCGCCTGCCGTCGCCGTCCCCGCTAGGCATGACAAAATCTCGTAAGAATCTCGTCGTCGTCGTCACTTTTGTTCATATGGCGAAATTTCCGCTCATGAGCTCCTTCCAACCATGCGACGAGTTCTGTAGCTCGATTCCGAACATCGACCACGGTCTCTACTCGCTCTTCGGATCCGCTCCGGCTTCCGCCTCCCGGAAGGCTCAGCGGAACAACCGAGGCCTCAATTCCGGTATGGATGTGTTTCGATTTCGGCGTTGGATTTAGTGTGGATGTTGAGATTGCTTCTTTTTTTAATGGTGGAATGAATTATGTTAATTTGGAATTGCTGTCTAGTTGGAGGTTTGACTTGTAGCAATTGGAAAAATTGGTAAGGTAGGTTTCTCCAAATGAGTGCTAGCATAAGAAATAGTAGATTGGATTGTGTGGATTGTTGGTGCTTGATGAGTGTGATTTGAGTGAGGTGTGCTTTAATGAGTTTTTTGTGTCACCTGAATTCATGCCGTTTTGATTAGGAGGTAGTAAGGCTGAGATTTTGTACGTGGCTTAATTTTTGACATTCTGGAATCAGTAGTGTATATTTGATTGTTTTTCTGCTTGGAATTGATCACAGTTTTTTGTATGTTTTTGAGCCAGGGGTACTTGAAAACCATCACTATTCAGAGTGTGATTTTTTAATTGTTGACTTTAGATGTTGGATTGGGTTATACTACTTGTCTCTGTACCATATTTATAATGAAGAACCTTCACACCTAAATGTTGTTGAAACACAATTAAAACTCTCATGAAAGTATGTTAAAAAGAGATCTATATTGCACTAAGTCTCCTGTTGGATTCTTGTTAAACTAGGTGTTTGCAGATACGTACTCGGTGGGAGCCGAAATACAAGAATGTATCAAAGTAGTTATTTGTGGCATCATACAATTTTGGCTGGTTTTTTTACAAGATTTCAATTCTTTTGAATATGATGCACTTGTGCTTATTATGTGACAGTTCATGCTTTTATCCTATTAAGTTCATAACTTTTCATGATATAGTTCATGACTCAGTTCTATTCTTTGATGAAAGAAAACCGTGTAAAATGGTTAAATCTTGTTATTCATAATCACTTGAAGGTTCATTGTGTAAACAATAAAAGCTTGTAGGTTCAAATGTACGGTTCGTAAAGTTTAATTTTTCGGTTCACTATCTTCGACGTGATGGTTCATGAATTTGAACCACTCGGTTCATATATGACAAAATGTAAAAATTGAGTAAACGGAATGTGTTTGGTAAGCCTACTAGCTCAAATGGGAGAGCTATGTGCTTGTGCACATAGATGTGGGTTCAAATCCCACGTAGGCTAATTCTACTTATGGTATATGTCTTTTGATACATACTAGTCGTTTTTTGGTTCTTTGGCTATACAACAATATCATGTGTGTTATTCAATCATTGTATACAATAATACATTTCATAAATTTGATCTCATTTATGTTTATGCAGGAGTGAATTCAAATGTTCGATGAGCAAAGATGAACTTAGCTCATGCACTAATAGAGTTGGTTGAAATTGTTGAGTTGATTCCAATACAGTTTGAAGAAGATTAGACACTTCAAGCAATGTAAATGATTTCTCTTTACATCGATGTTGAATAGGGTTCATTCTGCTGAATGCGAAGGAATAGAAAGTATTGAATTCATTGATTGTTGGTTCATGAAGTTTAATTGTTTGGTTCATTTTCTTCGACGTGATGGTTCACGAATTTATATCACTCGGTTCATATATGTTAAGATGCGTAAATTGTATAAAAGAAAAATATCGAATTCATTGTTTTTAAGTTCATGAAGTTTCATATATTTGGTTCATTGGATTCGACGTAATGGTTCATGAATTTGAATCACTCGGTTCATATATAATAAAATGCGTAAATTGTGTAAAAGAAAAGAATTTGGCTCATTGTGTTCCACTTGTAGGTCCATGTCGTGAAATTATACAGTTTATTTAATGTTAAAGTGCATTATAGATAAATATAGGCATCATTATCGTTTTCATCTCATCCAATGGAGCTCCATCAATGGTACTAGTGTTATTATGAAAATACTTCAATGAAACTCCATCAGTACAAGCATCACCATTTGAATGAGACATAGTAGAATGACCCGAGCTTGATGAGCAATCAACAAAAAACGTAAAGCGACATGAAACACATAATGAGTACTACAAATGTGCAAATACGATTCTTCTTTTGGTTCACAAAGAATGTCATTATGGTTCATAAATTTTCAAGGAAAGGTTCATTAAAAACAATAAAACAGTTCATGTAAACTAAGGCACATGCGTTGAGACATTTTGTCGAACACATGATGGGCAACCAAACAAGTATACGCTTCCAACCTCTCTATTCTATCGACATTGTCACATTTCAATGTAAAAGACATAAACAATCTACAAAAGAAACGTAAAAGCGATGAGTAAAGCAGCATGAAATACATAATGAGTACTACAAATGGGCAAATATGGGTATTCTTTTGGTTCATAAAGAATATCATTATGGTTCATAACTATTCAAGTAAAGGTTCATTGGAAGCCATTAAACGGTTCATGTAAATTAAGACATGTTTGTTGAGGCATTTTGTCGAACACATGGTGGGCAACAAGACAAGAATGAACTTTCACCATAGTTATTCAATCGAAACCATCAAAATTGAGTTGTACATGTTGTCATAACCTTCTAACATTGCAAATTTAACGAGTTCAAACACAAGAGAGCGGATTAAAGCAAAAACATCCATAGATTAATGAGTTTCACAATTACAAGCACAATTGATAGAAGTTCACAAAAAAACATCTACCTAAATCCATAAGAACGGAATTGGAGGTCAAAGGAATCAGATTGGAGAAAGGAATTGAAGGAAATCGTGTTGAAGAAGAGCAATGGATGAATCGAATTGAACGATTGAGGCACGATGGGAATGAACGCAGGAAGCAAGATGTGGAAGATTGGGAGTAGAAAAAGACAGAAATACCCTTTACATATAAAAGGGGCTTTAAAAATGGAGGCAATCCGGACCATTGAATTCTGGAGATCTAACGGATGAGATTTGATCTCATTTTATATTTTAAGGGTTGATCTCACTTGATCCCCAATCTAATAATGTATTCTATTGACTATAAAATATAAGTACGTGATTTGCATAATAACATATTCTCAATCAATCATTTAACAAAAACCCTCTAATATTCGATGAAATCAAATTATGTTAAAACTTTTATTATACATTTCACACTAATATTCTATTTATTGTATATCTAAAAATAAATTTAAAAATACAAGTCGTGCATGGCACGACGGGTACAACTAGTTAAATAAAAAAAGGGACCCATGTCTCTTTCTCTCTCTCCTCTGCTTCTCCGCCATTCTCCTCTGGCGATCCAGTGATGCAGCGATATCTCCGACGAGCTTCAGCGCCTGGCCACCGTGACCGCTGCGGCCGAGGACGGCGACGCTCAGGGATCGGACTCTCACTGGAGGATCTCCAGCCGACGGTTTGCTTGTTCGATTTTTAGCCTCTTACGCAAAATCGTCCTTCGAGTGATCGGTTTGCTTGTTCGATTTCGTTGTGACCTAATTGTTCAATTCGGAGGTGTAGAAATCGGAGGCGGAGGCGGAGGCGGAGCGCACATGATGCCGGTGTATTTGCACACGCCGGATCCGATCTAGTTGGACGCTTTTTAGATCTAGGGGATGGATCGATGTCCGGATCTGGCGGAGTCCGGATCGAACTCGACGGCGAAGAGGCGAGTCTCGCTGCCGGCGTAGGAGAGCGCCTTGTCGTTGGGGCGGGGGGCGATTCGGCCACCATAGCTGCAGAGGAGGCGGAGCTTGGCTGAGGCTGTTCGCACACGCTACAATTTCTCTGGAATTGAACGCACCTGGCTGATTCCATTCACCTGGAAATGCGGGGGAGGAAGAGTAACAAGCCGTCCAGAACACGGAGAAACGGAGGAGCGACAAGTCGAAGAAGGCGGCGACGAAGAATGTCTCCACAAAGAAGGCGATTCGGACGGAACTCGGGGGAGAATTTGCGATGGATGTAGGGTTAGGATTTCGCCCAATCAGAACCTGACTCCAGGTAATTGTGCTTACTTACTTAGAATTGCATCAATTTATCACTTTTGAACATTTAGGTGATTGATTAGAGTTTTCACTGATCCCTGTGAGTTTAATAGCCTATATCGAGAAATCTCTAGAAAGAGCGAACTTGTGTAGAAGTGTATGCTTTTGTTTTTGAGTTTTAAATTTGGGAGCCTAAAAAGTTACTGATTCTTGGACAGTGGAAGAGCGGCCAAATGGACCCCATGAGATTGCTTTGTGTAGTTTTAGATTCATCGTTAGATCTGATTAAACTGAACATATTCATATTCAAATCGGTGTTTTGCTGGAAGTTAACAGCTGTATTTGTCTGCTTCCGATGTATATGTACAAGGCTTATGACAAGGCATCCATTCAGTCTATGTGAATAGGGAGGAAGTAATATCCAGTATTGCATATCTAAGTATTGCTTAGTGTTAAACAAATTAACTATAAAGTTGAACAAATTGACCATAAAATTCAACACATTGGCAATAGAGTTGAACAAATATGAATGAACAAATTGACCATTGAGTTGCACAAATTTGACCATTGAGATGCACAAATTTGACCATTGAATTGTACAAATTTGACCATTGAGTTGCACAAATATTGATGAATAAATTGACCATAGAATTCAACACATTGGCAATAGAGTTGAACAAATATGAATGAATAAATTGACCATTGAGTTGCACAAACTTGACCATTGAGTTGCACAAATTTGACCATTGAGTTGCACAAATATTGATGAACAAATTGACCATAGAATTCAACACATTGCAATAGAGATGAACAAATATGAATGCACAAATCGACCATTGAGTTGCACAAACTTTACCATTGAGTTGCACAAATTTGACCATTGAGTTGCACAAATATTGATGAACAAATTGACCATAGAATTCAACACATTGACAATAGAGATGAACAAATATGAATGAACAAATTGACTATTGAGTTGCACAAACTTTACCATTGAGTTGCACAAATTTGACCATTGAGTTGCACAAATATTGATGAACAAATTGACCATAGAATTCAACACATTGGCAATAGAGTTGAAGAAATATGAATGAACAAATTGACCATTGAGTTGCACAAACTTTACCATTGAGTTGCACAAATTTGACCATTGAGTTGCACAAATATTGATGAACAAATTGACCATAGAATTCAACACATTGGCAATAAACTTGCACAAATTGCCAAAACGAACAAACTATACGAACTTCGACTGCTATAAAATATGACATGAATGCAAAATTGATCATAGAGTTGCACAAATAAGCAATAGAGTTGCACAAATATGGTTGCACAAATCGGCCATAGAGTTGCACAAATCGGCCATAGAGTTGCACAAATACGGTTGCACAAATAGGCCATACGGTTGCACAAATCTGGACGCCCGTGCCGTTTTCCGAAAAATACGCCCGTGCCATTTTTTCCCCTTTTTTTTCTTGAGCCCTTGATCTCTCCTCATCCAATGGCTAGGATTCATTCCTATTTCCTACCATAATAATCATTCCTACCGGATCCGGACCCTATTATAAATAATAGTGATATAAAATACATAATTTGTTTTTTTTTGAAATTATGATCATATTCATTTATTATAAAGAATTAAAAGGATATATATACAATCAAATTTGTACTTAAGAAATAAAATACTAATTAATACATTAATTAAGAAGTAATTTTTTTAACTATTTAATAAGAATTAAAGGGATAAAATATATAAAATCAAAATTTTAATTAAGAAAGAAAAGACTAATTGACATATTAATTAAGAAATGAAAGATTTTGACTATTTAATAAAATAATCTATTGAAAAATATATAATTATGTAAATATTTTCTTTCTTAATTATTATCTCAATTAAAATCTTATAGATAATATTTGTACAACTATAAACAATGAAATCTTTTATAAACAATCTCTATATTTACCTTTTTGGTAGGAAAAATCCCAGCTTTGATTGTCCATTAGGATTATTCATATTCTGTTCGTATTGTAATGTGTCATTTTTTAGTGTCAAAAATTTATTAATAACAAGTATTACAGTGACATTTTGATAACAATATTATTGTATAATGACATGTTTGATGACAAGTTGTATAGTGTCAAAAGTACTTATGCAAGTTGCTGCGGAGGTTCAGACGACTTGAAGAAGGGATTAAGGAGCGAACTAATTAATAGGGTCTAAGCCATTTGAGAACCAATTTAGCTAAATGATGATAGATGATTTCTCAAAGTGGAATAACATTACATCACCGTTTTTCTTAGATAAAACCAGGAGGGTTTGGAAAGGGAGGGTAGCTAATTGATGTAAATTGTTTATTAGTGGAAATTGTGGCATAGGAGTACAAGGGGTCAAGAAGTGACCTAATAAAGTCTAATAAGCCTTTTGAGACCCAAATTAGCTAGACAACGATTGTTGTGTTTGCTCACAATGTGGAGCAACATTACATCACCATTGTTCTTCGATAAACTTGGAGAGTTTAGTATGGGAGGGTTTCTAATTGATGTAGGTCGTCTTTTAGTGAAAGTCATGGTACACTGTACAAGCGGTCGGAGAACGACCTAATAAGATCTAATAATCTTTTTGGGACCCAATTTAACTAGATGATTTGTCTCGGAGCCGTCTTTGCATCCACCTTTCTTCTTGCCATGTCTTTCTCGGAGAAGAATTGATCCAAGCTCTGCAATGACATCAGGACTGGCAAGCTTGACCCTTCTATTACTGACTCCTGAATGCCAAACTGCCATGTCAAGCATTCTCTTGCATGACAGTGCTGATGAGTTTGATAGGATCTACAACTGTGAATCTTGGGAGGGAATCATTTGCCAGATTTGGCCCAAGGCTAAGTACATTGAGGCCGTGGTGACCGGGTCAATGGCACAACATGTTTCGTCTTTCGAGAACTATAGCGGTGGGAAGCCTCTGTTGGTGTGTCCATATATGCTTCTTTAGAGTGCTACTTTGGGTGAACATGAATCCCTTATCTAAGCCTTCCAACGTCGTCTTCACCCTTCTCTCGAATATGTGCTACTTTGAGTTCATCCCCGTGGGGGGAAATGGTACATGGTTGTTGAATGAGGATGAAGACGAGGAAGCGGTTTTGAAGAAAGTGATTGATCTTGCACATGTGAGAGTCGGATGCTACTATGAGCTCGTCGTCACCACATATGTTGTATTCTTAGACAATCTTGGTCACTAACAAACAATCATTTTGACCATTTTTATCTTGTTGACTTCATATGACTAATTAAGCAAACATTTTAGTTAGATAAGAAAAATTAAGCAAATATTTTACACTAATCTCGCGCAAGATAGGGGATTAGGGATTACACTAAGTTGATATTCTCTTGACATACATTCTAAGAACATCCACAATGGACAAATGTTTCTCTATTTCTTAAAAAATAAAAAAATAAAAAAATAAAATAAAATAATGGAGGAGATTTGTCAGAAAATCAGAGAAATATTTCCCTGTTTTTTCACTTTATCTCTTGTAGGAGAATGCATATATCTCTGTAAAAATCTGAAAAAAGGTGCAATTAATCTAACTAGTGTAATTAGATTTAAATATTTTGTATTTTATTGATAGTAAGAATTTCGATAAATTTTAAATGTAATTTTTTATTACAAATTACCAATCCTACAAATAAAAATAATTATTTAAAAAATATGATAACTTTTAAAATTAGATTACTTTACATTTCTATCAATATTTAAATGTTAAAATCTTATATAATAAAACAATGTTACATTTTTTATTCAAAATTATAGTAAACATCAACATCTCAACCGTTGGATATTAAATTATGATTTTGAAATTATGTCGTATCTACATAAACGATAAAAATTATCTAGTATAAAACTTTAGTTTTCATATAATAATTTACATAAAGAGATAAGATACATGACAAAATCTCAAATTGATTTGAAATAGTGGATAAAAATAGATAAAGAGTTACCCCTATAAAATTAACGAATAAAAGAATTCAAAGGTAAATCAAAATATAAATGTTGTTTGAAGGATTGCAAGGTTAAGATTAGATATCTTTTTATTGAGAAAATATTTGATATTTTACTAAGTGTGTTTAAATTGATTTAAAATATAAAGTATACTCTATAGAAGCTTTGATCTATAAAAATTCAACATTTTACTAAGTTGGTGCATAAATAAACTTTACTTTAAATATTTTCAGTGGTATTTGGGTTAAAAAAATATTTAATAATTCTCAAAAAACGTGAAAATAAAATGAGATATTTAGACAGAGCGACAATGTTGTGGAGTTGTTTTGCCCACTACTACCCATAAGCCTCTTATTTGCAGGTTTGACAGGATATAAAATCCTCTTTTTCTTTTATCTCTCCTTGTCCCCTCGTTTTCTCTTTCCCCATGGATCATAACCGCCTCCGCTACTCCTCGTCTTCGTCGGATTTCTTCACACACGTCGCTGATTGCAACCAATTGACCAGCGTCGGAAAATCCGTATGGCTAAGGCGCTCCGCACCACCACCAATTTGCTCAACGGCGCCGCCGAGCAGGCCGAGGCCAAGAGGAATGCGAAGGAGTCGGTTTCTGGCAGAAAGAGGTCCAATGAAGCATTGGCCAGAGTTAGAAACGTTTGGTTCAAGGAATCGGAGAAGATGAGGCTGAGAGAAGGTGGTGATGAGGCCGCCATGGCACCGGTGAACGGAATGCAAGGGTTTAAGCCGCTGATGAGGCCACCACCTTGACCGCTGGCGGAAGGACGCCGTCGGCAACGTCGTCTGCAAGCGCTTCTGCAACGGCTCCGGCTGCCTTTGCTTTGAGTACGACCACATCGTTCCTTTCTCCAAAGTTTCCTTGCTTCTTTTTTTTTTCCTTTTCCTATTCGTTTATGAGGACTTATTTTGCATTTCATATTAGATCCAGTTCTATATACGTGTGAAAAATGTTGTTGTGACACAAGAAGTTGCTAGATTAATCAGCCATCACTCTAGAGAGGTCTTTCAATTCACATTGGAGTGAAATGTGGAGTCCGCCACGTTATGATGTGAAATGTGAATTTATAAGAACAATGGAAATTCAATTGTAAAAAGTGTTTAATTAAGTAAGTGAGTGTGTTTAGGATTTTTAAGTGGCTTTAGAGGAATGTGACTTATAATAATTGGATTGTTTGTGCTTTCAGTGCTCACCACGGACGAGATATACAATGATTGCTTAAAATTGTTTGGATGTGGCTCACTATTTGTGTATCTTGAGCTCATTATTAGGTTGTGAGGATTGAGTGCACATCATTGCTTTCAATTTCCATTTTTATCAATTTCCGTTTTTATCAATTTATGCTTTCCTGTTTTGTATATAAGTAAGTTGTGATGACACTAAGGTCATTTGTCACTCACTACACCATTTGGCTGAGTTAGCGTCCAGACTTTAGCGACCAAAACATCTGGTCGCTAATTAGCGTCCATTTGGTCGCTAAATCGGAAAAGAAAAAGAAAAAAAAAGATAGCGACCAAATGGTCGCAGAATTAGCGACCAGAATGGAGTTGGTCGCCAAATCTTAGCGGGAAAAATAAGCGCCAACAATTAGCGACCAAGTGGTAGCTAATTTAGCGACTAAAGTAGTAGCTAATTCCACAGCCAAAATTCGCGACCACATGGTAGCTAATTTAGCGATTAAAGTGGTAGCTAATTCCACAGCAATAGTAGTGGCCAAAATAGTAGCTAAATTTAGCGACCAAAGTGGTAGCTAATTTTACAGCCAAAGTTAGCGGCCAAATGACAACTAAACTTAGAGACCAAAGTGGTAGGTAATTCCACAACCAAAGTTAGCGACCAAATGGCAGCTATATTTAGCGACCATGTGGTCGCCAATTAGCTACCACGTGGTCGCCAAATGCACAAATGAATTCGTAGTCTTCATTAGTTCTATTGTTTGGTAAAATTATATGAATTCGAATTGATAACTACATGATAGTTATTGTAGAATTGGAAAGATATATTAGTAGTATTTAGCTACCATGTGGTCGCCAATTAGCTACCACTGGCCGCCAATTAGCTACCACATGGTCGCCAAATGCACAAATGAATTCGTAGTCTTCATTAGTTCTATTGTTTCGCTAATTATATAACTTCAAATTGATAACTACGGGATATTTATTGTATAATTGGAAAGGTAGATTAGTAGTATTTCGCTACCATGTGGTCGCCAATTGGCTACCACATGGTCGCCAAATGCACAAATGACTTCGTAGTCTTCATTAGTTCTATTGTTCGGTAAAATTATATAAATTTGAATTGATAACTACATGATATTTATTGTATAATTAGAAAGATAGATTAGTAGTATTTAGCTACCATGTGGTCACCAATTAGCTACCATTGGTCGCCAAATAGCTACCATAGTACCATTGGTCGCCAATTAGCTGCCACTTCGTCGCCAATTATCTAAAAGTTAAGAAATTTAAATGAAAATATATTTTGCAGATATCATAAGAACATGCGTGAGTGGATGTATGTGCGTCTTACGGGGGGTTAGCAAATGATCAGTTTTTTGCTAGAGTTGAACAGTTCGCGGAGTTTTGCATGTCAATGCATAGATCGGGTAGCGGTATGTAAAGTGAAGTCTCGTGTGTGGCCCGACGAAGGCGTACAGCCTAATGAGCCATGGTAATGAAGCACTCCAACAGGATGCATCCATTCCGCGTGATATCGACGATCAAAATGATGATGATTCGCTTAGTTCGTATGGTGGTGCAAATAAGGCCCAAGCATATAACAAGATATTGATGTAGACGATGACATGACGACGTCTACCCCAACGTCAGAAGAGGAGTTTCACACTGAAGAAGATACCGATCAAGAAGAATTGTAGAATGTAACAAAATATTGTATGGTTGTATTGGTGGAGTAATATTTTCTTTTGTTTTGCGTTATTAAAAACTAATTTTATTTAATGTGTGCTATTTCAATCTACATTACACTCAATTTGTTTCAATGAAATTATTTTATTTAAAGTTTGATATTCAATCATTACATGAAAATAAGACTTGAATCACATTTTTCACAATATAAAACATAAATGTTGGTGCAATCCAGAAATTATAATTACAATTTAGCGAATTTCAATGCGCGCCATATTTAACTATTTCATAATTTGGCGACCAAATGGTCGCTAATAATAATTACGATTTGGCGCCCCAATTATTGATTCAGAATTTTCAATGCGTGCGAGAAATAATTATTTTAGTAGTTGGCGACAAGATGGTCGCTAGTTAGCGTTCACTTGGTCGTAAAACTACAATTTGGCGCAAAGTAAAATTATTTGGAAATTTCGAAAACCGGAAAATTCAGATTTGGGTTTTGGCGACCAAGTGGTCGCTAATTAGCGACCACTTGGTTGCAGATGACCAAAAATTCGAATTCCCGCATTTTTTGGTCGGCGACCAGATGGACGCTAATTTTGCGACCATATGGTCGCCTTTTTTTAGATTATTATTTAGCTATTTCGGGTTTAGGTTTTATTGTAAGATTTCGGATTTCCCTCTTCACGCCTTCTCTCTGTTTCACCGCCGATCCCAACCCTTGCTCTGTTGATTCGCCCTCCATCTCCACGCGATGCCACTGTCACGCCACCGGCTCCGCCACGAAGCCGCGACCGCACCGCCACAGATCTGGTTTCGACCTCCACCGCCTTCGCCCCGAACCCCACGAGCGCCTCCGCCATCAAACCACAACCGCTCGCTCAGATTTGGTTTCGTCACGCCACCGAACTCCCACGCGACCCACTCTACCACGAAACCGCCACCGCCTCCGCCGGAGATCTGGTTTCTTCTTGCTCTCTGTCGTTCTTCTTCCGCTAGTTTCGTTCTTCTTGCTCTCTGTCGTTCCTTGCACTGATTTGGTGTCGTTCTTACTTCTGCTGTTTTTTCTGTTGGTTCCTTGGTCTTGAATGTGGTGAGAACTTGTCTGAATCACATTTGCTTGCAACATTTTATCAAACAAAGAGCTCATTGTGCTGAATTAATACTTTCATCAAGAAGTGTTCCTGCAACTCAGGTATGATTCACTGGCCATAACAACACTACATGCCTTCATCTCCTCCTATATGCGTATCCTGCTGATGAATTAGATGCTACATGAAATGCTCCTTTTGTTTTTTGACTGTAAAAATTTACTTTGTAAACTTGGCAGATTATACATTTATGTGTTGCAAGTCATAGGGTTTTGGAACTACTATAAAGGGAAGGATTGCAAGCCAACTGGTTTTCACACCAAAAAAGGTTTGTTTCATAGTTAGCTATGAGCTGAATTTGTGAGTTCATAAAGATTAGTGGTTTTCATCATCAAATGAGTTTGGGTATTGACATGAGGAAGATTGATGCAGGTGGATATGTTGTGGTGCAAGAAAAATTGCCAAATTATGTTGTGCCTGATTTGACAGACTTTAAGGTATGGTGTTCATGTTCATGTGCAAGTATTGTGCCATTTTGTGTGTTTGTGTGATTGTATGAGTGAGAGGGGTATACACTAGTGGAAAAGCAAGCTGTTTGTGAAAGATGTGAAGAAACAATAGATGTAGATGCATACTTGGCCTAATGCCAATTCCAATTGCAGATGCATATTGGGATATATTGCACTATTGTATCCACATGGAATTGTTTGAGTTTTGTTATGTTTACATCCTGCTTTGAGTAACTAATTCTACAAGATTCATGCTTTGATGGTGACGAGCGTCCTGCTAAATGTACTTGTGTTTTTCTGCTTGCAGCTCAAACCGTACGTTTCTCATTGCCCCCTGAAAACCGCTAAAGCCAGCGACACAACAAAGTAGAGACCGAAGAAGTTAGTTGTACCAGTTTTCGTCGGCGTACTACCATTGTTTCTGTGATTTGTGGATTAATGTTGCTAGGAACAGTATTACAGCCTTAATCTCCAGCAGGTTTCTCTTCAATTCATATTGCTTCTGCCTTGATATTCTTGCTTTTCTTCTGTTTGTGTTCAGTGCACTTATTTGATTTTGCGATCAATTTCTAAAGGCATGTCATTTTAATTTGTTAAGAGTGTTTTAGGCTGAAATTCAGGCTTTAGTTTAGGAAGCACAAAGATCTACTATAGTTGATCATCTTACTTGCATTGTGAGGAAGGAAACATGGTAATGTTATAAGAGCAGATAATGTGTAAATGTTAATATGTTATAATGATTTTCAGCCAGTGGAACTTCTACTCTTATGTTCTGCAGTATATTAACCTTTATAATATTTATCTAAAGACTGTCAATATCTTCTTCTGGATGGCTTTGTAGGGAAATACCGTTTCAGCAATGGGTTCATATAAAGGGTTGAAGCAAGTCAGGAAAATTGTGGAAGATTGCATACAGAACAAAATGCACCCTATATATCACATCAAAGTACTGAAACTACATATTTGAACCTTCATTAAATTCTTTGCAGATACCTTCATTGTTTTTTATATAAGTTTCTGTTCTGGCCAGATCCTTATGATGAAGAAAGAACTTGCAAAAGATCCCACACTTGCAACTGAGAACTGGGATAGGTTTTCGCCAAAATTCAAGAAGTATGGAAATATCCTTCATTCTTCTATAAGATCTTTAATATGTCCAAAATTGCTGTCTAACTGTTAGTTCTTAAAATTTTCAGGGTAAGGAGAAGAAACCATACACGCCATTCCCTCCTCCACAGCTGCCTAGTAAGGTGAGAAATTGTTTAGTTTGTAGTGATGATTTAAGATGGTCTGTGAAATTGAATAGCCCTTGTAATTTCACTAGAGTTTTATTCTTGTATGTGCTTTCCCTCATAAGTATAGATTCACTAATTATAATTATTGCATGCTTCTTTCTCTTTAAGGTTTTGACAAACAATTCAAGTCTGTAGGTTATTACTACGACTTGCTCCCTTAAAAGTTGGAGATCACTAACTATAAATATTACATGCTTGTTTGCATTTTAGTTTTTTGCTATTGGTTTAAGTGCTATACTTGTTTCTATTGTAATATTTCTTTTGTGTAGGAGCCGTCTGAAGAAATCATTACTAAAAAGTCCTTTCAGTCCGGTACCCCTTCGGCTTATCAAGATTAGTGTGATGCCTACTTAGAGGCGGTTGGACAGCTCGGACCATGAGGAACTATTTCCGGGCCTCCAGTGTTTTATGGAACAATTTCAAGCAAATCAGCTATCTAGGTCCACTTTGCCACCTACAAACTAGGAGAAATCATAACATATGTAAATTTGTGAATTTTGTAATATAATCAAATGTTAAATATTTAACTATTTATAGATCTTTTAATTTATATAATATATTAGTTTTGAAATTGGTTCTCATCATATATATTTAATGATTAAATTATAAAACAGGATTTTAAAATAAAAAATTGGCTGAATTACTTCCCATTTAGTGATCGATTGGCGACCACATAGTAGCCAATTCCCTGGTGCAGTTAGCGACCAGGTGGTAGCTAATTGGCGAGCAAATGGTAGCCAATTCCCTAGTGCAATTAGCGACCAGGTAGTAGCTAATTGGCGACCAAATGGTAGCCAATTCCCTGGTGCAATTAGCGACCAGGTGGTAGATAATTGGCGACCAAATGGTAGCCAAATCCCTAGTCTAATTAGCGACCAGGTGGTAGCTAATTGGCTACCATTTGGTCGCCATTTACGGGGGAGAAAATTGACGACGTGGCCGCTAACGTTTTTGTTCGCTAAATGTAGCGACGACTTGGTCGCTAATTAATTTAGCGACCGGTTATTTAGCGTCCAAAATTGTCGACCAAAGTTTGGACGCCAAATCCATTTAGCGTCCAGATGTTGTGATTTAGCGTCCAACCTCTTGGTCGCTAAATCTGTTTTTTTTTTGTAGTGACTTGTGATGACAAAATAATTAATTTTGGATCACTTTATTTTCGTTGATTGAATGGTTGTTTTTGTTTATACATTTGGCATATGTAGTCACATGTGATGATATATATTGTCACTAGTGATGATAATTTGGAGTTGTGCATAAGTCTTGTTTTAGCTATACTTATTCGGTGTGATTACTATAATCTTCTAGTTATTTGCTGAACATTATCACTTGTGATGCCAATTAGGTGTTATCAAGAAGATCCTTTGAGAACATTGGTGATGATATATATTGTCACTTGTGAGGATAATTTGGAGTTGTGTCCATAAGTCTTGTTTTAGCTATACTTATTCCGTGTGATTACTATAATCTTCTAGTTAATTATTGAATATTGTCACTTGTGATGACAATTAGGTGTGAATGTTGAAAAATTATGATATGAACAAGGACGCTTAATTCAAATCATGCAATACACTCAATGATATTAGGAAATCAAATCATGCAATCAAACTACGAGTCTCATGCACAATTTAACCATTGAATACTCTTCCCTAAACTAGTCCACGGTCCTAGAATAGAGTTGTCTCGAGAAATAGGAAAGATGCATAGACGACAACCAATCCTAAATCAAACAATAGATCTAAGTCAATTAAACAAGTTGATCAGACTCATATAATCAAACAAAGATCATGGGATGAAGCACAAGAGTATCAATAAAGACCTAGGGATAAAGAAGTTACGAGAATATACTTTTATTTTGCATATCTAAATTTTTACTAATCTTGAAGGGATAAGAATATAATTTTATTTTGCATATCTAAATTTACATTTTATTATTACTATATAACTAAATTATTAAATTACTACTGATCTATGATTATATATATACAATTTTTTTAAATATATATTATTTTAATAATATAATTATACATTATTGCTCAATTTACCGATCTATATGACTCGCCCCCTCTTTCGACTTTTTCTGGCTCCGCCACTGAAGACGTCCCTATCTTGACTACTACTCCGTAACGTTAACAGTCCAACAAAGAGAATTTTGTAGAAAGAAGTTAAAAGAAGTTTGTGGAATTTAAGAAAGAAGTTGATTGAAAAAAAAAGAATGTGGAAGTTGAGAAATAAATATTTAGCCAAGAGAGAAATAACGAAAATAATGTAGGAGTGGACTAAATTTTATTTTATTTTTGGCTGAAAAATGGAGAAGTGGATTGAATTTTTATTTTTTTGGTTGAAATAAAATTAGTTGAATCAAAAGACACATGAGTTAAAGATATAACTTTAAAGATATAAGAGGATATATGAGTGTAAACCGCTCGCTAGCCTTTAACTCATAATGATCGAGTTAGGCATGACAATTTCACCCGCACGTGACGGATAACCGACATAACCGACCTGAAAAAACGGGTGAAAAACCAACAAAATATGGGTGAAAACGGTTTTCGGGCGATCGGGTATGGTTTTGGGTGACCCCTCTAACCCACCCGACCCAACCCAACCCGCTCACCCGAATTTTATTATTATAATATTATTATTTAATAATATAAATTAATATTTTATATCCCAAATCCCCTAATATATTCTAACCCTAAATTTTCTAGACCATATTTGGGTTCTTTATTTAGTTTTTTTTTATGCATAGTTGAAGGCGTTTCTAGACCATATTTCGTAATTGTATTAATTTGAGTGACTTTTGTCTAAGTGCGATTATTGTAATCCGAGTTTGGTCTATGCAATGTATTTTATATTAAGTTATCAATTATGATTTTGTGGTCAATCTACTATAGTATAGTATAAGGCACAACCTAAGTATTTGTTAAAATTTGCCCCACGCCATCAATTCTAAATAAAATAATGATCTCATTTTCTTGCAATGATTTTCTAAAAATAACTTATATATATATATATATATCCTTGATGTCTTATCCAATTTCCTTATATTTACTAAATATTTTACCAAGTTTTGATATCTCAAGGTTTTCTCCTAAAATTATTTTTTAAAATTATATCCTTATATGAATAAAAAAATCAAAGTGAGTTTTTTATATCTTAAGAATTTTTCCTTATTAATTAGTATACGTTTTTGTCATTATTAAATCTTGATGAATAGTGAAAAACTTTCACACATGTCAATAGTATATTAAATAATAATATAGATATGAAGAATTGAATAGAATTATTTTAAAAATAACATTGTATTAATAAAAGTACATATATCGGTCAATAGGTTCGGACTTTGATATATTGGGTTTGGATTATAAATTATCGAGTTAAAAGCGGATTCTTATCAAAATTCAATCTCGAATCGGTTAATTCAAGTTTATATTTACATTACACCTACATGGTATGAGATTTGTACTAATAATATCATTAGAATTTTAAATTTTCAATAGGTTATATACACCCGAAAAAAACATCAATGCGAGAGTGGTTCAATTTCGTGTACAATCGGTCGGGTTTTTTCAACGAGTGGGTTACACAGTTGGTAAAATTGGGTCAGGAGATGGAAGTTGTCCACCCGTTCTCGACCCAACCATTGCCATGCCTGGATCGAGTTGGTGCCTGGTGTTAATCATGCATGCATTAGAGATCACGCCTTTCTTCTAGCTACTAGGTCTAAAGTACAAGCACATATCGTGGGGGACTGCAAATGCAAGTAATAATCCAAAATTAGAGTGATAAGTGTAGAGTTTATAATTAAAAACATGGAATGGTTAATACAGGAACAAGGCATAAAATAATTAAGAAGCATATAGTGGCGGATCCAGGATTATCCGTATGGAGGGACAGACCGGCTCTATGACTTTGCCACATTAAACATGATCGTTGGAAGCCTCGGATATTGTTGAATCATAGATGATGTTTTTAGAACATTAGTCGAGATGTCTGTATGTTTTGAGCTCTAAATTATAAATTATCATATTTACAAAATAAATCTTTGAATTTGGGTGATGACTCTTATAAATTATAGATCTATAAGTTCATTTTTCCCCATGTTATATATGGGAACTTGTTGATAAAAATTTGAGTAGTTTGGACTTAAATCCACCTACTTTTACATATTATTATTATTATTATTATTATTATTATTATTATTATTATTATTATTATTATTATTATTATTATTATTATTATGAACCAGAAAGGTTTTACATAAAATTAGTGGAAAGTCGAGAGCTATCTGGTCCCGCACTCCTTTGGCAATAGCAAAACTTATTCTAGTGAAAATATAAGCAGCAGCGCGCGTCCCAATATCTTGGGCCTTCGAGAACGTCTGGATGCGCTTATTAAGCAAGGAAATAACATCTGCCTCTAACTCTCCCAATGAGGAGAAAGAGAAAGGGAGGAAACCATATACCCAAGCGCCTCACACTTGTCCTGATACTTGAGACGCTTACGACGCGCTGCCTCTGTGACCACTCGCCCGGGCACAAAATCAGACAACCCAGATTGGGTCAATGGAGAGGGCCCGGTCAAGTCCACACACATGACTATAATGACTATAGACTCGGTGAGGGATTGACAAGAGGGATCGACACATTCAATTTTAGTTGTATTTCCTGCACAAGGGATGTCGTAAAAGGACATTGGAAGAACAAGTGATTAGAATCTTCTTCAGCGCAGTCACAAAGACTACAATTACTATAGACTCGGTGATAGCGCCGATTTAGTCTTTCCGTGGTCGGCAAACCATCAGAACAAGCTTTCCAGAGAAAGGTTTTAATCTTGGGAGGGATCTTGAGATGCTAGATCCAGGAGCTGTCAAAGATTCCGATGTTGGTTCCGTTGATTCAAGAGGGTTGTAGCTGATTTCACCGAGAAAACACCATCTGAGGCCGGAGACCAAATGATGCGATCGGCAGTTTCTGAGATCGGGATACGGATCTCTTATGTGATCCGTACAACAGATGGTGGAGTCCTCTCTGTGAGTCGGCAGCCCTGTCGTGCCCACTCAGCCCTTGAGGCTGAGAGTCTTGCTCCTCTGGAAGGCGTTCGGCGAGCGGCCAATCTCCACTTGGATAAGATCATTATTGAAGGTGATAACCTTACAGCTATAAACAGTCTCAAGCGTGTGTGGAAGGTCCCTTGGGAAATAACACCTATCATCCAAGATGTTAATCACTCTCTCCGAAGCTTTGCAGAAGTCAAGATATTCCACTGTTTTCGAGAATGCAACCAGGCCGCAGATTTTCTAGCCAAAAAAGCAATTCCGGATGCTTTCCTTGATCACTACAACAACTTCATTAGCCGCATCCTTGAAAATGCGACTCCTACTCCCCTAGAAGCACGAAGTCTTGATATTTTTTCCCTCCTGAAGGAGTTTAGTACAATCATCCGTAAGGATGATCCAGGTTGGTCCTAATTTAAAAAGGGAGCCTAATGTTTACCTGTTCTAAAAAAAAAAAAAACTTTGTCCAAATATGCATGTGAATTTAGCAAGTCTGGCTGCTGCGCGCAGTAGTCAACAGGTGGCCGGACCGGTCATAAAGATCCCATTGTGGTTACTTGTGGTTCATAATACGCATAATTTTGGCATTGAAAAATTTAAAATTTACATTGTTATCGATTGTTCAAAGAGTGATCTTGATTGCTTTTTTTTTGTACAGATCGAACATGTACATCTTAGATTTTGTCACCATTATTGTGTGATGTTTTTTTGGCCATGCCAATATGCCATTGCCCAGCATTCGGTCAGATTTCATGTGAACCAACAAAAGATAGAAAATCCTAAACTTTCCACAATTAACAAAAAAAATAATTGAAGAAGACAAAAGACGCCGAAGGTTGAGAAAAAAGCCCCAACCGCCGGAAAACGGAAACCAAAATCCCCAAATCGGGTTGGGGTTTAATTCGAGCATTGCTTCGTCAAATCCTAACGTACGGGTGTCTTCGTTTTCACGCTGATTAGGTCTTTACCTTTCGCAACCGAAAAACGTCTAATCCTCTCAATTTCATATCCCAATTCAAGCATCTATATTCGCTTCCTGGTCTCGAGTCCTAAATGTTAGGATTCCACAGGTTGAGAAATTGGTATGATCGAGTGGAATCTTCGAATTTGTGCTCCCTGCTCATATTAATGCCATGCTTGTGGTAAGTTCCCGATTCACCTATGTACTATTACACTATGTTTGTAATAGCAAGTGGCATATCGCTTTCAATTAAGTTTGCATTGTTACAGGTAACATTCTTTGTGTAGCAGAGGTGTTCTTGATGGTGAGTTGATAACAAACACCAACATGGGGTGGCTTAAAAACATTTTAAAGTCATGCCTTCAGTTTAAGGCAAGACATCAGGTAAAAACCCACTAATTGTTCTTATACAAGTCTTTTGTCAATCTCTCAATTGGAGAGTTTAATAGGAAGTAATTTTGGAAGCATTGGATGATTTGAAGTAGTGTTTTTACTTTAGGGTAAGTGTACACTCAGAGAAAAAGATGAAGACATAGCACGTGGTGAGTATATAAACACTTCCCTAATCTTACATTAAGGAGGTAATTTTGGCCATAATCAGAATGCCTATGCATTTTGTTAGATTTTGAATCACAACTTAAGGAAGATGAACAGCTTGCTAAAGCACTTCAAGAGATCATGAAATCTGTGGTTCCTTCGCAATCTTCCTATGAAAATGGGAGCTTAAGTAAACATATTTCTCTTTCCTCTTCCAATGGAAACAGGTACGAACCACAATGTGACTTTCATGTACTCATTTTCTTTGTCTTGATTAATTGATATGGTAGCTGTATTAGGGAAGACTTATCTCTTTTGAAGCAGAGTTTGTACCGGTTGTCATGACACGATTGCGTTTGGCCGTTTCTTGAACTGCCTGGGTGCATTTTGGCATCCTGAATGTTTCACATGTCGTACATGTAGCTTGCCAATTTCAGGTTGTGAGGTATGATTTTGCTTCTGACTGGCAATGATTTGCTTCAACTGAATAATATTAAACTTTCACTGTGTTTCCTACTATAGTTATCCATGTCTGGAGCTTTTCCTTATCACAAAGCTTGTTACAAGGAGCAGTTTCACCCTAAATGTGTTATATGCAACCAATTTGTGAGTGCATTTTTGTTTTCAGATATCTTTTAATCAGCGCGTAATTTACTTGGAGCTACTGAGCTGGATTTTTTGCAGATACCTGCAAATGCTGTGGGTCTTATTGAGTATAGAGCACATCCTTTCTGGGAGCAGAAGTATTGCCCTGCTCATGAGATTGATGCAACGCCTAAGTGTTGCAGTTGTGGGCGAATGGAAGTAAGAACTTATCTCTGTCTTCTCTTCCTATAAAGATTCTGACAAAGTTGAAATCTTCTCTTCCTCATGTAGCCACAGGGCACTGGATATATCTCCCTTGATGACGGACGAAGACTCTGCCTAGAATGTCTAGAATCAGCAGTCATGGATACGAATCAGTGTCAGCCTCTGTATCTCGACATACAAGAGTTCTACGGCAGCTTGGGCATGCAAATCGAGCAGGAAGTTCCTTTGCTTCTTGTTGAGAGGCAAGCTCTGAATGAAGCCATGGAGGGAGAAAGACAGGTAAGACAAAGCCTCTATACTGAATTTTGATCTTTTTTAACATTCTTAATGTGATTTGTTGTCTTCGCAGGGTCATCATCATATGCCAGAGACAAGAGGGCTTTGCCTGTCTGAGGAACGAATTGTCACTTCTGTGAGAAGACCGAAACATGAGAGTAGAATTGGACACATGAATGTGATAACCGAGCCATTTAAACTGAGATGCCGCTGTGAGGTCACTGCAATTCTCATTCTCTTCGGCCTCCCAAGGTAACCTTCTTTGTTTGACGGCTATGAACCACACCACGATTGATTCAGCACACTTGAAAGCTTTCAAACGTCTGGTTTTGTCTGCCTAGATTGTTAACTGGGTCTATCCTAGCGCACGAGATGATGCATGCTTGGCTACGACTCAGAGGATTCCAAATGCTGAGTCCTCAAACTGAGGAAGGAATCTGCCAGGTTTTGGCATACATGTGGCTAGAGACCCAGCTCAAAACTCGGCCTAACAACAGCCAAGCAGCTTCTTCATCGTGTAGTTGGGGGAAGAGTTTGCCTTTCGAGTTGAAGCTTGGTAAATTCTTCAAGAGCCAGATAGAATTCGATATTTCACCCATTTATGGAGATGGGTTTCGAGTGGCTAATCAGGCCGTGCTCAAGCACGGTCTTAGTAGAACAGTTCATCATTTGTGGATCACAGGTAGCCTGCCTAACGGAGAATAACATTCAACGAACCCATTGTTAAAAGTCTCTTGACAAAGTTCTTAACTTCAACTTGAAATTATACAACATTATGACAGAATGACCCACATGACAATTTCGGTGAGCATCCAGTTGGTGACATTACAAGGATAGTAATTAGAAGAAGTATGCCGGACGATCGCTCTAATTCTGATCAATAACGTTAATTTTAAGAAAATTGAGGCCACCATGTGCTTTTAGCGTGAAATACACCATCTCTTGCTCATGTTTCTATCCGAAATATTAGGCTGTCGTTATTAGATATAAGAGTTTTTTTTTAAAAAATGCATTATCAAGCTTAAAAGAACCTAGGGCCGATTCTATTTGCACTCCAAATAATTGCTATTTGCACTCGCTAAATAAGAACTAGTGAGATCTCACGAAATACAATTTAGTGAGATTTGTCGGGTAACCCGAAATAGCGTTTGACTGGAGATGGATTTTCACGAAACACCATTTAGTGAGATTTCACTAAAACGTAATTAGTGAGAATTGTTGGACGCCCAGTTGGACGTAATGTACTGGCGATGGCCTCATCAAATGGCGTTTAGTGAGATACTAACTAAATAAGGTTCTGTGAAATCTCACTAAACGACATTTAGTGAGAATTTTACCCAAACGGAAACCTACCTCAATTTACCCTATTTTTGATTTGACTACAGCGGTAACTTTGATTTGACAAGGAACGGTAAAAAATTTAAATTTGTCAAAAATCTATAAAAAGGTTGAAGAGTAATATTGAAATGCTCACAATTGGCCTCTTTCACTCTAAAACCACTTACAAACGTGTAATTATGAGTGGCATGTTAATCGAGATTCATCGGCTTCAAGAGAAGAATATGCTCCATTCGACCCGAGCCCTTGGTTAGAGGTACTTATTACTGATCACAATTTTCATTTCAAGTAATTTTTAATTGAAATAAATTTAGTAGTGAAAAAAATGACTTAGTAATTGAAATTTGTAGTAGTTGTTTGACATTATAATTCATAGTAGTTATAATTCGCATTATGCTTTAATTAAACTTTATTTGTCGTCAACTAATTAATGAAAGTGAGTTAAATGAACAATAATGAAGACGGTATGATGAAGCATCATTGTATTATAAAAGATGAATTCAAACAAGATGATGATTAAGGTATAAATAAAACTAGTAGCTTAACTTAATGAAGATTGGTTAAATCAAGATTAGTCTGAATACGTTCTCAAATATAATTTTCACCGGTAGAGTTCGAGAAAAAATGCTCATGAATTTTAATTAATGGCATAAATTTGTCTAACTATTAAAATATAGAATTAGAGATTATACTTGAGTAATTAAAATGATAATGAATGCAAGTGATAAAATTTGAATTAAATCTAACAAATTATTTTATATGCCTATTTTAGTTTATATACTATCTCTCTTGTACATCTTCTTTGTTTTAGTCTTAACTTCTGTTTAACTACTATGAATGAGGAAATTATAATTTATATTGATTTTAATATAAAATTGAGTGTGTTTTTATTATATTTAGTTCAATTATGTAATAGAGCCATAAAGATAGTAGGAATGAAAAAATAGTAAGTTTATCTTAAACCCTAAATCCTAAATCCTAAACCCTAGTAATTACACATATAGTCGATTTTGTTTCATAAGTCTTTGTGATTTGTGTATTGACAGGAGCAAGGTATATATAGATTTCACACAAACTTTTGAGAACGATTATGAGTGTGATAGTAAAGAAGAAGTGATTCAATGGGCAAGAGACTTGGTTGGACCATATAATACTGATTTGACCGTCATGAACTCAAATCAAAGAATGTTGAAACTAGGTTGCGACCAAGCTGGAAAATCTAGATCTGATTCGGAAGGGGGACATTCAAAAAAGTGTGGTTGCAAATTTGTGTTTACGGGCCGACGAGATAAGTTTGCAAGTAAGTGGAAGTTGAAGTACTTGAAGCATGGCTTCCACAACTATGATCTTTCGACTAGTATGCTTGGGCATGCATTTCGTGGGCGCATGACCAAGGATGAAGAGGAGATTATACGAACAGGATCAAGTATTTTTGCGCCCCCAAGGTCCATCTCGAAGTGGATGGTAGATGTGAGCCCGAATAATGTAATGTCGAAGAAGCAAATTTCAAACTACAAGTAGAAACTGTTCTTGGCGGACCGTGGTAATTTGAACGTGTGTCAATGGACGCTACAATTTATGGAGAAAAAGAATTACATTGTACGCAAGAGGACACCACACAATTCTGATGCTATTGATATCCTTTTTTCCGTCCACCCGAAACCTGCCTCAATTTACCCTAAATCCTCAACCTAAAACCCTAAACCCTATAACCTAGTGAATTTATCTTAAACCCTAAATACTAACCCTAGCATTAAACCATATAAACAAGTAGTTACAAATAGACCTGTCACAAGTTGACCCGACCCGAAATTTCTGGGTTTCAACCCGGAAATTTAAACCCGAGACCCAGTTTCAACCCGACCTGATTATACTCGAAACCGTTGGGTTGAGACTCTAAACCGTTGACTAGTAACAACAACAACAACATTTACCCAGGTAGTCCCGTAGACGCGGGATCTGGGGGGTCAGGATGGGGGCAAACCAGACCTAGATGGGATGCGCCCAATACAATCCAAGAGAGACACACTAGACCAACTCTACAAACTATGCGAAAACAAATTAAGAACATAAAAACATAAAACCACAAAGGAAACTAAAACTAAGTAAACAGGAAACTAAACTAAAGGAAACTAAAACTAAAACTAAAACTATCCGAAAACAAGTTCCCTGCTCTTCACCCTCACGCTCCAGAATGCTCAGTCCAACACCCAGCCGGCTAGCCATCAAACACCTTGATTCTCTCCCTCCATCCTTCCCTACACTGAGCCAACGCCACCGAAATCCCTAACAAACTGATATCCTGCTTGATGTTGTCCATCCAGCGTTTCTTCAGACGACCCCTACCTCGCCTGTAAGCCCCTAACTCCAGCTGCTCACACCTCCTAACTATAGCGTCCGGACTCCGCCTCTGAACATGACCAAACCATCGGAGCCTCGTTTCTCGAAACTTGTCTCCTATACTAGCCACCCCCAGCTTGCTTCTGATCTCCTCATTCCTAATCTTGTCCATCCTCGTGTGCCCACACATTCATCTGAGCATCCTCATATCTGCGACTGCGAGCTTCCCTACACTGAGCCAACTCTACCGAAATCCCTAACAAACCGTTGACTAGTAAGTTTTCATTAATTGTACAAGTAATTAATCATTAAATCATTTCTTATAGTTTTTAGTTTAGGGTATAGGGACCATGATACATTACACATTATTTGTACATGTATAATATGTATTTGTTGGAGATTGTTGGAATGAGTTGCACGAATAAGACATTCATCATCGATTTTGCATTCTTGTGCAAAGAAGAAACTTTTGATTATTTATGGGTAATGTAAAGGTTAAGGGATGTCTACATGGATCTATAAGCGCCGTAGTATCTTGATTTCATGTCCAAGTCAATTGTTAACTATAAAAATTAAGTATATATCTATATTCCATTTATTTCTATTTCCAATTATTCTTTCATAATTATAATTATATTTTTAAATATCGGTAACTCAACTAATAATATCATATATTAAAGAAGTTCATTGAAAATAAAACCTAAACAAATAACAAGCTAATAATAACCCTAATAGGTTTACGATAAAATTGCATAAATTGCTAGCATATAATTCAAAGCAATGCATTAGAATATAAAATATAAATATGCTTTACGAAATGTAACATGAAAAGCATGAATTAAACAAGAATATAAACAAGAAATAGCTCAATTATTAATATGTTTTACAATATAACGCATAAAAAGCTATAGTTTCTTTGGAATATGAAACACAAAAAGCATATATGAAACAAAAAGTTAACATTAAATACTTGAAGTAGTGACATATTGTCATACAAGCTCTTTATACACATGAGCTAAGCAAAAAATAATAATAATCACTTAGTTTAAAATTTATGAATTATTCGTATATAGAAACTAATTCTTCAATCACTTGAAAATTCAACTAGTGTCCTACAAGATTTACTTAGTTTTTAATTATAACTTCAATCACGGGTGATGTGGTCCTCATATGAAAGCATCATTAGGTTTTTGTATATACATGAATTAAACATTAAATAATAATAACCACTTAATTAGTTTAAAATTAAATATATACCTATATTGCAATTAATTATTTAATCAAATGAAGTAATTATTTATAAATTCTAATAAAATACCTAATTTAAACAAGACATTTAGTGAAATATGTGTTGGTGTTTAGTGAGGACCAACCTAGTTACCCACGATGTTTCAAGGCCCGATTATCTCACTAAACCACGTTTAGTGAAGACTCACGAAATGAGGTTTAGTGAAAATTCTTCGGATTTTTTTTAATCCGGCAAGGCTCACTAAACCACGTTTAGTGAGATTCTCACTAAACCACATTTAGCGAGTGCAAATAGCTGAATTTTGGAGTGTAAATAGACTCCCCGGAACCTAGTGAGGAGAGAAAGGAGTGACAGTGTACTACAGTAATATTTTAATGACCTATCTCCCCAAAAAAGCTCTTATCCTCAATAATCTACTTGCAATGAAAGGAAGCTTAAACGTGACAAGTTTGTTAAGTAAACAAATGTGTTCTAATTACAATCATTTTTCTGATAGGCAATTCTATGTAGAATGTAACGCATTTTCGGTGAGCATCCAGTTGGTATGTGGAAGTAAATTCCGCCTATAGCAATAGCCGACCGTTACAATTATTCGACGACCGAGATAGATTGTAAAATATCTGTATGTAGACAGCTTGCTGTGAACGTATAGATGAGCGAGACTTTTAATTGCGTGGCGGGAGGCTGCAAACCCGTGTAGCCATTCATACCCTCAACTTTAACGGTCAGAGCGTTTCTCTTCTCGTTGGCCCCACCTCACCAACAAACCTGGATTTTCACAAGGGCTCGAAATTTTCACTAATTAATCGTTGTTCATTGACATTTTTAATTTTTTACTGCCGTAATTATGTACTTGACGTCTCCGCTTTGGTTCTATCGCTCGAAATATGGCGAATCCAGTGTGAAACGTGTGCTCCCTTCCTGACATTGACATGTCAGAGATAAAACCCAAATCCAATAAGCAAGCACTACCCACCTCTCAATTCATCATTCGATCTCATGTTCTCACCTCCCCATCCTTTCCTGTTTATACTGAAAATAGCTGAACAACGGCTTTCATTCCAAAAGCAAATCTCAAACAAATAAATTAGGCCAAACCCACGAACCTTTTATCCCCACACATGATTTATTATTATTATTATTATTATAGCGTTACGTGAACCTCTATCTGTCCATATAAATCGACCCATGATATAACGTAGCAGGCCAATTATTCAAAGGTCTGAGTTCGTCCGGCTTCGCCATGGATAATGCTAGCGCTCCATTGCTGAATCAGGATGGAGAAGCTGCGAATCCGAGCAGGAATCTTTCCGCAATGGAAGAGTTTCGCAAAGAATCAAAACTGCTTTGGGATATTGCTGGGTCGGCCATCTTCACCGCCATTGCCCAATACTCTTTGGGGGCTCTTACTCAGACCTTCGTTGGATTCGTCGGAGAACTCGAGCTCGCCGCCGTCTCAATCGCCAACTCCGTCATCTCCGGCCTCGCTTTCGGCATCATGGTATGACTTCCTCTTTTCTGGGTCACTGAAAATATAGCTCTAAAGCTTCAGCTGGATTGGAAATAACACTTTCTTTCTTGAGGGAAGGAAATTTGGTACCAAAAGTGTTGATTTTGATATGCTAAATTTGGTTACTTTACAATCTTTGAACTGTGGATCTTGTGTAGTTGGGGATGGGAAGTGCTTTGGAGACTCTGTGTGGGCAAGCGTTTGGTGCAGGCAAGATCAGGATGCTTGGAATATACATGCAAAGATCATGGGTCATCCTGTTGACCACAGCCTTACTTCTTACCCCACTCTACATTTGGTCTCCTCCCATTCTTCAGCTCTTTGGGCAAACCCCTCAAATCTCGAAAGCTGCTGGTACTCTCTCACTTTATTTCATCTATTTCATGAGTTGTTTACTAGGGTTCATTGCACTATGTATAGATGTTTGCTCTTTGGAATCACTGGCTTTCAGCTTTAGGCTAGGTGAGTTTAGTGAACTTTTGAAGGTTCTGTGCTGAAAAAGGTTGAGGAGATGTGACTTTGTTTGGTACTTCATTATTACTATTAAGTTACAGATTTATTGGTTTCAGGGCTGGTCATTTTTGGGGCCCTTTCCTGAATCATATATATGGATGTTGGATTTGTTTGTATCCAAATTATTGGGGTTTCAAATAGGTGCCAACTGCCAACTGATGGTCTAAACTCTGAAACTCTGGGTTTCAAAGTCTTATCTCCTGTTTTTCATTCCTTTAGACTGTTTGGTAGTCTGAATGGTAGGTGCTGAGTAGTGCTCTTAGTAGTTTTCAAACGCCTCAAATGCAAGAAAATTACTATCAGACCTCAAGAACTAGCTAATTTCACATGAGCCTTACTGTTGGAAATACTTAAATCTTTTTGGTAGTTGTATCAGGATGTGGTATAATCTTTTTGACTTGTCGACAATGTTGCAGGCAACTTCGCAGTTATGCTGCTTCCTCAGTTATTCGCGTACGCCTTAAACTTCCCAATACAAAAGTTCTTGCAATCACAGAGGAAAGTGTGGGTGATGGCATGGGTATCAGCTGTTGTTCTGGTCCTCCACACAGTCTTAAGCTGGCTCTTCATTCTGAAGCTAGGCTGGGGCCTCGTTGGAGCTGCTGTCGTTCTCAACTCCTCGTGGTGGATCATTGTCATAGGCCAGCTTCTCTACATTTTCATCACGAAATCTGACGGCGCTTGGAGCGGGTTCTCTTGGCTAGCTTTTTCGGAATTGTGGGGCTTTCTCAAGCTCTCTCTTGCCTCCGCTGTTATGCTTTGGTATATATACTTACCCTTTACCGTTTCAAGTTTTATGTCAACTTGGTTGAAATTTATATCATGTTTTTTGGTGCAGCTTGGAGTTTTGGTACCTAATGGTTCTAGTTGTGATCACTGGTCGTCTTGAGAATCCCTTGATTCCAGTTGATGCCATTTCTATATGGTAATCTTATAACACTGTACTTTTCAGTTCCCCCAATCTAGGTTTTTTCGAGTAATCTGAGATCCCACATAACTCTAATTTGCAGCATGAACATACAAGGATGGGATGCAATGATTGCATTGGGTTTCAATGCCGCCATCAGGTAATTCAACCGTTATCTTCAATGTATTCTCATCCTCAACGCATTAGAATCTTATAAAGCTTTTGTTTTTCCTGTAATCCATCTAGTGTGAGAGTATCAAATGAGCTAGGAGCTGGAAACTCAAGACAAGCCAAACTCGCCGTCATGGTGGTGTCGGGAACTTCAATGGCAATCGGCTTAGTTTGCTTTGTTGTGGTGTTGGCAGCTAGAGATTGGTTCCCGTACCTCTTCACATCTAGTCAAGCTGTGGCTCAGCTCACTTCTGAACTTGCACTATTGCTTGCCATTTCAGTTCTTCTCAATAGTCTCCAACCAGTCTTATCTGGTAAATTGAATTGACACCCATTTTACATTTGAATTGTTTTTCCCATAAGTATATCTGAATTAGAGAACATTTTTTCAGGTGTTGCCATTGGAGCCGGGTGGCAGGCGACTGTGGCTTACATCAACATCGGTTGCTACTACATTGTGGGATTGCCTGCTGGTATACTCCTAGGATTCACATTCGGTTTTGGTGTTGTTGTAAGTTGATCTCGTTGCCCTTCACCTAACAAAGCAAATAATCCTGGTGGTCATTGTGAAAATCAGCTGACATATTTGTGATTTGTATGTCAGGGTATTTGGAGTGGAATGATAGTTGGAATCTGTTTGCAAACCATTATTCTTGTCGTGATTGTATATCTAACAAACTGGAATCAAGAAGTAAGTATACATGCTCTTGCTGGATTCCTATAGGATAGTCTAAATAAGGGAAAATAGAACAAACAGATGCTTATGAATCTTGCTTGTCCAATGTTGTGTAGGTTTCGAAAGCCGAGAGCCGGGTGCGGCAATGGGGAGGCTCACTGGCAGATACCTGATCAAGAAGAGGCTTGCAAATTGCAAGCAAGCTAACCCTGAATGATACTCTTTTTATTGTTGTTATTAAGAGGGAACAAACAACAGTTTACAAGTATACCATTTTTCTAAAGGATTATAATCCTATTATAATTGTTTTCCTTACAAGGTTATTATAATCGTATTATAATTGTTATCTTTACAATGCTGGTGTTGGTTTGCATTGATCGGTTTAATCTTAGAAATTGAAAATTCTTACGTTATTTGTGTTCCTTGCAAACCAAATAGATTAGACTACATAAGAGAAATTGCATATATTGATACTAAAATGAGTTGATCAAAAACTATTTATCCATGAGGCTTTGCAAACAAACAACCAACAATGTAATGTAAGATTAATATATCTCGAGCAATACCGTTTTAAATTTCTAACTGGTACAAGTTTTCTTAATGATATTCTTTTGGTGTTGTTAAAAAAAAAAGATATTTCTTTTGGTCAAATCATTACAGTATCTACTTCTGTTATAGATAAGTCAATTCCGTGTACCATTAGTCTATTACAGGAGCCCAATAAAAATAAGCAGCCCAAAATCTCAAGGCCCAAGTACGAACAGCTGGAATGTGGAGGGGCAAATACGTCAAGTTGCACAACGTTATCCCCTTGCGACCCCAAAATCAAAGACCTTCAAAAGCTAGGCGCTTCTGAGCTCTTGTCGATAGCCATAGCCGAGCGGGCTGAACTCCGTAATCTTATCGAGAAGCAGAAAAATGGCGGCTTCACTGCAATCCCTTACATTATCCTTCTCTTCCCTCTCTTTTTCCTCCAACATCACTCCCAAATCTCAGAAGCTCTCTTTCCCCCGCGTTACCAAACCGCTCTCACATTCGAGCTCCTCGAAGGCCTCTCGATTGGCCATCTCGGCGTCGGCTTCCGGAATGGCGGTGGCGCCGGAGATTGAAGGCCAGATCGAGGACTTGGAGAAGTACGTCAAGTCTAGACTTCCCGGCGGATTCGCAGCCCAGACACTCATCGGCACTGGAAGGAGGAAATGCGCAATTGCTAGGGTTGTGATTCAGGAAGGAACTGGCAAGTTCATCATCAATTACCGAGACGCCAAGGTTCTCTATCTCTCTCTGTGACTCGTGTAGAGCAGAATAAACATTGATTTTGATTGTCTTAACTTGCAAATTGTAGGAAGTGATAGCATATTTTAGAAATCAATGATGGAGACGTTGTTAGTTTTGTGAGTAATGTGTGGTTCAGATTGTATGATATGATGGCTTAGCTTGTTAGTTGTGACTGACATATGACAATGCCTTGCTAAAGTCTTCAAGATGATGAGATACTTGCTAGTTACACAGTAATACGAAATGTGAATGCAGTGGAGGTACATGAAAGAGTTATCATGTTTAGATGGTTAAGCTTCTTGGTGGACACTTTCTGCCCCAAGTGTAAAGTAGATGGTTCATAGCTGTTGTTGCTGCCTGAGGAAAGGTTGATGCCTGCAGTTGCAGAACCAGATTGAATTGTTCTAGGTAGTTTGATATATTGATGAAAACTTGGGGGTGATGAGTAATAATTTGATTACGGTGCTTGGGAGTTGATCCTAAATGAGTTGATGAGCAGAAAAGCAAATAGTATTCACCGTTTTTCGCTGTTTTGCTGGCAACACTTAATTTAATCCTATTTCAGCACTTGAATTATCAGTAACAAGATGCAGCCGTGCTATGCTTACATTGCTGATGGTGTTCATGGTGTAGGAATATCTTCAAGGGAATCCATTGTGGCTTCAGTATATCAAGACCCCTTTGGCTATTTTGGGATATGAGGCTTCATACGATGTTTTCGTCAAAGCACATGGTGGTGGACTTGCTGGTCAAGCACAGGCCATATCCCTTGGCATTGCTCGTGCATTGCTGAAAGTGAGCGCAGGCCATAGGGCACCACTGAAGAAAGAAGGTCTTCTGACTAGAGACTCCAGGATTGTGGAGAGGAAGAAGGCTGGGCTCCATAAAGCTCGTAAAGCACCTCAGTTTTCTAAGCGTTGAGGTAAACAAGAAGCAGATGCATACTATTTCTACCAATGCTCTGCATTGATTTTCTTTTTTGAATTTTGTACGGTAGCCAAAGATTATTTCGCATCGAATTTCTGAAATAGTCTGCACTGCGAATTTCTTTCTTATAGTAGAATTTAGGTACTTCTTGGGTCTTATCATTACCTGTCTGATCATTCCTTTGAGTTATGGCCAATTTTTCTTTAGTACTCTTCTAGCCTGTGTGGATCAGAAAAGATAATTCAGGCATTATGTAATTTGGTTGTTTTGCAGGGTATCGTCGTCATTCTTTTTTTGTCAACTTTTGGCTTCTTGCACTTTCTTGAAGACCTGAGGGTGGTCAAACTCTGCTTTGGATAGTTTGAATTAAATGATATTGTAATGGTCATGCTATTCGTGTAGCTAAGCAGACAATGTCTTAACTTTGTAAAGTCTTTGAAGATCGAATGTGGAATCTTGTTGGGTGTTTATGTAATATTCTGTCGACTTTGCTAGTATATATTGGTAGTTTTGGACTTTTGGTGCTTGACTCGATGAGGTGTCTATGTACAGTAATCTGTGCTCACGGTTTCATGTTACAAGCGTTCCAGTGGATTGAAATGTTCCGGACATTTGAACAGAAGAGTGGATTTAAATGGCCTGTTTTGGTCTTCAAGTGCGGACTTGATAAGCTTAAAAATTTATTGGCGTGTGCGTGTATGGAGTGCATTAAGGTTCAATGAGGATGGCACACCAAAGTATTTGGAATCGTACAATTTAAACCAATTTTGGACGAAGGAGCCAAATCCCTCAACTTGCCATGATGCCATCCCCTGCCTATTATCTCTCTGACTTTTGTAATGCTACTTCGACCAAAATTCTTTTACTGTATTTTTATACTTATTTAATTTCTTTCAAGAAAGTCTACAATTAATTAACTATTATCAATGCCTTTTTAATTTCATGTCACAAATATATGCCTAAGAACAAGAAGAAGAAACTTTAGTCAAAACAGTATCACAAAAAATTACACCAGAGTATTATAAATGTAGTTTTAGGTTTCCGACCAAAAAATAAATGTAGTTTTAGGTTGAACCCTTATATCAAACAAACAGATGAAGTACATTACTTTAGGATAATCTAACTAGTAACGGTGCCCGTGCCTGGGAGGGCACGACTTGATTTAAATAAATTATCCATGTTTCATTAATTGTTATTATGGAGTATCATTTTTTAATTATTTATTTTTAGTAGTTTTATACATATTCAATTTCATTTAGATATTTCTAATAAAATAATTTGTATTTTAAAAGAATTAAGAATCTTTGGTTATTTATCTATAAATATAATGTTTTATATCTTATAAATTTCATATTTGAATTGGATACATTAGTTAGATAGATTTGGTAAGTTATATAGATTTTTTTTCGTTAGATTAGTTATATAGATTTTTTTCGTTAGATTTTTTGTGCAGCACATATTGTTTTATTTCAAACAATATATTAGATAGAGTTTTTTTTAAAAAATTGGTTAGATAAGAAGATATTTAATTTAGGATCTACAATGAAATTTCAACCAATCAAATAAATTAAATTCTTTTATTAAAGATAAATGACGCGGTCCAATAAGAAATTACTACGTGTTGGGCTAAATATTAAATTTAACCACCGCTTTAGTATATTATATCCGTAGTTACGATGATTCAATTTTAAAATATCTCGCTTTTAGGTGGAAAGCAAGAAAACCAATACGGCAACACGCCAATACGCCAATACCCCTTCCCAATTTTAGCAAGTCGTCGTAAGTCGTTCTAAAAAAGAAAAAAACCCAGTTCCCTTCTCTTCACTTTCTCAGCTCGTAGAGAGATCCCAAACCCCTTCCCTCTATCTAGGGTTTTTGGTTCACCTTCAATCTCTCGTAGTCAGTTTCTGCTCGGAAATTTGAGCGATCAGACCTATAAAGCATCGGTATCTTGTAGTCTTCAATCTGTTCGCCGGAATTATTGATTGCACTGCCAAATTGATTCTTAATTTTTGGCTGAGTTCAATCCTGCACAAATAGATGGATGATTATGCTAGTAGCGATGATGGATTTTACTTCGAAGAGGAAGAAGACGAGCGAGATTCATGTGGAGGAATTCAGGAGATGGACAATGATTCTTCGCTCGGCAATAAAGGCTCATCCACTAAGGTAATTTAGTGTTTCCCTAAATCTCAATTGCTTTTCTGTATCTAATTTCGATTCATCTTCAACTTTCGATTTTGAAAATTTGCTTCTCCCGATGATCAATGAAGTTTTGACAATTTCCGTTGATAGATTTTTGGTTTCAAATTTTCGCAATTTTTGGTCCTTGATTCTTCCGAAGTGATATTTGGCTTTAGATTGTGTAGCCATATCTTTGTTAGGGGTAATCAGGCCTGCTGATTGAGCGGATTGTAATATCCTAATGTTTAACCTATTTCTGGGACTGTATGTGTAAAGCTTAGGGTTTCTAAATATACGTTGTTGAAAGATAACAACTTTCCTGAAATTCCCACCTTGTTATGCATTATGGAATCTTGCATAGCCTTCTTTTTCATTTGAACATATACTTGATTGTCTCATTTATTACTTCATCTCGTACGCTCTTGGCAGCATTGCCTCCTTATGCAAATTGAGGTTTGTGGCCATCCTTTATCTTGCATAACATTAATATTTTAGCATTAGTATAGCAGTTATCTCTTTTGGTTTCTTATATTAGTTTCGCTTCTGTTTCCTTCTTTGGAATCAATGTTGGTTAAGGCTGAGTAGAAGAGCACTTAGTCTTCTAGGTGTCAATCCGTGGTTCTTTATCAGAAAATGTAGTTTCTACCTTCTGTAATTGATGTCTGTTTGATTTTTACTTTTTTCAGTCAAGGTGTTTTGGCATTAGCATTACGGAGTATTATTTTAGCATTAGCATAGCAGTTATCTCTTTGATATTTTAGCACATTAGTATTTTAGCATTTGCATAGCAGTTATCTCTTTGATATTTTAGCACATTAGTATTTTAGCATTTGCATAGCAGTTATCTCTTTGATTTTTACTTTTTTCAGTCAAGGTGTTTTGGCTCTGACTTTGAGGAGTTTTAGTTCATAGAGGAGATTTCGGTGTGGACATCCTATAAAATCCATTTTTCTTCAAGTTTGCCTCTACATGCACAGTGCTCTGTAATTGATGTCTGTTTTTTCTTCACCATTGCAGGTGATTACTAAAGAATCTCTTGTAGCTGCACAGGTAAAGATTCCTCTCCACTACTTCCAGCTTGTTATTGTTCATCTAAAGATCTCTTTTTAACTTTGGTCTACTGTGTGGCTGATTGCATGTCTATTGACTTGTGTAGAATGAAGATTTACGGAGAATAGTGGACATGCTCTCTGTTAGAGAACATCATGCTCGGACCCTTCTCATTCATTTTCGCTGGGATGTTGAAAAGGTCCTTCAGTTGTTCGTGGAGGGTGGCAGAGATAAATTATTTGCAGCAGCAGGGGTGAAAGTTCTGGGGCAAAGTGAGCCTTGCTCTTCTGGATCTCGTCTTACATGTGACATTTGTATTGAAGAGAGACCTGCTGATGAGTTTACTGGAATGGATTGTGGCCACTCTTTCTGTAATGAATGTAAGATCTTTTTTTTTGATATTTATTTCCACCCAGATCACTATACACGTTCTTCATTTTCTGTTTAAATGTCAATTTCTTTCTTGTTGGCCATCAAAGCTATTGACTCTAAATGGAAGATGTAGAAGATTTATCATCAGCTCTTTGTTTTTTTTCATATGAAATTTTCTTTTTAAATGTTTCAGAATTCTTGTCTTCATAGCTCGGTCAGCTAATGTCATATGATCTTCGCTTGCTAAATCCCCTCCTTTTATGCCCCTGATAATTCTATTATATCCCCAACGGGAGCAGACAAAATTCAAATTACTTTATGTACCTTATATCACCAACCTTATCGAGTGCTTGAGTGAAACCATCCAACCTGCATCAATAAAGCTGCTGATTGTGTTTGGTGCTTCTGTGGGTATTGGATTTTTGGTTGCATCTCTGTTCACTAGTTGATGCTAACAAGGCTGCAAATATATCAGGCTTACTTGGATCTTTATTAGTTTTTCTCAAATAATGAGTTGACCATCTTTTTCTTTACTGAGAGTCGGAAAAATGTGTGCACATTTTTCGAGTTGTGAGGTTTACATACCAGTATACTTGTGGTGTTGATAGGGTTTAGGAGCACAAACCTATTTTTACATAACTTTCATGAGAAATAGACACTTTACCAGGTATCCTTATGCTGCTTTCATCTAATGATTATGGATAAATTGTGCATCTTTTCTTCATACAAACTTTTCTGTCTGTATCCTTGTTAGGTTGGACAGGATATTTTATTGTGAAGATAAATGAAGGTCAGAGTAGACGCATTAGGTGCATGGCTCACAAATGCAATTCTGTTTGTGATGATTCAAAAGTCAGAACTCTTGTTGATCTTAGGGATTCTCAACTGGCTGACAAATTTGACCGCTTCCTTTTAGAATCATATATTGAGGACAATAAAAGGGTGAAATGGTGCCCTAGTGTCCCACATTGTGGAAATGCAATACGAGTTGAAGATGACGAGTTTTGTGAGGTTGAATGTTCATGCGGCCTGCAATTCTGCTTCAGCTGTTCGTCTGAGGCACATTCGCCTTGTTCATGTACTATGTGGGAGTTGTGGATGAAGAAGTGTCGTGATGAATCAGAGACTGTTAACTGGATGACTGTGAACACAAAGCCATGTCCAAAGTGTCACAAACCCGTGGAAAAGAATGGGGGATGCAATCTGGTTGTGTGTGTTTGTGGCCAAGCTTTTTGGTGAGTACATAAATCCTGACATTTTTGTGTCTTGTTATCAAAGTGTGGTTCTTGCAGTTCATCTTATTGAGCACTCTGTATCCCCTATTTCGCAGTTGGCTTTGTGGCGGTGCTACAGGGAGGGAACATACCTGGTCAAGTATTGCCAATCATAGTTGTGGGAGATACAAGGAGGACAAGAAAAAGAAGTCGTTTGCAAAGAAAGAACTTTGGCGTTACATTCACTATCACAACCGCTACAAAGCCCATACTGATTCTTATAAGCTCGAAGCAAAGCTTAAGGAGACCATACATAGGAAAGTGGCAGTATTGGAGCAAAGAGAATCAACATCCAAGGACTTCAGCTGGGTAACCAATGGACTAAACAGGCTTTTTAGGTCAAGGAGGGTTCTGTCCTATTCATATCCGTTTGCTTATTACATGTTTGGTAATGAGTTATTTAAAAATGAAATGACGAAGGAGGTTAAGGAAATCAAACAAAACCTGTTTGAGGACCAGCAACAGCAGCTTGAATCTAATGTTGAGAAGCTGTCAATGTGCTTGGAGGAGCCATTTAATGACTATGAAGAGGATAAAATCAGGGACATAAGGATGCAGATGGTTACAAAGTCTTCCATTGTTGACAGTCTCTGCAAAAAAATGTAAGTTTGTATTTTATCCCTTTTATAGAAAATATTATTAGTGCACTGGAGAATTTGGTTTGAATACGTTAAAGATGTTGTGTGTCTTCTCATTTGACGCTTGGACAAACAGGTACGACTTCATAGAGAACGACTTATTGGGTTCCCTCCAGAAATCCATTCACATCATTGCGCCTTACAAGTCAATGGGTGTGGAGAAAGCAATGGAACTTTGTGCTATGGAAAGCTCACAAGCAAATACTGGTAGTGACAGAAATTCCAACTCAAATGGTAAGAACTCCAAACTTAATCTGCAATATCCTTACATGACTTCTTAAGTATTTACACAAGGTATTATGCAGGAGCTAATGAATTTTCATCTAGCTCGGATAACCAAATAGAGAGCGGTTGCACTTCCAGGAAACGACCCAGATCATCAGGAGGATCCATGTTTGATTTGAATTTACCAGCGGATGTGGCCAATGAGATCTGACTGTCTGGGCGTCACCGGCTGAACGTGTCTGACTGTAGAAGGGATACAAACTTCCCACAGTTATGTCTTCAACTGGGACTTCTCCGGGCAAGTTTTGCCATTTTAAAATAAAACCAAATGGGTATCTAATTATTATTTTTAGCTGTTGGCTTTTACCTGTAGGAGAGGGAAAATGGGCATTAGCATGTACATAGCCCTAGTATAGAGCTTCTATTTTGTTTATGGGTAGAAATTGTGAATTGTTGAATTGGTGTATAAAAGCACATGTTGACCTGTTCGGACAATTTGTGAACTCCGTTGCGATTTTGTAATATTGACAATCCCCCGGCGTCCATTTGATCTATGACAATAATAATATCATTGGTTTCACGCATCGATTTAAGATCACGTAGTTTATTTGTTGATCTATAAAAATGTTTGCTAGAGCAAGTATTACAAACTGGTTACCTTCGAGACCTCATGGTACACCATGAGTAATCTCACTGGCAATGTCAATTTTGGACCTCTTTCATCAAATTCTTAAATTGATCAACCCAAAAAAAGAGTTAAAATATGTCCTTTCTTCTTTTATTTTTGTCTAGCGGGCCTGTCTAGAAACAGGTTCATTCAACTGATAAACAACCCCAGGAAGGAACAGACAGATATTCAGGACGGGACGACGGGCTCGGGAGAATCCTTCACCGTCGGCATCTCTTCTCTGCGTCGTCAAAGTCTACAAATTTGTCTCCAAAATCGATCGGTTTGTCTTGTCCTTCTCAATTGAATTTTAGCTTTGTTTCCAAATGTCTGTGTGCGAACTATGGTTCTTATTTCCCCATTGAGAAACATCCAAATTTTCACTTGTTTTCCGCCGGCGTATGGCCTGAGAACTCCCGCCCGCCGGTGGGTTCGGCCGCCGGACCTCGCACTCACCTGCCTCCGCCAATGCCTAGTGCTTGTGACATTTGATCCTTAATTAGTCTTTAGGCATCAGTGAATCTGAATTAGTTCTTTCTGGAAGACAAATAGGGTTTGTAAAAATGTGATCTTTAGGTTGTCTTTGACATGTGCAGCTTCTTTTGACAACTTTATGAATGATTGTTTCTGATTAGAGAGAATTTGGCAGGACTTCATCTGATTGTGTTTCATAGGGCTACATTTACATGGAGTGTGTGGTTCAAGGGATTATAGAGACACAGGTGAGGGTCAAAATTCTGTAAGCTGCTAACTCCAGTTGAATCACTTCCCTTGTACCTTATTGAGACACTGTATATGTGCATATTTGGCAGAAGCACTTTTGACAAATGAGTGCTTTTGCTATTTTAATCTTTCTAATTTCTCATAGCATGTCGAGTTAAAAAAGATGTTTACTGTCTGCAGCATGTTGAGGCACTTGAGATTCTACTTCAGGGCCTTTGTGGTGTTAGCAAGGAGAGCTTAAAGATACATGAACTGTGCTTAAGAAGCAGCCCTAATCTAGGTAATCGATTCTTCTAATGCTTTGAAAATCACCTTATACTGTCTTAGTACATTTGACTCCTCAAAATTGGATTCGTGCAATATTTTTGTCACATGAAAAATACTTGTGGGCGATTTGCAAAAGTAGGACTGTTCGAAAATTTAGCTATTATTTGGCAACATGCTACCATTCAAGGCGGACTCACTTAGTTGGCCTTTTATGTATCATATCTGATTTTACATTTCCATATTGTGATATGCAATAGTCCCTAAACAGTGATGTCATGATTATTTCCAGGTCAAGTATCGTCAGAGGTTCGGCTTATATGTGATCTTGAACAACCTGATCCTACCTGGTACAAATAGCTTCTCCTAGCCATTACCTGATTTTCAATATTTACTGTTGGAGCTTTTCAGAGTTGTTTTTTTGGGCAATATATAGGACTGTTCGGCATATTGGTACGCCTATGAGAGGTTCTGGTGCAGATCAGATCTCGGTTTTGGTCAGGTCTGTGGCTGAAAGCAAAATGAGCAAGAATGCACTCCGCTTCTTTTATGCACTTGGATACAGACTAGACCATGAGCTGTTACGGGTCGGATTTTCTTTTCGTATCCAGAGAGGTGCTCAGATTAATGTTACTGTCTCTGCGGTCAGTAAAATGCTCAAGTTACATGCAATTGATGAAGCAGAAGCAATTACTCCTGGTATTCAGCTAGTTGAAGTCACTGCTCCTGCATCAGCTGATAACTATTCTGAAGTTGCCGCTTCTATGTCGTCTTTTTGTGAATATCTTGCTCCGTAAGGGCTTTGAAACTTAAAGATTTTCTTGGCTAAATTTATTGTTTGTTTTCCAAGGGAAAATAGTTCAACAGATCCAAAAATATCTCAATTTTTAGAATTTATCAGCTTGAAACTAAAATCCATAGGTATTATGTGCAGGCTGTTGCATTTGTCAAAGCCAGGAGTGTCAACAGGAGTTGTCCCAACAGCCGCTGCAGCTGCTGCGTCTCTTATGTCGGATGGCGGAGGAACTACACTGTAGTTATACTAATTTGGTGAAATAGCTGTTCAAATCAATTGAATCTTGTTATCCAACCACAAACTCTTCTGCAGCAGGGTTTTGCTATCTACATGTGCTGCCTGAAGTGTAACGTTGTATTGCTAGCTTGTACTGACCGACTTGTTCAGTTTGCTTATAGAACCTATCATGGATATCTGCATCTTCATTCTCGTGTCTCAAAAGACGTTCACCATTGCTGTTTTCTAATATAGGCTTGAAAGTATATGTACGTTAATAAATCAGGAAGAAGAAAATAGAGGGGAATTGAAGATGAAGTTTGATCACATAAAGTATCAGACTATCAGGTGTAGTTACATATTGGTCAGGCAACAGGATCCATGGAGTTTATTGAAAACCCTGTAGATGACCATTGAAATTTTGCCAGTTACTATCTGACCAAATTGATGGATTTCCTTGTTCTCTTAAACATTTTGCTTGCAAGAAAAATGTTCTCAATTTGCCCTAATTTATTAGATTGAGAGTCTGGTTGAGCTGTAGGTTGTTTTAACCAATTTCTCCAGCCGGTTTTCGTAATACAAATAGTTCCCACAAGTTGTAAAAATACATTGCTCGCTCCCTCGCTCCTCCTCCTTCGACTACCAAAAACAGGACTTTCGTCCATCATTACTTGAACAACAACACTAAATTCAGAAGAGAGTTTAGCGACCAAAAACTACGCTTTTCCGGTTGTGAATTTCCACTTCAACCCAGCAAAGCAGATTGCGTTGCAATCCCAAACGTCAATTGGAATTCAGATGAGCCTTTCGACAAATCCAATCCATTCAGTTCCAGGATATTCATATCAGTTCAACTCAGCAAGTAGATGTGAGCTTCGTCTGAATGTCTGCAGATTCAGTCCGATTTCTGATCCCAAACACCTCCGCTGTACATCTTCGACCAGGGCTAATTGGAAACGGTAATTTCTTACTCTCCTCGCCACTTTCACAATTCAAGTACTAATCTTTGAATAAAATATAAAAAAATGGGCAGGTGTGAGGTCATCGATCTGCACAATGAGCTTGTGCCTTATAGAGAGGCATGGGATCTGCAGAAGGCAATTCTCAAAGAGAAGAAGACTTTGATTGATAGGGACGAGGAATGTTGCGATACCTTAATCGTTCTACAACACAATCCTGTCTATACATTAGGCACAGCAAGCTCTGAGGAATTCCTGAATTTCGATATCAACGATGCTCCTTTCGACATTGTTAGGACAGAGCGTGGTGGTCAAGTAACTTATCATGGACCAGGACAGGTTGAACCACTTTTGCCCATTCTCAGTGTTTTCCATGATGTAGCTCATATCTGTGTTCTTCTCATTCCAATTCTGATCTGGGTTCTACTAGTGCATTGTGACCAATCATGAAAGACTTGAAAAGTTTGTTGCTTTTCTTATTGTAGCTAGTTATGTACCCTATTATCAATCTGAGAAATCACGAGATGGATCTCCATTGGTACCTCAGGAATCTTGAGGAGGTGGTAATTCGCACTCTTTCGACGCTCTCTATTAAAGCTTCAAGGGTTGAGGGGCTAACTGGTGTCTGGGTTGGTAAGTTCTTTCTGCACTTTGCAATCTCTGATGTGCCAAATCTTCTTAAACTGGGTGAAGAGTATGAACAAGTTTTTCTTCAAATCTCATGTATCCTTGTACATTCAGGAGATCAAAAACTGGCAGCAATTGGGATACGGGTATCTCAATGGATAGCATACCATGGATTAGCTTTAAATGTTTCAATGGATTTGAGCCCCTTCCAAAAGATTGTTCCTTGTGGTATACGGGACCGTAGAGTCGGAACCATCAAGGGAGTTCTAGGACAAGTTCAAGCAAATGGTGGTTCTGTAGCTGAAAATCTATCACAACTTGATGATTTTACACTGATCAACATCGCTCATGAATCTCTAATGCGGGAATTCGGTGAAGTATTCCAGCTGAAACTGGAGCCAAGATCTCTGCAGTTGAACCCCGTCAAAGCCTAGAAACCAAGATTTTCTTGGATGATGGTACTGCATCTTGATTGGGTGAGGCGTGCTGCTTAGAAATGGATATTTTCAAATTTAATGTTCCATTTTCTGTTGTAAAATTGAGGCAAAATAGAGTAGTGTGCTAATGAATTTTATAGAGAGTTCAGACGGCTAACAGTTTGAGCTGCATATGTACTAAACTCTCAATGAATTGGAGACAGAATTTGAGATTGAACTATACAAACTTCCTACTGTATACATTATACATAATAGCAAATCAGGTAATTTGTTAACTGAACACTCTCATCAATTAGAACATTTTTAGTTATACTGAATTACATAGTGCGGCCGAAGTAGAAATTTTCCTAGAAGACTTTGATACAATAATCACCAGAAACAGCAAATTTTCAGACTTTGGATAGATCATGCTCCTTCAAGGCATCAAGAATGCTATGAACCCACCTGAAGCACGTTTAGCAGTTTTCAAATGGAATAGTCAAACATCATTAAAAGCACTAAGAAGAAATGCATAAAAACTTCCTACTCACCCATCGAGTCCAGGGTTTTCTGGGTAGTAAACATGCTTTAGGCCCAGTCTTTTAGCAGCCATCGCAGTGGTTTCACCAATACAAGCAACTGCACTATTCCATTGCTCTGAACTCGGAATTAGCTCAATCCAAGCTCTACGACAGTAAAATTACCAACTTGATAAGAAACAATTACCTAACCCATCAAAGTACAGATCATAACTACTCTATAATCTTAGTTTTTGAAAATATAGAAAATGAAGGTAATATAATGTAGCATCTAGTGAGTGTCCCTTTTAGTACTAGAGCCAATATGCAAAACCTCAGTGAAGCGTGGTTTGGGAGAAATTCAAGAAAAGGAAGCAAAAAGAACAAGATGTGCCTACTTGAGTGCTGAAGGGGAGGCAACTGCAATCACTGGAGCAGTTAGAGCTCGTTCCAAGATTGACGGTTCCACCTGACGAACAGGTACCTGCAAGGGTTTGAACTTTAAACATGGGCATAATCTCATTTAACTTAACCAATCCATTGTTTCATTTATGTATAATAATTTTCTATGATACTAAAGCTAAAAACATGAAGCTGGACACTGTATTAACTCTTGTTTGAATGGGACTCCAGTTTTCTTAACGGTGTAGTAGGTATTCTATGTATGTCATGCTTTACATACTTGCACATCCCTATATTGTAATTTCAACACAGCATTGTAAGTGATCAATCCTAGATTCAGAAAACTGAAAACACGCAGTAAAAGTAGAGCAGTTGACCATAGAAAAGGAATGGTAGTAAGCACGTGGATGCAGCCATATTGCGTTTGAGCTGAGATAAACCTACATATTGACTGTGGACTAAATCTTTAGAAAATTGTACAAAAAATCCAAGAAACTTTTTCATTGTAATGTAATTCACAAGGACTATTTTATTGGAAGTCAGTTTAAGGTGAGGTAGAAATTGATTACCGTTGTATAGGTATTCAGCCTAGTAACATGGAAGCCACGACCTGCTAGACCCTCTTCTGTAATTAGACAAGTTTGACATGCTCAGAATCTTTCTAGTTTTTCCCATTGTACTTTCAATGAAATAAAGTTCTCCTGAAACCAATAGATTCATAATGTGCAGAATCGTTCTTTCATGCTCAGCTGAGATTATGTATGAAATCAGCAAGCATGTCAAAGGAATGATTTTAAATTGCAAAGACTATCTTTCAAGAAGCAACAAGGACAGAAAACGTAAGATGTTGCAAGGATAAACAAACATAATAAAAGAGATCAGAAATCTTAGGCAATGTTTGAAAAGAAATGGCCCAAAAGAATAAATATACTGAATAAAGATCTTTTATGTCAAGTTAGAAGCCAAAAAACTACTAGAACAGCAGATAATGGAGAGAAGATGTAAAGATACTCTAGTAATATATATACTTACCGATATCATTACTAGCTTTCACTGATGCAGGATACAAAACGGTGCATTTTGAATCCCCACATTTGGGAAGCTCCAAAGTCAAGGCCTTACCAATAGTTGAAATTGAAAAAAAACTTCTTAAATTACTGCAGAAGCAATTAAACCATGGTGGCTTGCTGTTATCTTTTTCCATAAAACTCTTGCTTGATACGAACTTTGATCTGTTAATGTACTTCAGATGAGCATAGTGACAGGCCAGTGTAAACAGCCTCATGGCAATTAAGATGCTTCTACCTTGATTTCACTATGAACGAGAGATGAAGCACTTGTAACTTGGATATTGCAGGAAGATACCTTTGGATGGGGAAAAGGCAATTTCAATGGACTGAGATGACTGCCCAGCTTCCTTAATTATGTTGGCTGTTCCATTTCCAACTACACCAATCCTGACAGGTGGGCTCCCAGCAGACCTAGAAAAGTTCATTATTTTCTATAGGTGAAACTCCTCATGACTATTAGAAAACCCTTTCTAGCAAGACCACAAGACAGATTTTGGCGAAGATCAAGGCTAATGTTGAAATAACAGCATGAAAAATGCTTATTGCTAAGCATATATTTCCAATAGAAGTATGTAGTCAGGCAAAAGTAATTCCAAATAACAACTATGTCCTTTGCAAGAGAATGTGTATTGCTAAACCACCAGACTTCTATAGACTTAAAACTTTTGAGTAGAAGATAAAGAAACAACCTTGCTTAACTGAAAGACCTGATAGACAGTATTCTTACCTCCAAGCATTGAGAAAAACTGAAGCTGCTTCAGGAGATGTAATGATAATCCAGTCAAATTTAGTGCCTGTCAAGGCAATAAGAAGGAACAATGCTATGAACATCCCAAGCCCATACTCAATCTACCAAATAGCATCATGTCAATAAAACTGATGTCCATGACTTCAACCCAATTTGATTGATCAGATATAGGGTAAAAAAATTAGAATTCAGCAAATTGATAAGACAGTTGTTCAGAAAAGACGAATCACACCTTACCAGCCAATAGAGGAGGAAGCTTGGCCAAATCGGGACCAACATCGTGTCGAATAAGGGGCAGCTCTAAGCAGCGAATCCCGTGTTCAGCCTGTAGAAATCAGAAAATCAGCTCTCCTTCTCGCATCCTGACACCAATTTGAAATTGCAGACTAATATTCCAAGGTCAATTGCAGAATTCCTCGCTTACAATGTGCAGAAAAAAGATTAAATGGAGCTGTACCAGCGCATTGATTAGCCTGCTGTTCTTGCCATGCTCTCTGGTGACGACGACTTTAGGGATCGAATGGGATAAGGAAGAGGTAGCACCAGAAGAAGAAGAAGAAGCTTTAATGGAGATTGAGGGAAAGAGAGTGCGGGAACGGAGTCTGAGAGGAGAAGGAAGGAGGAAAGGAGGGAGAGCGACTCCAACCGCCATATTCCGATCCCTCAGCTGCCGATTGAGATTTGGGAGACTGTTGATCTTCTTGATCTTCCCCTCTTACAGTCGAAGAACGTTCTCAACCGTTCGATCCGCCACGTCAACCTATCTGATCTGTTGTAATTTTTTCATTTTTTTTGATCTGGATATGTTGTAATTTTATGTGTTGTAATTTTTGGGGATAGACACGGAAAACGAGTTGTTGATGAATCTTTTGATTTGTGTTTGTTGATTTTGTGATGGCAAAATATACACTTACATGGTATATCTTGAACGTGAGGTTTGCTCTGTAAGGATTTCAGATTCGTATGTGTTATGAGTTTATGGGTCAAATGTTAGAAAAAAAGTAAAACAAACTTTTTGAATGAAAAAATTGTTTGGGGTAGAAAAAGAACAAGCCCTTAGGGATTGGTGAATTTGTGTAGAAGTTTGCTGTCTAGCTAGTGTGTGATCCTCCTCAACATTGACATGTTTTAGACTCGTGATAGGCATCAAATAGCAATTATACTAGTACAAACCCCGTACCATGTACGGGTAATGTAAATATAAAACCGAATTAATCGATTTGAGATCAAATTTTGATACGAATATGCTTTTAGCTCGGGAACTTATAATCCAAATCCGATAGACCAAAGTCCGAACCTATTGACCTATATATGTACTTTTATTCATACAATTTTAATTCTAAAATAGTTCTATTCAAATTTATATTATTAATGAATATACTATTGACACATGTGAAATTTTTTCACTATTCTTCAAGATTCAATAATGACAAAAATGTATACTAATTCATAAGAAACAATTGTAAAGAATATAAAAGAAAATCACTTCAATTTCCTTATTCGTATAAGATATAGAATTAAGTAGGATATTAAGTATACATAAGGAAATTAGATAAGATATCAAGAAGATATATAAGTTATTTTTTGAAAATCAATGCAAAAAATAAAATCATTATTTTATTCAAGGTTGATGACGTGGCGCAAATTTTAACAAAGACTTGGGTTCCGCTTTATACTGTATTATAGTAGATATGTGCAACCATTTATACATAATACACATAATAACGTACAATTTACATAAACTTGACACTAACAAACACCTAAACACCCAAACACCGTACTCGTCTACCAAGCTAGCGGTAATGAGAAGTTGCAAGGACTTACAAATTAACTTAGGGAGTTTCTTGCTTTTGGTGACACATATACCATGTATAACCATATATGATATATGTGCGCTGCTAGTTTTATTTGTAAGCGTATCGATCCAATGAGGTACTAATTAATGAACTAATGACCGGCACCAGGGCTCCTGCCTGGATTAGTGTCTTGAGTGGTTGCGCCGTCCACTGAAACCGGATGCGCAGCCAGCGCATTGCTCTCATTATCCGCGGGCACTAGTTTCTCCGGTTCCTCGGCTTCTAAAACCAGCAACTTCCGGCTTCTGAAGAAGCCGACTCTGAATGGTTTGACATCCTGATCCCCAGCACTGGCCATGTAATTGGATGCAGGGTTGATCATGGCCATAGAAGAGCTTATGTGAAGAAAGAGTGATAGCATGGCCAGAACGAAAGCAACTGTTTTCATGGAACATTTCATTTTTTGAACTGGTTTACAAACCTAAGAATGAATGAAGTAGTTTTTTGAACGGTTAAGAAAGAGCGGGAGTAAGAAAGAATAAGCTTGAAAGAAGTTCAAGTTCTGATGAAGGCTAGTTAATTGCCTATTAGTGCATTGAAATGCAGGTATTTATAGAGGGCGCAGCTAAGCTAGGTAAGTAGCAACATGTTGGATCATTTTGCCTTTGACTAACCGGCTTGCAGTTCGATCAATTATTAGTGCATTCGGTTGTTTTTATTTGTTCAATAATTCAGCATTCCTAAGATGGAAAAAGAGTTTGGTAATGCGCTTGCCCATACTGCAACACCATGGTGTACAAGTAGTAAACTAGCAGTGTCGTTAGTGGGTCTTATAATTTGCTTTTGACGTACACGCTCGAAATTGCGGTTTGAGCCCCCCCTAAACACAATTAACAACACTACGTACGGTTCTAACCTACGTAACTATGGCAGGCAAAAAGAGGTTTTGCTGTTCCGATTTGGTATCTATCAATTGTGCTGGTTTCTTGTTTTACTTTAGATAGTACTCCTGCTAATTAGCTGGAAACAGGGGTCCCAAGTGTGATGTGTCAACACTCAGCACATTTTACATCGCCCAATATTCAGTCCCACTTGTGAATTCTGATGGCTTATGTACTTGCAAGTTAGGCAACAAGCACAATACCAAAAGCCATTGAGTTCTGATTTGATTAAGAACCATTTTTAAAGTGCATAATTAGCTCCCATGTTACGTGAAGATCGATACTGTGATCAAAATATCAAGCACAGTTGCATACCCAATTCGGTTAAAAAGATGGGCAGGGTCAGTGGATTGATCTACCCACCGTATTGTTAATGCTGATTAATAATGGACACCTCTGTTTAAATCAGTGCTTTAACTCAAAGACCATGAAATCATATTACTGATTAGTTAAATTCAACTACAACTTGTAGAATATACCAATCTACAGATTATGGCCGTTGAAACCTTGTTGAATCTGATAGTGGCATAGTGCAAAACCTCCTAAATTCAAAAAGGGGGAAACTAATGGAAAAAATGGATGGCTTCCATAAGCTCCTCACACTATGGAACTTGTACTGTTAATCTCCATTCTCCATAAAGCCTCTTCCTGACCTTCTATAGTGCAAAAGTGCAAATTTGCAAGGTGTTGCAATTTTCCCTGTCCCTTCAACTTGCAGAAAAAAGGATGAATATACACGTTCATTGTTTCAAACACAGCAGCTGAAACTAGAAATTCTTGTCTAGTAGTAGTAGTAATGATTTTGGGTACAACTTGTATTTGAAAAGACAAATGAACAAATATGTTTCCTGCCATTATAGCATGAAGAGCCAGTCATATAACAGAGCTAAATAGCTACGCATTATATGGTACGTAGTGTCGCTTCATTATTGATAGATCGATTGTTTGGCCTAACAAGCCAATTGGGGGTAGTAAAAAGGGGATGGTGAGAATTTTGATTACGTAAATTTACTTCTAGACTCTCATCCGAGGTAAAAGATGCTACCTACTTGTGACACGGGTTAAGACTTGTTCTCTAACTCGTGCGGCCCTTAGTTACTTTAATTTCCTTGATGTGCTAAGTCAAGCCTAGTCCCGAAAGCTTAAAGCGAGGAAAGATGTTTTTGTGAGAAAGAGAACTTTATTACACAAGAGAGCTTTTACAAGTGTGTGCTTCACAAGTATGCTTTGGTAGCTAAGTTGATGGATTGGCTAATGAGGGCTAAGGTCTATTTATAGATGTGGCACCCTCATTTATATGGGAAGGACCTAGAAAAACTAAGCCTAGACTATTCTAGAGCTTTACAAGTCGGCGTGCCCATAGGAGTGTCCCCTAGACAAATCTGGGCCGCTTTAGAGATCTCCGGAAGGCCCTTGTGGGGTGCGCCAGGGCCTGGTAGCGCCCGAAAGAGCGCACCACGCCTGTCCTAGATGTCTCTAGAAGGGCGCGCCTTTGTGCGCCTTGGCCCTGGAAGGGGCGCGCTTAGCCTAGAGGACTCCGGAACGGCCGCGCCTTATCCGGAACGCCCCGAAAGCCCCTAGAAACGCCTAGGCCCGTGTCTAGGTTGGGTGTTCCGTGTCTCTCTCGGGCCGGGACACTTGTGCTAGGTAAATTACTAATCTGGACGAATCATCTCATACCATCTCATTTATCACAACTATGAACAGTAGTACCATCTATTAATCCATATGCGATGGGAAACACCACTTAGATCAACTAAAGAACTTCATTGAACCACACATGTTTTGGTGCTTGTTACAATTAATTATCATTAACATGTACTTATATTTCCTTCCATGCTAATGCGTCGGAAAGTGTATTAAAATGATCAATATACACTTACTAACAGGAAAAGTAACATCAAAATGTATCAATGACATGAATCTTTTAAGTATGGTGTGTAAGCAAATTATATACTACTAACAACAACAACAACAACATTTACCCAGCATATTCCGTAAGATGCAGGATCTGGGGGGTCAGGATGGGGCACTCCAAATCTAGATGGAATACGTCCAATAAGACCCAGAAAGCCGAACTAACCATCAAAAACTAAAAGAAACCTACAGATCACAACAAAAGAAAAAAGAAGAACTAGCGTAACGTTTGGTTAAAATATCGTGATGGACAACAATAATTTCTCATAGCGGCATGACAACTTTCATTGACTCGTCCTAATCTTAGTCAAAGATTATGAATGTTTTCTATATTTTTATATTTATTTTTGTAGGCGGTAATATAGTAGTTATTCTATTTTACATAAACTTGTGAGTAATTTAGCCTAACTTTTGTTTAATGTAATCCTATTTTTTAAAATAAGATGATTTTTTTGATAACATAAGATACGGACTACGGAGTAGTATTATAATTTATTTAATAATGATAAAAAATATTATAATTCTTAATGGATATAATTTTCCTTTTTATTATTTTTTATGGATAGTTTATTTGCTTTGTTCTCATAGCAAGCCTTACATCGACGAAATCAGGGCAAGACGCTGTAGAGAGAGCATCAACAAGCAACAACAATGGAGAGACTGCAGAGGATGTTCGCCGGCGCCGGAGGAGGACTTGGCCACCCTCCGCCGGACTCTCCCACGCTAGATACCTCGGAGCAAGTCTATATCTCTTCCCTGGCTCTTCTCAAGATGCTCAAGCACGGTAATTTTCGCTTTTCTTCTTTTTGACTGGCTAGGGTTTCCGATGTGTTGCTTTTCAATTTCGATTTTCGAACCCTAATTAGGGTTTCCACCGGAATGTTCGTGCCTTTATTGTTGAATTACTGATTCGAGCGTTTGTGGATTTATAGGTAGAGCTGGTGTTCCTATGGAAGTTATGGGTCTCATGTTGGGCGAATTTGTGGATGAGTACACGGTTCGGGTCGTGGATGTCTTCGCGATGCCACAAAGTGGTACCGGCGTTAGCGTTGAAGCTGTTGACCATGTTTTCCAGACGAATATGCTTGATATGCTTAAACAGACTGGAAGGTATATCAATCTTCTCATATGTTTGGTTTCTGTTTTGCCAATTTTGTTTGGATTATAGCTGATCTAGTACCAAGATTTACTTACATACAACGGGGAGGTAATCTAGGAAGATGTCTCAGGATTTGCTTTCATTTAATTGGGTACAGCGTACAGGATAGAGTTCAGACTTGGGCTATCTCTGATCTAGTGCCAAGATTTACATATGAGGGGAAGGTAGTCTAGGAAAATGTCTCAATGTTTGCTTTTATTCAATTGAATACACGATAGAGTTCAGACTTTGACTTGAGATTGTCACCGTATGGATTGCTGTGAATGGTGAAGTTATAGATTTGTAGATTCAATATTGCATGGTTGTTCTTACTTGTATCTATGGCTCACACGACTTTATGGACAAATTTTCAACTTTCTTTCCACAACTCTGAATAAATAGATAATATAGATTTTGTTGGTGTTAGTAAATAGTAACCACACCTTCCTGTACTATGGAATTAGGTGAGATAAGAATCTTCTCATGGCTATGGCTTATGCTAGAGGGGGAGATGGCACCTCTCTGTGTGATACCTCTTCCTGCTGCATTACATGTACAGTATCTTCATTCACATTGCTTGAATGGACATGCATACGTCAATAATCTTGCACCAGAGGCCTGCATCTCATATATGAGTACCTGATTCATTCTTTTTCCTATTGTCAATAATTGTGTCTGACTGACGTGCAGTTCCTGTGATCATGTCCCTCTAAGGCTCTGATGAAAGATCCCTGTTTTTGTCACATTATCCTGGGAAGGATTAGTTTTAGCATATCAGTCATCATCTTATGTACTGTTATATAGTATTGTAGCATGATAATTGCATGTAATCAGTAGTCTTAGATGGATTGTCTTCCTTTGTATGAGAGTTTGCTATAAGGATTCCTGTCTTTTTCATGCTGTGTACTCTTTCTCTGGCAATTAAATTATTCATGCTTGTTCGCAGGCCAGAAATGGTTGTAGGATGGTACCATTCACATCCTGGGTTTGGTTGTTGGCTCTCTGGTGTTGACATTAATACTCAACAGGTACGCATCCTCTTCTTCCCCCACTTCCCACAAACAGAAAACAGCCAAAATAACCAAATGAATAAATAACAATGCTATTGAGGGGAAAAACATAAGGACACGGGTACTTTTGTTCATACTATGAGTATGTTTCAGCTTTCAACTTCTAAGCCTTTCTGAATTCTATCTCCTCCCAAATCTACCCTGAATAGCTTGTGCAGGAATTTGAATAAGATTTGAAGGAAGCACAAAATCTATCTGCTCTTTAGTTATTCATATATTCTCTCTCCTTGTAACCTCTCCCAGTCTCCCCCTTATACTCTCTTTTGAGATTTTCACTCAAATGCTGCTGAATTGTAAAATTTCAGAGTTTTGAAGCTTTAAACCAAAGAGCTGTAGCAGTTGTGGTGGATCCAATTCAGAGTGTCAAGGGGAAGGTGGTGATTGATGCTTTCCGTTTGATTAACCCACAAACAATGATGCTTGGTCAGGAGCCTCGTCAGACAACCTCCAACCTTGGGCATCTTAACAAGCCATCAATTCAGGTGATATACTGGCAAATGAAAGAATAACTTTCTTCTGCACATTTAATTTTCTCTGCAGTCAATAATGGAGTTGTTTCCTTTCCAGGCTCTTATCCATGGATTGAATAGGCATTATTACTCCATTGCCATCAACTACAGGAAGAATGAACTGGAGGAGAAAATGTTACTGAATCTTCACAAGAAGAAATGGACTGATGGGCTTACACTTCAGAGATTTGATGTCCACTCCAAAACTAATGAGCAGACTGTTCAGGTTAGTGGTTGAATTTTATGGCATTTGTGTAGAAAATTTTGGCAAAGCAAATTTCTTACTGTTGAACTTCTTGGTAATTGGCAGGAAATGCTGAATTTAGCAGTCAAATACAACAAGGCAGTACAGGAAGAAGATGAGTTGCCTCCTGAGAAGTTAGCTATAGCCAATGTCGGGAGGCAGGATGCCAAGAAACACTTAGAGGAGCACGTCTCCAACTTGATGTCCTCCAACATAGTTCAGACACTTGGTACCATGTTAGACACTGTTGTCTTCTAATCCAGTTGTTATTGTTGAACATGAACGTATTACATTGACACCTGTTTTCAGTCTTCCGATTCCAATGGAGGCTTTTTGTTTGCAACAACTTACTATAACTCATCTCTTATTTGACACCTGTTTTACCTGGTTTTGGCCTAGTATTATTTTGCTTGGGAATCTGTTTTGAATTTTAGTATTGAATGATATTCTTTTGCAGTGATGATGTGTTGGCTCCTTGAATGCATCAATAACAGTGGATTTTTTGTTAAACTGAAAAAAGAAGGCAACCGGCAAGAATAGAAAAGTGATGAATCTTTATTGCAAAACTTAATAGGCCAAGTATGATAACTGGACAGGTAGAAGTAGAACACAATGAATCCAGGGCAATCCAGTATAAAAATTTTGGAAGGTTAATGTTGAAATTCAGAGTATTGTCTTGGGTTGAGAATTGAGATGCACATTTGGATAGGCTTCATGAAATAACTTGCAGCCGGTCACCAGTTATTCAAAAGAATGAGAGTGCACAAAAACGACGTCGCCTTGCTTTATGTATCATTTTTGATGTTATGGGCCTAGTTTGAGAGCGCAAATTAAGTAATTGGGCCGGTGTGCTTCATTTAGCCCACGTAGAGCAATTACACTGATATATATGTCAGCAGTGGCTCGATTAGGGTTTTTACATCCCAACCAAACACTCCGCAGCTTCCGATTCGATCCGCCAACCGGAGAGGCAGAGACGAGGTAAGAGAGCGCGAAGATGACAAAGAGGACGAAGAAGGTTGGGATCGTCGGCAAGTATGGTACTCGTTACGGTGCCAGTCTTCGTAAGATCGTGAAGAAGATGGAAGTCAGTCAGCATAGCAAGTACTTCTGCGAGTTCTGCGGAAAGGTAATTTCCAGTTTCATTGCCATTTTGCAAATCGCATTTCAGCGATGTAAACGCATCTTTTGATTTTAGATGCAATGTAACTGATTTGTTCGACGATCTGGTCTTTTAGTACGCGGTTAAGAGGAAGTCTGTGGGGATCTGGGGCTGCAAGGACTGTGGAAAGGTCAAGGCAGGAGGTGCATACACCTTGAAGTAAGAATTCAATCTCCTTGCGTATCTCTGAATGGAATTCGATTTTGTTTTGTATTTTCGTGTTTACGTTTTCGAGTTTCTAATTCGTGTATCATTTGCGATTGTTTTGAACAGCACTGCTAGTGCCGTGACTGTTAGAAGCACAATCAGAAGGTTGAGGGAGCAGACTGAGAGCTAGAGAGAAGCAATCAGGTGGATTTTGATTTACTTGTGTAATGGCAAGACTATGCTATTTTGTGCACTGCTTACGTTTCTATCCGAATTAGATGTGACAATTTTGTTCCATGGTTTATGATTACAAATCAGATTTCTGAGTGATGTTAAACAACTTCGGCTGGTTTATTTCGCTCAAATTTAGTTGGTATCATATATGATCTGGTGTCCTGCAATATTCTCTCGCCTCTTGTCTGAATCTTATTCCATGATGGTTTCTTTTCCTTTTTTCATAGGCTTTAAGGAATGGACTATCTAGTTTTGATTTCAGGACAGATATACTTGATTATCTTACTAAACTAGATTGTATGGAGAGATAATGAAACACTAGGTAATCTAAATTTGAGGAGAATTTTACGGTCTTCAATTCTGGTTTGCCATTTCAATATTACAATTTCATAATCCTCTTCGGCTTTGATTTTTCATTAATTTCAAGATTGTTTCAGCTTTGAAAACACATTTTCGCGCATCTTGTTGAGGAAAACGAGTTTTAGGTGGTGAATTTGGGTTGTGTTGTGCTCCTGAAACCAGAGATGTGTTCGGCAACTTCTTGGTGATTCGTCAATCAACTACTGAGTATGAATTTTGGTGTGCTGTATTTTTCACGAGTATGCATCCATAATGCTCAGAGTTTTGTATACAAGTTTAGTGTCATGTATTTGGACAATCTCTTTCGACTCTGTTGCACCTTTTTTTGACCGAGTCAATTCACCACTAATGCTAGAAAAACCTCAACTTTTTCAGAATTTTATTGTACCAAGTTGTGTTTTGAATTGTGATGCTTTATTCTTGGACATCTATTTATAGTTGCTTTCGTGATTAAATCATAGCTTACAAGAGTGTTAACACTTAACACCGTACCGTCGCTGAGTATTAACACCGTATGGTTGATTCAACACAAACAATATTCTATATGGGTTAAATTGTGAAAGTACGTTTCCATCCACTGCTGCAATAAATAAGCCGTGTTTGTATCAATTTATAGCGGGTAATATCGCCATTTCCGAATTCGTGATTGATGAATGATTGAATGATGGGGTGGTTAACATAAGATGGTGGATTAAAAAGGCAAGTCGAAACCAGAATCAATAACAATGCACGAAGAAATAAATACTATGCCAACAGGCCCATCCTTGAAACTATGGCCACCAAGTCGTGATTAATACTGACCTTGCCTGTGCCAAGACTAGGGCTGGTCGTGGGGCGGTTTATGGGTGGGTGGAGCTCTTCCACCACCCGACCCGTCAATAAAAATGATCCACCCGCCTCACCCACCACCCGCAGAGTCTTTCACCCATACCCGCCTCACCCATCACCCGCGGGTGGGGCGGGTGACCCACCATCCATGAACTATTATGGACTATAATTATAATATATCACAAATAAATCACTAATCATTTAATTAATAAAGGAAATATTTCCAAACATAAGCTAAACAAAATCAATACATTGTATTATTTAAATGTTAGAAATTTGAAATATGTTTCTTCAAGCGTTACTTATATATAATTGTTTGATTGTTACATAACTACCACCTTGATCTTTCATATTCTTAACTTGATTACTTTAAGAGTCATTAATTTGATTATAATTATATATACTTATTTATTAGCGAGATGTAGATTTTTCACAATTTCTCATAAAATTTAGCAAGCATATTGTTTATTTTTTTTAAAGCTTTTGTATTTCTTTTTTTAGTATCAAATTCTCATATGTGATATTGTACTTACATAATTTAATTACTATCCATATTGACTTGCCTTTACAGTAGCATAATACATTAATATATCTATATGAATTTTTCCCCGTGTGTAGTATGGACATCATTACTAGTATATTATATACTAAATTAAAATTGGTATATATTAATTGGAAGAATACAAAAATTGGAAGAATAAAAAACAGATATATATTAATATATTATATAATAGGTTAAAAATTGGAAGGTGAAAAAGTATGGCTATACTGAAGAAAAAAATAGAAGAATAAAAAATGAATATATATTAACATATTATATACTAGGTTAAAAATTGGTGGGTGAAATGGGTGGTAAATGGTTGATGGGTGATGAGGCGGTTGATGGGTCGGTTGATGGGTCGGGTGAAATGGTTTTTAAATTTAACCCATACCCGACCCGTAAACCGTTTCACCCGTCAACCACCTCACCCATCAACCGCTTTTTCATGGGTTTTCACCCATATAAGTGGGTCGGTTTAGCGGGTGAAGCGGTCACCCGCGGGTAATGTCCAGCCCTAGCCAAGACCCAGCAAAACACATCTTCCAATTCAAGACCAAACCTCATCCCAGTTCAGTAGTTCACCACCTAAATTCATCTTACTCATCAACATGTACGCCATGAAAACGTTTTGTATTGTAGAAAGAAGAAACATTCACAGAAAAGCAAACCCATACTCTGTTTTGAACCGTAGGATATTTTAATTCAAATTCCGAAAATTTATACTTGAGCACTCCTACAAATCCTGCGGCTTAGATTAGATTCTGGTGGGCCTTTGAACTGGCCCAAACAAAAGCCCATTGAAGGGATTCAGAAAGAGAACCGAACGCCGCTTTGCCGCTGTCTTTCGATCTCAGCGCGGGAACATCCGCTGCTTTTACTTCCAGAGTCTTCGACACAGCGACGAAGTGAACGACGTTCCATAATCCATCCCTGTCCACACCTGGTTGCCCGCACCCGCTCTGCTTCCGGATCCGACCGCTTGTCCGCCGTTCTCCACTCCGCCACGGTTGATTTGTAAGTATTTCTTCATTTTTCTCTCTTCAATTAAATTTTGTTATGTTAGGGTTTCAATGCAAATTAGCTTATGCATTTGTTCATACTTAAAATGCTTAATTTTTCACACTAAAATCCAACATGTAAAGTTTGAATGTCGAAAAGTAATCAGTTGAAAAGTAATTTGACGGGTTGAATTTGTGGAGTTCCCTGGTTCCGCAATGTCATGATCTGTGTTTATTCTGTCTTTCAGGTCTTCTCCAGTTGTTTTCATCAAAAAACATGGAAAATTCTGATTTCAGTGATGGAGATGAAGAAGAGCTTGAATTTTCAAGGAATTACTTTCTGGCAAAAGAAGCTAGCAGTTCAGCTAAGAAATCAGCTCGTAAACTATCTGATATCAATGTTGTTCCTGAAGAGGTACATGTGCTATCTTCGTAATAGATAAGATTCCACAATGTCTTACATTATTTTTTTCTCATCCCTATTTCGTATTGTACTTAATGAGTCAGCTCTTTATTATGCAGGAGCTTAGAGAGGCGATGTCAAAGCTTGAACCTAAGCATGAGAAGGAAATAAAAGTTTTGATGGATAGTTACAGAAGTCTGTATTCTAGATGGTTGTTTGAGCTTAGGTAGGATTCTACCCTCGTGTAGTTCTATATGTGTTTTGATAATGCAGTATATCATAAACCAGACATGAAATGTTTTCTCAAACTTTCTGTGAACGGCTCTTTATTCTAAATTGTCAATTATAGGATTGTCTGGTTTGTTTGTTTTGTTTTTGCTGCAAGTGTAGTGTTTTCTATAATAATTTGGGTCTCCTGAGGATAGCTTAACATATGTATGACATATTGTACTCCAATTAGTAAATCAGTTGTGCAGTTCCAAACTACCTTGCTCTTAGTTCTTCCATGCAGTAGTTGATAGTTAAGAATGAGAAGGCATGATTCCTTAATCAAAGGGTTCAATTCATTAGATTATCTACTTCCGGATTCTCAATGGGCAACTAATATTATTGTTGTATCTTGGTGGATGCTGACATTAGCTGAAAACATCTCATCACTGTTTATGCTCATGAATCTCATGGCTGTTCATTATAATATACAACTGTGTCTTTCATACCTTGCTTGCGTCTAGGCAGAAAGCAAAGCTGATATGTTTTGAGGTATGGCTACACAGTAGCCAGGACTTGTAGAATATAATGACATCTTCGTTTCACTTGTTTTTGCTTTTCATGCTCCCTTAACATCTGCTTCAACATCCCTTGCAGATGTGGTTTTGGGCTTCTAATGTATGGCTTTGGATCAAAGAAAGCTTTGATTGAAGATTTTGCTTCAAAAGCAATGAAAGATTATGCAGTGATTGTAATCAATGGCTATCTTCAGTCTATCAATATCAAACATGTAAAATTGTTCTGTAATTTTCTATTTTGTTTACTTCTTCTCTTCTGCTTCCATGTACACATGTACCTCAATCAGCAATTGGCTTTTGTCCTTCATGTTCAGCTATTAATATACTTCCTACTTCCGAATTTTACAGGCTATCATTGCTATGGCTGAAATTCTATGGGAAGAAATAAAAGCCTCAAAGAAGTCAGCAGGGATCTCTGGTCCAGCTAAACAGCCATTTAACACAAGATCTATAGATGATCTTCTTTCTTTTTTGAATGGTTCACATTCTGAGAAGATCGACTTTTTCATATGCATGCTTGTACACAATATTGACGGCCCTGCCTTACGAGATTCTGACACCCAACAATATCTTGCCCGAATTGCCGCCTGCTCCCATGTTCGTCTGGTTGCCTCCATTGATCATGTTAACTCACCTCTGTGTAAGACAACAACTTGGAGTTTCTGCATCATATTGAAACGATTGTGGCTTTTACTAACTAGATTCTTGTTTGTGATATCAGTGTGGGACAAGAAGATGGTTCACACACAGTTTAATTGGTGCTGGCATCATGTCCCAACTTTTGCACCTTACAAGGTTGAAGGGGTGTTCTTCCCTCTAGTTCTTGCACATGGCGGAACTGCTCAAAGTGCAAAAACTGCAGCAATTGTCCTCCAGAGTTTAACGCCCAATGCCCAAAGCGTCTTCAAAGTTCTAGCTGAGTATCAGCTGTCTCACCCTAATGATGAAGGCAAGCAACTAGTTTTTCTCCAGAGAATCCCATTTGACAAGTACAATGATATTCAGCTGTTATAGCTTCATTAGCTTGTTTTCTTATGCTTTTTCATTTTTGCTGACAGGGATGCCAGTAAGTGACCTGTACGCGACCTGTAGGGAGCGTTTTCTAGTGAGTAGCCAGGTTACTTTGAACTCCCATTTAACCGAGTTCAAGGATCACGAACTGGTTAAGACGCGGAGAAATGCTGATGGACAGGATTGCTTGCACATCCCACTCTCGGCTGATGCCATTGAGAAGTTATTGCAAGAGATCAGCCAGTGAAGGGTTAAGTATAAGATTTTTACGCGCCTGTGTTTTAACTTTATGTTCTAAAAGAACCACCTGCAGTGATGAAGTCCCATGTTCTCTACTGTAAAAGAATTGTTCTACAGGAAATTATATCAACCGAATGGTCAACGGATTTGACTTTTTTAGAAGAATGGCAGGTATGATACCAGGGGAAACGAGACCATGAATTCATGTTTCATGTACTATTTTTTTTGGTTGAACATGTTTCTTGTACTATAACAGACAAAGATCTGTTCATTTTTTTTAAAGAGGATTTTTTTTATGCGAAGAACACTTTCTTCTGAGTTAATATTAAAGGAGAATGGATCAAAAAATATTAAAGGAGAAGAGCCGGACCCACTTCCGTATAAAATTTGAAAAAAAAGAGATCAATACTATATAAAAACAACGTAGAAGTGCTGACGTGTGACCCACTGCTCGTTCAAACGGTTGTGTGTCTTCGTGGACATTCCAACCAAGCGAGAAATCTCAAAGCTTCCACATCTCTCCCACCGCTCTCATTTCTTAAATCCTGTCGGGAGAGATCGGGGTTTCAGGTCCTCGCTCTTTCATCCCCATTTTTCTGCAACCATCTGTGGCTGTCTCAAGGTCAGTATCCTCCAAATTAGATACTAACTCTTTGGTTGATTTTGTTGATTCCTATACATGTTAATCCCTTCACCGCCTCATGAAATTAAACAATTAACTAATATAGTGGTTTAGATTTCTTGTTGTCAACAATTTCTTTTTTCGAAAGCATGTGCCATGAACTGATGAATGATTGATCGGCACATTCGTATACTGCACACAGAATATGCTCCTCGCAGGCCCACCACCTTTTTCTATTACATTAGTTGGCGGTTTCTTCCGTTTTCTTCTGAGCTCCAGTTCATCTTAAGATTAGGGTTGAATTTCCCTCATTGGGATTTTTTGAGTGAAATACATTTTACTGTTTTGCGGTTAAGGAAAATTGATTGTTTTCTTTTGCTTTTCTAATTTCTCGGGCAGGCCTCCGATCTGGGGTTTCTGATTTACGTGAAGCTTTCGGATTCGGTTTTTATCAGTACCTGTTGATTGAGCTCCACATGCCTCGAATTCAGTAAAAATTATATCATTCTGGGGTTTGATGCTGTATGTTTCTTCAGTAAATGGAAAACTGATGATGCAAGTATAGAGGGTACAGATTCAGCAAATATCCCAATTCCCACTCTGCTCTGGCTTCATAGTTTCAAAAGCCTAATTTCGATTTATTGTGTGTGGTTTCGCTGGATAATGGTTTGATCTGCTCGTTCCATTGATAAAAAGGATGAATGCTGTGGGAAAGCTAGGTGGTTACATATCCCGTGGAGTCATCACTGTCTCAGCTCCATTCCATCCGTTCGGTGGTGCTGTGGACATCGTTGTGGTGGAACAGGAAGATGGAAGCTTCAAGTCTTCGCCTTGGTATGTTCAGTTTGGCAAGTTTCAAGGCGTATTGAAGGCAAGGGAGAAAGTGGTCAGCATAAATGTCAATGGGGTTGATGCTGATTTCCGTATGTACTTGGATAATAGAGGCGGGGCACACTTCCTGAGGGAGGTTGATGAAGGAGAAGAGGAAATGGGTGAATCTATCGGCTCTTATGGAGGTGATAATACAGATGGGTCGTCAAGTGTAAGGGTGCCACAGAAGAGTACGAGTCGCAATTATGAATTGCAAAAGCCGAAGCTGTTTTCTGAGTTTGGAGCGAGAAATCAAAGGAAAAAGATGAATAGGAGCTGTTCGGCGGGGCCGAGGGCTCTAGGATTTGTCTTTGGGAGAAGATCGTGGAAGGAGAATCGTTTGAATCACCAAGAAAATGTTGGTAGGGATAGGGAAGGCTCTTTGGAGCGTGCTGAGATGGCAGCTGATCTTTTGGAGGTTAGATGGTCAACCAGTCTTGCTACTCGTAAACACAGGAAGGACAGCACACTGCGCAGTTCAAGTGTTCACGATGAGAAGATAAATGAAGTGGATTCTTGTAGGCTGTCACCTCAGTCAAATGGTTTCCATGATACAGGTGAGGCTGAAATTCCGTTGAATTATATGGGATCTTTTACTTTAAGGGAGACATATCTTGATACTGATGTTTTTGAAAGTTTAGTAGGGTGTAATGGAGGTGATAGTAGAATTAATTCAAGCTCAGTTAAGGCAGATGTTGCATCTAATGGAAATGAGCAGTCTAGTACTGCTCAAGCACTACAGGCTGGAGATGAAAAGAGAATGGAGAGAGTTGAATCATCCACATATTGTCAAAATTCGGAAAGCTCTCTGGATGATGGTTCGAATGAAGAATCCAGGCGTAACTTGTGCCTTCATTGTTCAGTTTCAGGGGAAATGGATGTCCCTTCGGAAGTACTAGGTGATGATCGGGAGCTGGTTTCTAAGGTGGATTCTGAGTTTTCATCTAGTGTTTTAGACCGTAAAATGAGCTTGAATATGGATAATGTAGAAGATAAAGACCCTTGCAGATCCATTGACAGGTCAAAATCTGATAGCATTCCACCCAGTGATGTCAAAAATGTACTTGAAACGAACGTAGATGTAGTTGCTGAGTGTAAATTCAACGAAAGGATTGAAAGTCCTCTGAAGTATGTAGAAGAAGTGTTAGTGAATCAGACTCCTCCAAGTTTAACAAACTCTATTCTTATAGAGGAGGTCACTACCTCGATACTTGATTACAAAGAAAATTCCAGGTCACAGAAACCTAGCAGCCCTGCCTCTTCTGATTTACACAATTTAGATTCATATGAAGAATGTAAGTCTCGGGATTTTGGGGAGAGTAGCCAAGATAATTTAGGTTTATTAGCCAAAACTCCGGACCACACCCAATTCCTTTTCAGTGATTTTAATGGGGTTGAATGTACAAAAACTATGGATACAAGTCCTATTGCTGTAGACTCTCTGGAGGCAGAGACTGATCCCCAGTATTACACCAAATGCAGCGGGGAAAAGTTGGGTGAATCTGTTGGGATGCTTAATGAGTCACATTCAATCATAGGCCAACTTATTCAAGAATCCCTGCCTGATGATCACCCCAATAGCCAGGAAATGTCGAGAACAATATCAAGCCCTGTTAGCACCAATAGAGTTCATGAGCTGGCTGACCAGAGGGCACAATCTCTACCCATCTTTTCTTCTCATGAAGCCAAAATTAATGCTCAAGGTTCCAATTGGCTCATAAGTCGTTCCTTAGATTCGAGTTTTGACAATCTGAGGCTAGCCCAGGGTAATTTTCCAACCGCTCTAGAGACTGGTGAACAAGAGCCACAATCAACACCTACAAGTTCTTCAGTGGAGCACATACAGATCTCAGAGGAGCTGATGAAGATTCTTTCAGATCCTGCAGTCGGTAAGAATAATTGTTTGTCATCATTCTCAATATTCCTTTTATTCTGGTATTACTGTTATAAGCTGCTGTTACTTGTTAGTTTGGTCAATTTTTTCTGTTTTTTTTTTAAAATTGTGCTGGTATTCTTTCCATTGATAAACATCTTTATATGTCCAATGCAGAAATATCCCTTTGCAGACATAAGCTATACAAGGGAATGGGACAAGAAGCTGCAGCTCATGCATTTGATTCTGAAAAATTGGATTTAGAGAAACTTGTTTCCCTTGGTTCTAAAATAATACGGAATGAGAGGTTGGTGGTCCGAATCGGGGGTCTCTATTTCCCTTGGGATGCAGCTTTGCCCATAATTTCAGCTATTGGTTCTCCCACGGGTGAACAAATCCTGGAACCCAAAGGGATGATAACAGTTGACCAAGTTGAGAATGGTATTGAAACGGATCCAAAAGAGTCAGTCTGCTCCACTTTTTCTACTGTTACCCAGCAAGGCACACAAGGAAACACAGATACTCCAAAAACTGTTAGTATAAAGAAGAATAAGTGGTCAAAGACACCAACATCTGAACAGTTAGCATCCTTGAATCTGAAGGAAGGAAGGAATGAAGTTACTTTCACATTCTCAACTCCAATGTTGGGAGAACAGAAGGTGCCTTAAATCTCTAGCTTTCTTAAATTTGATGCTTTCTATTCATCTACTTCCCTTTCATAATTATGGTCTGTATGTTCTGGCCTTCACAGGTTGATGCACAAATATACCTGTGGAAATGGAATGCTCGTATAGTAATTACAGATGTAGATGGAACAATTACTAAGTGAGTGTTGCTTACATAATGCGCCTTATTAACACATGTGCCTTCAGTTTTTGTTTCTCATCATTCTTGCAAAGTTGCTTTCGTTCATTGTGTGCCTTTTTTGCTTAAAAATCTTTCATCCCCTCGTTCTTCCCAAGAAAACATGATGTAAGTTCATATTTTCTCTAATTTTATTTCCAAATCGTGCACAGATCTGATGTTCTGGGGCAGTTCATGCCTCTAGTTGGCGTTGACTGGTCACACATAGGAGTTGCCCATCTTTTTTCTGCCATTAAGGTTGGTTGTATACCATGCTGTTTTCATATAGTTGTGTAATAGTCCAGCTCACCATCACTGAAATTTTTACATGCCAACATCACGCATGCTGTATTTAAATTCCTTGCAGGAAAATGGTTATGAACTGCTTTTTCTGAGCGCACGTGCAATATCCCAGGCTTCTCTCACCAGGCAGTTTTTGTTCAACCTTAAGCAGGTGCTTGCCTCCTGTTCAGAAATCACAGTTTGGAACTTCTTTTTTGAAGTGGTTTGCTGTTCTCCAGATATCCCATTTTCTGATATCTTTTGTCCCCTCTACTTGCTTTAATAGGACGGGAAAGCATTACCAGGGGGACCAGTTGTGATCTCCCCTGATGGACTATTACCTTCCTTGATTCGAGAAGGTAATAAAGAAAATTTGTTTTTAGCCTTTTGAGCAATTGGTCATCGAGATCCAAGAACTAGTGTATGTAAATCATTATGAGCTTGGCCATTGTAAATATTATTCTGTTCTTTCTTTAATGATGCTTTGGTGGTCAGCTCAAATTTCTATGATGGTTGTAGTTACAATTTCTTCTCTTTCATATGAGCAGTAATTCGACGAGCTCCCCATGAGTTCAAGATTGCATGCTTAGAGGTTAGTCTTTGCTTTTGGCGTGCTAGTCTCAAGATTTTTGTATTCGTTGCTAACTCCCTTAAACTTCTGACTTCTTTCCAGGACATTAGGGCCCTGTTTCCTCCACATCACAACCCATTCTATGCAGGATTTGGAAATAGAGATACTGATGAACTCAGCTACCTTAAAGTGGGCATCCCGAAAGGAAAGATTTTCATCATCAACCCCAAGGTAACAAGTCCATTCAAGATATACTGGCTAGTTTCTATACCCTTACCCTTAGAGAAGATAGCTACCAAATTCGTTCTGATTCACTGTTTTATGTTTGATGGTGAGTAGGGTGAGGTTGCAGTGCAGCGGCGTGTCGACAGAAAAACGTACACATCCCTTCACACTCTTGTTCATGACATGTTTCCACCGCCTTCTTCTGCGTCTTCCTCTGAACAGGTAGACCTTTCTGAAAGAAGATGATCTATGCCTAAGAACCTGACGATTGTTTACACTACTATATGTACTGAATGTACTTTTTCGCACAGGAGGATTTTAATTCATGGAATTTCTGGAGACTGCCTGCCCCGGAGACTGTTGTTTGAAAGCTCAGCTCGTTGTATATAATAGAAGATTACATCAAGGAAGTGCTTGATTGGTCTCCCTTTGGTTCTGTGTATAATGTATAGTGCATGTAAACATCTTGGAAAACTCAGTATATGTGTATAATATACGTTCTCATAAGAAACAATGTCTTAACAGAGTCTTAGAAATTACAAAAAGCATTAACTATAGTGCAATTCTAATTTGGAAGAGAGTGTGCTTGTAATGTGACACCACCATATGCTTCAGAGTTTGCAATATAGATTTATCAAACTCCAGCCCATTCTACTCGGCCCAATAGCGTTTTTTAGCAAGGCCCAATATCTTTTAGTACAAGTAAAATATGCACGAAGAATTAGCATGATCAAAGAGGGAGAGGGTGCCATTACTTTTCTACCGTCCCATGATATACATTCCACACAAAGCAAAAAAAAAAAGTTGGGTGTGTTGTCACCTTTGTAGCTTGATCTATTAGATATGGATAAATGCACACAACTGAGGTAAGTGGAGTCGTTATGGCGGACCCCTTATCGGGACGTGTTGATAACGTACGTGCAAATCACTCGCAACTTTCAAAAGCTTTAGCATAGGTGTTTATGGCTTCATGATTGTATGATTGACATTTGGCCTCTTTTTCAATTTTATCCATTCGATCACTAAGTGTTTGCCCAATTAGCGACGTACTACCGAGACCAGTGAAAACTGAAAACGACCCTGGTTACCCTTCCACATTGATATTGGACATTGTACTTGATTCATGCCTATCCATTTAATTATTTTTGTTTCTATCTTTTCGTACGAGGATAAGGAGATTTGATTAAAAAGAGATCGATCTCCATAACTATGTTTCATTATAGTGTTTGTGAGTATGTAACCTCATGGTCTTGACGTGCCAAATTCTTGTTTTTGCTTCCTCTTTTAACTTTACATATGTCACACGCTCACACATTCTGAAAAATAACTCTATTGAGTAGTGATTATGTAACATACTTACATACTCGGTAGAGTTTTTATTGGCCGCTCGTTTGCGCACTCCTCAAATTCGGTCGCGCACTCCAGTATGGACGGGTTACGAAACTGTCAAAGTTGAACCCGGTTTTCTGGAAACCTTGGACAGTTTCAGAAACTGTCCATAAACGAACATCCGGTTCGCTTAAAAAACGGCCCATATGGACGGGTTCTGAAAATGTTCAAGTCTTTTAAAAAAACCAGCTTCTATGGGCAGGTTTAGAACCCGCACAAATACAGATTTTGAATTTTGAAAAAAACGGCACCTATGGACAGATTCTGGACCCGTCCAAGTTAGGGTTTTTGAACGGCTCCTATGGACAGATTCTGAACCCGTCCATAAATCCAGTTATGCGGCCGACAGATTTCGGCTTTTAATGCGGCCTCGTGCTTTTCACTATCCACTTTTCAATTGTTAATTCATCCCATAGGAGAAGGGTGGCTCGGAGGAGGTTGGAAACTGCCCACGAATGAGTTACGAATCCATCCATGGGTGGGTTTGAAAACTGACCATGAACGAGTTACGAATCCGTCCATAGGTGGGTGTGAAAACTTCCCATGAACGAGTTACGAATCCGTTCATAGGGCATTACACATACCCTGAGCCCTAAACCCTAAACCCTATGGACGGTTTCTGGACTAGTACATAGGGTTTATACCCTAATGGCCGTTTTTCTGATTTTTTTTTAAAGAACTTATATCCATTTTTTTACAACAATTCAATGTTTTATCATTTAAAACATAAAAAAATCTTAAGTTACAAATCGGATGCCACATATAGCTTATATCGACCATGAAGAACTTCATCGTTAAGCGCTAGCCACTAGCTATTAGGACCTCTTATGTTTTATATAGACCTTGATGATGGTTCAACCCGTCATGAACCATGAAGTCCTTTACAAGGTTGAACTCGTCTTATACCATGAAGTCTTGCACGATGGTTGAACTCGTAATGTGCCATGAAGACCTTTATGATAGTACTTGTCATATACCATGAATATCTTTATGATGGTTCAACTCGTCAAGTACCATGAGGACTTCTTCTGAGTCGTTTGCTAGTTGAAGGGCTAATATGTGAGATTAATCATAATAGTATAATATATGCAAGTGTAAGTTTAAAGGCGAATCCGTTCATGGACGGGTTACGGATCCGTTCATGAACGAGTTACAACCTAAACAAAAATCGATAAGTGCGAATTTGAACCAAACAAATTGCAAAATATAAACATAGCAATTGATATAGTCTAATTTTAGGATACAACTAGCAGATGACCCGTACCTTGTACGGGGGTGTTATTTATTTATTTTTATTGCTTTGTGTATGTATTTACTTTAATAGTTACAAATATTATCATACGTAAACTTTGTTTTAAAATGATGCTTATTTTTTGGAGTATAAAATGACATAATTCTTGTATATCATCATATATATAAATAAATTTTATTTATATAGTTACTTTTTATGCATACATAAGTATATATTTAAATAATTGAGGAAGAATGACATAAGATAAGATGCATTATCACATTTTATTAACAATTGATACAAATCTTTGGTATTTAATTAAATTATGTAAACTAACTTTTATAATAAAATCAATAAGTTTAAATAAAAACTCGGATTAATATATTATAATAATAAATATATAGATAATATTTAATAAGCTATAGAAAACCATATTATCTCGTATATATGTTATTTGTTTTTGAAAAAATAATTAAATAATAAATATATAAATATGTAATGAAAATGTTAAGGAATTATTATCTTAATTAATAAAATCGATCTTTTTTTCCTAAAGCGTAATCACTATGCTATATTAGCGATATATATGGTAAATTCAACATCCACTTTTTTATTGATATTTTTATATGATACAATAGTAAAAATGTATTTAATATATTATTTTATATGATATAATGGTAAATTCAACCTCCGCCGCCGGACCACCATCCGGTCCATCGCTGCCCGCCACCTCTGACGCCGCATCTCCCTCCCTGCTCCCCACAGCCGCTCGGGTACCCTCCGCACTCCCCACCGCCGCCCCTCCCTCCCCGCTCCGGACCACCGCCCCTCCCCGCTCCTCTGCGATACCTGACCCATCGAGATTGTCATCCTCTGCCGGCGACCCTTGAATGGTTTGGAGCCCCGATGACCTTTGAACGGGTTCGAGACCCGTTGAAGAAGCTTGTGCGGGATCCACACCGGTTGAAAATTAGGCGGTTGCAACCTCCTCCGAGCCACCCGGAACTGCGGCCGCCGTCGAGACTCGGCCTTCCTCCTCCTCTCTCGCTCGTTCCATGGACGGCGGATGAATGACGATGAATGAGGCGGATGAATGACGGCGGATGAATTTTGAGGGTTATAAAACTTATGAACGGGTTCTAAAACTGTCCATATTTTTGACCTAAAAAGTCAAAAATATGGACGGGTTCTAAAACTGTCCATACTTGTACGGGTTCTAAACCTGTCCAAAACTCGTCCAGGCAAATTCCGGTCCGTATCTACATTTCCTAAACCCGCACACGGGACCGGGTTTTTTTTCAAATTATGGACGGGTTCTGAATCTGTCCATATTAAATCCGGTTTTTTTGAAAAATTATGTACGGGTTTTGAATCTGTCCATATGAGGGTGCGCAACCGAAATTTCGGAGTGCACAAAATTTCGCCTTTTTTAAGCGTGATGAAGCTTTAAGGGAGGCTAAGACTCATGTTTGAATCACATTTTTAAAAAGATGCATTGAGACTGGAACTGCTCTAATACCATCTTGAATTCTTTATTAATGACGGATCGATCTCTTAATCAATCTAGGAGCCAAATGCTATAAAGATAATTATACTACAAAGGGAAATTCTTTATAATCATTTTGTTTATATGGTATAAGGTTTTGACCTAGATTATACTTGGAGGAAGGTTTGTGAATTTATGGCCGAATGAATGGTTTAACTTCAGTAATAAATGATGATTTGCATCGACCGGATCATGTGAATCGCTTAATCCAAGAGTAATTTTCTAGCTAACCTTCAATTCTCTTTCATGTCTACGTACCGATCCCTTTCTTAGCATGTACGTGTCTCGATCACAGTGATTTAGTTTCTTAGATTTGAAAAAACAATTCAACCCTAAAGCTTTTGTAAATCTCACGCACTAACTTCCGAATAGCACACAACTGTTGTTTTGGATTCAACAACACTCCATGTTAATTTATTTGGTGCCTAAGGAGAAAGATAGCTCCAAAAGCTTATTTTATTAAATTGTGAAAAGATAGACAAAAACCTTAAGGTACGGTGCAAGAACATTTCTTAACCCTATGAAGAAAGATTACTCCAAAACCTTTTTTTTCTTCTAAAAACAAGTAATTGAGCTTGATTGTTTACTCTTTTTTTTCGGTTGAAGGAGAGGCGGTACTCTCCGTGCCTTCAAGGAGCGTTTTATTAATTTCAAAAAAGGGTTAAGTAGTACGCAAGAGGGGGATAACCCGGCCCCTTACATCGTCAGACAATAAAGAAAGAACACCCTCCGGCAGGTCAAGTAATACATGATATCCAACAAGAAAAGAAAAAGCGAAAGAAGCAAGAAAGTCAGCGACATAAGTTTGCCTTCCTATAAACATGACGAAACTGGACATCCCAGCTTCTACGAATCAAGCTTTGACACTTGAGTACCAAACTAGCTAAGGGATGGTTCCTCTCTATAGACCTACCTAAAAGAAGAATCACAAGCCTTAAGCTGCGAATCCACCTCTAATGAGACCCTCCTGAAACCCTTGCTCCAAGCAAGTTGCAATCCCTGAGCAACGCCCCACAACTCCGCCATAAGAACCATGCAAATAACTCCAACACCTTTTTTTTTCTTCTAAAAACAAGTAATTGAGCTTGATTGTTTACTGAATATCAAATATTAAAAGAGATATTATTACCTTATGCCCCTATTTGATAATCACTTTGTAAATATGACTTTTTTATTTGTAAAAATGGCTAAATATATTCTAGTAATGCCTAAAAATATTACATGAATGTCCAAAATGACCAATTTTTGTCAAACAAAAGAAAAACGAAATTTAAAAAAAAATTGAAAATTACTTTTTTTATAATATTTTTTCTGAAAAAATATATATATTTTTACAAGCTTTTTTTATCCCAATTTGAAAATATATATAGAAAAAAAGATTTTTTAGATATTTTACTGTTAAAACATTATCTTAAAAAGATTTCAAAGATTACATTCTATTTATTATGAAGATTAAAAAATAAATAAAAGTTAAACACAAATTGAATTTTAAAAAAGGGAAAACAATATTCAAAACTCAACAGCCGGATTTACCGAATCCACACACGCCCTAATTTCAAAAAAAACCGAGAGCATAACTCAAACAATTCATTTTTAAAAGAGAGAAGACAATGATAGTATTTTGTAGAAGATTGACCGGATTTGTACTGTGCATGATAGGTTTTCTAGTTATGGTGACAAGATGAATCTTTTACTCATAGCGCATAACTCAAACAATTCTCGAAAACCCAAACTTTGTGATGAACCCTATCTTTGAAATGCATATATATGGAAACTATGATAATAATAATACACTTGCATATATGTTTCACAATATTATTGAATACAAATCTTAACCATATCTACCACAATATCTTATTTTTTCCAAAAAATTCTTAATTTTTCAAAAATCTTTTCTTATTTAATATTTTCTTTTTATCTTTGTATTTTTCAATTCTATATTTAAAAATAATTCTCAGAGTTTATGGTTGAATATTTTTAAAATAATTATAATGATTTTTTAAATAAATTTCTATTTAAAAGAAAACACAAAATAATGTAAATTTTATTGCAAAAAAGTTCAAAAGAAAACACTTTGCTATTTTGTAGTTTTAAGGACGTTTTTGCAATTTTTTTTATTAGAAGGGATACGATTGCAAATTCGTCATTTTAAAACCAGATAGTTAGTGAATCTTTGATGGTTGATATGCGTAAGAGATGTTATCCGTAGCAACTAGCCAAGCGAACTACCGTTTTTATTAGCCATCTTTATGCTACAACATGCATTCGATGGTCATCTACTCATCTGTCTTTCATAGACATATATTTTATTTCTTTCGTGATGAATACTTTCATATATATTTTATTGTTAGAACATTGTAGTAGCCTTTACAATTTTTAATAGAAATTTTTTATTATGTCCCCTTCCAGTTAAATTCGGTGACTTTATAGAACATATCAGAAGCCAGACCCTGATAGCTGCATATTTAATTCAAACAAATAATAAGAATTGTGGTCCTTCATTCAGAAACGTTAATTATACTAGTAATACTAACACTAATAGGGAGTATTGTTTAACATGTCAGTGGGAGACCACTTCCCAAAATAGTGAACAGACTTTAACGATGATTAAATACTTAATCTCATGTGATGTCACATGAATTCCATATTAAGCTACAGTAATCTCTCCTTTTTTTTGGTTGAATCTACGGTGATCTAGCAATTGATAATTGATATGGATATAGACAATCTTATTATTACCCCAAGTCACAATTACAAGGTACTCTTTTACGTACTACGTAGTGAGCAATTTCCTAGACTTGAGAGATGTCACAACCACTTGATAATTTTGGTACCAACAACAAGCAAACAAAATCTTGGTAAATAATCTGTTATTTCATCAATAATTAGCGGTTTTATCCTATACTAGCTGAAGACCCGTACCATGTACGGGTAATGATCATTTTTTTCGTTAATTTGTGTATCTATTATAATTTATACTATATATTAATTCTTATATATAAATAGACTAATATGGGAATTGAAAAGTTAAGTTAATTAATATGTATCTTTTATAGAAGGAAATTTTAAAGATTGATAATAGATGAGTAAGAAAAAGGATAAAATTAAGGCTTAGATAATTAAAGAAATTTTAGATAATTACAGAAATTTTAAAGATAAATATTATGCCTTTAAAGATAGATATTTGATGGGTAAGTAAAAAGATAAAGTTGAAGATTAGATAATTAGGAAAAATAAAACATATAAAATTGTTAATCAAGTGGGGCCAGAATTAACGTGGAGGCTCGAAATTCTCCGGCTTTAATATATAGTATAGATATAGAGAGAGAGAGACTGAAGACAACGAAAACTAAAAACCAGAGGTAATGTAAATTCGATTTTTCTATAATGTGCCCTAAGGGCACATTATAAGCCGTTATTAATGAAAATATTTGGGAAATCTTGATTTTTTTAGTTTTTAATTTTTTTTGTGACGGATTCACTATTTTCATTTTAAGGTTTAGTTTCTATATTTGGTACGCTTAAAGAAAAACCGATATAAATTACTAAAATATACTGTAGCCTGCATCTTTGTTTGGGCTGAAAACTGCAACTTGCATATAGCATACGTGACCAATGACCATCGACATTATTGTAGATATAATTGTATAGGCTATCCTTCAAAGCAGGAACCCATTATAGCGTGACATTTGTAACCTAAAAACACAATTTAAGTAACAAAATTTATACGTACAACAAATAGACAGGATAAATAAATACTGTCGTATGTAGTAGTAGTGTGCTATATAATCGATCTTTATCCAATAGACTCACATGACAGCTGGGTCCTCCACTCCTCAACATCAAGTCTGCGTTTCACGGCAAAATGGTTTGCGTTTCACGGGTGTGCACCCCACCACCCGGCGCACTTTAGTCAAGGACGACGGAGCGCATGTCGCGACAAAGAAATTAGACGGAGGAAGTCATCTAACGGCAGAGAGGAAAGCAACGTGGACGGCCAGGATCCACCCATTTATCGATCCTTTATTGGCCGCTGTAGCATCCAACGGCTGGAACGCAACCCATTGGTCCACGTACACCTAACTTTGTGGTCCCCATGGTAAATTGGAAATAAAAAATACGCACAGGCTTTAAAAAATAAGCGCTGCCTCTAGAGGGTTGGGCTTAAAAGGGAAGGGAAGGCGCTAGACAGCCGACACCTGTCGTCTCGCCATTGCCGTGATTTTCCCCAACAGTGCAGAGGGCGCAGAAAAGGGAAACAGAAGATCACGAGAGAGAAATTTTCAGCAGCGAATCGAGGTAATTTCCAACTATATCGGGAAATAAATCCTCGATCTTTATCTGTTGCTAGTTGCTACTCATTCCGATTTTATGCTTGTTGTAGTTTGATTTTATTATTGACAACTTGCTACCAATTTTTGTTAATTATTGACAACTTGATCTGTTGCTACTTCATTAGTTACCGACCGTTTGAGGATAGCACTCGATTAAGTTGAGTTACCTCGAATTTCCGCGTAGCATATTTGGTGTCAAAGTTACCGACCGTTTCATCTAATTTCTTTACTCTTACATCGATCCAATTTGATCGTTCATATATATGTGCTGGTCTTTGTTCTTTATGATTCATTAATCTGATTCCGTGTGGATGATTTTGCATGTTGTGGTAAAATATTGAGGATGAATGTGTGAATTTCTGCCAAATGGTCGATTTGTGTAACCAGCGTGCAAAATATTTCGTTGCACTTTTTGCTTCTTGGTTCATCTCTTGTCAGATTAGTTGTTTTTATACTGTAATGGTAGATTTTTAACAATAGATCCATTGCAGAAGGCACGGTGTTTTTCAGGAGATTTTAGGGTTTTGAAGTAGCGATGGGGAGTAACATGAACTTCAAGGGTTTCGGGAATGACCCACCGCCTGAAATGAATAGCAATGGGAATTTCCCACTGATGAGACAATCTTCGGTATACTCTTTAACCTTCGACGAGTTTCAATCCAGTCTTGGGAAGGACTTCGGATCCATGAACATGGATGAGCTGCTGAAGAGTATCTGGAGCGCTGAGGAGACTCAGGCTCAAAACCCAGTCTCAGCAACGCCTACAAATGCCGTTCCAGGAGGAGGAAATGAGGGAAACCATTTGCAGAGACAGGGCTCAATAACTCTGCCACGCCAACTTAGCATGAAGACTGTGGATCAAGTGTGGAAGGACATGGCTAAGGAGTTTGAGTTCAGTACAGGCAAGGAAACCGGGGCCGGATCCGGTGTTACGCAGGCTCAAAGGCAGCAAACTCTAGGGGAAATAACATTGGAGGAGTTTCTTCATAGGGCTGGTATTGTGAGAGAAGATGGTCAGGTGGGTGGTGGGAAGCTGAATTCTGGTGGGTTTTGGGGAGGCTTGGCACAGGCTAATGCTGATAGCTCGGGTTTCGGAATCAGCTTTCAACAGCCGAATCGCAACAATGCTCAAATGTCTATGCAATCAGCCAATCTGCCGTTGAATGTTAATGGGGTCAGATCCTCTCAGCCTATGGTTCAACAATTGGCGCCCCAACAACAAGCACAAGCACAAGCACAAGCACAGCTACATCAACAGCCAATGATATTTCCTAAGCAGAATGCAGTTTCTTATGCTCCTTCTGTGGTCATACCCAGCAGTACTCAGTTGGCTAGTCCAAGGATAAGGGGCGGTGTCGGTGGGCTGGCAGATACAATGGTGACTAGTGCAATGGGGATTGTTGGAGTTGGATCACCTGCTTCCTTGTCGTCCGATGGGCTAAGGAGCAATGGGGATACGCCATCTGTTTCTCCGGTTCCTTACATGTTTAATGGAGGTGTCAGGGGTAGGAGAAGTAATAATACCGTGGAGAAGGTTATTGAGAGAAGGCACAGGCGCATGATCAAGAATAGGGAATCAGCTGCAAGATCAAGAGCAAGAAAACAGGTGATATATAAAGTCCTAGAACATGAAATAATAATGATCATCGTTGAATTTGCACATGTACAATTGCCTTAACAAATTAAGTGGCATCCTAGGCATACACAACGGATTTGGAGCAGGAAGTTGCCCGGCTTAAGGAGGAGAATGAAGGTTTACGGATTAAACAGGTACTATTTCTCATTTTATAAATAAACATATTGGTTAGACAGCAATTAATATTGTCTTTCTGTATTTTATGTCATTAGAGACTCACTGATTGCTTTAATTACTGCAGGCAAGAATCCTGGAAATGCAGAGACAACAGGTATAATCTACATCCTACTCGGATGCAGTAGAGTTCTATAACAACTTCCATCCAATCGTCTTTCATTCATGTGCTTAGTCTTGTTGACTGTAAGTCGTAACAATCCTTTTATAATTGTCAAGAACAGGCTTTGGATAATATGGATCCAGTGCAAGGAGCCAAGAAAAGATGCCTAAGGAGGACTTACACGGGTCCATGGTGATTATTAGAGTAAGCACAGAGCGGAAAACACGGCGTGCGAACTGAGAAGAACGAACGTGGTTGCTGTAAATATCGTGCTGGTGTGTGCTGGTTGAGTAGACGAGTGTCGTAGTGAAAGGTTAGAAGTTGAAACTCTTTGAGAATGTGATTCATATTTGTTGGGAAGTTGGGCCTTAAGATTATTTGATATAGATGAAGGCATGTTTAATTTTTGGGACATGTCCAGGTTTCTGTGTTTTCTCTCATTTCTTATCTAAGATTTTAGTTCCGTCCTCTCCTTTGTAGTTGCTTCCCATGGGAGTTTTAGAAGTACTGATCTGGCTAACATGCCCGCTGTGGTGTTATGTGTTATACTATACAAGTATTCTTGTGGCCCGTCATAATGAGACGGTGTTGTCCTGTGTTAATGAAGATAGACCCTAAGTTTTTTTTCTAATAGACATAATTAAGGCCAATAGGAGTTTTTCCCAATTAAATTTGAGATTATTCTTAGACATCTCTCAGGAAGTCAAGCACCAAATACAATGCATACAGACCACAGATTCCACCTGGTCAAATTACCCTGCTGGTGTAATAATATAATGCAACAGTATGGGCTAGTGGCAATTACCAAACTCCAGAAATGTTACATTGAGAGACCCATTACCAAAAAAAACAAAAAAAAGTATAACACAGAGAATATCATATTATCATGGCAGTGACTTCTGACTGAACGGCAAAATCAATGATCCACCCTTTTTAGAAAGCTTTACATGTAAAACAGCCACTTAATGAACCCATCTGCCAAGTCCTTCCCGAGGGAATGACCTTGTCTGAAGTTTTGGACACTGTTGTTTCTTGATTGGCTACCACGGAGCTTCTCATTTCTTGTGCCTTCTTCTCAGCTGATCTCACTTTAGCCATGATCTTATCAATAGTTCTTGATCGTTTCTTTTCCAGCTTCATCTGCACAGTTGTCAGCTCAAGCTTAGGAAGCCTCAATCAAAACAAGTTTTTATTTGTTTTTTTTTATTATTTTGTTAAGAATTATCAGCTTTCATGTATGTGTATATGAATTGAAAAGAATGTGGTCAGAAGACACAAACCTCTAGCTCTCTTATTGCAGCCTCAGCCTTTGCCTTTTGCAAGTTTTCCCATGCTGTGATTTTCGCTTCATCTCTCTTAGCTCTGCAGGAGATTGAGCAGAGTAAAACTAATGACTTCTGTCTTTCGTTGGAGCAACGCATAAAACAAGATCATGTATAAATTAAGTACATACTTAGATAAGGTGTTGGATGCCTCTGAATCATGAGATTCCGGCTTCCAGTCTCGTTCATCTTCTGAGCTTTTGCCAGATATCCGAGATTTGTGTTTCTTGGACCATCTAGTGAAAGTGACCCGCTCATCGACCTGGACATCTCGGACGCCTTGTTTTGTTGAATTGAAATTCAGCACCTCCCTGATTGGTAAGCCGGACGGAGTGGATGCAGAGAAAGACGACCTCCTCCGAGATGATGAATGAGAGCTAGCATCAGGGCTCATCTGGGTAGCAGCATCTCTCCTAGAAACTTTCTTATCCTTTGCATCTTCAGCTTTCTCATCTGTGCCAAAATCAGGCTTGTAAGCATGTCAATTCATTCCCAACTAGTTTCATGTCACAGAAGCCAGGCACATAATTTATTGTGGGCTAGACAGAAATAAGCTAAGAAATTTTTTACTAATAAAAGATTGTCGAAATCAAGATCAATCAATTTCTCAGTCCATCAAATCAATTTTTTCATGGAAGGAGCCCTCCTCACTACACAAAACAGTGTATAAAACCCACCCTAGCTTTCTGAACTCTAATATACAACTACAATAAGGTAACATCAACATGTCAATATGAGACCTTTCAAAAGTGATGAATTACTACCTTGAGAGCTTGCCCCAGATGATTGACAAATCAAATTAGAGCTACCATTCGTGCTGGCCGAACGCGCAACACGGGGTTCACTCTTCTTCTGCGAACATCCATTGCCGCGGCCAGCACGAGCAGTCACAGCAGCAGGCATCAAAACTCCAGCAGCAGCAATGAGGCTATTCATACTGCTATCATCATACATCGAAATCCCAGGCGAAAACTGCGCATAATAGGCAGCTCCAGGAGCTCCAAGTGGTCCGCTCTTTGACTTCTGCTTCTTCTTCTGCTGAATACGTGAAGGCCTACCATTCCCATCATCAGCTGGGCTGAAAATCCACCTCTCTGCATCCTCCCACTTAGAAGGAACGTTCCTGCCGTTGTTGAACGAGTGCGACGTCGTACCGAGCTGCTGCTGCCTTCTATAAGTACTCGTTGGCAACGCCACTCTCTCTGATTGCCATCCTTTATTAACACCCTCGCTCGCTTGCCGGTAAATAGGCGTTCCCGGGCTCGGAAAATTGACCGATTTTCGAGGGGCGACGGCGTTTTTCTTCATCACAAGAGCGGGCTTGTTCAGGTCTTGCAGCCTCTGGAGCTCTGAGTGTTTAGTGAGGGCCTCGGATCTCAATCTCCTTTCTTTGCATTCTGGGAAATGAGATGTTAAATGCAATTGAAAAAACGCAAGAAAGATGGAGGGTGAAGATGCTAATTGGTTATTCAAACTTTGGTACCTTTGAGAGCCAGAGAGAATGAATTCCTTGCAGAGGGTGGAGCCTCGTCATCAACGTCAGGATGTACTTTGTTGTCTTCATGCTTGTGATCTGTACTTGTTGCGTATATATTATTGAAAGAAACAAAAACAAACAAAAGCTAGTGTGAAAGTGGAGCGGAGGTGAGTTGATCAGTAGCTGAGCTGAACAACAGAGTTTTCAAATTTGATAAAGCCAAAGACTTTAAGCAATTGGACTACTACTATTAACTGGACAGAGATTTGAAATGAAATGAAATGCAATGTTTTATTCGCACTCTAGACATGTACCTTCGTTGTTGTCGGCTCTTTTGGTAGGATGAACATCAGCATTGTGGAGGAGGACATGCTGTTTCAACAACAACAAAAAAGAGCCTTTGGTTGAGCAAAATCAGCTAATCAAGAATAGGAATCGTGAGATTAAAAGTAAAGTTGAAAAACTGGCAACAGCAAAGAGAGTAAAGAAGCTAGGAAAAGTCATGCGCGGAAAAGGAGAAGGAACTGTAAAGATCATGTGACGGACAGACTGACAGAGCTAGAAGACGAACAGAAACTGTAACAAAGAGTTCATGGCCGTGGTCACTTTTTCTGGCGAGAACGTGTGAATCGGAAAGAAGCAAAAAAGCAATCATCACAAAGCCAGGATTTTGAAATTGTTAATTGCCGACCACGAGATGCGCATTTCAACGTCCAGTAAAAATTAAGTGAAAGTAACAAAACTGGAAATCGGAAATTACCTGAGAGAAATCAAAGGAAAGAGAGTCGCGATCTTGAGCATCGGAGGCGAAGGAGGAGCGATCAATGCTAGCGGAAGCGGAGGAGAAGTTGCTCAAGTTGGGCTCGCGAGTGTGGATGACGGAGTCAGGGCTGGCATTTCGGGCTCCTCTCATAGCTCTACCTGATCCATCGGCTTTCGAGGCCTGAATTGATAGCTCCGCCATTGTTGATCACCTCTGACGATCATTCAGAGTGTAGAGAGAAAGGGGAAGGGATTGAAAGGGAAAGTACTGTGACCAACAAGAAGACACTCGTTACATAATCAATCTTCTCACGGACGACAGCGGGAAAGGTCGAAACGTGAAGCTCGGGGGCTTTTTGGGGTTTTTGCCAAAAGTCTAATCGGACTGATTTTAGCTTGGCCCCATGTGCTCACCATCAAGCGTGACTAATGTGAAAATTTGAAAAGGATATCGTATCGTATCCCTCGTGTTTGAACCGGGTTGGTTCAGTCGGGGTTAGCTCGTGTTATTTCGGGTCCCAATTGATTACGAGTTCATGTAGATCGGGTTATTTATCACACTCATTATGACATGGTGTTATATGGGTCTGATTTTTTTTATATGGGTCTGATTGGCCAACGAGTCAGTAATATAATTTTTCAGTATTAAATTATTTCAAAACTATTAAATAATGCCAATATACTAATAAATGTAATTAAATTTATTTTAGAGCTAAGAACATAAAGAAATATTTAATTGACTATGGGTTAAAATATGGGTCAATTTGGTTGGTCTTTTCGGCCATCTTTGAACCGCTCAACTGCTCAAATGCTGAAGGGGTAATTAATTTGGTATACTGTATAAAGCACTATAGATGATGATATTCTCTAACCGGTAAACAAGGACAGTGCGGTAAAAAGTTAAATGCTGAACCATAGACTAGCCAGACTAGTGGCCCTGGATGAATCCAATGGAATCGAACTGAAACGGAATTTACCCAGTCACGGCCCCGGGGTAAATTTATTCAACATGTCCTATTCGATGTAAGGAATTACTTTCCCCCGTTGATTTTGGTAATCAGTGTGAAATTAGGTGGTTTACGTTGTGTAGTGTGTCAGACGTCCGATAGATGCGGTCGATGAGAATACCCAAAAATATGATGATGATGATGGGCTTGTTTCACTTCTATCCAAAAAAAATTCTCTTACCTTTTTCTACATACAAATTATATCTCTATTTTTCACATTTCTCAATAAAATTTTTTCACCCAAACCTCTATTTTTTACTCAAAAAAAATCTTTCCACCATAAAAAAGAACAAGCCCGATGTGGTTCCCGTAACAAGTGGCGTGTGCAAGGGGGGATCCTCTGGACACCGTTGTCATTTTTGCCCACGCGCGCGCACCATTTGCATGCATCATTATGCGCTAATGCACCATAATTAAGACTTGGGACAAAAGCATCTTGTAATTTTAACATGTTTGCACGTTCAATACTCCAATTTGTATAATTCAACGTACCCTTTGGTCAAATTTATCATCTTTGTATACTTTCTAACTGTGCACAATGTAAATCTTTGCGTTTTGGTCAAGTCTATCAACTTTTTTGCCCAAGCATATATTATTACCTTGCTGAATAAATAATTCAGACTCTGCACACTCTATGATTAATTTGGCACGGTTTTATTCATTATCCATCCCGACGAGAGGTCACATTAACTCATTGGTGTTTGACTTTACATACGTACGTATCATGGGCCACCATGTGACATGTACATGTCAACAGTACGTTGTAACAGAATAGAAGACCACAAGACTCTGATCAACAGTGTGATGAATGAAGAGGGCATTTTCACAATAATTTTGAGTTCTGTAGAAATGAGTCCCCACTAAATAGTTAGATTGATCTTTCATGTCGATGCATATATATACCTTTAGTCGATAAGATATATAATCTCAAAAAAAGAAAAAAATGTTGGTGACAAATACTCCAACGATATAACTTAAGATGGATCTATCACTTCACTTGAATGACAAATTTACCAACGTAAGTTTTTTGATCATGGAATGAGTTTCTTGGGCTATTGGGCTGACATGGGCTTGGCTTTTGCAATGTGCGTCTTCCATCTTGGTACAAATCTTCTTACCCTATACATAATATCTTTATTAAGCCTACTATTTATTACGGAGTATTATTATTAACATTAAACATGAATTTTTATAGCGCCGCCGGATGTTAAGAGTTGTTTCCCCCCGTTTCTCACACACGTGAGAAGCCCCTCCGTCTCCGTCGCCGTTCTGCCGTCTCTTTTCGTCTTTTTCTGGAATTTCTTACGGTACGTATTTACTAAGCTCTGAAATTTAGCCTTTGTAGATCCCTATCGAGTACAACATGTGTACGTTGCCTTTTAGGGTTCAATTCCTGGAATTTCTGCTTTCGATTTTCTCTTGCCATCCGCTTGTCCGTGCCCTAATTATATGTCTTCTTTTTTTCGGTTGGTTGGACTTGGAGAACTATGGGTTTTTGGGGATATGCGGATTGTTTAGTCATCGAGGGAGTGCCAATATATCTGTTATGGAGACTACAACTAGTTCGCATTGATCGTGATTAATGTTGAATTAGAGAAAAATATTAGGATAAAATTGACTCGATCAAGATCGATAGGAGAACTAGAATGCTGCTAGATTCAATTCTTTCTCTCGTGTGTATTTTGTAGATTATCATGAAAAGTGTCTTGCGTTTTACATTTTGTGAATCATGATCATCCATATGTAGGAAGCATACCAGTAGCCTGCTATACACATCCTACGTGTATCCTCCTACCATGGCCATTGACACCCTACAAGAAACAGCGATGGAGGCGACACTCGATCACATCAAGAAACGAGTCCGATCCCTTAGGAAGAAGCGAAAGCACATTCTCCAAATAGAAGAAACCCTTAATGAAGGCAAAGCCCTCGAGAAGCAGCAACAAGAGGTCCTTCAATCCAAGCCCAGTGTCCTAGCTCGAATCGACTTGCTAGACAAGCTTTCCAAGGAAATCTCCTCCTCCTTAAATAGCCGCTACAAAGAGCTTGTTATGAACCCCAGCCCGGTCCATGCCAGCACCACCGACGAGTCTGCTCCAGCCGCCCGCTCGCAGGCTGAGGTGGCAACAGCACAGTCTCTCACTTTTGGCTCTTTCCAGGTCCCACTTCATGATATAAAGCCTAAAAATCAGGTAGTTCTTGTGTGAATAAAATGCATACTGTTTTTTCCTTTTGTTATTTATAGGTATGTAATTTAGCCGTTTATGATGCCCTAGATGTTCTATTCTATATACTCCGTATTTATAAAGATGTTCATCGAGTAGGTGTGATCCGGTTATGTTTAGCAATATTAGATTGTTGATCGAATCATTTAACTAATTAGGAATGCATATATATATACACATATATATATATAGATAGATAGATAACTTTTGAACCATTTTTTACTTTGAAATTTAGGAAAAAACAGGCCATGATTCTATTCATTTTACCTTTGTATTCACAGGATAATAAAAGCATAAATGACAAGGAGAGATATCTGTGTATATCAGATGGCTTTTCTATCTACTGCTTGGATCTCAAGCAGAGCAAAAATCAGCCAAACGACAATCGCGATGCGCCTCCACCCCTTCCTAAACTCTCCACTATCAATTTAGCAGTGAAAGGTCTTCCAATCTTGTCGGGCTTGTTCAAAGTGGGGTCTAATGCATACACAATTGGTGGGCGAGCTTTTCCAGCCTTGGAAAATGACGCCCATGATTGGTTTATGGGTATTTTTGACTCCATGTCTAAGATTCCGGGCCTCAATGGTACATCGTGTGTCCCCTATCGGTTGTCTCTTGCTGATGGCCGACTCTCTCTGTCCGAATGCAACTCTATCAAGCCATTGGACAAGCCCATATGCTGGCCTGTTGTCGAGAAAGTTGGTGACGAAGTACATGCCATGGAATTTTTACCTGCCGACTTGTTTAGGTTTCATATTACGCGGATGGCTAGACATGTGGTCCTCGACCTTAATGACCTTCCTAGTGGCTGGGTCAAAATCCCACACATGGTGTTCGAATGTATGAGTAATAGCGAGGGTGCGCGAATGTGGGCCCACTTAGTCCTTGGCAACATGATGTATGCAAAGGCCGAGTCCCACAGAGATAAAAGAACTCTCATCTTCGACTTCAAAAACCGTGCATGGGATGTATTAGGCAGGGGTGTAGGCAAATGTGACGAGCTGTCCTTGATCCATCACGTCTCGCAGATTTTCGACTTTGGATGGGGGATTAGGTGCGTCGGGGAGTTCGTGCAGGGAGAGCTGGGCGACACACTCTACGTCGTATTCGCGATAGTTATGGACCGTGGCTGCGTGTTTGCAGTGGTGTATCTTGTGGACTACAATGGCTACATACTGGCTTTTCAGGAAGTGCCTCATTTCTTTGACGAGGTCACGAGACCCGCTTCTGTGATAGAGTGCATTGTGATCAAAGAGGAAAAGACGATGTGCGCCATTATTCGTGGAAAGCCGAGCAACCATCTCGCGTCGGAATGCCTCTTCGTCTATACCTTCTCTGTGGAGGAGCCGAGTGATGCGCGATTGTGGATTCGAGATTTCTGGAAAGTAAGAGCAGGTGGGAGATCAGGGGAAGCAGCTGATATGCAAGACGACTTCGTCCGAGTTGTTGTCAAGGGAAGATATGTATATACAAGGGATGCGCATCCCCAAAGCCATGGAGACCGTATTTCTCGTATGCAAGCTTGCTTCTTGTAGTAGTTGGAACATGTGTTTATTGTTTTATAAGATTAGAAGTATGACTGACCTATTGCTTACTGTAAGTATTTGTTTTTGCTGACTGACCTAAATCAGGAAGGATCTTCTATAATACTAGGTGTGACGCTCACTTTTATTATTTATACTATAAATTAATATTAATTTTTTTAAAAATAATTATATTTGTATTATAAATGACAAGTATCATATTCCGACCAAAAAAAAATAATAAGTATCATATATTTGTGCATTTTTATGATACAAAAGTTATTATTACTATTTTTTACATTAAAAATGATGAATTAACCATCTTTTTGGCTATTAAAATTATTCACTAGAAATTTATATCACAAAAATTCATAAATTATACAAGAATAAACAGTTACAATATGAATATAATTTTTAAAAATTTTTTATTTTTATTTCATAGTGTAAATAATAAAGTTGAGCACCGAAGGTTACACGATCGAAGAGGTGTAGAGGATCCTGATTCGACCTAAATCCCTCCGATCAAACATAAAACAAAAGCGGCATGAACTGTCGTATTTTAATTTGTTATATATTTTCAATCATCAATTTTATATAAGCAATTTGGTCATAACAATTTGGTCGTATCTGCACATATACTTGGTGCATTAAAAGAATTTTATTAAATATATATAAATAACACTTTTTTAACTATGCCCTGATCTCTATTTTTGGAAACTAAAACCCTAGGATAAAAAGTATATATATTTAAAATAGAATCATAAATAAATAAAAATTCATATAAAAATTGATCGGATATGAAAAGAGGAATTTTACGATATTTTTATCTAAAAATTGACAATAAAAAACAATTTATTTCTTGCCCTTAATTTGATTACATTGCCCTCAATCTTCCTCTCGCCTCTCGGTGTGTAGCCCGTTCGCTCCTGTTTTGGTCCTCCCTCACCGCCGCCATTAACTCAGAACAATTCTTGTCGTCTGTCAAGGTAAGCTTCTTGCCGTCAATATTTCACTCTCAGGCTCCGTTCGGCTAGTCAAAAAAAGAAGCTAGCTGGAGCTTTTTTTAGCGTTTTTTTGCCAAAAAAGCTACCCCTAGGGGGTGGAAGCTTTTTGAAAATGTTAGAAGAAGCTAGTGGGAGCTTTTATTTAGCATTTTCAAAAAGCTCCTATCCCTTAGGGGTAGCTTTTTTGGCAAAAAAACGTTAAAAAAAGCTCCAGCTAGCTTCTTTTTTTGACCAACCGAACGGAGCCTCAGTCGTTTAATTTTCCCACGTAGCTTAAAATCGATTCAGTACTTGTACCTGTATATGTGTGGTCATGGATTATAATCGATCTTTATCGTAGTCTTTACCGATTGTACGTAGTTGTACGTGAAAATCACAATACTAGCTAGTGCAACTATATTGGTACTCTGATGCCGGTAACAGAGGATATATATATACTCAATTCCTTACATGTTATCAGCAATATCAACGATGGAGTCGACTTCAAACTCCACGTGCAAAACGCTCAGGCTGATCAGCAATCGATTACGAGACCTGCGCAAGAAGAAGACACAGATTCTCAAATTAGAACGCGAATTTCAACCAGACAATGGATTTGTCACCAAGGATCAAGAAGAGCTCCTTCAATCCAAGCCTAGCGTCCTCATCCGGATCGACTTGCTCAAGAAGCTTTCCAACCAAATCTCTTCCCACCTTCATAGAATTAAGGCCAATCAGAGTGCGTCTGACGAGGCTGCTCCTGTCGCCACGGGGCAGCCTCATGAGATGACAGCTGTACCTCCACCTCTTCTCACTTTTGGCTCTTACCAGGTCCCAATTTGTCAATCTATCATCTCTGTTACAAAGCCTAGTCAACCTCCTGTTCTGCAGCCATCAACTATACGGGTATGTGTAGTGCTATACTTATAACCTAGCTAGCTACATGGACATTTTATATGTTTAGAAACTCTGATTCTTTGCAATTGATCTTTATATATGAAGGAGGCAAGGTTAAACGTCAATGATAGTGACACAAACGAGATGAGCAAGTTAAGATATCTATGCATTTCGGACGGCTTTCAAATCTACTGCTTGGACCTCAAGCAGAGCAGAGATCATCAATCTAACTGCAACGTTCGCCACGTACTAAGCCTTCCTAAAATCTCGACGCTCAAGTTGCCGGAGAAGGGCCTTCCCATCTTAATGGGTTTGTTCAGTTTGGGGTCCGATGCGTACTTAATTGGTGGACGCGAGTTCCCCGCCTTGGATAGCGAGGACCCCCAAAGTTGGTTTATGAACATTTTTCGCTCCTTGGGTAAGGAAACGGGCCTATATGGCACATCTCGTGACACCTACCGCTTGTCCCTTGTTGACGGTAATCTCTGTGTGTTCAAATGCAAGTCTATTAGACCACTCGGGGAGCCCATTGCGTGGCCTATCGTCGAGAAGATTGGTGACCAACTACATGTGATCGAATCTTTTCCCGCCGACTCGTTTGAGGATCATATCGCCTCAGACCCATATCATGGGGTTCTCAACCTTAATGACATTTATGGTGGCTGGCTCACTATCCGGGACATACGCTGTATAAGCAGCTACTATTATAGTAGAGAGTACGGTGGGAGAATACATGCTCACTTGACCGTTGGTGACAAGATCTATGCACAAGTCGAGAACCCATACAAACGAACCTTCATCTTCCACTCCGAAAAACGGAGGTGGAAGCCCCCGAAACATCCTGTAACTCAATGTGATGGTCCCTTCTTGATCGACAACGTTGTCCAGATCTTCGAGTACGGAAGTGGAAGGTCCGTTGGAGGGTTCTTAAGCGGAGAGTTAGGCGGCTTGTTCCATGTGGTTTTTGCAATGGTTAGGCAAGACGGCATCAACGCCGTGGCCTACCTTGTCGCCTCTAGAACGGGACAGATTCTCTGTTTGCAGCGTCTGCATAATTTCTTCCAAGGAGTTGCGCAGCCGACTGAGGTGATGGCGAGCGCTGTGATTGAGGCTGACGATGAGGGGAAGACTTTGTGTTCCATTGTTAAGGGAATTTCGAGCGATCAGCTGGCACCAAGATGCCTTTTTGTTAATACCTTCACTGTGGAGGAACTTTCTGATGCTCGGTTGTGGATTAGGGACGTGTGGAGGGCAAGATCATGTGGGCACTCGTGGGCTGTTGAGCAAGACTTCGTCCAAGTTGTTGTCAAGGATAGATTTGTATTTAAAATGGATTCTCAAAGCAGTCTTTATGGAGATCGTTTGCAAGCTTGCTTCTTGTAGTTGTAGGTTGTCTTTGTAGCCTGAATTAACTCTTTTTCGTTAGTTCCTATTGCATGTACCTCCTATAGTCGATCACAAATTCAGGAGGTGTTTAATTGTTTGCGTGGATTCTGTGGAAAAATGGTAGAGTGGAACGTTGGAAATGATTGTGTACCTCGATGTAGAAGAGATGCTTTGAAATGCTCGTGATGATTTTGACTTGAGAGGTGAGAGTCAAATTTTTCTTGCATATAGTCAAGCATACAGAATATACTTGTTATAAGTTAAATAATTATATGTTTAAAAAATATATGAAATATTCTTATAACGAGAAATCACTTTGGTCAGTTTGGTGACAAAGCCCGGCCGAGTACGATTTGTGAACTAAATAACCCCATGGTGTGATCACTTATGTAGTTAAGTTACATGGATCATTATACTCGTATTTATTTTGAAACCTGATTTGAACAAATTTAATCGTGATAGCATAATAACTAGTTTAACCCCCGTACCATGTACGGGTAATATGATTATAAACTCAATTTAATTAGATATGTAACGTCAATGATCACGTTAAAAATATAGGATCATATATATGTATCTTCGTATTATGATTAGTGTTTTTTTACCAATAGTAAATCAACTCATAATACAAATAAGTTGGATTTGTTCAAAAAATAATTTACGATAAATATCAAGTTTTATTAAATAATAATATATATCTGAAGATTACAAGTAATTTTTGGTAAGGGATAATTCATAATTTTCAGCAATTTTTACGGGATAAGATTATATGAGATTCTAACTACCCAATTTATATAAAGGAGGGCCCAGCTGATTATTTTTATCAAATCATATTTATTTATCTTTCTATTATCATTAGTGTTTTTTTATATACGCAAGGGCCCGGATGATTATTTTATTAAAAATATGACACGTGGCGCAATTTTTTGTGAAGACTTTGTCTCCGCTTTATACTATAGACAGTATAGATGTCTGCTATCTTTGACCCAAACCTGATTTGGAGAACGGTTTTTCTATTGTGTACCCTGAGGGCACACTCTAAACATGCTAAATATAGAAACTAAAACCCTACAAAGGAAATAGTGAACCCTTCACAAAAAAGTTTTTATAATAAAAAATTCCAGATTTACCAAATCTTTCCGTTAATAGTTGCTTATAGTGTGCCCTAAGGGCACATTATAGAAAAATCGTTTGGCGAACGGTTTTTCTATTGTGTACCCTAAAAGCACACTCTAAACATGCTAAATATAGAAACTAAAACCCTACAAAGGAAATAGTGAACCCGTCACAAAAAAGTTTTAATTGAGCCTTTAGTCAACTCTTGTAGGGTTTTCCCTAAAATATTTTCCACACCCTTCTAGGGTTTTTCCTCGGTCGTAACTTGTTCATCGTATTCCTATATAGCTTGTAGGGTTTTTTATTTAAACTTGACCGGTTGCCACCGTCGTTCCGTTTCTCTTTTGGTATGGGCTCAATCGAATTTGCAGGTTGATTTTCTCTCAGTGTTCGCTAAAGTTGAAAACTTTCTCGCCAATTCACAGCAATTAATCTTGTCAATTATCATCATCATATCATTAGTGATGGCGGGAAGTTCAGCCAGCGATGTCCCAACTACCATAGACGACAATGCATTCAGCATTATCAACAAACACATCCAAGATCTGCACAAGAAACGCGATGATGAATCTGTTTGCAAATCGGAGCGCCAAGAATCCTCCGACACCACCATCGTTGATTGCATAGACGAGCTCGAGAAGCTTTTGGAGAAAGTGAGAGGGCCGGCTGAGCCTGAGAAGGAGGCTGCACCTCATCTTATGCTTGGCCAATTCCAGGTCCCACTTGATGGATCTTCCATGCCTAATTCAAACCCTGTCCAACCTAACAAACCTGTTCCCAAGTCGAAGCCGGTAAGAAGTAGCTCAGCTAAACAAGTTTGATCATGATAGGGCATCGATCAGTATATGTTTCTTATTGTGTAATTTGAATCAGTATCTCAATATTGTGATTGTGATTTAACATGCATAGATGTATACTTGTTTTTTTATGTGTTTCTTTTGCCAAATTTTGCAGGGAATTAGGTCAAGGTACCTTTGTATTACGGATGGCTTTGTGCTTTGTTGCTTGGATCTTAAGCATAGCAAAGATGAGTCCGAGGACAGCCATTCTGCACCACAACCCGTAACTAAAATATCTACTCTCAAGTTGTTGGAAAAGGGTCTTCCGGCCTCAATCGGTTTGTTCAAGTTGGGGCCTGACGTTTACATGATCGGCGGGCAAGAGTTTCCATCATTCAAGAAGGACTCGAATATATGGGGCATGAGGCTTTACCATGACCTCTATAAGAGGCACGGTGTCAAAGGCTCGTCGTGTGAAATCTATCGCGTGTCTCTAGCTAATGGCAGTCTCTCCGTCTCTAAATGCAACAACATTCAACCAATGAACAAGCCTAAATTCTGGCCTATAATCGAGAAGATAGGTGGCCAATTACACGTGATCGAGTCTCTTCCTTTCGTGTTTGCTAACCATTGTCCTGATACAACCCCATCACATGAGGTTCTCGACCTTAGTGACCATTCTCGTGGCTGGATTGAACTTAAACCCTGCCTATCCGCCGAGGATGAAGAGTTCGATTTACACGTATGGGGCCACTCTGTGCTTGGTGACAGGATCTATGCTAGGGCTCATCGGATCACTGAACAATATCTTGTCTTCCACTCGAAAACCAAGAAATGGGAATTACACGACTATAATGAGAATCGGTACAACAACCATGTGAAAGATATTACTGACTTCGAGTTAGGATGCTGCTCTCAAGGATTTCTAGCTGGAGAATTAATCGAGCCTCTTTATGTAGTCGTTGCGATTCAAAAGCATGGTCTTGGAGCCTACCTTGTTACACGCGCGGGGGAATTTGTTGGTCAGCAGTGCTTGTCTGATCTTTTGCAGGGGTTTGAGAAACCGTTTTCAGTGTCACAAGGGACGTTGATTAACGTGGATGATGAGAACATTGAGAAGGGAAAGACAATGTGCGCCATACTCCAAGTAAACGTCGAGGAGGGATGTAGGGAAGGGTATCTATACATCTCGACTTTTACTATGGAGGAAGTTGTTGATGCTCGCAAACTACACAAAGCAGGTGAATGGGGTAAAGATAAACATTTTGGTAGTAAAGACTTTGTCAAGGTTGTTGTGAAGCAAAGGTACGTGTACAAAACAGAAGGATACTTGGGGGCGGAAGGTGATATAGGTGATAGCGTTCGTTTGAGAGCATGTTTTTTGTAGTTCCCATGATTCCATATCATGCTTAGAGCATCCACAATTGAGAGTACAAAATACAATTTCTTAAATTACCTTTTAGTCTCCTCCCTCCTTCCCATTAGGCAATAAAAAAATTTGACAGAGAAATGTGTCAGACCACATCTCTTCTTCAAGAGAGTTCTCTCACAAATTAGAAATCTCTCCCTGACACAAATCTGATTTTTTCTGACATTTCCTTTTTTTTTAAAGGTTAAGAGAGCTAAGTAGTCTCCATTGTGGATGCTCTTAATTAATAGTTTTTGACACATTTCTATGTATTATTTGGGCGTACAGTGTTGTTGGCTTGAGAATTTGTTAGCCCCTTATGCATTTACACCAATTACTATACACGTACTGACTGATGAAGATATGTGCTAATAATTTCCTTGAGTTGATGACATGTGTTTGCAATGCAAAGTTCTTTGAAACTATGCCTTCTACGCCTCAATCTCCACATACTCCGTGATTTTATTTATTTATTTTTGCAATTCAAAGCCCTTAAAATTTTGTAAAGTACCAGAACTCAAGCAAACTTTAATTTACCAACTAATAAACTTAAATAAAAATTCTAAAATTTGATAATAAGAACTGAATATGGCAATAAGAGTAACAAAAATAACTTCCCAATATATTCTATTTTTTTTGGTCGAATTCCCAATATATTCTAGGGCAATTTGCGAAAATGCCCCACCCAGAAAAACGGTTTGCAAAAACGCCCCTTAAAACAAAAAAATAGCAAAGCATGCTGTTTTAGGCGTTTTTGCAATAAAATTTACATTATTTTGTATTTTCTTTTAAATAGAAGTTTATTAAAAAATCATTATAATTACAATAAAAATATTTAGCCATAAATTCTTGGAATTCTTTTTAAATACAAAATTAAAAAATAGAAAAAGAAAAAGAAAATATAAAATAAGAAAATAGTTTTAGAACATTATTATTTTTTGGAAACAATGAGATATTGTAGAGTATATGGTGGAAGATATTGTTGAAGATATTCTTTGAAAATATAAAACGTAAATAAACGTAGAAGATTTTTTTGTTGAAGATTATCTTCGTTTTAACCTTCTTCGTGATTATTTTCGTTATTATCTTCGTTTCATCACAAAGTAGGGTAAAATTCATCTTGTCACCCTGAGTAAACATCTTGTCATACACAGTGAAATATCCTGTCACTACTTTGAAACATTAAGATTTTTTTGGAAACAATAACATATTGTAAAAGATATGGTGGAAGATATTTTTTGAAAATATAAAACATAAATAAATGTGGATCATTATTATCTTCGTTTCAACATTGAACGTTATTATCTTTGTTATTGTATTCGTTTCATCCCAAAGTAGGGGGAGACTCATCTTGTCATCCTCAATGAAAATCTTGTCATACACAACCAAATATCCTGTCACCATTTGTTTTTTTGATAAGATTTTCTTCTTTAGGTACCGAGAGGATTTCGGTAAGATTTTCAACTTTCCTTTAATTTTTAAAAAAGGATAGATAAAAAATGAAATCTTTTTTTACATTAAAATATTTATAAAATCTTTTTATTTATATATTTTTTCAAATTTGGATAAAAAATAAAGTTTGTTAAAATATTTTATTGCTCAAATAAAATATTATTAAAAATAATAATAACAATATTTGGATAATAGTTTTCGTTTTTTTTAAAAATAATTCGTTTATTATTTTATTTGATAAAAATTTGTCATTTCAGGCATGAATGTAATATTTTTAGGCATAATCGCAATATTTTTAGGCATTTTTGCAAATTGAAAAAAAAATGGTCATATTTGCAAACGGATTATCAAATAGGGGCATTTGATACTAATTCCCCTATATTCTATCCATTCACAGAAGTTGTATTCCATATATTAATTTGCGATATAATGGACAAACTCACTAGGAACTTTGTGTGGGGCACAGCACTAGGGAGAAAAAGAAGATGCACAAGGTTGCTTGGGAGGAAGTGATTAAACCGAAACATCAAGGAGGGCTCGGATTAAGGTCTATGAAGGAGTTGAATGAGGCTCTTCTTGGTAAGCTGGGATGGAGATTCGTTATGGAGGAGGACAAGTTATGGACCGAAGTTCTTAGAGAGAAATATGTTGATAAGGCCCTCGTTACTTCGTCGGGAGCTTCTCGCATATGGCGTGGTATAAGGACAGGTATCACCGATGTGGCTTTGAAGGGCTCTAAATGGTTATTGCGGGATGGGCATTCTATTCTGTTCTGGCATGATGTTTGGCTGCTGGATGTCCCGCTGTCCAATGTTGTTGTGAACGAAATTGAGAAGGAGGAGTCGGGTAACTCGGTGGCTGATTATTGGATTGTTGGAAGGGGATGGGACTGGCAGAGAGTCGGGAATCTCCTCTCGACGGGGACGTTAATGCAGCTGGCGGCCTGTGCAATTGATGAAGATGCTGGCCAACAAGATGATGAGCTGAGCTGGATGTACACGGCTGATGGGGCATATTCTGTCGCTTCAGGATATGATCTGGTGCAGGGTAACGTGGACAGATGTGGTGTTGACGAGAGGGTGTTCCGTTGTGTTTGGAAGCTGGTGGTTCCGGAGAGGGTGCGGATGTTTGCGTGGCTGGCGCTCATGGGAGGCGTTATGACGAACTCTGAACGAAGGAGGCGCCATCTTTGCATAGACGCGACTTGTTCGTTATGCGGGCTTGAGGAGGAAAGCTTGAGGAGGAAAGCTATGAGCATGCTTTCAGGGACTGCATAAAGGTTAAAAACATCTGGCTTAATTTGAATGCAAATGATATTAACCCGTCCTTCTTTCAGGTGCCCTTCTCGGTGTGGGCTCGGGAGAATTTACTGGTTTCCAGGTGTGTGGCAACGATTGCGTGGAAGGACCTGTTCGCCACGGTCATCTGGTGGGCGTGGAAATGAAGGTGTGGCTCGATCTTTGGCGAAGAGGCTTACGTTCAAGACAAGACAGCGTTTGTGATCGATCGAGCTTTGGAAGCTAAAAATGCTAAAGGTAACTCTCTGTACTGTCTTTCTGGGTCAAATAAAATGGTGCAGGATGTTGCTTGGGAAAAACCGGAGGTGGGTTGGGTCAAGGTGAACTCCGACGGTGCGGTTAAGAATGGATTGGCGGCGGCGGGCGGAACAATTCGAAACAGCGCGGGCGAGTGGTTGGGCGGTTTTGTGCACAATGTGGGGGCGTGCTCGGTTCCGATGGTGGAGCTTTGGGGAATCCTGGGCGGTCTCAAGATGGCGTGGAACAAGGGCTTTCGTAAGGTCGTGATCGAGTCGGACTCAAAGCTGGTTATCAATTTGCTTCAGAATAAAGTCAACAAGAGTCATCCTCTTGCTAGCCTGGCTATGCAATGCCATGGCTTCATTAGTAGGGATTGGTTGATCCAATTCCGTCATGTTTACCGTGAGGCGAACGCCGTCGCGGACTTCCTTGCTAGTTTAGCTTTTAACTTTCCTATAAGTTTTCATGTATTGCTTGCCCCTCCTGAGGGGATTTCTTCTTTGCTGCTTAAAGATGTAAGGGGCCGGGCTATCCCCCGATTGATGACTACTTAGCCCATTTTTGAATATTAATAAAACGCCTCTCGAGGGCCCGGAGAGTGCCGCCTCTCTTTCAACCAAAAAAAACTATGCCTTCTACGCCTCAATCTCCACATACTCCGTGATTTTATTTATTTGTTTTTGCAATTCAAAGCCCTTAAAATTTTGTAAAGTACCAGAACTCAAGCAAACTTTAATTTACCAACTAATAAACTTAGGCAAAATACATGTACGGCCCCCTGTACTTGTCACTTTTTTGCAAACGGCCCCCCCTACTTTGAAATGTTCTATTGAACACCTATACTAACATAGCACTATTCTATTGAACACTTTCGAACTCGGTTTCCCTTGCGTGAAGTTCACTCCCCATGACGTGGACCATTTTTTTTGGGTAAAGCTTAGGTGGACATAATTTTATGCCATATAATTTATTTGTTTAAATTTTTAAGAAAAAATCATTTACACATGCACAATATTATATGACATGGATTGTATTTCATATTTTATAAAAAATAAAAAAATCAAACCCTATTGCCTTCTCCTCTATCATGTCCGCCACCCACCACCAAACAATCACCCTGTGAATTCTGGCAACTCAACCGTAAAGGTGTAGAGGTTTTTTTTTTGGGTGGTGCGAAATGTTGTCGTCCTTGGTGGTGGTTCTTGACAACGGTGGTGGGTCCATAAAAACCGGGATGGGCGGCGAGCGTGATCCAGCGGCGGCGGTGCCGAACTGCAGTGCCCGGTCTCCGGGGAGCAAAAAGGTGGTGATGGGGAGGAGATGGGGGTCGGTGGATCCGATGTCACTGTCCCTGCATCGGCCATCGGACCGTGGGTACCTGGTCAACACCGAGCAGCAGCGGGAGATCTGGTGGCACCTGCTACGTTCGCTGGGGCTCTCGGCCTCCGTGGGGTCGTCCTCCCTGCTGCTGACCCAGGCCCCCTTTGCCCACTCGATCCCGACCGTCCGCCGCCCCCTCTTCGATCCCTCTTCCACCTCTACGAGGCCAGCCGGAACCCTAACGGCGTCGCCTTCAGGACCCGCTGCAGCCTCGTCGCCGACTCCGGGTTCTGATTCACCCACTGCGCCCCCTCCAGGGCCCACTTCACCCATCACAACGGTGACGAAGCAGTCGTGGAAGACGAAGTGGAGGACGGCAGCCACCATTGTCGGAGAGGGAAGGTCCACATACACACTTTGAGGAGGGATGAAGATAAAATTAAAAGTTTTAATAAAAAAAACCTACATTATTCCATGTCACCAAAAATTTTAAACTATTATAAAAAAGATTATAAAACAATTTGTATTTAATCTTTTTAGTTAGAAAAAATCCACGTCACCAAAATTTTGGCATTCCACTCGCTGAAGAGAGAGTGAAGTACACGCGATTGGCCACGGAGGACGACAGGTGTTTAATAGAATAGGGCTACACTAGTATAGGGGTTCAATAGGAAATTCCAGAGTAGGAGGGGCCGTTTGCAAAAAAGTTACAAGTACGGGGGGATGTATATGTATTTTGCCAATAAACTTAAATAAAAATTCTAAAATTTGATAATAAGAACTGAATATGGCAATAAGAGTAACAAAAATAACTTCCCAATATATTCTATATTTTTTGGTCGAATTCCCAATATATTCTATCCATTCACAGAAGTTGTATTCCATATATTAATTTGCGATATAATGACAAAAATATAATATAAATAAAAAAATATAATAAAGTTTGTTACTTTCCAATTTGCCAATGCATATAAACCCTATCCCGTATATATCATTATCATCTCCGACGAGATACATCACAATTGTGAATTGTCAATTCTAGGTTATAGCGCGCAATGGCGGCGAGTTCATCCTCCGACATTGGGCACATCATCATCAACCAAAAACTCGACTCTCTTCGTGAAACGCTTGATAGCATCCTCCGAATAGAGGAATTCATGTCGAAAGGCCAATCCCTAGACGCCAAACAACGAAACATTCTTCATACCAAAGACGAAGTCGTCGTCCAAATAGATGAGCTCGAACAACTTTCCCACAAGATCTCCTCCCATGTTGCTGTGCCCTTCAAGCCGGTAATCAACAAAACCCATACATATATATATCGATCCATCTTATATATACGGTATATGATAACTTAATAAACTTTAGAACTTGTAGCTTATACTACCTACACCTTTGTGTATATATACAGGATCAAACCCGGAGTAATAGTAGGAAGAAGACGAGCACATTCGAGCCACGTGACAAGTCGAGGTATCTATGCATTTGGGATGGCTGTGTGATGCACTGCCTGGATCTTAAGCAGAGCGAATGTGGTCGACAGCTCAAAGACGATGCACTTGAACTTTCTAACGTGCGGCCCCTTCCTAAAATCTCTAGTTTGAACTTGCTTGATGAGGCTCTTCCCCTGTCAATGGGTTTGTTCAAATTAGGGTCCGAGGCGTACATGATTGGTGGCCAACACTTTCCGGGCATCAAGAAAAACCCCAAGCTTTGGGGTTCCAATCTTTTCAATTCCCTCTATCGAGAGCACGGTGTCCAAGGCTCATCATGTGCCGTCTATCGCCTGTCTCTTCTGCCCGACGGTAGCCTCTCCCTCTCCGAGTGCAGCAACGTTGTTAGGCCAATGCACAAGCCCAAGGTCTGGCCTATTGTCGAGAAGCTTAACGACCAAATACACGTGATCGAGTCACTTCCTGCTGACTTTGGCCACCATTGTCCCGATGCAATCCCGTCCCATGAGATTCTAGACATTAGTGTGAACCACCTGCCTCGTGGGTGGATCGAAAACTCGCCCCTCCTCCGCCCTAGCGATGAAATATTCGATCATTCTTACACATGGAGACACTTGGCGGTTGGTGATCGGATCTATGCTATGGCTCATTGCGATGCTACGCGATTTCTGGTGTTCGACTCCAAGAGGAACAAATGTAAATTGCACAAGATGTGTTCCTGTGGTAACTATAGGGATGTAAAGCATGTGGCTGATATATTTTCATTTGGATTAGGATGGGGAGCTAGAGGATTTTTGCATGGAGAGTTGTATGTGGTTATTGCAGTAGGGTCCGAATGGTATCCGGCAAAACACAAGGTTATGGTGGCGTATCTTGCCACACCAACGGGTCAAGTTCTTTTCTATCAGATCCTGCCCGACTTCTTCGACGGGTTTAAGCAACTCTTTAACGTGTCACAAGGGACGTTGATCAATGTGGACGAGCAAGGCAAGACAATGTGTGTCATTCTTGAAATAAAGGCAACCAGAGGATGTCGCGAGGAGTTTCTTTTCATCTCTACGTTTACTATGAAGGAAGTTGACGATGCTCGATCATTGGTTTCCGGTGACAATGTTAAAAGACAGGACATTGAATCGGATTCTTCTGATGATGAAGGTCAGTCATCTGAAGGAAGAGACGACGATTATGATTATGATGAGAAACCGGTTGAGGTTAAGGTCAATAAATTGCCCAATTCTGAAAATAAGGAATTTGTGAAGGTTGTTGTGAAGCAAAGGCATGTTTATAAAAGAGAAGAATGCCTTGGAGCCGAAGCTGGTTTGGGCAAGAGAGTAGACTATTTTCAGGCTTGCTTCCTATAATGGAAATATCAAGACCATCTTTGTACTTATCGTAGCTTTTGCATTTTACAACTCAAAATTGAGTAGTTTGGGCGTGATGAATACTCTGTTTCGATCCTTAAACTCTACTAACATGACTTGATCTAATTTGTGTTCATCCCTTTTATGCCAGTGTTGGGCTTCGAAATTGGCCCTTACAATGAACTCGCCACTTTCTTGAAGCCCAAAGTTCAATTGATTAAGACCTAAATGAACGCGGAATTAGCGTGACTTGATCTAAGTTCTGAGATTTAAACACAGTTACTCCTAGATCTGATGGATAGATCACCTTCTCTAGAATACACAACGTTAGTGCTCATAATGTATTTTTTTAATAAAAAACCAACAAAAATCTTGCCTAACTCCGAATGCCTTGAACAATATTGCAAACCAAAAATAGTTTAATAATGCGAGAGCCCAAAAATGCACGACACACAGTCACACACGTTATAAAATCTGAATTTTTGTGGGGGAGGAGCTTATCTTGTCAAATTATAGAAAATATCGTGGAAGAACAAGCTAGAATTGGAATCGACATCTTCAAGACACCGCACCATCTGTTTATTTGACTTTTTGCACATTAAAATATACTAATACCCGCACCAAAGAAGTATTAGATGTCACAAACCACAATAGTATGTCCAATAATGATGATTTGATCCACACCAAGAAAAAAAAATGAAGATACGATCCCTAATTCCCTATATATGATAGCCAGCTGGTCCAACGCATTATTCATACATCCAAATAAAATATTCTCCGCTAACACTTGAGTGGATTAGTTTACTTAACAACATGAATAATGAATCATCACAAAATCTATACCATTCTTGTTACATATACGAGTGAGTTTCTTTTGGGTCAGACGATCATATGGATGTGTTTGAAGACTGGTCATGGTTAATTTCCAAAATGGCTAAAGGTGATAAACATGGCATGCAAAATTTTCGAACAAGTGACAACCACAAACTGCGAACAGAATGCACAAAATGTAATTAAATGCAGTCCACCCTCGTCCAATCTACAAATTAATGTTCCCCAATGTGAAGGGAGTCATCACACCATACATGTATCCATCGCAATAAAATACTATCCACAAGCTCAAAACACAGGTGGTTCCCACTCCCAGCAATCAGTATGGCATAAAATTATACTTATATAGTACCTAATTCATGTTGGTCCACATTGCTATGCTGATGATCCAATATTATCTTCCTACTGATTGAATGCACCTAATTCCTAAACCATTTGCTTTGCTCAGTCTGGTCACTAATTTGCTTGTACTAAAGATTAGTACATATTTGCACAGCTTTCTTACATGTGGAGTTAGCAATATATTACATGTAACAATACAAGTGATGTAATATTATAATGCTTATGTTATAATGCTTATGGGAACAAGATCCATTTACGCCAGATTGAGCCAGCATTGGAAGATGGGTAACGGGAAAACAAGTGATGTGAGTGAGAAGAAGCAAATGCATTTTGATATTTGTACTTGTTGGTGCTGACTATAACCACAAGATGTCTAGTGGGAGGGACAATGAATTACCCTCATGATGGTTTGACCCATTGCACAGAGACTGTGCCCATTAATTAACGCAAAAAGGATCCCCCACCCAAACAAGCAAGATCCCGTGATCTCTCTCTACTACACACACTACTACTGATCGTTGGTTTCTTGGACGGTTCTGATTCAATGTGGCCCCACCCACCAGGCTCTTTCGTCATTCATATCTACTCGATCATCTGGCGGGTCAACGTGCCGTGGGCTCCCTTGTTCCAGCCCCCTGTAGGCCGTCGATCTCGATCTCGGCGGGGTGGACATGCTAGCGATGAAGAGGGACTACGATGAGGCGTCGAGGAGAATGGAAGCAGCAGCGGCGTCGGTGGGGGATTGGGAGTGGGTGTGATCTCCTTCGTAGGTTACGATGAGCATCGTTGGGTCGTCCAAGGCCCGCTCCACGTGCTTTCTCGCCGGGCATCCCCGCACGCTACTGCACTTGTAATACCCTCTGTTTTACCATAAACCACTCTGGTTAATTTATTAATGCACAAGTAGATGGATGGCGGATTAAGCAGGGCTAGTAATTACCTAGGGTAAGGAGAGCCCTTGATGGGCTTCTGGCCGTACTTCCTCCAGGAGAACTCGTCGGGTGGGATATCTGCCATCTTCTGGCTCACCGCCGGCACTCTCACCACTCTCTTCGCCCTTGATTTCCTGTTCCCAGTCAATTTCACCAACGCTTCAGATTAGATCTAGAGGAATAATACATTTTGACTACAACTTTTTTTAAAGAAAAAAAAAGTCAAGATGGGCAGATGGCTCAAATTGGAAGCTTTGATTTTTTTTTTTTTGGTCGAATGGAAGCTTTGATTTTTGACTCATCAATACCTTCGCTTGGAGCAATGACAGCGCCCAGAGGCACCGCATTTGGCGTCGTCGACGGCGGTGCACTTCCTCTTGAGCGAAGACGTGGACAGAGGAGGCTTCCCGACGGACGACACGTTCGACAGGTTTGTGATCTGGAACCCCGAAGACATCGACGGCGTCATGCTCTCGGTGTCGCCCGTGAGCGATGACATGTAGGAGTTGGCCGCTGAGATTGACGGTGTAGCCGCGAAATTAATAGTGGTCGACGACTCCTTGCGCTCCATCGCCTGCTGTTGGTTGTTGCCGCCGACGGGGAGAGGCGGTAGCCGCTGCACTCTTGTGAAGGCAGATCTGTGTGGCTTGCTCTCCAAAACCGGGCCGGGCATCGGGCCTTGCTGGGCCGCCGGGATCGGATGTGGTTGAGGCTGAGGCTGTGATGGGGCGGGACCCAGGGGGCCGCGTCTGAACCGGGCGTGGCCGGTTCGGGTCCGGTCAAGCAAGGAAATTACCTTCCTGAACTTGTTGACGGCGACGTCGGCGACTGACTTGTAGTCGCCGGAATCTGAGGAGGAGGAGGAGACGGTAGAGTCTTGTTGGTGGGTTTGTGAAAGGAGTTGGATGAGCTTCTCGACGCTCTGGAGGCCGGCGGCGGCTGCTTCTCGGACGGCGTTCTCCTCCATTTTGGCGGCGAAGCTGCTGCTGCTACTGTTGTAATCTCCCAACATTAGTTCAACAGCCATGTTTACTCTGTTTTTAGCTTGTTGTTGTTGTTGGGTAGGAAGGACTAATAATGATGAAACACCATTAATCGGAAGGTCAAACAATGAGGTAGAGAAGGAGTCTGTAGATCGGGAGGGGAAGGTTAAGAAGGGAAGCAAGGGAGACCCGAATTTAATAAGTAGGGAGGGGGTTGGTTTTGGAGGGTCAAAGTAAAGTAATTGAGAGATGCCTTCTCATCAAACCAAAGAAAATGGGCATCGAATGACTCAACTAATCTTGTCGTTTCCCCCCTTTTCCTGCGGTCAAACGCTTCTTCCAATGAGTCCCTTCCACGTGGATTTCCTCTTTGTTTCTCGATCATTGCCCATTTACCCCGCAACTGAAATTCAATTTAATCCAAGCGGACACCTCACACCTGCACTGCTGTGTCATTGACCGGGCTTTTTCCATGGTTTTCGTTTTCTATTGACACAAATAAAAAACAAAAACACAAAGTAAAAAGTGGCCAGCTGCAGTGAAACCCTGATTGGAGAGGTAGCCGTTGGATTACGTTAAAAAGTTGGGTGAAAATCAGGAGGCTGAGTTGATGACAGAGGGGTAAGAGTTGACCTTATTAAACTCGCGTTTTAATTCAAAAGTCCAAATAAATTAGTAGCCCTGGATGGGCGTCGTGGTGGGGCCCACTTGGCCCAATCTTTAGCCGACACCCATTGCAGAGCCCGTCATCTTTTTCCACTCTCCTTTGAATTTTCCTCTACTAGAGTTTGCTGGAAAGATGTCGTTTACCATCTGTTTGAATTGAATGGGCGCTTAAAGTAGATGAACTGCTTAAAGTCAGAGGTCTCCTTCCATTAAAAGAATGTAAGAGTTGTGATTTGTGTTGGTTTTGTATGTAAACCTATACAATAAATGTTGTTGCGTCTACTCCACAAAAATAAATCACTTGCCAAGCTGCTTATCTACAAATTGTGAAGTGTAAAATGTACTAATGCAAATATATACTTATTCAATCGTTCTACTGAAAAAAATTAACCTATTCCTCTTTCACGGATGTATCGTTTTTCGTAGCTGGTAGTACCTTATAAGCTATGGTAACTGAATGTGATGTATTGCGGTTTCTTATATTAACACGAATACGATGATGATGACGATTTGGACGAGGATAAGTAGTATATAGTGAGCAAGTACCCTTTTATAAAAACTTGTTGTTAAGCTGTAGAGTAATCTACTTTATGCTAGTTGAAATATAACTTTCCAAAAGGAATGGAAGAATGTTTATACGCTTTTGATTAAACAAGTTTGATGAAGCTCATTGATTAGATTTGAAGGAAGGTATCTGTGTGTTGAGATTGCTCTGTTGATGGATCCACCGTGTTACAGACTTACAGGTATAACTTTCTTTTTTCCCGGGAATTGTCTTATAAAATACTCGGATTTTTTTCAACCTGGTGGATTATAATGCAAGTGATAATGCCGTAGTGGACTTCGGTTTTAGTCCAATCAAAATAAAACTCTCTATAAAATTGACGGGGATTAATTTAGTAAATTGGGGTTGTTATTTTGTATAGAAAACCAAGTTGGCTATTATTGTTGCTTGGAATGCGGGGGATTTTACTATTTAGAGGCGTTGACATATGCATATAACAACATGTTGATGATTGTTAACAACTTGAATTTTGGACTACTTGCACTCATTTATGCAGATTTGATGTGCACGCATGTCTTTTTTGAATGCGCAAGCAATAACATCAATTATGATTTCGGCCCATGCTAATGATCCTCCGGTTACTAAAATTTACAATTGTATAATGTTTTTTTTTTCTAAATTTTACAATTCCGCCTTTTTTTAATCAATTTTATCCTTATAAATATCCAAAAACAAAAGGGGAAAAAATAATTTTTTTAAATAAGTTTATTTGAGCTCAACTAGTCTTAAAAATTTTATCAAAAAAAAACTAGTCTTAAAAACAAACCATATATACAAGGATAGTATTTCTGCATGCATTGGAAAATAAATCCAGAAATATCTTGATTTTGGCTAATCATAGCCATGAATCATGATAAGTAAACTGATAAAAGGAAATGTCTTGGAAGGAAGAGAGGGGCTAGGTTTCCTTGGAAGGCCAGACACATCTCAATTATGCTCATCCATCCATATCCTATAAGCACGTGTATGGCGGAGGATGTGTACGTACCTAATAAAATAAGGTTATTTCTAAACTTATACACAACATATTCTTCAGCTGAAAGTCTGAAAACTAGTAATATGAAGCGCGGCCAATGTTTGTCCAGAGTCTTCATTTACACTTTGTTGTTTACTTTCATGCTAAATGCATGCTAATGATCCAAGGTCAACCGAACACAACATGAACTTATTTTTTGATCACCCATAAACTGAGGTACTATTTGCACACTACTTTTTGTCTATCTGCACCACGGAACCTGGTGGCGTGGAAATTTCACGAAACCTCGTGGCGTGGACGGTAAAACCAGATCACGGACTACCCGTATGAGGAGTTGGTGGCGTGGACGCCCACTAAACGTGGTGGCGTGGAGCGTAAAACTTTTCACCACATGAAAAATTCAAATATCCGGATTGAAGTAAGATATTTTTTTGAAAATTTGTAATTTGGTTCCGTTTTAAAATATGCTTAATTTATAGGACACCTTTAGCAAATTGGTATTGAATAAACTTATAAATATAAATTAGAAATTTACATTGTAAAACCTTAAATTGGGTTATCATTGTTTTATAATGATGCTTTATATGCAAAAATATAAAGTTATGCTTTTAAACAATAAAAATAGATATATTAGTTTAAAATATAAAATAGCAAGGATTATGTTGACAAATCCTTCCTATGCAAAACATAGACCATGGAAACAAATAATCTATCTAAGAAACTAGCTATAACTAGCTAATCAATTTTCAAAAGGACACAATATTCAACTACTATCTTGATCACATAGGTTATATGAAAGTGTTATAAAATTTGATATTCAACCCAAAAGAATACGCTAAAATCCACACTTACTACATAATCGTCTTCAATAGTAGGATTTTTTTTTTCTTAAGGAAAATACAATAGATAATGTATATCACGAATAATCCAGTATCTATACTATTACCGTTAATAAACACTATTGTGGCCGTTTCAAAATTTTCAAAATCTTTACTTCACGCCACCACGTTTAGTGGACGTCCACGCCACCACGTTTAGTGGACGTCTACGCCACGAACTCCTCAGTCGGGTGATCCATGATCCGGTTTTACCGTCCACGTCACGAGGTTCCGTGGAATTTCCACGCCACCACGTTCCGTGGTCCAGATAGCCAAAAATCAGTGCAAATAGATTCTACCCAAATAAAACGATGAGCTTACGTGTAATATCAGTATCCCTGTTATTTTCAATCGATCGTGCGCTGCTATTTTATTGGCCTGTGGCCCGTTGACCCACTATAAATTTTGATTTGCAGAAATGTAAAATAACTTGTATGTTTAATAGGGGTATATGAATGATATTTATTAGTGGGATTTTGGGATCGATTTAAAAATTTGCACAAAATCAGGGTCAAAGATTTTACATGCATTTTTTTTCAAGATCCGCCCAAAGGAAGACGCAGACGTTTTATCATATGCCAGCCAGCACATTCCCCACCTATGCAAAATAGAGAAATCAAAGATCTGTTAAACAACAATTTTAACCAAAGTTATTCTCAGTATTGACTTTTCATTACATATATAATATGTTTGGCTTTAGATTATTGGGATTCGGATGAATCTAGTTTCGCAAATACTACATTTCCGGTGACAAAATTAAGGTAAATCTTACTGTATGATATCAACCGATGCCATGAGCCAAGGAAGAAGGAAAAAAATACTGATGTCAGAAAGTGCTTTTATACTTACTATTTCAACATACCGAATTCTCTACCGTGTACTAAATTTAACGTCGCTTAACTTGAACATTACACTGGTGATTAGCATAAGACGAATGTTTCAAATTGGTATGAAAGTGAGCTCAGTGTTTCAAATTCAATCTAGTTTATTTTGCTACAAATCCCATTATTAATGGGCTACAAAAAATCAAGTGGCCCCAATAATAGGCTCGGCCCACACCAAGATCAGTCCAATTACGGCACAAACCCTGTCTAACCCCTTCGCTCTGATTTGCCGATCTTACGTCCCCAAACTGCCATGACCTCCGGCGCGATCTTCGATTGCAGCCTTAAGAAACTCCGATGGCGACTCCTTTTCTAATCAGAGTTCTCCGGCATCGAATCGGCTTCCACTACCACCATCTCCCCGCCGGATTGTTGCTCGCGAAGCCATATCGGCCGGCGTATACCACCGAGTCTTCTACCTCTTCTGAAGAGAACGTCTGCTCTTCGTTTTCCGAAGGAGCGGAACACGCTTCGAAGGCCAAAGATCCTCCGCAGCTTCGGATTTACGATCATCATGATCCGCTCTCTTGCAAAAAGATAGAGAAGGAGATTTTCAAAGTTATTCGGCCTATTATTCTTCGCGCAAAGGAGATTCTGCGATGGTATCTATCTCCCTCTCCCTCTATTTCTCCGTTTGCTTATGAAACTTTGCTTGAATCTTATATAGTGTAGTTTTGTAATTATGTGATTGTTGTATAACTGAGGTGGTAATTGGCACAAATTGCAAGATTGGGTCATCCTCTGAACAATAATTGAATTGGATTCCTGGAGCAAGTTCCCAATTAGGTTATTATAAAGATAACTTTGCACTTGCAACGTGGCCTCTTGCTGTCTGTTCAATTAATAAAATAATCTCTGGGGGGTGTCGTATGGTAATTCTTTCAGGTACAGTAATGGTGAACGCCTAAATGCAGAAGATGAGCAGTTTGTGGTGGACAAGCTTCTCCCTTACCACCCGGACGCAGCAGATAAAATTGGATGTGGAATTGATTTCATCATGGTATTTTACTGATTTGCAACTTCAGAACAACTTGTTTGGCTAATTCTTGCAACAAGATTATTTACAACGCGACATCATTTTCTCTTCTTATGTGAAGTTGTGATGCCTGATTCAACTCCATTTGGCATGTTCTTTTACTGTGAAGGTTGATCGGCATCCCTTGTTCAGATGCTCGAGGTGCCTCTTTGTTGTGAGGACGGACGGTACACACATTGACTTTTCGTATTATGAGTGTCTTCGTGCATACATCCGCCACAAGTATCCGTCCAAAGCTGAAACATTCCTCGCTTCACATCTTCGACGTCACGTTAGAAGGCCGGAGTTTCACCAGACCACTAGGATGAAGCCTGCATTGTTGAGTAGAATCTCTTTTGGTTAAAGATGAGTAGTGCTGTCACCTACAATTCTCTAATCACACATTAGAGATAATTGGTATTAATGTGAAGCTTGCATTGGTACAAGTAGTAGCTTGCATATACCTTCATGTTCGAGTCGCATCACTTGTGTTGTCAGCAGCAATTGCTCAGACTGGTGTTTTCATGTGTGTTTCGACCTTTTTAGTGATCAACTTACCTCCACCAGGGCCTGTGGTTGCAATGCTTCGGACTCTTTATGATCAATTGTCAATTGTGTGCCTAAGGGGAGTGCTATATCTGGTTTGACATTTGATCTTAAGCAGCCGAGGGTAACATTGTACGTTACGTAACAGTTGCCAATTCGAGTTCCTACTAGGATATAAACCATTGCGAACGGCAAGTATTGTGATTCCATCGAACTTGAGAGCACCAATTTGTTTAACATTAAGGCATCAGTCACGGCAGAGTCGGACAAAATTTGCTAACGTGATATACTCATATACATATAACATTATACAAACTACACAGGCCTTCTGACCAGATTTCTGCTTTCATTCGTGCTTCTTTCTACCAACTGCTCTCCACTCACTGAACCTAGTTTTCCATAGCTTTTCACTCACTGAACGTTCTCCAAATAGACGTTATCATCAAGTCAACCATGAGCTGAGGGTGGGCCGGAGCCATTGGCGCCGCTAAGGCAAATCTTGAACTCTTCCTACGTTTTTGCTATTAGTATAGATAAACTCACTTGATTTCCTCCTCCTCTGCAGAAGAAATTCGATGAAGACGAGGACGACGCGCCAAGGAGGTACGAGAGCGTAGGATTGGTGATCGGCGTCACCGGGATCGTCGGAAACAGCCTGGCCGAGATCCTCCCGCTTTCCGACACCCCCGGCGGCCCATGGAAGGTATACGGCGTCGCCCGCCGCCCCCGGCCGTCTTGGAACGCTGACCACCCGATCGAGTACCTACACTGCGACGTCTCCGACGAGGAAGACGCCGCCGCCAAGCTCTCTCAGCTCGCCGACGTCACCCATCTCTTCTACGCCACGTGGACCAAGCGTGAATCGGAGACCGCCAACTGCCAAGCCAACGGCCAGATGCTCGCCAACGTGTTGAAGGCCGTGGTCCCCAATGCTCCCAATCTCCGCCATGTCTGCCTTGTCACCGGAGCCAAGCACTACGCCGGAGCGTTCGAGTTCTGGGACAAGATGCCCGGACACGAACCGCCTTTTACCGAGGATCTGCCCCGTTTGAAGTCTCCGAATTTTTACTACACGATCGAGGATCTTCTGTTCGAGGAGGTGCGTAAGAAGGAGGAATTGACCTGGTCCATACACCGCCCGAATGCCGTTTTTGGGTTCTCTCCCTATGCCCTGATGAACTATCTCGGTGATAAGATTTTGCCCTTCTCCTTTGATTATTCAAAATCTGAAATCAGTAGCATAAACTGGTTCTTGTTTTTTGTTTCCAGGTACTCTGTGTGTGTATGCTGCAATCTGCATGCATGAGGGGGTGCCGTTGAGATTTCCGGGTACAAAGGGTTGTTGGGAGTCCTTCCATGCTGCATCGGATGTGGATCTCATAGCCGAGCAGCAGATATGGGCGGCCGTTGACCCGTTTGCCAAGAACGAAGCGTTCAACTGCAGCAACGGAGACGTCTTCAGGTGGAAGCAGCTGTGGCGGGTTCTGGCCGAGCAGTTTGGAATGGAATGTGTTGAATATGATGAGAGCCAGGGCCGGGTTCTGCTGGCTGAGGCCATGAAGGATAAAGGCCCAGTTTGGGATGAGTTAGTGAAGGAGAACGATCTGTTGCCCACGAAGTTGGAGGAGGTTGCGACGTGGTGGTTTGTTGATTGTATGATGGGATATGAGGGAGCTGTGGATAGCATGAACAAGAGCAAAGAGCATGGCTTTCTGGGGTTCAGGAACACCAAGAACTCCTTGATTTCTTGGGTTGATAAGATGAAAGCCTTTCGGCTCGTTCCTTAGATCTCTGGAGTGATTTGCTTACTTTTCCTTAGATCTCTGGAGTGATTTGCTTATTGTTGTTTGTTGAATAAAGTTTCATTAGTTGAGAAGATCTCCAAGTTGAACATTCCTTGATCTTTTCCAACATCACTACATCAGTTTGTGTTGAGTGTTGACATATTTGTGCATTGCTCTCATCACTTACCCTCACAAAAATGGCTATCAGATATTATTTAGCATGACACACCCACATGCTACAGGTGACCTGATTAGCATAATCTATGTAGTGATGTAATTAACCGATGGATACACACTCCTGTTCACGACCAAGGGATGGCGAATAGAGAAGTGTGGCAGGAAAATTAGTCAACAGAACAGATTCTATGATTCAGATTGTATATACATAATTTTTACACAGGCAAGCAGTGCTAAGCAAAGCTTTGTATATATAACATACAGCACACGATTCAAAAAATAGCCCTAAGCTTCCATACCCGTATGTATCAAAACTAGCAAAAATATAACCAAAAATAGTGTTCTTTTGTGTAAGGATAAAAACAATCAATACCATTCAACAGGATGGAACTTGGGGCCACCTTTAGCTCCCTGCACCACCATGTACTAAAAATAATCTTGAGGAGAAGATGTGGAATATAAATCGGAACCCAAAAACAGATGCATTTCACTTGCCATAAGCTGCTGAATATGGATTCTCTTCCTAGAAGATGCACACTAAAACTAGTACTGCAGAAGGAAACAGAAAATAACAAAACTCAGCACCCTTGTTGCAAAATTAATGAATTTATGGTATGGTGAATCAAAAGCGGATTTAAGAATCATTTGCCACTAATCTTATGATCTGGATCAAATAGTACAAAGACACTGTGCAGGCAGTTTGTCTGATTCAATGAGGAAATAGTAGTCCGATAAAAGGGAGTTCAAGACTATGGTTACCCAGAAAAAGCAAGCAGGGTTTTCAGCACCAGGATAGCTTGTTATTAATTCTTGTAATCCTGTTTGTCACAGTTTTAGAACTAAAAGCTACAATAAAACTGAGCTACTTCTTTTATGAAAAGGTTGAGCTTTAAGTGAGTAGTAACCTCTTTGCTTGCCTTTTGTTTAGTGCGCAATAATTGCATCATTCCAAATTGAAAGAACAACAGTTCAATAGACTTACCCATCATAAAAACTATAAGAGTTGCCCAAACGGTAATCTGCATGGAGCGAACATATTGCACTTGATACAATGCCCTTTGCATGAGTCTATGAAGAGCTCCGTACCAACCATGAAGTTGCTTGTCGTAACAATCATCACAATTGTCAAGACAGCTCCTGTTCCTCTCATAGCACGAATTGGCACCCTGTTTCATACACATGATACAACATTAAGAAAATAATAAGCAATCAGTACGAGTATGTATGAAATGTACAACGTAACACCAAATCCTCACCCTGTTCTGAGGTTGAGGCCTCAAGAACGCAACATCTTCATCTGGCTTCCCTTTTCTAAAACCATTTTTCGGTAGCTTCAAAATGGGAAGAGATTCCACAATTCCAAAAGTGGAAAAACTTGGCACTCTTCTTGGCTGCACTTCCACCTGTACACCAGAAGAATGTGAAGCTAATTCATCTTCACGAATTGTAATATTCCATGAAGCAATGTCTGCACATGCGCTAGCTATCCTTCTGATCCCAAAAGACTTCCCATCATTCGCCTCCACAGGCGGCTGGCAATTGCAACTCATACAATTAGATTCTGATGGTCCATCAACGGCGTCTGAGTTCGCTGCAGTCTGGTTAATGCCTCTAACCCGAGCCTCTATTCTGTCGTTGGACAACTCTGGCCCGGATAGAAATAGCGCAAGCTCATCACATTCTCCTTTATTTAACTGTACAGAAGGAGAAGAGGAGCTGCCACTAGAGGCAGCTGACTCTTGCAATGAATTCTGAATGAGAGAGATTTTGCCCTCCAATGCAAGGACAAACTGTCGGTGCCGGTGTTTGGCTTCATGTGCATCACTATTGGTGTAACTACTTTGCACAGCACGTTCGAATTCTTCAAGCTGTTACCAGAAATGCCATCCCATATCAACTCACACCCAAAATCACAAATCAAACTAAAATACAGAGGAAGGTAAAGGCATAGAAAGCAGGTTAAAACCTGCCATTTGGCGGTATCAAGAGCAGTGGACAAATCCCTACGAAGATCTTCCTGATTCGATTCGGTAGAGGTGTTTTTCAGCGAATGCAACCATGTTCTATACGTAGATTCCATCCTTCATCCGGCGAAGACAATATTTTTATAAGAATTTTGGATACCAATTTGGAGGAATGAAGAGTTAAACAACTAATTCACAGATTACCACAATATGAACAAGTCAATTACAAACCCTAAAAATAACAACTCGGACAAGCAGAGACCTAAAATCAATAGCGAAGACATAGAATTGACCTATAACCCAAGAGAATTTACCTGTCAGCAGATTCCTGAACCTCCTCGGCGGCAGAAAAGAACGGATCTTTCTCCCACCTATCGAAATTCGAAGCCATCGGAATTGGGCTGGCTTAAAATCAACAAACACAAATAATTGAACCAACTCTCCACCAAACTAAGAGCCCTAAATCGAAAAGGATGTTGCGGGATTAGCAATCAGATGAGTCTTCAAAGATGCATGGACATAGATTAAGGGGTCTGAAAGGGCGAAGAAACGTAAAAGGGTAAAAGGTCTGAAATATTTTTTTTTTTTTTTTTTTTTTTTTTTTTTGATCGCCTGAAATATTTAAATGAACGGCGAAGCCAGAATTGTAGTTCATGTTTGTTTGTGGACGGCCCCGTCTAAAGAAGGGTCAATACAAGGAGGACGAGTGTCTGTTGATCCGTATCCGGTTTGCCTCCTGCGTATACATTTCCTGACTCCTCCTAAGTCCTACCTAAACAGATTTGTTTTTTAACCAAAAAGGAAAATTATAAAAGAGTAGAAGTTGCTGGCAAAATTCGTGATGAGCCTTGTGGATAAAGAACGGCGAAATTTTGCGCACTCCGAAATTTCGGTTGCGCACCCTTATATGGACAGATTCAGAACCCGTACATAATTTTTCAAAAAAACCGGATTTAATATGGACAGATTCAGAATCCGTCCATAATTTGAGAAAAAACCCGGTCCCGTGTGCGGGTTTAGGAAATGTAGATACGGACCGGAATTCGCCTGGACGAGTTTTGGACAGGTTTAGAACCCGTACAAGTATGGACAGTTTTAGAACCCGTCCATATTTTTGACTTTTTAGGTCAAAAATATGGACAGTTTTAGAACCCGTTCATAAGTTTTAAGGCCCTCAAAATCCATCCGCCGTCATTCATCCGCCTCATTCATCGTCATTCAACAACATCGTCATTCATCCGCCGTCCATGGATCGAGCGAGAGAGGAGGAGGAAGGTCGAGTCTCGACGGCGGCCGCGGTTCCGGGTGGCTCGGAGGAGGTTGCCACCGCCCAATTTTCGACCGGTGTGGATCCCGCACAAGCTTCTTCAACGGGTCTCGAAACCGTTCAAGGGTCGCCGGGTCTCCAAACCGTTCAAGCTAGGGTCGCCGGCAGAGGACGACAATCTCGACGGGTCCAGTATCGCAGAGGAGCGGGGAGGGGCAGTGGTCCGGAGCGGGGAGGGAGGTGTGGCGGTGGGGAGTGCGGAGGGTACCCGAGTGGCTGTGGTGAGCGGGGAGGGAGATGCGGCGTCAGAGGTGGCGGGCAGCGATGGATCGGATGGTGGTCCGGCGGCGGAGGTTGAATTTACCATTGTATCATATAAAATAATATATTAAATACATTTTTACTATTGTATCATATAAAAATATCAATAAAAAAGTAGATGTTGAATTTACCATATATATCGCTAATATAGCATAGTGATTACGCTTTAGGAAAAAAAGATCGATTTCTTAATTAAGATAGTAATTCCTTATTATTTTCATTACATATTTATATATTTATTATTTAATTATTTTTTCAAAAACAAATAACATATATACGAGATAATATGGTTTTCTATAGCTTATTAAATATTATCTATATCTTTAATATTATAATATATTAATCCGAGTTTTTATTTAAACTTATTGGTTTTATTATAAAAGTTAGTTTACATAATTTAATTAAATACCAAAAGATTTGTATCAATTGTTAATAAAATGTGATAATGCATCTTATCTTATGTCATTCTTCCTCAATTATTTAACTATATATTTATGTATGCATAAAAAGTAACTATATAAATAAAATTTATTTATATATATGATGATATACTAGAATTATGTCATTTTATACTCCAAAAAATAAGCATCGTTTTAAAACAAAGTATACGTATGATAATATTTGTAATTGTTAAAGTAAATTCATACACAAAGCAATAAAAATAAATAAATAATACCCTCGTACAAGGTACAGGTCATCTGCTAGTTGTATCCTAAAATTAGACTATATCAATTGCTATGTTTATATTTTGCAATTTGTTTGGCTCAAATTCGAACTTATCGATTTTTGTTTAGGTTGTAACTCGTTCATGAACGGATCCGTAACCCGTCCATGAACGGATTTGCCTTTAAACTTACACTTACATATATTATACTATTATGGTTAATCTCACATATTATCCCTTCAACTAGCAAACGACTCACAAGAAGTCCTCATGGTACTTGACGAGTTGAACCATCATAAAGATATTCATGGTATATGACAAGTACTATCATAAAGGTCTTCATGGCACATTACGAGTTCAACCATCGTGCAAGACTTCATGGTATAAGACGAGTTCAACCTTGTAAAGGACTTCATGGTTCATGGCGGGTTGAACCATCATCAAGGTCTATATAAAACATAAGAGGTCCTAATAGCTAGTGGCTAGCGCTTAACGATGAAGTTCTTCATGGTCGATATAAGCTATATGTGACATCCGATTTGTAACTTAAGATTTTTTTATGTTTTAATTGATAAAACGTTGAATTGTTGTAAAAAAAATGGATATAATAAGTTCTTTAAAAAAAATTCAGAAAAACGGCCATCAGGGTATAAACCCTATGTACTAGTCCAGAAACCGTCCATAGGGTTTAGGGTTTAGGGCTCAGGGTATGTGTAATGCCCTATGAACGGGTTCGTAACTCGTCCATGGGAAGTTTTCACACCCACCTATGGACGGATTCGTAACTCGTTCATGGGAAATTTTCACACCCACCTATGGACGGATTCGTAACTCGTTCATGGCCAGTTTTCAAACCCGCCCATGGACGGATTCGTAACTCATTCGTGGGCAGTTTTCAACCTCCTCCGAGCCACCCTTCTCCTATGGGATGAATTAACAATTGAAAAGTGAATAGTGAAAAGCACGAAGCCGCATTAAAAGCCGAAATCTGTCGGCCGCATAACTGGATTTATGGACGGGTTCAGAATCTGTCCATAGGAGCCGTTCAAAAACCCTAACTTGGACGGGTTCACAATCTGTCCATAGGTGCCGTTTTTTTCAAAATTCAAAATCTGTATTTGTGCGGGTTCTAAACATGCCCATAGAAGTTGGTTTTTTTAAAAAAACTTGAACATTTTCAGAACCCGCCCATATGGGCCGTTTTTTTAAGGGAACCGGATGTTCATTTATGGACGGATTCTGAAACTGTCCAAGGTTTCCAGAAAACCGGGTTCAGCTTGGACAGTTTCGTAACCCGTCCATATTGGAGTGCGCGACCGAATTTGAGGAGTGCGCAAACGAGCGGCCATAAAGAATGACAAAATAAATAAGCTTCTGGTTCTGGATTCACCAACTGTTCAACCTGCCGACATTTATAACTCATAAAAACATAATAATGTGTCAAAAATGGTTATATGTACAGCTTTTAAATTTACTAGGAGGTGAAGCCCGTCCGATGGACGGGCGAAAGCATGTAAAACAATAAGTAATAATATTTTTGTAGGAATTTGACCTCGATATTTTGTGTACAATGTATTGAAATTAATTTGTTAGAAATTATGTAATGATGTATTTACATATTGTTCTTTTTTGATTCTTATTTTTAACAATGTATTGGAATTAATTTCTTATAAAAAGTGTTGGTGAAATGTTTAATTCAATTTTTTTGTTTCTATTTATTGATGGTATAGTTTAATTCCTTTATATAGTCATCTTTTAGGCTGATAAACACTTTCATACGGCGGGTATATGCCGTTTTTTTTGTCATCTTTTAGGCCTGTGTCGCCTGCCATTTCTACAAATTCATCCGCATTGTCTCTCCCCATGTGTAGGGTTTGACGTCGATCGTGTGCGCTCTTGTCGCTGTCTGTGTAGGGTTTTTCCGTTCGTTAGCCCTTGTGTTTTGTCTTTTTCGATCCCTTTCTTTGCTTCTCTCAATCTATCAAAAAAAAAAAAATTAGTTCATAGATCGGGTCTAGATTAGAGTTGTACCGTTGAAGCTTAAAAAAAATAAAAGCTCACCTCTCAAATATAATTTGTAGAGTTGTAGAGGTGTAGCGTTGAAGCTTACCTCTTAAAATAGTTATTGAGATCATGTTATCTTTCTAAAAATTAGGATAGGTATCCACTTCTATTGAAGATATAAAACGCATTCATAAGTCATCTGCATATAAAAAGTTGGTTTTAGCTTCTATATATTTCGTGACCTATACCATTGGTTTACCACCTACTATTTAAACATATGTTATATTTCAATACACGAAATATGAAAATGAAGTCTAATTTCCGCATCTATATATATAAAATTACTGTCGCAGGTTCGGCCCAAAAAGTTTCCACCAAACAGGAAAATTGTTAACAACATAAATCAAGTCAAAGCATCACCCAACGAAACATTAGCATACTTAAGCTAAAGTCATAATTATATAACATAGATAATTCTTCGCCACCCAGCAGTCGACACTAAGCTTGATCGTAGAGGACATCATCGATATACTGAACCAGAGCCCAGTGTCTTGCCCTCATCCGTGGTGTCCAATTGCCCGATCCACCGCGGCAGATTGCACGTGCGTGTTGTCGCAAATCCACCATAGGCCAGACCTGCTTCTTTCTGTTCACACAGAAAGGACACTTAAGGGTCCCATCCGAACGTCGGACCCTAAGCTCAAGAGAGACCAGTTTATTGTTAAAACATTTTCTTGGGATTGGACATAAAGAATCAGAATTGTACACTAACTTACCATCTATGTTTTCAACATTCATAGCTGTGAAGATTATGGCTGAATTTGGTGGAGTGTAGCTCTCCTTTGCTAGAAAATCCAGAATCGAGTATTCCCATAACCTCACTTGTATTATATTTCCCCTGGATAACAGAACATGATATTATTATGACGTAGTCAATATTTTTTTTGTTCAATTGAGATATTATGTTAGAATTAACATTACCTTTCATTAAGAAGTCTGCAATCTAAATATCTGCATCTTCCTGGTATTGTCCTGATAGCCCCAACTTTAGTGATTTTCCCCACAACATCTAGACATTCATGAAGCGATAGCCACCCTTTAATTATTTTTGAATGTGCAATCATTGGGAAAAAAATAACATTTGATAGCTCACCAATTAAATAGTCATTGTTGTTGTACTTGATCTCCTCGAAGCTAACGAAACTAAATGGCCTTCGAACAAATATTCTTGAGTGTACCATTAATTTTGTAACTGTTGTGTTGCGGAGAAATATAAGGGTATATTCAGCGTCTTTACACACCCTATACTTACGGTTGTTTGGGAGAGCTAAAAGATTTCTAATGGAAACCGTATCTCCTTTCTGTAACTTCGGAATCAGTTGATGCGTCACACCGTGATTTGATGAACAGTGCACAGTATTACCCTGAAAACTCAGGAACACCTCCATGAATGCGTATCATAAGATGATATTACTAATATAACGATAGTTCCATACCAGTTTATCTGAAAGTAGGTATTGTGGACCTATGTAGTCACCCTCTCGTGTCTTAGCATCCCATGTTCGAGACACGGCGACTTCTATCTCAGATAGAATTCCATACTCTATGTCGTTCAGTGTTGCAGGTAGATTTTTCTGTACACTGGTTTCTTGGATGCTCATATCAGAAGCACTTCTTTGTTGTGTCAGTGCATCGATGAACTGATTAGGAGCCTTTATTTCCTCTGAACTGGAGATAGTTGTGTCTAGAGTAGTGGCTACATACACATGTCCTAAGGATAAAAGATTTAACAAACAAAAGTGAGCATATTTGTGTGTCCATTGATACGTTTGATATGCACAACTTGTGGTTAAGTTTTGACATATTATAAATTGTAATAATATCATAAAGCCAATGATACCATCCATGTGTTTAATACTCATTGCCGTCAACACAATGGCCGCGTCCTGCGGTGCATACGAAACTGTGTCGAGGAAGTGTTCAGTTAAACTTCCCCAGACTGTGACATTCAATACCACCCCCCTATAGGAAAAAAAAATATATCATAATATATTCTTTAACAACATGTGTATTGTACGTAGATGTTATGCTAAATTTATGTATACCTCTCATTTATAAGCTGGCAATCCAAGTATGATCAAGACTCAGATACCCTTTTAATACTCTCGGTGTTACGAACATTTCCAACAACATCTACAATTTGATTCTTTGAATAGTTAGTATATAAGTTGTTTATGAGTTCTTACCCATACTGCTGTTGAATCAATTAAAAAACAATTAACTTACCAATAAGATATTTATCGTTGTTGTACTTGATTTCCTCAAATGGAACAAACTGAAAAGGATAGCGAACAAAGCCCTCGGTGTCTATATCTAATACTGTGACCTTTGTGTCGTGCATAAACATAAGAACATATTCATTTTCTCTGCGGATCCGATAGCTATCCTTGTTTGGTATAGCCAACAGATTTCTGATGCGGACCACATCTCCAGTGTATAAAATAGGTACGCCAGGATAACTTAGAACACGATTTGAAGAACACTGTACAATATTGCCCTGTAAAAGAAGTGTTAGAATAACGATTCTCCATCCTCAAACAGAAATCCAAATGTTATGATAATTGCATACCAAATGATCTGAAAAAAGGTATTCGGTGCCTATGTAATCACCATCTTGTGTTTTAGTATCCCATCTTTGGCTAATCATGACCACCACCTCAGCCACGGTTCCCTCTTGTAGATTATCCAGTGTTGTGATCATCTTTGTTTTTTCAATTTTTCGTTGGGAGATATTAAGGGATTGTGCTTTATCTTCTACTCTGTGGTTTTTGAATATGCTGTGTGGAGAATATGGATGGATACTGATTAAGTATTTAATATATAATTCCTTAACTCCTTCTAGTGTTCATTAGGGCTGGCTGTTCAACTTTTATAACGTCCAGGCATTCTATGGTTTAATATTAATGCAGCCACAGAATGTATAAAGACAGATAACATACAATTGGAACATGTTTTTTTTTTCCTAATTTCTTAGGTACAACAATAGTTCCTAGAGACCAAATCATCTTTTGATTCCGCATGAAGCTCCTAGTGCGTTGGATACAGAGAGTGAGCACAATGTCTAGGTTTGGCATCTGAAGATAAAAAAAATGATAAAAAGAAATTCAGTAGTTTACACAAAGTGGATATTCAGCTAAAAAGAATGATGACTATTCTAATTGGCTTAGAAAAAGATTGTGCAGGGTCTTCTTCGTGCCGTGAGAAATGACACTCAAGCAAAGCGAAGCGCTATAATATTCCTTTGCCGGAAATGAAGAAGACACGAAGGTGATATCATCATATTTTAACCATGAGAAAGGAGTTTGAGTAAATTATGATATAAAGACTGTCATATTAAGGTCGTAAGATATCATCATATTTCATTAGAAGAAGATATTAGAATTGGATAGAAATCAATTGCATAATGAATCCTACAATTCAAACACAAAAGAAAGAAAACAGTGGCAGCTGCATCAAAAGTAACAGTGTCAGTCTGAAAATGCTGCACCCTCCATCCAAAATTTTCCCAAGAAAATGCCTCGTTATGACACTATATTATTACGTGATGGCAATATCGTAGTTGCACATCTATATCCAGATTCTTCACAATTCAGCACATCATCTTACTCATGTTCCTGGAAAAATATATTTGGCATGGTATTAAGATAAATATAGTTTGATAACGGTAGCAGTATAAACTACAATTAAAATTTAGGAATTACCTGGTCGTGTTGTCTGACACCATTGAATGCCTCCTTATAGACTATGTTCTTTGTGTGATTTACTGGGTTGCCATGGCTTGGTCTAGCCAATATCTTGAGACCATCTGGATGTGTTACTCGAGAAATAGCAACATATAATTGGCCATGGCAAAAAACTGGTTTAGGCAAATATAAGCCTACACAATCCAATGACTGGCCCTGACTTTTGTTAATGGTCATTGCAAAACACGGCTTGATAGGAAATTGTCTGCGTTTCAGGATAAAAGGCCACTGTGTCTTTGTTGAACTCATTGTTATCCGTGGTATGAGGACTCGAGTTCCTACATTTTTCCCACTGATTATCTCCGCTTCTACAACCCATTCACCTAGTTGTGTAATAATCATCCTTGTTCCATTACACAGTCCTTGTGTCGGATTAACATTACGCAGTAGCATAACAGGTAAACCCTCCTTCAGTCTAAGAATATGGGGTGACATACCTGTGTATATGTTTGATGTATAAGAAGTCAGTAATGACGATAGACATCTAATTGGTATTCATTTATAAAATATGATCTCCTATATATCCTTGAAAGATATCCACAAACCTGGAAAGTTCAGGCTGTTTAAAAACTCCAAGGGGTACAACTGTTCTTGTTCTGATGTATCAGTGGATGCCAAGCAGACCTCATCTGCACTCTTGTATTCTCTTATGTCGCCAGCTAACGTGCTAAACATGTAAGCATTGATTTCATCTACATCCTCATTAAGAGGTGTTAGGATTGCCCTTTCTTGCAGGTAATGAGATTTTCTTTGGTTCCTATGAAAGTCCACAAAGACATGATCCACTATCTGTTGAATTGGGTTTTCACTTGACTCAATAAGAAACTGATCAGGTATCTCAATCCATGTTGGTTCGTCTTCTCCTTGTAATGCTTTGGCTGCCACAGTTCCGTCCCCAATATTGAGCACCCATGAATTGAAACTTTGTTTGTAGTGGTCTACATTTCCCATACTGTCTGTTTCACAAACTCGCATGCTTTGGGATAGTTCAAAAACCTTGCAATATTTCCAAAGGGGTGAATTGTTGATGCATGCCTGGACAATATCTTGTCTTCTTCCTTTTGGTATGACAGGTAGTATTTGCCTGAAATCACCACCAAGAAGAACAGTAATACCACCAAATAACTTATGTCTATTACTCTCGTGCTGAATTCCCTTGATATCTCGCAGAGTACGATCGAGGGCCTCAAAAGCAAACCTCTGTGTCATCGGAGCCTCATCCCATATTATGAGTCTCACTTCATGCATGAGTTCAGCTAAATGGGTATTCTGATTGATTCCACATGTACTGTTATCCATTAATTCCAAAGGAATGACAAATCTACTGTGTGCTGTCCTACCTCCTGGCAAAAGCAAGGAAGCTATCCCTATATAAAAGCAATTAGGTAGTCAGTATCCATATACTTCTCAATAATAATAAAGTATGTTTGATTTCTTAGGGAGATTCACATTATAAATCTTTATTCTGTCAAATCCCATATATGAAATTATTAACCAGCATCACATTAAACTATAGAGAACATAATATTGAATTTACATATTTATACTTGTTCTACAATCTATTCAAATACGTGAGCATTACATTATTTGTTTTCATTCCATGAGTAGTATCAGAGATGGTGCACAAAACAGACGTTGATATTTGAAGAAATCTGTGTCAGTATTTTAGAATCAGGTCTACACGTTACAGTGTCCTTCATATTTTTGAACAGACTTTGCTGCAGAATTGATGTTGTAAGTTAGCATAGCAAATAGATTTTGCTTTTACACGTACGCTGATTTCTCTGAAAGAGCATGAAAGTGACAAAAACAATATAAACGAAGTAAGTGATAAATAGCTGCCTTGTTATTTTCGAATCTCAAAATACAATGCAATAAACGATTATATAAAGTAGAACTATGGTTAGTCAGGTGTGAAATTGAGAAACACGAATATGATTTCAATGCATAAGGGTATACCAGATGATGCCACTGCGAGAACTATGTTCCGTTCAGATCGCAATTTTGCTATGATTGTTCTGTAAAGAAATGTTTTCCCAGTGCCACCTACTCCGTATATGAAAAAAAAACCTCCATCTTCCTCCTCAACAGATTGGAGGACACTGTTGTATATTTTTCGCTGATCCAGATTCAGCAAGGAATGGAGTTTATGATGCTCATGTGCAAGCTCCAAGACATTGTAATTTAGCTCATCTCTGATCAGTCGATTATCCATTTTAGTTAGCAGGCTTTTATCCGGCATCGGCATATCAGTGAAATCAGATAAGGACTTGCCATTTCTGTTCAAGATATCCTGAATATGTAATAGACAGTAATTCTGAATCTGATTCTCTGTGAGTTGTAGAGTGGGAAAACAGTACTCTTTTCTCTTTTCATACAGGATATCATGAGATAATGCTTCCCAGTTTTTTTCCCACAATTGTTTTGGGAGAGATACCTCGCAGAATAATAGAATGGTAACAAATAGCTCTCGTAGCTGCTGGCCAGATGCCCAAACATTTGCTTCTTGGATTGCGTCAGTCCATTCTCTGTCATCACTGAGCATGCCCAAAGCGTAACACGCTTTTTTGAATGTATCATATACTCGACCCTCAACAGTTCTGAGTTCTTCAAATGACCGTGGCCCTCTGACAGTATTTAGAAGCATCCTTAAATAGTACCGTTCTCCTGCAGTGGGGTGGGTGTATACTATTCTGCCAATTGTCTCGCCGGCCTGTTTGGGTGTCCAAATTTTATCTCTCTTATCCCACACATATCTCCTGGGAATTTCTGCATATGTATAGCGCCTAGCCATATCATCCTCACGATTTAGTATGAACCATTCCGTGAACATGGTTTTCTTTATGTTTATCCTATTTAGTATTGATTGCAGATTTTGTGAGTCACGAACGGTGACTGTGTTCTGTTCTGGCAGATGATATATCAATCTCATAACAGAAGGAGTACAGTAGTGAATGTCAAACGACATGATGCGCCATGTCGCCTCGCAGGCAGATAAATATCGGCATTCTAGATACTGTTTGATCTCATCTATAACCGTAGATTTATCAGTCTGCTGTTGTTCTGATGTTTGGTTTTGGACAATCACAGCTGTAGCTCTATCAGGGCCCTTGTTTATCTATTTAAAGAGGTATTTAATTGCCCGAGCTTTGTTGCACCATTCAACATTGATGTGAGCACTATATTTCACAAGCAGGTAACGGTTGTAGGGCACAACATATCTATTATCAAGTTTACCGTTCCCCTTCTGGATAAAGTTTCCATTATCCCTGCGCTTATATACAGGGAAACCCTCCTCATCTATCGTGGTTGCAGCATAAAAACACTTCGGGAATTTCTTGTTACATTCACCACTGCCCATACATGGAGCTTGGGTGTTGCTGGCACCACATGGGCCATGTAACATGTGTTCACAGACCAATTTGTGTCCAATCGGATCCAGATCCTTACTTGGAATTTCAGCTGATATAACCTCATCCACATCAGTTGCAGTGTAACCTCCCTGTGGCTTTTCCAACCACACTAAAATATGAGCATGTGGAAGACCTCTTTTCTGGAATTCAATAGTATATACAGCTGCACAAAAAGCAAGGTGGTAAGAAATCTGTAAATAGTATGCCTATAGGAAAACGCATCTAAACCAGCATGAGCATTTCAAAATAGATGGATATAACATACCCCCACGTGCCTTTCCAAAAATCCCTTTCTTCAATATATCGTCCATCAATTGCGTCAACTTCAGTTTGAAGACCCTTGCCATGATATCAGGTCGATCATTTGCATTCTGCTTTTGAGTTTTCAACAATGACAACATCTCTTCAATCTCTGGCCATTTCGGATTCGCTGTGAATGTGATAAACAAAGTAGGATTTCCAAGCGCTCTACAAATTGCCATCGCATCCTGGTAGTTCTGAACCATATATCGTGGACTTCCAGTGTGTCTAGATGGCAACACTATCCTTTTCCCAATCGAAGTTGCATCAGTATCCCCTTTCTGGACTGCATCACATATATTGTTGTATAGATCTGCTCTCAGGGTGTCTTGATTTGATCTTGCCCATCGTAATCTCTGTTCCTCTATTGTACTGTATGCATCAACTATATATTGTTGGAGCAATCTTCCCCCTTCAATCAAAGTTGTGCCCTCAGTAAGCCGTTGTTGTAGTCTGTAGCAATAGTATTCTCGTGATGTGACACATTCTCTTTTCGTTTTTCTTTTTCCTTCATTCTGATGGTATGGAATGTTCAAATGGTATCCATCCTCACCATGTGGGAATAAAAGTGGGTACTGCAGAGACATATACAACGGATGGATGTCAGATATTCGCTGCAATTCTGCTGACTTTGTCTGGATTACAACATCTCTGACACCGTCACTGTGACCAAAATCACCTACAACCAGCGCTGCAACTTCACCGACAGTGGGAGCATTATACTGTCTATTTGGTGCTTGCCTCTCGCCAAGAAGTCTTATTTTCACCGAGAGAGATCTGTTCTGTGTACACCAATCTTTAGCAATTCGGAAGACTCTAGCGATACAACTGTGACTGTCCAACATATCAATTAGTGCACTGACTATGGTCCGATCAACATTAGTGTCATCCACATTCATACAACCCATCCTATTCTGAACCTCATGCTGAGTATCAAAGAAATATAACTGAGCATATTTGGGACGATTGCCTTCTGCTGGTACAAGGCTCCCACAGCGATGGTAATTCTGTCCGGACATACGAAATGTATAGGGACCCCTCGATCGATTAACAGATTCATCAATTTTTGCACCAAATGACGTGAAATTGAACATACTGTTATAGATCCTGATTTTCTGTCTGAAATTGGAACCTCTGATGCCCGGGTCACGCAGCAGACTTCTAAGCGGCTCAGGAGCATCAGTCAATTTTTCTAATCTGACCTTTCCATCCTGACAGCATTTCGAAAATGTGATATTTTGTAAGCTGGAATTCTTTTTTGTTCTTTCTTCAAACCACATTGTAGCATTGCAAAAACGACACTTGAAACTGGGTGGCTGAAGGCTGTCATACGACACTGGGACACCTATCATGGACGAAAAAGCAGTTGTAATTACTATTTATCAAATTGATATAATGTTGTGTGCACATATTATGAGGCACGATGCACTAACCACTTGATCTGTGAGCTGGTGGCACAGAATCCTCCTTAAGTCCACGTTGGCTGCACTCTCCAGCTGACGTACACGAAATATCATGAACACAAATTCATTATAATTAGTGAACACGGACTTATACATACAACATGTAGATATGAACACTTACAATTGGTATTATCCTTTCTAGATTCCGCAGCCTGTTTCTTAGGTGCCTGTTTTGGTCCTTGCCCTAAATTTTGGAGGAACAATGATGTTAAACATAATAAATGGAATACTTGTAGCTGTAGCTATGTGTAGACATCTAAATACAGTAAGATGTACCTATTTTCCCAGCCTTCAATCCACAGAAGTATTGTACCTTTCCATCTGTAGTAGTTGTTTTATGAGAGAAGAAGCGTATAGAACGTTGTAGAGTTTGAAGAGACTGTGTTATTCCTGAAGTGGGTGGCATCAAATTAACACAATCAACACATTCAAGTATACAAAAATTACCACCAATTATTCAACCATAATACAAAAAAGTTGAATGTACCCTCCCCATCATTCTTCCTTTTTCTGTCCCTGGATGCCATGACACTCTGTGATGGACTAAATTTCTCCAGAACGCATAAATCCAATTTCAGCAGGGCAGAGAAAACTGGTATATACCATTGTCCTTTGATTTACTCTTGATTTTATAACTTAATCCTTTTAAATGAGAAACTGTTGGATTACATATCTGTAATTAGGATTGCAGAATCTGATGGGTCTGGCTACATAAATTGTGATTAAGATTTTTCAGTATTATTGGACTGTTGGTTTTTCTAAAATACATTTGAAAGTTACAGTACTTAGACCACAATCAACTGGCGTACAATGACTACTTTCTAATTGCAAGATGAGTATATGCTTCAGTAGTAATCTGACTCTAATTTTGAGAATAATTGAAATTTGATCACTGCCTTTGTAATTTGCAAGAAATACTAATTGCAAACAAATTATATTTTCATTGTGCTTCCTTCACCTAGGAAGCTATAATGGAAGGAATACCGATCAATTCCATAACCAATAAGGTACACAGAATTGCTTCTTGTACATTATATATGTACAGAATAACAGGTGGGTAATGTACCCTCTCCATCGTTCTTTCCTTATTATATACGTAAGTATGTGTATGGTAATTACTGGCGTTCAATACTATCAATCTAAGAACACCCTTTTTAAACTCAGCTAATAGGTGGCGGCATACCATCAATATCCTACAAGTAAAATATCGTTTTACATTTGGATTTTTACATCAATGACAAATAAGTTGTCTTTTTGCATCCATAGGTGGCGGCATACTTCTGATTTAAAAAAAAAAAGAGGTCGTGGCAAACTGGTTTTATGTTAATTTTGATGTTCCTGCAGTCATTCAAACCTTCCTATATGAACCCATTCAGCCAGATCCGGAATCTGCCTGTAACCTCCTGCTGAATTTCGTTACATGGGTGTGTTAGATTTCCAGTTGATGCAGAGGATTTCTCCAAAGTTGTAAGGATTTTTGGAAAAAGTCAAGTAATGTTATGTTGCAGCGTAGTCCAGACCAGTTCTTCAGGCCATTAACAAACTGGTGATTCACAATATATTAGTTTTCTAAGTTAACATATGTGCAGATCATAGTTTGGTAAGGTGTTTCTTCTTATTGATACTGTGTCGTGTATGTAAACGCTGATAACAATGCTGGAGAGGAGTGTCCTAAAGGAATTAAGCAATTTTCGTTTTTGTGCCTCTAGGAATAAATATATCACTGTTCAATTCTTAAATCTTATTGAATTCAATTTTTAATTTGAAATTACTATTTCAAAAACTGATATCTGTATACCATTCAACATATATATCAACAAAAATGATGCAGAATAGTCAAATTAGACAAATATACGTGTCCCAAATCTGGAAGCTGTTACTTATTATAGATAGATAGAAACAGCAAAAACCACCCAACGTGGACCAAAACAGGATTGACGTCAACACAGGTTGAAAAGTTCACATAGAAAATTCCAGGGAAAATAAAGGTCTTGCGGGAAATTGGAAAACAACAAACGTAAAAGTTCACATAACTCTGGAAACTGTCATGCAGGACAAAACAAAGTCTAGGGAGTCGATGAGGAGGTGGCGGTATCATCGGATGATTTAGAGTGATCATCATGCGTGTTTTTCCCGGCTGCGCTTGCCACTGCGGGATGATCAGACTTCTGAGATTTGTTATGGGCATCCAGTGCATCCGTAGAGACAGGATCGAGTGGACGTTTCAGCAACTGTGTAGCAGGGGAATTGACACCCTGTATGGTGTTTGCACAGGGAAAAAAATGTGTTACGCATGGAGCAAAACAATATTTCAATTACGTGTAAACACAAACACACGTACCAATCCAATCTTTGTTGTTGCTTCAGTTACAGCCGTGCAGGTGAAGCTTTCATAGGTACCATGATCATAATAGGTGTATGTCTTCAGCTCAAAGGTGTGGGAAGTGTCAACCAGTTGCTGGATGTCCTGGGGAAGGATAGCTTCATCCACATCATGCTGTACAGTGTACAACAGGAAAAGGAAAGGCACACTTCAATGCATACACAAACAACAGGGGAAGGAGATGACTGAAGAAAAACAGAAAACATCTGTATAGCTTACCCCTGATTCCCGTAGCAGGATGGATGCATCTTTCTTCACAAGCTTCTCCGCCACATCATCAAAGAGTGTTATCACAATGGTGCCGCTATCATTAGTCACATCCATCTGTAGTTTATATCTAGCAAATGCATACAGAAATTAATGAGAATTGCTCATATGCAATGTATGCAGCCTCAGGTGTATGGGGGGATGGATCGGCAAAGACACCTGGTCAAAGGGAATTCAATCGCCTGTGCACAAGACTCACAGAAAAAATTGCCACCATTACGCGTGATACCTTTGCGACATTTAGCAAGGTTACATGAGTAGTAGTACCAACGGTTCTTGGTCCTGATAGAGGCAATCTTAGCAGTGCAGAGATATGTCACAGGGGACATCTGGCAAAAAGTGGGGGAACAAAATGAGTGAAGGGTTCATTACATTGACAACAATGATTCTAAAAATGTAAGTGCATAGTGTAATACCCTTTTGCCTCTCTTCCTGGCAACCTTTTCTTCACGTCCATGGGATAGAAGCTCAGTCAATGAACCCACCTTCGGACCAACCTGCGACTGAACTGGGGCTTTGCTGTAGATCATGACATCAGCAGTTAACAATAGGAAGCGAGATAACATGATTTTGATGGGTCTGTACTTAATATTCCATTATATAAGAGCATGATTGTCATCATAAGGAAAACAAATATGCATCATGGATGACAGGGGCACATATCTTCAATGGGGAGGCTAAATAATTATACCATACCTCAGTTGCTGCTGGAAGCGAGTGATGGCCGGAATACGTGCATCAGTGTAGATGAGAGTGGCTGATGTAGATGACAAGTATGCATCACCTAAATGGGTCAAAAGAGAATATTAGCAAAGGTGTAGGACCTACAGGAAACACAACAAAAACCAGACCATACCCCTGTATTCCTTGATGTTCATGCCAGTGAATATAACAGGGAATGTTGATTGACGTGCTTCAGTTCTAGCCAGCAACTCAGAACAATGGTTGCCCCAAAGAGTGATGCGTATGCTTGCACCCCTGGCGTATAAGAGCATGTTCCATGTCAGGGCACAGATGAGTAAGAATTCTAAAGCATCATAGAGGAGCAAACAAACTAACCTCACATCCAACAGGTAGCAGTCCAAGAATGAAGACCCAGCCCTTGTGGTTTTGCTGGTTCCAGTGGTGGTCATCGTACCTATGACATCTGTAAATCAGCAAACATGCAGTCATTATTTTTATCCGCGCTGAAGCACCACAATATATTGTTGAACCAATGTGTAAGTGAAATCCACAATTAAGTAATACCAATAACATATTTATGCTCCACAAAGCAGATATCTTCAAATGGAGCGAACTGGAAGGGGTAGCGCTCAAACCCAGCCATAGAGCGTTCCTTGGAGTGCCTCACAACAGTGTTACCTTCAAGCTGAATCATGAATGTATTGTCACGGCAAACTCGATAAGTATCTCTGTTCGGAATCACAGTGAAATTATTGAGCGTGTACACCTTTCCCTCCTCAAGACTATCGACAAAACAGTGCGCAACGCTACGCCAAGCAGTACAGTGGAAAACAGTGCCCTGACAACAGACACAGCATGCAAACACAGGTTTAAAACAGAACCATATATGAAACAACACTGAAAGTATATAAACAGAGTAAATCCCAAACCAATACCTTCACATCAGAGACCAAATATTCAGCACTGAGGAATTTCCCATACGCATTAGAAGCCTCCCACTTCCAACAGACCATAACCTCAATGGGACCATGTACGCTGGTGTTGAGATCACCAAGCATGTGGAAGCCATCTCTTTCTGCATCCTTTTCTGCACCAGCAACGACAAGAGATCGTCCTTCGCTCTCTGCAACCATAATGGAAGAAACTCATATGTACATGAGCAGCATAGGGATCTATATATAGATCATAAACACTTGAATAGCAACGGACAGAAGCCTGCATCGCTAAACACCAAGGAGAGTGGTAGACACTAACTGCCACAATGAATTTGAAGGACGGCATACAAAGGGTCTGCACAATCAATGAACATCAGAGACAAATCTTGCAAGGGACGCTAAGATAGATTATTAAACGGCAAGGATAGTGGAAGAGTCTAATTAAATGCCTCAATAAAATTGACTGGAAATTGAAGATCGGCATACAAGGAGGCTGCAAAAGGAATGAAGGAGACTTACAAACCCACGATTGATATTGGAAGCAAACATGGAGTGAGGCTATTGATTGCAGCTGCATTTATGTGAACCTAATCTTGGGGATAACCTTTATATGTATATAGATAGATAGATAGATGGCCAGGATAAGTTATAATAAAATCACCTAGATAATGAATCAAATAGTGTATCGGTTAGGAGCACTATTCAGGGTGTATTAAGGGCTAAAAAAATAACAAGCTTTATGACATTTAGCTCATCATAAAGTTACATAACTTTGATTAGGTTTGTGGTGATAAAGTAAAGTTTCTCCTTTGCCCATGATTTGGTTTGGAAAACTGAACATCTTGATTTATAAAATATATTGTTGATTTATATGATATGATACACGTTTAAGATCTCACACCTAACATAGCTGTGATATTTTTTGAATTGATTACTGATAAATTGATTGAAGTTGGACAAGTGGTTGAGAAACAGACCATTCAGAAATAGGCCCACGTGAAATGGTGATGCTGAAGCAAAATTTTCACACTTGATGATGTGTATTGGTTGAGTTCTCTATTCATCCTCCAATGTGGCATGAGAAATAGGGAAAGAAAAACACCAAAACGGCAGTGATCAAAGTGCAAATTCAAGGTTGCAATCACCCAACAATAATGGAGATGAGCATGCAACCCCCTTATTATATGTTACCACTTTCAAGTCACCATTGTCACACAAATACTCATATGTACCATACTGAGAACAGATGCTCTTCAAGAACCCTTTCACGCTTTCATTTCATTTCATTGTATAGAGGATAAATGAAGACATAATAACTAGAGTAAACAAGGAATCATATTAGCAAGCAAGAAGCTTTTTTCATCCTAAAAATACTAAACTGCGGCTGTTTATTTGTAATTCTTTCTCCCATTGCTGAAACACTAAGCTCGATCCGTTGCATGTGGATGGTAGTGAAGAGAAGTCATTCTCCATCCTGCAACTCAAAACTAAACAAATAAGCATACATAATCACAGAGCCAGATGAACAATCTGACATCATTCCCAAAGTGTGTAGATATATAGAATTAAGGAACGGCTTAGGAAGTAAAATATGTATTCTGATTGATTCCAACTGTCTTTTTGTTTCTTCCTTCTTCCCTTCAAAGAGGAAACCTATCCTTATGAGATGTGCTGATATTTGCATGTCCTCCGTTCATTAATAGACATTTTATCCAAAGAAAGAAAAAAAACTGGGTTTCTCCTTTTGGTATGAAGTTACCTACATACCTACCTGAGAAGTGTATGTGACCTTTTCACAATCAATACAAGAAGCTACAAAGGAAAGGGCATGAGATCCTTCACCTAAGAAGAGATCATAATTGGCTACTACATCCTTTAGCCTATGTCTAGTTATAGATGAGATACAAGGATTCATCTAAACAAGCATTTCCTGCAATTTCCTGAGAGACACTAGTATCACACGTAACAAGTTGCCAAACTCGATTTTAGCTTGCATTCCGTGATGAAAGATAGTTAAACTCAACTATTTATGTTTTTAAAGACATGGATTGATCACTTGATATTGAGAAACAAAAATCATTAATGTAAACAATCAAAGTCCCACCAATAACAGGCATGTGATCTTCACGGAGTTGCTAGTTACTATTACCAATGAAACACCAGGAAGAGCCTAGCAACTTTTTCTTCAAATCATGATAATAGGAGTTCTACATTTTACTATTGACAAGTATAGAAATTTTTTGTCAGCACGTGGCAGAATTTCTTAATATATAGGACTGTTATGTATATGATCTTACCTTGTTTACTGAGTTTGACCTCCCATCAAGATACCCTGGGACAAGCTTCTCTCCAGCCTTACTGCAATTACAAAGCATTAGTAACAAATAAAGGATTGAGGAGAATTTTCCACTGGTGTAAAACAAATTTTTGAGGGGTGCTGAATTTGTAGGACATATACCTTCCGTCTGTGCATGCTAGTGGTGCCGTTAGAGGTAAGTTTAGAGCAGTATATGAAGAAGATCTAAACGTATCATCCTTTTCTGAACCTAATTTACTTTCTACCTGAACAAAAATAACCACATCCAACATCGACTAATCAGTGAAAAGTTATATCAGGAAGTATAGTACATTGCTGAGCTTAAATGTTTCTACATACAGCACCTTAAGCAGTTGAACAGTTTGCTTTGTATAAAGAAAAACTTACAGAAGGATGTGAGTCCATCCATCTAGGAACTTTGTCTGAAAGAAGAGTGATGTACTTTTCCATAGCTTCCTCTGGATTCATGCTCTCCAACTTTTCCCAAGAATTCCTTGCATACAGATCAGGTTGCACAATCATTCACACATTTAAACTCTCCAGAATTTGTGTCTAAAAAAATAACTCAATGAGTTTGCTTTCTATTCTCTAGAATTTATATATGGCTACATAAAGTGCTTCAAATTTTCCTCATAGAACTGTAAATGTATTCAGTCCTCATTAAGCTACAGAGCAATGTGCAGAGGACCATAGAACAATTTATATACAAGTTGCAGCAAAAATACAGCAGAAACAAGGGACAGTTGAGATACCACTCTGTGTTGGCAGAGACATTAGGCTCATGGCAAGGACCTTCCATGGCAACCTTCTGTAGGTCATCAAACTGCATGATTACATCACTCCCAATCTTCATCAAGCCGCCTTCTTTCTTCACAGACTCAACATAATTGAACGCCCTTGCAAAATCTTTCTCCAACTCATTCTTCTCAACCCCCTCCCACTCTTCCCCGTCACTTATCTTCATCTCCCCTCCTACATTCTCACTGATCACACTCTCTTTGGAAACACAAAATTCAAAATCTTCATTTTGAACATCAAATTCGTACTGACCACCAACTGTCTCATCCCTTTTAGACTCCATCTCATTCTCACAGGGTACTATTCTAATCACATCAGCAGCAGCAGCACAATCAAAATCAAACATCTTCTCCAAGTCATTCCCTTGATTAGTAGTTTCCAGGTCAAGTTCCCCAATCAGGCGACATTTAACAAGGCCAAAGCAATCATCTTCCGTCGAAAGCCCAGAAAATCCCTCTCGCGAACCCGGAAACTCAAAATCCTTGGTCAAAGAACCCAACTTGTCAGAATCTTCAACGGAATCACCCGCCCCACTCAACCCTCCCAAAATGTGTGCAGAAACAGGAGGTTGTTCTGATTCCCCCTTAAACTCGGAAACAACAACCGTTTCAGCAGAAATCTTCTTCGACCGTTCTTTCTTACTCATCGAACCCTTAACCTTGAGGTTTTTCTCTTTGACGCCAAGAGGAGCCTTGTGGTTGTGGGCGTCCCCATTGTCAACGCCCCCGTCCAACTCCTTTCCGCCACCAGAAACCGCCAAAGGAAACAACTTTTCAAGTAGATATGACAGCAGGGCGGCGATAAGGGCAGATAATAGCAAGTTGGATACGAGCTCCATGATCCCAGCAGTTGAAGGCGACGCTGTCGTCTCAAGACATACGACGACGTCGTTTGGCGATGGACGGAGTCGAGAGAAGAGGTCGGTAGTATGGATTATGAAGAAAGGGAAGAAGAGGTAATAGAAGAGGAGGAGGAAGAATGGGGGATCAAACGAAAAGACTTTTTGCAGGGGAGGAGGAAAGCATAATACGCTGTGGAGGAGGGGAGTATTTCAACTTTTCAACTTCTGTCAAGGTTTCTCGGGTGGTGGGGTCCAAACCACGAACGATAAAGCCAAAAAGAGCTCCCCAAAAATGGACGGTGGATGATGACGTTCCGCCTCGGCCTTTTTAATCATGCGAATTTTGGGCTTTTTGTTTGTGATCCGCTGGAGAAGGGCGCACGGGATCACGGTGAAGCTCAAGATGATCCACAAACATACACCGGACCAAGATTTCCAAGGTAAAAATTTCGAGGATTTGGAAGGTAAAATAATAATAAAAATAAACAAACAAGATCTTGAACCAGGTTGTGTTAGGTTGAAGTTGCACCTAATTGATTTATGTAATCTATGATTTTTATATATATATTGGGTTAGGAGTTCAGGGGTTGTCACCTATGGCAATACAAGTTACTGAGTTAACCATTTTTTTCCAAATTCTGCTGTTCACAATACTCTACTCTATTGTGAGTCGCTAAGGCATCGATTTCACCGGCAGCTCAGCAACAACCAGTAGTTATAGATATGAATGGCGTACTTTGCAATCTTAATAATACGTGTCAAAATCTTGTTTTATTTCTTGTCTTACCTTTTGGTAGTGCCGGCCACGAGCTTGATTAATTAAATAATCGTACATGATGATTGGTTTAACAGTTGGTTGGTAAAGACGTAGAAGATTATCACATCTTCTTTGGCTGATTTGTGCAGACCTGTGGCAGTCCAAATCCTCTTTGCTTGTCAACTTGTCATCGATGGATAAGTCACATGACTCACTTGCAAGTCCTTTTTCCTTTTGAGCCGGCAAAATATAGTTTAGGTCATTAATAGAAAAATTGATCAAAAAAAGAAGTCATTAATAGAAAAACATTTCGAGCTAATAATAATCCTTACGTTAATTTGTAAATTTCCAATGTTCATGTATTTGAAGGGGGTCAATGTACATGATGTTAGATTATATTGGTATTTGGTAGTATGCGGATCAAATTGAGCGTAATTGTGAAGCAACAAACGAACATATATAGGGGCGAAAAGAGAATATGTTTTGGTTATGGTAACAAGCAAAGATTAAGTACACAAACCTCTTAAGTACGGAGTATTTGTGAAGAAATTAAGAAGTCACCCGCATTCAAGTAATCGCATACAAAATATACAACTACTTGCTTTTATAAAATAGCTAATTGTATAATATTAACAATAACCAAGTGTTTTATAGATCTCAAAGTTAGCTCGATCGGAAATTCATAGGATCAATGCTCACTTTCTTTTTCTTGTTAGCATTTGAAACATACAATTGATTTTGCTCCGAAATTCATATGCTTTTTTTTTCCAAGCTTTAACTTGGAGCATTTGATTAAACTCTATAAGATTATGTTTTGATTCAAGTCCCTTAATGATTTATTGAAGATCAAATCAAACACTAATTCGACCAGAACCCAGTACAAATCAAGACAAAAATCTTCACTTCCAAATAAAAAATTCACCTGGCAGATAGAGATTGCAGTGAAAAAGAATCAGCATTCTTCCATGTAATCACCATTCTTGTCACCATTACCACTCTTTTTGCTAAGATCCAGATCAGCAATCAGCTCATCCAAGGGCACACGAGGCACGCCCACCTCATCCGCCATCGATTCGTTCTCCGAATGCACATAATCCTCGTTATGGTACAAGCTAATCTTAAACCTCAACTCAGGATCCTCTTCCAAATCTCTCAAGAACTCTTCATACTCACCTCTTGCTCTCTCGTCATGCTCTTCCACCTCCATTTTCAAAGATTTAAGCCTCCAAGGCCGAGGCTTTCCACCCTTCTTCGCCCGCTTCTGTTCGTAGCTCTTCTTTATCAAGATCACATCAGGAAGTGTAGGATCTACGTTAGTACTTCAGAGGTCGTCGACACCTACGATGTCGTCGACCAGAGTTAACAACTAGTGTTATGCAGCGGAATAAAGACACAAGAAAGATTGATACGTTACCACTTTGAACACAATGAGTTATAGTAGAAAACTCTCTACAAACCAACTAGTTTGTATAGAGAAAAATCACTTGCCTTCTAAGCTTCAACTTAGAAGGACTTGAAGAGCACTTCGCTCGCTTGTATTGCTTTCTCGGATTACAAAGGTGTTCCTACTCCTAGATGTGAATCCCACACACTCTAGCAAGTACTCTTGCCTTATCTCAATCCTCACTCAATACAATCTCGCTCAACACTCAACCTCCTAAGATCGAATCCCACGATCTCACTCAACACTCGCTCACAATTACAATGTTTGCACTCTCCTCCTTCTTAGTCATAGAATGTATGCACGAAATGTATAAATAAGACTAAGAAGATTGCTGCACAATTCATCCAAATCGGCTAAGACATGAATCGTACACAATCTCTACAAGATCTTTCCTAAAATAAAATCCTAAGCCATGATAAAATCATCTTCAATATCTTCCTTGATCTCTTGATGATTTTCCATCTTTATGATCTTGTCCTTGCCTTAAACGAACTGCTGAAGATGCTGTACGCAGTTTCCATAACAAAGAAACACGCTGTTTCCTTTTCTGAATTTCCGCACGCGCTTCGCTTCTGGGAACTGAGGTCGGCGACCTCTCGGCAACCTCTTCGGTTTGGAACCATCAAAACACGAACTCGGTTTTCTAACAAATTCCCCCTTTTTGATGATGACAAAACACTCATCTTTTCTGATTTGATTCTGGGGTCTTCGTTAACCTGTTTAGCATCTTAAGCACACAAAGTACAAAGGCAAGCAAAAATATTCCCCCCTTAACTTTTCAAAAGTTCCCCCTAAGTTCAAGCAACTCATGACATTCAGTATATCCCCTTAATTAGACCTGCAATCCCAGCTATTTTCCCCCTTTTGGCATCATCAAAAAGATTGAAAATCATAGAGAAATCAGCTAGGCAAATATAATAGATAATAAAAGCATGCAGCATCAATCAAAAGTCGTCAACCACGCAAGCATGGCAATGTCAAACAAAGCAACCAAACATAAAGTATTTAGGTTTACAACCCAATCGAACTTAGAAAAAGTTTTTGAAATAGGGAATAATATGGTAGGGGTAGAAAGCAGATGGTGGCAAAAGTCATAAGGCAGCAGAAGTTGGCGACCTAGCAACTTCCTTCCTTGATGTGGCTCACATCTTCAGCAATAGATTCAGCCAGCTTGGTCAAAGCATCCAACTTCTCAGATTGAATCTGCAGCTCCTTCTTCATCATTGCAATTTCATCTCTTAGGAGTTCCTCGGTTGGCGACTCCTCAGCCTGCGCTGCATCAGATTCAGCTTCCTTATTCTGCCACTCTCCATCAATTAAATTCCATCCCATCTTCCTCAAAGTATCTCTGTTGAGAACGCGATGTCCAGGCGTCACTTCATCTCCAGAACAATTCTCATCCCAGTTCTCATGATTGATGAAGATGTCGGTGACCAGCCTGCCGTAAGGAAAAGCATGATTAGGACTCTCCAAAGCGTTCTTTAAGTATAGCATGATCAACCTGGGCAAGCACACCTTTTCTCCCTTAAAGATCTTGTCAAGGACAAGGATCTCCTGAATATAAGCACAATGCCTCTTTTGCTCTCGGGGTAGGAGGTTGCTAATGAGGTAGGAGAACATCACCTTCTTGTCAATAGCCATGGAGTTTACAAGATAAGGACCAGTGCCAGTACCTTCATCACCAAGTACATTCTTCAAAGCACTACTGGCATCCACATTCTCTGGCCATACTCCCTTGTAATACTCAGCAAAGCCTTCATGAGGGATCTCTAGAAGGTTAGCGACATCCTGGCTAGTAAACACAAACTCCTTTCCTTCCCAGACATACTTCCCAACAGTTTTGTTGCCATAATCCTCTATGGTCAACGTCTCATAAATCTTCTTCACAAAATCAGCTATGAACTTCTCTTCTTCATAGAACAAATCCTTCCATCCTTGGATTTCTATCCACCTCTCAACCTTAGACAGCTTACACTCATACAGAAAATTACTCTCCCACAGCAACACTTTAGTAAAATCCCTAGACTGGATTTTCCTATTCTCGGGCTTCTTCTTCTTTTTGCTAGCAGAGGCCTTAGATTTAATCAAGGTCGGCGACCTGGGTCGCTTAGCCCTAGACTTCCTAAGCTTTCCTTCAGATTCACTCTCATCAGGCAGAGGGATATTAGGCACATCTTCTCCAGTCAACAGTTTCAGTCTCCTAGTCACAGGCCTATGCTCAACAGTGGGTTTCCTAGCGGATCTCCTAGAGATAGGGGTATCCTCTCCAAACAACTGCTTCTTAACCTCTTCTTTAGCCTTAGATAAAGACTCTTTCTCAACAAAAAGAGGATCAGATTCAGTACTTTCACTGTCAGACGGGATAGGCACTGGACGTTTGCCTCTGACCTTGGCAGAGTCAGCAATCCTGGCAGAGTCAACAACCTTGGCGACAACCTCTGAGACTTTCTCCAAGTCGACAACCTCTTCAGCCTTCTGGTTGTCATCTTCAACCTTCTCCTCTGTTTCAGCGGGAACAGTAACTTCTCTTCAAAAGCATCGACCACCTTCTCTGTGGCCTCAAACTCAGTTTCAACAACGGGTTCCGCTTCTACATCCTTCTCTTCGCCTTTTTCTCCTTCAACCGCCGGTTCCCTTGGCGGTTCCTCCTTCTCCGGCTCGGGTTCGGGTTTTTCAACCGCCAGAGGAATGTCGCCTGAAACCGCCAGATCTGGGGAGATTTCCGACACATTCTCTGTCGGAAGGGGCTCGGGTTCGGTTATGGGCTCTTTTGGAGAGGATTTTGGCTTGGATTGAGGAGATTCAGGGGCAATGGGGTCGGGATTTTTAGTTTTGGAGCTTTCGGCCATGGCGGATTCCGGTTGGGATTTTTCGATTAGGGTTTTGGCAGCGAGTTTCTTCAACTCTTCCTCTCCAAGATGGGTCATGAGAAGAGATTGAAGTTGCTCGGGGGTGAGGCTTGACAGAGGGGACTGGTTTGGGGACGCCATTGGAACAAGGAAAAAGCTTGGGGTCGGTTATGGCGTTTGGGGTTTTTGGACAGAGAGAGAGAACTCGAGATAAGCACAAAAGGGGTAAGAGAAAAGTACCTTTTGGGTCTCCTTTTATGCAAGTACAACTTCTCAATTTATGGCAACTGCAGATACACTCGAGTACATGATCCCGTTAGAAGATCTTCCCTTTCCAAAAATTTCAAACTGAAAACCTGTCAAATATTTCGCCCCAAAATAGCACGTGCGTTTTCGGCACAAACTGGTCGTCAACCTTGTCGACTACCTCAACTTCAAACTTCCTTTCCACAAACCTGAATTTTGACAAGTCACCAATTTCAACTGTCACAACTGAAGTCGTCAACCTCAAACCTGTTTTCTCTTGAATTCTGAGCCTGTCAACAACCTTACTGTGCCTTGACTTTTACCACATGAAGTAGCTTGGGGGTTGGGTTACACCGGGTGGTGTCAAAGCAAACCAAGCATAAAAATAATATTTTGTGGAATTTGTCGATCAAGTTGATAAGTCTCCGTTAAAAAAAACACAAACAAGCAAATAGGCTCATAGAGACTCTCAAGCATGATAGGTCGGGGACGGCAGTAGAATCAACCATCATTTGGGCTTCTAATGAGGGTTAAAGGGTCATCAAGTTGATTCTTTTGGGCTCAAAGAAAAAGTTCAATTGAATATGCAATTTATAAACACAATATGCAGGAAGTCGCCGACATGCACACAAGCAGGAGATTTCATCGATTAAATGCACACACACCTCATTATGCTGACACTATATAAGCATGAAATTCTCAAAATGATAATCAATCAAGTTTCACCCAGTCATAAGAGGATAGCATAAAAGATTTAGCAAGTCAATCAAGTGAGATCATACCTAGCTCCATGCGAAGTCGTTCAAAGGGTTCACGATTTAGAGTTTTGGTGAAAATATCCGCCCTTTGTTCATCCGTCCTGCAAAACTTCATGGACACCATGCCTTTATCCACGTAATCTCTAAGAAAATGATGTCGTATCTCGATATGCTTTGTCTTGGAATGTTGCACCGGATTCTTTGAGATATCGATGGCACTCGTGTTGTCACAAAGTATGGGTACGGACCCACACTCTACACCATAATCTCTGAGTTGTTGCTTCATCCATAAGAGTTGTGAACAACATGCTGCGGCGGCGACATATTCGGCTTCGGCGGTAGATAGAGCAACTGAATTCTGCTTTTTGGATCCCCAAGAAACTAAGCACGAGCCAAGAAACTGGGCCATCCCTGATGTACTCTTTCTATCAACATGATTCCCTGCAAAATCTGCGTCGGTGTAGCCGACTAGGTCGAAGTCGCTGACCCGTGGTTACCATTGACACAGGTTGTCACTACCCTTGAGATAGCGAATGATCATCTTCACAGCTTTTAGATGAGATTCCCTTGGATCGGCCTGAAATCTTGCACAAAGGCACACGGCGAAGACAATATCTGGCCTATTAGCTGTAAGATACAAGAGAGATCCAATCATACCTCGATACACAGCAGCATTGACCTTTGGGTCCTTTTCATCTTTTCCAAGTGAAGTGGTCGTCGACATGGGAGTATCAAAAGAGCGAGAGCTCTCAAGACCAAATTTCTTCACACACTCCCTAAGGTACTTTTGTTGATGAATCTTGGTACCTTCTTCATTTTGCACGACCTGAAGTCCTAAAAAGAACTTGAGTTCCCCCACCATGCTCATTTCAAATTCACTCGACATGAGGTTGGCGAACTCCTTCACTAACTCTGGATCTGTTGAGCCAAAGATGATGTCGTCGACATAGACCTGAACCACCAGAGTGTGATTCTTTTTCCTTAACAAGAATAGGGTCTTGTCGATCTCTCCTCGAACATATCCATGATGGATTAGGAACTGTGATAGCCTATCATACCACGCACGAGGAGCCTGCTTTAACCCATATAAAGCCTTATCAAGCTTATACACATGATCCGGGTTGGCGACATCTTCAAAACCTGGGGTTTGCTCAACATAGACTTCTTCCTTCAAATACTCATTTAGAAATGCGGTCTTGACATCCATTTGCTGCAATTTGAATCCATGAAAGGTAGAGTAAGCAATCAACAACCTTATAGCCTCGAGACGAGCAACTGGGGCAAAGGTTTCATCATAGTCAATTCCCTCTTGTTGATTGTAGCCTTTCACTACAAGCCGGGCTTTGTTTCTTACAACATTTCCTTCATCATCCAGCTTGTTCCTGAACACCCAACGTGTTCCAATCCCTGTTCTTCCCTTCGGCCTTGGGACCAAATGCCACACTTTGTTGCGCTCAAACTGATGAAGTTCTTCTTGCATGGAAACGACCCAATCCGAGTCTTTCAAGGCTTGCTCGATATTCTTCGGCTCCAACATAGAAATGAAGGCGTTGAATGCAAAGAGATTAAGTGAGGATCTCGTTTGCACACCCTTTGTATACTCAGTTATAATGTTGGTGACGGGATGAGCATTCTTCTGCTGATAATTCCTGATAGGTAGTTGAGTCAGGTCGTCGACCACTGGAGTCTGCGACGAACTACTTGGAATAGAACTTTGAACTGCTTGATCTGATCTTTGAACTGCTTGATCAAACTCTTGAGCTGCTTGACCTGATCCACTAGCCTCTGATACGTTCTGATTCTGCATCACATCTGCAACCTGATCCAAAACCTGATTCTGACCTGTCCCTGCATTCTGATCGGGGTCGACGACACTGTCACTGTTGGCGACCTCGGACGAACCTTCAACACTGTCCTTGTCAGAGACATATTCAAGGCCTAAGTAGTGTTTGAGCCAGAAATCTACCAAGCAAGATTGGTGACCCCTTGGCCTAGATCGGGCGTGAATTAGGCTAAACGAACTTAGGAATCGAAAAGAATGGATACGAAAATTGTGTTGGAATTTGTGTAGCTCGATTGTATTGATGGATGAATGTATATGTCGTACAATGCATGACCCCCTCCTATGTTTATATAGGGGCCTAAAAGATAGAGTACTCTACAAGATATAAAGATAGCTAGATGGATAGATAAATCGTACAAGATATATCTTCCCTTAATCGTTATGCCCCCGCCGTTACAAGATAAAAGAAATCCTAAATAGATATAATTCAACCCTATCACCAAGTTCGAACGGTCAAAGTGGCATATTCGGTCAAACATAGCTTGACCGACTTTCTAGAAACGCATGAGCGATCTTCGTAAAACATCTCCCGGGCCGTTCCAGTGTATCTCGTGAGTTTTGGATAATTAGGGCCCAACAATACCCCTTTCAATTTCAACTTTCAAATTTTAAATTCAAATTTGAAGTTGGATTTGAACTAAACCTTCAATTGCCGGTTTCCTTGCCTTGAAAATCGTTGTGCCAGGCCATCATTGCTTTGTATTAATACACCCCTAGCCCCTTTTTCTACCACAGAGGCGTCACTTCCATTGCTTACACAAGGTACATACCTCCCTCTCTCTCGCTTCGTCTTCATCCTCTTCCCTGCTTCGTCTTTGCTTTACTCTCTCTCCATCTCTTTCTCTGTTTTACCTAAAGCCCTATATCTTCCGAACCATGGCCGAGCCTCCCCTTTTCGCACCGTCCAATTCGTTAATGGCGTAAGACCAGTTTCAGTGCAACCTCTTGCCGGACGACGTTGCTAGGATCGTTTCCGAGGGAGGGTTTCCAACCAACACCGTGACGTACTGTCCTCAAGACGATTTGATCGACTAGATCCGACCAGGGTGGATCTGTTTCACCGAGTTTCCGTTCTCGTTAGGGCTGAAATTCCCGTTCTCTCCTTTCATTAGAGACTTCCATAGGGAATTGGGGGTCTCGCCTTCGCAGATTATGCCCACAACTTAGCGCATACTCAGATGTGTAGACGAATTAGCTTCTAGGAAAGGAGTTTCCATGACAGTAAGCGAGTTCTTGGTGGCGTACAAAGTAGTGCCCTCTAGGCCGGGTAGGATTTCTGTTCACTCTAGGAATACCCACGACCCCCTAATCCCCGGTGTTAAGAACCCTAATACGGGATGGCAATCTCGGTATTTCTTTGTGGAAAGACGCTCTTTGGGCGAATTAGGAGAAATCCATAAGGGCGTGTTCCTAGATGCATGGAACACCACTTGTAAGAGCCCCGCTCGCTCTTTTGTTTTTCTCGCTATGTTGCTTTTCAATGGTTGCTTCTAGTGTGTATAACTAGATCTATGCTTCTGAACAGGGTAGCTTGCTAACGCTTACTGGGGTTATCTTGTGTGCAGTGCCAAAGAATTTTAACTCAAGGTTTTCCAGCGGAAAGTTGATCAAAGTGTTACTGACTATCAAAGATCGCGCCCCCAGCAAGGTGTTCAACGAGCCAGAGAAGCTCAAAGAAGAAGGTCCGTCCGAGAGTTCTAGTCGTGAGACCACGGAGCCGCGAATCCCACCCTCTACTGCAAAGATGTCAAGCTCTTCCAAACCCACCAACTCTGGTAAGCTTTCTCAATGTCACTCTCTGTGCTGGGTTAGTAAAACCTCCTATCCTAGGACTCTAAGTCCCGGTGTGTCGAATGATTAGGTCGCGAAAGAAACGTTTCCACCGATGCCATGCTGCAATGCATGCTGAGATCCCGCAGCTCGAATCCTCCTCTAGTGCCAAAGAAGGAGATTAAGCAAGAACGCCCTACCCAGAAACGTAAACTTGAGGACCCTCCTACCGTTGATCTCTCCAAGGATGACCTCCCGGATTTCTGGGGCACTGTGCTTGAGTCCACTTCTAGTGAAGCTAGAGCCCTCTCCATCAAGGGTGGGACGGAGCAGGCGCTGACGCGATCCAGGACAGCCATGAAGAAGGTAAACTCGCGTGCTCCCTTATTTGTCAAACTGGACTTTTTACTGTTGTGGTTACTTACTATAACGTCCTTTGAAGGCTACCCAAGAATTTGCATTGGCCATGGACGTGTATGTGAGGGAGTTCAGTGCGCTGAAGATTAAGGAAAGACAAGCCTCGGAGGCGGTGCAAGAAGCGGCTTGCCAGAACCGCACCCTCGAGGAGGCCCTAGGTTCCCACCGAGCGCAAGTCGCCAAGCTGCAAGAAGAGGTATTATCTCAAACAAAAAAGGTCGTCGAGCTTCAGGAGGCTGCAAACGAGTTCACGCAGCAGGTGGTGAGGATTGGCACGTATTATTCCACTAAGGCCAAGATTGAGGTGCTGGAGAGTGTCGCTAGTGGAGAGAGCGGTCGCTGGGACCTGGAAGAGCTGAAGGCCACTTTTGACGCGTTATTCCCCCCGGTTCTAAGGTGCCCGGCGAAGAATTTCTGCCCAATGAGGACTTGGAGGATGATGCCAATTCTCCAGCTCTGATGGAAGATGCTCCAACCGCGGGTTCTAGCGATATTGTTCAGAAGGATAAAGACGAGCAGCTCTCATCGCAAACCCCTTCTCCGGCCAAGTAATTTGTAGTGGTTCTTTCAATCATCTTTTGTTTTAAGTACTTTCTCTGGCAACGTCGTTTGCCAAAAAACTTTTAGAATGATTCTGGTATGGCCTGGGTGCCAAAACTTTGATTTTGCGGGGGAAAACTTCGTACCCCTGGTGTAGGAACCTATGATTGCAGGCCCGCTGTATGGCCTTATTTCAACCAGCCATGTGTTTTAGCTTACGAGTAAGGTTTGTCAAAGTAACAAGACGTTTGTCCTAGGTCGTTCTAGGAATAGGTCCAATCGCGTTACCTAGAATTTAGAACTTACTTGGAGCGATCGTCGTCCGATGTTAGGGCGTGACCCAAGCCGACTATTGGGAACACACGTATCTCTCGTGACTCTGTCCAGGTATAGCTCCACAAGTTATGTTTTCTTTTTGACGAGCTCTGTGCCGGATAGGGCTAGTACCCCTTGTTTTTTCCGGGGATGTGTTTATAGATTTACATTCCGGGGAACGTATCCGGAGAGGTATGCTTGTGTTTTAATTAATCGTAAAAGATTCGCGAACGCCCATCTCCAGAGCGGAAGTCTAGAGATGATTTTGGTAGGCCTAATCACGTGATTAGTAAAGTCGTTGTAGTGGAAGGTGGATTCACTACCCCTTGTACCATGTAGGGGAGGATCATTTTTGTTTAGAAGTTATGTCTGGAAAGGCGAGCTTGCCTTTGCTAGAAGTAGTATACGTACCTAGCGCGTCTTAGCGTTTATTGTTTGCAAGAAACAAGCTTGTTTGTACGAAGTGTTAACGTTAGCCTTGGGATGTTTGATGTTGAGGGTTTATCTAGGTTGTACAATTAGTTAGTGTGCGTGGATTAATCCGTTGGATGCTAGCATACGTGTTAGGCGACTTGTGCCTTATTCGTGGATCCGGATATTCGTGCGAGTTTTGCAATTCTGGCGATACTTGCCTGGGCCACTTATGGGCCAAATCATTACGTCCACGAGTTTTGTGGGATTTCTGGCGATAAATGCCTAGGTCACTTATGGGCCTAATCGTTACGTCCACAAGTTTTGTGGGAATGTTTGCCTTTTTGTAGCTTGATCGGAGCTACTAGGCGGGTACCCTGGTGTAGATTTATGTGTCGTGCGAAATTTGCAAAGGCGTGCTCTCGAGAAGCACTTTCTTGTTTTATGTGTGCGCAAACGAAGTAATTGGAAATAAAATTCATAACTCAAAAGAATCTAAAGAGTCGCAAAACAATGTATTAACTGGTGCTAATTACTAGAACTATGATCTAGAAATAAAAGTGGGGTGATGGTTCAGGAACCCCCTTGCATCCCCCCGAAAAAGAAGAAAATCCAAGACCTTCTAATATGCAAAAAATAAGCTAAGTAACTGGAGATAGGGTTTCTAGAAATAATACTTCTTGAGGTGAGTGGCGTTCCAACTCCGAGGCACTGGGTCTCCTTCCTCGGACTCCAACTGGTAAGCTCCTTGCCCTACAATCTTCGTAATCCGATAAGGGCCTTCCCATCCAGGCGCCAATTTTCCCGCGTTGTGTTCCGCTGTGTTCTGGAACACTTTTCGAAGTACCCAGTCTCCAACGCGAAAGACCTTAGCTCTCACGTTTTTGTTATAACTCCTGGAAACTTGTTGCTGGTATCGAGCTACTCGGAGGTGGGCTGACTCTCGTAACTCTTGGACCGTATCTAGGTCAGCCTCGAGTTGCTCCTTGTTCTGGTCGAGTGTAGCTAGATCATACCGCGCAGTTGGGACTTGGATTTCAGCTGGGATGACTGCCTCGCACCCGTATACCAAGGAAAAGGGTGTTTGTCCCGTCGCTCTCTTTGGGGTGGTGCGATCAGCCTAGAGTACGTAGGGTAACTCCTCTGCCCACTTGCCTTTGGACTTGGTCAGCCTCTTCTTCAGATTGTTTATGATCACCTTGTTTGAGGCCTCTGCTTGCCCATTCGCCTGGGGATATCTGGGAGTGGATGTAACCAGGTCGATGTTCCACCCTTGGCAGAATTCTCTCATCCTCTGGCTAATGAACTAAGAACCGTTGTCACAAACGATTGTTGCTGGGATCCCGAAGCGGCACAGGATATTGCGCTCGATGAACGAGATCACGTGCTTGTCCTTGATCTCCCTATATGCTTCAGCTTCGATCCATTTGGAGAAGTAATCAGTCATCGCCAAGAAGAATACTTTTTGCCCCGTAGAAGGAGGCAACTTTCCCACGATATCCATCCCCCACCGCATGAAAGGCCAAGGAGTGAGGGTTGGATTCAGGCTCTCGGAGGGTTGGTGAGAAGTTGGTGCGTGTCGCTGGCAAGCTTTACATTCCTGGGCATACTTGGTGGCGTCGCGTCGTAGCGTTGGCCAGTACCACCCATGTCGAAGTATCTTGTTCGCCAAGCTCCTTCCCCCGGCGTGGTTCCCGCAATATCCTTCGTGGATTTCTCTCATAACATCCTCTATCTCTTCCCCTTCGACGCATCGCTGCAAGACCCCAGATGAGGACTTGTGGTAGAGTGTGCCCTGGTGTACGACGAATCGCGTGGCCTTTGCTCTCAAAGCTCTTGCCTCTGTTTTATCCTCAGGCGCCTTCTCATGGATTAGCCAATCCAGATATGGTTTGATCCAGCCGCTGGGTCCTGGTCCAGAGCGTTCGTCAAGGCTGGCTACTGGAAGCGCGCGTGGTATGAATGTCTCTCTGGGATGCTCAATCGCTGAGTAAAGGAGGTGTACTAGCGGGATCTGAGAATATTTATCTGGATTGAGTATTGAGCCTAGACCTGCTAAGGTGTTGGCCGACGTATTGCTCTCCCTGGGTACCTGTTCGAAGGTAACTTGCTGGAATTCCTGCGCCAACGCCCTTGCCTTCTCTAGGTAAAGAGCCATCCTCTCATCTTTCGCCTCGAACAATCCTAGTATCTGGTTAATCACCAAGAGAGAGTCGCACCTTACTTGAAGACTCCGGATCGCTAGATCACGCGCTAGTCCTAGCCCGAAAATCAAAGCTTCGTACTCTGCCTCATTGTTCGTGGCGTTGAAGTCGCACCTTACGGCCTGAGCTAGCCTGTCTCCCTTGCTCGATTCCAAGACCACCCCTAGTCCTATCCCTCTGGCGTTGGAAGCCCCGTCTGTGTTGAGCGTCCACGTGTCGTGTGTCTCGCTTGGAATAGGAGCGGGTATGCTTGCGTTCGCAGCTTCCTCTAGGTCGGGTGTGAAGTCAGCGACGAAGTCAGCTAGGACCTGTGACTTTATGGCTTTGCGCGGCTCGTACTTGATGTCATAGCCGCTGAGTTGCACCACCCACTTGGTCATTCGTCCAGAGAACTCCAGCTTCTGCATCACTTGCCGTAAGGGGTAGCTGGTTTGTACTGCAATCCTGTGCGCCTCGAAATAAGGGCGCAGCTTATTCGAGCTCATGACGACGGCGAGGACCAGTTTTTCGAGGGGGATGTATCTAGTCTCTGCTGAAGTCATTGTCTTGCTTACGAAGTAAACCGGCATCTGTTGTCCGTCGGCTTCCCTGACTAGGACCCCGCTCAGTGTGCTTCCTGATACTGCTAGATATAACTGCAAGATTTCTCCTGGTACCGGCTTGTCTAGCAACAACGGATTGGCAAAATAACCCTTGAGTTCCTGGAAGGCCTTCTCGTGTCGTTCGTCCCACTGGAAGCTTTTGTTCTTCTTGAGTATGTCGTAGAACAGACGACACTTGTCGGCTGACTTGGATATGAACCTGTTAAGGGCGGCGATTTTTCCTGCGAGCTTTTGTACTTCCTTGATGTTCTTGGGAGATCTCAGGGAGGCTATTGCTTTCACTTGGTCGGGACTGGCCTCAATCCCCCTTTTAGTGACGATGTAACCTAGAAATTTTCCAGACTGGGCTCCAAACGTGCACTTTTGAGGGTTAAGCTTCATATTGAATTTTTCGAGAATGTTGAAAGCTTCCTCGAGGTGTTGTTGGTGCTGTATTGCCATCGTGCTTTTGACCACCATATCGTCGATGTATACCTCCATGGTCTTCCCAATCTGGTTCTGGAACATATGGTTAACGAGGCGCTGGTAAGTGGCACCAGCATTCCTTAAGCCGAAGGGCATGACTCGGTAGCAATATGTCCCATGTCCTGTTATGAAGGACGTCTTCTCTTGATCTTCGGGGTGCATCTGGATCTGATGATAGCCGCTAAAGGCGTCCATGAATGTCAAGAGTTCATGACCGGCGGTGGCGTCGACCATCGTGTCTATGTGTGGGAGCGGGAAGGAGTCTTTAGGACAAGCCTTATTCAGGTCGGTAAAGTCCACGCAAACCCTCCACTTCCCATTCTTCTTGGGGACGACCACCACGTTAGCTAGCCACTCTGGATATTTCACCTCTCGGATTTTGCCTGTGTCCAACAGCTTCCGTACTTCCTCGTCAACCCCTTGGATCCGTTCCTGAGCAAACCTTCTTCTTTTCTGCTTTACAGGGGGGAAACTGGGATCGGTGTTGAGCTTGTGTGTGATTACCCCTGGGTCAATTCCAGTCATGTCCTCGTGGCTCCATGCAAAGCACTTCTGATGTTTCTCCAGAAAGGACACAAGTTCTGCCTTGATGGACGTGTCTAGTCCAACGCCTAGGCGAACGATCCGCCCTTCCCCTATTGCCACCTCCTCCACTTCTTCTTCTTCCTCTCGGTTCTGGATAGGAGGGGTAGCGCTCTGTAATTGCTACGCCTGCGGCCCAGCGGCCGTAGGCTTCAGAGCAGTCTTGTAGCATTCTCTGGCTAGCCTTTGATCTCCTCGGATCTCCTGTATTCCCTTTGGCGTAGGGAATTTCACCGTCTGGTGATAGGTGGAAGCCACTGCCTTCATGTCGTACAGCCAGGGACGTCCCAAGATTACGTTGTAGCTGGAGGGGCAATCTATCACCAAGAACTCCACTTGCAAGTTAACCCCTTTCGCGAAGGTTTGTAGGGTTATGTTCCCCGTGGTATGTTTCACTTCTCCGCTGAATCCCACGAGGGGGACTGGTTGCCTATGGAGGTCGTTTTCTGATAAACCCATCTCCTTGAGGGCGGTGAGTGTTATGAGGTTAGTAGAGCTACCGGTGTCGACCAGTATCCTCCTCATAAGGACGTTTCCTATGTGTAAGGAGATCACCAATCCGTCGTGATGAGGACCGACCTGGTTTTCAATGTCGGAGTCGTCGAAGACTATTGCCAACCCGGAGGGTTGTCTGGGTCGCCTCTCCAGGTGGGTTGGTTTTCCCAAGTACCCCTCTCGCGCATGTCTCTTGGCTGCTGAGTAAGTAAGACCACACACGCTCGAACCTCCTGTGATTACGTTCACCACCCTTTCTGGAGTAGGGGGTGTTTTTTCGCTGGCTTTTCTGGAGTAGGGGTTATCTAGAAGATCGCGAGGAACTCTGGCGTCAGGAGCCGCTTCCCGGATCTTGCCTTTTGAGATTAAGTGTGCCACTTCCCTCCTGAGCATGATGCAGTCTTTGGTCCAGTGGCCATGGTTGTCGTGGAACTCGCACCATTTATTCTCATCGGCTCCTGCCTTGGGTGCTTGATCTTTTCTGGGCCATCTAACTAGATCTCCCATCTTAGAGAGATTCTTCACCAGTTGTGATGGCGAAATTTTGAGATTGTAGTCTTCCAGGGGTGGTGGCAATGGATCGCGTTCTTTCTCCACTGGCGGCTTGTTGCGTGCTAGATTAACCCGTTTGGCTGGGTGTCTCTCGTAGGAACGATCACGCCCGCCCCTTCTCTGGTCGAAGGGCGATCGCCTCCTTTCTGGATACTCCCTCTTGCGATCATTGTCGCCCTTCCTGTCGGACCCTCTAGGTTCTGCCGACCTTCTTCGTAGGGACCTATCTTCGTCCAGACGCACGTGTGCTAGTGCCTTGGACTGGACCTCCTCGAAAGTAACACACGGGTGTTTGGTCAGTTCCTGGTACAGCCCCCCGTCAGGTATGATCCCTTGCCGGAAGGCCTCGATTGCAGTAGTGGTATCACAATTTAGGATGGTTACTTTCTCCTTGTTGAAGCGGTCTAGAAAAGCCCTCGTGGTCTCATGGTTCTTCTGTTTGACCCGGTATAGGTCGCTAGACTGCTTCTCGAACTTGCGACTACTCACGAATTGGCTTCGAAAGGTGTCCGAGAGGTCGGCGAAGGACTTGATGCTCCCCCTAGGTAGACCGATGAACCAGGTGAGGGCTGGTCCAGTCAGGGTCGTCCCAAACCCTTTGCACATCACGGACTCCTTTGAGTGACTGGGAACTGAGCTAGTCATCATTTTTTGTTTATAGATGGCTATGTGCTCGTTAGGGTCCGTGGTGCCGTTGTACGGGTTCATGGTGGGGATAGTGACTTTTCTTGGAATCTCGGCCCGAGCGATCCTGGGGACGAACGGTGACTCGTCATATCCATCTTGGGCCTCTGGTTGCACCGGCTAGTACCCGGTGTGGCTTCTGACAACCTGGTCGGAGATGGCCCCGATTTGCTCCATGACCTTTCTTCGGATGAGGGCGTCTAGATCGACGTCCTGGTGTCTCTCAGTGTAAGCATTCTCCACTATCCACACGTTCCCGGAACGGGTTCGATAGGTGTTACCCGGAGGTGTGACCTGGTTTCCAGGGACCTCCCTATTTGCCACCTGCTCGCGGTTGCTCTCGGGGTTAGGCGTTTGTTGAGTGTTCAAGACTCCGCCTTGGGTGTCGTTCCCATTGTTTCCCCCAGAGGTCCCTTCTCCGGAATCGAAATTTAGCCGAGTTGCCAGACCCTCAGTATTTCTGGGCATCTTGGCGGGCTGCCTTGCCGTGGTGAGTAGCTGGTTCTGGCTTCTGAGTTGGTTGTTTTCGTTTGTCAAACACTCCATGCTGGCTTCAAAGAAGCCTTTTTGTTGCTCGAGTTCCTTTTGGAGAAGTTCCATGCGACGCCGAACGTCCACCATCTCGTCTTCCCGTTGTTTAGACAAGATTTCTTCTTGTTGGGTGGCGTTGTTCTTGTCTGGCACGAACTCCCCTGATTCCGACATTGTTGTGAATGAGAAACTTGAACAGCAAGTGATCCTGTGTTCGTAAGTTGCCAAATTCTTTGCCCCACGGTGGGCGCCAAATTGTTTGAGCCAGAAATCTACCAAGCAAGATTGGTGACCCCTTGGCCTAGATCGGGCGTGAATTAGGCTAAACGAACTTAGGAATCGAAAAGAATGGATACGAAAATTGTGTTGGAATTTGTGTAGCTCGATTGTATTGATGGATGAATGTATATGTCGTACAATGCATGACCCCCTCCTATGTTTATATAGGGGCCTAAAAGATAGAGTACTCTACAAGATATAAAGATAGCTAGATGGATAGATAAATCGTACAAGATATATCTTCCCTTAAAATCGTTATGCCCCCGCCGTTACAAGATAAAAGAAATCCTAAATAGATATAATTCAACCCTATCACCAAGTTCGAACGGTCAAAGTGGCATATTCGGTCAAACATAGCTTGACCGACCTTCTAGAAACGCATGAGCGATCTTCGTAAAACATCTCCCGGGCCGTTCCAGTGTATCTCGTGAGTTTTGGATAATTAGGGCCCAACAAGTAGTAGCCTTGATCACCATCATCACGATCCTGAATCAGAGAACCTGCCATGGTGTTTTCATCGAACACCACATGAACGCTTTCTTCGATCTTCTTGGTCCTCTTGTTGTACACTTTGTAAGCTTTGCTTGTTGGAGAATAGCCAACAAAGGTGCCAACATCACTCTTTGGATCGAACTTGCCCAGACTGTCCTTCCCATTGTTATGAACATAACATTTACACCCGAAGACGCGGAGGTGGGCGACACTAGGCTTGACTCCTCTCAAGAGCTCATAAGGAGTCTTTCCAAGTAGTGGACGCAACATGGCTCTATTCATCACGTAGCAAGCTGCATGAATAGCTTCTCCCCAGAAATTCCTTGGGAGACCACTAGAGATGAGCAAGGTCCGCGACATCTCCTCTAAAGCTCGATTCTTTCTCTCAACCACGCCATTTTGTTGAGGGGTTCTAGGCGCCGAGGAATTGTGGCTGACTCCATTCTTCCTGCAATATTCCAGAAATTCAGAGTTCTCAAACTCTGTGCCATGATCGGATCTGATAGCCACTATAGAATTTCCAAGCTTCTTTTCAACAGCCTTTGCCCATGTCTCGAACTCTTCAAAAACCTGATCTTTAGAAGCAAGGAAGATAGTCATAGTATAGCGTGAATAATCATCAACAATCACAAAAACATATCTATTTCCTCCTCTACTTTGTATGCGCATCGGTCCACACAAGTCCATATGAATCAACTCAAGAGGCTTGGAGGTGCTCACCTCCTTCTTGGACTTAAAGGAAGACCTTACTTGCTTACCCTTAACACAAGCATCACATACACCAGACTTTGAGACATCAAACTTGGGCAAACCACGAACTAACTCTTCTCTGTGCAATTTGACCAATAACTGCGGGCTAGCATGACAGAATCTACTATGCCAGAGTTCGGCAACCTCTGCACCAGACTTCAAGCACAAACTATCTTCAGGTTGGAAGCAGGGATCCACTTTGTAAACATTGTTTTTGCACAATCCCTTCAGAAGCGTCCTACCTGTACTTATTTCAATCACCTGGCATTGCTTATGATCAAAGACAACTTGATTTTTCCCGTTAGCACACAGTTGAGCAACGCTCAATAAGTTAAAATCAAGGTTGTCAACCAGACTAACATCAGAAACTGAAACCTTACTTGAGATCTTCACTTTTCCCATTCCAGAAACCACACCTTTGCTATTGTTCCCGAAGGTAATATTACCTCCGTTGTGTTGTTGAAGTGAGACAAAATCTTCAGATTTTCCAGTCATATGAGCTGAGCACGCACTGTCGATGAACCAGGGGTCGTCGACACTCACTTCAACCTGCACAAACAAGATTAGTTTTTACGAACCCAGAGTTGTTTCACAACTCCTCTGGTTCGATCATCATATTTCACAGCATTAGTAGAAACATTAGCAGATTTTGGATTCTTGACGGGGTTGGTGACTTTAGGTTTCTTTCTAGAAGTCCTCGACTTCCTAGCCTTTTCAGAATCTCTAGTTCTTTTAAAACACTCATGTTGGTAATGGCCTCCTTTGCCACAATACCAGCAGGTGATGTGAGATTTCAACCCTACATACTTACTATATCCTGGGTAGACACTAGACAGGCTTGTTGTCAACCCGGGCCTGGAAGTCAATTCGTGAAGGGCCGGCTTTCTGGACTTGGTTTTCCCACATGGTACGAACCTTTTGATTTGGGTACCACTTATGCTTCCCTTTACCCTTGGGATCCACTACATGTGATGAGCAACTTGCGTTGTGCTCATGCATAGGGGATTTTCCCTTAGATGTTTGAGAGGTAGAGGCGTTCCCCTTTTCAGTTTGGTTTTTCCCATAACCTAGACCAGGTCGCTCCACAACCTTCACAAACCTTCTTCCGAAGTCTTGTTTGACTTCTTGGACCTTGTCAACGACAAACTCATCCTTCCACTTCTGTTTTTTAGCTTCGTCATCTATCTTCATATTTTCAAGATCACTAGACAACTTAGCATTTCCCAGCTTCAGCATGAGGTTTTGACCTTCAAGACTAGACACTTGTTTTCCTAGGTCGTCAACCTGTTTCTGTAAGTCAGCAACCTGAGACTCAAGGTTAGGACATTTAGAGCAATCAACAGGCTTAGAAACACTTTTCTTCTCTAGATCTATAGCTTTTGAAGACCAAACTTTATTATCATCTATCAGATTAGCAATTTTCTCATCTTTTTCATCAATTTCCTCGCTAAGCTCAGAAATTTGAAGACCAAGTTTTTCAATGATAGCATAAAGTTGTTCACGTGTCTTTTTGGCTAAGAGAGAAGAAACATCATTATCATTATCATTTACCTCACTTGAGGAGTCATCACCCAAGGCCATCAGGCAGACTTCTTTGGTCAGCGACTCGTCTTCCTCCTCGTCAGACATGTCCCAAGTCGCCATCATGCTCTTCCCAGCCTCCCTCTTTGGACATTGTTTAGCAAAATGCCCTTTATCGTGGCAGTGATAGCAAATCACTCCCTTTAGATCTTTTGCAGCTTCAGGGGCTTTGGTAGGAGCTTTGTTGCGATTCCAAAGTCTTTTCATCGCCTTAGAAATGAGAGCAACGTCGTCGTCGACGACCTCTTCATCATCCTGTCCTTGAGCGATGTCGAAAGCCTTCTCGACTTTCAGAGCAATAGTTTTGACCTTTTCAGAGTCAAATCTATCCTCTCTTCTCTGTTGGATACCTCCGAGCATAGTCAGTTGACCAATCACATCCTCTACGGTCATCGACTTCGTGTCCTTTTGAGACAAGAGAGAAGTCGCCATGCCGTCGCACTTCTTGTTGAGACCTGAAATCAGCTTGTTGGTTTGCTTCCATTGTGGAAGCTTTTCTCCAAGGAACTCTAGCTGATTGACCACCGATTGGAATCTTGAGTGGTATTCATGGAGGGACTCATTCTTCCCTTGGAATAGATTCTCATATTCTCGCTCAAGGGTTATGATTCTGTCCTTTTTGACATCATCATTTCCTTGATGGAGACGTTTGAGAGCATCCCAAATATCCTTAGCAGTGTCATAGCCTATGACTTTCTTGATCTCACTGCTGGTCAAAGCGTGATGGAGGACCTTCTTAGCACGCTCATTCTTCTCAAGCTTTTTGAAGTCAGCGTCGTCATACTCCGTGACTTCTTTTTCCTTTCCGTCAGCTTTAAGGAACTTCTCAGGACCAATGGAAATCACTTTCCAAAGTTGTCCATCCAGAGAGCAAATGTGGGTTTGCATTTGTTTCACCCACCAATCGTACTCTCCGGGCTTGAGTACTGGAGGTTTCCAGAAGGAGTCATTGATAGCGGTGTTGGTGGTAGACATCTTTCCTGCAAAGTACTAAAAAAAATCTAGAGCCAGAGCTCTGATAACAATTGTAGGATCTACGTTAGTACTTCAGAGGTCGTCGACACCTACGATGTCGTCGACCAGAGTTAACAACTAGTGTTATGCAGCGGAATAAAGACACAAGAAAGATTGATACGTTACCACTTTGAACACAAGGAGTTATAGTGGAAAACTCTCTACAAACCAACTAGTTTGTATAGAGAAAAACCACTTGCCTTCTAAGCTTCAACTTAGAAGGACTTGAAGAGCACTTCGCTCGCTTGTATTGCTTTCTCGGATTACAAAGGTGTTCCTACTCCTAGATGTGAATCCCACACACTCTAGCAAGTACTCTTGCCTTATCTCAATCCTCACTCAATACAATCTCGCTCAACACTCAACCTCCTAAGATCGAATCCCACGATCTCACTCAACACTCGCTCACAATTACAATGTTTGCACTCTCCTCCTTCTTAGTCATAGAATGTATGCACGAAATGTATAAATAAGACTAAGAAGATTGCTGCACAATTCATCCAAATCGGCTAAGACATGAATCGTACACAATCTCTACAAGATCTTTCCTAAAATAAAATCCTAAGCCATGATAAAATCATCTTCAATATCTTCCTTGATCTCTTGATGATTTTCCATCTTTATGATCTTGTCCTTGCCTTAAACGAACTGCTGAAGATGTTGTACGCAGTTTCCATAACAAAGAAACACGTTGTTTCCTTTTCTGAATTTCCGCACGCGCTTCGCTTCTGGGAACTGAGGTCGGCAACCTCTTCGGTTTGGAACCATCAAAACACGAACTCGGTTTTCTAACAGGAAGTTCAAAATCTTCCCTCTCATCCAATTCTGAATTGTTAAAGTTAGCCCCTTTTAGATCATAGCCAAGTGCATAGTCCCCCTCCTTTAAAACATGTCCCAAATGAGTCTTGATGGTAAACCTTGTGTCACTACGACCAAAGTCCGAAACTCGTGCGACCTCAGCATAGGCTAACGCGTACCTCAATCCATGAATCTGAAATTGAGGAGATACGTCGTAAACATACAGAACAATGTATTCTACTAGGCATCTGCTAGATAATAAGCTCTCAAACTTCGTCTCCCAATACTGATCCGCGCTCAAAGAACAAAACCTTAAACTCTTGGGATCTAACAACACAAGTTGGCTGGTAACTTTCGTGCAAATCACGAGCGGGCCCAGAGCTCCAAACTTCTTAGGAGGAAGAAAGATGAGATCATCGCGACAAATTGGGGCGATTTCAACTTTAATAGTGTACTCGTTGTTATCATGGGACACCAGTTTCTTGGGATCAAGGCTCTTAATCGGAACCACTCCACCAACAAACTCAACGAATGACATGGCATGAGTTTTCTTCGAGAAGAGAAAGTCGACGCCTTCTTTCCTCTGCAGAATCCTGATCGCCTTGGATGCTGCATCATTTTTGAGAATGCATTGCTCCAGATAGAACATGGTTTTCTCGTGGGAGACCTTTTGTCTGACCTGGACATTTGCAACCCACTGATCAAGGCTTGCAAGAGACCCGGCACACGAATCGCAGCTGTGATCTTGCATGACAAACTCAACATTGTAAGATCTCGTCAGGATTGTTCTTTGCACTTCCTTTTCGATTGTGAGTTGAACCTTGATCTTCTTGGAGTGAGACTCTGTCCAAATGCATTCGTCGTCGACTAGGGTCACCTTGGATTTATCCAAATTGAGCCTTTTGATGAGGAAGGTTAGGAAGTGTTGTGAGCCGGGCGGGGCGTAAAACCATGTCTTGGGTGGCTGGAAATACTTGATGCATTTAGGGCATTGTATGATGGTAACATGCTTTATCAAGCCTTCGGTGATCTCGATCTCAGAGAATAGATAGCTTTTGCACATGTTGGATGGGTTTGGATACATGAGGATGCCACATTTGCAGCATGGATTAGACATGGTCTGATTCCTCACTCTGTTTTCAAAACCTTAGCAAAGCTAGCAATAGAATTGTAGTACAAAGAAGTAGCAGTTCAGTGCACTTAATAAACGTACATACTATTTAGTTTAATTTAATGTAGAACAACATCAACAGCAACGATTACATATGGGAAAATAGGCAAAAGCTTTGGCAGACTCTTCATCGTCATAACAAGCAAAATGCATGTTGATATAACGCCTGTGAATATGCACACGTGTAAACCCTAAGAAGTAAGAACTACTGAGCATATATTTGATATATACTAATTAAATTGGCGTTTCAGTCATCAAGAATCAGAAAACAGAAACAGATTAAATTAAGGGCCCGTTTGGTTTGTTTGGAGGGAAAGGAAATGGTTAAGGGATGTATATAGACATTATTTAGTTTATGATTCATTGTTTAAAAGGATAACCATTATCCCTCTCTTCCACTTTTCATGTAAAATTTGAGCAACTTTTCCCCACCCCCTCAACATGGGATAATGGTTTCCCTCATACTCCTCTAACCACTACCCCTCTCCTTTCATTTTTCATTCAAAAAAGAGAAGATCATCACCATTTCTTATACAAATTTGTTTCCTTTACGTTTTCTTTCCATAATTTTTATACCAAACGCCACCTAAGAAAGAGATGATGGAATTCTCACTTCAATCACACGGCGGTGATTCCATACCTGGATGGAATATGCCCGAAATCCCAAGACAAACGCTCAAACGACCCAACGATACAACCAACAAGCTAGGAAACTCCAAAAAGAAACTAAAACAAAAAAGGAACTAAGTAAAAAACTTAAGGAAATTCAAACTAGTTATCTAACACCATGATTTTATCCTTCCGGTTAAGAAAGCCTGCTCCGTCAACCTGACTACGAGCTATCCACCACCTTGATCCTTTCCCTCCAGCTCTCTCTGCACTGAGCCAATTCCACTGAAATCCCTAGCAAGCTGATATCCTGTTTAATGTTGTCCATCCAGCGTTTCTTCGGGCGACCTCTACCGCTCCGGCAATCCCCAAACTCCAAGCGCTCACAACCAACATCACTACAAAAGACACGAAGGCACAACCAAGATCACAAATTTAGCTAATTCAGTACACCAATTCAGTTCACAAATTTCAGACCACAAATTTCAGTACACTTTCCACTCATTCCTAATTGAACACAAATTTGAGTACATGTAAAACTACAACAACAATTAAAACTCTTAGTAGCACATTTGCCCTGCGTTTTGCCTTGTCACTCTCTTCTTCCTTCTCCTTCACAAGCCCTAAAATGACACTCTTCACTTCATCTGCTAGAGGTGGATCAACCCACCTAAAAAACCCACAACTTATGTTTCTCTGTACACAGAACCACAAAAATAAAACTCAGATTAGCACAAGTATATTAAGGTTGTTTCCTGAATGAAACAGATTAGCACAAAACCACAAACTTTTCTTTCTCTGTACACAGACCCACAAACTCATTCCTTCCACACCTCTACATTCTCAATTGATTCCTGAATGAAACTGATTACAACTATATTAAGGTTGTACTAAAATAGACAACATTCAATGTATTCATTTTGTGCTAAAACAGACACCTCTACATTCAAAATAATCCTTCCACACCTCTACATTCATATTCCTAAATGGTTTCTCAATCCCACAATGGCACTCTAAGTGATCTCAAAACCCTTGTTTGCCAGACCACTCAATCAAAATCAGCACAATACACAAATTCAAGGTGCTCTCAACACAGACCTGTTAAAAGCAATAATTCGACAACTTAACCCTAGTTTGTCCAACTTAACCTGTTCAAAGCAATATAATACCCAATAATTCGCAAAGTTCTCGGATTCCGCCGATTAAAATTCAACAAAAAAAACCCTAGAAATTCGATTGAGGGATCAGGATTACATCTTACCCAATAGTTAGCACAACTATAGAATCTTTTTTTAGGGTTGGCCACAGTTCTTGAGAATTTCATGGTAGCGACCTCACCACACCTACAAACTGGGAAGACAGCTTCGGCCCCTTCGGTCGTTCCCACGTACGGATTCGAGCTCGCATTGCCAGAAATAGTCAAACCTGAACACTTCATTTCTCTAAATCGAAGATTAGAAAGAGACGAAGTGAGAAATCAAGAGTGAGAAAGCGAGAGATCCAGAGGGGTGAAGCTTGAGAGCGAGAGGGAGAAGCGAGAGATCGAGAATGATAAAGTTGGCTGGCAACAGTAACATAAGAAGGACAATTTTTCTTTTCCACGTGTGATTTCATTTGCCAAGTCAGATACCAAGGAAAGGCTAACTCGCCCAACAACGGCGGTGTAAAGACGCGCCCGTCCACGTATGCTAATTGTGTTCAATAGGAAAAAATAGGGGTGGTACAGGGGTTTAATTGAACATTTTAAAGTAGGGGGGCTGATAGGAAAAAACGCTCAAGTACAGAGGTCTGTATATTTATTCTGCCGATTAATAACCATAATTACCACTATGCTATATTAAAGTTTTTATCTTTACTCTTCATAATGTAAGTTATATCAATAATGTGACAACCATAATTAATGATGACAATAAATGGAGACACCACCTAAGTTTATAATATATATAATATATATATATAGAAAAATGCTCTTGTAAAACACTCTCTTAGAGTGTAACATGAGGTGTAATGAGGGCCTTTGGATCATTTCAATCAAACGGACCAGATTAATTAGAAAGAGGGTGTATATGTGGGGTTGGGTGGAGAAACACCAAATCAAATTTCGAATCCCCCTAATTTCGGATCACCCTAATTTCGGATCCCCCTAATTATGGAATCCCGTTTTTTTGGTGAAAAATATCTTGAGGGGATTTCATCAGCTGCCTTCCATACCCGTTATTTTTCATCAAAAGAATTTTTTTTTCTCTTTCATCATACAATTCTGCCATCTTCAACAACGCTCAAACCCAAAAGCTCTCATTCTCCATTGAAGCAAATCATCTTCACCATAGTCATCATCAACGATTTCGTTCCGCACAAGTGTTCTTGGTAAGTTTTCGTTACTCCTCTGTAATTTTTGTCAATTAATTTGAATCAAAACCCACGCAATTTTCCGATTTCGCTACCGTCGATTTTAGGGTTTCGATTTTGGACTTTCAGTACATGAACATCAATTTGATTTGGGGCTTTTTGGTTGTTTTCGTACTTCATAATTGTGTTTTAACTGGGTTTTATCTATTTGTTTGCATAGATCAATGGCGAAGACTAGTGAGAAGCTTCAAAGGAAGAGGAAAGTCGAAAGAGGTAAAACAATATTCTTGATTGTCCATGGAATTATCATATGGCATAGTTTTTCAATTCGTTTGTGCATACAACAAGGATGATGACATAGTTTTTCAATTCGTTTGCGTATCTTCTTCAATTCGATTGTCTCTGTTTTTCCATGGAGATATCATATATTTTGTAAATACTTATGCAATTCACATCAAATTGTTTTGCAATACAATATGTTAATGCTTTAGTTGAAAAACATGTTTCAATTTTCTGAATACGTCAGAAGAATCCTAGTTCCATATTCTGAGTAGTACTGAACTTTCTGTTTTTGTTTATAGGTGTTGGAGATAACCCAAAGAAGTCAAAGTTTATGTCAAAAAAACGTCGAACAAAGAAACAATCCGAAAGTGATGAGGACAACGAAGTCTTTGATCTTGGCATCGATTCCAACAGTGAGGAGGAGATATATGTAACTAACAGCAACGTTGAATCATCAAGAGAAAGTCTAAAACAATGTACTAACATTACGATTACATACATTGTTCAACACTAAATGAACTCTTTTGCAGTAGTAAGAAACATTTTCTACATGTTACACTATATTATTCATTTAGTTCAATTTGAACAACTTGTAAATTTTCGTTGAACAATATAATCATCATATAGACAATCTTAAAAACACATTGAATAAGATAGTTATTGTCATTGAAACATGCCACTTTTATACAAATATGTCAACTTATTCATCAAAAGATACAGTGTACTTAAAAAAAACACTTAGGTAAGATTATAATGTTATTCAATACTAGATGAACACTTTTGCAGTACTAATAAACTTTTTCTACATGTTACGATATATTGTTCATTTAGTTCAACTTGAACAACTTGTAGATTTTCGTTGAACAATATAATCATCATATAGACAAAGTTAAAAACACATTGAATAAGTTAGTTATTGTCATTGAAACAGATCAATTTTATATAAATATATCAACTTATTCATCAAAAGATACAACGTTTTTCGGAGGTGGATAACTTGTTTTAAAATTACAAAGTTGTTCAATATGATATAACATGTTTTTCACAGAAGCATGGAAGCTATTGTTGCTCATCAATGGAGAAAGTTTCTAATACATGTAACTCGTTGAACAATGTTCATCTACAGCTTTAGGGTGACCTAGAATCACGTTGATGAATACGATTTTCTTGTTTTGGTTTTCAAAAATTCAATCAAATATTTTCATCATAATTGTTACAATAACTGAATTGCACCCCCAATTTTCTCTCTTGAAAATCCCATAATTTATGCTTAGTTTCCATGTTTATAGCCACGTCAAAATGATCACATCCACCTCCTAAAATAATGCTCTTGTGTACCCTCAAATCTCACCCTCTATTTAGCCTAATCTAACGGTCGACATCATGTTACATGCTCACCTGAGCGTTCCTCTCTCTCTCTCTCTCTCTCTCTCTATATATATATATATATATATATATATATGGGTGATTCATTTGACCAATTTTTAACGTACAATCAATATATATTATAAAATCCGGCCGTTTTCGAGCCACCAAGTTAATTCTGGTCCCACTTGATTTTAATTTTTTTTTTTCAACTCAAATAGATAATAACAACTTTATATATTTTATTTTCCTTAATTATCTAATCGTCAATTTTATCTTTAAAGCCATACCAATGCCATCTATCTTTAATTTTATTTTTCTTAAATAAATTTATCTTAAATTTTCTTCTATAAATCAGTTTAATCTAATAGATTATTTTTAAAAGTGATAAGGTAATATTCACAAAATATCAGATTTTTAAAAAATCATGTTTTATCTTGAATTTTAGCTCTATCTTTACATGATCGATGTGCTAATTATCTTTTTTTACCAACTACTATTACATATTTTTCAATCTACGTGGAAGTCTATTTACAAAGCCTATCTACAAACTGATATAATATTACTCAATTATTTATAATTAAATAGGATTTATTAAAAGTGTACATAAAGCTTTATATCATATATATACATATGGTTTCTAAATTATTTTATTAAATCAATTTATGTACATTTAGCAATTTATTTGCTATGATAAGCAATAAAACATACTCCGTAATAGTGAGTAACTAATATAAAGATAATAAGTCAAATAAAATAAAATAAAAATAATTAAAATCAAATGAAAGATCTCAATTTATGTCATATAGACTATCAAGGTTTTAACTTTAGGATAATAAGAATAAGGATACATAATGATTGTTATAGAAAAATTTAATGGATTAAAAGTTAAGTGCATTTTATTTACCTTGAAATATATTATATTTTAATAAGATATATGTTGTTTGGTATTTTCATACATATAGAGGCAAAATATTATTCATTAAATATTATGATTAAAATAACTACATGTTTAATTTGGGTATTTCAAGTTGGTGCTTTGCATACTAAAATATAAGTAATTATAAAGTGCATAATAATGTATTATATTGACTATTAAATATACATTTGTGGTTTGCTAACATATTCTCAATCAATCATTTAACAATTAAAAACTTCTAATATTCGATAAAACCAAATTATGTTAAAACTTTTATTATACATTTCAAGTCGTGCACGGCACGACGGTACAACTAGTATTTACAAGTCAGGGATTGTATACCGCTCCACCCCCTCGACCTTTAATCGCCCCTGCCTGGCCCGCCACGGTTCGATCGCGCCTGGTCAGTGGCAAGGCTTTGTCTAGTGAGGAAAAAGAAAGTCCCAACCAAGAGTGGCCTACATTCTATCCAAACCCACTCACTATCTTGTTGGGTCGCAGTCTGACCTGAACACGCTCCATTAGCATAAGATTGAAGCAAGTCCATTAAAAAGGGATGGGCTCCAAACAAATTATCATCCAAGAAGGCCGAGTATCTATCAAATCACGATAAGCGGATAAGATAAGGCCAATGAATATTGATACCATGTTTCTCATTCAGCTATATACAAACGTGTACCTAATTCTACAAATACAGTAGCCAATTAATTAATTTTATAAAATAAAGCTACTACACTTTATAGCACCTGTTCTAAAAGCATATGCACATCATGTGCAATGATTTAATTCTAATAAACAATGTAATTTTCTCTTTCAAATTATAACCTTTAATGATTGTTGACCGTTGATTAAAATAAAAAGCTGCGGATCCTTTTCATTTTTTATCCATAGAGTGACCTATATGGCATGCATCGATCTAAACCCTTGAAAGGGAGTATAACACGTTAATTTGTGAGATGGCAACTTGTGAAGACATTATAAGGGATAAATAGTCAACGATAGACAAAAAGGGATTACAAGACATGGTCAAAAGATGGGGGCAAACTAGGCTTAAAGGTCAAACTCCCAGCCAATAAGATGGAGGCGACAAGAATCAAGGACCATCCAATATTTTCTTTGCATATGATGAATATTATCAGATTATGACATTTTTTATTTTTATTGTGAGCTACAAAGTACAAACAACGAATTTATGCGATCTAGTCTCTAATTACTCTGTTGTTGTAGACTTGTAATAGTTAATTAGCAGGAGTGCTCAAAATAATGAAATCAACTAGCTAATAGTTCAACATTATTGGAATGGAATCTGATTCTGTTTTGTTTTTTTTACCCCTCCCGATAGCTACTTCCAACTTTCCAAGTCACTTTGATAGATAGATATTGCTAGTTTAACGTACAATTAACGGACCTTACTTTTTAGGGTTCTCATTAGTTATTTCTAGCAATTATTGTAAGAGATTACTAGTCTTAATAAAGGATTAAACAACTAATGATGAATGGACAGTCCCTTAACCTGATTGATCGAGCACGTACGAATTATGAATTTATGATGAATGGACAAATCTAATCTCACCTTACCTAACCTTCCAGCTAGCTACGGATCGCAATAAATAATGGATAAGAGGATTCTAGGACAACACAGATCCATCCTCCTTTCACCTCCATCTGTAATCCACTTGCTCTCATTTATGACTCTCAGTCTCATTTATGAAATGTAATTAAATTATGGGAAATTACCATTAATGTCAAAATTAAACTCTTTCTTATCGTCAATGTTTCTATTAGCGCCGTGCAAATATGGACCGGACCAGACCAGAATATCACGGTCCGGTCCAAGACCGGGACCAAGTCGATCAGGTGCACGGTCCACGATTTTTAGATAAATCGGGTTACGGTTCAAGATCAGGTCGGACCGAAATTAGACTGGAATTCAGCATAAAAAATGTTTTAATACTTATATCCGATATATAAAATCAAATTGTATCATTTACTTATGGTATATTTACCCTTTAAAAGGGAACACGATTGTAATTTAATCATTTTTAACATTAAGATAGTAAAAATCTACAATAAAACATTTAAGTTGGTCTTACTAGCTATAACCAATTTTTAACATTAAAATATTAAAAATCTAAAAAAAAAAACATTTAAGTGGGTCTTTACAATCCAAAACCGGACCGAACCGTAATAAGTCGGTACAATATAATTCGGTCCGGTCCACGGTCCAAGTATTACAAAATTTACACTCCACCGGTCTGGACCGGAAGCGTACATTACAATATTGATCCGGTTTAGACCGGTTGAACAATCCTAGTTTCTATGGCTTTAGTTAAGTTACTTTACAATACTGATCGATAATGGCTCTTTGTTTTTTGATCGAGAGGGAGGAAGTCCCTGGAAAATTGAAATAAACGGAGTTTGGCGGGGAGTTCCCACGCCAGTTATATCATCTAACAACAAGGTATGGGCCTCAGTCGGAGGCTCTTGGTGGACAGTGATGGCCAAAGCAAAAGTGTGAGCCATTCGGGCCAACTTATCAGGCACCCTATTAGCCTCACGAGTCACGGAAGACATGTTGGAACCGAAGAATCCAGTCCTTAAGAGTAAAGTCTTGACACTTTCGGATCAGGCTGTGAAGGGGGTGATAGTTTGGAATGTGTGATTAAATAAGCCGGGTGATGAGCTCAGAGTCAATTTCAACTTCTATCTTCCTATAGCCTGCTTCCCAAGCAACCTGGAGCCTTTGAACGAGGCCCATAAGTTTAGCAGCAAGGATAGTGCAAGATCTGATGTTGTGACTGAAGCCCTTGCACCATTGGTCCTGATTGTCTCTGATGATCCCTCCTACTACAGCAAGGCCTCCGATGACTGATACATCCGTGAGGAGGTTCATCAATCCCGGACCCGGCCTTTCCCATTTGACGAGGCGCTCGATTCTTGGGGGTTTGGTCTGATTTTTGGAATGGTGCATAGCCTTGGCTTGACCGGTCTCTTTGCTCTATTGGAGAATAAAGGAGCTCTTATTTGGCGGTGGGTCAACTCCTCCAAAAACTCTTGTCATTTCGCCATTTTCAAAGCCACCACACTACGGTGGCGAAGATGGTAGTGATGGCTGCTTCGTTGTAGAGGTTGAACTTATTCGTAAAGTTTCGGGTGGCCCACTCGATCGGGCCAATCCTAAAGAAGTCAAGGGCTTCTGGCGGAGCAACGAGGTTCTGCCAAACGATTTTTGCGAGTGGGCAGTCGCAGAGAATATAGATGAGGGTCTCTTGCATACTCGAATAGTGTTTGAATAGCTCGTTTGCATGTAATTTGGTTTACGAGAGGTAAGGCATACGCAGGACATGTTTTCACTCTCCTTAAAGACGGACGATGGAGATTCTCAAATGTTTTTGGAGATTATACCTAAAAGGATTTTTCTATTATGTTTCCTAACGACACACGATAAAATGTTAATATTATGAGGGTTTTTCTACTATGTGTCCTAATGGTATTTTATAAGCCGCTACTAATATACAGATTTGGTAAATCTTAAATTTTAGTTTTTTTAATCTTTTTTGTGACGAGTTTACTCTGTCTATTTTAGGGTTTTAGTTTCTATATTTAGTACGCTTGGAGTGTGCGGTGAGTACATAATAGAAAAACCGATCTTATAAAGATTTGACAAATCTTAAATTTTGGGATTTTTAATCTTTTTTGTGACGAGTTCACTATTTTCACTCTAAATTTTATTTTCCTTATATAGTATGTTTATAATGTACCCTTAGGACATACACTAGAAAAATCGTACATAAAACCCCCACTTAAGAATAATATGAAATGCTTTTTTTTTTGTCGACGAGAAAAAATATGGAATACTTTTACATACTAGAGTTGTCTAGGTATGTATTGTCAAATGTTATAAGAATCGTAATCTACTTCGCTCAAAAAAAAAAAGAACCGTAATCTACTGGGGCTACGCTAGGAGCATAATGACGTACGGGTTTAAATCTATATCTATCTATACTATATATTAAAGTCGGAGAATTTCGAGCCTCCACATTAATTCTGGCCCCACTTGATTAACAATTTTATATGTTTTATTTTTCTTAATTATATAATCTATAACTTTATCTTTTTTCTTACCCATCAAGTATCTATCTTTAAAGGCATATTATTTATCTTTAAAATTTCTTTAATTATCTAGCCTTTAATTTTATCTTTTTTCTTACTCATCTAATATCTATCTTTGAAACAATATTATCTATCTTTAAAATTTTCTTCTATAAAAGATACATATTAACTAACTTAACTTTTCAATTCCCATTTTAATCTATTTATATAGAAGAATTAATATATAGTATAAATTATAGTAGATACACAAATTAAAAAAAAATGATCATTACCCGTACGGGTCTTCAACTAGTTAAAACAAATTATAGAGAATCCAAAACTTCCAAGCAGACCGATGAAAAAAGAGTTAATTAATATTCTTCAGATACTAACATAACATTACTTCGACCTAAGGTTGCTAACAAAAATACTCTTAAATTCCGGACATCAGCATAAATTTCTCTAATCATACCAAATAATACCTCATTTTTTTATGGTTCAAACTATAGATGTGCCTTAAATCTGAATCACACACTGCGATAGGTAGTACGGGGGTTTCTTGAGTCACTATATAAGCTCTCGAAATACCTAGAGCTCTATAATCCGAATTCAGTCTTCTATAATAATATACGGTCTCTCTGCCCGTGGACGTAGGTAACACACCGTTACTATTAGGATATTTTAGGATATATATCTATCTTTTATGGCTTAATTATATCATGTATATCTATATGATATCTTTATGTATAGCTTGAGGGCCAAGGCAATTTCCACAAAGGCCTATATATTGTAATCGTTTCTTTTCAATGAGGTCAGAGGAAATTCCTGAAATTACATGGTATCAGAGCCAATCTAAACCAATTCCTACTTTCTTGCGATTTTTTCTCAAATCATCCAAAGCCAATTTTTATTTCCTTACCCTAATCCATCGTTAAGTTACCTACGATGGCTGATCCTACTGACCAACTTGCTGCTGCCCAGGCTGAAGCAAATCGTCTCGCTGCCGAAGCCGCTGAAACCGCTGCTCGTCTCACCGCCGCTCAGGCTGAGGCTTCACGTTTGGCTGCGTCCCGAGATGAAGTTCTTCGCCTCCTTACTGAATTCCAGAACCGACCAGGCACTTCGGCGGGTGCCAATCTGCCTGATTTGAAACGAGGGGCTCTCAATGTTACCTCTCCGTATTACCTTCACCCCTCTGATCATACGGGTATGAAGATTAGTCCAATCACTCTCAAGGGAGACAACTACCAAGAGTGGGAGAAATCCATTCGAACCGCTTTTCGTGCAAGGCGAAAGCTTCCTTTTATTGATGGCAAGATTACTCAACCGGATGAAGACACCGACGAATTTGAAGATTGGTGTAGCGTCAACTCCATGATGGTGGGGTGGATCCTCCAATCCATTGAACCCTCGCTTCGTTCCTCTTTGACGTACTCTGACTCCGTCAAAACGTTGTGGGATGAACTTAAGCAACGCTTTTCCATAGGCAATGCGCCTCGAATTCATCAACTCCGCACCGATCTTGCCCGTTGTCAACAAAACGGCCAGACCATGGCGGCCTATTATGGACGTGTCAAGCTACTTCATGATGAGCTCCAGACGTACTCCAAAACTCGGGGATGTTCGTGTGGCTCTTGCAAGTGCTCATGGACTGAAACTATTCAGGCTGCAAAAGATGAAGACTTGGTCCACCAATTCTTGATGGGTCTTGATGACGCCTCTTACGGTACCCTGCGGTCTAATATCTTGGCTCAAGATCCTCTCCCTGATATAAATCGCGTATACTCTCTTGCTGTCCAAGAAGAACGCCATCGCACAGTCACTAACGAGCGGGCTGCTCGAAACGACGCTGTTGCAATGGCCGCTAAAACTCGCTCATCACAGCCTCCTCGCTCCACCACTCGTTCTCAACAACAGCGACCGGACGCTTCCCATACTGATGACAAACCAACTTGCACTCATTGTGGACGTCCTGGTCATGAAGTCGCCAATTGTTTCAAAGTCATCGGCTATCCAGAATGGTGGGACGAGTTACGCCAAAAACGAGCCAATCAAGGAACCTCCACGACAACTCCTTCTACAGATCGCTCTCGATCCTCGGGCTCCTCTCATCCACCCTCTTTGCCTGCTACAGACCCTAAACGAGGCTCCTCTACAGGTCTCGCCAATTCTGCCTACTCCGCCACCACGTCACACGCATACTCCTCGGGTCTAACACAGCAAGATCGAACTTCCTTGGCTCCTGCTCTCTCCCCTGAAGAATGGCAACGGATGCTCACGCTGCTCGAAAACTTTAAAGGCACTTCTGATGACAAATTAGTTGGTAAGATGTCGGAGCAATGGATCCTTGATACGGGCGCATCGTATCATATGACGGGTCGAAAGGACTTACTCCTTGATTTACATGCTATTTCTCCTTCCTCTATTATTTTACCTGATGGCACGACTTCTCTAGCTACTTTGGCAGGAACTGTGCTATTCAATGATTCTTTAAGGCTTTCAAATGTGCTTTATGTCCCACAATTTACTTGCAATCTCATATCGGTTGCAAATCTCATTACTGATTTAGGGTTGATTGTCACATTAACTGGAAAATTGTGTATTCTTCAGGACCGCATTTCAAGGACGGTGATTGGGGTCGGTGAGACAAGGGATGGCGTTTTCTGGCTGTGCACGAGTCGACTTCGGAGCGGGGCTGGATGTGCTACAACAGTTTCTCCACAGCTCATGCATCAACGTCTTGGTCATCCTGCATATTCTACAGTTTTTCAGATTCCTGCTGTTGTTTCTTCTTCTAGTACTTCAGTTGATCCTTGTTCCATCTGTCTTCAATCTAAACAAACTCGAGATGTGTTTCCGATAAGTACTAATAAAGCAGATGATTTTTTTGATCTTATTCATGCGGATGTCTGGGGACCATATAGTGTCCCTTCTACTTGTGGTGCATCATATTTTCTCACCATTGTTGACAACTATTCTCGATGTGTTTGGCTATTTTTAATGGCACATAAATCTGAAGTTCCTAAATTGATCCAACAATTTCTTGCTTTGGTTCAAAATCAGTTCAATAAACAAGTGAAAAGATTTCGGACTGATAACGGAACTGAATTTCAACCCTTAAAGTCATTTTTTGCCTCAGCTGGGATCCTCTTTGAGACATCTTGTGTTGCCACTCCTCAGCAGAATGGACGGGTCGAATGCAAACACCGTCATATTTTGAACGTTGCTCGGGCTCTTCGCTTTCAAGCTTCTTTACCCATCAAGTTTTGGGGAGAATGCGTGCTCACTGCGGCTTACTTGATAAATCGTACACCATCAAAGGTACTCTCTGGGAAATCTCCTTTTGAGCTTGTTTTTGGTAAAGCACCATCTTATGACCACATTCGCGTATTCGGCTGTCTTTGTTACGCCTCTGTATTGCCTCGGGATAAGGATAAATTTGCCTCTCGAAGTAGACGTTGCGTTTTTCTGGGCTATCCGTTTGGCAAAAAGGCGTGGCGTCTTTATGATCTTGACTCAGGGAAAATATTTCAGTCCAGGGACGTTGTTTTTGATGAAACAAAATTTCCATATAGTTCATCACTTTCTTCCTCTCCTGATGGTTTTGAAGAGTCTGATCATCCATCTGTCTTCGATCCACCCTCCTCTAAACCGGTCTCCGACGACAGGGGGAGTCTTCCCATGTTAGATTCCAGCCCAAGTTCGGATTTTGCACCTGCTTTGCCAAGCACTGAGCTGGAGCCGCCACCAGCTATAGACTTGCCTTTGGACGTTGAGCCACCAGCAGTCGACCCTCCTGTTATGCCTGCTGTTCGCCGTAGTGATCGAGCCCGACAGCCATCGTCCCGTCTCCGTGACTATATCTGCAATACAACTCAGCGTGCCAGCCCTACTCCCTTGCCCGCATCTACACCGACTCCTTCGCCATCCTCTGGTAAACCCTATCCTATTGCTAATTTCGTTTCTTGTGACAATTTTTCTAAACCCTATACTCAGTTTTTAGCTGCTGTAACGGCTACGATCGAGCCTTCTAGTTTTGCTGATGCAGTACGTTATCCGGAATGGCGAGAAGCTATGCAAGCTGAGCTCACTGCTTTGGAATGTAATGGCACTTGGAAACTTGAACCTCTACCCACCGGAAAAAAGGCTATTGGTTGTAAGTGGGTCTTTCGAGTTAAATATAAATCCGATGGCTCTATTGAACGGTATAAAGCCCGTCTCGTTGTTTTGGGCAACAAACAGGTAGAAGGCATCGATTTCAATGAAACATTTGCGCCTGTCGCAAAAATGACATCCGTTCGCCTTTTTCTCTCTGTTGCCGCTATTAAGGGATGGGTCCTTCACCAGATGGACGTCCACAACGCTTTCCTACATGGTGATCTTGATGAAGAGGTTTATATGCTACCACCTCCAGGGTTTTCAGTTCCTTCTGGCAAAGTTTGTCATCTTCAGAAATCTCTCTATGGACTTCGTCAGGCTCCTCGTAATTGGTTTGCCAAACTTGCTTCCGCTTTGACTCACTTTGGCTTTCGACATTCTTATGCTGATTATTCTTTATTCTCTTACATTAGACATGCTACCACCATTCATGTTCTAGTGTATGTTGACGATTTGATCATAGCAGGGAATGATCCTTCCGAGATTGATAGATTCAAGCATTATCTAAGCTCTTGTTTTCATATGAAAGACCTTGGCCCTTTGAAATATTTTCTTGGTCTTGAAGTTGCTCATGGACCTGCTGGCCTGTATATTTCTCAACGTAAATACGCCTTAGAGATATTGTCAGAAGCCGGTCTTCTTGGTGCAAAACCAGCCGACTTTCCTTTACCTCAAAATCATGGTCTTGCTACAGCCTCCGGTCCAGAGTTTTCTCATCCTGATCGTTATCGTCGTCTCATTGGGCGTCTTATTTATCTCACTATTACCCGGCCCGAGCTTAGCTATTCTGTGCACATATTGTCACAATTTATGCAAGCTCCTAAAGATGGTCATTGGCAAGCTGCTTTACGTGTTCTACATTATATTAAGGCGCATCCCGGACAAGGGCTTGTTCTCTCCCGGGATAGTTCTCTTCAGTTGACAGCTTATTGTGACTCAGATTGGGCAGCTTGTCCCCTCACTAGACGATCTTTGACAGGGTACTTTGTTCTTCTAGGTGGATCTCCTATCTCTTGGAAGACCAAGAAGCAACCTACTGTTGCTCGGTCCTCAGCCGAAGCTGAATATATTGTAATCGTTTCCACAAAGGCCTATATATTGTAATCGTTTCTTTTCAATGAAGTCAGAGGAAATTCCTGAAATTACAGTTACCGAACCACGTAAATCTATGTGTCGTTCTTACTTTATTGTTCTCGTTCGATCTCTCGTTACAACACAAACCACAAAATCCACTCATCAAAACCCAAAAAAAAAATGAATTACGAAATAAGACAAAGAAAGTGGATAAAAGAACCGATCCCCATATCTGCAGTTGTGCACATAGAAAACCTCCAACATCCCCACTGCCTGGTGGGGGAATATTTGCAAGATGGTGAAATCAAATTACGCCCTTTGGCAACGCCTGTTTGCTACTAACAAATTACAAACAGATTATCCTTTTTTTTTAGGTGTTAACAGATTGTCTTCTTTGAATTGGAAAGTAAATTGAACTGATTATAAATGGGCTAATTCGGTAAAAAAATACTCCTAAAGTTGGGTTACAACATGTGAAGACGACCGTCACGTTTCTACCAGGCTGGGCTAGCTTCTAGAACATCAATATTTTCGTACGGTCCATATATATAGACACACAGGGTAAACGACCTCCTCCGTTAATTGTCCGTCGCTAGTAGTCACTACAAGTACAACAACATCCTCTCATCTCAACTAACACACATCTAATTTGATCATCTCATTCCTGGATGGGGCCCAACGTCCTAGAGGCGCTAAACGTCCGGGTGGTGGGCACCGGCGACCGGTGCCTGGTGTTCGCCCACGGCTTCGGCACGGACCAGTCGGCCTGGCAGCGGATCCTCCCTTACTTCACCCCTTCCTACAAGGTGGTCCTCTACGACCTCGTCTGCGCCGGCAGCGTCAACCCCGACTACTTCGACTTCCGCCGCTACACCACCCTCGACGCCTACGTCGACGATCTCCTCCTCATCCTCGACTCCCTCTCCATCTCCCGCTGCTCCTACGTCGGCCACTCCGTCTCCGCCTTAATCGGCCTCCTCGCCTCCATCCGCCGCCCCAACCTCTTCTCCAACCTCATTCTCATCGGCGCCTCTCCTAGGTAAGTTATTATATATATAAGTACATGAGTTACTCCTCCTATAATCAAAAAATTATGAGACGGAAAGACCATATATATTAGGTTTTTGAACGACGAGGAGTACCATGGGGGGTTCGAGGAAGGGGAGATAGAGACGGTGTTCTCGGCGATGGAGGCCAACTACGCGGCGTGGGTGAACGGGTTCGCGCCGCTGGCGGTGGGGGCGGACGTGCCGGAGGCGGTGAGGGAGTTCAGCCGGACGCTGTTCAACATGAGGCCCGACATTTCGCTGTTCGTCTGCAGGACGGTGTTCAAGTGCGACTTCAGGGGGGTGCTCGGCCTCGTCAAGGCCCCCTGCTTCATCGTCCAGACCGCCAAGGACATGTCCGTCCCCGCCTCCGTCGCCGACTACATGAGGGATCACCTCGGCGGGCCCACCGCCGTTATCCCCCTCGACACCGACGGCCACCTCCCCCACCTTAGCGCCCCCGCCCTGCTTGCTCAAGCCATCCGGAGGGCGCTCTCCTCCTCGCGTTGATCCTACGCTCCCCTCCCTAGCTGGCGGGCGCGTGAGAGTGGTTTGGAATGAATAAACGGATTGAGGTTAGACATGTTGACACGTGTCCTCATCGTCTTTTCCGTTAGAAATTTATTCATTTATCCGGAGAATTTTCTGCCCAACAAAAAAAAATATAGAGAAATTTATCCGGAGAATTTGTGCGGGTTTGTCTTTTTTTTCCCCCACTTTTGATTTTTATATTGAGGGGAAACATAATGAATATTTAGTGTGTTGGTGTGTTAGTATTCGGCTTTATTTTGTGATCGATTTCATCAATTATTGATAATTTTCTATGGTGCATGTATTTCATCAAAAGTCAAGTTTGAGCCTTAAAATTTACAAAATAAATAAATCATGTGGCCAATATACTTAACTCGACGATGGCTCGTGCAAGTAGAAGAAAGTAAAATGGGTGAATATGCAACCCGTACATGTACATGGAGACGTAAATCGTTGAACTCTTCACTTACATTAAAAGTAGAGGGTCAGATAGGAAAATGGAACAACATGCCTTTTCTTGCTTTGGGAAAGCTTAGTGCTTAGAGCATCCACAACGGTGACTAGCAACATTTCTTAACATTAAAATTAAATACAAAAGTCAGTAAAAGTCAGAAATTATTGCAGAGAAATTTTGGTCTGCAACCAAAATGTTGCTACTGCAAGAATACAATCCTGACACTCTCTCCTGCAAAAAAGATGATGTGGCACTCTTTCTTTTTCAATTTTTGTAATTAAAAAAAAACACCTACTTTGGTCCCCCCACTTGCATTTACCTACACTCCTCTTTCTCCTCTCTTTCCCCTTTTCTCTCGTTTACCCATCCCCATTTGGTCAAAATTTTACCAACTTTTTTTTGGAGTGATGTAAGCATGACAATTAAAGAAATTGATATATACATTTCTCTATTGTAGATAAAATGTAGAGAAATTTCTTAATCATTTCTTAATCCTATGTGGCGGAGAGAGAAGGTAGAAAAAGTAACCTAAGAAATGCATCCCACTCTCTCCATAGTGGATGCTCTTAGGCCCCGTTTGGTAACACTATCGGAATCGGATTGGAATCAGGAATCGGAATGGAATCAGGAATCGGAATGAACCATTCCAGAGACGTGTTGTTTGGTATGCTGCCGGAATGAACCATTCATAATAATTTTGGTTTAAAATTCTTAAGATTTAGAGTTCTTAATTATTATTTTAAGGGTTTATGACTTTTAGAAATTATAATTTAAGGTTGTGGAGTTTTAGGATTCAAGATGACAATTATAATTTTTGGAATGGATGATACCTCCCATTTTCAGCTGGAATCAAATTAGCCAGCAGCCTTGGAATGAGCCATTCCTGGGAATGAAATCGATTCCAGGATTTTCTCTACCAAACAGCATACTGGAATCATTCATTCCTGATTCCCATTCCTCATTCCCAGGGAATCAAACCAAACATGCCCTTAGTGCTTACCTTTTCCTGCAAATGCGCATGCATGTAGCTCATCTATGATCACTATTGCATAGCCTGCTCTGCATGTACTATCACTATATCCCGAGCAATTAAATGGTAATGGAATATTAATTTTAAAAATATTCCACATTTGTCCCTTTTGACTTAAATGATGGAGTATTCTTGTGTCTTTTTTTCTTTCCTGTTATGTGGCTTAGTTTACATTTTAGCCCTGTGGATATATCATATGCGCACATGGGCATTGCTGATAAAGGATGACACACATTACGATTAACAAAACGCGAGCACATTTCTTAGTGCTTCCAATCATTCGAAATGAGTAGACAATCACTTGCAAAGGTGAGCATAGAAGACCGAATCATACATATGTAAAGCCAAGTCATTATGTTTAAGGTCCCATACAATGATTTCATTCAAGAAATCCCAAGGCTTAAAAAGTGATTATAAGTATTTGGGCCTTTTCCGGGTCGATTCGTAGTACCCAACATGAATAGATATCGGGGTGTTGAGAAATCTCAGTTTAGTGATCACGATTCACATGTAAGAATCTTTCCACGGATTATATAGATACTACAGCTTCAGAAATGTAACTAAGTTATGCAGTTTTACCCTTTATACCTATGTTTCCAAGATGCTTCAAAAATGAAGTTTTACAAGTAGTAACCCAGTATATAGCACAGAAAGAAGTTACCCATTGGACTGTGTCAAGCTAGGCAAAGGTTATCCATGACTTCTGGGGTCAACAACCTGGTGAACCTTTCTAAATTCAGCGCTAGAGTATTGGCCCACAACACGGGCATGTGGAATCGAAGCCTCACCGCGAGCTAAGGCATCCACATTCTCCAGAAAATACTGTTTCGGAAGCCTGCCAACCACATTACCTTCTTCATTACCATCTTTGTCTAAGAAGGCAAAATGGGGGATTCCTTCTACACCGAATTCATCAAGCTCCTGTTCCCAATTTGTGTTATCGACATTCAGCATTACAAAATTGACACGGTCCCTGAACAAAACATGAGGTACAATGAGTAAGATAATCACTCAAAAGAATAACAAGTCAATTTTCAACATGACTCGAACAGCATTAAGAAAAGAAACAGAACCTGTACTTCTGCTCCACCCCGTAGATATCGGGTGCTAATTCCCTACACACTTCGCACCAATCTGCATAAAATTCTACAACTGTAGGCTTTCCATTGGAAAGAGCCTGTAGAGACATGAAGGAAATAACATTAATTATGAAGAAGCAGACAGCCAACATAAAGTCATAGTGATCATGGATTCAGGGCATATAGACATCTTGTTATAGCTTGAGGAGATAGTATCAATTAATAGCACTATCATGAGCTGATTTTTGCATTTCGTTTACTATGCAAAATCAGCAGCCACTGGTTTGCTAATTAAGATAATGAGCCAGTATCCTTACACCAACAGAGGCATCAGGCATGTGCCATTCAGCAATGTTACATCAATTTCACACCTATATCGTTCATAGAGAAAAGTGTTGTCTAAATGGATAATGAGCCTAGTCAATCATCTATTCGAAATGCCATTCAGGGTTCCTAAACCCAAGAGTTTTGGAAGCAGCTAAATAAGCAAGGTAACTAGCTAGTTGACAAGTAAGGCAAACCTGTTCATAGGGTAGAGCAGAAGCAGAAAGGTCTTTCAAGGAAACACCGAGATCCAAGCGTGTGGTGGCGAAAAGCCCAACTGCACCAATGGATGAAATCAAAGCTATCCTCCTATTCACATCTTTGTTGGGGAGTTCTGGTAAGCCCGCATTATCAGACGAAGCTGAAGCTTGAACTTGGTCAGCTTCATCTTTGGCCACAACGGGCTCTACAACCTTGTTTTCCTAAAGAAACAACACGACATATTGCAATCTAAGCACTACAATTTCTTTTGCCTAAGTAAGCACAAGGCAATCTCATTGCTTCCCCTCAAACCTAGAAATTTCAAACTTGAAGGATAAACGAAATAACGCCAACCCCTTGAAACTGAATGAATAGCTAGTTTATTGAACAATTAACCTTCCACGTATAGTTTAGAGAAGAGGCAAATTCACACACGAATCGTAATGATTGGAATTGCTGAGGGAGAAAGTGAATGGTTAGGGCAGTTTACCGTAGTAGAGGAATCGGAGTTGGTCTGGCAAGAAACGCTCTGGAATCTCCTCCTTCTGGATTGCAATTGGAGAAGAGAATGTTTGAGGTTGAATTGCGCAGGAAACACAAACTGTCGGGAACCATGAACAGAAATCGAGTTGGGGGATGCACAAGCCATTTGCGAGTTCCGAGCCCCAAAGGACCGTTTCAGAGCACAACCTCAAAGAATCCGGGAATCAATGCAGCTATTCTTCGTTGCATAACAGAAGTTGAATGATTTTTTGCTTCAACTTGAGATGGAAATGTAGCAGGCGGAGGGAGAAAACTCAACAAAAGCGAGGAACTAAAGAAGTGTGAAGAAGCAAAGAACTAGATTTTTTGGGAAACGGGTGGTCAAATTTCAACTGTCAAATGACGAAGATTTGGGCTTTTACGTAAATTGGGCCATTGATTGGGCCCATTATATGCGACTACATCCTATTGGGCTTATTCTCACCCGATCTATACGTGGTGTCTACACAGTTTTTTCAGAGAGAATTTTGTGTATCAAAACACGAAATGGAGATGAGTTCCTTATCAGTGTGGTATATTAGTGGTATACTTTTATGGAAGTCTGTATCTTAAATAAACAAATTCAACAAGACAATAGGACCTTGTAGTACAAATGCTGTGCTTTAGCTCGGAATCACTATATATGCCACCAACCTAGGTTCAATGCATTCTACCGAAAGAATCCTTCATGATTACTCGGAATTGATTTAGTGAATACATTATACATGTAAATTAAACATGATATAAATATCAACTTAAACTTTTTCCCCTTTTAAATATATTAATTTGTATAGTCGTACGTGGAAGTTGTAGCTAGTTGGTTCTGATGAGTCGGTTAAAAAGATGAAACGTAATCTCATCATTCTCTTTGGCTTCTTCTAATCACTTAAAATAAAATATCATGGAGACTTTTGACTGGAGATGCAACTAATCCATTACCACGGAAATTGCAACGAACTTGCTTAAAACAAACAAAGCTATAGCAACATATTCACCTTTTATTACTTTTTTTGTTCGAAATTCACCTTTTATTACTTTACACAAGCACTACTGCACTAGAACCAAATTGGTTTTGGATAATTAGGTGGATGTGGGTAAATCAATCCGAGTCTACAATTTCCAAAACCTTGAATATACATATACAGTAGATACTAGATACTCTACTATCATTAATTAGTTCATTACTATGGTAGCTTGCTCAATAATAACAAAAATATATATTAAGCTTGAAAGTTACTGTTAGTACACAAAATATGTCGTGTACAAGTTTTCACTCCTTCTTCAATTATCTTCAATGTTCTTCCACTCTACAAGCCTCTTTCCCTTCAATGACCTGCAAAATAATGGACCTAGGGGCGAGCGACCCCTAATCCACCTCCGATGCTTAAGTCAATAAGGGCAATGTCGATTAAAGGCGTCAGGCAGAGCGATGGCTTAGAACTTCACTTACCAGCCACATGCATGCATGTGTATTTATAGAGGAGAGGGACAGGCGAGGGGGAGAGGCGCGCGCCCCTAGGCCCAATCGGCCCATTAGGGTTATCTTTGGGTGATATCTTGCTCCCCAAGTCAACCAATATCCTATCTCAGGCGAAGATAAGATTCTCCTCCATAAATAATATCCTAACTAGAGTAACTACCCTAATAAAGGATAAAACATAATAAATAAGATAGACATAATAAATAAGATAGAGAGAAATAAATGCTAACTAATTGATGTGGAATCATGCCCACCTACAATGCCCCCTCCGGGACCCATATACTCGTGTACCCTGTACTATCCCGTGTATAGGGACCGGAACTCCAGCGGTGAGTGGCCATGCAGATTAGGGTGCTCTTATTCGTATATTCGTATATTCGTATATTCGTATATTCCTAGATTCGTACATCCGTAAGCCAATATTACGGGATCCGTGCAACTCTTACGCAAACGTCGCGTAAGGCCTTCGTAGGGTGTTTTCCTTGGCCAAGTTATTCCGTTAGCGCACCGCGTAACGTTGATATTTTTTTTTATGCAAAGACACAATCTAATGCAAAACAATGCAAACTTTAATTAAAACATGAATGTCATGGACTTAAGACAAACTAAAAAATGAAAAACTAAGGGGGGGCCTCATCAAAACCGCGTGGGAAAAAGAGTACCGCCCCCACTATATGAAATCCTATGCCTCGGCCGACCTATCCGAAGCCACGCAGGGCCGAAGGTCGCCGGTTCTCGCCCGCGCTCGCGGGGGGTAGGCCGCGCTCGCGGCGCTCAGGGCTGCGCTCCGCGGTGATCCGAGCCGTGTTCTCGGTCGGTGCCGGTGATTAGGTCCACTCGCCCGAGCCCTTCGTCGCCATCCGCGATCCTCTCCTCGGGCCGGACCCCTCTCGCGCACAACCTTGCCTGAAGTTGGTTCGCCCACACTCGCACAATTGCACCCTTACTCGTGAATTGGACCATTTGGTGCAAAGACGAGGGTACCGCTCCCATGCCATGGATCCAAGGTCGCCCGAGTATCAAGTTGTACGGCCCCGGGACGTCGACGACTACGAACTCGGTGAGATGTTCCTTTCCGGCGGGACTTACGCAAGTCTTTAGGACTCCAAGTGGAAAAGTGGGATATCCACCGAGTCCGGAAAGCTGCATCTTGACCTCCTCAAGGTCCTTCTTGGATTTCCCGAGTGCTTTGAGCGTGTCGTAGTACATCACGTCGACCGAGCTACCGGAATCCACCAAGGCGCGGTGGATCTTGACGTCTTCGAGCTCCACCGTTAGGACAAGCGGGTCGTTGTGCGGATGTTGGACGGTCGCCAAGTCTTCGTCGCGAAAGACGAGTCCCGGGCCGCGCGGTCCATGCGGGGGACGCGGCTCGGCATGCTAGACGCGCATCACCTCTAGCTCGTGGCACTCTTTGCGAAACCGACTCCGCGACTCCGGATCATCTCCCTTGTAAATAGCCGTAATAGTCTTGACCACCTCAATCTGCTTAGTCTCCGCCTCGTCGCCCGAGGCCTTGATGTACTCCTTGAGGTGTCCTCTCTTTACGAGCTCTTCGAGGTATGCTTTGTAGGGCTCACAATCCTCGGTCATATGCCCCCGGGCTCGATGGTACATGCAAAACTTGCGCCCGCGCGGGCCTTCCTCCGTATCTGCCCCTCTTGGCGGGAACTTGAACCACTCAAAGTTCCGAATTCGGCCCAAGATTCGGTAGATCGGGATGTTGAATGTGGTACGCACGGCTTGTGCCTGGTCCACCCTCTTTCGCTTTCCGGCGCTCGGCCTCGGCGACCCACGCGTTCGGCGGGGAGGTGTAGGGGACCGATCGCCATCGTCCTCATCTTCCAGCTTAGCGTATTGGTGGACTCGATCCTGCAACTCGTCGAGCGTGCAGGGCAGGCGCAGAGTCAAGCTCTCTCGAAGCTTGGACTTCTTCGGCACCGCTCGGCGGAAGGCGGCTATAGCGGTCTTCTCATCGCACCCATCGATTTGAGCATAGCACTCCATAAAGCGGTTTGTGAATCGGCGGAGGCTCTCATCCTTATGTTGCCTTAGGCTGAGCAACGTATCTAAGGAGATCGCCTCCCGGCTATTGGCAACGTACCGCTTAGCAAAGAGTGAAGCCAATTGCCCCCACGACCGGATCGACCCGGGCTCCAAGCTCTGGAACCATCTAATCGCGCCCTTCCCGAGACTGCCAGGGAACATCTTACACATGACGGCGTCGTCAGAAGTCCATAACGTCATCCTGTGAGTGTAATCTGCGATGTGGTTCACTGGGTCCGACGCGCCGTCATAGACCGTGAAGCTTGGTGGTGCGAATTTCTTAGGCGGCTCCGCCTGCTGAATAGTCCGGTGGAATGGTGTAGAAGTCACCAAAGCCAGCTTCCTATCCATTTGGTCCTGAGCCGACTGCTGCAGCCCTCCCTGGCTCTTGAGCAGCTCAAACAGCCTTTTCTCGGTCCGCTGCTCGGCTCGTGCTTCAATCTCGCGACGCTCGTCGCGGTCAAATCTGTCCTCATCCTCGTCGCGCCGACCCTTAGGATGGTATCGATCGCGATAACGGATTTTATCGCGTCTGCAGTCCGACCCGCGGTCGCGGCTTGTGGACCCGTGGTCGCGGGCTGAGACGCTCGCGGAACCGCTCGACTCTGTGTGATTTCCGCGCCCGCGGGGCTCGTCACCGCGCCCGCGGGGCTCGTTGCCGTATTTGCGCGTAAAGAACTTTTTGCGAGCCCTTTGCTTTTCTTTCCGGGATCTGTACTTACGCCGGTTGAAATCCCGCCAACTCTCCTCTTCAGCGGATCGCGAGTCCTCCCGTGGATCCTGGCTTCGGGCCCGCTTACCGCGCGTGCGGTTTCCGTCCCTCTTTCGGCCCCTTGGGGCCCTCCGGTCACTATCCGAACCGTCGCTACCGGCGCCCGTAGGTTCCGGAGTTTGGCGGTCATCGGGAATTTGGATGACGCTAGCCAAACGTTGCGGTCGGGGATTCTCATCGACCGGGCGCTTCCCTTGCATCTTCTCTAAGGAGAATTTCAATGCTGCAATCTCCTTCCTGGCCTCATCGAGTTGGGACTGAAGGACAGGCCTTTCTTCCTCACGATCTCTTCCCGTCATATCGCTTGTCGGTCCCGCGACATCCCTCAGCCCAAACCTCTCACTCGTTCCGCGCGCCCCGCTCCGGTGGGCTAGCGAGCTATCGTGGTCATGCGAAGGCTCTTGGATGCGAAGGGACGAGCGATCATGCCTTCTCCCGGGAACGGAGTCACGCGAACTCCTGATCGCCATCAACTCGGGCTGAAACAAGTAGTCAAGATCGGCCTGAGTCTCGACAGGGGGACCCGAACTACTCGCCACATTCGAACCAACGCGCTCAAACCGCAAAGCGTTGTTCGTGTCTTGGAGATTACGAGGCTCCTCGTAACCCTCACCCGTGTCCACTGCAGGGGGTGGGAATCGCGCTGACCGAGGCGATCGCGAAGATCCCCGGTCTGTGCGCCTGCCGCGACCGCGGGGCTCGGATCCGCGCCCGCGGCTCGCGTAACACCCGCGATCGCGGGGCTTGCGCCCGCGCCCGCGGGTCGCTCCTGGCGGCTTTCGCGCGCGGATTCGCGGCCTTCCGCGCGGCTGCCGGCGGGGGTCTCGGCCACGGTCGCGCCCTGGATGGCGGGGACGACGTGGTGGCCGGCGTCGTTGGCCTGGTTGTCAGCGATGGCGTTGCCCCCAGCGTTTAGGGTTTCGCCGTCATCAACAAACACTGCGACCTCCTCCTCTGGGATGGATCCCAAAGTCATCTCCTTTAGCGGGAATCGTTTCTCGGATCGATAATCAACGAGAAGAACGTTCTACCGTTCCCCACGGACGGCGCCAAATGTTAGTACACAAAATATGTCGTGTACAAGTTTCCACTCCTTCTTCAATGATCTTCAATGTTCTTCCACTCTACAAGCCTCTTTCCCTTCAATGACCTGCAAAATAATGGACCTAGGGGCGAGCGACCCCTAATCCACCTCCGATGCTTAAGTCAATAAGGGCAATGTCGATTAAAGGCGTCAGGCAGAGCGATGGCTTAGAACTTCACTTACCAGGCACATGCATGCATGTGTATTTATAGAGGAGAGGGACATGCGAGGGGGAGAGGCGCGCACCCCTAGGCCCAATCGGCCCATTAGGGTTATCTTTGGGCGATATCTTGCTCCCCAAGTCAACCAATATCCTATCTCAGGCGAAGATAAGATTCCCCTCCATAAATAATATCCTAACTAGAGTAACTACCCTAATAAAGGATAAAACATAATAAATAAGATAGACATAATAAATAAGATAGCGAGAAATAAATGCTAACTAATTGATGTGGAATCATGCCCGCCTACAATTACAAATAGGCAATAGAAGACATATTTCATGGTTCTCAACCACGCATTGGCTCACACGTTGGCGGTGGCCAGTACGTGCGGGCACATACGCCACGTGTTGCAGCCAGATTGACCGAGAACTGCCTGCGTGTCATTGTTGCCACCAACTATATTAATGAGTGATTAGTGGCCATCATTTAGTAGCTAAATAAAGCATTAAGCCTCTTTTTGGATACAGTGGGGCCCCAAATCCAAAACCCGTGTATGATTATGTACCTTGGCTTAAACCCTCGGTCTATATCAGCTTAAGGATCGATTGTGTGTGTTTACTGTTAAGTTCCACTCATGCATATAATTGAAACTTAGACGTACCATAGATATTTTTGCATTTGCTTCGAAAAAGCAGTCTTCCTTATAAGGATATAAAAAGATGGCTTTACATTGATATCGAAACAAAAAAAAAAAAAACATTTTAAATAAAAATTGTTAGTGCAAATTATGGCTTAAATATACAGTATAAGGATGTTAATCAATGTAATACTCAATAATATATTCACACATCTCATATAATTAAGTAAAACATTTAGATTACACTTTTTTTATGGTCGAAAGATTAAGATTACAATATATGTATACTGAAAGAATAGTGTTAATAATTAAGTGTTCAATAAAGAGATATAACAAGAACACAAATGCGTGCGTGACGGCAGTCGACATAGAAAGATAGTCACTGATATACACTTTATAATGTTAAAGTTATGCTGTTTCTTTTTTTTTGAATGTTACTGTGTATTGCCTGAATGATGTATGTTAATGCTTGGAGGTCAACTTATGGAATATCGGCCATAAACTTCAGGACGAATCAGGCAAATTAAGTTATTAAATCTAGCTCGTTAATTGTTTTATTCTCTAATTTCTCTTAACTGTTCTGATACCTATATATGTAAAACATTCTGATCAAACAAAATATAAAACATAAAACAGTTGTTAATCAATTGACTGCAATTAAAGTTAGCTGAACCGAGGATGAGAGGATAAACACGTACGGTTACACATGCAAGGATGAAGAGACATTAATCTATTGTAAGGAGACATGCAAATTTTATCCCTTTTCGGATGTCTATATATTGGTCTATGATCTATCGTCAATGTTACATAGAAAAAAAAAGGAGTTTTGCTAGAAAGCAAACTTTAATATTGCGATCACACTTTTTTTTCCTCACAGTATAATTAACTAGGGCTAGATCATAAAAAGACTAGGGGTGAGGGGTCCGTTCGGTTCGCAGCTTAACGAAACTTAATGGAGCTTGTTGAAGCTTAATTTTTTTTTAAAATAAAATACTTTTGGTGTTCGGAGGGTCATTGTAGCTAGAACTTGTCTAGCTGAATTTAGCTGAATTAAGCTAGAAATAAAAAGCTGCCTCCCCCAAACTTAACAAAGCTGAACTAAGCTGAATCCAGCTCTTAATTCAGCTTCAGCTAGTTTTACCGAACAGACCCTAGGAAAGAATCCATTTTTGAGATCGGTCCGTGTCGGGTTAGATTGGAATCGGACTGAAGGATCTGTGTTAGTACCAGAGGTCGCCGACACCTACGATGTCGTCGACCAGAGTTAACAACCTTAGGTTGTGCAGCGGAAATTCAAACACAAGAAAGACTTTAAGTTACCAGATTATAACACAGGTATTTAGAGTGGAAACCCTCCACAAACCAACTAGTTTGTCTCGGGAAAAATCACTTGCCTCCCAAGCTTCTCACTTGGTAGGACTTGAAGAGTACTTCGACTCGTTATATTGATTTCTCGGGCTTACAAAGGTGCTCCTACTCCAAGATGCGAATCCCACGCTAGGCGAATCCCACGCCTTCTTGCAAGTACTCTTACCTATGTACTCAACCCTCACCCAATACAACTCCTCTCGTACCCTCTCGTCCACAGACTCGAGTCACACGAACCTGTCTTCTACCCTCTCAGCAACACTCGCACACAGTACCGGAAACTCTCAGAAACCCGTACAAAATACTCTCCCTTAGTTCTGCGCCGTTCTCTCCTAGTTTCCTAACTCTCCAGAACTCCGAACAGAATATATTAACTAGGGAGATTGTGGTATAATTCATCCTTTTTGCCCAAGGAATGAATTAGACACAATCCTTACAAATCTTTCCTAATCAGCTCCTTAAGACACAATAAAATCTTCCTAATTATCTCGCAATAATCCATGAAGATTTTCGGCATGTTTGAACTTCTTCTTGCCTTAAAAGAACCTCCAGAATCCTTCTGCCGCGCTTTCCTTAAATCTGCTACGCGCTTTGCCTTATATAGAGTTCCGCTCGGCTTCGGATTTCTGGGCAACTAGGTTGTCGAGGTGGTCGGCGACTTCTGAGTTTATCTTTGTGACGTCGGCGACTTCATGTCAGCAACCTGTTTGGAACCATCAAAACACACACACAGATTTTCTAACACGGACTGATCGATCTTTGTAAATCTCGTATTCGTTCCATGAATACCAAAAGATCAATTCAGGTTTGGACTGGCCTTGCTCTAAAATGTATCTGTAATAACAATAGCTATATATATGGGGTCTTGAACAACTTAACTTATTAGTTAGCTATCTAGTATATATTTCCTTACTTATCAAATTTTTACGTCCAGTATAACACTATCATGGCCAATTGGCCATGTAAATGTGCATAAGCCACTACGTATAAAACAACGTACAGTTATAATAAAGGTTGAAAACTTCAACCTAACTGGACGAGGTCGCCGGCCTATGTAATTATGGGATCGATCCCATACGTGATATTTCATTTCATGCATATATAAATGCATGAAATTAAATAAGTAGTAGGCTTAATAAGCAAAAAAGTAATAGATAGATATACATGTGATTCTGTGACTATGTGAAAATGATGTGGGTGCACGGTGCACCCCGGCCGAGAGAGAGCATCCATAAAATAACATACATCGTTCCATACTGATACAGTAATGCTTTTGTCACTTTGATTACTATTACCTTTTTAGCAAAGTTTAGCATTTTTTCGCCCAAGCCTCTTTAATTCTTTCTCTTTCTCTTTCTCTTTTCACTCATCGCAACTTTATCTCATACTACTATTATTATTCATCTAAAGATAAAATGTTGGAGGGGATGGAGGGTATCTAGTAGCGCCGCCTGCCCTTAAATGCATGCCTCTAAAACAGTTAAAACTTTTCATTCATGCTTCATATGATCATATATCCATTTTGGTCATGCCCTACAATATTTACTCCTGTTAATCTACAAATTAACCATAGTTGAAAAAACCTTTTCTTACTAATCGCGCCGATCCCTTCTCATGGTCGACTTTCTTTTTTGAAAGTACATATATATGACACTGATAATCTTGCAATTAGTGGCAGAATTCATGCCCTTTGTGCATGGATATGGACACATGAAGGACACCACAAATGCATTAAATTATAAGAAGAACGTGTTTTTGTTTTGAATGCATCTTCTTCATCCAAATCAAATACATCTCACTTCTTTAATATATATAATCATCCCATGTACACATGCAACCGTTAACCAGAAAGGAGACAAATGACGTACCAAAATAAGAAAAAGAAAATATAAACTAACACGCTTAAGCTAGAGTTTAAGCCGGTCCATGAATTAATAATATCTCTGTAGGTGGTGGAATGGTCCATTTCCTTCCATTCTCAACCGGAGAGCAGTCGAATTGTGAATAACATGTTGGCGGAATTGCAGAACCCGGTTCAGATACGAGTGTCTGTGGAGGAGGACCACGGATTCGCGCTGAAACTCGTCGTTTTGGCTCTTCACAGCGTGGAGCTGATACAATCTCATGCTCAACTGTTTTTTATAAACCCGGTTCTGGGCCTTGAGCTGGCTCAACTCGGCCGTCATATTTTCAAAGTGCCTCTTCTTACGGAGCCTGGACCGGCGGGCTGATTCCCGGTTCGATAGTTTCCTCTTCTCCTTCAATTCGTCCATTTCTAATTCCGGAGTTCCGCTCATCGGACCGTCTGAACCGGAGTTTGAGGAGACCGGTTCGTCTCCGGTTGACGTGTCGACGTCGTTGTTGCTAGGTGAGGGTTGGAAGAAGGCGAGGAGCTCTTCGAGCTCGTTGGAAGTGAACTGGTTTTCGAAAACCGGAAGTTGGAAGTAAGCCGGTTCATCAGAGCACATCATTTTCTCGAACCGTGGACACAAAAATAAGAGAAAGAGAGATCGAAAGCTATAGAGCGAAAGAGAGGAAGGGGGAAAGGGAAGAATGGTGTAGTCGGAGGCTGGTATTTATGGGCCGAAGGGAAGATCTATGTGGGCCCATGTGGCCCATGTTGTAAAGCAAAATTAAATAAATCCTACAAGAACACCATTCATATTTATCATTTACACGTCTTTTTTTTTTTTTGGTCGAAATCATTTACACGTCTTTTATCCTTGTACATGTATAATGATTTAACCAGTTGTATACTAATATAATATGTAATGTTATACGAAAATAGGTAGATAATGATTTAACTCAACTTCACATACAAAAAAAGGTAAACAAAGATTTATCAGCTTCACACACTCGTTGCTTAAATTAGCTGAAATAGTGTATAGGGTGATCTTATAAAAATATCAGCCAAATAAAGAGGGGTTTAAGCAATACTACTATATTAGAAAAAAAAAATCAGATAAAATCTGGAAGGGAGAAGATAGCATTATTTTACATGCATTTCTTTTGGGTGGGTTCCACTAGAGATTTAACTTAGTGATGAAGAATATTGCAAAGACTTGAACCATGAAATGGTTATGCTTTAATTTTGTAGGGTTTGTTTTGGAAATAAGACCCATGTGGATTTTCTTACGTACATGAATGCCTACCGACGTGTGTCTTCCGGTGTGTTGTAGTAAAAAAGTAAGCATCATGTTTTTTGTCTAAGACTATTTCCGGTTTAATTGCAAAGCAAATGAGCAACACACCATGGATATTCTATTTATTTTCTCTTAAACTATAGTACTATATATTTTTGTTTTTGTTCGAATTAAACTATAGTACTATACTACTATTATGATTTGGTTCCGTCCCTAACATGTATACTACAGCTTGTAAAATACTAGGATTAGTGAATTGCTTTGATGTATAGATCAATGATTAAATTAATTTTCCTGGCTAGGTTGCTGGTTGCGTCTCAGCAGAAAATTAAAAGTACCATTAGTTCGCTCGACAAGATTCAGAAAAATATCTAACTCAATTTTTTCCATCTTTATTGGAGATGTGAAAGTGGATTTAAAATCATGTTTTTTTACAAAAGGTAGCTAGCTAGCTAGGCATATTTTAGGAATATTTTCTTTGAATCACATAGATTCCAAGGCTGAACAAAGTAATTAAAATGATGCCAAAGGGCACTTGGTCTAGCGGTAAGACCTCAATGGGGAGAACTGGTGCTCTAAGCGAAAAAAGTAATTAAAATGATTAAATTTTCAGCAAGAACAAATTCATTAGATAAACAAATTAAACCAGAAATTAATAATAATAATTACACGAAACCCACATCCATCGTATTCTCTTAAAGTGAAGTGAACTTTAAAACCAAACCCAATCTCCCCACCCAATCTTCTGGTATCGTTCAGTTTTCAATCTGTTTACCTAACCAATCTTTTTCAACCATTTTCACTAACATAGAACTCCTATTTCACTTGAAAAGAAAGAGCAAATAAACAGAAATACATGCAAATCCAATCCAGCCAAAGTAAATGGCACTGAAATGATCCATACATATCCAAATTCATACGATGATAAACTTTGTAGTGGTAGGAAAACATAAGCACCTGCTTTTCTATCTCAAAAGAAGCAGTGACATCTAATCTTATTAGCTGGGTACGTGATCCACACCAACTTTAGTCTGTTTTTACAATCTCCAGCAATTTATTTCTCTTCATGTCTCCCAACTTTTTTCTTCTTCCTGCCTTTAGCTTTCTTTTGCTAGCTTTGCAAATTGCATATAACACTTGCATATACATTTGCATGTACGTCTCACACAAAGTTTAACCATTTATGACTTAGCATCTAAGCAGTTTTCAATTCCATTTCGTCCTGCATTGATTTTGCTAGCCAGGGATTGTGTCCTATAGTCTATATATAAATGAGAAATTCAGTTTATGGATGTTTGATTTAGTAAGAGCACAAATGACATGTCAGAATATCTGCAACCCGTCCATACCCAACTAGAGATGGGGTGAACAGATGAGTCAAAAGTCAAACCAGTACTGTAGCAAGAAAATTTCATTCCTTTCCTTGGATGAAAATGAAACCCTGTTTTTTTTTAACCTGGAAAAAGCTTTGACTTGACTATCATAACAAAGGCTACTGAGACAAATAACAAATGAATCCGGACCATATATACTCACTATGTTAATGAAAGCTCAGTTTTCAGATTTAACCATAATGCTGTATAGCACAGAAGGATAACATGATGCACAACAATTGTAACACATGAGATCAAGTTTGTTGTTAAAGTTTGATAAACCACGCAGGTACAAACCAATCTTATGCAGAAATCCTAACTCTTCTACTGCCCTATAAACATACAATAAACATTGCATTCTCTCCATAGACTCAAGAGATCTTAGAAAAATATAAGCAAACACAGTTACTCTCACGTTTTACATAAAAAAAGCAACAAATCCATACTTAACAAATCCTTCATACGTCGCCTCGTAATTCAACTCTCCGAAAGGCGAAAACTTGCCTGTGATCTCAACTCTTACAAAACAAGTCACAGCAAATCCGACCCAGTTTTACAAAGTCAGCTGATCAGGAAAGGCTCAATGGAGATCATTGCAGAGGCTGCCTCCACCCTCAGTGTTCTTGCTATTATCTGCCCCCCTTGGACTACTACCAGCACTGCTGTTCGACATAGACGACACGAGAGCACTCTTCTGCAGGACTCCGGTTGGTGAAGACGAGCTCACCTGATAATTCCCCATGGCATCCCACCCCTTTGGCAACAGATTAAGGGCTACTGATGATGATGTTCTCTTGCCATCTCCATTTCCACTTTGCAAAGCCTCCCCAAGTGGGCCGCCCATGGATGGCTCCCAGGAGCTCGGTATCCAGCTAGTTTGCCTACTGGTGGTATGAGCCTGTTCACCAACACCCAGACCCATCTCGAGCTGGTGATGAGACATGGATAACTGGGTAGTGTCTAATTGAGATTGTAAGCCAGGCCACAGAAGGCTGGATCCACCAGTGTTGTTAAGGCCTTGGGTAGAATTGTCATTTCCGCAGCAGAATCCGGAGTTCTTCTGGCTTGTAGTAATTGTGAATTCCTGGTTAGAGTTTCGGTGTTTTGGGATCGGATACATGCTTTCGCCGGAGAGTGATAGGAACGAGTGCTGTGACGAATCTTGCAGCCCTTGACAACTGTACATATATCATAAATCCAGACCTATTGTTAGTATAAATTGTTCAATTAACTTAGAAACCAAGCATGATTTAAAACACTGAATTACCTGTTGAGGAGGGGGTTTATAGAAGTTGAATGTTGCGAGTTCTTCGCTTGTTGGTGGTAGTGGTGGGTCATGTCAAACGTGTTCGATAAACCAGCTTCTGGAGCCATTGCGGAAGGCGTGGGTGTATAGCTTGTGGTGGTGGGAGTGGTGGTGGTGATGGCGGCGGCGGGGGTGGATTTGGCTTGGCCTTCCACATGCTTTCTTGAACGATGGCGGCCTCGGTTCATGTGCCTCTCACAGTACTTTTGATCTGGCATTGCATCTCTAGAGCACCTCCATTTCTTTCCGTCCGTTCTTCTGCACCGACCCGGTTCTGGGTCATTGCTGTTTGAATAGCCAAGATGGAAAGGACCCCATCCCCCTGAAACCAACATACACAGCACAAATAAATCCACTGTAGTTTTTTAAGGCTAAAGCAAACAGACGCTGCAGGGACAAATTTCTTGCATCCAAGGGCTGGAAATGGAGTGCTTACATGGAGTGGGTCTCAGAGTTGCACCAGTGAAACCAAACAGACCAGCAGATTCAAAGGCCTTCTTAATGGGGATCAGCAGCTGAGCTGGAATGGGCTCATTGGCTGTCATGTACTTGTAGATCAGGGCTTGTTGCTCCAACTCTAGCCACTGAGATGGTGTGAATGGCCCTCTAACCCCATTCAGAAGATACATACCAGCTGAATTACTCAAGCCTCCAGAGTAATATCCTGGGAGACAGGAAACACAAGAATGTTCTTTAGAAAACATGAAAAAAGGATAGTTCTAGACTTCTAGTACAGCTTAAAGACAGTAAAGGCAAACCCTTATCCAAAATTCACTCTTTCCTAACTATAACGTTATAGTACATATGTAAGATCTTGAAGAAAATTAAACAGCTATGGGCTTTGGCTGCAACAGCGTTTGATATGTATTTGCTTCCTTGCATCTCTATATGTCCCCTATGATTTTGCAGTATAATGAAACAAAGATATGCAAAGAGAAAATAATTTATGCCCAAAGGTTAGAAACAGGAGAGGAGACAAGAGTATGAGAAGGGAAAAGATTCGCTTTTTCCGACAGAAGTTGGAAGACAAAGACCATCTCAACTACCCCAGCAACGGAGATACACCCTAAAATGGCTCCCCTATTGAGCAAGACAAAAATCCCTAAGCAGAGAATTACAAAACAAAAATTATGTTCATTTTCAAACCAGAACACGTCTTTCCTTGGGATACCCAAGTGCTAGAAGTGCTAGAATTGCACTTAAAAGCCAGGTAGCACCCGGAAAAGGGCAAGTAACAGCTGAAATTAAGATGTATGGTGCACAGGGTCAATTTATCAAACAGTTAGTATGCAGCAGGCAGAATAAGGAGCTCTACCTGTAGTAGTCTTGGTGGATGGCAGTTGTTGGAAGTAAGGCAATGCAGAAGACTCTGACTTGTCACAAGAAGAGAAACTGAGCATGTTAGCATCAGATGCGCCCGAAGAGAGGGGCCTCAACGGCACATTTCTGGCGGACTCAAGTAGCTGCTGAGTAGAAGAGGAGTAATCGCCATCAGTTCTAGGGATTTTTGAGGACCTCAAATCGTCTGGAAAATACCCAGATCCCTCGAGCCTGAAACCCCCAGATCTAGCTGTGGAGCCCCATTTGTGCTTTGATGTTTCGCCATCTAGACTCTGGAACCCATCTTCCAAACCCAGAACCCCAAGCTCCATTCTTTTTTCCTCTTTAAATTGAGTCCCAAAAATGGAACAACGGTTCTCAAAACAAAATAAATTAACAGAATGTGAGTGAAGCTATGGCTCCTGCCTACAAACACAGAGCAAGTAGGGGAAGAGAAATTAGAGAATGGTGCATTATTGTGGACGGAGGATGGAGATTGAAAGATTGGAGCTTTCTTTTGCTCTGCTTTGGTAGCTTGATGTCACTGTTTGGTTGAGCAAAAGTAGAGGCTCATGCCCGGCTATAAAACAAGACTGACATTTCCCAATTTTTATTTTTATTTATTTTTTTTGTAAACAAATAAAGGAAGGTAGGGTAGAAAATCAAAGTGCTTGTACTTGACCACTTGTGTTGTGGGGGTAAACTGTAAAAGTAAAAGTGGGGGGAGAGGATAACGTTGAGAAACGGAGAGAGTCAGCTCAATGAAAGATCCAATCTCCAACCCTGATATATATCTTCAACTCGGACACCCGGGATCATACAAGTGTCCATATTCCATATTCTTTTGATATATCCTTGAGATAAATTTCTTTTTTCTTGTATGAATGGTTCTTAAACAAGAGTAATTTTATAAAAGATCCTTTTTTTTTTTGCAAGAAATTTGATTTCGATAAAGAATATTTTAATTTTGTACTTTTATAATCATCTGTATCCGTCGCCGAGAGGATTTAAATCAAGGTACTCTTCGTTCTATCCTAAGGAGTATATTTTTAATGGATAAAAAAAAGGAGTATATTTTTAATATGTTCATTACCTATCTTAAATAAATTATTTCTGTTACAGTATTCTGTTACATTAATAGGTGATGTGAACGCAAATTGAAAATTTATTATCGTAGGAAACCGATATTTTTTTGAAAGATGTACGGTGTTGTGACTTGTGAGTGATCCATTCACTACCGACATGTACACAGATTAATGTGAAATCTATTCGAACTAAAACAAGATAATTTTTTTTTAAAGTGTCATCCTAACGTCTTTCTTTATCTACAAAAAAAGAGTTGTGTAAATGTGATGGTTTTATCCAAAATCAGATTAACACAATTCGAATGATACAATTCATTTTTTTTAATAAAAATGTTAAAATTGGCATATCGAAGTTGATTGATCACAACTACAAATCTAAATTTGTTTGATTAGTTGAATAAGGGTGGGTGTTGGCCGGAATCATGTTACATATATCAATCTAGCTAGTTGATAAGTGTCAATGTATGCAATTAAATGTGACATTTTTTTTGGGTCGAATTAAATGTGACATTTTTGGTTGAAATTGTTCTTCTTTTTTTGTATGGACTAGTGTAGAATCAATTATTTATGGCAGTGAAGTGAGACATGATACCCTTGAATGTAAAACAGTGTGCAATGGTACACAATCAATCCAAAAAAATGACTACAAAATTCGTGAAAATGCTATAAATTCGTCCCCATATTGAATGCAACCATTCATTGTCCTTGTCAAATTTGTCTTGTATTAACACTTGTCCTGAACTAGACAACCCTAGAGGTACCCGTGCTAGAGCTAGAGCCCATGTAATACATTGTACACTGGCTTCCTACAACTGCTGTTATTTTTTCCTGGCCTTATCAATGGGACAACCTAAAATTTCGTGGCTTACTTATTTCAAGTGACAACTCGTTCATTTTGTTGCATATATACTCTGTTCCAAAAATATCCCCTCTAGTAAAAAACGCAAGAGCCTGAGGAAATCTTTTGTCGGCGGTTAATTTTCGCACCATTCAAATTGGTTGCCCGGTAAATTTACGGCCGAGAATTGGCCATCACACACAAATCTGGCCGAGAATTGGCCATATCTATGAGCCTGGATGATGATGGTGTCGAGTCCGACCAAAACCGGCTCAAGTCCTCTAGATTTCCCACTTGAAAAGCTAATAGGTCCCCGACGGAGAAGGTAGGTAAAAGTGTTGTACGTAGAGGGATGAACATGTACAAGTTCCTTAATAATATTGATAACACAAACATAATTTATGAAGTTAATAAGGCAACAACATGTTTAGAGAATAGAGGTGAGTGGTCCTAGCTACATCCTAATTAATGTGTTATATATAAGGTGGAGGTGGGGAGTCAAGGGAAAGTTGATTGGTTTGATGAAGAAATGAATAGTCAAATTAAAAAGATGCTTGGGTAATTAGCCTCCTAATCTAAAACAACGTGACAACTTGGCCTCCCCTTGGGCTATAACTATTTTAATTGGTTGTTATCTTTTTTATATATGGAAATTAAGCAATGGAGTCTCTAATTAGGCGGATACTAGGTACGCACATACAGTAGGAAGAAGAAAGCATCCGAATCAATCCTTTTGTTGTGGTTGTGGTTGTGGATTGCGTTTTGCGGGTACGGAGTGCGCGTGACTTGGCTTGTATGCTTGCTAGCTGTCCCCGCCCCTCTTGCGTTTTAAACGTTTTGTCCACTAATATGTACGGAGTACTACTTAGGCTCATGCTTAACTTTCTTAATCAATTAATTTCTAGGGCAACACATTAAAGCTAGGTTGAAGAGTAGAGAGGTGCGTAAAGGGTGCTTAATTAGGCTGTTTAGGGCATTGATAGAAATTATAATTAGGCTGTTTAGGGCATTGATAGAAATTATAAGCGGGCAAAAAGAAAAAAACATGAAATTAAAGGCCTATCTGGATCGGCCATTTATGAAAAACGTGAGGCTGGCTGTGCCTCTGGGCTGTGGCTGGGGGAGGATTCCCACATTATTATTGATTATAGTATTTGATTTGATTTGAGTTATTGGAGTCATGCATCTCAATTGGCGTGGGTGGACGTTGACGTGTCATGCCCAGCCTGCGGACGTGGCCCCCATCAGCTGCCACGTGGGACCTTCCTATAACCATGTACGTATACACATTTAGCTAGGTACGTACATCTCCCAAGTTAAGTTTTGAGTTTTGTCCCCATCCCCCTACGCGTACGTGCCCTAGCTAACAAAAATACGTGAATCCGGTCGTCAGTAAATTAAAACTAAACTATACTATATGACAGTAGTAGTATAAAAGTACAGCATTAGTAATCTATAAATAAAGGCATTCACGCACACACACACTTATAAACTTACAACGTACCGATACCAAAAAGTTGTACTGAGTTAGGAAATTAGGAAGAAGGCAAGTTGGAAGAGAAGGAAGCAAAGGTGAGCTAGCTTCCCTGTTAGCCGACAGGGTGGGATTGGGGACCACGCTCCCTCCTCACGTACCTACAACCTACAAAGAAGAAGAACCGAAGAAGGGCGCGCGGGGGGTCCCTTTCTTCCTTTAATTTCCCAACTAGCTAGCTCTCTCTCTCTCTCTCTATCATCGTCCACCTTGAGAATAATTAACAATGAAGATATATGGGATTCCTTTAATCTGGATGCGTTTTCAGTTTCATGGATCCGTACATTCCACATTTACGTTTCCATCGCCCATCCCCACCCGCCCACCCCCGGCCCCTTTTGTTTCTTTTATCATATCTGCTAATATTATGCCTCCCTCCATATATATATGCACATAATATGTAGTAGTATATGATTTCATAGAAACGTTGCGTATGTATACATCTTACGTACAAGGAGGATTTCATATGTGTATCTAACTAGCTACCAAGATCCATATTCATGATTGAATGCATGGGTTATAAATGTATCTACGTACACACACTTATACATATTCGTATACGGGAATTAGTATATTGTACTTGAATATATATGGGTTAAGATAGTAAACATTCCATTAATTGATTAATTAATACTACTACTACTCCGTAGTAGTAAAAGAAATGATGCGTACGAACTTACACGTACTTAAATAATAGGTCAGGCCTTTCAGAGCTGGTTAGATGAAGTAAGCAGCTGTTGGGTGGGTGTTTTTTGCAGTGTGTAATCCCAAAGGCATGTCATATCTCGTGGTCGTCCGGTCCCAACACACTTATACTATCGTTTCTTGGTCAACTCACCCCATCACTATATACGTAGGAGTATGCATTATTATATTAGTAAAACATGTACCATATGTTTGTACTCCGTATTTAACTATCCTCTTAAGTTAATCAAGTTGTGCACAATTCGGATCGAGCATCGACTAGAATAAATATGATGTTGAGAAAAGCATTTCATGCAACTATATATGCAAGTACTACTTTAATTACCTACTCCGATCCTCTGTGTGCAATGCAGGCCTCCATGCCTTGTTTGCTTTTTAGTGTTTGCTTCAACATTTTCCAAGTTCCGAGGTGTGTGTAGTGTAACCCTGTCTCCATTTCTCTTATCTCTTTCCATGGCTACCTTTATCACCCCCCATCTTCATTCATTCATTCATTTGTTGTACCCCATATATTCAATGGCGACGACGATCGAGGGATGGGATGGCCCAACTATAATAATCCATTGCATTTAGGCTTTTTAGTTTTATTCCTTTCTTTTTATTATTCTTTGGCCACGATACCACGTACTATAGTATCTTCAATTCATGCCCATACCTGTAAATTCACAATTACTAATCTTAAATTGGTTTCTATGTTAAAGGGGTATATAAGAAGACTTAAAATGTTCACGTTACCGGTCAAATCTTTTCCCCCCACCCTATAGAGAATAAATTTGGAAAAAAAAAGGATCTTGTGATTTTAATATTTTTTTTTGGTTTAAAAAAGATCTTGTGAATTAAAATATGCATCATCTGTCTACCTATGTACTCCCTCTTTGCGGAGACCGTTGACCAAATAACTGAGGCAATGTGTAGATATACTATGGGTGGTGTATTTCTAGAAGTCGAGATCTTGTGTACAGTACTGTCAAATGCATGTTTCCTTCACATGTATATTCCTCTCCTAATTAATGTATATATATGTTTGGATAAATTACTGATACTGTTCTGTTGCGTGTAATTTACCTCAGCAGGCCCATGTAGATAGAACACGGAGATTAGAATTATGATGTTACCAAATGTATGTAAACTACTACGGACTAATATATAGCACCACACATTATTTCTTCTAAATTGATTACATGAATCGTTAAGCTAAGCACACTACAAGTACATATATATTATGTACGTGGATGGGACTATGACTTTATGACACTGCATCCTCACATTTTCTAGGTGGTTGGGCACTTGAACTCATCGATCGGTATAGGCACCCTTTTACAATCAAAGGCCTAGATATTTTTTTTAAGAGAAAGAAGTTAAGATAATGATACACGAACCATTCATAATCATTCTAAAATATCCTTACAGATGAGATTACTAATTGAACAAGATCTGAAATCACGGGAAGAGAGGAAACGTCACAAAACATACTAGCAGTATATGTGGTCCGTAATAGAGTTAGCTTTGTGGAAAACATGCGAAATTCACCAAGTTCGAAAATGGCCTCGCAAGAACTTGATGTCGGTTCGGATAAGTTCGATCTTGTAAGAACAAGTCCAATTGTCATGCACAACGTTGATGACTTGAAAGGTTGTCTCCCTCGATTTGGAGAAGGGGAAGCTACATGGGATGGTCTCAAGAATCCGACCAAATCCAATAATTTCTTTACCTATTTTATTGTTTTACGAAAAGGAATGTTGACCAGTAAATTAAAAGATCAAGATAAAACACGGTAATCAAATAAGCCGACAACACAACCCAAACATTGAGTTATCTTCTACTCCCTCCGTTCCCGAAAGTTTGTCCGTATTTCTATTTCAGACGTTCCAAAAAGATTACACTTTTACCCCTAAACAATCACACAATTTATCTACTTTTACAATCTCTTGCTTTCTCATTTCTCTTCCCTTATCGCTTTATCACCATTATCAATCTTCCACCTCACTTTATCACCTTTATTTTTTTATTTTAAATGAAAATGGAATCTTCCACCTCTACCGTATTAGATGATCAGACTTGCCTTAATCCACTACATCCCCGTTTGGTACGATTCCATGGGAATGAGGAATGAGAATCGGGAATGACTGATTCCAGTATCCTGTTTGGTAGAGAGAGATCTGGAATCTATTTCATTCCCTGGAATTACTCATTCCAAGTATGCAGGCTAATTTGATTCTACCAGAAATTGGAGGGTATCACCCATTCCACACATTGCAATTCTTCATTTTGAATCTTAAAGTTTATAAACCTTATTTTATAAATTCTAATAACTATAAACCTTTAAAATCATAATTAAGAACTTTAAGCCTTAAGAATTTCAAACCAAAGTTATCTGAAATGGTTCATTCCGGCAGTATACCAAACAACATATCTGATGAATGGTTCATTCTGATTCCTGATTCCATTCCGATTCATGATTCCAATTCGATTCGAACAACATACCAAACGAGGCCTACATTTTTTACTTTATGGACACACTTTCGGGAAGAGAAGGAGTATTTAATTAAGATTGGGAGGTTAGATTCAAAATTTTAAAGGTATATCGTTTTAAAAGACATATAATTATATTTTCAAAAAATAAAATAAAATAAATATCAATAATAAGTAGCACTCGGTATTTAGCTTTGTATTGAGAAAACATACCGCTGCTACTACTTTTGAAGTTAATGTGAGATTGTGTTGAATTAGCGAGTGCTTCGGGAATACACGCTACTCATAGACACCACACACTACATACAATGGTTTTGCATTTTAAAACACAAGAAACAAAGTAAACCATTGATGTTTTCTCCTCCTCCTTTTCGGGCCCAACAATCTATACAACCACAACCTTGGAATGCTTAAACAATCAGTTTATGGAATGCACATTATATAGGTCGTAGCAAAGCTAGGTTTTGGGTGTGTTATTTGGGCGTTTTATAATGTATGCCTTGAGTTGGCAGCAAGAAGATGACAAACCCAAATTAATTAAAGATGGAAGAGCAAAGTGCAAAATCGAGATTGGGAAACCCCAAAAGAAAGATAATCCTATAAAACGCCTAGAGATGCAGATGCCTTGTTTCTTCGATCATTATTATCCACCTTCCTCTTTTTCAATGGTTCATTATTCATTGTTCCCAAAGGAACTTTGGTATCAAGTTATGAGCTCAGCTAGCTAGCTACATCAAGTGCATGCCCCGGAGTCCTTGATTATTGGGCGCCAGCACATTTTTTGCCTTACATTCCAAAACTACCCCTGATTGTTCTATAATCATAGTCCTACTAAATCTAATTAACGTCAAGTATGCCCGGTAGTAGAGTCGATATCAAAACTTGACCCGATTTGAGAAGCCGATCTGTACCGATCGATCGAAGAAAAATTCTGATCGAAACGCTTGAAAAGTAACGGACAAACGAAAAAACTGGACCTTATTGATCCGAATTTGATTGGGTTGAAACCCGAACTCGCTAGATTAACCCGAATTTGTATATAGTTAGACTAGAAATATTTTATTTTAAATAGTTACTCAATTTTATTAAATACATAATATTGTATTATTAAATAATATTATTTAATCATAAAATTATTTTAATAATAATTAAACATTCAAATCATTGAGTCATTAGGTCGACCCTAACCTTCATACTGATCTATTAGGACTCAATCCGACTTGACTTTTAACTTGATAGACCTGAATCTACACTCAACCCGAACCGATCAGTTTGATAGGTATATCCCGGAGTACTGGTTAACGTAAACTTAAATTAACCTAGTTTTTCTCTAAATAAAATAAATCTATAAAATGGTGGAAGGTGGAAAGGGCAGAACAGTAAAATCGATGGGAAACAATGACATTGATTATAATTTTTATATGGTTGTAGTAGAGGAGATCGATGGAAGTTGGAAGTATGAAATCATAGGAATGATTTGGTTCAAAGCTCGTGGTCGTGGTCACATGCAAAGGGAGTCTTTTTCAAGAAAAGGAGTATACTATTATACTCCCTCCGATATACTATATGAATGATTTGATTACTAAAATGATTATTAGCAAGTCGTTACGTTGCTCACATTCCCATATATATGTAACGTAACAAAAGATAACATCTTCCTTTTGACACGCCTATCGAATATTCGCACGCAAAGTTTGGTTTTAATGTGACCCATTTTTACTTAATTACCAACAATTTATAATTATAAGGGCGGTCTAAATATGAATTGTAGCTAGCTTGTAGAGGTGTAGTTGTAGGTGTACTTGTATGGTTGTTTTACGCGCATTTAAAAAACCTCCAAGACATACGCATGTTAATTGTTATCATGCATGTTATATGGCGATATGTTATTCAATAAATCAATAATATTCCTTCAATTCCTGTTTGCAATAAACAACTAGAAGACATTGTTTTGAGGGGTGGATGATAGTAACACATCGAAGGTGAAGGCACCACAAAATTCGTACGTGATCATAATAAAAAATAATTGATGGATCTTTTGGGCTTGGACCATAACAGTTGTTGTGGCCTTGTGGGTATCTTACACCCGGTTTAGGATTCGAGAAGTGTTACTATATTTCGATTTTGCCCATTTTTGGGCGAGTGTCATCATGTGAGTGACAGAGAGAGATGAGCTCCAGCAAGTTGGGCCTTGTGTATGGAGCCACTGGCCCATTGTAATTGTATCACATGTGTATTCATCATCCAGTGGTTTTGAAATAGAATTCTTTGATTGGAATTTCGAAATCAATTCTTAAGTGTGCTACATTTCGGTGCTCAACTCGGTCATTTCCCTTATCTGTGACCACAATGCCGAAGCTATAAGCATACTACCAAAATTAAACTGGAATTTATATATTCAAACTTAGAATAAAGACCCCTGCAACGTTTGGACGAATAGAATAGTCACCAATTCATAAGTTAGCCCTAGAGTATCGTGACAAATGAACCGAGACAACTACTAATCCTACGAGGACAACATTAAAAGCATGAACTAAATGACATAGGGAAGCCAACCTATCAACCACAAAGTCGATGTCGATCCAAAGATATGTGATCTGCCACGAGCAAAACCTTGTCGCCTTTAGAACATTTATAGTATACTTATTTCCTTAATAGTATTTACTTTCAAACATATCTTGGCTTAATTTGGTTCCTTGTGTGTTAGAATAAATGGAAAGAGCTTTCCCACCCTTATATATATAGTGGATGTTTGCCATTGCCATCCGACGTGGGATAAGCCATTTTCTCCAAAATTCTGAAGCTACTCCACGGAGCCATTGTTATAACGGGTGGGTTTGGTTCTATATTCATTGTTTTAAAGAAGTTAAGTATTCATTTAACCAAGTCTTTCTTAATTTATGCATTCTCATCACGACCATGAGAACCAATAACATCAAACAATGTACGTTGTGATGCTACTGATGTACATATATAATTATTTATGGCTGCTACGTTTGATGTAGTTTGGTAGTAGTAGAACACTTCAACTACGTGAAACAAATGTTGTTATGTGCAAACCTTGATTTAAATATACATTAGTACGATTTATACATGCTATGCTAGTGGACAAAATTAAGGGAGGTTGATTGGGCTTGTTCGGCTTGCAAAAGAGACATATCACCTGACAATACATTGAAGGCCAAATGTAAGTGGTGGCCGGCCAACAAAATGACATGTTCGATCATGACATGTTTATCATAAACACTCCATTTTCCTCCGTGAGTGGTAGGCCTCAATGTTTCGCATAAAAACTGTTTCTTGCTTTCTCAAACCTATTATATTATGCAACTTACTACTCCCTCCCATTGAGTTTGTCTCGTTTCCATTTTAGCCGTCCCTTTAAGTTTGTCATCTTTCCTTTTATATCAACAATTTCTTACAATATTACCCTTATTCAAACTCACTTTTTACACCCAAAATCCAACTTTTCCTTCTACTTTATCCCTTTTCAACTTTTTACACATATAAAATTACAAAACTACCCTCGTTCAATTTCAATTTTTCCCTACCTTCTCATATCCCAATACATACTTTATCACTTCCTTAATAACCGCAAAATTTGTCCTTTGAGACAAACTCAATGGGACGGAGGGAGTATTATATAGGAGTATTGAATTTGCAAGTCTTTCTTTGGTGGACACGAACATGATCGATATTTATTATTCAACGACAAATTCACGGATCACAACAGCCTTCTGTTAATGCAGATACTTGCCGTCATTATTTCATGAAATATAGGGATTGTCATCTTTGAAATATTGTAGTCTTTTCAAGGGGGGAAAAAAAAATTAAAATACTCACAGTACATATTTTTTCAGCCTATAATAGAAAGTTTACACGGAGTATAGTTTAAGACGCTTTTCAAAATGTTCTACCAAAAAAAAAAAGACGCTTTTCAAAATGTTTGCAACACTTAATGTAGCCGAAACCTTGATTTAGATGTCAAGATAACAATATTAATCATTAGTCGGTTGATCAACTTGTTTGACGGATCTGAGTACTGTTTGTTCTTGACTTTGAAAAATCAGAAGTTCATGAAATTTCTTAACTATAAATACCTGATCCTGTCACTATTATTGAAATCCCCATTCGGCTGTATTCTCTGTTATCTGTTCCTGAGGAAATACAGGGATTTTATTGTGGCCCGACATTTGACATTCAAAGCCCAACCCTGTAAAAGATGAGCTTCATAAATTCAGCAAGTTGAAAGAAAGCTAATGGCCATGGGGTCTTATTTTTGTCAATTTCACGTGCATTGTCCTTGGCAATCTCAGTTGCAATTTATCTAACAAGTTCATGTGATTTTGGTTGTGAGCTTCTTCAACTAGAATTGAGCTTTTCCATAATCACTACACAAAATTGTCCAATGAATGGAGGAAAGAAATCATCTGAACAGGAATTGGTAAATTTTCATGTCTAAAACCCATTGCTGTTTCTTCTTACAGAAAAGAATAATAGACCCAGAAACAAAAGAATGAAAAAACCAGCAAATTACAAAGGATGTAATTAACGTTTCACAAAATGAGTAAACCAAAAAAAAATCTCTCTTACACTTGTGAATTGAGGGAGCATCATTTTCTTCTCATGACATCCCTTCTTCTTCCGGACAACATCCTGATCCTTTAGCTTAGCTCCATGAATCTGATGATAAGTCAGCAACTTCTCAAAATTGCCCTTGACTTATCACTGATGTCATTACTTCAACAGCATTGTGGATCAAGTGCCCTTTACAATTGTTTTTTGTTCTTCTATACTATTATCTGTCCATTTTTATACCCTACGGCTACAAGCCCTTTCTTCCGTCAACTAATCTGCTCGCCGATCAGATCTAGACCAACCATCAGAAAGGCGATCCCTTGGAAGAGCAAGAAATAAAAGTGAACCCCTTGAGCTGAAAGAAGGCTCCTGGTTGCAGCTGCAAGCAGAAGAAATGCAAGACACATCTCTTTCATATATATCTTATTCTGCTTCTTCTTCTTTTTCTTCAATTCCTTCTTTTCCTGGTTTAGAGCTTCCTCTTTCTCGGCAAAGGCAACAAGATCACCCTCAGAAGACCGGCCAGATTTCTTAGTCACAACCCACTCATATGCACTACCCAGTTGGAAAAGGCCGGATACCATGGCATGGAATTTGGTGACAGACATCGTGTTCTCAAACAGCAGGTAAGGGACGATGAAAGGGAATGATTTGGGTGCTGGCAGGATGTTTAGGAATGACATTGTGGCCGGTACGTAACAGACAACCCAAGCCGGAAGCTGTGCCTCTGGGACGAACATGGTCAATGGTAAAATAATGCAGAAAAGGGTGAAGGAATAGAATGGCAGGATCAGTTTTCTTAGTAGGAAGAACAAAAAGATCAGATTTGCCTTTTTCCCAACTCCAATCTGTAACAATCAACAGCAGAGACATGTATTAGATCCCAAAACAAATACTACACTTCACTAGTACTGTAACTTCCTAGTTTTCTCACCTTTGATCTGAAAATTTCAGGTAGGCAAAGGCGAAATAACTGCATAGGGCCCGAATGCCACCTGTGCTGTTGTTTTCTAAACGCTTCATACGATTCCGGCAATTCACATTGACACTACAATTCATACAAGAATGGAAACACGACCCATTAATACTAAATACGGTAGCCGATATTAAACCAATAACCGAATTCAGAAGTTGAGTAATACCTCGACATCATTAAGGAAGACAAACTTCCAGCCGTCAAGGTGGGCGCGGACGGCAATGTCCATATCCTCAACAGTGGTTCTCTCCAACCAACCACCAGATCCCTCCAAAGCCTTAATCCTCCAGACACCAGCAGTGCCATTGAAGCCAAAGAAATTGATGAAGTGACCGTTAACTTGCTGCTCCACCTCAAAGTGAAATGCCAAGTTGATGTGTTGCAGCCTTGTTAGTAAGTTCTCATCCTTGTTTACAAATGACCACCTTGCCTGAACTAGACCCACTTCATCATTGTCCTACATCATGATTCATACATCCAGAATTTGAGACCAATTGCCATAATTAAGAAGCTGCACCATCTATGCTTACTAAGTTGATCAAATTACCTTAAAATGGATGACAGTTTTCTTGAGGAAATCAGGAGTAGGCTGGAAATCAGCATCAAACATGGCAACAAACTCATAGTCCTTAACATAGCCACAGTTCATAGCCGACTTGAGATTACCAGCCTTATAACCATCTCTGATCACCCGGTGCCTGTAAATGATGTTGGCACCTTGCGCCTTCCACTTGAGAACCTCCTCCTTGATCAGCATTTGCGTGGTGGGGTCATCAGAGTCATCCAGAACTTGAATCAGCAGCTTTGACTTGGGCCACTCTAAGCAACACACCGCAGCTATAGACTGCTGATAAACCTGTGATCACGCCCAAAAAACACTCAGACCCACAAACCCTAAATACAATCTACCAATTTCCCAACAGGATTCAAAAATTCCATACCTCTCTCTCATTGCACATTGGGATCTGAACGAGCACCATGGGGAAGTAACCCTTGCCGTCGCCGGATTCGAGATCTACAGACACCTTAGGGACCGGCTTGATCCGCCGGAGCCGGATCCAGGCACAGCCCAGACACTGGATAAACCTATCCAGACTCTGGACTAGGAACAGCACAACACAAAAATTAGCCAGAAATTGGAGCGGAGGAGCCAGATACTCCACCCGAACCAAAACCCATTTGGCGTAGACCCAATCGAACACATCCCGGGCTGCAAATTGGGAAACGAGGAGGCTCTGGAGGTGCAAATCGGGGGCGCTGAAATGCCACCCTCTAGAGTAAGCGACGAGCTCGATGAAGAGCAGAACAAGGGCGAGCGCTAAGACGGCCTTGATGAAGGAGTGGAAGCCGGGCTTGGGTTGCTTGGGGGAGTCAATGTCGGTCCGGGCGGCCTTGAGGCGGCGGCGGACGGCGGCGGCGAGGCCGAGGGCGGCGGAGGCGAGGGAGGAGAGGCAGCCGGCGGCCCGATGGGCCTTGAGGAGGAGGACCCAGGTGAGTTGTCGGGCGTTTTTGCCACGGGTCTTGGGGTTGTTCCTCTTGAGGGTGCCGGTGGCCTCGATCAGGAACTCGTCGGCGGAGGGGGTGTCGATCTCGGAGATGGACCAGTTAGGGTTTTCCATCTTGATGACGACGGGGGTGCCCCTGTTTTTGCGCTCCTTCCGCCCGCCGAACCACTCGAAGGGGGCCATTTTTGGAGTTGCTCGTCGGACGGGGACAAGGGGTTGAATAAGGGTTTTTGTTTTTTAGGTGGGTGGAAGAATGGTTAGGGGAATTAAACGGGGGAAAGCATTTCTGGTCACACTGGAATTGTTGGGAAGAGAGGGAGGGATCCTGTGTCGCAAATATAGTGAGGAGGGGAGATTTGTAACAGTGTGAAAGAGGGGGAGAGTAATTGGAGGCAACCATGAAAGAGACGGTAACAGCTCAGCACGTCTTCCATTTTGAATTAAACTATATAAAAAAGAGATCAAATAGGTTACACAAACACTATTCTCCCAATTGAAAATCTAAAACCCGAAAAAATATTGAAAATCTAGAAGACGGGGAGAAAATCCCTAAAATAAACCCAGAAACCTACCGCGCAAACATTGATTAAACAATTGAAGGAATGTGGAGGAAAAAGTCTTATGGAAGGACTGAAGGAGCATCCATTGTTGCCGTCAAATTGGGGTTTCCGATTTCCTCCATTATGAAGGGATGAGGAAAACAATTGGGGGGAGGGGTGAATTATGTCAGAGAGATCCTTTTATTCCTTTCTTCACAAGAGCCGTCAAAACGGATGAGATCAGGGGAGCTGCTGGTGATCGTGTGTTCATCCATCCAATCTGGGTTTTGTGATTAATCTTGAAATTACCAGTTGCTTTGGTTAATATGGGCGGTGTTTGATACTGATCAAAATCGATTGGGATATTAAAAGAAGAGAAAAGAGAAAAATGGTGAACTCGATGGATTAATTTGCTGATCAAGCTACAAGTAAAATCAGTTATAATCGGCGTCAACATTTATGTAACGAGGGTGGATTAATTTCATATCCAAACTGTACCGGTTGTAATGTTAACTAATTGTAAAATGTCACCGGGACCACTATCATTAAGGGCTTGCTGAGTAGCCCAAAACGTTCAGATATACTGTACAAAATAATTAATCGTACGACGTCATAGTTAGATAAATACTACTCTCTCCTAGGGCTGAGCATCGGTCCAAAACCGGACCGGACCGGGGACCGGATGTCTCTAAATATGTGGAACAGAAACTCCGGTCCGGTCCGGTACCGGTCTCGGTCCGGTCCGATTTTGGATCGGATTTTTATTTTTTTTAAAAAAAATAATATTATTTGAAATGAAAATTAATTTTTATTGAAAATTTATAATTTATTTAGAGAAATTATATATAAATTATGAAAAATATAATATTATTAAATATATAATATAAATGTGAAACTTAAATATTAAAAATAAACTATAAAACATTAAAATTAATATAATTTTTTTTTAAACTTATTTTTTATTTATTTTTTATAAATATCCGGACCGGACCGGGACCAGACCGGGGACCGGATTTCTCAAATTCATGGACCGAGGACCGGACCGGAAGTGCCCCGGTCCGGACCGGACCGGATTTTGCTCGCCCTACTCTCTCCCTTGGAAAGAACACGTCATTTTGGATTTTGTCTAAAAATTAAGATAATTTGACCTCAATATCCTCAGTTCCATAAAGATATTTTATTTTATATTATTGATATAGGTAATAATTTCTTATTAGTAAGGATAATATGGGAAAATGTGTGCTAAAATATCTAAAATAACAAGTATTTCTAAATAACCCAATGAGACTAAAACGACAAATATTTCTTAACGGAGGGTGTATTTCCTTTCAAAATACTTGTATATTTGCACCATTACACATATATTAAGAAAAAAAATATTATTTCTATCAAATGCAATGTTAATTAATTATTATAGAAAAATGAAAAAGTGTAATGATTATGATATAGACAATTATTAAGAGTATAAAGGAAAAAAGATGGAAACAAATGTGAAATAGATATGTATTATAAAATCAAAAAAAATGATCAAGAAGTATCTTAAAACGGAAGGAGTAATTCATACACAGTTGATAGCTTCCAAAACCCCCTGTCGGAGTGCGTAGGCCTCTGAAAACATCATAGAACGGTTACCAATGAACCCTCCATTGTGGAAAATAGGTGTTCCCGTCTCATCCCTCTTAATAAATCCATAGGTAGCAGCACCAAGTGTTAACAACACCATCAAAATTAAGCTTGATGTAGTTAGTGGGAGGTTTAGTCCATTCCGATGTTTTTCTCCTGTTATGGCCTTTCATGGCTCCTCCATGTTCCGAGATATTCACCCGTTTCCAATTCAGTTTTTGTTTTTACTAAATTTATACACAGTATCTGGAGTTGTAGTAGATTGGGTATCACCATTAAACGTAAGTTTGTTTCTGAAAAATTATATGATGCACAAGATTCCGACGATTTATTCGAATTCCTCTGTTGTTACTTTAGATTCTAATTCTTAAATGATTTTTGTAGGGTCTATTATCATAATTTAAATTCCCCGATGTTGGTGGTTTTGCTATTAATTGATTCGTTTAAGACTTGTATGACCACTTGACATCTATATATATATAAAAGTTAGGTGGTGTCACCATTAACTGCTCTATTTAGTATTGGTTGTAATCTTCCCTATATAATAAATACAATGTAATAATAATCAAACCAATCACAATAGCATAGTGGTTAAGCCTTTCTCTAATTACCCAATGGTTTGGGGTTCAATCCTCTCTAGCAACATTTTTGTTCAAATATTTTTTAAAACCTATATATATAACTACCTATAGTTTAAATGCTAAAAGCTTACATATACATATTGCAACGGGTAATGTACATATGTTCACGTCCATATTGTTAGTTGAACTCTATTATGAAATGCCATAACTAAATACATAACTTAAACAACACAAATTAAATGTTAAAAGCTTACCTATACATAATTTTACGTAATTTTTGTGTATATGAGATTTGCCAACTTTGGCGATGTTTATTCACCATAATTTAATATACATTTATTCCAAAGAAACTTTGCCAACTTTGTCAATGTTCACGACCAAATTGCCAATTTTTGTGTACAAAATTTGTAACTCCTAACAGATTATTAGGATCAACACTAGATCATAAAATATGTTTATACCCTAGATCATAAAATATGTGTATTTTTTTTAAACGTGTTCTGTGGGTATATGTTCTATAATGTGTATATATGAATATTTTCTTAACGTGTATTTTTTAGCGTAAATCACAAAATATGTGAATACTATAAATTATAAAATATGTGTATTTTTTTAACGAAAATCACAAAATATATTTATACCCTCAATCATAAAATATGGGTATTTTTTCTTTAAACTTCTATAGTTTTCATGTATATAAATATATTTTGAGTAACCAAAAATATTATTTTAATCTTTCATATGCTTTCTATAGTTTTCTATACCTTTCATATGTACGTAATTGCATTTAGATGCAAATAATGAGTGCTTCTCTCGCAAGTGAATTATATTTTCAATTAATTTATTTCTTGAGGCATATTTATTTATTTTATACTTAATATAATCTATTACATTTTATATTATTATATCTTGGTCCATTTTTCACATTCATGCAATTTTATGCAATTTTTCAATTAAAGCTTCAAAATAGTTTTTAAACTCGTGCGTAGCACGGGTCATGAATTCTAGTTTCATTAAAAGGTGGTATATGTCTTCATTAGTGTTGTTACACAAAACGCAACCATGTGGTACGCCGGTGTGATTTGCATACAAGTCTAGCTTTGGTAAGTAGGCCATTACGACATATTTTCCAAAGGGGGTTCTTTTGTTTTGGTGGAATATTGAGGTTCCAAATACATTTAAAATCTTGTGGTGTGTTGTCTTTGTGTTTATGAATCCAATTTACCGTTGATTGTGTTGAGAATTGAACCAGCCATTCTTGCAAGGTTTCCTATATAGTCTATCTTAATGTTAGTTTGAGGGATTGTGATTTGAGAAATTAAATTCACGATTTCCGGTTTGAGCTAGGTTCCTCTTTAGCAATGTGATGTTCCAAGTCCTATCTTCTTTAATGTACTTGCTTACAGTTTTCTCTAGATTGAGTGGTTTAGTCATGTTTTCTCTTGGAGTAAGGGGTTCTTCTCCAGTCCAACAGTCCTTCCAAAATCTGATGGTTTTGCCATCTCCCACCTACTAGTAAAGGCTTGATAAGAATTGTCTGTGGAGACTAATTAGCTTTGAACATTGTCAATATGTGTTTGATTGTTTTGGATAATTGAAAAAAAATTGGTTTCTTATATATTTTTCGTTTACTATTTTCACTCATATGTTAGATGGTTCAACGACTATTTTCCAATGTAATTTTAATTATAGTGCTTAGTTCATATCGTCTGCTTTTGTTATTCTCAATCCTCCATGTTTCTGAGGTCTAAATATTGAATTCCAACTAATAAGAGGTTTGTGTCCGTTTTCTTTATACCACAAGCATTGTTTATTTGTTTTGTCTAGTTTTTTATGGATTGATTTTGGGAGGTAGAATGATTGCATCAGATAATTTGGTTGTGTGGATAGATTCGCTTTTATCAGGGTTTTCCTTCCTTCTACTGATAGAGTATTGACTTTCCATTTTGATAACTGATTTTTCGTTTTGTGTGTTACTTCGTTGAAAGTGTTTTTAGTAACTCTTTCATTTATGATGGGACATCCAATGTATTTGTCTAGCGATGTGGTGTTTGTGATGTGTAGTACTTGTTTGATTTGATTTCGTGAATTATTGTTGATGTTTGTTGTTACTTGGAATGCAAATTTGGGGTAACTGAAATTTTTGCCCTGATATTCTACAAATGTCGTCTAATATTTGTTTTATTTGTTGGCCTGTAAGATTCTTCGTATTGGCAAAGATAATAATATCATCTGCATAGGCTAAAAAAGGATTTTGGTTCCTCCTCTGGCAATTTGAATTCCTATCCCATTCCTCGAACTAGAACTTACATCTTGAAGTTGTACGGCGAGAACGTCAGTTGCAAGAACAAAGAGGTAAGGGGATAAGCGGTCACCCTGACGTAGCCTTTTATGAGGTTTGAATTGGTCTATTGACTAAGAAAGACACTCCTTCTTTTTACTCTTTCTTTTCGATACTTAAGATCTCGTTGAATATCAATCTCCTAGAGCTTAGCTACCTCCTCGAAACTTTCGACACTGAGCTTGGCTTGCCTTTGGCTTTGGTGGTGGCGATGCTCATGGGACTGATTTAGTCCTAGTCAAGTCCGTTGAGCGAAAAGGAAGAACCTCGCAACAATAATAACAACAATGACATTCATCAACGGTGAATGGTGGTTCGTAATTCTTAAGTCACATTAGTTAGTGAACGGGGGTTCGTTATTAAGTCACATTTAACGAGTGGTTAAGTGTACGTAAAAGAGTATATATAATGGAAATTTTCGTGTAATTCTGCGCGTCTATTAAATTAATGTCCCATTAAACCGACCTATTAAATCTATTACTATAATCTAATTCTCAAGCAAATTCTACAACCATATTGCGCCACATCACCCCTTATTAAAAAATTACATTATTAATTTTAATTTTATCATGATGTATAATCTTAATCTTATACATTTTTAATTAAAATATTAGTGTTATTTTAAGTTTTGAGTTGCTTAAGTAATTATATCATAATATATAATTAAATCTCACTCTTATCATTATATTGTTACCTATTTAGTTAATAAATTGATTTATCCTATTGTTTTAAAAAAATCATTTGTACCTAGACCTGTCAAAAGCTGACCCGACCCGTAAACCCGACCCGACCCGACCCGAAATTTCTAGGGTTTCAACCCGAAAATTTGAACCCGAAACCCAGTTTCAACCCGAACCCGATAAACCCGAAAATTTAGGGTTAGGGTCAGGGTCAAACCCGCTGGGTCAAGAAATCTATAAGGCGGTAAACTTATTTTAGAAGACACTCTATTATAATGAAATGACGGATTGACGGGTAATTGTGCACCCAAAGATTTTAATTATATTACAATATATAAAATTTATTTTATAAAATTATGATAAATTTTATTATTAAAATATTTAAAAATAATATTTTGTTATTTTATTTTTTTATTTGAATAATATTTTATTTAAATTTTAGTCAAAAAATTGATACTCTTGACCCGTTGGGTTGACCCGACCCGACCCGAAACCCGAAACGACCCGACCCAGTTTGACCCGTAACCCGATTCACCCGAACCCGAACTCAACCCGAACCCGAAACGACCCGACCCGAACCCGCCCGACCCGACCCGATTGACAGGTCTATTTGTACCCATTTACTTAAATAGCCATTTAATAAAAAATATTATTTTCATAATTTGTTCTAAAGTTTTCTAAAATCATCATTAGTAGCAAATTCTACCCCTATATTTATGCCACACCTTTTTTTATTAAATATTATATTAAATATTTTTTCTATCGTATCATATTGAAATCGAATAATAGTATTGATAAAAATATTAGATGATATATTTACCTTAAGTATATATAACTTTAATTACGTACCGATTATGTTTTAGATGAAAAAAATATTTCTTATCAAGATGATAATTCATTAATACTTCTGTTTATTATCTATGTACTTCTCATTTAATTAATATTTCACAACATAATAACATATATACAAAATAAATTGGTATTATTTTTTATCTTATTAAATATTCTCTATATTTTAAAATATAATACTATATTTATCCATTATTTTATTTTGAATTATTGATATTTTAAGGTAAGTTTTCTATGCTATTTGTTTAAATTTCAAAAGTTTTATATAAATATTTAATGGTATACGAGAATTATGTAATTTTATATATGTTTATGTATGCATAAAAACTAATAAAAAAAGACAATATTTTAATATTTGATGATATATATACGAGAGTTATGTTATTTTATATTCTAAAAGATACGCGTTTTAAAAAAAAATTAGACATATGATAATATTTTAAATTATTATAGGGAATTCATATACAAGATAATAAAAACAAAAAAACACCCTCATGTATACAAGGTGCGGATCATTTTCTAGTACAATATAAAGCGGATCGGAACTCAAGTCTTTATAAAATTTGCGCCACATCATCGCGATAGAATAAAATAATGATTTCATTTTTTAATTATATCTCACAAAATTAATCTTTGTTCCCACTTGATATCTTATCTATTTTTAATATCTTACCTAATTTTATTATAGTAAATATAATTTCCATTTAAATAATATTTTTTTTTTAGTTAAAAGAGATTTTTAAAATTATCAATGTGAAAATTCTAGATGATTAATTAAATAATGGATTATATTATTGAAGTGATTGTATTTTATATGTTTATAGATAAAATACAAACAACCATATTATTAAATATAAATGAAAAAATCTTAATAAAGTAATACAAAAAATTATATGAATAAGCATTACTTGGGAAAGTAAACTTACATAATAATCTTAATAAAATTGATTGAATTTATTTATTTATTGATAAAACATAAAAAGATATATGTTTGGGACATTATCGAGTAAAAATCAAACTCAGGTCCAAACTCAATATCAATCAGTTAGATCGAATTTATATTTACCTTACCCATACATAATACAAGAATCTGTACTAGTCAAAGTACACAAGAGTAAAATGCAACAGCTAAACTTGTCATTTTTTCTTGGTCTACTTTATTAACTTTAATAAAAACAACTACTGTAATATATAGTTAACCTCTATGAATAAATAAGCCAAAAGTCTAATTAAACATATATGTCAAGTCGACAATGGCGCATTTCAGACACTCGTTGTAGCCTTGTAGGTACATGCATATATCTAATGCCTCTCGAAGTCTCGATCATGCAGACCTGATCGAGGTCACAACGTCGATGCACACGTAGATCGAAATTAATACATGCATGCGTAGTTTCGTGCGAGTATACAAGTACATACACTAATAATACATCTATATCTAGCTCAATTCAAAAAGTTTATACACCTAGCTTAGCTTGTTGTATGTTTTGATTACTTTTGACCCTAATTTTCTGGTATTTGGTAGGTATTATATAAATTCGTAATGCCTTTGGACTTTAGAGCTAATATAAAATACAGCAATATATTAAACTGCCGTCCCTTAGAACACGTACCCTGATGGAGCTAATACGACGACGAAATTTCGGGAACCAAATAATATAACTAACCTCATCCTATCGAAGAACCATACATACATATATGCATGTCATCAACTCGCCATATAATTACGTTACACCCTAAAATAAATAAATGGCACCGACGATATGTGGTAGGTACCACATTATAAAAAATGTAGCCTAGTTGATGTAACATAAACCCATCATTCAGGAGAGACCAAGTATATTAATACACGTACTATATAGTTTTATTGTTTATACTCGTGTTCTATTGGTTGACGAAACGCCCTTTCCACAAGACCACAACCTACTACTTTGAGTAATGATTGAGCGCATATATAGTATTGTATGTGATCGTAATACATGAGTTGTTAACAGTTATTAAACACGTTGCAAATCCTGGTTTGTCAAAGATCGGTCCACGACGTGATCAAAGTCATTAGGCATTATGCAATTAATCAGTGAAATAGAGGAGGGTCGTTCGTGGTTCTTGCAAAAGTTGATGTATAAGCGTGTAAATGCTGGTTGCAACCACAAATGTTGATTTTCATCGACTACAGCTTTGTGAATGATTAGTATCTGTAATATGTACTTGATGTGCTCTCACTTTCATATGATGATGATCTGCCTACAATAAAAGACAAATTCCATCATATATGGCGCCAATTACACGCCTAAAAGGAGAAGGTTTATTTAATGTATATTGTCTCAAATATATACTCCGTATTAATTATTTCCCATTCATTGGTGCTGAAATAACCCCACCTTACATAAGAAAATCAAGTCTTTTTGGTATTGTAAGGTCATACTTTATGTAATGGGACTTTGTACCAATAAACATTAGATATAGTTAAAGCTGCATTTTAATTAATTGAAAAGGAAAGACAAGTAGGGCAATTCAATCAATTCGGATTTTGTACAAATCATTTCAAATCCGGTATTAAATTCCCTTTTGGTTTAAAAATCACTCGTGGGCAGGCGGCAGAGGCTGCATAATGTACACATATGTGGGACACCTTATTTGGCAGAAATATGGACACATTCAATCCTCCTTCCTAATCCGTACTTGTATTATTTACATAAAAGCAGCTTTAGATGTAAAGTGTGTGTAAATTTTCAGCAGAAACATCGGAGTATTTGTAATAAAAATTTGAATACTGTGCTTTATCATTTCATAATGTACATGGTTTTATTACCCAACTTAAATGGTCAACCGTCAACATGATGAAACGACAGTTCAACAACTCAGACGTGGTCGAATCCAGCAAAGCTTTTACCAGTTTGACTGAGTTACTATTACTCCAAATATTTACAGGCAACGCTAGTGTATCAACATGAGCAGTCAAAGACTGATTGACTGGACTACCTTACCAGTTTTGAATCCTCAACGGTAATTTCAGCCGGCTTTACATACAGTAAGCAGAATTTATACAAGTTACAACTATGTTGATATACCCATACCAATTCTAACACAAAGGCATTCTCCTTGACATGCAAAATCAAATTTATTTCTTTTTGAACTTTGAAGAGGCCAAAAGGTGAAAATAATGGAGGATAGCCAGACAAAGACAATATGCCAATTGCAAATCCAATACGTGAATTTTTTTTTATATATAAAATCAAATGTGTCAAAATTGTTTAAACGTCTATCAGCAGCAAAAGGTCATCTTGTGCATGGAGACAATTAACATTGGGCTTTTCCTGGCATGTAGCCATCTTATACCTCATATTCACACAGCCCTTGTATATATAGCACAGCATGTTAGCTTGGACTCAAATGTCACTAATGTTACAAGATGTTCATCATCATACTAGAGACTTCAATTGCCTGAATTTCTTTTCGTAGATTCCATTGATGGTGTTTTGTATAATGGAGTTCAAAATCTTGAAAGTATTGCTACTCACGGGTTACTGATCTTCCTCTCAGACTTGATAGCCTCATAAGACTTCAACACCTCCTTAAATTTCGCCTCAGAAGTCTCTGCACCATAACCGAATGTTGATCATGACAGAGAAATTCTAAATTATTCCAGAATTAGAGCAGGTTACCAAATATGAAATAATGTTAGAGAGTTGTCCTCACCTTTGTTGTCTTGGTTCTGATCAGGGTGGTGCTCCATTGCCTTTGCCCTGAAGGCCGACTGCAAAGAAAAAAAAAACCACAAACCATACGTACCTTCTCCAAAAGCGCGATAAAAAAGCATTATTTGATATCCAGATAGTATCACACTAGGTCTACGAGATTGAAAACTACCTTAATCTCTGCTTCAGTGTAAGGTTTTGTTGGAGACCTGCAGCAAGTGGATAATACAATTGTCAAACTTAGCATGTAACTAAGATACAATATCTTCAACTTCAAGCTGTCAGCTTTTCACAAGAACTCAAAATTCAACTCAAGTAACTTTCTCATTTCAAACAGAGTTGCTAAGTTGAGACTCACTACTAAATCAATATGTTAATTTAGTTCATCAACTGAACAACTTGAGAGGGGAAATGAAAAAAGATATTTCCAAAGCATGATTGGATATAGTTAAGCAACCTACTAAGATAATAAACTCAATTATAAGGTTTTGTTCATAGCAAAAGGCAGCCACAACCATGTCTGGTTGTTCATAGCAACAGGTTATACGTTGTTCAAATGCAATGCATCTAATCTATCCACAATATAGATTTACTTCAGGATTTGACTTAGTGTTTTTAAGCTACATCCAATGATCTTGACCTACATATTATGTGCTACCCAGAATCACACAAAGATGGCTTTCAAATACTGGTTAATACCTGTTAAGACCTAAAACTGCATAATGGTGTGATAATGAGTACGGGGGATTGCTTCTGGGTGCCTCTCTATGGTTATTTTTTTTATCATTGAAAGATGTATCAGTCTTCCAATACCAATCCTCGCGCTGGAAATGTTGATGATATGCACCAGGACCACCTTCCCTCCATCTCTCATAGTTCTGCTTATATTTGTTCCTCTCTCTGTTAAACACACTTTGCATTCGCCGTATACGCTCCTAGGACAACAAGAACCACTTCAGTCATAAAGTGAAACAGTTAGCAGTACTAGGAAAGAACATCAACAAAAGAAAAAGCAGAAAAAGATGTAAGAGTTTAGGCTGGGAGGGCAAGAGGATAAAACTATCAAGGGCAAACTAGTAGACAATGCAGAAATCTTAAGAGCTCACACAGAGGATAACAAGCCTCAATAAAAACATTAAAGTGGTATTTGGAGAACTAAGTAGGGGGATATCAAGTAAACAATAATGTACTATACCATAGGAGATCTTTGGGCATTTCATAGATCTACCATGTAGAAGACTTAAGTTGAGGCACCGATTGCCTATCTTAGATTTCAATGATGGGGGAGCTGTGATAGGGATCAAAAGTAATTTTAAATCATCACGATATTAATGAAATTAGTGTTGATTACTATCCTAGAGTATCTGACTATCTGCTGATATATATCTTTAAGGTTATTCTTGTAAACTCAGTGCATATAAGCACTTGCAATAACAATACAAGTTCAGCAACTATTCTGTATAAGCTGGTGGCAAACAAAACAATGTAAAAAATAAGGTCATAAATGAATACTTTGGTTCAACTCCACGAAAGATATCCTACTACCTTTCTCCAAGCAAAAGGCTACCAAAACAAATTTCACAGTTTGACTGGCCTCTAGTTAAAACATAATGCCAATTACTTCAAAAGACAGTCTTTAACCTTTCCCTCTAACCCAAAAGGCCACTAAATCAAGCATATCACTAAGATTCTTACCACTCTTGCCATCTCTTCTTCATATTCCTCTTGCATCCTGCGCTGGTACTTCCTCCATGCTTCCTCCTGGAAAGCCGACCGAAAAGAACCACTACCTCCATTCCATGTTGACTGTGTCCTGTTAGCCTTTTGCAGGCAAATCGCAAAAAACCTTAGTCAGAGATAAACAAGGATGCAAACACAATGTGCAGAGTTACATATAGTATATACTTGGAAGCATCAATCTCAAACTCCTGATTAACAGCGTTCTAAATACAATAATTTTCAGTTATAGCATTGAGATTGCCACTACAACTCATGGATAGTTTTCTTCTTCTAGAAAATTGTAATGAATACTGAAGAAAGGTGATGTAATTATATCACAACATTCATAACAGATTGACCTAGAAAAGAAGGGAAGTCGGATATGCAAAAAACGTGAAGCAGAGATTTTTGACCTGTTGAGAAAACCAACTAACTGTTCGTCGCAGCTGCCCAACCTGCCATTGTACCGTAAACATCAGACTGATAATGTTAACACTATATACTATAGCGCAATCGACTGATCGTAATAGTAGCCAGAAAACGCGATTCAGAATTTGAAGAAGCTTACAGCAAAAGTGGTAATTGTGGCTCCGATCAAACCGAAAAGAACGACACCCCAGAGCTTGATCCCTTCCTCATCGTCGAAAGGATTCTTCGGCGACGCTCGTTTCTTCTCTCTATTTCGATTCGACTCATCACCATCGGTCTTCATCCTTCAAGTTATAATAGTCGGATCAGTATCCAAAACCCTAAAAAGCATGATATTGGGGATTTTCCTCTTCTCGCTTCGCAGAAACAATTGCGGAGTTGAAGTATTATCCTGAGGCGCTTAATTGGATGATCGAACACAATCACCGCCCAAGCCCCAACAGATATACAAACTAGAAAAGATAGATTGATAGATGATGATGGCGCAAGGGATTTTTCTGAATTTCCCTTTTTACTATTCTAGTATACACGGCGGAGAGAGTCGGCGGTGAATTTACGCCGACTCAGGCGAATTCTAATAGTTGACTAGTCAAACCAAATTAAACGGATTATTAAAATTGGGCCAAGGTCATGGGCCGTTAATCGGTTGGCGTTGATATTGGGCCATGTTCGGCATTCTAGACCCGCCTCCAAAAAAAAGATGAAGTCTATGTAGTATACCGGGTCTCTCAAAAGGTTTAACATTAAGGCCCAAGTTAAAGGTCATCTACTTATTCAAGAACCTTGTTCAAACAAAACACCGAAGTGAATGTTTTTTGTTCTGTAAATAAGAAAAGGATTAGATGAATGTTTTTAACAGGTACATATAAATTGATGCATTAGACATATTTGGTAGATTGAGATACCAACAATCTCACATTTGTTGTATAATGGGGAACGAAGTGACCAATAACACCAAGACCTAAAAATCCAAGTCGTGGGGAGAGACTAGATACTTGGATAAAGGTGCCTAGTAATCTCAAGAACAAGATGAAAAAGGCACAAAAGAAGTAGTGTCATTGGTATTTAGGGGGCACAAGACATCATCTTGAAAAGTTCGAAATAGACTACCATAACATTTCTTTAGATGTGAAACAAAAAAGGATATTCAGGAGCCACGACCTCAACTTGAACAAAACAACTCGATTCAACCTCAAAACCAACTCCACATAGGCAGAGAAACAAATGGAAAAACAATTGAAATCCTTTAAAACAAAATTTTCACTTACAAAAAAATAATGAAATTGTTGCATCAATAGTAGGTCAACTTTAAAGTATTTTCCTTTTTAATTAGGGACTTATGTTGCAATTAAATTTACTTAGAGATGCCACCAAGCAAATGCATTAGGATCCAACCTCATGTGACGTGGCAATGATAATAAGTTGTCCACCTCCGCTACTCACCAATTTAGTAATTTGTACACAACGAGGGAGTAGAAAGCTGATGTAACAACTAACAAGGCAATGGTGAATAACGGTAACAGTGAAAAAGCACTCGGTACCACAAATTTCAAAGGACGATGTAATGTTATGTTAGTGTTAGTGTGCAGACAATAATGAAGATTGAGAATGGACGTGGAGACACATGTATATATATGCTACTCCAGTATAAAGGAGAGGTGGGGTGGAAAAGGTGAGTCGGTGGAAGGTTTGCTTGCGGTTTACTCTCATTTGGGACGAGACAAGATATAGCATAGAGCAGTTGGAAATCTGAGTCGGATCTCATTTGTCCCTGCCCCACTACCCCCTTTGCAACTTGCAACTAACTTCGAACTCCCGCCATCCCCTTCTTTTTTTTCACCTTATCATTCCTGTGTTTAAACCCCTACACCAATCATTATCTTGAATAATTTCCACACACATCCATCCTGCAAAATATTGCATTTCATCATTTTCAACAATGTTCCACATTATATATGCTTTCAACAATATGCTACTGTATTTTAGAGAGAAAAAAAGGAATATCATACTACGTATATAGTCAAGATATAGATATAAAGTGGTTACATTCCGGCCAATTCGATAAAAGAGAAGGCAAAATACCTCTCCTGTATGATAACTTGTTAATTTCATCTGATTCTTCAACAAATAAACAACCAGATAATAATTTTTTGAGTTTTTTTTTTAGTACAGTACAGTACTACATAAAAAAAAAAACTTCGTAATTATACATTTATTTTTCAGTTTATACTAGTTGTATCCGTCGTGCCATGCACGACTTATATTTTTAAATTACTTTTGGATATATTATTTTTTGAAAAAGATAGTTTTGGATATATTATAAATAAAATATTAATGTGAAAATGTATAATAAAATTTTTAACATAATTTGGTTTCATTTTATCGAATATTAGAAATTTTTAATTGTTAAATGATTTATTGAGAACACGTTATTAATTATGCAAATCATGTACTTATACTTTATGGCTAATAAAATAAGTTATTATGTAAATTATATTTTACTATGCAATTGTACCGTTGAATGATCTTGTATCTCATGATCTACATCTGTAAAACAAATAAAAGGAAAGCTAAATGAATGGCATGAGTTAAACTTCGTAATGTATGAATATTAATATTTAATAACAGGGTAGTAAACCAATCTACAAAATATATAATAATAAAAAAGCCATAAGTGGTAAACAAATCTTGTACCATCATTCTTAATGTGTCTTCCGATGTATGTAACATATTTTTTGTGTTACGTACTGATGTACCTAATATATTTTTAAAAATAGATAGTATAACTTTTAAGATTGATATAAGAAAAAGAAAAAATTAAAAAGTAGATAATTAAGAAAATTTTAAAGATAAATAGTATGGTCTCAAAGATAGATATTAGATAAGTAAGAAAAAAAGATAATTTAAAGTTTAGATAATTATAAAAAAAAAAATATAGAGTTGTTATTATCCATTTAAGTTAAAAAAGAATTACAATCAAGCGGAGCTAGAATTAACGTGGTGTCTTGAAATTCCTCGACTTTAATATATAGTATAGATATTGATGATTTACGTAGGATATATTAGGTCATACAAAGATAAATATTAGGAAAATAAAGATAGAAGGATAAAGGTTATCTTTTAATCATGTTCTTTATTACCATATCTTTTTAAAATAAAGATTTACAAACCATGGATACAGCTTGTTGTTTTGCAAGATGTACACGAAAAAATAAAAACAAATGGATAATATTTCTATAAATAAGATTAGAAAATACGGAGTAAAAGAACTACTTCCATATACAAGCAAAACGTAGATGTTCTTCGACCAAAAAAAGCAAAACGTAGATGTTCCATATAGATAAGTATATGTTTTCTAAATTTATCAATACATATATATACGGTTAGATATTGTATGGATAGATATTGTTGATAAGGTAGTTAATTAAAACACTGAAAATTTACATAGCAAAACTATGGTAGTTAATTAAAAGGCTTTAAAAATTATTTTGGTTAAATATCTGGTGGGGCCAGAATCAACGTGGTGGCTCGAAAACGGTCGGTTTTTATAATATATACTGATGATTCAACCAACCAAAAAGAATATTTTTCAGTTTATATTTTAAGTGAACCGGAGTGGTGGCTTTAGGGGTTTTTGTTCCCCAGAGGATCGAATGCCCATCATGCCAAATCATTGGTAGGTTCCACAGGGTTCCTTTCTCTCTCTCTTCCACGTGTGCCCTTCTCGCCTCTTCCACGTCAGATGTGCCCATGTGATTATCAGATAACATATTCGATCGTCTGTTTCCTCTCAACCGTTTTTTAGCTCTCTCATTTTACGCGCTTTCCACCCTATCAAAATCTACATAGATTGTCACAACCTTAAATTCGTGATTACTCCCATTACTTTACAACATGTCACATTTCCAATTTGTATTCACTGGACTTGTATGAACTCCATACCATTTAAATATCAAATCTTACGTATATCCAAAATAATTTGGCAGCTGAATTCCACACTTTTTCCTCCCATTCAACGACTGTGATTAATTATAAAAATAGAACCTACAAAACTTTAAATACTATCCTAAAAACTTACTCTTGAGTCTCATACTTGTTCACTATGATAGAAAAAAATACAGTATATAACTTGATTAGTTAGGCTAATTAAGAATCATTCATTGAATTTAATCAATCAAAAAAGGATCATATAAATAAATTAGATTAAATCGACCTCGAAAGCACCAAAGTCAAACTTATACTCCTCCCCCACATTATTTGCTTGGAGACTTGTCAAGGAATACTCCGGACAATCCTCACCTCAGCGCAAACGCATGCATCCTTGTCTTTAATTAATCAATTAACTATTCAACTAATCAATTGATTAATTTTCTATAATCTTGATTATGTATCATCTCTAATTAAATTTGGTTTGTTGTCGATATGCTAATGTGCTTTTGCTTTTAGGCTTTGTCCTTTTTGTCCCAAATCGTCCATTCACACCTAATAAAGGATGGCCACTGACAAATTACAAGATTAAATGGTCAAGTTTGATAACTTAAAGCACATGTATGTATTTATTTATTTAATCTCTGAAGATTGTGCTTGTATTTAGCAAATCTTATATGTACCTCTTTATCTAACGAAACTATTATATGATTGATCAGATTTAATACATAGAAAAATTACAAGGTGGGGGTGGGCGATCGACCAAGAATTATGTGCTCAAGGGTCCAGATTGATTCGTCGGTGGAACAAATCATATGTGTACATGATCTTCTACATCCCTTTGCAATTATTCTGCCAAGCCCAAAGGTAAGAAAATATATATCATGTTTAATTCCCACTAGCTCATCGTCTGATACTGGATATGTTTATTTCCACATTGATCACATAATTAGGAATATATTATGCATTGGGAAAATTGTATTTATCTTCAACTAGTGTGTAAAGAATTATTAGTATGGTCAGTGCATCGATCGACCCTTCTATTCAGGGACGTTCAACGAATTTTAGGGGCGTGAATGGAGCTGAACAAATTGCCAAATCAATGGGATGTAAAAATATAGTATAAAATTATTTGTCATCAAACGTAAAAAAGATGTAGAACTTGGTTTTAACACATGTGAAGTGATATGTCACAACTCACAAGTGTATTGATTTTTAAAAGAACCTGAGGTGACATGCAAGTTTATGTATAGGGATGTTGTAGCAAAGATAACTTATGCAAGATTTGAGCCGCTGAGAGGTGTTGGCAGGGTTGTTAGGTCAAATTTCAGCATCAACTAATTTATCTTATGTAAGCACTTATCTTGTGTTTAATGATAGCTGTGAACCTGCAGGTAGTCCAATACACATGCAGGTATGCGGTTGCAGTTAGTTGGATTAAATTAAGTAATTCGATGAGCTAGCTACCTATCTATCCAGCATAATTTGGAATTATCTCCAAAATTGAGCAATCGATTTATTAGTTTAATTATTTGGATTATTATTTAATCTCAGGAGGGGTCGTCACCAATGGCATGAAACAGACACCGATTTTAGATCTTCATAATTCGGAATATAGCGGACAAAAAGGGCTAGTCTCTGACCAAATCAATAATTCCGATACATGCATGATTAGAGGAGGCGAAGTGGCTTAAAATCTGCCGCTCATCAAGGTTTCCCCTAAAATTAATCTTAAACCCTCACTAACTAAATCATGCATTAATTTGATAGGATATTTCCTTTTATTTTTTGGCCTACAGGATATTTTTTCTTTTGGTCGAACTGACAGGTTATTTTGTGTCCATTAATAACCATATATCCAATCATCATAATCATCATAACTATATGCTAAAGCGGATGTTAACTGACAGGTTATTAATAATTTATCTGATTCGTTGAACTTTCATCGTAGACCTCACATTAGATTTTTTCTTATCTATTGATTGTCATTTTAATTATTTTAAAAAAAATAAATAAACTATACGTATGCTAAAGATTACATATTACTACGTATGCTAAAGATTACATAATATATATGATAATATTTAGAAGATTACATGAAATAGGTTACCACGTATATGATAATTTCCTTATAACATACTCCCTCCGTTTCACAATAAGTGTCGTTTTAGCTCTCAACACAGTTTTTAAGAAAAGCAATCATTCACTTTAAAACTTACAACTTTTTCTTAATCTTACCACTCATTACATTTTTTTGGCCAATGAATGAACAACTTTAGTCAACAAATACACATTCCAATAAAAATTATCATTATTACCCCTAATAAATCACTTTGAAAACCTAAAACGACACATATTGTGAAACAAATTTGAAGTGTTAAAACGACACTTATTGTGAAACGGAGGGAGTATATGATATTTAGAAGATTGCATGAAATAGGTCACTACGTACATAAGTAACTAGTACAATCCCCGTACCATGTACGGATAATGAAAATATAAAACCGAATTAACCGATTTGAGATCGAATTTTGATACGAATACGCTTTTAACTCGGGAGCTTATAATCCAAATCCGATAGACCAAAGTCCGAACCTATTGACCTATATATGTACTTTTATTCATACAATTTTAATTCTAAAATAGTTCTTTTCAAATTTATATAATTATATTATTAATGAATATACTATTGACACGTGTGAAATTTTTTCACTATTCTTCAACATTCAATAATGACAAAAATGTATATTAATTAATAAGAAAAAATTGTAAAGAATATAAAAGAAAATCACTTGAATTTCCTTATTCGTATAAGGATATATAATTGAGTAAGATATTAAGTATGCATAAGGAAATCGGATAAGATATTAAGAAGATATATAAGTTATTTTTTGAAAATCAATGAAAAAAGTAAAATTATTTTTTTATTCAAGGTTGATGACGTGGCGCAAATTTTAACAAAGACTTGGATTCCGCTTTATACTGTATTATAGTAGATTGCTTTATAATATTTAGAAAATTACGTATTGCTTGATATAAAGCAATTATCCAAATCTACTAGGTATGCTATAGAATAATTTATCCAAATCTATTAGTACTACATATGCTATATGTTGAACATGATACTAATATTTATCCAAATCTATGCATAGAATCATCATCATCATAACTATATACTAAAGCGGAGGTAAAAAATAATAATTATCACAACACGTGTCAACTCCTCATTGGATCGCATCACCCATTTTTAATAAAACAATTTAATTGTTGAAATTTTATTGTTGACCTGACCCCACATTATAAATCTTCTTATCTACTGATTTCCATTTTGATATTTTCCATATAAAAAAATAAACTTAAAATTTTATACATACTTTTTCTCGAAATTTTCTTATCTACTAATTTTAATTTAATTTTTTCCTAAAAAAGATTTAAAAAACAAGTATTCAGTCCTTATATGACAATTATAATACTATGAAGTTTTGTTCGATTAAAAAAATGTATTATAACATAAATAATATATCATTAAAATAGATCTCATAAGAAGCAAATTATAAAAAATAATACAAGATTTTATATTAAACTATACTTTCGAGTACCTTTATATAAAATACTAATAAGTTTTTATAGTAGTTAAATCAAATCGTGTCTGTAAGGCACGAGACTGATACTAGTTCCAACCTAAAACAATGTGAAATTAGATATAGGTGAAGTCTTTGACTGTATTAGGTTTATGTAAACCTCAAGGCCCGAGTTGGTCTAATGGAGCATGACAAGACATCGGTCTGACAGGTTGTAAGTTCGATCCTCCACTAGTTTCCTTGAGATGAGACATATGTAAATTCTCATGTAAGAGTTCTTTAAACTCTTGATTCTTTCCTGGCCTTGGAATGGAGCATCATCCTCTCGTCATAAATTTTATAAAAAAAAAAGGTTTATGTAATTAAGTTCCACTAACTAAATTGGTAGGAGATAACATTTATAATCATTAGATCATATGTTTAAAGGGAAATGATTGGCCGGATATATGGAAATAAATGCAGAATATATATTTAGTGAGCGAACATTTCAGAACTAAAAATGCAGCCTCTTCAATGTTAACCCACCAAATGAAAATTACGTGTAGTCGTGAACCCACGAACGAATTCACGTATTCTTCAATGTACACTGCAATTGTACGTGACGACAAGACCATCACCATAAAATATACGGCATACTTGTCCGTGGGCCAAACCCCTTTTACTAGTTAATTCCCTATTTTATACTCCCTAATTATTACGGAGTATTAGTATTATTCTTACACCTAAATTCGGAATACGATTAATTAAGAAACATATCCTAATCCAACTCTTTTTTTTTATATAGCAAATCAAAAATTTCCTATAGTTGCAGCCACAAGAAACAAGAACAGGAAATTAAAAAACAAATATATCTTATAGATTCTTTATATATTCACATATGACTTTTGGTCGCCTTATTTTTTGCTCGTCGACTAGCCATCCAAAGTATAAATCATCATCATTGATAAACCTCAAACCCCTTTTATACCCCCATTAACCACCACAAAGCAAACACCTTGCTTTCCCTTTTGCTCTCTTATTATCCTCTCCTCTTTGGCATATGTTCCCTTTGAAGGTCTCAAATCCCAAACAATTCCTTACCTAACTAATAAATCCCTTTGCCAAAATTCACATGGGTTCGGGTGAAGATCAACATGGATGCAACACCGGCCTCTCGCTCGATCTTCTCGGATTCACCACCAAGAAGCAACAACATGACCCGAAACCGGCTCTGAAGCTGGACCATCATCATCAACAACAACAACAAGTGTACCCGGCTCTCTCGTTAGGGCCCACCGATCAGGGCTTCTCGGTGAGCCCCGGCTCGTCTTCGTACTCCAATAACACCTACTCGAATTCCATGAAGAGGTCACTAGATCAAGAAAAAGAAAACTTGGGAGGAGCCCAGTTAGGGGAGGAGGTGGAGGTGGACAAGGCGGCTTCGTTTAGGGCGAGTGATGAGGAAGACGACGAGGCGAGCCCTAGGAAGAAGCTCAGGCTTACCAAGGACCAGTCTGCCGTTTTGGAAGATAGTTTCAAAGAACACAGCACCCTTAATCCTGTATGTTATACCTACCTAATTCACCTTCAATGTTCATGTTTATATTTTGAGATTTGCCTTTAATTGTGTATAATATGTATGAAAACGATTTATCCTATAAATAAGTTGCTATCGTTTCCTCTTGTTTTTAGCGTATTTATTCGGGATATATATGTGGTGTTTTTTAGACAATATACCATATACTAATAGATATGTTTGACTTATTCATTGCTTTTGTTTTGGAAATAATGGGCAGCACCAAAAACAAGCGTTGGCCAAGCGACTGAATCTAAGGCCACGACAAGTGGAAGTCTGGTTCCAAAACAGACGGGCCAGGTAACTCATTATTCATTAACACAAAATTAAAAAATACCCTTCCTTTTTCTTTCTCATTAAGAGCCTGAGTTTTTGTTAAAATTACGGTTCCGACTATTGGATTATGATTTTGACGACCCATGCCCTTAAACTTGGATCAGGACAAAACTGAAGCAAACGGAAATGGATTGCGAAGTGCTAAAAAAATGTTGCGAGACGCTGACGGAAGAAAACAAGAGGCTCCAGAAGGAGGTGCAAGAGCTCAAGTCACTCAAACTAGCTGCTTCTGGCTCCCAAGTTTTCATGCACGTGCCTCCTCCTCCGACGCTTTCCATGTGCCCTTCGTGCGAGCGCTTCGTCAGCACCACCGCCTCCTCACCGCCCGTTCCCCTAGGCGGCGCCTCGGGGAGCGTGCCCGCGGCGTCGGCTTTTCCCAACGTTAACGGAGCTACGAACCCTAGCGCCCGGGTTCTACACACACCCTTCTGCCGTTTGTTAAGCTAATTAATTAGATTTGGACTATATATAGTCCGTACGTATAATATACATGTAGCGTGCCATTTTTAAGGTATTAAGTACGTGGTCAATTGATTAGTTAGGTCGGTCACTTAATTAGATTGATATGGTTAGTCCCTTTTTTCAGGGATTGATTGATCGGTCGATCCGGTTGAAGATTGTGCATATTTGTTATGATACCAGGAGTAATTATCGTTTTATTTTTTGGTTTGGTTGGTTTAAATTTCGTATATGACGATATGTCATGTACACAAGTACGAACTTGATTGATATATAGTTGTGTATAGGAATAGCTACACACAGATTTTATGATAGGTCTGGAACCCAGAGTTAATTTGTGTGGGTGGGAGGGAGGAAAATATGTGCTATACTTTCTTCTCGATCAGGTTAATTGCATGTATTCTGCCTACTTTGTCAATTTTTGTAAAATTAAAGGCTTTTGTTACATGATTTTGATTAATTAATTACTTAGGTGTATCTCTTCTTAATATCGTGCGTACGGTATTGTAATACTCCTTATTTAACACAAAGCCCGTGATCGATTATGTATTGATTGATGACGCACACATAAAAATCAAACCTCGATCATACATGTAATTAATGATACACGTAGTACTGTTCATAAAGCTCACGGGCCTATAATACAATATGTACGTATGTATTTCCTTACTCGATCAACAAGCATATACATGTACTCAATACTTATGTTAGGATTGAAGTCTTGGTTTCGGCAATCGATTTGGTTCTTCTACTACATTATTTGAGAGTCGACGAATTAGATCTGAACCCACGTACTTGAATCACGCTATGAAACCAAAATACTACATATGCATAAGGTAACGTACATGTTTGAGTTATAAAAACACATGTATACTTTGACCTATTGTTGTCAATTTAACACTCCAAACGTACCCTACTAGTCTACGTGATACATGACAACATGGTGATCGATCGAAATGGGCGGTGATTGTTTAGTCACGAGCTCAATCAATTCTCAGGTGGACAATATATGGTCTATATTTGGCATGTTGCAAGTATATACAGTGATCGAGTAGATGGATGGATCGGAGTTGCTGGTGGCCGTGGATTTTAGCTAGATAACTAGGGTTGCTGCTGGTGTCGTGGGTGGACGTACGTGGCCTCCAAATAGGGAGGCAAATAGGTGCATGCCGACAATATTACGTTACAACCTTCATAGCTCACTTATTGGTAGGTACGTTTCAATTATCATATCATATCATTTCATATTTCAAGTCATACATTTAATGAATATTCTTTTCTTTTTTTCTTTGTTGGAAATTGATATATGTCTAGGGGACATAGTTAGAGCTACTAGCTAAGATATTTTATGATATTGCGATGGGGATATATACATCGACGGAGAGCAATTGATCGACGTACTATACATAAGTGGTTATATTTCACTTGGAGTACTCGATCACTTTTAATCAAATTGAATCGGTGAAGTTCTATTCCTAATTCTATGAACTTTAAGAAGTTACTTGATCGACTAACGTACATAGGTAAATACAACACTAGGTGAGTACGTGAATACATTAACTATGGATGGAAATGAATTAATTGTGTAGCAACCAACTAATTAGTTGATTAAATAACGTGTCAAATGTTTAGCCAATTAGCCATTCAGGTCACCTGGAGTCGTGCCTCTTTCAACAAGGGAGACACACCAGCCTTTCACTCAAAGGCCACGCACGCTTTATCAAAAAGGCTAAATTGCAAACTATGGTATGCATGATAGAAGCTTGGATTATTATTTAGCATAAATCAAATTGCCAAGTAATTAAAAAAATGTAGCCACTAGTATATATAATGTATTATCAAGCTCGTCATATATCTATATATCTACTTAAGACAAATACAGTAAGCAATCATACTGAAATTAAATATATAATTATCCCCATGATTAACACATATGGTAATACTATATACTAAACCATCAATCCTTGTACTGTAGTATATCATTTATCTGTCGTACGTACATCCATTATAATACACAAGCTATTTCATGCGGTACTCAATGGACCTGCTGGTCAACATAAATGAATTGTTTCAACAAATCGTGCATGACTTTTAATAATTGTCATGCCACCAATCTAATCATTTACAGTGTCGTTAACTTGTGTATTAAAATATAAATCTATTACTTTGTTTTTAGAAATGAATCTTTCTTTTTTATCCATTTCTTAAAAATGAAATAAACGGTGACTAATGAATTGGGTCCGTATACCGAGCACATACGTGTCCTTGCTTACGGTTCGATAATACACATCATTATCAATAAGATGGACTAATGTAATCTTGTAATTGACTTTATATAGGAATTTATTTAGGGAGGTGGGTGTAATCTGACACGCGAAATTTTTGGCTCGATGTGCCGCCTCTTGCACCCAAATTTGACAACCCAAATAATTAATAACCGTAAACAACCAACTCATCAATTTATGAGTCCTTTTTGTTGTTCGTTTGTGGTTTATAAAATCCTTAATTTAATCGACTAATTATCCACCACATCACTACTAATCAGGGCTCGCTGACACGTTTCTTATTGTTTCTCCAATCTTCCTTTGTCCTGATTTTGTCCGGCATTGCTACATGTAACTTGTATGTCTCTCCTTCCTGATTTTGTCCGGTTTGTGGTTTGGATTGGACAAACTAAATGAAAAAATATTTCGCATTTTCAACTTCCGTCTTTTAACAATCATCAACTAAATATAGAATATGAATATAGTACTATGTTAGTCATGTATTACCGGAGTAATTACTTAAGGTACTTAAGAAATTATATATAGAACCGGTCCGACTTAGGAATACAAAGAGATATGGGCCGAGATAGAAACGTAGAATTCATATGGGCCCGTGGGTCCTTACGGACTGATTATGATCCAAACAATTCAGCCCATGAGTACGTCAAGTCAACTAACTTGTATTGGTCAATCTAATTGCTTCGCCTTTGCCCTTTACACAAGAACTTTCTTATAGCACATGACCATCTTGCAGGTGGAAGTACTATTTTGTGCCCGGCCTAGGAGCATAGATTGGTCACTATGCTATCATACATATGGATTTTTAGGGTTCTACTGTACGTTCCAAACACTTTCATGGCCTTCAAACAACTCCGTGATGGTTTTCTGGGCACTCTATCGTACGCATTCTTTAGGTGTATGAAAACCATATATAGTTATTTATTCATCTCCCTATACATCTTTGATAGACACACCATCAAGTGAACGACCTCTATGTTCGACCACCGTGCATAAAGCTAAGTCTGTTCTTGTGTATGTAAATAAAACTTCCTCATTATCAACTCGATCATCATCCTCTACCGTACCTTCATTGTGTGATTGAAGACTTTGATAACCTTATAGTTGGTACATGTCTCTTGGTCATACAAAGCAGGAACCAATTTTCCAACTTCCAACGTGAGACTTTTATTTCTACATGCCCGAACTGCCTACGCGGTTGTCACTTGATATCACGGTTTAAGCTCGACAAGCCGAATAATGCATTAGGGCCAATAAGAAAATTGAGCTATCCCAACTCATGCCAACAGGCGCAGTGGGATCTCCCACACAACGGTTGAATAACATAGTTTTAAGACCGACCAAGAAAACCAAGGAATTAAGGGACTTATTTAGTTCATAACCGAATCTACTATTCAAATGGGTCAATTAAGGTGTCATTCCACACACATACGCACTTATAAGCCGAAGACATAAGTCGTCTAGTAAGGTTCAGACTTATATACGATGCTCAACTATTGATCCTTAATTCGATGTGAGATTCTTACAAATGCCCTCGATATACAGAGTATAGGTTAGTCGATGTTTTATCCCAAAACCAATTGATAGGTCAATTTAATTCTTACTTCCACTAAGACATGATCATATATTTCAGGGATGGCCGTGTAAACAACAACACATAGTCACATACCACACAAATTTGACCAAAAAAAAAAACAATTAATACCACACAAAAGTATTAATAAAGTGAACTCACAACAAATATCCACGTGCAAGAATCCTATTCCAACCAAGACAATTTGATAACTCTCACTTGTAATCATATAACACAATACTGTATATAAATTCCCATGTACGTACTACAAACCCTAATTGCAAACATGCACATCTTATAACAATTCCCTTGCAGATGAATGCAACATTCAACATTCAATATTACAAATACACCAATTCAACTTCCAATATATAATACAACACTCCTTTTTATAATACTCGTTCTTGAGCTTTATAACTTAGTTCATTCTTCACCTAGCACTATATTCTCCCCCCTTTCATATCTTAATCCCTAGTGAAGACAAATATAGTTAATTAAGTAGAAAATCGGTAATTAGGATGATCACCCATATAATTATGTCCATTGGCTTCCATGTAAAAGGCAGCATTGTGTGGATGATGATGATGAAGCCCATCCATCACCATAAACTGCATATCTTCGGACGGCTTCCAATGGCGTTTCCTCTGGTTTATGAACCAATTGTTGATCTGTTTTTGGTCGAGCCCCGTCGCCTCAGCCAAGGCCACCTTCTCGGATTCGGAAGGGTAAGGCCATTTGTAGTGCAATTCCCACCAACTCACTAGCTTCTGCCTTGCCTCTTTAGGAAGTTTCCCTTTCTTCTTCTTCTTCGAAAGCTCCTGCTTTAGGCTGCTCAAGTAGCCGCTGTACTTCTTGAGTAAATGGTTCTTCAACTCTCGGTCTTCAGCACGCGGGTCAAGTTCGGGTAGTTCGGTCTCTCCACCGCTGTTGTCTGGATCTTCGCCGGATGAACCCATCCCCTCGGACCGTGTCCTTTCATCTACTTAAATTGTTATATGTAAGATGAGTTAAATAGTTAAGTCTACACAATCATAAATGTAGCATTGATATCTTCAACTATAAAAGGGCATCGTTATATTGTACTATCAACTGATAAGAATACAATACAAATCTGTTTAGCAACCAAGAGAGCAAAAACAATACATACTTTTGAGAGTATGCATGTAATATCTCAAGCTTTATTAGTGGACAAAGGCGGTGATATGATGAGCAAATAAAGAGTATATATCAACTATTCAAATGTTACAAGAAGCATATTTAATACAGTATACACATATCAAGGGAGGGATAGTTTGAAGAAGTGAAATGTTTGTGAATAGTTCATAGATATACATTCTCACATTGTCAGAGAGACACAGTTGTGCAATGTCATGGTAAGTTTGTGGCACAACTTTCCAACACAATGAAACTTGTCCCATCATCTTTAACTAAGGATACATAGGGGAGGAAATTAATATATGCACAAACTGATGAAAAACAAACAAAGTGGAGAGGAAAGTGAGATCAAAAGATGTGCATAAATAATGTATGATCAGTTGATCACCCCATTGAAAGAAAGAAGTGGAGGACGACATAAAGAACGAATGCACATAAACATAACCAAAGGAGCATGCTGGCATATATGTTTTCTTATCAATAAGAACAATTTTATTGCCCAAAAAATGATATGAAAATGTGTGACAAGACACCCCCACTCATATATATTGCACCCTTTGTACAGGAATACTAAAGCTAGCATAGGTCTCCATACCCCTAGCCAAGCTACTATATTTTCTCATTTTCAAGAAACATATCGACCATCTTTTTTATTTGTAATTTTGTAGTGGAAGATGATGATCAGATGATGTGATATAAAGGACTAAAGCCCTGTATAATTGATTTTTTTTTTTTGAAAGACTGTATAATTGAATTGAAATACTACTAACGAACTCCAACTTCAGCCGTATGATTATGAAGCAAAAAAATGTATATTAGGTAGTCATAGCTAACAAAATGTCAGTTGTTTTGATTAATTACACTTGGGCTAGGGTTTCTATCCACAAACTCCAAACTAACATAGGAAAATCTGGATCATTAAAAAATCTGGACCATTACACTTATTCAGGGTCTACCACTATATGCTATGCTAAATAAATTGGATGAAAGTTACTAAGTTATATACATAGACTGTTAAATATTCATTACCCTAACTTTTACGGTCTCCCTATATATGGAGTGGGCTGGGCACTAGAGTGTATAATCACATTCAGGACGCAAAACTTACACAAACTAAGCTGATCATTATTTATATGGATATAGACTAAATGCTGACAATTAATGATCAGTTAGTTACTACTTTTGAAGCAATCAATCAATGAATTGAAAGATATACCAGAGTGAATGACAAGGGCACGGCCATTAGAGAGGAGGTTGAGCTGAGATTCAATGGTGCGCATGAAGTCATTTGCCTCCTGCACCGGCCTTGTTAGCTCTTCCTTGTACTTCACCAGCATATCATAATACGCTTCCTATAATTTATATCATCATTCATTATACACAATTAAATTGACATATGAAATGATTTGATTAAAAGAAAAAGAAAAGTACAGACCATGAACTGATCGAGCTCAGGGTCCTTGGAAGCATCTGAAGATGAAGCCAATGAAGAAGAATGCCTAGTAGTTTCATAGTCTTGCCTTAAGGCCGACAACTTTGCTGCTAACTCTGGAGGTGCACCCACCTGATCATCAATAAGTAATCACCCCTTTAAATCAATTTCACAAACTTTAGTGCAATTATTCTATTTCTATGGAGTGGGAATCCAAGATACTTCTGGACTGGAGGATCAATTAAATTACCATTTCTTTTCCTGTCTTTCTTGCTCCCCATTAGTTTATTCCACTAATGTTATAATCAAATTAATAGTATATCTGAATCAAAAAAATCAAAATCAAAAGAGAAATGGAATGGAAGCTATACCTTTTGGCAGTCCATGTAAGCGTCCAAGAGATTGGAGTAGTGAGGATGGGCTATAATCTTGGCCTTCATGCCCTCCATTGTACTACTACTACAACTATCATTCTTATCACGACTATTCGTATCGGTCGCGTTTTTAGTCGGACCTCCAACTCCCAAATCGTTGCTAATGAAACAAGGGTAGGCCTGGAACATTCTCGGATGGGAGCTTCCGGCGCCGCCTTCGCTCTTCACGGCGGCCGATTGGTGGTGGTGGTGGTTGTAGTGCTCCGGCGACCGGAAGTACTCGGGGTGGGCCGACTGAAGTTGGATGAATGTGTTCATGTCCATGGGATAGTGGTGGTCGCCGGCCGATGATGATGATGATAAGTAGGCCGGAAAGTTTGCCCTCTCGGAACCCATTTGATTGTTGTAGCTCCCCTCCATTAATGAAGTGCTCTCTCTAGCTAGTTAGCAAGATTTGATTAATGGGTATTTTTTATATAGAGGAAACCCTAGCTAGGAAGGAGGGCCAAATTAAGCAAGAGGGTTGAGAAGATTAGTGAAGGAGGACCACCGATTTCGCAATCGGATGCGAAGAAATTCTTGGTCCACGTACAGTAGTAGGGTTGAGTAATAATTGAAGGGCTCTTTGGTTTGTTTATAATTATAACAGTACTACAAATCGAACTATATATGGGAAAAAAGTAGTGTTAATAATTGTATTATGAGTATAGTAAGGCTAGAAAGGGAATTGGAAATTGAAGTGTGAAATTGTTAATTGGGGATGCTATAGAACATAATACAATTGGAGGAATGGATATGGAGGAAGACGAAGAAGAAGAGGGAGGAACAGGAAACGGCTGCTATAAACTTACCTGAGTGATTGAGGAAGACAAGATTCTTTCTTTCTTTCTTTCTTTTCTTCTCCTTTTGTGTTTGTCAATTTGTTGATGTGAAAGCCACCCTAGATGGCTACAAATTTATAATTATGGTGCCATTTTTTATTAGTCATATCAAACACACCCTAAATCTATCATGTTTACGCTACAAAAAAATCAACTGTATCATGTTTACTAGTGATATTATAAACAACGGAGTATGCTTTGATCAAATCGGTCTAATTAAATTTTATATATATATATTGCCCAATAAAGTTTAGGGATAAACAACATTATAGAAAGATATCTTAAGTTTGTAAATTATTTCACTTAAGCTCTTAATGATTTGTAAATTATTTCACTCAAGCTTTGCTTGGTTGGTTGTAAAATAAATTTAAGCTAAAATTAAAACCTAAATCTTGTACAATATGTCGCTACACAAAATCTATTCGATTTGATCTTTTTAATAAGTAAAATGACTAAAAAAATGTATACATTTCATACTAAAAAAGTATACAAATATACAAGCATATCATAACCCCCAAAAATTTCCTTTGTGATTTCCATGTCACCATTATAGTCTACATTTCATACTTTTCAATCAAATCACATTAAAGAGTACTTATAATGACATAGAGCTAAGTCTTTCTTTTTTTTTCAATTGATCAATTATTGCATTGGTTTAAAATGTCCAATTAGCCATAATTTCTAAATGCATTTTTTAAAACGATAATTAGATCAACATATATGTTTTTGATTTTTCATCCGTACAAAAAGGCAACCTGAGATTAGAAACACTTCTATTAGATTTAGAACGCCAAACGATCCCATAAATGAACTGAGGTATATTTGGCGACTCATTCATCAGTTAAGATTTAACTTCATGAGGGAGTGGAACAAGTGGAAACTGGGTTAACAACGCACGAGTTTTAATTAGAAAAGTTTTCCATTCCAAATTTCAATCCATCATGAAAATCCTGTTCTTGGATAGATTATACGTCTTTAAAAAAGTGATGCAATTGGTGTCATTTGATCATGGTTGGTGCTTAACAGTGGAAGTCAAAATAACCCATATATAGCGTTTGATGACTAATGTTGTTCGGAATGTCGATCATGCAGGATTGCAAGCTCTAATTGGCTCCCCGAATATCAAAACTCGTCCAAGATAAATCATTTGTCAAATCCTGTTTAGATATCGAGTGTAAAAGAAGCACTGTGATCGATCGATGATCAATTGTCAAATGAATCCCTGTTGTGCATCTTTAAGTGCTACCACTAACCGAGCTATGTATGTAAAAACTATGGATATAGTTTAGAGAAGGGTTTTGTCAAAAAAGTAGTTTTATAGTTTAATAATTTGGGTCATGTGTCCCGTGCAAGTCAAAGTCAACAGGCACCAATTTTGCAGATGCACAAATTTCCATTTCTTCTGGCATTCCTCTAATCCTACGATTAGATCCAGATTAAGCTATAATGTACCCATTAGCAAATCAAATGTCCGCAATACGACCTGTACGTGCTTGCGTGTGCGACCCACCCCCTTATGCGATCCAGACACGTGGCACCAATGATATGGATGATTTGCTAATTTCAGAATCTAAACCAAGTGTAGTAGATTAGTTGTTAAAAAGTAATTAGTGGCCCTCAAGAACAGTTTTATCCAGCTGCTCACCATTAATTATTTTAATTTTCCGCCAATTATTGCTGGCCTAACAATGATAGTATTACCTTTTGGTAGGTATTGATGCTTAATGATTTATCCCGCTTTATGAAAACAACCTGATCATCATCGATTATTTGCAAGGCTAGCAATTAAAGAAAGAGGATCCCCTTAATCTCTATTGGTTTTAACTCAAAACTGGTTTGACATTAACCTGAAACTATATACTACTCCGTATACTATAATGTGCGTTTGCCTAACAGTTAATGATGATTAGTACAAGTAATAAAACACTCGTAGAAATTGGACAACAACATTTGCGATGGGGCCAGCTGTCAAATGATCTGAGCCCAAGGGTTAGCGCGCGAGAATAGCGCGGGAGCTGCGTTCGTTGCTCGGTGGAAACTTACTTTGGCGGGTCCCACGCCGACTGCCATGTCAGCCCACCAATTTACCCTTTTTTCCCGGGTGAGTAAAAGGCAACAGGGCCCCCTGTCCTTTTACTGTCTTGTCAAACGTTATTTCTGGCCTCTGTAGATTGGATTCTCTCTAGTCTCTACTAGCCATGAGACTTCCACTAGCGTACACATTACAATTGGTGTGGCCTGGTGTAAAACTTCCTTCCACTAGAAATCTTACACGTGGCATTTGAAATGGTAAAGTGAAAACAGATTTTTTACGAGGAGATGAATGCTTGAACCGACATAACAAGAATTAGATCAGTCATTAGGGCTGAGTAAAGTTATCCGATCCGCCGATCCGATCCGGAAAATCCGCCGATCCGATCCAAATATATCCGCATCCAAAAAGATCCGTTCAAAATTGATCCGTATCCGGTCCGATCCGCTAATTTTTCCGGATATTTGGACCGGATACGGATAGAGGTTTTGAGTCTTTCGGATATCCGAAAATATCCGAATATATATATATATATATAAAATGTTTATATATATATATAATGTTTATATATATATATATAAAATGTTTATATATATATATAAAATGTTTATATATATATATATAAAATGTTTATAGAAAGGGAAAATAAAATACTATTAAAGGTCAAAACCCTAAACTTACCTTTACCACTTTCTTAGTTCTTATCGTAGGTTAATACTAATTATCTAATTATAGCTTAAGCAGGATAAAGTATTAAGTTGTTAATATTAATTATCAGTTTATGGGATGTAATTTTGACTTTGAGTATGATTATAGCTTAAGAAGGTTAATATTAATTATTGTTTATAACTCTACATTTAATTTCATATAATGTTTTATAGCTAGCTAGATTTTTGGACATGAATTAAATATAAAATTATACTACATTTTGTTGCTTGAAAATTAAAATGGATAATTTGGATATCCGGGATATCCGGTTCCGGATATCCGATCCAATCGGATAATGTTTAGCGGATATCCGGCCAGATACGGATCGGATACGGATCGAGTATTTTGCAAGAAAAAATTTCGGATATCCGGGTTTTCGGATCGGATCGGATCGGATCGGATCGGATAATCCGAATGCTCAGCCCTATCAGTCATCGCTATAGACGGAATAAGATTAGAAAGATAATGAAGTATTACCGTGGTGGTAGACTGGTAGTGTGGTCTAATTAACCATGTTTGTGATCAAGTCCATCACCTTGTTGACTTCCTTGAAGATAGAAGCAAATTAAATTGCTAAATATTGGATCAAGCTATACATGGGATAGTTACATGAAAAAACTTGGATGTAAGAAACCAGAAGTTCTCAAAGGATGCCTATTTGAGATGATCAGTTTAATCAAAATCATTTGTTGATGTCGTTTGAATATTTGTAATCTAATTACTTTCTTAAAGTTCTTTTTTAAGCAAGCATTTTATATTGAAGACATTTTTAGAGAAGTAAATGAAGTGCTCAATAAAATCGAGGCGTTTCTGCCGCATGTTGTCATTTGGAACAATCCCATGGTCGGGGTCGGGTCTGGGATTCATGTTGAACCCATAACAAAACCATTTTTTAACCATTGTTATTTTGCTCAGTGTTAAACCAACCAATCTTCTTTCTTTTTCCCTATCTTGACGACGAAACAACCATCCTTTATATCAATCTCCAAGCTCATGACTCGGTCGATAAGGGTGGCCAATTAGGCACCCACCAAACTGGATAAGAAGAAGGATCTCTGATTGTCTACACAATCTAATTTAATGTCATTCTATACAATACAATTTACCCTACTTGATGTCTCTGCCCAAAAGTATAAAGAGAAAGTGGAGATTGAAACAAGGGTTAGATGGAAGAGTGTGATGGGCCTAGGGCCCGGGAGAGCCACGTGATAAGTGGGCCCACCGAACCCTAATATTGGAGGCCAGATTAGACTCTGTGCTCTTGACCTACTGGGGTCCCACCTCATGGTGCCCGTCTGTCATTCGATTTGACGGTCGTTGGGCCCCACCCGAAGACTCCTGGCCTTCGTTTCACTTTCTCATTGGTGATCACTGTTTCTCTATTTACTCATGTTACCGTTCAATATTATTTACTCAAAACATACGAATTTACCCTACAGTACTACACGTTTGGACTATATAAGAAGTGCACAGTAAATTATAACTTCTGCTACCTTGTTTGAAAATTAGGTTTTGCATTGGTACATTGTGACGTGCATATGTATATATGGGGTTAATCTAATGCTTTTACCATATAGTCGGATTGAATATATTGCAAATAAGTTTCTGAATGACAAAACTATAGGGAGTAGATTTTCCTATTTGGCATAGCAAAAGAAATGGCTTGGGTAAACTGAATTTGGCATTAGTTATATCGGCCCAAAACTTTCCAATTGACCACAAACAGTGTAGAGGTCCAATTGTATGGGCCTTTATATTGGACCATGGACTTAATTCATATTTCAAGCACATAGTGAGGTGAATATATACTTGCAGAACTTTTGGCACACCCCTCCTTGTGATTGAACATTCTAAAGTGCTTTTTGTGAATGCTAGACAGATTCTCAATTCCCATCATAGGTATAGTGTCAATTCCTCTTAATAATGCCACTAGCATATTTTCGATAATGAATCTCAAATGTTAAATAAGCTATGCTGCAGCACACTATAATTTCCTATTCCACCTACAGAAGTTAATATTGCTAATGAAACTCATGCAAACAATTATACTCTATCTAGCACGAACCATAGATGTCAAGATCATCACAAAAATAACATCAGATGAAAATAATATCATTCATTTGAAATTGGCTTCTTCTTTTTCTTTTTTTTTTTTGGTCAAATCTAACTCAAAAATTAAACCCACAATCTATCATGCAAAAATTTCACCGGATTTTATAAGCAGGAGGCAAATGCTGAATACAAAAATGGCAACTTGAAGAACCAAAAATTTAAGTAAACACACACAAAGCATCATCATAGAGGTGGGACGAGTAAGGCACTTTACACAATAAACAACCTTAAGATAGCACATAACTTAGAGTGTAATGTTTGGATCCTTACTGGTTCCTTCCAGAAAAGTCAGCAGCATAAGTACTAGTACCAAATGATAGAATAAAGCTAATAGCTAACACACCACTCCCACTGGCCAGGTTGTTAGCATTTCATATCAGCCCAAGCTCAACATGAACGTTTGAAGAAGAAGAAGACCATGTCCCTGCTTCAGATTTGATACATTTGCCCCCAACTGACACACGGATTCATGGGCAGATACTAGCTAGTTTCTGTTCCTGGATTTCTCCATTGCCCTTGGTGCTGCATTTAATAATACAGTAGAAAGGATGAATTGTAATTGGAACATATGATAACCAAGTCTTAAAAATCTAAGATAGGCCCTTACCTAGGCCAATGGCATCAGAGCCTTTCATGATCCTCAATCTCTTGCAAGTGCCAATGAACATGCTGTAAAGCCGTTGAGTCAGTAGATGTACAAACAACTTGCTTTGTGACTATTACAGTACTATATAACATATTAGAGTCTGGAACCAGCTTAGTAAGTAAAAACAAAGCTTGATTTAGGTTGTTACAGTTATATAGAAGAACTACCCCGAACTAGTTAAAAAGGCAGGGAAGTATGTGATGTCAATACAGCAGATTTTCATCATTTAAGTTTCTTCCCTAGGTCAAACATTCTTGTATCAAGGATTATCTCAAACTGCAAGGAGATAGTTCAGGATAGTATGAACTAAAGCCCAACTCCTATCAAAAGCCAGCAATAATGGAAAGAAAAAGAGGAATATATGAAACAAGTTTAGAGCTTACTCCCATGGAACATCACCGACAAGCATCCAGTCACCATCTTTATCTTCATAAGTAAGAACATACTCAGATCCATGTAGCAGGTCTTTCAATTTGCTCTCACTCATCATCTCCCTACCAGCTGCCCCATGAGATGCACACTGACCAGCTATCAAGGCAAACCAAAAAGGTTGGAATTGTGATGAATATGAGAACTTGCTGTTGAAGTAGACAGCGCACCTTCAATTTCCGAAAAGGGAAAAAATACAAGGAGAAGAAAGAACGCACCTATGGTAAAACAGCTGAACATCGTCTCCAGGGAAGATGAGAGCTCTGGATATGCTTTGTATGCTTTCAAGTCAATCTTTCTCAGATACGGTGCACCATCCATGCTAACCTTGACAAATAAGGCACCTGGCCCTGCTTTCTTTTCAGCTTCAGCATTCTTCGAAGTGGCAGCTAAGGAGTTCTTCCTGAATGACCTTATAGGTGGCCAACCCACAACCTGTGCCCTATCATGGTACAAGTGTATTGGACATGATTTAACACACTTTTTGAGCTGTCATAGATTCAACTCTTCAAGCCAACAAAGAGGACTAAACAAATTTCTACCACAGTTACTCACTTGGAAGCAGGAGCACTTATATTAGCTGTACTGATTGTATTCTTTGCTTTTGTATCATTGGCAACTGCATTCAGCGTTGAGATATCTTTCATCTTGGAGGGTTGAGCTACAGAATTCTCTTTCAAAGGGGCAGTTTTGACTCCCAGGTTGGAAGGACGTGGAGATAAGACTGCATCAGCATCTGAATTGCCAAAAACTTTACTCTGCAAAAGAAAGCTAGTTTGGTTTAGCAAAACAGAAAACGAAAACATATCTAAGATGAAATCAAGGAATTCCCACCTCTGAGAAGTTGTCCATAGCATCATAGAAGCCCCTTTTACTTCCAGAAATGACATTCTTTTGAACAGAAGATGAGCCGCTGTCCCTCAGAGGATGCAAAGGGAACAATGGTTTCTCATCAAGCTTTGAGGAGCCAAACAAGACATCCTGATCCCTTTCAGGGGATTGAGATCCAGGAAGGCCAAGCCTTAATTCTGTGGCTTTCAGATTGAGGCTACTTTTAATTTCTTCAGATGCAACTGACATGGCGGAGCTGTCAACTGAGGAGGAGCAATCTGATAAACCCATATAGTTCCTCTCCTTCATGCTAGTTTGCAATAATAAGCTGTTAATACAAGTTCTTGAAGCTGGGGTCGCCCCTTTACTTTGTCCCACGTCCTCCTGACCTTGGAGGTGTGGAGGAGACATCACAGTTCCACAGAATTCTGATTTGCCACTCAGATTTCAAGTGTCTAGTCCTGAAATTTCACACCCAGAAAGCCAAGATTCAACAATCCTCTTTGTTGATGCTCTTTGCATCTAAAATTTGAGAAGTGTAAGTTACATAACCCATAATCCATAAAACAGGCAGAAAAAGAGGGGAAATTGTACAAACAACCATGTCTTATAACCAAACAATGTAGAAACATCTAATAAGCAACCTCCTGAAGTTGGCTTTACGTAGAGGAAGTCAAAAGCTAATAGGATTTTCCAACACGTTAAATCTGTCACCTCTTTCTGCAATTAGATAGGGGGGTTCCAAAGTTCTGTAACTAAATTGGCCAAGTTTGGCATGTCTATGCTGAAGAAATCGCATAGCACAAATCTGTGAAGATTATAATAGGAGAATAGATACACTATACTGCGAAAGAAACAAGTGGGATCAATAACCCTAATATCATAGAAGCAAAATTGGGCAAAATCATTAGCAAAAAAAAAACCCTAATCCTATCTCCCTTCATCCAAGAGCAATCACACAAAATAATCAATGAAAATTTCACGCCATTGAAGTAGAGCAGAGAAGTTGGACCCTATTCCCTCCCTGAAACCCTTCAATTGGGAAAGTAACAGCCAAGCTTCCCCAAATCACAGAAGCAATAATCTAACACATCCAAGCAAGGAGATCTGAGGAGCTAAAATCGATCAATTGAGGTCCGTACAGAGCGTCAAACATAGCAAACGAAAACCAATCGAGAATATTAAATACGAGTACGGTGATTTTTCTTTCTCCACTTCTCAGCCGGTACATCCGAACAGGGAGCAAACAAACAAAAAGCATTTATTACAGTGCGAAATATACTCCAACCAAGACTTACAGAGAAGCGGATCAGCTCGGAAATGGCGTCGAGAGATTGGAGAAGACGGAGACGAAGGTGGAAGGTGTAGAGCGGAAGTTCGGGGAAAGTGAAGGAATCAAGAATGGGGGTGGGGGGAGAAAGTTGAGAGAGAATGAAAACTAATTAAGGACCCTCCATTTGGTAGTGCCACTATAAACACAATTCCAATGTTTGGTTTATTTTGTGCTCTTTCTATTCTGCGCTTTCCCCAACAACATATACTCACTCCTCTCACTCTCAGTAATAAAATTTTACTGTTTACCTTTTCCCCTTTACTCCCTGTCAAAATAATGAATCTAAGGCCCTGTTTGGTATACATCCTGGAATCGGAATGGAATCAGGAATCGGAATGGAATCAGGAATCGGAATGAGTCAATCCTGAGGTGTGTTGTTTGGTATGCTGTCGGAATCAGTGATTCCTAAAAACTGTCGTTTGGTATGATTACAAAGGCTGGAATGAAGAATCAAATTCTGAATAATATTTTAATTGGAAATTTTGCATGTTAAATATATCAAAATAACTAATAATTATCAAAGTGTTATGCAAGTGATTCAATATCACATCCTAATACATCAACATTGTAAGCCTCTAACCCAAAAAATTACAAAGGCTAACAAATTATAAATGTTTGACATATATGGTCATGTGATATGTAACTTATAAAATAGCAACTTATCAAAATGACTTGCAATCACCACAAAATAGGACTTCCAGCATACTTGCACATGGACCTCCAACTCAATATATTGGATCTCTCTAATTTGAGAAATGTGATCACGTAACATCATTGTTGTCATTATAACAAATCTCACAATGATTGTAATTATTAGTTGCACGCGCTTTTGTCTTTCCTTCCTTCTCCGGTGTGAATCATGCTCAAACAAATCCATCACTACACACCATTTTACATAGGAAAAGTAAGTCAACAAACTTTCCAATTTATAAACTCAAGTTCATATAATCCTTACAAGCTAATGGAAAAAACAAATACAAATTAGTTGAAAACAAACACAAGTCATAGTTAATCCAAATAAACATATGGACAATATATACATATAGTGAGCATCACATTGAAAAGACAAAAAAAATAAAACAACCAAGCACTCACATCTCACAAGTACCAGACATGTACATGGGGCATCAAATTGAAGGGACAAAAAAAAAAATCAACCCAAACAATCGTACAAGAGGTGGTAGGTGAAATTGAAAAGTATATGAAGAGCACTCACAAGTATACAGATTTTTTTTTTCGGTCGGCACAAGTATACAGATGGTATATATGTGAAATTGAAAACTTCAACCAAAAAATACATATTGAAGGATACATACACACATGCACTAGGCTGGGATACATATACATATTGAAGCTAGATCTAGATCTACACCAATTTTGGGTACAAATTTTGGTCCCAAGGGGTTTAGATCCGAAAAAATCAAGTAACGTACCTGGGAGGGGAGGACGAGAAAGAAGCAGGTACAAGGGATGGTGCCGGAAAGTCGCCGGAGAAGACGCCGGAGACACCAAGCACAGTCGGACTCAAGCAGTGGAAGGTGGAGCGTGAAAATGGTGAAAGGGTTGTAGTGGGAAGGAGGCAGAGATGAAACACGTAAATTATTTTGGAATGGGTGATACCCTAGCTTTTTTGATGGAATCAAATTGTTCTTTGGGCTTGGAATGGCCCAATTCATGGAATGAATCTGAATCCATTTTTTTCTCTAACCAAACACAAAACTTGGAATGACCCATTCCCATTCCCATTCCTCATTCCATAGGAATGGAACCAAACGGGGCCTAAGTCATTATAATTTTTACCATGCCTGCTTGCTACTCAAGACATAGGTAACTCCGATGGATCCATGTCTTCTCTCCCACAAACTCGTTCCCAAACCTGTCTCACTCGTTTTCATTGGTCCAAAAGTTTAGAATTAGGTTTTCTTTTCTGTGTTTTTTAAAGTTGCAATATAAGATATTGACCAATGAAAACAAGTGGAACGAGTTTGAGGACGAATTTATGGGATGGAAGGTTTAGATTCGATTTGCGTCATACTAGTATTCAAGAAATTTGAGATTTCCTTTCCATTGCAATATATAGGTAGCTCCAATTTTTGTAAAACGCCACTAGTAAGTTAGTAACACTTGATAAATTCAAGTACATTTTGGCATGTGAGTTGTGACTGTAGATTAAGAGGATGATAAGAAGGAAAATTGACGTGTTGTTTCGGTTTTTTCAACCCGTAAATGATTTAATTTGACCATGGACATGGCATCTAAAATATTTGGGCAGGCTTGTACTTGAGACTAAGCATAATCAACTTAATAATCATGTATATTGTTTTTTCGGATTGAAACTCATGAGAATGTGGAACCTAGCCAGATAAAATTACCAAAGTTTGATCACTGATGACCTAAACACGTTAATATATATGTTGGTACAAGTTTACTGTCTAGATGGAAAATGTATACTTCTTTGGTTAGAAAAGAGGACTAGGCCCTAAAAACAATAAGCCAAGAAAACGAGCTAACTAGCGACATAATAGAGGAAAGTCCTGCCTTGATATTGTCAAAAGTAAAGAACGAGAGTCTAAGAGCATTCACAATAGATATATGGGGTAAATTTATTAACTAAAAAAATGAAGTAAATATAGTCAGAGTTTTGTCCGGACAAATTTCTTATATGTCAAACACAATTTCTTGCAAATGAATAAAAAGAGAAAAAAAGAAATTTCTCTTGTAAAAGCTGATTTTTGTCAGATTTTTTGTTTTATCTTTTTATTTTCAAGTTAAAAAATTTGTACTACAATCTCTCTATTGTAGATACTCTAAGAGCATCCATAATGGAAAAATATTTCTTCATTTCTTTTTTTTTGGTTGAAGGAGAGGCGGTAGTCTCCGTACCCGCGAGGGGCGTATTATTAAAAAGAAAAGGGCTAAGTAGTAATCAAGCGGGGGATAGCCCGACCCCTAACATCATCAAGCAACAAAGATAAAATGACCTCAGGAGGGTCCACCAAAGCATGAAAACCAATGTTAAAAGAAAAAGCTAAAGTCGCTAAAGCATCCGCAACACGATTCGCTTCTCTAAAAGCATGACGAAACTGGACATCCCAGTTTCTACGAATAAAGCGTTGGCACAAGTGCACCAAGCTAGCCAAAGGGTGACTACAATCCATAGGCCTACTCAAGAGAAGAACCACAAGCTGCGAATCCACCTCCAAAGAGACCCTCCTGTAACCCTTGCTCCAAGCAAGCTCCAACCCCTTCGCAACACCCCAAAGCTCCGCCATCGGGACCGAACAAATCCCGATATTGTGAACAAAGCCACCACACCAGCGCCCCTCTTCATCTCGAAACACACCAGCAGCCGCAGCTAAGCCACTCTCTTTAACCGAACCATCCGTATTGAGCTTTATCCACCCCGCAGTAGGCCGGTTCCAGACAACATCCACAACCGATCGTTGACGTCTATTGCCCAAGGGATTCAAGCGCTCAATGGCATCCGCATACTCCCTTGCGTAGCTAAGAATAAACGCCGCCCGATCACCCGTAAAGGAAACCTGCTGAAACACAAATAAGTTACGCCATCGCCAAATCCACCATAATGCTACCGTAAAAAGGTTAGCCCACGCAATGCCACCATGAACTAGAGTAGTGCAAGTGACATTAGCCCGGACCCAATAAGCAAAATTGGAGTCGAAGAAAACTTCCCTTGTAAGAGGAGGGTGAAGCTCATCCCAAATGCGGCGTGTAATAGCACAGTCCCGCAAGAGATGGATCAACGACTCCTCCTCGGTCACGCACAACGAGCAAAGGGCATCAATGGCTAAGTGTCGCCGAGCCCGCTCTTGATTAGTCAACACAACTCCCTTTATGGCGAGCCAAGTAAACAACTTATGCCTCTCTGGGGCCTCCAATCTCCAAATAGCCCCAAAGGAAACAAACTCAGTGGAAAGAGGGATTCGGTTACAAACAATAAGAACTGTAGCCGAGGAAACCGAATACACTCCTGAGGGCGAATGCAACCAGCTCAAAACATCAGCAACTCCCGCTTCTTCCGTGATAGCGACAGCAGCCAGCTTTAGCAAGATTTGGGCAGGCAATATCGGATTCAAGGTGGCCCAATCCCAGCCCACTCCCGGCAACCACAACTCACGCACCGATCTAGTACGAGCCACCTCTGATAAGGTAATAGAGCACACCTCAACAAGAGCAAAACCAGTGAGCCACTTATCTAGCCAAAACCTCGTATCCAGCCCACTCCGAACACACCACCTCGAGCCCGGAACAACAACCTTGTCAATACCTTTGCTCAAGCCACGCCACACAGCCGAAGAGTGCGCACGCTGAGTAGCGTTAGATCGAACATACTTGGACCGAAGCACGTCAACCCAGAGCTTATTTTTTTCCGAGAGGAACCGCCAACCTAATTTCCCGATCACCGCGAGGTTAACGTTTGCCATCTTGCGCAACCCAAGGCCGCCATGCACCTTAGGCAAACACACATCATCCCAGCTGACCAAATGGAGGCGACGACGCGTCTCGGAACCTCCCCAAATAAACCGAGCCATAAGGCCATCGAGCTTAGCACACGTCTCGCTCGGGAGAACCACCGTGGCCATGGAATAAACGGGTAGAGACGACAAAACAGCCTTGGTGAGTGTAACACGGCCCGCCATGCTCAAGAAACGCCCTTGCCACCCTCGTAATCGGGCAGAGACTTTCTCCACCAAAGGAACATACGTAGCCGCTTTGACCTGCTCATGAAGGACGGGAACACCAAGATACTTACCCAGGTTAGAGGTCAGCTCCTAGCCCGACTCCACACAAAGAGCCTCCCTAAGATCCGGCCCAACGTTATCCGAGACAAAGATGCAGGATTTCGCCGCATTAACCCGCTGACCCGAAACAAGACAGAAGTCATCCAAAATAGCCTTGATCACCCGAATTTGATCAACCGAGGCCTCAGCAAATAAGACAATATCGTTCGTAAAGAGAATATGCGACAACTCAGGACCACCACGTGAGAGTTGGACCGCTCTCCAGGAGCGTTGAGCAACCGCACGATTAATCATCTGGCTCAGCCGCTCAATACAAAGGACAAAAAGATAAGGTGAGATCGGGTCACCTTGGCGCACGCCCCGAGAAGGCGTGAAAGAGTTCGTTAACTCCCCATTCCAGATAAGACGGTAAGAGGGCGACCGAATACACTTGTTAATCCAATCACACCAAGTGTTCGGAAAACCCGCAGCTGTCAAGGAATCAATAATAAAATCCCACCGAACTCTATCGTAGGCTTTCTCCAAGTCCAATTTTAACAACATCCAGCCTTTTTGCCCAGATTTGTACTTCATAGAATTAACAACTTCCTGAATGATAACAACATTATCCGAGATCAATCTTCCCGGGATGAAGCTCCCTTGTGCCGGGCTAATAAGATGAGGGAGCACAAACTGCATCCGACACACAAGGACTTTCGTGATGATCTTGTACAACACATTACACAAGCTAATAGGCCGGAATTGATTGATACGTTGAGGCTCATCAACCTTAGCTATAAGAGTAATGATCGTATCATTAAGACCCGGAAGCATTTCAGCCGTCTCAAAAAACGCCCGAACAACACTAATTACTGAACTTCCAACCGTCTCCCAGCATCTCTGATAGAAAGCCGCCTGAAAACCATCACATCCAGGAGCCTTAAAAGGGCCCATGGATTTCACCGCGGATAAGATTTCCAAGTCAGAGAAAGGCCGCTGAAGATCAACCCAAAGTGACTCCTCAATGAGCGGAAAACAGCCCCATCCAGACTAACACTCTCAAACGCAAGCGGCGGCTCATGATACAGATCCGAAAAGAACTGGACAGCATGATCTTCAAGCTGAGAACGCCCTACAATCCAGTTATCATCCCCAGTACACAAGGCCTCAACCTTATTCCTCTTTCGTCGCACAATAGTAGCCAAGTGAAAAAATTTTGTGTTACGATCACCCGCTTGTAACCATTGAATACGTGATTTCTGATGCCAAAGGACTTCTTCCTGTTCGAGAAGGTGTTCTAACTCAGTATTCAGCTCAACTTCCAAAGACAACAGCTGACTAGAAGGGCGAGTAGCGATGGCTTCCTGGACGTCAGCAAGCCTCTTCGAAATATCCTCCTTTTTACGAATGATATGCCCAAATTCCGACTTGTTCCATTCGACCAATTTCACTCTCAAATCATCAAGAGCCTGCAGTGTAGGGAGATCATGACGCCAAGAATTCCGAACAAAATCCATAAATCCGCCATGAGTAAACCAAGCCGCCTCAAACCGAAAGGGTCGTCTAGCACGATTGAAAACAACCCGTGGTTCCAGCGAAATCAAAACGGGGACGTGGTCCGAAGCGATCCTAGGAAGATGGCGTACCATAGCATCCGGCCAAAACGTTCGGCCAGTAGGATTAGCAAAGCAGCGGTCCAGCCTTTTCGCAACAAAGGTGCTAGGGGAGCTGCCCCGAAACCAAGTGAACGGCTGCCCTACGAAACCCAAGTCGACGAGTCCCGCATTGTCAACCATCTCTCCAAAAGCGTCAGTATCCTCAGAAAGATAACCCGAGCCTCCCTGCCGTTCAGAGCCATTCAAAATACAATTGAAATCACCACCAATAATCAAGGGCTCAGTAATGCCCTCAATCTCCGCCGTCAAAGCAGGCCAATAGTTCTTGCGACGACCATGAGTGGGCGGAGCGTACGAAACAACCAGGTGGTTGCACACAGAATCTTTGAGAAAAGTAGCATGGATGAAATCTCTTGAAGAATTAATGACCGTAAGGTTAATTACGTCCCTATTCCACAGCAGCCAAATGCCACCCGAGCGGCCATCCGCATCAACTCGAACAAAATCAGAGAAACGAAGCCTCTCACACACCTCTTGGGCCCGCGCACCAGAAATACGCGGTTCAAAAATAGCCAGAACATCCACTTTGTAACGCCGAACCATGTACTTGACGGCCCTACGAAAGCCCGGTTTCCCGGCACCAAAACAATTCCATAAGAGGCAATTCATTGACAACCGGGGGAGGAGACGGGTGCTTTCGGCCCGTTATTAGAAATTTGCATATCAGAGGGGTTAGTAACCTGACCTGACAGCGTGGTGGATGTTTCCGGAGGGTGGTTACAGATCATCCCAGTGTTCCCCGTCGCCACAGGAAGCGGGGGGAAGCTAGTATTAGAGAAGTCGATCGGAGCACTCTCCTCTACTCGCGCTCGTTTCCCGAAGGACTGCATGACCGGCAAAAACCCCAGGTTGCTACTCGTGGTATTCGCCTGCTTAGGAGGTCGACGACCCCCCTTTTGAGAGCTCTCACTATTCCCAGCTTTTGATGGCTTAGGAGTAGTCGAAAACTTAGGCATATTGGTGTTCTTACGTGAATCAACAACAACCGCCTTGCCCTTGTCAATTTGTTTCTTGTTAGCCACGCCATCTTTGTGGTTCACGCCTGAGGAGGAACCCTCCTGGGCCGTTTGCTTGTTCCGCTCACCTGCCCCATGGGATTTACCTTGGCCACCCCCCGTCTTAGAGACGTTGGGTGGAGGCGGAGTCTCCTTAGAGGGCTCGCCCATCTGCTTGTTGTTCGGACCTTTGCCCTTACGCCTCCTTTGCACCACAGTCCATGGTCCGTACCTGGGCTCCTCCACAGCTGGAACCACAGGCTTAGGCGTCGGAGCCACGGGTGGTGCAGCTTGCGACGGCGTCTCCCCCGCAGTGAAAACAAAGGGACAATGGGTATTTAGATGACCGTATTTTCCACACTTCACACATATTATATGAAGACCCTCGTATTCAACATGGAGACGACGATCATCCACGGTGATCGTGCCTTTCAACGGCTTCGTAATATTAACCTCCACGCAAACCCGAGCATAGCGACACCGATCAGAGAACAAGGTCCTTCTATCAACCTTAAGCGGGTGGCCAACTCCCGCAGCAAGTTGGAGTATGGTCGTCTCCTCATAAAGGACCATCGGGAGGCCCGAGATCCGAATCCAGGCAGGCGTCGTATTAATCACATCCGTGAAGGGATCAAAATCTGAACTCCATGGACGGATAATCAGGTAGTTTCCGAAGATCATCCAAGGACCTCCCATCAGGGCACGCACATAATCGTCCTCCACCGAAAATCTAGCCACATAATACCCATTAGGGAGATCCGCAACGGAGAAACGACCAGCCGGCTTCCATAACTCACGAAGCTTCCTATCCATAATAGCATGCTGCACTTGAGTACCAAGCGGCTTAATCACTAGGGCAGACTCCCAAGCCGTAGCAAGGGTTTGATACATCTCGGGCTTAATCTTAAAGACGGGATCTCCATCTTCACCATTCGGAAAGGTCATAACTAGTCTTTCCCGCACAAAATCTTCCTTTAAGATTAGTCGCTCAACAGTTCCTTCAGCATTAATGACTTCCTTCCATGGCTGCATTACCACAGCGGAGTTTGACGCAGGCAACACCGCTCCTGCCGCACCGTCACCATTCTCGACCACCATACCGTCCCCACCAGGGTCCCCATGCGAATCACCGTCCGCCGAGGCCGGCGGCCCGTTCATCGGAGAACGCAAAAGACGCAAACCCTAATCGCCAAAAACTTCGCGCGTGTTCAGCGCGTTGTTTTTTCGAAAATAATACTTTACAGACCAATATTTCTTCATTTCTTAAGATTGAATAAAAAGATAAAAAAAAACTTAGAGGACGTATGTCACATTTTCCAGAGAAATCTTTCTCTTCTCTCCTACTTTATTTCTTGTAGTAGAAATAAATCTTCCACTATTACTAATTTACTATTCTATATACAATCCTGATTTTGTTAGATTTTATTTCTTTTATCTTTATTTTTTTAAGTTGAGAATTTGACACCATTTCCCCACCGTGGATGTTCTAAAGATACCCCAACAAGAAAGTTAATTTATCGAATTAGTTTTTGAGTTGAAATCACACAAAAACTTTGATTTCAGGAAGAAATTAAATGGGTAGAGTCACATATCACGTCCACGAGATCTGAAAAGATAAAGGGCACGAAAACTTCAATCGTCAAGCAGATTTGGTGGATGGGATTGATGATGGCTTGAAAATACACCACATGAAGATGTTTATGCAAATTAAGAAGTGATTCCCTCTAGCTTTCCCTTTGAATGTGACCCTTGTTATCTTCAAAATCGTGCAACTCGATCTCTATCCGTTTTCGTCTAAGCTGCCTACTAGTGCTCTGCAACTTCCTTTTCATAGTGTCCAAATAGGCAAACCCAAAACAAAACAAATCAAAGAAATATGAGCATTACTAAAAAATTCGACCCAAAATATAAATAAAAAAAAAGAAAAAGAAAAATGGAGAAATGGAGAAATGGGTAAGTGATTATTGGATTAGAGGAAAACAACAGGCTTGTGTTGAACCCATTTTGAACAAAAAATTCAACCCACCCACTCATTACCCTCTACAATTTTCTTTCTAGTAATTCTTTTTTCACTAGTTTCTATTTTGTACAGTACTCCCTCCGTTTTAAAATACATGACCATTTAGACACTTTTTTTTATTTCATAATATTTATCCATTTCACATTTTTTACCCATCTCTTTCCATTTATACCCCTAATAATTGCCTTTATCATAATCATTACACTTTTTCATATTTATCTACACAAATGATTAACTCTACATTTGATAGGGGTAATATAGGAATAACATTTTTTTCTTAGTATATGTGCAATGTCCAAATGGTCATGTATTTTGAAACGGAGGGAGTAATTTTTTTTCAAACAAAAAGTCAAATCGAGATTCCCTTGCTATGCATACACTGCGTGGCCGGCCGTGAAATGTACGTTGCTCACATGCAAACTATATAGTGTCCTTAAACCACATATTTATAAAGATTTTTATAGTTGGATTAAGAGATTAATTAGTACGGAGTATCTTATTATTTAAATATAAACAGGATTACTATGCCAAGAAGCCAAGCTAATGTCGATCGCTTTTCGACTGCTTTGTTGGTCCAGTGTGTCGAGAATAGGGTAGGTAACTAGGTATCCACTTTCGTTCGATACCAGACGCAATTTGTTATGTGAACGTAACACGATGACGCCAATGTTTGGCCTTTTAGTACCTACGTACCCATGTAGTCATGTAGTGAGAAGCCCTTACATATTTATGAAGTTTGGTATGTCCATAATCATGAAATTGTTATTGGACCTAATTTATAAGCTTAACGAGGTTCTAACCTAAAATTGTTATTGGTATGAAATTGTTACATAATAATAAAAATAATAATAACAACAACAATAATAATAATAAATGAGAAAGAGTCATGTAAGAATATGTGTTAGGGTGAGAATTAGGAATACATCTCAGCCCTTAGATTGTAACCGATCGTACGGTCAAAAATATTGTTTTATTTTTTCGTTCTCAAGTAAAAATAGCTGTCTTTCTGTCTTTCTCCGTCTTCCAAGCTCATAGCGGATTTCAAGACTTCCACCGGATCGCTCTCGTCGACGGCCGGAGAAGTCCATCACCTCCGCCGCCTTCCTTCGTCTCGAGTCCCTCACCTCCGCCGCTCGGATCTTGAGAATCGGCCGCTGCGAGTCGAGAATAGCCGTCGCAGACCTCCTCGAAACCCTAGCCGCCTCCGGCGCCGAGTTCAAGCTCGCCGTCAACAACGAGATCTGGTTTCGACGACTACGACGACGATACGCGACTACTGGCTCAGGGATTGCTTAGAGGATCCCGAACCCTACGACGACGATCTGTTGCTCGCCGAACTCGATTCCTTTTGCGACGAGTTCCTCGCCAAACGTACGGATCTGATCGATCTGGATCTGGAATATCGGTTGCTTTGTGTAATTTGAGATCTGGATCTGGCTCAGGGAGTGCTTCGAGACCGACGCCGACGATATGTTCCACCGCCGTCACTCGCGCAGGTTCCGCCATGACTCCATCCATCGGCGAAACACCAGCGAGCTCACCGTCCTCCACCAACGGCGCTGCCTTCAACAAAGTTGCTCTCGGATTGTTCGCCGTCATGTTCCAGTTGAGGACGCAGTGGAGCTCCCGAGTCGTCGCTCCGGTGGACACTAAGAAGCCGAGATACGACTTCTTGGCCACGATTGCGCTCAGATCCAGAGCTTTTGTGAAATTTTGCAGCCAGAAATTGATTTGATCTGATTGATTGATTGATTCTGTGAAGGTCATTTGGACTCGCTGCCCGGGGGACAGCCTTGCCGGCTTCGGAATTTTCCTCACGTTGAAGGAAATTACGCTTTACATGTCTTCATTCCAGGTCTTAATTCTCTACTCTAATTGTAGTTTCAAACTCAAATTGCGTCTGTTTGGCCTGTTGAGCTGGTTGGCTGGTTCAATGGCCTCTTTTTTGCTCCAAAATTGTTCAATTGTGTTCTAAAACCCTTCATTTAGGGTTTACTACTCGTTAACTGATACTTACATTGCTTCACTTCCATTTTTGGTGATGAAGAGGGAAATTGTGCTCAATTTGTATTGCCGGAACACGATGTATGGCTTTGGAATGTGGATTATGAATGTGTTTTTTTTGAAAGTGATATTTGGCGAAATCACATATTGCAATGACCATCCTATTGTTTGGCCTTAAGTTTTCAGGCTAATGTTGATGATTGGTCTGTGTTCTGATTACAGTTCGTATACCACAAGCAACCAAGGAGCTTGTTCAATTCATGAAGAAGATTTCGGCTCAAGTACCGAATCTGAATGTAGTAGATGTTGATATACTATGGAGTTGTACAAATTTGACCATTGAGTTGCACAAATTTGACCATTGAGTTGCACAAGTATTAATGAATAAATTGACCATAGAATTCAACACATTGGCAATAGAGTTGAACAAGTATGAATGAACAAATTGACCATTGAGTTGCACAAACTTGACCATTGAGTTGCACAAATTTGACCATTGAGTTGCACAAATATTGATGAACAAATTGACCATAGAATTCAACACATTGGCAATAGAGTTGAACAAATATGAATGAACAAATTGACCATTGAGTTGCACAAACTTGACCATTGAGTTGCACAAATTTGACCATTGAGTTGCACAAATATTGATGAACAAATTTGACTATTGAGTTGCACAAATTTGACCATTGAGTTGCACAAATATTGATGAACAAATTGACCATAGAATTCAACACATTGGCAATAGACTTGCACAAATTGCCAAAGCGAAACAAACTATACGAACTTCGACTGCTATAAAATATGACATGAATGCAAAATTGATCATGGAGTTGCACAAATAAGCAATAGAGTTGCACAAATATGGTTGCACAAATCGGCCATAGAGTTGCACAAATCGGCCATAGAGTTGCACAAATAGGCCATACGGTTGCACAAATCTGGACGCCCGTGCCGTTTTCCGAAAAATACGTCCGTGCCGTTTTTTTCCCTTTTTTTTCTTGAGCCCTTGATCTCTCCTCATCCAATGGCTATGATTCATTCCTATTTCCTACCATAATAATCATTCCTACCGGATCCGGACCCATAATAAATAATACTGATGTTGAAGTCCGAAAATCTCGAACTAAAAACGGGTCAAAAGTATTAAACTCTCGGGTCCTTCGGCGCGCTAGAAAACCGGCTCGTCTTGCTTTGAGCTCTCCCACCCCCCGCGTATTATTTTATTCTCTTTTCGGAGGCTTATAAGACTTTTTAAGGTCATTCCCGTAAAATAGTGCGAGCTCCTCGGAGACTCAAACACGTGGGAGCCCGTCCTTCGAGAACACATCTCGGGACTCGGCTTTTTTCCGATCCCTTTTAATTTGGCCTTGCACCATTATATATAGAAAATGGAGCTTCTTGCTTACATAGCCAAGCTCCGATGTGGGATAGCCCACCTTATGCCCTTATCGCGATAATGGCCCTCCAAAGGGCCCTAATCGCGATATTGGCCCTAAGGTGCTCAAGGTTTGCCTCCGTTACGTGTACGCTTATTCATTTTAGTTATTCGCGTGCCTAGCGCGTTAAGAGTATGCCTAGCGCGTTTAAAGTGTGCTTAGCGCCTTAATCTTTTATGTCAATATTATCATCTCGTGCATCAACGCGGTGACAATTCCGGGTATCAACACAACCCCGTGACTCGGATGTCCTTAGTATTTCAAGGTCAAACGAGGCACTCATTTGATGCACATACTTATGGTCAACGCGTTGTTGTAACCGGCTCGAGCTGTGCAACCAACCCGAGCACGCCTACGCGCGTCGCGTGTGTTAGTGGACAACCCCAAGCGATAGCTTGGCAGGTTCCCTAACGATGGTTTTGGTACTTGATGTTTTTAAGGCTTCAAACGACTGCGAGGGGTGTAACCCAACTCGAGCGCGCATAAATGCATCACGCGCGGGTCAAACCCTGAGCACAGCTCGGCGATTTGCCTTATAGAATTTGGATTTTTGGGTTTATCGCGACTACGAGCGATGAAGTCAACTCGAGCGCGCCCTCGCTTCAACGCGGGCCAAACCCCGAGCTCAGCTCGGCGATTTGCCTTATAGAATTTGGATTTTTAGGTTTATCGCGACTACGAGCGATGAGGTCAACTCGAGCGCGCCCTCGCGTTCAACGCGGGCCAAACCCCGAGCTCAGCTCGGCGATTTGCCTTAACGATAACTGTGGAGTTTTGATGTTTTAAGGCTTTAAGCAGCTGCGAGCGGCGTAACCGTCTCGAGTGCGCCTATGCGCATCGCGCGCGTTATCAGACAACCCCGAGCGAGGACGGCAACTCGGGTTTCCCTAACGACTTTGGAGTTTTGATGTTTTAAGGCTTTAAGCAGCTGCGAGCGGCGTAACCGTCTCGAGTGCGCCTATGCGCATCGCGCGCGTTAGCGGACAACCCCGAGCGAGGACGGCAATTCGGGTTTTCCCTAACGACTGTGGAGTTTTGATGTTTTAAGGCTTTAAGCAGCTACGAGCGGCGTAACCGTCTCGAGTGCGCCTATACGCATCGCGCGCGTTAGCGGACATTCCCGAGCGAGGACGGCAACTCGGGTTTTCCCTAACGACTGTGGAGTTTTGATGTTTTAAGGCTTTAAGCAGCTGCGAGCGGCGTAACCGTCTCGAGTGCGCCTATGCGCATCGCGCGCGTTAGCGGACATCCCCGAGCGAGGATGGCCACTCGGGCTTTCCCCACAGACGGCGCCATTGTCTTGATACCCGGAATTGTCACCGCGTTGGTGCACGAGATAATAATATCGACATAAAAGATTAAGGCGCTAAGCACACTTTTAACGCGTTAGGCATACTCTTAACGCGCTAGGCACGCGAATAACTAAAATGAATAAACGTACGCGTAACGGAGGCAAACCTTGAGCACCTTAGGGCCAATATCGCGATTAGGGCCCTTTGGAGGGCCATTATCGCGATAAGGGCATAAGGTGGGCTATCCCACATCGGAGCTTGGCTATGTAAGCAAGCAGCTCCATTTTCTATATATAGTGGTGCAAGGCCAAATTAAAAGGGATCGGAAAAAAGCCGAGTCCCGAGATGTGTTCTCGAAGGACGGGCTCCGACGTGTTTGAGTCTCCGAGGAGCTCGCACTATTTTACGGGAAAGACCTTAAAAAGTCTTATAAGCCTCCGAAAAGAGAATAAAATAATACGCGGGGGGTGGGAGAGCTCAAAGCAAGACGAACCGGTTTCTAGCGCGCCGAAGGACCCGAAAGTTTAATAATTTTGACCCGTTTTTAGTTCGAGATTTTCGGACTTCAACATCAGTATTATTTATTATTATTATTGTTGTTGTTGTTGTTATTATTTTTATTATTATGTAACAATTTCATACCAATAACAATTTTAGGTTAGAACCTCGTTAAGCTTATAAATTAGGTCCAATAACAATTTCATGATTATGGACATACCAAACTTTATAAATATGTAAGGGCTTCTCACTACATGACTACATGGGTACGTAGGTACTAAAAGGCCAAACATTGGTGTCATCTTGTTACGTTCATATAACAAATTTCGTCTGGTATCGAGCGAAAGTGGATACCTAGTTACCTACCCTATTCTCGACACACTGGACCAACAAAGCAGTCGAAAAGCGATCGACATTAGCTTGGCTTCTTGGCATAGTAATCCTGTTTATATTTAAATAATAAGATACTCCGTACTAATTAATCTCTTAATCCAACTATAAAAATCTTTATAAATACTCCCTCCGTTTCAAAAAACATGGTCTTATAGACAATTTAGGTTGTTTCAAAATACATGACCATTTTATATTTTTCCCCTCTTCTTTCCGGATATGCCCCTCATGATAACCTCAATCATTGAAAAAGTAGAACATGCAAGCATGCTTTTTCTTTTTGATAAACAACATGCATGACTTTTTGAAGGGTAATTTAGGTAATATGAAAGTTCCTTAGTATGTGTGAATTTTCTAAAAGGCCATGTATTTTGAAACGAAGGGAGTATGTGGTTTAGGGACACTATATAGTTTGCATGTGAGCAACGTACATTTCACGGCCGGCCACGCAGTGTATCTATAGCAAGGGAATCTCGATTTTATTTTTTGTTTGAAGAAAAAAACAAAATAAAAACTAGTGAAAAAAGAATTACTCCGTACTAGAAAGATCGAAAAATGTAGAGGGTAATGAGTGGGTGGGTTGAATTTTTTGTTCAAAATGGGTTCAACACAAGCCCGTTATCAATATCTATCTATCTATCTATCTATCTATCTATTATTATACTATATACTAAAGCGGAAGCAAATTCTGCCACCACATTGCGCCACATCACCTCTTTTTTTAAAAATCTATCTTATTAAATCTTGATTTTATCATAATCTTATACAAACTTAATTAAGATATTAGTTCTATCTTTTAATTTATAAGTTGTTTAATTAATAATTCTATCCAAATATATAAATCGATCTCTATCTTATCGTTATACACATTTAACTAATACATAGATATAGATCTATCATAAACCTTTTATTTAATAACTTTTTTTTTGTCATAATTTATAAATCATAATATTAGCATTTTACCCATTTAATCAAATATCATATTAAATTTAAATTATTTTTCGTAATATTATTATTGTATTTTTTAAAATTATCAATTGTAGCAAATTCTACCACTATATTTAAGACATATATTCATTCTATAAAACAATATATTAAATATACTTTTACTATCATATCTATTAAAATATCAACAAAAAAGTAGATGTTATACTTATACCATATACATCACTAATATTGGATCTTGATTTCTCGATAGAAAAAAAAAGATAGATTTCTTAATTAAGATAATAATTTGTTAATCTTTTCATTACATATTTATATATTTTTAGTATTTAATTTTTATTTTCAAAAAAGAATTAGATGTATACGAGATATTTGGTTTTCTATTTAACTTATTATATATTATCTATATCTTTAATAATATAATACATTAATCTGAGTTTTTATTTAAATATCTTATTTCATTCTTACTTAATTATTTAAATAAACATGTATGTATAAAAAAGTAAATATATAAATAAAACTTATTTATATATGATGATATACAAGAATTATGCTATTTTATAAACCAATAAATAACACCCTCGTACAAGGTACGGGTCATCTGCTAGTATACTTCTAAATCTGAAGCAGTTAAGGGCAGTTTTGTCATTTAGATTTTATAAACCACCTATCATATTTTTTAATAAGTGACTTTTAAATTAACTTTTTTTTTTTATCCATTTATGTTTAATCGATTATATAATTGGATATTTATTTGATAGTAACTATCTTAATTAAATAAATGGCAGCCATGAAAACCCAGCAAATCGAATTTGAATAATGAACTTGAAATTAGAGAGGCCAGCCCATCAACATATGGCAGCCATGAGAACCCTAATTAGGTGTACATAAATTGGAAAAAAAGAGGGGAGGGGATTTGGTTGAGCAGCTCAAGCGAAATAGAGAAATGGCCGGAGAGGAAAGCTGGAAGGAGATGATTATGGTGCGCGCAACAGACGGGGTCTATTATAAATTTGATGATGATGAGGATGGTGAAGATGAGTACGGTAGGAAAAGGAGTTATGCAAAGGTAGAATTCCATGTGGTGGATCTGAAACGAGGTAAGGTTATTTACAATTTCATGCCATCAATGTTGAATTGCAATACTAGAGGTGGTGCAGTGGGTTAATTTGGGTTCACATGTGTATATTCTCGGCGGCAAGTGAAGTATACGGGCGCATCTCGTTTCGATCTTAGTCGTTCTGTGCCTATGACTTAGCAGCAGCAGCCACTGCGAATGAGTTGCAAGTTGTTTGGACCTTGGATTCACAGCTGGGTGCCGTCAGGGAATACGATTATTTTGATGCCTTGTTTTCTTTGAGCACCATGGATGATGATTGCGGCCGCGTCTTGTGCCTCGCCAGTTGGGTGTCTCATGTTGAGGCTGACCCAACTCAATGCAGCATTAGCTTCCTCAAGTTCAGAGTTGAGCGGTCTAGTGCCTCGACCATTTCCTGCACTCTCCTTGATTTCCAGTCTCATATCCTTCCTGACACCCCCCATGTTTATGATTTTCTCCCACTCAATATTGGGGTAAACCAATCTCTTCTTATTAGAGTAACTTTTTTGTTCAGGTCAGTGTGTTTTTCTCTACTAACACAACAGTTCAAACCTTTGCTTTTTTTTTCTGCTTGCAGGAGGCCAAGTGCTGATTGTTGGGATTCGACAGACTGTAATGGATGGAACTAGTGGTTTTTGTCCAAGATTTCATGCTCATCTTTTTTTTAATCTAAATTATTAATGTTGTTTTTGTTGATCACAAAGTTCATGTTTAAGACAAGTTCAAATGTGTGGACAAACACTATGATTACTTATATGTAATGGGTGTAAAATTATACTATGTGTTGATTGAATTCACCTTTTTCCCCTCTTCAAGTGCAAGATCGTCGTGCTAATTATGCTAGTTTCTTTGCTCAAGGTTTGTAATCCAAGTATTATGAGATACCCTTTTGATTATTCTAAAAATGCTTAAAAAGAGAACAAGTTTGAGGACTAAGGAGTAAGGAGAGATAAGCTCAAGTTGGTTACAAACCTTAAGATCGGTGAGTCTATCTAGTATTAATATCCAGTTCAATAAAGATCAGTTCGGTTTACTCAAATTCTGAGTTCTTAAATCAAACATCAAATCATAATGACATGAATCTCTTTGGGATTAGGATGCAACGAGTGCAGATTTCGCCCTAGTACAAAGCTTACACTACTAAAACAAAGGAGGTAAGAACCTAGTGAAATGACAAATGTCAGCGAACAACCTTTCATATAAGGCTTATGCCACTCTTCAAGAATTAGGCTGGCATTGAGCACAGTTTTTCTCAAAATGTCTAGGCTTAAGTATCACAATTACACATTTGTATATAGATTTCAGTACCACTAGACGTCCACTAGACAAGTATGCTGAGAACTTGAACAAGGCATTACAATAGCACCACCTTCCTTGATCCAACATGTACTGTACAAGCCGGGATAACGAATATAAAGAGTTAAATGCTATACCCCAATTTGTTTTCCAACTCCAAGTGTTAATGTGGCCTAAGATTCCTTCTTCTTGATGCGGTAGGGGTATCTTTGGTATAGGCTCGGTGCTCGTGATCACAAGAGGGAGCGCTACAAGGCAGTATATTGAAGGCGGTTGTCCGTCAAAGATGTATTGCAACAATGCCGTGACTATAAGTGCAGAAACAATGACAAAACCCTGCCAGAAAATAAAACTTCAATTCCTGTTGACCTCTCACAATTAGAAAATAAGGGAAGAGAATGACAGCAGTGTCTCATATGCCTTCTACCAAATTATACAAGTGCAGGTAATTTCAGGCATGATATATGTCCAAGTTGGAACTTTTTAATTGTTAAAAATGCAGCGGAATAGCCCTAAGATTTACTATATGAAAAAATAAATTAAAGGAAGTTGTTTGAAGAAGCTTATAGTTAAATACAGGCCTAAGTATAACCACTTTATATGTGAAAGCTGAATTGGGTCAAAACGACAAGGGATTAACACAGCCTTGCTGTCGCCTAATAAGTTTTTAGCCAGTGCATAAACTCATAAGATGATCGCTCAGAATTATCACATGAACTTGATGACAACTCTCTTCCACTCCAAATCATATATAAATTAATAAGTTAGTTAAACTTGCCTTTCGGACACCTCCCGCGTAACTAGTTACAAGGCCAACAAGAATACCCCCAAGTGCATTAACAAAAACTGGGATCTGCAAGAAAGCATAGCATCTCTTCTTGTTAGAATATTTAACAAGGATTAAAAAAACTTAAGCAGAAAAGCAGAAAAGAAAAAGTAGTAGGTCAAAAATTCAGCCACTGAGTTTATTTCATAACTTTCCTTATCACTAATAAAAAGTCTTCACATTGAACAGTGCATAACTTCTTACTTATGATTAGTTGAAACATATAACGACTCAAAATGAACCACAGTTTGCACACAATATAACTCTCCTTAATTAAAGCAAGATGAACAGAGAGCCAAGGACAAACAGAAAAGCTACCATTTATGAGAAGGCTGTAACTATAAGTATAAGCAGCCCAAAGATCAAGCATTACTTCTTCCCACATAGTGTATGATATGATATTCCACAAATCAAGATCAAGCATTACTCCTGCTGTCACGCTTATCTCTTTGGTGTGGCCCGTTGCCGTGGCCTGTAGCGCACTTTTATCGCGTTGCCGGAGACGCGGGGGTTCGTGACTGGAGTGCGTGGCAAGCTTCACTGATTCTGTTGCACATCGTCAACGCGCTAAGTGCAAAAACTGAAGTGTATGTAACTCCGATCGAATTCGGGTTGCTCGTGTTGTTCTTGTTGTCAGGATTTGTTGTTTTTAGGCTTTGTGAATTTGTAAAATCTCTTGTGGTGCTCTTGCTTGGCATGTCATGAACGCTAATGAAAAGATCTCTCTTTTTGGCTTGGGGGGAAGAGGCTCGGGGTTTTATTTTGCCCGGCTCTTCCTTTGGTGTATGGTGTTGTGTCTTCTTACGCGCTACTCTCACTTTTTGCATTCCAGCACCCAGCAAACGCCTTTAAGGAACCTTGAGATATTAGCAATTGACTAATACAGGTTTGTTGTACACAAGTTCAACACCAAACTAAATAACGCCTCCGAAACGAGAATAAACTAAATAAGCCTCATATGGCCCGCGACCCCATTTAGACGACGGTTGTTTTTGAGCTTTGCTCACAGTTACCGTCAACGCGCTAATCACATTCTATAAAGCAAAACGCGCGCGATGCGCATAGGCGCACTCGAGACGGTTACGCCGCTCGCAGTTGCTTAAAGCCTTAAAACATCAAAACTCCACAGTCGTTAGGGAAAACCCGAGTTGCCGTCCTCGCTCGGGGTTGTCCGCTAACGCGCGCGATGCGCATAGGCGCACTCGAGACGGTTACGCCGCTCGCAGCTGCTTAAAGCCTTAAAACATCAAAACTCCACATTTATCGTTAAGGCAAATCGCCGAGCTGAGCTCGGGGTTTGGCCCGCGTTGAACGCGAGGGCGCGCTCGAGTTGACCTCATCGCTCTCAGTCGCGATAAACCCAAAAATCCAAATTCTATAAGGCAAATCGCCGAGCTGAGCTCGGGGTTTGGCCCGCGTTGAAGCGAGGGCGCGCTCGAGTTGACTTCATCGCTCGTAGTCGCGATAAACCCAAAAATCCAAATTCTATAAGGCAAATCGCCGAGCTGTGCTCAGGGTTTGACCCGCGCGCAATGCATTTAGGCGCGCTCGAGTTGGGTTACACCCCTCGCAGTCGTTTGAAGCCTTAAAAACATCAAGTACCAAAACCATCGTTAGGGAACCTGCCAAGCTATCGCTTGGGGTTGTCCACTAACACACGCGACGCGCGTAGGCGTGCTCGGGTTGGTTGCACAGCTCGAGCCGGTTACAACAACGCGTTGACCATAAGTATGTGCATCAAATGAATGCCTCGTTTGACCTTGAAATACTAAGGACATCCGAGTCACGGAGTTGTGTTGATACCCGGAATTGTCACCGCGTTGGTGCACGAGATGATAATATCGACATAAAAGATTAAGGCACTAAGCACATTTTTAACGCGCTAGGCATACTCTTAACGCACTAGGCACGCGAATAACTAAAATGAATAAGCGTACGCGTAACGGAGGCAAACCTTGAGCACCTTAGGGCCAATATCGCAATTAGGGCCCTTTGGAGGGCGATTATCGCGATAAGGGCATAAGGTGGGCTATCCCACATCGGAGCTTGGCTATGTAAGCAAGCAACTCCATTTTCTATATATAGTGGTGCAAGGCCAAATTAAAAGGGATCGGAAAAAAGCCGAGTCCCGAGATGTGTTCTCGAAGGACGGGCTCCGACGTGTTTGAGTCTCCGAGGAGCTCGCACTATTTTACGGGAAAGACCTTAAAAAGTCTTATAAGCCTCCGAAAAGAGAATAAAATAATACGCGGGGGTGGGAGAGCTCAAAGCAAGACGAGCCGGTTTCTAGCGCGCCGAAGGACCCGAGAGTTTAATAATTTTGACCCGTTTTTAGTTCGAGATTTTCGGACTTCAACAACTGATGATAATAATAACCAACATTAATAATAACAATAATAATAATAATAAATAATACTAATGATAATAATAATAATAATAATAACTGGTCACAGAGGTGACACGCCGTAAGCGTCTCAAGTATCAAGATAAGTGTGGGGCGTTTGGGTATAGTTTCCTCCCTTTCTCTTTCTCCTCATTGGGAGAATTGGAGATAGATGTTATTTTCTTGTTGAAGCGCATCCAGAAGTTCTCGAGGACCCCCTAGGATAGGTTTTGCTATTGCTAAAAGAGTGGGGCCCAGATAGTATCTCGGTTTCGCACTAATTTTATAGAAAACCTTTTGGGTTTATAATAATAATAATAATAATAATAATAATAATAATAATAATAATAATAATAATAAATGAAGTAGTTTCTTAATTTGACAATTTTATTTTTATTTTTTAATGTGAGAAAACTCTTAACACGTCCCTTAAATACAATTACGTGATCATTTAATTAATACTTGGATATAATCTCTCAAGCAGGGGTGGAACCAAAATAAACGTATTGAGGGAGTCAAATATTTTTAAGTACATATCGTGAAATTACAAATCATAATAAGAACATAATGATTACTTTAGTTTTTTCGACCAAAAAAGAAGAATTACTTTAGTTTTTAACCGAAAATTACTTTATTCTATTATAGCGAATAATTTATTTCTCAACTCTATCCTAATCTATAAAATAATTTACAAAAAAATCTATTATATTGCAATTTTTTATAGTAACAAAGACCATAATTATCATCGCTTTTATTGTAAGAGCCTAAAATATATTATCACCACTTTTGTATAATGTGTTCTAATATGTCCAACATAACATATATTATTGAAAAAACCCAACATGTCTCAAAATACAATTAGGCTAGGAAAATCTGGTTTATAAAGATTACTTATATAATAATAACTCAAAATCCATTATTATCAAATGCTTATTACTAAAAATTCAAACTCAACCTGAAAATCTCGATCTAATAAATAATGTGTATGATTAAATACATCTCAATAATAAAATATTGTTTTGAAACTCTTGAGTTACAATATGAAAGTATAATGTTTAAAGAAAAGACAAAAAAAATAGATTAAGTATATAACTTTTAAAAGTGGTTTTTAAAAGTCCAATCTTTAAGTATTCATAATTTTATACTCAGACGTCGAAATAAAAAAGTATAATATATCAAATCGAAGGTCTCAAAAAGAGGAACATATATACCTAAAAAAAAGTTGGATTGGGGAGTCATGGCCCCCACTGGCCCCAACATAGTTTCGCCTATGCTCTCAAGGGCGGCTAGCAAACTGTATCCCACCCAGTGTTCTAAAATACGGTCTAAGCGGTGACCCACCGTCCCGAATAGTCCCTAAGCGAATGGCTAGGCGGCTAGGCGGGCACCTAGGTGGTTGGACTAGGCAGATTGGGTGGGCTCCTAGGCGGTCTAGGCCGCCCCCTAGGCGGGTTGAGTGGGCTCTAAACGAGGCTAATTTTGTTTTTAGGTGCCAGTTTATATGAAAACACTATAAAAGATGGATCTTTTTTCTATATTCTCACCACTTTAAAATAATAATCCTAAATTTCCAAATTCATACTAATCCGCCTAGGCCCCACCTAGTGTTAGGCCTCTCCCCACCGCCCAACCCCCGCCTAGCGTTTTTTAAAACAATGATCCCACCTTGAGACTGACAGGTCGAGTCTTTATTGGGTAGGCTACTTCCAATGGCGGGTTCGAAGAGTCCGAGAAACAAACCCACTAACAAATCCAAATTTTTTATCAAATGAACGCAAACCAAAATCTACTATGATACCATGATAAAATTGGTTGATTCGATAATTTGAGGGTCGTGTGAGTAATGTCATTTGTAAAAAAAAAAGTCATATAAATACTCAATTCACATTGAGTTATCTCAAGCCCCATAGTTCAAATTAATACATATCAAAACTCATCATATCTAAATGAGATTATTCAAGATAAATTTATAAAGTATTTTTGTCATAGCTCAAATCCAGTGATCAAATTATACGATGACTTAGTTGGTGGTAGATAGTAGTATAATATTTGACAAATTTTAAGCGTTCATTCACGCTTTTCGTAACTTAGCTAGTGTGACGAAAATTTATGGCGACAAATATGTACGGATGAATACATGGTCAAATGCACACTGGAAACACTGCAATCTCGATCGAAAGGAACTTGACTCAGAGAAAAGGCAGAGTCCGTAGCTCGTATCCGTGTGGGCATTCATGTATAATAAATGTTAAAACCTTTATAGTTTCATTTCAATTTGGTAGTGTCGATGGGCCATATAATTACACGCAGGTTCACGTATAATACCCCTTAGAAGGCTCGACAATATGTAGGTATATGCCTGTACGTGCAAGCATGTATGCAAATAAGTTCCAATCGATTTTCTATAATTTTATGGAAATTAAAGAATCAAAAACCATATTCTAAAAAATTATATTATTAACGTGTAGTCGAACCCTAATAGTTTTTATTTTATTATATTTATTGTATTCAATTTTTTTTTAAAGATAATAAACTATAAGCAATCAATCGTAATATACGATGGGATAGCCCGATTCGTCTTTAATAAACTTAAAAATAACATCAGATGATTCTTATTTACTTTTCTAAACAGTCACTTGAGTATTTCATAAGTTTTTTTAAATATAACTATAAGAAATGCTTACCTCAGATTGAGACAACTAAAGAGAATTTAAATAAAAAAAATGTATATCTTCTAATCATACTCTTTCAACCGTTGGCCCCTAAATCTCTAATTGTACTTTCCCGTTATAATTTGCGACCATAAAAGAGACCATCGACATTTCCATGATCATCGTCCCGTCATCCCAACATCCCATCGTTCGTGAACATCATCGTCGTTTGTCATCCCGTCCTCAATCGTCCGTGAGGACCATGACCATCACAGACGTTCGTCAGCATCTAGATCGCGAGATCTCCAAGGTCACTTTCACCCGCTTTGATTGCGATTTGCTCAACAAAGAAGACCTATTGGTCCTATTCTTCAAGGAGAACAAGTCAAAATGTGATCTATTCATATGCAAACCTTCGAGGGTGATTATCTCTTAGTCTTTCTAACTTGAAACTATAAATATACATGTAACTTGATTGAAAGGGATAGATTGTAGTTATCATTGTCAATCTAACATATAAAGTCTTTTGTTTGGTTATTTATTAAGTCCATTTGACCTAAAATTTCTATAAATATCCGCATTAAGGTCAATAAATTCGATCTCAAGAGAACACTTTTTACGCAAAACATGAATATTAAATATTTTAAACCAAAATTTGAAAGGCTAAAATAAAATGTGAGCTCTTCTTAGACCATGGATATTAGTCGAAAATTTGAAACTCATGAACCGTTACTTTTTACCATTTATCTCTCATCTATGTCAATTTACCATTCTCCAATTTAGTTTTTTCTATTCACTTAAATATCAATGAAACTTATGAACCCCGTGAAACCCATTTTTTACTTTTCCAATTCCCAACGACAACAATCATTTATTTTTATATACACAATTATTACATATATAACCCACAAAACTATTTGTAGTATGCAAAATTTATGCAAATTAACCTATGTAAAAAAAATACTAATTTTGTATAATCTTTTAAAGTTACAAGAATGAGTTAATTTAAAAAGCGGTTAAATGTGTTTTTGTTTACTGTAATCTAGCCCCAAATATTAAATTTAAATTTAAAACAATCCAAATATATTTAAATTTAGTCTCTATGGATAGATAAAGAAAATATGAATTGCGGTATCATTTATACTTAATTTTATTAAGTTAAAGTTAAAAAAAAACTAATTACAAATTAGTATAACTAATAAATAAGATGTTGCCATGTTGCAGGTGATAACTAGGAGATGGAAGAGATTTTGTCTTATAATTTTTAATTAGTATTGATGGTAGTGGGGCCTAAAACTGACAATGAACCCTAGGGTTGGGCACCGGTCCAGATCCGAACCGGATCAAACCGGGATCGGTAACGTAGAAATATATGGACTGAGGACCAAATTTTTAATTATTTTTTAAATAATTTTATTATATAAAAAATTACAATATAATTAGAAAATTAATATATGATATGATTAATGAAAAATATAATATTATTGAGTATATAATATAAATATGAAATATAAATATTAAAAAGTAAGTTATATAACATTAAATTAATATAGAATTTATTTAAATATATTTTTTATTAAAAATTATAAAAATCCGGTCCGGATCTGGACCGAGAATGTCCATTTTCATAAACCAAGGACCGGACCGAACCCCTATTGAACCCCATGAGTTACGTTTCAATATATGAAACCCAAATGAGAGTTTCACCCTTCGACCAAAAAAAAAAGGGAGTTTCACCCTTCTTTTTTTGCTCCATAAAACTCATGTTGAAACTTGGGTAAAACCCCTAATATTCATGGTCGTAGTACACATGCTAAACGGGAGTAGACAGTTAGTTGGCTTGTTGATAGAGTTTTGCATAAGTTTCGGCGTGGTTTTGTTAGTCATAGTCTTCTTTTTTGCGGTTTTCTTTTCTTTTCCTTTATTTTTACTTTCCGTTTAGCTTTAGTATAAACAAATTTATTTTGTTGTGTGTAGACTTTTTGGTTTAGTTTGTTGAGTGGTATGGTAACTCTTAGGTTTAGGTTGTTGTTGCAGGGGAAAATGATTTGTAAAAAAGGGGAGACAAATCCAAATCAGGATGAGAAAGAGGGCATGATTAAGAATCCAAATTGCAGGGATTTTTAAAAATTAGCCATAATTACAGGAAACAAGTGAGAGAAGATGGCAGAAAGAGGTTGGGGGAGACAGCCAAAACAAGCAACAGACGACGACATCATTCAGACACCCATCCGCTTTTTTTAATTCGCCTTGCCGGTTTCCGAACGCGACGTTTAACTAAACTCTGAAAGTCCCTTCGGTGGGCCCCACCTTCGCGCGCGCATCATCCAACGGCTGCGATTGGCTCTCGCGTACGGATGAGGTCCACCATCTACGGCTGAGCGTGAAGAAGGGGTTCTGATTGGATTTCATCACACTGCTAAACTCATCATTTCACTTGACTTAAAAATAAACCCACCAACACCAGAAAAAAAAGAGAGAAAAGAAACAGCATATTTTAAGATTCATAAATGGGTCTGCCTGGATGGGTTTCGCACGCTTTGTGGCGCACTCATGCCTCCTTGATACTTGCTGACGTGCCTTCTTCGCATGCATTGCCCTAGATTATTTTGTACCCTTTGTGTCAACGCTCAACTTCTCTCATCAAGTGCAACACTACATAGTACATACTCCTCTCCTACAAATCTTTTGTACGCCTTCTCTGTATCCCCCCCCCCGACACTAGGCTACCTTTTTTCCCGTCTAGACTCCGTTTAACGTTTTAACCCGTTTAGGCATTCATCTAGACTATATAGATAATCATATAAATTGTCTAACAATTAGGTGACCACTCTCCCAGATCTCCACCTATGAATCGCCTAAGTCTTTTTATAACACCGATATATAGTATCCTTTTTAGGAAATTTTAATACTTGTATGCAGGTTTGTATTGTAAAATGTAAGCTACAAATGATGAAGCTTTGTTGGGTCATATATTAACTTAACTAATGAGTCGTGCCACGTTTAGATGCGTTTATAACTTTGTGTTGAAAAATTGCTTCATAATGGTACACGGCCGAAAGAATGCTGCCTAGTCGAAGGGCCCATTGGGTCAAAACATAGCTTAGGGTAGGCCCGTTACTTTCGGGTCTGTCTATCGAATCAGAAAAGACTAGTCATAAGAAGTGGATGATTGGGCCCACCTGGATGGAATGTGGGCCCTTACGGCCCAGATTTGAGTTGTCCTCCAATTCCCGAGAGGGCAAGAGGTGTATAATACGGAGTACTCCGTAGTATATAAGAACACAAGGTTTTGTATGGGGGAGGGGAATTTTTTGTACGCGGTGACAAATTCATATACGTTAACATGTTTGGTGGTGACAGGTTTCGGTGTGATGACGTCATGTTCTGTGATGTTTTTGTAGTTGTCACCAAAAAGAGCCTATTTACCTCAATTTTTCACCGCGCCGTCCACTTCTCCTATTGTTGCCATCAACTGAGTCCATTTACCCAAAATCGTCTATATAATATCATGAAAAAGAGAATTCTAATACGTACACCTCTTGAGACTTGAACCTTTGACCATCAATTACTCTCTAATCGTTTAAACCCTTGTGCTATGAGATTAGTTTTGATTTCCAATGAAAATTAAGTAAAAAAGTATAAGATTGTGCATATGTATTTAATATGTGAAATAAATGTACCTTGTACACAACTTTATAATGTTATATGTATATAGATATATAGATTTGTACATCTAATTAAACAGTTAAGCCTCTCTATACATATTAGTATCCAAAAAATGGGTTCAACTCTGACAAACAAAACCCTTCGATTCCCACTATACCCTTTTAATCCATATGTTTGTGTGATATTTGATATTTAAGTGGTGCAGTCTATCTATAATATAGTAGCATTTGTGCTCATGAACCCTTCAACATTAAATTTATATGAACAATTGTTTTTATTTAGCAATATTAGATTGCTCTTCAAGTAATTACATCATCAAAAATATTCTTTTAAAAAATTAAATATGGAAAAATGAATAGATGACTATATTTGTTTTACACATTATAGAAGTTTTAGATTACTTTTCGATCACGCATCAAAAAATGACATACGGACATGGACGAATACTCTTGACATGAACGAATACAAATTTGACATCCGGACAAATAGACCTTTGAAAGTTGCTCAAACAGCCCGCAAGTAACTTCTTATACCAAGGGGTCATCGATATGTTCAGGTCGAACCAGACGAACCCGCGAGCCTGGTCCATCATAAACTGCATCAAAGCGTCATCATTCAGGAGCTAGACCGGCGAGAAAAGCCGCACTTGGAATTCCAACCGGTTACCCAGTCCCTTGAACTGGGAGAAATCCGGCTCAGCCACGTTGGACACGGCGAGTCGCTCCAAGTGGTTGTATCCGGCGGTGGAGTCGACAACGATGGTGACGTCGGTGAAGGAGTAGTAGCTTCCGCCCGGGAGGTTCGAGACGACGAAGGTGGCGTTCCAGCCATCGGAGATGTCGGAGCCGGTGAGGGAGTCGAGGTGGAACTCGGCGGCCATGAATTCCACCTGGAAGCCCTCTGAAGGGTTCTTCAACATTGCTTGCATTTAGTGGCTGTTAATATTGTTGGTTCTTGAAAGATTTTTCATCAAAGTTATCTCCTCCAGATCTACTTCCTCAAAAGTATCTGTATGCAGAATCCGTATTGACATCATAAATAGGAAGGAATCTCTTAAAAATATAAGAAAACTTAAAGTGCACATGAATTGAAAATTTTTCGCATTGGATAGAGATACTATTTTTTTTATAATTTATATCGGTATTCTAAATCTAGAATATGAACTTTATCATTTCAAGTCAAATGTGATTTCAACCAAAATTTGTGAAGTATATCTAATTTCTTGGTACGTTATAAGCATATTTGTTTGACCAATTGTTTGAGCGAAGAAAATACATACAAAAACATACCTTTTGTACAAATTCATAGCTTCCTTAGTAATCTTCCTCCTCAAAAAAACAAATCTTTCTATCACGATCCACTTTATCATAGTTTCCTGATCAACAATCCTCAAAATGCCTCCAAAAACTGAAAACACGCAATAATCCCAATTGAGATACAAATAATTATTTTTCTAAAGGAACCAATCAAGGCAACAAATAATTAAGACTATAATTTGAAAGAATACAAGGCAAATTAAAATTGATATAGCACTTCAATTCAAGAATTTTTGAGATGAAACATGTAATTGTTTCTCGATGCTTGATTTGAGATGTGATACTTCTCATCAGGAATCTAATTAAAATAAAAGTCTAAATACATACCTCTATTTCTTAAGGAAGAAAAGAGTGGCGATCTAAAAGCCAAAAGATTTTACTAAATCTTTATTGCTATGAGATTATACGAAGACATTGAAGTAGAAGTACTAGAAACCCAATAAGATCGAGGGTACTTATAACAATAAGAAAATTGAGACTGCGGCGGTAATATAAAACAGGAGATCATAAGAGCTTTATTAGGGTTGAGACCTATAGTTGAGACAAATTGGGCCAGCCCATCTAGCTTGGATATTTGTTTTTGTAAACAATACCTGAACCACTAATATATCTTTAGCTGGCACATCCACAATACACATCACAATATGTCTATTCATATAAAAAAAATAGGTTATAGATATTAACCAAAATTTTATGTACTCCCCAAATAACAAAATAGTTCTAGAATTTTTTAATATATCGGGTCATGAAGCTCGTGATACACTATAAGATAGAAATGGTACTTGCTACTACATCATTCTTGAAATAAAAGTGTGTTGTGCGCAGCCTCAAAGCATGTCATTAAGGTGACATCTTCCATAAGACCTAGACTCGAGCAAAATCGGGACAACTCTTTTACCATTAGTTTTGAATTCAGTTGTGAAAAATATAGATTTCAAATGTTTAATAAAACAAATAATTCAAATTTTCTTTTTAGTTTTCAATAGGAAACAAAATACTAATCATTATATATTTCTAATACAAAAGTTTATTCTTTTAAATAATTACTTTTTATACTCATTAACGTGTCATGATGGCATTAAATATCCCCCATGTACACAAAATTATATAGATAGTCTTATCACTCCAATTGGCGGATTATAACACAAATCTACTACGATTGTATTTAAAACATTGAATATATACATATATCTGTCTATAAATCAATAGATAGGCATATAGACTTAGAGCAAATAACAATTAATATTCATATTTTTTATACAAACATACGATAAAAGAAAGAGATTGTCGAAATTTCTGTAACCTCTTGAAAGTTGTCCTTCAACTTATTGTCTTTTTCAATTAATTGAAACATAAAGTGCAGTTAAATACATGAGAGGTTGTTAAAACAGAATAATTCAATAAAAATATGTTTTAAAAAATAGTTCAATAATACAGTAAATTAAATTATATTTAAAATAATTCAATATACTTAAGTTATGTTTAATAAAACAAATATTTCAATTTTTTTTTTGTTTTCTATAGGAAACAAAATACTAACTATTATATATTTCTAATACAAAAATTTATTCTTTTAAATAATTACTTTTTATATTCATTAATGTGTCATGAGGGCATTAAATATCCCCCATGTACACAAAATTATATAGATAGTATAGATATAGATATAGACAAGTAAATCAATTCGGAAAATTAAAGGCTCTCCTTCTATGCTCTGCAAAGAGCGTATGAGATGATTAGTTTCATTTCTAAAGGCCCATTGGATGAGGCCCGTTTCAAGAATTTTTTCACGGCCCAAATAAAAGGATTAGGTATATTGCTGTAAGAATAGGGTTTCACTACATTTTATTTGCCACACACAAGAATATACAAGTGAATATGGTGATAGAACTAAAGAAGAATCAACGAGTGAAAAAATAGAGTATGGTTGCTCGTTAGTCGTTACTCAATCACGTAGGGAACAGAAAGTATTGATCTTGTTACTAATCACATCGAAAAAAGCATTGATCTCACCGTGTTTAATTATTGCGATTTTAATTGAGTGAAGTACGTAGGTGCTTCCTCTAGGTTTTAGATGACAACTCCGTGACTTTGGGTAAGTTTTTAATCACTCTTGAGCCTTTTTTGCTGCAAAAACAGTACAATAATGCTAATGGGTGATTGATTTCGTTTGGTCTTTATCACTACTCTCTTTCTCATCCTGGATCATTATGATTGTGATATTATAGCTATAAAAGTTAACGAGGACGCCCCTTTCGGTGAGAAGAGTGCAGCCTTCGTCTAGGGTTTTCTCACTTCTTCCGGTCGTCGTTCCGATGGCGCCGCCGCCCTAGCCTCCGGTCGCTGCTGATTTTTTCCCCTGCACCATGGGAAGTAGCAAGAAGAAGTCGAAAAAGAAGAGGTCTATGCGCATCTCCCTTAGCTCCTCTGTCCCTGCCTCGCCCGCCTCCCTTAGCCCTCCGTTGCCATCGACTCCTCGAGGGGCCGACGACAGTGATGATAGCCCTTTCCTCACCATCCCGGAAGCTCTCATCCTTTCAAATAACTCCCGCATCTCAAAGCACCTCTCTAAGCCCTCTCAAGCCGAGCAGATTTCGAAAGCCCTGTTTGAGGCGGAAATCCCCTCGTCCTCCCGTTCCCCCGTGCCTCCTTCGCTAGCCCCTCAGCCACCCGACCTCTGCTCCAATGCGTTTCCTGCGCTCCTTCCTCCTTCTTGCCCAGTTTCTAAGCGTGACCCGACCTCATCCGAGGGCAGCAACCCCCCCTCTCTTCCCGCTCCTCCGCCGGTGGAGTCCGCTGCAGCTAGCTTGGCTGCTTCTCCCCCTGATTTGATGAGGCAATCGGAAGCCCCTAATGAAGGCTCCATCCCTGGAATCCAGTCTTCAGGATCGATTTTAGGCCCTCCCCCTCGGGCTTACTTCCGGGCTCCGCCTCTACGCCCTAAGCAGGGTCGTAGATCCTATGCCGCTGCTGTCGGCGAGCGCCCTCCAGGCCCAAAGCCTATTCCCCTCAACTTCATTGAGGGCCTGGAAAGCGGGGATATCCATTTCACCCACGATGATGTCTCGGACCTTCTTTCCAAATGGAATATGACGCTTGTTGGAGCTCCGCTTGAAGGTCGTATTCCCTTTAAGGCTATGGAGAAGTTTGTTACAGAAAATTGGACCGGCATTGCCCAGCCCAGAATTCTCCGAAAGGATAATGGAATCTTTGTTTTTCATTTCGACAACAATGAGGACCTTGCCTTAATTCTTGAGAAATCGCCTTGGATGATGATGGGTCAAAAACCTCTTATTCTGAAGAAATGGACCCCTGGAATGGACTTGAATCTTTCGTGGCTTAATGAAATTCCGATCTGGATAACTCTGTTGGACCTTGATGTTCGCCTTTGGTCGGAGCATATGCTTGAATGTGTTGGTTCAGCAGTGGGTCGACCCATCCTTACTGATTTCAAGTCTGCAAGACAAACTCGAATCACCTTTGCTCGAGTGTTAGTTGAGATCTCAGCGAAGCGTGATCTCCTTCGAGAAGTTCGCTTTCATGGGCCGGATGGGGAAGTTATCTATCAAGATATTCACTATGATTGGCTTCCCCCTCGGTGTGACAAGTGCAAGGTCTTTGGGCATTCTTGCAATTCAAAAGCTGAGATTCCAGCGGAGGTTCGGCATTGTAACTCCACTCCTATTCCCGCAGCCCCTCTTCTTCCCACTCCTCCGATCTCTCAGCGCATTCCAGAGGTTTCCCTGCCAGCTCAGTCCTCCACCCCTGCTGGCTCCTCTTCCGTTGATGGCGCCCTCTGCCCCTCATCCTCTGATCTCTCCTCTAATTCTCAATCTTCCCCTGAACTTTCCAAGGTTTCCCCCAGTCTTTCCTCCTCTCCAACTAAATCTCTTCTTCCCCCCACTGATAAGGCCGCCCCTTTCTCAATTTCCTCTAAAAGTGATGCTTCAGCTTTAAATGCCATCATTAACCCCTCTCAACCACCAACTCCTATAATTCCCTCAACCTCTCTCCCAACCACCTCAAAACTTCTTTCAGGGGCCACCCCGAAGTTGACCATGACCACCAGATCCTCTCAAAGATCATCGCATTCAAAACGGAGCTCCTCTTTGCCTCCACCTGTCTCAAAAATCAGCTCTCGCTTTGCTATCCCTTCACCACTTTCTTCGGTTCCTTTAACCAAACCGGCCTGCTCCCCCACAATGCCCAAAAAGACAAGTGTCGACCTTCCCCCTCCCCAAGTTTCTAATGATTAGTACCAAAATTGTTTGTTGGAATATCCGCGGCCTCAACAACGCGGATAAGCAAGACTCGCTTAGATCCTTTCTTCACTCTGGAAACTTTGATGTTGCTGCAATCTTGGAAACAAGGCTGCGATTGGACAAAGAACAACGTCTTTCAAAAAATCTCCTCCCTGGTTGGAAGTGCTTCTCAAATGGCCAGGTTTCGAGCAATTGTCGAATCTGGTTATGGTGGGACCCCTCCTCGGTTAACATTGAGCCTCTTCTCACCACAAACCAAGCAATTCACACCAAAATCTCCCCCACCTCTGGCCACACCCCCTTCTTCGTTACCTTCATTTACGCCCTGCACACCCCAATAGAAAGGGCCTCCCTTTGGAACCTTTTAACCTCAGCCAGCCCGCCTAGTAGCTGCCCTTGGGCTCTTGTTGGCGATCTAAACGTCACCCTTGACCCCACCGATAAACTTTTCAGTGATGGCTCCCACCCCCTCTCCACTCCAAATGAGCTCGGTCGTTTCTTGTCGGCTTTAGACCTTTCTGACCATCCTTACTCGGGCTGCCATTACACATGGAATAATAAACAATCTGCTAGCAACCGCACTTGGTGCAAGCTTGACAGAATTCTTGTGAACAAGGGTTGGTTCACCTCATTCCCCTCCTCCTCCGCCCACTTTGACCTTCCCGGGATCTCAGATCACTCTCCAGCCATTATTCAAACTTCACCCCCTAGGCCTAAGCCCAAAACCCCATTTCGGTTTAACAATGCTTGGGCCCTCCATGAGGAATTCCTTCCAGCTGTCTCTAGTGCTTGGCAATCTGACTTCTCTGGAAACCACATGTACAAGGTCATCAGAAAGCTCAAGCTTGTGAAGTCAATCCTCAAAAGGTTTGAAAACCGCAAAATTGAAGAGTTGAGTAAGGCTGTCTCGGAGAATCGCAACAACCTTGACGCTATCCAAGCCCAACTCAGTAGCTCCCCTCTCTCAGAGTCCCTTATTTTGGCCGAAAATGAAGCCCTTGACAGCCTTCACCTTGCTTTCAGGGCTCTCCGTGCCTCCTCTACTCAATTGGCCAAACTTGATTGGCTCCGTTTCTCTGATAGCTGCAGCTCGTATTTTTTCAAGAGGATCCGAGTGAGACGCAGCAAGTCGCACATCGCAGTGTTGTACAATGAAAATGGCACCCCTCTCTCCAACCCTAACGATATTGCTCGTCACATCTTGAGGCACTTCACTGCTCTGCTCGGCTCTTCGACTTCTGTTCTCCCAATTGATTCTAAAGTTATTGATGAGGCGCAGAAGATTGACTCGAATTCAGCTTCAATCCTCTCCCGTGTTGTGGGCGGCTCTGAGGTAAAGCAAGCTTTCTTCTCCCTAGGGAATAACCGCTCGCCTGGCCCCGATGGTTTTGGTGCTCTTTTCTTCAAGAAGAGCTGGGCAATTGTGGGTGAAGAGGTCTCTTCTGCTGTCCTTGACTTCTTTTGTTCGGGTCAGCTCATTCGACAAATCAACCACACAGCTGTCTCCCTTATTCCTAAAATTGCCAACCCCACTTCCATTCATCACTTCCGGCCTATATCCTGTAGTAACAGCATCTACAAAGCCATAGCTAAAATTCTAGCGCAGCGCCTCAAAGAAATTCTCCCATCCTTAATTAGCAAGAATCAAGGTGCTTTCATCCCGGGCCGTTCTATTCGACATAATACTCTGCTTTGCCAAGTCCTTCTCAAGCATTATGACCGGAAAAATGTCTCCCCCCGCTGTGCCATTAAGGTCGACCTCCGAAAAGCTTTCGACTCCATTGAGCACTCCTTTGTTCTCAGTGCCCTTCAAGCCTTCGGGTTCCCGCCTACCTTTATCCATTGGATCAAAATTTGTATTTCTACAGTGAAGTACTCCATCAATATCAATGGTTCCCTAGAGGGGTTTTTTGATGGGAAGCGGGGCCTTCGTCAAGGATGTCCTCTTTCACCTTATCTGTTTACCATTGCCCTTGAGTACCTTTCCAGAACCATTTCCCTTAAAACCAAAAATCCTAACTTCAACTTCCACCCCTTTTGCCAAAAGCTTAGCCTCACCCACCTTTGTTTTGCAGATGACCTTATTCTTTTTTGCAGGGGTGATTTTGATTCTGTCAAAATCTTGAAGGACTCTCTTGACGAGTTTGAGCGCAGCTCTGGCCTCAGCAGTAATAATCAAAAGTCTGCTTGGTATCTGGCTGGGGTCTCGGCGGTTGATAGGGCTCGGATCTCTAACCTTCTTCACTTCAATGTTGGAACACTACCGATGACCTATCTTGGTGTTCCGATGGGATCCAAGCGTTTGTCCATCTCTGAATTTGCTCCGCTTATCAACAAAGTCACTAGTAGAATTCAATCCTGGACGGCTCGAAACCTTTCCTATGCTGGCCGTCTTCAGCTCACCAAGTCTGTCCTCTTCGCTATGTCTACTTACTGGTGCCATACTCTTGCCATTCCTAAAAGTGTTATCGATAAAATTGAGAGTTTGCTTCGCACCTTTCTTTGGAATGGGAAAGAATCTGGTCGAAAAAACCTAGTCTCCTGGGATACGGTCTGCAAACCAAAAGCCGCTGGAGGTCTAGGCTTTAAGGAGTTACTTTCGTGGAATAAAGCATGTCTGGCTAGAACCATCTTTGAAATCTCTAATAATATTAGCAATATTTGGACTGACTGGATTAGAGAATATCATCTCCATGGGAACAATTTTTGGTCTACTGCTGCTAGAAACAATGATAGTTGGGTCTGGAAAAGTATTCTTTCCGTCAGGGATGATCTCCTTTACGTGCTTCCACAGGCCCAAATTGAGGGAGGGATGATCTCGCCTAAAGCTACCTATAGTACTATTAATGTCTACACTATGTTGCGAGGCTCCTTTGCTGATCTCTCTTGGGCGAACGGCATCTGGGGTCGCCCTCATTCTCCCCGCTGCAGTTTCATTACCTGGCTTGCAGCCCTCGATCGTCTGCCTACTCTCCACAAGTTGCTCTCCTGGGGACTCATTCAAAGTGACCGATGTAAGCTCTGTAATCAGGACCCTGAAACTGATCATCATCTCTGGTTCGGGTGCCCGTTTATCTCCTCAGCATTGGATGTGGTGCTTGGCTGGGCAGGTGTTTCAACTAGGTTTGATAGTCTTCAGGGGTGTCTCCGCTGGCTCGACACTGGTGCTCGAAGGTCTTCTTTTTTGTACAAGATGAGGTGTGCTACTATCTCTTCATTCGTCTACTATGCTTGGAACACAAGGAACCTGTTCATTTTTGAGAATCACAGTAGCACTCCCGAAGCCTTGGCCCATCGTGTTGTTGCTGCTGTCAAAGAATTATTGTCAGCTAACTGGAGTGAAAAAAATCCCAGCTCTTGGAGGTCTGTCATTGGAACTTCTTAGCTGTGCAGTACCCTTTGTTTTCTATCTTTTGATCTCTAGCCTCTTGTTTTTAGTCTCTCTGATAGGCTGCTCCTTTGGGGCTTTTTGGGCTGCTCTCTATGTGAGCGTTTTTGTGTTAATTAGTAGTCAGCTTTTTGGCTTGAGGCTTAACTTTGACTTGTAAATCCTTTCCTCTTCATTTCAACACGTAACCAATTTTCAAAAAAAAAAAAAAAAGTTAACGAGGACAAAGATTTTGTTTGTTCTTCTTCACTTTTACTGCACAAAATTCCCCCATTCTTCTTTTTACATGTGAGCCTTTTCACGACTTGCCCACATCAATATAATTGCATCAATTTTGCACACATTCATCATATAATTGCATTATTACACCAACTTTACTTTATACCCATTGGAGTTCCCCTTCCGGGGAATCTGGGGGTCAAGATGAGGGCATCCCTGGCTTACGCAACCGCCCGAAAGACCCAAAGAAAAGAAAAGAATACTAAAACTCAGTTATGTGCCAATCATAACTGAATTTAGTTAAAATGCATCAATATGTAGGGGTCATATCCAACTCAAAGGCACTATAACAGCCAAAGAGAATGAGGATTAGGCCCCATTTGTGAAGAATTTAGTTGAAACAGATAAAAAGATTAGGGTGTGAGGATGGATGTCAATTTTCTGCACTTTAAGATGTCTAAGCTCAAACATTATTACTGAAAAGATAATCTGATGATTTAGCAAAAATTTCTGTTAATCATCTTTATTAATGGTTGATCAGACATGTGACAAAGACTGGTAGAGCCTCAGCACTTGTGAAGAATGACAGACCATTAACATTATGCTGGTACAAACATGTCGTAAATCTATTTGTGTCAGGTTAAATATTTGTTTATCCTTGCTGTTTGTTTTTTTTTCCAAAGTTGATCAGTGACCGATTCATTTCTCTATGAGAATTAATTAACTATTAATTAACCATTTTTCTAACATAATTTTTTTCCACTTTACAGGGTGTGTGGGCATGTGATGAGGTTAAGAATTTGCATTGTTGCACCATATCTTGTTGTAGTATAAAACAAAAAAGCTGTAAAATCTATTGCTAAAAGTTGCATAATGCCCATACTGAAGCATCTTCAAAATTTGATCCAATATGTGGCTTTAACTAACTAAATCAGCTTTACAATCTAAACTCCAAGTTTAGGTCGTCTTGTTCTAAAAAGTACTGCACCTAAGAAGATTCGTCAAACTTTAAAAAATACTTGAAACAAAGTTGGTTATTTACTGGATTGCTGAACAAGGTGTTAGGTCAAAATGTCATATGGATTGGTCCCAAAAGTTTTCTATAAAGAATAAGAAAGTTTTCAACAAGATACAAAAAATGTTATGGAGCTTTGATAATGCGTGACATTTACCGTGGGTGGGGGGGTAAACCTTTTAAACATTTTTTACCATGTACTACCTACAGGACTACCCACTATCACAGAATTTACAGATTCTGAAGAGAACAGTACTCTCTATTTACTTATTTAACGTTATTATAAAACTTACCAAGTTGTGTAAGAATTGTGGGGATTGAATGGAAATGGTAACGTATAATTGTTGTCAGCGACAAAGTTCAGAGTTCAGAATTCTGAAACGGAGCCAAACTTCAATTATTCAAGAAGCAATAGTTTAATATATATCATGAGCATTAAATAAATGTATAATTGAGATGACCCAATATGAAGATTAGGGTAAAAAGAAGGGGAATCATGATGAACACATGCAAATCATCTTATATAAACTTGAATCAAATACCAAAAAAAAAAGGCAAGATCTCTACAGTAATCATCCTTTCTAGCAAATTTTCCTTTAGGAATTACAAGACAATACAATTTAAAAGGCTAGAGGCTACTAACTGATCATAATTAAGCTTCCAAAACATACATAAATTATTCACTTCAATTCCTCCCACACTTGTACAAACTCGATCGATCTACAAGCACTTTCCTCCATAACCAGCGTTTTTAAACAATGCTTGCTTTATGTTTTCTGAGCTCACCAATGCTCTTTGCTCCAAATCCTGAAACCATTATTAATCACATAGTTAATTCCAGGTACATATATATAAGCAATATAGCTAGTTAATAAGAACATCAAAGTAAAATTTATTCACGTACGCACGTACCTCAGAACAGGCAGCATTTAGTGAGAAATCATTAAAGCAGCTAATGACACATTGTTGAATCTCTAATCCTAAAGCTTCCAATGTCGTCACGGTTGATAGCAATAGACCCGGTTTAGTCGAACAGCAAATCTCAACTCTGGTGTTACTGTTTCGCCTGTCCACTTCAAACTTCACATACCATATACAAACATTTGTTAAGAAAACATTAGAAACCATTATTAGAAATGTGTTGTATACAATTAATAATGCACTAATGTTTCAAGGTAAAAACAATGAACACACCTTTGGTGAATTCCTCATGATCACATCACTTTGTTTCTGGTCCTTGAAGATACTGATTTCACTTAACTGATCACTTGAACTCACATCAATCTCCTCTTGTAGATTGTTGATCCTTTCAAGCAACTCCTTCATGTAGTCTATTGTGTCTCCGAGAATTGATGTTCTATCCATCTACATACGTACAAACATATCAAAACAAAATTTAAATGTTCTAAACAAACGTCTAGCGCCTAGACGACTTATACAGCTATCTGCGCCACTTCGGCAAGCGTTTAAGTAGGCTACAAGACTAGACGGATTTCCTAGAACTTTGATTAAAGCTAATGCCAATCACATGGAATCAAATCGATGTATACCTTGCTTATCTTGGGAACGATGGATCTAAGCATCGAAAGGCGATCGTTCAACCGCTTCCTTCGCCTTCTTTCGGCCATCAAATTCTTGGAAGGCTGTCCCTCAACTTTCTTAACCTTGCTCTTCCTCTCCCTACACAAGCCCACGTTGAAAGTAGGCGGAGGAGTTTCCGTGGAGTGCGATGCCTCCAATCTTGCAAGGCCTTGCAAGTCCATGTTTTGGACATTGTTGTTCACTTGAAACCCGGGCTCAAACTCCTCCTCCACAACGGACGCCATTGAGTAGTTGGTAAAGGACCCATGATCAATCAGACTCGGGTCGGATTGATCAAACGGGCACGAATAGAACTCGTTGAAAGGGCAATCTAGGTCGGGTTTAACCGAGGCGAAACAATCAAAGGATGATGGTGGAAGGATTGTGTGAGGAGGAAGGGAATGAGGTGAAACCGAATCTGGGTTTCCATAGAAACTACTTTCGAATCCAAAGTTAGTTGAAAAGAAGGCATTCATATCCGATGATGATGAATTGTTGGTTTCTAATGTGGCCTTTCCTAGTGATAGCAACTCCTCCAAGAACCCATCTCCATTTACCTCCATTTTTTTGTTTTTGTTACGGTAACACGTACTCTTTTGTGTTCAACAATGTGATTGGATCGAAGTTGAATTAGAGGTGGGGAAAAAAGAGATCGGGTGTATATATAGTGGGAGATTAATAGTATTTATATCCACACAATGCATTAATTATTAGGACAATTTCGTTTCTTGGGAGCTAAAATAATTGGATTTGAAAGGAATCTACTTTATGGAACATCTCTCTCTCTCAAGGTGATTTTATGTCATTTTCACCGAAATATGCAATCACAAACACAGTGAAATTATGTGTTTTATATTGCAAATACGGGTAATTTTGACCTACATTTTTGTCTTAACCGAAAAAGGACGGAGTTTATTGTCACACAACCCTGTCAGGTTCTATGTATCTGCAACTTGATATTGGACGGACCCATCTTTTTATTAATTATAATCTTTCTATGACCAAAATTTTAAGATCATCGATCACACTCAACCAAAAAAAAGAAAAAAGATCATCGATCACTCTATAGCCATCTCTTTCTAGGCTCAACAATTTTCAAAAGGATTGGTTAGTTAATCAGCGCGATCCCCTCTTTTCTTGATCTGCCAGCTAATTAACTCCCTTGTTATATGCACTTGAATATATATATATATATAAGAGCAACAACAACAAAAAATAAAGATTTCAAGAACTGATACGTACAACAAGTGCATAACAAATCAAACAATGTGGAGCATAATATATTAATGCATGGCTTAAGCGTCGTATATGTTTGTCCTTCATGGGACGTTGGTATTCGCATAGTAAGAATCTTACGTTTACTATATATTCGTCATTGACCGGACACCACATATGCATAGGGTCGGCCAAATTTTCTTACACAACGACACGTTATAATATATTCCTGTGTATACTTATTCATATATATGCCAACTTATGTGTAAGTTAAAAAGGCAGAGGTACGTACTAGCTGTGGTCAATAGTCTAACGTGGATGTGGGAACTAGCTAGGCCAACTCAATCTAGTTTGTACTTTTTTTTTTCTTACACCGATGTTTATTAATTATTGGGGTTCTATGATTATAAATACGCAAACTTTTCGAGAATAAGGCGCATTTTTTGGCGGGGTTCTATTATTATTATTATCACCATACCGATCATAAGTTCAATTGTATATATATGATTATTCTTTCTCTTTATTTGGATAGAGTATACTCTACATCTATTGGATTAAAATAAAATCACTTGGACTTTGTGGATTAGATGATGAGGGTGACAAATATTTCCAGTGCTACATATATTTATTTAATACTAAATGATGAATAGGCAAATTGAGTAATTCTGCATGGTCAAGGAGCTAATTACTAGTAGGAATCTCTGCCACATGCGTAGATCAAGGAAAAATACTACTCAAACTATATTCGCCAAATTTTAATACAAAAACACACAATAGTAACAGGTTAGAGAATTCCATACACGTGGGGCTGATATGAATGGTCCCTGGTCGGAAGACTGCCATGAAAATACTGAGCTTTAATTTCCAAGCTTTAAGTGGCTTCATTTTTCTTTTTATCATATTAAATAATAAGAGCACTAACTTGAGCACTAGCTCAACTGGTTCTTCATGTGAAATGGGTACCATGCATTATCGTATGTATGTATGTATACTTAGCTTCTTCATATATACAAGTGTACAAACAGGTTTAAAGTGGCTTCGATTTTCTTGCTTATAGTTTCTATTGCTTGCCTAGTTGTAGTTTCCTTAGCGATTGAAATAAGGAGAAGTTGGAGGTAGTTTCCGAACCGCTGGCTCTAAACCGGAAAGACCGACCAGCGATTTGCCAATTGTTTTTTCAAACAATAATTAAGCCACCTAGAACCGAATCGAAATCGGAACCGGAAGCGAACCTCCGGTTCCGGCTCCCGACCCATGACTAGCTAGTTGAAGGTGAGCGATCGAACAATATATGACCTTTTAATTTGTCACTGGTAACATGCATGTGAGATGAAAAGAATCTTGGTACACATTAGGGTTAGGGATGTAGAAACTACGTTGATTGATGATAACGTACTTGTTAAATTTAAGTAAGCTATGGGCAAGTGGGGCCCACCCAGGCGGGCCCATACCAATTGGCCGGATTTGGCAGGATTGCTAGATGCTAAAAAAACCAAGTATTGTAGCATTTGAGTGGTGGTGGCTGATTCCAGGTTGCTGATTGGTATAGGGGTGGTTGCCAAACCGCCGCAGTTTTGAGTTTACTCCTCGCACAACACAACAACACTGCTCTCAGTCTCAGCCCATTGTATTGTGTCTCCAATCCCTTCTATCTATCTCAAACCGGAAACCGGCTTCTAGTTTCCACAATACCGGAAACCACTTTCCCAATTTCACTTGCCTTGCCTTCTCTAGCTATGTATGGCCACTGTACTGTACTGTATTCTTTTCTTACACAATACTCGTACTGCCTTAATTTGTTGTTTAATGAAAACTGTCTTGCGAGTTTAGCATGCCACCGTTGTCTAATCCTTGGATAAAATATACCAATTCTTACAAGTGTACATATACCTTTCCAACTTATTAACCCTAAGCACAGTTTTACCCAACATCCATTTCGATTGAATTATGTTTGAACTTAGCTATTACTCCAAGTTTCTTTCTATCCTTTGAGGGTAGAGTTGGAGAATTATGTAACTACCACAATGTATGATTATGTAGGTGGGTAATTTACCGCCATAAATAAGGATAATATCTTCGCCCGCAGCCAGGTAAGTGTATCTAATAAATATCTTTAAATCCTGATAGTTATCCAGTAGTTGGAAGATTCTATCATATTTAAGAAGATAGAATTATTAATTGGGCTCCAAAGAAGAAACCCTAGCCCTCTCTCTCCACTATAAATACATGGCTTGACCATGTAGAAAGGAGATACACAAACTACCCTAGAGGGGCTGATGATCGCTTGTCTCAGTCCTGCCCTGCGCCTTTCTCTCTACAGTTACCCTACGAATACTCTACTGACTTAGGCATCGGAGGTGGATTGGGGGGTCCCCGCCCCCTCTGTCCATTGTTTTGCAGGTCTAGGTCATTGAAGGAGGCTTGGAGAAGAAGGTCATTGAAGAAGGAATTGAGACTTGTACACCGACATATTTCGTGTACTAACATTTGGCGCCGTACGTGGGGAGAACTAGGTTTTCGACCTTCATCTCTTTTTCCCTACGAGAACCGATCTGAGGAGGCTATGGATCGTTTGTCCACGAGCCCGGATCGAGACAACCGCCGGACAAACCGGCGAGACAACCCTGGGGCAATCGCGCCGGGCGAATCGCGCGATTCGCCTTCGGCAGCCCCAGGGCCGCGACCGCGGATCGCCACCCGCGACCGCGGGTCGCTCACCCGCGACCGCGGGTCAAGGGGCGATCAGCGAGACCCGACTTCGCTCGGAGAACCATACCCGCGACCGCAGGTTTACCACCCGCGACCGCAGGTTTACCACCCGCGACCGCAGCTCGTCGCCCGCGACCGCGGTTCACCTACCCGCGATTGCGGATCGATGTCAGAACGGTCGAACTCCGAGAGTTGCTCGGAGGAGCGAATCCCGAGACGCGCAAACCCCGATATTCGCTCGGGAGATCGGACCACGTCGCGATCCGTGCGAGGCGCCTTGCCCGGATCCGACTCTACCCGTGACTCAGTCCCCCTCGCAATCGCGTCTGTTCATCGCACAGACCTATGGGGACTCGCGTCAGGCAGCGGGATTGAGAGTCGTCGCCACGTATGGTCCGTTTCAGCTTTGTCTAGTCGGTCAAGGGATTCCATGATACGCATCGCTGAAGTCGAGGCAGATCTAGGCCAAGAGATCCGCGGTAGGCCTGAAAGCGCGACCGCGATCATTGAGCCAAACCGTGACCACGAGTTGCGAGGTCGCGAGCTTGAGCCCAATCGCGAGAACCCTAATTCGCGGTGCGTGGTGGGCCAAGCGACTCATGCCAACCCAAGCGGCAGGGTTGAGGCATCATCCTCCACCAGGAGAGAGCAGGATGACGAGGTCATCCATACCCTGGCCGGTACTCTACGAGAGGACGAGGTGATGCAGTCGGAACACGAACGGGCCGGGTCTCGCTTGGACCAAGCCCTAGAAGAAATCACAAGGCTGAAGCATGCTTTGAGGGGGGTTCGGAGCGAGCCACCCTCATCCAAGAAATTACGAACTACGAGCCACCCTCGACCCGAGGATCCGATCTCGGATGATTCGGAGGACCCTAGCGATCGCGGAAATTGCCGGGGCGGCAACCGCGACCGCGGTCTGACAACCCGCGACCGCGGTCCTAGACACCGCGACCGCGGTCCCAGCACCCGCGCCCGCGGTTTGAGCGAACGGCGCGAGGGTTTTAGCGAACCTGAAGACGAATGCCATGGCTCTCCCGAAAACCCTAATTCGACTCATGATTGGGGCAGTAGGGGTGAACATGAGGGAGGGAATCGGGCTTTCACGCGCGCTGAGAAGAGGTTACTCGAACTCTTAAAATCGCAAAGAGGAACCTTACAATCAGCGCATGAACAGGCCGAGCGCAAGCTGGCAATGGTAACATCGACACCATTCAGCAAAGAGATCTTGCGAGCCAAGCCCCCGGCAAAATTCTCTCCACCAACCTTTGATCTTTACGATGGGCATTCGGACCCCATAGGCCACGTAGCCTTGTTTTCGTACAAGATGATGTTGTGGGTGTCCGAAGAGGCCGTGATGTGTAAGATGTTTCGAAGCAGTCTCACCCAGGGATCTCTCAGGTGGTTCCAAAGCTTGAAACCCGGATCAATACGATCATGGAGACAACTCGCCACTTTGTTCGTCAAGAATTACGCCACTAATTGCCGAGATGCAGCGTCCCTTGACACGCTCTTCAATCTCGAGATGAATCATGACGAGAGCTTACGCAGCTTCTCGAATCGTTTCATGGAATGTTATGCCGAGGTTGGGGGATGCGGTGAGAAAGTCGCACTAGCCGCTTTCAAAAGAGCTCTCCCGATCGGAAGCAAGTTAAGGGAGGATTTGATACTCTATCCTCCTTCCACCATCGACGGACTGCGAGAGCGCGTCTGTCAACATGTGCGCTTGGAAGAAGCTGATCGCGAGGCGGGAAGGAAGTCGCCTTCTTCTCCTCTAGACCCACCCGAGCGTGAGAGCCCCATGATGGAAGAATGCTCATCATGGGATCGGGGGAGCAAGCGGGTCAAAGGCTTCCAAGTGCAAGCGCGAAGACAGATCAAAAGAAGGCGGCGGGTCGAGCGACCGCGCCCGCGGGATCAAAGCCGCACCCGCGGTTCGACGCACCGCGACCGCGGGTCTCCAGACCGCGACCGCGGTTTCGGTCCAGAACGCAGAATCCCCTCTCGGGGGCGGAATGGCGGCAGGGACAGATCGCGTCGGAGACGGTGAATCACGACCGTAGGAGCCCGGATCCTTATGCGCAGGATCCTGGGACTAGGATTCATGTAGGCCGGGGCACTCTTTTTCCCATGTGGTTTTTTGATGAGGCCCCTAGGTTTTTCTTTTGTCATTAGCTTGATTTTTAGGATCATGTCATTCATGTTTATTTTTATTATCGGTTTTTGCATTAGAAGAGTCTTGCATAAAAAAAAATAAGCGCTACGTTAGCTCATTGCACTAACGGACTCCCGCGTATGCTAGCTACGTAGGGGGTTCCCGCGATATTTGCTCGCGGATGTTCCCGTGATATTCGCTCACGGACCGTGGTTTCCCATGGAGATCCCCATGATATTCGCTCATGGACCGTGACAGTCAGTCACCGGAGTTTCCCGTGATATTCGCTCACGGACCGTGGTTTCCCACGGAGATCCCCATGATATTCGCTCATGGACCGTGAGAGTCAGTCACCGGAGTTTCCCGTGATATTCGCTCACGGACCGTGGTTTCCCACGGAGATCCCCATGATATTCGCTCATGGACCGTGACAGTCAGTCACCGGAGTTTCCTGTGATATTCGCTCACGGACCGTGGTTTCCCACGGAGATCCCCATGATATTCGCTCATGGACCGTGACAGTCAGTCACCGGAGTTTCCCGTGATATTCGCTCACGGACCGTGGTTTCCCACGGAGATCCCCATGATATTCGCTCATGGACCGTGACATTCGCTCACCGGAGTTTGTTTCCGCGTCGCTCGCGCGGTGGTTCTCGTGCATTTGCTCACGGACTATGGCTAGCCACCATAGAGTTCCCGTGATACTCGCTCACGGATGTTCCCGTGATACTCGCTCACGGATGATCCAGTAGTTGGAAGATTCTATCATATTTAAGAAGATAGAATTATTAATTGGGCTCCAAGGAAGAAACCCTAGCCCTCTCTCTCCACTATAAATACATGGCTTGACCATGTAGAAAGGAGATACACAAACTACCCTAGAGGGGCTGATGATCGCTTGTCTCAGTCCTGCCCTGCGCCTTTCTCTCTACAGTTACCCTGCGAATACTCTACTGACTTAGGCATCGGAGGTGGATTGGGGGGTCCCCGCCCCCTCTGTCCATTGTTTTGCAGGTCTAGGTCATTGAAGGAGGCTTGGAGAAGAAGGTCATTGAAGAAGGAATTGAGACTTGTACACCGACATATTTCGTGTACTAACAGATTATACGTTTGAGTTATTCGCTGTGAATAGGTAAAGCACAAAGTTGGGATATATTTGACCATTATTTTACACGCCGTTTTACTTCTTTTTTATTAAAATACAATAAAAAGTTACTAGCTACAAGTTTCACATGGTCGATTAATTCCGTGAATCCATGTTCAGATGATGAAACCCTATCCTATATCGGAATTTATGATAAAACTTGTCTATCGTATAAGCACGTTAGTTACTCTTCGTATTGCAAACACCACGCCAGATATGCCACGTACATTGACATTAACAATTGGAAATCAATTGTGGTTCAACCTCCCCGATGCATGATATTGTCATTTGGGCGTCGAGAATGAAAGCTCTATCATACTCTACCTCTCTTCTATATATAGGATTTGGAGACTTGTTTGTGACCTAATTTCTTATAAAAGACATCGAAACGATGCACATTCGAATTAGACCGAACCACAAGGCACCACATGGTTCGTCGGTATAAAGACAAGGAGCATGCCACAAGTGTGACAGCAACAACGTGTATAAGAATAATTATCACGACACTATATCTCGAAAAAAATGTGACTATTAATGGAATAAGGGCAAGTGTGTCAGTGACGGGTGTAGAATGAATTTATAGGGGGCACGAGTGCGTGTATGAGATCCAATGATTCAAGAATAATCGATAAATTTAGCTACTCAATGCTCTAAATAGTAAAAAATAGTTACTTGTTTCTCAAAAAAGAATTACATTATGTAAGAAATCTAGATTATGCAATAAATGACTAGTGTATAGAAAACAAATTATAGAGAAATGCATTAAATGTGAATAAAAATACAAAATGATGCTATGGGATTTGAATCTTTGTGGAATTAAAGCAAAATTAAACAAAAAACTATATAGACCAGTTGATTTTCATGTCATATCAATACAATTTATTTAAAATATATTCATATTTAACCTAAAGTTCCATATATATACCAATAAAGAACCCGATTGAAGGGGGAAGACGGGCCCACTCATGACCCCTAGGACCGTCTACGAGCGCGTGCTGTCCATTGATGAGGCTTGGACCAATGTACTATGATAAGGGGATCAAGGCCAAGCGCGCGCTCCATCGAGGGAACGCGGGTCACCGCGTGACCAGCTAGATGTGAGTCCATGTGCGCAATTGTGTGAAAATCACGGTCCACTATTTGTATTTCATTTGCATTATACCAATCCTGAATGAACAAAAGCCATGCTACTGACTAATTAAGTCACATCCGGAAAAGATTATGAGTTAATTACGGGTTTTGCAAATTGCAGTAGGCGACCGAGGAAGATCGAGGTTTACAGGGGGGCCAAGAAAAAAACAAGCGAGTGAGGAAATAATGGCAGGCCTAATAGCCTAGCTTTTAGCAATCAGCCTTCATTCAGCGAACACGCCTGCTCCTCAATTTCACGCATCTACCGTACCCCCTATAGACCACTGGGGAAGCTTCTTTACCAAAAAAAAACTATACGGTGGAAAAGTCATAACCTAATGTGAGAAACCATATATATATACTACAGTAGTACTTGAATTGATTAAAGAACCATATAGTATATTATTTGTATTAATTGAAACAAATTTATTAACTGAAAGCCATACTCATGACATGATACACAAACAAACTCAAGAAAAAAAATCTCGACCTGAGGTATCTAAACCCGAATTCGACATGAAGTAAATCCTATACGGATAATATATCCGATTCGATGTAATCCCAGCCAAGAAATTTACATAAGTATATGATAAGAAACCTTTCTAAATAATGAAATCCTTCACACAAATGTACTTCCATAGTTCCATTGGACCATCATCATATCACATGCATTATCATATACAAACATATACATGTGCGACAGGTCGATGGTGGTGTGCAATGACCAGGGTAACATACTTCACATGCATGGCTCGTCCTTTGCGTGCATACGTTTATCATTTATACATATAATCATGGATAATACGGCCTTGTGTACATGTAACGTACGTATATAGGTAAGGTACATATACTAATTAACTCAATTGCGTACTATTACATGCATACTTGTACAAATATTGTAGTGCTCTAGGAGTCATTAGGATACACGTTTCCATTCATATTTGCAAACTTAAAATGATCAAAATTCATGATTATCGAAAGCAAAAATAAGTTGAATTTTGGAGTATTCTAAACCATTCAAAACAGTTGAACCTCGAAATAACTAAAAAGTACTCAAATCAAATACGAAAGAATAATTGGATCCATGCATAGAAACACAGAATCTTAAGTGATGAATATAAACTTGATATGACCGACCAATGTGTAAACCGGTTGCAAAGTCCCGTCGTGTGTGAAAATGGCCAAACGACGAAAGCCCTCCTTGTCCTTATGCACATATATTTCAAATGAACAATTTCCAAGTTTCACTTTCGTGGGTCAGTCTGGAAGAAGAACGATATAATAGTTTCTGTCTGTATATGTGTTGTATATGTGTGTTGTGTAGTGCGTTATATCTGGTGTGCACAGTGTTACCTCTTTCAATCGTAGCGCACAAGTCATTTTCAATGTTCTAGCAAGAAATTAGACCACTGAAAACCCACAGTAGCTACACACATATAATGCACCATCCAACGAAAGATCTAAAATCTTTAAAAGACGTGCTCATCTTTTCAAACTATACTACTCCAACAATTTGTGTAAGCATCGTTATATTTTTCCAACAATTTGTTTATTTTGAGACGGGCCTGGATATTGACAATTGAGCAAGTTAGGCAAACGGCTAATAATGTGTCGTGTTTAGTAAAACATTTCAAGATGTATATTTTTTTTGGTCGAATTTCAAGATGTATATAAATATGATGACTGTTCGTGCATGCCTCCAAAATCCAACAACAAGTTCATCATTGTAACGAGTGAATATTTCGTGATTGGGAAAGGAGAACCTTTCTACGTACCATCATTGCGACATGGAAATATATGGAGTGCATTTTTTAGATCGATGGCCGTTGGAAAATTCGGATCAATGATTATACATAAGCTCCAGCCTCTAGCTTGCTAGATTAATTATTAACCATACAATAAAGATATCAATTTGTTTTATTTTCTTATGGGTTCAATTCATAATGCATCGTGGTACTAATAGTCTAATAGTTTTTATTTCTTGAATATATATATATGTCTCGTTAGAGTTTAATAGATAAACTTTAAATGCTACCAGAGTTTTTTGAGGTTTTACCATTTAACTATAAATCATAACGTCATATTAATAATCGTTGATTGATTTAGAGTAGAAAAATCTTTCATTATTATTCATGCACCTTCCTTGTTTGGCCAAACAAATTTCTCCATCCTCCATCTCCTTTTCATTCCTTTTTGACAATTATCATATCCTAATCATAATAATGAAAGGTGTAGCGTCCCACACTTGATAACAGATGTACCCCCACGAGAATTTCTTTTATGGCAGACCGGCCCCACGAAAACTCTAATCGCCCTGTTTCCAGAAAATGATGTGTTTTACTATCACCTAATTATTGTTGTAGTTCAAATAAAAACATTCTTGTTTAATGGAAATAATAAGTGACCGGTGTCTTATATACATATAAGAATGGGTTGTTGCCACCATTTATTGCCTTAATCACTCCTCTTTCCCATCTTTTTATATATACATCTTTTTATCATCTTAAATTAGTAAATCAATGTAGCTCGGATGGTATTGATGTGAGCCCATATATACTTAGTCTAAGGTTCGAGTCTTGCCTCTTACCCCTTTTTCATTTTTTCTAAACAGAGCTTCAAACATATCAGCGCCAAATTACATTAAATAATTTTAGATTTACAAATTTTTAATAACACTCCTGCAACCGAGTAATCTTGACTCAAATTTCTTTAATACATTTTTAATTACAAATTAAAAAATTCAGAATTAGGATAGACGTATGTAATCCACAGGTTAATTACTGCAACATTCATGTTACGGATCCACCAACTAAAAACATTTTTTTTGGTTAATGCTTGCCCCTTTTTCATTCACGTTACGGTGAATTCTATGGGCCAATACAATACAACTTTTTTAGCACTCTAATTAGTAATTACTGCCACGAGTGTCATGTTAGTTAATGCTATAAAAATACAATACAATAATTCACGATGAGGGAAGTAACGGGATAGTAATCGGTAACGGGATAGTTACTGCTATTAGTGCCAATTTGAATGATAGTAACGGATACAAAATTTTACTTAGTGAAACTTAATAGCCTTTTCCATTTTGTTTATATATAAACACAATAATTCCTGCACTCACCACCATTATCATCCGTTTTTTCCTCTCAAATTCCAGACCTTGCCTCCTAATTCCACTATTTCAATCCCTTTCTCTTTGAGGTACGTAGAGGGGAAAAAAACACCAAAATCATTGAAATTCACGTGGTTGATTTATTGATTGATTTTATAATCTTTTGATCGAATGATTTGTTGGTTGATTTTGCATCTTCTGACTCTGTCTCCAAAAATTGTTTAGTTTTCAGGATTTGGAAGACTATGGCGTTCGAAGATTACGCCAATTCGAAGAAAACGGACGGAAATTGTAACTATTGTTGTGGTTAGGTGAGTTCCATAAGTTCGGTGTCGTGATTATACTTTGTTTTTTCTTTGACTGATTGTTTGATCAATCTCTGTTTTTTCTTGATGAATTTGTAAATCATTTGAAACTTTTTTGTGATGCCGCTCAAATTGATTTAACTGAACTCCAATTTTCAAGCTATTTTTTTTTCTTTTTGTAGTGATGCAGCTCCGGTATCTATAGCACCAATGTAGAGGTCAAGGCTAAAGAGAAGACAAATGCAAGTTTGAGTTACAAGATGCATGTGTGTTGATAAATATTTCAAGATAATTTAACTTTTAATGCATATTGCTCAGAATGTATGTAATGGAGTTTAGACTCACATTAATTTTAATTAGATTTTTGGAAAACATGTAATGCTAAATTTGTATTTTTTTATGCGCTAATATAGATATGTGCATATTTATTTTAATAGCTTTAATTAGATTTCTGGTTTACATTTTAATAATAAATTTGTAGTTTTTAATTTTATGTGTTGATATATTTTTATTCTTAATAAAAATACTATTTATTAAAATGTAATTACAAATTTTACCATGAACCCTTTTAATATCATCCTAACATATTAATTAATATGAACCTTTTTAAGCCAATGATACATTATAAACATATATTATATATTGAGGTACAATTATATCATTGGTTTAATCCAAAATTTTAGAAATATTAATGACCATTCGAAAAATTTGCCCCGTGCGTATGCACGGGCATCACCACTAGTTTACAACCTAAAATCGGGAAATCGCAATGAATGTCCCATAAAGACTTTCCAGGTGTACGGTATACCACATTCTAAATTATTATTGAAAGATTTTTTCCTCCTTAAGTATCTAATTATTGAATGGGTTTCTTTTACGGAACAAACAATAAGATAAACAACATTATCATGCGTAATATTTTACAGATTTAAGAACGTCACAACATCCCTCGTATAGTATATATCATCATAGATAAATAGCAGTATGTTTTCCTTATGGACGTCGGCAATTCAGCGTATGCATGATAATTGTGATTCATCGCTGTGAAAATATCTAATCAAGGGGAGTAAAACGTGCTGACAATTTTATTTTCAAATTGCATTCCAGCCCAACTAAATTGGGCTCAAACAGTTTTAACTGGCCCGTAAATATGCAAAACAAAATAGACTACGTAGGGATCATACATAAAAGGAGTGGCCATCTTCAAACTGCCAAGTCTACTATACAGACAACTGAGCATTATGGAGGTGAAACATCGAGGATGAGACTTGAGAGAGCCCACCACAGGATGTATTCTCACTAAGCAATCGTGTCTTGCTGTTAAGTTATGACACATTATGAAGGGGTACATGCTATTTAGTGTGGAGGAGCTCTAAATATCAAACAAGCACAAGCTCCATTTTAACTCGGAACATTTTACGAGACAGAATCTGAACCTGGCACATACCTCCACCATACTTCGTACCGTAGGAGGAGTTGCATCTTGAAAGGTGGGAGAAAGTTCTTAATTCTGCAGTTCGTCGTCTATCCTGTGGTTGAAAAGCCGCCATATATGAATGCGGGTCACGGAAAGGATATCATTCCACGAGATTCATACATACTCCATCATCTCTAGCAAGGTTGTGGGCTATCATCGGCTAGTAGTTGTGTCGTTTCTAGGATGTTTAGGGTCCAGGACTCTAGAAGAGAGCCTTGTAGGTTTTGTGGGCTGGGCAATTGGTTTTGTAAACCAAGTTGTGTAGAAAAACTGTTTGTGAGGGCCAACATGGTTGCAGATCAGCTTCAATTTCTGTCTCTCCCTCATCCATCTCAGTATGATTTTCATATGCCTCTTGCCCGTCAGATCCTTCAAACCGACCTCCTGAATGCATCCGTCCACAAATAGAACACATCCGATCAGAGCACTTCATGTAAATGTCAGAACATCACAAATAGAACGTAAGATTATCATAGGTACAAATTGTCCACAGATCATCACATCACAAGTACATAAATATGAGCATAATGAGGGGCTATGCATAATGTTTGCAGTTTGTTGTAATAAAAAAAATCCTAGCTATTTTCAGTAACATAACAATGTCTGTATAATAAAGTGTAACACCAAGAACACAAGCCACAAAAACGAGTTCATCACACATTGCTCCTCATAACAAATTGATGCAGAATCATAAATCGCGAGAACATAGATAGAGGTAATAACAAGTAAGAAATATTAACACATGCTACATGACCTTTGTAACTCTAAATACTACATAAATATAATGAAATCTTCCTTAATCAGCCTGGAATTGAATATACTGCTCATTTGCTCATCACTCTGCCAAGTGCCAACATGGTTTATCAAATATTCAGCCAAATTTCAAACAGCATGAACAATTATCCAACTCGCTACCAAATTGATATCCCCTAGAATCAAGATTCTCCTAAAAATGCAATATAGTGATAATTATTGAACAGAAGAAGACTCACTCGGAACAGAAATTCCAAGTTCAAATAAATAACAGCTACATGTTCTACGTCTTAGCAATTCCTCAACCGATGGTGATAAGAAGAAACCTGAACACGAGACCATATATCGGCGATTGGGAGAGGGCCATGCTCCTTAACGATGTCGAAGATCGTTCTAGTGATCGTCCGTGTTTGCTCCGGCGAAGTATTCAGCGAGATCGGCTCCGTTTTCGGCGGCTTCAGATTCTTCGCAGCCATCCGGATGGCCGTCCCAAACACCATTGCTCCGGCCACTTCTCGCCGATAATTGAATTTGGATCAAGCCATGGCAGAATCGAATTGAGCAACCTAGGGTTACAGGCCAGCGTCTCGATTGTTTTCTCTTGTTACAGGTTGAACAACTGAATATGGCGGTGGTAGAGTAGAAAATATTGGGCCAAAAGCCCATTTTAATTTTACTTGGGCCCTTAACTGAAAGTTGGGATTCGGGCTCAGTCAAACAAATCCCCCGGGTCCCACAATTCTCTCTTCCGTTTCCTGCTCTCCCGCTCCCGTAATTCCGTACTTGACCAACGCCCCCCCTCAAAAACCCAAATTGCCAGACCAATGATGATACCACCAAACCCTAACAACAAACAACGCCTCTGAATCCGCAGACTTGATCCCCCCAAAAAGCGATGGAGAGTTACTCTCAGCAATCGGGTCCCAACTCCGGCGAATCCTCCCCTCTGTCCCGTGATATCGACTGCGATAACTCTCCGTCCTGGAACGACTCCACCGCATCTTACAAGGTCAAGTTCATGTGCAGCTATGGCGGCAAAATTCAGCCCCGTCCTCACGACAACCAGCTTTCCTACGTCGGCGGCGACACCAAGATCCTCGCTCTCGACCGTAATTCCAAGTTCCCTGCCTTTCTTGCCAAGCTCTCCACTCTCTGCGATTCCGCCCCGTCCGTTTTCTGCTTCAAGTACCAGCTTCCCGGCGAGGACCTCGACGCCTTGATCTCCGTCACCAATGACGAGGATCTGGAGCATATGATGGTTGAGTACGATCGCCTCACACGGAGCTCTCTGAAGCCGGCCAGATTGAGGATCTTTCTCTTTCCGCTCAACCAGAAGCCGAATTCCCAGGCTTACGAGTTCAAGGAAGCCAGGTCTGATGCCAATTGGTTCATCGACGCTCTAAATCCGGTTCAGTTCCGTCCTCTAGAGGTCTCGTCTCGTCCGGATCCGGCGATCTCCGAGCCGGCGAGTCTTGATTTCTTGTTCGGATTCGACAAGGCTATGAACTCTAAGGTCAGCGATCACAATCCAAATCCTGCTAATCTTTCTGAATTGAACGAGAGAACTGATGTTGGAGAATTAGCATCTACAATTGAGAGGCGGCAGATGGAAAGGCATCAAATCAGCGAGGAAATTGAGAAATCCTGCGAAGACGCGAAACCTAATGGCAATGCCGCTAAGGACTCTGAAGCCGAATTCTACAAGGTTCAAGAAAAGGCTACGCCGGTGACCACCACGCCTATGGCTTACTACTGGCCGGAGAGGCAAATTGTCTCCGGCAATTATACAGTATCCGGCGGGAATCCGATGGATCAGCAACCTATCTACGTAATCCAGAATCTTCCAGGAGTATACCATCAGAATCCACCCTCCGTGCGACCGGCCAACGGCGTACCTCCAGGCCAGGGCTACTACAGCGTGCAGCCACACTACAACGCCGTCCAGTCGCCGATGATTCAACAACAGCCGAAGGCGACGGCTATGCAAGAGGGGATCGGAGTTGTTCGGCAGCCTACACCGATGCCGCCGCCGGGAATGATGACGGAGCAGGGGTATAAGGTGTGCTACGACTGCGCTGGGAGGCCGTTGTACTACGCTGTGTCCGTTGGGGGGTTACCGCCGATCCCACCGCAACAGGCTCCGGCCGCCGTGGTGGATGGGCGTGCCGTTGGTTCCGAGGCTGAGGCCGTTGGTAAAGTTCCCCAAACTTCGTCTGCGTGATGATTTTCTGTTTTCGCACTCGTTTTTTTTTTCCAGAAAAAATAAAAAAGACTGAAAATAGGCTATTCGTTTTTTCGTTTATGCTACTTGGCGAGTGCCAACTGTTAATCGTGAGGTGTTTGTTACTTGGGGAACTATCATGTTTGACTGGTCACAATTTAGGTTCTGTTGATTCAATTTAGCTTGTGAGTGGTGTAGCGTGATTCATGACCTAAAAACCGTTACAAATTGGTCACACATGGAACGTATATGTAATTGTAAGGCGATAGTCAACCATATTGGGTCTTGGTGTGTTTAATAATTGGAGGATTTCTCCCATGTGCGTTGCCCTCCGGGTTAGTCAACTATTTATACATACTTTACTAGTAGTACAATGATATACAGGAAATACATGCATGTGAATTCTGCACAAGAAACGGACATGCAGTTGATCAATTTGGACTGATATGGGGGTATAATTAAGTGGGCTGTTCGATCGAGTTCTTGATGTGATGACCTTCATTACTTTGGTTCTTCTGGTGATGTTCAATTTATTCTTAAGCCAATTTAAGAACTAATTAATCATGTACTAGTGAAGATGTAGTTCTGAATAGAGTCTGGAATAGGTGCAAGTCTGGTCGAAGTAGCTGTAAATCTCGCAAACTCCGCAAGTGTATCATTCTTTTATTGGGTTGAATGAGTGTGCGTTACAATATTTTAAAATTTTCAAGTAGTAGTAAGTTTCATTTCTTTAAAAAAATTACTGTAATAAACTTGGTCTGATTCTGACTTTTGAAGGCATATCCAAATAATGCAATATATGCTCAGCCGTGTGTGTTTCTTTCATTCGGATAGGGAAGGGATTTGTATATGCATTGAGTTAGCAAATGCTTCACCTTTATCCTCCAGCGCGTGAGTTAGCATTGCAAATAGTACTTACGTTAAGTTACAGATTTCTTATAACTTGCGCGCCCATGATATACTACGCATCCCTTACGCGCGCGCATGTGGTGACGTTACATCAGAAGTTTATCACTCTTAAATGCATATTTTTCTCCATATAATTTGTAAAGTGATAACAGAGTATTTTATACTAGTATATGAAGTTGGGCTTCGTGGAATACAGATCGACCAAACATGGCGTAAGAGAATGAGGGCGGAGAAGGAAGAAGTGAAGCCATGTGCCAGAGCAAAGTCTCTCACGTGGACAATCAGACAAAGTAGATGTCAAAGAACGAACTCAATTGGTTCGAGCTCTTCCATGGCCTGCCCTTTATTTTGCGTTATACTACTAGTCTACTACTACTACTATTCTAGTGATTATCCTATTATTAACGAGTAGATAGAGAGATTAATTAACAAACTCCCAAATGGTGACCTGTCATGTATCTTCGATCTATGCGATAGCGCACCGTCACATGGAAGGGTTCAGGTTGAGGTGGCGTGGGCCCCTTGCTCCTTCCCATTTTACTCCTATCAACATTCAACTGTACTGCTAAAGTGTTATCCAAATGCCTTTTCTTTAGGAAATACTCCCTCCGTCCCCGATAACTTGTCCGTCTTTTCTTTTCGGTTGTCCCCAAAACTTTGTCCACCTCCATTTCTTTCCATTTATATCACTTCTTTTTTACACTCATTATCCAACTTTCTCCTTAACTTTATCACTTTTTTCAATAAAATTACAAAACTATCCTCACTCTTTTCACATCACCTATCAACTTTATTACCCTTTTCATCAACTTTATCCCTTTTTTCACATCACCTATCAAACTTTATCACTTTTTTCACAACACCTATCAAACTTTACCACTTTCATTAATCCGCGTGCAAATCTACTTTACGGACAAGTTATCGGGGACGGAGGGAGTAATCAGCTTAACTTTGAATCACTGATTCCTTTTGTTTATCGTCTTAATCTTGTTTATATCCCTTAACAAGTGCTAGCTGTTCTATTAATCGAACCATGTAACTTTTCTTAATTTCTCAATTAACTATCTATCCCGGGCAAAACGGCTGGGTAAAATCAAAGCCAAGCGAATACTACTGTATAAAGCTCTGTACAACTGAAAAATACCATATATACCCCTGCAAAATATACTGCGATATAAACTAAATTACAAAAACGCCACGGAACTGGCTTGTCGTACAACTCCATAGATTTTGCTCTATCCCAATGCGACGTGACCGTTGCCCAATTGGGATTGGGATTGGAAGGGCAAATTTCAAACCAACCAAAAGAAAAAGGTAAAAAGAAAAGGGGAGAAACGGTAAAATTATTTGACGGACTCAAATATAAAAAGTAAGCTGCATTTTAGGACACATTTCAGTTCCGCTTCTTCTTCTCTCCGATCCTTCCTCTTGAGTCCGAGTTGTGGCTCTCACTCTCTCAGATCGTGACAAAGGAGAAGATAATGGGGAAGCCTTCGTCTTCTTGCTTGAAGATTATTGCGTGTGGTAGCGACTCCCCTGTCGAAGATGACATTGAAGCTCTCGAGGTTTCTCTTCCTCATTATACCTCTTCCATTAACTGCTTATCGTTCATGCCATTCCCTTTTTTGTTGCTATGTCTATTTCTCAAAATTCGAATTTCTCATTGCATTTTGTCTAGCGCTGATAGGGATCTATTTTTTGTCTGTTGAATCCCAGATTTCGGATTTTTTATTTTGTCTTTTACTCACAGAATCGGAGCAATTAGTACCCAAAGCTATTAGGTCTACGCTTTTTAGTCCGTTTGCCTCGAGATCTAATTATTATGAGAAAAATTCTCAAACGTTCCGATTGAAACTGTCGATTCACTCATATATTAGCGATGCTATTTGAATCCGTACTGGGATTTGCTTTTTTATATAATCTGATATGTTTTCCCCGATTTCAACTGGATAGTGTTGCCCGAGATTGTTAATTTTGGTATAAACAAACTATATTTGAAGATAGTTCAATGTATAGCTGCAAATACCTTGCATCATGTTTGTAAGTTTGCATTTAGCATAAGAATAGAAAGTCAGATTATATCTTTTTCCTTTCTGTACTACTGCATTTATTCTTTGCCATCAGAACAGCAAGTGCAGGGTAGTTATTGTTGCAATTAATAAATTAGTTCTTCTTTCTAGTTTTAGGCTTGTCAATCCTCCAGCAGAAAAAGTGGTTGAACTCCAACTTGTCCTATTGATGATTCTTACTCTGTATTGAATGTTGGGCCTTGTTCTTACTTTTATGCGTATCAATCTTCTTATCACAGGCCAAGGGATCGAGTGACAAACGAGGTTGGAGCTTTAGAAAGAGATCAGCCAGGCATAGAGTGCTGAGCAACAGTGTGACTACCGAAACCCTTACTTTGAGAGACAAGGAGGCTCCTCAATCAACTTCTATCCCAACCCAAACTCCAGCAAACCCTTCTATTCCCGAAAAGGTTGTGGCTTTGGAACAATCTGATGAGAAGCCCCTTCCACCATTATCGAATGTAGTGAAGCCAGTAAAGTCCATTGAACCTGAATTATCTCAAACACTGACGGATGCAGCCAAACCACCAAAATCAGTTCAACCAGAAGTATCTGAAACACTGCAGACACCCGAGCCACAAGAACAGATTAAACCAGAAGAAGTTTCTGAGGCAGTGCATGCGTCTGAGTCACCAGAACTAATTGAGCCGAAAAAATATGATACAGTGTATGCATCTGAAGCAATCCCTGCAGTGGCTGCTTCTGTTTCGGAACCACCTGTTCCAATTGAATCAAAAACATCTGAGGTAGTGGTTCCTCCTGAATCACCAGAAACAGTTGAACCGGAGTTATCAGAGAGGGTGGTTGCTTCACAAGATGATGTTCTGGGGGAACCTATGGTTGGTTACAGTTTTATATCATGACATGTGCAATTGTTATAAACATGATTCTGCCTGTTACAAGATTTTAACCTTTTAATTTGTTTGTAAATTTACAGGCTCAAGGAGAACTTGTGAGGATGAAAAGCATTGTCAAGCTGCAGGCTGTAATACGTGGGCATTTGGTACGGCGGCAAGCTGTAGACACCCTATACTGCATGCAGGGCATAGTCAAGGTTCAGAGCCGTGTTAAAGCCCGTCATTCCAAGGCTTCGGTAACATTCTATATACTGCTATTCAGTTCAATTTTACTAATCATGTTCTACTTGTGCGAGTAAGCTGATAAAGTGTCAGAAAAAAAACATTTAAGTAATGTTATGAAGCCTTACCACAATGGTATAGTAGTAAGCTTAAATTTTATCTATAAGACTATAACGTTCCATTTTATGATTTTAGGGTGATGAGATTTTGACATCTCATTCTTCAACCGAGAAGCTGCTAAGGAATGCCTTTGCTCGCCAGGTAACTGACACTGCTTAACATTTTCAATTTTTCTTCACCTGGCTTGCATCTTATAAAGAATACTAAGTCATTGCCAATGTGTGACTTGTTCTGCAGCTGCTGTGCTCAACACCAAAAACCAAGTCAACTGTTATAAAATGTGACCCTCTGAAGCCCAGCTCTAGCAGGCTTTGGCTGGAGAGATGGATGGATCTTTATTCTCATGAACTTGCTAATTTGGAGAAAGTAGAGACTAGGACAGCTGATGGACAGTCTCAAGTGGGGAGAGTTGCTCCTAGGGTGGAATCTGAAAAGTTGTTGAAGGTTAGTTCCGACTCAATCAACCAAGAGAGTATTGTGGAGGAAGCTTCCAACACTTTTGAAAATGGAAAGAGCTCTATTAATCTTGATTCAGCAGAGGAATGCCAAACTTCTCATTTATCAGCGAACGAAGAAAAGATGGAGCAGCCTCATGACAGAATTGATGCCTCATCTGAGGGGCAACTAGAAATCGCTAAACAGAAAAATAAAAACATTCAATCGAGCTCTCATTCCCAAGCACAATCCGGGTCCCTTTCAAATGATCTCGCTGTTGAAGCTGAAGACCCTAAAATCTATTCAAAAGGCATGGCCTCTAAACAAGGGGAGCTTGAGAATAAGAAATTGGCATATGGATCAAAAAAGTCGAGCAATCCTTCCTTTATCGCCGCTCAGTCCAAGTTTGAAGAGTTGAGCTCAACTGCAAACTACAGTGGATCACTCGGCTCAACCCATCAAATGGCCAATGCTGAATACAATCTTGACACTGCCTCATCCAGAGAAGAAAGTTTCATCAAGGAAAAGGAGCCCAGTGGTGCAGATTTTTTGGTACCCTATGATACCAGGGTTAATATGGGAGGTTCTGAGAATGGAACCGAGCTTTCAGTTACTTCTGCTTTAGACTCACCTTACCTGTCTGAAGCTGAAGCTGCTGAGATGGATTTGGCAGTAAAATATGGGGGAGAAAGATCCAGTAATCCAATCATCAATGAGAGTTCAAAGGTCAAAGCTGAAGGCTCTGCTATTCATGAATCCGATTTGTCCTCTGCTGTCATGGTCGACGATGAGTTTCATGACTCATCTAAGCCACTTGTGGTGGCAGCAAAGCTCCACCAGGCAAAGCAAATGCTTGAGCCAGTTACATCTGATGAACAGGACACTAATGAATATGTTGCTTTGGAAATGGCAGTAGAAAAATCTGAGAGAAGTGCTTCTGATGTACGGGTGGACTCTGGCTCTCAGATAGAGAAGCTTCCAGGAGCTTCACCTAATGATAATAATCATAGGACGCCTTCCAGCCAGGTGTCAGGGAAAAGGAAGAAGAGTAAAGTTGATAAGAGTGAATCAAATACGAAACATACCTCCCTCTCTGCTGGCAAGAAAACTCCTGCTAAACCTGTTGATGGCTCTGGTGTAAGAAGTGGTGGCAAGAGAACTCCTGCTAAATCTCTTGAGGACTCTGGTGTAAAAAGCAGTGGCAAGAGAACTCCAACTAAGTCCCTTGATGAATCCGGTGTAAGAAGTAGTGCAGAGCATTTGTCCAAGGACCAAAAGAATGAAAGGAGAAGGAATTCTTTTGGCTCAACAAAATCTGACAATGATCAAGAACCTCGAGATAGTACTAGTAGTACTAAAACTCTTCCAAGTTACATGCAAGCAACGAAATCCGCAAAGGCTAAGGTCAATTCTCCCAGAGCAAGTCCAGATATACAGGACAATGACACATATATGATCAAGAAAAGACATTCTTTACCAGGTGCTGGTGGGAGGCAAGTATCTCCTCGTGTTGAACGGCCAACATCCCAAGCACCACAATCACAACCCGTAAAAGGAAATACCAGTACTCCTCCACAGGGTAATGTAAATCTAACCTTACAATAGACAATCTAACCCTACAGAAAAAGATTAATAATATCATGAATTAAAAAATCTAGAGAACCGTTTCCAAATCTGGGTTCTTAAAGCACTGTTTAGCTGTAACATCTGTGTTTTGTTCTTTGTTGTATAAACACAAAGTGGGTGAATCTTAAACCTACTGTGTTATATGTTTTTTTCAGAGAGAAAGTGGATAAGGTGAAATAGAATCTTGAGGGATGACACTCATCAACCTGTTGATTGAAGACACGAGAAGGTAAATGTGCTCTCCACGCTCGGGATCAATATTTGTGGTTGCAGAATCTACATAGATGGTTCAGTTCCTAGAATTTGCATTTGTTTGTTTGGTTACACATACAGGAGAGCTATGACAAACTTTCTTGTACATTATTGGTAGTGCTGCTATGGATGTATCTTCCAGGAGGTTTATGCTTCATGGGTTGCTCATGTTTGTTTTGATCAACAAATTTATTTGAGTGATATATGTTGTTACAGTTTTAAGCATCTTGAGTCCGAAATGAGTGTATGACCAGATGTTTCCTGCACTTGGATGTACCTACCTGTAATATCTGACTGCCTTAAAACATATGGAATTGCTACTTTTTGCCTTTCTGGAGTCTCATCTCGTTACCCACAACAGACCTCTGCAAATCTTGCGATACCAGACATGCCTAAAAATCGTTGTCTGAATCTCTGGGATGACATGATTTTTTAACAAATTTACCGGGTTAAAATGACAGTTTTCTAGGAAGTAAAAATGTACCCTTGCTGTCCGAGTGCTACAGTTGAGCTACTCTGACTTGCCAGCTTGCTGCCTTGCAAAGGAAATGACAGTCATTACATTATGGCAATTTGACAATTGATACTCCCAACTAATGAATGGTAGCTGAATTTGGTATGATTGAGTACTTACCCATATAAATCCAATTGTATACTCAAAAACTCTTATTTTATTTATAATAAAAACTGGACCAGACCTTTTTTTTGTTGATCAAGAAAGAACTCAGCAAATACATAATGTAAGAGGGCAAATTTCACATTTAAGTAAATTGATTATAAATTTTGAAGTAGTAAATTAGCACGCTTGGCACATCAGCTCACTTGTTGAGCACTTATAAACGTACCAAGAGCTCCCAGGGCGATGGTCTGTCCTCTTTTCTTTAGAGTCTTGTCCCCTATGGATAACATACTTCTATGTAATAGCATTTGCTTGTATTTTCACACAAGTAAATAATTCATTTTTGTTTGTTAAACGGCGATTGATTCTTTCCTAGCACTCCGCATATGTACCCTGTCATTTTTGTAGATTTGTGCACTAAGAAAAATATAGTAATCACCATAGGAGACAAGATTAGAGTGCAAATGACAAAATTCCTGTCTAATTTCGGTGTCTTAACAAGAAGCATCCCAATTATCCATCGTATCTTTCTCCCTGATTCTTGTATATTGTTATTTAGCACGCTTTTCAGCTAGCCGATACACGATCAAGAGTGTTTTTTTGTGGCATTATCATTTGATCTGACTCTTTTCAATTCGGCTGTAAAAGGCAGGTCTTAAAAAAATCCAGGCAAAGATTTTAAGAGATCTTTATGTCAGTTAAACCATTGTCTTAAGTCAAGTTGTTGCCAACACTAATTGCCCTGACCCTGAGCCTCAATCATCTTATTCAACTAAACAATTACTAGTTTAAGTATGAACTATTAATTTTCCTAACTATACAATTACTAGTTGCATGTATGTAGTATAACCGAGTCAAGTAGCACATGCTACTATAAGTAACTAATTGATTAGTGTCGTTTAACATATATAAAAAGCTTAAGTCGAAGGTTGATTAATGGTTTGTCTACGGGAACATATCATGCACCAAATTGTCCAAATACATGATCTTGGACCACTAAATCCTCTGATCATTTATTTTGCCGAATTAGATCAGCGATCAGGGAAATGTTTAGTAACTCAATTAATCTGTCTATAGCAACTGACAATTAAGAATGGCTAAATGTTAAAACCTGCCAAGATTTTATTAATCCTACTACTAATTATCGCCGTTCAAATCATAAATCCATACTGTTGTAACAAGGAACAAATCTTTTGATCAGATCAAGCTTCAGATGAAGCCAGATTCTCTAGGATTGCAATGTTGGAGGAACTCTCATGAATTCCGCAGTTTACTACAGTAATTAATGGGGCTCTATCACATGAATTCTCTAGGATTACTAATTAATAATCTCTTCGTTTCTTCGTTTCAAAATACATGACCATATGCTCATTTTTTCTTGTTTCATAATATTTGTACATTTTACATTTTTCCCCATCTCTTTCCATATATACCCCTAATAATTATCTTTATTGTAATCATTACACTTTTTAATATTTCTTTAAACAAATAATTAAATCTACATTTGATAGGGGTAATATAGGAATACCATTATTTTCTTAATATATGTGTAATGTCCAAATGATCATGTATTTTGAAACGGAGGGAGTAGTTTACTCTGTGTCTTATACTACTGGTACGTAACAAAACATACTACACATGCAACATTCTTCTTTGTGGATTTTTGTGATGTTTGGTGGTGCAAAAAACAGCAAATATAATGCTAGGGCTCTATCACATCATTTAATACTTGGATTTCATATTACTCAAATCTTTATGTGCAATGTTAGCTAGTGATAGCATAGATTCGTAACAAGTGGGTCATTTGCTTTTTCATGCTGTGTTTTTTCTTGGATTTTTTATTTTATTTTTTTGTTTAGTGGGGGATGTACTTGACCATAATCGTGGGTTGTCAATGTAATAATCAAAAGTTGCTTAACTATAACACATTTGCTCGTGGGTCCATGGTCAAATGGTGGAGGGCCCATGTTAACCATTTAATATCCAAACGTTTGATTGTTTATGTTTGATTTTTTGGCTTTAGGATAATTCACAAAGGTATGTACAGTTGTACTACACCATACTCCGAAGAATAAACCAACGCTTATCAGTGTTATGATAATGAAATGGGGAATTATCGAATTAATCATGATAGTGAGAAAGTTGAGTTTCAGAAAACTCAACCTTGCCAATGGGATTGGTTGTGAAAACAATGCAATACCCCAATATGAAGTTGACACGCGTCCTTTTAACAGGGAATGTTGACGAACATCAAAAACCTATGATTAACAATTTAGACTTGTTTTATTTTCTATGGACGAAATGATTAGCGAAAGCCTGGATCGGATTTAATTGTAGAGAGATGAATTTGGACGAATTATTAGTGCTGAATGGGGCCAAAAAAACAAGGTATCCTTGCACATGGGGGCGATGGAAATGATTACCAAAAAGACTTCATTTTAGATTTTTCTTAATGCATAAACAAACATTAACAATATAGATCAATACAATTAGACTTTACGATATAGTATTATATAACACTACATTTGCGGCCTCACATTCATCATCAGCTGTGATTATTACTTTAATATGTACGTATTTCGTGCAACTCTCCTCTTATAAAACCAACCCTTTCATCCTTCAAATCTCAACTCCAGCCATCTACAATTTTTCCTTCTAAAAACAACAAATTAACTCAACAAAACTACAAGAAATTCAAATATATGGCAGCTGATCAGCCCGGAAAATGCAGTATGATCCGCCAAATCGTCAGGATCCGCCAGATGCTCAGGCGGTGGCGGCTGAAGGCGGCGGCGTCGAGGCAGAGCGTGCCTGCCGACGTCCCCGCCGGCCACATCGCCGTCGCCGTTGGAAGCTCCGGCCGCCGGTTCGTGGTGCGAGCGACCCATCTCAACCACCCGGTTTTTCATTCGCTCCTGGACCAGGCCGAGGAAGAATTCGGGTCCTCAAACCGGGTCGGACCGCTCGTGATACCGTGTGAAGAAATGCTTTTTGAGGAAATTATCCGGTTCGTGAGCCGAACCGGTTCAACCTCTTTTTCCAGGTCCCGAAGTGTTGCCAATCTCGAGGATTTCAAGAGAAACTGCCATTCCGAGTATGGTGTCGTCAGCGAATCGCGGCCGTTGATTTCCCGGAAGACCGTTTATTAACTTGATTTCACGGTACCGGTAGAAGCACAACACATTTAAAGAGTCGACCCGGTCGTGGCTCGTCGTAGTGAGTTGACTCGGAGTTTGAATTTGTACGTGATTTATTTCTTTTACGGAAAAATTTGATTTGGGATATTGGATTGGAGATGAGTAACATTGATGTTCATATGTAGTTCGTCAAAAATCATAAAGGGAAAATGGGGGAAAACATACATTGATAAGTTTACTCTTGTAAATTTCGTTACTTTCCGTTACTATTTAATGAATGTAACAGTTGTCTTATTGAAATTCATTACTCTTTTCCCAACCAAAAAAAAAATTTCATTACTCTTTTCCGTAATTAGTTTATAGTTCAACGGTACATCCCTACATGCTACTCGCTCGTAAAACAAAGAAAGTAATAACCATGTCGCGACTGAAGTTGCTGATGACAGCCGGCCTTGATATTGAAATAATCTTTTATAAGGAATGAACTAAATGTTCACGGGAAAATTGTACCGGCCTTGTGAAGGAAGGACCTGATTAAAGCCCGTTTCCCGGCCAGCCCATTAAGTTTCCATTCGAACTTTACGTCTCGGCCCATATACCATCCGAGCACGTATACTTTGCGTACTTTGATCTAGGGTGGTGGCCCAAACAGTCCGTAATTCGTAATCCGACCCGGTCCGATCCTAATATGACGGGTGGTGTTTTTCTCGAATTACGTGTTACGGATCGGTCCGTATTAACCCGTAAGCTTTTAATAATAGGTTTTTTTAATATGTTTTTATGATAAATTTTTAGCAAATCTCAAGAGAGGTTGAGAAATTTATGTGGACCGGATAACTACATATGGTTTTGAATGGTTTGTTGACCATTTGAAACCTTTTAATTTAAGCTTTAAATCTGTTAAGTTTTTGTTATTTTCAAATTTTTGAATATAAATTGTCATATGAGTTATGAATTATTTGATCAAACAGATCCGGAAATCATTAACTAATCTATTTGACTAAGTCAAACAGATCAATCCGTAATCCGACCCGTAATATTCGTAATATCGGATACAGATCGGAATACAGATCATACTTTCACAAAAATACAAATGACCATATTTATCTGTGATCCGTGATCCGTAAATACGGATATAGATTGGATCAGACCGATCCGTTGGACCACCCTACTGGTCAAAGCTTCCAACAATTAGCTAGGGATGTCAATGGGGCGGGGATTCCCCATTCTCCGTGGGGAATCCCCATCATGGGGATGGGGACGGGGGGAATCTAGTGGGGATGGGGATGAAATGAGGGGGCAAAATAGATACCCGCATGGGTATGGGTACGGGTATGGGGATAGATGTTCCCGCCCCATTCCCTGACCCGACCCGACCCCACCGGGGGGGCCCGTGGGGAATCCCTGTTGGGGTTGTGGGATTTTGTTTTTAGTTTGTCTATTTTGTTTTTATTTATACGTCTGTTTTTAGTGATTGGTAATTTGACTATTTTTATTAGTTATTTTGCCTTATTTGATTTGTAATTAATGTTATTTTGTCTATTTTTATTAGTTAATTGTCATATATAACTAGTTAATTTCAAATATTATTTTGTTTTATTTGTTATTGGAAGTTTTGTTACATGTTATATAAGTTAGATCGTGAATTGGTGTAGTATTTATATAATTTGAAATCAAAAATCATATAGAAATTATGCGGGGAAACCCATGGGGATTTTAAATGGGGAAAATTAAATGGGTATGGGGAATACCCGATGGGGACGGGGACCCTACGGGTACAAACATGGGTACAAATTTTATTACCCGATGGATATGGTGATGGGTATGAGGAATAAATTTTTAGATGGGTATGGGGACGGGGAGAGTATCCCCGACCCGAACCCGCATCTACTCTTGGAGTCCCGGCTACGTTGATCAAAGTTTCAAACGAGGCCTATGTCAAAAGTTTTCTTCTTCTTAACTATAGTAATAATGAAACTCGATAATACCAACACTATAACTTATTTTATTTAAATAAAATAAAGTTCATTTGTGACGGAGAAATATCTAGTCCATAAGGATTGCAGGACATTATAGTGGGGGCTTGATCCATTGAACTTTGACTGATAAAAGAGGCAGTCAAAGGACTCCTTGATTCTCTATGCAGTTGAGAATGAATCCACGTTCTTTTATAAGGTGGTTATCCCCATCATTGAAGCGATACATTCAGAAAACCTTCTTCAAAAACTTTTGAGTTTTAGAGCATACATAGTTTCTAGAATTCGCCAGACTTTTGCTTTTGGATGTTACAAAGCAGGAGAGTAGTAGTTATATCCTGGGATTCAGAACGCTAAAAAACCGTCACACTACAGGACGTTTTCAGAATTAAGGAAAGAGATCGTAATCTCGCCTCTACAAATCGAATCGTTCAATCGGTATTTGGTATTATACATATATTTATTGACTTGCTTTATTAACTTGTCTAATCTTATTTTGATTAGGGTTTGATTATTTCCTGTTGCTACATCTACAAGACTGTTAACTAGCTACTAGATTACGTGATGTATACAGTATATAGTACAATTTTCCCATGTGGACCATTTTAATTAATTTGGCATAAGACTATATATAAGAGGCTAGTGAATTACATACTAGACGTTGACACCATGCACATGGGTATTGTCTATTTGTCTTTCTATTATCCTTCACTATATATGCATCGTATTGCCTATTATTGCATCAATTAAGAAAATATATCCTCTTTATAAGATAGACATGCAATACTAATTAATATAATCATTTAGAAACTCAATTACATGCAGTCGAATGGAGCGCATGGATGGTGAAAGTTCATAATTGTACACATTGCATAATATGTGTGTTGTAATGAGTTTTTGTCATTCTCTCTATAGTAAAACTCGTTATATATATATATATAAAAAAAAAGTGAACTATACATTTTGCACTTTGTATCTCCTTCCTTTAATTTGTTTTTCTAATTTTATCTAACGAAGTCACCATCGCATCATCTTTTTTTTTTTTATTATCTTTAGCCCGGTTCGATTAGCCGGAACTAATTTACGTCCGGACCGGGTACTGTCAGGGGTTAAGGAAGACGCTCCCCATTCCTCAGTGTCTTCTCTACCTCAAAGCGAAATTTGATCTCTTCAAGTCTCAAGCTCATGACCTCTAGGTGACTCAACCCCATTTTTAACCATTGGGCCAAGACAACTTGGGTATCCCATCATCTAATTTAATCATTGAGAAATTAGTTATTCTTTGACAGCCAACACGATATTTTTGTTTTCTTATTATTATTGTTTTGTTGTATGTATAAAAAAATCATTTTCTTGCAGATACTCGCGAGAGGGTACAATATAATCAATATATTGTATATCATAAAAGCCGATTGTTTATAAGCCACCGTGTTGATTCTGACCTCACCTCATATTTAAATAATTAATGTTTACTCATATTATTTTAATTCATTTGATCAAATTCATTATTATCTATTTATTTAAAAGATATGTTAAATTTTTTATATTTTGTTAAGATATAATATTAAAACATGCTCGCACATTAAAACTTATATATTTTTTCTGAATCAATATTCGATTATATAGTATCAAATTATGATTTAATATTTTAAAATCAAATTGTTGTACATGGCGTGACAGGTTAAGCTAGCGTACTTAAAATAGATTAACTAGTAAGCGCATTGTAGAAGATCTACACCGATGAGATTAAACTAATTCCACCCAAATCTGTAATTTGAGTATTCTTATAAAAAAGGTTTTTGTAAAGATTAATCGTATTAATATATTGCTAAGGAGTACATTCTTCTTTCGAATTAGATATATATTTGCAAATTAATCTCTTCAGATATGCCTACGATAATTAATTTAATAAATGGATTGGAGGCAACTAGGGAAGTCTTGCCTGCTAATCTGGTATGCTTGAATTAGATGGTGAAGTAGATTGTGATAATTGCATAGAAATTTTGAGAAGAGGCCCGACGTCCAAACTTGGAAATCTTTGAAGTGGCCAAAACTTTCTTCCCACCAACAACGCAAACCTTCCCATTGAATTGATTAGCAACCACTTTATCATTATATAAGGCCAAACATGCATTACGTAGATTTGCATGCTTTCGGCGTTGGATCATTAAGTGTAGTATTTGATTGATTAGTACGTGCGTAGCTAGCCTGCCATGCATCATGCATATGATATGCTTTGATGGTGGAATTAATGGCTGACTCAAATTAAGAGGGATCAACATATATATCGATTGTGTCTTCTATATAGTTGATACCTACAACTACGAGGAAACCATGTAATGCCAAATTAACAATCATTCTCTTATGACCTTATCTAATAAACTTAGAGGAAATTAAGAATCATTCTCTTATCTAATAGCTTGAGTTACTCCGATCCACTCAAGTAATACAATTCTGGATTTGAATCTTATTGGATCGACTTATATGTTAGACTTGTTACACATGACCTTAATATATCGTCCCGTCGAATTTTATCAAGATCTGAGAGTTTTTAGGTCATATGAGTTCCGATCGAGAGTTGTCTTGACGCTTTGACTCGGTGATGGTGTGCTTCTGGGATAAAGGCCTTGGTTCTATTCACTCTCGTTACTTCATCCTATCATGATTGTGTTATGCCTCAATTGATCGATTACAATATCCAAAATTTTCATTTCTACAAAGAAGTGAATTTGTAGGTGATGGATTCTTTAAATGGTGCTTTTTAATTAATATGCTTCCATCCAGTTTCGATCTGCTCTACAAAGCACTCCTTATTAGACAAATTAAGGTAACAGTGTGCATGACACACTGAGATAAGCATGAAGAAACGATTGTCATATGGTAAGTTTTTTTTTTTTTTTGAGACAAAGCAATGTTTGCTTGTGTAAATCAACAGATTAAATGACCGTGGGTAACTTTCGACCAAAAAAAAATGACTGTGGGTAACTAATAGTACTGGTAGTGTCGTGTGGCGCTTGCCTCTTAATTTATTTTCTTTTAGGTGACCAACTTTTTTGTAAGGTAAATTTTGGTTACCCACTTTACAATTAAATATATGTAGTACATGGTGACAGAGCATGAAAGCATTAAAGTACAGTAATTTTGCGAAAAGAAATATTAATACTACATTAACAGGAGGTGATATTTAATCACATCTCTTATTAATCATAGGAGATCAACATACTCTTTCTCTCCCCCTCTCTCGTTCAGGGCAAACATATCCCATGGCACCGTTGAGAGAGAAATGAAAAACATCCCACATTTTACTTCACAGATTTTCAGTCCCAAGCCCCACAAAACTAACCAAAAAAATGAAAATGTCAATAGGCTTGTGGGAGCTGTTAAAAAGGGCATCAACCTAAGCTACTCTCGGGCGCACATATGTATATATAACATTAAACCCAAACAATAACATAACAAATCAATTGATGAACACCAATTCATATGGCCATGGAAAAATGGCAAGAGATATAAAGCAAGACCGGCATTGCTTTAATATCCCGCCTAATGTTAATTACCCATGACCACGAAAATGATGTTTAACCAAGACTCATTATAATCTTAGCATTGAAGTCAAAGCTTCAAAAACATCTTCATCACAAGGGATAGTGATTCCATTGTCATGGCTGAACCCAAACTCTTCCTCTGCTTGTTGAAGCAAGTTCTGGAACTCGGGTCGGTTTAGGAAGGCGATAGGGACGATGTATCGAGTCCGGTTCTCGCCTACGTAGACCGCGAAATGGCCCTTGGGCACGTCGACCATGGAAGCCCCATTCCTCTTCCCAAAGCTGGAGCACCTCTTCACAATCTGCCTTATCTTGGCCATGTTAGTTTTAGTTTTAGCTTTGATTTGGATAGCAGAGAAGAAGGAAAAGACAGAGACGGTCAAAAAAAGAAGAGACTGAGAAGGATTGATTGAATTGTGGGTTGGAAAAGGGAGGAGGAATATGGGTTTATAAAGTGAGGAGTTTAAGGGGTTAGAAAACTTAAGAGAAACAAAAGCACATGTGGGGTGTAAGGACTTTGGGACAAACACACCCCCATTGGTTTTACTCAACTTTGGTGTCCTTCCTAAGGACAAACTTGGCCCCTCCCTACCTAGTCTTCTTACCATTCTCCTCCATTTCTATGTACTCCTTATTTACTTCTTCAATCACAGTCCGCGATTACAGGGTGTCCATGAAAAACCGAAACTGACAAAGCTTACGAGTTTTTGCTGATTAAATGGACCAATATTATCAAACACTTGCTCTCCATTTCTAGATCGGGATAAAGGTGTGTATATCTCGACTTTTCTGACCTTGTCGCAGACAGTTACATTATAAGAAATAGACTTAAGTCAGCAAATAGTTATTTATATTTGTAAAAACCTTGTGTTGTGAATGTGTGAGTCCATAGTCGACATGCCTTAGAGATTTCAAATGTGAGATCACTTGTGATGTCAGTTAAATAGTGAACCGGATTATTTGTTTTGGAGGTGCATTTCGTCCCACAGCAGCATGTCATAGACACATCCCAATCATGCCATGCCATCTTGGCACCGGTTTTTCTCCGAGTCATCCATGTCCTCAGGGAATGCATGATAACACGGACGACACAGACTCGTCATTTTGGAGAATCCCAATGTGGTCCAAAACCCTCAATAATCCAGAAGATCGATAAGATCTCTTGGTCTCAGTATAACTGTATATAGCAGCTTCTCCAATCTTCCACCTCTGTAATTTCAGCATTCTCCTTTCATTTCTTATCCGATTAAATTGACATTTTCTTTGGTCGATAGGAGACAGATGATTTCCAGTCACGGAAACGTAAACAGAAAGGAAATCAACTTAATCCAATTATGTGTCTCGAGAGAGTGGCAGATACACAATTAATGTCTAACCATACGGATAGAGCGGAACCCCTTAGGAAAAAACCCGACAAAACCGACATTCAGTCGGTTTATTCAAGATTGATCACATCTTAGGAAAAAAAGATGTGCGTCTAGTTAATAATATCAGCTACTAAAATGGTCCAACAATCTAACAAAATTAATCACATCAAACTATTATTGAAGTTTCAGTCAATAATTACCGCAGCTTATACATTCCCCATGTTCTACAATGGCCCAGGAACAGCAAGTCTTAAATGAAACCATACGGAACCCTTCTCGTCCTTGTAATTTCATCCTTACTAAATGGTACACTTGACCAGTACCAAATACTAATAATAATAACAACAATAATGCCCATGTCTATCTAACACCAACTTAAGATGGGAGTAAATGATTCCCAAGCAACAACTACCCAAAGTCTCATCCTTGGCACAAACTGAACACATTTTCTATTGTTTTTCCAAGGAGAAAAGCAGCAGCCTATGAACAACTGTTTAGTACACATTCAATTGTGCCAACCTAGATATTGAACACTTTGTGCAGACAACAGGGTCCCATTTGCATTTGGTTCTCAAGGTGGTTGCAGACGCAGAAAGTTTTAGTTCTCTTGAGAAAAGCACACTACAGTACAAGATTAAGATAGTCCTCAAGGGTTCTTTCTACTTGTTTATTGAAATGGCATATAGTATAAAGAGAAAGGCTTTCTAGATATGATAGTTTAACCAAAGTGGGCAATATAAGACTTGACGGTGAGTTGGATCCTGGAGTATAATAATGGTACATGGACGTAACAGAAAGCTTTAGTAGTAAAGGTTGTGTCAGTGTAACACAACTAAATAAAGCCTTAAACTTTATGTATGACGAGCTCTGAATTTGATCAAACATAGGAATCATAGGGCAATGGCTATTCATACATGTAGTTGAAAAGGGCCCATCGATCTTACCTTGTGTGGTAGGAAATGAAAGCTTTGGCAACACTTGGATTTGCCAGGCTTTGTAAGAAGTACATTTGAGGGTGTGATGATGTTGCCCACATGACAATTTGACACAGAATGCAGTTTAATCAACTTAAGCTATCTAACTTCGGATTCTAAGTACAAGTAAATCACATCATAATAATTAACACAAGGGCAAGTTAGCTGGGTTGCTTCCCTAGTCAAAAACTCTTGATCATACATCTCCAATAATTGAACGGCGATGCACCCTACGCGTGGGATGTGGGGTTCATGCTATTTCCTTGAAAGGACATGCTTTTCTATGCTATATGAAGTGAAACAAGACAGTTGGATCTTATACATGGAGAGAAAATCATGGCATTCAATTCTCAGATGCAGCATTTTGCAAATACAGAAAAACAGTCATATGTTCTAGCTGGGGATGGATAACTTAGGAGAATTATTCTCCTCTACGATACATTGACAAATATTCCCAAAACACATCATGAGTAGTGCTTTTATAAGCATTATAATATACTGTAAATAACAACTATATCTATCCGGTGTATCCCGTACAAGCGGGGCCTGGGGCGGCGAGTTGTATGTCCCAAACAAGTCCAGATGACGGTAAGTCCAGAACGAGAGGCAAAGCCAGAAAGGAACAAAGGACAAAAAATGCATAGTTGATACACAAAGAGAAGAGAAATATAGGGTGTGATTTCCAGGTCATGCATGTGTTACAATCTTGCAAGTGAAACAGAGATTTGGGGCGCACCTGTGATGGGTACATAACATATGCAATGTAATCCAGGGAGAATTCAGTGCACACACTATGTAAGAAAGACAGTGGCACAAGGAGAGGAGTTGCTAGTGCAGGCCAATGAGGGGAACAAAGGTTTGGGGATGTGGCCCCGTTCCAGGGTGTACACTTTGTTGCACAGCTGACATAACAAACCACCATCACTGTTTCAGCTGTGAAAGGTTAGTGACAAATCAATGAGTATTATATACATATGAAAGCAATGCAAAAGCCTATGTCTTGAAAAGGGGGAGATAGATTGACCTGGCAGCAATTGAAAACACAGCCTTATGACAAATCCAATAATGGAATCAATGACTTCTCAAACTTGCTATCCATCTTCTTCAATTCCAAACCATGATGAGGTTAATGATGAGCTGTTAACCTTGAGAGGGCAAAAAGATGACAGCTGTAACTTCTAATTGGTGATTTTTACCACTCGTTGTTTGGCTAGTAGCTACACCCATTATCCAGATAAACTTTATAGCAAGTCTGCTATGCTACAAACAAGGTTTCAACATCACCCACATAACCAAATTGAAGAGCTGAGTGAAGTTCAACTAAGTACCCTCCTTCTCATTTGTTGCATACGAAGCGATTTGACTGGAAGTCACAAGAAAGAAAGATTTCTGTTGTTCCTTGAATTCCTCAAGAGCAAAAAGTAAAAAACTAGAAAGCTTTGTTGAAACAAAGAGACAGTATCTATGTTGGTCTGATTTTCTTCATATCAGTATTCGATTCAGAACAAAGGACCTAGAAAATGGGTGGACGGGGATCTTTCTCTTGATAATAAGTAATCTTAATACATGAAAAAACACTAATACCCCGGTTGAGGGCCAGGAAGCAGTAGTCTTTAAACACGTCCATTGTGGTCCATATCTATAACCAGCCATAAAATAATGCTGGGTGACTAAGCACATGGTCTTAACTGACTCTTAATTCGTGCTTAACTAGTCCTCTGCTTGCAAGCTCTCATAGTATTTGGCAAGCACTTTCCATCCTCCAGTACACATGAATCCTTCCGGAGGATTCTCCCCAGTTCTGGCGTATGCCCGCATCTGTAACACGACAGCATATCCCAAGAAATTCAATCAAGCTCACCCATTATACACAGCATAGTGAAAGCCAAGCTACCGTATTAGTACCTTGGTTCCGGAAATGAACAGGAAGTCTTTGGCACGCGAAGGGTCAAAAAACGCCATTCTCTTTGCGACTGTATCATATGCAGCAACCTAACAGAAACAATGCAGGCTTAATATACGACATCCTTAAAATGACATTGTCAAATTTCATACAAAAACTAGATAAATGAGTACTACAACTTACCCTGAAGGGTAGAATGTTCAACTTTTCAAGACCAGGAGCCATGCTCAGCACTTTCTTTCCATGGTCAGGATCATAAAGATCTCTCTTCTCTGTTGGGTGACCCATACCAGCAGGATCACGCCCAACTATATAGAAATTAGCACCGGCATTTATCCTGGCTTTAGCATGCCATTGCACTTCTGTTGGACCGGCATAGTGCATTGGAGATGGAAATATTGCAACAATTGTTGTCTCTGGATTAAGAACCCCATCTTCCAAAACCTGATTCAGGCCCAAAACGAAATTTGAGATTCAACAACAAAGAAATCTGGTTTCCGGGGACACTTCTTTATAATGTGCAAAATTTTAGTATAAAATTTTAAGCATTATGGTGACTACTAGGATGATCAAGACTAAATAAGCCGTAAAAGTGATTGGTTTGGTAATACCTTGCTATGTTGTTCCATACGAATGGCCAACGGGACATCATCAGCCTTTGTAAAGCCTCCTAGAGGATGAAGCAAGAGGATTGGATTTTTATAACCCATTTCCAATAGTCTTTTACGCGTATCATTCATTAACAAGGCATGGCCATTGTGGACAGGGTTTCTAAGCTGAAAGGCAAAAACTGCATCAGCTTTACGCTTTTCAAACTCCTTCCTGAGCTGGAGAGGTGAGAGCCTGTAATGATCGAGGCCGTCGTTGTACTTGATTTGCTTAAGTACTTGTAAATCTCCACCAATAAGCCAGTTTCCAGCTGGGGTTATGGCCTCTTCCACATAAGGTAATCCTGATGCTGTTGTTCCCCAGGTTCTAGCTATCCTTTCTTCTTTGTTATGTTTGTATATTTCAATACTACAAAAAAATTCAGGCAGGACATCTTCATCATTGATTCTATATAAATTAAGGTAGGGTAACACATCAAATTTTAGATATACATTATGTATTTGTTGAAACAAGAAAGACCGTACAAGATCTTTTCTTTAATTACTTTGACTAAGACATCACCAGTGTTTGAAATGGCGTAATCAAATGTATAATATTTAGTTATGCAATAGAAAATTTGTTTACTTGATCTCATACATGCTATCTGAAGACCTCAAACTCAACATTTACAACATCAAGTTGTCAACCACAGCATACAAAACAACAATTAGAATAAAACCCAGACAGAATCAGACCTAATTGAAATCGAATTATACAAATATACAACAAAATAGAGAAGAGGACAAACCTGCAAAGCATGCCAATCAAATCCCCATCAGGAGCGAGCAATCCAACATCAGGAGACGACCCAACTCTCTCCTTATCACGGTCATCAATGGGCAACACAATGGGCAAAGACATGTTAACCAGAGACCCATCTCCCAATCTCAGGCAATTGAAATGCAAGCTCTGCAAGTACTCGTTCTCTCTCATGAAACCCTTGAGAGGGCTAGCCCATCCTTCGCTGAGGACATGAACCCACTCGAAATCGATGTGGGAAAGCCTCAATTTGGGGAGAGACTCAGCTTCCGAGGCCTTGAGAGGCCTCTGGGCCTCCGGAACCACCAGATCGACCAGCTCCCCGCCATCTGGGTCGATCAGGCAGCTCGTAACGGCTTTACTGGCCCCGTTTTGGTTAGCCATGGATCTCTCTGAATGAGGTCGTGGATTGGGAAGAATTTGGGGAAAGTAGTCGTGGGCAAGCGCGTGTGCTTCCTCATCGCTTGGAATTTGTATCAGTGTAGTGTATCGTGTCGGCTGTTGTGACGTGTACACATTCGAGGAATTGGGAAGTGTGAATTTTATGGATAGGGTCACTTCTTTTATTTCCCCAAGTTTCACAAAGCCAAAATGTGAGCCTCCTCTCTAATCGAGTAATTCATAGTACGTATATGTAGCCCAAATGAATACCCAACTCGACTTGATTAAGATACACATGCACCATACACTAGCTCATGATCAAATTCAAAGATGAATACATGGACTAGTATACAGACAACATCGATCAATGTCTTTTATTTTTGTGGTATATGTTAGCACGTACACTTGAAACAGGGCAATACAAAGCAGAAAAGTAAAGAAAAACAGCCAAACCAACTGTTTTTTTTAAAAGGGGGACAGAAAGTACACACATGACATTATATGAAGTAACACGCGGCATATATATATATATATATATATATATATAGTTAAGGTAGCAAGGGAAATCACACATCAAGGACACTTGAGCCTGCCGCCATGGGTGGTCATGGTGGCGTAACAGGGGCAGACATCCTGATTGCCGGACGTGCCAGGGGGCACGCACTGGCACCTCGCGCAGCATGTTCCGCACGCCCTCAGGCACATCTTCTGCCTCGACGCCAGCCTGCACCGAGCCACGCACGCTGCTCCACAATCTATGTACATACGGCCGGGCGTACCAAATTAAACTCAACACGTACATCATTTCTAATATATATGAATAATTGGTTTCTTTGACTAAGATAGAGAAGAAAAGAAATAGTTATGTTCTGCAATTTGCATGGAAAGTCTAGAAGTAGCTAGAGTGAGCAACAAATTAAGTAACCGTACCAACTGGCCCGCCAGAACCATATCCTCCGTTCACCTGCAAGGTACGTAAAGTACGTTATAAGAAGGAAATAAGCTCAAGTACGTTGTCTTGATGAGGATGTATCAAGTGTTAAGTAGCTATAGCTAGCTATTCAGAGGTACTTAATTAAATAACGATGCAGATTACATTACAATTAAAAACTTTAAGCACACGTACAGTGGGAACAGCATGAACAGTATTGAGGATGAAAAGACAGATGAGAAGGGAAGCCACAATAGCCTTGAATATGGCAGCCATGGTTTAAGGTAGCTAGCTTAGTAAGATATGCGATATTAATTATGTGATGTGTCTTTTGGCTTTAGCCGGATGATTGAGATCAAAGGAGGAGTTGGGTATTTATATACACTACGTACGTAGATCGAATATCAATTCCTACCTAAACTAGTTTGGCATATCCACACAAGGTGTATGCAAATTGCAACATACAGACAAATTAAACGTCACTAATTTCTTCTTTCTTATCTTACATAGCGATCATGTACGATAACATTAATTGTATATTTGTCTCCAATTGTATACACGTACAGCTGCTGCCTACTACTCCGTAGTACGTACATATTAACTTGTATCATTTCCTACAGCTGGTTCCCTCTCTTTCCCCTAGCCTATGCATATCATTAATCCAACAAACACTTCCTTTGAAGCACACAGTATACATGCATGTGTACGTTCAGTTAAAATCAATACATCTGGTTTCATACGTACACTTTTACAGTACATTTTATAAACGAACCAAAATTAATCCAAATTGAACGAATATTATTAAGCATACGATTAATTAAGTAATTCGATCGATCTTATCCTCTTGAGAAATGTTTTAAAGCTTAAACAGTACCATGCATAAGAGAACAAGAGTACAGCTGTTGGGCACTTAACCACTTTAGTGATGCTGCTATCGATCGACCAAAAATTAATACAGCTTTCTTTAACACCTATATATTATATATATAGCACATACTACTATAATGCTTACTATACGTATATTTTGTCGTAAATTTGAGCTGTATTCGCATCCAGTAAGTCCAAACCATCGACCACCTAATCCTGTTATGTTTTTCTGTACTGCATTAACTAGTATTCAAATCACATGTACTCTCTTTAAGTAATCATTAACCACTTCCATAATTATGTCTTCGTCTACGTAATCATCCACTCCACTCCCCTTCATCTCTATCTTGCATGCACCAATCAAGTCCATGGCCTACAACGTTCACCTAACTCTATTTATATACGAGCTGAGTATGACTAGCTAGTCTAGTACAGTACAAATGAGAGTATTTGAATAACAATTTTTTCTATGGGACCAGTATTCAAGAAGCAGCCTTTGGACGTACGTTGATCTAAAAGATACGAGTAGTATGCCGTAAAGAAGCAGCCTTTGATTTACATAAACAAATCAAAGCATGCCATTTAGGTGCGACACAGCTAATATCTCGATTCGATCTAGCTAGAGATTACCAGATGTCAATTTGTAAAGCTCATCTTAAAAAAAAAAAAAAAAAAAAAAGTAAGGTCATTTTACAACAATATCATGGCACACCAAAATTTGGTTATGAACAATAGATTTAGGCCTTGACCAAATTAAAAAACAATAGTTTTAGGCGATGTTATAGGTTTGATTCACTGATCAAAAAAATGTTATAGGTTTGATTTTGTTTTCCATTATACAAGGCTTTTCATTTGGGCCTCTCACTTAGCCCATACATGGTCCGACTTGGTCCTGCACTTAGCCTAGGTATGATGAGTAATGGGTTCGGTTTGGCCCTTAGCAAGAAGACAATTCGTGAATGCGTTACAATTGCATGAACTCTAACCAGTAATGTGATGACATATGACAAATAGACAATGAGAACAGTGTATACGTATTTTTATTTCTCAACTTCTTAACTGCTGAAATTATGATACTACCACATATCCAAAAATGCTTGTTTTGTCAGAAAAACTACCTAGTGGTTGCTCTACATAGCCCCAAAACATAAGAAAATTGGGGCAACAATGCTAATTGCTAAATACTAAGAGGTACTGTTTCTGTGTATTTTCACAGCTATGCTATGCTGCCATGTATATATGAAGTTGCCCAACTCACCAGAGACTCGAATAAAGAAAACTAACTTCCCAAAAGGGAATTTCTACCAACTAGAGAGTGTTCCTAACTGTTCCTCGCTGCATACGAAGCTACCAACTTAACAGACATAGATAAACATGCATGAAACGATTTGTTTGAAACCATCCGTAATCTGGTAGTCGTCAAAAACACTTCCGGTATCTTCTTCAAAGGTGCTTTCTTGCAAGAGAACCTGTTTTCCCAAACAGTCTACACTACTCCTGAAGGGAGCCGTAACACAAGTTGTCCTCCAAATACACTGCATTGTAGCATTACAATTCATTCATCAGAACAATGTCTAGTATGCTACTTTTAATATTATGTTAGGGGAGAAGAAATTTGAATTCAGTTACCCACCTCTTGACATAATAGTAGCAAAAATCAGCCAATATGAAAGTCTGAACCAATTCGCCAAGCAACACCGCTGACGGCCATAACCCAGATCCTAAAGCTGTCACTATACGACCCCTACTGTCCAATACCTGTTCAGGGAGGATAAAATGAGCGAGCTTTAAAATTTACATGAACGTCACCTAAATCAAGTTTGCCGCCAATAGTAAACAGCATAAGGATATGAACAGCACAAGAAGGATAAGTGTCAATGAAGGATATTTGGAAAAAGATTCATTTAGATAGCAACTTCGAATTACTTGAACAGCAAACTATAACTAGTCACCACTGCCATAAAAAAACAAAGCAGAAATGCTATTAAAGCAAACCCTCCATTACATACAAAGGCCTCCGTTTGAATATGAGCAGAAAGGTGAACACACATCTAACAAAAGATAAAGAGTTGTTAATGAAGGGGATAAAAAGGAAGGGCTACCTGAAGCACCCAGTTTGCACAGGTCAGAAATCTTGCCACTCCAAGAGCAAACACATAATGAGCTGTAAATGGTTCAACAATCTGGAAATGGAAAAGATGTGTTATAGACCATTCAATTTTCATTCTTGACAAAATGATATGCCATACAATTTTCTTAAGAATTGGAGATGCCTGCCTAACCATATATAGTGATGGCTTCTAGTCAGTGCAAAACTCATTGTCTGTTAAATATTTCGTGGGAGGTGATAAACTCAATGGATGGAGAAACAAAAACACAGTTATGTTATACAAACCTTTGTGTTTTGCATCAGCCTTAGTTGAGGTAGTACTGAAACAGCTTCCAGATATACACAGAAGGCCCAGAGGACCCTATTCGCCATAATGTGGGAGGTTGAAGGATGAATCAGAAAAGACAAAAGAGCACAAGGTATCACCTACATGCAAGAAATAGGGTTGATCAGATGAAATACATAAAATGCAAGATTTCCATCATCTTAGTGAGTACCAAAAATTGTATAGTCAGTGCATCACATAGCATTGGGTTAAACAAAAACAGAATGCAAGAGATTATATAGCATAAAATATCCAGAAAATGACAATGAAAGTACAAAAAATTTAATTCCATGTTCTATAAACTTCAAGCAATATCTAAGAGGTAGCAATGAGTAAAAGGGTACTACCACATTGCATAACAAGTTGCAAGAACAAAAGGACCAAGCAGAACACAAGGATAACCATGCATCACGTCAGATCATACCATAAAGGAGCAACTTAAGATGAAATCAACTGAAAAAATAAACGAAAGATGCAATCCATCCAGCAAGATAATGAAAATTCAGATTCATTCATCCAAAAAGAATACCCTACAGAGTCATTATAAGGTCTGGAACCTTAAGACAATCCTAATCAGTCTACCTTCTTTGTGTTCACATAGACATACTTACAATGATGATAGAAACTAGCATAGTTCATTCACGCTACACAAGATGCAAAGATAAAACGGTGGGAAGCTCATGCAACAAACCAGCAAGCACTCTTAATGGGCTTCGTTACAGAAAGTTCATAATGCCATGAGAATGAGTATGAGTGGAGGCACTAACCACATAGTACATGGAAAAGTTGTCTTTATCCGCCATATAGGTGGACCGAAGTTTAAAACGAATCATAAAGATAACCCAGAGGGTGGTTGTGGCCGTAGCTGTGTCCAGTATTGTGTGTATATCATATTCCATCACAAAACTGCAATACAGTCTAGCACATAGAAATATCGCCGTCAGCAGCTGAGATTTGAGGGATAACCCTGCAAAATTACGCAGACACTCAAGTCAACAATCAGAAGAAAAAGACGAAGCCCTAGATTGGGAAAAAAAAGGGGAAATCAGGGATAGGATACATACCAGCACAGCTCTTCTCCTTGCTGAGCTTGTAAATAAGAACGCAGATGCCAATGGCGTGAACAGACTCGGCGGCGACAAAGAGCTTGTTGTGGTCGTAGACGATCACACGGAGGAGGACGAGCGTCGCCATGCCGGCCACAACGGCCAGGAAAGCCTTCACCTTGGGCGACTGACGCCTTATCCATATCGCTAGTGCTTGTAACGGCCTCCTTTTACCTCCTTTCAGCATTGATAAAGATCCTCGATGTTCTTCTTCTTCTTGTTGCTTCTCTCTAAAATCGAATTCCCTGCTTTGCTTAACGAAAATAATTCGAATTCCCTACCAATGGATCTGTCTGTGCATCAATAAAAGAGGCGATATATGTCGCAGGGAACCAGAGAGAAAATCGGAAGGGATTATGGAATTAGGGAGATCGCCTTTCATCCTCTCTTTTGGTCCTGGATTCGCGGTTTGTGGAATTGGGCGGGTGGTGGCCAGGAAAGGGATTTTGCAAGTTTGAAAAAGGATAATTGTGATTAACTGATTATAGGCAATGGCCCCAGAGGTCAATTAATTTCCATTTTAGGGCCCATTCCGGGGCTCACCAATTAATCCCGCAATTTTGCTATTTCACACGATCACACTAACATTCCTTATTCATATATTTGGAAATCTATACTGCCGCCTATACTATAAAGCGGAGATAAAGACTCCAGAGACTATTACGCCAAATGTGATATCTTTATTAAAATAATTAATCGGTCCTTGCGTATATAAAAAAACATTAATCACAATAGAAAAGATAAATATACGCGACTTACTTACACACCCATTTTTTCGTTTTCGCACCCACCTTGCGCGCATCCTCGCTTCGCGCGAAGCCTCGTTTCGCGCAAGGGTAAAATCGTAATCTCGGAAACGGGACTGGAGATCGGAGCGACACGAAGGCCAGGCGCGCGCGAGGCCAGCCTGCGCGCGGCCTAGGGTTCGAAACGCGGGGTCGCCGTCACGCGATTCCACGGCGGACGGGGAAGGCCGACGGAGAATTGAAATAGTCGACAAGGCGGGGGACAAACCATTCGGACTTGCCTGAAGAAAAGCCACTAAACGGCGCCGATTGAGAGAGGCGGCAACCTTGAGATAGAGGAGTGGAGACATGATGCGAGGTGGATGTGGCGACGGCGGCCGACGAATCACGGCGGCGACACCGGTGGCTCTCTGCATTGGTGAGGTCGAGTGCGGAGGGTGAGAGGGCGTAGACGAGCGAGAGCAGGCGGAGGGTGGCGTGCCGTCGGGGTCGGGATGCAATTTCCAGATCTGAGAATTTGGGTTACAGGCGTGATGAGGTCGTGAGGTTGAAGATGGGGGAAGGAGGTGGGGTCCACAGCGTAGGAGATAGGAGGAAGGGGTGGGGCCCGCATATCCCTTGTTTTTATTTTTTTATTTTTTTTGAGCGCCCTTGTTTTTATTTTGGTTTGTGGGTTCGGTTAGAGTAAATTTGGGTATACTATTTAAGAAGATGAGTTTAATTAATTAGGCGGGTCGGGGTGTCCATAAAAAAACGAAACCGAAAAACCGAATCAATAAACCGAAAAATTGGCATATTTTTTGGTTAACCGAACCGACATTATTTAAACTTTTGGTTTGGTTAACCGAACCGATATATATTCACGGTTTTTGGTTCGTTTTCGGTTTATGATTTTCACAATACCGGTTAACCGAAAAACCGAATTTTTTTATATTAGTATATAAATTTGATTTACTTTAAAAGATTAATTTTTCAAATGATGATGTTGTTTTATTGAGCATTTTTTAATATTCTTGTTTGCATAGTTTTATTGTGGCTTGTAATTTCAATTATTTACTTGTCAAATATGTCATTGTACGTGTCTACATAAGCCCTCGAAATTATTTATTAAATATGTTGTTCGAATGAAATACATACAATAATATTTTAAAGTATCATTTGTTATTAGAACTATCAAGGCATACAAAATTAGTATATTATTGAAGATCTAATCTAATTAGGTTATATTGTTTAATCATATTCGATAATACTATTGATCTTTCATGTATATTATGATAATATAAATCACATAAATGGTTATTGGTTAACCGATAAAACCGAACCGAAAAATCGGTTAACCGATCTCTGGTTAACCGAGATTAACGGTTCGGTTTATGTTTGTGATTTTAGTTAACCGAAATTATGGTTAACCGAAGTCCGGTTAACCGAAACTACGGTTAACCGGGTTTGGACACCCCTAGTCAGAACACTAGTTAGTTCGGTTCTGAGGTTTACGGGTTTTTTTAATTCTCTTAAATAATAATAATCGTCTTCATCTAAGGGTGCGTTATTTATCATTTCTAGGTGACTAAGTTTCTTCGAGACCGTTATTTTCCTCATTCGTAGCGAACTCGAGTTAGGCGTATGGGCTCATTAGGCCAAATACGATGTAAACTGAATAGAACTCTCGATCCAATGCAACGTTCATAAAAGAGTAAGAACATAAACCGAAACGAACTTGATGAAGAACCATAACTAAAGAATCGAACTCGAATTGGGCCTATGGGCCCATAGGCCCAATACGATCCAAAGCGAATAGAACTCTCGATCCAAGGCAACATTCATAAAAGAGTAAGAGCATAAACCGAAACAATAGTTGAACTTGATGAAGAATCGAACTCGAATTGGGCCTATGGGCCCATTAGGCCCAATACGATCCAAACTGAATAGAACTCTCGATCCAAGACAACGTTCATAAAAGTATAAGAACAGAAACCGAAACAATAATTGAACGTGATAAAGAACCGAAACTAAGGAATCGAACTCGAATCGAACCCCATTACCCCAATACAATCCAAACCGAATAGAACTCTCGATTCAAGACAATGTTTATGAAAGAGTTAGAATATAAACCGAAACGATTGTCGAACTTCATGAAGAACCGAAACTATGGAATCGAACTCAAATTGGGCCTAAATAGGCCCATAGGCCCAATTCGAGTTCGATTCCGTAGTTTCGGTTCTTCATCATGTTCGACTATCGCTTTGTCGATTTTGGACCAATTTTTTATTTTAAAAAATTAATTTATTTTAAGAAAAAAAATCATTTTTTTATATTTAGTTATGTGGAGCGCCGCCAATTGGGTGACCGTCGCGCAATGGCGGCGGTGGTGGTGGAGCGTCGGTTGAGGCCGAAGCTTCTCGTTCGGTGTCAGGCATTGTCTTTCGTTGCCGAATAATTTGAGCTAGTTGTCACGCCACGCAACGGGCTTGTGCACGAGGATCGGTTCCAACGAACCGAAAAGGACCGAACCTAACCGTAACTGAGCTAGTTTGGCTTAGTACTCAATTCATGTTTTAGACTACTTTGGTTTTCAGTTGAGGCCGATTTGGATCAAGGTTCGGTTCGGTTCAATTTTTGTATTAGGCCTAATGGGCCCATAGGCCCAAATTGAGTTCAATTCTTTAGTTTCGGTTCTTCATTAGGTTCGATTATCGTTTCGGTTTATATTTTTACTCTTACATGAATGTCGTCTTGGATCGAAAGTTTTATTCGGTTTGGATTGTATTAGGGCCTATGGGCCCATTAGGCCCATAGGCCCTAATACAATTTGGGCCAAACTAGCTCAGTTTGGCCCAATTCGAGTTCGATTCCTTAGTTTCGGTTCTTTATCACGTTCAATTATTGTTTCGGTTTCGGTTCTTATACTTTTATGAACGTTGCCTTAGATCGAGAGTTCTATTCGGTTTGAATTATTAATTGTCTATCATCTATCTTCTTCTTTTTCTAATTTCTATCTTTTTCGCCTATTTTTATCGTTTAAAGAGAAAAGGCCTTTTAGTCTATATTGATCTATGCTACGTATGTTGTATAGGGTCATATGCTTTGATTAAAAACAAAATATAGGGTCTCATATGCATACTTAGAATATGAATTGATTATTAAACGCATAAAAATTACGGCGACTTAACCTAACATGCATAATATATCTATAATTTAATTCAGGAGACGTAATTATCAGGATAATCATGCTACGATAAATTTAAGTACAAGACCTAAAAGACACTATATATACACATGCATGTAGGCTTATTGCATGTAAGAAGTACAAACAAAGTACATACAATTAAATAAGTTAAACATGCATGTAAGACATTTTTCTTATGTAAATCAAAGTTATAATTAATTTGTAAACTTATTCATCACTTTGAATTTTTATTTTTATTGTATTTTTATAATTATATACATTCGCCATACATCTTTGTCATTTTTTTTATCCCATAAATTTGTAATTAAAGCTCTAGATATCTAAAAATATCCTTGAATAATATCTTAAAAATATATAAACTAAATATGTGTTATAATATTCATATATAAACTATATTGATCTATAAATCTACTATTGTTCAATTAATTATAATTTTAAAAAATCTATTAAAATATACATTTTATTTCAAAAAATATTATTACTAATACAAGTCTATTTTTCTATTATATTTATTTAAATAAGTCATAATTAATTTAATTTTTGATTTCTATATAATTTAATTTTTGATTTCTATCATCATTGAAAAATCTTATTAATTATAAAAATATATATGTTGATAAAATATTTCACTTGAGATTTCATATCATCTCATATATGGGTTTCTTAATTAATCAAATATATTATGAAATAATATGATAGTATTTTATCCATACTTTTTATTTAATTCATATTATTAAAATTTTAAATTTACGTTTATTCTTAACACCAAATCACGATTTTGGATTCACAAAATATTGTAACCATTTCGGATAAAAAAGACGATATCAATATTTTTATGTTTAGTAATATTATTATATAGTAATTTATTAATTGAATAATACATAAAAAAATATTATCGACCGTGTCGTAATAATCTAGTCGTAATAATCTAGTCTCCTTAAATAGTATACCCAAATTTACTCTAACCGAACCCACAAACCAAAATAAAAACAAGGGCGCTCAAAAAAAATAAAAAAATAAAAACAAGGGATATGCGGGCCCCACCCCTTCCTCCTATCTCCTACGCTGTGGACCCCACCTCCTTCCCCCATCTTCAACCTCACGACCTCATCACGCCTGTAACCCAAATTCTCAGATCTGGAAATTGCATCCCGACCCCGACGGCACGCCACCCTCCGCCTGCTCTCGCTCGTCTACGCCCTCTCACCCTCCGCACTCGACTTCACCGCCGTTCGCCTAACCGACCCCTCACCCTAACCCTAGTTCTGGACCGAGACTTCACCGGCCAATTCCGACCGCAACCCACCCCGCGACGCGCACCTGGGGCTCGCACGAGCCCTAGTTGCGCGCCGATCGAGGTGGCGCGCAGCCAGGGCTCGCGAAAGCCCTGGGTGCGTGCCTCGGTTTTTGTGCCGGCCCCGGTTTCTTTTTTTTTCGGATTTTTCATAATGACTATTTTGCCCTTGCGCGAGCCCTAGTTGCGCGCGAGTCCTAGATGCGCGTAAATTCGGGTGTAATTACAAACTTTTACGGGTGCGCATTGAAACAGCCTAAATATATATGATTTGATAACTTTAAAGACCAAATAGGAAGATATTTATAGAGATATAATTTAAGATATAACCCCTAGGAAGATCTATCTAATATATACATATATATGTATATTATTATTTAATAAAATATGATCTTTATCGTAAAAAAAAAGTAAATATAGATATAGTCTAATTATTTATTTATTTAAATTCGGACTTTTTCAAAATTATAAAAAAACGAAAACTCATACTTATATTTTCCAATTTTATCTAAATCTTTATTAAATAATAATATTTACTAAATCATATCTATATTAAATTGGATTTATAATCACATTAACAGTACATGGTACGAGAGTTAAACTAGTTTTATATAAATGAATACTAGGTGGATTAAACTAAAATCGTAAGGTTTTACTTTACAAGAATGTTGAGTACATAATCTAGATTTAAAACGTCATGTTGCTTTTTACACAGTGAATTTGATCAAAAAGCGTACCAAAGAGTTTCAAGCTTTTACTTGCACCGTTTAAGCTACAAGGCAGAGTTAGGAGAACAACAATGGCGAAGTAGGAAGAAAGTGACTAGTGAGGTAAAGGTTGTCCAGTTTTAAGTTGCAAAACAATGATCGTTTTGATCATTTTGACTTCCACATTCGCACAAACAAAATATACTTCTCAATTCATTTAAACGAGCAAATTCAACATCATTTCAATTGTCTCGAAATGAGAAATACACGAAACAGCATGGCAAGCAATTAACACACGTCTAACTTGAACAACAAAAACCAATCAAACGAATAGTAGATGGATACGCCACCAGACTCATAACCAAAAGGCAAACAGAGTTCAATCTCATGAGACCCGATCTTCTTTCTAGGTCTCATAATTCTCTTCCCCTTCTCCTTCTTCATACTCATCCTCCTCATACTCAACAGTTGCATCTTGATACTGCTGATACTCTGCAACCAAATCATTCATGTTACTCTCAGCCTCAGTGAACTCCATCTCGTCCATTCCTTCACCAGTGTACCAATGCAAGAAAGCCTTCCTCCTGAACATAGCAGTGAACTGCTCGCTCACCCTCCTAAACATCTCCTGAATCGATGTAGAGTTCCCAACGAAAGTGGACGACATCTTCAGGCCCGTTGGCGGGACATCACAAACGCTGGACTTGACGTTATTAGGGATCCACTCTACAAAGTAGGAAGAGTTCTTGTTCTGAACATTCATCATCTGCTCATCAACTTCCTTGGTGCTCATCTTTCCCCTGAACATCGCAGAAGCTGTCAAATAACGCCCATGGCGTGGATCAGCAGCGCACATCATGTTCTTGGCATCCCACATTTGCTGAGTCAGCTCTGGGACTGTGAGAGAGACGTAGTTTTGCGACCCGCGTGACGTCAGTGGTGCAAATCCAACCATGAAGAAGTGGAGACGAGGGAACGGAATTAGATTCACTGCTAGCTTCCTTAGGTCTGAGTTCAGTTGACCTGGAAACCTGAGACAGCATGTCACACCACTCATTGTTGCAGAAATGAGGTGGTTAAGATCACCAACTGCAAAATAAAAACCAATTGATGAAAATCAGTGCCATCATATATTGCAATGAAGAGTGAGTTCTTGCAAGAGGTGCTTACAGCTTGGGTTAGTGAGCTTCAAGGTCCTAAAGCAAATGTCGTAGAGGGCTTCGTTGTCTAGAACCATACACTCATCAGCGTTTTCAACCAATTGATGAACTGAGAGGGTGGCATTGTAGGGTTCAACTACTGTGTCCGAGACTTTGGGCGAAGGGAAAACAGAGAACGTAAGCAACATCCTGTCAGGGTATTCCTCCCTGATTTTGGAGATCAAGAGGGTGCCCATGCCGGAACCTGTGCCCCCTCCAAGTGAGTGGCAAACCTGGAAACCTGATCACAGACAAAAGAGAGTCCAAGATTTGGTGATGATATGAATGAACATAGAGCTGAATTGCTTTTTTTTTTTCTGGTCAATGCAAGAATATAATAAGCTGAACTGCAATCTTGGCAAAAAAAGTATTTCAACTTTTCAAAGGATCTTTAAATATTTAATAGAGTTGGAACCAATCAATTCCTGTTATTCAAAGGCGAACCTAACCAAACATTGCAATTCCTGGAAAGACAGTTATCGTCTCTGAGCAAAAACTGAAATCAAATCCAACAGAAACAAACACTGCGTCTCTGATCGCAATCAACATGGATGATCGTTCATACGATCTGACACTGATCATTCTCAATTCACACAGCAACAAGAATCACAACAAACAAGAGAGAGCATCTAATCAACACAACAATTGAACGCAAAACAAATCACAGCCACAAACGAGCAAATATTCGGAAACGGAGATTTAATCGAACAGATGATAGACAATATAGATAGATACCTTGCAAGCAATCGCAATTCTCAGCCTCCTTACGAACAACATCAAGAACGGAATCAATCAACTCGGCTCCCTCGGTGTAATGTCCCTTGGCCCAATTATTACCGGCTCCAGACTGGCCGAAGACGAAGTTATCGGGGCGAAAGATTTGACCTAAGGGGCCGGATCTGATGCTGTCCATGGTGCCAGGCTCAAGATCCATGAGAACAGCCCTGGGAACGTACCTACCACCAGAGGCCTCATTGAAGTAGACATTGATGCGATCCAATTGGATGTCGGAGGAAGCGTCTCCCTGAAAGCTGCCTGTGCCGTCGATCCCGTGCTCGTTGCAGATGACCTCCCAGAATTTGGATCCGATTTGGTTGCCACACTGGCCTCCTTGGACGTGCAGAATCTCCCTCATCGTGTGCGATCGATCGGCTAGGGTTGCGAGAAGAAGGAAGGTTTGGAATCGGGGGATTGAATTTGGGGGGGATTTCAGACGATGAGAGATATAGAGAGGATGGATATTATGTATGATTGAGATGTATAAGAGGTGAGAAGGAGACAGTTGGCGCAGGGGAATTTAATTTAATAGCGGGATATTTTGAAGAGTGTAGTAACTGCCCAGTCTGCCCTCAAGTGTTGAGGCCGTAAAAGTCTGTGACCCTAACCGACTAACGTGATTGTGTGAGTTTGTGCCTTTCTTTTACCCTTCCGCTTTTTTACCCTTGTTATATGAAAGGAAAACAAAAATACTGTATCATGTAAATTAGGTAAACTTCCCTTTAATTAATTCAAGATTCGACCCAAAAAAAATTAAATTGCAAACAAGAGGCATTAATTTCTCTTCTGGTCTTCTGGACTAACATGTTCATAATTGCCCATGATCCAGATGTGAGATTGCGTGAATGCGATTGGTCGAATTAAATTTAGCAGTTTACCGTAAAAAGATTTATAAATTTATCTTACGTTTTATATTGTCTCCCTGTGGGATAAAATAGTGCTAGAATTTGAGCCTACAAAATGATTGTTTTTAAAAAATATTCAGCCGTAAATCTCAATGATGAACTGGCATGGGGTTAGAGTTGATTGTCCACCATATGGCTGAAATGCAGTGTATAAGTTTTTGTTATTTTTGTCGCTTTCTGTACTCATGCATCGCAGATCCAGTTATCCTCGTGCTCGATGTCCTGACTATGATGTATAACCAATTTATTTATTTTATACAACTAAGCATAAGATTTTGTTCAAATCAAATAATTGTACATTTGTATAACCCTTTCCATTACTACTAGCTAGTATCAAATCTTATTACCCTTACAAGTTACAAGTTGTTTATTTTAAAGCAAACCAGTTGTTTATTATGAATCTTATCATTTTTTTTATGAATCTTATCATTATTGCTTGCTTAGCTAGTGTCACTACTCAATAATCACTATCCAATTATTATTTTATTATATAACGAGACTGTTGAACCACAAATAGTTAAAGGCATGAATAATGAGGAAGAGCAGTTGTTGAAACTCGAAAGCATAAGGGTACTGAACTACTGATCGCGATGAGAGTGGGGAACAATCAAGATAACAGTGAACGGGGTGTGTATAAAGTGTATGAGATTTGGTAGTATTTCGGAAAGTGTAGAGTACATAAGTACAAGTGTATGAGATCTAACTCTCTTTTCGCATTTAGTTATCGTGTTATAACAAGGATCTTTTACTCGAGATGTAGTGTTTATTCGCGAGCTTTTCGATCCCCTATCCAGGGTGAACTACTCGCTATTTATAGCCGAGCTCGAGACCGAGATCTAGCGAAGTGGCGATGTGGGACGGGGGCCTTCCGGACATATGTCACGCCCGCACTAGTTCATTGGGGCGGCGGCCGCGGTGCCGCCCGTCCACTTGCTTGGATGAGACGTTGCTCACTTGGGCAAGACGTTGCCCACTTGCGTCGACACATAGCGTGGTGACGGCATCCCTGAGGACATTGACTTGGTTTTTGAATTGAGGGGCTAGTTTTCCTACCGTCAACGCGGTGATGAATCCGGATATCAATAGTAATATTTTATTCATTTAAGGTAAGACTTCAAACGGGATCGAGGACAACGAAAATAGCGTATTGATTACAAAGAATGATCAAAAGGTTGTTATTGTGGAGTTAGCCGATGGTGTTGCAAAGTTTTTAGATCTTATTCGTGTTATGCGTGCTCTTCTCGCTATTTCAACAAGACGAGACCCTAACCCAGAGTACTCTCTGGCTAAGGATAGTTTTTCCGACCCCTTTCTCGAGGTAGATAGCCCATTATTTATACTAAACTCTCGGCTTAGATTCTGCGGCTTCTCCGATGTGGGTTAGCAGGGACGTTGCCCTCGTGTCACTTGCTGAATAGTTCGTTTGGACGGTATGCGCGTGTAAATCACCTTGTCATCCACAGGCCTCTATCACTCGATCGGCTGGGACAACATTCTCTCGGATTGGATGTTTTGGGATTCAAAGAGCGTGCGATTTGCACGACTTGAGGCACGTTATGTGCCTTTGTTTTTACGAGGGAGTGGCCATTCCTAAGCAGGGTACAAATCGCGATGTTGACAATTGGTACAAAAGAAAGTCTCCGAATGATATTTCAATACTCCCTCCGTCCTCGAAAACTTGTCCATAAAGCACATTTGCACACAGATTGATGAAAATTGGTAAAGTTTGATAGGTGGTGGAAAAAAATGATAAAGTTGATGAAAAGGGTAATAAAAATGAGTAATATATAAGATTGAATGTTCATAATTTTGTAATTTTATAGAAAAAAGTGATAAAGTTGAGGAGAAAATTGGATAATGGGTGTAATATATGAGATTGTTTGAGGGTAAAATTGTAAAAATATTGTGATATAAAATGGGAAGAAAGTAGAGTTGGACAAACTATTTGGGACGACCAAAAAGGAAAGACAGATACGTTTTCGAGGACGGAAGGAGTAGTGAGGAAGCCTACACGTGGCCATCAGAAATATACATGCGCTCTTTGTTTGTACGGCACTTTGCATCGACCACCAACAGAGACATCATACGCGGTACAAGGTTCACCAAAAAAAAAGGAAAGTCTTCTTGGTATTCCCGAGATTTCGACAATTCCTTTTGATATCCCGACAATTTCTTGTAGTGTCCCATGAAAAAACTTTTTTACTTTGGTACCCCCGTAATTTACAAATATTCCTTTTCACAAAATATTTACAAATCAATTTTCTATCCAAAATAACAATTTTCTGTACACAAAAAATAATTAAATAAAACAACTTTATATAATTACTATTTTATTACTAGCTATATACCATTAGACATGAAAAATAAGAAAAAAAAGAAAGATAATCTGCTCGTTTTACGTGAGGGAGAACGAAAGTTGGCCAAATGGTAAAAACGCTCTGAAACACGAAACACGAACCCCTTTGCCCCTTTCCACTTTGCCCCTTTCTTTTTGCCCTTTAATGGCGATTTTGAAACCCAGAAAAATTCATCATTTCCTCTCTTCCTCTTGGACTTCTCCTGTGTATTTGTACACACTATTGCTGTTGAAAACCCTCAAAAAAGGTTCCATGAAACAATCTCAACCATGTGTTTGTCTCTTTGGAAGGTATTTCAAGAGCAAAAAAACCCTAATAGCCCCTTTGTGAAACCAAATCAATGAACAAGATGGTTAGACCTTTCAATCTTGACCAAACTATGGTGATATATTGCTCTGTTAGGCTGAGAAAGCCGTCATTGAAACCGATTAAGGCTGAGAAAGCCGTATTTGAAATCGATTCAGGCTGAGAAAAGCCGAAATCCATTAGGGTTGAAGAACCCTTTCGCCAAATCTATCATGACTTTTAACATCATCTTGAACTCTTCAAAAGAAAATTTGCAGAATTTTGAGACAAAAAGATGAAGAAGAAATGGCTGGAGGAGTAGATCTGAGTTGAAGTTCTTGAACTCCAACCTTCTTTCTTCACCACCATACCCTGCCACCCATTGAATAATGAAAAAAAGAATAAAAAATAGAAAAAACTCCTTGACCTGCAAGCTTTGAGAGAAATTTTTTTTTTTTAAAAATAAAAATTACTTGAGTTGCAAGGGTTGAGAAATAAGCAAAAGTTAAGAATTTCCTTGCTCTGCAAGGTACAAATTGCGTGCGTTGTATGTCTTGAAATTACTTGCGACGTAAGTTTGAAATTGCTTGCGTCGCAAGCTTGAGTCCTTTGCAGGCTTCAAGTTCCGGGCAATGCTCAGGCTTATGACTGTGGTTCGAGATAATGTTCCGGATGTTGTCCAGGTGGTGTGTTTCCTTTTCAGGCGTCTTGTCACATCTCCTCAAGTCGGCTCCTTGCTGTCTTGCTCTCCGGCGGCTCTATACGCCTGTGTTAGATCCTCATCTAACCCGCGGAATTGTCTTTCTCCTTCCATGTTGCAAGCTCTTCGGCATCTTGGCTTGGTGGGCGTTGCTTGTGGTGTTCTTTGAGTTTTGTTTTGTTTTGTTTTGTTTTGTTTTTTTGATGTTTTTCCTTCCGGCTTGTCTGTCTACCGAGGTCTGTCTCGGTCTCTCGATCTACTGGACCTGTTCGGTATTTCGAATTCTTACCTTTTCAAAAAAAAAAAAAAAAGTTGGCCTAATGGTTATAATTAGTAATAAAATAGTAATTATAAAAAGAATCTGCTTGTTTCCCACATAAAGAGTAATTATAAAAACAATCTGCTTGTTCTCCCTCACGTTTCTCCCTCGTAAAACAAGCTGATTGTTTTTATTTTAATTTTCTTATTTTTCACGTCTAATGGTACTCATATAGTAGTAATAAAATAGTAATAATATAAATTTGTTATATTTAACTTTTTTTTAAACTGAAAATGGTTATTTTGAATGGAAAATTGATTTGTAAATATTTTTGGGTATGAAAAGGAATATTTATAAACTATGAGGGTATCAAAAGGAAAAAAAAAATCATAAGACACCAAAAAGAATTGTCGAAACCTCAGAGGTATCAAGAGGAATTTCCCAAAAAAAATCATACACGGTACAAGAATCGAATGGCATGAGTTTCATAAAAAAAAAATGGCATGAGTTGGGAATATGGGCCGAATTAGCTTTGAGAGTACTTATTTGGATATGGGCCGAATTAGTTTTTAGGAGTGATTTTTGGACTAGAATCATATGTGTTTGAGCAGCTCTGTAGGGAAATAGGCCGAGTGCCTGCCCAATATACAGACAAGTATCATGAAGAACTCCTTCACAAAGAGAACAAGTTTAGTAGTGGGAGCCAATTGATTGATTACCCTACAAACTTTACCTAATCTTATATGATCTTTCTGGTCATTAGAGGTTAATTCCGGTGAAAACTTCTTATTCTATAAACTGAAAATCACAAAATCAAGAACTAAAATATGTGAACATCAAGAACTAAATTACGACACATAATAAAACATCACAAATATTTTTTTGAAGTTCACCTGTTCCTGTTTTGGGTGAAAAGTTTTCATTTGATTCATGGCTTATCAAATTTGAGTATGTGTATTATCATGCAATATTGATCTTTAGCAACAAAAATACGGTCTCCTATTCCTATGGTATGTAATTGGGTTATTGACACAAACCGTACCAACATGCACTTGTTAATTTTTTGTTGAGCTGCCTCCCTGAAACGTCTGGTGCAGTGTGCACATAGTGACATTTTATTACTATAAGTGAAAGTACTATTGAGTCCTGAAACTTCAATTCCGTGGTAAACCGAAGTCATACGCACCATACTTGATCCAGACTTTTCAATCAGAAAAGGTTTTCGCGGGAAAATTCTAGCACGTACGCTGTGAACGCGAATCCTACATTTACCTACTCACCCATTATCTTGTAGCCGTAGGAGTGGCAAGACTTGACTATCAACTGTAAAAGCGTCAACTCTTCCAGGATCAGCCTCCCATCACATCAGCTGACCAGCGTCTACGTACGTACTCATCATCTGCCACATATGCAGGCCTACCCTATTTACTGTGGGGGTGCGCAACACTCAATCGCTGCCCCCTCGTCTCCGTCAACGTCACCGTCACCGTCTCCGTCTCCGTAAAATAGTCAGTGGAAAAGGAAAACGAGGCCGTCGGTTTCATCCATCCAGTTACAGTACAGCTATCCCGTGGCAGTTTTTGACGACGTCAAGGCACGGAACGCACAAGGTTTGGGTTTGGACTGCTTCTTCTACTACCCCATTTATTATTGTCGTTTCCATATCGGCCAGATGCATCCAATGCGAAGCGTCCACGTAACCTTCTTATCAATCTCACGTCATTGACGTGTAATTGCTTGCCTTTGACTTTTACTTAATCCCCTTTTTTTAATTCGAAAAATGGTAATTTCATGACGGCATTGAGGCGTATGGTTTTTTATTCACTTAAAATGTAACAATATCAAACTCTTTGGTATGGAAATCAACTTCAAATTCTGATAACATGACATATTAACACTACTAGCTATAGTGATGTTCTGGATATCACATGTATATTTTAACTATGTATCTACCACCCTAATGTATATTTATTTGATAAGGCAGTTTAAATCTGCTCACGTTATAATGAGTTACAAAATAATTTAGGTTAATTTATTAGGTGAATATGTGTTTTTCCATGAACTTTCGTTTGCCATTGACTTGCCGGTATGATATCCCATTCGTTGTCAAACTCGTGTAGTTCATGGAATCCGATTATCAGTGGACAATTAGACATGTAAACCAGAACAAGGTCTTTTAATTTTCCCTGAATAACTTAAGAACTAAGAATCTTCAGCCTCCGATCTTTCCCTGAACAAGGTCCATTCTTGTTCATATAGTTAATTTGGTCGGCAGGATCATTGTTTTTGTTAAGTAAACCGTAAAACTCGTAGCCGTAGGGCATTAAAATTATTACATGGCCACTACTATTGATAAGAATATATAGTATACAATACAATAAATATATTAAAATAATAGGATAAAAAAGTCAAGCAAATAACCTCAGGTTAACGTAGACATGTGGTCCACTAAGTTATATTTTATAGCTTGTATTGCATTTTCGATCATGATATAGACATCATAAAATTCACATATATAAAAGCTCTTCTCAATCACTGAACCGTCAAAAAATAAATACAATTATTAATTGCCATTGCAAATCTATTTTGATTTTTCATATACAAGAGCAAGAGCTTGTTGTGTTTATCTTGCCCTGCCAAATGACTCAAAATGCCAATAAATTGACTCATAAATTAGCTGGATGTCTTTGACTTGCTTCTTACAGAACGTGTTTCAGTGATTAGCTACTTTTCCTCATTGTTAATATTCCGGATATATCTCAATTCTGCATCTTTATTCTTTCATACTAAGCCAAAGTATAATTTTGGGGGAATATAAAACTATTACAACCGTTTTATTCCGTCCACATTATATATGCACGTAGAAGCTGGTCTCTCTCACATTTACTCCGTATATATCTTCATTTTGGATCTTTAGTACTAGGTCATGGTCATGGATTACTCGTCCGCTTCAAAAAATTGTCCCTCCAAGGAAGTAATTAATATTTCATTTTTACCTTCGTTCACTGTGAGTTTTTACCTCTTCACACCTACCTGCGAAAAAAGAGGTAACTCTATGATGACTTTGCAAGGTAAATTTTGACGCAGGACGTGAATAGGTTAGAATAAAAACATTATTTATGACCAAAAAAAAGGTGTAAAAACATTGTTTTGGTGTTTGAATTTTTACTTATGAGTGTCCATCTTCATGTGATAAATCTTAAATACATGGTCAATTGGCAAAAATCACGAACCAGTAAAACACCTGTTTATAGTTTATATCGAATGGCGACTGCCTCGACTCATGTCGATAAAATGAATAATAAGTCTTTGTAATTCATCAAAGTGAAGAGATGGAGGGAAAAAACAAATCTAAGAACTCCCAATATCTTCCTCATGGGTGAAGATGTTAAAAGTTTGTATAAACTTTAAAGTCAGACATTAATCCTAAAAAGTATTGGAATGATCATGACTTTCATGAGTGAAAATCATACAACACTTTAAACCTTTTTTTTTTTACAATAAACATTCTACCTTAATGCGAATATAGATAACAAACAACATTATGAATTTATGCCTTACCATAATAATTAGAAAAAAATGCAATATAATAAATAAGTCCTAGAGGCTAGAACAATTCAAGTACTAACCATTCATGTTTATTGGCTTTTAAGTGTTTGTTAGACTACCCTCTTACTTATTTAAATACTTTTTTAAGCCATTCTTGTTCACTTCAATTGGCCTAAATATCAACTACATAAAATATACGACCAGTCAACATGAAAGGACAAAAATCCGAAAGCAAAAACTATTGTAAAAAGTAAGTAATTCGGTAGAAGTTGTGTACGTTGTTTACACTTTTAAAAAAGCCCATTGACTATTTTATAGAATCCCCTATTTTACTCGTATTTCCAAAAAATATCCTATTTTACCCGTTCCATACACCTCTGAAGCTTTACAACTACTAGAATTGAAAGCATTCATAAAAGAGGAACGACGGAGTAAAAGGAGGCAACAAGACTGGCAAGACGTCTCCTCCTCCCTCCTGATTGTCTGTGGCCTCTTTTAAAACGCTTACCCCCATTTTTGGTAACAGAAAGTGCGAGATAGTTGCCTGAAGATTTCTTCCATTGAAGAGGTTTTCGGCCATCTCTCCACCTCAACCAACCTCCCACCTTCGGTCAACCCTGTCGATTCGCAGTCTTTATCACCTGAGAGTTACCAGGCCTTCGCTCAATCTTTCGTTGACAAATTGCTTCGCAATCGTCATCCGGATTGGGGATTTCCGCTTCCAAAGCTGTGGATTTTCCGCTCGATCGGAGGAATCGGAGGACGAAGGAAATGGGAGGAACGTGTTCGGTTGGTCAGATTGAGAAGAGCGCTGAGGAATCGGTGTCGAAATCAAAGAAGACGTTCAAGACTTTCGGGAGCTTTGGAAAGAGGAAGAAAGGAGATGCTTCCGATCAGTGTACAAAATCGCCTGTCGACGATGATTCCGGCGAGATTCGGTTCTCGTTTTGCGGTGATTTTTTCCCGTCCACGCCTCGTAAGTCCGTCGATGGCAAGGTAATTTGTGTTGTTGCTCTGCTCTACTCATTACTGTATTTAAATTTCTGATGTTATTTTAGGATGGAAAAATATGATCTGGTGAGAGAATCTCCCGCCAAACGATTTCCAGAACTTTATAGAAGAAATTTGAATCGAGGTCAAAAGGGAAAACCAGATTGCTGTTATCTTCCTCCCACATTTCTAAACCTAGAAGGAAACTCAATTTTGTACGGGAGTTAGGTTAATCGGAAGGAGGAAGTTGAATACTGTTCCTAGCAGCAATTGCTGTCCGATCACAGAATTTAATATTCTAAATTTCTAATACCACTATGCCAGTAGTATTGACTATTTCTTTAGGGGCAAAAGTTTCTACTTCGATCCTTCCAGGCACTATGCTTTATAAAAGTTGACCTGGGGGTCATATGGTGAGCTTGGCCTCATGTCTGAATCTTGATTTTTACTGTTCACAGTAGAGGTTTTAGAAAGTTAATAGTTGTTTGGTGTTTAAATTAAGGCTGTTTCTGCAGAGAAGTTCATTCACAGGAAGGGTTGGTCTAGAAAGAGCAATTGAGGTTTTGGATGCTCTTGGCAGTGGAGTTGCAAATTTGAACTCTAGTGGGTTTATCTCTGGTTTCAATGTGAGAGGAAACAGGATAAACATTCTGGCGTTTGAAGTGGCAAATACTATTACAAAAGGAGTAAGCCTAATGCAGTCACTTTCAGAGGAAAATGTTCGCCATGTGAAGCAGAAGGTATTCTTCTCAGAGGGGGTTCAGCGTCTGGTTTCTACAGATAGCAAGGTGTTATTGAGTATAACTGCTGCAGATAAAAGGTTGATTCCCAAAACATAAAGAAGAATCTCTCTGCTTTGTAGAGTTGCCATGTTTTCATTTGGATTGAAATGCTAACTCCTTGTGCTTGGCTTATGTTTGATGCACTGCAGGGAAGAACTCGATGTATTTTGCCGTGAAATAGTTCGATTTGGAAACCTTTGTAAAGACCCACAATGGCACAATTTGGATCGTTTTTTCGCAAAGTAAGGCAGATGATTTCATGTGATGAGTGTGAATTGTTAGGACTGGTGACAAAATCTAACAGAACAAGTTGAAATGTATGTGGTGTTTCAGAATGCATTCAGGACGTGCGGCATATGGGTTTCTTAGAGCAGAGGCAGAACTGAAAATGCATGAATTGACAGTTTTGGCTCATCATACTGCTGTAAGTATCTTGTCAGCACGTTGCTATTAAAATATAAATCTGTACATCAAGTTGTGCTTAAGTGATTTTTTTTTCTTTTTTGTAGGGACTTTATCATGAGTTGAATGCTTTGGACAGATTTGAACAGGATTATGTTCGGCAAAAGCGTGAGGATGCAGAATCCTTAAATCTACCCTGCAAAGGTAAGAGAAGGGACCTTTTTTATAAGGGCTTTTATGTAAAGGCTGTTTGAGTATATATTCTTCAAGTCCTTTGTGTTTGTAAGGATTTCACCAACATTACTTTTTAGTGAAGAGAGACAAAGCTATTATTCCCAAATGGTATTAGGAAATTGTGTGGGGGTTGTATTGTTTTGGTCGAATGTGTGGGGTGGGGGTTATTGATCTTACTGATAATAACCTTCCGTATGATCTTGAGTCATTGGCTCACTTAAATGTGTGATTTCAGTTGTCTTTCACTTATTTTCTCTTTCCATTCTGTAGCATCTAGTGCTTGGAAGTGATGTACGTTTCCTTCCTTTTGTAGAGAGTCTCATGATGTTACAGACTGAACTAAAACATCAGAAAAAGCTTGTAATGAGTATGAAGCGAAAATCTCTTTGGTCGAAACGAATGGAAGAGGTAAGCTTGATATTTTGCAATTTCTGCTGGCTAAAAATTCAATAAAGCAGTTGGTACTGGCTTCTATATATTTACTTCCAGTCACATTCTAACAACAATTCTTCAAATGTTGTATCCGTGTTACTTTTTGCAGATAGTTGAGAAGCTTGTGGATATTGTTGCCTTTATGCATCAGCAGATCTCAGAAGTATTTGGAAGTGCTGGTATGTCCAAAATCCTGTACTTGTATCTATGAATTGTAGTAGAATCCTCTCCTGATTTCCTTACCTGTTTACCACTGATTTCTTAAATTAGAATGAACTGTTTCAAATCTACTAATTAATGGTGTTTATGTTACCTCTGTACATATTAATTCCTGAAAAAATCTATCCATGTTTGCAGATGATGAGGAAGTTAGGCAAGAGTTTGTTCCCAAAAGATTAGGTGCTTCTGGCCTGGCATTACATTATGCCAATTTAACTACTCAGATAGATAATATTGTGAGTTCCTTCACTTCTTGAGATAATGTATACTATGCTTAACGAATGGAGTGCTGATATCTTACTTCATATATCTAGGCATCTCGGCCTTCCTTCCTTCCTGCAAATACAAGGGATTCACTCTACAATGGATTGCCAACTAGTGTCAAGCGCACTCTACGCTCTAGTTTGAGAAATTCAGATTCCATTACAGAGGTACACTTTCTCATATTATCCCTATAAGGCCTTGATGCACTTCATGGTTGGTCTCCTCTTGGAGTGCCTATGGCTAATCTTGATTCATTCAACAGCATTCAATACCCCAGATAAAATCAGATATGGACAAAATACTGGAATGGCTAGTTCCTATGGCTTCCAATACAACCAGGTGAGTTCAGTTTGTTCTTTCTTACTTTGGGTTATATATAACCTTATCTTACACTTCTCTCTGACATTTTTACTAGAATGTATCGAGGCTTTGGTTGGGTTGGAGAATGGGCAAACACAAGGTCTGACCCCTCCCTCTCTCATTCTCTCTATTTATGTTCTAATTGCATATCTAGAGCAAAAATTGACAGCACAGTATTTCTACCCATTGCAGCAATGATTTCAGAAAGCAGGCTGCAACTACTGGAAACCTCAACCGCCTCCAAACGCTCTATCACGCAGATAAGAAGAAAATAGATGCTTACATTCTTGAGCTCGTGAAGCTGTTGCACCATCTGATTAATGCAGCCAAGCGACGAGATCATGAGCTCATTAGATCCTTACCCGACAGAACCAGTGCTCAAAAAGTGAGACGGCTTTCCCTTGGTGGTGGGAAGCCCATTCGTGTTACACTTTCTCAGGAAGAAAGAAGTTTGCTAGAGAGAGCGACCCAAATACAGCCCTTGCTTAATGTCAGTAAAAGCCAAGATTTCACCAGTATCCGTCGAAGATCTTTTAAGGTGAGGAATTCATGTAAGAGTACCGGGAGCTCTCCGTTTAGGGAGTTAAATGGGAAAGCAGCAGAATCTTATGATGACGATGATGATGATAGTGATTTTGAGGTGTTGAATCGGTTGGACTTAGCTTACTGAGGAGTTTTGCCCTTCCCTTTGGAGATTGGAAATCATTTCATTGTAGATAACAAAAAGCGTTTTTTTACCTGTATATAAATTTGAATTACAATATAGAAATCTTGTATTTGAATTAGTACATGTAGGCATGTATGTTAAATGTGTGGAACGTGAATGGTGCAGTGTGGGGCATCCGAGATTTTGAACCTTTAATGATCAAGGAATCTACTGTAATTTTGTTGAATTTGAACTACATGAATTTATAATACCTAATTTCACAAAACTCATTATTTGTTCAAGGGCATGATTGTAGGATCAAAAGCACTGTAATTTGAAGTCCATTTGATTTTCAATGGAGGTGGCCAGATTGTTACAGTCAGAAATTTTCAAGACACGGATTAGGAAGTGATGGAAAAGAAAAAGAGTTTTGTTTCAAGCAGAACAACCTTACAAAAACTAAAGGAACAAATGCTATTACTTTTTTAACAAAGAATTGATGATCAAATAAAATTTACAACACTAACCCTAGCAACAACCAGAAAAAATTATATAGATGAAATTAGTCAGCAGCTTACAGTACAGTACATGATCTAGAAACACAAAAGGCAATCTGTTAGAAATTTTCAAAAAATACATATCTGTGACAAGGAAGAAAGCTGGTGTTTTACATGTGTGCCTATACTGCCATTTACTTGAGAAACTTACCATATCATACTTTCTCCAATGCCTCAATATTCGTTCAACCAAGCCAGAAAGTATGTGGTCACGAAAAGCATGCCTTTACCAAACAATGGCCAAATGACAACCTCCTTCGCCCGCTGTTCAGTTACCCTTTCCTAAGGCCAAGGGTGCAACCCTCTTCAACGCCTCAGATACTTGTGATAGATCGGATTCTGAGTGAGCAGCTGATACAAACAGTTTGATTCCAACTGGGAGGCGACACTTATCATGTATTGATCTCTTCGAGACTGTCACAAGAACTGAGTCCTCTTCCAAGACCTGTAACCCAGAAATTAACATTAGATTGTGAAGAGTGGTCCATTAAACATACGGTACTGTTATACGAAGAAAGATAACTAACCTGGTGAGCAAGATCTTCCAGCAGCCTCAAATCATCTTTGAAGGAACCAGATGAATGCGTCATTCTGAGGAAGACTATGGGAGAATGAGGGTCGCTTGCAATTTCCAGCCCTTGTAAACCTTTCAATTCTGTCAAATTTTAAATAGCATTGGTTAGAAAACCAGAGCAGTGGCAATCAGACAACAGGAAACATGTTTTTAGTAATAACATCCCATGAATCCACATCTAGGTAATCATTCTATATCGCTAGATGCATTTGCATTCACAAGTTTGTGATATTCAAGGACGACTTTTTGAGAAAATTTAGATAAATGACTCTTGGAGAAATCAACAGGGATAATATAGTGTACCTGCCCACAAAAATGCAATATTTTCCTTCAACGTTTTCATCAAACCAGGATTTTCTTCAATGACATCAATTGCAGAAATTGAAGCACTTGCTAAATATGGTGGCAAAGAAGCAGAAAATACATAGCCAGAGCTGCTGAGACGCTGCACATAGATGGAGAAGCATTTGAGAGTATGTACTACAAAGTACAGAGTAACAGCATTACCTTCTTCAATTAAAATTTGGAAAGGTGAAAACAAGAGGACATTCACTTATGCATGAAAATAGATAGTATGTTTAGGATTGCTATCACACCTGGTGTTCAATAACTCTAGCACTCCCAGTGCAAAATCCTCCTTCCGTTGCTAGTGCATGTCCCATAGCAGCAGTTACAATATCAATCTTCTCAATCTGTATAGAGTATTCCATGAGTATATAAGTGAAGAAAAAAAAATCACCAATAACATGCCGCCATGCAGTGATAAACTTACAGGAACACCAAAATACTCTGTGATTCCTCTTCCGGAATGACCAAGAACACCAAATGAGTTGCTCTCGTCCAACACAACACGGAAGCGATATTTCTCCTTCAGCCTAATAATTTCATCAAGGGGTGCGATTTTCCCAGAATTCTACAGTTACAATACACATAAGACCCATGAGAAAATGGTTACTGAAATAGAACAACTGTCTCTGCATCTATCACCAACACGGTTTTATGCTTCTTCACACATCATATTTAGTGCATTGGTATAGTAAAGAGCACTTCTTCACTTCTAAGAGAGAATCACCTGATAGACTGCTTCAGCAACAATGTATCTGCGTATCTTCTTTGCTCTATTGTTTTCTGAAGTTATCTTCTCCAGAATACCTTCTAGGGATGCCATGTCATTGTGCTTAAAATATATAACTGTACTTCTCGACAGATACAGCCCATTTTGAATACCCCAATGAACACCTTCATCCCTGAAAGAAAAGCAAAAAAGGTGTCATTCTTTTGAGAAATAACTGCGGAAAAAACAAAAAATTGGTCTCGTATCACTGGTAATAGTCTAAGCAAACTAAAACAATATTGCTTCCCCTGACAATAGAGAACAGCAAAGAGCATACTGTTTATACTCACACGACAATAATATCTCCCTTCTTACAGAATGCTGGAATGGCACTGAACATGGTAGAAAGTCCATATGAGTAGAGAATTGAATCTGGAGTCCCCAAGAAATTTGCTATTCTCGCCTCACAATCCACATGTACATCTACATGATTTTGCCCAATGTCAGTTAACAAAATCATTCATCAAGAAAGGCCAAAATGAACAGCATTCAGTTTTGAACTATATACAGCAAAATAACAAGGCTCACCAATTGTCCCATAGAAGCCACGAGGTCCACAAGAACCAACCCCATATTTCTCTAAGGCAGATGTAGAAGAATCCTGAAAGAAAGCATTTGCATGACATACTATCTGAAAGAAGTAAAACATAACTTATATGGTTAGAAGTTTGCTCACGAGTAATTTTTCATGTCCAACTAATCCAAGATAATTTGCTGAAGCAAAATTCACTACGTCCTTTCCGTTGACAGTAGTATGTGGCCCTGCAGCACTGTAAAGAATTACTCTTTAGCAAGTTCTACTACGGTAAAATCAAACTATTGTCTGTCTGATGCATATCTAGTCACCTAGTAGAGTTTGGACCACACTAATTTGCCAAAAGTAAAATAAGGTCTTAACAAGGGCAAGAATACACTAAACAATTGCACCAAAATACTATTTCTAAGCAAAATAGAATATACAACAGCACTAGAGGTTTCATGTATCAATTAGAGCATAAGCATGCTATGCATATTGTAAAATGCCTCTGCATATACACACGTAAATGTACACAACGCCTGTTTTTGGAGAGCAATATTACAGAAGCTAAAGGGTTGAGAAAATATCATGGGAAACTAGAAATGTCTTTTTGGAATAGGTAGCAAAAGGCAAGGGAGGCCGTTAAAACATTTAATTTTATAAGGCCATATTTAATTTGCTGAAGAATCAGGAGAGAACTAGTTCACCTTTCTAGCACTGGAGATTCATGCTGCATTTCGTCTGGGAGAGAAGGAATCAGAGGTTCAGGAGTCCACTCATCACATAATTCATCTATTTCCTAACAAAAAATAATAATAAAATTTTAGAGGAGCCTCCAAGACAACAGGATCAGAAACCATATCAATTAGATGGTGTATGAAGGGGCTTCATATAACATTCACAAGACATGGTACAAACAAGACAACCAATTTGCTAAATGTTAGCAATTGCAATAGAGCATGAATACCCCTTCACCCACAGATAAATCTACATAAATGAAGCCTAAAGCCTATAACCAGAAATTAGAAGGTATATTAAACTTTACACAAATTCAGCAAGAGAAAAGCAAATGTGAAAAGGAATCATCAGAAAATTGATCACAAATATTCTCAATATAGACAATCTTCAAATAAGTAGTTATCAAAGTATATGATGAAGAAGATGGAACCTAAAGACTAACCTTCTTTGTTAAGGGCCTTTTAGGAGGCTTGTAACTTTTCTGGGTTAAGAGATAAAGTATAACCACGAAAAGAAGACCTTCCACAAACAAGTGACCTGGAAACAGGAAAAACAGCGAGAGGATACATCAAACATCAGCTTCCGTTTTGAGCTTTGCCAAAAAGAAGTAGGAGAGAGACTTGTATAACGAAATAGTACCGCCGATTTGAACTCCAAACACAGTAGCGCGGGCATAAGGAGTGTTAAAGGCATCGGTGATCCGATCTATGGAAGCTTGCATCATATCTGTAACTGCCGATGCCATCGTGGCTCAATAATACTGATTTTACTGCAAATCCCATGGCCAACAACACATCAGATGATAATTTAGTTCTCTAAACCCTCAAATTACAATTAACGACTTCGAAATTTTGGCCTACATCAATGGCTTATCGATGAACAAAGCCAATACAAGCAGATCAGTTGAACAATTGGACGGTAATTTCCAGATCAATTGAATCGGAAAAAAACCAACAACAACTACTTTTCGGGACAAGATCTATGATATGCAAACCGATGCAAGGTTGAAGCAGACTCACCGAGAAGGAGGCGCCGGCAGAGTTTCGGACTCTCGACCGGCGAACGTCGAAACTGAATCTAGCAAAGAACTTGAAAGAGATGGTTTGGGGTTCAGAGTGGTCAAATATTGCTAGGGTTGAAGATGAGGAAAAATAATAGTCGTTTGTTTGAAACGTTCAACGACGAAAGTCGTCAGCAGCTTCCCCTTCTTCGTACAGTCGAGACTCGAGAGAGACGAAAGCCGGTTTTGTGATGTGGGTGGGTTTTCAATCCCAGCGGCTGCAAGCCTGGAATTTGGAGTAGACACTTGCATTTTCCGCATTTTTTTAATTTAATTTTTATCAATTTTGTTTGTTTATGAAAAGGACTGAGGAGGTATTAGTATTATATGAGCCGGAGGAGAATGGGCCGGAAGTCGGTTATTGGGCCTGGAAGGAATTATCATCTCTAACATGATGAATGAATCTTTTTGTTTTTTTTTTAATGAAATTTTGTAAGAAAAAGGGACATATCAGATGAAAAATAATAAATATAGAGAAAGAGTCATGTAGGAAGGTTTCTCGTGGTGAGAAATAGGAATGATTGTGCACCGTTCGATCTAGTGCATCCAACGGCTCAGATTATAACTTTTTTTTAATTTTCCGCGCGCGTGCCTGTGGGGTCTACTTCCCTCACACTTCCGCTCATTTGCAAAATTCACCCAAAACTGCTCTCCCTCTCTCTCTCTCGAAGGCGAAAACAGTTCCGCTCAAATCCCCCCCTCAAATCTCGTCGATTTTCGCTCGGAAACTACAATCAAACTGCAATTTGTACAATCAAACACACAAACAATGGTGAGATCGAAGTCATCTCCTGCGAACACGCGAGGTATGCTCAATTCGAAACCCTAGGTTTTCGGTTTTTTTGATTTTTGCTTGTTTCGGACTCTAAATTTTTGATTATGTGCAATTTCGCTTGTTTTTGCTTTGGATTTTGGTTCTGAATGATGTTGTTGAAGTCTTTTCGAAGCGGTTATTTGCTATTAGTTTGTGTTTAGTTGATTTGTTGCTCTAGTTCATGTATTTTTGTAGTCATTTGCTTGTTTTCGTTCGAATCCACGTCTGTTTCTTGTTGATTTTTTGCATAACTGTGTAGATCTGTGCTTATACGTACCGGATACATGTTTGTAAGATCTGTGCTTAACTGTGTAGATCTGTGGTTTGTAAGATCTGTCTTGCTAATCCTTGTTATGGCCGGATCTAACCGAGGCGGTGCTCTCATGTGCGCTCCGCTTCTCGTCGCCAGATATAATTCAATCCACGATCGTAATTGCACAATCCACGATCGTAATTGCACAATCCTCGATCGTAATTGCACAATCCACGATCGTAATTGCACAATCCACGATCTAGTTCAGGTTTGTACACAAAATCCGCCAAAAAACCATGAACAATGGATTAGGCGTTCTCAATCGACCGATTCTCATATGTTTCAGATTTCAAGTACTCACTGTCTCTCTTTGTATAACATCCGGACTCGATCTGAATTTGCTTGTTATTTGTTGTTGTTGTTGTTCAAATTGATCTTCAGGCGTGTTTAGATTGGTGTATTGAAATGGATGAAATAGGTTATTGAATCTTTGTCTCAAGAGCTGTTGGTGAGTGGTTTCTTTCAAGTCTCAGTCTCAATTATTTCAATTGGATGCATTTCTTTCGAGTTCGCAAGTCTTTTAGAAGCTTTCAGAATCAACATTTTCAAAGTTTTCGATTACTAATTGAGTTTACGGTTTCAATTTGTGCAGATTAAGATCATCTGTGGCGTTAATCACGACGACCTAAAGCAACTCGTCCACGTCTCCAAATCAATTAACGAAGCGGTTAGTAAACATTTTTCTAGTTTCACATCAAGTTCTGAAATGTTCTGGTTCAATCTCAAAGAAACTGATTTTTCATGATGAAAATTGTGTAATGCAGGCTAAAATCTCGAAAGAAATGCATTTCGCATTTGCGACTCCGTCGAAGGTGTCTGCGTACTTGTGTTTAGAAAATCTGTTCATTCATTGTTACTTAAGTGCTAATGTTGAACAGGTTCATCCATATTTGCTAGTTTTGTTCATATTTGCTGAGCTCAAATTTGTAATTTGCTGGTGTATGTTGGAAGTGATTAAAATGAGCTGCTACATGGTGTTGTTGACTTGTTGGTGGTTTGTAGTTGTTTGCTCTTGGTTTGATGGCTAGTTTTGGACGATTTTTTGAAGTGGATATATACAACTTGGACATGAGAAGCTCTTATCATAATTGAGATCGATTTGTTCATTTCTTATCATAATTAGAATGCTTACTATGATTGCACAATCGACGATCGTGATTGCACAATCGACGATTGAGTTGCACAAACGTGACCATTGAGTTGCACAAATAGAATTCAATACTTTGACAATAGAGTTGAACAAATATGAATGAACAAATTGACCATTGAGTTGCACAAATAGAATTCAACACATTGACAATAGAGTTGAACAAATATGAATGAACTGACCATTGAGTGGCACAAACGTGACCATTGAGTTGCACAAATAGAATTCAACACATTGGCAATAAAGTTGAACAAATATGAATGAACAAATTGACCATTGAGTTGCACAAACGTGATCATTGAGTTGCACAAACGTGACCATTGAGTTACACAGATAGAATTCAACACATTGACAATAGAGTTGAACAAATACGAATGAACAAATTGACTATTGAGTTGCACAAACGTGACCATTGAGTTGCACAAACGTGACCATTAAGTTGCACAAATAGAATTCAACACATTGTCAATAGAGTTGAACAAATATGAATGAATAAATTGGCCGTTGAGTTGCACAAACGTGACCATTGAGTTGCACAAACGAAGTCAACCAAAAAAAATCGGAAAAAACGAAAAAAAGAAAACGAAAAAAAAAGAAAAAAACGCGTATAATTCGCGTATTAAAAACGCGTATAAAACGTGTATAATTCGCGTATTATACGCGTATTATTCGCCCGTGTGGCTTGTTGGGCTGTTTTCCCTCTGCGTGATGGACGACCGAGATTCATTCCTATTTCCTACCATAATAATCATTCCTACCGGATACGGACCCATAAATATAAATATTATTATAATCTGAATGCGGGTTTACGCATAGCCTGGCTTGACATTTCCAGCGGTTGTAGAATGTAGGACTAACATGACAGTAGGCAAGCACCGGGTAAGAATGATGTGAGCTATTATACATTCACCCTTGGTATAATATTATCATTGTTGCCCTGTTGTTTAGGCTTAGACCCTATCTTTTATGACATTGCCATTTTCTACACCTGAGATGTAAATTCGTATGAGGCATTTCTTCAAGGGAAAAAAGGGAATGGAAGTGATTGGAATTACACATAAACCGAGTCAATGTTGGTGCAGGATCTGCAGGTGTATCACTGATTCACTCCCTTAAAACTCACCCCAGTTTCTTACTCTATTCTGTTGTTCTTATCTTCTCATTTTCATAATGTTTTTCTTTCTTGACAAAGATGGAGTACCTAGTATTCGTTTTGTTGTTGTTATTGTTGTAGGTGGACTGATAGAGAACGTGGTTAAACAAACAAATGACCCCTCGTTCAAGCCAATTGACATCAGCCCAAAATGGCCCTTATCCGGTTCTGTATGGTTTGGCGATCCGCTCATCTACCATATTTGGATAGACAATTGGGAAACGAAATCTTCGAATAAAAAAACAAAAAAAGTAAAAAAAATAAAAGTAAACTTGAAGCAAACCCCTTTATATGGATCTCTATATAACCGTTTTATCCCCACTGACTCGAGCTCCCCGAATCCACATTCCCCCGCAGAAATCCTCGTGGAGGAGGAATTGGATCCAACCGCCCAACAAATTCCTTCGCTTTCTCCTCCCACAATCCCTCCATTACTGGCCATGGCTATCAACATCCGATTTCTATCCCTTCTCGCCTCTATTACACTGCTCTATCAATTGGGTACGAATTCCGTTCAGTTCTCTCACCTTTTTTCTGATATTTCAATTGCTGTGCTCGATTTCATCGGAATTGCAATTAATTCCAACTTTCTCCCCAGGTCCGATAGCGGCTACAACATTCACCTTGGTGAACAAGTGCGATTACACAGTGTGGCCCGGAATCCTCTCCAACGCCGGAATCTCGCAGCTCTCCACCACCGGATTCGCCCTCCAAACCGGCGAGTCCCAGTCAGTCACCCTCCCGGCGTCGTGGGGCGGCCGCCTCTGGGGCAGGACCCACTGCTCCACCGACTCCGCCGGAAAATTCGCCTGTCAGACCGGCGACTGCGGCTCCGGCAAGATCGACTGCTCCGGCGGAGGGGCGGCGACGCCTGCCACGCTGGCCGAGTTCACCCTCGACGGCAGCGGCGGCCAGGACTTCTACGACGTCAGCCTCGTCGACGGCTACAACCTCCCCATGCTGGTGGCCCCCGCCGCCTCCGGCACCGGCGCCAACTGCAGCGCCACCGGCTGCCCGGCCGACCTCAACGGCGCCTGCCCCTCCGAGCTCAGGGTCAAGAGCGCCGACGGGGCCCAGAGCGTGGCCTGCAAGAGCGCCTGCGACGCCTTCAACCAGCCTCAGTACTGCTGTAGCGGCCAGTATGGCGGCCCGGACACGTGTAAGCCGTCTAGCTACTCTCAGCTTTTCAAGAACGCGTGTCCTCGCGCGTACAGCTACGCGTATGATGATAAGACCAGCACTTTCATCTGCGCCGGATCTCCCGACTACACCATCACCTTCTGTCCGCCACCCAACACCAGGTAAACTGTATTTTCTTTTTACCTGGGTAAAATAATCTAGCAAACGTCATTTGGAAGCCATGGCTCTGAGTTCGTGCCGACTACGCAACTAATTATCTCTCCGTAAACAAGAAGACAGAGAGTGCAATGAAAGTTTGACATGATAATTAAGAAAGTAGCTAATTTAGGTGACGTTGTGCTACTGTGTTAGTTAGGTGAATAATGACATTTTTTTGGTGGGAAATTGATGTGGAACAGCCAGAAGGCGACGGCATCCGACGGCCAGGATTCGTCAGCGGCTTCATCATCATCGGAGGCGCCGATATTGAACGGTGCGATGGTGTACGAAGGTGCAATGGACGTCAGCAGCGCACAATCAGCGCCGAGATCCCTGCAGGGGGTGTTGAGCATCGGATTCCTAGCAGCTTTTTGGGGGTTGTGGGCGGCGTTGGTTTGAACTTTGAACCGGCTTTTGCATATTGTGTGGGCGCCGTGAACCGTTCCGTCAAAAAATCTGCTGCGTAATGGGCCCCACTTATCTTTTGCTAGATGAGCCGATGTCGACGTGGGCGTCTGGTAATGGAACACGTGTGTTGAGAAGACAGCTAAGCTGGCCTGCTTAGATTATCAATGGAAAATATCTTGAAGGAGGGGACTTGTATGGAGAAATTGCATAAAAATATCATAGACGAGTGGAGGGATTTGTTTTTTTTTTCTTTTCAAAATTCTACTCCCTCCGTCCCGGAAAGTTTGTCCATAAAGCACATTTGCACGCGGATTAATAAAAAGTGGAAAAATTTGATAAATAATGAGAAAAGGTGTTAAAGTTGATGGAAAAGGGTATAAAAAGGAGTAATTTATAAGAATGATTAGGGATAATTTTATAATTTTATAGGAAAAAGTGATAAAGTTGAGAGGAAAGTTGGATAATAGGGGTAATATATGAGATTGTATGAGGGTAAGATTGTAAAAGTGTAGTGATATAAATGGAAATAAAGTAGAGATGGACAAACTTTTCGGGACGCCCAAAAAGGAAAGACGGACAAACTTTCGGGGACGGAGGGAGTATTTTAATTAATTGGCAAAAGTTGGTTCGTTAGGGGCTGGGATGATTAGGATTTAGGAGAGGCTAGTGTTATAAGAACTAGCTTAACCTGTCGTGCCCTGCACGACTATTTTACTTAAAAGTATTAAGATTAAATTAAATATTTATATAGAAAATATAATACAAGTCTTATTGTATGGACATGTTTTTTTTATCTTCTATAAAGAGTGATATTGTTTTTAAAATTCATATAACCCAATATATATATATAAGACATTATTTTTTCACTCATTTATATATTTTATAAATAAGCAAAAACTATCGAGAAAGATGTATGCTATCAAGATATAAGTGGAAATTAGTATTTGGCTAAAAAATCAAGTTTTTTATCAAGATATAAAAAAAATCTCAAATATAGTGGATAAAAAGATATAGTTGATCATGTAAATATAGAAAACAAATTAAGCTTAAAAATGCTAAATTTATTCAAGTAAATCAAATAATAAAGTGAAAAAATTAGTTTTTCTATTAAAATATAATTTAAAATTTTAGGTTGAAAATTTTGACTTTATTTAAGTAAATCAAATATAATTAGTTCATAGTAATTATATTTAGAAAATTCAAAATATTTATTAGAATCATGTTTTTCAGTTAAGTGATATATTAGAAAAGATAGAATATCTTACCAAAATTCAAAAATTGAAAAGATAAGGGATATATTAATTGAAATACCACAAATAAAATATTTTTTTTTTTTATCAAATATACGGTGGGTCCAGAATCAACTTTAGAAAAGATAAGTGATTTATTAAAAAGATAAAATATCTTACCAAATTCGAAAATTTGTTCATATCTTTTGCATAAATAGATAATAAGAAATATTATTAGATTAGTTGAAATAACATAAATAGAAGTTATTTTTTTATCGAATATGCAGTGAGGCTAGAATCAACGTGGTGGCTCGAAAACGGCAAAATAATATTAAATAATATTAGGTGGACAAAATAATAGAAAAGGCAAATAAAATACTTAATTGTATTAGGTGGACAAAAGATAAAGCAAGCGTATCTTCCTAGTATATAAACTAGGGAAGTGGTTTGTTAGAAAAGATAGATATTAAGAACATAAAAATAAGGAAAATAATAAACAATTTTTTTAAAAAAATCTAGTGGGGCCAGAATCGACATGGAGGCTCGAAATTTCCCGACTTTAATATATAGGTGTAGATAGTATAACTGATCTTATAAATATAGAAAATAACTTAGGCGTAAAAAGATAAATTTATTTAAGTAAATCAAATAATAAAGTGACAAAATCCATTTTTATAAATATGATGTTGGATCAGAATCAACGTTAAAAAGATAAGTGATATATTAAAAAAGATATAGTATCTTACCAAAATTGATCATATCTTTTACAAAAATAGAGAATAAGAAATTTAATTAGATTAATTGAATATGTGGTGCGGCCAGAATCAACGTGTTGGCTAAAAAACGGCCGCATTTTATAATATATATATTGGTTAAGATTTAAATACAAACTTACAATTGAATAAATGAAAAAATTATATAAAGCCAAAATTTATAATTCATTTTCTTTTGTGTTAATTTAATTGCCACATTTATAAACATAATCGGAGTTGCTTGGCATAAATTGGGTACTGGGCCTAGTTCCAAACTTAGTCTATGTTTTTATTGGCCCAATTTAATCGGTGCAAACCTAAATTCGAGCTTAACATATAACTTGTAAACTTCATAGCTTGTCCTTCTTGCTTTACCAAAATAAAAATAAAAATAGAGAGACCTATAACTTAACGTATAGAAGAAAAAATTGAAGAAAAAATTATTCAAGAATATAAAATAAAAGATAGATTGTATGACTTTAAAGATAAAATTAAGGATTAGATAATTAAGGAAAATAAAAGATATAGAGTTGTTATTATCTATTTGAGTTGGAAAAAAATAATCAAGTGGGGCCAGAATCAACATGGTGGCTCGAAAACGGTCGGCTTTTATAATATATATTGATTCTTACCTACTTATGAAAAATTTACAACCTACCAACGTCTGGTTGCGCCATTCACATCCATGATTCATCCCCTGATTTGATCTTTATTGTGAACTTAATTCGTGTATGGCTTATGAATGTGACATGCAACACCATTACTATCGTCGAATATGGCACCGTCACAAAGATGACGTTTCGAAGGTTAAGTTATTAATGGATCCTAGTCTATAATTCGTCGAGTAAAGTCGAGATAAAGACACTCATCACGTAGAAATGCAATTGAGTGTTAGTCTAGGATGTAAATTTGCCTTCTTAAACTTTGCTTTTGCTATGCTTAAGTTTGATTGTTCACCAACTTTAATTATTCATTTGCGCCTGAAAGCTATCTACACCTTGCTTATGTGTGATACAAAAACATACATCATATATACAAATCGAAAACAGAGAGATCTATCTCGTATATCAATAAAATTGATTGATAAATCCACATGGTAGCATGTTATTTCTGTTGCATTTCCTTTAAGCAAAAGGAAATCGAAACTACTTTCAAGCACAAAGTATTGTTTGAGCAAATATGGTAGTGAACCATTACGTGGATCCTCCCATTCATCATGATAAATGCTTTAATTATGTATACGGGGGCCCAACCTTCACTTAATGTGTGAACCATTCCAGATTTGATTGATGATGCCTTTTTTTAATCACAAATCAGTAGGTTTCAAGCAAAGGGAGGGTGAAGCTGAGAAACAATTTAATAAAATTGACCTAAAAAAAATGTCAGAAGTGGGATTTGAACCCACGCCCTCTTTCGAAGACCAGAACTTGAGTCTGGCGCCTTAGACCACTCGGCCATCCTGACTTGTTGTTATGTTTCTAAACTATATCATGATCTTTAAAACAATTCGATTACAATAATTTTTTCCCTTTACTTGGCACCAAAAGAAGGGAAGAGAATTTTTATATCACATAATGAGAGAAGTACTCAACATGATGATTTTCACAAATTCAAAACAATATACAATCCAACAAATAAAAGAATTACTACACAAGTTGAGTTACAAAGAAGGCACACAAGTGCATATTACACCAACACCCCCAATTTCCTTGCCCTAAAAAACCATGGTAGATGAACTCAGCGAATGTACAAAAGAACTTTTCATCAAATTATACTCACATCAGGATGTAACTCCCAAGATCTTTCTAAGAGCCTCCTCCAACTCCTTATCTTTCTCAAGCCTGCTTGCCAAATTATACTTTACACATTCATCTTCCACTGGCTACATCAAATAAAGGAGAAACAGCTATAGACATATAATATGTCAGAGCTCACAACTTAATAGGATCATACTTTTCCCAAAATGCACTAGTCTTTAGTTTTTGGAACTGGATGTAACTCAATGTGCTGGCAAAGAATGCATTAGTAGCTACATCGGGAGAAAGCAACTTGTCATTTTGCAACTCAGTTTTGATCAATTCTAACAACTCTTGGATTGCTGAGCTTGTGATCTGTGGGCATCCTTTCTCAAGGAAATATAGATACCTGAAGCATATTTAAAAGACACATGTCAGAAGCTTTTTTTTTTAGTAAGGCTATGTCAGAAGTATAGATGACATACTTGTTCAAAATTTCAACTAAAAGTGTAACCGGTCCACTGCTGCCACGTGTCACCTTTGCCATCTGTCGGGCAGCATTGGCAATTCTTAATGCCCTTTTCAGGCAGAGTAAAACCCTGTGACAAAAATGTCAGAAACACTGAAGCTCAGCACTATGATGTTGAAGGGAAACAAGCAAGTGAGAAGGCAAGTCCATGAAGGAAGTCAACCTTTCTCCGTCCTTGATTTTGTCATGATCCTCAGCCCAAAAAAGATGAGAACATGCATATACCGCACGACATTGATCAGACTTTTTCAAAAGCTTTGCTGAATACTGAAAACAAAAGGGAATGCTTGTTATTTTGTAAAAGTAGGCAGAGTGTGAAGAAGAATAGGGGGCTATATGAGAGTTGTACCCCCGTCAATTTATATGTAAGACTGTCTAGATTCTCAGCACCAAAAACATGCATCCTCTGAAGAGTCCCGATTATAAGATGTATAGCAGTAAATTGTGTCTTGGAGTCCTGAAGCCATGAAGAATTTTAAATAACATAAGAAGAACCACTAATAATATGTACAAGTACCAGACCTATTTGATAAGGAAAGGCTAAAATATGAGTAATTACCACAATTTCTTCTTCATACAATAAAATTGCCTGGGTGAAATATCCGTATGCAACTGACTCAAGATCACATACATTGGCAACCTAAAGTGTAGCAAAAAATAATCAGGACAGAGCACTGACACATAGCATAAAAGCATTAGTAACCAGCTTAACATACCTCAGCACACTGCAAATAGAGCCTCATCGCCAAAGCAGGCGCTGGAACATAAGAAAGAGCCTCAATAGTCTGAAGCAGAGAATAAGGAGCAAGACCAAAAATAAATTACGTTCATGAAGATAGATACCAAAACTTGATTACAAAATATGAAAATCACATTTCCCTTTATTAGCTTTCTAGCTACTAGGATTTAAAAAGCCTACGACTAATGTTTAACAATATACCTGGCTCAAAAGCTGAAAGATTTTCTTTGGAGTTGCAGGAGCATCTTCCCCTACTGACTCACCATCCTGGTGTTGTAAATGTCGAACTAACTGAAATTCAACAAATATAATTCCAAATATGAGATTTACATAACAGCAAGAAAAATATGATATTTATTCAAAAGAAATGTTATACTTTTGATGACACGTGTCAGAAGCATGGAAAATTCTCCAGACCCTCTTAACAATGTTGGTAATGCAAGGAATTAACGAACCTTAAGAGCAGAGAAAACAACAGGCGGTATGGTGAAAGGTAACCGTGTAGGTCCTCCGCATATGATATGCTTCCTCGCAATGGATATAATCTGAGAATCACAATAATACTAGACACTATTAATCTTCTATGGATAAGTTTAATGTCACTGACCATGTTAATGATATGAGGATCCAAGCCAAAAATCTTTAAAGTAATTTTCTTTTACATGAGATACTACCTTTAACATTTCATCTGGGTCATCATTATGTAGCATATGGATAAGGCGAGCTACAGAATTTTGCTCTTCATTGAAATCCTCCTCATCAAACTAGCAATTAAAGGCATGGCAATAGAAGAGTAGGGAAATGTCAGTTTTAAGGTACTTGGCCTAGTTAAAGCAAGTAGGATAATGTAGAATAGAAACTACTATACAATCCTTTTTACAGATACATTATACCCCAAGTAAATAAACAATATGAATAGCAAGGAAACAACCTCGTCCTCCTCAAGTATTTCATCCACATCTTTAATGTGCCCCTTGATCAACTCAAACAACGCTTCTACCTGCAACAGGCAGAAGTCGAACATCGATTTTCAGAGATGAACTTTTCACTCAAATTTTTGGGTAAGATATTTGGTGAAAGCCAGAATTTACCTGATTTGAAGAGGCAATGCACGTGCCACTCTTCAAAATGTTTTGTATGAACACCATTGCCATGATTTTATTTGTTTCGTTGTCAAGATAGTCCATGATGCAAGGATAATTAGAAAGTGTCAGCACAGTGAGAGCATCAGTATATTTCTCCAGTAGAGCACTCAAAAGTGCAACAACTTGTTTAGTTGCTTTCTTATCATCAAGCTTGGCTATGCCAGAAAGCTTCATGACACAAGCACCCTGTAGATAAAATATCAAGACAAATTAATCGCTGGCAATGGTGAATTGTAGTTGGAAAAAGTGAGCTGTAAGAGGAATGTGACAATACTGAGTACTGAATTCTAATTGATGTCATATAATGAAAAATTAGCATGAAGTTTAACAGGAAATCTAGTGCAGATCTGCCTCATGCTTGCCCATTCATATTAATTTGCTGCAGAAAATACTACTGGTCCACATGAAAAAAAAAATGCAGCAGGCTCAAGTTTACAAACTTACGTACAAATATTTATAGGAATTATCTATGATACCCGGAAACTCCAACCGGGTGGCGTTTCCCGTTTCCGACGGAAACACGGAAACTTAGAAACTCAAACCCCGAAACTTGTTTTTACACTAAAAACATAAAATTCATGTGTTTCCCCATTTCCGTTTCGTTTCAGAAACCCGTTTCCGTGTAACATAGGGAATTATACCCACAACTATATACATCTTTTCAATCCAAAATGAACATACCAGCACTTGATCCACATAGTCAAGCCGATCGGGATGAACTCGTAGACAAAACGTCAACAAGGAGGTTAATAAATTTAGCGCTCCAACAATCGGCATATCAATTTGTGACTCTATGATCTGCATCAACACAACTTATGGAGTGATCAACACATGATTCTCATTACCTATGTGCAGATTGCATTATGTTAATAAATTTTCCGAAATAATTTCATTCTCTAGGCTAACAGAAAAATTCTACATGAAGTTTAGTAAAAGTAATGAAGGTTAATACAAAGGTAGCATCTCAAATAAACATAATATTTGATCATGAATTTTACCTTCTCTATGGCATTACTAAGCTTGGCAAAGGCTTCCACTTGATGGAAAGCAGGTAAAACCTACACAACATCCAAATTTAGCAAGCAGAAAGCAAAGTAATCATGGAATAAGAAGAATGAACATAACTCACCTCTGAACTTGATGCAGCATAATTTGACAATCTATCGATAAGCTGAGACAGCATTTTCTTGATATCAACAGTTGGCTGAAAATGAAAAGCAGAAAAAATAGATCCTTCAGAAGACAAATTTATAAACAAAAACAAGATAAATGAATATTTTGGTCAATACCAAATATGCTTAGTTGTTGTAAAAACAAACATTTAGAACTTTCAACTTTCAAGAAATCAAATAGTATGCCTCACCTGAAGCAGAGAGCAAACATCTAGTAGTATGTCAAGTGTTTGCAGGTGATATTCATCAGAAAAAACTTGGATAATGCACTCCATTAAATAATGTTGGGCAAGATCATCTTTACAATTGACAACCTGCAAAAGCAAGTTTAGTACAAGAATGTGTCCAGTATAATGCAGAAGCAACTTGCAAAATAGTTGATACAAGACATACCTGATCTAAGACTTTAGGCAGTACAGTACTTCTATACATTTCCAGATCAACACCCTCCATTTGACTAAGAATATGTAGATTCTTGCCGACCTAGTTAGCAATGGTTGACGTATTAGAAAAGTATTTATTGCAGCTCACTCAAATGATACAATTTTCCAATCTAAAGCCAGACAACATACAACATCACGAAGCTCGCTCCTTTCTTTTTCATGCCTCTCATTTAGCCAAACACGTCCCTGCAGACCACAAAGCTTGATTGAAGTCCTCAACTCAGGATCATGAAAGAACATGAATCAGTCACAAGCATCAAAAAACCTGCATGGCTGAAAATCATGCTCTTTTGATTTATTTTTTGGCATGCGAGTACTGTTGTACCAAATATGTCTATCAGATATAAGTTAATGCAGTGAGAAACCTGATGCTGCATCCGAACCCAAAGTTTATTCATTTCCCTGAAGTTCTCGAGTACAAAATCCACAGCATCCATTACCGTGTTACCATCTCTACAGCCAAAAAGGGTGAAAAAAACTATTAAGTTTGAGCATTGTTAATCTAAGATACTAATACATTCATTTCGTACTGGGGTTAATTGCATTTTAGTTAAGATCATCACTAATGGATTGCATGCACATGCTAAGAACCAACCCTTATAAGTCAAGTTGAATTTTTCCCTTGCCACAAAACTTAATTCTTTAGTGTAGATGACACTTAAGTGGAGTTCTACTTACTCTGCACATCCAGAACCGATATCGAGAAGTTTATCCTTAGTAACTTGGCAAAGGTAACTCCTAAGAAAAAGCCCACGTATAGGATGCTGAATAGTAAGTGACATCTCAACAAGGTCTTTCAGGATATCCTTCAATGGAACCTCCTTGGATCTTATATACACTGACCCCACAGTACAGAGGAGATACCTGATGATTTCAACTACATCATTAATATATCTTAATCAAGGATTTGAGCTCAGCATAAGCACGTCCAATACATTAAAATGCAGACCCTCCAATAGTCCAGTTTCAAGTACATACAGTAAAAATGCAGCCAGTGGACAAAAAGGCAAAAAGGAGGGGAGCTATAAACTGATTAATTTGCAAATAATAACTATGTCAGGAGCACAAGTACAGACCCCATTTAAGATTACTGCAAGTTCACAAGGTTTAAATCCCATGACCAGATAAGATATATCCACAAATGGAAAAAGCATGTTGCAAATTTATCCAGCTTCTTCCATTATAGATTGACCGCATAAACCGGTTCTTTTGAAGAAATTTAACTTCCCAAAAGGCAATTCAGTACTGAAACTTAAGAACAGTAAACTTCTATTTTTGTACGATCTTCCTTACATTCTAGGCAGTATATTTCCAGCGTGCTGAACAAGTTCATACAGATCAACAACCGAAACACCATGTCTGCTCTCATCCTTGAAGAACATCTCAAGCATTCTCAGCTCATCAAAAGCTCGCATGTCTGCGGAAGGGACAAATAAGCAGGTAAAAAATTCTAAACAATAGCTCAACTGAAAAACTAAAACAATAATCATGGAATTAAAACAAATTGTTGGGGGAGAATTCGTTACAGAGCCTGTAGTATTTGTTAGGGGTGAGTTTCGAAGTCCGGAGTTCCGATAGCAGCTGCGCCGAGTACTTCAAAACTTCTCTAAGATCGTTCGAATCCTTATCGTAAGGAAAAGAGAAAGAAAGCTAGGTTTTAGTCGGATTCTGAGAATTGGATATTGAAATCGGAGAATTGCGCGATTGAAGTGGATGAATCGGTTGGGATGAAAGAAATTACCAGAGCACGGTGCAAGTAGAAAGCGTTGTGCTGGATCCCAGCGATGCCTTCGGCCAGCCATTTCTCTTCTTCCTCATTCCCGTCTGGTATCATCTTCTTCGTCTCCCACTTTCTCTTTGCCGTTCACAGATGTTTGATCTTATTATTGATCTTGGTCCACGGCTAATGGTCTTCGAATCAAACCAGGAACAGCTCTGTGTTGCCCAGAAATAATAATCATAAAATTTGTTATATTTGCTGGCACCACCCTCAATATTCATGGAATAATCCAATACATTAAAAATTCATTTTAGTATTACCTTTTTTTTAAAGAAAATTTCTACTAAATTATCAGCTGGCCTTTGTACGAAACTAGTATTAGTTCTCGTGTCTTAAAAGAGCACGATTTTGATTTTTTTAAAAAAATTATTTTAATTGATTATTTAAAAGAATAGTTTGATAAAAATCTTGTATAATTTTATTTTATTTTATTTCTTAGGGTTCGGATCCGGTAGGAATGATTATTATGGTATGAAATATGAATGAATCATAGTCATTGGATGAGGAGAGATCAAGTGCTCAAGAAAAAAAAGGGAAAAAAAAAACGGCACGAGCGAATTTTTTCCGTGTTTTTCGGAAAACACGGATACAACGCGCGTCCAGACTTTGTTCAACTCTATGGCCGATTTGTGCAACCATATTTGTTCAACTCTATTGCTCATTTGTTCAACTCGATGGCCGATTTGTGCAACCATATTTGTTCAACTCTATTGCTCATTTGTGCAACTCTATGGTCAATTTTGCATTCATGTCATATTTTATAGCAGTCGAAGTTCGTACAGTTTGTTTCGCTTTGGCAATTTGTTCACCTTTATGGTTAATTTGTTCAACTCTATTGCCAATTTGTTCAATTCTATTGTCAATTTGTTCAACTCTATGGTCAATTTGTTCATCACTATTTGTTCAACTCTATCGTCAATTTCTTCACCTCTAAGGTCAATTTGCTCATCCATATTTGTGCAACTCTATTGCCAATTTGTTCAACTCTATGGTCAAGTTGTTCATCAATATTTGTTCAACTTAGTGGTCAAATTTGTTCAACTCAATGGTCAAATTTGTACAACTCTATGGTCAATTTGTTCAACTCTATTGTCAATGTGTTGAATCCTATGGTCAATTTGTTCATCAATATTTGTTCAACTCAATGGTCAAATTTGTACAACTGTATGGTCAATTTGTTTGCGTGGAGCAACATCCATGTGAAAGTTTGCATAGCCGGATGGGTTCAATAGATAAATTTCTAACCAGAACGACTATCAAAACAGTTCTTTTCATTGGAATGAGTCAAATCCATGTCTTAATTGAACAAAAGCCATATTTCTATTGTACAAATTCTTCTCCTAGTTGAACAAATTGTTATCTCAATTGATGTGTCATAAGCATTCACAAACTCACAACAAACAACTAACCAAAAAAATTAGTCAAAGCAACAAAAATATATTTCTATTGCACAAACCTAATCCTTCAATTATGTATAGGTTCAAAATGTGCAATTTAGGTAAGCTTTAAGCCTCGTATCTTAGTAGAGCAAATTCAACGATATCGAATTGGAAACAAAACAACAACTCAACACAACAGCACCTTGAAAATCCTTGAACGATTCAGCAAGGATTGGAGGCGATGAAGGCCAAGCTATCGCCGGTACGTTGTTTGAAATCCTTGAACGATTCATTGAGTTGCTTCGACTAACAAATCGGTCTTGAGCTTCCTCTTAAAGGCCAGGCGGCGGAGCGGCTTCTTCCTCGGCGAAGGTGGAGGGCTCTTTAGCTGCGGAATCCGGTTCTCCTCCGATCTCGGCGTCCGACAGAGCTCGGCCGAGTCTAGGTCAAGGTCGGCGGAGGAGTAATTGTGCGGCGGAGCAACTCTCGGAACCAGATCCCGATCTGCAGAGACCTGCTCGAACCTTCGGAGTGCAATCGGAAACCTAATTTCCGGTGGTGCCGAAGCGACGCCGTGGTAGCTCGACGGTGTTGACCGCCTACCGCTCCGCTGCTTCAATCCACACCAGACGGCAGCCGACGAGGATGAGCGGGATGAGATGAACGGCGTTCTCGGCTAATCTAATCCGAGACCGCTCGCGCTTAGCGACGTAGGAGGAAGGGTTGTAGACCGGCAACTGGCTATCGTTGGCGACGCCGTCGACATGAAGGCGGTGGTTTCTGGCAGGGATTCCCGGAGAAGGTGAGGAGACCATACACTCGTTGAACTCGACGATCTGTGCATCGGCATCGCCATGGCGGTTGGTGTGGAATTCGGCTGCCGTCAAGTTTGTTTGAGTGGGAGGCCGAGAGATTTGGGGTTCGGAGAAGCCAGGCTTTTTTTTTTTAATTTAGTAGCGTTATTTCTTTTGAGGGACGCGTGTGATATCAGCCATTGGATGTGTATAATCAAAGGGAGGAGATTCATTCATATTTCCTACCGTAAGACTCATTCCTACATGAGTCTTTCTCTATTTCTTATGAGTTTTATTTTAATGATACATTATTTTATTTATAATATATGCTTTTAATCAAATAAAAAATTATAGTTTATCTTATAGATATAAAAAAAGTTTATAGATATAATTTCAATAATATATATGTTTTCCTATTTTACATACTTATGGGGTTTACAGTCAAATTTTAACCAATAGAATTATTTTAATAAGGATAAATGATGCGGTTTAATAAGGAGTTGATGCGTTTCATGATAATTATTATTTTTAACCTCCGCAATATATAGTTATGATGATGAAAAAGAAATATAAGTTTGGGTGTAAATTGTAATTTCTGTAAAGCTTAGGGTATATATGGGGTTTATGACTTCTCCTTTTTAACCTGAGAAAGGGGTCAATGGATATGGAGAAGTGAAATTAAACAGATCTACGTGCGCAAACAACGTGTTTCCAAAGATTCGCCACCGCCGCGATGCACCGAGCCGCCATTGCCTCCGTCGCCCGGCGTGGCGCCGCCTACTCTTCCGGCGTGCATCAGTTGTGCGCTCCTCTTTCTCAGAGCTGCCGCCTTTCTCAAACGGCGTCGTTTAGTGGCTTCTCGTCAGCCAAGTCCGACTCCTTTATTCGCCGTCTCGGCGACTATTTCGTTTCCCCGTCGGCCAAGCCGATTCGCCGTGGTGTGGCCGGGATCTTGCTGTTTTCCGCTGCTGTCTCCTCCCTTGCGCAGGATGCTCACGCCAAAGAGCCGACCGCTTCGTTTCGCTCCAATGAGATCGTGCTTTATCAGTACGAAGCTTGTCCGTTCTGTAACAAGGTCAAAGGTAATGCTAATGCCGCTCTCTTGGCTTTCTATACTGATAGAAGTTGAGGCTTTAGGATCGCAGTTTATGGTATAGAGTTGTTTCACTATGCAGTTTATTTGTTGGAGTTGGACTACGAATCGTTAATTGATTTCTGGTTCTTTTTCCTGATTGAGAAATGCCGTCTGGAACAGTTGATGTTCTAAATAGGGAAGTTACGCCACTTAAGTTATTGCTTATATCGTTTGGATACACACTTTGGGTGCTTGTTATAGTCTGCAATGAACACTTCTCAAATCTTGTATCGCACAATTGGACGTTTAGATAGTTTGAAGATTGACAATGTCCATACCAAAGGGGGAAAGAAGTCTGCCGCTAGCAGATGATCGTTTGAGATCTTAACTAGATAGTAAAATCAGTTGAATCATCATACTGATCTCATGCCATAAATGGACCCTGTTTTAAGCTTAATTTCTGAATGAGGAATGGTTGGTTGGGTTAGGCTCAAAAATGGAAATGGAATGAAGACTATTTTGCTTAAACCAGTAGGAAGTAATTGGAGAAAGTAGAATGGAGAAAGATGAACTGAATAAGCAATAATATATGTGACTTGTTTTTGTTGCTCTCTAAGAAGATTGTGCCTTTATGTTCTGTTACCGTGAATATAGAATGCATATTCTATCTGAGCATCCCTTTGTCTTTCACAGCATTCTTGGATTACTATGATATACCTTATAGAGTTGTGGAGGTGAATCCAATTAGCAAAAAGGAGATCAAGTGGTCTGACTACAAGAAAGTGCCTATACTTACAGTTGATGGCGAACAGCTAGTCAATTCATCTGGTATAATACGTGTTATTTTAATCTAAAATAGTTCATATTGCATATTTGTAGTGCAGAGCTGAGTGACTAGACTCTCATTCATGTGTTTGCAGATATAATTGAAAATTTATACCAACAAATGAATCAAGATAAATCATCTGATTCAACAAAGGGTAGCAGTGAGGAAAAAGAATGGCTTGGGTATGATTATCGCAACCGTCCTACTTTTTTGTTGGCTGAAACTATTTTTCCTGTATGTCGTAGCTCAGAAATGAAGTTGATTAATACTGCTAGTGTACATCTCCTGTAGATCTATATCTTTTGATATGCTCATGCAAGTTTTAAATACGACAACAAGATTTCTGTTAAGAATCTGTATTTTTCCATCTTTTGATTTAAAAGCTTCTTCTGCTGTGTAACGAACTTGCCACTATGTTCTAGGTGGGTTGATAGTCACTTAGTGCATGTCCTGTCACCAAACATCTACCGCACAGCTGGCGAGGCTCTTGAGTCCTTTGATTATATAACAAGCCATGGTAAGTGCTGTTTTTCTTATCTCTTTGTTAGCCGTTCAACTAAGAGGGAATATAATGATTTATACTGTAAATACTCTGCTCCTGAATATGTTGCTATGTCTGTGGGCTCCAAACTTTGAGTGACATATAGGTAGTTGAGTGTGAAGGGGGATTTCTCATTGCGTTGTTAGTTGCAAGCAAGGGGTGTCAGTTGTTAATTGATGACAATTGCTTGCAGGCAATTTCAGCTTCATGGAGAAGATCACAGCCAAGTACGCTGGGGCAACAGCCATGTACTTTGTCTCCAAGAACTTGAAGAAAAAGTACAATATTACTGATGAACGTGGAGCCTTGTATGAAGCTGCAGAAACATGGGTGGACGCCTTGAAGGGCCGTGATTTTCTTGGTCAGTGATCTCTTTCATATCCTGTTGTTTCACTTAGATCCAGATTGCTGTTCTTCAGACGCATCTTAAGAATATTAGTGAATTTATTGGCTGTTTAATCATCAGGTGGGAAGACGCCCAATTTAGCTGATCTTGCTGTATTTGGTGTCTTGAGACCGATTCGACACCTTAGGTCAGGCAAAGACATGGTGGAGAACACTCGCATTAATGACTGGTATTCACGGATGGAGAAAGCCGTGGGAGAATCTTCTAGAGATAAAGTAGAACAACAGCTGGTTTGATGATCCTCGCGCTTGAAAAGTTTTGGTCGGCAAATACTGGATAGTATTACAAGCATTGCATAGTTGAATGTGCTTTACATTACAGTGGTAACCCCATAAAGAAGGTAACAGGATAAGACCAACTACATTTTCTTTGAAGAGGTTGGCATTAACCTCAATACTGCTGTATTAATCATTGTTACCCGTGGTAGCAAACAAAAAAATCCTGCGCTATAGGAATGGATTTCTTTTTGCGCAACTTATTTACAGCTTAGACAAGGGTACTCCGTGCTTGATTCTTGAATTTCTGCAGGCCCAGTAAGTGGGATAAAAAGCCCCACCGGTTAGGGCCCATTGTTAGTGTTGTGAAAATTTGAACTCAAATTTATTCAAAACATTTTATTTTTTAAAAAGAAGTAAACAAATAAGGTCTTTATAAAACACACAAAAGTTAGTTGTTAGATTAATCACACTATACTCGCTATTGTCAACTGTCAGATTAGTCACTGCTCTCATTACTCACTAATTTTTGACAAAGATGATGGATCCCGTGGACATTGCATGTGATATGATACCAAAAACTTAATGCGAATTCAAGTTAATTGGTGGAGTATCAGCATGAATAAGTCGTCTGTCTCTATAACTTGGGTGTTCAATAACTTCAAAAGAGACCCTTCATTAACTACAAACTAGCTAGCCTTCCTGCTCTTATCCTACGATTAAAACACTTGTCTTTGTCTGCAACATGGGTGGAGGAGGGCGGCCAACGTGAAAGCATGCGACCCATTCTTTGTACGGAGTATAATTTTTTTTTTGAGCGCCCACTTTTTGTATGCTTGCATTCACGTCACGCATATGCATGTATAAAGGACGACTAATGGAGCAACATAAACTTATGCTATCCCATCATTCATTAAATAATTGAAGTGTTCGGCCAGTCCTGATATTTTAGATATCCTTGGACGAATTATAATAAAAGGGATCCTTTCTATATAATGTTTAGATATTTTTATTAAAATTTCTTGTTATAATATCAAGATACAAAGAATTTACCTAAATTTAATTTAATTACATACATAAAATTGGGTGCTATTATATAGCTTAATTTGTATGAATAAAAGAAATAAGATTTTTTAAAATGCACAAACCTATATTTTAAATCTAATAAAAAGTAACCAATATATAAAATTCTATAAGTAAGATTCATTTATAATAAGTAAAGCAATACATTAATACACTAATTGATTAATAATCATGAAAGGTAAATGAAATAAAAGAAATAAAATAGGGTCCATATTTAAAAAAAAAACTAGGTTAAGGTCATGAGATTTGAACCCAAGACCTCTTTAATAAAGATAAAAACACTATTCCACACGTCCTGAATCCTGACGATGCTAATGAGATTGTCAAGATAATCTTACCGGTCAACAATTTAACAGACCGACTGTATTGGAAAGCAAGTAAGAATGGATGGTACTCCACCAATGCCACAATGAAAAACAAGTCCTAAAGTCGACCTCGGTTGGATATGGAAGTTAAACATTCCACCGAAACAGAAAAACTTTATCTGGAAAGTCTGTCGTAATGGACTGCCTACTAAATCCAGATTAGCTACGAACCATATAGCGGTGCCACAAGGATGTAGGTTCTACACTTCACGGAATGAAGATGCATATCACATTTTTATTGAATGTAGTCATGCTCGACAAGCTCTAATTGCGCTTAATCCCACAAATGGTCGGGTGATGGGACAACTTGATGCACAAAATCGATACCCACTAGACTTTATTAGCGAGATGCGAGCTAGACTCACTACAACCCAAATTGAATCCGTGTTCACTCTCTGGTGGTGTACATGGTTTCTCAGGAACAAAAACATTTTTAATGGAAATGCCTAACTCCAAATGAATCCTAGAGAAACAACTGAATTTGCGTCCAAGCAAATGGCTGACTGGAAGAGAGTTATGCTTAAAAAAAAACAGACAGAGATGATAAAAATGAAGGCTCAAAAGATATAAACCAAACCAATAAAAGAAAGAATGTCAGATGGATTAAACCTCCCGATAATTTTTTTAAACTTAACTTTGATGGTGCCGTTAATTCTTTTGGTATTGCCTCTTATGGTTTTGTTATCAGGAATTCTTCAGGCGACATCGTCTCCTTTGATGGTGGTTTTCTTGGACGGCGTTCTGTGGTGTTTTCCGAAGCTTTTGCGCTTCGGCAGGGGATTCTTGAAGCCATCCGGTGTGGCGTTCCCCGTCTTGTGATTGAAGGCGACAACCTATAGGTGGTTAATGCAGTGTTGGGAGATTGGAGCTGTCCGTGGGAAGTAGAGCTTATTCGGGCAGACGTCCAGCTGTTGCTTGGAGAGTTTCAGAGTTGGGGTATCCGGCATGTCTTCAGGGAAGCCAACTAGGTTGCAGACCACATCGCTGCCACGTTTTGTCATGTGACTACCTGCACGCTCAGTTCTGATCCGGTCCTTAGAGACCTCATCCTGTTGGATGCTATAGGATAGTTTCTTGTTCTATAGGCTAATGTATTTCCTTTATAAAAAAAATGTGTTTTACACATTCAATTTTTTTATATATACAATATTTTAAAAAATTTGGGCCCTAAAAATTATGGATCCTGAACCTGCGCCCACTCTACCCATTCTCTGGGCTGAGTCGGGCCTGTGTTCCAATCTTGAACACAATTGATGATTACCATGCAAGAAAAGAGAAAACCGGAATCCGGTTAAAGCTACAATTAATACTACACAATCAAGAGCCTAAACTTTCACAAGTTCACACACACATTTTTACATTTATACATACAGTGATACAGATATATATGTTTATTGGGTGTAATATATATTTCATGTTTTGGTCGGGGAACTAATTAACTCGACTGATTGTTCTTCCCTCGGGTGTTTTTACAAAAAGAAGATATTTTCTTAGTAATTCACCAAAATTTCGGGGCTGTATACCAAGTTTTATTAAGTACTTGTATTGTTGCTACTTGCTAGCTAAGCTAGTTTGCATGTGAGTTTATAGAGAACAATGTAGCTAGAAACAAAAAGTTTGTTAGTAGATAGATTATTACGGAGTATTAATGCTGGTAATGCTGGTAATGGGCTGTCTCCTGTCTGAAGGTAGTACACGTGCATCATGCGTGACCAAGAAAACAAAACGTTAGTACGTGGTATGTACATTTTCTTGCATTAATGAGGGCAGGAGACTTTTCTTTGCAATCAAGACCATCGATTAAGAGCAAATGTACTGTTTCAGAACTGGCCTGTTAATTATTTACGGTTTTACGACGTCGCATTGAGGGGGTGATTAATTACTATTTTTGGAATTCATATATATCCAATCTATTTCCTAATCTTTTTATCATATTAATTAATTAAGTGTGCAAAATCATTAGAAATTGTTAGTACATATAAATTTAGGGTGTGTATAAGTTTCTCAACCGTTGTTTAATATTTCAAGATCTGCATAATGGACACAGGCGGTGAGGGTACCTCTAATCCACGTAACTTCGATGCTTAAGTTAGAAAGCATAATGTCGAACAATGTTTTAGGTAAAGCGATGAGTAAAACATACCTGCACATGACGAGTGCATGCGTGTTTTATAATGGAAGGGTGGCTTGGAGCTAGGGTTTCGAAAATACCCCTATGGGCTGATCGGTCGTCTTTGGGTCCAAACAAGCTAATTACATGATACCTAAACCACTATCGAACCCTATCTTTCGGTGTATAATTGCTGGTGCAAAGGTAGTTATAATTGCTGCTTAAACCACTCTCGAAACAATCATGTGTATTTATAGGTAGTTTCAAATTCAATCAAAACATGCTGCATGTTAAAACCTGCGAGACATGACAATTATTTTTTTTTTTTGTCGAAGGAGAGGCGGCACTTTTCGGCTCGCGAGGGAGCGTTTTATTAATACGAAAATAAAGGGGGCTAAGTAGTCATCAAGCGGGGGATAGCCCGACCCCTTACATCATCTAAAAGCAATAAAGAAACCCCCTCAGGCGGGGCACCCAATACATGAAAACCTAACGGAAAATCAAACGCACTAGACGCAAGGCGGTCCGCTACGGAGTTCGCCTTTCGATACACATGACGGAATTGGATGGACCAATCCCTACGAATAAAGCCTAGACACTTATCAACTAAGCTACTAAGCGGGTGACTATGCTTCACCCCGGAATTTAGGAATTGTATAACCAATTGAGAGTCGGATTCAAGATTGACCTTCCGGTATCCCAAATTCCAAGCTAACCTCAATCCATTATACACCCCACAAAGTTCCGCCATTGGAACCGAACAAACTCCAATGTTGTGATTTGTGAACAAAGCCCCGGACCCACTTACCGACGAGACATGACAATTATAAATGAATGGATCGAGACATATAACAGGGATGAGACACGCTAACCAATTACTAGCATTCATAAGAGAAGTAATAATCAAGTACCATGTTCGAATGAATAAGATTGAAAGAGATTAAGTATGATACTTTTTCCATAGAAATAGAAAGCAGGCAAGTTTGACAACGGAGTTTAGCCATCCAACTACCAAGACAACCGCCAACGCCCTTCTTTAAATAGCTTACAGTCTTTTTGGCCCTTCTTTAGTTCTTTTAGTCACGTACCCGTAGTACATTATTGTGCCATCAATTCAAACTGACTATATGTATACACACTTGTTTGCAAAAAGTACTTTTTTATTGAAAAAAATTGTTTTATCTCGAACTAGTAAAAATAACTTAGTTTTAGTTATATTGAAATAGAAAATATAAACTTTTTTTTTATCAAAAATGGAGTATTACATCATAAATGCAGTGAGGCACTGAGGCCTAATTGTCGACGTTTGTTTAGTCCTAAGGTGTGACCACATTAGCCATGCTCAAAACCCAGCTAAATATCTAGTGCCAATTTAACAACAACTAACGAAGTCGAGCAGCCATTTTTTTTCCCTCAACCGAAAAAAAAACAAAATTTTCCCTAGCTTGGGTTTATATATATACTGTACATGGTATCTCAATTTTCCTTCGCTTTTAATTATTTCCCCGGCCCCTTTCCAAACGTTTAGAAGAACTTAAAACAAACGTGGAGTTCATCGAATTGAATATGGGGGTTCCTACACACTATCTCCCTCCTACGTTGTTGTTTCTGATCTCATCAATCTTCATCGTGGACGCTCGAATCACGCTGCCGCCTAACGTGACGGTGCCCGCCATTATAGGCTTCGGAGATTCCATCATCGACTCCGGCAACAACAACCAAGTCGCGACTATCGCCAAGTGCAACTTCCCGCCGTATGGCAAGGATTTCATGGGCGGGAAGCCCACCGGAAGATTTAGCAACGGCCGTGTTCCGACCGACCTCATCGGTACGTCCTTACCTAGCTAGCTAAGATATACGTTATGATGTAACGTATATACGTCCGTAAGTGTTGCTTATATAATTACTAGCTTTTTAAAAGTTCACACTGTATATCATATACATATACATACAGTGGAGGCATTGGGAATAAAGGAGTATCTGCCCGCTTACCTGGATCCGAATTTGAAACCCGAAGAACTGCCAACGGGCGTTTGTTTTGCCTCCGGCGGCGCTGGGTTTGACCCGTTGACCTCCGCTATAGGCGTAAGTCCAACATGAACCAGTCAACTAACTACTACGGAGTATCGATCGAGTCATTAATTACAAGTTTAATAATTAACTAATTAATGATGTGTGTATATATGTACGCACGTTGATTCATTAAATGCAGACAGGGATACCCTTATCGGAGCAGCTGAGTATGTTCAGAGAGTACACAGGAAAGTTAACAGCGATGGTTGGCCAAGAAAGGTCCAACTTTATTATCAGCAACAGTGTATACGTCGTGGTTGCAGTGAGTAACGATATTGCCAACACGTATTTTGGAACCCCTTTTAGGAGAGCGCATTATGATATCAACACCTACTCTGATTTTATACTAACCTATGCTTCCGCCTTCATTACGGTAAGTTAAAGTATTTTGTAATCACACTATATAATATGTTACGGACATATATTGATGATAAACTTGTACATTTAGCTAGCTAATTAATGTTGAATCAGGACCTTTACGAGCTAGGAGCAAGGAGGATGGCGGTATTTGGTGCACCGCCGTTAGGGTGCGTGCCGTCACAGAGGACCGTTATGGGTGGGCCAGCAAGAAATTGTGTTCCTGAGCAACTGCAATTTGCGACCCTCTATAACTCCAAGTTAGCGTCTATGCTCAAATCCCTTCAATCTACGCTTCCAGGCGCTAAGACTGTTTATATCGATGTCTACTATCCTCTCATTGATATCATACGCAATCCTTCTCAATATGGTATGTACACGTGTCACATTAATTAGCTACATATGAGCTCATTTATCTTGTAACATATATAGATAGTCTAAAACTCAAGATCATTCATGCAATATATTTCAATTGTGCATTTTCGATTCTATTACAATGGGATTATATTAATGTTGGTATTAATTGCTTGAAGGGATTGAGGAGGCCACAAAAGGATGTTGTGGAACCGGGTTAATAGAGGTGACTCAATTGTGCAACAAGTTCGATAGAGTTTGTCCCGATGACACCAAGTACTTATTTTGGGACAGTTACCATCCTACCGAAAGAGGATACCAGATTATAATCGAAACTATCGGCAAATACATCGACGACTTGACATGAATATTACATATTCCATCCGATTCTAAATATGTGTGATTTTAGTTTTTCAAGTAATTGTTCGATCAGGAGTGAATTGCGAGAATTGTTGTTGGAATGTGTTCGTGTTGACTACTAATTGATGCAAAAAAGGGGATAAGTGATCAAATTGAGAAGAAATTTAAGATTTCTAAGTTTAATTATTACTCCGTAATTTTCTTAAATTTTGTGTTACCTTTTTTTGCTTGAATTAACTTTTGTGTTACTTTTTTTTTGGTCGAAAAAATTTTGTGTTACTTGAAATCAAAGGGAATATAGATATGCATAACTTTAGCTTCCAAAGCTATTTATACTACATATTAAAGTTTAGACCTATTGAGCATCCACGTACGTTAATTTTGACTTCATCTCGTATTAATTTAATTATAAATTAATTATGTTCTAACAATTATATATCCTTATTAACTTTGCGATAAAAAAATTCATATGTCTTTATCCAATTATCATATATTAATATATCAGAATAATATCTATAACCATAATCAACAAAATAATATCCTAGATTTATACTATTCAAATAAATATCTATCTATATATACAACCAAGAGCTAACCTAAAAAGATACAGACATATGAACATGTACCTCATATACGAATATATCAAAATAATATTCATATAATCATATCCATATATAATGTAACAACATAATATCCTATATATGTAAACTATCCAAATAGTCTGTATTTATACAATCTAGAATTATTCTAAAAAAATGTCTTTATCTAATTACCATATATTGACATATCAAAATAATATTTATATTCACAATCTATTAAAACAATACCAGCTTATATTTATAAACTATCTAAATAATATCTATATACAATCTATTGTATCAAATATCGTATTAACTAAGAAAATATTTAGATTTACTCTAAAAGAATCTATCATAATAATATCATAGTGTACTGTATTAGTAAGTAGAATCAAATGTACATAAATTCATTAATATAATGTATTCAAAATAATTTTAATAATTAAGACATAGTCATATACATACGACGGGCTAAATTGGTCATAATTCGCAATGCTAATATACGTCGAGCTAAACTGGTCATAATTAAACTTCACATTGTTAATGTATGCCCAAAACGGATAATTAAGGAAGCAAGCAAATCAACAAAGAAGAAGAGGATCGAGGGTCTTTGGAGTCTAACATGCCGACAGTGATGGCACTCTCGCAGAGAAGATGGTGGCGGTTTTGAGTCACCCTCAAAGTACATGGTGTACCCTACTTCTATTGTCTCTATTCTTTATTAATTCTATGAACAAAGTACGTATGATTTTCCAGAATTTTATCCGACCTATTGAACAAAACGATCATTTGAACAACTCATTTGAACAATCCAATTAATTCAGAGAGATATCTCCCAGTGATCAACCCTCCAATTTGAACCCCTCGAAGCAATAAGAAACCAGGCCTCTTGAGGTGACTTATGGCGCAAATTCTAGTTTGCTTCCGGTGTAAGATCATTGCTTGTTGTGCAAATTTTACTTTCTTGCGCTGTAAGGTTGAGTTTCCTTGTATGCAAGGTTGAATTTTCTTGTGTTGCAAGTATACATGGTTTATTACTTTATTTGTAGCGCAAGTTTGAATTTTTTTGAAAAACTCCTTGCAAGGCAAGGATTGATTTTTGGAAAAAAATTTGAAATTTCCTAATGTTGCACTAGTCATGGAACCGGGCCGGGCTGGGAGCGGGCTGGTGCTGGGCCGGGCTGGCCCACACATACTGGGTTGGGCCAGGCCGATAGTTTATTTTTAATAATTACTTATCAAATTTTTAATAATTAAGATGCATATGTAATTAATTTTAATAATTATAGTTCATATTAATTTTATTTTTGCACAAATACAATTTATAAGGTGTAAATAATTTTATTTTTACAAATATACAATTAATTAAAAATAAAATTAATATGCACCGTGTCGGTCCGGGCCGGGCTGGGCTGGGCCGGGGTCTTGGCCCATTGACCAGCCCGACCGGGCTAGGCTGGAAAACTCCGGCCCGGGCCCAACCCATGGCCCGTCTGGCCCGCGGGCTGGCCGGGCACAATTTGAAAATACTTGCATTGCAAGCTTGAAATTGCTTGCGTTGCATGTCTTGAAAATGCTTGCGATGCAAGTTTGAAATTACTTACGTTGCAAGCAAAGCCTTGAAATTGCTTGCGTCGCAAGCTTGAGTGGGTTCATTGCAGGTTTCAAGGTCTGGACGGTGCTCATGCTTCAGACTATGGTTCAAGATAATGTTTCGGATGTTGTCCAAGTGGTGTGTTTCCTTTTCAAGCGTCCCGTCACCACCATCTCAATTTGTCTTCTTGTTGTCTTGCTCTCTGGAGGCTATATACGCATGTGGTAGATCCTCATCTAACCCATGAAATTGCCTTTGTCTTTCTATGTCGCAAGTTCTTCAACATCTTGGCTTATTGGTTGTTGCTTTTTTTTTTCCTTTCAAAATTTTGTTTTGTTTATATGTTTTTTGTTCGTTGTTCCTTTGTTTGTTTTTCTTGTCGGCTTTTGTCTGCCTACCGAGCTTTGTCTCAGCCTCTCGATCTAGTGGACTTATCCGATATGTCGAATTCCTACCTTTACTTCACATTGCTAAGCCTCCCTGTACATGAATCAATATTCATGAGCGGTCCATTAATGTGAACAGACTACTAAGCACAAGCACCCACACAACCCAATGGGCCAATATATAGTTTATCAGCCCTATTTCTTTTGGTCGATCTTTTTTGGGCTCTGATAACAAATTACTTGCCACACCACTTGGACTAAACACCCATTGAAAATTTGAAATCGACTGTTTACCACTTTCCGTTATTGCTTTTCAAATACTTGAAACACATACAGGGCTCTTCGAATGCAAAATATAATCAAAACGAACTAAAAACATATAAGACATGCTTGAAAGTTGAAATTGAAATGATACTAGTATTTTTAAGATTCAACTAGATCTTTGGACGCTGCGTGTGATTGATTAGTTTGGTAATGCGAATTTAATATAATCCTATCTGTAAAACATCTACCACCGCCTTGGTCTTAATGATGGATCACGTCGATGGAGCTGTGCTCCTACCCATATGGCCATATGCCATACAAACTTTAACTAAGAAAATGACCTTTCTTGATCACTTTGTCATGCTATATACTTCCACCAGAAAGCACTTTCTCATTTATCCAACCCATGCCTACCACCTATCATGATTCTTGATGCGGTGGTACGTGGTGCAAATTAAGGGCCTGAAAACGAGTCATTCACCCATCGTATATGATGAGGAGCCATTCATTCATTCGTTCTTTCATTCATTCGTTCGTTCTTTCATTCATTCATTACGCAGAACCAAACGGGGAAAACTGAATTTCCTTACATTAGTAGTGTAGATTAATTAAGGGATCGATGAGAGTACGAGATTCAACAAATGATTTCTTGCTGAATGCTGAGTAGTATTAAAAATGAAAAATCCTCAGGAACCTAGTAAAATAAAATATCATGTACGTACTGTTAGCAGCCCATATGGCCATATCAATATTAGGTTCTTACTAGCTAGCTAGATTCATTTAAAATTGAACACAGTAATTAACTACGAAACACACTTACACGTCTATGCACTTAACCAACTCTTAAGCATTTAAATGGTAGACACTTTTATACTACTCAATCAAACTTAATTTACAAATCTAATTACCAAAACAAGCAGTTTAATCCAACAGTTCTTACCAGCCCATTTATCTTTACTTTTTGTCGTGCTAACAGTGTAGTCTGTAGCCAATACAGTATTATACCAGGGAATTATGATTAGCTTCGCAACTGTCATTTTAAATGAACCTAGCTAACTAGCTTGCCATTTAATTTCCCCAGCTAACCACGCAACCTCCACCTCCTTTCTTTTAATACTACGCATTACTGTATAACCAATCAAGCTTAACCACTACTATATGTTTGGCCGGTCTTAATTTGAAGTATGCTGTATATGTATCAATTTGGTATCTGTGCCTGATTACCTGAGTTGACATAACTTCAATCAATCAATCCAAATTAAATAATACTCCCTCCGTTTCGTGTCGTTTTAGCATTTAAAATTTGTTTCATAATATGTGTCGTTTTAGGTTTTCAAAGTGATTTAATAGGGGTGAATGATGATAATTTTTATTGGAATGTGTATTTGTTGAATAAAGTTGTTCATGCATTGGCCAAAAAAATGTAATGAGTGGAAAGATTAAGAAAAAGTTGTAAGTTTTAAAGTGAATGATTGCTTTTCTTAAAAATTGTGTTAAGAGCTAAAACGACACTTATTGTGAAACAGAGAGAGTATATAATTACTCAATGCTTCCTTATAAAACAAATCTTTACCTTGCACGTACGTAGATATGATTTTAATTGAGGAAGTACTAATCGCCATCCCTCCAGCTAATGAAATCTTTAGCTCTTATCTATACTACCTATAGTATAAAGCGGAGATAATGTCTTCACAAAAATTTGCGCCATGTGTCATTTCAATAATAAAATATTCACAAAAATTTGCGCCATGTGTCATTTCAATAATAAAATATTCAGTCGGACCCTCTTTTATACAAATCAGGAAGTTAGAATCTCATATAATCTTATCATGTAAAAATTGATTAAAATTTACCAAAAATTATGAATTATCCCAAAAATTATAAATTATCACTTACCAAGAATTAGTTATTATATTACTATTTAATAAAACGTGATATATATCATAAAGTAATTTTTAAACAAATCCAACTTATTTATATTATGAGTTGATCTACTATTAGTAAATTAAAAACACTAATTATAAAACGAAGATATATATATATATATAATCCTATAATTTTAACATGATCATTGACGTTATATCTCTATATTCAATTGAATTTATAATCCCATTACTCGTACATGGTACGGGGGTTAAATTAGTTAATCATAAAATGATAAAAGGGATTAGTTAGTTAGCAAGCACGTGAATGTGTATGTACCACGTATTGTTGCATGGAATGTATAAATATGAACGTACCTGGCCAATTTAAAGGTACTCCAGTAGTTTAATTTTCCCGCTGTCCGTCGATCTTGGCTCTCCATTCTTATATACATTATTCCCCTTCCAAAACGTGCTACTTAGTCATATATTCATTCAACTAACACTTCGATCCAGTCAACATGGTCAACGTTACAACATTCCTATGTCGTCTAACCATATTTCTGATCTCCAGCCTACTGGCATCAACCGACGCTCGAATCGTACTGCCGCCAAACACGGTGGTGCCGGCCGTTATAGGCTTCGGAGACTCGATCATCGACCCCGGCAACAACAACGGAATCCCGACTATTGTCAAGTGCAACTTCTCGCCTTACGGCAAGGATTTCACGTCCGCTTCTCTACCCACCGGAAGATTTAGTAACGGTCGGATCCCCACCGACCTCATTGGTATGGCCTGTATATAGACTTACGTACTCGTGTTACATTATAAAATATTGAAAAACAAAACAGTATTGTTAATTTCATTTTTCCTTATAATTATGATAGCGGAGGAATTGGGACTGAAGGCTTACGTTCCGGCATACGCGGACCCGGATTTGAACCCGGAAGAACTGTTGACCGGTGTTAGTTTTGCTTCTGGCGCTAGTGGGTATGACCCACTCACCTCCAAAGTAGCAGTAAGTGCACTTAATTAGTTAGTTAAACCTTAACTCTGGTTCTTTTGATTGTCAGAAGTACAATTGATTAATCAAGATTAATAATCTGTGATGTAGTCGGCGATACCTTTCTCGGAGCAGCTGAGTATGTACAAAGAGTATATAGGGAGGCTGAGATCGATGGTGGGCCCAGACAGGACCCAGTTCATCTTAAGCAACAGTGTGCATTTAGTGGTTGCCGGGAGCGATGACATTGCAAATACGTACTTTGGCACTCCCTTTAGGAGGAAGGATTATGATTTCAATTCTTATACCGATCTTATGCTCACCAATGCTTTATCCTTTGTTAAGGTATATACGTTAACGTTCACTATTCTTTTTACTGTTTAATACGGAGTAGTAATACTTGCCATTCTATATTTTTCCAATTTTATCTTCTATAAGACCAGCAAGGTAAAAATATTCCTCCTTCCTCAAAAGTAAAACTAATTCTAAAAAATAGCTAAATATTAAAGGAGGTTTAGGTGAATTGAAAGTAAATAACTGCTAATTCATAAAATTACAAAATTTTGAAAGAAGGGTGGAATACCATACCAAATCCTATCATGCATTAACGCATGCCTCGTAATGTACAGAATTTCAGGATATAATATTAAATAGAAGAATTTTGCAATTTATTGTTGGGTGAAAATTTGGTACAAGAGCTACTCCATCTATAAATCATTTGTAGATACTCTTTTGGAGTTTGATGGGTAATTTATTTCTTACATTGAAGACGTAAGTAGTTCAAATTTATAATGTATAAACAAACAAGATCAAACCTTTACAAAAATATCGATAAATGAATGAAGGTAGTAGTACAGTCTTTTTTTTTGGGTTGAGAGGTAGTTGTACAATTAGTTTGGGGCTGAAGATTTAAATGGAATTCGTCCATCTATATTGGAGTAGTATATCTTTTTCATTTATGGAATGAGCTAACCCGGCACGCCAATTTAATTTTGTAGGACAACATATGGGCATTATGTTGGTAAGTGCCAATTAATCAAGTAGTTAGTGAATAGTGTAGGTCCATATTCGACAAGGGTCATAATTGGTCCCTGCTGAACATGGAAGACCCACACACAATCTATCTAAATAACGTGCACTTGTTGAATAAAAGTTGGCCCAACGGTTTCAATAAATACCTGGTGTCTGTTGAGTGAGCACAGCTCCAAGTTAACTCTTAAGTGAACAGGATCTTTCTACTTCGATCTGTTTCACGTATTTCATTGGGCACGTACCATAAATATGTGTTAATTCTAGGGCCACATGTACACTGATCACTCAAAATCGAAACGCATCCAATGCCCTCGATTTATCAGATCGGCTATTCAACGTTATTTGTAATCTAATGGTCACGAATGTCATCACCTACTTATCAACCGGACTTATGCACACGTACAGGAAATTTACGGGCAAGGAGCGAGGAGGATAGCAGTATTTGGCGCACCGCCCATAGGGTGTGTACCGTCACAGAGAACCCTCGGAGGCGGGCCCACTAGAATGTGTGCCGATGACTACAACCAAGTCGCCCAAATGTTCAACTCCAAGTTAGAGCCTCAACTCAGGTCACTTCAATCCAGCCTTCCCAACTCTAGAGTCGTCTATATCGACATCTACAGTCCTCTCCTTGATATGATACTCAATCCTTCCAAATATGGTATACATACACTCGATCAATTTGTACATATTGGCATGAAACTAGTTTGTTGTGTATTACTAATTAATTGGTGAGCTTGTATGGTATGTTGCAGGGTTTGAGGAGGTTACGAAAGGATGCTGCGGAACCGGGGTAATAGAGGTGAGCGTTCTGTGCAACAAGTTTGATCCAGTTTGTGAGGATGACTCCAAGTATTTGTTTTGGGACAGTTACCATCCTACAGAAAAAGGGTACCAGATTTTGACGACAGGGGTGTTGAGCAAATATGTCAATGCATTAGTTTGAAGCAAAATACGGCTTGTATTCTGGCTGCTTGTGTGCTGTACGTATTTAATTTGTTTCCTTGTCGTGATTCTGAATTTATATTCACTCTCGATCTCCTGTATGGTATCATGTCATAAATTTTTTCACAAAAAAATGTATTATGATGCAAAGAAAGTCTGTTGCGTTTCTTGTGATGACTTTGTGTGTGTCCAACTACAGTTCAAGGCTACCGTTGAATGACTGATATGTATGTTATGATAGGATGAAAAGGGACCAATCTGTACATCTTGCAAGTTGCAAGCTAGATGCAAGTATACGTGATCTATCTACATTCGGAATGAAGGGAAAGCGTGTCATATGTGAGCATTCGGTACATTTTGGGCCCATATACTTTAAAGCTCATTATCGGGGGAAACCCATAGAATAATACGTACTTAAGATTAAGAAAATGGACCAGCCCATACATCCAAAGCCTGACCCCATGACTCAGTTTGGTCATGAATCTCGTGATGAATTATTCGCTCTTGTTGTTAAGAATATATTTATTTTTTTGTTAAGAATATATTTATATAATCTTGCTATTATCTAAATTAACATTCTTCATACAAAAGTGACTTGTTAAAAACGACACACCTATACTAGAGAATTGTGTTTCCATGTCGTCATTACGTTTTGGTATAGTAGATGATCAATTAGAAATCAAACGACGGATACTAAATAGTCCACAACCATATTAACTTCTCAAAGAGTATGACAAAATTAGTCTGTATCAATTAAGTCTTGACATTGTGAATTAACTTCCAAACACAACTTGAGATGAAAAATCGTATCCAATATCCACTGATGGAGATTATGGAGCTTGGTCGCCGAGGCTAAAGGCTCTTGACGGGGCTTGGAGACTTGGACAGTTCATTATTTTTGTTGACAAATATATCGGAAAAATGAATTAAAATCAAACCATATAAATCATCAAGTTTTAGTTATTTGAAACTGAAAATTCTTACAGACATGTGGCCTTGCTACATTTTTAGTTGAAAAGGACTTTTTAGGAGAAAATATGCTTTTTTTTACCTTAAAATCGGTGAAACTAGTTACTTTTTATAAATTTTGATGTAGAAGTATACTTTTAGACAAAAAGTACTTTCAAATGGAAAGTGTAGCAAGGTCATAAACCATACAAGTGAATTTGTTAAATTTGTGGCGCCAGAGAATCTATCCTCCAATATCCCAATTAATAACGCCGACTTGTGCAAATTGCAAAATTGACGCAGATCAAAATTCTAAGATATGATCAACTCTGATATAAATGAAGAAGCTAGCTAGAAGGGTGGTTGAAATTAGGGTTGAGTACAGTTTGGTCCGAACCAAAAAATTAGACCGAATCAAACCGAATTGACGAAGTTTGGTTCAATAAATTCCAGTTTTTTGAATTTGGTTTAAATTTTCAAAAAAGAAATCTTATATTTATCAAAAATCGAAAAAATCGAACTCGGCTTAATTACCAAATTCATGAATTTTGGGTTTGAACCGATGCTAACTCCCAGTCGAAGTTTTACTAAGGTCACGTTGACCATTAGCATCAATTAATCAATCACACTTTCGGAAAAAGCGTGAGAGGTAAGCTACCTTAATTTCGAATCTTCATCATATTCTTCATCGATCATTAACATGATATATATATCGATTTTTCTATTGTGTGCCCTTAGGGCACACAATAAGCAACTAATAATGGAAATACTTGGTAAATTTTAAATTTTTTGTTTTAAAAATTCTCTTGTGACGGGTTTATTCTTTTCCTTTTAGGGTTTTAGTTTCTGTTTTTGGTATGCTTATTGTGTGCCCTAAGGGCACACAATAGAAAAACCGTATATATATTCATAATTTGCAGTACAATCAAAATAGGGCTGACATGGATCTCGGCAAACTGTGGTCTTTGGGTGCCTCCTCTTCCACATCGGCAGCAGCTGCTGCTGCTATAAAAAACTGCTTTACAATTTTCAAATATAAACTAATTAATTGGATTTGCGTAAATAATCACAAAATTAACTTCATTATACCTCTTCTTGCTGAAGCTCCTTCCTCATCCTGGCATTCTCCTCCGTAAGCTTGGTCTTGTCTTTTTCCAGCTCGAACGTATACGCCTTTGATTTAAGATATAGGAAAACATAGCATACGAACCAGACAAAACCATGTTTAAGGACTTGATCAGTACTTGATAATTATATTTAAGCAGGGGTATCAATTAGAGATTTAGAAAAAAGGGACTGCTGGCTGTTACACGTCTTCTGGCACGTGAGCGGGCAGCTGCCTCCCTGTTGTTCATCATGCGCTTGTGCTTGTGGTCAACCGGGCACCCGTTTGCCTCCGGGCCCTGATCGGAAGCCCAGTTCAAGATCGCTGACGACGAGGCCACGTGTCGGCCGGCGGCGTTTGGAATATTAGGGCTTAGTGGGGAGTGTAGAGAAGGAGAAAGTGTGATGTCTTTCCAAACATCCTCCATAAAAATAGTCGATGAGAGATTTTTGCTTTTTGAGAGGTGAGTTTTGTTTGGGTAAAGTTTTATTGTAGGTAATGTCAAGCAAGTGGGAGAAAAATGACCTCCTTTCGTACCCAAAAAACAGTGGGAGAAAATTAACCTGTTTTTGTGGAAATATAGCAAGCAACTAGCAAGTGGGGATATGTAGAAATCTATATTCTGTTAATTATCTAAAGGTCTAAATGATAATCAGATAAAAAAAGTAGAATATGATGAATTTTTTTATTCCCCTTCTTTATCAATTCAATGCCTTGGAAGGAAAAGCGAACTTTCAAACCATGACTTCAAACCCAAAAATTCTCAGAATTTCACTGGTATATTGTACTCTGGTGTTATATGCCTTTAACTTTCAAACCATGACCATAGCTTTATAAAATCTCAGAATATATAAAATCGTATAAATCAAGATCAAATCACGTACGTAACAGTGAGTCAGTGACACTACACAATACATATATTATTGTAAATTTAGTTTCTGTACGTGTATGTCAGGCTTCTGCATTTGGCAGCCTTTATTTTTGCCATGAGAACTCGGATTGAAACATCGAATAGCTCTGCATTCATTTTCATTTTTCAAAGAAATGCGTCACTATTCACTACAGAGATTTCTACTGGAGCGTCTGTTTTCAATATATTGGGCTTTAACATAGTCTTGATTAAGGCCCATTTACTTTTTGTCCTTTGGGCCACTCCAAGCCTAGCTAACCATTCTGAGCTTATCCAAGGGATGACGATGCATAACCGAATTTTGTACAACCTATACAAACCGTGCGAAATGGTTTTGAAAGCCATCCCCACTCATCCCACCCCACCCCACCCCACCCCACCCCACCCCACAAAAGTCACAACTGGAACAAGTAAACGTTGACGACAAGTTTAGAACATGCACAATCACATCAAGTCAACCAGCCAATGGAAACACCAAATTTGGCAATTTTGCATAAAAAAACCCCACAGACAACCAGAACAATCCCAATTCAAAAGCAAGGCACCCCCGCTTACACAAAGCCATGAAGACACGTTTTCTCACATTCCCATTTTACAAATCCCCCAAACCCCTTCTTCACTCAATTTTGCCCACAATCAAAAACCCAACCAAATTCCGCTCTGAATTTCCCTACCCAAACCTCAAATGGGACTCTGTTGTAGCGGCTTTTCCCACACCAACGGCTACGAAATCGCCATTTCCGCTTCCCCATCACCTCCGCCATATCCCCGAAATCCTCAGCAAACACCCACAACAAGAACAAGAACAAGACCAAGAACTCCCTCTTCTTCGTCCTTCTCCTCATCAATGCCCGAGCTGGGCCCCATTCTGAGCAGACCCTACGTCGACATATCGACCCATTTCCGCATGGACAAGGAATTGGGTCGGGGCCAATTCGGTGTAACCTATCGTTGTGTTGAGATTTCCACAGGAATAAGCTACGCCTGCAAATCGATCTCAAGGCGTAAGCTCACGAGGAGGAAAGACATAGAGGATGTGAGGAGGGAGATACTCATATTAGAGCACTTGAGCGGGCAACCCAACATTGTGGAGTTCAAGGGCGCTTATGAGGACAAGCTCAATTTGTATCTGGTTATGGAGCTTTGCTCTGGTGGGGAGCTTTTCGACAGGATTACGGCCAAGGGGAACTACTCTGAGAAAGAGGCTGCTATTGTGTTCAGGCAGATTGTGAATGTGGTTCATGTTTGCCATTTCATGGGGGTTATGCATAGGGATTTGAAGCCTGAGAATTTCTTGCTGGTTAGCAAAGATGACAAGTCGCCTCTTAAGATCATCGATTTCGGGCTCTCTGTCTTCATTGAAGAAGGTAATTGGATCCTATGTTCTTCATCAGTTGTAGTGTACTGGTTGAAGTCTTGAGCTTTTTGATGTGATGTTTTACAGGAAAGGTTTACAAGGAGCTAGTTGGAAGTGCATATTATGTGGCACCCGAGGTTTTGAATCGGCGATATGGGAAGGAGATTGATGTATGGAGTGCTGGTATCATCCTATACATTCTTTTGTGTGGTGTGCCTCCATTTTGGGCCGGTGAGTTCATCTCAAATTGGTTTTTTTCATTTATATGCTTATGGTTGATTACTCATTATTATATTATATGTAGTTTGTATAGATAGGAGAAGGGTCTGATTTGTGTATGTTGCAAATGTTGGTTTCAGAGGATGAGAGAGGCATTTTTAACGAAATCATCAAGGGAGATCTCGATTTGGAGTCGCCTCCATGGCCTCGTGTATCTTCAAGTGCAAAAGATCTGATACAGAAAATGTTGACAAGAGACCCACAGAAGCGAATTTCCGCTGCCGAAGCACTTGGTAAGTGTATACCTTTTTTTTTGTAAATGTATGTCCAAGATCAAGTTTAGGATTGGAAAGTTTCTCGCTTAGTTGATCCTGGAGCATGCAAGCGTCAAAATTGTAATGAAATTATTAGAGAATATTGGTCAGTAGCTCAACCTGTAGTTATAATCAGAATATTGAATATGACATGAACCAGAGCATCCGTGGCTGAGAGAAGGCGGTGAGGCATCTGATCGTCCTATTGATAGTGCTGTTCTTATCAGGATGAAGCAATTTAGAGCAATGAACAAGTTCAAGAAGCTTGCTCTCAAGGTATTCTGTTGTATTAGCATATAAGAAGATGATCTTGTTATATAGCTATTGTGTATGATGTGATAATTGATGGGCAATAGGTGTTGGCTCAAAATCTGTCTGATGAGGATGCCAAAGGTTTGAGAGAAATGTTCAACAATATAGACACCGACAGAAGCGGTACAATTACCATTGAAGAACTAAGAGCAGGGCTGGCTAGGCTGGGATCTAGACTTTCCGAACCTGAAATACAACAACTTATGGAAGCTGTAAGGGAGCCTCTTCTTGAATCTTACTTATTGTCAATAGAAACTTTTGTTATAACATGGTGTTTTTTACATTAGGCTGATGTGGATAAAAGTGGCACCATTGATTACATCGAGTTCATTACAGCTACTATGCATCGGCATAGGCTCAATAAAGAGGAGAACTTATTCAAGGTTTTCCAGTTCTTTGACAAAGACGACAGTGGGTGAGTATCTGGCTGTTTAATACAAGCATCTCTTGATCCTATCAAAACATGGTTTTTACATACAAATAAATAAAAATCCAGGTATATCACAAGAGATGAGCTTAGGCTGGCGATGACCCAATATGGCATGGGAGATGAAGCCACAATTGATGAAGTTCTAGATGATGTTGATACCGATAAGGTAAGATCATCTTCCACTTCTTGAATTCTTGATGTTGTGACATTTTGCTTAGCTTATTATTTTCTTGTTTACATAGGATGGGAAAATAAATTTCGAAGAGTTTGTGGCCATGATGAAGAAGGGAACGACCGATGCCAAGGACAATGAGTTGTTCATCCAAACCGAAAGTGGATAGAAACTTGTCTATATATATGATGAAATGCTTTACCATTTCGAAGCATTTCTTTTGTTTTATGTTTCACGAGATGCCCTTGTCATAATGTAAATAATGCATCAAGCTCCAATAATAATGATCTATGTAATTGCTTACCCGGAAGAAGGCAATTAAATGGGTACAAGTGCATCATAAAGCAAGCGAAATCTATAAAAGGAATGGTTTCCTTCATTTTTCCATGCTCTTTCTGCCAATAAAAGGTATGAACTTCAAGGTTCACCCTTCTTGTTTCCCTTTTATAGTAAATTTTAGGAGCTGAACCCTATGCAAAGTCTAGCAACTGATTTCACAAAGTATTAAATCAAATTAGTAAATACAATAAAGCAAGCAAAGCTTTGTATGGAGATTCAAAGGTGTTAACTAACTAGCTAGGTAACTTAAGTATAAGAAGCACATGAGACGGTACGAGAAAAGGTTTCAATTCCACTGTAATCCTTGACCAAGGTAAATGATTTCTCCAAGTTTGCCACCACTTCAGACATTGTAGGTCTCTCCTTGGCTTCCAAGCTCACACACCTCAATGCAGTATAAGCCACTAATTCCACAGCCTCGGCCTCGTTGAGAAGAGGGTAACCAACTCTCTTATCTAGAACCTTCCAAACCTCGCCTCCTAGTACATAAGGTGCCGCGTACTCAACCAACATCATAGGCTCAAGCCCTTGAGTGTCCCTAAACACCGCCTTCTTCCCTGTCAAGAGCTCCAACAACACCACTCCAAATCCATAAACGTCGCTCTTCGTTGTCAACGCTTTCAAAACATAGTACTCGGGATCAATGTATCCAACGGTGCCCACGGTCTCAATTGGCTCACATGGGGAGTCCATCAAAGATAGTCCGAAGTCGGACACTCTAGCTATCCAATTTGAGTCTATGAGAATGTTGGAAGACTTGATGTCACGGTGGATTATGGGAGGGACCGCGTAGTTGTGTAGATACTCGATTCCTCTAGCAGCATCCAAGGCGACTTTGATCCTCTTACTCCAAGAGTTCTTCAAAGTCATGTCACCCTTTTCAGTATGGAGATGATCATGCAATGCTCCATGGCTCATAAACTCAAACACCAATAGCCTTTCCTCTTGCTCTTGACAAAATCCTACTAGACCCACCAAATGCTTATGGTGAAGCCTAGAAAGCAACTCTAACTCCGAGTCAAAACTAGTGTCATTTGCAACTGCTAATGCTTTCGTTCTAGCCGTCTCTTCTCGTTTAATAGCGACAGGGCGACCATCTGATAAACGACCTTTGTAAACCCTGCCAAAGCTCCCCGTACCTATTATGTTGTCAGGAGAGAAGTTCTCTGTGGCGGAAGCTAATGACACAAAGGAAAATTTCTCAGCTCTGTTTCCTGGCCTTGATGAGCTCACAGTCCTTGTGGGAGCGAGGGAGCTGTTGCTATGAGTGATGGAGGACGACCTTGAATGAGGGGCGCTTGAAGGGTTGCTTCCCACAACCGCGGAGTCCCTACCATGGTTAAGCGGCAGCTGTGAGTCTTTTGATTCCAGTCTCGCCTTCTTGTCGGCTTGGTTTCTTCGCACGACGAAGAACAAAGAAACCAAGGCAACAAGGATACCAAATGAGCCAAACAAGATGTAAGCCCAATGAGGCCCTTTTTTAAATGGCTCTTCTTGTGATGTTGAAATCAAATCAGGTGCTTGAAGAGGTGGAGATGCTGAGCCTCTAGGGGGCGGTGCCATATTAGTATTATTGTTAGGGACAGGAGTTGAAACTACACATGACTTACAAATACTAAGGCCCTTGCTTGCACAAAGAGAAGTCGAATTCGGGTGGAGCCCACACGCGCCACATGTACCCTTGACACACGGCCCGGGTATCACCATTGGCAAAGGGATCTCACTCATTGAGAAGCTTAAGCTCGTTGGCCAACCTGGCCCCCAACATATCGGGCTCAAATCTTTAGCCAACCCGCAAGTAAAATCCAAACCCGCAACAATCGATCCGAATGTGAAGCTTGAAATGACAAACCTCATGAACTCCGAGGAAGGCCCAAGATCATCTGCTCCCCAACAAACCACGGAGCCATTGTTGCTTAGGGTGGCACACGTGTGGTTGGCGCCCAAAGCTAGGAAAGAGAATTGGAAGCCTTTGTTTGGAGGCACGCTGAGTTGACCAGTTGTGTTGCTTCCTTTGCATAGCAAAACACCTGAGATGGTCAAACCACAAGCATGAGATCCCCCTGCAACCAAACTAAGCATCTCCACGTCACCAAACTCGCTTTCAATGAAGTCACCGGTTCCGCTCGCACCCCAACACGAAACCAGGTCCGTGTCCATCTCTATCCCACAAGAAAACCCGCGACCGGATGTGATTGTCCTAAAACGGGTAGCCCGTTTTGGCGGACCAAACGGAGGCGAGCCCTTCTTCCAGCATTGGACCAAGTTCGTGATCGAATGTAAGGCGCAAATTTGATTCTCTCCAACTGATAGGCTACTAAGCGGCGCGCTTGTGTTGTCGTAAAGAACGCTGATTTGGAGACTATTGTTTGAGAAGCTTGTGTCCCAACAATGGAGGCTAATGCCACCGGATGTGAGACCACAGAGGAAATCTTGGCCACCGGAGATCGAATCATAGGAGGAGTTTGTTGGGGAAAGCGCAATGGTTTGGCCTTGTCTATTGCATTGTATGGCTTGTGATGATCCGGCTAATATACCACACACGGTGTTGGAGCCAAAGCTAACCGAAATTGTGGAGCCTGTTCCAAGGGATGAGACTTCTTTTGGAGGCAATGAGAGGAGGAAAATGATGTTTAGGATCAAAGTAGTGTAAATCTTGGAGAGATGAAGGCTAATCATAGCTAAGAAGAAATCAGGCTGTAGTGAGCATTAGAACAAAATGGTGTAATAATTCGTTGGTTGTCTTGAGATTTCTCAGGAACTTACTATCAACCATTATTTTTACCAAAACATGGCTACCACCATGCAACTATACTTTTTTAAGAGATAGGATTGATATCATGTAAAATTGCTCAGTCAGTCATTCAGGTGAGGCGCGCACGTCTACAATGTCTTTCAACTGTTGTCTAAGTTGCCCACGATCACAATTTTATATAAACAAAATGTCTTTCTAAGTTGCCGGGAAAAATAAAATAAAATAATTTAACGGTTGTTAATCACGGCAAAATAAAATACACAAACCGCTTGTTAAATATACAAATATGGGCCGATCTAGCCCAAAATCAGTAACGGCCCAATAATGCAGAAATCGAAACTGGATCGAATTCTCTTCTTCCTTCCTCGTTCGACCAGAGTTGAATCCGTCGTAGACCAGCTGATTTTCACCCCAACCTCCTCTGTATCTCCAATTCTCGCCGGCGATGCTAATCTTATGCCGGTATCCGATTCTTGCGATTTCCGATCATAGTTCTCGTTCTCACTTCTGAAGAGATAGATTAGTCAAAGAGGGAGAAAAAGGTCAAATATAACGGCATCGTCGCCATGATTACTCGCCATAATTTGGCCGAGCAGCTTCGGGATTACCAGATACGATCTAAGCACGATTGGGCTTCAGCTTCTTTTTTCTCCGCTACGGCAAATTTAACCTCTAGGTATTTCAATTTCTGCAATTAACCTTCTCTTGATCCTTTATCCGTTGCTCCGTTCGAATTACGCTTCTTTGACTTCTTGATCTGAAGTAATGTTAGCTCAATTGTCCGTGTTCTGATATGAATTTGATCGGGATTTTTGGTTAAGTGCAACTCGAATTCTTGGTGAATTTTCTTGTGCGGTTGAATTGATTTGTCATGCCTTCTGTATCGAAAATTAAACTGGAGGTTCGATTTCCCCGAGAGTTAGGGTTGGATTGTAAAATTCGTCTTTTGATAATCTATTGCAGAAGGATTCTGCATTCTTGGAATTTGGATGACTGGAATGCAAAGTAAGGTTCTTTGTTTGCTTGTAGATCTAAACAATGCCTTAACCTGTGAGCGATGCCATATGAGTAAAATTGCTCTTGTAGATTTAGGGTGCCTGATCAAGGCTTCTTACCTGTTTGGGATTTTTCTCCACTTCTCTTAGAAATGAATTGTTGAAAATCCTTTCACCTACTGCTCTAGTTCGAAGTATAGTTGATGATCACAATTTCCATTGATGTCAAACTTGCTATGGAATTAGGAGGTTGTCATCTGTGTAAACTGAAGCCTAGTTGATGATCACAATTTCCATTGATGTCAAACTTGCTATGGAATTAGGAGGTTGTCATCTGTGTAAACAGAAGCCTTAAGCAAATTTTGAGTAGTCTTCTACCAGTCTATGTTTTATATTCACTTTGAGTTGGAAGTCTAGCTCCATCCCATTATGATAGTTTACTCGGAAATACATGCATATAAAAGTAGAGTTTAGAACATCATAATGCATTTATAAATCATTAAGCCTTCCTGATGGGAAAATATCAATCAATTTAGAAATGATTATCAAGTGCTTAGAGCTGGTAGGTTAAGCCTGCTCTTTGATTTTCCTCCTGGGAGGCAAGGTTGCTCTTGATAATTTTAAGATCATTTCCAGTAATGTTATCCCATTTGGTCTCACACGTGATAGTTCCTTATGGAATTTATTTGTGGATGGAGTGTTGTTGCAAAGTGGAACCAGTGAAACCTTTCAACTTTTAAGCCATAGTTAATTTTTTGCATTGACCTGCCTTGTACATTTTCATCATCCTGTTTAATAAAGTTAATCTTCTACCCAATCTGCTTATGTGTTGTTCTGGAGATGTTTACTACTTAAGAATGGTAAAGTCTTCCAAGAAAGCATCTATCATCAGATCTTCAGCATTCTAATTGTGGGTTGCTGTTGCCTCATTGTTTCAGGGTGGATATAGCGATCTTCGTAATATGGGAACTCTTAATTGTTGCCAGCCTTGTTTTCGCGGCAGTTTCTCTTTATTTTAGGCATATGAGACTTGCATTTATCTTAGTATGCATCTCTGCATTGTTGCTTCTATGCATGAAAATTACAAAGAAACTAAGATTGGCAAGGAAGAAGAAGCGAAGAATGCTCTTACCACTGTCCATCTGAGATCAAGAAGCTATTTTTATGTGACATTGTGTATAATGTGAGGTGTGCTTACTTTTTCAGTTATTTCCTTGCAATTCTTAGAGGTAGGTTAAAAATGTAAGCTCCGTGAAGTTCAAGATGACATTATAGTTGATGCCATTTGATCTCGCCATAAGATCTGTCTTTGATGCCCCCAATAGTAAAGTATGAGAAAGTTCTGGCTATTCAATTTAGGAATACAACAACAACCGGAAAAAAAAGGACACAACTAGGATTCCATCTCTCACGTTACAAGTAATATTGCTTATAATTTGCTTGATCGCCCACCTTTTGAAAGACTTCCCATGGCTTTCGCCCTTTCCTTGAGTACAACCTTCTGCGTTTTCCCCGTTGACGTCTTGGGTAATTCATCAAACACTACACTTCGAGGCACCATGTAATGTGGAAGCCTATCCCGGCAAAACTTGATAATTTCTGATTGAGTAACACTGCATCCATCCTTCAGTTGCACAAAAGCACAAGGTGTTTCTCCCCAGTGATCATCTGGCCTACCCACAACCGCTGCATCTAAAACATCCGGATGCTTAAACAAAACAGATTCCACCTCAAGCGAACTTATATTCTCCCCACCAGAGATGATAATATCCTTCGACCGATCTTTCAACTGAACATACCCATCAGGGTGCCTAACACCAAGATCCCCTGTCCTTAGCCATCCTCCCTTAAACGTCTCCAAGGTCGCCTTCTTGTCTTTAAAATACCCATTCATCACCGTGTTTCCTCTCAACATAACCTCTCCTATCGTCTTACCATCCCACACTACACTTTTCATGGTATTAGGATCCTTCACGTCTACCGCCTCCATCATCACGTGATTCAGACCCTGACGAGCACTCATGGTTGCCTGCTCATCCGGATCCAACAATTTCCATTCGGGTTTCTGTGTGCAGACCGTACCAGGCCCGTACGTCTCTGTCAGGCCATATGCATGAGTGATGCCGAACCCTAGCTCCTCCATTTTGAAAATCACTTGAGAAGGGGGCGGAGCGCCACCAACCATCACAACAACCTTTCTTGGAAGTGGCTTCTTTGAAGTTGGTGACGCATTTATGATCATGTTGAGTACGGTTGGTGCACCTCCCATGTGGGTCACTCCGTGGTGAACAATGCTGTTGAAAATACCGTTTGCAGAGACGGCTCTGAGACAGATGCTTGTGGCGCCAAGAGCGGCGGTAGCCCAAGTGAGGCACCAACCATTGCAGTGAAACATGGGCACCGTCCATAGGTACACGGTCTTAGAAGAGCCACACATCTGATTCAAAAGGATCTCAGCTAATGAGTTGAGGTAGGCACCCCTATGACTATACACCACGCCTTTCGGGCTCGACGTTGTGCCCGAAGTGTAGTTGAGCGAGATCGGGTCGCACTCGTCTTTCGGCCTCCTCACCTCGAATGCATCCGGGTTTGCCCTTGATAAGAGGGACTCATACTCTAAGTAGTCGCTAGTGCTAGACGATGGGGTTGGCCGTAGCGGGTCGTGGACGAGCAAGATCGAAGGCAAATTGGAGGTGGTTTTGGAGACTATCTTGACAGCTTCGAGGACGGTGTCGAGGAATTGGTAGTCGACGAACACAAGCTTGGCTTCGGAATGGCGGAGGAGCACCGACACCATGGATGAGTCGTGGCGGGTGTTGAGCGTGCAGAGGACGGCGCCCGCCATAGGCACCCCGAAATGGAGCTCGTACATTGGCGGCGTGTTGGGCAGGAACGCTGCCACCTTCATACATTGATCCAACATTGATATCAATATATCTTGCAGGAATTTCATAATTAAGAGAAGATTGAACTTACGACGTGGCCGTAGGAAATGCCGAGGTGGACGAGCGAGGAAGCCAGACTCTTGCATCTTTGGAGAGTTTGTGCCCAAGTGAAGGCGAGATTGCCGTAGACGAGTGACGGGGCGTCAACATAAACGACGGCAGCGCGCTCCAAGAAGCTGATGGGCGACAACGGCACGTAGTTGGCTGCGCATCGGATGGTGCCTTCCATATGTGCGTACCTGTGTTTGCTTCTCTGGAGCTCGGCAGACAACTACAAATGGGAAAGTGGAGTTTGTGAGAAGGCTAAGATACATTATCTGTTAAGTACAAGGACACGAAAAAAAACCGCATCACTTTTTTCCATTCGGTGAAGAAAAACTTTATCACTTAATTAAGAGACAGTGGGATAATGCAGTACTATTATTCTCCACCATGAATTTTATATTACTATTCCTGATGGGAAAAAAAATATCTTTTTCGTGAGTCGTGATGTAAGTATAAAGATCAAAGCTTTTATAAACGATCCAAGAAATTCACTAGTTGGCAATTGGAAAAGTAAAATAATAATAAAAATTAGCAATTGACAAACAACACTGATTTTTAGGGGGGTAAAACAACACTTGTTAGATTGTTTGAACTTTCAACCAAAACCCCACGCCACATGAAGAAATAAATAAATAAATAAAACCTCCAATTCCAAAACAAATGAGTGCTGTGAAAAGTGAGGAAGAAAGAAACCAGCTGTATTTAGGCACCAAATTGAAAATGCAGAACGGTCAATTGGTCAACCTTATTGCTAATTGCTGGCTACTGCTGTGCTGGCAATTGGAACAGTGCTAATTATCATCATTATACTCCCTCCGTCCCATTGAGTTTGTCTCAAAGGACAAATTTTGTGGTTATTAAGGAGGTGATAAAGTAAGTATTGGGATATGGGAAAGTGGGTAAAAGTTAAAATTGAATGGGGTAGTTTTGTAGTTTTATATGTGTAAAAAGTTGAAAAGTGATACTCCCTCCGTCCCCGAAAGTTTGTCCGCCTTTCCTTTTCGGACGTCCCTGAAAGTTTGTCCATCTCTACTTTATTTCCATTTATATCACTATGCTTTTACAATCTTACCCTCATACAATCCCATATATTACCCCCATTATCCAACTTTTCTCTCAACTTTATCACTTTTTTCTATAAAATTACAAAATTATCCCCAACCAATCTTATAAATTACTCCTTTTTATACCCTTTTCATCAACTTTAACACTTCTCATTAATTCGCGTGCAATTGTGCTTTTGGCCAAACTTTTTGGGACGGAGGGAGTAAAGTAGAAGGAAAAGTTGATTTTGGGTGTAAAAAGTGAGTTTGAATAAGGATAATATTGTAAGAAATTATTGATATAAAAGGAAAGAGGACAAACTTAAGGGAACACCTAAAATAGAAACGAGACAAATTCAATGGGACGGAGGGAGTATTGAATTAAAATAATTATGACTATTCTATAACTTTTTCATCTGAGTGATTTGGTGTGATCCAACCCAAAAAAAGAGCAAAAGTATTTAAATTATTTTTAGAAGTATTTCATTCATTTATACAGCCTACCATGACGACTGACAAAGTGGCGACCATTCCCCCCGGAGTCAACCGCGCTACCGTATAATTATTTTTTGCCATCAATTTGCTTCCCTTTCTTCCTCTTAATAAATCACAATTACTTGTTCACAACATCAGCAGCTCAACCTCTCATAATCTTCTCTTCTTCCCTTTCTTAGACGAGGAAGAACGATGGCGGCATCTGGAGCTGTACTATCTTGACTCCTGAGCATCTCTTCTCTGCCTCGCTCCGCGGTTTACGTAGTTAGCTTTTCCATAAATTCGAGCCCCCAGTCCTTTCTCAGCTCCGTTCAGGTCTGCTTAATAATCTCGATTTCTGCGATTTGGTTTCATTTGTTGCAATTGAGATGTGTTTCTGGAATTTTGGTGAATCTTCAATTGAGTTCGTGCTTTTAGCCTATCCACTGTGAATGGATTGCTCAATTGAGGAAATTGCTCAACTGTTTTAGCCCTTAGGAGCTCAATAATTGTGATCAACTATCTGATATTAGTGTCCCATGATTGCAGGCCAACATTCGTTAACATGTCTCTGGATGTTATGTTTATCTGTGGTGGATAGATGAGTTTGTTTATGACTTATTGAGTAACAATACTATTTTCTTTCGTGTATGAGCGGGCTCCTTCTTCCCAATGTGCACTTGTGCAGTATGGAAGCTTTTAATTTCAGTCTGAATTACAATTCAGCTGTTTAGGCCTGTGTTCTGCACTCCTGCCTAGCAAGCAACAAACTGTTTGGCATTTATAGTATTATTTCCTTTTTCATGACACTTTTCTTGTGTTTGAGTCATTTGACCATCTTAAGTAATAATTGGAGTTATTACATCTACAAAGAGGACAAAAATTATGTTCCCTTGATTGCAAGTGAACTGTTTACTTTTGCTCGTCGTAAGTAGTAATTTGAGTTTTTGCTCATGTACCTTGGCTTAGGTTATTGATATCTAATGGCTGGGTCTGGGAGCTGGGGTGGTGGCAGTGATTCTGGTAGCCTATCAGATGAGAGCTATCAACTGGACAGAGAAAAAGAGTCTTCTCTATCTGCATTTATCTGCCCTTTAACGAATAAAATGATGCGTGATCCTGTCACCATAGAAAACGGTTCAACTTTTGAGAGGGAAGCTATAGAGAAATGGTTCAGGGAATGCAATGCGAAAGGAATCAAGCCTGTTTGCCCTGTATCAAAGGAGGAATTGAGAAGCACATATTTGAATCCTAGTATAGCTTTACGCAAAGCCATTATGGAATGGACTGCTAGGAATGAGGCTACAAAGCTTGAATCGGCATGCAGGTCATTATCTGCAGGAGCTATTGAGAAGGATATCCTGAAGGCATTGAGATATGTCCAGTATATTTGCCAAAACAGCCAAGCGAATAAACATGTTGTTTATAAAGCAGAGGTGGTGCAATCTATTGTTGACTTGCTGAAGAACATCAGCCGGTCAGTTCGATATAAAGCTCTAGAAACCCTTCGAATTGTGGCAGAGGGAAATCCTAATGCCAAGGTGATTCTTGTGTAGAGTCTTTTACTTCTAATATTAAGTAATTGACATTGATTCTGTTGCTGTTGCCGTTTCTAACTGTGTTTTGCATCCAGGAAATTATTGCTGAAGGCGACACTGTGCGTACAGTTGTCAAACTTACATCTCATGGGCAGCAGCCAAGAGAGAAGGAGGAGGCCGTTTCTCTGCTGTACGAACTCTCCAAGTCTGAAGCCCTATGTGATAAAATTGGCTCAATCAATGGAGCTATTCTGATCCTAGTTGGAATGACAAGCAGCAAGTCAGAAAACCCTGTTGCTGTTGAGAAGGCTGACAAAACTCTAGACAATCTGTCAAAAAGTGAAAATAATGTGCGTCAAATGGCTGATTATGGTAGATTGCAGCCTCTTCTTACTTTGCTTCTTGAAGGTTTGTCTCTTCACTCCCTTTCCCTCTTGTTTAGCATTGACCCACTTCCTGAAATTAATGTGGGTGTAAAAAATAGAGATACTAAATTCTTATAATGGTCTCGTAAGAAAAATGATCATCAATTAGAGCAGAATTGCATTCATTTTCTGGAAGCAAATATATAGTGCATGTTAGTAAATTTTATCTGGTAGGTTGGATAACTTATGTAGTTGGTGCTATGTAGTGCAAAAGACACAGAGTATTTTGATCTTTTTGCACTCCAAGTTCGATATAAGTTATCAAGTTAATTGCTAAATGCTCTTTCTTGGGATGATATATTAAAAGGATAGAGTGAAATCGTGATCATCCAGAGCAGTTTTTTAATCGTTCTTGAACATCAATATTTGCCTCTATGTGTGGTTTGAAGTCACTTCTCTGCACGTTGTAGCTGCCTGAATCAAACATATTAGTGCACCTGTGGCATGACACAACTGACTTCATACTTTGCACCTTGTGTACTTTTTTTTCTAGCTGATTTGGGTGTATAGCTGGACTTATTTTCTGGTCCACCAAACTAATAGCGGTTAGCACCAGGACATGTAGACAGTCATTTAAGCCTTAGAAGTTTATCCTTTCTGCAGAAGTGTGTTCTAAGTTTTGTAACAACATCAGTTATTCCAGTGTCATTTTCATTGACCAAGAATTTTCAGGTGGATATTCACTCTTATGCTTAATTTTCCATGATAATTTTCAGGTCCAGTTGAAACCAAAATATCAATGGCTGAGTTACTTGGCAACCTGGCCTTGAATAATGAAGTAAAACTCCTGGTTGCTAGAACCGTGGGTCCATCACTTATAAGTCTCATGAAAAGTGATCACATGCCGTCAAGAGAAGCTTCTTTAAAAGCTCTAAATCAGATTTCAACTTGTGACACGAGTGCAAAGGTCTTAATAGAAGCAGGAATCCTTCCTCCACTCCTAAAGGACCTCTTTTATGTGGCTGCAAAACATCTCCCTATGCGTCTGAAGGAAGTGTCTGCAACAATCCTCTCTAATGTTGTAAACTCAGGCTGTAACTTCGATTCCATCATACTAGGCCCTGGGAACTTAACACTAGTATCAGAAGAAGTAATTCATAACCTCCTTCAACTCATTAGTAACACTGGACCGGCAATAGAGTGCAAACTTCTCCAAGTCCTAGTTGGACTAACTAGCTCTCCAGCAACTGTTCTTAAAGTGGTTTCTTCCATCAAAAGCCTTGGAGCCACCATCAGTTTGGTTCAGTTCATCGAGGCCCCACAGAAGGATAGAGAATTAAGACTAGCTTGTATAAAGCTTCTCCACAAAGTATCTCCTCACATGAGCCAGGAACTAGCTGATGCACTGTGTGAAACAACTGGTGAATTAGGAAGCCTTCTCAATATCATATTAGAACATACAGGAACCACAGAAGAGCAAGCAGAAGCAGTTGGGCTACTCGCCAATCTGCCAGAAAAAGATATTACCCTCACCCGTCAGATGTTACAAGAAGATGTCTTCCCCCACATCATATCCAGGATAAAGAGCATTAGACAAATGGAAATGGGTAACCGTTACACTACACCGTTTTTAGAAGGCTTAGTCCGTGTTCTTGCAAGAATCACATACTCTTTAGCAGAAGAGCCAGCGGCAGTTGCTGTTTGCAAAGAGTATAACGTTGCGTCTCTGTTTGTGGAGCTGCTCCCTTCAAATCTGCCAGACAATGTGCAAATAGTCTCAGCATGGGCTTTGGAGAATCTTTCTAGACAATCACATAAGCTGGCACATAGGCCTGTGGTCCCACCACCAGGATTATGTGCATCAATGTTTTCATGCTTTAGTAAACCCCCTGACGTTTCAGGACTATGTCCAATTCACCAAGGAATCTGCTCGTTGAAAGATACCTTTTGTCTCGTAAATGGCCAAGCTCAGGCTGTAGAGTGGCTTGTAGCTCTTCTTGATAATCTCAATGAGCTAGCTGTGGAGGCTTCTTTAGCAGCTCTGTCAACATTGCTTGAAGACAATGTTAATACAAAAGAAGGGGTGATGAAATTGTATGAGATGGATGGGCTGAAGCGGATTTTAGATGTTTTAGTCGACAATCATAATGAGAATCTGAGGATGAGGGCAGTTTGGGCAGTTGAGAGGTTTTTAAGGAGTGATGAGATTGCAAATTTGGCTGCAGCTGATCAAAAAGTGGGCACAGCTCTTGTGGATGCTTTTAGGCATGGCGACTACAGAACTCGACAGATTGCTGAGAAAGCATTGAAACATATTGATAAGATACCGAATTTCTCTGGAATCTTCTCAAACATTGGATGATGGGTGGGGGTATAGGGTTTGATCTGTATGTTACTGTATTACTATTGTATTTTGCCTTGGAAGAGCTTAATTGTTTTCAGCTTGTTTCCACGATTGTGTAGTGTTGTAGATGGTCTTATGCTTTCCCAGATTTTATTTGCTCTGGCTTCAAAAATGCGGGAGTGTGTTTTGTGAAAATTACCTGCTACAATTTTATTTTATTTGTTTTTTTGGAAAGGTAAACATACATGATATGCAAATAATAGTGTCCACAACTCCACATGTTCGGATTACATACCCAACTTCCTAAAAAACGAGCAAGACAAAGTTACATCTAATTTGAGTGGCTGTAAAATTGTTTGTAAAAATGGGATTTTTTCTAACCAATAACATGATCATACTATTTAAACAAGGAAAAATGACTCAAAATAATTTCAAGTATCAACTTTCAACCAAAAATAATCCCAAATTTGGAAATTATTACCAATAATACAAACTATCACAAAATTAACCAAAAACTTGCATCATCAATTTCACCGGAAAACTTGTCGAAAAAAACTTCTGAATTGTTTTTGGTTAATTTCGTGATAGTTCGTATTATTGGTGATGATTTCCAAACTTTGGATTATTTTTTGGTTGAAAAATCGCTAAGCCCAAATAAATACTCCAGTTTAACCAGATTAGAAAATTCGAAGAAAATGTACCTTTCCATTTAAATGAATAAAAAATATGCATAAAATCTTTGTCTTATTACACCTAGCGGACACAAAGATACCGCCGTTAGATCAGTGGCAAGAAGTTTCAAGGAAGCCACAGCCGTTAGATGGAAGGATAAAAAATGAATTTACCAGAAGAGAAAGGTCAAGGGGAGGGGTGATACGCCTCAAAATCCAATCCAAATATTCATATCATTGGTCTTCTTGGTCGCTCCTCGTCTCACTCACACCTAACAAGCGTCTGGAGTTGGGCGACTCGGTGGTAGGCGGAGCAAAGTTGAACAATGGATACTTCACTTAGATTGAGCGGAGAATCCAGAGCCCTCAGAATTCACGCCAAGCAGAAGTTTCCTCTCGATTCCGATACTCTTCTGGAGGTGTAATCATCTTGTCTTTTCTTGTCTCAACGTTTGAATTTGACTCTCTATTTGATTGTTTCCCTTCAGCAAAAAGCTCTATTTGTTCCCTTTTCGTGTTCCTACATGTTTATCTTCTTCCCGGGTTTTTAGGGTTACTAATTTTCCCAATAGCCGCTATTTTGCTTTAGTAGTGAATTCTTGCTCCTAACCTTGTTTCTGCTCCTCATCAAGGGGAAAAGCTGAAATGTAAACTTTGGTTTAGTAATAGTTCATGCTCATTTGTTCATCTGCTTTGTCCTCATAAGTTTTTACATGATTACACTATTTCCAACTTTGGGGGTCGAATTTCATCTTCAAAGTTTCTGCGAGCGTGCTCTACATACTGTTAACGCTTGTTGCTAACTCATTTTTACATTCGGATACCTTGTTGAGCCCTGAAAGCAAGTTGCTGAGTTTTCTGCTTATTTTCAACTCTTTTATTCTGTGTAGTCCTTTTATATATGATTCTTTGGTGCAGGCTCATGGTGAGCTAGATACAAAACTCGGAGCACCAATAGGTGGTAGTGTGATCTTAAGACGTTTCTTCCCCGATGTATGTGTAAATTGCTATCTGCCTATCTCTCTGCCCATTTTTTTTTGTTTTATCTCAATATGATATAATAATAAGGCTAATATATTTTCTTGTCAGATATCAGCCAGCTTTGGCATGGGCTTGCTCTATAATAAGCATGACAGATTTCGCTATCTCGTACGTGGTAAGAAGGCATTTCCTGTGTCTTCTGATGGCAAAGTAAAGTTCAATATCAAGGGCAGATCGAACTTGGATGAAGATTTTAAACAGGTTAGTGTATGCTAAAATATTGACAGTGGAGTATCTGACATGTGTTGATGAACTTATATTGTTGAAGTTGATACACTGTGAAAAGATCATTTGTGTTCCTATGGGATCATAACTCATAAGTACTCCCTCCGTTTCACAATAAGTGTCGTTTTAGCTCTTAACACATTTTTTAAGAAAAGCAATCATTTACTTTAAAACTTACAACTTTTTCTTAATCTTACCACTCATTGCATTTTTTTGGCCAATGAATGAACAACTTTAGTCAACAAATACACATTCCAATAAAAATTATCATTATTCACCCCTAATAAATCACTTTGAAAACCTAAAACGACACATATTATGAAACAAATTTCAAGTGCTAAAACGACACTTATTGTGAAACGGAGGGAGTATTAAATAGTGAGGATGAAATAAAAAATTGTGGTTACAATTTGAAGCCAGTTTGATTCTCAGGCTTCAGTTTTATCTTGTCCTTTCTGTATTCTCTACTGAAAACCAAGAATATTGTGATATGTAGACAAACTTTATCGAATCATTTTGGGTTGCCTTGGATAATCGTTGTTCAAATAGCAAAATCTTCTACTTAGCTAGGATTGGAGGTATCAAACGTTGTTATCACTTGCTCCTTGATTTTCTTGTAGAGGAAGCGTGTGGTAGGTGCTGAATTTGTCTGGGACATCTGGAATTTCCAAAAGGACCAGGATTTGAGGCTCAAAGTAGGCTATGAAGTTATGACCAAGGTAATGTCATGTCTGGATATCATTTTCCAGCTGCTGCTTTTTTGAGTCCCTTCTTCCATTGCACTTTCTTCCATTTGTTTGGATTCATTATCTTTATCATTCTCCTCCTAATTAATTACCAATAATAGGTCTGGCATATGATTTTACTGGAATTATTCTCAGTTTTTTGTCTGTATTACTTTCTTATTTTTGAAAAATATAAGGGGAGTCACTGATCTATTTTGAGATTAGGTGCAAGCACACTCCAATTCTTTGAGATACAGTCCACTTATCTTCATTGCTCTTTATCTGCATAAGTATATGCTGTCACTTCTTCAACTTAGTGGAGGCGTCTGTTTCCATAAGCATTTTTTTCTCCAGTTATAAAAGAAGCATGGTATGGAAATATCTACAAAAAGCAGCAGCCAACTACTGTAGTTGATAGTTCTGGACTATACCAAGGCTAAATTGTACTTTCTAAGAAAATCATATTGAAAAATACAGGATTGTATAAAAATTGAGTTATTTCTTCTGTGCTGTAAAATAAATTAAAATTTGATATAAGCACATGGAGTACTTTAGAGAATAAATCAAAGCTGTTTTAGAGATGTTGAGTTTGTTGGTCAAAAGAGCAATGAATAAGAAATGTGGTTGACATGGATGCTATAGCATAAATAGATGTACTTCATTTGGAAACGAGAATGATAAGTGGAATAAAGTATTAAAATTTCTTTCAATGACCAAAGAAGCACATGGGTAATACCAAATCTGGCTCACACTCTACCAGCAATGTTCTCGTTCTCTGCCCAGAACATTTTTTAGATGAGGTTTATCCCTTTTTTTCCTTATCATTGTAATTTGGCTTGTGTTCAATGATATTTCCTGCCTAATTTGGAGTTCTGTAGTTTTTTGTTTGTGTGGTGAACCACCTTATCACGAGCAATAACATGGTTACTTGTATTGCTCAATGGTCCCTCTGAAGGTTTTCTAATCTTAGTTGATACTGGTGCACTATATTTGTTCTTCCAGGTTCCATACTTCCAGATCAGGGAAAACAATTGGTCTTTGAATGCAGATATCAAGGGTAGATGGAACATAAGATATGACCTGTGATGTGTATGAATGAAACTTATGTTTTAGCTGTAATTTTGCAATGGACAGCAGATATGATAAGCTGACCAAATTCTTTAGCAATTTTCTTAAATGTTGGGCTCATGATAGCATAAACAGTTTAAAGTGATCTGTGGAGAGGTTAGTCTTTTGATTGATTCACCTGCGCATGGGACTTTTATTTGTAAGACACAGGTTTAGGAAGGGAGTCATTTGGACTATAAGGTCAATGTTAATTAGCATTTACGGATGCAGCTAGCCAGTTAGCCAAGATTTATGCAGATTGTGTGATATGAGTCCTTAGTACGAGTATTTAGTTTGTTATCACTTATCAAAACTGAAGATATATTAATGACTACAGATTGTTTGAGTTGATTAATAGTATGCAAACTTTGGCTGCTGGTTGAAACTAATGCAGTTTTTACTGTAAAAGTTTGCAATACTTTCAGAAAGCTGAAAAGGGCAAGTAGAAGATCCTCTTCTCTACTTTGCATAAAATGGTTTGTTGATTAGACAATATGTAGACATTCAAATCAATGAAAATTTTAATGACAATCACTAAGGAAATGCCCTTATCTTCTTGACAAAATAACTGCATACAGAAATCTTACTCGTCCTTGGTTGGATCCATTTGTTTGGCATCCATAGCAAAAATCTCAGTGATGACTTCAAGAGGCATACCCTTAGTCTCAGGAACCTTGAGGTAGACAAAGATCCAAGAGATGACGCAGACAACTGCGTAAATACTGAAGACACCAGCAAGGCCAATGTCTGTAAGCATCACAGGCAATGAATACGTTACGATGATGTCACATATCCAGTAAACAAGGGCGCATATGGCAATGCAAAGTCCGCGAACTCTTGTAGGGAAAATCTCAGAGCACAAGATGTTTGGTATTGGCCCGTATCCCATCACAAACGTACAGAAGTACACAATCACACAAGTTGTTGAGATCACAGCAGATGCAACTGAACTCATGCTTACTACTTGGCCTATCACCAGGATTACTAGGGACCCAATCAGCACAGGAATTGTAGTCAGCAACAGAGTCCTGAACAAGAAAAACCCAAGTCATATTATCCTCTCTAAGCCTTATGTCACCAAATGCTGCTTTAGAAATACTTGTAAAACATCTTTAAAGATACAATACACAGACCAAACATAAGACAAGGTTTAGAAGGATTCCTATCCTATAACCAGAGAAAAGAAACTCTACCTTCTACCAGAAACATCCATGAGTTTCATAGCGACAGCGATGCAAGGGAGCATTAAGAAGGTTGTGAATGCACTAATGAGGAAGGAGGCAGAAGTGGAGCTAATTCCCCAGTCTGCAAGAAGAACTTCAACTCCAGCGTCTTCAAGGATTTGAGGCGTGTAGTAAAGTACCCCGTTTATACCAGAAAACTGCACATCCAACAAAGACACACTAAGCACTGTAATCAATGCTACTAAAACCAACTGATGTGTCAGAACAAGGGAGTTAATCTTATTACCTGCTGAAGAATTTGAAGCCCAACTCCAACGATCAAGGCGCGCTTAACTCCAGGATCAAGTAGTGCAGCCCAGCTTGGACCTTTAGAGGCAGTTTCAGAAGGATGAATCATTGCTGGTCCAACTGGATGCTGACTCAAGAGCTCCTTAGAATACAAAGCTGGAGAACTCACCAAAGCAGAAACCTGAAAACAATCTCCTTCAGGAATCGAAGCAACAGATCCCCGGCGTGATCCAGGCACTGCATCTTGAAGCATATAAACCCTCTTGAACCCGCCTTCTTTCTTTCCATCTTCACCTTCTTTCTCCGACCATTTCCAAGCCAGCTGCCAGCCGCCACCGATTCCAGTGCCATCAACCGCTTCTCCAGCATTCCCTTGCAAAAGGCTTCCACGTTCCGTGCTCGTGGGCTGACGGGATATCAATGGACTAGTCAAATTCTCATCAGAATCAGAATGCACGTGCTCAGATGAGTAGTCTTCTTCCTGTTCTTCCCTTTCATTGCCTTCTTCTAGATCCCAGTGTTCCCTTAGAGGATGAGGATCAGCTGTGCTGAACATGCTTCCAAAAGTAGGCAGGATCATGCTTCCACCTTCAGGCATCTTTTCATGGACACTGTCAAAGAGGGTTACAAGTGGGTCCATGAGAGAAATGCTTTGGTTCACCATACTTCCATTGTGAGACACAAGGCCTGTTGTGCTTTGTCCAGTAACAGGCTTTGCAACCCAAGATACTCCCTGATCAGGCCCGTAGAGTCTGGCTTTGTCTGGATCGTACTCATCCGGCGGTCCAATGAGGTATTCTTCGATTGATGTCTCAGCTCCGACTCCAAGACCTTCAACCAGCAATGCCATCTCACCTGGGAATGAGTATAATATATAGATCAGATACAATATGAATCCATTCACCTATTTCAAAAGAAATTGATGCAAAAGTATCAAATGTTCACTACAATCCTGTACCTATATGAACCATTTCATCCTAAAATCTTTATATAATGAAGACAAGTTGTAAAGATGCCCACAATACGTTAATAGTTTTGACATTGTAAGTAGTGACGGACGCAGAACTAATTTAAAGGGGGGGCACAATTTTCATAAAAGATTCGATGAATCAAGAATAGCCGATAAATTGAATTATGCAATACTCTTAAATAGTAGAAAATAGTTGCTTATTTATCAAAAAAATTATATGATGTATGAGATCTTATTTATGTAAAAACAAATAACTAGTTTGTAGAAAAAAAATCAGAGAGAAATACAATAAATGTGGATAGAAAAGCAAAATAATGCTGCTAGGAATTGAATAAGAGATTCGATAAATCATGAATAGCCGATAAATTTAATTATTCAATACTCTTAAATTGTAAAAAACAGATACTTATTTATCAAAAAATTATATTATGTATATCTAATTTATGCAAAAACAAATAGCTAGTTTGTAGAAAACAATCGAAGAGAAATACATTAAATGTGAATAAAAAACAAAATAATGATACTAAGAGTTGAATAGGAGATTCGATAAATCAAGAATAACCGATAAATTTAATTATGTAATACTCTTAAATAGTAAAAGATAGTTACTTATTTATCATAACAATTATATTATGTATGGGATCTAATTTATGCAAAAGCAAATAGCTAGTTTGTAGAAAAAAATTGGAGAGAAATACATTAAATATGAATAAAAAAGCAAGATGATGCTATTGGAAATTGAACCTTGGTGGGATGATAACAAAATTGAACAAAATACCATCTAGACTAGTTGAACTTCATGTCATATTAAGACAAATTTATTTAAAATATATCTGTATTTAGCCTAAAATTAGTATATAATACCGAAAATAAACCCGACGGGAGGGGTGGCACGGGCCCACTCATAACCCCCCCTAGGTCCGTCATTTGTAAGCAGCTACCGGACAGCCTAAAATCTTTATATAATGAAAACAAGGTGTGTTAGGATTGTGCTTGATAATGTATAATGTTGCATTAAACCTTGCATTATCATGGTTTGGTTCATCAGCAGCAGCAAACAATATCAACAACTAATTAGGCGTGCACCTGAAACATCCTCCATTCCGCGCAAATTCTGCAGAACAGCCTTAGCCTCAAGCATCCTGCCTTTGCTCACAAGCCACCGAGGAGATTCAGGCAAGTAAAAGAGAGCAAAAGCAAGATAGAATAGAGACGGAATCGAAAGAACCCCAAGCATCATTCTCCAGCTTGGCGACGTCTGCAGAGACATCCCAAAGATCATACAATAAGCCAAGAACATCCCACCAGAACCCGTGAACTGAGGAAGCGTGTTCAGCAATCCTCTTATATCCGAGGGAGCGGTCTCGGATATATAGATAGGAACAACAGTTACAGCAAGGCCAATCCCAAATCCATCAATAAGCCTTGCAGCAAGTAACACATAGACGTTGGGAGACCAGATCATGATCAAACCGCTCAGAAAGTAAAACAATGATGAAGCGATCAGCATTGGACGGCGACCAACCATGTCAGAAATGGCCCCTGAGCAGGTCGTGATTAAGGTTGCTCCAATGAGCGACATGGCAACCACGAGACCTTCTACTGAAGTAGTTATATCGAGCTCGTCCTTTATGTAAACAATGGAACCTGATGGAGGAATGTGTACACATACATATATGAGGAAATTAAGGACATAAGTGAACTGAGATCTAATACTACATGATATGAATTTGTAAGAGGTACCAGCAATGGTAGCATTATCCCATCCTTGGAGGAAGTTACCAATGGTGGCGACAAGCGCGACAAGCACAGCTCCCTTCATCTCTGCACAAACCAAGAAATAACCAATTCAAGAATCAGAGGAAGAAAAACTTGATAGAAAGCAAAGAGGCAAATGAAGAAGAGGAAGAGGGAACAGAGATTAGTCACCTTTGCAGAGAAAAAAGTTGAAATAGATAGTTTGAGCTGCCCAATATGGCCACTTAGAGCATATGATAATATAGTGATTTTATGTAAGATGAATGATCATGGGGAGTGAAAAGGCAAAGGCGATGAAGGTCAAAAAAAGAACGGTTTGAAGGAAACAAACATGGAGGCAAGTTGAAAACCATTTCTCTGCTGAAAAAGTAGTGGCAAGCCAATACTTAGAAAATCATTTCTGTGCTGTACAAAATGAGATTTGGAGTGGGGAAGTTGGTAACTGTTCCAACGGATTTAAAACCGTCGTGGGTAGTTGTCTGTCGACCTCTAATCATATTCTTCACGCTTCACATCTGCACGCTAATTCAATTCATAAGTATAATTACTGGTTGCAATTAGCATCTTTGGCTTACGCTTTGACTTTTTCACATGAGCGAGGCCTATACTGGCAACTGGCAAGGCAAAGATGATTTCTTTAATGTGTAATGCCACGTTTATACTACCTCAGCAACACGGGTGATGGATTATTATTATTATTACAATGAGTAATGATGCATATCCACTGATTGTACATTTATTCAGTTCCCTAAATTAAATAATCCAATTTGGAGCAACTTTCGCTGTCGTGTACACAACAGCCTTCATGAGATCCACTTCTTTTCAGCTCCTCTACTAATCTATTTCTATTCTAGACATGGTTCTTGTCTTTCCCAAATCTAAGCATTATTGGAGAAAGAAGACTTTAAGAATCAAATCAGGGATGAATTGAAGCACTTTCCTCGCTCCCAAACTCAATCTCATTCTCCTCAAGTGATCTCCCCATAGTTTCAGGAGTGAAAAAATAAGTAACAATTGCACCCAAAAGAGAAACCCCCGCCAAAATGACCAAAGACCCCATCATTCCAATCCCTTTAGCATGATGATTATCCTTCTTCTCATCCTCCTTAGTACGCGAAGCCCATACGAACGCAACCGACCCCAACATGGCCCCAATCTTGCCAGCAGCCCCAGAAACCCCATGGCAAGTGGCTCGAAACCTGGCGGGAAAGAGCTCAGCGGGGACGATAAACGTCGTCGTATTGGGCCCGAAATTGGAGAAGAAGAAAGTGAGCCCATACAAGAACATGAACCAAAACCCCTTATTATGGACCCAGTATATGTCATAGGGTATTCCGATCGCCAACAACCCGACCGCCATAGCCACAAACCCTAAAAGCTGGATCTTGACCCTTCCGACCCGGTCAATCAAGAGAACGGTGGCCCAGTATCCGGGAATGGTGGAGGCGACGGCCATTATCGCTTGTAGCCTGGCGAAATGGTAGGCCTGGTCGAAGGGGTTGACTAATTTTGACTTGGGAGGAAGATAGGGCGCGTAGATTTTGGATTGGAAGAGGTTGCTGCTGTAGAAGACCACGTCGAGCAAGAACCAGGCTGCAGAGCAGGCGAAGAGATGGCGACCATGGCGGGTGAAGAACTGCTTGGACAAGAACGGGTAATAGTAGCCTTCTCTGGGCTGCTGTAAATCTATGTCGGGTTTGGATTCGGGAACATCGCTGATGGAAACGTCTAGCACTTTCTCCATGTCCTTGGTCGCTTGGACCACGTTCAGCTCCACCAGAGCCGTGAATCTGTTTAGTTAGAGCGGATTAGTACAAGTTGTAATTAGAGAAAGTGAGATTAAAGTAATTAATTAACCTGGCGGTCTCGGGCATCATCATACGCCAGTAAAAAGTCAAGGCAGCGGGGAGGGCGCCAAACATGAGGATGAGCCTCCAGGCGAGATCGGCGTCGGCTCGCGTTGACTCGTCGTTGACCAGGTGGTGGTGGCGGCGGTTGAAGGCGGCGCAGACGGTCATGGTGACGACGGAGCCGAGCAGGATGCCGAGGCCCTGCATCGAGAAGACGGCCGCAATGAAGGCGCCTCGGGTGGCCTTGTTGGCGAACTCGGACATGATGGTGGCCGAGAGCGGGTAGTCGCCCCCGATCCCGAACCCTAGCGCGAACCGGAAGAGGCCGAGGCTGGAGAGGACGCAGCGCCTGGTCGTGCAGAAGGAGAAGGCGGAGCCGATGGAGCTGGAGACCATGAGCGCCAGCGCGATGCCGTAGACGCGGCGCCGCCCGATCAGGTCGCCCAGCCTGCCGAAGACGACCTGGCCCAGGGCGGTGCCCAGGAGGGAGACGGCGAGCGTGATCGTCACCACGAGGGGCGGGATTGCTTCTCTTTCGGGATCGGGGTTGGAGGGGTTGTGGACGTTGTGGTAGTAGATTCGGCCGAGGAGTTTCATGATGGGGGTTATGCAGAAGAGGTCGTAGGCGTCGGTGAAGAGGCCCATGCCCGCGATTATGATGGCTTTGAAGTGGTAGATTTGTGTCGTTGCCGAGTCTAGTGTCCGCAGAAGTTTCAGCCCCATCCTCTGCGCGCCCAGCCTTGCAAGGGCTTGTTTTTTCTTCTTTCCAGAATCAGGGATTCCTGCTTATTTTGGAAGGAAAACGGTATGGTTTTTAGTTTGGGGGACAAATGGGAATTTGAATCTAGGGAGGAAGAAGGTAGGAAGGAGTAAGCACTGTTGGTGTATTTACTATGTGCGGGAGGACTGCAGAGGAAAGAAAACCGTTCGTCTAGAAAGAGGATGGGCGGAAATGTATGACCTTACTTGTCAATTTTATGTTATCCTTTTCTAGCAAGTTTTCCATCTCAGCATCCGTCCGACACCAGCACGATGGGCAGCGGAATTAGACGTGGTTCCCGAACCGGAACCGGAACCGGAAATGTGTGACCTTACTCGGATTCCGTGAAATTGGAACGGGAACCGATCCTGGAACGGTTTCCCGGTTTCGGTTCTGGTTCTGGGCTGGCTCCATTCGGTTTCGGTTCAGTTTTTGAACGGGCTAAAAATAAAAAAATAAAGAAATTATCTTTTATTTATTTTTTAAAAAATAAATTTTGTTAAATTCGGGTATATTTAACCTCTTTTGACGTATAAATTTGGTTTCAATTAATATATATAAATATTTAGTGCTTGATTTGTATTTTTATTGGTAAGTTTGGCATAATTTATGTATTTTTCTTTTTGTAGAAAAGAGAAGAACCGGAACCATAACCGTCCCGGGAACCGGAATCGCCGATCCAGTTCTGGTTCCAGTTTCGACCCGGTTCCGAAACCTTCGCTCCCCAAATTCTAATGAAACCGGAGCCAGATCTAATGCGGAATTCGCTAGCATAGCGGAATTCTCTAAAAAAAAATAGCACACTCGAGGACATAAGAGACAACGAATTCGGGAGTGGAATTTATATGCTTTAAGCTAATTGTCCTATAATAAAATAACAGTATCTTTAATTCAGATTATCATCTTCACATTGAACACATGTATTAACTTTTTAAATGATAAAAATTGCAAGTAATTAGAAATTTATCTAATTTCTAATTGAATAAAACAAGTTAATATATGTGGTTATAATGTCATTAACTTGCCGGAAAATGGCCTTAAATCATCACCATACAATTTCCTAGTTGGATTCGGGAATATTGGAATAATGTTTCATGCCTCAATTGGAATTTGCTCTTAATATGGACAGGTGGTGTGATATCTATCGCAATATTATTCAAACTAACAGGATAATCTTATATTTAGACTTGTTGACTTTTAATGTTTTTAATACAAGTCCAGCTGACTTGTTGACTTGTTGACTTGTTGAGAGCGGAAGGTCTATTATTCTCTTTGCTAGTAGCTTGCTAAAGTTTGGTTCTTTGATTCTCTTAAAATGCGCATCTTCCCTCTTCTTTCTTCCGTTGACAAATCACATTACCAACCCCATCAATAGTATACTAAACTTGATATTGCTGATTTCTACATCATTTCCTACTAGCTTGGCGCCAACCCAAACATCCTTAATATGTCCAAATTCTTCACACATCATCCTTCTTCATCATTGTCCAAGTGGTTCAATCAAGGGTACACAAACAAACTTGAAACACCAAATCAGAATGTAATCAGTAGGAGTTCATATTTCTGAGGTTTGAGTCCAAAGCTCGATACGAGACATCGAGCCGGAACAAAATCAATAGGATTTTGGATTTCAGAGATTTAAGTCCAGGTTTATCGAACTTTGACATCAAGGGCTCTATTTATGTCTGCAACAAGAAAGAAAGACTTGACTTGAACGAGGCTATGGAAAGAACAAAAGAAAGTGAAAGTTGAGAACGACGCAGCATTGTCAAAACTCGTGTCTTTGACCCATCAATTGAGAGAGACATCAATTTGTTTCGACATTATTTGATGTAATGCAGATGCCCGCTCTCCTCAAGTACAAGACAGTCACGAATCAAAACTCGTGTTACTGACGTGTAGGGAACTTTCTCTTGAGGTATGTAATGGACACACACAATGCATTCACCTGCAAAACTACTACAAAAAATTTGAGTAAGAGGGTGCTCACAAGGTACACAAGAAAAATAGCCTGGTTTCTACTGAAGTTCAGTTTAGGTCTTCAATTTTCTTACAAAGTCCAGCTTCCTAAGCACATGATTTTACATAATCAACTGCTTGAATGAAACAGAGACAGATTAGGATCCAGAATAAATGAACCGTATTGAAATGTCATGAAATGCATCGCCTATTTATGCACAAATGACACCTAAAACGCATTTACCATGCTTTTGACCACTATGTATGCAATCACCAGAGACCTATTCTATACAAACCCTAATCCCAGGGCTCACACTCCTACACTATGGATGAATCATATGCTGATTCTAAGCTGACGCTTTTTACATTGGATCATCTTTTTTTTCTTTTTTGGTTTTGGTGGTACGCTATTCTAAGAATTACACTGTTGCCAGAAACCGGATCCGGCAACACCCAATGCATTATACTGCCATTCAGCGGGCAGCCTGATAAATATGAATGCTTTTAGATACATGATTGTTGTCAAGGAAGAACATCCAGTCTTCCATGTCTCCTCGCACCAATCTGGCACAGACTCAAGACACATCGACCTCTCTGGTGAACATGAATACGAATGACCTGCAAAACAGACCATAGTTTGTATATTATGTGGGCATATTTTAAACAGCTGAACAGGGTAATAATAGTATTTTCTTTTCTTTCCTTTTTAGGGTACAAACCATAGTTTTTTTCCTGATTAACCTTTAACAAATACTAGCTTAAACCCCAAAGCTGAAATAAGTCCTTTGCACATGCTCATGGAAAAAGCAAGTTTTAGAAGGTATAAAAATGCACCTCTAGAATGCAAATAAGATGATAACTTGCAAAAGGCTAGATTGGAAGCCCGCCACTCAAGTAGCAGAACAGCTATTCTTAGTTCTGCCGCAATCCGAGGATACCTGAATCAGTGAAAAATACTTCAATATGCAATTGCATCAGAAAGATAAGATGGATGAAAAAACTGAACAATGTATTCCACACTCACCAAAACCAGCCCCTCACCCTGATGTTTGGTCAGAAGTACCACCTTGCATAAATTGTTGAGGATGATTAGGAAGCACAAATTGTGCTCGTGCTGGAACAGGAGCAACAGCACCTGAAAGGTCAAGGCCAGAAAAGCCAACTTGAATATAGACCTAAAGTTCAAGAATCACCATGTCGAAAATTCTACTTTAACTGATAATGGGACTACCTACATGCACCGAGTTTGACAATATTCTGCAGCTAAATATTACTATCATAAGCCCGAGATTATAAAACATGGGCGGATGGGCCATTAGAGAAATTTAGTTCACATGAGCAGAAAAATATGACCAGCCAGCATCAGAATTGCAGAAATTCATATGATTTGTTGAGCAAAGAATGTCATTTTAAGAATACATATACAGGTCTGAATAAGCAATTGCTTGGTAGACCATTTTATAACTGACATTTCTAGTTATAATGTGGTTTTGCGGTAAGAAGTGATGTTAGGATTTCTATGTTGATTTTAAGTTTGCATTTGTGGGTATATTATTTATGACTTCTGCTTAAAAGAGCAATGCAAATACCAAAATATACATTCTGAAAATAAATTGTTATAACAAATAATTATGGTTATAACTTGTAGTGCCATAAAAGCCAAAAGATAATTTATAGATGGCATAAAGGAAGTAGCAATGTCAAGATAATAAAGCAAAAGAAGTTACCTGCATGATATGACGGCTGAATATTTGGAATTGATGTTGTCATGGAATTGATGCTAGGAGCATTGAATTGGACAATCTGATGTCCTGGCACAGCATAACCCGGGAATGCTGGGTAAGTATCACTAGTGGCAATAGACTGGCCCATTTGTCCATAAGGATATACCGCAGTACTTCCTGAACCAGGAACTCCATAAAGCTGGAGGTATTGCTGACTAAGATAAGGATTGTAAAGACCCTACAATAAGAAACAAGATGAAACCAATGTTGGCAAGAGCTCAGAAAACTGTAACTCTAGAAAGATACATTGACCATCAAGTTTTCAGTTGCATTCACCTGTGCGTAGGCGTATTCAGGTCCATATTGCGGATACCTGTAGAACGAGATAATAGAGAATAAACTTGAGAAGCTTTAGCACAATTAGATGCAACCAAAAACATGAAAGTAGGCAAGGTTGTGTTTAAAAGAATTCCACTCAGAAGAACTTCCTTATCAAGAATGAGAAAATTCATAAATTTATGTTCTCTACTCCAGGGAAATTAACAATAATTTGACAATAAAAAGAAAGGTCAGATGCAATCAAAACCAAACCTCCTATCCAAGCGTAGCAAATTAATATGTTGAGCTGCTTAGTAAATAAAAAAAGCATGGCCACATAAAGCCTGTAGAGTCAGCTAACCAAGTACTTTGAATCTGGCAAGCTGCAATAATAGTATAATACAACCCATAGCTCTCCACTCTCCAGAATGCCATGGTTAATAGAAACACCTTTTAGAAAATACTTCGCATTTTTACTATGACCTTATTTGGCATTAGTTTACAGAGACTACGAAATAGATCAAACAGAAATATACAGGGTTACATGCATAGCAGTTAACTTATCACACAACATACCCATACGGAGAATACATATATCCTTGCTGGTAGTTGTAGGGAACTGATTGCTGATAGACAAAACCTCCCATATTAGCATGACTGTGTCCAATGACAGGGCTAGGAAATCTCATGCGACCTAAGACATTTACATGAAGAGAAATTTCCCAAATTAATTAAAAAAAACAATGAAATAACAAAAAAAAAATAGGAGCTGAATTGAACATCAAGATCAAAGTCACATTAAGCACAAAATAATCAGCTTTAGCAAAATAAAATAAAATAAGCAAGCCATATTGACAAAAAACAGAAAAAGAAAATTTCACAACACTTTGTATTTTTCAACCAATTCTCATTCCAACTTTAAATGACTAAGTCAAACTATAAAAGAGCACTTATAAGCATTCTTGAAAAAAATGCCAACAGGCTCCCTCCTCAGTCTTCTTTCCTGAAATTTGTGGTTGGAGGTACATGTTCTATACACTGTTAGATTGATAGAAAAGCAACTTCCTTGGGAATTCATCAATAGAACAATGTCACCAATGTTAATGCAGCATAAAGTAGTGAGAAAAAAAAAAAGGTTGTTGGGTTCAAGAAGTTGACAACTTAGACACAAGATCTCAAACATGTCACCAGGCGAGGGGGAAGACCTCTTGTCAAGGGAATTTGAAGAAGAGAGGTCTTGTAGGAAGGCAGGTCAAAACCTAGCAAGGGTTCTTGGTCATGGAGGCACAGCTCTAGGCCAAAGGCATATGAGAGGCAAACACATATAGGACTTCAGTCTTTCTTATCCTATAGGCAGGATATTTCCAAATTGAAAAGGACCCTCTTTCCCCTCTATAGCTTTGCATCCCTTTTATCTAGTTCATCATTACATTAATGATATAAACCTAATAATTTAAATGTGGAGGGCCACACCCAGAGAAGCCACAGCCTGTCAGCTATCAAGTGTCAGTTACAAGCTCTCTCTCTCCCCCACTGCCCAGAAGCTCTAGCCCATCACCTAAAAATCTTAACCTCAAGTAAAAAGCTTGCAGCCAGGACATTTATCCTGTCTATATAACCTTGTAACTTGTAAGAGATGAGCCTATCAGGCGTTCTAGTTTTAATATATTTTTTTGCAAGAGTGAAAAAGAGAAACTGGAATGAATTGATGTCTTAAGTAGATATATAATACTAATTGCAGTATTAGCAGGATATGCAGAGGCTCAAAACTACAAAAATAGGGGGCATGAGAAAGTTTGTGACTCGAATAGTTCCAACACAGAAGAGATATCTCAAACAACAGAGAAAGAGAAATTTTACTTGGTGAACATCAGTAGGACTGTCATGAAAGAGGGCAATGAACTAACTAAATTGAAATTATTTGCCTACAAGGCTTGATAAATAGAGATGATGGGTAGAGGGCAATTGAGATCACCATAGGTAACAGGTTGTCTTGGCCGTCCAGCCGATGCCAGGTTGCAATTCGCCCTACGTCCATCAATGACGGGTGTCGGATCAGCACATGCTCTCCTGGCAGCTTCAGGCTCCCGGAATGTAACCTAAAAAAACTCCACATAAGACAACAACAAGGATATGAATAAACACTTGCAAAGGGTAAAACTTTTTAACCGTGTTCTCTTAGCACAAAAACTCACAAATCCATAGCCCTTGGATCGGCCGGAGTTCTTGTCAGTGATAACAACGGCTTCAAGAATTTCCCCAAATTGCTCAAAGTAACGCCTTAGCGTATCGCTCTGAGTCTCCCATGCCAGGCCTCCGACAAAGACCTTGGTGAGGGTAGTATCACCGAAGGGGGAATTCAAGTAGTGAAACCCAGAACTAGAGCTTGATCCCGAACCACTTTGGATCGTGATCGACTGATAGGCCATCAAGGTTGTTGCTTTTTTTGTTTTTTAATGTGTTGAGAACTGCTTTTTCGAATTTTCGTCGTGGTGAGAACGAAAAAGAGACCGTGTAGAAGAGGGACGGCTAGAAATTTTGGGCAGATGGCGATGCTAGAGAAGGCATAACGCCATCCTCATCCCACCTAAATCCAACTAAAACCTAGATGGGTATATTTTTGATACAGGGACATATCATATGCTTGAACAGGGGGAAAATTGGACGTGAAAAGGGTATGCAATATGCAAAATACATGTAATTAGGATAGGAATTGAGTAGGCAAAAGAGGATAAGATTTTACGAATTAGATAAAGAGATGTCAATAATTGGAAGAAACAGAGGAAACCCTAGAATTGAAGTAATAGGTCGGTGAGAGTGGAAGTCGACGAAGGGAGGGACTAAGGAGAATGCAGATGGTAGGGCGACGTCTGGAGAGAGAGGGACTAACCAAGCGAAGAGAGAAAGCAAAAGAAAGTGAAACTCCTTATACGTCATGCCAACTCATCACCTTTGAATAGTCAAATTGATGAGGTGGAAACAACGGTGAGAAATGTAAACCAACGAAATTGATGAAATATAAAAAAATCTATTTTTTGCTCTCAAGAAAAATATCTGTGACCGTGTTTGGCGAAATCTTATTTATTAAGTTTCATTTACGCTTCAAAAATTATTATAAAAATAAAATAGTCAAAAGTGGAGGAAATATATTGTACTAAAAATATTATGGTCATGCACTATGAAATTAGTTCTGGTACAAAAAATGTAGATAAATATGGATTGGACCTTAAGAATGAGCAACAAGGGCAAAAATCCCGTGTCCCAAAGGGCCAAATTACTAGGTAAACATTCTTCTTATTGACAGTTACGAAAGGTTAAGGAAGAAGAATCTCATTGACATTGTTCTTAGTCAACATTGTCCCAATTACAGCCATTATATTTTGGAAAGAAAAATAAATAATACATCTCCAACTCTCAAGCATATTGGGACTGTTCACATATTCTTCGTTTCATCCCGTTCGATCTCCGTATTCTATCCCTTTCTTCATCGCTGATCATACTCTTTCATATCTCCTTTTGCAGAGTGTTGTTCAAACAAACAAACAAAAAAGGAGTGAGTACGAAGCTTGTAAATTCATTGCAGGAAAGTGTTGTAGAGGAAGTCGAAAATCCGATTGATTCAAAAGATGGTAAAGGAGACGGACTATTATGACGCCCTAGGCGTGAGTCCCAGTGCGACAGAGGTGGAGATCAAGAAAGCCTATTACATCAAGGTTTGGTCTTTAATTATATATTTTTTCTCGTTTTTGGTTTGTCTATGCAAGCGTAGATCTCATTACACTGCCAATCCAAATTTGTGTAATCGGATTTGCTTTATCGATTGCAATTAGCATCTGGTTCACGGATCCCTTTACCGTTTCAAGTATCATGTTTTTGCCTGTCATCAAACGAATTGGGAATGAGGAATTAGGAATTAGGGTTTATGTTAGTTGACATTGGAAGCTCATCCAATCGTCTCCTTCTATGAATTGACCATCTTCGGTCTATTTGCCCATTCTGATTTCTGATTAGACTTTTTGCTAATGTATTGAATAATTATAGATAACAGTCTTCTTCGGGTTGCAGGCACGCCAAGTTCATCCTGATAAGAACCCTAATGATCCTCTAGCAGCCCAAAATTTCCAGGCAAGTTTTCTCTTGATTGTAAACTCTTAGTGCACTATGTTTAAGTTACAAGTGGCAACCCTAGTGAGCAAGTTACACTTTACCATTCAGGCATTGGGAGAGGCTTACCAGGTTTTAAGTGATCCAGCGCAGCGGCAAGCCTACGATTCCTATGGAAAATCAGGGATTTCGACGTCAGTTTCTGTTTCCTCTGTTCCTTAATTTTTTTCGATGCGTTTTTATTTGTGAGCTGAGTTTTAGCCGTGCAAGCGTATGAATGTGCTCACGAACTTCTCATACCCTTTGATTTCAGTGATGCTATTATCGACCCTGCTGCTATATTTGCTATGCTGTTTGGAAGTGAACTTTTTGAGGAGTATATAGGTCAACTTGCAATGGCTTCCATGGCGTCAATGGACATTTTCACTGAAGGGGAGGAGTTTGATGCTAGGAAGTTGCAAGATAAAATGAGGGTAATTAATTTACGTCTAGCTTAGTGTAGTTGGTGACTACATGTTGTTGAGTTTATAGGCAGTCCTGGCCCATGTGAATGAGCTTTTGGTGATTATTATGTTTGACTTTGATGTAATGTTTTCCGTTATCTGAAAATCTTAATTTTGCATAACAGAGAATAGTGAATCTTATCAGGTTGTACAAAAGGAAAGGGAAGAGAAGCTTGCAGAAAAACTGAAAGATCGACTTAATCAGTATATACATGGAAACAAAGATGATTTCATCAAGTATGCTGAAGATGAAGTGTCTAGGCTATCTAATGCTGGTAAGATGATTTTATAAGCTTAGCTGGTCCCCAAAAAACCTTTCTAGTTGTCAGCATCTAATTTTGCCACTGTTATGTATAGTAATCATATAGGCAGAAAAGGCTTCTTTACAGTGGAACTTGCAATTCAAAGTTGTAGGCCTTAACAGTTATAGATACATACTGTAATATTAACATGCACTGTGTTAATATATGGATATTTACACTGTATCTTGTTTGTCCAAGCTTAGGTTTTAATATTTAAATTTTATTTTTTGATGGTATGTCTGAATTATCCTTTCTTATTTTGAAGGCATATAAAAGTAGTTAATGGTTATGGGGAAGCCCAAAAGTTGAAAGAGAACTTTCTGATTATTGCTATGCCATAACAGTGTGGAATGTGTCTTCATCATAACTTCTTGATATCTGAATATTTGTAAGGCGTGAAACTAATTTCTTTTTGTAAATTTCGACAAGCAGTTGTTATATTGGTTCGCTGCTCCATTTGTAAAACCTTGTGATCAAATGTTTGCTTTTCGATGCATTGATCATCTTAGAACAATTTTGTAATCTGTAATTACTCTGTTCTGACATTACTGTTGATCGCTACCCAACCTTCTCATATGTGACATCATTTGTCAGTTCAATGTCTTTTCTCATGCCCTACATTATTATCAACTGCTCAATCTTAAATGTCAATTTCTGTTGCTGATTTAGCCTTTTCTTTTGCCTTCTGCAGCATATGGATTTGATATGTTAAATACAATCGGATACATATACTCAAGACAGGCAGCAAAAGAGCTTGGAAAGCAGGCGAAATACTTGGGTGTTCCATTTGTTGCAGAGTGGTTCAGAAACAAAGGCCATTCGATCAAATCTCAACTTACGGCTGCCACAGGCGAGTTACTCCTACCCTTGCATAATACATAATAATTAAAACAGCCTAATGCAAGCTCCAAATTTGATTGGCGCCCTCCTCTACCCGTGAAAGCCCTCTTTTTCAGTCCACATTGCCATTTATTCAGTTATTCCTTCTGTATCTGGGAAAAAATAGTTATGTTTTTACTTTTGAACCTCTCCCTACAAATTGTGACCTTGACGCCTTCCTTTATATGGAAACGATGGGATTAACAATTTTTTCACATGTGCTGGATAGGTGCAATCGCTCTGATACAGTTACAAGAGGATATGAAACGCCAACTTAGTGCACAAGGGGACTTTACTGATGAACAGCTTGAAGAATATATGCAATCTCACAAAAAGCAGATGATTGATTCTTTATGGAAGCTTAATGTCACTGACATTGAAACCACTCTCTCTCGTGTTTGCCAAATGGTTGTTATAATTTGTTTTAATAGTTTGCACATGGGCTTTCCCTTCCTGTTCTCACTTGTGTTATCCGTCACCTTTCGAAGGTTCTTCAAGATAACAGTCTTAAAAAAGAAGAGATACGTGCACGGGCAAAGGGGTTGAAGACTCTTGGTAAAATATTTCAGGTACTGTGCAGTTGTAAACTTTGATGGCTTGAAATCCATTATTTGCTTAAATCGTGATCATGAGTGACTGGTTTAACTATGTTACTGACATTTGTTTAGAGGACAAAATCATCCAATGAGAACGATAGTGAAACTGTGCTGGAAGCTGCAGTCCATAAACTCAACGGATGTGAACCAAGCCGTGATGGATCGGCGGAACAGACAAATAATGAGACAGCATCCACTACTCTTGGAATGCAGGTAAGCTTCATGTAAATTCAGCCTTTTAAGGCTTTTGTGTTAGAGAAGCACACTGAAGGTGAAAATTTGAATGAAGTTTAGGTCAAAAAAATAAAGAAAAAAGTTATGAAAAATTTGCCTGATCATCTGTGATGCAAACTGCTCAATGCTGTTGCTTTATTATTTGATGGTGCAGAGCCCGTACGTGGAGGCACCCAACTTTGTGGGCGCTCCACCTGACTACAATTTCCCAATGCCAACTGCTCCTCCTGGTGCACAAAGACATTAACTCAGCCGGGAAAGAGTGATTTTTGGTGGTAAGACCGGTTTTATTGTCGGTAAAGGAGGCTCTGCTTGTATAATAGTTGTCCATTGTACAAGTGTTAGTTAGTGACCTTTTGTGGACCTGCAGAAAGGAAAATATCTTGCATGAGCATTCAACTGAGAATGAAGATTGCAATGTACGATGGTTTGTCTTTCCTGACCGGTTTATTTTTTTTTTTCAATCGTGTGCATCACTGTATGATATTGAATCATGAATTGGAAAATTTGCGGTATGTTGTTATTGCAGCAGGCAGATCATGTAATTTGTTTTGTTCATGAGGTTCTTGGACTTCAACCATTGACGAAATTCAGTTTCAAAGTCTATGGTGTTGGCATCTCTTTTAGGTTGCCAGTTTTTTGTCGATTAAATGTTATTATTGGTCCATAACCTTCTAATGTTATTTTCCTTCACATGTTACTATGTGAAAGTACTTTCGATGCAATAACCAAGTGAAATATAAAACTTGGAAAACACGGTACACTACAACAACATTGGTTCTTATGGGTTTTTACACGTCTCTTCAACTGCATGTACTCTCAATTTGGATCACATTAGCCAAGTCAGATCACTCTGGTGGCATACTTCAGCAATTGAACGCAAGCCTCGGCATTCTCTAACAACAATCTATCATCATAACTATATAGTAAAGCGGATGCTATAAATAATATTTAATCCGACACGTGTGACCTTCACATTGAACCATATCATCCATCTTTAATAAAACAATTAGTTGAAGACCCGTATCATGTACGGATAATGACATTTTTTTCCATGCTCATATAGATTATATGAAGATTATTTTAATAATATAAGATATAAATTTTATGGGATGTGTGTAAAGCATAATTTTTCATCTTCATATTTCTAACATGTACATTAAAAGATATAAACTTTATGAGATTTGTTCAAAAGATAACTTCCAAGGAGATCTTTATTGGATAAAATCTTAACTGGTTAATCATTTTATGTGATCTTTATTGGATAAGATCTAAAAGATATAAGTCATATGACATGGTTAGAGGTGTCAAACAGGTCGGGTCGGGTGGATTCGGGTTCGGTCTTTTCGGGTTCGGGTTGAGTGCGGGTTCGGGTCAATCGGGTTACAGGTCAAGCCGGGTCGGGTCTTGACAGGTTATCGTGCGGGTTCGGGTCGACCTAACAGGTCAAGAATTTGAATTTTTAATGATTATTAAAATAATATTATGATTAAACAATTATATTTAATAATAAAATATTATTTTAATAGATTTTTATAATAATATTTTTATTTATAATAGGTTTTATGATAAAATATATTATAATATTTACAATATAGTATATTTATTCTACATATATACAATATATCGGGTCGGTCGGGTCGGTCTCGGGTTTCAACCCAATCGGATTCGGGTTAATCGGGTTCGGTTTTTTTCTTTGCTCGCTACTATTCGGGTCGGGTTTCAACCCAAAAATTTTCGGTCGGTTCGGGTCGATTTTTCGGGTCGGGTCAGGTTTTGACAGCTCTAGACATGGTTGATCTCTTGATACGAAAAATATGCATAAAGATTATAGCTAACATAATTTTCCATTTTAAAATGTGATCCAATTATAGTACACAGTTCTATTAATCTTTGGTTAATAATTTTATTTTGTTAATAATTGTTAAAATAAAAACATTATTTAATTCAACATTGATGAGGTGGCACAATTTTTAACAAAGACATAGATTCCACTTTATACTTTATTATAGTGGATTCAATTTGTTTAATTGGTTGAAATTTAATTGTAGACCCCACATTAGATTTCTTCTTACCTACTGATTTCCATTTTAACTATTTTCTAAAAAAATCAAATTTCAATTTGTACATAATTTTGATAAAATGACATATAATTAAGAAATTCTTACGAAAAGATGATAAAATGACACGAGGTTGAAAATAATCAAGAAATACACAAAAATCTTCTTAGTTTATGCTTCAAGAGACTTTTTTTAATATAAGGTGCGACCAGAATTACCGTGGAGGCTCAAAAAGTCTCGATATTAATATATAGGATAGATTTGAACTAAGATTTTAGTTAAATCAAATCCGTGCCTTTAAGGCACGGGATTGATACTAGTACTATATATTAAAGTCGAGAAATTTCGAGCCTCCACGTTAATTCTGGCCACGCTCCATTTAAAAAAAAAAAAATAAATTAAAGTCTTCTTATTCATATTAATTGTCTATCATCTATCTTCTTCTTTTTCTAATTTCTATCTTTTTCACCTAATTTCTATCTTTTTCACCTATTTGCTAAGACATTTTTTTTTTGTAAATCAACATTATAATTAATGTGTTAAACTTATTTGTCACTTTGAAATTTTGCTTTTATTGTATTTTTATAATCATATACATTTTCCATATTTCTTTCTGAATCTTTTTTTGTCCCATAAATTTATAATTTAAGCTATATATATCTAAAAATATCTTAAAAGTATATAAACTATATTTGTGTTATAATATTCATTTATAAATTATATTGATCTATAAATCTACAATTATTAAATTTATTATAATTTATAAGATCTATTAAGATATTCGTTTTATTTCATAAAATATTATTACTAATAAAAGTCTATTTTTCTAAAAGATTTGTTTAAATACGTCATAATTAACCTTTTTTTTATTTCTAGCATCATATAAACAACTTATTAATTATAAAATTGTATATGTTGACAAAATATTTCACTTGAGATTTCATATCATATTGCATATGATTTTTTTTAATTAATCACATATATTTGTAAATAATATGATAGTATTTTATCTATACTTTTTTTTAAGTCATATTATTAAAATTTTAAATTTATGTTTATTTTTAACACCAAATCACGATTTTGGATTAACAAAGTATTATAATGATTTCCGATAAAAAGACGATATCAATCTCTAGTTTTTAGTAATACTATTATTCATTCTTTTATTAGCTGAATAATGCATCAAAAGACTATTAACGATCGTGTACCGTACAGGGTACAGGCAACAATCTAGTTACTATTTATTTTATTAAATGTATGTTATTGTTACCATTAAGAAACCAATTTAACTTTCAAATCTATGTTATCTTTTCCTTACTTTTGTGAGTTTTGTCTAAAATATTTCCCTACAATTATATCAGTCAAACGGGTCAAGTCAATTATGAATTCGGATTTAATTGAGTTTAATTGGATTGTCAATGGGTCGTAGCCTTGTGGGTTAATTAGATCGCATCATTTCAGGTTTTAGGACGGTCGGGGCAACTCATCGGGTGAAAGGTATCTTTTTTTTTTACAAAGCTTTGACATAATATGGTATTTGAATAATAATATTCAATAATAAATATTTTTTATATCTAACAATGAAATATTATATAAGATTCAAAATAAATTTATATATTGTAAAATCTAGTAAATCGGGTCAACTAGATAGGTTTCGGGTCTCACTCCAATTGAGTTCAGGTCAACTGAGAGTTATGATTAAATTTCGGGTCTAAAATTTTTTAATCATCTTTGACGAGTCTACTAAACCCATTGTATTATTTCACTTGAGTGTGGTGAAATGTTGAATTGCTAACAAAGTAGGATTAAGTTTGGCCAATTGTAGCCCAATGTTTGCAGACAAGGTTAATGCGGGGAATGCTAGAGGGAATGGTCAGTTGTGAGTCTTGTGACACGAGCCTATTTGTTGAAGGTCCATTGGTCTCAAATGAGGAGAACCATGCTATGATAGCTCCTTTTAGCAACGAAGAAATCAAGCAAGCATTGTGGGATATAGGAGTGGACAGAGCTCCCAGGCCAAAAGGTATCAATTCTATGTTTTTTCAAAAGGCTTGGCAAACAGTGGGAGGAGACTTCACAAAAGCCATTAAAGACTTCTTCAATTGTGGCAGGTTGTTGAAGGAAGGAGGTAGTATTGTGATTGCTTTAGTGTTAAAGAAGGAGCACACGGAGACTGTTCATGACTTCAGGCCTATTTCATATGGCTTAGTTATCAGTAAAGTCATCTCCAAGCTAGTAGTTCAAAGATTACATGTTGTCCTGCCTTCGATCGTGAGGAAAACACACGGGGCCTTCATTAAGGGTAGGAAAACCAAGCACAACTTGGTTGTCTGCCAGGAGATAGTCAAGAGTTATGCTAGAAAGTTCATTAGTCCTCGGTGTGTAGTGAAAATTTATCTTCAAAAAGTGCACACCACAATGTAGTGAAACTTTCTGTTTCAAATTTTGGAAGGTTTTGGGTTTCACTCACAAATGATTTGTTGGATTAAAGAACTGGTTCAAAATAACACTTACTCTGTGAGAATTGATGGCGAGCTACATGGATATTTTAAAGGGGCTAGAGGGGGGCTGAGGCACGGAGATCCTTTATCTCCCTATTTATTTGTGTTAGTTATGGAATATCTGGATAGAATGTTGAACCGAATGAGCAGAGAAAGAGGGTTCAAATTCCATCCTAATTGTGGCAGATTAGGGATTACTAATCTCACATTTACTGATGATCTCTTTCTGTTTACACATTGGGATCGAGAATCCGTCTCAAAGTTAACACATACGGGGTGCTTCACTACTTGTGTTAGATATTCATTTTGCCTAAAGGAGTAGTAAAGAGAATTGTGGGGTTGCTCATAAGCTTTCTCTAGTCAGGAGCTACTCAAGGAAAGAAATGGCTTATAGGTTGGAGATGTGTTTGCATGCCTAAAGAAGATGGAGGTCTTAGACTTAAGGAAGTTCTTTCCTAGAACAAAGCCAACTTTGTAGACCTTATTTACTATGTTTTGGCTGGTTCTAAGTCTATATGGCATGATTGGGCAAAGGGGGTAATCCTTAGAGGTGAGTCTTTTTAAGATGTAGGGGTGAAGTCAACTTCAAGTGCCATTTGGAGGTAGGGTTGTTCATGAACCGACCGAAACCAAAGATTTTAGCCGAACCGACTGATTCGAACCGAGCCAAAAAGATTCGGTTCGGTTTTCGGTCCACTGATTTTAAGTTTTTCGGTTTTGGTTCTGTTCGGTTTATTTTCGGTTCGGTTCGGTTTAAACCGAATTAATTAAAAAAAATAAAAAATCTAGTTTTTTTAGCTTTTACATACATGGGTTGGTTTTCACATTTTGTGGTTTTGGGCCTTGGAGTTCGACAGTCCAACTTGGACTTTGACCCAACTTACTCCCTCCGTTTACTCTTTACTCTCTATCCTCTCAACTCATTCAATCGACAAACCCTACCGGCCTACCCTAGACACAAGCCTCCGATCTCCGCCGTGAATTCGTCGAAGCCACACCGTCGTCGTTGCTACCCCCTCGATTCATCGTTGCTTCCGTTCGTTGCCGTCGTGGATTCGTCGTCGTCGTTGCTACTCCGTCCGTTGATTCGTCGCACTACCGTTGCTCGGCTGCTGCACGATTTGCCGGATTTGAGAGCTGAGGTATGTCGCCGCCATCAATCTCTGTCCTTTTCTTGTTGCTTGGTTGTTGATTGCGAATCTGAGATTTTGTTTCATGCCTTCACAGATTTCCATTTACCACCACTAGTGCAGAAGATTGTTGAAAGTTTCAGGATCAGTTTTTTTCGGTTTGCAATTAAACCGAACCGCCATAAGTCGAAACCGAATTGAAAAAATTTTGTTCGATTTTCGGTCCACATATTTTTGAAATATCGGTTTCGGTTCGGTTATGGGCGGTTCAGTTCGGTTTCGGACCGATGAACAACCCTATTTGGAGGAGCCTGATCCAGCTCAGAGAAGAGATCAAAGATACTCTTGAGGGAGATGCAGGGCAAGCTATCATCATGACAAATAGAGGTAAATTTGATTGGAACTGTTTCTACGATAGCATAAGAGAAAGAGGAGGTTAACACAGTGGAATAGAAGAATTTAGGGAGGTTTCAACACCGCAAGAATCTCTTTCACTTTTTGGTTGGTGCTCAGGCATCGTGTTTTCACTAAGGACAAGCTGGAAATATTTGGAAAGCTCCAAGAGGATATCTATGAGGTGTGTGATGACAGCTTGCAAGAAACAAGGAAACATTTGTTGTTCGAGTGTAAGTACTCGAAGCAAGTTTTGAGGATAGTTCCACAATGGGCAAAATTAGGTGGAATGTACTATGATGTAATTGATTGGACAAACGCAATGAGCTTTGTCACCGGGAAAGGAAGTTTCAACTACAAGTTTTGGATCGCATGCATGAGTGCATCGATATACTACATATCAAATGCTAGAACTAGAAAGACATTCCAACAAGAGGTCTGATGAGTGGAAGAATGTGCAGAGGTTGTAATCAACCATGTAAGAAACTGCCTTCTAGGTAGACGGAGGAAGCATAGTAGAAACTCTAGGAGATGGTTTGCTAAGTTGGGCGTTGAAGTGTAATGAGTGGCTTTGTTATGGCCGGAAACATCTAGGTTATCCTAAATTTTTGTAACTATCTTATTTAAAAATTAGAATGAAACACCCTTTCATTCTAATTAAGTTTAACACCCTTTCATTCAAAAAAAAAAAAGGTTTGGCCAATAGTATATTTTTCTTTGTTGCGAAGGACTCAAGGAGGTGATTCTATATAAAATCACGTAAATTAGGGCGATACTAAGTAAATTACCGTAATTTGTGGCAGTACAGATTATGGAAAATTTTATCGGATCGCAACTCGCAAGGACCGTCTCGGGTTCAGAGAGAAATAGAACGGGGGCTGACTTTCAGATTTTCAATCCCACCCTCTAGCTCACGAACATGTTGCCGTCGGAGCTCCAGCCTCGGTCGTTTCGTCCGGTGATCTCGTCGACGATGAGTGCTCCAAGCTTCTCAAGTCCCTTGAACGGCGGTTCCAGGTACTCTCCCGATCGAGGCCTTAACCCTAACCCTAATCACGATCCGAGCTCCAGATCTTCCGGTGTCGGCTTTGACAGTAGCAGCAGCTCTCGATCTCTGAACAACGCTCGCAACTTCGTCTCGAGTTTCGCCTACAACGGACGAATCGCCATTGCTCTGGTCCCCTGCGCTGCATTCCTCCTTGATCTCGGAGGTACTCCCGTTCTTGTCACCTTAGCCCTTGGCCTCTTGGTTTCGTACATCCTCGATGCGCTCAATTTCAAGCCCGGCGCCTTCTTCGGTGTTTGGTTCTCTCTCATCGCTTCTCAGATCGCCTTCTTCTTCAGCTCTTATCTGGTTTCCACCTTCAATTCGGTTCCGCTTGCTCTCCTCTCCGCTTTCCTCTGTGCAGAGACTAACTTCCTGATTGGAGTTTGGTCTTCTCTTCAGTTCAAATGGATCCAAATCGAGAATCCTTCTGTTGTTCTTGCTCTGGAGCGCCTCCTCTTTGCTTGTGTTCCATTGGCTGCTTCTTCACTTTTCACATATGCCACCGTCTCTGCTGTTGGTATGGCAAATGCTGCCTATTATCTCATGATTTTTAACTGTATCTTCTACTGGCTGTACTCCATTCCTCGCCCTTCCTCCTTCAAGTCTAAGAAACAGGAGGAGTCTAAAGCTGTAGGTTTGGGTTTTCATGGCGGTGAGACTCCTGACGAGATGTTGATTCTTGGAAACCTTGAGAGCTGTGTCCACACTCTGCATTTGCTTTTCACTCCCTTGCTTTTCCATGTCGCGTCTCACTACTCCATCATCTTTGCCTCACTTGCTTCTGTATGTGATTGCTTTATCCTGTTCTTCGTTCCTTTTCTGCTCCTACTCTATGCATCAACCCGAAATGCACTCTGGTGGGTTACCAAGAATCCAAACAACCTCCACAGGATCCGTATAGTGAATGGGGCAATTGCGCTGTTTGTTGTTGTTATTTGTCTGGAGGTTAGGGTAGTTTTCCATTCATTTGCCCGCTACATTCAGTTGCCACCGCCTTTTAGTTATCTTCTTGTTACCGTTACGATGCTTGGAGGGGCAGCTGCAGCAGCTGCTTATGCTCTTGGTATGGTCGCTGATGCTGTTAGCTCTCTGTCTTTCATGGCTATAGCTGTCATAGCTAGTGGTGCTGGTGCTCTCGTCGTGGGCTTCCCTATATGGGTATGTACTATACATTACCCTGCCTTTGGACATTGTATTTGCTTTGTTTTTCTCATTCCCTAGCTATTAATCTATTATACTGGAAAAGTATCTTAACTTCATTGCTAAGTTGCACTGATCTGTATTGATATTATTTATAATTCATCATTCATGTCATATTAATCTATTTCTTTAATTCTTATGCCATTGACCATGGACTATTCAATGTCTTATTAAAGTATTTGATTAGAGAACTGACAAAGAAAGGGGAAGTAAAGGAAGCTTTGATTATAAGTGTGTGATATTTTCCAACAAATGTGTCTCTGTACAAGCTTATATACTCAAGTAAAAAGAAATTCGAAGAGAGTCTAAACAGAAATTCCTGGCAAAAAATATAGAGGAGTTTGACTGGATGTATAACATCAAAAAAAAAACCGTCTCGTTACAAAGCCTTAATTCGTTACAAGCAACAAATTGACGAGATTGACTGTAGAGTATAGATGGTTTGTTGCTGTTAGGCCTGGTTTCACTGTCTCGTCTAGAATGAGTTAATAGTGTTAATTCCTTTTCTGCACAAGTCAAATAGATTTATCTCTAGATATAATAGTTTCCAGTAACTGTGCTAGGCTGCCAGCCCTTTTTCCCTCCGTATAAAGGTTTTTAGGAGAGCATATTTTGGCTATCCTTCCGGGTCTTATGTTTGGTTAGGGTAAGAGATGAGTCTAGACCTTCGCTATATATTTCATATTCATGAAAGTATTTCTCAAGTTCCCACTTCATCAGTATGTTTTCTTTCATTCAACATCTAATTTCTGAATGCTTCTGGTGTAACTCTTTTCTTGTGCCATTATAACAAATTTAATTTTACTTGTTCCCCCTTTTGTTTATAATTATACACTTCTATGTTTCTGAATGTCTTGATTTGTGCGCAGCTGCTTCCCGTTCCCACAATCGCCGGCTTTTACCTGGCACGTTTTTTCACAAAGAGGTCTCTAACATCATATTTTGCATTTGGTGTATTGGGGAGCCTGGTGGTGATGTGGTTTGTAATACATAATTACTGGGATCTCAATATCTGGTTGGCGGGAATGCCCCTCAAATCTTTCTGTAAGCTCGTGGTTGCAAATGTTGTTCTTGCCATTGCTGTTCCTGGGTTTGCTCTCTTACCTCCTAAGCTTAGATTACTGACTGAGGTTGGTTTGATCAGTCATGCTTTGCTGCTTTGCCACATTGAAGATCGGTTTTTTAATTATTCGAGCATCTATTATTATGGTCTGGATGACGATGTGATGTATCCCAGCTATATGGTTATCTTGACCACGTTTGTGGGACTGGCTCTTGTGAGGAGACTTCTCGTGGACAAGAGAATCGGGCCAAAGGCAGTTTGGGTGTTGAGTTGCCTATATTCTTCAAAGTTAGCCATGCTATTAATCACATCAAAGTCCGTGGTGTGGTCCGCAGCACTTCTCTTATTAGCTGTTTCTCCACCATTGCTTCTATACAAGTATATTCCAGCTCTTAGCCATTTACGCTTCTGATATTTATATTTTCTTTCTTGGGTCAGTATGACAAGGTGCTCTTTGGGATTCTTGCAGGGACAAGTTTAAAGGTGCCTCGAAGATGAAAACTTGGCAAGGATATACGCATGCTGCTGTTGTTGTATTGTCAGTCTGGTTTTGTCGGGAGACCATCTTTGAATCCCTCCAATGGTGGTATGGCAGGGCCCCATCAGACAGCTTACTTTTGGGTTTCTGCATTGTTTTGATAGGGTTGGCATGTGTACCTATAGTTGCTCTCCACTTCTCCCATGCACTGGTATGCATCTTTTCCAGGCCAATTGTTTCTGCCATCCTTCAGCCCTTCTCGCACTTTACTTACTTCTCTGTTCATTTAGGATTGTTGTTCTACTACTATTAGTTACTGCTTACTATTTCTTAATTTATAATTTATTAAGTAATTACCCTATGAATAAAGTAGCGTATCTGCCTTGAGAAAAATTACAGTTTTTGTGCAATTTCCAATAACAAACCAGAAATCATGACCTAAAACTGTAAAATGACAAAAATAACTTTCGTAAAAAATTTAAGTGCTAGAATGACAATCTTTTCTGAACAGAGGTAGTATTATTTTGAGTTTGTCTTGCACATGTGCTCATTTTAATGCCCATCTGTCTTCTTTCTTGAACATATAAAGCATTACATGTAGCAAGTAAGTCATCTATTTTTCTTCTGAAAGTCCATTTTTGCCAAAAGATAAGCTGTGTGATGGTCATGGATAAACTGTTGCGTTAGTCTTTAATCTATCTTGTCTTCGTTTCTATGAGATAGGTCTGGTTTTCTCTTACATAATGATGTATTTTTAAGATTCTGGTAATGGAAGATTTTACCCTTTGGGTCGAAATTCAGTATTCTCTACCTCTAATAGTTAGATGACTTATTGAACGACTATCCTTTGTGCAGTCTGCCAAGAGGTGCCTAGTATTGGTGGTGGCAACAGGATTGCTGTTTATATTAATGCAGCCTCCAATTCCGTTATCATGGATGTACCGATCTGAGTTCATGAGAGCTGCACATCAGACTGGAGATGATGTATCTATCTATGGTTTTCTGACCTCAAAACCTACATGGCCTTCATGGCTTCTTATTGCTGCTATATTGCTGACATTGGCTTCAGTTACATCTGTCATCCCCATCAAGTACGTTGTGGAACTAAGGACTTTGTATGCAGTGGCTGTTGGGATTGCTCTGGGCGTCTATATATCAGCAGAGTACTTCCTTCAGGCTGCAATCCTGCATATCCTTATAGTTGTAACAATGGTTGCTGCTTCCTTGTTTTCTGTATTTACTCATTTTCCATCTGCATCAAGCATGAAATTGCTACCGTGGGTTTTTGCACTTCTTGTTGCACTGTTCCCTGTGACTTACTTGCTGGAGGGCCAGGTCAGAATTAAAGGATTTTCTGAAGAAGGTGGGGATTTAGATTTTGCTGGGGAAGACAGGAAATTGACAACACTATTAGCTGTTGAGGGTGCCAGGACTTCCCTTCTTGGTTTGTATGCTTCCATTTTTATGCTGATAGCCCTGGAGATCAAATTTGAATTGACTTCTTTGATGAGAGACAAGACTCTTGACAGAGCTGTTGGGGCTAGACACCATCAACCTGCTGCTTTTCCACCGAGAATGAGGTTTATGCAGCAACACAGAGCTTCTACTGTACCAGTCTTTACAATTAAGAGAATGGCTGCAGAGGGAGCATGGATGCCTGCAGTGGGTAATGTGGCAACTATCATGTGTTTTGCAATATCCTTAATCTTGAATGTTAATCTGACTGGTGGGTCCAACTTTGCAATATTCCTATTGGCTCCCATCTTACTGCTACTCAATCAAGATTCTGATTTTGTTGCTGGGTTTGGTGATAAGCAAAGATATTTCCCAGTAACAATAGCTATTACATCCTATTTAGTCTTGACTACACTATATAGCATCTGGGAAGAAGTCTGGCATGGCAATGCTGGTTGGAGCCTTGAGATTGGAGGAGTTGACTGGTTTTTTGCTGTGAAGAATGTCGCCCTTCTCATTCTTACATTCCCCAGCCATATCTTGTTCAACCAGTTTGTGTGGAGCTATACAAAGCGGAATGACAATGCATCCTTGCTAACAGTGCCATTAAATCTCCCTGCCATTATAATAACTGATGTCATCAAAGTTAAGATATTGGGATTGTTAGGAGTTATTTATTCTCTGGCACAGTATCTGATATCTAGACAACAGTACATATCTGGGTTGAAATACATCTAGATCTACAGAAATCCTGTCAAATATCTCTGAAGGTCTGTTGTTAGCTACTTGTTCTTGTGTTTGCTTATGCCTTTTAGTATGTTTTACTATTTGAAAATCTAAATGCATTGGCAGTTTTATTGCCCCTGCAGACCATTCTGGTAGCATGGGCCTTTAAACTGGTACTGTGGAGAAGAAATTGGATGTTCGTGTTCAACTCGAGGACAAGCAGACCTCTGGATTTGACATCTTTTTATTCTCCGGAAAATAGCAGCTGGAAGATATCCCATGTAATGGGACATGTTGGATTGGGGTAAGTAAGATGGCTGTTAAACTTTACAGTTACAGTGTCACAGAAAAGAACTTACACAACAGATTTTGATAATAATTTGTATTTGCGCTTCCAATCAGCTTCACTGCAGAATAGCCATGATTATGCGTCTTGCTCCATTGTTAGCTTTTGGAACTAGTTACTTTGAAAAGTAGTAGAATTCAATCATGTAGTAAATTTTTGTTTTTTGGAGCCAAATCCTGTAGTAATTAATACCAGGTAAATAGCTTAGTTTCCAAAGCGATTGAGTTAAGAAAAGTGGATTTACAGCTTTACAGTAATGCGATTATGTTTCCAGCCATTCCCCCAGTATGTGTCGAGTCTACGAGGTTGAGGATTTGCCTTACAACAGGTAACTTGCCACGTTGAATATTTGCCTGGCACTCTGGCAGGGAAGCTTGTGTGTCATTGAGGGTTAATTTCACGGTTCTGAGTAAAAAGTCCGCTCTGTTGTCTAATGGAAACGATTTTTAATGAGGGTTAATTTCACTAAAGTCGGAATAAAGGTCATACCTCATGTAACCGCTTGATTTGTGTGAATTTACGAATGATGAGCTCGATAAACTTGTTGCTAATAAAAGAGAAGTAACTTTGACATATATGCTACTGTATATGGCAATTAATCTCTAACAAATAACGGCTATGTGACAATCTATTATATATATACTAGGTTTCTTGCCCGTGCCTACGGCACGGGGGCAGTTGTTGTCATACATGGGTCTGGTATAACTTGTTTTAAATGTAGCAATGTATGCGGTGGCATTATAATGTGTAGTAAGACTTCTTTGTTACGGTGCATCGTAACGAATTTTGCAACCCATACTCCCGTCAATTAAACACATTGTCCTGTACCAAATTTTAAGATATTAATCATAACAAATTTCGAAGCTAGTTTTTATCCTGTTTAATATGAAGATAAATTTTGAAGCTAGTTTTCCTTTTCTTTGCCAGATTGTCAATGACCAGTAATAAAAAGTATAGAGTGCATTATGGGAAAGGCATAATGGAATTTATGATTCTTGCATATAACAATCAAAGTGATAATATAGTAATAGAGAAAATGGGTCCAAATGGTGAAAATTCAATTTTTATAAAGGAACAAAACAATCCAGAGGAGCACATTCAATTTTTAGAGAAAATTCAGCGGGAATTCAATTTTTAGAAGTTAATGGACTATGTTTATACCGTGGGTCATTTTTCCAAGAATTGAAATTCACCGAAATGGATGCTTAGCTTATATATTAGGAACATGTATATTTTACAAACAATTTTTCCATTAAATAGGTTTTTGATTTCCTTTGGATATGCTACTCTATTCTATATACATATTTTCTATATGTTGATTAAAAAAAGATTATAAATCAACATACTATGTCGAATTGAAATTATTATATGTTTGTATACCGAATAATAATATTAGGTTATTATATATATTATTATAAAAACAATATTTTATTATTGAATGTGTACCAAATTGAAATATTATAAAATGTACATGTAGGGGTATTATTTTTATATTATGAATGATACGTATACAAAATGTACATGTAGGGGTTACCACATGATTTGGAATTGCCAGGGGAGCACATTCAAACACAAACACTACCACGGATTGCATGTATACAATTGTCTGTTGTAATCATAAAATCAAGATCTAAGCTTATATATGGGGGCTATTTGCAAACAGACCAGACTCCAAGAGCTCTCTCTAGGATGAATGATATCTTATAATGGAATTAGAAATGATAGTGACCACCCTTTGCACTATGCGAGGAAGATGCCATGATGCAACTACTTGTCACCTCTCTATTGGCTACTTGATTGAATGAAGCATAACGTTTTGAAGCGAGCCACCCCATCATCATGCGTACACTATTTTGCCAATTAAACATTACACACATTATGGTTGTGACTACGAAATTCACTGCCGATTTTTAGGTTTTTTGAAGTCTAAACTCAGTAGAAAAAAACACAAACTCATCATAAAGACTGCAACGTTCTGGTCTATTAGGAAGACTGGATCAAATTATATACATCTCCATACACAGTGAAAGAAAGTTGGTAGAAACCAACTGAGCTTCATCATCTCTAAACCCTAATTTTTAAACTCAAAATAGAGAAAAAAAAAAAACAGCTTCAAGCTAGCTCCCACCAAATTCCCCAAACCCTTCAAACTAAAAACAAAAGTAAGAAAATTGTAGAGAGGGGCCTCCGGGGACGTGGAAGCAGGCCCTCAATTGCAAAACCACAACAGTTTCTTCTTCTACTACTGTCTCTCTCTCAAACTTGACTTTGTAAATCCTCTACTCTGATGAAGGTCCCATGGAAGCCATAACAAACCCTCGTCAGCAGCTCTATCGTAGCTTCCAACTCCAGACTAACGGCATTCACTATCTGCAACTCCGATCTCTCCGATCTCCAAACTAACAATGATCATCAGGCACCTCCTTGTGGAAAAGATAAACATAAAAAGAATAAGGGAGCATAAGAAGATACCTCAATTGCCTTTTGAGTAGCTTCAGGTGTTTCAAACTCTACAAACCCAAAGCAGAATCCCTGCATCACACCAAGATTTAATGAGAGGAAAGGAAAAAAAAAGGCCAACAGTATAATTTAATCTGGCTTTAGTACTACCTTGTTGCTTTGAACTTGGATACCATTAGAGCATCTCCAACAGATGCTCCATTTTCTTGGAAACTACAAATTTGGAGATTTATGGGTGTTTTTTAGCCCCAACAGATTCTCCAAATGCTTCTCCAAAATGGAGAAAATCTCCAAAGTTAGAGTAACATTCTCCAAATTTGGGGATCTCTCCAAGTTTCTCCAAATCAATTCATTGGCTATATTTTTATTTATTTATTTTTTTTGAAATAAATCTAGGCTTTTGATTGGAGGATAAATGTAGTATTCTCCATAATAGGGAAATTGTTGGAGTTTCATCACAATTTTTTTAGAGAATATGTCTCTTGTTTCCCCATTTTGGAGAAAAATTTGAAGAAACTCTTGGGGTTGCTCTTACATTTTATGACACCAAATTTCTTGAAAGCTTTCCTCCACCAAAACAGGCCCAGAATTCAATGGAAGATTCTTTATATAGATGGAGAAACCTCTACCTATTAATTCACAAACATAGTATATAGCATGCACCACCAAAGAAACACGAATACCACATATAATAAATCAAACACTTTATGATACCAATAGAAAAAATTCTTAGTAATACCTTCCCCATCCTGGTTGTTGGCATCCTCAACCACATTTGAGTTAGCATCTACATTCTCAGCAACAGGATCAGGTGTTGGTGTATCAATCTTAGGGTGATCCTATTGTCTGCTTGACGTTCTAAGAAACAAAACATTTGCCAAAAGATACAAAGTTGTGGGTAAAAAACAAAGTGCACAATGATTTAGAAAATTGATCACTGTGAAGTCCATGTTGAGAAATGGTTAATGATATAACATATTTAGTAGATAAAACAGACCTGTTCCTGCAGCTCTATCATCTGCCTGTCCTTTTCTTGAACATGCTCTTGAAAATCATGAATCTGCTTCATACGATGGGCTCTCTCCGCTTCAACATTATTGCGTTCTCTCCTGCAAAAAAGGAAATCATAATTCATAAGCACTCAACCGATTCTAGCAACAAACGTTTCTCTGTCTTGCATTCAAAATTCCAGCTACCAATGAGAACAAACAGTCACTATGAAAGAAGAAATCTAGGGTAATATTCAATAAAGCATGCCATCTGCGAGGGTTTCGATTCGACTTGAAAGAGCAAAATTGAGGCAAAATTGGCGTACCACATAAAACACATGTCCTTCTTTCCAATAGGAGTCCGCCTTGGATGTCAACTCAGAGATGATCCTCTTCTCCTCCTCAGGTGTACATGGCAAGCAACTGTCCCCATTCTCCAACATGCGCCCGGAATCTGGTATCGTCATGGCCGATCCCAACCCTAAGATGAACGATTCAGCTATCAATCTACCGGAAACAACAAACAGAAGCAAGAAAATCGCCTCCAATACAAATCGCACACCGCATTTAGAAACAAAAGTTCATCAATCATTGATGGATTCGGATTCATCAAGTCATAATTATACAATCAGAGAGGGAGGGAGGGAGATTCAAACTGACTTGTTCCACAAATAGATCGGGAGAACAGGGTCGACGGCGGCGTCGTTGAGGGAGATCGTGCGAGATCCGGGCTTGAGGGAGCCGGAGAAGCGAGTACGTGAAGCAGGAGTCTCGGGAGTGGTGGTGGCCGACGGAAGAGTGGGAGTTGGAGAAGGAGGCGGAGGCGGAGCCAGAAATCGCTATCGTGGCTATCGCCTGCGAGGGCAGAGGCGGAGCCAGTAGAGAGGCCGAAGGTGGAGCGAGGGCGGAGCCAGTACCGAGGGCAGAGCGAGGAGCAAAGCCGAACGTCCGGGTCCAAGGCGACCAGGCGAAGACAGGCGATGGCGCCGAGTTGACGAAGGCGGAGCGAGGGCGGAGCGAATCTAGGCCGGCGGAGGGCGGATGAGGGCGACGGCGAGTGAGGCGAGTGGGGGCGATGACGACGGAGACGGTGAGTGAGGGCGACAGCGAGTGAGGGCGACGGGGGCGGAGCGTGGGTGATGGGGGCGGAGGGCGGTTCGATGCCGTTGTGGAGAGAGGATCTGAAATCTATTATCGTGAGAGGATCTGAAATAGGAAGGAAGGGGTAGTACAATTTTTATGCACTTGGGGCTGTAGCGTATATGGTTTTATTGCCCTATTCGGTTAAATACCAAATTTTTTTTTTGGTCGAACGGTTAAATACCAAATTAATTATAGAACCGTTTTATTTTTGCTTTCTGTTACAAAGCAATTAGCAGCAATTAGCAGCATTTCATTCACACCCTAATAAAACTATCCCTTAATAGCAGACGTTACAACTCTGGTATTCAATCACGTATCATTTCATACACCCAAAACTATATATTCAGTGTATAAAATGCGGGTCATTAATTACTCCGAAAACCTTTGATTATAGGTTTATAGATTTAAAAGCACTAAGGATTAGAATCATCATATTACGCCACATCAACATTTGTCACATGTCGAATCTAAATTTAGCCACTTATGATTTTTTACACATGTCATATTCTTATTAATCCCCATTAAAAGTACTTATTTTTAATTAAGCCACATCACAACACTTTATCCATGTCATCTATGAATCACATTCATAATCTTCAATTTCCTATTATGATTATGATTATCCATAAATTTTCCATTATGGTTTTATTGACAAATTTTAATATTATGAATTTTCGATTATAATTTCCTTTTTTCATTGTGATTATGATCATCCATAAGTTCTTCATTATTATTATTATTTGACAATTTATTATTATTATTATTTGAAATTGTGAGTTTTCCATTATAAAGTTTCAGGATAAATTTTTTTCGTAATTTACGCACAATTAAGTCAATTTGTCTCCATAATCTTATTGTAATTTCTTATTTTTATTTTCGTGAGAAACATTTGTAATTTGTATTTATGAGTTTACTTAAGTCATTTTATGATTATTTGAATTTCAACTTTTTGAATTAAATTTTTCCATGACGATGGAAAACAGTCTTTAATTTTTTTGTAGTATCTTCTATATGATCTTAGATACAAATCTTTGATTTACAAATTCTTTTCCCAGTATATTTGAATCAATAACGCAATATTTTGAATTGGCTTGAATAAAAAGTGCCTCGATGATTAAAGAAAATCGACTCTAATTTTTTGGTTTGGGAAACTTTTAGGTTTAAATCAAATATTTTCGAACAAGTTACTATAAACGAAGTGATTACTATTAATCAAATTCTCAATTGCCGATTTTGGATAACCACTAGGCACTAGCGCGCCACTAAACCATCTCAATCATTTCAAATTTGTTTCATTTTTTACTAAATCAATATTTTTAGTAAGAAGTTTTATAGTTTACCATATACCATTTTTAGTGAAGATCCTGAATTCTGAATAGCCAAATAATCTTTTAACCACCCAACCAAATCTTTGATTTTTCGTAACAAGATTTCGTTACAAATTCAATTTTAGATTTCAAACAATATTAAAATCATTATTTATCTTAACAATGTTAGTTGAATATCTTAACAATATATTTTTCTATAAAAATTAAGTTGATTAATCTTAATTTTCTTAACAATATCTTTTGGCTAGGATATTAGTTAAATTTGGTTATGATTACAAAATTGGCTATAGCTATCACAACTTAAATAAAATCAATCAGTATATATCAATTTACATCAATACTTAATAATAATAATAAAAATAATAATAATAATAATAATAATAATAATAATAATAATAATAGTTGTCTTTATATAATACAAAATGAAAAGATTGTATTGATATAAATATCAATTTCTTTCAACCAAAAAAATAAATATCAATTTCTAATAATAATATTTTAAAATATTATTTAATTGCCAAATTATTTATTATACATATTATATAGTATAAAATTGTTTGATTGGTGTTAATATATATAAAAAATTATAAAATCCGCGCAAGGCGCGGGAACTGTACTAGTTAATTTCTTGACATGCTACCTAGCAAGCTCCCGTGAAATTGGTTAATTCTTTAACAAAACACATTAATGGGTGGTTAATTCACTTAATTGGTTATTCATAATATCGAACTAGTGTATTGAGGTTGAGGGCCTGAGGGCTGAGGCACAAGTTTAGGTTGAAAAATAGTTAATTTTAATTTAGCAAAATTTTAACCTCAAACCTGTATAATTAGTGATCACCAACCAAAAATTCTCATAAGACTCACAAAATTGAAAAAAAAATGGGAATTCAAAAGCTACATAATTGTTTGGTTAAATTTTATGTTTACATAGATAGACAATAAAACACAATATAATAAAATATAGTGTGAACATTTATCGATTTTTTCAAAAAATTTCAAATTCAAATTTATATTTTTTTTTATGTTTACATGATTATGCCAGATAGAGAGCAAAAAACGACAATGTGATTCTTTATCAAAATAACAAAATTAGATTTAGACAGATATTGATCAATCTTTTAAGACTTGTATGTAAACTTTCATATTTTTTAAATTCATTTTTTGTAAATTCTCTTGCATAAATATATATATAAAAAAGGAAAGGATAATTTTTTATCACTTTTTAACACAAAATTTGATTTTCAAAATAATAAAAATATATTTTTTTTGTCGGATGTAAGCATCTTTATTAAAACAATTCAATTTGTTTAATTGATTGAAATTTCATAGTTCCGATTTGATTTCTTCTTATCTACCATTAGGCTGAGCACATTGCGGTGTCATCTCGCGGCGTCCATTCTCACTCGTTGGATTCTTTAGAGTTTTCCCTATAAATTTTAATAAATCAACTTGTGGAAGAAGCACAAATGTACATAAGCCTATAATACACGTACTTTAATTAATTTTTAGCACTTTACAAGCACAAATGTACATAAGCCAAAGATTTTGATTTGTATATAAATAACTAAATAGACTAAGAGTACATAGAAATGAAGCAGTACAGATGGCAATAGTGCATAATTTCAACCCGCACATCATGGGTTCGAATCACTGTATCTTCACCTTTTCAACTATTTTCACCCCGCACCTTACTTATCGAATTCACATTGATTAAGATTTTGGAAAAAAGTTGATAACACTCAACTCGGGCACCCCTACTGAAAAATAAGATAATTTTTATGCATGTTATCTTTGATAGTTAACTGATAAGAAAAAAATTCTTTATTAAGAAGATTTGGTACTCTACATATTATCTTTGTCTTTGCTAAGGAAAGATGAATTTGGATAAAATAAAAGAAGAAAGATTTATTATCATATAAGTTTTAAAAGATGGATCTTTATTAACTAAAATGGAAAATATGCATATTTTCATATCAAAATTTTGTAATAAAAAAAATAGATTTGTTGAGCATATTTTATGGAAAAATTGATACACCTAATACTTTTAACCTTAAGACAATCCCAAATAAATATATGACATGGGTTAACATGTATAATTTTATCATTAAGTTGTATGGTTATGTGGGATATTATATCTTTTATATACTACTTTAATTTAATTATTTATTTATTTGGATTTGACATATGTTGTTCTATATTATTATTTTAAGCTCTATTTCGAGTATAGTACGATTAATTAGTTATATATTTGAGGAAACCTTATAGATATAATTTCAATGATATATATATTCTTTTCTTTTTATATAGATGTAAGGTTTATATTCAAAATTTAACCAATCAAATTATTTAACAAAAAAGGGTGATGTAGTTTAATGTGAAATTTACACTCATCGTTCTATATTATTATTTTGACATTTATCGCTCTATTAACCTCCGCTTTAGTATATAATAATTATAAATTATAATACATAAGATAAGATAATCATAATGATTATAATTCCAATGGGAGGAACGTCCTCCTTGAACAAAATAAGGCCCTGATACGATAGATATAGTGAATATGGATATCATCCCGAGCTTCGTCTCGGGGCTTCACGTTTTCAAGTTGAGATCCTTCATCTTCCTCGTCATGCCTCCTTCCTTGTCCGCCTTTGTATCCGCTTCCTCTCTATCTTTATCCTCTCTTCTTCTAAGCTCAACCTCCATAACCGATTGCTAAACTAAACTAAACTAAGCAGAGCTTTGTAAATGACGGGAAATGGCGAAGAAAGAGGATTGAGATCAAATTAGGTCAATGATAGAACCGAAGACTCGGATGAGCATTGAAAGTCTGAAACGGAGGGGCTATGCCGATTTTTTAATTTATAGAATATACAGAAACTAACAAAGGGAAAGAGATCCGCTATGACGAGAGCAGAGAAAGGAAGAATCATGATTTTGATCCGAAGGTAGTGATCCGACGTGGACGTGTGAGATCGAAAGTACAAAAGGTGGTCTTATCCGTGATTAATTCTTATCCGGTTTTTGGACTGGTCCCACTTGTTTCTTCCCGCGCACCTTAATTCAGATGATGAGCGACAAACCCTCAAGACACTCTTTTATACGTTAGTGCTGGTGTTGGGGGTTGTGGTTATAGCGGTATGCTAGCCTATGGGAAAGAGAACACATCAATCACAACAACACTTGAGTCGGGATTAACCGTGTTTGAAGATACTCTATTGGAGAAGGAAGGGAAGGAACCCTTGTTTTTTCAGGGATATTTCATGAAAGAAAGGTGGTTGTAAAGCGTTTCCAAAAATAGATTTTCGACATTCTGATGAAGAAAATTCAGTATACACTAGCGTCAGACAACCATGAAAACATGTTTAGCTATTATACAATCGGGATGGATCGATATTTTCAACACATTGCATTTGAGAGATGTACTTATAACCTCTCTAAATTCATCCAAGCTTATTTTAACCAGTTTAATAATTTTGATGAGGAGGAAAGGAGCAAACGACATTCGACTCTTCCAATTTGGATTTATCTAAGGTGGTAGTGAGTCTGACAACGCATTTAATTAAGTTCTTAGTCATCTGTATAGGTGTTGGCTCTCAATATAGTACTATGTTCAAGTAATATTATGATTTAAAGGAGTGGTATTATTGTGGAAATGGTCACTATCAAACTCAATGAGATGGTCATATGAAGAGTATGGGTCATTATCCCGTAGGTTTTCACTTTTCAACTCAATACTCAACATTTGTTAGCATTCTTCTTTTTGTTTTTCTTATCGCTAAATAAATTGACTTATCTCATTTGACATATGTGGCAACAAGGGTGGAGTGCATCCGAGGAGTTGGAAGGAGACCTAAGAACATCTTCATCTGATATCTGTACTCCGGGAATCATCATCTTTTATTGGATCAATAAGGGTTATCACCTTTTTAGAAATAATGAATTCACTCAAGATGTGAACATAACAAATAGTGCTCATGATATCTCCTATGTGAATGGTAGTAATGATTATTACTCCTATGGGAGGAATTTCCTCCTTGAACAAAACAAATATTAATGATTTTGATGAGGAGGAAATGAGCAAACTACGTACAGGAGAAGATCGGTCCTTTTAACGTGGAGTTATCCAAGGTGGTGGTGAATCTAACAAGGTATTTAATGAAGATTCTTAATCATCTCCATAGTTGGGGGCTCTCATGTCCAAGCAACATTATGATTCAAATGTAGGGTAGTAATGTGGAAGAAGTGATTGTCAAATTCAATGATGTGAAGCTTATGAGTCATTATCCCACAGGTATGTTGAAGTTTATGAGTCATTTGTTAGCATTTGTTAACATTTGTTAGACCTATAGTGCACTCTATACTTGAGATTTCCACATCAATATGTCTTTCTATGTTAATTTTGTATGCATTCAAATTAAAATTAAGAAAGTGATATGTTGATGTGCACCCGCCAGATTGATTTATCTCTCATTTAGCCTATGTAACAGGAAGTGGTACCCAAGGATAGAGTGCACCCGATGAGTTAAAAAGAAACCCAAAAACAACTTCCTCTGATACTTTTACTCTTGGAATCATCCTTTTTTATTGCATCAATGAGGTTATCACCCCTTTGGAAATGATTAATTCAACCAAGATGTGAACATCATAAATAATCTTCATGATATCTCCCATGTAAATGGTCATATGGCGGGTTTTGATCTCATCCAAAGTCTCCTCAAGACAAACCCTACTGAAAGGTATATCTTTTCCCTACTCTAATGTAGGGTGAAGTTAAGAATCTAGATATTTTTTATATTGTGATTGGCTTTGTGGAAAGTCTGTTTTCCCCGAGATTTAGTTCAGATAACTTTCATAGCATCATAAGATGCTTTTGTTCATCAAGTGAAAACCATTGAGTGTCTGTTGACTCTACACATGCTTTTGTATTGTAGATTATTTCGTAATTCTCAATCTAGTGTTGTTCTGTCCATTTCTGAAGTTACTTGGGGATGTTATAACTTCTTCACCAATGATTCTGGTTTTGTAGCTACTAGATATAACTGACATCAACTTATTTATGTACTGTCATTTTTAAGACTGATTTCCATATAACATTTTCCTATTATTTTCTTGCCTATGTGTCGTGTATTGTTTTGACTTCTTATACAATTGCGAACAATAGAAACTAAGATACAATTTGGAGTTGTTTATGTTCTCTTGAATTTATTTCACTATTCCGATTAGATTTCCATTTTAATTATTTTCTTAAAAAAACTTTAAATTTATTTATGCTATATGGTGCATAGTAATTCACGAATTGCTTCACATAAAGCAATTATAAAGAATCTGTTTCCTTATACGTCACGATTTTTAATTCAAGAGATTCACGGTGCATAGTAATTCATGAATTGTTTCGGGAAATATTAGGAGTATGTATGCTATATGTTGAAGATGATAATATTTATCCAAATCTATGCATAGAATAATTTTATAATATAATCAATATTCTTAAAACAAATCTATCCAAATCTTTAAAAAAACCTATCTAATATATTATGTATTTTATCCTTTCCATATACAAGAATTTTATAATATAATCAGAAGAAGCACATGCCTATTTGGTAAGTCTTGTAGAAAAGAAAAAGGGAAGCTACAACCATATCAGTTTTGCACTCTGATACAAAAAATGTTCATTACCTTCTTATAATGGCCATTCCACATAGTCTCTTAGAGAAGTCGACACTAGTGTATACATATGATATGCTACAATGAAACTAAGTTTAACATGGGATCACCACTATGTATCAGATGTTGAATTACATTATGCATGCAATAATACTCAAAGGTGAAGATTAATTTCTATCTATTTAAGTATATACATCCTTTAAACTTTATTAATCAAACATAATAACGAACTTTCTTTTATACCAAAAATATTGAAAATTGGAGTATAAGAGATTGAAAAACAAATTAGCAAAACTTATTAATATAAAGGGTAAAGTTGGAAGAAAGTATATAAAATATATACAAAAAAATGTTATAAAGCAAGAATATAGGGCTGAGTAAAATCCAGTCCGGATCAGATTTTTGGACCGGATCGACCCCGACCAAACCGGACCGAGGCACTTCTAGTCCGGTCCTCGGTCCATGGTTTTTACAAATCCGGTCCCCGGTCCGGTCCGGTCCGGATCGACTTTTTAAAAAAAAATTATATACATTTATATATAAATAAGTATTAATTTTTATGTTATACACGTTATTTTTAATTTTTAATTTTATATTATATATTTAACAATATTATACTTTTCTTAATTTATATATAATTTCTCTAGATAAATTATAATTTTTTCAATAAAAAAGTAATTTTTACTTCATATAATATTATTTTTTTAAAAAATATAAAATCCGGTCCAAAACCGGACCGGACCGGAACAGAAAACTCCGGACCGGACCGGAACGGAAAACTCCGGTCCGGTCCCCGGTCCATAGATTTAGGGGAATCCGGTCCCGGTCCGGTCCGGTCCGGTCCGATTCTGTACTGGTGCTCAACCCTACAAGAATATAAGGCTTAAAAGACGTATATAGTCAAAGGAATGGATAAACCGGTACAAGGTATGAGGATTACACAAGTTTAATTTAAAATATTAGTTTTATCTTAAAATTTGAGTTGCTTTCTATCCTAATATATAAAACTCAATCTTATTATTATATGGTTACCTATTTAGTTAATATATTAATTTATCCTAAATATTTTGTTTAAAAAATCATTTTACTCATTTACTTAAATATTACATTAATTTATCCTAGATTGTTGTATGATAAGTCCCCTGATCTGCCTAAGAGGAGTGCCAATGGGGGTGCATTGGTGCAAAGATCCTTAGGTGGACTTGTACCTCGTCGTGGCATCGTGCCTTTCTTAAGCTAGCTTTCTATGAGCTTGTTTAGTTAAGGCCTTGCTGGGAGTTCGAACTAAGCGTAGGTGTTTGTGTAATTTTGATTTGAGATGTTGTGTTGTTGCTTGTACTGAGTTGTTGTTTGTTGCTTTGTGCTGAAAACTTTGTGTTTGTATTTTGTGATTATTAATAGTCGTTGACCATTGGCGAAAAAGTATTATTTTCGTAATTTTGTTCTAAAATTTTCAAAAAATCATCTTTAGTAGCAAATTTTACTACTATATTTAAGCCACGTCTTTTTTCATTAAAAATGTTTAAAAAATATTTTTTATGATAATATTCGTGATTATTATAGTGAATTCATATACAACATAATAAAAACCAAAAACACTCTCGTACCTGGTGCAGGTCATTTGCTTTTTTTTTTTTTTTTTTGTTTTTAGCACCAAAACACCAGCATTCATTCATTCGAAATGTCAAAGCTTACAGCATCTTCAAGGCCCTCGGGTAAACAACTAGAAACAGAAACTAAAAGAGGGGAGATAGGTCTCATCTCAGCCACGACTTGTGCTGCAGAATTGCCTTCCCTGCTAACATGGTACCACACACAAACAGAAAAAACTACCACTAATAAACCTGATGCGATCGAGAAGCCGACCAACATCACCTCTCCACGGGGAGCACTTTTTGATCTTTGACACAATAGCAGAACAATCAGATTCGATCACCACATGAGTCAGCTCCAATTCCATGCAATAAGAGACCGCCCAAAGGATGGCCTCCACCTCAGCCAACTCGACGTCATGAGTGTCCTGAATCCTCCATGAGCTATAAAAGCAGGCTACACCATTTTCATCTCTCCCAATAAAGCCAATAGCACAACCTTGCTGGAGAGAAACAGAGGCATCACAATTTATTTTGACAAATCTCGCTCCTGGCCTTTCCCACTTACTCCTAGCTGGGGCTTCCTTCACTAAAAGGCTCCTAGACGATAGAACCACTGATGACCGGAATTCACCCACAAGCTCCATAGCCAATTGAACCACCTCATCTGGATCCGAAGTATGCCCTCTAAACAGACGCTTGTTTCGTGCAGTCCAGACACTCCACAATACAACAACCCAGAGCTCAACGTCTCCTGCCGAAGTGTGTAGAAGCAATTGATCGAGAAAAGCTTGTATCGAGTTAACCCGCAAACCCCAATACCACAAGCGTGGGAGTTTCCTCCATACCTTTTGTGCTTCAACACACCGAAATAACACATGGAACCCGTCTTCAACTCGGGCACAACAAGCACATTCATCAACCACACAAATATTCCGTCAGCACAATATTACCTTGTGAGGAAGGATGTCCCTACTGCTCTCCACACAAAAGACTTGACACGAGGGATCGTCTTGATTTTCCATAGCTTCTTCCAGACTCCTCGAACTGATGCTCCATGTGAAGAGTAGAAGCCTTGTACAGACTCTTGCTCTAGATGAACCAAATTGTGATAGGCGGTCTTCACCGAGAAAATCCCGTCATCGGAATAGAACCACGTGCACTCGTCTTGCAAGGAAGGGTCAACTAGTCTCAAATTGCAAATGATGTCTGTATCAACTAGATGAAAGACCTCACTGATCAATTCCCTTCTCCATGAGACAGTAGACCAGTCAATTAACTCACAGACTTGCCACTCACGCTGCTCGTCCGAAGGAACCGAAAGAACTTTAAATGAGTATGGCCTAGGAATCCAGCGATCGGACCAGATGTTAATGGAAGATACATTACCACCGCCTTTATAAACTCCCTTCTCCAAAACTTGCCTCCCAAGAAATGTTGCGCCACGTATAACTCAGGTTATGACCAGCTCTTGCCTCCATAAAGCTCGTTCTAGGAAAGTATCTAGCCTTTAATAGTCGCGCTAGCAACGAGTTCGGTTCCTGCAGGATTCTCCATCGCTGATTTGCGAGCATAGCCTTGTTGAACTTCTCCATATCTCGAAATCCAAGACCCCCTTTTCCTTTGGCAGACACAGGCGCTTCCAATTCATCTAGTGGACCTTTTTGGAGCCCGACCCACTTCCCCACCAAAACTTGCAAAGAAGTTGTTGAATTTCGTTGCACAGATTTGATGGTAAAAAAAGAGTAAGACCTTTTTGCTAGTATTATATTAGTATATATTATATAGGGTCCGGATCCGGTAGGAATGATTATTATGGTAGGAAATAGGAATGAATCTCGGTCGTCCATCACGCGGAGGGAAAACAGCCCAACAAGCCACACAGGCGTATAATACGCGTATAATTCGCGTATTATTCGCGTTTTATACGCGTTTTTAATACGCGAATAATTCGCGTATTATACGCGAATTATACGCGTTTTTTTCCGTTTTTTCCGTTTTCGTTTTTTCCCCGTTTTTTTATATTTTTTTTCCGATTTTTTTTCCCGATTTTTTTTTTATTTTTTTTGTTTGTGCAACTCAATGGTCACGTTTGTGCAACTCAATGGTCACGTTTGTGCAACTCAGTGGTCAATTTGTTCTTCAACTCAGTGGTCTATTTGTGCAACTCAATGGTCACGTTTGTGCAACTTAATGGTCACGTTTGTGCAACTCAATGGTCACGTTTGTGCAACTCAATGGTCAATTTGTTCTTCAACTCTATTGCCAATGTGTTGAATTCTATTTGTGCAACTCAGTGGTCACGTTTGTGCAACTCAGTGGTCACTTTGTGCAACTCAATTTGTTCTTCAACTCTATTGCCAATGTGTTGAATTCTATTTGTGCAACTCAATGGTCACATTTGTGCAACTCAATGGTCACGTTTGTGCAACTCAATGGTCAATTTGTTCATTCATATTTGTTCAACTCTATTGCCAATGTGTTGAATTCTATGGTCAATTTGTTCGTCAATATTTGTGCAATTCAATGGTCAAATTTGTGCAACTCAATGGTAAAGTTTGTGCAACTCCATGTGAAAAGTTTGCATAGTTGGATGGTTTGGGACACTCAAACGCGGTTTTGAAGCCTTAAACGGCTTTTTTTTGCGAGTACCCCCAACACACAGGCCCTATGGGCCTGCCTATAGCCCCCTCTCGAAGAGACCTTCGAAACGACATAAAATACGCCCCGTTCCGATAACCGAGCGCAAAGTTACGCCCCTTTTCTCCCCGGACTCCCCGACGCCTGACTGCTTCCCCCCAGATTCTGGTCTTATGCCGCCCCGGAAACCGCAAACTCAAGACTCCACCTCGTGGATTACGTCGAGACCTTCGAAACGACTGCTCACACGCCTCAAACGGATCACCGAGCCAAAAGTTATTGCATTTCACTTCCAATTTGGCAGTAACACACAAGAACATAGCTAAATCGGAACCGCTTTACACTACTAGAGTGAACTAGATCGAGGATTGTGCAATCACGATCGAGGATTGTGCAATCACGATCGTCGATTGTGCAATCACGATCGTCGATTGTGCAATCACGATCGTCGATTGGGCAATCACGATCGAGGATTGTGCAATCACGATCGAGGATGATCTTGATGCTGGTTTTCGTGGCAGGCCGAGCCCAATTATAAGCGATTGATCCCGTAATCCCGCTCAGCCACAGGCACCCTAATCTCGACCAAATTGAGAACAAAATTGAGATTTCAGAATCAAGAACAAGCAACAGGTTTGGGGACACAAGACAGAACAAGCAAAATCAAGAACAAGCAAAATGTGTTACCGTCTTCTGTTTGAAATCTTCAACTGCTTTCTCATAGTCAACCTTCTTGTTGTATCTCGTGAAGGCATCTGCACACTCGCCATCGATAACCTCACCTCTTTAATCGTCCTCCCTTTCCACCGGAAACTACGGATTGACGGATCCGTCGATTCGGAGCACCACGACCAACGAATGCTGAATCTCAGCGTTCTGAACCACGCTCCTTGCTCCGTCGTGGTCCACATAAACCGCGGCTAGGTCGAAGAGCCCCAAACGCCTTTTTCTACCAGGCCAAATCGAATTACTCCGAATCGGACTCCGAGGCGAAGATCTCCATCGATTCGGCGGAGTCCGAGACCGATTTCGCAGTCGCGGTGGTGTTCGTCGGAGGAGACGACGATCGTGAGGCGGTGGCGTTGGCGAAGTGGATGGCGAAGGGAGCTAGGGTTAGGATCCACCTCTTGAAGCTAATGTCGGCGGCGAACGACGTCGAACGGGAAGCCGGAGATGAGGACCATGTGGATACGATGGTGATACAAGAGATCAGGCAAGGAAACTCGTGTAGGGAGAAATTACACTCTCCAAGGAAGAGAGCCTGCCTGTATATAGACATCAGCGGGATCGGAGGTAGATCTCGATTTTCTGAAATTGTAGATCTCGATTCTTCCATGGCCGTCGGTTTGTAGATCTCGATTTTCTCTGCACCTTTCTTCTCAAGGTGACAAGCACGACGAAATCCACTTCGAATTCCTCCGGGAACGAGACCGGCCAGGGAAACCGCGAGCAACAGTCGTCGACGAAGACGCCGTCGTCGTCTTCGGAGGCGGAAAGGATTCGATCTGCGGCGGCCGATTCTCAGGATCCGAGCGGAGAGGGAGGAGGAGGGAGAGGCCGGCGCTGGCGAGGAGCGTGATAGTGGATCTTGAAACGGAAGAAGCAGATCGAGTGAATTGGACGAGGGAGGAGTCGTCCATGGTGTTCATCATCCGAGAGCTCCTTCATCTGGCTTTTCCAACGAGATTTCTCTCACAACCGGATCTTTTGTTCATTCTTTTTTGATTAAAACCCATATTGACCGTAGGATCATATATGATCTAACAGGTGAGAAGCATTCCTATTTCTCACCATAAGAGCCCTTCCTACATGACTCTTTCTCCATTATATATATGAACTATTTTGATCAAAAGAGTAAGACCTTCCCCACCAAAACTATGTAAGGTAGTTAGATATTGTCACCGCCTTATTTAGAAAAAAAAAAAATCCTTTTGGTACCCTTGTAGTTTTGACAATTCCTTTTGGTGTCCTAGGAAAATAGTTATTCCTTTTGGTACTCCTATGATTTATATTTTTTCCTTTTTCATAGCCAAAACTCTATTTAAACCCATTTTTTATCAAAAAAATTAATTTTCATTTAAAAATTAAATAAAAACGAATTTACTTTTTCTTGCAAAATGCTACATTTTGTAGACTTTATAATATACAATTACTTTTAGATTATATTTCAACAACCTTAATTTTTTGGGATTAATTTGGACCATTCTCAATTTAATAAATCATAAAAACTACTACTAGGAAAATTCACAAATCCCAAAAGTCAATATATTTTTGGACCATTCTCAATATATTTTTTATAACATGTATATGTGATATTAATAAATTACAAATCCAAAACTCATTAGTTTTAAATATTCAAAGTTCACAAGTTAACTATTTGGTGGAATTTTTTATTATTTAAATTTTAAATAATAAAAAATTCCAAATATATACATAGAAAATTCGTTTTTATTTAAATTTTAAATGAAAATTAAATTTTTTGGATGAAAATTAGGTTTAAATAGAATTTTGACTAGAGAAAAAAAAATGTATAAACCATAGGTTACAAAAAAATAAATTTTTTCCTAAGACACTTCAAAAGAAATTTCCCAAAACAAAAAAACAAAAAAAAAAAGGATATTGTGACCGCCTCAAGAGTCAAGACCATTGTTTGATAAAAAAAAAAAGAGTCAAGACCATTGTTAGCCGGGCCGATCACGAGCCTGTCTTTTTCTTTTCTCTTTTCTCTTTTTTGGCCTAGCGAGCCTTTCCCAAGTTCGTTCGAGTGATAAACAACCCTAAGAAGGAACACACAGAGAATCAGGACGGAGCGACGGACTCGGGAGAAAGAATTCTTCACCGCCGACGACGTATCTTACCTGCCTCGTCCAACCCGACAAACTCGTCTCCGAAATTGATAGGTTAGAAGTTGTCCTTCTCAGTTGAATCTTGTTTCCTATATTGTCTTTATGTCAAACCGTGGTTCTTGTTTCTCGATTGCGAAAGATCCAAATTTTCACTTGTTTTTGTTCTGGTGGCGCCTGGATGAGTGCTCCAGGCCGCCGGTGAGGACGGCTAAGCTCCCACCTGCATCCGCCACTGTTCATACTTCTGGTGAAATTTAGGGTTTAGTATCATCATGTCCCATGGACATATCGGGTTACACGATTTGGATGCCTGCCAATATGTTTCTAAACCTGAAAGTATAGTAGTCAAATATGTTGTTTCTATCTGAGTTTTTGTTATCTTTGTGCCTGTTGCATTTGCATTTAGTATACTGCGTTATGAATGGTTTACGTTGTTTGTGAATTCTGCTCCCATATTCTGACTGATCGCTACTTGCTTTGATTGATTCCTAGCTGTTATCTTTCTGTTGTCAGTTGTCACTGTTTATGTTGTATATTGTTTCTAGGAGAAGTGAAACAGAATGCTTACATCTCGGTGGTCCACTCATTTTAGGTGGTTGATCATACCATCCAAGTTCAATCAAGTATGGATTCAGAGCGGACTGATTCAAGGTATGAAAGAACTCAAGGGAGGTACGATGATGACTCTCCCACTGACAATGTACACCAGGATAGTAGAAAGTCTAGGGAATCAACCAAACACAGAAGCAAAGATGGTAAGAAAAGCAGAAGAGAAGAGAGAGAATTGAACAGTAAAGATAAGGATTTGTCGAAGGCCAGTGATGATATAAAGGAATTAGATAAAGAAACTAGGGGGTCCGGAAAAGATCGAGTATCAAGCCGGGAAAAAAGGAAGGATGAAAAGGAGGAACTTCAAAAGCATAGGGGGAAGGGCAAGTCTTCGGAGAAAGATCACGATCGTGATAAAAACAGGGAGAGAGATCATGAAAGAGATACAGATAAACGAGAACGACGGAAAGAAAGGGAACATGATGGTGAAAATGATACGGAGAAGGATAGAACCAGGGATAGGGACAAAGAGAGGGAGAGAGAAAAACGAGATAGAACAAAAGATAAGCTGAAGGAGGTGGAAAGAGAAAGACACAGTGATAGAGATAAAGAAAGAGAACATGAGAGGGATGAGAAGGAGAAAGGCAGAGAAAAACCAAGAGGTAGAGAGAGGGACTTTGATGAGGATAAGGATAAGCTGAGGGACAGGGAGAAAACAAGTAAAAGAAACAGAGATGATGGCTATGACAGGAACAAGGATGTACCAAAGGAAGATAGAGATATCAGGGACAATGATACTGTCAAGGGAATTGGCTCTCCTAGCAAGGAGGAAACCGGAATGATCATTGAGCAGGAAGAACACATGGAGGGTGCCTTGCATAGCAAAAATCAGTCTGCGTCAGAGATTAAGGACCGTATATTGAGGTATGGTAGCTTCTATCCATTTAATTGGGTATGTGTTCTTTTAGTAAATTTCTAGTTTATTCTGCTGAATGTATCATTATTTCATCACCAATTTCTTGGTTCTTAGTTTTTTTTTTCCTTTCAACTTTCTTCTTTATTATTCATCTTGGTACAGGATGAAGGAAGAGAGACTGCAAAGGAAACCTGAAGGCTCTGAAATTTTGTCATGGGTTAGTAAGCTTGGCAAAATTGAAGACAGGAAGAGAGAAGAAAAGAAAAAAGCTTTGCTACGATCTAAGATGTTCGAGGAGCAGGTTTGCTGTCGTTTTGCAGCCTTGCTATCCTTCAGAGTGAATTCATGCTACAAAGGTTTCTTTTCATATAGACTTACTGAGCATGTTCTTAACCTTTTCAGGACAAAATTGAGGAAGATGACGACGATGATGATCAGGCTACAGCTGGCGTTACTGCTGGTATATTTATCATACACAATCCCTCTGCATTAATTTGAAGTTTCTATCAGGAAGTCGCACTTCTGTAGAGCATTTTATTAATGCATTTACATACTACATTTAAGGGGAGTATCTACTTTGAAGTTTCTTATGGGAAATTGAATTTCTTAGATACTTTTATGTATGCATCAACATAGATTAACTTCAAAAAATTCAACCCAATTAGATGGAATTTAGCGGTTAGCATTTATTATATTTTGTTGCTAAATTTTGGGTAATTCTGAAATCACAGTTATGTATGTAGCATCTAGATCTGCATGTGGACTGAAGTGGGATTATCCAGAATCCAGAATAAAAACTGACAAGGGAATAATTGTTTGGGTTAAGGGACTGTGTTCATTGTTTTGGTCCTATGTATAGTATTAAGTAATAGCTGAAATATCATTGACATTGTTATTCTTTTTTAGCTGTGCAATTGGTTGCTTTATGCAGTGAATTCCTTGGAAAATGATGCCTAATGAAAAGGACATCACTCTTAAATTTTGCATGTCCCCTGCAGGCGGGTTAGCCGGTGTGAAGGTACTTCACGGGCTTGACAAAGTGATGGGAGGCGGCTCCGTTGTTTTGACTCTGAAGGATCAACATATATTGGCTGGTGGTGACATTAATGAAGGTATCACTGGATGGTTTACTTATTTGCGTACTTATTTGCTTGTTTCCCAAAATTTAGAACTTCTTATCAAGCTGAGGTCGAAATGGCCTTTGATTTCAATATCAGAGCTGGATATGCTTGAAAATGTGGAAATCGGAGAACAAAAGCAGAGGGATGAGGCTTATAAAGCGGCAAAGAAGAAAACAGGAATTTACGAAGATAAGTAAGTATTGCATCGATTTCTTCCTCCATTATTGTTGTATTCTTATCAATTATGCTCCCAGTACCTGTGAAAATTGGCAAGATTGTACTTTTTTTATTTACTTCTCTTTGACCTGGTATAAAATGTAAGGAAAAAAAATGTTATGCTTTTGATTTAGGTTCAATGATCAAGGTGATTCAGAAAAGAAAATGCTTCCCCAATATGATGATCCAATGACTGAGGAGGTTAGTTTCTTTTTTTTGGCTAGGTTCTTATTCGATTATGCTATGAGGTTCCAACATTCTGTATTTCTGTGGTTTTTCCAAAATAAAATTATGAATTAGTTGGTCGCCAATTTGTTTTTTTTTATCTTCGAACTGTTCAGGGGGTGACTCTGGATGCTAGTGGGCACTTTAGCGGTGAAGCAGAGAAGAAACTGGAAGAGGTAGGAAATCTTTCACTATATTCTTTATTTCATACATCTAAAGGACTGTTGTTGTTGTCTCACCTCTCCTTATACAGAGGTTTTATTTTATGGAAAACTGTAGCTTCGAAGAAGGCTAAAGGGCCCGTCAATGAAGAGTCAAGTTGATGACCTCACCAGCTCTGTTCGAGTTACGTCAGATTATTATACCCCAGAGGAGATGCTTAAGTTCAAAAAACCGAAGAAAAAGAAGTCTTTGAGGAAAAAGGATAAATTAGATATTGATGCCTTGGAGGCAGAAGCCATTGCTGCAGGTTTGGGTGCTGCTGATCTTGGCTCTCGTAATGATCCTAGTAGACAGGCTGCAAAAGAGGAGCAAGCGAGATCTGAAGCAGAAAAGAGAAATGCTGCATACCAAACTGCAAAAGCTAAAGCAGATGAAGCATCTCGAGCTCTCAGAATGGAACTAGCCCCTGCCAAGGAGGAGGATTTCGAAAATTTTGTTGATGATGCTGATGATTATCAAAAATGCTTAGATAGGGTAAGAAAAATAGCTCTTACAAAACAAAAGGAGGGACATACATCAGGTCCAGAGGCAATTGCACTTGCAGCTTCCAAGCCCAACAATAAGGCAACTGATGATCTAAAGCCTGAAGAACCATCAGAAAACAAAGTTGTCATCACTGAAATGGAAGAGTTCGTCCAGGGTCTTCACTTTGAAGAAGGTCCTCTCTCTCCTCTTCTCTTCTCTTCTCTTCCAGGTTTTGTATGTATTTTAATTTCAATGCATGCTGGCCTTTCTTTCTTCATTGCATTTGATTGAATTGCATCTTCATGCATTTGCGGATTTACCTATGCAATTGGGTTGTTTGAGCATATTGATTAGCATCAATATGTGGCTAATGGGGCCATTCTATCACAACCATATTGATTAACATCTTTTTTGCTTCTTCTGTTTATGCAGAAGTAACTAAACCCGGTGATGAAGATTTTTTCATGGAGGAAGATGAAGCACCCAAAGCTTTCAAGGAAGAAGATAAACAGGACACCAGTGGCTTTACTGATATAGAAGATTCTGAAAAACATGTAATGCTTGAGAATGATGATCAGGATGATATTGTTGCTGATGAAACTATCCATGAAGCTCCTGTTGGGAAGGGAGTAGCAGGTGCGCTTAAACTTCTTAAAGAGAGGGGGGCACTTAAAGAATCAGTTGAATGGGGTGGAAGAAATATGGACAAGAAGAAAAGCAAGCTGGTTGGTATTTGTGATGGAGGGGAGAAGGAGATACGTATTGAGAGGACGGATGAGTATGGTCGTATTGTAAGTATTTTGTTAATCTGGCTTGAAATTATTTCATTGCATTATGGAAAATCAGCTTTCTTCTCCCGTATGAAAATTAAGAATGTGTTATCTAAAATAAGTCTTATCTAATTCTGTTTTTGCTATGCAGCTTACTCCAAAGGAAGCATTCCGTTTGCTGTCTCATAAGTTTCATGGAAAAGGTCCTGGCAAAATGAAGCAAGAGAAACGACAGAAACAATATCAGGATGAGTTGAAGTTGAAGCAAATGAAAAACTCAGACACCCCTTCTGAATCTGTTGATAGAATGAGGGAGGCTCAAGCACGATTGAAGACACCATATCTCATGCTAAGTGGGCATGTCAGACCTGGGTAAATAAACATCCTTAGATGGCCTTGTTGGTTTTTGTAGCTTTGTGTGCTTTAAGTGCAGACTTTATTCATGTCAGACCTGGGCAATTTGTCACTTTATGACAAATTGCCAACATTTAACATTAGAATATTGCTATCAAATCCATGCTAGAATGCTTTGTTACTTTTGTATTTGTTTTTTAATGTTACAAGTCTTCCTTTCTCGTGTTTGTTTTCTCCAGGCAAACTAGTGATCCTGCAAGTGGGTTTGCTACTGTGGAAAAAGATTTTCCTGGCAGCCTTACACCAATGCTTGGTGACAAAAAGGTTAGTTTCAGAACATGGTGCATCAAAAAATATTGGTAGCTAAAGAAACTGAAAGCATTGCATACTTTTTGCTAGTAATATAACTTTATCTGAGTATCATTAGGATTTCATTCAGACTTTAAATACTTGCTATGTTGATTAAGCCCCTATTTTGTTCATATAACGTCTGAATTTTGAAAGCCCCCCCTTTTGAGACAACTCACATTAGATTTCAATTATCAGGTTGAACATTTCTTGGGAATCAAGCGCAAGGCTGAAACGCCAAACTCTGGCACGCCAAAGAGACCAAAACCTTGAAAGTGCTGTACCTAGCGGGAGTTGCGGAACACCCTTCGCCTCTATCACAACTCACAAGTAAAGTACACTTAACCTTGATACTATGTTGTGTTTGTAGGAGCATGTTATATAGGGAACTCACTCCAATTTTTTTGTGTGCGCCCAGGGAAACCTGTAATGCTTCTGAACTGTGCATTGGCCACTTGATAGAAAAGCAACATAGCTGAAGATAATATCCATCTCATAGAACAGATGAACGATGGATATGCGCATGTCTACATCAATTTACACATCTGAACGAACTGCTTTTGAGCTATAGCTTCCGTTACAGTTTTTCCTAACTTTCTATTAGGACGCTATTCTTACAAATTCTGGCTCTAGCTTGGTATGGTGACGTCCCATGAATTTTGGAGATTATGTTTCAGTGCCTGTGTTTTCCTAACCAAAAAAAAAAAGAGTACGTAATGCTTCTAGCTATATCCTTTCTTCTTTCCTTATTAGGCCTGTTTTATAGGTGCTGTTATGGGTGGGATGTTTCGGGTCTATTTGTTATGTATAGGTGAAGAATTATGAACCATATTGACCAAATACATATCATTTAGCTTTATGGTACGAAGCTCCTTAATGATTCAAATATGCAAGGCAATTTAAGTCAGCTCAAAGCAAGTCGCTTCTCCCATAATATGCAAGGCAATTCAAATTCAGCGAACTTCCCTTTGAGTGGTGTAGCAATCGTTTAGGTCCAAGGATGTACCTCAACTAGGTAGGTAATGGTATGACATTGTAATCTGTTCCTTGATTAGTTATGGGTAACCATCAGCCATTTCCTTTCTATTCAGAAATATAAAATACAGGTGGAAAGATACAAGATGACACGCCCACTCTAGTTGAATTTAGTCTGGTAATCCAAAAGGAAAAATAGATAACGCATACACAAACACTAAAAATCCAACATAGCACTAGATGTGCCCACATGTCGGAAAAGAATATCAAGTTGTTCAGAAGTAATCAGCTCCTTGTCCAGCAACATAACCGGAATTTCAATCTTTTCGAGTTTTAACTTTTCTCTTCTTTCTTTTGGTGCAAAGGAATGATGAGCTTTTGTGATATAGAACAATGAGATTGTACTACATGGATGGTAATATAATCAGATCAGCCAACTTTACCCAGAAACAGAATCTTCTCTCCCAAACTATCAACATACTTCCTCGGAAATGTATTGTCACAATAAGCCTGCTTCAATGAGATTTCTTCTCCTTAGAGTCTCATCTACTAGCTTAAAAGTCTTTTTAATGAGTTTCTGATCAAGAGCAGTCGTCCTGTAAATCTTGAATACACGGTCCACATGGTCTGGTGAGGTGCTCTGATAATACAGCTCTTCAAATTTCTTCTTTACAAACCTGAGAAGAAGTTTTAACAATATTAGTAGTTGACCATTTAAGAAAATTGCAAGGAGCTTCCCCTTTCAGCAGTCAGGAATATGCAATACATCTGTAAAATTTAAGGTTTTTTTGCTATTTTAAAAGAGAGGAAATGCACACAAATTTCACGCGTAAATTGCACAAATTAATGAAAATAGTTTTGAACCACAAAACTAAGCAGTCTTTGTTCCAGAAAGTGTCAAAAGGTTAATCCTTGAAAAAAAAAAAATTTAGCATATAATGAAACCACCAAACAGCATAATGCTTACTCGTAAGCATGCTCTATTTCTTGTTTTCCAGTTGATACCGGTTGGTAATCTTTATACCATTCACAGGCGTTCAAAGGAACCTGCATTAAACCAAAAAAAAGGAAAAAATCACTCACAAGAATCTGAAACCCAACCATTATATCCCAGTCAAACAAACATAATAGTGTTTGGTTCTTACAGTGAGAACTTTCTTCTCGAACAAGTCAAATTTGTTCAGGAATAGCATGAAAGATGTTTTCTGCAAAAAAGGCAGGGGGCTTATATTGCAATGTTACAGAGTGCAGCAATAAGAATTTTGTATTGCAATATTGCACAAAACTATTAACACCCAATCAGGATTCATCAATTATGTATATCCATTTTAGAAATAGCATGGCAGAGTGAAGTAGAGAACCTCAAAGCATGGTTGCTTCAGGACCCATTCAAAGAGTTCTTTAGTTTCCACCATTCTGTTCTTGTTCTCATCCTCATACAACGTTTGGTCATACCTGAAAACAAATTTCCGAGAAAGGAAAGATTAGAAGCTACTCTTAATAATCAATCAAAGAACATAACACTATATACAATAATCACTCCTTCAACTACAAGAGCATAACATGAAGTTTCCAACAAAGAAAAAGCCATTTATGTTCAATGCATCAGCTCCTCTTATAACTAAGCTATATACAATAATCACAAAGGGTCCTTCCAAAGTTTTTTTTGGTACAATTCAAGGTCTGAAATTATTTTAGTAGTTGAAAAAAGTACGACAGTTAACCTAACCTATTTGGTCAAGAGGTCAGTGTTAAACATATAATATATGTAAGCAGACACCCCAGGTACACTGACACATAAGAAGTACTCAAAATATAAGAATGATATGAACAATTCGAAGAGCTATCAATCTGGGTTACCACCAAGCATGTGTCAACTTATAAAGACAGCAGTAAACTAAGTTAAATTCTTACTCGCTTATAGCAGCACAAAAGATTACTGCTGTGACTCCTTCAAATAGATGAATCCATTTCCTCCTCTCATTCCTTTGCCCTCCAACATCAAATAATCTGTATACTTCTCCGCTTTTCTTATTTTCTCCAACAGGACTGCAGATATAGATACCCATATAAAGTTGATCACAGAAGTATAAAGGATACGAGATAGAGGTGCTAGACATGTACACAAACAAAAAAAAAGGTGGAAGGGAGGGCAAATAAGAACATGCTATGAGCTGAGAAACGATGTATAAAACAAAGTGGTTGAAGAATAGTGTACCTAAATTGTATCTCCACCACTCCAGTTGTGCGAACTCTAGCACAAAGCACATCTTCCTGCATATTGATTTGCCAGAACAAGTAACTCAATATCAATCCAACATTATCTCACTCAGTAAGATAATTATTGATTTAGAATATTTTAGCTAAGCAAAACAACATAAGTTTAATAACAGACCCAATCACCTTTGTCGGTGTGTAATTCACATCAGCAAGTCTCTGCAGGTTTTCCATAAAATAATGAGCGCAGTCTGGCACTTGAATGCTGCTGCTGCGAGCATATGTTTCCTGCACAAAAAGTCATTCAAAATACAGAGACTGATTTGTTCCACCTCCAAAAGAGTGCACTCAGAAATTGGCATACCATTATACATAGACTTGATAGGTGTTGTATGTTAAATTCCACATGAAATAGGACCTACCTGAATAGCAGGATCTCTCCACAATGTTTCTATCTCTAGGGCGAGTTCTTTGGTAAGCTGAGGATAGTCCAATCTACTGCCAATGTCTGAGAGTTTTTCTCCAATTTCCTGGGAAATAAAAAAAATGTAAAAATCAAAGGAAGCATGGGTTCCTTTCTCCTCTAGGCTTAACCGACCAAATGAATATCCATAAATTCTAGAATTAATGGACAGCAACACTAGATAACTAAGTGTCATTAGTGATTGCAAATTTTCAATAAGTTAGTCTGACCTTGTTTTCTAAGGACAAGACATACTTTGCGGAATTTGCATCATTTTGAACCAATTCCTTAGACGCGTCATGCAATAACTGTCCAAAGCACAAAAATTTATTTGCATTAGAGAATTACAAAATCATCTGATTGATATCCCAATAATATCCCCTCCAGCTGACTCTGAAGTTGGTGTTCATATCGCAATTATTAGAAAGAACAAACACACCCTTGCAAGTATTGCATACTTTTATAATCTGATAGACATTAGCGTGGATGACTGGTGTATAGCTCTGTAGCTCTGCCTCATCAAAGCCTGTTTGGTAAAGGAGTTTTATCTGAGCCAAAAAAAAAAGAGAGTAGAAAAGCTATATCAAGTTGTTTGTAATCACTACAAGCGCCATACAGATGAGTAGGAATCAGGAGAACAGCTTGCCTGTTTAAAAATTGTGGACTTCCCTGACTCTCCAGCACCTTACAAGGAATAGAAGATGGCGTCAATTTATAGATTTGTTGGAATAATGGAAAAATCTCTCTAATCATTGAACAATACACATGCAAGCATTAGTCTTCAACCAAAAACACATAATACATTGAACAATATCCATAAAAGTGTAGACAGCAACACATACCACTTTGGTTATTCAAGGTATTTGAAACTTGAAAACAACATTCATGATTTTAGTTATATATAGCAAACACATGTACTGCATGTATCATGGTTAAACATTATATATGTCAAAGCAGATGAAGGGGCAGGTAGTCAACTATATGGATACTAAAATATGTTCCAGAAGAGATCTGTCAGCACATAGTATATAAGGTTAGTACTTGCAGATGAACAACAAATTCTGCAACAATATACAAAAAAAAAAAAAAAATCACACAGAACCACTGCTTTCTCTCGATGATTTGGCATCAGAATAATTTTCGGGTTGATCCAAGTCTTTGGTTAAACTTCTCAAATCAAATTCATGTTGAAAGTGTAATTCACAACTGGAAAGAACTTGAAATGCTCCAATTTAAACATTATGAACGAATCTGTAATCTTGGAAGACTGGTAACACACTCCAGTTAAAGAAAAAGGGTTGCAGAAGTATCTGTTGTTTGATGATTTTTTCCCCTCTAAGAATCACAGATTAGAACCTTCAGGGTACTCAAGAATTCAATATAAAAAATCTTATCTACAAATGTCAGAAACAATTGAAAATTTTGAAATTTTAAGCAATTGTTCCTAGCAAAAAGTTTGTCACTAAAGGCAGGGCAGCCACTTAAAGGAACACAGTAAATTAGGTCTCCTTCCATATGCAGACATCAGTACACAATCAATTCCGCTGCAACAAATCAACTTTTGACAGTTTGACTATAACAGACTTAAATGCAACTTAGCAGCCATCTGACCACAACGTACCAAGTAACAATAGCTTCTGAATGTGTTTATCAGCCTTAGATTCCTGCTCAATCCGCCTCTCTATTTCAGCTGCCTGCAAGTTGCAAATTTAAAAGGTTACAGTATTGTGGAAGAAATGCAAAACCAGAAAGAGATATAATAAGACTGTAACGTGTCAAGAAAATGAGCCAAAAACCTGAACATTTTCTTCGGTGTCTGATTTATTGTAACTATGATGCCGACTGCAGAGCAAACCCATGTGTATTCTTTCTTTCTTTTATTCCAGAGGAAGAAGAGGAGCTGGGGATCAGGATTGGGTTTAGGGTTCGTCAGGAATTAGGGCCGGAGGCGGGGGTTTTCATTCAAGCAATTGAAGGCTGAAAACCTAAGAGACGGTCATGAAAGCTCCAGCTGAGCTTGCAATACAATTCCGATTGGAGAGCAAAATTGCAATCGCGTATAGATCGGCTAGAAGCATCTACCTGCATAGGCTCTTCACGGATTAAAAAAGACAGCAAAGGAAAAGAAGAGGGGTAAAAAGATGAAAGCACTAGAAATGAAGCCCCATTCTTATATTTTGAACTTCAAATTTGAAATTTCTACAACGAAGGAACTTCCAACAACAGAGAACGACCGAAGAAGGTAGAAGTGATATCACCAATTCTACTGTTGCTCTATTTTCAGTTAGGTGCTGAACCTAGTAGGATTGGTAGCAATGGAGACAATCTTCAGCTATTAAATACTGAAGAGGAGACGAGCATGTGCTCGAATCCAAATCCAGAGATGAACAAGCACTACACAGTTTGGAATCAGAAGATCTGCAAAATATATTTTTTTCACGTTTTTGGCATGGAGATCTGACGAAGCCTGGAAAGAGGAAAGGAGAAAGTGTGAAAGAGAAGAGAGAGAAACCTGTACAGTGTTGATTGTCGAAGAAGCAAAATAGATGAGTTGCGATCTTGATGCTGCTCTCTACAGTGTTTGGTGTCTTGGAGAGTTTGGGTCCTGTTTGAGCCAAGGCAAGAGGGAAGTGCGGAAAACTACCCTTTAAATGGTCTATTTACCCAAGAGGGCCCAAAAAACCACGCTTTGGGTACGTAGTATCCAATAAAAAGACAAGGAGCCAATGTAGGAAGTTTGACTGTCAAACGAGGGTGAGAGTAAAGTGCCAATAAAGCTAGCATCGTTGGCTTACACATTAAAAATGTTGTCTACAGATTTGAACTAGAGTTTTTTTTGGTCGAAAAGATTTTTAACTAGATCGTACACGCTCAAAGCCATACACGCTCAAAGCCTCAAACTTAGGCATACGCAACACAGTGATACACTGGGTATAAAGGAAATTTTGTTAAATAATATACTTTTTGTATTTCCAAATGTTTAAAACTTAGTTATTTGTTTCGAACTTAAAGGTAGAAAAAATACACTTTTTATAAAAATTTAGTTTCTAAATGGAGGTGTAGCATGGGCTTATAATATTCAAAGAATAGTATTAGTAGATATTTTAAGTTTAAACTAGATCATGAAAAGATAATAAATTTCCAATCATAAATTGCTTTTTTGTTTTACTATTCTTTATAAAATTTAAAAAGATATTATAAAATGATAGCTATTTTTTTTTCAAATTCTTTTTGACGGAGTTTATACTTTTTAATGTAGTGTTTTTGTCTCAAAGTTGAATTTTTTATTATATACTATAGCAACAAAAACATTTATCCAAGAGAAACTCACGAACGCAGGATTTGGGGGTCAGAATGGGGAAAATCTTGACCTAGATGGAATGCGCACATAAAGATCCAAGAGTTACCAGGCCACTCAACAAACTAAACCGAAAAAACTTAGACAAAATAGGACAAATTAACACTAAAGCTAAGAGGAAAGTAAAAGGGAAGAAAAAGACAAGAAAAAAAAAGGAAAAAAAAAACTTTAACTAACATAACCACGTAAGAACTTATGCAAAGCTCTATCAACAAGTCAACTAGCTGTATAATACCGTGACCATATTCATATTTACATATTCAGATTCAATACCTCCATACTAACCTTACCATATATTACAAGATTATAGAATTAGTATAATTCATATCCATATCCCATGACCATATTCATATTTACATATCCGGACTCTATACCTCCATACTAACCTTATATTAGCCTAATTAAGTAGCGTCGAATTCCCCAACCTTTTAGCACATCTGCGGGAAGCAAGTTTGCGTTGGTTCGGCCATGTCCAAAAGCGGAGCCCATACGCAACAGTTAGGCGATGTGAGCGTTTGGACTTAGGGGCTTACCGGAGGGATAGAGGTCGTCCGAAGAAGCGCTAGATGGACAGCATAAGACAAAATTTTAGGCTTTTAGGGATTTCAGAGGAGTTGGCGCAATGCAGGAACAGTTAGAGGGAGAAGATCAACGTGGTTGACAGCTAGTCAGTTTGCTGGTGGAGTCAAGCATTCATTTTGATGGCCGTCAATTTCTCGATTTGTGGGCTTGCTTATGTATAACATTTTTATAGCTTAGTCTTTTATTCTTTATTCATTTTCTTTCTTCTTTCTTTTAGCTTTAGTAGTAGCTTTGGTTAGCTGTTGGTTTTTAAACTCTTCGTACTAGGTTGTTGAGTGGTCCGGTATGTGTTTTTTGGGTCGTTTTTGGGCACATTTCATCTAGGTTTGGAATGCCCCCGTCCTGACCCCCCAGATCCTGCTTTTGCGGGAGTCCCTGGGTATATGTTGTTGTTGTCGTCGTCTCTTCCTCGGTAATATACTAATATTACTACACGAGACAACATTCCATGTTCCCTCAAAAAAAAGAATAAGAAAATAATACAGTAATACTCCCTCCGTCCCTAAATATAAGGGACATTTGCCATTTTGGGCAAATTTTAAGGAATGGTTGTAAAGTGGGTAATTTAGAATGATTAGTAGGGATAATATGGTAAAATGAGAGGAGAGAGGGATAAAAAAGTGTAATTTAAATGATTTGATAAGGGTAAGATAGTAAAAGGAGAGGAGAGAGGTATAAAAAAGGTGTAATTTGAATGATTTGGGAAGGGTAATATAGTAAAATGATATGAGAGAGGGATAAAAAAGGTGTAATTTGAATGATTTGGTAAGGGTAATGTAGTAAATTTTTTTAACCAAAAATGGAAATGTCCCTTATATTTTGGGACACCCAAAATGGAAATGTCCCTTGTATTATGGGACGGAGGGAGTAAGAAGAAGAAGAGGAAAAGACTAAGACAACATTCCGAACTTGCCCAAACCCGAGGCCCGAAATTACAAGTTGGAGCAACCAAGCCCACGAACACCGACCCGTAAATACAAAGCTGAGTCTGGCCCACTCGCCTCTCAATCGTCTTCCCCAACAACATCGTGCTCATCGCCGATTCGCCGTCTATCCCTCTCTCTTTCTCCAGATTCTTCCTCCGCCCGCGCCCATCTATGGTAACACGATCCAACGGCGCCACCCCCAAACCCTCCCAACCAAACACACACGATTATATTTGTTTCCTATTTCCCACAATTCAAAATCCACTTTCCTTTTATTAGATGCATGTCTCCTCCCTCTCCGTGGATCTCAATTGGCTTATTCAGTTCGTCTTTACTCTCCTAGTCATACTCCTCGGCTTGGGATACCTCCTCCTCAAGAACACGGCGTCCGATTATTTCGTTGGCGACGCCAATTCCGATTCAATTGGCTCTTCCCCTCCTTCTTCCCCTAACTCTTCCTCTCGCGAACCCTCTTCTGGTGTCGTCGCCATGCCTGGGATTCCCGGCGACGGCGGTTGCGCTGTCTGCGGAAATCCGACGACAAAACATTGCTCCCGTTGCAAGTCCGTCAAGTACTGGTGAGCCTGTCCTTAACTAGTTGCGCTTAAAGATTCCATCTTTTTTCATGATTTCGTGATGGGGTTTTAGATTCTTGTATATTGGTGATGATTGGTATACAAAAGTTTTGCTTTGACAAATCCGCATTGTTGGGCCCAAGTAAAAGGATGAAGAACGCTTTTCCTCTTTTTTTGTTGTGCTGTCTGGATAGTTTAATTGATTGCCAACAAAGACAATTTGTATTGGTTCTGGCTTTCTCAAGGAGCTGATAATCGTAACTTTAGGGATTATGTTTTTAGACATCGCAGTGACATTGTTTTCTTCATAAAGTTTGATGCTTTCCTGTTCTATGGGGAGCTAATAAGCATCTACCTTTCATGGTGGCAATCTTTCTTTCCTATGTATGGTTCTTTTAGAATTTCAGTTCCAACGTGATGAGTTTTTTTCAGTGCTATATATAAAAAACGCATTCACTTATCTTGAAGTGTCATGATTATTGAGTTATATGAACTTTGTTTGTCAACCATTCTATTCATCAACCCTTACTTTTCCTCTTCTTGTTCTTCAAGCTCTGAATCTTGTCAGTCTACACACTGGAAGAAAGAGCATAAGATTAAATGCAAGGCCTCTCCTCGGAAGATAGGGGCCTTAGGTGGATTTTCTAGCATTCGGAAGCAGGTGGATAAGGTAACTAATCTATTCTTATTGCATTGAATTGCATTCATCCCTAAAGTACAGTGGTATCCTCTGACTGAACTTCAGCTTTCTTGAGATTATGTTTGTTTGGAGAGTTCTGATTTGGTCCACTTGCAGATACTGTTTCCCTATGATGAATTTATCCAATTATTTAACTGGGACAAACCAGGACTTCGTCCTTGTGGGCTCATAAATTGTGGAAACAGGTAACAAAAAAATCTTCTTTTCCTTCTCTTTTTTCAAAGAAGAGTTGAAGTGAAGGAACTTGTCAAAACTAGGAATTCTAGTTTTAAGCTTTTCTGCAATTGTGCATAAATGCGTAATTTTCTGAAATAGTAGGTGTTGTAGTTCATATGTAGTTGACTAACTATGTCGTTTTGGCTGTCTTGCTCTCAGCTGCTTTGCCAATGTAGTTCTTCAATGTCTCGCACATACTCGTCCGCTTGTAGCCTATTTGATGGATAAAGGCCACCGTAAAGAATGTAAGCATAGTCACTAATTGCTTACTTCTTTCCTTTCAGGATAAACAGTTTAATATTTGTCTTCTCTTACACAGGCAGAAGGAACGAGTGGTGCTTTCTTTGTGAACTTCAGTGCCACCTGGAACGAGTTAGTCATCAGCAACCATTTTCACCCCTTAACATTCTATCACGTTTACCGAGTATTGGTGGTAATCTTGGCTACGGAAAGCAGGAGGATGCTCATGAGTTCATGAGGTAGAATTGCATCTAATATTCCTGGCATTGCGTGATAGATTTAATGATTTTACTGTTGCACTGTGGTTGTTATCTACTGTACGAGAATTGATTATTAATACGATGTCATTAGAACATTCTATCACACATTAAATATTTGATTAATTTGTGAATTGGTAGATTTGCCATTGATACAATGCAATCTGTATGCCTTGATGAAAATGGTGGTGAGAAATGGATCCATCCAAAGTCTCAAGAGACTACCCTTATTCAGCATATCTTTGGTGGGCAGCTCCAATCTCAGGTATATATGTCCTTGCCAATTGGTTTAATTGCCTATCATTGACAAGTTCACATGCCTGAATAACTTGCTACATACACAACTGCTGCCTTTTCTTATAGACATTGTACCTTTCCCTTCCTTTTTGCTTTTATCCAGGTTATATGTACACAATGCAATCAAGTTTCAAACCAATACGAAAATTTGATGGATTTGACAGTGGAAATTCAAGGCGATGCCGCATCATTGGAAGAATGCCTTGATCAGTTTACAATGAAAGAATGGCTTCACGGAGACAATCTGTACAAATGTGATGGGTATGTATGCATGTGTGGTGCCTAACTAAATTTAATGAATGCCATGATGTTATACTCTTCCTGAGACAAATTCTGTGATTTAGAGTATGACACAATATGTTCGATTAATAACACAAAAGTGTGAACTTTAATTTGTCATCCCTTTGGGTAAATTGCTAGGAAATCACGTTTCAGTTTTACTCCTAATTTGGATGTTACTGGTTTTGCTAAGTACGTCATATTGAGTTTTGGACTTCTGTAGCAATTTACTGAGGCTAGGACCTCTGTAGCAAATTTACATGAGCTTTTCAGTTGAAGGCTTGAAGCTCTAAACATCCTTGGGCTTCTGCAAATTGTGTGTTACACTATCATCTTCACTTAGCATTTGGATCTTTGTAAGGATATTTAAGTCGGGACCTGCCTATTTTTACTCCTCCGCATCAATCACCCCATATAAACAAAAGCCAAACATAAGATGCAATATGGGTCTTACTGCTGGGTAGTATTTAATGAACTAGATTCAAGAAAATTGTTTACTTTTGGTTATCATTTGTTATCTTTCCTTGTGAATTTGAACTTTTATATTTGTTTCTGGTTGGCAGATGCAATGACTATGTTAAGGCATGGAAACGTCTAACCATTCGTCAAGCTCCCAACATACTGACAATAGCTCTGAAAAGATTTCAGGTATGGCTCTTTGTTTAGCAGTTGGAGTAATTTGTCCTTATAAGTTCGTGGTTGGGTTATCACTTTTTGCTTGTGTATATATTTAGTAACTAGTTATTGTTTATTGACCTGAATAGTTTCTGATCTGATCTTGAAATGGTTAAACAAACTTTGCAGAGTGGGAGGTTTGGTAAGCTCAACAAGAAGATTACTTTTCCAGAGATTTTGAATCTTAGCCCTTACATGAGTGAAGAAGGAGACCACTCAGACAAATACAAGCTCTATGGTGTCGTTGTTCATGTGGACATGTTAAATGCATCTTTTTTCGGGCACTATATCTGCTACATCAAGGATTTCCAGGGAACATGGTATAGGATTGATGATTGCAAGGTATAGTCTAAACATATCGAGTTTGAGTGCTGTTTTTGCAAGATATTTCTATACAGGCATCACATTAGTCATCAGTGGATGCCATCTGCTGCATGATGGATCAGGCAGCTTTCTGAAGATTGCTAGTATCATCCTGCAGATGGTGCTCCTTGATGCTACATGGAAACCCTAGTCTCTATTTCCTATTTTTCCTTCCCTTGAAATGAGTCTGCACAAATTCTTTAATCAAATATTTTCCTACTAATGTTTAACTAATTATTGGTGTTCCTTGATAATATATGATCACTAATCTCTGCTAGGGAAGTATGAAGGCTATTTACATTTAAGTGTGCACATTGGTTGAAAATGCAATTTAATGAAATAATAAATCTGCCCAGCACATTGGCTCAAAATGTAACTTATAAAATAAAAAATCTGTGTAGATGGTCAATAGTTTCTGCTGTAGAATCCAAGAGAGGTTTATCTTTAAGCAGTGTAGCACATTGGTTTAGAAGATAATATTATTATGCTAATGTGCTAATTATCTGTTCTGTAGCAATCAAAAGTTTTCTACCTCCTATTCACCCTTGCTTTGATCCCATTTTTGTCAGGTGACGATGGTTGAACTGGATGAAGTTCTTTCCCAAGGCGCATATATGCTCATGTATAGCAGGTAAGCATCTTTGGCTCATTGATTTTGCAGATTGAATATTCTGTCTCTTCTATTATTATTTATCAGGATGCTGTGCTTTTTTTACCATCTCTAAATAAACCAATTTGTTTGTCAAATTTTGAGAAAGTGTGTTAGAGAATTCCTATTTGCAGTCATATAGATTAAGTAGGCATTGTTTCTGTGTCAAAAGGATTATAATTTATAATACTGTATCTTCCATATAATTATTCGACATGATTGGTAAAGGTCCTTTAAAAATTTTCATTGATGTCATAATATTGTCTCTAATATCCTGCCAGAATGCATCGCATTTGACCATTTTATCCGGTGATAATATTCGACTATAATAGATATTATAGCTGTGCTACGGTTTTTAAAAAGTGTAGAATTTTCATAAAGACATGCCACTTGAATAAGAACTTATGCTTCTTGGACATGCATTGCATGCACAATATAGGACAAGCCTGAAAACCTCCAGTGAAACCTACTTAGGCATGTTTACTCGTTTTCTCTTAATGTCTAATTAAATTCTGAATCCACCACATCCTTGTTGTGGACCAGGATTTCTGCTCGAGCTACATGTCTCAAGACATTTGAAGCTCAAAAAAAACAGGAGGAACCGGATAATTCAGCAATTCAAGTAGAAAAATGTTACACTGGGAATAATTCCACCCCTGCTACTGTTGATATATCATTGAGCTCAGATAGGTCTGTGCCCATAGAGGATAACAAGGACGACGAAGAATTTTCCTACGTTCCTCTCCGGCATACGAATACAGAAACTTCTTCATTTGTTTCTTCCCCCATTGAAGCTCATACCATAACCTCTGAACCATTCACCAATGGATTCCATGTGGAAAGTAGCTCCCAAGGGGATGGACCAATGGATTCCATCAATTCTTTAGCCTCATATAATAACTCATATGGATTGCAGCAGGATAATAACTCAATTCTGTTGCAGAACTCTGAAGATATTGTATCTGAAAATAATTTGCCAAGCCAATCTCCTACCGTTGAGGAAATTGAATGTTCTCTTCTCACTCTGGATATACAAGACGCAGCTTCTGAAATGAACGGAACCTGTGAAATAATCGCTCATTCGGATTCTCTCAGTAAGGGTATTGTTCTTGCACTACCTTGTGAATCTGAAAGATGTCAGAATCAAATGGGGGGTGATGAGATTAGTGGTTCTACCATTTTGAATCAGATGGCTCGACAGAATGACAATGGAGGATCTGGGCTGAATAACCCTGAAGATATCAAATCTGACTATAATGGTTCAACCACTAGCTCTAGCCAATATTCTGTTGTTGAGGAAGAAGATAACTCAGCAGCTTATGAAATGAATGGAAGCTGCAAAACAATGCCTACTCGGGATTCTTGTAAAGAGAGTGTTGTTGCTCAGCGGTCGGAATTGGAGAGATGTCAAAATGGAGTGGAGGATGAAATCAGTGATCCTGATCATGGCCGCCTAGGGTCTATTGTTACAGGGGCTTAAGCTATTTTTAGTTTAACCATATCATTGTTTTCGATTATTTAACACGTTTGTGTTATTGTTCTGATTTTGATTATTACAAATAGAGTATTTTTTGAAAACAAAATGTCATTCTTGATTTAGAATTGACCTCAACCTGTACCATACTACCATATAGTATTGACGTATCTTGCTAGATGTGTCCCACAGGAATCTCACCAAAACAATTGTTAGAATTATAGGGGTAAGAACATCAAGGGAAGTGACCCAAATTGACAAATTTTGAAATTTAAAATTTCCCTCACTTCACTATATTCTGAGCGTTTTACACTACCAAAAATGACAGGTAGATCCCTTGAGTTGGATTGTAGATTTCTCCAAACTCTTTACATACATACCCCCCAAAACAGTACTCTAGACAACAAAAATCAACTATGAACCTTCATTTCTCTAACAAGATAACATTCAATTACCTACCAAGATAACATGATTGATCTCCATTGACAAGTAATCCAATGTAGAATATATGGCATCCGACTTAGGGTGTGTAATATCACCAGAAGTAAATATCCATACTCCACTGTCCAAAAACACCCAACTACACCCAGCTTTCTTTTTCACCTCCAATGCTTTCATCCTCTTTCTCACCCTTTGCATCTCGCACCAATTCCCTTCTGCTGCATACAAGTTGGCTACTTGAACGTAACGGGATACGTCATTTCCTTCAATCCTCAACATCTCACCTTCTGCTTCTCTTGCAAGTTCCATGTTACCGTTTATCTTGCAGGCATTGAGGAAGGCACCCCAGATCGCAGCATCCGGTCGTATAGGAATTTCTTGAATAAATGACAATGCCTTCTCTAACATATTAGCTCTACCATATAGATCAACCATACAAGAATAGTGGTCAATTTCAGGAACTATCCCATGATCCTTCTCCATTGAATAAAAATAACCCTCGCCCAACTCAACATATCCAGCATGACGACAAGCAGAAAGGAGGGCAATGAAAGTTGCTGCCTCGGGTCTAATGCCTTTTCCTATCATCTGATTGAACAAATCGATAGCCTTATTTTCACGGCCGTGGTGTGCATAACCAGCTATCATCACATTGTATAAGACAGAATCTTTTTTTGAGACTCCATCAAAGAGGCTCTCAGCATAAGTGATGCAACCACATTTAGAGTACATATCTATGATAGAACTCATCAATTTCTCATCGACATGTACACCTTTTCGTAACACATAACAATGAATCTGTTTCCCAGGATCTAATGATGCTTGTATTGCACATGCTCCAAGTACACTAAGTAGCACAGCAGGGTCAAGAAGAATATTTTCTTCTGACAAAATACTTCTCAAAAGAGAAAATACGGGTTCACATTGCTCGCATTTTACGTATCCAGACAGCAAGGCAGTCCAGACAACAGAGTTTTTCTCTTCTAATGAGTCAAATAGTCTTCGAGCTTTGTCCATTTTACCCAGAGATGCATACCCCACAATTAGTGAAGTCATTGAGAAGGTGTTCTTAACCTCCAGCATTGCATTGATCAACTCTGCATACTCCATCCTACCACATTTGCTGTAGACATCAACAAGGCCACTGCTAATATAAGGATTTTCATAAAATCCATCTTTCAAAACTCGAGCATGTACTTCTTTTCCAAGCTTGATACTCTTTAAACCAGAACATGCACCCAAGACACTTGCAAAAGTATGTTCATTCAATCTGACCCCATTCTCCACCATAGTAGTGAATAATTCTACCGACTCCTTGTAGTTACAATTTTGCTCAAGACCTGCAATTATAGTATTCCAGGACACTGTATCATTCAACTCTGGCTTATGCCAGAAAAGATCCAAGGCCTTCTGTAATTCACCTTCCCTGCAACATGCAGCGACCATTGCATTTTTTGACACCAAGTCGATCTCTATCTCACGATCATCAAACACCGAACATGCTTCTCTAAAAAACCCAGATTTTGAGTACATATCAGTCAGAGAGCTAACTGAAAATTTGCTCAAGTCATTACCAGTCTTCACCATATACGAGTGCAATTGCATCCCAAGTGATGGAATACATAACCTTGCAAGCAAAGTAAGCATACTAGTGACAGTGAACTCATCAATGCCAACCTTATCCGAATGCATTTGAGCAAATAGTTTCATTGCACTAGCTTCACACCCACCCTGAAGAACATACCCAGATAACATCGAATTGTAAGTAACCACGTCTTTGCAAGGAGCAGAGCTGAAAAGGGACTCTGCCCTAGCTAGGTCACGGTTCCTTATGTGAGCAGCTATGATGGTGTTCCAAGTGAAAACATTTCGTTCAGACATTTCATCGAACAGCTTCTGAGCATCTTTCAATAACCCTCGTTGTGCATACAAGTGGATGAGCTGATTGAATGAGAAGATGGTGGACTGAGCTCCGCCTTTTATGATGTGGGCATGGCACAGCAAACTCATTGTTTGAGCAGATTGTGCTGTCTATTTTAGGTTCTGTTTTCATCTCTCGCTGTTTGCCGTTGCATAGCAGCTCCAAACATTACCTAAGTTAAGCGCGCGTAGGTAATTATACTGTAAATGAATTTTCAAAAAAACAAAATACTGTAAATTAATTTCATATAACATGAGGTAATTCGTACCTATTGCATGTTAATTATTCAGGCTTTTGCTTATAAAACACCAACTTGAAATAGAATATCCCTAAACAATAAAGTATTATATCACTTCCCTTATACAAATATAATGTCCCTCTCATTTTTATTAAATATAAACTAGTACGTTGTACGAGTATATACCTGTTTATTTCGGAAGCACAACATGTAGACCTGTATTTATGTTCTCTCAATCCTCAAAGGGGTCCAAAAATACATGATTCGTATATAATGAATAGTTGGTAGCTTGGTATATAGTATGCTGTATTTCTTATACTTGATGATTTCTACACGCTATATGTGTACTATCGTAAAAAAATAAACATGAACATGTCTTTTCTAACACATCATCTTTTTGAAGTGAAGATTATCTAATCATGCATTTGTACTTGTAAAACTATTGATTAAATAAACGGCAATGGTACTTAATTAAGAAAAAGTTAACAATTAGAAGCATTTATTTTTAAACACAACTATAAGTACTTACTTAAGAGATTTAATAGATTGACCTAATTTCGACCAAAGAAAACAGATTCACCTAATCATTGATTTCTCTTTTAGCGGCAATTAAAGTCGATTGAGCCCAAAGGCGCTAATCCTAAAACAAAGAAGCCAAAAAGGCCAAATTATTATAATAAAAAAATTTTGGACCTTTTTCAAGTGTTTAGCTCATTGGATTCCTCCGACAAGCAAACATAATAAAAAATTAAATCTCACTCAGTATCATACAAAGAACTAATTGTAGATGGCTCTTCTACAAACATTATAAATTTCTTCCTCAATACATTTGCAAATTCCAAAGTTTTCAGTCTATAGATAGCGTGATCTCACTTAAGAACAAAGAAATACGATATGCATTTCTTCTGCTTTTCATGTCATATAATTGTAGCATACTAGCATGCACATGCTCCAAAATATCGAGTTCGTATGTGAATAGAACATACATAATTACATAAATACGTACATTTAGTGTTACGCGCCTATATATTGTTAATAATAAATTAAATTAGGGAATCCTATTTTTGTAGCTATATACCATCGTGAAGATTATCAATTTATTGTTAGTATAATCTTCTGTTTATAATGGTCCGACATGCTAAGGTTAGTCTAACATATTTATTGATTTAACTGAAGAAGCCAATGACTTCTCTTCTGGATATAAAGGCTCGTTAGCATGAATATCTTCTTCTAGCTCCTTTTCACTCCGTATCATAACCAAAAAGTTAGACTTCCTTTTCCCTTAGCTTGATCAAAGTGCATAACAGGTGCCATAGCAATTTTGTGCCCACCCCACTTAAACATCATCACATTATCTCGTCCCTTGTAGGTCACATCATTATCAAATATCCAAGGGCGGCCAAGCAAGACATGGCAGACATTCATGTCTATAACATCACACATCACCTCCTCTTTATAGTGTTTCCCAATAGACAATAATAACTTGCAAGTCAAGAAAACCCGTACCTGAGGACCTTTGTTCACCCAACCTAACTCGTAGGACTTCTCCCGGGGCTGCATTGATAAATTCAGATGGTTTACTAATTTCTGCGACACCAGGTTCTCTGTGCTACCATTGTCTACTATCAAATTGCACACTTTGCCTGCAACAGAACAATAGGTTTTGAACAAGTTCTTCCTTTCTCCCTCTTCTGTGGAAGACAATAGAATTCGATGAAGCACGATGTTCACCCTGTCGTCGGATTCTTCTTCAGCAAATTCAACAACCGAATAGCCGTCTTCTTCCTTGTCCTGGCCCTCATCATCAAAATTATTCACGACAGCAGTGGTTCGCCTAGATGGGCAAACATTTGATCTGTGTCCTTGACCTCCGCACCTAAAACACTTATCACCCGATGGCTTAGCGTAAGGATTAGGTTGTCTTTGGTTGGGGGCTTTGCCTGATGCTGAAGTACTCGCACCCTTCTCCTTATCTGCTGTTGAATTTTTATCTTTTGAAGGTGTGATTTTATCCTCATCACCAGCCGCATCAAAACTATTCTGTTGTGGATATCTACGAAAAGATGAGAGATTTCTGGGAGATTTCTCCATCAATTCCGCCTTCAATGCTTGACTTGAGGCTTCGGTTATGGTCCAAACAGTCTGTAATCCCATCTTCTCTTGTAGCGAGCCCTTCAAGCCGCTAATAAAGCGAGCAACTTTCTGGCCCTCGGTTTCTCCCAATTCGTTCCGCTCACTCAACCTCAGGAATTCGGTTGTGTACTCTGAGACACTCCTCTTGCCCTGAACGCACTCTATATACATCTTATATAGAATTTGTTCGTAATCGTCGGGTAAGAACCTCTCCATCATCAGTTGTTTCATTCGCCTCCAAGTCTTGATTTGCGATCTCCTCTGCCTCTGCCTGAGACTAACGAGTTTGTCCCACCAGATTGCAGTCGTGCTTTTGAGACGGATCACGACCATCTTGACTTGTTTACTTTCCGGAACTCCCATGACATCGAAGAATCTGTCAACTTCGATCTGCCAATCAAGGAACTCCTCGACTCCTATGGTTCCATAGAATAGAGGAATATCTGCCTTGACCCGATAGTCATGATGTTTTCGTTGATCGCCCTCAGCCGAATCTTCTTCCAAGACCTCCTCTTCGGAACTTGAATCCCCTCCATCAGGATCGCCTCTACCATGATCGTCTCCACCACGTGGAGCCCGATTCAGTCTTCCGCCTGCCCGTGGATTGTTGTTGTTGTTATTGGCGAGGACGGTAGTCATCTGTGCTGGTAATGCAGCCATCTGTTCTGTCAAACCGTTGAGGGACGCGGTAAAAGCCGTTGTAATCCCTTCTAGGTCTGCTCGTGTTACCGGTTCTCCCATGATGCTTTCAGAATCGAAACGGAACAGGAGAAGCCTGCTCTGATACCAACTGACGCAGCAAGGAAGCTTGAAAGGCAAGCAAGCGCAAGCCTTGATGATCAAGGAATCGCAAGCGCGAAACCTAAAACGCAAGAAAACTGGAAATCCACCAGAAAATTCAGAAAAACTCTGTAATTGATAAAAATAATGAAAGTTGTGTTTTCAGGGCTACAATCGATCTATATATAAAGGAACTAAAAACCTAAAAGATAGAAAAGATAGAAAAGATAAAAGATATAAACAAAAACCTAAAAGATAGAAAAGATAAAAGATATAAAATAAAAATTACGAAAATTCCAGAAATAACTAAAACCTAACTAAAAGCCCTGAAACGTTATTAAAAAGCGAAAAAGATCTTAGATCCTCTTCTACCGGTTACGGCCTTTTCGACGAAAGAGATCCTCTTCGAACCGGGCTGCCAATCTCCCTACATCAGCCAAAGTAAGAAACGCATATAACATGATACATGCCATATTGTCATGTAATAAATTATCTTAATATGAAAAATATAATAATTCACGTACACTTGTTTAATCTTTCATAAATGTGTTTTATCGCATAATTACGTTTCGGGTAACACGTATTTAGTTATTTACTGTGCAATGTCCGTCAACATATTACGTGTCGGACAACTAGTCTGCAAGCGTAGAGAGAGAATCAATGGCAACCCAAAAACTCAATTTATTTGCATTGCATGGTCCCCGTATCGAGGATATAGAAAAAAATGTCAACTAAAGAACTGGCAACTGTTTTATTAATTATTATTGATATTGATTTTGTTTTAATTAATTGTTAATACGGAGTATAGAATTTTAAATTCAAAGAAACAAACGAGGCCTCGTAGGGAGAAGAAGGAGCCAACTCCGATCACATGGCCCTCTGTCTTCCCTCCTCCGATTCAGCAGAAGAAGACTTCTATATGCTAAGTTTTTATAATATCTACAGAGACAGATACAAAAAATTCACATTTTGTACTAATTCTTTTCCTCCATCTCTCTCTAAACGGCATCTCTCTTGAATTGGTAGCTCTGTATTTGACTGATTAACTCCGAATCCATGTCTGTGACAAAATCCCAGATCTAAAAGCCCGTTTCTTTTGATGCTCGCAACAAATTTCCATCATCACCCAAGTTCTACAATCCGAAGACTAGCTGTTTCCCAAGTTTTGACTTTCGCATTGCCTCTCCAATGCGCAGGTTGGTAAGCTCTTTCCCTCACTCCTCTCTTCATGTTCTTGTTCATCATTGGAGAGACAAATACTAGATTTTGTTCAGCTGGAATCTCGGATCTTTCCCCCTTTTTCTTTGTCAAGGCCAAAATGTGTTGGAATTTTGTCATGTCTTCTTGCTGTTCATCTTTGTCTTACTCCCGATGGTAATTTTCATCGCCTTTGTCAACGCCCATCACCTGTTCGTCATTGACATTCATGGCTCCTTCGCTTAAAAGTAATAGATTTCATGCTGTTTTTTCATCACCCATTTCAATGCTATATGCTCTACTATACGCAGGGACATAGTTGCAGCTTGCTATAAGCAGTTGTAAAGACTGGCTCTTTATGTATATGGGAGGATTGATTTGAGTGCCAGTAACTAAAATGATGAATACCATGGATGTTGAAATGGAGAAAGACCTCTTTGATGATCTGGACCCAGAAGCCACTTCAATGTGGCCTCCGGACATGAATGAAGTCGGGAGCCTGTTTAATGTAGAAAGGCCTTCGGACGATCAGGATCCAATAGAGCAGCCTGCAAATACAGTGGCTGAGGTCGATCATCAGCGCCTTCTTGAGCTGACGGATCACAGCGAAAAGGGCGCATCGCAGTTCACTTACCTTGTTAAGCACTGGGAGTACAGGCAGGCGAACGCGGTCCGCCTTCTGAAGGAGGCGCTCGACAGCTTGAACAAACAGAAGCACGAGGTTGAGCTGAAGAAGCTGGAGATACTAGAGGAGCATCGGTTCGAAGAAGAAGGGTGTTTTGGGGATAAGCGGAATGTTTCTGTAATCGAAGATTTGATTGATACACACCACGCTAGGCCTGAGAAGAAGAATGATGCTCTGGTCCAGAGTAATCGGCTTGAAATAGATGCCGAGTATGATACCGTGTCTTACTGGAAACAGAAGTCCGCGCACTTGGAGAAGTTGTTGCAGGCCAGTATGCAGAGAGAAGAGGTACTCATGGAAAAGCTACAAGAAAGTATCAAGAACATGGAGAAACAGTCCACACCAGTTGAGGAGCTGTCACAGATGCTGGAAAGGGCTGATAACTTCATTCATTTCATTCTTCAGAATGCACCCATTGTCTTAGGACATATGGTAAGTTTGTGTTTGCCATGAGCCCTTGGCTTTAGTTTATCGCGAACTGTGTCCTGCACTTTCTTGCCATTTAGGCAGTGTTTATATGTATTGCCACTTGATCTGTGTTTTACTGATATGTTGCCAGATTGTAGTTTAACTAGCTGAAAATTCATCTTCCTGAATTTTCTTTCAGGACAAGGAATTACGCTACCGTTTCATCTATAACCATTATCCAAGTTTTAAGGAGGAGGTAACTAATTTCCTTAGACTTTCATTTTCTATTGACTGATGTAGTATAATAGGAAATCACTCTAAAGCCTATACTCATAGCTAGGAAGACATTCTGTATGCTTCTGTTTATGGAGATTTTTCGATGCAGAATAATGGTGGTCCTTTCATCAACTTCACTGATCTTTTTCAGGACCTTATAGGAAAAACCGAAACCGAGATATTTTCTGGTGTTGGAGTGAAAGAGTCTCTAGACTTCAAGCGCGAAGTTCTGGAGCGCGGCTTGCCTGGGAAAAGGGAGATTACTTTCGAAACCGAGCTATTTGGTTCAAAAACATTCTTAATATATGTAGAGCCTGTCTTCAGTAAGGCAGGGGACACAATTGGTGTGAATTACATTGGAATGGATATAACTGATCAGGTAATTTCTTCTGCAATTTTCATTCAATATACGTTTTCTTACAATTTTCATTCACTGTATGCAATTTTCTTAGATAGGATTATGGACAAAGTTAAGCTTTGCATTATGTTTGAAACTGAATTGAATTAGTTTTGGGCTCTTATATGATCACAGGTCAGAAAAAGAGAGAAGATGGCGAAGTTGAGGGAGGAAATAGCTGTACAGAAAGCAATGGAGACTGAGCTAAATAGGACTTTACATATTACTGGTGCTTATCAATCTCCATGGTTAATGAATTTTACATGTTTTGTTCAGACTTTGAAGTTTGTGGGTAACAATCTCCTTCTGCTATATTTGCAGAGGAAACAATGAGAGCGAAACAAATGCTTGCCACAATGTCACATGAGATTAGATCTCCTTTGTCAGGGGTGATTAGCATGGCTGAGATTTTAGGTACCACCAACCTCAGTTCAGAGCAGAGACATTTAATAAGTCTCATGATTTCTTCCGGAGATGTTGTCCTTCAACTCATAAATGACATCCTTGATCTTTCCAAGGTTGAGTCAGGTATGAAATTCTCATTCTTGCAAAAGCTCCAAACAATTTTGTTTCATTGTTTGTTCATCTCAATGAATGTGAAATTCATGAATAACCATTCCAGGTGTTATGAAACTGGAAGCTATAAAGTTTCGACCAAGAGAGGTTGTTAAGCATGTGCTCCAGACGACTGCTGCATCATTGAGGAAGATGCTGACGTTGGAAGGACACGTCGCCGAAGAAGTCCCTCTTGAGGTTGCACAAACTTGAATCTTCTGACTAGCTCAATATCAAGACAATTTTAATTTGCTTGCATACCATAATTTATATGTGTAGATGGCCCCTTCCATATCATCATTGTTTTTCTTCAGGTCATTGGAGATGTGTTGAGGATTCGGCAAATTCTTACAAATCTGGTCAGGTAAATTTCGGTTGCTGTACTGGGTAATTTGAGCTGCTGTATATATATAATTAGATTTTGTGGATGTATCTGTAATCTATGATTCTTTTCAATGAACTGTAGCAATGCTATCAAGTTTACCCATGAAGGAAAAGTTGGCATACGGTTGCGCCTTGTCCCAGAGCCGAGCCTTCATGATCTAAACCAGAGCTCCACAGGACAATTGAGCGGCTTAGAGGAAAAAGAATTTTGTGGGGAAAATATATGTACAGCTGCTCCTAGCCAAGGTCAGACAGATTTTCTTGGACCTAGTACCCCTGCCAAAGAGGAAGATTTAATGGACAGAGACGATGAGAAACGTAGCCAGCAGCCCGAAACAGTTGTGTGGATACGCTGTGATGTATATGACACAGGAATAGGAATACCAGGTTACTGAGCTGAAATTATAACTATTGTATTCCAAAACACCCTTTTGATGTCTTGAGCGTTGACAATTTTCATTATGATGCAGAGAATGCATTGCCCACATTGTTCATGCAGTATATGCAAGTTAGTGCTGATCATGCAAGGAAGTATGGTGGAACTGGACTTGGCTTAGCAATCTGCAAACAACTGGTGACTTGTTAAATCTTTCTGTTCTGTAAGCTATATATGGTATTCCAATTTCTAATTATGAATCTTGAGACTTCTTTGCTATTCAGTAATCCATCCAATTCATTTATAGTTGTCTACTTTGCTTTATTATCTTGTTCACCAGTATTTGTCCTAATATCAATACACATGAAGGGTGGTGAACATGAGTTTAGTGATTAAATTAGGAAAATATTGGATTTGAAAGACAATTTTGACATATTTAGTGAAATCCTTGGTATGTGTGTTAAAATCGAAAAAAGGACAAATTTTTAGTCATTAGAGGGCCTATGTAACGATGAGATCTCAATGATATTTTTTTGTATGTTGAACAGGTTGAACTCATGGGAGGTTATCTTACAGTGACTAGCAAAGAGCATAGTGGCTCCATATTTACATTTGTACTGCCTTACAAAGTTTCTCCAATTGGTGAAGAACAGTCAGATGATCCTGATGAGATTCCCAATACACCTAATCAAGATACTGAAGCAGATAAAGCAAAAGATGTATATTATCACATTCAACCACAGACACTGGGTTCACTTTTCTCTGCAGGCGAAACCATCAGGGGTCAGAATCCGTCGCAGCACGAACTTGGTTACAAAATATTACCCGAGCTCACCGTTGTACGGGATGCATTGCCTTCTCGTAGCATCGACAATCAACATATCTCATCTGATCCTTCAAGGCAGAGCAATATTGCTGGAGATAGATTCAATAATGAGCATAATCCGAGCTCGGATGCTTCTTTACGTGAAGATCAAGTAAGCTATAGTGAACAGACAAGCCAAACTCAAGAAGGGGAAAGTCAAATGCAAGTGTCTGAAAGAAGTCCACAGAGTATGGTTACCTGTAGTCAGGAGGAAGCTAGTCTAGAATCACCAAAGAAACCCAGAATCCTCCTTGTTGAAGACAACAAGATCAATGTCATGGTTACCAAAACCATGATGAAGCAATTAGGCCACAACATAGATGTTGTGAACAATGGTGTTGAAGCATTGCGTGCAGTTCAGTCTCTGGATTATGACCTTATCTTGATGGTATTTCCTAACCACTATAGTCTTTGTTTTCCATTTTTGAGCAACTTTAGTGCTTGAGCAACTTCAATAGTAGAACAACTGAGTCTTTCAATTATTAGTCTTGACTTATTCCATGCTAGTGGGCATAAAAGGTGGAAATAAAATTTTAGGTTGAGAAAAGAGTTTTTTGATAACGGTTGAGAAAAGAGTTAGTAATGAAAAAGAGTGCTCATTTATAAGTTAAAACAAAATTGTTGTAGGATGTATGTATGCCTGTGATGGATGGGCTTCAGGCGACGAGAATCATCCGCGAATACGAGGCTACGGGAAGTTGGGAGGCTGCAATGGAGGCAGGAGTTGATTTAGCCATTTGTTCTTCAAATTCAGCATTCCGGAATCAAGGCTCTTATGAATCTGATAAGAGAATTGCAATCATAGCGGTGAGCTTTTCTTCCCTCTAGCTTATTTGCCTATTGAAGTTAAATCTGCCTTAGGGGTTGGTTTCTACTCAGTTTTGAAGAAAACTAGATCATCTTACAACATGTGATTGTGTTGCATAATAGTATACAATAATGAAAGACAATGCGTTAATTCATCATTTATTGTTCATAATTTGTGTGACAACATTGCAGATGACTGCCAATGCACTAACGGATAGTGCTGAGGAGTGCTATGCTAATGGTATGGACTCATTTGTAACAAAGCCTGTGACCTTTCAAAAGCTAAGACAATGTCTTGAAGAATATTTGCCTTGATTGACAAACTCAATTCCCTTCTAAAAGCTCTTGTTTCTTGTTTTCCCCCCTATGTATATGCATTTGTATAAAGCCCTTTTCTTAGGAAAGTTTTGTGACCAGTGTATGATCTTTTTGTCCCCACTCCAAAACTCTCAAAGTCTCATTCAGGAGCGAGATGTACGTGTACCATATGGAATTTTTAGACATTCTTTTTAAGGTGGAAGAAAAAGAATAAGCCTTTATCCTTGAAACAAAAGGAATTAAGAGAAATGCAGGTTCTGGTTGAGTTTGCTCCTGTCTTCGTACAATTCTAATGTTGTAATTGTGATTCATGTAGCTCTTGTATGCACAAAAATGATTCCATATACTGACACTGTATTCCATTAGCCACTTACAAGTTACATGTATAGATGAGCAGAGGATATGCTAAATAAACACTTGATGAACAATTTCTACAAGAATGGTGCATGAGACACATATTAGGCTAGTTATTAGGGATCTCAACAACCAATTCTTCATTTTGACGAAAATGATCTGGTGAAGGGGAAGCAGAAGCTGACCGGTTCGAGCGTCCAAGAGAAATTGATTCCATATGATTGGAGAAGCTTAAGGGGCTTTGTGGGAACTGACTATTGTGTGGGCTTCCATCAACGCTTGTGTCGCGTGGTTCGCCGATCTTGAACGTGTGAGACTCCACGTTTCTCTGGTCAAAGATCCTTGCCAACTCCTTGACCCTACCCCAAACCGATACATTAGGATCAGACCGTAGCCACACTCGTCTGTGCTCATACAGAAACCTCACAAGGGAGACAGCGAGAGCGAATACCGCCACACACCCGGCTATAAGAAACAGTCCCCAAAAGCTGTCGAGTCCAATACTACTTGAAGAAGAAAAAGGATTGCTCAATGACTCTGAGCAGCTTGCATTTTGGCCCAACCATTTTCTCTCTATGGCTACCATTTGGTCTCCCTCGGTCACACTCAAGATTTGGCGGGAGACGTCCTCTACAAGAGGAGATCCAAGGGGGAAAACAAACCCGAACCCATCGGTCTTATAGGTTGGAGGTACCATCACATACTTAGAGCAATAAGTTGCTAAGAATACGTTTATGTAAGGGCTTTCGTCGAATGCAGCTGCAATCCCTCCCTTTTCGCTCCCTTTTGTGAGAAGTTGGTCTAGCTCTTGAGGGTCCTTGTAGCACTTAAGATTCGATTCAACAAAGCCCATTCTCATCAGAAGGTCCTTGACGAAAGAGCCTTTTTGGTAGCCGACTACTTTCCCTGTATTTATGAGCTCCTTTACATCTGTCACACTGGGCTGAAGCTGTTGAATTGTTAACATTGAAGTCAAACTGGCCGTGTAACACTGTGTTAGGATGAGAAGCAGAAAGACCCATATAACAACCACAAATCTCGATGCATTGCTGAACACATGTTGACCTGATATATTATACATATATCAACATGTAAGATCGTAAACGTGTTGATACAAGTATCAATGTAAATGGCAAGACGGAGTGAGAATATGAGGCGAAAATCTTACTGTGGGCAAACACCATTGACGAAAACGAGTAGTATAGGCTTGTGCCAGCTTGGTATACAAGTGGTCCTCTAAATTGAGGGTTGATGCGATGCTCGAGCACCCAAATGACAAAGGCGATGAAGACAAAGAAACACACCGTTGTAACCCACAAATCGCAAGACAGCGGCATCAAGAACACCCAAGCTCTTTTCTTGTTGTTGTCTTTTATAGGTGCAACCATTGTGACACCTGATTCCATGTATGGCAAAGTGAAGTCTACATACAATGACCTGTTAGCTACTATGGTCATATCACCAACAACAGCATCATACCGCTGAAGACAAGAAAGAACATAATTCCACAAGTGAGATAATATATATACAAACCAATACAAACTGGCATAAGACTATTGATCAAACTATTAATTAGCATTAGTTACCCCATTGTAGACTTCAGAGACCATCTCATTGTAAGTAAATGTAGGGTCCCCATTTGGTTTCCTAAAGGGGATGTAGTCATACTGAACTGGATATGGAAGAGAACTCATGACAGCATCAAAGATATCAATGCAATAACCGGTAACTTGTGGATTATCCGAGCCGGGACCTGAACTCGGTGTCACCTTGACGAATTCCTTAAAACCATATTTCATAGGAACCAAAACTTTCAGCCTTTTCCCATTAGCAGAAACTACCCAGCCTTTAGGTGGAGAATTTCTGTCCCCAGGCCATTTAATTGATCCAAGCTGTTCTCCTCTGGAGACTGAATTTGTGGAGTTCAATTCTCGAGAGAGTCCATTTTGTGGAGTCCAAAATCCAATGTTTTTCTCTTCATTGCCAACTACATTTATGATCTCCAGAATTGAGGGTTTCAGCCTTCCATCGGCTAGCTCGAAGTCCCCACTGAGCCCTTCGAACCTAGTCTCTTGTATGGCTCGATTTAGCTCCGGACCAACTTTTGATACTCCAAATGTGGACACATCAAAGACTGATACGTTAGAAGAAGAAGAAGAAGCAATTCTTTTCTCGAATTTGAAATCTGCAGATCGAACTTTCTCGGCCGCTCTAGCGAGCGCTGAAATCGCATCATAAGCCCAGAGTTGAAACGCGCAGATTTGTGAATCAACCACATCTAGTTTTTCTCGCACAATTCTTCTCTTCCATCTCGCAACGAAATCCTCGAGCTCCGGTGTATTCGGAATGTAATTCCGAACACCGATCACACCCCGCATTGTTTCGAATCTCTCAGATTTGAGCGAATTCAACAGATTCGCGATTCCAGTAGAGACGATCCACACATAATCCCGATCCATCATCCCAATCCTCTTAGCGTGTGAGAAGACACGAGATCCTAAAGTCGGATCCATATGAACAATGAACACGCGAGAAGCCATGGACTTGAGCTTGTAAAGCTCCTTTTCGATCTGATCGCTTGTCGCCGAAGAAGAAAGGACCATCCGGGAAGAGATGTGAGTGCCTGTGTTCTGCAAGGCGTCGGTCAACGCAGGGACGACTCCGCCTCCGAACTCGTTGTTGACGTAGACGAGGACTACTAGTCGCCATCGGAAAGCTTGAACAATGGAGCTGATGGCGGTTACCTGAGTGGAATCGAGTTGAGTGGCTTGGAAGAAATATGGAGTTGGCATGAGGGACAGAAGAGGACTAGTTGCAGAGTACGAGATCATTGGAACTTGGGCTTTCTCCGCCAGGCTCATGTCAAATTGGGCCTCCATTGATGTCTCTGGCCCGATTATGGCGTGTACTTGTACCTCCTTTATTAGGTCCAAAACTGCGTACATATGTTTGACACACAAAAATTATTACGCGTGATACTTACAAGTCCGGTACCATATACGGATAATGTAAATATAAATCCGAATTAACTGATTCGGAATTGAATTTTGACATGAATACGCTTTTAACTCGAGAATTTACAATCCAAACACGGTAGACCTGAATTCGAACCTATTAACCTATATATGTATTTTTATTAATACATTGCTAATTTTAAAATAAGTTTATTCAATTTTTCATATTTATATTATTATTTAATGTACTATTGACATATGATGATATGATAAAGTTTTTTCACTATTCTTCAAGATTTAACAATGGCAAAATGTATAGTAATTAATAAGGAAAAATGCTTAAGATATTTAAAAAAATCACTTGAATTTTTTTATTCGTATAAGGGTATAAAACAAAAAAAATGTTCAGAAAAATTTTTAAGGAAATTGAATAAGATATCAAGTAGACATATAAGGAAATTGGATAAGATATCAAATAGATATAATGGTTATTTTTAAAAAATCTAATGTAGAAAAATAAAACTATTATTTAATTCAAGTTTGATGACGTGGCGCAAATTTTTACGCATACTTGGGTTCTGCTTTAACTGTATTATTATTATATTAGATTGAGTTGTTAAGAAATAATTGTAATTTTAGATACTTTAACACATTTTTTTCAATATTATTCTCATTAATTGGAAAGAAGGACCTAAATTTGTAAGAGAAAATAAAAGATCATCATAAGATTGAGAAAATAAAAGATCATCATAAGATTGAGGATATTCAAGTAAAATCATCTGACTTCTTAATTTTTAAGACAAATCCTAAAACGACATGTATTGTTTAACGAAGGGAGTAGCTAATAAGTTGGATATCAAAACGGTAACCTCGAGATTTCCTTAAGACCTAGCCGTCGGAGTCGGATTGTGCTTCTCGGTTTTATGTTAGGTTAAAAAATGATAAAACGATGACTAAATTAGTCCTTACAAATACAAAGTTCTAGTAAAATCAGGTCAAAAACTAAAATAATGCCATTCTTGTTGGGTTGAAGGTTGAAACTAAAATAATGTCTCATGGAGTACCGAATACATCGCTGGGGACGACGGTGTCACGTCAAAGTCTCAAAACGTTGAATTCCAAACCTTGATAATAGAAAGTCGAGCACGAAATCAAGGCCATGCCCGAGCCAATTATAGAGGGAAATTGAATTATTAATTAAGACCAACTGGATTAAAATATCATAACTATACTATCGAGTACGTGGAAATTGGTGGAATAAATTAAGCTTCATGGCATGGCGACGGCGTTTGCTAATAGTGGACATATGCTTGGTATTGTAGGAAGGTATGGTCATGTGATTTGAGCCTTACTGTGTTATTACCTGATCTTCTTATGGATTGATGAACCGTATTATCACGCCTCAATTTCCTCCTCACAACAGTTATAGCACACTTACTACTATTCTATCCCATCGTTAAAGAGTATCGTTTTACAATGTAACACATTTATTAAAAAAAGTATTAACTAAACTTAAAATTGTAAATTTTTTCCTCACTTTTATCACCCAATAATAGTTGTACTCTATCCCATCGTTAAAGAGTATAGTTTTACAATGTAAAACATTTCTTAAAAAAAGTATTAATTAAACTTAAAAGTGTAAATTTTTCCTCAATTTTATCACCCAATAATAGTTGTAGACTAATGAATAAAAAAAATTAGTCAATAGAAACGAATTCCAATACTAATTTTTAAAACTCACTCATAATCAATTGCCTACAAAATCTAAAATGACAATATATGTAGATAAAAATCTAAGTGCTAAAACGACAATTTTTGAAGATCGGAGGGAGCAATTAGCATTAGAACTCGATTCAAATAATCTCCACGCATATTTTAGTATTTATTAATCGATTACTTGATACACAATCGGTCGAGTTCAATTACGTGCACGAGGGAGAAATAAAAAATAAAAATGAACACATCAATTAAGTAATTAAGGAGCTAGCTAGCTTACCAGCAGAAGCAGACGAGAGGATATCAGGAGAGGAAGAGGAACGAGGATAAAGATGCAACCGGGTGGTGTAGTTCGGATTCGCAGCGTAAAAGTCCGATACCGCCATCCTGAGGGTGGTCAACGTCGTCTTTTCCGGCAGCGCACTCATCACCACCCCTACTTTGACCTTCACCCGTCCTTCAACCGCAGACGTCGTCGACGTTGACCAACGACGACCGGCACCCCAGGCCGTCGGTAGCAGGCCGGCTACAGCCACCAAGGAAAATGCCATCACTATATTCATTACTCTTTGACCACTACTTGTATTTGTGTATTGACTAAGAGGGGATGATCGGTTAGTTACTTGCGTGTATTTATAATGGATGCAAGTAGAGGTGTCAAACAGGTCGGGTCGGGTGGATTCGGGTTCGGTCTTTTCGGGTTCGGGTTGAGTGCGGGTTCGGGTCAATCGGGTTACAGGTCAAGCCGGGTCGGGTCTTGACAGGTTATCGTGCGGGTTCGGGTCGACCTAACAGGTCAAGAATTCGAATTTTTAATGATTATTAAAATAATATTATGATTAATTAATAATATTTAATAATAAAATATTATTTTTAATAGATTTTTATAATAATATTTTATTTATGATAAGTTTTTAGATAAAATATATTATAATATTTACAATATAATACATTTATTCTACATATATATAAAATATCGGGTCGGTCAGGTCGGTCTCGGGTTTCAACCCAATCGGGTTCGGGTTATTCGGGTTCGGTTTTTTTCTTTGATCGCTACTATTCGGGTCGGGTTTCAACCCAAAAAGTTTCGGTCGGTTCGGGTCGATTTTTCGGGTCGGGTCAGGTTTTGACACCTCTAGATGCAAGTAATTAGGTAACCACCATTATTTTACCCAAAAAGTAAGTAGTCTCGATCAATTAATTAACTACGTACTTAATTACTTGTTCCATCTTCTCTACAGTAATATTTTTTTATGTAGTATCACCCCCCATATAATACGCACGTACGTTTCGAGAGGAATATATACTAGATCTGACCATTTCAAACCCACCCCTGTGATATTATATACGGAGTATATATGACTTTTAGTACGTCCAAAATATGCATAATAAATTGATACTTCTACTAGCTAGTACTGACTACACATGGTTGACCCAAAAAAAATTGATACCCTTAACATATTTTTATATACAGTTGTTAATTGTATGTCGTAATGATATACTATAAAATATCAAGAAAGATTTAATAAATTTTAAAATTTGGGATTTTTTTATTTTTTTTAGTGACGAGTTCGTTATTTCTCTTTACAGTTTAATTAATTTCCTTGTTTAATATGTTTATAATATATCTTGTATTATAAGAGACCCATCACACATGTAAAGACTAAAGTAGTAGGAACTGGTAATGCTGACTTTATTATCAGTTGTATCATTAACAATTAATTCTAATATATAATAACTGCCAATTATATCATGTTATTTAATTTTCGGAAGCATTAGAGAGAAAGGGAGGCTACAAAAAGGCACTCTCCAAAACTCTATAAAAAAAAAGGAAAAATGACTTGGAATAATCCCAAGTATCAACATTCAACCAAAAATAATCTCATCTTTTGATATTGCCTTTAGCAATCCGAACTATGTAAATATTAACCAAAATTGATATCGAAGGGTTTGCCGGTATACTTTCCGGCAGGTTTAATGACATGACGGTCGGAAACATGACGTGGCAAGAAATCCTTTTTATTTTAAACTTTTATTTTCCATATTACATATACCACATCATATTTTCAACCTATTATCACAAGAAATTAAAACAAAAATTAACAATCAAAACAAAAAAATTAAAATCAATATCCTGCAGTTCAAGAACAAACACACGAACAAAGATGACAATGGGGGAGTTCCCGTTTGAATCGGGGAGGGAGGTGGGGATGGGTTTGGATGGGAGATGGGGACCGGTCGTGTTCTTGTCCGTACTCGATTCCTTCTCATCGATCACGATGGAGCTGAACACTGAGGCCAACGCCTTCTTCGCCCTCCGCACCTGTGTAAATTGGGAGAAAATTCGAAAATTAGGGTTCCGTGAAATCGAATCGATTTGAGCAATTAGGGACGAAATTGAGCAATTGGGGTTACCTGGCCGTCGGTGAAGGGTCTATCGGCGATGTGGACATGGAGGAGGAGGAAGGAGACGGCGTCGAGGCCGTGGGAGATGGCATTGCAGATGTCGAGGGCCTTGACGGAGCGATCGAGGAGCTCGGGGATGAGGCGATCGAGGGGGGGGGGCTTGACGATGTGGGAGGGGTCGCGGCCCATGAGGAGGGTGGCCTTGAACTCGGCCTCGCAGCAGAGGAAGGCGTCGAGGAGCTTGCGGAGCCAGGTGATGGACATGAGGGGGTCCGAGGGGGAGGGGTCGGTGTCGGAGGGAGGGAGGAGGTCGGAGAAGCGTTCGGAGATCTTGCGCTGGAAGAACTCGAGGCCTCCACGTTGCCCTCGGCGGAGGCCACCTGGTTGCGCCGAATGCTGATCTTGCCCATGATTTGGAGCTGGCGTATGCTGGTTGAGGTGGTTGATGGTGATGCGTATGATTTGGAGCTGGCGACTATTGGTTCATCGTGTATTTGTTCTTATTGTTCATCGCACACTAGTTCTTCATGTGTTCATCGTGTATCTGTTCTTTCTTTTTTTTTTGAGCAAATCGTGTATTTGTTCTTGAATGCAGGCTACGGTTTTAATTTTTTTTTGTTTCCAATTGTTAATTTTTGTTTTAATTTCTTGTGATAATAAGTTGACATGGCAAATAAGTATGATGTGGTATAGGTGACATGGAAAATAAAACTTTAAAATAAAAATGATTTCTCGCCACGTCACATTTCCGACCGCCATGTCATTAGATCCGCCGGAAAGTATACCGGAAAACCTTTCGATATCAATTTTGGTTAATATTTACATAGTTCGGATTGCTAAAGGCAATATCAAAAGATGGGATTATTTTTGGTAGAAGGTTGATACTTGGGATTATTCCAAGTCATTTTTCCTAAAAAAAAATGAAATACATGCTACGTAGAAATCAATTACCCAATTGGGTAATTGATCTTGCAAGATCAATCGGATGGCCAATGACTATTGCGGATTAGTGGTGTTCTTAATTACTTTGCCACCCTAGCTATAGAATCGTTGTTGCCCTTTTTTTTTATCATATAATGTTTGTCCATCTTTCCATTTTGGTTGTCCCAAAAAGTTTGTCTATTTTTCCAAACTTTCCATATATATCACACTTTTCTTACCATATTACCCTTATTCAATCTTCTATATTACCCCCAATAACCAACTTTTTCATCACCTTTATCACTTTTTCCTATAAAATTACAAAACTACCCTCATCAAATCTTATATCTTACCCCAATTATCCACCTTTCCCATCAACTTTATCACTTTTCCAACTTTTATACTTATATTTTACCCTAATTATTCAACTTTTCAACTTCATATTAATTACCGTGCCAATTGTCCTTTATGGACAAACATTTTGGGACGGAGGGAGTATGAAGAATTGAAGATCGATTTTGCATTTTCAGCGTTTTTCTTTTACGTTGGTCGTCATATTTTACTTGACTGACCAGAGAATTTACGGAGTGCTTTGAATTGCCATTCATAAATTTGATGAAGAATCCCTTTACTAATTTTGCACGCAACTCACGATAGAGTTATATGGAAAACAACCTTTCAAACATAACATGTACGTATGCATAAATATTCCGACATTTCTCATTGAAACCAAACTTTTTTTACCTTTAACATATTATTTTAAAACTACTGAATTATAGTATGAACGTATGACATTTAGTAAAATATAACAGTATCTATGCTAAGTATATGACTTAAAATTGGTTTACAAATATTCAATTTTCAAATATTCATAACTTTTTATTTAGATATCGTATTAAGGCATATAATATATAAAATCGAAGCCCCGAAAAAAGAGAAATACTATAGGTACAAAAAAAAATTGGATTGGGGGGACATGGCCTCCACCGGTCCCAATGTTGCTCCGCCCTTAATTAGGTGCGTTACATATATAGATGCATGCATATGCTGAATTGGTCAAGAAACGTGAATTCAATCTAATTCACTTGTTTGTTCAAGATTCCAACGTAACTTGTTGTTCAATATATATTAATATTCCTGCGTTACGTTGATAAGTTTTGTTGTTATATGGGAACGGCTTATAAAAATGACACCCCTGGCCTATAGCATTCAAGTGAACAAACTACAAGACAAGTTAGCTAGGCCCATTCGATCTCATCTTCTGGATGCTATTTCGTTGTAAATATATTGACATTTGAATTTAATTCCTAGTCAAGTCAATGCATTCATTGCATTGGTTTGGCTCTTGATCGAGTCACCTTCCTTCTTATGTGTATTTTCCTAATTGCCACTATGATGTCATTGTGTTTTTTTGATCCATGATGTCATTGTGTTTAACATAATCATTGATATCTCCTTGTCAAGTGCCTCGGTAGACAAAAAAACGGCTTAATTAAGTACTAAATGCCAGCACTATTTCTATATACTTGGTTACATTTACAGACAAGTATAGAATATGTAAAATTAACACTGAGAAATCATTTAGGACAACAGATCCATCACCAACAAGAAGGCTAAGCATTAGGGATCTCATCAACTGAGCCTTCATTTGGATGAAAATGCTCTGAAAAAGGAGAAGCAGGAGTTGATTGGTTCAAATAGCCAGGAGAAGTTGATCCTGTTTGATCTGAGAAGCTTAAGGGGCTTTGTGGGCACTGACTACTGTGTTGGCTCCCAAGAAGGCTCGAGTCGCGTGGCTCACCGGTCCTGAAAGTGTGAGACTCCATATTTCTCTGGTCAAAGATCCTTGCCAACTCTTGAACCTTACCCCAAGCTGTAACATTAGGATCAGGCCGTGACCATACATGCCTGTGCTCATACAAAAACGTTACAAGAGACACAATGAGCGCGAATACTGCCACGCACCCTGCAATGAGAAATAATCCCCAAAAGCTGTCGAGTCCAAGACTACCCGACGAAGAAAAAGGGCTGCTGCTGCTAGAGTCTGAGCAACTTGCATTTTGGCCAAACCATTTTCTCTCTATGGCTGCCATTTGTTCTCCCTCAGTCACACTCAAGACTTGGCGGGAAACATCATCTACCAGAGGCGATCCAAGTGGGAAGGCAAACCCAAACCCGCCGGTTTTATAGGTTGGAGGTACCAACACGTATTTGGAGCAGTAAGTTGATAGGAAAAGGTTCATGTATGGGAATTCACCAAATGCCGCTGAAACGCCTCCTTTTTCACTCCCATTTGTCAGAAGATCATCTAGTTCTTGTGCACTTTTGTAGGACTTCAGTTTTGATTTATGAAAACCTAGTCCTAGTAAAAGCTCCTCCACAAACGAGCCTTGTTGGTAGCCTACAGCTTTTCCTGTGTTTATGAGCTCTTTTACGTCTGTCACCGTGGGTTGAAGCTGTTGGATTGTTAACATTGAAGTCAAACTAGCTGTGTAGCACTGTGTTAGGATGAGAACCACGAACATCCATACAATTGCAACAGATCTTCCTGAGTTGCTGAACACATGCTGGCCTGATATAATTATATATGTCAAAGAAGGAAATGTGCAAGCAGATACATTCAAATTCAGATACATTGTGTATGAATCACAAGAGATTAGGGAGAAGATCTTACTGTTGGCGAACACCATGGTTGAAAACGAGTAGTAAAGGCTAGTGCCAGCTTGGTACACAGCCGGACCTCTAAACTGTGGATTGATACGGTGCTCGAGTACCCATATGACAAAGGCAATGAAGACAAAGAAACACAAGATTGCAGCCCACAAATCCCAGGACAGAGGCATCAAGAACACCCAAGCTTTCTTCTTATTGTTGTCCTTGATAGGTGCAATCATTGTTACACCTGATTCTGTGTATGGCAATGTGAAGTCTACATATAATGACCTGTTAGCTACTATGGTCACGTCGCCTACAGCAGCATCATACCGCTGCAAACACACATGAGCACATTTCACAAGTGAGATGAAAAATACACACAAATACCAACTAGCATAGTGTATAACAAGACTTTTGATAAAAATATCAAATAGAACTAGTTACCCCATAATAAACTTCAGAGATGAGCTCATTGTAAGTGAATGTAGAGTCAACATTTGGTTTCCTGAAGGGGATGTAGTCATACTGAACTGGGTATGGAAGAGATTTCATGACAGCATCAAAGATATCAATACAATAACCTGCAACTTGTGGATGATCCGAGCCAGGACCAGAACTCGGTGTCACCTTCACAAATTCTGTAAAATCACCTTTAACAGGAACCAAAACCTTCAGCCTATTCCCATTAGGAGAAACTACCCAACCCTTGGGTGGATGTTTTCCATCTCCAGGCCAGATAATGGATCCAAGTGATGACCCCTTACCCTTAGAGACCGAGTTCAACTTTCGAGAGAGTCCGTGTTGTGGAGTCCAAACCCCAACAATCTTCTCTCCATTTCCAATCACGTTTATGATCTCTAGAACCGAAGGCTTTAGCTTTCCATCAACTAGATCGAAATCTCCACTCAACCCTACGAATCTAGTATCTTCTAGAGCTCGAATTAGTTCAGGGCCAGCCTTTGATACTCCAAATGTAGACAGATCAGTGACAGACGAGTTAGCAGACGCATTCCGTTTATGGAATTTGAAATTGGAAAACCTAACCTTCTCGGCCGCTCTAGCGAGCGCCATAGTTGCATCATACGCCCAAAGATGGAACACGCTGATACGCGGATCAACCAGATCTAGGTTTTCTCGCACAACTCTTCTCTTCCATCTCGCAACGAAATCTTCGAGCTCCGGTGTGATCGGGAAGTAATTCCGAACGCCAATCACGCCCTGCATAGCTTGGATCGAACTAGGTTTTAGCGAGTTCAGGAAGTTCGCAATCCCACCGGTGATGATCCAGGCATAATCCTGATCCATCATCCCAAGCTTGTCGGCGTTTGAGAAGAGTCTGGATCCTAATTCCGGGCCCGTATGGACGATGAACACGCGAACATCCATAGACTTGAGTTTGTAAAGCTCTGCAACAATCTGTTCATCGGTTGATGAGGAAGCGACGGCGCTCCTGTGAGAGATGTGAGTAGACATGTTCTGTAAGGCGTTGGTCAACGCGGGGACGACTCCCCGTCCGAACTCGTTGTCGACGTAGACGAGAACCACTTGTCTCCATTTGAAAGCTTGGACAATGGAGCTGATGGCGGACACTTGCGTGGAATCAAGTTGAGTGGCTTGAACGAAATAGGGATTTCCCGCCGTGGTGGTGGAAAGAAGAGGACTCGTTGCAGAGTAGGATACCATTGGAACTTGGGCTTCCTCGGCCATGCTCATGTCGAATTGGGCCTCCATTGATGTCTCTGGTCCAAGTATGGCGTGCACTTTGACATTCTTTATCAAGTCCAAAACTACAAACAAAGAGGTCATAGAAATCAAATTATATCTTGACCGAAAAAAAAAAGAAGAAATCAAATTATATTATGTTTAGAGGGTTGGTTTTGAATTTTCATGAAAAATAAAGGAAAGTATTTTTCTTATATCTAAACAAAAGAAATCCATAATCTCGTGTATAATTTTTTCAAACTTTCTCTTATCTTCCTTTCGCATCTTTCACCATCGTTTCTTTTTTTACGAGTTGTTAAAATGATTTCATAGAACATTACATACCGGAAGAAGCCGAAGAAAGAATGTCGTGGTTAGCAGAGGAACGGCAATGAAGATGCAAGCGGGTGGTGTAGTTGGGATGGGCGGCGTAGAAGTCCGATAACGCCATGTTGAGGGTGGTCCACGTCATCTTTTCCGGCAGCGCCTCCATGTCACCCATCACCACCCCTACGTCGACCACCACGTGTCTGTCAGTTGACTGATTATGACCGGCGCCCAAAACAGTTGGAACCAGGACAGCTAAAGATACCAACAAAAACGCCGTCGTTTTGGCTATAGATTCGGCGGATGTATGATCAACCATCTTCATCGCTGTGCGTGCCGCCTTAACCATAGATCGATCGATCTTACGATTAATCTGTATATATTGATTTAGGATCAAAGTCAATACTTCTTAGTTACTTGCTTAATTACATTGGTATATATAATTAAGGGTCAAAGTCAATACGTCTTAGTTACTTGCTTAATTATACAGTATTATGCGCCTTATATATAATGGATCGATGGGGAATAAAAGGAACTACTTGACCACTTCAATCAATTCTCATCAAATTTCAGTTCTAGGTATATGTGATAGGGACGGACGTACGTGTCCAACTGATCGATATTTTTATATTTATTAGGAAGTAGCTAGCTAGGTTGATGTAATCAAACACTCTTATAGGAGTAGTAAATTTAGTGAAGGTCAGTGTGAAACGTTAAGGTTCAGAATGATTAAGTGATGATCTTACAAGTTAACAAAATACAATGAATCAATGATCTTTCATTTATTTAATGATAACGACTTGTTAAGTTGTTTTAAGTTCCCACACATTTGTTCGGGGGAAAAAAAAATACTACCGTTACCGTAGAATAAAAAACAATTTCGTTTCTTTAATCTTAATTCGGACGATTAATTTATCTTACTGATCTCCACCTGCTTCCTATAAAAAATCTTTTGACTTAAATCTGAACCTGTAGAAATATATATCTGTTAATATGCCTTGAATCTGAATCACACACTGTCACACGGTACACTATGTTTTCTGTTTGTGGGCCTATCGCAATCTATTTTGGGCCTGCGGCCCATAATTGTAACTAGGGTTTCTTGAGTCACTATATAAGCTCTTGAAATACCTAGACCTCTGTATTCCGAATTCTATCTTCCATAATAATATACGGTTTCTCTGCCCGTGGACGTAGGTAACACACCGTTACCGAACCACGTAAATCTGTGTGTCGTTCTTGCTTTATTGTTCTCGTTCGATCTCTCGTTACAACAATATCAAACTCGATCATGCCATATCACCAACTTTTTGTGAGCAATGTTCGATCGACCAATTTATTATATTAAGCAAACCAAATTAATATAAATATATATATGACCAATGAGACTTTGAGAGTACTTATTGTCTTGGTATTGCATTAAGTGTTAAGCACTTTCAGTTTTATTTTATTAGGTTAAGTGTGAAGCACTTAAGCACGTACTGTGAAGTTGACTTTAGATTAATGAAAAACTAAGCTTGACAAATATATGACGATTGAGTACTTATTGTCTAGTTAATAGCCATGTATATACGTGTGTACAGTTTTCTTCGGTCATATAGATTAAACATATGTATGTAGAATAGTATATGCATGTTGAATAAGTCAAGAAAATTGAATTCAATCTTTGGTCATATCATATGTATTATACTATTCAGACACTTGATCACCTATAACTTTAATTTGGAATATAAAATTCGCATGGAAAACTACACACTTATTTATAAATACATATATAGATACGTACACCAGTGTTATTAAATGAATAGCTACCAGTATGCTCCCTCGAGGAACCGGAGCCCTCCGATCAAAATAAATAAATATAGCTACTAGTTACATTACATAATTAACGGCATAAATGTGCATGTAACCTAGCAAGAGTGTATGCAAAATAATTAAGCAGCTTGGGGATCCATGAAGTTTACTATTCACATATGTACGATCATATGCAATATCACCTCAACTACGACGAGCTAGCTAGGGTGTCACTATTAACCTTAAATATGTAAGCCTAGAAGGGTGCTTAATTATTATTACAAGACAATGCAACATCACCTCAACGACGAGCTAGGAGGATTAGCTGATGAGACCGGAAGCGTCGCCCCCACGTCATCGATGACGTCAGAAACCGAGTTCCTTGGCGGTGTGGAGCCTCTTGAACTCTCCACCACCTCAGGGCTAACTCTAGACATACTTCCTTTCTTTGCATGGAATGACCTATTCAGCTCTATGAGCCTCTTCTTCATGCTCATGCCTGCATGCCCTCGCAACAATCCTCGATTCTCGTAAATGAAGAACGAAAACTTCAACACGATAGCGATGAAGCATGCGCCTCCTGTGATGGCAAACAACGCCACGAAGCTGTCCAGATCGAGGGTGCTTGAGGAAGTGACCGGAGAAGCTGATGGATCGAGGGAGCAATCCTCAGACTTGTTGAGCCACTTTTTTGTTAAGACTGATATGGTCTCTCCCTCTGTTATGTTTAGCACTGCTTCAGAGATGTCCGATACAAGGGGCGAGCCCTTGGGGAAGGCGAACGCGAACCCATCTGTCCTAGGCGCTGGTGGCACTACCTACACATAAATAGCACGTAGTCGAGCATAAGATTTATGTTATACGGAAATAGGCCCAGCTGCGCACTTTCATCTAAAACCAACGGCAGGAGGAGTAACTCATGAACTTATATGCTAACGCGGTGTATGTTATAAAGGTTCAAACCCATATGCACGCGTACCGTCATGTATTGGGAGCAATGGCGGGAAAGGAAGAGCTTAATGTAAGGAGCCTCATCAAATGCAGCATCAATTCCTCCTCTTTCACTCCCTTTAGATAAGAGGTGCCTTAACTCATCAGAAGTTTCGTAGGACAACATCTTAGACTCTTCAAATTTCATTTTCCTCAGATACTCTTTAAGAAAAGTTCCTTTTTGGTAGCCTACTTTTTTCCCAGCTCTCAGGAGCTCGTTCACATCTTTGTAGGCCGGCTGAAGCTTTTCGACGGTTAGCATGGAAGCCAAGCTAGCAGTGTAGCTTTGAGTTAGCAAAAGGATCGTGAACACCCAGAACACCATCACGAATCGCGACAAATTGCTCTTCGGAACCTCCTCTGCATTTTCCAAAACAGAGGAACTTGTAAGACAACAACATATAATCAGGTAAGACTGTTGTAATAGCCTAAGAGGCATTGTTCAAGCTGTTGGATAAACTTACTATGGGAGAAGACCATTGTTGAGAAGGAATAGTAAAGACACAATCCGATTTGGCCCTTCCATGACTCTGCTTGAAACTCGTCGTTTATTTGGTACTCGTTAACCCACACGACAAACGCGATCAAGATGAAGAAACACAAGCTTGTAACCCATAGCTTCCAAGATAATGGTTTCAAGAATGCCCATATTCGATTGTCGTCGCTACCTTTAACTGCTGATACCACCATCAACACATCTGACTCCATGTAAGGCAAAGCGAAATCCACGTATAACGACCTGTTGGCTATGATTGTCACATCTCCTACGACTGCATCATATTCCTGCCAAGATCCAAACATCAACATAAAAACCTTTTGTTATACAGAATTACTTTAATACAGTTTCTAGCAAAAGTAATAGCAAAACTCAATATCTTTTAAGCAAATGATTTGGAAGAAAAGTGGTCAGTAAAAACAAATTTGAAGAACAATTCTCATAACTAACTCTCTACAACGACAAGTAAAGCTGATCAAAATCTAAGTATTAAAAGGACAAATAGTATTGATCAGATATAGTGTTTATACCTTAGAATAAACTTTAGAGATGAGAGTATCATAAGACTCGTTAGAAGGAATATACGTGACAGGGAGATCATATGGGAGATTCTTCCTTACAACCTCAAACAGCTCAATGCAAAATCCAGTAGGTTGGGCATCGCTAGTATCGACGAATTCAGTGAACCCAGGTTTACGCGGAATCGCAACTCGCAAACTCTTTTCGTTTGTCGGAATTGCCCAACCCTTTGGGGGCTTAGTTCTATCTCCTGGCCATATGATTGTATGGCTTCTCCAAAATAGCATCTTTTCCGGTGTCCAAAAACCAACCCTTTTTTCCCCACTACCAACCACATTTATGATCTCAAATTTAGAACTTTGCAGCTTCCCATGAGCATCTAAGCTGAAATTCCCACTCAGACCTTCAAAACTGGTATTGAGAAGCTCTTTTATCAGACTAGGCCCAACGTTAGATACTGGAGATGCTGAAAAGCTAAGAGCTGATGATGATAATGAACTATTGCTAGAATTAGAGCTGCCTTTTGTCTCAGGTGCAAAGGTGAAATTTGACTCGTGAACTTGCTCCACGGCTTCGGCCAGCAAAAAAGTGGCATCATAAGCCCATAGTCCAAACAAACTCTTTCGCAAGTCGTGTGAGTGCGCGAGCGCTTCAGCCACCTTTGTCTTCGGAACAAGAGTCCTAACGCCTACAACTCCTTGCATAGACTCATGAACGAGTTCGCGGTCCAAAGTTCCTAATGTATTTGCAATGTTGCTAGTAATAATCCAAGCATACTCCGATGTCATCATCCTCAACTTTCTAGCTTGTATAAACACTTGCAAGGCCAACGTCTCGTTCATATGGACCACGAAAACGCGAGTCTGCATTAGTTTAAGCTTAGAGAGCTTGCGCTTGATCTCATCATCGGTGGCGAGTGAAGAGATGATGCATCTGTATGGAATCCGAGTGTTGATCTCCTGTAACGCGTCGACTAAGACGGGGATGATCCCGCCTCCGAACTCGTTGTTAACATAGACAGGTGTCACTTCTCTCCACCCAAAGTATTGGATGATTGAGCTGATGGCTTTAACTTGGCTCGAGTCGCTTTGGGTGGCTTGGATGAAGTAAGGACTAGAGAGCATGGGGCTTGAAGCAGAGTAAGAGATGATTGGAACGTGGGATCTTTCTCCAAGACTAATGTCGAAATGAGCCTCTTGGGATGTCTCTGGCCCTATGATCGCTATCACTTGCTCGTTTTTTATCAGATCTTCAACTGTAACCACAATAGATGTTTATAAGCAAATCCAGTTCAAAAAACAATGAAACCGATTATGTAAATTCTATTATATACGGTGTTTTTTTATCAAGAAAGTATTCTAACAGATGGTTTCTTACATAAAAACAGTATTTCAAACGATGGGTTGTGATTAAAAATATCAATAGTAATAGGAAAAGACGAAAACCGTTGGACATGAATATAGATGTACCAATGGCTGCAGAAGTAATAACATCATTATTTGGACAATCACGAACTCGAAGGATCAAACGAGTTGTGTAGTTGCCATGCTTCTTGTAGAAGTCAGAGATTGCCATCTCGATGAAGTTGTGCGCCATCTTGCCCCATTGATCATCGAGGTTTGCCACAAACCCAACTTTAACTTCCTTCGAATCCCGGTTGTTGTTGTCTCGAGCTAGCACCAAGGCATCGAAATAACTGCTGGTGATGACCAAGGCTAAAATGCATAACAAGTATTTGTGACGAGCTAGAAGCATGAAGCTCATTTTCATTGGCTTTGCTGGCCTTCAAGAGGAGGGTATACTAAAGTCCGGAGGCAATTAGCTACCAACGTGCCAATGTGTGTATGTATATAAATACGCGATACTGAAGGGGTTGGATTTAGATTCGGCTAATACTATACCACATGTAAAACTTTGACCATTTGGCTAGAAAAAAACAAAGTTGATTAATGCAGAAGGTTAACGTGGATGCTTTCTATGGCCATCAATGGTTCGGGAAGTAACCAAGACATTTCCAACTCCTTTGACGGGGACTGCTGAAACGTTCTTTGGGATCAAGGTATTGATTTGATCTAATCCACCTAAACAAGTATCTTGAAGGATTCCTCCCAAGGAATTCAAGTCCTCTCCGTCTTCAGCTCATTTGGGTCAAGCTGAGAATTCTGTCTTGAAAATTCCATGGGAATAGTCCCCTTTACCCTAAAATAATAGGAAGATGAGAATAGTCTTTTTACCCCACTGACTTACGTACACATAACATTATCCTGAACTCAAGCCAGGGAAAAAAGAAGCTACTATATCAGCCAATACAGATGGCGTTACCAAATCAGGTCCATCACCATGAACAAATGCATAAAAGAAAACCAATGAACATGACCACAAGTTTAGGTGTAAAGCTGGTTGGTAATGATGTAACAAGTCACTCTTCTCTGGAAGCAGGATCCATCCCGGCTGAAGGACTGTCGGCATAGTACTCTTGGTGCTTCAAGTTCACCCCATACTGTATATACATCAAACAAGGTGTCCAAATAAACCATATATTCAGCCCAGAATATGAGGGAATCAAAGGGTTTGCAGATTTTACCTCTCGTAATGCTTTGGAAAGGTCCTCCATGCTCAAGATCAGGCGTTTATCCTATCACAAAACACAAAGTCGGTTTACTTGAGCAAAAAACCTCAAGCCATATAATAATAACTAATACTGAATAGCTTGGACCTAGAATGTTGCCCGTACTGGTTTTGAAATCCTAACATGTTCTACATTGAATCTAACTCTAGGAGATGCAAATTGATCACCTTTTGTTGCTTGTCCCTTTTGTCCTTAACCACTGCTGACTGCCTAGCCTTGCAATGCCTGCAATCGATGTGTGAACTTAAGTTCTAACATGATAGTTTTTTTTACCAAACACAACGCATCACAAGATAATCGGTGAAAAAAAAAATAAAGCATGTCAAAAGTCGTACTTAGTAAGCATCCCTTATCTAACTTGGTACAGGACAAAAGCCATACATCTTGACTGGTTCAAATGAATAAGGTCCATTTAGTGATGCACATTACAATCCACTAGTCAGCTGTCTTAATTTATTCCACTTGTCTTCATTAAATTCTCAGTATTCAGAGCTAGACTAATTGTTTAGAGTAGAATGCTATGGAAGATTCCACAAGAATCTTCTCTCAGAATTCTGAATTTGTATCACATATCATTAGAAACCAGACACAACATGGGGTGTCCCCCTCAATAGGATAAGAGCACCCATGGATATTGTTATGCATTCTACTTTCAATTTTTTTTAACCTTAAAGTTCTATAGTAAGACAAAAGCTGCCCTGATTACATTTTTGAGCTGTTAAACAGTAATCTAATTGGCAACCAATACAGTACCTATATTCATAGTTCTTATCCAGGATAAGTTATCCTACAATAGCATAAGTTATCCTACAATAGCATATTTGTGCATGAGGATTTTTGAACTGATATCTCCTTGGAAAGTGCCATATGAAGATTAAAAAAAAAAGTCAAAAGTATCTAGCATTTACTTGTCATTGATCAAGTGCTCTGAGAACTTCATGATGAGTCAAGATTGTGCATGATTTTTAAAAGAAATTCTTGTTACATCGAACACTAACAATCCACGGTAATGATACTACAAAGATGGAAAAACTAAAAATACAAGAGGTAAGGAGACATACTGAAGAGCATCAGTCGCAACCTCTGCAATAAATTTCTGAGTGGCAACTGCCACCAACCTTGTTCTGCAAGCAAACAAAAAAACGTTATATACAGCAAATTTCATATAATCAAAGAAACACAACAGAACATTGAGATTGGAATTTGTTCGGGAAACATATTTCTACAGGCAAAATGGTAAGATCTGTACTCCAAATTCTATCAGAAAATACGTATTGCAAAGATTTAGTACTGTATCACATCAGGGACACAATACAAGGAGAAGGAAGAGATTAAAGTTATGGAAAATTTGAGCTCCAGGAAACCGCTTCAACCCTGAAAATTTCAGCTCTGATTTCTTATATAAACATTAAAACTGAAACGCTCTTCCAGTTTTCCCTCTCTGTTAAGTGCATAACCCCTCTATTTTGTTTTCCAGTCCCAAACTTAATATGAATTCTTCACACACAAAAGAAGTATCCTGTTCAGACAAGCCTATATGCGTATGTTCCAAAAAATAATAGAACTTGACCTAATTTATAACATTACACAGAAGGTACTAAAGAAACCAAAAGCCCTAAGCTCCGAAGATACTCAATATGCAATGATTCGCGTTACAAAGGCAGTTTAGCTAACATGTCTAACACTACAAAAGAAAAACAGCAAGAAATCATTGGAGGAACGTACTATTGGTACGGAAATCCGGAGAGGGATATACCATGAGATCGACAACAGAAATACAGCAAAGGAAATTTCAAGCAAACAACGGGAAGAAATTAACAACGCAAAAGAGAAAGGACAAAATTCAACACACATAACGCTTACAATCGAACATCGGGACATTGAAATCCACTTTTCCCCAAATAATGCTCCACAAGTTCATCTGGAATCTGTAGAGAAAAATAGAGGAAGACGGAGGCCAAAATTAGCGGATTTTCGTAGCTGCGAAGAGAGATTAGGAGAAGGAGAAAGAGAAGGCGATAGAGAATTGCATACAGTGGGGGTATATTCCATCAACGAGGCGAGAAATTCTGAGAGTGCAGCGTCGTCGTCATGACGGCCATCGCCGGATTGCTGGCCGTGATTCATCTCGTATCTTCTCCGGCGATTTCACTCCCTTTCTCTATCTCTTGTACGATCCACGCTATCTAATTTCTTGGGCTTGTTGCAAATTTGGAAAAAAAGAACAAAAAGAAAAAAACGTTGGGCCTGTTTTTTTTTCCTTGAGCACAACAATAAGTTGGGCCTCTTGTGTACATAATATGTCTGAAAATAGAATTTCAGACAAAAAAAAGCTTCCTTCCCTACGGTACTTTAGCTCTTATTATTTAATTTAATGCCTTCCTTAATTTTTTTATAGACACTAATTATTGTACTGCAATTTCGTATGTTCTTTATTCACTAGACCGTGAAAAAAGAAATAAATTAAGGATGCTTTTACTACAAAAATTAGTTTCTTTGATGTATATAAAGTTTTTTAAAACATAGAAAAAAAACTTACAGGACAGAAAGTACAGAACATTTTCAGTTTCTGGGATTAAAAATTCCAAAACAATTGCTGAGCAAATCTAGAGAGTGATCAAAAAGATTCGAGATGTTCGAAGAACAGATGCCACATTTTCCTCCACAGCAAAGATCATCACCACTAACCGAGAATTCCATTTTATTACAACTTGGCCGGATAAGGAAAATGTTCCAGAATTATTCAATATCACTCAGCGAACTCCAGTTTATATCCTCCCTTTTCAACACATTTTATGTACTGAGAAAATTAAGCAAGAAATTTCAGCAAGATGGATTTGGGCTTTTGCAGACTTTAGTGGCTGTACTTCACAATACCATTCACATCCACAACTCCGGGTGGGAACACAGGATCGGTCGCTGCCCTAACTGCAACCTTTGCCACAGACACAACATTGACAGGCCGAGTGAGCAACGGGCCCACCAACGGAACTTGGGTCAGCGGTTTAGCATACTGCAGAACCTGCACCACAAACCAACATGGTTGTTTTTCAAGGAATGTTGACAAACTTAGCAAGCAGTGATTTTCAGCGTGCGCCAAAGATATTTTCCATCAAAATTAAGATCAACAATCAATGAAACATGGACAAGGAAGAAGAGTTTACCATTTCCATAGGTGAACCTATCACACCCAGAGGTAGATTAATGCTTCCTACACGTCTTGTGCCATACATAAAGCCAGGCCTCAATATCACACCTGTACAACAGATCAACCAACTACAGCCATCAATATCACACTGCATTTAATGTGTTAGGCAAGTTAGAAAAATGCAGAGCCTGAAGAAAGAGATCAAGTCGAAACTAACCTCCATATGGGAACCTAGTTAAGAGCTCTGTTTCAGCAGCTCTCTGATGTCACAACCAAAATCAACAGCAATTGTGTCAGAAGATGCAATTGAAAAAGGGTAGACTTCTCAGGTAATATAACACCATATCAATAATGGTGCATTTAGATTGCAAAGCATGGATAGGGGTCATGAAACAAGGAAAGAATCAAAAATCTTTGTAAAATATTGTTGAAAAGAACCCGATAAGGCACTGGACTGATTTGATCTGTCAAAGGAATAATAACCATGGCTCTTAGTGTTTCTTCACCACATTTCCATTTTCTTCACATGTACCCTCTGTTCAGTTCTAGTAATTTTCCTCACTTCCAACATTTTATTCATACACACTATCTTTACAAAAAGGCATAGAAATAATTAGTAAATTCCATTTCTCAGCAAACTGATAGAGAATTTGTAAGCACCTTTCCATCGTAATACCCTTGTAGCAAATAGTTAATCACTCCAAAGTCAGCAGCGGAGATGTAAACAAATCTCTTAACACCTGCAATTGAAAAGAGCACGTATTTCTTAAGAACTTAATGACGATGATAGGAATTGGAGACATCACAAGAGAGCTATTCTAACATGGTTGATGCCTGCTATACGAGTATTATGTAACTATAAAGCACTATATTATGATTGTCACAGGAAAATACAGCATTCAACATTTTTTTTCCTTATAAGATCAATACAAACTGATAGGATGAGTAGACGGAGTCTACAATATGGAAATGTGAAAAGTCTCGTCTGTTCTATATTCTAGGCAACTTAGCTCACATGGCAAGACAAAATTATGCAGGTATTTAAGTCAGTATTTCATCATACAGCGAAGCTTCATGGGAGATCAGAATTGACCCTTCAGAGTTATTATCCCAAGCCCTAGATGTAAATGTCCCAGATGTAAATGTCATGCATTTCAAGTATCAAGTAGTGACCAGCACAGATATTGTTTTGCATAGAAGCCCAACAAGTTGTATAGACAATTACATATGTTGTTTAGATAACCTAATGATTCAAAAATGCTGCACATATATCCTAAAAAAGAGTGCTTTTCTATAAGAACAAAATCAGTTCATCCTGGAAATCTTGCAGAGATTACAAGTCAATAATACTGACATACAGCTAAGTTTTAGGTCCTGTTAATATTGACTGTACATCAATATTTTTCCATATTATCAAAAAAATCAAAAGGTCAAATGATTAACAACTCCAAAAGGACCACATGTTCATTAGTAGCATGTTTCTGTAAATGGAGGGTATACAAGAAAGAAATCTTTACCTTGATCAGCAGCGGCTCTAATTGCATTTATGTTTGCAGTACCATTCACCTTATACATGTACGAATTTGATCCAAAACTACCTACACATGAGATCTGAAAAACTTCTCATCAGCCTCACAAATAATACACCAAAAGAGTATGAAGAAGTAGAAAAGATTACTGCTTTTGTGCAATAAATTGAAGAAAAAGGTGAATATATATATATAAAGTAGAGGTATTCAAGAAAGAACCCACTACAGTACAGCTCAAATTCAAGAGAATGAAAGCGGTGAAATTAACATAATTACAGACAAGAAAATTAAATACGAGAAAAGAACAAGAAGAGAGAAAGAAAGGCAGATTTTTCAAGTTTTCAACAAAAGCTTCTGAGCATCTACAAACATGTAGCCATTGCACCCTTAGGCCTTAACATTCATGTTTGATGCAGTAAAAGAAACAGAGAATAATAGGTACCCATGTTCATGAGGCACAAGTTAATTCTGTAGGAGTCTTACCACAGAAGTTACTCCATCCATTGCATCCTTAAGTGATTCGGGTGCAAGAAGGTTCCCTGCAGCAAAACACAAAAGCATGATGTCAAGTGAGAAATCTCATCCATCCTTTTTTTGTATTTTGAAAGCGGATTTCTACAACTCGATTGCAGCCAAACTGTATACCTTTATTCCAGATCACATTGCTTGCCCAAGATTCATTTAAAGATGACCTTCCAGACCTGCAAGAAAGACAAGATGTTAGAATACATCATTTTAACATTTTATAGAATATTCGACGGAAAACAGATGTAAAACAATTTTCTCCATACAGTTATAAGTACTCTCCGACAAATATAGAATACATTGCTGATGATAGAGAGTTCATGCACAGAGATATCACTGAAAATGCAGTAAATGCCAGTAGACAATTTTTGGCATCAGACTACATCCAGTGAAGCTTCCAAAAATTACAAAGCAAATTCATACATAGTATGAATATATGCAGTCAGCTTCAACTTTTTTTCATTCTATGATGGATGAAATCCTTTTGGTCTGATCCAACATAAATGAACAGGTTTTAAACAGACCATTAGGGTACCTGCTGAGGCTGGCTACAGTTAAGCCACGATCCAGAGCAGCTTTGCATACATGTGACCCAACAAACCCATTTCCGCCCAACACTAGCAGCTGAACCAGAGATCACAAGTCAAATTTAAAAGAGATGGTAAGGTACATGTAAGTGAAACCAAACTAAGCTATTAAATATACCTTCTCTTGAGGAGGTGGGGGTGCATTTACAGTTTCTGCTTCCTCTACGTTCAAAGGTTCACTTGCTTTGGTAGAATCTGTAGATAGAAACCTCCCATTTCTACCTGGTGCAGTTGTACTACCAAATAAGCAGGGTCAAAATCAAGCAAATAAGTACCACAAGAGTGTCAAAAGATGCATCAAAGTACCAATCTATGTAATTTTCCCTTCGTTTCTTCATAATGACTGAAATCTTGGAAGTTGGAACTAGGCCTAGCTTAACACAAGCAAGAACAAAATATAACGAATATGATGCCCTAATTTCCCTCTACATTAAGAGCACCATTTACATGCACAACAACAAATTTCTCACACTCTATTTTAGAACATTATGGCGTTCACCCCTACACTAAGAGAGGCACCAACGGGTTCAAATTCTCTGCCCTTCGCCAACGAAACGATTTCATACCACTAAATGCCATCACCAATCAGCATTTCCCCGATCAATTCAGAGATTCAGACGTTTTCGTCAGAGAATTCATTCAAAATAGCAGTCGGTAATATGTAAGATACACGAATTCAGATTGTTGATTTCCCCTAATACACGGCAGGAGAAAAGATAGAGAAAGAACTTACTAGAGTCTGGAAAGAGAAGATCGGAACCGGATCAAACGAGACATGCTAGAAGCTGTGGAAACACAACAGAGTTTTGGAGCGATTTCTTGAGGAGACGGTTAGAAGCTTTTGGAACGGTATGCTGCCTGTCTCGACGGGCTCGCTGTACAGAGACTCGAGGGCGAAAGAAAGAGAAAGGGCCAAAGGAGGTACACGTGGCAGATGGTAGTGTAAGGAAGGCACAGGGTATATGTGGCTCGTTGTGAGCCGGTAGGCTTGTATACGGACTTGGTCTTGGACCATTTCTTCCGTCGCCTATATTTAGAACTTCACTTTTCATACGGGCCCAGTTCATCTTGCTCAAAATAAAGTTGGGCCTCTAGGCCCGTTAGTCCGTAAGAGAGTTGCGTTGCGCATGTCCAAACTTTTTAAATAAATAACATCTCTCCTGTTATGAATGTACGATGAAAGTCATGCTACATCATCTACTAATTACCTTCTTACACATATCTACAAGTTAACATTCTTACATCTTTATTACTTGTATATGTAGTTGATTGAACATATACTATTTGTATGATGTATGATTGGAGGTAAGTTGTACAAGGTGAATTATTCACCTTCTTCACCTCCTTATTTCTATGCTTAAATCATGGAAATTTACCTAGGTTTTACCTCACATTTCTCCTCTAAAAGGAGGTCACCTACCATTGTAAAACTTGCACCAAAGTAGAGTAAGAAATACACTTCTAAAGTTCTTACTCGCTCTCTCTCCCTTGTAATGATCAAAGTGTTGCAAAGTTTATTTAAGTGTCTCTTTCAAGAAGTTTTGAATGCCCTTGTCCTAATCCTTTCATAATATCTCCAACAATAATCGAACAATTTACAAAATAACATACCACACTTCAGTGATGGGTCAGAAACTGAATCCAAACCGCTGGTTTCGGTTACATTACATCCCGATTCCGGGGAACCAAACCCATGAGTACAACAATACGATGTACCCGTATATAACAATTCGTTTGTAAAATACAAATGTGACTATTTGAGTATAAGTAATATATATCACAATTGTACGTACTATCCGACACAATACGGTGTATGTAGGCCGGCTAATGTAGCCCTTGTTTTAAGATTGCTTTTGTTTAGACAAATAAGGTTCTTGGTTAATTAGGAAGCCATTCTAGCTCTATAATATGTTTTTGTTAGTGATAATATATTCTCATCTTACTATTTTGAAATTAATGAAGTTCACACCTTTCATATTTCAAAGTGTTAAAAAAAAGTTCAAAGTAAAATATCGTTGAATATGATTACTGATTTACAGTTAATTTTAACCAATGTTCAGTGAAACCCTAACTGTGCTAAAAGCGAATTAATAAGATTTTTCAGTTCACTTTGTAAAGCCATATGCCCGCGGTATGCATATATGTGTAATTATGCATATGCTTAATTACACATGCTTAAAAATATTTAAGTACGTGATCTAGCGTCTACTTGTCGTGATATGTATATATAATTATATACTCCCTCCGTTTCAAAATACATGGCCTTTTCAACATTTCACGTATATTAAGGAATTTTTATATTACCTAAACTACCCTTGTTCTATAATAATAATTCCAACTAAAAGTCATGCATGCTTTTTATCAAAAAGAAAAAAGCATATTTATAGAGGCAATCATGAGGGGCATATGCGGAAAGAAGAGGGAAAAAATATGAAATGGTCATGTATTTTTAAACAACTTAAAATGTCTAAAAGGTCATGTATTTTGAAACGGAGGGAGTATGATATATGTTGGTGTTGGTGTTTCTTAAACTAAGCAATTAAATATAGCCTAGTGGGAACTTGAAAGTGGAGTTATGGATATAAGATTAAAGAAATGAGAATATGATCATGCGTACCCAAAAATTCACATAATTGGTATTTTATTACTTATAACGCGACGGAGAGTCATTTATTAAAGAAAAGAAAGATTAGAAGAATAAAATAAACATACATGACGCATGTGTACAAAACATAAACAGTGTAAAATGAGCATTTCAAAGTTAGGCGAACCATATGCAAGGGGAGTCCCACCTTGTCAAAAATACATGGTTTTAATTTGTACTTGGAGCGATGTGTGCATGTTTGTGCAACACATAGTATGAACGAAACTAATCGAATACACTCCAGAAAATCTGATGTAATTGGTGTAATAGTGCGTGCATGCATTCTTTTTTTTTTTCGAAAAACGGGAAGCCCCTGCGATTAACTTAAAAGAAACTTAGTTTTCCCCAGAAAGGGGTACATAATCCGTCTCGAAAAGAGACTTAATACTACTAGGAATTGAATTAAAAACAGTAAAAGAGTCCTGGGAATCAAGGGCAAGGTTTGCCAAGCCATCTGCCACCATATTGATATCCCGTTTGACGTGCTCGAGTCTGATTTGTCCCTGAAAAATCCAGTACAAAGAGCGACATTGCTGGACAAGGTGACTATCTCGGCGATAAGGATGGTTGGCCTGTTTGATGATATCACAAGCCAACAACGAATCAGAGTGCAGAATCACACAAGCAAAGTACCCGTCAGTAGCAATTTGGAGACCAAACTTTAAGGCCCACAGCTCCGCCGTGAGGGCAGAGCAAAAACGACAACGGAAAGTAAAGGCCGAGATGAACCGGCCAGCATGGTCTCGCACAATCCCACCTCCGCCGGCTGCTCCGGGGTTGCCCTTGGACACAGCGTCCACGTTTATCATCAACCAGTCCGTCGGAGGAGGAGCCCATCTAGTCGTAACTGCCGCCAAAGCTCCACTCGAGCTACCCTGATTACTCCGAAGAGGCGATTTCGAAGAAGCAGCAGAAAAGGCCTCAGAAAGGGAAACAGCTGTCCTTGACAAGCGTTCCACGCTATTGGCTTTGTTGAACACCAAATCATTCCTCACTTTCCATGTTTGCCACACCATATTAGCGAAGAGAGTACTCCAGGAGTCCTTCCTTGAGATGTTAAGAAAAACCCAATCTCTGATATCCATACAGGAGAAGAAGGACCTTGGCGGCTTGTTACCACACAAGGCAAGCCACACATCCTTGATACTTCCACAATCCCGGAGCAAATGCAAAAGGGTTTCTTCTTACGAGCATCTCGGGCACGCAGCCGAAGCGGCTAGATGCCGACGAAATCTGGTGGCATTACATAACACCACATCATGGGCCACGAGAAACAGAAAAAGCCGAGCACGCTGCTGGACCGGAGTTTTCCAAACGGCTTCCCAAACCCTGTGAGGAGCAACCGAAGAAGGCGAAAGCATGAGCCTCATGGCAGAGCTAGAGGAGAAGACCCCTGTCGTGCTTGTATGCCAGAGGAAGGAGTCATGGTCAACACTATCCACATCCACAGGAACAGATTCAAGTCGGGAGCAAATTTCGGACGGTAACAAGCCATTTAGCATGGTCCAATTCCAATCATCCCCTGTACGATACTCCGCCACAGTGAGCGCCAAAGCCTCATCATGAATAGGTTGCAAAGCCACTTCCGACAAGGGACGATCAATCAACCAGGGGTGCTGCCAAAAGAAAGTGGTACGACCATTCCTAACATCCATACCGATGCCTTTAAGGAGAGTGGTCGAGCCATGGAGGATCTCTTTCCACATGTAAGACGAGCGTGGGCGCTTGGAAAACATGTCGATGTCGAGCTGGCTTCCACAGTATTTGCCCCGAATTACCCTGCTCCAGAGAGAGGTCGGATTAACTAGGAGCCGCCAACTGACCTTTGCCAGAAGAGCTGCATTCGACGCACGCATAGGCCGCAGACCAAGTCCCCCAACAGCTTTCGGTTGAGCAATGGTGTCCCAACTTAACAGGTGTATTTTCCTCTTGTCCTCCGTAGAGCCCCAAACAAAATCACGGATTTGGCGATCAATATCATCACATAGAGACCGAGGAACTAACGTGGACTGCATCACATACAAAGGCATGCTCGTAAGGACCGAATTTGCCAGAGTAACACGGCCCGCCGCCGACAAGGTATTGGCCTGCCATCCCCGCAAACGAGACTTGACTTTGTCCAAGAGAAAAGCATACCTATCCGTTGTCATCCTGCTACAGCTGGTCGGAACACCCAGATAATTCCCAAACTCAGTGACAATCGGAATGGAAAGAATACGAGAGATATCCTGCTGAACCGCATCCGAGACCCTTCTTGAGAAAACCATGCTGCTCTTCTCAAAATTGACCCGTTCACCCGAAAGAGCACAAAATCTGTCAAGGCAGCGTTTGATGACGTGAGCCTGGCCCGGTGAGGCCTCTCCAAATAAGACAAGATCATCGGCGAAGAAGAGGTGAGAAAGTTGGACCCCCCCTTCCGAGATAGTCTTCCAGTTACCAAGCCGAACCTCATTATCAATAATATGCGACAAGTACTCCATACAAAGGACAAAGAGATAGGGCGATAACGGATCGCCTTGACGGACACCCCGGGATGGCCTAAAGGAGCCAGCTTTAGCGCCATTCCACAGCAGCTCAGTGGAACCCCCAGCCTGACATTGCATAATAGTATCGACCAATTTCAGCGGCAAGTGAGCACAGAGGAGGATAGTGCGCAGGAAGCCCCATTTGATACGGTCGTATGCTTTGGCGAGATCAATCTTTAGGATCATAAACCGTGACGAGCATTGTCTAGACGCCAAAGAGTGAAGCACCTCTTGAACAATGACCACATTGTCAATGATTTGCCGGCCCGGAATAAAACTTGCTTGCGCCGGAGAAACCAAATCAGCCAGAATCGGTTTCAGCCTGTTAACAAGAACTTTTGTGGCTAACTTGAAGATAACATTCAGCAGAGATATAGGGCGAAACTGTGCCGCTATGCAGGGGGAATCCACTTTCGGAATAAGAACCAACAAGGCATTGCTGATGTTTTCCGGAAACAGCCCCTCATTCACCATCCCGAGCACCGTATCAGACACTTGATCGCCCAATGTAGACCAACACCGTTGGTAAAACACCGCGGGAAAGCCATCCAGGCCTGGCGCCTTAAAAGGACCCATGAGACGCAAAGCTTCCCACACATCAGATTTCTCAAAAGGTTGATGCAACAGACTAAGTTGATCCAACGAGAGGCTCGGGAAATTTGCCATAGGCAAATCAACACACCCCGGATCATTACTAGCGGGCGCAGAGTAAAGCTTCTCAAAGAAACTTAGCACCATACTTTTAATCTGAGAGGAATCAGAAATCCAGTGGCCCGCCTCATCCTGTAATTTACTGACACGATTAGCTCGTCTCCTGATCACCGTGGAAAGATGATAAAAGCGGGTGTTGCGGTCTCCATCCAGCAAAAAACTAGCTCGAGACTTCTGAAACCAGATCAGCTGTTCTTGATGAAGCACTTCCTCAAGCTCATTCAACAAAGACTTTTCAAGTTGCAGGAGGAAATTTGAAGGGCGACGAGCAAGGCTACGCTTGATACCTTCTAACCGAGCCCACAACTTACGTTTTCGAAAGAAAACATTCCCGAAAACAGAGCGGTTCCAAGTCTGGATATTGGTGGAAAACTTTTCAAGAGCAGAAGGAGTTTCCAGCTCACCAGCCCAATGATCTTGCAAGAACTTGCCATAGTCATCATGTAAGAGCCAGGCCGCTTGAAATCTGAAAGGGCGAGGGCCTTCATTATGAGCAGTAATGGGATGTAATTGGACTAAGATGGGAAGATGATCAGAGAACGGGGCTGACAAGTGGTGCACAGCCGCTTCAGGGAAACGTAGACGCCACTCTTCGTTACACAAACCCCGATCCAACCGAGCAGCCTTGTAAGTGTCCATTGAGCGCCCCGTGGTCCACGTAAATTGTGGCCCCACAAAACCAAGATCAATCAAGCTTAGCTTATCAACTTCAGAGCAAAATTTCAGAGACGCGGAGTTAGAAGCTGCCGAAGACTCGGCTCTTTCATGCGCCCCTAAAGTAGCATTGAAATTGCCGGCTAACATCCACGAACGGCCAGACAAACCTGCGAATTGGGCTAGCGAGTTCCAAAGGGCCACTCTAGAGTTCGGATCCGGCGAGGCATACACCGTAGACAAGATCCAGGACTCATGCCCCCGACGACAAACTTCCACTGTAATATGTTGTTCATGCAGACAAATAGGATCAAGGATGACCTCGTCAGTCCTCCACAGTAGCCAAATACCACCCGAGAAACCTGTAGCATCAACTCTGATGACCCCGTCAAAACCCAGACGTCTACAAACTTGATCAGCCCGGACTCCACTAATGCGAGGTTCTACAATAGCAATGATCGTAGGATTGTGAATACGAATTAGTTCCCTCATAGCATGAAGAAACCCGGCGGCCCCTGCGCCTCGAACATTCCAGATAAGTACACTCATTCTATCCATATCAACCATACTATTATTGATACGAGGAATTAACTGATTCATAGTTAAATTTGAGGGAGTTATAGACTCTCTGGCAAGGTCAGATAGACGCTGAATAGCATCATTGAGATGCATGGGCATTGAGACTCGACACAGGATTGGCCGAGTCTCTGTTATCATGGGGAGAAGCTCCACTTTCATTCGATTGGCTAACCATGGTAATCGCAGTAGGAAGGGGCCCGTCCGGAGGTTCGAAACCACTAAACTTCGGTTGCGGTCTACTGGCAGGATCTGGGTCCGAATTTCCAGGTTCGACATCGATCGCCGACGAATCAGAGACCGGGATCGGGGGGTGGGGGTGTTTAGGGTCCTGCGGTTTGGGGTGAGGGATTACAATAGCTTGAGAAGGTGCGTTTTTCTGTTCCTGGGAAATACTATCCAAAATAAGGGCAACTTTTTTTATCACAGTTTCCTTGCTAACTACCTTGGTCCCCACGGCAAGCTTCCCGCTATCTTTTCTAGTTGAAAATAGGGAAGAATCTTTTCCGTCCTTTTTCTCTTTCTTTTTAGACGTTCTGTTAGCCACAGTAAGATTCTGTTTCCTAGATTGGTCAACTTCTCCCTGATTCTCTCCCATAATTCGGGCATCAAATTTTTTCGGGTCAATAGCTGCCGATTTTAGTGCGGCCGAAGAGATCACAATCTTGCGTTGCTGATTTGCCTCGTCACTCGCCTGAGATTTTGCCTGAGGGTTCACCGGAGGGTTCACCGGAACAGAAGCAGATTGAGTAGAATTCTGATTCGGCGTTATGACCACTGGCGCAGACTCCGACGGCCCTTCGCCGGCATCCAGCTCCATCAGAGCTTCAAAACGAGATCCATTCCCCAGACTAGCCTGTGGAGTGGTTGAGGGCTGCGTTTCGGCTGTCGTTGTTGGGGGATTGGTTTTTGTGGTTCTTTGCTTCCGACGTGGCTTGACAGCCTTCATCCATGGGCCAAAGACGGACGCAGGTTCTTTGGGTTCCTCGTCAATCACTTGAACACTAGCAGGGTCTGTGGGTTCGTCCTCTGATGGTGGTGGCAAATTCGCCGGACAGTGTTCTTTGGTATGGCCTACCATACCACATTCATAGCAAAGCATTCGGATCCCTTCGTATTGGATTTTCCATATTTTATCTTCGAATTCAAACTCAGGGAGCAGGGTTTGTTCAAGATCTAACTCAATGGCAATTCGTGCGAATTGACCCCTATCAACAGCGAGAGTAGTTTTGTCAACTCTGATCACAGTCCCCACCAGCTTTCCGACTCTTCTGAGGAAGCCTTGATGGAAGTATTCAACACTGAGTCCCGGGACTCGGATCCAAGCAGTCAGTATTTTTGCCGGATTGTTAAAGGGGTCGAAATTTGGCACCCATCGTCGGATCATCAAGTAATTATCCCCAATCATCCAAGGTCCTTGGGATAACACATGATAATAATCATCCTCTGTCGTAAACTTGGCAACATAGTGGTCGTTACCAATGTCGACTAACGTGAGAACGCCTTTCAGCTTCCAATTCTGTTCCAATCTGTGCTTAAGGACAGTGTATCCCGGTCCTTTATCGAACATGTGCACTATGAGAGACCGGGCCCATGGTAGTCTCAGTTCTCGCTTCTCTGCAGCAGTGAGAGTGATCCTAGGACAAAGGGGGTTGACATTCTCTGAGGCCTCATCATCATCCGTGTCATAGAGGTCCGGTCGTTCCTCCCAGATTGTCGGCGGCGGCGCCGTCCAATTCCTGATCTGTACTCCCGCCAGGGTTTGAGCAAAGGATCGAGGCTGCAGACAGGCCTCCGAACCCTCTAATGGAGAAGTAATCGTTTGTGCCCCAGCAGGGGGCGGAAGTGCAGGGAATTCTTCGTTTGAGAGGGTGTTCGGTGGGGGCGCCTGGTCAATGTCCATCGCCCTAGCAGAGTCCACCGCATTGGGGTTGTTGTTAGGAGGGGGGGGAGAGCGGTCACCTGGCGGTGCCGCCATGGGTTGTCGAAGAGGGGATCAGCGCCGGCGATCGTCGTGTCGCACCAAAAAAGAGAGCGTAGTCACGCTAGTCTTTTGTTAAAAATACAGTTTTAATGTCATAGAGCTCAGTGCGTGCATGCATTCTTGGTACACATGGTTGACACAAATCGATATATTTAGGTCATAATTCTTATTGATTGGACAGTTGCTTTAAGTGTAGAATTTACAACCAAAAATAAGCTCTTTCTCGTAAAAAATATGTATCAATTATCGGCCAAGTCAATGAAATGTATATGCAAAAGAAAAAAAAGTGAATTGGAACTTATTATTTGCAATAATATGTATAAATATACTATAACTCACAAACAACTAATTTGACCGAGCTAGAGTTAGATACTTGGATTTTTAAAATATATAGATAATGAGTGTGTTTTATCCTAAAATCAATATAAAAAGTGATCTATCAATCTTCTATGTATTATTTTATCTAAGTTTTGATATAAAATTGTTTTTCATATACATATATAATTAAACAAATATAAGGAACACGTATAAAGGTAGATAACAGGTAGAACGATAAACAATAGATGAGATGTAGTAAATTGATCGCTAAATTCAACACATGAAGGATAAATGAATAGGTATATAATTGACACATGTCGTGATAATAATCCATAGTACGTGGGCAGACTATCTTGTGCATGTAAATAAAATACAATGGATTATAGTGATCGTTTGGACGTTAGTGGTAGCTGATCTCATTGCTCACTAGTTGCTGCTATTGCATCTTGTGGGTAGTGGACGCACAAGTCCATATCTTTAGCATTAACCCAAAAGCAAATCATCTTTAAACAAATCTAAACTTGTGATTTGGTTCAAGTGCTTGTTTACTTTATGTTAAACTGTGGCCAACCATATGCATGGATGTGTATGGGAATCATTAGAATGCCTGATGTTGATGAATGATTGATAATTACGTAGTTAATTAGCACCCCGACACACAAATCATAAACATCGGAATCCCTGGAGGATAAGCCTCGGATTTGTTTTATGGACATCATATTAGTGCGTTATAGATCAAACGCATCTTTCTTTACTTTGTGTGTGTGAAGAAAAAACAATTAAATTTGCTGTTCCACCATCGATCTTGCAAATGGATTTTACGACATAAAATTGTTGATATAGATTGGAATATCAATTTCACATCTAAAAGAAAGCTTGGCATAAGATACTAAAGCTAGTGTAGTGCATAAAGTTAATGGATTATTGACATTGTAAATTAATTAGTTGTTGATATATAGAACTATATTAATGGGTTTAATGATTCCTAGTGCCAAAAGGTTAATACAACATTAGAGCATATGCTTAAACATTTTTCTCAATTCTGGCTGTTTGCATTTTCTTTTTGTACATGGGTTGTTCGGACTCTTGGAGCTCGACTAGACAAACTGAAATACTAGGACGACTTGGTTAGGTCTATTTGCACTTGCAATAATATGTTTCTGTAGTCAATATCTAAAAGTGGTGTGTTATTTCTCCTATTGTTTAAATGTATCTTGGTTAGACTTATAGTCTTAACTTACGCAGGTCTATCATACAATCCCTAAGTTTTCGACTTACTAATTGTCAGTAATACGAGAACCCATCCAAACATCATCGGTTAGTGACGGATGGAGATGAGGGCGGAGAAGAAGCCTTTGTGTGGGAGTGTGGTTCATCATTGTTTTTTTTTTTTTGGTGAACGGGCGAGTGGTTCATAACTGCTAATTGTACGTGGGTAGCTTCTAAACATGGGGTGGGGGCAGTTAGGCGAGCTCGGAGGTGGGCGTGGAAGAAACCCGAACAAGGCGATCAATTTGGAGCTTGGAAGTGACGGAGCTAGATGTGAAGAAAGAAACATACAAGATGAAACAACATTTTTCAACAACTACAATCAACGGACAGTTTCAAACACAAGATTATAAAATACAAAATGACCTCTTTAATTTCATGTCAATTCTTGACAATAAAGCATAAATCACATGTAACAACTCCCTTATCATCACTACTTGATTAATACTCGATCAGTAAAATGTAAAAAACGTTTAGAAAAGACGACGTCCCATGCCGTAAAAACAAGACTAGGGCCAACAAAATGCTGAAAATGAGTGATTAAACACCACAAGGGTGGACACCTGTGACAGTGTAGAGCCCCCTCCGGAGTCCGTGACCCTATTTAAAACCCTCACACTCGCCCATCTCTTTCTGTCCACCTCCCCTCCCAGACTCGATCTCATTAATTTAATTATCAATTTTTATTTTCTTTTCCCTTCCTTTCTCAACCAGATTCCTCGCGCCCTATAAAACCCCCGTGTCCACCTCCCCCTCATTTACCACACACACCACAAAAACTTCAAAAAATAAAAATGAGAGCCTTGGGCCTACGGTCAACCAGCCTAGCCCCCGCCAGCGTGGCAGCCTCCTCCGCCACGTCATCGCCCCGATCCCTCTGGCACTCGCCCGTGTCGTACCTCTTCGGGGGGCTAGCCGCCATGACGGGGCTGATCGCCTTCGCCCTCCTCGTCCTCGCCTGCTCCTACTGCCACCTCACCAGGACCGACGATGACCACGACGACGCCAGGCCACGTCACGCTGACGTGGAGCAGCCCAAGTCAGGGGAAGGCGGGGTCCACAAGCTCTCCCCTGTTTTCGAGGAGAAGTTTCTGGTCATAATGGCCGGCCATGACCTCCCCACTTTCCTCGCCACCCCTCGCTTCACCAAGGCTTCTCTTCTTTCCCCGGTCACCGGCACCGGAAAGTTGGCCGGCGGTGATCAACCGAGGGACGAAACCCCCAAGGAAGAAGAAGAAACAGAGCAAGTCAACGGGCATGACCGAAAGTCAACCGCGGAGACCAGCACGCAGAGGGATCAGACTGATTGACCAATTGATCAATGGCGATGATTTTCTTACTTGTTTTGCAATTCTGGTTTGCTCTTAGGTAGAGAAATGCTCTCCAAATTTTCCTGGTGTGGGGAGTTTGACTAGAAATTCTGGAATGATGACTTCTTGACTTGAGATTGATGAGTGTTGGGGACGTTAGAAGATCCATATATGTGTGCTTAATTCAGTGCGGTTCTTATGATTATGATTATTCAATTCAATCATTACAGGACTTCTCTGATTTGTTTCCCTACTTCAAATATAGTATTTGTCCTGTGAATTTGCGGTTATGTGTCTGATCATGCGACAAATGTACATAAAATGCAGTTGCCATTTATATTACTGAAGCTGAAATACGTGGTGTTTACAGTCTTTTATAATATGCTTTCTCCTCTGCTTTATATATCTGATGAAAACAAATACTGTAACTACCATTATTAATTCAATAAAAAAAATTGGCAGACAAAACCGGCCCACGGACCCCGCCATTGATGTTGATGAGGAGGGCCGAGGGAACCTATTCTTAACCCACTTCTGACTTTTCTATTTTTTTCCTTTTTCTAATCTCTTAAAATATCTGAAGATAGAAAAAAATTGCATGACAAATTAATATTACTGCATTTGGCAGTTGATAATCAAGTATTGTTTTTTTTTATATAAGGTAAGGATTAGGGTCGCCGCAAGTACTAATTGGGCTCGCCTAGAGCATCCACGAGGAATGAGAACTGGTTACTATCCAGCTCTAAAGGAAATAGGGCAATCCGCCGCCCTGGAGTCTCGAACCCGAGACCTCATGGTACTACCATGAGTACGTGCTCAACCAGTGAGCTGATGCGACAAGCGCGATAATCAAGTATTGTTAATGAGCCTATATTTTCGTGAGTAGCTTGATTTCCGAACAAGTTAACATTGATAATATATGCTTTCAGAGATTAATAGATACAAAAAGAGTCATGTTTGAGCGCAAAAAAAGATTCATCTCAATTGCTTCATAAACAAGATTTTGATTATGTGCTTATGAACACATTATTTATTGTATACATTTTTCTTAATAATATTTAGTTGAAATACACCTAAATAGTTTGGCAATTTTTCTCCAACTACATAGTTTGAACATTAGTTTCATTTGCGAGCTTGTATTTAGTATAAGTATAACGGACCTTTTTGTAAGCTTGTTAAGTGGTTTACAAAGCTGAACTCGAACTTAGTGATCCTTTAAAGTAACCTAGCTAGATCAAACAAGATTTATAGCTTGAGCTCACCTATTCCCACCAACCAAGTTTGTCAATGGGTAGGGGCTTTACCATTCCTTATATATTGCTTTTTGATTTGTTTTCCGATGTGGGACAATTATTTCTCCAACAGAGTTTAAGTAGTTCAAAACGTAACAATCAAATTAGCGACCATACGTTAGCACAAGTGTACATATATTTTGCGGAGCAACACTATGGACAATATATTTTTGGGATGCCGTTCTTCGATGGTAGAAAACTAGCCAGCTAGGAATCAATTTGGGCACATATCCTCGATGGCCATCTTCAATTTTAGTGGACTTCCATTTGCAGAAGAAAAGGATCCCTTCAGAGGTACTCCACAGGGCAAATAATTAAAAGTGAGATCAAACTTTAGTGTATAGGATTCTTGGGTGGGCATAAGATTCAAAATAACATGAAAAAAGACGATGCAATAGCTGTTACATCGACAAATGTGGTATAGGGTACTCCAATATATTTGCAAAGTCCAAACCCTGGCCGGCTAGCTTATCTTGCATGTTAAGAGATGGATGGATTGATACTGTTGGCTTTTTGGTGTTTCCCGTGCCGGGGGCCAAAGGGCAAAACCTAAGGCATCTATGTATCATGCATGACATTGACATATCAAACCCGAAAATTTACCTTCTTCAAATAGATTATCATGTTTGGTTCAAAAGGTAAATTTTAACTATATTTTGACAACTGTAAGTTTTGGGATTTGTAAGAATTTCAACTTCATGAAAGATAATGTAACAAACTCTTCCTTGGTTATATTTCTTGCAATGTAAAGTGTTTTCAGACAGTGAGTTATATTTATTACCAAGTCCAAGTACTAGATCGATCTAATTAGGTGAAATCGGGCTTAAATTAGGGAAATTTTAGTATGGATTTATAAAATCAATATCTGGTCGGATTAATTCGGTTGGATACTTGCATGCTAGGAAGATTGGTTTTTAGCTTATTTCAAATATATTCACGTCCATTTGAATCAGGTACATTACCTTTTTAGTTGGATGTTGCATGCGCCCCATGATATGAAGACTTCCTACTTCCTACTTCCTACTTCCTACTTCCTAGCTACTTACTTGACTAGAGATTTTAGTCCCAACGTGATGATGGAAGACTTTCCAAAAAAGTGTGTTTCGATGCAATTTGGTAATCGATTTTTGTTAAGCTTGTATTTGATTTGATTTAGTACTTGACCGACGCTAAGAAAACCAGACCAGAGTAACTCAAAATCAAATAGTCAACTAGTTACTAGTGTACACGTTCGAGCCATCAATATCATAGATATGGAATCTCTCCCTAACACTTGCTACATGGGCGATGCCTTTTTCTTCCCCTTAGCCAAGAAAAGCACAGGGTCTTTTCTCGGCTATTGAAATTCCTGCGATTCGTTGATGGATAGTGAAACTTATACATAATCGCATATATTTTATACATGAATCATATCAATCTTATTCCTAATTCTCAAATGAAAAAAGCTTCGAGTTGTTCTTTCTTTGTCGGAAGCTTCAAGTTGTTTCTTGGTATCAAATCGCAAGTGATTGATTGATTGATTAAGAGATGGATAGTAACATATACAACATCATGTGAGTGCATACCAATAAAAAACAATGACATTTTCTATTTGTTATTCAATATTCATGTGTGTATGGTTGAAGAGAACATTTTGATCAGCACAAATCTTAATGTGTTCTTGATGGAATATAAATTTCCATCTCGACTCTTTTATATTAAACTCTAGTACATAAGTTTGGTGTATTACTTTTATAGCACATGTATAAATGTATAAATGAGCATAAGTGTGAAATATAGAATCAAGCGGAAGCAAAACCAGATTCCATTGAAGGAAAGGAAAGAAATGAATGAGAGAGCTCAGTTTGTTACAGAGTGTACGAGCTTGCTTCTAACTAAAGCAGCTAACAAACTATTTATACAAGCCAACTAACTCAGGTTAACTCTCAGTAACTAGAGTTAACTCTAACAACTTCTAACAACCTATATTAGTCACATCCCCTCCTCAAGTTGGACTTGGAGGAATGGTGACAAGTCCCAACTTGGACACAAAAAAGCGATGTTGCTGTTCACCTAAGGCCTTTGTGAGAACATCAGCTATTTGACAAGAAGACTTGATATGCTGAGTTCAAATGAAGCCTGCTTTAACCATGTCTCTATCATAGTGACAGTCAACATTGAGATGCTTTGTCCTTTCGTGAAATACTGGATTGGCTGCTATATGTTGTGCTGCTTTATTATCACAATACAGAGTAATCGGCAGAGGAAGAGTGACTTGAAGATCTTTCAACAAACCATGTAACCATACGATTTCACTGGCTGTTGTTGACATGGCCCTGTACTCAGACTCTGCAGAACTCTTTGACACAGTCTTTTGTTTCTTTGTTTTCCAAGAGATAAGAGAATCTCCAAGAAAACAACAATAACCTATGAGTGACCTACAACTGAAAGCACAAGATGCCCAATCTGCATTTGTGTAAGCAACTAAAGAAGATGACTTCTTTGCTGAATAAAACAGTCCCAGATCAAGTGTTCCTTTCAAATACCTGACCACATGCATAGCAGCAAGCAAATGTGGCTCTCTAGGTGCACTAAGGAACTGACTCAAATGCTGAGTAGCATAAGAAAGATCTGGACGAGTAAGATTGAGATAAAGGAGCCTTCCAACAAGACGTCTATACACATCTGGTTCAGGAAGAAGCTCACCCTCATCAATTGAAAGCTTTGTCCCTTTAGACATTGGAAAGGCAACTGACTTGCAATCCATCATTCTAGTATCTTTAAGAATATCAAGGACATATTTCCTTTGATTAAGTAACATACCAGCAGAAGACCTAGCCACTTCAATACCCAGAAAATATCAAATATGACCAAGATCCTTGATTGTAAAAGCTGAATGCAAAGCTGTCTTAACAGACTGAATTTCAAGTTCAGAGGTACCTGACAAAAGAAGATCATCCACATAAACCAAAGCTGTTGTGATATGCCCTTGGAAATGCTTGATGAATAAGCTGTAATCTTGCTTTGACTGAATAAAACCCAAGGACAATAAAAGCTTTGTAAGTTGAACATTCCATTGGCGTGAGGCCTGTTTTAACCCATATAAACTCCTCTTAAGCTTGCAAACTTGACCAGGAAGAGCAACAGAATAACCAAGAGGAGGCTCCATATAGACTTCCTCATCAATATATCCATGAAGAAAGGCATTATTAATATCTAGCTGGTGCACAGGCCAATCATGAGCAGTTGCAACAGCCAAAAACACTCTCACACTTGCAAATTTAGCAACTGGTGAAAAAGTTGCCTTGTAATCTTTTCCTTCAATCTGTGTATAACCTTTTGCAACCAATCTAGCTTTTAATCTTTCCACAGATCCATCTGGTCGAAACTTGACCTTGTATACCCATTTACAACCTATAACAGACTGATTTGATTGCTTAGGAACCAACTCCCACGTCTGATTAGTTTCAAGAGCTTGAAGTTCTTTAGACATAGCTTCAATTCATCTCTCATCTTGAATAGCCTGCTTATATGTGACAGGCTCAAAAACCTGAAGCACATTGGCTAAAGAAGATTGATAGTCTAAGGAATAAGTAGACAAATTGAAATGTGTGACTAAAAAGGACTGAGATTGTGTGGAAGCAGACTTAAAAGTTGGACAAACAAAGTCACTAAATTTCTTTGGTAAATGATGAGCTCTAGAAGGATCAAATTGCTAAAAAAAAAACAGGATTAAAAGTAGGAATAGAAGGATTAACATCAACATGTGGTAAGCCAGAACTGGAAGAAATAGGAATAGAAGAAGTGGAAGGATGAGAGATAAACTCATCTGTAGCAGCAGGATTGACCAAAGGCAAGGAAACTTCAGAAGATGAACTTGGAAAAGAAGGAACTTCTTCAGTAATAGAAGAACCTGTAGCAAAAGGCATGATATTCTCCCTGAAAATAACATCACGGCTAACAAAAACCTGATGAGAATCCAAATCATAAAGCTTATAAGCTTTCCGAGCATAGGGATAACCAATCAATACACACTTTCTTGCCTTAGATCCAAACTTATCTTTGTTTGGATGCAAAGCATAAGCCAGACAACCAATAATCCTCAAATAATCATAAGAAGGTAGCTTATCCATTAACACTTCAAAAGGAGTCTTTCCCTTAAGCACAGATGAAGGCATTTTGTTTATCAAATGTGTAGTAGTTAAAATGCAATCTCCCCAGAACTTAGAAGGAAACTGAGCCTGAAATTTAAGAGCCCTTGCAGTCTCAATAAGATGTCTGTGCTTCCTTTCAACACGACCATTCTGTTGTGGATTACCAGGCACAAACCTTTGATGAACAATACCAAGACTTCCAAACAAGTGTTGACACTTTTGCTGCACTATTTCAGTACCATTATCACTTTGAATCACCTTCACCTTCTTGTTGAACTGACAATCAACCATTTTCACAAAACTCTGAATAATACCAAAAACTTGCTCCTTATTGGCAAGAAGATAAGTCCAGGTGACTCTACTACAATCATCCACAATTGTATAAAAATATCTAGCACCAGAAATGCAAGGATGTTTATAAGGACCCCAAAGATCCATATGAACAAGCTGAAAAATTTCAGAAGCAATAGATGAACTTCTCATAAATGGTAACTTGTGATGTTTTGACATGACACAAACTTCACAATTCAAAGTATCCTTACAACTCAAACCAGGAATACTCAAATGATGTAACTTGGAAACAGACACATGACCAAGCCTTGCATGAAATGTTTCAAAATTGACCAAATTGACAGAAGAAAACTCAACAGATTTTCTTCCCTTATTACAATCATTAGAAACTACTATATTACTGCAATCTGAACTTGAACAACCAGCCTTGAGCCTATAAAGCCCTCCAATTCTGTCACCAACTGCCTTGATGCTCTCAGTAATATGGTCCTGAAAATAACAATGCTCTTTAGTGAATCTAGCAACAAATTCAGAATCATCAAGCAACTTTGTCATAGACAACAGATTGTGCTTGAACTCAGGAACAAACAATACAGACTTCAACAGAATTCCTCCAGGCAGAGCAATATCACCAGTGTGAGTAACTTGTTTCAAAGAACCATCAGGAAGACCAACTAATATAGGCTTTGACAGACTGACTAATCTATCAAATAGCTTAGAATTAGAAGACATGTGATCCGTGGCCCCAGTATCAACAATCCAGTCACCTATGCTAGCATTAGATTTGACACTCAAAGCAGTAGAAGAGAACATAGTACCTGTTAAATTTGCAGAAGAAGACTCAGCCTTGTCCTTTCCTTTCATAACTCGAAGAACCTCTTGGCAAACAACTGACACTAAAGCAGAATCCACTCCAGAGGAAGATCCCACACCAGCTGTATTAGGAGTCTCTCCATGACCATTCTCAAGAGGTGTATCTGCCATATTGACATTACTCTTTTGATCACCATATTTCTCCTTGTACCAATCTGGATAACCATGAATCTTGAAGCAAGTATCCATAGTGTGACCCTTAACCTTGCAAAAGTCACATTTTCTGTCAAGTTTCTGCCTCTTACTGTCCCTATAATCTTTCTTTTCTCCACTAGATTTCTGATTTCCATTAGCTTGTCCTGAAGAAGATCCAGTTTGAGGTTTGTAGCTAGGTCGATTAGCATACAAAGCACACATCTTGATTACCATTCATATCAGAAGTCAATTTCTTCTGACTCTCAGTTTGAGCAACAAGAAAATAGGCCTTGTTCACAGCAGGTAAAGGATCTGTACCAAGAATCTGAGTACGAATGCCTTGAAAACCATCATTTAATTTCATAAGAAACTGCATCAACCTATTACTGGTTTCAATCTCATGAAAATGCCTAATAATACGATAGGTACAAGCATCAAGAGCACCACAACGACACTCAAGAAATCCTTCAACACTTTGAATCTCATCCCATAGCCTTTTCATCTTGGAATAATACTCAACCACAGATAGATTTTCTTGCTTAAGCTGTGCTAAATCACGCTTCAACTGAAAGATTAAAGGAGCACTAGATTGAGCATACCTCTCTGTCAAATCATCCCATAGCTCCTTGGCTGAGGAAACATACATGAAACCTTCTGCAATGGACGAACTCATGGAATTCAAGATCCAACAGCGCACCATGTAATCAGCTCTCATCCACCTCTGATAATCCTCAGAAGTAACATCAGGTCGAATGCAAGTTCCATTGATGAAACCTTGCTTAAACTTGGATCCTAAAGCCATAACAACACATCGGCTCCAATTGAGGAAATTCCTCCCATTAAACTGAATAGAGAGCAATTGTGCGCCAGGATAATCCGAATTAGAAAGGAAAAACGGATCATACGCACCAGTCGAGTGCACAGTATTCCCAATCAAAGTCTCCGATCCTCCATTTCCAGCAATCGGAACTCCATTGTTAGGAATTGCACCTCCATTGTTGTTAGCACCGCCATTGTTGTTGCGAGTACCATCAACAGCTCTAGAATTGTGATTCGTAGCTCGAGTATTCGCCATCGCCAAATCAAATCAAGAATTCGGCAGAAAACGACCTAACTCTGATAGATCTTGAGAACGAAAGGAAATTGATCGAAAAATCGATCAAGGAAAACACAGGATCGTAAGATCCCGCTCTGATACCATGTGAAATATAGAATCAAGCGGAAGCAAAACCAGATTCCATTGAAGGAAAGGAAAGAAATGAACGAGAGAGCTCAGTTTGTTACAGAGTGTACGAGCTTGCTTCTAACTAAAGCAGCTAACAAACTATTTATACAAGCCAACTAACTCAGGTTAACTCTCAGTAACTAGAGTTAACTCTAACAACTTATAACAACCTATATTAGTCACAATAAGATAATCAATTTTGCTCGGTCATGTCATCAAATGCTCGAGCTTCATTCGATAAAACCCCAATAATCTCCGACCAAAAAAAATTAAAACCCCATAAATCCAGTTAAAAAGTGGCATGTAAAAAGCTCCTTTGAAAGGGCTTTCTTGTGTCCTGAGTTGGTACGAGGAACTACAAAGTTGGCGTTCACTAAATAAGAAGTGTTCTCTATTGGGCTAAGAAGCCCAATATTAGAGACCGCTAAGAATAGGCCGAATATCCGGCCCATGGTCCGTTGGTCGTTTGGCAGGTGAGCAGTAGACAGTAGCAAGTGGGAAATGAGACGAAATTACGACTTTTTACGAGGAATACACGAGTACGTGGAGAAAAGCATCTAAATCTACTCACGGGTGTTCACACTAGGACAGTGGGGACCGCCCACGTACGTCCATTCAGCTTTGATGAAATAATTGATGTATGCTACAAGCTCAGCCCCTCACCCAAAGCGAATTGTCCTTACCCTCAATCACGTTTCTTGTGGGCTCCATTTATCCCCCACCGTCCACGGCCCCACATATCTCGTTCACCCATTCCTTCTCAATCTCATTTTTAACGTTTAGGGCTCAATTTGGCACCAGTAGAGATATAGAGGAGCCCTAGTTCCATAGTTGAATTTTTTACTCTCTCTTGTCTTCAACCGTGAAACTCCGCTAGCGGATGGCTGCTCATGTTTCAGCCAACGGAGCTTTACAGTAACACTTTCAACAAATCACTGAAAATAGTTGAGAACAGTCGCTTATAAACCATAATAATCATTCTATCGTTAATCTGTATGTAAAACCAAATAAGGATGGAGAAAGATTAACCCATGTAAATGCCGGGTGATTTTATGTGTTTTCTAAGGTAAAAAGAGAGGCGACACAAACCCGGGTATGCTATGCTGCAAGCTATGTTACTATATATGCTGCCTTCCATACAATATGAAATTTCCAAGAGTGGCCGTTCTCTTAGCTTCTGAATAATTAACTGTATGTGCAGCTCTAGAGTATTGCATACCATGCCTTGAAAAAGTCTATGCTTCCCCCACAAAAGGACGATTTGAAACCTAACTACTCCACAGCCAACAATATTCTCACTACCATCACTATTATGCTGCCCGAAAAGAAAAATTTTGAGCTTAAATAACAGTTGTAATGAATCGGGCCATATATGTTAGTTAGCTAGCTAGATTGCACATTTATTGGGGGCTCCTTGCAAAGATATGAAAAGATTCGACTAGCAATGCAATGCATGATCAAACCGATCAAGAATTCCCATTTTCAGATAACGAAAAACACACTGCAATGGTGCAAGTGGAAAACAGTAGTGTTCACCCAAACAGACCCTAATCATCATGAATATAGAATTTCTTTTAACTCCCAGAAAATAGGCATCATTTAAATGGCTAAGCCTAGTCCACGTGGGCTTGCACTATTGGTTAATCAGCAGATCTCCCCCCTCCCTCTATCAGATAATTGATTGACTCTTCCCGAATCAAGACAAAAAAAATTGAACATATCCTGTTTTGCAAATCGCATATCTCCAATTTCCTCCTTGTCCTTTTTATTTTTAATTTTCTTGGCTGAGGAAATTCGCTCAGCCAACGACAGCAACGAAAGCAAGACGAAGAACAACATCAGAACACTGAGAAGAGAGCAAGGAAAAACGGACCTGAGAAAAGAAAAATGGGCGGAGGTCTAATGGCTGCAAAGCGCTGCGACTCCTGCAAATCGGCGACGGCGATCCTCTTCTGCCGAGCCGACTCGGCGTTCCTCTGCGCCGGCTGCGACGGCGACATCCACGCCGCCAACAAGCTGGCATCGCGCCACGCGCGCGTGTGGGTCTGCGAGGTGTGCGAGCAGGCTCCGGCCGCAGTCACATGCAAGGCCGACGCCGCACACCTCTGCACGACCTGCGACCGAGACATCCACTCGGCCAACCCCCTCGCTCGGCGCCACACGCGCGTCCCCCTCGCGCCTTTCTTCGATCTCAACGAGTCAGCCCCCGGCGCCGCCCTCGAGAAGCCGCCGGCCGCTCCCAAGCCCTCGGCCGCCGCCATCAACAAGCTCTTCGGCGAGGAGGACTACTACTCGGAGGATCTGGAGGCGGAGGAGGCCGAGGCGGCGTCGTGGCTCCTCCCCAACCCTAACGCCGAGCCGCCGAACGGCCAGAATCCGAGCAAGGCGGCGGATCCGGCGCCAGAGCAGAAGTCGATTGAGTACCTGTTTGCGGAGGACGACATCGATCCGTACCTGGATCTGGATTTCTCCGCGGATCCGAAGGCGGGGGATCCGGCCTGCGCTACTGCTGATTGCGTTGTGCCTGATCAGAAAGAGCACCACCATCACGCGCCTCAGTCGTTCTTCCCGTCGATGCCGACCTACCACCACCACCACCACATGGATCCTTACGACAGCGCCGCCGTTTACAAGCCTATGACTCTCGCTTACGCCGCTCCTCAGCCTTCTGTCAGCCACAGCGTAAGCCCTAACCCTAACCTAACAGTAACAAATTAACCGATCTATCCTAATTCCATTCGATTCGATCTGATTAATTGCCGATGTATGTGAAGTTGTCTTCGTCTTCGATGGATGCCGGAGTGGTGCCTGACGCCGGAGGAATCGGGAACGACGTGGTGTCCGCGGGGCTGGAAAAGCAGATTCCGGTAGCGAAAGTAGGGGTGGACAGGGAAGCTAGGGTTCAGAGGTACAGGGAGAAGAGGAAGAACAGGAGGTTTGAGAAGACGATCAGGTACGCGTCCAGGAAGGCGTACGCGGAGACGAGGCCGAGGATCAAAGGAAGGTTCGCGAAGAGAACGGACATGGAAGCCGCTGAGATGGTCGGAGACTTCCTCAACACAACTGGCTCCGACGCTACAGGATACGGCGTCGTTCCGTCGTTTTAGAACTCATGGAACGCCCTTGTGTACGCGTTCTAAATCTAATCATGCATCATATAATGTTATGGTGTAAATATACATGTTTTCGTTATAATGCAGTGTGTATTTTGAGTTAATCAATTTCAGTTGTCATTTCCGTCCGTGTTTGTAGCATATCTGCATATGATAGTTTTGGCCAGTTTTGTTGCGTTTGTGTTCTCTGTTTGTGCTTAATATGCTTAAGTTTTGTAACTATAGTGGAGTGTGTTTTTGTTGCACGGACTCTGTCTGTCATGACTCATGATCGAGAACAATTATGGTTGTGTATATGTATGCAAGGAGTTAAGATCAGCATGCACGTTAAATTAGTTACGTTGGACGTGTACACATATTTGGCTTTGTTCAGTGCTTGATTATATTATTAGTTAATTCAAATCGCGTAAGCATATCTTAATCTGAAAGATCATTGGTTAGAATCTCATAGCTGAGTGCATAAATTATTAGTATATTATATAGTTCCCTGCCTTTTTGGTACAATAATTATATTCATTCTTTTGGAACCACGTTGATGTTATTTGTTTGGTCAAGTGGAACCACGTTGATGAAGTTCTACCTTGTGCATGTGAATTGTTGATCTACAAACGACGATGAACGAAGCCACTGACTTCTGATCTTACATGCATTATTATAGTGTAAAATTTGGATAAGAGTTGTGTTGACCAAAATCAAATTTGAAATTCCATCTCTCTAACAAAACATTTCCTTTCTAATTACCCATAGATACTTTTCCCCTAATTCATGGAGTTAATTTGTGGGTCTTGTGGCTAGTGTAAGATTGAACACCAAGAAGCACTGCATTACATGTACATCTAATCGTGCAAACGATCTATGTTGTTCTAGCAAAATTGTATTAGAAAAGCTTAATAAATGGAGACTACTTTTTTTTTTTTTGATCGGAATAAATGGAGAATACTTGATTTGTAACAGTCACCAAGCTATCAATGGAGTTGAGTGAATAGTTGGCTGAAAACGAAATAAAATTGGGATCAAATCAAATAGATATACGATATGGTTGCACATAAAAATGAGGGACCAGGCCTTTACAAGTATCATAATGGCCATGACACATGGCCCATTCTCCATACTTGCTCCTTTCCTCAACTAGCCTGCCCTTCAATTCTCATTTCTGAATTCTATTTATGATTTCTCCTAAAGTGAAAGCGACAATACAATTTTCTTCATATCCATAATCTTCTACCATACTCCAAAAGACATTTGGACTTGTTTGAGCAAAGTTGAGATAACATTACAAAACACGTTTGGTATTTCACATCATGTATTAGGTAGAGATCAACACTATAGCAGACTATACAAGTAAATCTTGACCACGAAATATAACAATCTGACAGATTATATTGCAAAAACTTTGTCACAAAACAGATCTTTGAGATCTCATCCAAAAAGATGATGTTTCTCCTAATTGCTTTCCTACTAAACAAAAATAACGCAAGATAAAATTAGGACTTCCTTTCATATGACAAGTCATTAGCAGCTCACAAAGAACTCTTTCAAGGTCTTAGACATTAAATTACCCTATAAACAGTAAGACAGTACTCGCCTTAAAGACACAGTTGTATCACCTGGAGTTGGAGCCATTTGCAGAAACTACAAATCAATTGAACAACTATTTTACTTTCTCAAGTAAACAAACGCATATTTTTAGATGCAGGAAAAGATGAGCACTAAACATTTTGGTTAACGATTAAAGAAGACAAGAGGCTTGAATAGGCTTCATTTAGATTTTGGAGCAGTCTGTGCAGCAGACGAATCCGCTTGGTTACTGGTGTTGCTTCCATGGAAGCGAACAACAACACATGTTATGTTGTCAGCACTTCCCCTCTGAAAGGCTTCCTCCATCAGCTTCTTGGCAGCCAATTCTGGGTCCTCAATCGGCTTCATCATGTCAACCGCCTCCTGCTCAACAAACATACAGCAATGTCTTATGAAGTTTGCAACAGTTAGACTGTGATTTTCGTCTTTAGGAGCCGACTGATTTATAGCAGGAGACAACCACTTCTTATGAATTTTATAGCAAATGGGTATGAAATCTGAGGCAGGCACAAACAACTTAGAAAAAAGGAAGGACACATCATATTTCTTGCAAGAGCATGAAGAGCAGAGGAAAGGCTTACATCATTAGAGACGACATCCCATAGCCCGTCACTCGCAAGGATGAGAAACTCAAGAGATTGATCAATCTTCTCTTCCTGAAATGGTATATCAGCTAGTAAGCAACTATTTAAGCAGAAATTAACAGATAATAATGTAGTGATAAACAACCAGACCTGAATCTCTGGATCAGCAACAACATACTGCTTCAACTGCTTATCACCAAAAGCCCGTGATACAGCAAGAACACCTCCAACCCTCCAGGTTCCTGCATTCCATCCGTATCATGTAACAGGTAAAGAAAAACACAAACAGCTTGCTTGGTCTAGCTAAAGTTGATTGATAAAGTTATTTCTTAGTAAAGTGAAAAGCTGAATTCTGTTGTAGAAAAATATTTATGCTTGGCAGTTGGCACAACGTACAGAAAATTTATATTCAGCCTTTACATTTTATACAAGGCTGTGACCCTCAAATAAGAGAAAGCTGATATTTGTTGGGCATCTGAACCGCAGGTCGCCAAACTTAATTTTCTCTAGCACCTCTATATATTTTCTCATCAAGCAATGACATAAGTTGAATGCAATTGAAATATTATTCACATATAATAACCCCTTGGTCTCTTAAGAGAGCGTCATTTATCCAAATTCATTTTGTTGATGAGTCGACATTATTTCTACCTTTATTAGTTTCATCATCTCTCTATCTTCTCCCATGCACGTTTTTTTCTTATTTTTCATATTCCAAGGTTTATACTGATACAACATCAAAGACAGGGATAAGCAGGCTGTAAATATAATACTCCCTCCGTTTCACAATAAGTGTCGTTTTAGCTCTTAACACAATTTTTAAGAAAAACAATCATTCACTTTAAAACTTACAACTTTTTCTTAATCTTACCACTCATTACATTTTTTTGGCCAATGAATGAACAACTTTATTCAACAAATACACATTCCAATAAAAATTATCATTAATTACCCCTAATAAATCACTTTGAAAACCTAAAACGACACATATTATGAAACAAATTTTAAGTGCTAAAACGACACTTATTGTGAAACGGAGGGAGTAGTGCACAACCAGCTCTCTTACCAGCCCACATAACAAATCCTCCTGCATCCTCAATCCTCTGCCTCTCATCACTTTGGTCTGGCTTATGGTCCCGCGAAACAGCAAAAGCTACAATGGACATTCACAAATTCTCAGTCAAAAAGTAAACTATATAATGAATGCACAAAAAATAAAATTAGTTCTTAAGTGTCAAATAAAAAAAAAGCATTTAATACAATGTCTTGGGTCCTCTTTCAGGTTAAGATGTGGAAAAAAAAGATTTGCAAGGCTTACCTTTGCCACCTCTGCAGATGACAGCCCGAGAATCACCAACATTTGCAACCAACAGCCTATCACCAACCAGGATGGCAGTAGAGGCCGTTGATCCGGCATCTCGGTTTTGAGTATTCTCAGACTTCAGGAATTCTGAATCTGTGTTGCTGTAGGCATCAGCTGCAAGGGCCAGCATGTAAGAATCATATTACAAGCAAATATGCTTCATCTATCATTTAGGTACATACTTCCAGAAAAGTAAAAAGACAAACCTATGGCAGATTTGGTATCAGATATGAACTTTGGATGCTTAATAAGATAGCTGAAAAGATTTTGCTTGACAAATTCTGCAGCTCGAGCACCGCCATGTCCTGTTTCAGCAAAAAAAAAAGAGGCTATATATAACAATCTGAAGTAGATAATCGCCAATCACAGTATGGAAATCTTGAGTAATAATGAAATACTGCCAGTTTGGAACAACCTAAACCCCTGAAGATTCAGATGTTAACTAACAGAACCTAGCACAATTCACTAATTCAGACATTAGACTACAGTATCCATTAGAATGGTTTAGTTAATATTGGAAGGTTCAATGGTCAAACCAGAGCTGATAACAGCATGAGAGACCATGACATCTGAAGCAGATAACACCCAGATCCACGTACTGATGTAATAAAATGAAAAGAAGTTCAATTTAGAAACAAAGGACCTACACCCAGATCCACGCACTGATGTAATAAAATGAAAAGAAGTTCAATTTAGAAACAAAGGACCTAGTGCACCTTTATGAGTGAAGAGGGTTTGGCGTGCTCAATTTACATGAATGACAGCTTTGAGTGAATTGAACAAATTAAAATACACACTTCCTTTTAACACCCGCCACATATGTTTTGCAAGTTAGCACCACATCAATATAACATTTTAGAGAGTCCTCCATTGATTCCAACTACTAAGTGATTATGAAGCCTTTCCAGTATGAAAAAGGTGAGGAAGAAAGAAATATCAGGGAGAAGACGGGAAATAACTACCATCAAAAACACCAAATAAGCCAACTATTTCTCCATTGACCCCGTCAATTCTTGTTTCATAGAAGTCTTCCATTGATGACCTCTTCCCAGCAGAGCTAGCATATCCGTAACTAAACTTGCCATTTTGACTGTCAATATTAAAATAAAGCACTCATTAGATAGATTGCACACTGCCTTCTTGAGAGTAAGATGCAACAGAATATGTATTTGAACAGATTCAAAATAATATGCTACTCCGTTACAAATACATTAGCCTTTTCATGGTACACGACAAATTTTGCGAAACGGGGCAGGAATTCAAAGTAATGAGTGCTTTATTTTGTCATGTACGTGTGCAGGTATTTAAAGCTTTGCATCCAGAGTCAGCGAGGGGCGAAACGGGGCGGCTATAGAATTTTGCGAAAGGTGAATCAGATCAAATGATTTTGTAAATTATGGATTCCAAAAGCAACATATATGCAATTTGCTGTGGACTTACAATAGTTAACATGGTTCGTAAAAAAGTAAGTAAGTGCACTTATGTAGTTTTTGTTATGCAAATGAAGACTCCAATTCTTATTCATTCTACAATCGCTAGAATACTGATTGCGACACCGTCTAAAGAAGGACAGCTGTTTATTGAGATAAGAACAGATCATGCATAATGGAACAAGACAATTTCCTTGATAATGATTTCCCAAAATTATGGCTGATAGAATATATATGACCAAAGCACCCACAACTTTCAATGCTCACTATCATTTGATTTCTACTAATTTTTAATGACACATCATCATCTTTTTCTACCTCCAGTAACAATGTCATATACTTACAGAATCAGTACATTAGCCACATATTATACTTCATATATATCCAGCTTAGATATCACATTTTCATATTTACAATGAAATCACCCAGATTCCCCTGAAAACATCTTAACTTTGAGCCTCTACTTCACAATAGCATTCCCATTTCTCTAGGATCTAACATATCATGCATTAAGAGACCCTATACCATTCTTTTATACAGGAAAAAGAAAGCAATACCTGTCCAGTTTTGGGTGAACAAATATAATTAATGAAGAAAACAAGCAATAATATATAAAACAAGTGATTCAAACCCACCAGTTTATAGAGTGACATTAAGAACAATCAAATCAGGAGGCTATGAAATTAATCAAATGCATTATGCTAATGGAACCAACAGCAATTCAAGCAAAACTATGAAAAGGGGGTAAAAAATTCACCTAAGACCTCCACCCGTACCAGGGGACTCCTCAGCGTGGACTTGTTTGGAAGATTGTATCACAGCATCAAGATAACCCATATCACCGCTAGCGCTCTGATGATTAGCGCCGCTCCTACTCTCTTTAATTGACAAGCCAAGGCGATGAATTAAACAAATTACAACAACAATAATTGACGAGAAAAGGCCTAATTTCATCTATTGGAAAAACCTGAAGATCTGGACATTCATAAATGCGTTTTCAAGCTAGAGGGGCTTTCAAATCAAAATCCAACCTGAAGAAGAAGAAGAAGAAGAAGAAGAAGAAGAAGAAGAAGAAGAAGAAGAAGAACAACAACAAGGAAACCCTCTTAATTAACAAATCTCCAGACGGTATGAGGATGCATACTGATAATTGATTCGAGATTAGATGAATACTAGGCTCAATTCAACAATAAATTAACAGGAAATTAGCAGATCAAGGTAGCCGATCAAATTATTCCTTATAAACGAAATGAATCACAGAAAATTGAACATACGTCCTAAAAGTAAAAGATACGCATTAGCCAGATGAAACTGGAAGAAACAGTAACCGAAAGTACCCGAAGATGAAGATTTTGAGGGCTGAAATTTCGAGGAGACTTTGGGGCGGAGAGAAAAGGAGCACAAAAAGAAGAAGGAAAAAAATACCACAAAGCAAAACCGAGTTGCTTATATGAAGAGGAGAACGAAAAAGGATTGGCGTTATTTTTAAAAGGGAAAATAATAAAAAATTGAATTACAGAAATTAAGATAATTAATTGCCTTTAATGGCTGATTAATTTCGTAGTTTCCTGTGGCAAACGCAGGCGCCGTAGGAATCCAGAAAACCAACCTGTGATTGAATATTATTGTCGTACGAGATCTAGGGGTTTAATACTGGAAAACCAAAGTTATGAATTGTTGATTGGATTTAATAAAACGGTTTTTCTGTCGTGTGCCCTAAGGGCACATGATAATCATACCAAAAACAGAAACTAAAACCCTAAAAGGAAAAGAGTGAACCCGTCATAAAAAAAGATTAAAGAACAAAAATTTTAAAATTACCAAATATTTCCATTCTTAACTGCTTATTGTGTGCCGTCGAGTGATGTTATGTACGCACTCAAAGGCTAAGACAGATTTTATCATTTTAATAATGAAATACTACTAATGTACAGAAATTTGGTAGTACGTTGAAACTAGGAGCGTACACGTTGCCCGTGGCCGGGTCAAAAGTTGTGTGACACCTGGCAAGAATTGCTATGTGGATAAAAGATACTGTAGTCAAATGCTCACAAGTACGTACAAAACATGTAAAGAAAATGTCTCCCGAGAAACACTTTCCCCTTTGCCCTCCGATGAACAGTGCCCCAGCCCCCAAATCAAGAACCCTAGACTTCGATCGAATTCGATTTTCAGCCTAATTTTGGAGCTAATCATCCTCCACCCTGCTTGTAATGTCTCCCAAAGAAACCGGAAGGCAACGTATGAGAATCTGGTGCTGCAATGTTCCGGGATCTGGCAAGCGGCGAAAAATCACGAGGAGCGCCGCGAGTCATCTGCTGGTGCAATGAATGTTCCAGGGGTTGCTGAATCCCCACAACTGTGCTCTAGGAGGCGGCGAAGAAGAAAGAAAGGCTGATCATCAAACGTCCGAAATCAAAACACGGGCTAGGGCTGAAGAAACATGGGCACTGTGTAAACCTCTTCATCCATGAAACGGTCGGGGCGAGGTGTTGGTTCTCCTTCCAGCAGTTTTCCTACCTTTTCTCCTCTTCTAAAGACAGATGGAAGGTTTTCCTTCTCCTTCCAAAGGACGGTTTCTCCAGTGTGATCCACAACTTTCTTGTCAGGTTACGCCTCTTCATCGCTTACTGTATTGATATTAGTACCGATGATTGGAATTATGTGCTTGTGCACATGATCTATTACTTGATGCATAGAGTGAGGACGTGTTTGCTATGCTCAGGTATTTCATCCCCTAAGGAACAACTAACTAAAGAAAAATCTAAAGAACTCATTGGAAATCTGACTACCATGGCTTTTCAAGCCTTAAAGGGTAGTGCTTTCAAGGGTGATGAACCCCTTAGGGATAATGATCCCCAACAACCTTTTGTGGCTGGCTTTTCAAAAGTTAAGAAAGACAAGGGCAAAGGAAAGGGTGAGATTTACATGGCTACTGTGTTAGGCAAACTGTTTCGGGTTACGATTAGGCCAAATGACATTAGAACAAGCTTTAAATTAGAACTCTCTCTTATAGAAGATTTGGTAATAGAGCACAGTGACGGTGTTTGGGAATTGAGTATTCATATGAGTAGTAATAGAATGAATGAGTATCCATTAGACGGGAAGTATGTGCGCTGCTACGAATGGGTTCATGATTGTTGTGATGTTTGTGATATTATTCCTACAAAATGTGTACTGATTCATGATGAGCACATAAGAAGACCTCTAAGGTTATTTATGCTGCTCCTAAATCCTATCTTGGCTTTTGAGCATTTTGGATGGTTTAGAAAGTACTTTGAGGTAATGGACATACCACCTGCACCTAGATGGCATGATGATCCATTCATGACTGGTGCTAAGTTAGTAAAAATTGGTTTGAATACGTATGGTCTTGAAAGGTGTGGAAGACGTAAGAGATTAATGTATTTTGATGCATCTATAAATCAATTATGTACGTATTGCTCTCTCAATAATGATCAATCAAAGTCTTTTTTGTTGAGCAGTAGGAAATGCAAGAGTGTTGGTGCCAAGGCAACCCCATGTATTTCTTTGCTACTTGGCCAAGGGAGCACTGTTACTTATTGTACATGTATGTGGTTTGATAATCTGTCCGGAGTGATTGTACTATTGCAGACTTTGAAGTTGTGGTATTGTTGGAATCTAACCGCTAAAAAAGAATTTGTGCAGGAAAATCAAGAAAATGGAGCTTATGTGGTGATGCATAGGATAAGACAAGAAAAACTAGGTATAAAATCTCACGATGCTGATTTTAAAATGTATGAGAAGGATTTCTTGTACACACTAGTATTAACAAGCCATATTTACATGGTAAATTTAATTAGTAATGAGATTTTAATGGAAAATAATTTGCCAAAAGAAGTTTGCCTTGATACAGGAAATGGGGAGCACAAGTCAACGAGTTGGCTAATGATGGCACTAAGATATAACCCCAAGAAAGAAGATCGTGAATTAAGAAGGGGTGGATGCAATGAGACTAATCTGGCAACCTCAGTGGTATGCTCAATCTCTAGTCTAATATATGGGTGCATTAGGAAAATGAGATCATATATAATGCACACGTATGTATATAAAAACAATTGCAAGGGGGGTTTCTTATATGAATATTCTAAATGGTCAGCTTTCAATAAGGGCAATGGTTGTAATCTGAACTGGCATAATTTTAGTTGTGTTTATTTGTTTATGTTGATTTTCTGTAAATTCAAGTGGACTAGTGCTGATAGTATCAACCTTAAGAATGCTGATTTGAATGGGAAAAATTTTAAGGAGCTTAGAAAGAGGAAGAGAGCAATCAGGGGAGAGTGGATTCTTGTAAGCAAAAGTCTCACAAGAATACAATGGGATACTTTTGTAAGAAAATGTCATTATCATGCTATTCATCTCATAAGAATTATTCGTCTCATAAGGAAACCAAGTATTCAGGTCCGCGGGAACCTTAAGAATGCGTATGTTGGTTGTTTAAAATGAAAATTGCTTTTTGGAATAGTAGGGGGGTTGGTAGGAAGTCCTTTTGGCCTGAAATAGATTCCTTTTGTAAACTTGAAAGAGTTCAAATAATGGCCATTGCAGAAACTAAGACAGATAAAATCCCGAGTGACCAAGTTTGGAGACGAGCAGGCTTTGATAATTTAATATGGTCTCCAGCTGATGGAAAAGCTGGAGGTATATGTGTTCTATGGAAAGAATACCAACTTATCAATGAGATAGTAACTGTGCTAGTTCAGAAACCTAGATATATCATACTGAAGTATGTAAATCAAACAACAAGTTACGTAATGGCAATTTGTTTTCTTTACGCCCCTCCGAATGAAAATCAGAAAAATGATTTCTGGATAGACTTTGCACAATGTGCAAATAGTATCAAGCTTCCTCTGATTATTATAGGAGACCTAAATGACATCGAGGAACCATGTGATAAGAAAGGTGGAGTATTTCCTGAACCAAGCCGCTTTGTACGAATCGCAAGACTAAAGGATATATGTGATGTAAGAGATATTCCGACAACCGGACATGAATTTACATGGAGAAAAAATAAAATGGAAACTGATAATATATATGAAAAGCTTGATAGAGTCCTTGTAAGTGATCTCATACTTCAGTGGTTTCCAAACATTAGAACACATAACCATGCCTTTTCGACCTCGGATCATTGTAAGATCTCATTAGAATTGATCAATGGGACTATTAGCAAGGCACAACCATTCAAGTTAGAAAAGATGTGGATGCAACGTAAAGACTTCAGAAATGTGGTAAAACAAGCTTGGAGGGTGGAGTTCCAAGGATCGAACATGTTCCAGATAATGAAGAAAACACAACTTCTTAAAGCGCATGCCAAGTTGTGGAAGAAAAGAACATTAGGAAACACCTTTGAGCAACTCAGAGAAATTGAAGAAACACTTGTAGCACTACAAACGCAAATTATTGTATCGCCGCAACCTGCGATCGTGCAAAAACAACTTCGACTATTACGGAAAAAAGAATGAATATTGAACTACCATAAGACATATTGGAAACAACGAGCGAAAACAAAACATATACAACTCACGGATTCAAACTCGGGATATTTTCATAAAATAGCCACAGGAAGAAGGAATCGGAAGATTATCAGATCAATCACCGCAAGTGATGGAACAATGATAGTAGGAGAGGAGAACATCTCTCGCGAGATTAGGAATGATTACTGTAAACGATTCACGAAAGAACCAGTAAATGCCATCCTTACACGAGAATACTTAACATTAATAAACCAAGAAATAACGCAGGAAGACAACACACATCTGACGAAACCAGTTACCAACAAGGAAATTCAAGACGCATTGTGGCAAATTGGCTCGGACAAATCACCGGGCCCTGATGGGATGCCAGCAGAGTTTTACAAAAAATACTGGGACATAGTAGGACCTTCTATAATTAAGGCAATCAAAAGTTTTTTCCATTCTGGAAAATTGCTGAAGCAAACTAATGACACCTTCATATCGCTGCTACCAAAACAGGATAGCCCAACTACGACCAACCATTTCCGACCAATTAGTCTGTGTACCACGGTTTATAAGATCATTGCAAAAATATTGACAGAAAGGATGAAACGCGTTATGCCCAAGATTATTCACCCTCTCCAAGGAGCATTTGTGGCAGGCCGAGCAATTCAAGATAATGTGCTTATTGCGCATGAGATATTTCACTCCTTTCGAGGAAGCCAGGCAAAAGACGGATGGATGGCAGTGAAACTAGATATGGAAAAAGCATATGACAGGGTAGACTAGAGTTACTTATTCGCAGTGATGGAAAGATTTGGTTTCGACAAAAAGTTTATAGAATGGATACGAGAATGTGTGTGCTCGGTCTCATTTTCTGTGTTGGTTAATAATGGCCCTACAGAACCTATTAAGCCGGAACGAGGGATTAGACAAGGAGACCCCCTGTCTCCTTTCCTATTTGTGATTAGTGCTGAAATTCTAGCGAGAAAGCTCCAACATGCGTGTACTGATTCAAAGAACGCAATTGGTTTTCCAATTACTCGGGGAGGAACTAGAATTCCGTTTTTGGCCTTCGCAGATGATATCATTATATTCTCTAAAGCCACACAAAAAGCGTGCATAGAAATGAAACGTATAATTGAAGAGTATAGTGCTATTTCTGGACAAAAAGTAAATTACCATAAGTCAGCATTTCAAACATCGAAAAGAGTAAACAATCAACAAAAAATTCAGATTCAACATACTTTGGGAGTGACTACGATGACGAACTTAGCAAAATACTTAGGTTGTCCTATTATTAATGGAAGAACTAACAAAGAAACCTTCCAGGATTCGGTGGGAAAGGTGTAGAAACAACTTACTAAATGGAAAGCTAACACGCTGTCCCAAGAAGGACGATCAATCCTTATTAGATCGAACCTAGCTGCGAAACCTAATTACTTGATGCAAAGCTTTATGCTTCCAAAACACATTCATGATGAAATGGATGAAATCAATCGATGTTTCTTCTGGAATAAGGACCGTCAACATAAACCTCTTGTAGGCTGGGACAAGATAAGCAAACCAAAACTGTATGGAGGCCTAGGAATTAGAAAAACTGAAGACATGAACAAAGCCCTTCAAATGAAACTCCTATGGAAAATTCTCACCGAACAAGATAATGTTTGGGTTAGACTAATTTCAGAAAAGTATTTACGAGGAGACACCCTTGACTCTTATAAAGTCAAAACTAATTCGTCATGGCAATGGAAAAAGCTAATGAACCTAAGATCAGAGTTTAACCAAGGTCTAATCTGGCAACTAGGGGATGGAAAAACAATTAACTTCTGGAAGGATAACTGGGTAATGCAGGAACCACTAAGTAAACATGATTTGCATCACGAAACCCCCGATGAACATGTTACAGTAGATCACTTCATCACGAACGATAAGGAATGGAAAATACACGAATTACAGCAATTACTTCCTAGACACATTGTAGAGAAGATACAATTAATTCAAATTCCTAAAAATCCAATAAGTGATCGACTTTTTTGGGCTCCAAGCAAAAACGGATGGTTCTCAACGTCATCTGCCATTAAACTGATAACTAAAGAGGACACACTAAACCCTAGCCTGAATAACTGGATTTGGAAATTGGATACTTTCCCTAAAGTAAAGAACTTTTTATGGAAGATTGACATGAACGGGCTACCAACAAAAGCAAGACTCAACGAAAACCATATAGCAACGCCGGGAGGTTGCTTGATGTGTAACTGTGTATATGAAGACTCGACTCACCTCCTAATAAGATGCCCACATACTTTGAAAATAACAAGGAATATAAATCCTAATCACGAACAAACTCTTCGAAACTATGACCCAGAAAACAAAAGTCCTCGACAAGTGATGTTTGAAATTAGATAGCAATTAGGAATGGAAGGTTTCTCAAAACAAGCAGTGATCTGGTGGAGTATTTGGTTCCAACGAAATAAATTAGTTTTCCAACAAGTGCCAAGCGACCCCATTCCAGATCTTGCCTTATTCATACGGGCACAATTACAATCATGGGAACGCTCTAAACGATGGAAAGAGGATGAGGAAGATGATGTTAGAACCAATAACAACCTTCGCAATCTTAAGACAAATAAAATGACAAAATGGCATAAACCAGATCAAGGATTTGCTAAACTTAACTTTGATGGGTCAAAATTGTCCAATGGAAGCACGTCGGCGGGATCGATTTTGAGAGATCGATTTGGTAACCCGATATCCGTAATAGCTAGAAAATATGGCGATATTTCAGTCCTTAAAATAGAAGCTCTGGCGCTCCGAGATGGTATTCGGGAAGCAATAAACAAGAATATTCGAAAACTAGTTATTGAAGGTGACAACATTACAGTCATGCAAGCAGTCCAAGGATCAAAACAATGTCCTTGGGAAATTGAAAGAATTATTTCTGACCTCCTCGTATCCTTACAAGGATTCGAGTTAGTACGTTTTTCTCATGTGGGCAGGCTCTGCAACACTGTGGCCGACAAAATTGCTAAAATGGGCCATAGTCTCTCAGGAGAAGCCATTGGTAATCTTCCAGAAGTTCATGTTCTCATCCGTCAGGATGCTCTAGGGCGCCCTCCGAAATTGGAAGGTGTTCTAATTCTCACGGATTCAAAAAAAAAAAAAATGCTCACAAGTACGTGTTGTCACTATATTGGGTATCTTACAAATCGTATTTTCTTTAGAATTACTACAGAACCAGCTTCTAGCTATCACCTAATCATGGAGGTTTAAATATGTGGTGCTACAGTTTCTCTTTTGGATTTTTCTTTATAATGATGATAATGATAGTATTTAGATCTCAATCTCACCATGCATTTGTACCATGTGTATCAATAATTTCCAGCATATCAGATAATCAGCATCAGCAAATGCCAGCATATTATTCATGACAACTATACAAATGCCACTTCACAAAGTTCGTAAAAAATTTTGATAAAAAAAAAAGTTCGTACAAAATGTGTATTGTATATAGCCTTTGATGGCATTCCATCACCGAACCGAAAAAACAAATCGAACTGAATTAAAACCGATATGTTTTAAGTTGGTGAACCAATAAATTTGTTTTGGCTCAATTTTTTTGGGTTTTCGATATCAAACACTGTCAATTTTAATTCAGTCTAATTTTTTGGTTTCGACCGAACTATGCTCGGCACTAGTGACCTATGTCTTGTTTCACTTTTATATTGAAAAACGTAAACATCAAGATATGATATAGATTTTAGAAAAGATAAAATAATTTTTTTTAGGGGAAAAAATTGTTTCTAATAAAATTGAGCAATGCTATCAAAAAAAATAAAATTGAGCAAGGCCGCGGTTGGAAACAAAAAAATGTTGTCAAAAACCAGTGATGGGCCGTTGAATTGGGCCTAGTTTAAGGCCCAACACAGGGGAAAAGCTTGCGTGTTCAGGCTGAAGGAAACACCACGCGCCCTTAACCGGCGATACTGTCCACGCGAAGGCAGCGGTAGTCTCAGCTGTTTCCCGTCGATCCAGGGTTTAACACCGTCTCCGAAACTCTCTCTCTCTTCTTTCGTCGTCTACAATGGCCAGAGGACAACCAATCTCGACAAAGCCATGGATCCTGGACACTATACCTCTTCTCGTCGTCATCCTTATAGTTGCTCATGTCTTCGCTCTGGTGATCTCATCTGATCTGATCTCTCCTTTTATCTCTCTCTTTTGAGTCGATTTCAGTCCTTCCTTCCTTAATCAACTTCAACTCTTGTTTTTTTTTCTAGGCATATTGGATTTACAGATTAGCTACGGAGAAGCTACCTGGAAGAAGGAAAAAGCACTAGGACGATCTGAATTTTCGTGTGAGTTTGTTTAGGGTAGAGAACTCCAATCCTTTCGTTCTGTCATCTTCTTCCACGATTTCGGCCTTTATCACCGGATTTGATTGGTATCCTTATGTATTTCGCTCTGTTTGGTTGTTGAATTCTCTTAATTAGGTAATTGTCTGTTCCTATTTGCTCAATTGAAAGTTTCCTGTTCATTGGAAGTAAATTTTTGTTACTGTCAATGACCTTTGTGGATATGATTTCGCCTGCTGAAAGCTGATCTTGAACTAGTGTTTGAGTTGGAGTACTCTTCGTAGGTATTGATCTGTCAATTTCCCTTGCTGAAATGTCTTTGATTGACTGGAATTGGGCATATAGTCATGCATTTTAAGAACCCTAATCCAACAACCTGGAAGTCTGTTGATGGTTGTTGTTGTATTGTTTTACATCACAATAGTCATGGCTACTCAATGAATGTACAAGTGTTCTAATCGTTGCTAGCGTCAATCTCCTGAAGAATTACTTCATTAACCTTGTCTTGTTATTGTAAAACCAAGAACAGTATGGATCAGATAGGTTAATGTATGATTTCCAAGATGGCTAGACAGCACAAAGTCCAAAGAGTAGTTTTAAATTCCCTTGGAATGATAATTAAACATACTGAGCCGGTTAGTTTATCAGCTTCAATGCACTGTTGAGTGATCCAAATGTATTAGGCCATCTATACTAAAGTTTATTATTCAATGCTGTGTGCATAGATGGGCGCTCTTTCATATGCGTAGATAAAGAGAGATTTTAATGGTGCATGGGTCGGTGGTGATGAAGCAGATGTGTTACCGTTGTAAAAACCAATAAATTCATCTCTGGATTCTCTGCCCATTAATGGTGTTATCAGAGAAAATGTCAACGACACTATTTGGACTTATAGAGGTACTTCCCCCTTGATGTATAGGATTAAAAAAATATGGTTGCATTTCTGGAGCAAGCACAGACATTGTGCTCTTCAGAATTTGCCTCTCTGTTTTCTTTTTCTTAGTGTTAAACTGATGATAATGGAAACCTGAATAGCAGTTTGAGAACCATTTTAACTTTCAGGAAGTGTGTAAAACATCAAACTTTGTGGACCAAGGGCTCAACAGATAATGCTGAACTTGAAAAATATGAGTGTGTTGCATGGATGCAATTTTGGTTTGATCAAGTGGAGCTTTATTTGCTGTTTGTCAATGAAGCTACTGTAGCTAATTATTTTGGTCCTTATTTATGTTGGGGTGTGAGAAATCTGTTAAAACCTTGTGACGAAGTGGGGAAAGTAGACATCCAAAGTAACTAACCAAGACGAAATAGTGTGTGCAGACTGCAGTTGCAGTTGTGCACATCCTGAATTTGCAGGTCTTATCGTGAGCATAGAAAAAGAGGACAATTTTCCCCTTGCATTGAACTTGAACCAGACCGTCAAATTGCAACTCTTACATACCAGAAATTTTAAAAAAATACCATTTCTCAACATCATCATTCCAATTTACAAACCGGCACCACCATTTTCAGAGGACCGTTCACCTGTTCTACTCTCTCCATCAACATGGTTCACCTTCAAAGAGCTCAATCTCTTCCCAATTCCACCGTCGCCGCCCCAATCAACAAACAAGGCCGACGACATCTCCATCTGGCAGATCCTCACGGCTCCCACAAGCTTCTCAGGAAGCTCATCTTCAGACTGAGCCTCCACCACAAACCCCATATCAATGGTGACTGCTCTCACAGCCCCAAGTGCCAGGTGGAGCAATGCACTAGCTATCTTTGAGCTGGCAATGTCCACGTCTATCTCCAAGTAGTCCTTTCCCCTGTGGTACCGACATGTCAGCGCCCTCCCCAATACACATGCGCTGTAGCTTCCTACCGCCTTCTTCACCAACCAAGGCCCTTTCACTATTCTATTCACCAGCTTGAACCGTTGGTTCCTGAATTCGTCGTCTTCGTTCACAAACCGATCTAGCAACGAACCGGACTCGATTGGCTCGTCTGTTGAGTAGTAGAACACAGCGCTATGGTGTTCCCTTCCTGTAGGCGCCATCATAACCATTAGAAACCAGTCCAATCTCAAATTGAATTTTGACTTTTTCAACAACTGATTTGTGTTCAGATGTGTAAAGCAAGTACATTGTGACGAAATTGATAACTAGAGCTTGGAATTCGCAGCAAATCAAACAAGGCAACGGAAATTAAGTAGCCTAGGGCTTGGAATTGCAATTCTACAATTTGAGAAACTGCAGAATTCGGCTAATTAGGATTTGGATTCAAAACCTAATTTCTCGGAAAATTAGGGAAGAAGACAAGTATGAGATTTGACCTGGTACTTGGAGGTTAACGGCGAAGATGAAGGTTTTGAGGAGTTCGCCACGGGATTGGCGAGACCGTAGGGCGCGGACGACGCGATTTTCCGGCTGAGAGAGGACGTGCTCGAGCTTGGAGTTGGATCGGAGCCAGTCAACGGCGGTCGGCTTCAGGAGGTAATCGGCGGCGGCCGGCAATTTCGTCTTGTCGGAAAGGTAGTGCTCAGATCGGAGGGAGAACACGTTTCCGGGAGGCGACGCCCAGCCGTTGGTGCCGGTGTGAAGGTCCACGTGCCGAAGGGAGCCGCCGTTTATGGTGGCCTGCCGCCAGTCGGCTTCGCCGGCGGCGCTGTTCGACGATGAATCGGCGGATTCGGTGGCGCCGGGGAGGAGATCGTTCTTCGTCGTACACATCGCCGCCTTGGTCGCCCCCCACCGGTTGTGTGAGAAATTGATGGAATAGGAAAAGAGAAAAACGGAGACGACAGATTGCGAAGACGAGTGAGGGAGAGAGACAGCTAAACCCAAATCTTTTGACAGATGGGATACAGGGCGTGATACCGTATTAACTATTGCTCAGTTTCGAAATACACGTGAAAGCAAAATTCATAACCTATGCTTTTGAAGATATAATATACGGAGTAGATTTGAAAAAGTGCATTTAAATCCCGTCACGTTTCCTTTTTTTTTTTCTATCCAAAAATATTATACACTACAAATTTGTTTGGATGTCATATAATGTTATGCATAAAAATATTTATATGTTGTTTTTGTGATATGTAATTTGTACTGATGTTTCATGAACACTACGTACCTATTGACTATTGTGCATAGAGGAAAAGAAAAAAGCTTATCATGATAAGGAGTTTTTCCTTGATAAAATCCTCAATTTGGTGGACTTTATAACAATGTAGAAGCAATTAATGAACGTTCAATATTTTATCACGAAGATTTTTAGAATTTAGAAACAAATTTGATTAAAATAACATTAGTAGTAACAAACATTTGTGTGGATGATCTTGAACAACTTGTTAAATCTTATGGGAAATCATCAATAGGATTAATGGAGATGAGTAACCCTTGATATTATATGGGATATTGTTTAATCATAGTACATGATCGGATATATATATAATATAGTACGTTTTTAGAGAGTAATGGAAGGTTCGTACTTGACGTCGGTAACGGGATCCAAATCCACTAATGGAAGTGGACAAGGATCAGACACTAGATATATAGATACAACTCCAGTAGTATAATTTAATTTTATAGAAATCTTTTGACGAGGGGTTATTCTGAACAATGCATATGCACATGCATTATGAAGAGGTCAAACTTTTTCAAGCCCGATCAAACTTATATATACTAACACCCATGTGGGCCGAATCCAATCTTGCCACCGTCCACATCATGCACTATATCGAACCCCTGCTGTTGATAGTTCCCCACCACGCCACGCTCGTCGCCGACGGCGAACGCCAGGCACACTCTCTTGCCTCCCATGGCCCTCGCCGGCGGGGGGAACATAATACTGTCAGCCGACAAGTCCATAACGCCGCCGCCGGCGAAGTAGAAGGCCACCTTGGGCACAGTCACATATTGTCGTGGCTGCTTAGGCGGTAGCAGGTGTCGAAGATGGACTTGGCTCTGGCCGGCTCCGGCGGGTACTTGGACATGTGTTGCTTGAATGCGTTGCGGAGGGCGGAGTAGGCCTGAGTAGGGAGGCGGCTAATTTCAGTACCCGAGTCGAGCATGACGCCCACTTTGGAGAACACAGCGGGAGGGATCGGGAGGCGGCGGCCTTCGAAGGATATGTATTCGAGGCTCACTATGTAGTACGAGGATTCCGCCCCGGGCCGCCTCACCAGCGGCGTGTAGCTGAACTTCTTAGCCTTCTGTTGCATTATACAGTAATGTATATAGAATTTGTTAAGCTTCTATATATAGACTACATCAATATCTGGACAGGGGTACGTGACAATTTGAAATTTACGGAGCATCAAAACAAATAAAGAACTTCCTATAATATTTGTCCATTTTCCTTTGTAATTTATGAAGGAAAATGGAGAAACATTATGGGACGGAGAGAGTATTTTTCTTAAGGGTATGCGGTACAGTAGAAAAACTGTTATTTGAAAGACTTACAGTGCCGCCTTGGCCAAGCGTGAGGTGGCCAGGGGAGCTGGAGTACTCGGAAGGCAAGCAATAGGAGAAGTAATTGCCGTACTTAGTAGCGGCCTGCGACACGAGCGAGAGCTGGCCCATGGACATGCCGATCATTCCGGCTTCCCCATGGAAGAGGCCGTGGTTGTTTTCCCCGCATCCGAAGAGGAGGCCGTCTATGTAATCATTGGAGCCGAGGCTGATCCTCTCTTTCGCAAAGTAGCCGATGGAGACGGAGTTGTCTCCGTATTCCATTTTGTATTGGCAGGTGGATGAGGAGCAGCCTGAGTTCACGCCGCTCTTGGCGCACACGGACGAGCTGCAGGAGATGTTCATGTACGACGAAGATTCGGCCGGATTGAACATCGGCTCCACTTGAGCGTAGCAGGATTTTCCGCATGGCTTGCACTGCGTCCACGTCAACCTGCTTCCTGCACATATTTATTCCACATATATGTATATATAGATTTTACTTAAATCCAAGCAGCCAAGCTAAGGGTTTATATATCACTTCATACTCCGTATATGTTTGAGGAAGTTCAAATATTTTACCAGCTGGTTTAACTTGTGAATTCCAATCAACTGAATTTCCACATTTTAATTAATTACGTACGTTTGAAACTGAATTGTGTTTTTTTCAGTTCAATTTCCCTGAACATGCCCTATATATATATATATATACATACCGGTGTCAAAAACGAGGGAGAGTTTCTTCTGAGGAGTGCCAAGTCCAACGGAGACTATGTAATTGCCGGTGCCGATCGAGGAGCCTGATCGAGCAGGCAAGTTGACAGATTTTCCTTGTCCGGTCAATGTCCGGCCTGAGATTTTATTAGCATGAATAGAGTCGACTCGGTCCTCATCATGCTGCAAGAGATCAGCATGAGAAGGCGCAGCTGACTTCAACCTGGAGCTTGGTCCACGTCTATGAACTAGCTCCAGTGAAACACCCTTCTCATTCTTCCCTGCACCATCAATCAATTTATAATATAATTGGCTTTATATGCAATTATCAGAAGAAAAATAAACAGTTAATTATTAGCAGGGTATTTCAGTACGTGTATGAACAGCATACCACTGAGGTCTTCCCGTGGAGGCAGCTGAGAGTTGACATGGACTTGGCTGCTGGACTTTATTTGTTCATGGGCACGGCTAAAGGAGAGGAAGCAAACCAAAATTAAGAAAGCCGAAACTAAGCGCATCATCTTGTAAGATTTGCTCTGAAATTTCACCAAAAAATAAAACATACAGTTCTTAAATAAAATGTGGTCACTCGTAAGCTTTGTTCTTTTAAAGAGGTTAAAAGATTTTCTACTTTTACATTTTTTCAAAACAAACAATCGTTTTTAAAAAAAGAAACAAGACCCATGAAGCTGCCACATTGTGAGCTAGGTTTAGGGCCACATTTCGTGTTTTTGCCCCTGATCGGCTGATCTTTCGTGAGACATATGAAGCGGCCCAGCCTACTATTGCTAGGGGATTAGTGTCCAAAAATAAACTTGGTTGACAACTTGACATGGCACATGCGTCTATGTTATAGTGGGATTCCGAGTTTAGGGTTTTCACTGAGTACTGAATTAGACCGTGTACCGGATCGTAAGTTCGTAACGCATCACTCTCAAAACTCATAAAGTACGTACAGTGAAGTAGGCCCTACCATACGTGCTTTACAGCTTTAGATAAATGAAAGGTTAATTCGTGCAGCTTGATTCACTTGGTTTACGGATCAAAACCACCAAATTAATTTCCCAACATTGAAGAAATCTAATAAAATGTCAAGAATTCTAGATATAACGTCACAGGTATAATTTTTTTAAATCAAGCATGTACTTGTCACGAGTGGTTTAGAAAACAATCTCCTTGCATATCACCTATTCCTTATTTTTTTGGTCGAATGCATATCACCTATTCTAAATTAAACAATGCAAAAGTATATGCAATTAATCGAATTATGCATTATGAAGAAGTCAAATTGACAAACTTTGTCTTTTATTCATTTATAGTAAGGTTTAATTAGGATAACTAAATACTCTTATAAATGTTGATAGGGCACAATGCAAGTTAATGAAACCCTAAGTTTGACATGGATGCGATAGCGAGCATTGTTATGCGGGCGGATATATTAATTGTTGTATCGATCTAACACCCATTTGGCCCGAACCCAATCCTGCCACCAGCAACATCATGCACAACATCGAACCCCCCTTGTTGAAAGTTCCCCACCACGGCGTGATGGGAGGGGTCGCGGTTCGCGGCGAGCATAAGGCACACCTTCTCGCCTTTCTTGGCCCTCGCGGGCAGCGGTGCCAGAATATTCTCGACCGACAAGTCCAACACGCACCCGCCGCCAAAGTTGAGGGCCACCTTGGGCACCGTCACATTGATGCCGCTTAGGTAGTAGCAGGTGTCCTTTATGCCATCCGCCCCCGCCCAAGGGTACTGCGACATGCTTCTCTTGAAGGCGTCGCGGAGGACGGAGTAGGCCTGCGGAGGGAGCCGGGTGATGACGGTCCCAGAGTCGAGTATGGCCCCGACTTCGGAGAACACGGTGGGTGAGATCGGGAGGCGGTTGCCATTGATGGACATGGATTCCAGGTTCACGCAGTAGAAATCTTCGTCCCCGGTCCTCGTCACCAGTGGCGTGTACCTGAAACTCCTGGCCTTCTGTTGCATTATTGTACGTACGTACGTTAGACTCGATCAATATGTGGAAATTTATAATGTCCCAGGCTCGTATTATTTAGAAGTGACTATATGACAAAACTGGTCGATCTTATTAGAAATTTATAATGTACATTCACAAAATTGTCCTATAAATTATACAAGTACAGCTATAGTTTTCTGTACTTTTATAACTAAATAATGATTTTTGTGTGTGTGTGCGCGTTAGCTTGTATTGTCAGTAAATACTGTAACTCGATCATATAAGTCGGTATAAGCGGAAAAATAGTTTAAAGAACTTACAGTGCCGCCTGGGCCAAGTGTAAGGTGACCTGGGGAGTTAGAGTACTCGGAAGGCAAGCAATACGAGAAGTACTTGCCATACTTACTGGCGGCCTGCGACATCAGCGAGGCATTGCCCCTTGAGAGGCCGATGATTCCGGCCTCGCCATCGAAGGTGCCGTGGCTGTTTTCCCCGCATCCAAAGAGGAAGCCGTCGATGTAGTGGGTGGAGCTGAGGCTGATCCTCTCTTTCGCAAGGCTTCCAGCGGTGACTGAACCGTCGGCGTACCCCATTTCATATTGCCAGGTGGATGTGGCCCAGGAGCAGACTGTCTTCATGCCCCTCTCGGCGCACACCGTCGAGGCGCATGAGACGTTGGCGTACGAAGAAGATTTCGCCGGTTCGAACATCGGATCTTCTTGATGGTAGCATTTCCTGCATGGCTTGCACTGCGTCCATGTCAAAGCGCTTCCTGTATCCATTTTTCGAGTGAATTATTTGAATTTATATGAGATCGTACGTGCTTGATATATAACGTAGTTTGTTAGTCAGTTTATACATACGTAAGTACCCGTGTCAATTTCGAGGGTGAGATTCTTCGGGGGAGTGCCAAGCCCAACATAGACTGTATATTCGTTGGAGGCATAATAATATTGAGGTGGCAAGTTGAGGAATTTTCCTTGTCCGGCCAATGTTCGGCCGGAGATTCTAGCATGAATATAGTCGACTCGGTCCTGATCGCGCTGCAAGAGATCCGAGCGAGAAGGCGCAACCGACTTCAGCTTGGAGCAGGGTCCGTGTCTGTGAACAAGTTCTAGTGAAACTCCCTGCTTATTCCTGCAACATCAAATGATATGGCAAGGAGTATTGATCGCTAATTTGTTTATCATACTCACACGTACTCTTGATGAAAGTGTATATATATATATATAGATCACAATAAACTACAGTTAATTAGCAGAGCAAAAGTATTGGTGACCTCTTGAAGATTGTGTGTAGATGAGGTCTTCATGTGGGGCCACAGAGTCAACATGGGCGTTAATGAAGTGGTTGCGGGCCTTTATTTGTTCACGGGCGTGGCTGAAGGAGAAGAAGCAAATGAACGCAACGAAAACTGAAAGAAAGCTCGTCTTGGAAGGGAAAGTAATGGAAAAGGAAGCCATAGTTGATCGATAAGAAAGTTCTGTATACAAAAACACTGTCTTTTTTTCTAATTTCTCATGTTACTTAAGAATGTGAATTTTACAGAAGAGATGCAGATGTGTTGAGCATCCTCCTAGCTATATACTAATATACTGCAAAGGCCTGATTGATATCACATTCATTTGTGGAGTTAAAACATTGAGCTAGCTTGGAAATGCTGATGATACAGGAAATTAGGAAAGCCATGCATGGATGAAGATGACAATATTGATCATATCACGGTGTTAGCTAGGTTTAGGGCCACATTCCTCAGTTTTCATGACATGACACATGTGTCTAATTGTGCTTATCTTTGGTGTGCATAGATGCTTTGGTGGTGTGTGGACAGTGTGGGAAAAGTCTTCAATTCACACCATCTTCGTATATAAGCAACCAAAAAAAGATTGCCCGTCTTCTTTGCTCACGTCCACTTTCTTTCCAATGCTTGACTGCTTCTATTAGGATATTTTAGGATATATATCTATCTTTTATGGCTTAATTATATCATGTATATCTATATGATATCTTTATGTATAGCTTGAGGGACAAGGCAATTTCCACAAAGGCCTATATATTGTAATCGTTTCTTTTCAATGAAGTCAGAGGAAATTCCTGAAATTACATGGCATCAGAGCCAATCTAAACCAATTCCTACTTTCTTGCGATTTTTTTCTCAAATCATCCAAAGCCAATTTTTCTTTCCTTACCCTAATCCATTGTTAAGTTACCTACGATGGCTGATCCTACTGACCAACTTGCTGCTGCCCAGGCTGAAGCAAATCGTCTCGCTGCCGAAGCCGCTGAAACCGCTGCTCGTCTCACCGCCGCTCAGGCTGAGGCTTCACGTTTGGCTGCGTCCCGAGATGAAGTTCTTCGCCTCCTTACTGAATTCCAGAACCGACCAGGCACTTCGGCGGGTGCCAATCTGCATGATTTGAAACGAGGGGCTCTCAATGTTACCTCTCCGTATTACCTTCACCCCTCTGATCATACGGGTATGAAGATTAGTCCAATCACTCTCAAGGGAGACAACTACCAAGAGTGGGAGAAATCCATTCGAACCGCTTTTCGTGCAAGGCGAAAGCTTCCTTTTATTGATGGCAAGATTACTCAACCGGATGAAGACACCGACGAATTTGAAGATTGGTGTAGCGTCAACTCCATGATGGTGGGGTGGATCCTCCAATCCATTGAACCCTCGCTTCGTTCCTCTTTGACGTACTCTGACTCCGTCAAAACGTTGTGGGATGAACTTAAGCAACGCTTTTCCATAGGCAATGCGCCTCGAATTCATCAACTCCGCACCGATCTTGCCCGTTGTCAACAAAACGGCCAGACCGTGGCGGCCTATTATGGACGTGTCAAGCTACTTCATGATGAGCTCCAGACGTACTCCAAAACTCGGGGATGTTCGTGTGGCTCTTGCAAGTGCTCATGGACTGAAACTATTCAGGCTGCAAAAGATGAAGACTTGGTCCACCAATTCTTGATGGGTCTTGATGACGCCTCTTACGGTACCCTACGGTCTAATATCTTGGCTCAAGATCCTCTCCCTGATATAAATCGCGTATACTCTCTTGCTGTCCAAGAAGAACGCCATCGCACAGTCACTAACGAGCGGGCTGCTCGAAACGACGCTGTTGCAATGGCCGCTAAAACTCGCTCATCACAGCCTCCTCGCTCCACCACTCGTTCTCAACAACAGCGACCGGACGCTTCCCATACTGATGACAAACCAACTTGCACTCATTGTGGACGTCCTGGTCATGAAGTCGCCAATTGTTTCAAAGTCATCGGCTATCCAGAATGGTGGGACGAGTTACGCCAAAAACGAGCCAATCAAGGAACCTCCACGACAACTCCTTCTACAGATCGCTCTCGATCCTCGGGCTCCTCTCATCCACCCTCTTTGCCTGCTACAGACCCTAAACGAGGCTCCTCTACAGGTCTCGCCAATTCTGCCTACTCCGCCACCACGTCACACGCATACTCCTCGGGTCTAACACAGCAAGATCGAACTTCCTTGGCTCCTGCTCTCTCCCCTGAAGAATGGCAACGGATGCTCACGCTGCTCGAAAACTTTAAAGGCACTTCTGATGACAAATTAGTTGGTAAGATGTCGGAGCAATGGATCCTTGATACGGGCGCATCGTATCATATGACGGGTCGAAAGGACTTACTCCTTGATTTACATGCTATTTCTCCTTCCTCTATTATTTTACCTGATGGCACGACTTCTCTAGCTACTTTGGCAGGAACTGTGCTATTCAATGATTCTTTAAGGCTTTCAAATATGCTTTATGTCCCACAATTTACTTGCAATCTCATATCGGTTGCAAATCTCATTACTGATTTAGGGTTGATTGTCACATTAACTGGAAAATTGTGTATTCTTCAGGACCGCATTTCGAGGACGGTGATTGGGGTCGGTGAGGCAAGGGATGGCGTTTTCTGGCTGTGCACGAGTCGACTTCGGAGCGGGGCAGGATGTGCTACGACAGTTTCTCCACAGCTCATGCATCAACGTCTTGGTCATCCTGCATATTCTACAGTTTTTCAGATTCCTGCTGTTGTTTCTTCTTCTAGTACTTCAGTTGATCCTTGTTCCATCTGTCTTCAATCTAAACAAACTCGAGATGTGTTTCCGATAAGTACTAATAAAGCAGATGATTTTTTTTATCTTATTCATGCGGATGTCTGGGGACCATATAGTGTCCCTTCTACTTGTGGTGCATCATATTTTCTCACCATTGTTGACGACTATTCTCGATGTGTTTGGCTATTTTTAATGGCACATAAATCTGAAGTTCCTAAATTGATCCAACAATTTCTTGCTTTGGTTCAAAATCAGTTCAATAAACAAGTGAAAAGATTTCGGACTGATAACGGAACTGAATTTCAACCCTTAAAGTCATTTTTTGCCTCAGCTGGGATCCTCTTTGAGACATCTTGTGTTGCCACTCCTCAGCAGAATGGACGGGTCGAACGCAAACACCGTCATATTTTGAACGTTGCTCGGGCTCTTCGCTTTCAAGCTTCTTTACCCATCAAGTTTTGGGGAGAATGCGTGCTTACTGCGGCTTACTTGATAAATCGTACACCATCAAAGGTACTCTCTGGGAAATCTCCTTTTGAGCTTGTTTTTGGTAAAGCACCATCTTATGACCACATTCGCGTATTCGGCTGTCTTTGTTACGCCTCTGTATTGCCTCGGGATAAGGATAAATTTGCCTCTCGAAGTAGACGTTGCGTTTTTCTGGGCTATCCGTTTGGCAAAAAGGCGTGGCGTGTTTATGATCTTGACTCAGGGAAAATATTTCAGTCTAGGGACGTTGTTTTTGATGAAACAAAATTTCCATATAGTTCATCACTTTCTTCCTCTCCTGATGGTTTTGAAGAGTCTGATCATCCATCTGTCTTCGACCCACCCTCCTCTAAACCGGTCTCCGACGACAGGGGGAGTCTTCCCATGTTAGATTCCAGCCCAAGTTCGGATTTTGCACCTGCTTTGCCAAGCACTGAGCTGGAGCCGCCACCAGCTATAGACTTGCCTTTGGACGTTGAGCCACCAGCAGTCGACCCTCCTGTTATGCCTGCTGTTCGCCGTAGTGATCGAGCCCGACAACCATCGTCCCGTCTCCGTGACTATATCTGCAATACAACTCAGCGTGCCAGCCCTACTCCCTTGCCCGCATCTACACCGACTCCTTCGCCATCCTCTGGTAAACCCTATCCTATTGCTAATTTCGTTTCTTGTGACAATTTTTCTAAACCCTATACTCAGTTTTTAGCTGCTGTAACGGCTACGATCGAGCCTTCTAGTTTTGCTGATGCAGTACGTTATCCGGAATGGCGAGAAGCTATGCAAGCTGAGCTCGCTGCTTTGGAATGTAATGGCACTTGGAAACTTGAACCTCTACCCACCGAAAAAAGGCTATTGGTTGTAAGTGGGTCTTTCGAATTAAATATAAATCCGATGGCTCTATTGAACAGTATAAAGCCCGTCTCGTTGTTTTGGGCAACAAACAGGTAGAAGGCATCGATTTCAATGAAACATTTGCGCCTGTCGCAAAAATGACATCCGTTCGCCTTTTTCTCTCTGTTGCCGCTATTAAGGGATGGGTCCTTCACCAGATGGACGTCCACAACGCTTTCCTACATGGTGATCTTGATGAAGAGGTTTATATGCTACCACCTCCAGGGTTTTCAGTTCCTTCTGGCAAAGTTTGTCGTCTTCAGAAATCTCTCTATGGACTTCGTCAGGCTCCTCGTAATTGGTTTGCCAAACTTGCTTCCGCTTTGACTCACTTTGGCTTTCGACATTCTTATGCTGATTATTCTTTATTCTCTTACATTAGACATGCTACCACCATTCATGTTCTAGTGTATGTTGACGATTTGATCATAGCAGGGAATGATCCTTCTGAGATTGATAGATTCAAGCATTATCTGAGCTCTTGTTTTCATATGAAAGACCTTGGCCCTTTGAAATATTTTCTTGGTCTTGAAGTTGCTCATGGACCTGCTGGCCTGTATATTTCTCAACGTAAATACGCCTTAGAGATATTGTCAGAAGCCGGTCTTCTTGGTGCAAAGCCAGCCGACTTTCCTTTACCTCAAAATCATGGTCTTGCTACAGCCTCCGGTCCAGAGTTTTCTCATCCTGATCGTTATCGTCGTCTCATTGGGCGTCTTATTTATCTCACTATTACCCGGCCCGAGCTTAGCTATTCTGTGCACATATTGTCACAATTTATGCAAGCTCCTAAAGATGCTCATTGGCAAGCTGCTTTACGTGTTCTACATTATATTAAGGCGCATCCCGGACAAGGGCTTGTTCTCTCCCGGGATAGTTCTCTTCAGTTGACAGCTTATTGTGACTCAGATTGGGCAGCTTGTCCCCTCACTAGACGATCTTTGACAGGGTACTTTGTTCTTCTAGGTGGATCTCCTATCTCTTGGAAGACCAAGAAGCAACCCACTGTTGCTCGGTCCTCAGCCGAAGCTGAATACCGGGCCATGGCAGCGGCATCCTGTGAGTTATTATGGATTAAGGCTTTTCTACGTGATCTTGGCTATCTACATACCTCACCCATGCGCCTTGTATGTGATAGTCAAGCTGCTTTGCATATATCAGCTAATCCGGTGTTTCATGAACGCACAAAACATATTGAGATTGATTGTCATTTTGTTCGTGATCTTCTTCAGGCAGGCACCATTTCGACTCACTTTGTTCGTTCTTCTGACCAATTGGCTGATATGTTTACTAAGGCTTTAGGAAGGCAACCATTTCAGTACCTATTGTCCAAGTTGGGCATTAGGGACTTACATGCTCCAACTTGAGGGGGATTATTAGGATATTTTAGGATATATATCTATCTTTTATGGCTTAATTATATCATGTATATCTATATGATATCTTTATGTATAGCTTGAGGGACAAGGCAATTTCCACAAAGGCCTATATATTGTAATCGTTTCTTTTCAATGAAGTCAGAGGAAATTCCTGAAATTACAGCTTCTTCCTATAGCCATTGGTAGCTTCAGCATGCAATGCTAGCCGGTCATTAATAAAGCTCAACATATCCGGTGTCGGTATCCTCGTCTTCTCTTAACAACGTACATATATAATTTGATAGTATCCTTACAAAGACAGAGCTTGTGTATGAGATGGAGAAATCTTGACGTCGGTTGTGGTTTCATTTGGTGAGAACCTTCGCAAGCCGTTGCTTGGTGGAAATATGAGCAACTCGGGATGTGCCCTGTTGAGCATATTTTCGAACGAACTCATAAGCAATGGCAACGTGCTTCGTTTAGGAGTGAAAAGTTAGAGCATAAGTAAAAAAGTACGCTTAAGATACATCAAATTCAACCTATATAAAAAAAAACAAAAGCGATAGGATTCAGAAAGAGTATTCATGAAACATTACCAAGCTAGAAACTAAAGGTGATAATTAACCTTTGCTAATGATGGTTGTTGATTTCATATATTGTTTATCTTTTACTAATTAATGGCTACTACTCCATAATTTAGACTAATTAATTAGCAAATTCAGTAGTCCTCCAAGTTTGCAATCCACATACAGTACTTGATGGATATATATGTTGCACGCGAATATCAGAAAATTCTCGATGACATTACATATATACATATCTTCTAAATAAAAGTAAACATTTAATTGATAAGTAAACTTGCAAAAACGTTATGAAGATATTCAAACTAATTGTGAGCCGGAAAATGTCGACAAGAAGGAGGCACCCTCAAAAGCAAGTAAAGTAGGGCCGGCCATACTTTGGTTTGAAGAAATGGAAGGTTCATGCTCACGTCGGTAGCTGATTTAAAACCATCAATCACCCAATATTGAAGAAATCGGAGGAAACAACAAAAGCACTAGAGACAACTCCATCGTACTGTATATTTTTGTGTCACGAGTGACTATTGACAAAAATCTGCAATGCATGAATAACAGTAGAAGAAATGAAGATTGGAAAGCTCAACAATTATCTTGTTGACTTAATTCATTATTGGTAATCGGTAACGGAGGTAACCTTTTAGAAGTATATAACTTTACGGACGTTAATATCATAAGACAGTCGATCAGGCCGAATTAGCGTTGAAGGCCCAAACATATTCAAACTAATTACAAATACAGCCCATTCATAAATTAAACCAACACTAACACCCCTTTGGGCCGAACCCAATCTTCCCCCCAGCCACGTCATACACAACATCAAACCCTTGCTGCTGAACATTCCCCACTATAGCCACATCCGAGTCGTCCCCGTTGGCGGCGAACGCCAGGCACACCTGCGTGGGCCTCACCGCGTACAAGATATCCTCCGCCGGCAAGTCCAGAACCCCGCCGCCGCCGAAGTACAGCGCCACCTTCGGCACCGTCACGGTCTGGCTCCCGCTCAGGTCGTAGCACGTGTCGAGGATCGACAGCCCCGGCGCCGACGGGTACTTGCTCATGTACTGCTTGAAGGCGGCGCTGAGCGCGGCGTACGCCTTCGGAGGCAGCCGGCTGATCACGGTCCCGGAATCCAGCAGCGTCCCTCCGGCCGAGAACACGGCCGAGGAGATCGGAAGCCGCCGCCCTCCCACCGAGATCGACTGCAGGCTCACGAAGTAGAACGATCCCGCCGATCCGGATCTCGTCAACAGCGGCGTGTAACTGAAACTCGCCGCCTTCTGTTACATTATTATAATAATATTAATAATATTTTTTATTTTTTTTTATTGTCAAAACCGGGAGAATAGAATTGATTTCAAAAACAAAAACTTACGGTTCCGCCGTGGCCGAGAGTGAGGTGGCCGGTGGAGCTAGAGTCGGAAGGCAAGCAATACGAGAAGTACTTGCCGTACTTATCGGCGGCCTGAGACACCAGCGAGAGCTGGTTTCTGGCGAGGCCGAGCAGACCGGCGGCGCCTTTGAAGAGGCCTTGGTTGTTTTCCCCGCAACCGAAGAGGTAGTTGTCGATGTAGTCGGAGGAGGAGGAGAGGCTGATCCGCTCCTTTGCGAAGTAGCCGACGGAGAACGACTTGTCGCCGTATTGGATTCCGTATACGCAGGCGGAGGATGAGCAGCCTGGATTCACGCCGGTGGCCGCCACCAGCTCCCCGCACTCCGACGAGGTGCAGGAGACGTTGGTGTAGGAAGACGAAGCCGATGGATCGAAGATCGGATCTACCTGATCGTAGCAGGATTTCAGGCACGGCTTGCACTGTGTCCATGTCAAATCGCTTCCTGCAATCGCCAATTTCAAACCATAGGTTCATGACCAAATGACGTTTAGGAAGAAGTTTGATTTGCGGATTAGAGGTAGTTTTGATCGTTCTTTTTCCAGTTGACTGAATTCTGCATTTTCGGTTAAAATTGAATTGAGATGATATTGAGTTCGTTGGTGTACCGGTGTCGAATATGAGGGAGAGCTTCTTCTCGGGGGTGCCAAGGCCGACGGAGACTATGTAATTGCCGGTGCCGACTGAGGAGCCTGATTTAGCAGGCAGGTTGGCCGACTTCCTCTCCAAGACGACTTCTTCTCCGGCCAATGACTGGCCGGAGATTCGTGCATGAATGGAGTCGACACGGTCTTGATCAAGTTGCAAGTGCTCAGAGTGTGAAGGTGTAACATGCTGCGTTGTTGTTGCAGCCGGCTTCAGGTCGGAGCATGGTCCATGTCTATGAACAACTTCTAGTGAAATTCCCTGCTTATTCTTCCCTGCAACATCAAGTTACAATGCAATTCATGTTATGAACAATTACCATAAGAAGAAAAACAGAATATGATCAGTAAAGTTTGCAGAGGATATGAACACTTAACAACTGCTAATTAAATTATTTCATTTTTTTTTGGTCAGAAATTAAATTATTTCATATATATTAGATTAAGAGAAAAATGATGGACCTCTTGTAGAGTGTGTGCAGACGAGCTCTTGCTGTGGAAGCAGAGAGTTGACATGGACGTCAATGGAGTTAATGCTGGCCTTTCTTTGTTCACGGGCATTACTTAAGGAGAAGATGCAAACAAGAACAAGGAAGAAAGTAATGGAACAAGAAGCCATACTTGGTAATAATTAAGAAAGTTTAGTACAGAAATACTAACTCTTTCTTTCTCTTGGTACTTTGTGAATGTTTTCAGAAGATGCAATTGTCTATTATATATATACTGCAGAGGTCTGGCTCAGAAGACATACCCAAAAAACAAAAAAAAATATTATCACGAGTCATCCAGTGGAATGAGAAAATGGATGGATGCTTGTGACTTGTGAGTATTGTTGATTGGCATGTATTGGACAAAATTGTACTAATTATCGCATATTCAAATAATACTAGTGCTATTATTAAAACGAAAACGTTTAGGGCCACATTTTGAAATTCTTTATTATCTACGTTTGATTACTAGTTTACTATTATCTCACTCCACCAAATGCTTCTTTGCATTAATTAATCTGTATGATTTAATTAATTAATCATGCGTACTTGAAGATCCTAGAAATGAATAATGATTTATGACCTACTCCAATATAAGTATATAACAATACCATTAGTTTCCGAATAGTTTAAGCTTTTCCCAGTGGTAAGAGTTCAGATCCTGTAGGTAAGAATTGACAAACACCAGAAAAAGGCAAACTTTGAATAAACATGCGCAATTGGGGGCATGACCCATGATGCATTAAGGACTCTAAAGTTTGACTTATAATTTGGTCCGCCATCCATTAGTAGTTTCTTTTCTAGTTAATTGATCACTCAGTTGACGTGGTCAATATAAACAATTCAATTGTTAGGTGGGTAAATATCCAACACGTCTTCTAGATTAGGTAAAATTAAGATGAGAATGTGAAATCTACTAATTAATTTAGCTCCTGGCATATCATCCTGTTCTGAATTGCTGATATGCGAAACTAGGGAAACCATGGATGATTGATCATAATCATATTACATAAAGAGTTTGGTGTGTATGCGTTTCTGGTGTGTGGTATAAGACACAAAAGAAGCAACAAACAATTCAAGGTGGTTGCTTTCCTATTTCCTTGGCCCGTCTTATCACTTGTTTGATTCGATCGGTCAGTGTCACTCTACGTTCAGACATGATACTTTGCGGTCTCGGTATGGGGAAAGGAGACCCTCTCGATACATGTCTTACACCGGATCATGGATCGACCATGAATCGAATCGCGACAACACCTGTCTTAGACGGGATCATAAATTTCAAGTCCAGCCCAGTGTAATTAGTAAATATTGATTTTTATGAACTAATTGACTAATGTTCCTCTAGTGTCATTAGCTTACGTGATGCATAGTACAAATCCAAAACATTCATAATTGAGGACTCAATCAAGAGCCAATAAGAAGGGAAGTATTGTTGAGCAAGGAAGTGAAGTGTGTCCTCAAAGCAAACATCAATTATAATAGAGAATCATAGAGTTTTTTAAAAAATGACAGAACAACTAAAATAAAGATATAATGATCTTCTCTTATTCCCCACTAGTCAATGTCATAGATCGATATGGTAAAATGTATACGTGTATGGACCATCAATGAAGTTGGGGTCGAATCATATTAATTTATAACCTTTTGTTGTTCACTTATTATAGTTGAATTACACATCAAATACCTATACTGTATATACATTTAACCTTAAAAAACCGTGTCTTGGTGCATCCGGTGAGTTCACCGTTTCGAATCTACAGTTTGCCCTTTTTTATTTTAAGAATGGGTATTAACTAGTAATGGAAGGTGGAATTGCCATGCATTTCTTAATCCCAATCATTCAATAAAAAATAAATGGTTCTTAGGTTGCTGTGGATTGTGGGCCGACATACACCAGAAAATTGAATCAATCAAGCACGACAATGCGTTATGTACTATCGCATTAGAATCATAATTAAGTTTGGAAGGAATCTCATATGGGCGTGGACCCTAATTATATGCATTGTTTTTTTTGATCAGAAAATTATATGCATTGTTGATAAGAAGAATCTTTCTTTCTCGGAAAAAACTTGAAGAAGCTACCCAATAATGGGGCCAGCGCTACAGACACTTTCTGTTTGTGGTGGTGTGAAATTTGTTTGAACTCTCTTTCAAGCAACACTCTGATGGAGACTCGATAGCCCAGAATGATAAAACGATGATACGCGTTTACATGATGGGGTCATTTCAGACTACATTTGGAATTAGGCGTGCCTTAAGCAACAGCAGTTAGTAGCTAATCTAAGTTTACTTACGCCAAACAAACACGTATAACAATTTCATAATACAATGACTGATAAGGCAACAAAGCCTACGCAATCCTCTCTTAAAACGTCGCCATGTCGATTGCACATCATAATCTCCTACTGTTTTTAGCTCAAAGCAAGTCTAGGAAGGAAACGTAAACATTCAAATGGCATGTGAAAAGGGTGCCAAATTAACCCCTAAGAGGGATGAAAATGAGATGGTATCAAATTGACAGTTTTACTCAACTCAGCTGAAAAGGAACAGGCCTATAGACTGTGTACTCACTTAACTACTGAGTTATCAGATTCCTCCTTTTATTCTGAACTGATGCAGAATTGTTAGAGAATGTCTGTTGACTCTGTTTGTTAGTCTTTCCACTTATCGCTTCGGTGGAAAACATCATTATGTTCACTCCTCACAGACTCATTGGTCCTGGTGTGAACAAGACCGCATAACTAATCCAGCCCCACCACCATGCCATGCACAAGGTATGTCAGTAGAGGCTAATTTCCAGAAACTCCAAATACCTCGGCTGAGTTTGATTCCTATAATGCATATGCTGACAATATGTCACTACCCACCATATAGTTGATTTTATTGTCATACATTCACACTGTGACCAATGGTATGATATAAACTAATCACAGTCTACAATCCGTTTTACAGATTCACATTAACTAGATTCCTCAATAAAGGATTACAGACTTGCACTATCCATCCATTGCATTATTATAGACTGATTCTTTTTAATCCTATTGAGTGCACCACCTATGTTCTAGACCCATGTAGCACTATCTCGGTCTTTGATTGGCAGTCATGTAGGACATGACATGGATTAGCACCCATGAGCTCAATCAGATGGGTAAGCCAAAAATCATAACCAAATTTCTCTCTCTGGGTTAATAGACATCTCCAATTACTATAAAACATTGACATTGCATTTCTCATTCACATGAACAAACAACAGGATTCATTTGCATGACCTTGTCCGGCTAAAATGTCAATGCAGCATTGAACTTTAAAACAAGCATAGCACAGACAACTGCAATAATATTTTTAACAATTAGTATTACCTCTAACTCTCAAAACTTGAGCCATTTCTTCTCCTTTTCCTTACTCGTAATCGCATGCGAGGCGGATGCATGTGCAGCTTGGGTGTCCTCCAAAGCCTTACGAGTCTCGGTCAATTTCCTCATTGCAGCCTCATAAACCACCTTCTCTTTCCTATTCCTATCAACCATTTCTTCTAGCTTCTGTATTTGAACTCTCAACCCCTTCACATCATCCTCATAAGCAACCAAAGATTGCCTATCTTCTTTCCTCACTTCCTCTTTCTTCCTCGGCTTCTTCCCAGAACCATTGGTAGCTTCAGCATGTCCTGCTAGCTGGTCATTAATAAAACTGAACATATCCGGTGCCGGCTCCTCCTCTTCTTTAGCCGCTCTAACCGCCTCTGCAAACTTCTTGTCACGTTTTCTTTTACCTCCTCTGCTACGCTTCTTCTTCCCTTCAGAATTACCCTTCTGCACTTCATTTTGAAGGGCGTGATCCAAAGACTGCTTTGCTGGAAGGACTTTTACAGGTATAGGTTCCAGCATCCCTTGGCCAGATACACCAAGGCCCATTCCTTCACGGTAGCCCATGTTAGCCATCATTTTTGAAGCCATACCTCGAGTGTGGTTTTCCCACTTGGCAAAGATGGCAGTGTCTTTCTGCACTCCTCTTTGCAAGGCAGTGGTTTCCATAAATCCTAGTCCTTGAGGACTATTTTCCTCTTCATAATCACTATAATCAGATTCCTCTGAGCTTGAATACTCACTTTCCTCATCTTTGGTTACTTGTGCGAACTCTGACAGTGCAATAGATTGTGCTCCAACCTTTTCAGTGCTTCCATCATGTCGGAATACCACCTCGAATTGGTTAACTTTATAATCCCAGGATTTAAGCTCTGCTTCTCTCCATATCTCAGTCTTATGGTCTGAAACAGCCCAGATACTAGATCCCACCATCGATTGCTCCCATGTGACTGGAACAAACTTTCTCAAAGAAGACACTGGAACATTGACACCTAAAGCAAAAAAAAATAAAAAAATTGTGAGATACAAAATCTAGAAAAAAAAAAAAAAAAGAGTAGATGATAATTTTTTACAAGACTGAAGTGGCAAAGAGAGTAGCCAGAAGCAGCAGCATTCCTCTACATGTATTACGCATAATCACAGAAGAGTATTTAATAATAATAATAATAATATAATTTGCGACACAAAATGATAATAATCTGAAGCTCAGATCATGCAAAGTAACACAATACTAACTTATAGAACATCATCCCTACATATTTTCTGCTAGTAGAAGTCAGATTCCCATTAAGAAGATATCAAAGAGTGATGGATAGGATCCATTCACTGCTCATAATCTTAAGGACTACATGAGCTTGAAGAAGTTAGCTTAACTAGTATTATAAACATAGAATGTAAGCCTTGCAAGGTAGATGGAAACACATCTCTGTTTCTTTTTGGGATGGAAACGTATGCATGAGTGCATGCCTATACCCAGGTGCTCAGTTAACTGAAAGTGAACCCAGACTATGACGCAGAATGAGGTTCATGCTATTTTTCATCATTTCAATGTAAGAACTGGCCAACATGGCAGAAATATGGCCAACATACCATGCGACATGCGGCAACTAGCACCAAATCTACAACGTTGCTGCAGGAAGAACTTGCACATCTGCACTTTGGTGGGGGTCTAACGTTAGTATACCACAATCACAAAGAAAACATCTGATAACACCGACACCAGATGGCAAAACCCAGACTACTGCAACTTTTGACTATAACTTGTTAACTAAAATCATTTGTTTCAGTTTCCCTGGACCAAATAACCACAAATCAGCTTTATGACACCTAAATTAAAACACTTTTATGGATTAAGCCTCTGAAAGTCTGCCAACCCAACAGCTTCGGAAATGAGGAATACAAAAGACTGATTCTGTAGAATCTTTGTAAAAGAGGAGCAACCAAATACCAATTCATAAGTAAGATGCCACTATATCAGAGTGGGCAAGACCTTAAGTAGGGAGGCCTATGCACGAAATGAAATGCATGCTTAAACTATACTTGGTCACTACAACCAAAGCTTCTGGATGCATTTGCATTGATCAGCTTCAGAAAGAGTTAATTTCCATTGGCTATCATAGAAAAGGAATAGATAATAAAGACAGATGTGCAAGTCATATAGATGACAAGTAATAAGCTAGACGTAAGGCTTTACAAAAATACTCACCAACATGCTCTCAGAAGTTGGCGTTAGGAATGCAATTTTGGCAGATGAACCTTGCAACTCTACTATCTGACCACTGTACCAACGTCCATCAGTATGACGAAATCTACATTTCGACCCAACAGCATAATCTGGCTCTTCCAGTGGTTCTGCTTCCACATCTGTTGTACTAAGAGGCTCCACCTCAGTCTCTTCGGCAGCAGATCTTGAATCATTAAATGCCAGATCAACTTCTTGTAGCAACCTTGAACGTTTGAGATGAATAAGCCCTTCCTCAGCATCCTTAATTGCTAAAATTAGCTCCTCTTTAATCTGCACCAGTTGGCAGCACGCAAAAATCAAGTTAATGGAGGATAACAAAACAGCAATCATTAACCACCTTAACAACCATGGATCTCTAGACAGTAGTGAGCATATAATCCACATATACATCATGTAAAAAACCACAGAATGTTCTCATAAGGAGAATAGAATATGTCTTCATTTTTATTCAAGCTGAGAGATTATCTTTGATAGAAGGTCAAAAGGTGCCAATCTGTACCAAAGAAAATGCATTACAAGGTTAACATCATAACTGTCTCAGCTTGAGATGCATTAAAATACTTAATCAACATGCCCTCAGTATATAGCCTATAGGTATACTACAAAGCCAATTAAGTTATCACATCACCGCCTTAACTTGGCTGGAAAAAATATATAGTATTAAGGCATATAAACCTACACAGAATATGAACTTTTAATTATCTAGAAGTCCCACTTTCTACTCAAAAAGATCAATCCTTCCACAATCCAGAAAACAAATTACTTCAATAAAGCTAGCCAAATCACAACAGAAATTTCACTGGCTTGAATTTACTGAATGGGCAAGCAAATTCAGCTTCAGGAATCTACTTTATCCGATACCTTATCCAATTTGCTAAACTGTACATTGTAGTCAGATATGGAATAGCTAAGGATCATACATCTCATACCCAAGAAGGGGAAACTCGCTTTGAAACAATGGATGAAATGTCAACATAATTAGGAATCATTGGGCGCATTGATCGAGTCCTCATAATATCAAAAGAAATCAATGAAAAAGGTTGATACTTTATGTTAAAAGAATAAACCCTAATTTGTGGGATGAGGTTATGCATGCAGTAAATTAAAATCTCACGAATTCACAGCAAATATTAGTCACATTTGCGGGTCAAATTATACCTTTGGTAGATGATAGCTAATTTACAATTCCTCAATCAATGTAGTGATGAAAGTACAATTTCTACGCAATAAAAACCCTAAATCGAAGGGCAACGAAAGTGAGCATACCCCAAGAAGCTCGCTATTGGTGGGATCGTCTGCGAGAGCGTCTTCGACTGCAGAGAGAGAATCTCTCTGCTCCTGCAATTGAAGCTCTAGCTGCCCCTCTAGAAGCCTCTCGTCGTCGTCCGCCATTTCTAACCGGGGGAGAATCGAGTGACGGGAAAGATGGGATTTGAGCCGTTTGACAGTTGGTGCTCCGGAACAGAAAATTGCTTATAGGCCGGTCTTGTTCAGCAAACTATATATACCAGTTACGTCCGAGATAAAAAGGACCTAATTTGTGGATGATAATGCAATGTTATGGCAGGTTTTTATCAGGTGATCCATGCAAAATGAATTGAATATACTAGAAATCTCTAATCACCTCAGCTTGGATAATGAGTCAAAACTCAAAAGTTTCTTAGGTTAGTCTGTTCTGATCTCAAAATGACACAGCATATTGTTACCAAACCTAAAATTACTTTGATGTATTCAATTGAGGACATAAGTTACAAGTATCATTTGTAATGAGATGAAATGTCTATTGCAGCCAAGATCACAGCCACCAAGACATGTATTTTGCCATATTTCAGAGTTAACTGGTAGTTGCTAATTGAGGTTCTGAGACATCTGATTACATCAGTGGAAGTCATACTTGCATCATCAACGCTGCATGTGTACAATAGTGGATCACAATTTACAACTTGTATATGCTGTATAATTCGGAATACAGTGTCTGCTGTATCATTCTGAGAACAAATTTACAGATACACATTGATGAGGAGAAGTGTATACACAACACAAATTTTGGATCTATATCTTAGAAGTTGTGATAATGCCTTCTGTACTGCTATAAACCTTTCGCCAAAGAACATCCCACTGCTATGCGGAACTAGACGGCTCGACCAACCACTTGGCGCGAAAACCAGTCCCCTGGCAATCTGAACATTGGGTTGATCCCTGAGACAATGTAAAGGGTGTAACATAATCAGAAATCCAGATTCGGGGCAAGGCATATATCAGAAAGGCAGTCCAAGAATGTGAATTGAGTGAATCCCTTTGAAGCGATGAGATAATTCAAAACAGCTCTTTTGAAAAACCTCACACACCATGGACGAGTCTCAACTATCAAGCTAAAGGCAGACTCAAGATTATAAATTGTTAGATGCCATTTCGAGTCCATACCTTGCCAGTACAGATGACACAGCTGGTGTTCTTGGAAGGGACCTGGCAGAGCATGTTATTGCCTAGGATAAAGAAGCCAGTACCACCACACCATTTGCACTCGACATTTCCATTCGAATTGCAAGTCGAGCATGCGATTGGCCTAGGTTGCTGCATTCATCACAAGTGTTACAAGACTGGAACAATCACACAATGAAGAGGATGCATAGTCTTCATATATACAAATTTAGACACCTTAACATGTTCATCAGTCTCAATTACCCTAAAATCCCTTAGCCAAATTGTCCTCCTACAAACATGGATGATGATTTCATCACTTCTCTATTGGAGTTGAAATTTATATCTAAAGTAAATCACTCAATGATCCTTAACCTGATCATACAGCAGGGATATCAGGCTATCCTTTCTAATTAGGAAACTCAGAATTGTTCCCCCTTTTTGCATTAATTGAGGGATAAAAATGAAAATCAAAGGAGCTCAATTGGAAATAATTGCATAATAAAATGCGAGAAAACCAACCTCGGAAATCGACCAGGCTTGTTCAATTCGCTTGGCGAAATTAGAAGAGCCTTCTTGCGAATCCACCACAGAAGCTCGGACCTTGCAAACCCTAAAAGCCGTCCGCTTTCGACTCACAGGTCGCAATACGACGCCGTCTCCCGTTTTCCACGGCGCAACCAAAACGACGCCGTTTATCGGATTCGCGGGAAACGAAGGCGTCCGACATAGACAGATCTGCATTTTCTCCGTTCTCGGGCGACGGCCGGCCTATGACTTGTATGCAGAGGATGATGAGTTAGGTTCGTAGAAATCGAATTCAAAGGTAGGCTGATAATGGTGGTAACGTGTTACGTTTGAACCAAGGGGCTAGGGTTTGGAGGAGAATCCGAGTTTAAGCTTCCTATGTGCTTGATTTTTCTTTTTTCTTGGTAAATAGTGGACCAAGTGACCAACCCAAGCGGAAAGTTGACCTAAAATTGGAGTACTTAATTTTTGCTTTTCACATTTCGTAATCTAACGATCTGAGCTGACCAGGAAACTTGCCATTTTCACTCAAGTAGATTTTTCCTCCTCGGGAATGTCGTGGTTTCTCAACAAAAGTTCACACGTTTGAGGTTGGCCGATTGTAAGATTTCAAACGCATTTTTCTTCACACATTTTAGACGTATGAACTTTTAGACAATTGTTGAAGATAACAAAAGTCACATGTATATGCATTTCTCTAGCCCAAATTTGACACATTTGTCACGGAGTACTTTTTTTTGGTTGAGTTGATACATTTATTACTTTCAGTTAGCCTTGGGAAAATAATTCATAACGAATAAACTTTAATTACATGCATTAGCTCCAAAAATAGTAAGCCAAGCTCAATACAAGTTTCAACCTTGAATCTTTGCCAATTTCCATCGATCTGATCCGTATTAAAAAATGCCCACCTAATTATTCTGTAACCTATCGGCCCTCGCTGACACTTTTCAGGTTTCGGAAGAGAAAAGTCCATTTGATCTGCCATTCCCATTTTTGTCTTTGTTCGTAATTTCTCCAGTTCTTCGCACAAAATTCAGTCGGTCGCATGGATTGTAGATCCCTTCTTATGTCATGAGAGACAAATGGGTACTCTCTTACAAGGACAAGTGTTTTTGTACGCACTAAAATGCGATCGTGTCTTGAGCGTTTCGTGGGTTTTGGAGTCGGACCCTCGTGAATTTTGACCTCATTGGAAAGGAAAAACAATCTTGTGATTAGCATTGTTCCGATTCCCATTAGGGTTTTCTTTTTTTGTTGAATTCGGCTGCTATCTTGATCGGTGATGGGTTGGAGGTATCAAATTGGGCTGTGCCTGATTGCCACTGTTGTTGTCATCTGGGTTGCTTCTGCAGAGTTCACTCAAGTGAGATCTACATTTCTCCCTTTTTCTTCATACATTGCAATTTCTTTCTTGTTTTGACCCAGGAAAGATTTTACAAGTAGATTGAATGAGAAGGCTGTGGATCGCCTGAGTATGAAAATTTATGTTTTGATTTCCCAGGTGGAGTTTTGTGAGATGGGGTTTGTTATGTGTTGTGTGCCTTTTGTGTTCCAATCTAGAATTAGGTTCACCATCAATTCCTGTTTTGGTTGGATAGTGCAGCTTGATCACTCTCTTTTTCTGCTGGTGAAATTTTTAAGTATTATCTTATTTGTTTGCTTATCACTGCTTCTCTGCAAGAGAAAATTAAAAGAAGGATTACTTTATGAATAATGTATCCTGATATGTGAACTTCACATCTTTCTAAACTAGGAGTTTGATTATTGGTCATGTAAGAAAGAGGACAATTTCACTGAACACAGAATTTGACTTACCTGAATATGCAATGCAATATTTTTAACTGTATTTACGCTACCGATCTTTGGCAGAGAATCTTCGTAGAGTATACACAACCATTTGCAATCACATATTTAGGCATATCTCTTATGAGCATATATCTACCCTTGGCTGCTATCAAAGGCTGGATCTGCCGCCGCTTGCATCTGAATTCCTCCAAGAAAGTAGGCTGTTGTACCGTGTTCATGAATTACCTTCAGCAGAATAGCACACCTGTAAAGACTAATGCCATCAATACCGCCTTGGAAGCAGATATGAGGATTTCTCTCATAAGTGATGTTGATCACATTGAAAGAGGAGAAGAAGAAGGACCTTTACTGGATAACAATTCTGAAAATGACCCTCCTGTCCTGGGATGGAGCCGTGAACAAAGCAGTTGGGAAATCGCCAAGTACAGTTTATATCTGGCTCCCATATGGTTCTTGGCTGAGGTGAAAAAACTTGTATTCATAACTCAGTTTAACACGGTACATATTTTTCTGTACAATTTGACACTTAAAAACAAGTTATTTGTTATGCAGTACATGTCGAACTCTGCTTTAGCAAATACTAGCGTTGCGAGTACCACGGTTCTGGCATCAACGTCTGCCCTCTTTACGCTTTTCTTTGGAGCTTTGCTTGGACAAGACGACGTAAATATTGCAAAAACGGTAGCTGTTTTTATTTGCATGGCTGGTGTTTCCATGACCACATTTGGCAAAACTTGGGCGCCGGATGAGAAGTTGAGCTTGTCCGAGTAAGTTCAAGCTTCCTGATGAAAAGTTGGGTTCTTTCTTGAAAGACATTCACAAGTAATCTCATAGCTTTCTTCTTTTGTAACATATAAGTTGTCTGATTTGAGTAGTAGTAGAAAGCACACCATCACTGGCGACATCTACGGTCTTCTAGCCGCATTGTTTAATGGACTGTTTACAGGCAAGACTTTACCACCATATTGTTGCCACATATCGCTTTTGAGATGATTCAATTGGTATTCTTACTGACTTGGACATGTTTCTAGTTCTTCTGAAGAAAGTTTCGGGATCAGAAGGTGACAAGGTAGATGTGCAAAAGGTATTTGGGTACATAGGTTTATTCACACTTATTGGGCTCTGGTGGTTAGGTACATACTCTATCTCATGCTCCTCATTAGTCATCGTTATGTTTAGCTGACTTTTACTTTGGGAGGAGGATAGAATAACAAAATATAGACAAAAAGAGTGAAGAGGATTTAACTAAAATCTTGCTGTTCAATCTATTCTGGCAATGAAAATGCCTAGTAATTTTCTATTGTGCAGCCTGGCCGTTGACTGCGCTTAAAGTAGAGCCCGGGTTTATGTTTCCACAATCACCAACAACTGGGGAGATTGTGCTTCTTAATGCATTTGTTGGAAGCGTGATGTCTGATTACCTCTGGTATTTATCTGTAAATCTCAACCATTGAAATTTGTCTAGGCTGGCAAAATGCACCTTAAAAAGTTCAGTACAAGGCATTGGCCATTTTCATACGAATGTTGTATATTGGCTTGATGCGCAGGGCGCTATCAGTTGTCTGGACAACGCCTCTTGTGGCGACACTGGGAATGTCACTAACCATACCTCTGGCAATGGTGGCTGACATGGTCCTTCATGGCCGACATTACTCTTTGATCTACGTACTAGGCTGTGTCCAGGTAAAATTTCTCATCTCTATTCGCTATATCACTTTCCTTTCCGCCTTATAAAGCGCTCGTGAAAAGCAATGGCATGATCTTCTTTTCGGGGTTTTCAGGTCTTTGCAGGTTTTGTTGTTGCAAACCTCTCAGATAGGCTCAAGTTCAAGTTCAAATTTTTTGGTTCCTAACACTCTGACAGTAGCCTTTGTGGGCAGATACTGGAGTTATGAATGAGTAGTGTGACACTATGACTAATGAGGTTTTATTGGTTTTTCTTCCTTTTCTTGCTACTCGTATAACATAACAACCATGTGAAGTGTCACCATGAGCAAAGGCTATCAGGCTATGTAGACTGTAAAATCTTTGTTGTTGATAAAGCCAAGCATTTTCCATGTTCAGTTTCATTAAGAAAGGCAGTTAAAAGCTTGCAATTTTACTTAACCATTGATGTTTAGATTTGTTCCGCTGAATGGTCTAATAATAATCAGGAGTTTACTGTACGTTGGAGCTTGCAAATCTACTTACAGATAACTTTTCATGCACCAAAACTAACCTAGAAAATTCTGTTGACTATGCAAAAAAAAGAAGAAGACAAAACTACTAATATTTCCCGTATCCTAGAAACTCATTTTTTAAACCTCGAACATGGTGTATATGATATCCTGTTATGTCAACTCCTCCACATAAGACACAAAAGAGTGTTACTTCATAGAGGTCAAAACTTAATGAATTCGCATAGAAACTTTTTGGGGAGAAAAAAACACAGACGGGGTATTTTTGTAACAAATAAAAACACTAGAAGCGTAAACGTAATTTTACATAAATTCCCTCCTCTTAGGAAAATTATAAACCAACATTCCAACATTAACCTTGTGCCCAAAAGGTTGGGCGAATCTGAGAGCTCCAAGAACTGAATCGAGCGAAGAGTCATGGAGAAAGGCAAAGGAGCAATTGCGCGAAGGTGGGCCGTCGAGTTTACTGACAATTCAACTGCTCCTTCTTCTCGCGATGTTCCTGATCCACCCGGTTTTACCCGCGCCTCCCACGATCAGGTTTCTCTTTCGAAACTCGTCCCTTCAATCGAATTGGTAATCTGTGCTTGATTAGTCAATGGTGTGTTTGACCTAGATCTTCTTTTTTGTTTTGTTGTATGTGATCATTAGGATGATTCAGTGCTTACTCGCCAGAAGAAGGATTCCGAGGCCACTTGGAAGGCTCAGGTTACCCCTCTTTACTATCTCTTCTTCGATTTAGGGTTTTGACTTTCGTCAAATTTGATCTCTGGTTTAGGGATTTTGCACGAAATCTTGATCTTTTCACTTGAATTGCTTCGGTGTTCTTGTGCTGTATTGATTTTATTCTGCTTGTTGTTGGAATTTGGATTGTTTGGAGATAGCATAATTATTGATCCGGAAGGGAAGGATATGGATCTTTTCCCTATGCTAATTGAACAAAGTAAATATTAATAGAATCACGTTTGCTTTACTCCAGGAAGTTTCAACATGCTCATGTATTGTTATGAAATTGGTTATTAGTGTTAGGGGACATGCTATGGATTGGACCTTAATTCTAAGGTCAACGTATAGCATTTCATGGTGACTTGAAATATAGGTTGCTCAGATTCGTAATGCTAACATAACTCTTTTGCTGAATGTGTATTGTTCAACTGTTATCTAGTATCTTTTGGCCATGTTATTGTTTTGAACACCTGCCTTCTCCACTGGCAGAAAGCTTGGGAAGTAGCACAAGCTCCTATTAAGAATTTTCTAATGATGGGCTTCATGATGTGGATGGCTGGGAGTACAGTTCATCTCTTCAGCATTGGTATCACGTTTTCAGCTCTTTTGCAACCTATCACTGCTCTTCAAGGACTTGGCAAAGGTACTTCTTTTCCCTTCCATGTCTGACCTATTGTTTAAAATATTTTTTTTCCTAATTGCATTCGGAAAAAAATCTACCTTGACCAACTCTATTGTGCTTATTTTGTGTGTTATTCTATGTTCATCTGATTACTGAGGTGAGGCTTCCGTGAGTTTAAATATGAGTTTCATGTTGCAGTTTTTGAGCCCTACAAGGATAATAAAGTTGATCTAATTGCGCCCAAGTTACTTTACATCGCTCTCAATGTGGTTTGCTTGGGTGTGGGTGTCTGGAAGGTAGGATTTCGCTGCTAATGGTATATCATGAAAAAGTCACATTCTGTTATGCATGATATTGCTTGACTACTTATGCTCATTATTTCTATATTCGCAGCTGAACACATTGGGGCTTCTTCCTACTCATGCATCAGACTGGGTCTCTTCTCTACCACCTGCTCAGGTTCAAGCTTTGTCCATAAATCTGTGTTTATATGGATTTAAGTATGAAAAATGAACCACTCTCAGCTTTTTGAATATGCATCAATGTTTATATGGATTTCAGTATGGTTTAAGTGTCTCCAGCTGTGTTTATTAAAATTTAAAATGCTATACAGATATCTCTGAGTAAATTCCCTTCTCTCTGATTTGTGCTATCCGAATATTCTGCTCAAAGTGGAACTGCTGTTAAATCGTCTCTCATTTACTGTCCTCCTAAAGAGTTGTCTAAACGCATTTTGAGGGATTAATCTAAAGTTTCATTATCATGCATCATGGGAGCTCAAAGAGCCTAACTGTGGTTTTGATAACCTCTGTTGGTTAGTTTACAACTTTACATTGTGTTAGTCTATAGACAACACAATGTCCCCACAATCAAACTACGGCTACAAATATGATGGCTGCTATAGGACACACTGAAACAACACAAGCATCTTATATATGTATATTTTTGGTTGTTTTAAGAATAATCAAACTCAAATATGTTGTGCAATATATTTTCAGGAGGTAGAGTATTCCGGTGGTGGCATTCCATTTCATTAACGGTGCAGTTGCAGGGGCATAGCTTGACTCATAAGGCTTGGCTGAGAAGGAAGTTCGATTATTTAAGATCTTGCGATGAAGGCATACGACGAGGCATGGGTTATGGTTACATTAATCGTGAATTTACTTGGAATGTTTAACTCTAAGACCTCTAGTAATGTTGAACTCTGGTTTGTAGTTTTGCTCATCTTAAAGTTGTTTTTTTTATGATTGCATCATTTTCCATTAGTTAAATGACTTTTCGTCATACAGCCGTGCACTGCCTACTTCTCTGTGATATGGCGATACATGCCTTCTCTAAACTAAGCACTCCTCGAATAATAGGATTGGAAAGTTTAAACCGGCCTTTTTCTGTCTACTTTAACCACTAGCTCAAGAATCTTGTTAGTGCTCAAGCAAAAGTGAGAAACTGTAGTACTAAAATATAGTACAGTATATTCTTACAATGCAAGTTGTTATATTTTATACCTCGGTTTTAGTTTGGACTTCTAGGAAGCTCCACTATGGAGAATACATCCTAAAATTTCTCAAAGTGCTTTTTAGTTTTTACCTTTCTATTTTTTTTTATTAGGTAAGGATTAGGACATCACCGATGAGGGACGTCCTAGAGCATTCTTTCGGATGAGAACATTAAGTTTTGGATGGTTCCAAAAAGCATCAATTGGGAGACTATGGGCATCTTAGCAATTTTGTCGGTCACAAAATTACATATTCTTCTCGCATGATTAATGCATTTTACCTTTCTCCATCATTCAAAAAAAAAAAATTCATAGAGATGTCTCCATTGTGAATGCATCATTTCTTAAAATTTTATTGAATTTTTTTTAAAACCTTAAAAATTTTAAGTGATCTCTATTGTAGATGCTCTAACTTTCTAGAGTATCGCTCGGATCACCTCTTCAAGAAGCTTGTCTCTTAAAAGGACCTACATCAACTATTTTTGTGGTTCAAAGGCAAAATTAAGTTTTATTTTAGTAATTTCAATAGCTCAATGCATATAATTTTCATCGTTTTTTTCCACATCAAAAATATCAAAGTCATTTTGATCTCATCAATACCAGATATTTTATGTTAATTTAGTATCTTTTCATGTCGGTCAGAATTGTACGGTTGTAACTTGTAGGAGCCTTGGAGGCAGGTCACTAGGCCATCATTAATACTTTAGATTTACGAAAAATGCCAATTGTCCCTCTCGTGGTGTAACGCCAATTGTCAATTTCAATCCCAAAAAAGTGTGTCAAATCAAATCTTATAAATAAACTAAAAAAAACCACAAATATCTGATCATCCATATATATGAGCAATTGTGCGAAACGGAAAAGCAATCGGTCTTAGAAAAGTTGGGTGCTTTATCTGCATTCTTCCTAATCCATTCTGGTTTTCGTTTCCAGATCAAATTGCCTTCTTCATTCGGAATCAAATCTCCCTCTTGGAGTTTGACTTGAATACGTCGCCTTTCCTTGGAGTTTCTTTTGCTATTCCTCAGTTTTCTCCGTCAATCTGTACAAATCTGGTAAGGGTTTCCTTTCGACTCTGTGATCTGTGCAATTTCCCCCTTCTTCTGCTGTTATTTGATACATTGCTTCCGGCTTAATTTCACGATTCTTTCTGAAATCTAATGTCTCATATGGGTGGTAGAGAGAACTTGAAGTCTATAATAAGCACCCCTTTATGGGGTCTAGATTTGGTTTCTGTTCTCCGATATTTAAATATTGATTGTATAAAGAGCTTCCTTCCTTATGAAAGCAGTTTCTAATGTAGTTGTTGCTCTGTTGGATCAATTATGATGATTGTTTGGATCCTGAAAGAGACAGGCTATGACCCACTTTTCAATTAAGTAATGCATGAATTTTTGTACTCACCTGCATATGTAGTCATATTAATGATGTTATTTATGCAGGCAGTTCTTCAAACTTGAATCACAGACTCAACAATGTTGAAGGTTCCAGATCATCAGGTTGCTGGGCACCAAGCTCTGAATGGGAAGCTTGGTCCTCAAGTAGATGAATCAGGCAACTTTTACAAGCCTCTCCAGAATGATGACCGAGGCGATAGAGAGGTCGCCTTCTACGAATCATTCTACTCCAACAAGAAAGTCCCACAGTCAATGCTCAAGTTCTTTCCCAAGTTCTATGGAACCAAGGAAATAACAGCTTCTGATGGGTCGGGGCTTCGCCCTCATCTTGTCCTGGAAGACACCGTCACGAGCTACTCCAACCCGTCAATCGTGGACATTAAGATAGGATCAAGAACTTGGTATCCACAGGCATCAGAGGATTACATCACAAAGTGTCTTGAAAAGGATAGGAAAAGCACTGGCCTTACTTTGGGGTTCAGGATCTCGGGGTTGCAGGTCTACAACGGAGCTGAATCGGGCTATTACAAGCCAGATAGGAAGATTGTTAAAAACTATACTGTAGCAGATGTCAGATTGGCTTTGAAGAAGTTTGTTTCGTCTGACCGTGCTCTTGCAAATAAGGTCTATGGCGGCTCCTCCGGTGTTTTGGCACAGCTGTTGGAGTTGAAATCGTGGTTTGAGGACCAAACCATGTATCAGTTCAATTCCTGCTCAGTTCTTCTGGTTTATGATAAGGAGTCTGCCATGAAGAGCGAAGATGCGCGTGCTATGATTAAGCTTATTGATTTTGCCCATGTCTATGAGGGAGATGGGATCATTGATCACAACTATTTAGGCGGACTTTGCTCCTTTATCAAAGTTATCAAGGACACGCTTGCTGAGTTGGAGAGCCAGAACTGAAAGCCTATGAATGACTCGCCTAATGGACAGTGAATGCCAAGAAAAGATTCTTTCTTTCCAAGTGTTCTTATAATCATCAAGTTTTTTTTAATTAATGTCAAACTGGATCCTTTCTTTGCTTGGTTTCTTGCTGAATCTCACATGTCTTGCCAAGGCTAATATGAATTGAGCAACTATTTTGTAAGAAACATTGATCTAGCTGAAAATGTTTAATATGGAGTTGGGTTTTTTCACCTTTTTATGAGATGGCTTTGCTTTTAAATTGCTATCTAAAATCATCATTATGTTCATAACTGGATACTGGAAGGCTTATTTTTCACGAACAGAACAAAATTTTACTCCCCAGCTGGTGTCAAAAGGAATTTCCTTCTCCTTGGTTATGGGTTTGAGCCTTTTTTGTATTATGCTCATATACTTTACATGTCAGAAGTGGAATCTATTCAAGTTCAGAAGTTTGACATACCCACTTCAAACTTATCACAACAGGCTGGAATTTGCAAATTATAGGATGTGTTTACATTTTCTCTGAGAAAGCAATGGAGCTTTCAAATGGTGAATAGACCTCCATGGATATAAGACAATTTCCCCTGAAGTTACAGATGAATATATTGCACACGAGTCAAGCAAATCTACTAGGTCCAACCAACTACTGAATTGGTTCAACTTATGTTTCATCCTCCCAGATTAAGAATTCAGCAATTCCTTGAACAAGAGTAAAGATACCAATGTACAGTACCAACCTTCTTAAAATGACTCCTCCAAATTTCAAGAGATTTAAGAATCTACACAAAAAGATGACAACATGGAAGATGAAGCAAAGAGCAAGCACTAATACACCCCCCCACTTAAGGCAAACGTTTTCTGCTTAAGGATGTACACACTATAGCTTAGCCACAGTAATTTTTGTGGATAATAAGACCATGGTTTACAGCTTCTTATGTTCTACTCAACGGGCCAATTTCCTAAGGTGTTGAATAGTCTTCTGCTTGATCCACTGGCGATCATATGGAAGGTACGCCTGGAGATTATGGTCATATCTGTGCGTAACAGAAGAAACAAACAAATAATTATTTCAAGTGAGATTGAGAAAGAACACTCATAAAAAATACAAAATGATATGCAGTACAGGCTCCAAAATGACAATTTGTTGTTGTTCTGAAGGGGGTAAGCCTTTATCTTAATGGTTTTATTGAGCATAGATTCTTATCTGAAAGAGGTGAGCATATGAACACAGCTCATAATGAAGTGTTCAGGAACCAAGAGCCCTTTTTTTTTTAAGAGATGAAGGAGAGCAGTGTTATAATTGAACTAAACAGAGAGACAGAAAATACGCATACACAAGTGCACTCATGTCCGTAAGTCCATCAATGTAGTTGTACAGATCGTTGATGTCATAAGACATGTCACGACGAGCAGGATTAATCTCTTTCAACTTCCTTTCATACAGCCCACATATACCTGCAAAGATAGACAACATTGAGCTTAACCAGTAACCAGTCAAAATTACCCCGGCGAGACTTGAAAGGCCAATCAAAAATAGTCAGTGAATAAACACCAACTGGGATTAATAGTTATGTCAATGTGAATGAATAACGCATAACAGAAGCAGTAGATGAACAAAAGAACAGAGCTTACCTTCGACAGCTTGGTTTATAGATTGATAATCCATAAATGTTCTTGTTGCTTTGTTTGGAGATGTTTGCATTAGAAGAATGGTGTGCTTGTTAGCCTGCCGAAAAGGAAAAAGATAATTCAGTTGGTTCTACATAATGAAACAAGCTTAACATTAAATATTCCAATCACACAATTCATCTACATTACAAGTCCAGACATCAACCTAGAAAACCTGTTACAAAATCAGCCAGGGACACAGCATAGTACAACACCCTTATCATTTAATACGGAGTATTTCAAGCACATTTAGATTCATGCCATTTTTCAGCAAATAAATGAGATCAATGGTAAGGTCTGTTGATGTTATATCTCAAGTACAGCAACTCAAAACCAAATCCTGGAAATTTAATAGCTCAAACAATACTCTCGTCAAATTTGGACAGAAATCAGCCATTCTTAGAACTAGACAGATCAAACGGGAAAAGGAAATAGAAGCAAGATATTAACCCTAGCTCTACCATTAACAGAAGAAAAACCCTAATTCAATTTTCCGATATAGCTTGTGCGAAAGCGTGTAGCAATCTATCGTCGCTCTCGTTCAACCAAACAAGGAATCCTAATAATCTGATTTTCCTTTGCTGCGTATTACAATAAGGCCAGTTCTAAACCTAGAAATTCTTCAACCCTAAGCACTCAGGGCAAACGAACAAAATTAACAATCTTCTATCTTTCGTTGGTGAATGAAGTTAAAATTGAGTATTCTAATACAGATCATCTCTGCAAAGGAGAAGGATTTGAAGATAAACCGGAACAGATAGAGAGAATACCATGAGAAGCGTTTGGGCGAAATCAGGTGCTTGAGCTGACGGCCGTAGAAGAAAGGGGTAGACGGCGAGTGTACGCGCCTTCTTAGTTCTTACAGCTTCAATGATTCATTAAAATAAAAAATAAAATTGGAATATACTTTTGAGAAAACCAAGCGAAAATCGAAAAAATGAAAAAGACTTCTAGTTTGGCCGTCAATTGCGGACAATGGACGGCTCAGATTGAGTATATTTATAAGCCCAGCTATCCAACAGTGTGATTAGAGCCCATCGTTTTTCACGTTACGAAACATGCCCGTGAAAATTTGAAATTTACTTAAACTCACCAATAAAACAATCAAGTATACAAAATACTCGTTTGTTTGTTCTGATCGAAAAAAAAAATTACTCTTTTGTTTGTAGATAATAAATACGTGAAGTCGTGATCTTTGTACACCCTCTCTACGTTTAGAGTTAAGATTGATTGTGGCTTCATTTAATTTGTCATCTTTTCAAATGTTTAATTATACATGGATATGGACAGAGATTGTGTGTGTATGTATATATATATGTACGGAAATGCAACCAACACAACAGGCCGGATAAGAAAAAAGAACGCGCTATTCACGCGCTTTGCTCTTTCTCTCACCCATCGAATGGATACCCAACCAACGCCGGAGTTTGTGCCGGAAACCCAGGCGCCGACGAAAAGCTCGAACCAGGTAGCTATTACGCCGGTGGCCCCACCGAAAGAACCGCCAGACCCACCACGCACATGGAAGGAACTCATCACTGGGGATCGTGGCCAGGAAAGACCGAAGCTAGCGCCGGAGTTCCTGAAGAACAGAATCTCCATTACTTTCCCAGAAGGAAGTGGAGGGGAACCGGCTATAGCCATTGCTCCCGAGGTCATGAACGTGCTAGCCTCCGTCTGGACTTCCTCACTGATTGTGAAGACGTTGGGTACTTTTGTGCCCTACGCGATCATGGACAGGAAAATTAGGGAAATCTGGCGGCCAGTCGGAAAGTTGTCACTGGTGGACCTTCCGAACGGCTACTACGTCGTCAGGTTCGAAACGGAGAGGGACTACCTCCACGCGATATCCGGCGGCCCCTGGACCATGTTCGGGCACTATCTTATTCTTAAAGCTTGGTCGCCGAACTTCAAGCCCCGCTCTGATGTGATAACAACCTCACCAGCGTGGGTGCGCATAACGGACCTTCCACTTGAGCTCTATGAGGAGGAGACCCTAATGCAGGTGGCCGCTGCAATCGGACGACCGTTGAAGGTGGATACCAAGACTCTGTTCTCGAACCGGGGACGTTATGCTCGTGTGTGTGTCGAACTGGATCTGCCCCAACCATTAAGAGGAGGTTTAAACATCAATGGAGAACGCTACCTGTTGGAGTGTGAAGGCCTTCAGTTGATCTGCTTCAAATGTGGGCGGTATGGTCACCTTGCCTCGCAGTGCTCGCCGGAAAAGCAAAATCCGACGATGCAGGCGCAAGGGTGTAGCGCAGGGGGAAGTGGAATGCCGGAGGCGGTGGCCCCTCCAACGGTCGAGAAGGAGAAACATGGACCGTGGATGGTGGTGCCACGTAGGCGCCGACCAGCTAAGGGTCAGGACAAAACGGCCGGGTCTGGGCAAGAGGGCAATAGGTTTGCTGCCCTAGGAGGTGACTCTGCCACCAGGCAAGAAGAACAGACAAGGACAGCTCCTGGAAGTGGAAAGGGTAAAACCGTTGTGACTGTTGGACAAAAAATGGGAGACGACGGGAATGGAAAAATGGTGGGAAAAGAACCTCAGAGACCGCAGGGAGTTCAGAGTAGTGGACCGAACTCATCGAGATCGCTAGGGCAGTCTAGAAAAGCAGCTGGGCCTTCTAAAGAAGATTTCAAGGTGGGCAATCAGATGGGCTTGCAAAAGAATAATAAGAGCTACCCTAAGAGAAGGACCAAGAATAGAAGAGATGCCACAGTAAGCGAAGAAAAGAGTGAGACTAGAAATGGGCCGATTAAAAGGCCCAGGAGTGAGCCACAGCCCAAGAAGAATGTGGATGTGCCCACAACATTCAACCCTGTCAGGTATGAGCAGCCCCCGGCTGCCTCCACCAACTCCACGAATTCGCACAGCGAGACTCCGGCGACGGACAAGTTGCCGGGCGGTGAACCAGGCAGTGAAGCCGGAGAATCGCGCCTCCAGACGGATAACGGCACCCTTGCGGACCTGAGGGCGCAAATTCTGGCGGCGGATGTGCGTAAAGAATCGAACGCTAGTGCTGATAGAGAAGATGCTATGCAGGAAGATGGCCTGGGGGCTGCTAGTTGATCAAGTTAATTTGATTGTCTCCTCCTGCTGGTTAATTATAATGAATTGTCTTATTTGGAATTGTAGAGGAGCTGGTAACGATGGCTTCCGAAGGGCGATCCGGTACATGGCCAAGAAGCATAAATCGGATGTTGTGGCGATTCTTGAGCCAAAAATTTCAGGGGAGCGTGCGGATCATGTTTGTGGCAGGTTGAAGTTCACGAATAAGAAGGAACCGAATCAACTCGATTAAGGATGAGACCGGGGCCATGATTACCGATGGAAAGGCTATTGAGGAGCATGCTGTTACTTTCTTCAAGAAGTTGTACATCTGCCCTGACGACGAGTTAGTTGCGTCCCCGCTCCTGAACAGATCGGCAGTGAGGTTACCTGAGTCTCAACTGGCGGGTCTCATCAGGCCGGTCTCAGACGAGGAAGTTTGGCTTGCTATGAAACAGATGGCGGGGTTCAAGGCTCCGCGGATTGATGGGTTCCAGCCCGTGTTCTTCCACAAGTGTTGGCAGGTTGTTGGCAACTCAGTGTGCTCATTTATAAAAGATTTCTTCCGGCATGGGAGATTGTTGGAAGGATCGAATGAGACTCTTATTGTCCTGATCGCGAAAGTGGTGAAACCGGAGGTGATCAACCAATTCCGCCCCATCAGTTTATGTAATGTGATTTATAAATCCATTACGAAGATTCTTGTGAACCGATTACGACCTCTTCTCAACGACCTGATTGGACCAATGCAGAACAGTTTTATCCCGGGGCGGCTGATCTCTGATAATATTGTGTTGGTTCAGGAGGTAGTCCATTCTATGAGACGGAAGCAGGGAAGGAAAGGATGGATGCTGCTGAAGATCGATCTTGAAAAGGCGTACGACAGACTTCGATGGGATTTTATTGAAGATTCCCTCAAAGTGGCGGGCTTCCCTCAGAAGTGGGTGGATTGGATTTCGGAGTGCGTCAGCTCTAGTAGCATGAGATTGGTGTGGAATGGAGAGATGACTGAGCAATTCAAGCCGACGAGGGGTATCCGTCAGGGAGATCCCATCTCTCCTTATCTCTTCGTTATTTGTATGGAGAGACTCAGTAATCTGATTAACGAGGCCGTGATGGCCAAGCAATGGAAACCAATTCGAATTGGGCGGCGTGGCTTGGAGGTCTCGCATGCTTTCTTCGCTGATGATATTGTTCTTGCAGCTGAGGCTTCGATCGAACAAGTCAGGGTTATCAAAGATGTGCTCAACAAGTTCTGTTTGGCTTCGGGACAGAAGATAAGCGGCGCCAAGTCAAAGCTTTTTGTGTCCAAAAACATCAGCTCTGAAATCGTGGATGATCTGTGTAGGGAGTCGGGTTTTGAGACCACTATGGACCTTGGCAGTTATCTTGGGATGCCGGTGTTGCACAGTAAGGTTACGAAAGACACGTTCGGACCGGTGGTTGATAAAATCAAGGCTCGCCTTGCTAGCTGGAAGACTAGGTACTTAAGCTTTGCGGGTAGGGTGACCCTTGCGAAGTCGGTCCTCAGTGCCATCCCGGTGTATGCCATGTCTACGGTTGTGCTCCCTAAGGAAACTTGTGATAGGATTGACCAGATAATTCGAAACTTTGTCTGGAATCATGATGAGAACAGGCGCAAGATGCACTTGGTGGCTTGGGATGAGATATGCAAACCTAAGGAGGAAGGTGGGCTTGGCCTTAGAACGATGAAGAATGTTAATCTTGCTATCATTGGTAAGCTCGGTTGGCGGTTCCTCAACGACAAGGGAAGCCTCTGGTGTGAGTTACTGAAGACCAAGTACATACGGTAGTCGGGCAATCCCCCTGCTTCGGCTTCGGCGGTGTGGCAGGGTTTGAGCAAAGGCATCGATTCGGTGTTACTCAAAGGTTGTAAGTGGGTCATTAACAGGGGCGACACTGCTAGGTTCTGGGAGGAGATTTGGATTGGGTCCGTTCGTCTGAGAGACATAGCCTGCCATGAGATCGAGGCTCCCACAAGATTAATTCTGGTTCAGGACTACTGGCTGGATGGAGTCGGGTGGAGGTGGGAGTTATTCTCACATCTTCTCCCGATGAACACCCTGATGCAAATTGCTACCATCCGGGTGGACCTTCAGACGGATTAGGCCGATGCTCTTTGCTGGATGGAGTCGAGCGACGGTAATTTCTCTATTGGATCGGCGTATGGTCTGATCACTAACGCAGGTGCTGGTGTTAACCTTGATGGCAGGATTTTTAGGAGGATCTGGAGGCTACAGGTGCAGGAGAGGACGAGACACTTCATCTGGCTGCTGCTCAAAGGAGGCGTCTTGACTAACTGCGAAAGAAGACGGCGCCACCTCACGAACAGCGATACGTGCGGCCTGTGTAACGGCCACCCGGAGTCGCTCATCCACATGCTTCGTGACTGCCCTAGGGTGATAGGGTTTTGGCTGGCGATGGGTATCCCTAATGAAGTTACTGATTTCTTTGTGGCTCCGTTTGCAGGCTGGGGTCGTGCGAACCTCATGGCTGAGGCGAGGGATGGTGAAGGTCTTGGATGGTCGGAGCTCTTCGCCATTGCGTTGTGGTGGCTTTGGCGATGGAGGAACAAGGAGATCTTCGACGGTGGTTCGAGACCGCTGAATACGGTGGGGTTTGTGATCTTAGCGGAGTTATGGGGGCTGGTGAACGGCCTTGAACTGGCTTGGTCGGAAGGGATCAAGAAGGTGCACATCGAGTCCGACTCGGCCCTGGCGATCAACTTAGCTCAGAAGGACGTTAGTTCATCCCACCCCTTTTCTAGCCTGATTCGTAAGTTTCAAGGCTTAATTAAAAGTGACTGGGAAGTCCGTTTAAACCATGTCTTTAGGGAGGCCAACTTTGTAGCCGACACCCTTGCTAGGCTAGCCTTTTCGTTCCCGTTAGGTTGCCACTTTCTTTCGTTTCCGCCTAATATTGTTATATCCATCCTTGAGGATGATGCTAATGGGCGTTCTACGCCCCGAGACTGCTTGTAATGCTTTTGCTTAATTAATTTGTAGGGCGCTGCCTTCTTTCCGATCAAAAATATATATATATATATATGTACGGAAGAAAAATCAAAATCCTATATTAAGTATAAGCCGAATAAAATTACATTAAACCTCGATAGTGTGCTTCAAAGCCACAAGTTCAGTGATTTTTTCATCACTACCACCACAAAGAAGATGATCCTGATCATCATCATCATAATCATGATCAACAACAGCCTTAGTATCCAACGTTGGTGCCTTGCTAAATAAATCAGAAGGAATGAAATCGTCGGTCCGATCACCACGAGGGATCAAGAAGACGAGCCCTAAGGTAGCCAGCCTTAGAACATTCCTCACAAGCACGACGAGCCACAAGTTGGCAAAGTCGGTCCTCGACACATGGAAGAGGTGGAGCACAACGGCCCCAGCCCACTTGGACGACAAGGCGCCCATGCTGTCGATGCACATGAGCAGGGCGAAGAAGGTGCCTTCGATCCCAATAGGGCAGAGCCGTGTGCTGAGGACCATCATCGGCATCCATCGAACCCTAGAGATGATGTGGGAAACGCATTCCTCGAGGATTACGAAGACGTAGTCTGGGATCACGAGGAGGAGGTTGTAGCGGAGGATGAAGACGACGTCGAGCATTCCCGAGAGGCCGTAGAGGAGTTGGACGTAGAAGATGAGGGTTCGGAAGGGGAAGTCCTTGAGGAACTTGTGGTAGATCAAGACTCCTACTATGGAGGCCAAGGCGCCAACTGCATACATCATTCCTACGAACTCCTGAATCAAGAACATGTCATCAGTTAACAATGTGCATAACAAAGTATTAATTTATGATCAAGGATTGAAGAAAATTAAATTAAAATTAACCTGAGAAAAAGAGGGACCGGAATTAGGGTTAGTATACCAGTAGAACTGGCCTTCGTGGGTGCTTATACTGAGGGCCAATGACAAGTACATGTAGAGCGAAGGTTTCCACACCTGACCTCGTCTTATGGTTTTTGCCATGTCACTAATTGCGGACATCAACTTCTTTGCACCTGCCCACTTCAACGTACACCAGTAACTTTATTTTGCAAGGATATGGTAATTAATTGTTTAGCTTTATGTAATTTGCGACAATACAACTAAACATCACATTTAATTTGATGAAATAGTCTATGATGTGATGTCATAATTGTTGGCAAAAGTCGTATATAGTTGTTGGGGTAGTTGGATAGATAAGCATTGAACATTTGGTTTGGAATGTGCAAGTATGTTACAAATCATGTTTATTACAATAAGATTGAGAGTGCTTAACCAGCCAAGAACTCCAAATGTACCTTCACTAGAAGATGCAAACTTAGTTCAACCTAGCTCGCAGGATCTGATTTTATTTGATTTGAATATATAAGTGCAAGTTTCATGCTACTTAGACATGTGAGTTTTAAAATACTATTGAAGACAAGGCACGTAAAGTCATACCATAAAAAATAGTGAAGTACTTGTTTATCTATTCCGTAAGAAGCTGCCAAAAGTTCCGTCCAATTTAGCGGGAAAAAGAATCAGAGGGAGAAAAACAGTTAAAAAGTGTACCTTATTTCGTGAGTTGGCCTGGTCGACGTTAACAACCCTGAGCTCGTACATCACCAGCCCCAACACAACCATTGCAGCTGGTGAAACCGTAAGCAGTCCAAGCGCTTCCTACATCAACTCAACACACGGTAATTAAATTTAACACAGACGGTAAAAATGGTCCGGAACTCATTTCGGTAAAACCCGGAATAAAGAATTAACCTGAGCGCCGAGCTTGTGAACGAAGACCCCGCTAGCGAGGTACCCAAGAAGAGATCCCATCGAGGAGCACAATCCGCAGAGGCTCTGCATATCGGGCGCGAGCGCCTTGTGCTCGATGCTCTTGCGGGCAACGCAGGCGTCGATGGTGACCTCGCCGATGGCCATCCCAGTCTTGACGCCGACCATCCACCCGAGCGCCACCGCCGTCGGGAGGCTCCGGATGAGCGCCAGCGAGACGGCGGAGACGCCGCCCACCACGCCGGCGACCAGGAAGTAGGGCCGGCGTTTGTAGCCGGCGACGGGGAAGACGTCGGTGAGGATGCCCCAGACGGGCTTGAGGAGCCAGGGGATGTAGTAGAAGCCCCAGAAGAGCTGGACCACTGAGGGGTTGACACGTTGCACGTCTTTCCAGTAGAAGTCGGAGGCCACTTTGAAGTAGGAGCCCGCGAATCCGTGGGAGAGGCCGTACACGAGGAAGATTCCGGCGACCAGGGTTGGGTTGAGCTCGGAGGAGAGGGACCGGACCCATTCGATTGGCTCGAGGATTAGGGCTAGTGGGTTTCGGGTCTTGGGAGGTGGGTCGGGTCCGGTTTTGGGATCTGTGGTTGGGTTCGGATCTGGGTCGGGGTGACGGTTGCGTTTGACCAGGTGCTCTGTTTCTTGATCGGTTTCTAGTTGGGGGTTGGAAATGGAGTCCATTGTGAATGGATCTGTGGGTTGTGGGAAGACAGGAATGATGTATTAGTGGGGACAGCAAGATGTAGAAAGGGAGTTTTCAGGCGTTGACTCCGATGAGAACTGCGCTTGCTCAGCAAATCAGTCCAATACTCGTTTTCTATTTTTATTTATTGGGAAAAATGACTTGGAATAATCTCAAGTATCAACCTTCTACCAATAATAATCCCATGTTTTAATATTACCTTTAGCAATCCGAACTATGCTAATATTAACCAAAAACGATACCGAAAGATTTTCCGGTATAATTTCCGACGGATTTAATGACATGGCACTCGGAAAGCTGACGTGGCGAGCCATCCTTATTTTCATGCTCCACATCACACTTGCCATGTCATTAAATATGCCATGTGAACATACTATCACTAAAAATCACTGTAAAACACAAATTAACTTTATCAAAAAAACATAAATTAACTAGTGAAAAAGAAAATTAGAACTTGGATCAAGAACAATACTATGAACTGTTCGTCGAAGGGTAGAAGAGGGATGCGCAAGTCGGCGCCAGTCGCCGAGGGCTTCGCCAGTCGCCTGCGATTTCGACAGAGGGCCACGCCAGTCGCCGATAGGGCACGCCTGCGATTCCGACGGAGGGCTTCGACCCACCATCTCCAGGCAGGGCCCCTTCACCGTCGTCCTCTTCGGCACCCTCGAGCACGTCCGCGCCCTGCTTAAGGATTTCTAACCCACCAAACATGAAGCCTCTCTGGATTGGTTGTGTCTGTGTGTGTGCTGTTGTTGTTCGAATTAATTAGTTAATTACTCCATATGAATGAAATTGAATCTCAAATCTCTATGTATAAGCAATTGGCAATTTGGGACGAAGACGTACGTGTATTGGTTTGAAAGTGAATCACTTTTTAAGGTAACATCATCCTTTATAGAGTTTCAATCTGTGTTTACAATTCTTTCTTCTCCTTTTTTTGTTGGAGTCTTTCTTTCTAGTAATCACTACACTACGCTAAGTCTAAACTAGTGTTTAATTTGCTGTTGTGATTGATACATAACTTCAATTGACACTCTAATGATGGATCCCGTCCTGTATGCAATTATCTAATGCTGATGATGATGTAAAGCAGAGCCAAGCAATGTCGTTGTTTGCTTGGTTCTATCTATGTATGTCCTTCTGTATCAGTTCAATGCTCTCTCAATTTCGTGGGTCGAAGCCCTCCGTCGAAATCGCAAGTGTGCCCTATCGGCGACTGGCGTGGCCCTCCGTCGAAATCGCAGGCGTGCCCTATCGGCGACTATCGTGTAGAGCGACTGGTGTGTGAGCCCTCGACGACTGGCGGAGCCCTCGATGACTGACGCCGACTTGCGCAGCCCTCTTCTACCCTTCGACGAGCACAGTTCGTAATTTTGTTCTTTATCCAAGTTCTAATTTTCTTTTTCACTAGTTAATTTGTGTTTTTTTGATAGAGTTAATTTGTGTTTTACAATGATTTTTAGTGATAGTGTGTTTACATGGCAATTTTAATGACGTCGCAAGTGTGACGTGGAGTATGAAAATAAGAATGGCTCGCCACCTCAGCTTTCCGATTGCCATGTCATTAAATCCGCCGAAAATTATACCGGAAAATCTTTCGGTATTGTTTTTGGTTAATATTAGCATAGTTCGGATTGCTAAAGGTAATATTAAAACATTGGATTATTATTGGTAGAGTGTTGATACTTGAGATTATTCCAAGTCATTTTTCCGTTCAAACGAAAGTTCAGAATATTGTGTTACTAGATAGCAAATTCGTATTTTGCAACCTTTTGAAGTCAAATCTATACATTAATCCTTCAAATTGCCCAAGTCATTGTGATAGTGTGATACTCGTTCTGATCCATGTATTTTCAACTAGTCCTTTTGTCTGATGGATTAACCTTACAATGTGTAAATAACATGGGTCTGTAACCTACTGATTCTATGCATAAAATCATGTTTTAAGCCGCAATCCCATATGTGCATACATATCCAATCAAAACTCTCTATCGATGAAAAGCCAGAGCTACCGAGCTAGACCACATTCCTTTGCTTCAAAGGCACAAATTCAAGGTTCATTTCCTCATTATCACCACCAACAACATCATAACTCCGATTTGTGGACGACCGTCTCTTGCTCAATATATCAGAAGGTATGAACTCATCATATCTATCTCCATGAGGGACAAGGAAGATAAGCCCTAGTGTAGCAAGCCTAAGAAAATTCCTGAGAAGCACCACTGCCCACAGATTCCCAAAGTCGGTCCTCGACACATTAAAGAGGTGGAGTACGAGTCCACCGGCCCACTTGGCTGACAACGTCCCCATACTATCGATACACATCAGCAGGGCGAAAAACGTGCCTTCTATCCCGACAGGGCAGAGTCTCGTACTAAGTACGAGCATTGGTGTCCAACGCACCCTCGCAATGATGTTCGTCACGCACTCATCGATGATTATAAAGACGGAGTCAGGGATCCCGAGAATGAGGTTCCAACGAAGAACGAAGAAGACATCAAGCATTCCCGAGAGGCCATGGAGGAGTTGGGCAGAGAAGAGGAGGGTTCGGAAGGGGACGTCTTTGAGGAATTTGTGGTAGATCAGTACTCCTACTATGGAGGCCAAGGCTCCAACCGCGTACATCATCCCAACCATTTCCTACATCATTAATCATGCTAATTAGATTTGTTTATATGGACAAGGATTAAGCAAACAGATGGAAGAGAATTGAACCTGAGAAAAGGAAGGGCCAGCATTGGGGTTAGTATACCAGTAAAAGAGGCCTTCATGAGCGCTTATACTCAAAGCCAATGACAGGTAAATGTAAAGGGAAGGCCTCCAAACCTCAGGACGTCTTATGGTATTCGCCATATCACCGATGGCACCCTTCAACTTCTCTGCACCTGCCCACTTCACCATATAAAGTAAACATTCTTCTTTGTGTCAAAATTATACACAACTCAGTTAGATCAAAGCAACCATGCTGAACTATCATTTCTAAGATATATTACCAATTACCATACATCCTTTTGTGTGAAGATTCTGGTACAACAGTGTTTCAATTATTGTCACAACACAGCTGCCATTTTAATTGAATTTCCCTCCATTTGAGTAGTGGGGGAACCCACCTCTTTATCCAAGAGAGAATGAGAAAGAAAGTATGCTTATGGAGGGTGAGAAAATGGAATTTCACCTTCTTCTGAGGGCTGCCCTGATCTTTGCTAACAATCCTCATCTCATAGATCATTACCCCTAAAATCATCATTGCTGTTGGCGAAACCGTAAGCAGTCCAAGTGCTTCCTACAACCATTAAAAAGCTAGTCAGAAAACTCATGACAAACTTAATCTAATAGATTACAGATGCAAATAATTTAGTGTTTCCAAATGTCTTCAGAAAACATTCAATTGAACCATTCAATGCAGGATAGTCCAAATTCAACAAACCTGAGCGCCTAGCTTGTGAACGAAGAAGCCACTAGACAAATACCCTAAGAGGGATCCGGCCGAGGAAGAAAACCCCCGGAGGGTCTGCATATCGGGAGCCAGAGACTTGTGCTCGATGCTCTTCCTGGCAATACAGGCGTCGATGGTGACCTCTCCGATGGCCATGCCGGCCTTGACGCCGACCATCCACCCCAAGGCCACCGCCGTCGGGAGATCGGGGGTCAACGCGAGCGAGACGGCGGAGACTCCGCCGACGACGCCGGCGATGAGGAAGTAGGGGCGGCGGTGGTAGCCGGCGAGGGGGAAGACGTCGGTGAGGATCCCCCAGACGGGCTTGAGGACCCAGGGGATGTAGTAGAAGCCCCAGAAGAGCTGAACGACGGAGGGGTTGATCCGTTGGACGTCTTTCCAGTAGAAATCGGAGGCCACTTTGAAGTAGGATCCGCCGAATCCGTGGGAGAGGACGTAGACGAGGATGATTCCGGCCACGAAGGTCGGGCTCAGTTGGGAGGAGAGAGATCGGACCCACTCGATGGGCTCCAGGGCTAGGGTTAGTGGGTTTCGGATCCAGGGGGCCGGATCTGGGTCCGGGTGACGGTGGCGTTTCACCAGATGAGCTAATTCCTGCTCTGTTTCGCCCATTGTTGGGATGGGAAGTCAGAGTTGGGGGCGGATCTGGAGAGATCCCGAACCGATTAATGGGGACGGCGTTAGGCTCCCGTTGATTCCTCCATTGAAATGCTCCGTAACCTCAAATTTCTACAGTCTTAACTTAATTACGAGATTTATGCAATTTTCTTATTGTTTCATCGCTTTCATGCAGTCAATTTTGACCTTGTAAGAATCGTTTTCTTTATGAATATTCATTCAGGCCCACTACGGGTCCACAACTCAAACAAAAGTACCGATTTAACCCTAATTACATCTAGATTAACGGGATTCTGTTTATTTCGGATTCTCAATTCTAAAATTTTGAGTATTATCGACTGAAGTTTTTCGGATTAGATGAGCTTTGGACGCTCTAATTATTGACCAACTAGTTTAACCCCCGTACCATGTACGGGTAAGTGTTTTTTTACCAATTATAAATCAAATCATAATATAAATAAGTTGGATTTGTTCAAAAATTACTTTATGATAAATATCACGTTTTATAAAATAATAATATTTATCTGAAGATTACCAATTAATTCTCGGTAAAGGATAATTCATAATTTTCGGGATAATTCATTATTTTCGGCAATTTTTATAGGATAAGATTATATGAGATTCTAACTACCTAATTTATATAGTGGAGGGTCCGGTTGATTATTTTATTAAAGATATGACACGTGGCGCAATTTTTTGTGAAGACTTTGTCTCCGCTTTATACTATAAACAGTATAGATGTGGATTGTTAGCTATGATACCATGCAAAAATATGTATAAATATCCCCTTGGGGTTCTCCATTCAAAGATCACAATATATACAAATTACAAACCAGTTTTGTTGGTCAAGCTAGGCTTACTAAGATAATACAAGCTAATAGTAGTATACTCCATAGAATATAATTTAGGTAAGAAATAGACAACAAGAAGTTTGCAGCACGTATAGTGAGACAATTTATTAACAATTCCAAAAGCGATGTTGTGATGAAATGTGTATCCCATATCGGCAAATGGAATGAAACCCACTAGTATATAAATAAGGTGAAACCCCTACTCATTGGCTTAAGCTTTTGGGTAGAAAGGTGGATCCCGACCTTACGTACGAAGTGGTTAAATTTACCCCGACAAGTCACCCAATTCTCTCGGCCCACCGGAATTTCACAAGAGACCAATAATTTAGATAAGAAATAGACTTCAAGATTTCCAAAGCTAAATGGAGTTGGCGTGACCTGCTTTCACCACTCGGTATGTATGCTCTATCATCATTCGATATCAAGTCATCGCCAAAATGACATTACTCCTGCGCGCATTGTAATGAGATGCAGGATTAGTAGTACATAGATGTATACATACATATGTGATAATCTTTTCGAATGGCAGGTCTACGTGGAGTTCAATGTTAGAGTAAAAGAGGTAGTTGACATGCTAAATGATACAGCTGAGTACTATTCTAGCAAGGCATCATACTGGATCCAAGAAGATGCCTATGCAGATTACATGCTCAAAGTACAAAAATTCTGTATTTTAGCACTGAGTTAAAGTCGATTGAGGTTTGTTGGTTCACCAACTTTCGGGTACAAATTAATCTAGCTTTGTATCAATATATCTTTTTGTTATGTGCATGATTCATGTTGTTTTCTTACTTGTTGCTCTTGCATAAAGTTAAACATTGTTGGGCCTCGTTTTCTCCCTGGAGCAAGCCCAATACGTGTAAGGCCCATGGTGGCAGGAGAGGCCCGTTGGTTGGGTTAATAGAAGCTCATTTCCGAAAGAGGATCCGTTGGAACTGACATCCGAAGAATTCGGGAGCAGGAGCGCGCTCTCGGTAGTAGGCGAGAGAAGGAGGCTGGAGATCTCGGGATCCAGTAGCTCGCCCACGATCCACGACGACGCTAATCGTTTGATATAAGATAGATTCTTAGCAACAGAAAGATAGATCGTATCTAAGATACTCGTACTTGTAATTCAAATTCGATTAGCAATCAATAAAGCCTATTTGTCGAATCCTTGATCTCATTATCTTACGTTTGTCTTTCATATTCCAAAAAGCTCTCAAATCGTAACCCCAAACTAGGGTGATTGAACTAACATCGTTTTTCACCCAAAACAATTTGGCGCCCACCGTGGGGCTACGATCTGTAGAGGCTTTAAACTTTCTGGCCGTTGTCGCCACGATCTTCCAGTTATCGGCATGTCAGGATCCGATCAAGCCTACCAAGAAGCGCTAGCCGACGATCATTCGAACGGCGCCGACCCCGAGATCGAGCCTGAAGATCCCTTAAACCCCGAAGACCCTCCGGCCGCCAATCGCCAAGACGAGATGGCCACCCTCTCCCAGAGGATCCTCGACCTCTAGAAAGAGATGCAGGATCAGCGCGACAGCTTCCAAGCAACTGTAGGTCGCATCGCCACCGAGAACTCCCGTATGCTGGAGGAGAACTCTCGTATTGCCAGCGAGAACAACCGGCTGCGCGCTCAACTGCAGACCACCGTTGCGCGCGGCTCTCGCCCGCGAATGAACCGCGAGGCCGAAGGGATAGCTATCAACCTCAATCTCAACGGTGGTGAAGGGTCCTCCCGGGGCTCGCAGGGCGGCGATCACGGCGATAGGGTCACTCCCGCGGCTACCTTGCCGGGGGTACCGCCGATCCCGACGCCAACGAATTGGCAGCCCTTGGCCCCCCAGCAGCCGCCTAATCCCGTGCAAGCTGAACCTACTCCTCGTACCCCACATCCCCAGTTCGCGTGGGATGATGACGAGGAGGAAGAGGACCTCGAAAGGAGGCGCCCGCTGAGTCTAACCGTACGCCGGGAGGTCCAGGAGCATCTGAAGGCTTTCGCCGAACAAATCGCCCGTATCCCTGGCATGCCCAAGCCCCTAGAGAAAGAGTCCTACGACGGATACGATGAGTCTCCGTTTGTACCCCGTATCGCTCAGGAGCCCATCCCGAAGAAGTTCGTGGTCCCCACGATGACTTCCTATGACGGCACCGCCGACCCTGATGACCACGTTGCGATCTATAAGCAGCGGATGATGACCAGTTCAATCCCGTCCCACTCGAAAGAGCCTCTAATGGCTAAAGGGTTCGCCACGACCCTCACTGGCCCCGCCCTGAAATGGTTCGTAAGTCTCCCAAGGGGAAGCATCACCTCCTTCGCCCACTTGGTAGACTCGTCTCGAGCTCAATTCGCCAACAGCCGCAAATTTGAAAAACGCTCCAACGATCTCTACCGAATCCGGCAGGAGGCCAATGAGCCGACCCGCGACTTTCTGGATCGGTTCAATCGGGAAAAGGTGAATATTCCCCTATGCGACGCCGAGACGGCCATAGAAGCATTCCGCCAGGGGGTCTTACCAGACGGTGATCTGTATGCCGAACTCACGAAGTTCCCATGTTACACTTTCGAGGACGTGCAGTCCAAGGCTCTAGCCCACATCCGGCTAGAAGAAGACCGCCGGCTCCGTTCCAGGGTCTCGGTCTGGGATCGCGTCGAGAAGAAGTTCCAGCACGACAATCGGCGAGAACGCCGGGCGCAACCTTACCACGCACCACCTTCGGTAAATGTGGCAGCGCCGGAAACGGCAGACGCCAGTAGAGATAAGCCCGATCCGCAAGCGTTAGATAAGCTCCAACTGGGATTGTCCCCTGCTGAACTGGTCAGAAACCTGAGCAAACTCGGAAAACTAATCCGCTGGCCCCGGAAGATAGAGAGCAACAAGACGGAAGCCACCGCCAAGAAGTGGTGCCACTTCCACGACGGTCCAGGCCATCTCACCAATGACTGCAGCATCCTAAGAAGAGAAGTGGATTTCCTGATAGCCCGCGGCCTGATCTCAGAAGTGGCCCCCAACGCCCGGATCCCACGAGGACTAGCGGGGGTACCCGAGCCAGGATCGGCGAAGCCTCCGTCCCCTCCCCATGACCGCGTCGTCAACGTTATCTCGGGGGGGTCGGACGTTTGCGGCCTCACCTACTCCGCGGCTAAGCGCCGCGCGCGAGAGGACAACTTTGAGAGAACAGCCGGGCCCAGTCGCCCCGATGAGGCCTGGATGAACGTGCCCATAACCTTCGACGACGCCGACATGGGGGGATTGGTCGGACCACATCACGACGGACTCGTGATATCCCTCCATATAGGTAACGTCATGATGAAGAGGGTGCTCATCGACACCGGAAGTTCCACTAATCTGATGACTCTGGACGCCTTGAAGGGCATGGGCTTATCCGAGGGCGACCTCGACAGAAACCCCGTCCCTTTGGTAGGCTTCAGTGGAGAGGTGAAACACACACTGGGAGATATCATACTTCTCACCTACGCCAAGGGAATGAACGTCCAAGTCCGCTTCGCCGTCATGGAGTGCCCGTCGTGCTATAATGTCATCATGGGGAGACCGTGGATACACGAGATGAGAGCAGTGGCCTCCACCTACCATCAGGCTATAAAGTTCCCCACCCCCTGGGGGTGCAAGAGATTAGGGGAGACCAACGGCTGGCTCGGGATTGCTACAAGTCGGCTCTAAAGCCGACGACCGCCGGAAATGGCGCATAGCAATTACAGGAGGCCCCCTCTACCCACGCCAAAACAGCTACGTCCGAAGAAGAAGTGGAAGAGGTGGCCCTAGACCCGGCCAACCCTGGCCAAACCATACGGCTCGGATCCGACTTAGAGCCAGAAACACGATCAGCAATCCTAACCTTCCTGAGGCAACATACAGAATCCTTCGCCTGGTCTCACGCCGACATGGTGGGAATCGACCCGTCGGTCATAACCCACAAGTTGAACGTGGACCCCACACACCCCCCGGTGCGGCAGAAAAGACGTAAGTTCGCGCCAGAAAGAAACCGGGTGGTGGACGATGAGGTGAAGAAACTGCTAGAAACGGGAAAAATCAAGGAGGTCAAGTACCCAGAGTGGCTGGCAAACGTGGTGGTAGTCCCCAAGAAGAACGGGAAGTGGAGAGTCTGCGTAGATTTCACTGACCTGAATAAGGCATTCCCGAAAGACTCCTTCCCGCTACCGCACATCGACTCCATGGTCGACGCCACGGCCGGACACGAGCTCCTCACTTTCATGGACGCCTTCAGCGGGTACAACCAGATCAAAATGGAAGAAGGCGACTTATCACCACCCAGGGAACGTATTGCTACAAGGTGATGCCTTTCGGGCTCCGAAACGCTGGAGCCACTTACCAGCGGCTAGTGAACCGGATGTTCCAAGACCATATCGGGAAAACGATGGAAGTCTACATCGACGACATGCTCGTCAAAAGCAAGCATGCCTCGGACCACATCGCCCACCTAGCAGAAGCTTTCGCCATCCTGGACCAGTACGGCATGAAGCTCAACCCCGCGAAGTGCACATTCGAGGTGAGGTCAGGAAAGTTCCTAGGCTACATGGTCACGCAGAGGGGGATCGAGGCAAGTCCTGAGCAAGTGCAAGCCATCGCCAAGTTAAGATCCCCCCGATGCGTCAAGGACGTCCCGGCTGACCGGCAAGATCGCGACCCTGAACAGATTCATCTCACGGTCGGCAAAAAGGTGCCGCCTGTTTTATGAAGTCTTGAGAAAGAACAAGAGCTTCGCCTGGGAACCAAGGCATGAAGAAGCATTCCAAGAATTAAAAGCTTACTTCGCCAATCCCTTGCTCCTCTCGAAGCCGGAAGACGGAGAAGTCTTAAAGTTGTACCTTTCAGTTACGGAAAGCGCCGTCAGCGGCGTTCTAGTCAGAGAAGAAGAAGGTCAACAGCTGCCGGTGTACTTCGTGAGCAAAACCTTGTTATCTGCCGAGAGCCGCTACTCCCCGATGGAGAAACTGGTGTTGGCCCTGGTTATGTGCTCGCAAAAATTAAGGCCGTATTTTGAGTCGCATACCATCGCGGTTCAAACCAATTACCCGATGAAGACTGTGATGCACAAGCCCGAGATAACCGGCAGAATGGTCAAATGGGCGATACACTTGAGCGGCTTCGACATCACCTATGAGCCTCGGACAGCGATAAAGTCGCAGGCGCTAGCTGATTTTGTGGCCGACTTCAGTCCCACCCTAGAAAACCCGGCTCCGGATCAGATCGTGGCCACTGTCGCCAGAGACGACTGTCCGGAATGGACCTTACATACCGACGGATCGTCGAACGTCAGGGGAGCGGGCATGGGGGTCGTACTGAACTCGTCCAGGGGGGATAGTATAGCTCAAGCAGTCCGATGCGAGTTTGAAGCCACCAACAACGAGGCCGAGTACGAAGCCTTAGTGTTCGGCTTAGTGCTAGCACGCGACCTTTGTATCCAGAAGCTGAACGTCAAATGTGACTCGCTGTTGGTGATAAACCAAATTTCGGGGGAATACGCAGCCAAAGATAGCCGGATGGCTGCCTACCTTGAGGTAGTCCGCGCTCTGAGTCGGCAGTTTAAGGACATTACCTTCGAGCAGGTACCCCGGGAGCAGAATACTCAGGCCGACGCACTAGCCAACCTAGCTTCCTCCATTGATCACAAGAAATTTCGAGCTATACCTTTGCTACACGTCACCCAGCCTGCCATACCCTTGGCTGCACCGGTAGAAGGCCTGAAACCCGTCTTAACCCTCGCCGATCCTGCCACCGACGAGGCCCGAGAGCCATCCCAGGAGGAACCCACTTCCCCACACGACTCCGAAGAGTCTTGGATGAAACCTTACATCTCCTGGCTTGTAGACGGAGTCCTCCCTGCAGACAAAGCGGAGGCACGAGCCCTCAAAGTCAAAGCGGCCAGATTCACGGTCATAGAGGGCGTCCTGTTCCATAATCTGCTAGCGGGATCCTCCAAAGGTGCCCAACCCAGGCTGAAACTAGCAAGATACTCAAAGATATCCACGCGGGAGAATGTGGTAACCATACTGGTGGCAGAAGCCTGGCAAGCAAAGTATTAGGCTACGGTTGGTATTGGCCGACGTTGAAGAGAGATGCTATTGAATTCGCCAAACGATGCGACGCTTGCCAGCGGCACGCGGCCACTTCGCACCAGCCACCCGAGCCTCTAAACCCGACGCTCACCCCGTGGCCCTTCATGAGATGGGGCATGGATATCGTCGGCAAGCTCCCACCATCGTCCGGGCAGCGGGTGTACTTTCTAGCTCTTACCGATTACTTCTCCAAGTGGATCGAGGCGGAGGCATACAAAGAAATAAAAGACAAGCAGGTCATAGCTTTCCTCAAGAAGAATATCCTGAGCAGGTATGGGGTTCCCTCTGAGATCGTATGCGACAATGGGTCACAGTTCATTAGCAAGAAAACTCGCGACTTCTGCAAGGGGTGGAACATCGACTTAGTTATGTCAACTCCCCGCTACCCTCAAGCCAATGGGCAAGCAGAATCGAGCAATAAGATCCTTGTCAACAACCTCAAGAAGCGGCTAGTGCAGATTGGGGGCCGATGGGCAGACGAGCTACCATATGTCCTGTGGGCAGACCGTACCACTCCCAAGACTTCCACGGGCCGAAGCCCCTTTTCCTTGGTTTACGGATGTGAGGCGGTCATCCCCACAGAAATTTTGGTCCCCACAGCCAGGTACGGCTTACTCACCAGCGATCAGAACGCCGTCGAGCTCGCTCGGAACCTTGACATGTCCACCGAGGCTCGGGAGCAAGCTTGGTGCCGGATGGTGCGTCACCAGCAGCAGGTCGCCAGAAGCTATAACAGAAACGTAAGGGTAAGGACCTTCCAGGAGGGGGATTGGGTCCTTCGGAAAGTCTTCCAAAACACCAGAGACCAAAGCGCTGGAAAGTTGGCCCCATCCTGGGAGGGCCCCTACCAGATTTCGGGCATCGCCGGCCAGGGAGCGTACCAACTCCGCGACCCCCACGGCCGAGAAGTCCCCAGAAGCTGGAATGCCACCCACCTTCGGCAGTATTACTTCTGATTCCCCCTTTAGACTTGCGTGTGTGGTTTTTGCTTGACATTTGATGCTATTATTTGAAGTTTCGCTTGACACTTGATCCTATTGATTGGAATTTCGCATGATGCTTGATTACATTGTTTGAAGTTCTGCATAAACTTGATGATATTGTTTGAGGTTTCGCATGACATTGAACGCATATCTTATGGTGCCTGTATGGTTTTATTTAAGAGATCGAATGACGCTTTCCTTACTTTGAGACTAGTCCACCTCGCGTGAATGATTGTTTGATTAAGTGATACAATTCACATGATTTGCACAGCATGATCATTATTGACTATTGTTGGCAGTAAATTTACGCATGATACATCGTATGTTTCAATTCTAAAGCATTTTGCAACGCACGGTCTATTGATTGAAAACGCCGTTTGTGGCCTGAGACTATCGAATCACCTGACGAAGCGCTAAGTCCCTAGCAAACCAGGCGTGCGCTAAGTATCGTTAAGTTTCTAGCTGCTAGCCTAAGCGAGCCGTACTTGCGCTCGACCACTAAATTCATAACGCTACTGCAGAGCGTTTTCCCTAGGCATTACGATCAGAGATCACCCAAATGACATTCAAGCATAGCATACGATAGCAAAATAAAGGAAGCAACCCTCGAAGGGGCAAAAGTTACTACTAAAACCGACCCCCACGGGCCGGGCAAAACAAGTCAAATACGCCCCGAAGGGCTAAAAGTACCTCGACCTCGAAGGGTCGGCCAAATCATGCAAATCGCCGCGAAGGGCTAAAGTCTTAAGGCCAACATCGGCCAGAGAAAATTATGAACAAACACCACGCAGGGCGGTAGAGAATTCATCTTAAAAGATCAGGCAGAGGACTCACCGGGCTCTTGATCGGCCAGAGTCTCGGGAGCATGGGAGGATTCACCAATGGCAGGGATGGAGGCAATGGTCACTGGATTGGTGGAGGAAACAGTAGCGTTGACGGGGGTAGCAATGGCCTCGGCGGCAGCAGCAGTTGGCACACTAGAGGCAGGGGTAGGAAGGTCCTCCATAGGCACCGGAGAATCACCTTTGGTGTCGGACCCGTCACCGCTCTCGTTGAAGAACTTCGCGCCAGGAAGCCGCTGGCCGGCTAGAAAGCTATCCGCCAACTTCTTCGCTTCCACCTCCAGGCTCCAAACGCCCCTGGACTCCACTGGCAGCTTCTCCAGCACCTCCACGCGGGCCTTCATGGAATAATAGGCCGCGATACCCCACGCTTCATCCCCGAACGCTTTGACTTCAGCCTCGAGCGCCGATACATGCGCCCTCGCCTCCTCCAGACGGCGACTTTGCTCCTCCGAGAGCTGCCTCACCTTCCCTAGAGTCACTTTGGACTCGTCCACCGCCGCGCTCAGTTGAGCCTCCCGCTGAGACACAAACCCCCTCTCTTCATTGATCTTTTCCAGCACCGCTACCGTCCCCAGAGCTATCTGGCAACGGGCGCAAGAAGTGAGATAAGGACGACGGTTGGTATGGTCAAAATAAGTGAGTTACAAGGTTTTACCTTAAGGGCGGACAGAGCTCCTTCGTTCACCACCTCGTCAAGGCTCCCCATCAAAAACCGCTTCCTGACCCCCGACGTGACCAGGCCCCTTAACGCCGCCCAAGCCTCCTTCTGAGCCCCCTCTCCAGCCTCTAGAACGGACAGCGGAACTTCCGCGGGCCGCTTAAGCGGCGTCATTCGTGGGGTTTCGGTAGTAGAGGGGAGGGATAGTGGCAGTTTCTGCGCCGAGGCCCGCGTGCGACGGCGGACCGCCTCCTCTGCCGAGGGAAGGCGGTTGGCACTGGGTCTCCGGAGAACCGAAACTGCGATTAGGTCAGTTGAGCGGTTATGGTCGAAAGGGGCGAAAAAGGGGACAAGAAAAAGAAAGAGTACGAAAATTAGGGCGCGAAATCTCCTACCGGGCGCCGGAGGGGCAGGAGCGGGGGTAGGGGTCGCGACGACTTGAACGTCATCCTCCGAGTCCGAATCCGACGCGGCCAGGCGAGCGGCCAAGGTATTCTTGTCAGGGAAATTGTTGAGGACACGGTCTTCCAGAGGGATATTCATGAGAGCAGCACACGCTTCAGAGATGGTGGGGGCAAAGTTCCTGTCCGCAGGGACTACTCGAAAAAGAAAAGGGAGTTAGCAATTTGAAATTTCAAGCCCTGAAAAAGTGACGGAAAGAAGTTGAGCAATTACTTACGATTCACATTCCAGCGGTCGAAGAGAATCGGCTTGAGTTGCTCGCCCATGGCCCCCATCGACTTCCGGTTGACGAAGAAGAACCTTGACGCCCAGCCCGGAGAATCCACTTTCGGCTTCCACACCAGTGGGTTCTTGGCGTTGTGGGCTTGAAGGGTGACGCGTCCCGGCCTTTGTGTGCGGATCTCGTAAGCATGGGCGAGATCTTTCATGTTGAAGGAAACGTCCAGGGCGGAGCACATCTCGTGGATGGTAGTCAATATCTTCCATGCCGAGGGCATGATTTGCGATGGGGAGATCCTCAAGTAGCCAAGGAAAAGCTGGACCAGGCGCCGGAACGGGGACTTCAGGCCGATAGTGAACGGGAATTCCAAGAAGCAAATCCAATCTTGTTTTACCCAGTCGAGGAGTTCGACGTCGGGTTTCATCGCTTGAGTTCCCGGGGGGAAGCCGCTCTCCGCCACCAGGGCGTTCACTTCGTCTTGTGTCATGGAGCAGGAGTACTGCTCTTGGGTGGTGAGAGATTTGGAGGAGACGAAGCCGTTCGGACTTGCCATCGGAAGAGAGAGGAGATTTTTGAGAAAAAGAGAATCGTTTGGATAAGAACGGATCTTGGGAAGATTTGAGAGAGAAGAAATGAAATGATGGCAATAAGGGGAAGAGGCTGCAATTAAGGGATTTGATGGCGCCGGTTTCCAAAGCAGTTTCCACAGGAAACCGTCCCGTCGCCACGCGTCAATCATCTAATGGTGAGAAGGCTTTCGGCCGCGCGTAAGAGAAATTTCGAATTTCCCGCTGGCCGAATACCCTTCTCAGGGGTATTGTTGGGCCTCGTTTTCTCCCTGGAGCAAGCCCAATACGTGTAAGGCCCATGGTGGCAGGAGAGGCCCGTTGGTTGGGTTAATAGAAGCCCATTTCCGAAAGAGGATCCGTTGGAACTGACATCCGAAGAATTCGGGAGCAAGAGCGCGCTCTCGGTAGCAGGCGAGAGAAGGAGGTCGGAGATCTCGGGATCCAGTAGCTCGCCCACGATCCACGACGATGCTAATCGTTCGATATAAGATAGATTCTTAGCAACAGAAAGATAGATCGTATCTGAGATACTCGTACTTGTAATTCAAATTCGATTAGCAATCAATAAAGCCTATTTGTCGAATCCTTGATCTCATTATCTTACGTTTGTCTTTCATATTCCAAAAAGCTCTCAAATCGTAACCCCAAACTAGGGTGATTGAACTAACATCGTTTTTCACCCAAAACAAACATGAATTAAAATCTGTGCATATATGCCATCAAATTGAACATGAATTATAAAGTGTGCAAAATTTACTTGTGAATTGTGAACTCGTAAGGATAGAATCTGCAAATTGCACAGGCACGAGACAGCTCGACTAATTTCATGATGGTGAAAGAATGTTGTTCAAATGCATGATACTACATCGTATAAAGGATCACTACTCAATTTAATACTCCTTAGTATAAAGGAAAATGGTAGATGTCTCGCCACTTTTGCGTGAAATATGTATCGCATCCTAGGTGGCACGGGACCCACCACCAGTTTCAGCCTTTTACAATTAATTAAAAAAATTAAATCCTTTGGATCCTAAAACCAGATGTGTCTTCCTTCCTCGGCTCGTCCCCGACTCTCTCTGTGCAGTCTGCCCACTCGAATCGTCGCCGGACGTGGAGCGGTTCCGGCCGCAGCTCTCGCGATCTCCGCCGCCATCGGTCCGCCCCGCAATTCGATCTTCAATTCGATTTTATATTTACATTACCCGTACATGGTACTGGGTTTATACTAGTTACTGTATAACTTTACATGAGATGAGATGAGATGAAGTAGATAAAAGGAGATAAACAAAAAGTTTTTTTGCCAAAAGTAAAAGAATGCCTTAACGGGTAAAAGGTCATGATGAGCCGATTACATTATCTTTCCCCTTTTCCGCTGGTCCAATTACATTAATCTTTCTTTAATCATAATCTACCGTGCACTTACGTGGATTGTACCGTGCACAGTTGTTGTGATCTTCAATTCTTCACTCTCATCCAAATTACTCCGTACAGAGTCTGACCTCGTCTTCTTCCTTCCACCTTCGGAAGAAAACTGAACAAGGCTGCAGATCAAACTCGCCTGGAGCTGCCGATCAGCGCTTGATTTGGTATTCCTCGCACGCCTTCATCTCCTTCTTCACCTGATTTCCTTCCGTATTCGTATACTACTACTAGGAATTGATCTATTAGAAGTTTTCCTATTTCGTCAATCCTTCGGAATTCAGCTTACCTTGGTGACCTAGATCGTTATCCCGGATCTTGTGCTACTTTAAGTGACTTGGAATGTTTCCTGATTAGTCCAATCTTGAGGTTTAGCGAAGCGATCTGTGTAAGCCGATGAGCACAGATTCGGGCTTATCTGCTCTTTGATTTCTTGGGGGTTTACGCTTCCTATTTTTGAATTCTGACTTTTGCTTCTTGCATCAGATTCAGATGGGGATATACTTGAGCAGTCCCAAGACTGAGAAGTTCTCGGAAGACGGTGACAATTTTAGGGTTCAATATGGCCTATCGTCAATGCAAGGTTGGCGCACAACCATGGAAGATGCTGTGAGTAATCCAGAATTTTCTGCGTTTTCTATCCTGTAATTGTTACAGTTTATTCCGGAGACTGTGATGTGTTCTTGATCTAAAATTTGGTAATTCGGTGATTCTCCAGGTCTTAGTTGCTTAGGGATTGGGCGATGATTTAAGCGATGCCATATGCAATTTGTAGCAGCAATTTCTTTTTGCCCAATTTACATTAACCCATACAGTATTGTACTGCTAAACTTTGCATCTCATGAATGTTAATAGATCTGAGATGCTCTTTTCACGAATCTGAACCTTTATTCGGAAAGACCAATTGCTTGCATCTAGATCTTGCACAACTATGCATCACTAAAATGGTTGGAACCTCCCGTATGATTTATTGTACTGAACTACTGATTGCGTGTCCAATTTTCTAGCTAATGGTCTGCCTCAAATTGTATGGTCATACCACAATATCCCCTCTGTTCTAATTGGATTATGTCCAGTGAATGTTTCCCAAATTTTTTTTACCTTCTTTGTCTTTGTCATTTTAAGTAAGTTATTGCATTCATGTTGCAACATAATTCTGTCATCTTTTGGATCCTCAGTTTATTTCTGCTGCATTTTTTTAGCATGCAGCCTATCCTGATCTGGATACAAAAACTTCTTTCTTTGGCGTTTATGATGGTCATGGAGGTAAGAGCTTGATGTTTGTTTCAAGTTTGGATGCAGAAATGTACACTTTCCATATTTGTTCTTATGGATGATAGGACATATAGTTTTCAGTTTTCTTTCTGTCTATCTCCTTTTTGTTGCACAGACCTGCATTGGGTCACTTCATTTATTTCTCAAAAAAGGATTATCTGGCATCGGTTTGTTGATGCTATGTAGAACTGAACTCAGTTATGTAGAAACATGTTTTTTTTCCACTTTTTAATTGCTCGTTTAGAAAATCAAATCAATTTTAAAAGGCAAGTTGTCTGTCATTTATAGAAACTTTTTATGGAAATTCTGCTTGGTGCCCTTATGCCTTCACAAATTTGCATGGTAAAAGACCTTTTTAACATCACCAGATACTGATTAGTGTTACACATTGCTCGGTAAACTAAATCAACTTAGGCCATTAACAAATACACAGTAGAAGGTTACTTATGAGTGGCAGAGTGAGAACAACTACATTGCCCTTTATGTTCCACTTTTTTCATCAAGCCCCAAAAAATAACCTCTGAACCACTCACCTTAAGTGCCCCCACTCTTCCACATTTTACAATGTGTCCTTGTGTCATTTTTATTTTTATTTTTGTAGTTTGTGCTGCTGTGATGCATTTGGCTCGTGAATATAGGAAAAAGGACTGCTGGAATAACATCTATCTAAATGAAATATATTTTCCTGCACATAGAAACGTATAGGATTAGCACTATGCATGCTAATACAAGATAAAGACCTCAATTCTTCAAGCTTTACAAAGAAGTTTATCAACAACGGATATTTGAATGTCCAATCTGTGCTATGCTGATCATTATTGTAATTAAAACTTCTAGGGTTGTCAATCAACATCACAGATGAAAATAACTCCCTCTGGTGTGTGTTCCTTGCAGGTAAAGTAGTGGCAAAGTTCTGTGCAAAATTTCTTCACCAGCAGGTGCTGAAGAATGAAGCGTATCTTGCTGGGGATATACCAACCTCTCTCCAGAAAGCTTTTTTCAGGTAAGTATATATGGTGACTTTGTTCTCTAACTGCTCTAGTTCTACAGCTCTTGGAAGCTTGAAAAGATGCTTCATTCTGACATTTAGGTAACTTTTGAATTGTGAATGGTGATCTGTTATGGTTACACCAAAAGTTGTTATGGTTACACCAAAAGTTGAGCTAAATCGACGCAGTGGACTTTGTACCTTTTTTTGTTGTATACAAGTTTTTATGCCATTAGTGGGCCTGATTGAACGACTCCTCACCGAAACTTCTCTCTTTATCTTAGATAATGGATATGTATTTGTATGTAGATATTAGCCAGCCAACTGTCGTTTTAATAATCTAACGCCTTATTGATGAGAAGGTCATGATAATTACAGTGTGCTATTGCATTCTTGATTGTGTCCCTTATTGCAATGAACTATATTAGGGTGCAAGGGCATCATATTTACATTTTATAGATGGACTATATATTAATTCATGCTATGGCCCCTTGTCCCACTTTGATGCCACCTAAGCTACAGTAAACCTTCAGGTCAAAGTTTTCCTGTGCTATAGGTGGTAGTAAATACCCTTATCAAACTGTTTTTTTTTTAATATTTGCCCATTCCTTTGGTATAATCTCCACTTTTTAGATTTCTATGTTTTGTGCTGATTGCTATGGCCAATTTTGGCAGAATGGATGAGATGATGCGTGGACAAAGAGGATGGAGGGAGTTAGCAATTTTGGGGGACAAGATAAACAAGTTTTCTGGAATGATCGAGGGATTGATATGGTCTCCAAGGGGCGGTGATGGTAATGCAGAAAATGATGATTGGGCATTTGAGGAGGTAGGACTGATGCTAAATAAGTAATCTAGAGTTAAATGTCTTTGCAAAAGCTATTTCCTAGCTTCAGTGCACGTTGCATCTGTAAAGCTACAATACTGAATAGTTATGCAGATGGAAGTTAATGCATCCTTCTAGGCAATATGCTTCATTACATAGTTTATGCCAATCTCTCTTCTCTTCCCATCAAAATTGTGTACTGTGTTTATTTTGGCATTTCTACTGCCATTGTCTTCTCGAATAGTCGAATGTTGTGCAACCATGATGTCTATTGCATTCTAAGATGTGCTAGCTTTGCTATTTTGTCCAGGGGCCTCATTCAGATTTTGCTGGACCAACATCTGGATGTACTGCCTGTGTTGCAGTTATCAGGGATAACCAACTCGTTGTAGCAAATGCTGGTGATTCTCGCTGCGTGATATCTAGAAGGGGGCAGGTAGTTGGTTTTCTGTTATATCACACTCACAATTCTATTAATAGCAGTTGACTGGCTGTTTGTTCAGAAGAATGGAAGACAACAGCTGCCATAGGGACTGATTTTAGTCCTACAAATACTTTATCAAACATAGCGTAGCCTGCCTGACACTGAATTAAGGGTGAGGGTCGTGCACTTTGCCATCCCATAATACAAAATTACAAACCCATAAATTAAGAACATGAAGTAACTCAACCCTACAAAACAAGTTCTGCTTCTGTGACCAGGCTTATTTATATGGACAGCTTCATCAAGCATGTTTGTGGTTTTATTTAATCAATATAAACATGTAGTGTGGATGCTAATGGAATCTTATACAGGCTTACAACCTATCAAGGGATCACAAACCTGAACTCGAGGTTGAAAGGGACCGAATTCTTAAAGCTGGTGGCTTCATTCATGCTGGGAGAGTAAATGGCAGTTTAAATCTTGCAAGAGCAATAGGTATTACCCGTCTAATTACCCTGACAATCTAGTATTGGATGGCGGATGCTATGTACATATGCTAATATTAGGCCAGGAGAGGTTACTGCTTCTGTTTGATATTGTAACCTTTTTCATTTAGGTTACTGAAAGATTAGAGTTGATGTACTAAATCTATTAATACTTGCGTTTTTTCATTTATGTTTCTCAATCTGCAGGTGACATGGAATTCAAGAAGAACAAATTCTTACCTGTAGAAAAGCAAATTGTGACAGCAAATCCAGATCTAAATACTGTGCGTACATTTCTTTCCATAGCATGATGTAATAGCAGCTAATCATTTTAATGAAAACAAATCAAATAAGGTTGTAGCAATTAGACTCAAAATTCTCGTGCATCAATAAATGTCCTTTGCTTTGTTTATCATACTTGCTCTATTTGCTGCTTATAATTTGATATTAGCTTTTTTCTGTTGTCTTCCTAAACAGGTTGAACTCTGTGATGATGATGACTTTGTTGTGCTTGCATGCGATGGCATATGGTTTGTAATTTCCTCCTTGTCCTTTCTCTCAATTTTTTTCCCGAAAGGAGATTATCTGTATCGTAGTATGGGAATTTGTGTCACCACAATCTGAACGTTCTTAACATCTTACCAGCTTATGTAGTCTGTGAAGCTAGCTTAGTAGCATGTCCTTGTACTTCGTATTAAACCTAATCAGTCATGTTTGATGCAAATTCTAATGAATTTTTTTATAGGGACTGCATGTCAAGCCAACAACTAGTGGATTTTATCCATGAACAATTGAAAACGGTAAATGACGAATTTGCAGATCCCTTAGCACCAGTTTTAGTTTGTAGTTACAAACTAACTGATTGTTTAATTTGATTTGATTGATAAATCAGGAGAGCAAGCTTTCTGCAGTGTGTGAAAGAGTTCTTGATAGGTGTTTGGCTCCTTCAACAGCTGGTGGTGAAGGATGTGACAACATGACTATGCTCTTGGTTCAGTTCAAGAAACCCATTAGGCAAAGTGAGCCTGCTGAGGCATCATCATCGTCATCAGCCTCTGACCCAAATCTAATGGAGCCAAAATCCGAGCCAGAGCAAGAGCCTGAGCCATCATCCTCCAGCAACCCACAACCTGAAGAAAAAACCTCTAGTTGATGTGAGCAGCCTTATCTGCATCCTGATCGGCGTTGGGTTCTCTGATTTTTAAAATTGGTCTGTGAATGTTTGAATTTGGTAGTGGAAATTTGCTAAAGCAAGTGGGTCAGTAGGTGCGTTTATCTCCCTTTTGCTACTTATTTCAGTTGGTGCACATAAGATGTGCAAAATGGTATAGCATGTACAGATCTCATTGTCTTCAAAATTTCTACATTGTTTGTTAGTAATTGATGTCCCACTTTGATTTGATTTTTATCAGCAGTGCTGGATTTTGCTGTCAGAATCTGCTAGTTTCCTAAAATGAGATGAATTCGGTGTCAAAGCGCGGGCTATTGACATTGTTATATGTCTGGCCAGACATTTGACCCAAATCCTAATACTTGGCTCGGCTCGGAATGTGTTTTTTTTAAGCTGGTTGGATCGTTTTTTTTTAGCGATTTCAGCTGAAAATTCACAATCTAAAGAGGGTAGATTCTTGAAACACTAGCTCAAAAGCTACAAAAAAGATCAAGTGAACTGAAGAGCTAGATATGTCGAAGTGGAACGAAGCCTTACATTACAACTTAATTTTGATCTGCTCGGAATTGGGTCCTTCCTATTAAGATAAAAAATTAATCATATAATCCAACCTCTGAGAGATAGGTAAATGCCATTCTAAATTTACTTATGTGTAAAAACGTGACGCTATTGCATCTATTTTTCAAATGTATAAAATTATCATTTTTTTTCCTTAAGTTTATTGGAAATTAAAAATTAAAGAAAGATTTTGTATTGTTTATAAATAAGGTACTATAAATAGAAAGTTAACGTTTAATACCTATATGTTTTGTTTTTTGTTCATATTTTATACCTATATGCTAGTTTTGATCTCAGAAAATTGTGATAACATCTTGGTCACAGTTTAGGTAAACTAAAAACTTTCTTACGAACCCAAAAAAATTGCGTCATTTGATTTCTTTTTGCCATTTTATTTGATTTGGTAGAATAATTTTGCCATTTTATTCAGGGTCCAAACTCCATAATACGAGTATAAAGGACGTATTGAAATTTGAAAGTCATCATAATCACACAAAAACTGAAAAGCAATATCCGGCCTTCCAACACCCAACACTATTTGCTCACCAAAAAAAAAACACCCAACACTATTTAGGTTTTGTTGTCCCTTTCTCTTACTCTTCCAGGCTCTAATGGCATCTACGAGTACAGTTTCCATTTCGCGAGCTCCAAGGTCTCCTTGCCTCCATGGGCGCTTCAGTAAACGTTCTCCTTGCTCTTTCTCTTTGTGTAAGCTTCCTTTTTAATGTTTTTTCTGTGATTTCTATTGCGTTTTAGGCTGTTCTTTCTGTGTATAAGCGTATTCGCTTTTGTGTGGTTATGTATGTATAACCTCTTCTTGGATTCAGTCAGGGAAGTGATAAATTGATTAAATTCCCTTATGCCTGCGTAGTACTCAATGATAGTATAGATTGAAATTTCGGGGATTCTTATTCAGTCGCAAAAGGAGTTTTAAAGCACACGACCTTTTCGGGTTGTTATCGATTGTGTGAATTGTGCTATCAGAGGTTTCAGCTGATTCAATAAGGTTGCAAAATTGAGCATTTTGCTAGAAGTAGCTGTGTGAATGGTTGTTGTTAGGCACTAAAAGATGCATCAACTTCTTCAATTTAATGCTTCTTTTCACCTTTTGTATGACTTTATGCTATTATAAAGTTGCAATAGCTTTGGCAGAGTCAATGTCCTTGGTGTATCTTGGATATTTTTTGAACTGAGAGTTACATTGAGGATAAGCTGAGTAGGAAAGATCATGAAGCACTCTTGTGTGATTTATTTTGCTTCAAATCATTCAGAATTGCAGAGTGTTTGATTTCTCATCCCATAGCAAGTTCTAATCAAGGATCTCATATTAGGAACAATGAAAATACACCTCATACTGTATATCAGAGTGAACTGGCTCTATTTGCTTGTCTTCATTCAGGAATATAGCTTCTTATACTTCATCTTTTGCTTCTACAACATTGAATCAATAGCTGCTTACATTCCATATTTTTCTTTACAGGCAATTTAAGCCAACACAATAATCTAGTTAGGGGTGGATCTTTAACACGGAACATCAACAAGTCAAAGGCGAAAAGATCTTTACGTGTTTATGTTTTATTTGGGGGAAAGAAGGACAAAAATGACAAGCCTGAGGATTCATCATCAAAGGTGAAGTTCGATGTTCTAGACTTCTAGTTAACAACTTAATACTTAATCTGGTTCAACTATTTTTCATTTCACTGAATAGCTCATTCATTTCTATAATGTTTATATTCCTGCATATGTATGTGTGGGTGTTTAAATCTTACACTTAAAATTCATTTTTCTTTTCTATCTTCGATTTAGGAAAACTAGTATAGGGGGGGAACTATCCTCGTGCTACTTTCTAGGAATGTGCTGCGTTGTTCTGTTGATTAACTTTAAAAGATTAAAACTTGACTTTTACAAGCTTATTTTTCATGGACCATGGATATTGAGCTGTATGTAAAAGCACTTGTGCCGTGAATATAAAGTGGAGATTGTCTGGCATAACTATTACCTGCTCCTATTGGTTCTCAGTCGCCAATAATAGAGTTCATCGTTGATGTCTAACTCGGATTGAGATGGTTGTAAAAAGCTGTTCTCGCTTAGACCGTTTCTGTTTTGAAGTTTGGGTCCGACAGTGAAGGTCATTTGTCTCGGATTGGAATTGTTTTTGACTCTCTGTGCACCCTGATTACAGGCAGGAATATTTGGTAACATGCAAAATCTGTATGATACTGTGAAGAAAGCTCAAATGGTAGTTCAAGTAGAAGCTGTACGTGTGCAGAAAGAGCTAGCTGAGTAAGAGCTATAACCTTTTTTAAGTATTGCTATGATAACTTCATGGTATCTTGCCTCCGATTATTCCTTGTTCACCCATCCATGTAATAAACTTCTCCTGTGATTATTTTGCCTTGCAGAGCTGAATTTGATGGCTATTGTGAAGGTGAACTCATAAAGGTGCGAGTTATATTTTAATACTAGGAATTTTTAGCTTCAAGATCTTTGGTGTTTTGTAGGCCTGATGGATCTTTTTATAGTAACTTCATAATATAATATGTTTAATGTTCTCAAATATGCACAAGCGTGTTAATTTCTTGTTCGACGACCCATATGCATGCATTTGCTGTGCAAGTTACAGTCCAAATTTTCGAACCAACAAAACCGAGTGCTGTGCTATAAGTTGTCACTTATAACTGTTATGTAATGTATGGGATGCTATGTTTGTTGTCCTTGCCTTTTTCCCTTATGTGTTGTTTGTATGTCTATGCAAATTGACAGGTAACACTTTCAGGTAACCAGCAACCTATACGCACTGAGATTACAGAAGCTGCAATGGAGCTAGGAGCTGAAGTAAGTGGTCTTTTTTATCTTAAGTTCATCTTGACGAAACTGTAACCCCTTTCTGTGTAGAGAAATCTGTATGTTGACATTTGAGTATCTGAGCTTTTCATTTGGCAGAAAGTGTCCCTCCTGGTTACAGAGGCGTACAAAGACGCACACCAGAAGAGTGTTCTGGTAAGCCAATCACCATCTTTGAAATTGAGCTTCTCTGTTTCATTTGCAAAGCCTTTCGTATTGACCTTGGTTTGACCTGATCTTTTCAGGCAATGAAGGAGAGAATGAACAATCTTGCCCAAAGTATGGGGATGCCACCAGGCCTTAGTGATGGCTTGAAGTGATGCGTTTCCGAGTTTGGAATCTGAGAGAAGTCCAATTTCTTGTGCGATGTACAAGTATTGATTGTATGTTTTTTATTTTTTTACTCTCAGTAGCCCAGATCTCTGTTTTGGCTCCAGTTTTTTAATGCCTCTTATGCCATCTATTATAATTTCTCCATTCTAAATGGAAGATGATAGGATTACAAATTCGAGTCTGGGCGTTACCATTGTTTAGCGTGAATCTAATAAATTCAAGCCACTGCTGGTTCAAAAACTGTTGCATTTTTTTTTTTGGTTCAGAAGGATGAGTTCTCAAATCTGTGTTCAAAAACTTTTGCCGATTGAGATTTTGTCATTTTGACCGTCTGAGCCCCATGTTTGATCTGTCTGAGTAAAAAAAGTGCGTGGTTTGACCTTTTGGAGCCATTTTAGAAGGAAGCTTTTAAATATTGGTTTGTCACAGTAGGAAAGATCAATTTATTGGTGAGCGAATTGTTGTTGTCTCAATAAGTAAACTGGAAGACAAATTCAAATTGGGAAGGAATAACCAGACTTCAACTATATTAATAGCAATAATAATCATAAGACCACCATTTCCTTACATCAACCAAAATAATAAATTCAATAAACATCCTACTAATCCAAGCATACTGAACAAAACATGATTTTGTCCATCTCAAATCACATAGCCAAGGCTCCAACAAGGAGCCCCAAGCCCACAACCATGAACCCAGCCTTAGAGACGGCGGCGGCGCTGGTGGGGGCCACAGCAGGGGCTTCCATATCAAGGCCGGACGCCGGAGACGGAGAAGGAGAAGGGGCCAGGTGGCGTGGGCCCCTGTGGGCCATGACCACAACTATCACCTTCTCACCCTGTTCACAATGTCCCTCTGCTCCGCTGATGAAGTAGTACGGCCCGGAGTGGTGCACTTTGATCTTCGTCTCTTCCTCCTTGTGCTCTGAGATCGGGTTCGTGGTGTTGCAGGATAAGTAAGCATCTCTTGTCACCTGAAGAACTGAGTCCGTCTTGGGATCGTACTTCCACACTAACAAAAACAGGGGAGAAAAAAACAGAGCAATGTCAAATTAGTACACCCAGATGGAATTGAGCTAGGAAGTTGCATGTTTCGGATAAATTAGTAATACCCAATTGGAATTGAGCCTGGAAATTAGAAAATTTCAGGTGAAATTCAGCTAGAAAATTTTACCAAGGGAGTCTCCGGGAAGGAAGCGATTTCTGCTAGACCATTTGCTGAGAGAGTCGGGCTCGGAAGAAGGGATCTTCCAACCGGCTTTGCCTCCCACCAAGTGGTCTCTGCCTTCTACCACCAAGCTCAGCAGGCCGAGGCCCATGGCAAGACACAGAAACAGAGCACTTGATCTAGAACCCGCCATTGATGGATTCTTTGAAAGCTTGAAGGATGGGCAAGAAAAACAGAAGACCTCTCTGAGAGTGAGAGAAAGAGAGTTGGGCAGGCAGAGAGAGTTGAGTAATGGGGAAGAGGGCTTTTGATTTGATGTTGCTTGGGTGTAATGGGGGATGAGGTTTTTATAGCGGAGAAAACTAGCCGTTGCAATGGTGATCGTCTGCAATCTCCGGACTCAATAGGGCCTTGGGAAGAGGCGAGGGTTTCAAGTGGAATCCACTTGTCAATTGTAACGGCTATGTTCACACCATCCACATTATTACTTTTTATTTTTCAATTCTTTACTATGTCTCGGTAATTGTGTACAACATTATTTTACAATTCTGTAAAACATTTTTCTGAGATGTCTAACCATATTTCATCACTGTTTTGGAGTGGCTAAAAATAAAATTGCTTTTAGGTTGGCATTGTTCAGATAATTCAGACTTGTATGACTGTATAAGGAAGAATCTGTTTAGCTCTAAAATTTTGGACTTGATTTTGAAATTTCAAATATTATTCTATTTTTGTTTCCTCACTACCAGAAAAATGCACTCACATCTGACAGGTTTTAATCCATACATTATTTTGAAATTTGTGTGCTAGTTTCAATGGAACTCAACTATCTTCAAACGAAAGCAACCAAAGTTGGATGGAAAAAGTGGAGAGTATCCAAGAATTGGATGGAAAAAGTGAGGAGAGTATCCTCTTGGATGGAAAGAGTGAGGAGAGTATCCAAGAATTGGATGGAAAAAATGTTACAGTTTCTGAACAGATATTCTTGTGCACAAAATGTAGAGTACAAAACTGAACTACACACGTTCTCTATAGTTGCTATGCAGCTATTACAAATAGTAACAATTTCAAACATGGAACATGAAACACTTATGAAGCAAATCAAATCTATTAAGGATCCTTGTGATCTTCATTCTGCCCACAGGCCTCACACTAATAGCTACAGTTTCAATCAATCTTCACAGACGAGTAGATCAGCCTGGTAAACCACAGGCACGCAAAGAAGCCAATGGCGCCCGTCAGCACAAAGAACGCATAGGATGCTATGAGCATGTAGCCGAAATACAACATTCCTGAGACGGGTTTGGTGATCTCAAGCTTAGTGAAGAAGTAGAAAGCTGCATATAGAAATAGATAGAGTGCAGATGAGCCTGATGTCAAGTATGATCTCCACCACCAAAGGTAGTCTTCACTGCAAAGCTGGAAATAGCATAACACTATAGTGATCTCAGCACAGGTCACCATCAAAATAATGAAGACGATGAATAAGAACCCGAAAATGTAGTAGAATTGGTTAAGCCAGATTGAGGTGAGGATGAAGAAGAGCTCAATGAAGACAGCTCCAAAAGGGAGTATGCCTCCGACCAGGATTGAGAAGATTGGGTTCATGAACCAGGCTTGCTCTGGGATTTGTCTCGGAATTTTGTTGGTTTTCACTGGGTCTTCAATGGTTTTAGACCTGAACCCAAGGTAACCACCGACGAAGACTAGTGGAACTGAGATACCAAACCATAAGAAGACTAAAGCAAACAATGTCCCAAATGGAACTGCTCCAGAGGACTTTTGGCCCCAGATGAGGGCGTTTAGGATAAAGAAAACCGTTGCCAACATCCCTGGGAACATGAAAGCTGTTCTGAGGGAGATCTTTTTCCACTCTGTCCCTTTGAACATTTTGTAGAGGCGGGTTGAAGCATATCCTGCAAATATTCCCATGAAGACCCAGACGAAGAGCATGGCTGTCATGAGCCCACCACGGTTCGAAGGTGACAGGAAGCCAAGGAGAGCAAATATCATGGTAACTAGTATCATTCCAATACATTGGATTCCGGTTCCAGCGTAGACACAAAGGAGATCTGAATGGTTTGGAGGCCTGAAGACATCACCGTGTACAAGCTTCCATCCAGTTTCCTCCTGAGCTTCTTCCTGGGTTTCGAGTTCGTTGTATCTTGAAATGTCACGGTATAGGGTACGGAGCATGATCATTGCCACCATTCCAGAGAGGAAGAGGACAATCATCAAAGAGTTGACTATTGAAAACCAATGGATTTGATCATCACTCATTAGGAGGTAAGTATCCCACCTGGATGCCCACTTAATATCACTCTCCTGCACAGCACAGAAAATTAAAATAGTCTAAACTTCACTTTTGAGGCGATTAACAAGTATGTTAAACTTAAACTCACCACAAACTCAACATCATATGTGAATATGATTTCTTGTTTATCTTCAACTTCTTGGGGAGTGTTAGAGTTGGTAACTGTTCGCTTCGCATGAGGATCACAAGTAGTTAAGAGAGCTTTGTCGCTCCATTGACCTTCATATTCGTGCTTCACACTGCGATCAGAAAGCAGACAAAATCATGAGTTGCAGCAGCAAACAGTATATAAATGCAACACAAGGGGAAAACACATACCTAAAAGGCTTGACCTCAAATCCGACAATCCTTGCTGCAGTACTTTGAAAATCCTTGTGAAACTTTACAGTAAAGGTAAGGTGATTGTGGATGAAATATCTTTCTTCCTTGCTCTGCATTTCAGGAGAAGAAAGTCAGCAACAAACAAACATTTAAAATTTGAACAGCTTAATATCTTGCAAGTTTACTCACCCCAGTGTATAGTCCCTTAACCCCAACATGAAAACCGAGTTGATACACTGGAGGTGCTTGCTGATCTACTCTCTGAACAGGAACAACTAGAGGTAGATTGTCCAGGATCCTGTCAGCATGAAGCTCATTACATTAGTAAATGAATGTAAAGCCATCAGCATTTATAAATGGTTAACAGATCCCAATTGGTTTTGAAGAGGGGGAGTAACATACATGTTAACATGGTACTCATCGTCAATTTTCTCTTTAAAAGCCTTTGTTGTTTTCGCATCAAGAGTAATTCGACAAAGAATGCTGCAACTCTGTGCTTCACGCATTTTGAACTATGAAAAATTCCACAAACAAACTTGTCAATCACTATAAGCCTATAAGATATCCAAGAAATGTACTTTAACTATATAAATCAACAGTGTCTCATTACGTTAAACTCACCACATAAGGAGAGTTTTCAATACGATCGCCACGTAGAACTTCCCCAAGATTTTCTGCACTGTCAACTATGGTGTCTGGGCGACAATATGGGAGTGAGTAGTATTTGTAAGGAAGTTGAGTCTTTATTGATGTCAATTTGTTCACCTTCACCATCAATGGGTCACCCTGATCACACAGTATGAAAATGGAAAAAGTAAGCAAATCTGCAGCTGACTGTAGCAAATTGTATTTTATTGAAGACTTTTCTTGAAGCATATGTGCAAGATGGATCCAGATAAATTGCTTTCCTAAATCTAAAAGAAAAAATCATTGAAAGAATTTAAGTTCTGAAGTGCTTAGTGTAGATTGGCATGACTCAGATACCTTACAGCCTCAACTAATCTGAGACTGCATTCCAAGTCAAGCAAAGAGAAAAAAATAACTTGTCTTGTTCAAATTCAAAACTTGATCTAATCCACAGTCCCTTCGTCTATTTCAAAAGTTTATGAATTTGTATAATCTAGAAGTTTAGGATCACTGCCTGAATAACTTGTTAGCCTTAACAGGTACCACAAGACCACAACAATGGTAAAGATTTTCAAAGAGCAATCAACCAGCTTTGCAATACAGCTACAAAACAATCCAATAAACTCTCAAAGCATAATGTAGCTGTAATTCCACTTATAACCGCAACATCTACAATACTGCATTATCACATGAACCATACAGATGTGGTTCAATAATTTTGGAGATACTTTCGACAAGATGACTAAAATCTATTTACAAAGTATTGAATGTACAATACAGAATTATGTCTTGTTTAACTTTTAAGTTTTGCACAATTCAATGAAGTCATAACTAATAACTTGAAATCCTGCCAATTTATCATGTATATCTCAGTCTGAAACCACAGACTATAAGCTAAAAAGTCCTTTTTCAGCCTTTCTCTACCGACATCTTCATCTCAATTTTTAGATTCTCCCTCATATAACAATTCATCTGTCCCACCGACACAAATTTCCCTATACATTCTTCTCTAAAACGACCAGATCTGGCGAGTACACTATCACTCTATGTCGAAACTATAGTGTACTTGAACAAATAAAACACAGCAATCTCCAGATCCCTAAATTTCAACTTCGAACTTATCAAAATTGATAGCAACTACATCACGAAGAGCAAATAGAGAAGAAACTCAAGAAATCGACCGACAAAGCAACAAAGAGGAAGACAATGTCACTCCCAAATACAAATCGATAGAACGACGCAAACTCAAACCAGCATCCGCATCCGTATAATCAAAGTCCTCGACTACTTCAATCGCATGCCAAAAACCATACAGATCTAGCTACTAAGCGAAAGAATGATGAAATTGCAAGAAGAGGGACAGTGAAAGAGAGAGCATACCATCTCGAAATCCTGAGGAGCGACACCTGGGAGGTAGAAGCAGTTAGCGCCATGGATGAACAGGAAGAGGAAAAGCGAGATCAATGCAGAACCCTGCCGATTTTCCATGGCTTTTCTCTTCGCACTCGCTACGGACGGAGAGGGACCAATTGCTATTGCACACAACTGACTGGCAAGGAAGGAAGTCCGCTTTAGGATGCGAATATATATGTGCCGTGAACCGGGTGCAAATCTTCAGATTAAGTAACAAATAATAGGATATTTATTTCCTATTTTCGGTTCGTTGATTATATTACCAAACTTGCCACAAAATACGTTTTAGATATGACAAAAGCTTAATACACAGTATCAAGTTGTACATTCCATTAAATTATTTATTACGTACTAAGAATTTAACAGATGGTGATATTTCCTGAATTCTTAGGTGGTTGTTAACACATCTAAACAATACAGTATTTATTTACTACATTCAGTGAGCAATTTAGAGTATAGATCCGGAGTTGGAAATGGCGACGAGTGACGGTGGGTGGATGTGGGATAAGATTGTATCCGGTGCGACGACCTCATACAATGAGGACGCACATAGACGGGATGAAAGCCGGTGTATCAACGGCTGCTGTTTGAGCTGAGTGGATCGTAGAATCTGGTAGGGTGTATCCGGGTGTAGAGGATAACTGTTTGCAGGTCACTGTTACGTCTTAGTTGTCATGGTTTGCTTCAAGTCAAAGAATTAGTTTTAATTAGTGATTATTATAGTAGGGTTAGTATAGGAAGTTAGTTGCGTTTTGGTGAAGCAGTTGACACGGAAACTAAGCATTGATCACCGTGATTTTACATGGAAACAATGAGATTCCATATCGAAATTAGCAGCTTTAATTAGATTTGAAGCTGTACATAATGTATCTTGCAATCAAATCTTTTTTACTCTTTGACTTCGTCTGTTGAGTACCTCCGAGGAAGCCATTGACCTTATAAAACGAAGAAATGGATAATTTGGGCCCAATGGGCTTCCTGTTGCAGTCCAGGCCCAATATCCTGACTACTTTGTTTCTTGATAAACTGATTTTGTTTGGGCTGGGATCATGGACCAATATCACAAAGCTCCTCTTCCGCCTTGTTTAAGGTTTAACAAGGATTTTCTACTTCACCCGTCAGGCAACTAGTCAAGCGATTAAACGTCCAAGAATACTACTCAGAGGTCAATAGTTCAAAAAGTATTTTTCTATATGAGTTTATTCTATCTTTTTCTAGAAAATTAATAATTTGTCTACGATTCTTGAATAATTTTCAGGTACACTTAATTTTCATATTATATATCGGTCTAAATTAAAAGTCGAACCAATTCAGCATAATGCCAAATTTCCCTCCATTTTTTTAGGGATTTTAGGCCCTTCATGGCCAACACAAAGTAAAGTGCAGAAGGAAAAAAAGATTGAATTGAACTAGCTTTATGTTGCAAATGAGAAATTTAAAGTGGTGTAACGATGAGTTGGTGCATAGGCCACGATAGAGGGGCGTAGATGAGCAATCCATGTTAGCTTTATTAGGTTTAGGTTGCCTTTTGCTGCAAACAATAAGTGCACCAGTAATCAAAAGGTACTATAATTACATAAACATTTTTATATGATGATGATGATTTATGATGATCCATTCATGCATGGCCCCATACCTTGATCATTAAGCACACTTTTTAACTACGCTATCAAGGCTAGCTCACTTTTTTAAACTCCGTTTTCTTAGACTAATTAGGGACACTTGTACAAATTAATAACTTAATCGTCATTGTAAATCATTTGACCAGGCTTCCACAGCCACCCAAATTGGATTGTATAAACCAAATGGATTCATATGTGTGAATGTGATTAGTACATTTTAGCAAACATGATTGGTTGGTTATTTGAGTATGATAAAGAATAATGCAAAGTACGTCGGGCTACTACTACTAGGGTTAGCTATGAAAAAAGGAAGAATGAATTGGACACATAACTTTGCATTATGCATGATTTAATTAGGGATTTATTTTATGTAAAAGGCGTGAAAACTTGATAGTGGAAGGCGGTTTGTGGGGAGCAAAGTGGAGCCAAATTTATATAAATTACTTAATTTTAATGCCACAATGTCTTGTCTTTCACAACATAAAACCTGGAGAGAATCTCTTCAGTGCTTAATTGCTTGTATTGTTCATCCTCCTACATCTTCCATTAATCACTGCTTAATTAATTCCAATTACTTCAAGCAATTTGGAGATTAACCACAACGTACTACTACTAATAAACATTTCTAAACGGACATCCCATCATTTTCAACAAAAGTGATTGCTATTATTGCTATAGTATATAGCTATATATGTAGAACACTTTATATTATTATAAAATAAAATAAGGTGTAAAGTTTAAATTTTATGGTTAGGAATTTAATAACAGTAAAGCTGACATTGATTAATTAGGACCATTGAATTACAATTGAGATGCATATGATGGACACCCCACATCATCGAATGATAAGATTACGTGAAAAGCCTTTCTTTGCGAGTGGTTTGTATGCGATGGACACTATATACTTATATGGAGAGTTGGCGTTTGTAATCATAAAATTATTCTTTTGGGGGGGTCGAAATTCATCATTAATTTATGATGCCTTATGCCCACGCCTAGCTACTTTAAGTTCTTGCATTTGTGTTACCAATTGTACTTTTTTTCCGATCTCGTTAATATGGTTCGAGATTGTTCGAATTAATCATGTACGAAGGGTGTGTAATGTTGTGACCAATAAAATTGTTAAAATGGGTTATGGTCTCTCTACTTATGTCATGCGATGTCCCAGTCTAAAAGGACGCTCTAGGGTTTTGACGCTCTAGAACGTCCACGTCCCATTTGAGAGGGATCCTAATCCTTACCCTTTTTTTGTTTTGTTTTTTACTTGTGTACACTGGAATTAAGCTAGCACATCGTTTCCATATTATGTCTCTTGATCCTTTCCCCCCTTTTCTCTTCCATTTTCCCGGCGCCTGGTGATCTCAAAGGGGATTTTGCTTTCTCTTATATGTGGGTTTTAAGCTTTTAGTAATATATGTATTTTTCCCCTTTCCAGTTTAGAGAAAACAAAACAAAACAATACTGTAGCATGTTTGTATATATGACATGAAGTGTTTTTTGTCTCACGTGGTGAGTGGGTGCCTTAAAATTGTGTTAAGTGTACGAATTATTGTCAAGTATAATTTTGCTTAAAGTATCAAAAGAAATTGAAGGCTGAAGAGGTCCCTTTTTTTTATGCTCACAGGGTTGAAATATGAACGAATGAACAAGATTACAAGAACGAAGTTATATATAGTTTGCAAATTCTAACTGTAAAGGGTAAATGTTGTAGTATAAAATAAATTGCAGAGAGGGTGATTCTGTGCATATATATTTTGGACATGTATTAATGGTGGTCTAAGCCTTGGAATGCACGAAAAGTATCATAAATAGGAAGATAAAAATAAAGTTAATTGGCAATACTCAGGCATAAATGACGTACGTTGACTTTGTGTAAGCAATCGAATAATCTTTGGTTGTCGTAAACTAGGTAGAGAACCTTACTACTTTTACGAAAAGGGTCGATAAAGATAAGGAATACGATTACACCATTTATAGAGCCTAAGCTTTTGTTTTGGGCATGCATAAGCTTCAATTCAAACAGAGTTGTAGCATATACAAATTAGAAAACCAGGTTATTTTTGAAGTTGAACATTACTGACTATATATGCACAATAAATAAATAAATTATTTAATAAGCTTTACGTACTTTAATAACGTGTATATTTGTCTAGGGTGAATTACGTGGTACTCCCTCCGTTTCATAATAAGTGTCGTTTTAGCACTTAAAATTTGTTTCATAATATGTGTCGTTTTAGGTTTTCAAAGTGATTTAATAGGGGTGAATGATGATAATTTTTATTGGAATGTGTATTTGTTGATTAAAGTTGTTCATGCATTGGCCAAAAAAATGTAATGAGTGGTAAGATTAAGAAAAAGTTGTAAGTTTTAAAGTGAATGATTGTTTTTCTTAAAAACTGTGTTAAGAGCTAAAACGACACTTATTGTGAAACGGAGGGAGTATTTAGTTTGTAGTATGTAGCTTATTTATGAAATCCTGGGGTGAGTTAGGTGTGTGTAATGTGAGTTAGCACAATATTTGAAGTGTTGAGAAGTGAGTTCAGTAGCAGCTAGCTAGCTAGGGACTTGAACTTATATATATTGGGACCATGCATTCTTCAACTCCGCCCAGTTACGTTGCATGTATATATACTTGTATGGTGATAAGGGCCCCCATATATAATCTTTAATTTAAATATAAACCCCCTCATCAATGCCTACAATTAATCTGCATGTTCTGCGTTGTAAAACCTACTCCGTATGTATATGGTATACGGGCTTTACAGTTGGTATTTGTTACGTTGCATTTTATATTTTCACGGGCACCCGAAAAGAATTAAGGCCAAATTAACGATGCGATAATGATCAAACTGTACTATAGCATACGGAGTTTTTTTTTAATCCAAAGGAGGGTTTAAAACCCGTTTTATTTATATAGAAAACGATTACACATTAGCACTCATCCATGAGTATATCACCATGAATGAAGCAAGGTCCTTAGCACGGGCTATTAAACATTACAAATTCACATAAATTATCATCACTAAGCTTAGCGATCCAATCGCCGGCTTGATTCGCAATCATAGCAATGTGTTTGATCGTCACAGTCCAATCGCAGGCTTGACATGAGATCCCACAGATTGGTTGGGATAGTATTTTCAGCATTAACCGCGTGCACCGCCTGCATATAGCATCGAGCTCAACTTCAAGCTTGGTGATTCCTAGCTGTTTGGCAAACCACAGGCCCTGCCAGAGGCCAACCAACTCGGCCTCTGTTTAGCATCGAGCTCACTACTGTACTATCACTAGTACAAAGTAGGGGCATACACCACACTTTTCTCACCACGTTTTAAATAAGCGTGGTAAATATAATTTTAGGTCCACGTATGTAGGAATTAAACGCGGTGCCTGTGGTTATAATTTTTTAAAAAAAGAGTCGGACCTCGTATATGAAATAATAAACGCGGTGAGAGACTTTTGAATTTTTAGATACCACGAATTAGTATAAACTACGCCGTCGATATCAAACTCGTACCTCCTTTTATTTTAAAAGGCGGTTTTCTCAACCGACGCCCAATTCTTGCGAGGGTGTGGCCGATTTTCGTTTCCTGCGAGGGTGTGGCGGATTTTCTCAACCGACGCCCAATTCTTTTCAGGCGAGGGTGTGCCCAGTTGTGTTGCTCTCTATCTCTCAGATCTTCTTCCTTCCTCTCTGTTGGCTTTTGGCTTTCGGTCTTCTCTTGCTCGCCGTCGATTACAGAGGTATGCCTGATTCACCGTCCATTACAGTGTGTGCCCAATTCGCGAGAAACCTTGTAGTTTGAGACAATTTTTGTTTATAATTGAACATGAATTGGGATTCTGTTGTCTGAATTAGGTCTAGTTTAGTTTGCCAATGGATATGAACCCTAATTTTGAACACGACTAAGCTATCAATTTCTCTCCCTTTTAGCCTTCTGTTGTGTCTAGAATTCAATTCTGAATTTGTTTTAGGTTTTGTGTATAGAATTCTGTCAGTCGTGGAAGAATTCCGCCCTTTCGTCCGCCGACTTCCGGAATTCAAGTTCTGGTGAGTGTTTTCTTCCGTTTATGCTCTTGTTCATGGTTCTAGACTGCTAGGGTTAGGGTTTGGTTGGTGTTGTTCAATTTTGGACCTGTTTACTTGATTTCTCGTGATCTACTGAATATGTTGGCCTGCTAATGAATTCTGTCAGCTGGCATGGTTCTGCATTAGAAATGTAACCTGTTCTGTCTTCCTTTATATAACATTCTAGTTGTGATCTTACATGCTCCAACAAAGTTGATTATCCCTTTCTAATATATTACAGTATTTTGTTCTGGTGACATATTCCCATGTGATGCCTAATTTGTTGATGACTTTGTTTTGTTATATGTTATCTCCTATAAACTAGCCCATCCTACTTTCTTTGGAAGTTGTGCTCTAGGATCCTCTACGTCTGTGTTTTTTATCAACGTTTTTTCTTCTAATATATAGCTATCTGTGAAAAAGGCCACGTTGTTTATGTGTACTCTGAGTTTGTTGGCTACATTCACCACATTTTTTTATGTTCTGGACCTTCTGGTTAATTATCAATTGGTGGAAATTCAAAGAAGAGGGCCTATTTTTTTGGAAACAAATAGAAAGCATTCAATGTCTGTAGGGGCTGGTCAATGGTCATAGGGGCATTGATACAAAGGGGGGAAATGGGGAATTGTGAGCCTACTGTTTGCTGAACACTGACCAAGCCAAAGGAATAAAAGATTTGTATTATTGTTAATTGTGGTGGAGCTGGAAGAAGAACATAATGAAAGAGAGGAAGAATGGGCTCCTCCAATTTCATTCTCTTGTTGTGATTGGTCAATTGTGATTAATAATGATTAGTTAAGGACTCAAAAAAAAGGGTAAAAAGCAGAAGTTGAAAAGTCAAAAGTTTGACTTGGTCAACAGTCCAACAAGGATTCCACATTGGCTTTGATGGGTCACTAAGCATTTGATTAGCATGAATTAACATATTTGTTAATTATTATGTTAAACTTACCTATAGCAAAGCTAACGTGTTAGTGCAGGAATCATGATAAAAGATTGTTTCTTTTTTTTTGTTTTTATTATTCTGCTTGTTGCTGTGCTTTTTCCTCTGATCTAAGGTCCATGACTTCTTACCGTCTTCTTGTTGTCTTTCTAGTATGTCATTAATCCATCTCATGTGAACTACTAAACTCCTTTGTTTGTGTGATTACTTAATCTACTGTATATAATGTGCTTATCAGGGAAGGCTTTTTGCAACTCTAGTACTAATAAGTTGTTGTGATTGTCTATATTATGTTGTGTGCAATTCTAGTACTGGTGTGCTTGTGTAGTTAGTATTTGTTTGTGATTAGTATTTGTTTGTGATTAGTATTGCTGTATTTGGGGTTAATGCCCAGTGCTTATCATCCATGTTATGTGCCCTTTGAAAATGAAACCTTATTCTGATGTATTAACCTTCTAAACATCAATCGTCTATAAATTGAGTACCTAAAAGAAAAATAGAGGTTGGGGAGTATATTTATAGTTCTGATCAATAAATCATTTAATAAACATTAATATTTGATACATAAAAAATTATAAATATGTTGAAAGTAAATTACACCGGCCATAATGCAGGAAGAACTCCAAAAACTGACAAATTGCACAAACTAGGATCTAGAGGCATTCTCCGCATGACACAACACTATTAATCTTATTTTAATTTAATTACATGGTAGTATGTTGAGAATATGTGCATATTATATTACTTCTTGGAGAACAAATTTAATAGAAAATTTTATTTATCGATTGCTTTGCCATGGTGCTGATTGTTTTGTTTGGAGATTTTCAGCTGTTATTCTATTATATTGTTGAATAATTCTATATTTGATAGTCAGCTAGTGATATATAATAACTGATCACGATAATTATGATTTGACACATTATACTCTTTATGTTTTAAGTAATTTATAACTTGTAGATCTTCTAGGCATGGGTTCTTAGTAGTTAGTACTAATCATTTGTTAATATAATTCCTCAAATCTCGTTGATATTGATATTGGTTTTCTCATGGTCTAGTAGTACACAGAAATATTGTCATTTACTAGATTCTCCATCTGTCAGGCTTTTGCTGATCCAGGAACTCCAGAAATATTGGTACAATTCCGGTCCGTGAGAGGTGTTCTTATGCTCTAAAGGATCCAAAGAAGAAGTAGGAGTAAAAGGTACTTCTCTCTCCCCATTTGTAATCATGAAGATATCAGAAGTTTGATCATTTCCTTGCTTGATTGGTGTAGCTTATGTTTTTCTACACTTTATCTCTACTAAAAAAGTCACAGTAAGATCAGTATATTACATTTCTGGCTTGTATATGACATTGTATATATCTATTTGGCATAGGTTAATTGTGCTGATTCTTTTTAGTATATATGAAACTGAACTTTCTGGTTTATATTGCTATTTATATGTATACTTGTATATGCCATTATATACTGTATTTACAACATTTTGAAAGATATATACCTCTCAAAACGTCAATCACACTGTGTGCTTAGTTACATTCCACTTTCCTTTGCTTAAAAGTCAATTCCTTAATTAATGGAAATCACAGTGTTGATGACCAAATTGATATTTCCCATATCATCATATTCAATATCCAGAGCTTATGTTTATTATCATGGCATACTCCTCCATATCTTCATGTATATTCTCACTTACCACTGCTTGTTAACTTAATATAGTATTCCAGTATTCCAATATTCCTCATCTCCGAAGTGATTGTGATGTTGCAGCTTTCCGTGTTTGTTACAAAAGTTCATCCTTGGGAGAGTGGATTAAGCACTGGTACACTAGGTGATTTCCTGTTTGCAAACTATCTCTGAACTCAGCTGCATGTTATCATACTTATTGTTCAATGACAGCTCTTTTGATATATAATATTTATCATCTTTTTGTAGTCATGTGAACATTTGTAATTAATTTCAATGAAACCTCTTTTTTTTAGTATATGTTTGATTTCATCTGGTACATCAATAAACAGGTACGCAATTAATTGGTATAAGAATGTACGATATTGCAAATATAATTACAATAAATAAAAAAGAGACAAGTCAGACCACGCTTAAGCATAGAAAAAAAACATGGTTAGACAATAAGGACCGTTTATTTATTTATTTTGGTCGAGAGGACCGCGTTTATTATTTCAAACGCGGTTTGCATATCTTACAAAAACAATACACATTTCGATATCGTGCACCACACTTTTCCAAAAAAACGCGGTCCGACCTTCTCACCACGTATACATAAAAAACGCGGTCCGACCTCATCACGGATACATAAAAAACGCGGTCCGACCTTACCACGTATGATTTAAACGCGGTCCGACCTTTTCACCACGGATTCTTAAAACGCGGTCCGAGTTTCGGACCACACAGCACATACACCACGTATTGTTAACCGTGGTCCGATGTGTAAAAAAACCGTGGTCCGTCCCCATGCTTCGTACTAGTGTATAGCATATTAGCATGCAACTTATAATGTACGTTGCATGCTCCTATGTCTATCGTCTTATTCGACCTAATATCCAGAATAGATCAACGAAACCCGACATATTATCCGTCTATTCGATCATGACCCACGCGCGGGAATTTGAGATCGTTACCCACGAAAGGGACGGAAGATTTGGATCCACGAAAGGGAGCATCATATCCATGCTAATTAAACTGAAAAAGTTGCTATATTAAATTTTGGATAAGTACGTAGTTTACGGGATGCTTGATGAGAAATGCAAATAGGCAATTAAGCTGTGGGTGCTCAGCGGCGGCCACCTAGTGGGCCGGCGGGGAGGACGCCTTCCTTTTCTACAACGGTGGTTTAATTAGTCCTCTATTGCGCCCCTGGATTAATGGTGTCCCCACTTATTCCTATTTTTTTAATGGATCCGAGTACCAATCTTTTTACGTATGAAAAGTATTTTTATTTTCTTAAAAGGAATACATACGTAACTAATCAAACACATCACACTTTCAATTCAGAAACCACAATGAGCCACCCAACATGTGAGCATGGTAAAGTATAATATGTCCAATTTCTACGCTGCCTACCTAATTCCATCTAGGTTGCAATTTGGCAACTACAATTTTATGGATTTATAAGTCCTTGAGTGTGTATATTTAAAATTAAATAGTAGATGAACTCAAATATCAACAAACCATTTTATCGAACACCCATTTGATTATCTTAAAAATAAATTTATAATTCCAGTAACAATCTCAACGTCTACTATCAGCATCGGGTAAAATCAACATTAACATCAACAATGAGTTGTCAAGCAGATCGAGCAAAACGTTTCAATTACTAACTCCGTATAATTTTTCTATATACGGATCATATACACATGGAAATCAAGTGACATTCGTCTAGCGGTAAAAAGCCTCGTGGTAGTACCAATGTGTCGTCGGTTCGATCCGTGGCTTGGCCACTGGAGAGTGATAATAACACCATATAAATCTAGCTAGTGCAATACTACTATCAGGCATACTGGTATTTCACGCGATCCGTGGCCCGTGGCCGTGGGATTGGTGGGTTCATTCCGATGACCGGACATCAACGAAAATTCCCCAAAAAAATATACTTATGGACGTACCGAGTAACCAGTGGCGCTGGCGCATTTTAGTTCTATGTGTTAACTTTCCATTGAGGCCTCCTTTTTTTTTGTCTAGCCAGATGTTGGTGCCGCCTTAAATCAATATCTGAAATTACAATAAAATTTGTGACAAAGCAAAAATGTTTAATTGTTTATGAAAAATGCTCAAAAATAATTTCATCAATCATCATCGTTAACCCGCAATGTTTATTTCTGACCGAAGCATGTGAAAACAAGACTCTAAAACACCAGTTTATTTGCGTTTTCAATCATACTAAAAAATATTATCACTAGCTACTACCCTGTCTGCCAAAAAGATTACAGTAATTAACAAAACACTCAGGAATCATATGCTTTCTAGAAGTCAAACGAATTAAAAACCCAGTCAACGTAGAAAATATTGTAGAAAAAATATTAATTTAATCAGGAAACATGGAGTAAAAATTAATCATAAGGTTGAAAATTGGAATAAGAAGAACGTTATAATAGAAGAAAAAACGTTATTTTTGTTGGGTTGACAATAAGAAGAACGTTATATCCACATTGAGGAAAAACGGAATGTCATAAGAAAAGCCGTTAATAAGAGCAACGACGAGGGGCAAAACGGTAAACAGAAAATTGGCGTGCTCTAACGGCATAGAAAAAGGAAGCTTGTGAAAAGGCCTTTATTATGATGCACATACTGATACACTCTGTAAAATACAGTCTCCCTACTCTTCCCCCTCCACCCTACATCTATCCCTCTCTATTTCGGTTTCCTTCGTCCATTTCTTCGCTTTTACTAGAAGAGATCCATAGACTCAGAGCAGAGTTTAAATAATCCGAAGAGGATCATTGCAATTATGGCGTATCGTGGAGTGTAGGAGATTTGGAGCGATTTGCTGTCTCTAGGTTTACAGATAGGGGAGATTTGTTGGATCAGAGCTGAGGAGAGAGAGAGAAAGAGGGAGGAAGAAAGAGGTCTTTGGTTTCTTTCAACGTCTTCGTCAATATCTGATAGAGGAATTAAAGGCAAAGGCGGCGAAGAATTAAAGTGGGGTTTCCTCTGTAGGGGGACAGCCGTATTCAATGCATCCCCCAGAAATTGGGTTGCCTTCCATCAAATTACAATTAATCTTGGTTGGTGGATTTTTTCAATACGCGGATGAGAGTGTATGTGTGTTTGCTGCTTAGTGCGTACTGATTCCAGGGGGCGGTGAAACCCGCCATTAACGGCTCTGAGAGCTCTACTTTCCTGTTCCCAATCTGATCGGGTTCTTTCTTCCGCTGTTGGTTGGAGTTTGGAGAACGATTGACCGTTTGTTGTTTTGGGGCTGTGAGACTTGGATTAGGGTTTTTCGAGTGCAATCTGCGATAGTGTATCTGGAAACGAGAATCTAAACCAGGAGCTGAAATCATGAAGTTTATGAAGCTGGGATCAAAGCCGGACACCTTCCAAGCTAATGGCAGTTGGATCAGGTCACTGTGCCCTTTTCCTTCCTCTTTGAGTGTTTTACCCCCTTTGTTTTTATGAATATGAGAAAGCATGCTTTTCTTTATTTGCGTTTGTTTCTATTCGCTTTTGCTTATTCTCGCAGCGGGAAGAGAATTGTCTTGTTGTACAGTGTTTTACTCCTGTTTGCTGAAAATGAAAACTCAGGCAGCAGAGAATTTCCTTTCTCTGCTCTAGGATTCTCCATTACTCCCCCATTAGTTATCACTGATTATTCTCATTTAATAACAAGCTGTTCCATTATGTTAAGCAAAAGGATCTGGGAGAGTAGCTCAAAGAAGCTTGTAAGTGGGGGTAGATTTGGTGGATTTTTTGGGAGTTTGGAGTTTTTTGGGGGAATGTGGGAAGGAGGTGGTCCGTGGTCCAGCCCCTTCGTTTTCCTAATTGATGAGGTGGTCCTTGAAACATTCATGGCCAACCCAAGTTGGGGTTTTCCATTTCAATCTTCTCTCTTATAATGGTTCTTTTGAGTTGGAGAACTCAAACAGAATGTGAATGTTGAAGAACCTGCTTCCCTGTCATCACTTCAGGGAATTTAAGACTAGTTTTTGTCTGGAACATCATAGTTTGAAAGTTTGGTTTTCTCTTTGTGAAGTTGTGACTGGTGATATCCTGGCCTTGCTTTTGAATGAGTTGATTCCAATGTTTCTTAGTTCTTTTAATGTCCATCTGGTTTGATTGATACCCTTAAATTCTCAATGAGTGTAGTTGCTGACTAGAAGTAACAGGAGATCAGGAGCCTCGGTCTCTTACTGTCGCTGGAAAAATAGATAGTGAGAGACAGCGCATCGCAGTGTGATATAGTATGCCAAAGCTAGGGGAAAAATAAAATAAATAAATTCCTCAGATCAATCAACATGGGGAAAGTTGTAGCATCTTAACTGAAGTTTAAATGTAGATGCACATTGACATCTCCTAGTACAAAGTCACGAGTCTGCCCTTTTATGCTTTCAATTCAACATGCTTGATAAGGGAGAAATATCGGTATTATACTTAAAATGCTATGTTGTTTTCCTCTGAAAAATTGTCACCTATAATGTAAAAGATGTGCATTATCCTTGATGGGAAAACTGTCATTCTTCTTTGTATTTGTGTAGCTGCAACTCTTAGAGAGTTCGATTAAACTGCTTGATCTCAGTTGATGCCAATATTGTATGCGTCTCATAATTGATGGTCTGTTCTTGCAGGTATGTGCTGTCTGAGTTGGCCACAGATGTCACGGTGACTGTTGATGATACCAAGTTTTACCTTCACAAGGTATGGCTTCTGCCTTCCCTCACTAAATGTGTTACCTTTTATTGTTAAGATAAAAGCTCCATTTAGCATGACAGCAAACCTTTCGTAGTTTATTTCAAATTGAAAGTCAGTTGTGCTATTATTGCTTTAGTACAATTCAAATGGAAAAAAATCTAAATTCAGACATTTTATTTTCCAAAAATGGAAAAAAACATGTATTTTCTTGTTGATCTGTGTTTAGGCTTCGATGCCTTTGGGCCAACTGTTTTTTTCTGTCAGACTGTCAAAGTATCTTGTATTTAATTGTGTTATCAATGTTAGTTACTCATTCTAAACAAGCTTGGTGCTATCTTATGGTTTATGTTGATTGCTTTATAAAGAGTTGACTTTCGATTTTAACCCTCTAAATAAGCTTGATGTTATCTTCTGATAATGTGCTCACTTGTAACAGTTTCCACTGCTTTCAAAGAGCAGTCGTTTGCAAAAGCTCATACTAAAAGCAAATGAGGATAATTCTGATGAAGTTGATTTGGTTAATTTTCCTGGTGGGCCCAAGTCATTCGAGATCTGCGCCAAGTTCTGCTATGGAATGGTTGTCACTCTTAATCCGTACAATATGGTAGCTGCACGATGCGCCGCAGAGTACCTTGAGATGACAGAAGACGTCGACAGAGGGAATCTCATATTCAAGATTGAGGTGTTTCTTAACTCCAGCATACTACGTAGCTGGAAAGATTCGATTATCGTTTTGCAAACCACCAAGTTTCATCTACCTTGGGCTGAGGACTTGAAGATTATAGGAAGATGCGTAGATTCTGTTGCATCAAAGACTTCTGTCGATCCTTCAAAAGTCACCTGGTCTTACACTCATAACAGGAAACTAGCGATGACCGATAGAATTGTGGAGCATGAAACTTTGGAGTCTGTTCCTAGAGATTGGTGGGTTGAAGATTTATGTGAGTTAGATATTGCTCTGTACAAGCGAGTGATGGTTGCAGTTAAATCCAAAGGGAGTATGGATGGAACCGTGATTGGAGAGGCTCTGAGAACATATGCAATCAGATGGTTGCCAGATTCTGTGGAGACTTTGATTTCTGAAGACCTTATCCAGAGGCACAAAGATTTGTTGGAAACTATAATATTTTTGTTGCCTTCTGATAAAGCAGGTGGTTGTTCTTGTAGCTTCCTGCTTAAGCTGTTGAAAGCCGCCTCTTTAGTTGAAGTAAATGATTCTTTCAGGGAAGATTTGGTTCAGATGATTAGTTTAAGACTCGATGAGGCTTCACCTCGTGATCTGCTTATCCCGGCTAAATTACCTCAGACTACCATCTATGATGTTGAACTGGTTCGACATATTGTGAAGAGATTTGCAATGCAAGAGAAGTACAGCTGGAATATAGAAATAGTTGAAAACGAAGAGCAGGGCACTGAAAATCTGGGTATTGCACGGGGCTCGTGGTTGAATGTTGGCAGAGTGGTTGACTCTTACCTTGCTGATGTTTCACTTGATCCTCACCTTGAGGCCTCCAGTTTTGTTGAGCTAGCTCTGATGATACCTGACTTGGCGAGGCCCATACATGATGGCTTATACAAAGCAATTGACATCTACTTGAAGGTTAGTTTTCTCTCTTCTTCTACAGTTTTCCTAGTGTACTGCGTTTCCTAATATGAATGCAAATCAGTCTGGAATCATAAGTAAGTTTATTTTCTTCATATTCTTAGGGAATATTAAGTATAGTTTTTTCTATTAGAAGGAAACAGAAAAAGGAATATTACTTTACTTTACTATAACCCAGTGGAGTTCCTCTTCCGGGGAATCTGGGGGGTCAGGATGGGGGCACCCCTGGCTCACGCAAAGGGGGTGCGCCCGAAAGACCCAAAGAAAAGAAAAGAAAAGAAAAGAAAAGAAAAGAAAAGAAAAGAAAACTGAATCTCAGTTATGTGTCAATCAGAAAAAGGAATATCTTAAACATATAGTTTGTACCATGTAATGCAATAATGACTTGACAATTTCTGTTGACAGTGGGAACAAAATCTATTTCCACACAAAAACTATCCAGTTGGAAGTCCATTTCCTACCTAAGATTATCCACCTTTATATGGCCCAATGCTAATGTTAATATAACATACTCCGTATGAAATAGATCCCCAAGGATAGTGAAGTAAAGGATTGAGGAAGCCTGCAGATTTTGATGCATTTCTATACATCTTGCAGGAGCATCCTGATTTGTCCAAGTCAGAGAAGAAAAAGCTATGTGGTCTCATGGATGTGAAGAGGCTAACAACAGAAGCTTCAGCACACGCTGCTCAAAACGAGCGTCTTCCTCTGCGAGTTGTAGTCCAAGTTCTTTACTTTGAGCAGGTCAGATCATCCAATGCAGGGACCCATAACAACAGCTCTTCCCACGACATGTCAAATTCAACTACAAGCGTTGACGATGAATGGGACAACCACCACAACCACCTTCCTCCAGCCGGCAAAGCATCTCTACAAAACTGCAAGTCCCTGAGGAAACAAATGGATATGGTCAAGCTGAAAGATGAAGAAGAAGATGAGGAAGATGGATTTGAGAAGAGCGACAAAAAGATACCGAGAAAGGGTAGCAAGAATAGCAGAAGTGGAATTCAGTTACTACCGTCTCGTTCTAGGAGGATTTTCGACAAGTTGTGGGTTATGGGGAAAGGCTTGGCAGAAAGCAAGAGTTCAGAGACTTCAGGTAGCTCTCAGTCGCCGACTTCCATGGCTCCTGGAGAAACTAAGTCATTTGGTTCGTCTTCGAGGAACATCAGACATTCCATCTCGTGAAGAGAAGAAAGTGCAGGGCTAACAATTTAAAGCTTGGGAGGTGTTCGGACAAGATTTTACTTAACCTGAAAAAATTGTAAAGAAGTAGGCTTCTGATATGCCATTTTGAATGTAGTTTCTGGATTTGGTTGGTTGTTTATGATCTGTTTAATCTGTTAACCGATGGTATCACGACTAATAGTTCTCTCTAGCACATATAGATTGTGTAACCTCCTTTATCATCTTTGCTATTGCGATTAACAGCATGATCTTGTAATCATCAAAGGGAATGCCGTGTTTTATGACTTGATGAGAGAAGAAAAATGAGTGCTTGCTATCCTAATGTTATATTTTAATATGGGTAACATGCTTGCCACCTTAATAAAAATGCAGTGTTTTGATATATTTTCTGGCTGTTTAATTTTATCTTTCGAAATTAGCTATTTATTTTTTGGGTTGTTTTTTCTTGCTTATTAACCAATCTTTGATTAATGGAATACAATGGACTCAAGTTCTAATCAAATTTTTTAGTTTATTACAAAATTATAATCAATTAATAAAAAAAATTATAAGGAGAGACAGACAGGGACGAAACTAGAGGTTTCTTATGAGGTTTTGGTTACTTGCTGTGTGCTATTGCTAGTGCTACATACTACATATTACGTAGTACATATATAGACAGAGGGGATATGAAATGGAAGTTTGTTTAAGGGTGGTTTAATGTAATTTTGATTTTTATGGTTGTTTGTTGTAAAGTTAACGTCATTTAGGGGTGGTTTTTGAAACACATTGGCTGAATAAGGTAAATATCTAGTGGTCCATGTACGTTTATGTACTCACACCATCCTTCAAGTCACTCTTCAATTTATCTGTCTTCAGCTCTGTAAAATCACTCATACTAGAGGCTGAAATTACCACGGAAAAGAAACTCAAAGAGATTGAAGCTTCCCTGGGTGAAAATGGTAAAAAACTTCACCCAATTATACACTCTTCTTGTTCATATGTTTCAAGAATTGTAATATCTTTATTCAAGTTTTTTGTTAGATCATTGTTATGTGTAGTTTTTAGTGTGCTCAAAATCTACCCATTCGCTGTTGTGCTAAACAAAACATTTTGATCCTTGTCAATTCTTCTTTCTCTTCAAAGATTTTATCTTTTTAACCCATTTACTTTGAGTTACCTCTTAGACCACTAATAAAATCAGCTGAAATGGAAGATTTTAACTTTTGAAATGTTTGCAGGTGAAAGTTTGCAGTTTATGTGGTGTGTCTGGTTGGGAAGAGTTGCTTTCAACTTGCATCAAGGGCGAATCCGCCTTCATCCATGCGTAGGATCACCTCCTTTCCTCAAATATGTTTACATGTACATTTTCAATTGTGTTTGCTCATTGAGGTAAATTAACACTGTCTTGCAATGTTGTTGATCTTTTGCTGCCCTAGCTATTGCACTTTTCCAATAGTGTTTGATGTCCCATTTGACTGGGTTTGTGAAGATTGCCCCCAAACCCTTGAAAATGGTATGTGTAAACGAGCTGATTAAGCTCTTTAAAGAACCCTGGTACATGTCATCTTCTAGTTATAGACTTATAGTTAGTAATGGCTTAATATTGCAGTTGAAACTTCTAAGGAAAGGGGTAAAAACTCAACAGATATGGATCCTCCTGCAATCATACCGCCAAAAGCCCCTCCCCAAGGTAAAATCATATTCTGTAATGTTCTGTTTTGGTTCACCTTTGAGTTCCTTGCTTCACAACTCCAAGCTGTGGGGAAGGCGACGGCGGGTGAGATATCGATTGGAGGAATCGTTACCAGCATTGCTCGGTTTTTGGACGTCGACATGGAAGGGCTCGAGGAAGCTACTGAGGACAACAGGATTAACCCCTGGTGTCAGCATTGGAAGATGATTGTACATGAAGATGATCAGTATAAGCTTCGGTTCACGAAGCTCGATGGGCAATGGACACTTCCCGACCCCGCCAACACGACGGTTAAGGTCCGTCAGAATTGGAAGCGCACGTTCAAGCGCGGGCTGACAGGTGACTCGGGTTCGGATCAGTCGTCAGAGGATGTAGACTAAGTAGTAAAAATGTAGTATGTTGTAGCTTTTGGAGGGTCTATTTGGTCTATTGCTGTCAAATTGTTGCATCTGAGGACTAAAGTCGACCAATTCCATGTTATGTGGACTTTTTGAAGCTCACCCAACGGCCATACGAACTCCAAAATCAAATAAGCACATCATGTTGACATTAGGACATTAGGAATCCATAACTGGCACACGAATCATGCTTGCATTTCAATCTAAAATTTCGGCATCTTCAGCAGAATATTCCAAATTTCCCTCGCTAATCCCTGGCCCAAGTTCAGCTCTAAGCAACATCAAAGATCTCAAATCCCCAATCAGCTTATTCTCGTCCCATTCAATTGGCGATGTTGAGATCCATGGCACCAATCTTAGCACTTTGGGCTGCTCTCTCGCTTTCAATTCTAACTCCATCATCGGCAGAGGAGTGCAAGGCATGGCTGGTCCAATCGATTCCGACCGACATGCCCCATCTTCAGCCCGTCCCTGGTGTTCTCTCCACCGGTAAACCCCCTTTGCACAATAGCCCCTTTGCTAATTAGGGTTCATCACTTGCCATACGAAGTAGGTTTCTTTGGACGAGTTTTGAAGTGCAATTTCCAATAAATCGCCTCCTTAAATTACCTTGCAGAGCAACGTTTAGGCCTCAGATTATAAAATTTGTTGTCTTTCCACCACACTATGGCTGAATTCATGATATTTTGCCAGCTGATGTGTTTCGGTGGTTGGCCGGGAATTCATCCAAGACGTTGGATGTAATGACCCAATACTGGCAATTGGTTGCACAACCTAATGATCCTCATTCTGGCGATTATGGCTACTCTGAAGAAGATATGAAGAGGTTTGGTGCTACAGAAGGTTTTCAAGTCTACAAGTCAATTGAAAAGGCTGCTAATCGTAGCGTCAAAGTCAGGTATGCATCTCTTCCTTCTTTTGAGTGCCTAGCCTCCCTGATAAGCCAACATGAATGATGGTGTTTGATTTGGTGTTGCAAACCACTGAAACGATTTATAGGCTTGTACAGCACTCTGGAGTGTATCCTGATTATGACAATGAGCCTTCCAAACTTGCTTTGGGGAGTCCAAACATAGAAAGTGTCACCCTTCTGTTTAGCAAATGGTGGGGATCTGGCGTAGTTCATGTGAAAGTCTGGATCTCGGATCGTCGTCACTTCTACATTGGGTCTGCTAACAATGATTGGAAATCTCTCACTCAGGTCTTCTTCTGATGAAATATTTGTTATGTGTGAGCTTGTTCGTGTGTTCAGCTTCTCGAATTACGCCTTTGATGTCTTTTGATCGTATCAGGTGAAGGAAGCTGGAATCTACATGGCTGATTGTCCCGCGATTGCGAAAAATGTTGAAACCTATTTCAACAATTTGTGGACACTTGGATCACTGAATGCATCCGAGTATACTACAACCACATGGGATCAGCAGTGGCAGATCAATAGAACCGTTCCTTGTTGGTCACATTTTGTTTCTCCAAAATTAAGATGCAGGTATTCTCATTTTTGGGTCTCTAAATATATGCTTCCTATTACAATGTTTGGATGTAAGGACTGAGTTTTGAATTTTCGAACAGATCACCTCTTCCTGATTATGTGGAGATTCCTAACGTCTATGGCTACCCTATGCTCTCTAACCCTTACAAGTTTCAACTTCCATTCAATACTCCCGGGAACAACGTAACCTCAGCTTCACACCCTTACAACAGCTACCTATCATTTGCTCCTCCTGAGGTAATGCTAATTTCTTCTAAATCGCCATGTTTATAGTTGTTGGTTTTAACTTCTGTTTTTGTCTGTAGATCTCCTTTGGTATGTTCCAGACTGATGAACAAGCATGGGTGGAAACTATTAAGTCCGTAGGGGATGGATCTGTCCTCAGAATCAATACAATGGATTGGCTTGGTCAGTCTCAATACACTCAGCAAACGATTTATTGGCCGTCCCTTTCCACAGCTATATCAGAGGTAGCCATCTTAATCCTCATTTAAATTGTCTACTTTTTCTGCTTAAAGTTTCTTTAACAACAAATCCAAAATTTTTTATAGGTTGTATTCTCCAAGAATGCTACTGTAAGAATACTCGTGGCACGGTGGGCACATTTCATTGAAAGCACCGATGTGTACCTCAAGTCCCTGCTCTACACCAATGTCTTGTGCCACTCTTCCAAGTACAATCATTGCTCAGGTAAAGTTGAGATCAAGTACTATGAAGTACCGGGTTACAACTCCACTGGTCCTGCAATTGCCAATGGCACCGAAACAGGGAACTCGTACCCGGGCTACACGAGGGTAAACCATGGGAAGTATGCAGTGAGCGACGTCAGAGCCCATATAGGAACCAGCAACCTCATATGGGATTACTTTTACACGACAGCAGGCGTTAGCTTTGGCACGTATAATCCTAGTGTTGTAGATCAACTTCAGCAGATATTTGATGCTGATTGGGACTCACCATACACTGCTCCGGTTGAGCCATTGGAAGAGGGCCATGCTGCTTCAAGCTGATCAAACCGGAGCATTGTAAAGTGTTAGTGTACGTGCATTCATTTAGCTTGTAAGTTTTTACTTTATGTGATTCCAAGTTTGCTTGCCTTTGATATTGAAAGGCTTTTGCCTTTTGTTGTTTGATGCAAGCTGGCCAACTCTTTTCCTAGTCATGGGTCCGGTTCCGGAACCAAGATGTAACCGGAATCTGCAGTTCAGTTCCTTTTTTTCCGGTTCCGAGAGCTTGGAAAACATGTCATTCTAATCGACGGACGTATAAAATCGAAGCTGCGAAAGATTTCTCACACTGCAAACACACAAACATAACAAGCTCAGATAGTATGTTTCTTTGTAGGATTTGAAATGGAAATATTATTACAAGCTCAGACTACTCACCAGATTTTTAGTTTACCAAGGGCTTGACGGCGTTGAAGATAATCAGGGAAACGTTCATCTTGTGGCTTGGGCATATTCGTGAGCATCAGAAGATTGAGGTTAGGGAAGGAATCCCAATCCACACCACGTTTCTCGTCATCCCACAACTCCAACTCGGCACAATTATCAATCTCCAGTTTCCGAAGAGTGTTGTGTTGCGATGGCGCCAGGCGCAAATTCCTCAAGCCATTGCAATACCGAAGCTCAAGAAATTGTAGCGAAGTTAGGGTTTCGCCATGGAAACTCGTGATCCAGTTATTGGTGTGGATTTTCAGAATCTTCAGCGGCGATGATGCTGAAGTCGCCGGCAACAGTTGTTGGAACATCTCTTCGTTGGTGGCCACCAATTCTAGCCTTTCGAGACATGGAGATGGTGGCAAGGACTTGAGCTCTGGACATTTGAAAACTTTTAGGGTTGAAAGCAGGGGAAACGAACGAATGCATTTGCCTGTTGTTGACCAAACCTTCAAGTTTGATAGTCCTACAAGCGCAAGATTCTGTAAAGATGGGAAAAACAACATGGTTGAGTCTCTGCACTCGTTCTCATCTTCTTTCTCTTCTATGTACTCCAGCTTTCGGAGAGAGAGGAGCTCTAGGGTTCTGAGATAAGGAAGAAGCCTGAGAGGTGGAAGATGGTTTATTGATGTTGATTGAGAGATCTGTAGCTTAACAAGATTAGGAAGCAAAGGGACAAGGCCTTTTCCCTTTGCCCAGTTTGGTATTCTCTTGCCTGGGTAATTCCTTATGCTGAGCACCCTCATTGATGAAGGCAGTTGCCAGCATTGATCACCATCCCAATCGTCTACACCGAAGTCGAACTTGATCTCTAGCTCCCCCTTTAACCCGGCCAGCACACCAAGCCCACAACTCTTGCCACCCCCAATTGCTTTGCAGACCTTGAAATAGGTTACGCATTGAAGCGACGTCAATTCCTCGAAACCAGCTGGCATCTGTCTCAAGCTTCTACATTGTCTTGTGTCCAGGTGTCTGAGATTGGTCAGTTTCCTGAAATCGTTGGGGAATGCTTTGAGTTCTTGGCAATGGCTGATGTCTAGTGTCAGCAAGTTCACTAGCTTTGTGATGGAATCTGGGAGATAGGTGAAGAAGTTGTCTGAAAGATTCAGGTACCTTAAGTGCTTTAGCTCCCCAATAGAGCTTGAGACCTTCTCAATCCTCTGATTCTTCAGGTATAGTGCTCGTAGTAATTTGAGCTTAGTTAATAGCTGATCAAGAGCCTGTTGGCTAGGTGAAAATCCATACACAAAGATGAATGATCGCACTCTATTATCATCCAGCAACGACGAGGAAATGCTCCATGAGCTATCTATCTCGTGCCCAACACTTAAATGTCGAAGCGTCTTGCAAAGCTGATCCGGTTCTTCGGTCAGCAGAGTACTTTCCTCTCCCGCCACTTCTTGTGCCAAATCGTGCAACAAATCATGCATCTTGCAACTTTCTATCTCGCCGTATTTTTCTTTTGCTTCTTGGAAGAAAGACCTTCTGAGCAACTCTGAAATACGCATGGCCTACCTCCTCTACACTCTGCCTCTCAGTATTTGGCTTAACATATCCTTGTGCAATCCAAAGGTTTATTAATTCCTCCTTGTGAAAGGTGTGATCTTTCGGAAATAACGAGCAATAAGCAAAACAATGCTTCAAGTTCGACGGTAGGTGGTCATAACTCAATTTCAACACAGACTTGATGGAACCTATACTTAGTAGTTTATCTTCTTTGAAAGACTCCCATTCTAACATGGTTGTTTTTGTACAGAGAAGACTTGCTATACTCTTTATGGCTAAAGGGACATTTGCACACTTTCTCACAATTTCCCTTCCAAGAACGTTCCAGTTTGGATCACTCTCTTGTTCCTTGGTATAAGCTATCATTTTAAAGAGTTCCCATGACTTGTCTTCTGATAACCCACCTAATGCATAAATCTGACTGTCATCCTTTTGCATAGCCCTTGGAACTGATAGGAACCTTGTGGTAACAACTATTTTACTCCCTTTTACTCCTTTACTCAGCAATGGAATAATGTCAATCCATATACTAAGGTTATTATCCCACACATCATCCAAGACAAGTAAATACTTCCCAGTTTTACCACTCATACATTGGCTAATTAACTCCTTAGAGTCACAGCCATGATTGGTTTCCCCTATCATGGATTCAGAGATCTTTCTAACCACTTCTATCTCATCCGATACATCAGAAACACATACCCACCATCTGTTTTCAAAGTTCCTTTGAACCTCTTCATCATTATATATCAATTGGGCAAGTGTTGTTTTCCCCATTCCTCCTATCCCAACTATAGCAATGACTGAAACCCTCTGATCTACATGTGACTCATTCAGAAGGAACTCAAGAATTGCTGCCTTCTCATCATCTCTACCAATGACAGATTTTGGATCAACAAAAGGCCGGGTTTCTAGGCCTTTACTCAAACAACCTATTGGTTCCTCACAATGACATTTCTCCAGCTTAAACAGAGCCATGTCTTTGGAGACCCCATCCAAGCTCTGCCTAATCGCCTTAACTTTCTTTGCAATGGAGTCGCCGGATGCAACCGGGTTCAACTTAGAGAAAGAAACCCGTACCTCTTTCAACAACTTGTTTCCCTTCATCCGTTTTGTAAGCAGGTCATTGGAAGCCACCTCGTCGAAAAGATCGTCAGCTTCATAGAGCACGCTCCTAACACGACGAATCCAGTTCTTGACGGTAGCAGAGTCTTCTTGCTTCTTCTCAGCATCAAGTAGCACAGCTTTTATGGTTCCAATTGTGTCCTCAAGCTGATCAAGCTCCTCCCTCACTCCCCAGATGGATTGAGCCCTTTCGTATGCGCTTTTGAATGCTGAAGAGGCAATCTTGGACAAGAGGCTGGAAGCAAGACTGAACAACGCTGATTCAGCCATTGTTTTTTATGGCGAAAGGTGAAGCTGATGGTGGTTGTTTTGTTGCAAGCTGGTTTGAGTTGAAACAGGGTAATTTGCAGAATGCCCATATCCTTTGCCGAGAAATATTGATATTCATATGGAATTTTAAAATTAGTGTGATTAATTGACTAACCAGATATGTATACAACTTATTTGACTGTCAAAAAGTAGTAGTGCTAGTTATCCAGCTAGGAGAAGCAAAGTAGTATTTGATTTCCCTTTTTGACATATATATGGCATCCCATCTCTGCACCATCTCAATTTATTTTGGATGTCTATAAATGTCTACCTTATAATATAAGTATTTAGTCCGAATCTCATACAAAATCTGAATGACCGGATATTAACTAAGCAAACGAAAATAAGTTACAACAACTGAGCTGACTCTAATTGGACAAGTTCACACTCGGACTCAGCTGCACTTCCCGCCCACCTTTGCTCAGACTAATTTACAATAAACAAGCACCAGCGGGCGTCTGGTCTGGATCGCTCTGTTAAGCCTCGCCTCGAAAATCCTGTCCTTCATCAACTCCCCAGCATTCAACATGGCCTACGAAAAGGCTCAATCCATCTGGGGTGCAAGGAAAGAGCTCGTGAATCTCAGGGAGACGATCAAAACCATCCAAGCCGTTCTTCTCGACGCCCAAAAGCGAGACTCCTCTGCTACGGTCCATAACTGGATCCTGAGCGCTCGGGACGTGCTCTACGACGTAGACGATCTTGCAACTACATGCATATGTAAGGATGAAGTGTCTTGTAAAGGATGTTACGGAGCCATCCCGCCATCCGTACGTATATCCACAGATATGTCCGTATTCCGGAATTAAGGAAATATTTGACTCGTTATCCGGCTCACAATTTACGGGTCGGATCAAACCTTACGAATACTTGTCATTTGGGCTACCCTAATACCTACGCTGGAAGTTTGGACTACAAAACCAAGTGGACTTGTTGTAGAATCGGCATCCAAGGATTGGAATTTAACTATATAAGTTAGGCATCGAAAGATGCTTTTTGTAGAATCAATAATTAAGCATGGGTTGACAAGTTTCATCGTCATGTTGTATCATCAAAGTCGTTATTCCATAATGAGGTTATTAAATTGGCTACTTGACCTAGGATTTGCAAATGAATTGATGCAAGTCTCCTTCTACCAATGTGTACGCAGCTTTTCTTGAATGAAAACAAGCATTTAGTTTTACTGAAGAATAGTTCATTTGTCTATTAGTATACTCCAAAATGAATGATTGCATTTTTTTGCTGTACCATATATGTCACGCTCCTACAATACGTACAATCCTAATACGGAGTACTCCGATTATTTACAGTAGCCAACACAAATGAGAATGAGAAGAAGAAAAAAAGATTACATCCAAGTCCAACAATGCAACTGTTGAATAAAAAAAAAAACCATGCTCTACTATTACTTAATTAGCCTCATCGATTGTCTGACTTTTTCCACTAAACAAATGGGCTGGCATTGTTACTTAATTGTAACACTAACAATCTAACATGGTTGTAGACTTGTAGTAGTATAATAAGTCCACTGTGGAGTAAATGTCATGTCTATTATGTTCAAATTGGCTAATAAATTTCATTGAACAATAGATTTGTGTGCTTGCAATTAAAGAGATTATAGTATAAACAAGAGAGGTTTCGAGTGTTTCAATGTCGCACGTACGTAAACGGGGATTTTGTCAACCAAGAAGTGGACAAGATCTTCGCCATGAATCAATCTTCGGACTTGATATTAGTATTTTAGTGGACACAACATGTGATCCAGATCTTTAATACCGAGATGCGATATATGCACTAACATTTCACTACCTCGCTTTAATTAATTGGCCATCTACGTTATAAGTATTGCTATCTTTGTTTTGGTAGAATTTGGCTTGTACGTTTGTGTTCGGACTTCGGATACTTGTTCATATAATGACAAGACTGCTTGACACATACGATTGTCCTTTGGCCAAAATCTAAGATGATCAACACTTGTCTTACTCGTAAACCTACCTGATCGCTGATCTGACTTAATTATTTAGTGTAATTCCTACCCAAATTAAATCAAGTCATAACTTATCTCTTTCTCATGCAAATAATATGATGAGAATTCACCAACATTAACAGCAAATCATTATCAAAATCATTCTTTGACATGTATGCATGAAATCAGAAAATGTCCCTTGAAACATGGAATGTGTTACATGTCCACTGAATATTAGACCTCCACAAATTTAAGGGCTCTGCTTCTAAACACTCCTTCACTTTCAGGCTGTAACCCATTGAAAAAAAAAGGTTCCCTTTCCCATTAATTTTGACTACAATTCAACCCTCTTTAAGCTCTTATAGTCCACTTCAATAGGCAACATTACTTAACTACTCATTATCATAATTCATAAGAGGTAAACATCTACAAATATAAGCTATTATTATTGTTATTCGTACTGATAGCTAGGATAACTTCTCTATATGTAGTACTAGTATATAACTAAACAAGAAGATCAAAAGGCAAGAAAACTAAAAATCATAAAACAAAACGTACAAGTGATCACTTCTAGCTAGAGACCTTTGCAACAACCTCTGCACTCTCAAAATGGCAGGCTCTTTGAAGTCGAGCTTGACATGAGTGACTTAAGGTTTTCCGAGGGCACGAATTCCTGTGGTAAATTCGCCCTCATCACAATCTTCCTCATATTACTCTGCAAGCTCTCCTGCACAAGCTGCTTGACCGCCCCCTTCCCCCCGCTTACCGCTCCCTCGCTCCCCAAACACGAAGATGATGACGACGACGATGACTGCCCTCCCTGTATGGGAGCCGAGACGGCTGCAGTCGAAAACCCGCCATTCCGAACGCTTTTCCCCTTATCGACCCTCAAGCACTCGAGGATCCTCGAGGCTCGTTTCTGGGCCAGTGTGGATCCAATAAGGGTCAATTCAAGGAGGGCGGATCCGATCCCGGCCTCGATCATCTTGTGCCGGTCGTTGTAAGACTTGTGAGCCATCACCATTAGTATGTAAGACGCCTTCTCCTGGCAATTGGGCAAGTCGTTCCAGCTCAAGACGTCAATCAGGGCCGGAAACGCACTGGGAACCACGCTGAGCGCCTTTCTGCCTTCGGGGACGGCTATAACGTTGCTCAGGATCGAGAGGACTCGGTCGCTGTGCTCAGCATTGTTCAGGGAGGCCATGAGGAACCGAATCAGGTTGGTTTCGAGGATCGGAGGGATGTTTGATGGAAGGATCGACAGGTTGTAGAGCGCTCGTAGGGAGTCTTGCTTCGATTGTGGGCTGCATCTTGTGTTGGTCTCGTCTAGGATGTCGACCAGGAAGGGGATCGCGCCGGAGGATCCGATTATGGGTTTGTTGGAATCGGATGCGCTTAGAGCAAGGAAGTTGGCGACTATGGCTTCGGAAAGGGATGGATCTGGAGGAAGAGTGGAGGATGTGATGAGCTTCAGCATCTTATGGACTGCGCCTGCTCGAACAATTGCTGCCTTGTTCCTATAACAGATCAATAGCGTCACAGTAAAATTCAAATTCAAGAGTCCGGCAAAATGACAGTGAAATTAACACAAGGAATCAGGAAGAAGCTTGCAAATGGAGAAAGCCACACATTCTGACATTGTTTCCTTTTGTCAACAACTTTAAGACGGAAACCTCACTTTCGCCCCATTAACTGTATCTTTACACATGCCGTGTACCACATTTTAATGTTTTGAACATGAGACCCAAATTTCTCTGTACAGGACAAGAGTGAACCACAATGCACGCATCTTTGTTGATCATAATTGGTTTCTAAATCAAATCCATACTCGATTTGGCGTGCATGCATCTAATTTCAGTAACCAAAGACCAGAATCGAACAGAATGCGGAAATTGAAAGCGGTAGAAGAATTGAACAGAATACTCACAGATCATCCCCAATTCCAAGATTAAGCAGAGCATAGAGAGCCTGAACCCTAATTTCGTCCCCAATTCGATCATCACCATCATTATCATGATCAACGATTTCAAGCAGCGGGGGAATGGCTCCCATCCTGGCAAGAGTAGCCCTAGCGTGCGCGTCTTCCTTGGCCAGGCTCCTAACCGACTTAGCACCGGTTTCTCTCTCCTGAACGGCCTCCCTCTGTAACAGCCTAACCGCCTCGGAGATGTCCTCGAACTTGGCAACCTTCTTCAGCGTCGTCTTCTTCTCAGCGACGGAATCCTCCGATCTGAAGCGCGAAGAGAAGGAGGATGAGCGCTTGAAGAGATCGGCGAGCTTGACGGATCCGGAGTCGGAGGGCGGCGGGGGCATGGGAGGGGCGGAGGAGGGGCGGCGGCCGCAGCGGAAGGAGTTGAGGATAGAGCGGAGGAAGGAGGAAGGCCAATGGCGGTGGACGGAGGAGGAGCGCCGGAGGGAGGCCGAGGAAACGGCGTCGTTCGGATGAAGACAGGTGGCCATCGGGAGTCTTGGTCGGGAAGTCGGTTAGTCGGTCGGTCTGAGAGTGAGTAGAGTGGAGTAGAGTAGAGAGAGTAGAGCTCGCATTCAGTGCCTGCTACATTGGCACGGAAACAGGGGAAGGGGCGGTGGGTTGCAGAGGCAGGTGAAACCAGAGAGATCTTTCGGAGGAGTAATCGCAAAAGCCGCCCCTGAGGAATGAACGCGAGAGAGATTAGACTTTGGGGGGGTTTTTGATTCTTGTTTGTTACGGGGGTGTAAATAAGTTTTTTTTTTCTTTTTGAGCCCGGGGGGTGTAAATAAGTTAATTATTAGGGTATTCAGTGAAATTGTGTCAGGGACAGAGGTAGCGGGAATCAGCTAAAAGCCTTATTAAAAGAAGGGGCGGGTGTGGTGGGGAATTTGCTACCTTCCCAGAACCACGCATGTGTCCAAAGCTGTATAATTGACTTTTACTACTACTAACTTACCTTAACTTACTTAGGTGCCACGTATGTCACGATTTCTCATTCTGACTAAATGTGTTTAAGGCTCCCTTCATTGCCAAAATAACTACCCCTTGGGAGAATGCTAAAGAAAAGCTTCTCCTGAGTTTCTTTAACATTTTTATAAAGCTCCTATCTCTAAGGGTGTAGTTTTTTGGTAAAAAAACGCTATAAAAAAGTTCCAACTAACGTTTTTTTGACAAGCCGAATGGAACCTAAATCTTCGATGACTATATTATGGAGGCAAGTGGCGAGCCATGCTTGTCTTTAGCCGGAAGTGGGCGTTGGTGATTAGCGACTACTGTATGGTAAAGTCCTTGTTCTTTTGGAACCGGTAAACCTGATCGATTGTATCACGTATGGTCCAACGAAAAAGGATCACAATCCTAAATTTACTTGCATAGACCGACTCAATTCAATAGTAAGAGTAATACTAAGACTTCACCCCACGAGAAACATAAGTGGAATTTAAAACCTATCAACATCCCGTCATTACTCTTACTAGTAAACCACTCTATTGTCCCTCTAGGTGAACTAACTACTAAAAAAAAGTTGAAGTTGATGCCATCATATCAGTCTTAATTTTGGACCTCATCAACTCCCTCTCGCTCACTATTTAAGGTGTATATATAGTTTGGGTCCCAACTATTTAAGGCCCGCTTGCTAAAAAACGACTACCAAGTCTACTAGTCTCGAGTATTATAACGTCGTTCAACGATCTTTAGGTGAGTTCGGTAAATAAGGTAAGATATTGATAAGTTAAATAATACTGATATAAGGTAAGATATTGATAAGTTAAATAATACTGATATTAATACTAATACTGATATTGATTTTAGGTGTTGATATTGATATTGATTTAAGGTACTGATAAGTTAAATGATATTGATGCTAAAGGTGGGTGTTTGGTGGAAGATTTGTTGATTAGTTGTTTTTTCGGGAAATAAGCATACTTATTTTTAAATAAGACGAGTGATAATTATCTTTTGTAGGTGTTTATAAGTAACCAAATACTTATTTGGAGTACTACTCCTCTTACTGATTCAGCTGGGGAATTGTTGGTCGAGCCTCAAGCTATTTTGGACACGAGAGTGTCTTATTCCAAGACTGGAGAGCCTATTACGGAATGGTTAATTCATTGGGTCAATCTGGGCATTGATGAAGCCACTTGGGAACAAGCAGGGCATGTGATTCAGCAGTTTCCTCATTTTGTAACTAGGCCTTGAGGACAAGTCCTTTTAAGGGGAGGAGCAATGTTACAAGTGTATAAATAGACTGAGTGTAACGAGTTTGTTAGAAAGGTGAGCTGACAATTACTTGTATATTCTGTTATGAGCCTGAGAGCCTATTTGTATTGAGAGGAACGGTGTAAGAAGGTAGCTGATTGTTGAATCCAATTCCCACTCTATCTTCTCCAATCTGTCTTGATTCTCTTCTCAATCCCTCTATTCTCTTCTTAATTTCTCTTTTCCAGGTTCGTATCATTACATTGGTATCAGAGCTTGATCCATTTCCATGGCGGACGGCACACGCTTTCGATCAATGGAGGATGGATTGCGCAAGACTGAGGCGCAGATCTTGCAGTTGCAACAATCCGTGGCGGAAATTCAGTTGGAATCCCAAAAATTCATGGAGTCTACGCGCGTGTTCATGGCGGAATCGAAGCTTCAACAGGAGGATAACTCAGCTCGGTTTACGCCCACAGATCAGAAGTTGGATAGGATCGATCAAACTCTGAATCGTTTGACCGAGTACATGATTCCACATGGTGAAAAGACTCCGAATCCACGAGCTCCAGAGGTTGTACCTTCTTCAAGTTCTGGTGGTCTCCGACCGAGTCTTCTTGGTTCAGGGAAGCCGGAGGATCGTTTACCTGAGCGCGATCGGGTTCAGCTAGGGGGAAGTACGCAAAATCCTGGTCAAGATTCAAGAGAGCGATCTTCTTGGTCTTTTGGTTCAGGTATGAATCGTTTCCCTAAAGTGGATTTTCCAGTTTTCGATGGTTCTCAGCCTAGAAGTTGGGTGCGCAAGTGTGAGAAATTCTTTGAGATTTTTGGTATTGTGGATAGTCAGAAAGTACAGCTCGCTTCGATTCATGTTCATGGCAAAGCCGATATTTGGCTACAAGGTTTTTTGATGCAAAATCCAGCAGCTTCTTGGCGCGATTTGGAAGAAGCAATTTGTGCTCGATTTGGGGCCAAGAAAGGAGTAGAGATCATTGAGGAATTTAACAAGCTTGAGCAGAAAGCAGGTGTTGAAGAGTATACAGAGAAGTTTGAGGAGCTTCGCTCTTATGTTCTTGCTTATGATCCTCATTTACCAGAAGCATATTTTGTGTCGAGTTATGTTAGTGGTTTGAAAGCAGAAATTCGTTCTCAGGTTAAACTCAATAGGCCTCAAGATCTTGCCATGGCTTATGAACAAGCTAAACTTCATTCTGATGTTGTACAAGGGATTGTCAAGTTGAGTAGACCACCATGGAAGCCTCTTATTTCTGTTTCTCAGAATAGGAATAGTGGTGATGGTAAGGAATTGCAGAAGTCTACTTCATCTGTTACAATTGCTCCTGTAAATTCAGTAGGTAACAAACCTACTATCTCTCCTTCCACATTTGAGGTGCGTAAGCAACAGGGATTGTGTTATAAATGTGGTGAGAAATATCATGTGGGACACCGTTGTAAGTCACAGACATTGCATACCTTGATGGCTGAGCAATTACAGGATGTTCATGAGTCTAGTATAGGGGGCATTAGTGAGAGTGTTCAATTTGATTCAGGAGAGGAGTTGCAAGATGACCAGGAAGTATATGTTCACTCAATTGCAGGGAGCAATCCTAAGACAACAATTAGGATAAAGGGTGAGATTCAGGGACAGGAAATTGTGATTCTAGTTGACAGTGGTGCTACACATAGCTTCGTAGATCCAAGAGTGGTGGCTCATAAAGGAGTGCAAATTCAAGAGGCAACAGTGTTGGAGGTGTGTGTTGCTAATGGAGATAAAATGTTTTGTAATCAGATGTGCAAGGGATTGATATGGACGATGCAGGGACACAGATTCAAGCATGACTTGAGAATTCTCAAATTAGGAGGGTGTGATATGATTTTGGGTGGTGACTGGCTATGGGAGTTTAGCCCTGTATTATTTGATATCAAGAAATTGAAGATTTCTTTTATGATGGGAGGCAAAACTGCAGAAATTTGTGGTGATAAAGAGGAAGCTACATTAAGAATGATGACTGGAAGTAAGCTATAGAAACTGCTTAAGAAGGGAGTTCCTTTATTGTTAACTCAGGTTGCAAGAGTGTTTGTTGTTGAAGGGAAATTGGTAGAGGAACCTTTGGTTATTCAGAATTTATTGAGTGAATTTGGTGATATTTTTGCTGAACCGAAAGGATTACCACCTATGAGGGGTCATGAGCATACCATTGCTCTTAAGGAAGGTGTGCAGCCTGTTTGTGCTAAGCCTTACAGGTATCCTCATTTTCAGAAGACTGAGATTGAAAGGCAAGTGGAGGAAATGCTCAAGTCTACTATTATTCGACCAAGTCAGAGCCCTTTTGCCTCTCCAACCTTGTTAGTTAAGAAGAAGGATGGTTCATGGAGATTTTGTGTTGATTATAGGCAATTGAACGATGTGACTATCAAAGATAAGTTTCCAATCCCTCACATTGAAGAGCTATTGGATGAGCTGAATGGTGCTTGCTTTTATTCCAAATTAGATTTGAGAGCTGGTTACCATCAAGTGAGAATGGCTGAGAAGGATGTAGAGAAAACAGCTTTTAGAACTCATAAAGGGCATTATGAATTCAGAGTTATGCCATTTGGCCTTACTAATGCTCCAACCACTTTTCAATCTTTGATGAATCAGGTTTTCTCTGCTTATTTGAGGAAGTTTGTTCTTGTATTCTTTGATGACATTCTGGTTTATAGTGCTTCTTTGGAGCTTCATGAACAGCATCTCAGAAAAGTATTAGAATTGTTGAGACAACATTCTTTGTTTGCTAAGAAAAGTAAGTGTTCTTTTGCTCAACCTCAAGTTGAGTACTTGGGTCATTTGATTTCTGTTGATGGAGTAGCTACTGATCCAGCCAAGATTGAGGCAATGACCAATTGGAAATCTCCTAGAAATGTTAAGGAGTTAAGGAGTTTTCTGGGTTTATCAGGGTATTACAGACGTGTCATTAAGGGATATGGTGGTATTGCTAGGCGTTTGACAGAGTTGCTCAAAAAGGATGAATTTAGATGGTCTACAGAAGCTGAGTTTGCTTTTCAACAGTTGAAGAGTATATTGTCTTCTACTCCTGTTTTGGCACTTCCTGATTTTAACCAACCTTTTACTATTGAAGCAGATGCTTGTAATTCAGGGATTGGTGCAGTTCTGATGCAGAAAGGGAGACCATTGGCTTTTATTACAAAGCATTGCATGGTAGGAGTTTACATTTTTCTACTTATGAGAAAGAATAACTTGCTATTTTGCTTGCTGTTGACAAATGGAGGCATTATCTAGAGCCGGCTCATTTCTTCATCAAGACTGATCACCAATCTTTAAGGTACATTCTTGATCAAAAACTTACTACTCAGCTTCAGAAGAAGGTTGTGAGGAAATTATTAGGCTTATCTTATTCCATTGAGTATAAGAAAGGTGTGGAAAATCGTGTGGCTGATGCTTTATCTAGGAAGTTTGAGTTTGATGGGTCTTTGTCTGTTATGTCTGATGTGCAACCTCAGTGGTTGGTAGAGGTTTTGGCTAGTTATGAGCACGATGATGAGGTGTCTGCATTATTGGCTTCTCATGCCATTTCTCCTTCTGAAAAATATAAGGTGATTAATGGCTTGTTGAAGTACAAGGACAGGATTTATATTTGGTCACATACAGATCTGAGACAGAAATTGGTGAATGTGTTTCATGATTCTCCAATTGGTGGGCATTCAGGCATACAAGGAACTTATCACAGATTGAAATCACTATTTTATTGGCCCAAGATGAAACAGACTGTGGAGTTGTTGGTGAAGAGCTGTGACAATTGCCAAAGAAATAAGGGTGAACATGTTGCTTATCCAGGCCTTTTGCAGCCATTGGAGGTTCCTGAGCAGGCATGGCAACATATTTGCATGGATTTTGTGGAGGGGTTACCAAGATCTATGGGAAAAATACTATTTTAGTGGTGATAGACAGATTCACCAAGTATGCTCACTTTGTGGCTTTGAGTCATCCTTTTACAGCTTCTAAGGTGGCTCAGATTTTTATGGATACAATTTTTAGATTGCACGGTTTACCTCAATCTATTGTATCTGATAGGGATAAAAAATTTGTGAGTCATTTTTGGAGGGAGTTGTTTGCACCCATGGGAACTAAGTTGAAGCTGTCTACATCTTTTCATCCTCAGACAGATGGTCAGACAGAACGTGTTAACCAGTGTTTGGAGGCTTATTTGAGGGGCATGACATCTTCTAATCCTAAGAAGTGGTGTGGTTGGTTGGCTTTGGCAGAGTGGTGGTACAATACAAACTTTCATTCAGCTCTCAAGATCACTCCATTTCAGGCTCTATATGGTTATGTGCCTCCACAGATTGGTGTGTCTCAAATGGTCATATCTACAGCTTCTGTTGATGAATGGTTGCAGGTTAGACAGCACATGGTTTCTCAGTTGAAAATGAATTTGCAGCAAGCTCAATCTCGCATGAAATAGATGGCTGATAAACATAGGACAGAGAGGGAATTCTCTATTGGTGATGAGGTTTATTTGAAACTTCAGCCTTACAGGCAGACTTCTGCTGCAGTAAGGACTAATGTGAAATTGAGTGCCAAGCTTTATGGTCCTTTCAAAGTTCTGGAAAAGTTTGGAAAGGTGGCCTATAAATTGGAGCTACCTGCTGGTTCTAAAATCCATCCAATTTTTCATATTTTCCAATTGAAAAAGAGAGTAGGTCCTACAGTGCAAGTTCAGAGTACTACTCCTCTTACTGATTCAGCTGGGGAATTGTTGGTCGAGCCTCAAGCTATTTTGGACACGAGAGTGTCTTATTCCAAGACTGGAGAGCCTATTACGGAATGGTTAATTCATTGGGTCAATCTGGGCATTGATGAAGCCACTTGGGAACAAGCAGGGCATGTGATTCAGCAGTTTCCTCATTTTGTAACTAGGCCTTGAGGACAAGTCTTTTTAAGGGGAGGAACAATGTTACAAGTGTATAAATAGGTTGAGTGTAACAAGTTTGTTAGAAAGGTGAGCTGGCAATTACTTGTATATTCTATTATGAGCCTGAGAGCCTATTTGTATTGAGAGGAACGGTGTAAGAAGGTAGCTGATTGTTGAATCCAATTCCCACTCTATCTTCTCCAATCTGTCTTGATTCTCTTCTCAATCCCTCTATTCTCTTCTTAATTTCTCTTTTCCAGGTTCGTATCATTACACAATTTTCTAAACAAATACGGATTACTATGTACTTCTCATACTTAAAACAAAAGAAAATCGTGGTGATTTGATTGACAGAATGAAAAAAACGTGTTATTTTTACTGTTTTTTAAAACAAATAATGTATCTTTAGAATGTCCCTTGTTAAAAACTAGTTTTGGAAAGATGTAGATAAAATTTTCAAATAGGGTATTTTTAATTATTTTTTTTAACGGATTTAACATGTCCTTAGAATACACAATTTAAATCAAAAATCATATTTTTATTATGAATATCATAATTAATGACCTATATAAACAATAGTCAGTGTGTGCTTTTTTATTCGAAATCAAATCTATATAAGAAAAGGGAACATTGTTGATATCAACACAAAGTATGTGAATCGTGAGGTGGTAATGGCATTTGACATTTAATAGGATCGATCTCAAGTTGGTCTAAATTAAATTTAGTAAATTCTCACCGACACAAACCCAATATATATGGCCTCTGTAAGTTTGGTGCATGGGGCGAAGATCAACACTCCAATCAGACATATTGGATCATTAATTTGATCACAGCAAATATAACTATTTCATCTGAAAATTAATAAGAATGATAATGTACTAAATATTTCGACAACATATTATTCCATAATAATGTGAAAGCAACATGTACACTAATTAGTATAAGTGCCTTTATGCTATCTATTTCCGACCAAAAAAAGTAGACGGAAATTAATGTACTATCTTTGAAGGTAGTTGCCTCCCATATTTTGACACAAGTGTAGTCTTAAAACATCTAATACTATAACAACTAATTATGATTATTAATTTTAATACGGGTCATGTTGTCAAAAGTAGTTTAAATCTTTCACTCAGGCTATGGCATTGATCATAAGTACCAACATTTGTAATTGTAAGTGACAGTTTTGGGTAGGATTAACTATGTGAAGATAAAGACACTTGCAATTTGCGGTTTAACAATTAACATGCATGGTTATGATTCCTTTGAATTGGTATACAGGTGGATGTGGATCAGCACAATCAGGGCCATAAGCCCATGGAAGAGCAGGGAATTGTATTCAAGCGGGCTTCTTGGCCCATTCAAGAGTATGAAAGAACAAACTGCTCTCATTATTTTCTACCAACCTTACTAGGCTTGTTCATTGGTTCGGTTAAACCGAACAAAACCGAACCAAACCGATCCAAACCGAACCGAGCTAGTTCGGTTCGCTCCTTGCTCTAGTCGGCCACCTGCCGACTCTTCTCCGACTTCGCTCCTTGCTCTAGTCGGCCACCTGAGCGCCCCCCTTCGCCCACCCCCCGTCGCTCGAGCGCCCTCCGCTCTCGTCGGCAACCCCTCTGACCTAAACCGTACCCTCAACTGCCCCGGCGACACCTCGTCGCCAGCGTCCACCCACCTCCCCCCCCCCCGAGATCCCCCTCTCGCGGATCTCGTCCCGTCCGACCCTTCCCCTTCCACCCCGATCTACCCGAACTAGCCCCTGAGCTGCCCCTGAGCCGCCCAAAATTGTTAGGATTGAGAGGGGTATCGGGGGTAATTTAACTCATATGCAACGGACAGAAACCCATTCATCTGCTCGAAGATGCTGCAAGCTGGGGGGGACCAACTTGCTGGCCGTATCGTTTTTCATCTCCTGAAGACGCTCTATCTTGCCAACCATCTCGCTCGCCGAACACATGAATCGGTAGCGTCTCTCAACAAGTTCCATCTACCATCTCCCAACAAGTTGTTGCTGAACGCGGCCTTAGTCTCGGCAAGTCGGCAACCCTTAAATAAATAAATAAATAAAAATTAAGCAAATCCTTGTGCGCTATGCAACAGAAAGTTCCAATTCGTGACACCATGAATAATTAAATGAGCATGTCGCCTATGTATCCTTGATACATTTCAAAGATAGTGTCACACATGATACATGGGGCCACCACAAATAATAGTTCAGGTTCATGGATAATTATTGGATTGAATAATACTTAAGACTCTAGCATTAATTAACTTACCCGATTATTAGATTGATCAAATATGGGAGTGAGATAACCGCGTGTACTCACGCCTGAGAAAGCGAAAGACAAGAAAGGACTATATAAGTATATAAGTTAACTAGTTGAAGACCCGTACCATATACGGATAATGACTATTTTTTCATGCTCATATAAATTATATGAGGCTTATTTTAATAACTAAAAGAAATAAAGTATATGAGATGTGTGTAAAAGATAATTTTTCATCCTCATATTTCTAAAGTGTACATTAAAAGATATAAATTATATTAGATTTGTGCAAAAGATAATTTTTCATGATATTTTAATTTTAATTGGATAAGATTTTAAATGGTTAATAATTTTTCATTCTTGGTAAGAAGTTGATCTCTTGATACCGAAAAATATACAAAGAGATTCTAGCTAACATAATTTTTCATTTTCCATTTTGATAAGTGATCTAATTATAGTGCAGAATCCTATTAATTTTTGGTTAATAATGTGATTGTATTAATTTACTAAAATAAAAGCATTCTTTTATTCAGCCTATATTACATGGCGTAAATAGTATTTTTTAATTCAACATCGATGAGGTGGCGCAATTTTTAACAAAGACATTGGTTCCGCTTTATACTGTATTATAGTAGATATAACTAACACATTTTCTCTTTTTAGGTGGAGTTTGGTATGAAAATTATAGAAATGAAATAGAAAAGAAACAAATTTGTATAGAAAATGGTGACGATCTTCTCTTTTTTAGAAGAAGAATGGAAGAAGAGGGGTAATGGTTAGAGGAGTATGAGGGATACAATTACTCCATGTTGAGGAGATGGGGAAAAGTTGTTCAAATTTTGCATGAAAAGTGGAAGAAAGAGGTAATGGTTATCCTTTTTATTAATGAACCATAAACTAAAACATGTCTAGATGCATACCTTAACCATTTCCTTTCCCTCAAAAAATACCAAACAAGCCTTAATGTGACTTTTGATCCAATTCTTAGAAATTTCCGCAAGAATGTTATAAAATAATTAAAATTTGTTTCATATTGGAATGGTTAGTCTAATTAATTCCACTTTAGTCACTCAAAGCAAGGAACATAGAGAGGGGAAGAAGATTCTTATTAGTGAGTATTAACCTATTAAAAGAGAAATTGTCAAAAAAAAACCTATTAAAAGAGAAACAATGTATGTTGTATATAAACAAAGATAATAAAAGTATAAATCATTATATCATATCATATCATCGTAATTAGTGACGGACGCAGAGCTTTACGAGAGTGGGGGCACACCTTATATTTGTCGACCTACGTTAAATTGTTGTCGGTCAACAATAATTATATCATATGTTAAATCTTATAAACTTTATAATTTATTAAAATAGTCTTTAGTTTATAGCCTACCTTTTAAAATTATATTAGTAATATGATAGAGATAGAATATATAGACTAGGCTTGAACACTAGACATCCTAAAGTTTAAATTAAACCAACTAAACTATTACAGTAACTTTTATGTAACTAATTTACATTTGTTTAATTATATATTTTATAAAAAAATATGTAAATTAAAAATAATAATAAATTACAACCCGGACGGAAGTGGGGGCACGTGCCCCCACTGACCCCCGCCTCCGTCCGTCACTGATCGTAACTATATACTAAAGCGGAGGTTAAAAATAATATTTAGCACGACATGTGTCGACTACTTATTGGACTACATCACCCTCTTTATTAAATAATTTAATTGGTTAATTTTTATTATAGACCCCACATATATGTAAAATATGAAAGTAGATATATCACTGAAATTGTATCTAAAAGTTTTCCTTAAATATATAATTTATTAATCTTACTATATACTAAATTGGAAATTAAGATAATAATATAGAAAGATATATGTGAACTCCAACTAAATATACAATTAAAGTTATAATCCGTAAACATTAAAATAAATCCTACAAATCTTAAGAGTATTTAATCCTTATATACAAAAGTTATAATCCTAAAAATCTTTATTCGATTAAAAGAATTATTATACCGTAAATATTGTATCATTAAAATAAATCTCATAATAAACAAATTAAATAAAATATTATAAGATTCTATATCGATTTATTCTTTTGAGTAGCTGTATATAAAATTTAAACAATTTGTTTTTTTTTATAAATCAAATTCGTGTCTTCAAGGCATGAGACTAATACTAGTTTAACCTAAAATCAATGCAATAAACTTATTTTGACAAAGTTAAATGTAATCATCTCTAATCATAGAATTAGGGTATGATTCATAATGATAAATTGTTCATAATGCAACAAAATGATGACAAGGATAATAATAAATAATTAATGAGAGAATGGAAAAAATTAATGAAACGTACGTAATAGTGGACCGCACGCGCGTTATCACTTCCCGTCGGCTGTCAACTTTCGCTAGCGGCCACCGGCGAATTGAAACACCACTTGCCGGCTAATTCAACGCTAAACCTCCGATTAATTATAACATATGGGGAAATAATCGACAGTGATCAAAGCACAGAAAAGGTGTTCAAATCCATAAATATATATTACTCCAATATAATGTGAATTTGCTTATTAAATCTTGGATAAAAATCAAGAGATATATGTTGCATTTTTTGGAATCCCGTAAATATATGTAAGGTTTGCTTCATTATTTTTATTTTATACTACTCCTTATTTTCCAATTCCTATATAATCAATGTAACCATAGAAATAAATTTTTGAAACCCATAAAATCCAATTCTATAATACTCGGCAATAGGTTTAATACTAGCAGATGACCCGTACCTTGTACAAGGGTGTTATTTATTTATTTATTACTTTATATATGAATTTACTATAACAATTACAAATATTATCATATGTATACTTTCTTTTAAAACGATGCTTGTTTTTTGGATTATAAAATGAAATAATTCTTATACATCATCATATGTATAAATATACTTTATTTATATATTTACTTTTTATACTTACATAACCATACATTTAAATAATTGAGGAAAAATGAAATAAGATAAGATGCATTATCACATTTTATTAACAATTGATACAAATATTTTGGCATTTAAACTAAATTATGTAAACTAACTTATATGATAAAATCAATAAGTTTAAATAAAATTTGGATTGATACAAATAGACAATATTTGGTAAGTCAAATAAAAACCAAATTATCTTGTATATATGTTACTGTTTTCTGAAAAAATAGTTAAATAATAAATATATTTATGTAATGAAAATGTGAATGAATTTTTATCCTAATTAAGAAATCTATCGTTTTTTTCTTCTAAAGTGTAATTAATATGCAACATTAGTGATATATATGTTAAATATAACATATACTTTTTTTAATTTATACTTTAATATGATATGATAGCAAAAATGTATTTAATATATTATTTTAAGTGAAAGAATATTTTTCTTAAATATAGTGGTAGAATTTGCTACCATTGATGATTTTAAAAAAATACCATAATAAAACTACTAAAAAATAATTTAAATTTAATATGACATTTAATTTAATGTGTAAAATATTATGATGATGATTTATATATAATTTGTGACGAAAAAAAATACTTTTTTAAATGAAAAGGTTTATGATAGATCTATGTATTATTTAAATGTGTATAATGATAAGATAGAGATTTATATATTTGGATAGAATTACTAATTAAACAACACAAATTCTAATATAAACCAACATTTTAAAGTATCTATAAGATTATGATAAAATCAAGATTGAATAAGATAGATTTTAAAAGGGGGGGTAATGTGGTGCAATATGGCGACAGAATTTGCTTACGCTTTAGTACATAGTAATAGATAGATGTAATTCCTACATAGTATGTATCATATTCTAATTTACTTCAATTAATAAAAAAAAAGTATGCTCAAATACTTTTAGAAAATATATACTTGATTTTGGGAAGTTATACTTAATACCGATCATATGCATATATAATCATTTTTGTAGTAGCATTCGGTAAAAACATGTTGAAATATGTGTGACGGTATTTGTCATCTTTGCTCGCCACCGACATAAGTAACGGTCGCCCTAACTTCATGGTAGTGGTTTGGTGAAACTGGTTTGCCTCGTCACGGACCGGTGCGATACTAACTAGATAGTTCGCACCCACCTTGCCGATGTTATTGTAAGACCTAAGGCTCTAACTAGAAGGGTTATCACCGTCATCTCATGTCAACCCAAAGATGGAAGAGTTCTTGTTGACATAGAGAGCACCTCGACCCCTTATAAATTATCGGGGTGTTACAATTTTGTAAGGTCCGAGGCCATAGAAGCGTTATCCCATGATAACCTGAAGGCTTCCTAGTAGGTCACCCATCGCAGTACTACTCTCGTCCTAGCAAGATTAACTTCATAGTTCTTTTCATCTCTGGGACCATGAAAAGAAAGATTTCTTATTGGCACGGAGAACGCCTCAATCCCTTAAGATTATAGGGGTGTTAGAGTCATCTCTCAAAATGACACTCAAGCAATAGCTTCTACCGCGGTCTCGACGTATTACCGTCTTCATAGTTTGCATGCATGGGGGACACGTGTGGCAAACAAGAGATGCATGCGAGAGGAGTCGACACGTATCGTCTCTTTCTAAAGCCTCTTTGGGCCTGTGGCCTATATATAGGTATGAGGAAGGATGAGTGAGGGGCTTTTGGTTGGGGTCTTCTTCCGAGACCCGAGTCAGAGCATTGACGGGTTCAGATCCATTTTGAGAGATTATCTATGCTTAACACGACCGAGGGTGGTCAAATCCGCTTGATATTTAATTTCATGTTTGTCCCAGAATTATCAATATGGTTTTTTGCCAGAAAACATACCTAGACGCCTCACTTTTGTTCACTTAGACAACCGATCTTTAAAACAGACCTATTAAACATCTAAACTGTCAAAACCTACCAATTAAATACCTTTTCCCGTAGTACATTTTTTTCGTAATATACACGCGCCATTACATGTAAATTTTTAAAATAACAAAAAAACCACTCAATGCCCCGTAATTGCATGTAAGCATTGCTATTTAAAAAAATCCACAAGAAATCAACTATACATTGAATAAGAGAAAGAGTGTTACAGTAGATCTAAATTTCTCTTCTTTAAGCCTCCATGAAATTGTACATGAACCAAACTTATTCTTAAAGTAGATCTAAAAGTTCCTATAGTGAAAACATTCCACATGTAATCAACTGTATTGACACACGATGCCCCCATCCCCTTTGCTCCCTTCTTCGAGACTCTCCTCCCAAATTTAGATCCTCAACCTCAAATCATGCACCAAATCTATGGTCAGGCCCGTCCATGAGCATGTGCAACCAGCCCGGTCGAACAGGGCCCCTAAATTCGAAGGGCCCCTAAAATTTATAAAGAGTGTATATTAAAAAAAATGTATTTGTGAAAACAATGTTCAATTTGCAGCAGTGGTTAAGGCGTGTTCCATACACTACTCTGAGCAGTGTTCGAATCTCACTTGTGTACGCGTGCTGTTTTATTTTTCCTTGATTCATTCTTTTATTAATTATAACCTTTTAAGTTCATTTGTGGGCCCCGTTTTATGCATTGTCTTTGGTCGAAATTTGTTTCTCCTTCTCTTGTGTTGTGTGGACTAAGTATTATTATACGGAATAGCATATTTTCATTTCCGATTTTTTTTTTCAAAACCCATTAATTTTCCATTTTATGGTTGAAGTTTTTTTTTTGTTGAATCCCTTCCTTACATTTTTATTATCATGTTCCCTACTCCCTTTCCCTACTTTATCAACTTACGTATTTGGGCTCAAAAAAAAGAAATTTACCTATTTTTTTCTTCTTGTAATTCTTACATTGCCGGTTTAATATTTTTTTAAAAAATTCCACTAACTAGTAAATGAGGGTTTATTTCACATAACTAGCTTATTAATAATAATAAAATTATATAAACTTTCTCTGTTTGATTGTAAAACAAGAGTAAACATATAATTACTATTATTATTATTATTTATTAGTTGTTTGTTAGGATTATAGTCTAATTAATTAATAGTTTAATTTTTATTTCTCAATGACTTCTAGTGTGACTTATTCTTGTTACAGGTATTAAATATAAATAAAATTATTAATTATAATTTTTTTAATCAATTATACAACTTATACTTCATTCTTTTCTTATAATTGTACTCGTCGTTGACAAAAACTAAACTATTTTACCTAAACAACCACAATTTAACAATATGTCTACCATTGAATAAGTTTATCTATCACAGTATATACCTTAATTTTTCATCCAAAAATTTCAAAATCTAACCAACTTTTTAACAATAATTAATTTTTTGCACAGGGCCTCCCGAATCCATTGGACGGCCCTGTCTATGGTTTGTACTCATCCTTTTCCAAATATCTCTTCGCAACCCGGCCCCTCCCCCCAAATCTCCTCACAAAATCTCTTTTTAATTTGCGATTTTTTTTTGTTTCTCGATACAAGAGTAAGAAATTGGGGTTTTGTAATGAATTTTGGGGTTTTGGTTCGAATTTGGGGTTTTTTAGTTTGTAATGAATTTTGGGTGGGATTTTAGTTTCGAATCGACAAAGAACAAAGGGGTTCGATTTGGGGGTTTTAGTTTATGAAATTTCAGGATTCGAGGGTTGATGCGAATTGACGAATGATAATTGAAGGAACTAATACGAGTTTGCTCGGTTTTAGGCCTTGATCGAGGGAGATTCGAGTTGAATTTTGGGTTTGGGAGTGTAGTTTGGCCTTGACTGTTGCTTGATAAGTTAATTAGGGTTCAAAAACGACTTGCAAGTTGAAAAAACACATGTTTGGTAGGTCAACTAAAAATCCCGCTTGGACGATAATACTAATATATATTGCCGTGTCCGTCTCCACGAGGGCACCGGTTGGCACCGGTGATAGCGAAAGTCTCGATCAATTTAAATGCATCTGTCTGAAATCTTATTTATTTAAGCAAATGGACCGTATAATTAGTGAGTGGCAAAACTAATGCAACTATATGGATGTATTTGCATCTTATACTTAGAAGTTAATTAATGAACCAATGAGCTTTGATTTGGGCCTTTGGGGTCTCAACTCTCAACCAAGATTGTACAAATACATATGTAAAACTTGTGTGAGTTGTGTCTTTGAATTGGAGTACATATTCTTCTTTTTCAGTAGCTATTACTTTAAATTTTGTCCCTTTTTTAAATCCTAAATATGAAAAACATCATTTTCGAATATGCCTTCAAACGGGTGTTAGCAATATTGTAGCAAAACCCAATTTAAGGTGTTAGAGTTACAACTAGACTTGTCAATCGGGTCGGGCGGGCTCGGGTCGGATCGTTCCGGGTTCGGGTTGAGTTCGGGTTCAGGTCAATCGGGTTACGGGTCAAATCGACTCAGGATCTTCTACACCTCTCGGTATAACGCTGGGTGTTCCATTTTATTATTTATGCCATAAATCAATGTAATTTTAAAAAAAATCATTTTTCGTATTTTAAATGATAAGTTTCATATATTTATACATTTTTATTATTAAAAAAACATTATTTAATACTTTTCTACATTAAAATAATGAACTAATCATACATTTTTACTATTACAATAGTACCTATTAATTTATATCACAAAAATCTAAAATTATAATAAATGTTTACAATATGAATATATTTTTTAAAAATTTTATAACATTATTTTATGACATAAATAGTAAAATGGAGCATCGAGCATTACACCGAGAGGTGTAGAAGATCCTGATTCGGTTCTATCTTATTTAATAAGATAAAATTATCGCTTGTAGTGGGTGTTGATACCCGGAATTGTCACCGCGTTGGTGCACGAGATGATAATATCGACATAAAAGATTAAGGCGCTAAGCACACTTTTAACGCGCTAAGTACGCGAATAACTGAAATGAATAAATGTACGCGAATGGCATCATGTATGTACGTAACGTCCCACATCGAACATACGGAGGCGGAGTTGTAACGGAGGGAATTTTGTGCACCTCACCGCGATAAGGCCATGGCTGTTTTGGCTAATAACTTGCTTAATTAAGTAGCTTGTGAGCTACTTGGCAAAATTGCACCTTTGCCACGTCACCACATCACCAGCTTGCATTCTTTTCATTGTTTGGGCGGAATTCTCACAATCCCACATCGACCATGGTGGACATAGCAAGCAGCTTGCTTAACATATATATAGGAGGTGTCAGGCATAGGTTGAGAGATCGGAAAAGGCATGTCCCGAGACGTGTTCTCGAAGGACGGGCCCCGACGTGTTTGAGTCTCTGAGGAGCTCGCACTATTTTACGGGAAAGACCTTTAAAAGTCTTATAAGCCTCCGAAAAGAGAATAAAATAATACGCGGGGGGTGGGAGAGCTCGAAGCAAGACGAGCCGGTTTCTAGCGCGCCGAAAGGCCCGAGAGTTTAATAATTTTGTCCCGTAGTTAGTTCGAGATTTTCGGACCTCAACATTGGCGCCCACCGTGGGGCCCTTCTCGTCCTAAGTCTGTCATGCTCTCGGGTCGTCGGTTAAGAATCGCGCGGGTTATTATATTTTCTTGCTTATTTAATTAGTATGCATTTTTAATTGGCATTGATCGCGATGGATGCGCGGCCCCATCGCGCTACCGTGGCCTTGGCTCTCAGCCTTGGCCCGCGGTCCCATCGCGACCCGTGGCCTTGGCCCGTGACCCCATGATAATATCTCCGAAAAGAGAATAAACTAACAACCCTCCGAAAAGAGAATAAACTAACAAGCCTCCGCCGTGTCTTCACCGGCCCGCCACCGCGCTCTTCCGGCCTCCTGCTGTCACGCTTATCTCTCTGGCGTGGTCCGTTGCCATGGCCTGTGGCTCCCTTCGGGACATCGCGTTGCCGGAGACGCGGGGGTTCGTGACTGGAGTGCGTGGCAAGCTTCACTGATTCTGTTGCACGTTGCCAACGCGCCAAGTGCAAAAATTGACGTGTATGTAACTCCGATCGAGGTCGGGTTACTCGTGTTGTTCTTGTTGTCAGGATTTGTGGTTTTAGGGTTTTGTGAATTCGTCAAATCTCTTGTAACGCGCTTGCTTGGCAGGTCATAAGCACTAATGAAAAGATCTCTCTTTTTGGTTTGGGGGAAGAGGCTCGGGGTTTTATTTTGCCCGGCTCTTCCTCTGGTGCGCGGTGTTGATTATGGTGTGGTGTCTTCTTACGCGCTACTCTCACTTTTTGCATTCCAGCGCCTAACGCCATTAATGAACCTCGAGATATTAGCAATTGATTAATACACGTTAGTTATACACAAGTTTAACACCAAACTAAATAACGCCTCCGAAACGAGAATAAACTAAATAAACCTCATATAGCCCGCGACCCCATTTAGACAATTGTTGTTTTTGAGCTTTGCTCATAGCTACCGTCAACGCGCTAATCACATTCTGTAAAGCAAAACACGCGCGATGCGCATAGGCGCACTCGAGTCGGTTGCGCCGCTCGCAGCTGCTTAAAGCCTTAAAACATCAAACTCCACAGTCGTTAGGGAAAACCCGAGTTGCCGTCCTCGCTCGGGGTTGTCCGCTAACGCGCGCGATGCGCATAGGCGCATTCGAGTCGGTTACGCCGCTCGTAGGTGCTTAAAGCCTTAAAACATCAAACTCCACAATCGTTAGGGAAAACCCGAGTTGCCGTCCTCGCTCGGGGTTGTCCGCTAACGCGCGCGATGCGCATAGGTGCACTCGAGTCGGTTATGCCGCTCGCAGCTGCTTAAAGCCTTAAAACATCAAACTCCACAGTCGTTAGGGAAAACCCGAGTTGCCGTCCTCGCTCGGGGTTGTCCGCTAATGCGCGCGATGCGCATAGGCGCACTCAAGTCGGTTACGCCGCTCGCAACTGCTTAAAGCCTTAAAACATCAAACTCCACAGTCGTTAGGGAAAACCCGAGTTGCCGTCCTCGCTTGGGGTTGTCCGCTAACGCGCGCGATGCGCATAGGCGCACTCGAGTCGGTTACGCCGCTCGCAGCTGCTTAAAGCCTTAAAACATCAAACTCCACAGTCGTTAGGGAAAACCCGAGTTGCCGTCCTCGCTCGGGGTTGTCCGCTAACGCGCGCGATGCGCATAGGCGCACTCGAGTCGGTTACGCCGCTCGCAGCTGCTTAAAGCCTTAAAACATCAAACTCCACAGTCATTAGGGAAAACCCGAGTTGTCGTCCTCGCTCGGGGTTGTCCGCTAACGCGCGCGATGCGCATAGGCGCACTCGAGTTGGGTTATGCCCCTCGTAGTTTCGCATAAAGCCTTAAAACATCAAAACTCCACAGTTATCGTTAAAGCAAACCGCCGAGCTGAGCTCGGGGTTTGGCCCGCGTTGAACGCGAGGGCGCGCTCGAGTTGACTTCATCGCTCGTAGTCGCGATAAAACCAAATATCCAAATTCTATAAGGCAAACCGCCGAGCTGAGCTCGGGGTTTGGCCCGCGAGGGCGCGCTCGAGTTAACTTCATCGCTCGTAGTCGCGATAAAACCAAATATCCAAATTCTATAAGGCAAACCGCCGAGCTGAGCTCGGGGTTTGGCCCGCGTTGAACGCGAGGGTGCGCTCGAGTTAACTTCATCGCTCGTAGTCGCGATAAAACCAAATATCCAAATTCTATAAGACAAACCGCCGAGCTGAGTTCGGGGTTTGGCCCGCGTTGAACGCTAGGGCGCGCTCGAGTTGGGTTACACCTCTCGCTATCGCTTGGGGTTGTCCGCTAACGCACGTTGCCGCGTAGGCGTGCTCGAGTTGGTTACACAGCTCGAGCCGGTTACAACAACGCGTTGACTATAAGTATGTGCATCAAGTGAGTGCCTCGTTTGTCCTTGAAATACTAAGGACATCCGAGTCACGGGGTTGTGTTGATACCCGGAATTGTCACCGCGTTGGTGCACGAGATGATAATATCGACATAAAAGATTAAGGCGCTAAGCACACTTTTAACGCGCTAAGTACGCGAATAACTGAAATGAATAAATGTACGCGTATGGCATCATGTATGTACGTAACGTCCCACATCGAACATACGGAGGCGGAGTTGTAACGGAGGGAATTTTGTGCACCTCACCGCGATAAGGCCATGGCTGTTTTGGCTAATAACTTGCTTAATTAAGTAGCTTGTGAGCTACTTGGCAAAATTGCACCTTTGCCACGTCACCACATCACCAGCTTGCATTCTTTTCATTGTTTGGGCAGAATTCTCACAATCCCACATCGACCATGGTGGACATAGCAAGCAGCTTGCTTAACATATATATAGGAGGTGCCAGGCATAGGTTGAGAGATCGGAAAAGGCCTGTCCTGAGACGTGTTCTCGAAGGACGGGCCCCGACGTGTTTGAGTCTCTGAGGAGCTCGCACTATTTTACGGGAAAGACCTTTAAAAGTCTTATAAGCCTCCGAAAAGAGAATAAAATAATACGCGGGGGGTGGGAGAGCTCGAAGCAAGACGAGCCGGTTTCTAGCGCGCCGAAAGGCCCGAGAGTTTAATAATTTTGTCCCGTAGTTAGTTCGAGATTTTCGGACCTCAACAGTGGGTAGCAAGATATCGTTTGCTTAAGGATAGAATTTTCGCCTTCTAGTCATCTCTCCTCCACTATAAATACATGTCTTGGTCATGTAGAAGGATCCATCCAAAAACTACCCTGAATAAGCTGATATTCGCTCAGTCTTCTAACCCTATTGTCTTTTCGTGTTCTTTACCCTCGACGCGAAGCGGTTGGAACGACGGAAAGTGAAGGTGGTAAGAACGTAACATAGTTCCCTTTCGGACGGGAAAATGAGCCTAGGAGTGAAGTTTAGTTGGGAGGTGAGGCTATTATGCAGAAGGAAAAGTTTAAGTATCCGGGTTCAATTTTGCAAAGCGATGGGTGTATTGATGAGGATGTTAGGTCTCGTATTCAGAGCGGTGGCAAAAGTGGAGAGCGGCTTCAGGGGTTTTATGCGATAAGAAGGTTCCTCTCAGGCTGAAGGGAAAGTTCTACAGAACTGTTGTAAGGCCTGCGATCCTCTATGGAGCAGAATGTTGGCCGACGACTAAGGCTCAGGAGCAGAAACTTGCAGTCGCAAAGATGAGGATGCTCAGGTGGATGTGTGGCCACACGAGGATGGACAGGATTAGGAATGAGGAAATCAGAGGCAAGCTTGGGGTGGCGAGTATAGGAGACAAGCTGCGGGAAGCGAGACTGCGTTGGTTCGGACATGTCCAAAGACGGAGCCTAGACGCAATAGTTAGGAGATGTGAGCGGTTGGATTTAGGAGCTTATCGGAGGGATAGAGGCCGCCCGAAGAAGCGTTGGATGGACAACATAAGACATGACATCAGGCTGATAGGGATTTCAGAGGACATGGCGCAGTGTAGGGAGAGGTGGAGGGAGAAGATCAGCGTGTTAGATAGCTAGTCAGCTTTCTGGTGGAGCCGTGTATTCTTTTGGAGGTTGGCGGTTTAACTTAGTTTGCTTGCTTAGTGGGTTTGTTTTTGTATAATTTAATCTTTTTCTTCCTTTTATTTTCCCTTCTTTTAGTCTTAGTGGTAGATGTTGGTCTTCGGTTAGATTCTTAGTTTTTCGGTGTAGTTTGTTGAGTGGTCCGGTCTATGTTTTTTGGGTCCTATTGGGCGCATTTCATCTAGGTCTGAAATGCCTCCGTTCTGACCCCCTAGATCCTGCTTTTACGGGATTATCTAGGTATATGTTGTTGTTGTACTTTGTTTTTGATGTCTTATTTAGTCTCCGTTCGTTAAATTAGCTGAAAGCTGACAGCTGGAGATGAAAGCTGAATTTGAAAAGTAGTTGAGACTTGAATTAGAAGCGGAATGTAGAAAATATTGAAATGGGTCTTCGACACGACAACTAGCTGAATCATGAAAGATGTATGTTCAAAAGACCAACATGCCCTTACATTTAAAATAAATAATAAAAAAATACCCTCACTTCAAAAACCATACCACCCATTGTTTGCTCGACAAACCCTTAAAGTTGTGCATGTGGTCCTCTTGCTTAGGTCGACGACCCTCGTTTAGGAGCCGTCCAGGTCGCCGACACCGGAATTGGAACGAAATCAGAACAAAGGGTAGTGTGAGGAGGGTGAATACCTTCATCGGCGCTCGACAACCTCCTTCTTCGCCTCAGATCTGAATGGCAGGGCCTGGGCTTCTTCGCGAATCGCCTCCAACAGATATGAATTTGTTTTGAGGGGAGGGTATCGGGTGGAAAAAGGGGCAAAGTAGCGGAGGCAATTTTGCCTAATCCGCTACCGAGTTCCGTGTCCCCTTGGGGGTAGGAGGGGAGAGATGACAGCGGAAATCGGGAGCGGCATCGGCGTTCAGCTTCATCTCCCGCTGTCGCCGAACACGCCTTTGGCGTAGCGGAATTCGCAACTTTCCGCCCCCGCTACATCCGAACGAGCCCTGAAGTGTTTTGGAGGTGTCAAAGGTGGATGAATAAGATTTTATAAGTGTTAACTGCTTTAGAACCAGGGTCAAGATGATACCAAAAAATTTATTAAGGTGGAGAATACGGCTGAAAAATGAGTGAAAACAATGTAGATTAATTTTCCGTAAGTTTAAGAATTTCAATTTAAATCTAATCAGCTAGCACATAGTATACTCTTTGTTAGGCAACGCTATGCAATTGGGAATAGAGGATACATCTTCGAGTGGACCTTGGGGACATTAATATTGTGCAATGACGAAAGACAAGATTTAATCAGTGCCATTCTGTACTGATTATTCATCATTAAATGATAACAACTCATGAGTCATGATATTGTTTGTCAAATTGCCTCGTAGAACAAAAGCTAACCAAGTTAAAAGAAGACGACCAAAAATAAAATAAAAGAAAAAGAAAAAGAAAAAGAAGGTGGTAGTAGTAAAAAGCAACGAGGGAAGGGGGGTGGGGGCACTTTTATCACATTTACAAACAAATTAGACTCCTCTTAAAAAAGAATTACTAACTAATCGGTATAAAAGTAATTTATTTTCTCTCTCCTCCATTCTCTTTCTCAGTTCTCACTCCTCTCTCTCGTCCGTCTTTCTCACCCCTCTCTTCGCCCCTCCCCCTACAACTCCGCACAACTCGCCCTTGCCCTCACCGTTTCCCTCTTTCTCTTCAATTACGTCTCCGGCGACATTCCGACCACTCTCGACGGCCACTTCGAGCCTGTCACGGTCCCCTTCGACCAGAGTTTGCACGATTTCGCCGTCGATCTGCCCGATTCCGACCCTAGGGTTCAGCGGAAGGTTCAATGCTTTGAGCTCGGAGATTCAAGATTGAGGCTCTGCTCGAACCCTAGCTCAACCAATTCGAGGTTTCAAAAGCGGAAAGCTCTGTATCCAGCCGTGGAACTGGAAGAATTTGGGGACGAACGTCCTCTCTCGCCTCAGTTTCGAGGAGCGATGGAGAGGGCCGGCGCTCGTCTGCAAACCATGGCTACAAGCCTGCAAAGATCCGTCTAAACATCAAACCGTACGTCTCTCTTTTCCGGTGTTTGGAATCTTCCCTCTCGAGCGAATATGGCCTCTAATGGAGAACCTAACGACGAATCCGATGACCGTCCTTCGCAAAAGGTGAGGCTAGGTCTCATCGATCGATCCATCATAAAATTCATAATCGGTTAATTCATAATCAACCGATGAACTCTTTGTTGAATACAAGGCTGATTTGTTCTTCATCAATTACTCCTTCCTATTATGAGATTGATCTTCTTTTTGATAATTTCTTTCCTCCTAATCTATCATAGAAAGTTGCTGAAATGAAGGAGAAAACCAAGAAGGTCTTGTCGGAGCAGGCGGACAGAATAGCAAAACAGGCAGAGGAGCATGAGCGATTCATCAACAAGGTTATTATTATTGCACGCACTCGGAATTCGTTGGTGTTTCTTATCTGTGTTTGATCTGACTTGATTTCATGTGTGTTTGGTTTAGTGAATTTAGATGCCTCTTAAGTGTTCGATCAAATGCCACCTTCTAAGTGTTGATTTGTTTATTTGGTTAACACAGTAGTGCTTTGACTATATAAGTGTTGATTTGTTTATTTGGTTAACACAGTAGTAATGTATCCCACTGTCTTCTATCGGTACAAGAGGTGCCTTGTAAGTGTTGATTTGTTTATTTGGCTGACTATATAGTGCTTTGACTATATAAGGCTATGGAAAATATATCCCACTGCCTTTGTCATCTACGTTTAATTGATATGTTAATTAGACTCAATTAGTGTTGATTTGTTAATTAGACTCAAGTAGTGTTGATTTTGTTAATATAATTAACACAGTAGAAAATAGTGTTGATTTGTTAATTTGATTAATACATTTGCTTTTGTCACCGAGTAAGTTGTTTTTACGTGTTTTGGTGATGACATGTTGTTTTTATGGGTTTTGGTGATGACAAGTTGAGTTTATGGGTTTTGGTGATGGCAAGTTAGTTTTACGGGTTTTGGTTATGAGAAGTTGAATCTATTTTGCATTGTTAAATTTGTCTATATATTACTTTTAATTATGACCTATTAGCTCAAATGGTAGAGCAGCGTGCTTTAAGCACAATAATGTGGGTTCAAATCCCACATAGGCATACTAATAAATTCTGATGACAAGTTGCATACGTGATGACAAGTTAGGGTGATGACAAGTTTGTACGTGATGATAGGTTTTTTTGTACGTGACGACAGGTTGAGTGATGACAAGTTTTTGTACGCAACGACACGTTTTTGTACGTGACGACAAGTTTTTTTGTACGCTATGACAAGTTTTTTGTGCGCTATGACAGGTTTTTTTATAAGCAATGACAAGTTTTCTACGCGATGACAAGTTTTTCGTAAGGGATGACAAGTTTTCTATGCAATGACAAGTTTTTCATAAGGGATTGACAAGTTTTCCTACGCAATGACAAGTTTTTCTAAGCGATGACAAGTTTTTATGCATGGTGACAAGTTGTTTTCAATTTTCCGATGACAAGATTTTTTGATGATAGGATTTCCGATGACAGGATTACAGGTAAAACGCGGTGGCACGCGTGTAATTTTTTTTTTTGACCAGGGGTATTTTCGGAAAACCGACTAAATAGCTCCTTTATTTTTGTTCCCGCCTATCCCCTCCACAAATTTCCCCAAATAGGCTGCATACCAAATTTTCTCAAAAGCAAGACACTAGTACTAAAAAGTAAAAACACTACATGATTGATGATTAGGGAAAACGTAACAAAACGACGCGGTTCGATTAGGTCTGACGAGAGCATGAATGAGGAAGCTTCTCTCTCCTCCGCCCAACCCACACAAGCACAAGACAGGCTGAAATTTGCTCGGCCCCCCCTCAATCCCCCCATTCCTCCATTATCACTGCTTTCTTGCCCGACCTTTCCGCCTCTCCGAAGACAAATCTGCAGGTAAGAGAAAACCCTTCCTTCCTCCGCCCTCCCTCTCTTGATTTCTCATCTCCTTCGCTCTTTCGTTCTTCTTCCCCCTTTCGTTGTTTCCCGATCTCTCTCTCTCTCTCTCTCTTTTGGGGAGCGTTGACCCCCCAAACATCTCCATAAACCCCGAGATCTGTATACTGGAGCCCTAAAATTCCTCCTCCTTCCCCTCCGAGGTCAGATCTCCCCTTTTCCGATTTTACTCTTTCAAATCCCGTCTCTATCGTTTTCCCCCTCACGGGTTTCCTCCAGATCCATACATCCTTCTAGGTTTTCCGGGTTTCGTTTGGCTCTTTTTAGGTTTCTGGATCTTGGTTTGCTTTGCCTTGGATGGATTGAATCTGACTGGTTAATTCTTGTTTTGTCTCCGTTTTCTTGCGTTTCCGCTTGCAGATCTACGGTGTATTATGCTTTGGAGGGTCTGGCTCCTCTCACATCGCTGAATATCTTATATTATCATGTCGTCGCTGATCAAGGACGAGTCCATCCATATCAGGGAGGTATGGAGCCATAATTTGGAGGAGGAATTTGCGCTGATTCGGGAAATCGTGGACGACTACCCTTATGTCGCCATGGATTCGGAGTTTCCGGGCGTTGTGATCCGGCCCGTCGGCAATTTCAAGAACATCACCGATTTCAACTACCAGACCTTGAAGGACAACGTCGATATGCTCAAGCTCATTCAGTTGGGCCTCACCTTCTCCGATGAGAATGGCAACTTGCCCTCCTGTGGTACCGATAAGTTCTGCATTTGGCAGTTCAATTTCCGCGAGTTCGATGTCAGCGAGGACGTCTACGCCAGCGATTCCATCGAGTTGCTGAAGCAATGCGGGATCGATTTCAAGAAGAACAATGACTCTGGCATCGACTCGCGCCGGTTCGGGGAGCTCTTGATGTCGTCCGGGGTCGTACTGAACGATTCCATTTCGTGGGTGACGTTTCATAGTGGCTATGATTTCGGGTATTTGCTTAAGGTGCTGAGCTGTCGGAGCTTGCCCGAAACCCAAGCTGGGTTCTTTAACCTGATCAATATGTACTTCCCTGTGGTGTATGACATCAAGCACTTGATGAAGTTCTGCAACAGCCTTCACGGCGGGTTGAACAAGCTTGCGGAGCTGTTGGATGTGGCTCGGGTCGGAATGTGCCATCAAGCCGGGTCGGATAGTCTGCTCACCTGCTGCACGTTCATGAAGTTGAAGGAGAGCTTCTTCAACGGCTCGTTTGAGAAGTACGCAGGGGTCCTATACGGGCTCGGTGTGGAAGATGGGTAGCCGGTCTGTCGGGGGGTTTGGAGGTGTTCGGGGGGCTTAACTTGTTAGTAAATAACTGGACAAAAACCGTCTGTCAGAATTGTGTGTGTTGGTTAGTCTATTCTTGAGAGAGAGAAGTCCTGATTTGTCATTGTACACAGTTCAAGGTATTGTTGTTTTAAGTTTATAAGAAAGGGGGAAATCAAGCGTCTCTTTGTATTCAGTAGCTTTGTGTAAGAGGTCATGAGAATCTCTGTAGCAGGAGCTTCAGCTGCCTTTTGCAGTGTGAGTTCTCTGTAATATAGAACATGTAGTGTTTTACCTTTCATGGACAATCTAATTATGCTTACCTTCTTTTCATTTCTAAACCTCTCTGGCTGGTTCACCTTATGCATTTGTTACCTTGCTTCATATGTTGTACTGTCACTGTAAATAAGTCTAGATTGATTTACAGTTGCTGTATTTTTTTGTTTGTCTGTGTAGAAAATCCTGATCTTCTTATATAACACTTAAGAACAGATTCATTCATGGATATGAATGATACTAAATCAAGGTTTCCTTTGATGTTAATCAGATGAATGGGAGTGACAATCTGTTCTTCATCCTTACAATTCTCTGCAGTTTCCTTATTCTCTTGTTTTATTCTTGACTTGGCTTGTTTACCCTTGAAAGGTGTAATGTGCAAATTGTACTGCTTACTTGATTCTTATGGTTTTCCCTAGATTGATTGACACTTGTGCCTCTGGATTTTCCTCTTCTAAAATTACAAACCTGTTGGTGACCCAAGTGTTCTCTTGTTGATAGATACATTAACATTATTGTACAAGTTTTGTGAGAAAATTAGGAGTTGCAAGTCCTTATACAATATACAAGATTCTTCTATGACTTGTGTCTGTTGTAGTATCAAAATTCATCATTTGCAGTCCTTGTACAAGACACATTTGCTCAAGCCCTTGAATCCTGACAATTGACATGCTTGGTTTGGTTGGTTCTCATCAACTTATTTTGTGATAGGCGCAGCGACAGTAGTATCGTACGCATCGTGTTTTCCTGCAAAAATAATTTGTGACAGATTTGCTGCTTACGGATCAGGGACGGTTGCGAGTATGATAGGATCCTAGTCTAAAGTCTTTTTGGTTACGCCTTCCATGCTCGAAACGACCCGAGGTGCAAGCTCAATTAAACCCAAACGAACATATCGGACGTACTAACAAAGGAAAACAATTGCAGCCAAAATAGGGACAGATTTGCTCTGCTTAAATGGAAGTTTGTGACAAGTATATGTGGCTTACCAACAAGCTAAGCTCGCCTTTGGTTCTGTCATGGGCCCGTTCCAGGCCCAACTGAAACCCGAAACAGACCTCAATTGAACTGATTTCATTTCATAACTGAATAAACGATTTCTTTTAAGAAGTCGAGTATTTTGCCAAGAAATGGGCTAAAGGCTATATGTTACAACATGGTGGAATTCGATTAGGATTTGCAAATATAGGCTAGCTCCTAACACATTCCAACTCAAGACTACCACTTTCAATCAACAATTTACGTTTGAACTTTTTGTAGGACATACTAGATACACTAGCTGACTAGCTGTGTATGAGGAAAGTGTTCGGGAACAAGCTGTTAATTAAGCGTACGTAAACACCCTTTTTGCAAAGTTAAATAATCATAAGATCTACTGTAGTAGCCAGAATGTTTTCTCTTATTACTTTTTTTTTGGAACATGGTAAGTATTAATATTAACATAAGTATTACTTGAGCTACTAATTAATCCTAAGAGAAAAGAGCAAGCTGACAAAACGATGACCTTGAGGTTTGTTAATGTGCCTTGAATCTGAATCAAACACTGCAACAGATACCACGGGGGTCATCGCTACACTATGTTTTCTCTTTTCTGTTTCCGGGTCTGTCGCAATCTGTTTTGGGTCTGCGGCCTATAATTGTAACTAGGTTTTTTTAGTCTCTATATAAATTCTCGAAATATCTACAACTTTTAATCTGAATTCTGTTTTCCATAATAATATATTGTTTCTCTGCCCGTAGATATAGGTAATACACCGTTACAGAACCACATAAATCTCCTTACAACAAGGTTACACTGGCTATGAATTCCCGTCTCTAGGAAGATTAGGGCCGGGTAAGAAAATGATCGAAATATATTTGTGTGTTAATGAGTACGATACATAATTTATATCAGCATGAAGCGTATAACGTAACCTACCTTGCCTTTGCATCCTTTGTAACCTTTAGTGTCGACATATATGCAACTAATTAACATTGCTAGCCATAGCTTTGAATAAGCCACTTTCATGATCGAAAAAGTAACATATTGCTTTCAAACCATACTAACATTATAGTACGTAGAGCATATCATATACATATATCTTACTTTGAATTTGCGATGATGCTACTCCTTTATCTAGATAGAAGCCTGCTGGCTACATCTTCATAAAATAAAATCAAGAGAAAGCTGTCGATCAACTAGTTGTTGAACCCAGCCTTTTATGTTGCCAAAAAAAAAGTTATGAAATGAAAGGGGTGGCCAAAGGGTACTTTATTAAACTTTAAGTATGTGTTGCATGTACTGTCTAGAAAAACAATTTCATCGACCATACCTGCCAAAACCTAACAGATATTATATGGGAGGGAGAAAAACCTAACCCCAATTTGCATTAAACACACAAAAGAAATTATTTGTAGCAAGAAAGTCTAAGCAAAACCTAATTCAATTATCACTAACTGAACTGATAAAACAATTAGTTCGAAACTCTACTCCGACCCCATATATTTAATTGCGAACTTTGGATTATGGTACTAGATCCAAATTTGAATTACCTTTATTGTTTTATATGAAAAATAAGCCTCTTGAGTGCAATGTTAAATAACTGTGGCCTATTGAGATATAAAACTCGAATTAACCAACCCAAATCAAGCAATGTCAAGTTGACCCAAAATAATCCTAATGGAATCCTGTTTCACTTTAAAATAATTTTGAGATTGAGTGGCTTGAAACTGAATGATCCTAACTAGATCGGCAAATCCACCTAATGTTACCACCATGCACCACTAAGATTTAAAAATATATAAAAGTCTACTATTGGAGCGGCGATTTGACTAAACAATCAAATTAGCAAAAAGATGAAGTTTATATGGATGAGAAATGAGAATAACCACACAAACTTTTGCCTTCTCCTTTTTTTTTTTGTCAAATCTTTTGCCTTCTCTTGGTGTCTCGTACAAGGGATAAGTTTCTATTAGGCTGCTTTTATACATGGTATGATTTAAGTAAAGTAAGATTAGGCAACCCTTTGGACATTGGAGAAGTCGAGTTAATTAAGAAAACAAGACCAATGTGTGTGTGTACATCACAATTGTTGCCAATTCATTAGGGCCTACTTGACATCGAACAACTCATGTCCGACTAAAGTTTTAATCAAGCTTTTCTAATTTATTTTTTTGGTCGAAAGCTTTTCTAATTTATTATAGTGTTGATTCTTAGGGATAACATATTCTAAAATAGCTTTAATTATTAATGGCTGTTTCTAATTAGTATTCGTCCACTTCTCTTTCGTTGTTTAAAGCATACAACATTAATGATCCAGTGGGCATGTACGAAATTGGCTAAAATGCACAACCTATGTTAATATGCCTTTAATTTGAATCACACACTGCCACACGGTATACTATGTATTCTGTTTCTGGGTCTGTCGTAATCCGTTTTGGGTCTGCGGCCCATAATTGTAACTAGGGTTTCTTGAGTCACTATATAAGCTCTCGAAATACCTAGATCTCTGTATCCCGAATTCTGTCTTCCATAATAATATACGGTTTCTCTTCCCGTGGACGTAAGTAACGCACTGTTACCGAACCACGTAAATTTGTGTGTCGTTCTTGCTTTATTATTCTCGTTCGATCTCTCGTTACAACAACCTAATTAAAGAACCTAAGCTTACACTAGCATGAAAATAACGTTACAATCAGCCCAAACTCTAGATGATTTGTGGACGATCGATTGAGATCGATCAACCTCATCGAATTAATCCAATATAAATCACTAAAGTAAAATAACTCGTTTGGTGCCCGTCTGCCTGATACATATATTATGATGGATATAGATATGATGTTTGATCGATGTTCGAGCGTGAGATTCGGATCCTTTTGCCGTTATTTCCTTTTATTCTTACCGGTAGAATACATGTGCTGTAAACAGTATCTTTGACTTTGATTAAAGTGTTGCTCTTCAGATTCTTTGTTCTGCCAAAACACATGTCAACTATGTATCAGTGTATCACAAGTGAACGACCCAAGTCAGCCGTCTACACAAAAACAATATATGCAGAAGATCTTTTTTTTTTGAGACAAAATGCAGAAGATCTTAATCCACCCATTGATCACCCGCAAATTATTCCACGAGATATGCTAGCTCCATTAATTAATTTACTCCGCGATTTCAGTTCACGTAGTACGTATAACATTGAAGTTAACTCCACATGAGATTGGAGTGGTTAGGATTTATCAGTTTAAGAGAGATGATGCCACATGAGATTCCAAATGAATTACAGAAAGATGCATTAAGCCAGAAAATTCAACCTTTAATTTCCCACAGAATCAGTTCATTCAACCAATATAAAGTCGGGAAACAATTATTCAGCATATTAAGCCAAAAGCAGTGACACTAGACAAAAGGCCATGCATCTAGCTACTTGCATTTTAATTTATATATACTATAGTATATGATTGATAGTATGCAAGTTACAATACGTTCTTGTGGTTGGTGGACCCTACACATGAAAAGCAGACACCACCAAAGGTTTGTTGGTCTCGGTAGGCATTAGGCAATGGAGTAGGATCAATTTTCGATAAAAAAAAAAATGGAGTAGGATCAATTTAGGCAGATTTACACGAGGTAGAAACAAACCAAGGTAGTCATTCAATGTTTTTGACAAGTCAAGTTTTATGGTCACAACTCACAACTCATTCTATAGGTCAAGACTCGAGAGAGAAAATAACATTTACCTTTTTTTTTATCCGAGCAAAGGAACCCTTAATAAGTAGGGGAAGACCTAACCACTAGCAAACCGGGTGAAAGACCGACCTAAAAAAAGTCTTCCGAAATAAAAGAAAGGGAGTCAACAGGCGGCTTAGAAAGAAAAATTAAAAAATCGAGCGGAAAAGAAAAGACGAGCCTAGCAAGGGGAGTCGATGACAGCTTTCGCTTCCCTAAATAACATTTACCTTGTTAATGATGCAAAAGGGGTTTCGACCCTGGAGTAAGAGATCATTGTCATCGACTCATTGGCATTTCATTCGATCTATAAGCTTGCTTATGCGTCTGATTTATCACGTGTTTTGACTTATCAGATATACATCTTTGACTTATATAGACCATTAAACATAGAGGACCAATCAAATTCAAACCTTACAATTGAAAATATGACCCAAAATATTAACAAAATAAAAGTATTATCCAAAATAATACTTTGGTGCATTGAATAAAAATGAATAACCATGCCTAAACAATGGCTCCGTCGACTTTCAAAGACCAAGGTGGATGTTTTTTCTAACGACGCTCTTGTCGTTCTCTTAGATGCTCGCTACCTCTCCTCTACTCGCCTTATCATCTCTTGGGTGAGGCATTTTTCTAGCCGTATGACATTGAAGGTAAACCCATGTAAGATTTTTAGGAGTCCAGGCATCACTTAATTAGGTATGTCTCTTATGGGAGATGACCATAGGGTTAACGTATTGACTTAGACCGTACGTTCATCCTCAACTATAGATTTCCAACTAGATCTTGCCCAATCTCATTTCAAAGAATACTAGCTAGCTCTAAGATGACCTTTAAAACAATATTAAATCAATTTTAATTCTTTTTTAATTAAAATAAAAGAAGGTCTAGATGCATATATCATGCATGACATGGACGACAAACCCATTCCAAATATGATTTCAGGAGTCCAAGCATCTATATATCCTAATAGTAGTAGATTAGATTGGTGCACCTTTTTGAAATTGCATCAACTTAATGCATGTGAAAGTAAAAACTACAAGAACAGAGAAGAGAAGCAAAAGTTGAGGGAAAAGCAAGGAAGAAAAACTGGGCCACGCCCACAATTAAGCAAAAGGTGTCCCTCTTCTTTCAGTTTACTTGAGAAGTTGAACTCTTTTATGGTCTTTTCATGTTGGGGAGAGGAGGCAAAGTCATCTCAAAGTCAACAGCTTAAGCTTTTTTTTCTAGTTCACTACCTTTATTTGGAGGGACAGAAGATCTCATAAAGAGATTTGGTTTAATCTTGATTAGCCAAAGCTGCTCAACATGGAATCATTTTTATGGATTAATATTAATTTTATAGTGCTAGATGGCCAATGAGTACACAAATGGCAACAAGCACTAAGACCTTCTCATCCCTCTAACCCTCCATTATTATATCTTTTCAAGTCTATTTTTCCTTTTCTTGTGGGGGCATATATGAAGCTAAAGTCACATTAGTTGATCACTAATATTGAATCAAAAGCTAAGATTATGCTTATCACAAGGGTTTTACTTTAATGATATGATGATGCTAATTAAACAAATAGTCAAATAGTACTTACTAATGCGAACATAGAAGAATAGTATAAGTTAGGTTATAGAGCAAGATATATAATTCCTGAGCCTAGTCACGTACCTTCTCCCTATGCTTGTCGGCCACTTGTCACAAACGCCACATCGGGACGACAGAAGAAGCCACATCGTTTGCCAGACACGTGGCGTGCCTTCATTGGGCAATGCTTTGGCTCATCCTGCCCATTGATATGGTAGTTGAACTAATGAACAGAAGAATACAAATACATGCATGCAAAACTGCAAATATATCATAGCTCATCTAAGATATTTTTCATATAGTCATATATTGAAGTACTAGCAAAAGAAATGGCAAATGAAAAAGTAAGCACTGTGTTTTTTATCCTCTTTGTCTTCTGAAATGCATGAAAAGGTATGAGTGGACTCATATCAAGACGTACTATATATACTCTTGGTGGTGACAAAGAAATCCAATTCTGATTGAAATACTGGTGTGCATCATAAACGTAACAAATTAATGTGTATTGCGAAGAGTTGTGTTTGTTTCGGATCGATTATGCTGCTGCCTGAGCTGAGCTAGTTGTTAGGGCTGAATATCTGTTCAAAATCGAATCGAATCGAAACTAAAATTCGTGAATTTGGTGAACCGAAAAAAAATCGGTTTGTTTCGGTTAAGCTTTTTTGTTTTTGATAGAAATAAAGTTTTTCTTTGAAATATTGAATCGAATCGAAACCGGAATTGTTAAAACTAGGTGGGTCATATCTGGCGTGAGGAGTTCACACGTCAGTTCGTGCGCACATGTGCGGTAGGCCCAACACATAAGCCCATGGGGTTCCACCATAAAACCAATCGGCAATAGAGAGTGTAGCTCATGTACTTATATGGTGGGTGGTCTAGGTTCTAATTCCCGACGTGGTACAAGTTTAGTCTCAACAAATCCTAAAATTTATTGAACCGAGGACCGAGCTGAACTCTATCAGTTTCGGTTCGGCCTAATTTTTCGGTTACAACCGAACCGTACTTAGCCCTACTAGCCGTCGCCTGGACATAAGATCTAGGCACTAATCCTTTTCCTTTTCAATCTGAACGAAGATAAAAAGCTCTAAATATCATGGTTAGTTGACTCGAGCTTGATTATATAGTTGCATGTTTCAACAAAGTAGGAAAGATGAGTGCAACTTTGACGATGCTCTCTCAAGTGCCAATGAGTTGAGAGAAATGCACATCTCTTATAAAAATGAAAGATGGGTGGAATCCGTAAGGTAGACCACTAAGCTAATAGTATACGTATATTTGGTCACTCATGAAAGTGATAAGCTTAAATAAGCGCAATCTCAAGGAACTCATTGGGAGATCTATGTGGGACACTACACTATATATATAGGGCCTAAGAACCATTAAGAAGAAAACAAATGTAACATGCTGTATTAGTATTAAGTATATATTGAATCAGTTGGCATTATTCAAACAGATGAATAGTTGAATTGGGTAGCACTAACTCAAACCCAAAAGGGGTTTTAGGCCTAGATTTCATAGGTAGGGGTAGGACACATAAAATCCACACTTGCAAAGTTAATGAGATGTCACATTCAAGATCAAACGTTTGTAATGTACGTAGAGTAACTAGAGAATATATTTGAGATCTGTTACTCTTGAATCATTACTTTGCACACAAAAAAGAGACCTCTTGGCTTTGAAAGGGCTAGGAGCTAGTTCCACTTATTATATATCCACAATAATGTAAAGTTTTCTTCACATCGATCAAATTAATATTGTTTGTAAGTAAAAATTGGCATGCATAATAATTCTTGTGGGGAGCACCTGAGAAGTGAGAGTGCCCCCTGAACATGTGCATAGGATTGCAACCTCAACGAACATGGGACAATGTGCTCCTGCTTCATTGTCTGACACAGCAGTACGTACAAGGTTTGCCCTGTCCCACCCATACTAGTAGTTCATTCACATCCAAACATGTCAAATTTTGCCCTAGAACTATATCTCAACATTCATAAAGATCTCTAGCCCAAAACTAGCTATCCTATTTAAAATGGGACAGTTTGACCCGAGTGACTGATTCGAATCTTCGATCTCGTTTAGGTGTCTAATAAGGTATCGCACTTACTGTGATTAGACGAAAATTTGTTAAAATAAAGATATGAATTAAATGACATTAATTATTATTTGTGTACTAAATGAATAAAAAAGAACTCTAAATCTATCACAATATATGATACAGAGTTAAGTTGCTTCATTTTAACCTAAATGGGAAATGTATTCGTTGTAAGAAAAATGAGTTAAAAACTTGGAGTCAAACACTTCATTCTTGACCGTAATGGGAAAAAATGTTTTGAACACATACATAGATAATACTATGAAACTATACCTAGCTACCCGAACTGCCCAACTCGGTTGAGATGTCAATTATCACAGATCAATACATGGATAACATTAATTTCACAAATAAGTTAAGAGTTCAAACTTTAATGTATTCAACATCAGAAGTTGAGAAGCTCCTAGTCTCAGATCAGAGTATCTGTCCAATCACATCGTAACACGTCAATAGTATGGAACAACAGTCCATGTCCATACAAAGAAGGAATAAAAATACCTATCAATACCATACAAGTATGCTTTTGTATAGTCTAATAATGCTAAAATATTCTAAGGAGTGGCACATTGGCACCAAGCAAGAGTTGTATAAACAAAGTAGACAAGATTAGAGGGAATAAAATACTACTAATAGTACATAAAAGTAGGCTTAAGTATAGGCTTGCAGGATTAGACGATATAGGCATAACGTGGAGTTCCAATATACAAGTGCATAGTGTGAATAAATAAGGTATCATCACTCCATCTCCCAAAATCACACACACACCCAAATGCACACAAAAGACAATCTTGGAAGCAAAATGAACTTCACTTCATCCCAACCAGTAGCAATGGAGGAGCCATGTCTCTCTGGCACATCAAGTACTATATCCCCTCAGCAAGATCAGGACCAACAAGAAACAGACCTCAACAACACAGAGGCCAATCTCATTGACTTCCTAAGCATGGGCTCATCCCAGAGCTCATCAAACACAGCGGCCCAGCCGTCGTCAGAAGGCGAGCCAAGGGTGTTTTCTTGCAACTACTGTCAGAGAAAGTTCTACAGCTCACAAGCTCTAGGAGGCCACCAAAACGCGCACAAGCGCGAGAGGACGCTCGCGAAGCGGAACCAGAGGATAGGCGCCACGCTAGCAGCCACAGCAGCCGCTTTCGGGCACTCGTTCATCCACCATAACATGGCTGCACTTCCTTTACACGGCTCACAGAACAGGTCTCTAGGAATTCAGGTGCACTCCATGATCCACAAGCCTTGCAATATGGGACCGCTCCCTTCGGGGTCCGGGAACGTGTACGGGCAGCACGGGTGGTCAAGACTGCCCATGGAGCAACAGCCAGCAGTTGGGAAGCTGGTGGCTGAGAATTACAATGTTGTGCCTGCAGGGGGAGCGTCGTCGAGAAATGGGGCTGCGCGATTCGGGTTGGTTGATGAGGCGGTTGGGAATGGTTACAAGTGGGATGGCGATGGATCAGTCCAAGCTGATCAGGAAGATACAAAGAAGCTTGACTTGTCTTTGAAGCTATGATCATTTTCTTTTCAACATTTAGGAGGTGTTGGTATCATTCTGTGCTTGAGAATTGTTTAGTTTTCTCTGTTTTGTTGGTTCCGGGAATGTATCTTGTACATATGTTATAGTAGAATTAAATGGCTTTCCTTGTGATCTTCCTAAGAATTTTTTTACTTGAATCTATAGAGATGGATGCTAGATGGGTACTATTGTGCAGAACTTAAACATCAAAGGCTCAAGAATAGATGATACAGATTCATAGTACAGCCAGAGCTTGTCAATTTCCTGCATTAAAGCCACACCAGAAGGTCTTACACTATTTTAACTATAGAAGAAAAGTATTTACATGTTCTAAATACCAAAAACATGCACCTAAAGAGTATAGTGCAAGTTCTGTAGGAGTTCAAATAGTAGTGATCTCAGATATATATCCAAGGCTCAATTATTGGAGTCACTTTTTAAAGGAAGTGCTTTAAGTTCAGTAATCTCAATCAAAGCCAACAGGGAACAACAACACCTCTAAAATGACAGTAAGTGCAAAATCTAGAACCAGTTTGACTACACCCATCAGCATTTTGCAAAATAAAAAATAATACTGCTAGTAGATAAGACATCTCTATGATGAAAAGAGCTCATCTAGAGGTGGGCAAAGCTTAAGTGGCCATGAAATGTCTAAAGGTAGACATTTAACATCAATCCCCAAAAAGGAAAGAAATGGCAAAACAGCATCTCCAATTAGCTTTAATCCTGATGTTAGTTTTTAACTTGTAAACTTCCAAGTGGAGCATTTCAGTACGTTACAAAGGCCTCAAGAATGGAGGCTCAGAATATCTAACATCATGGAGAACCAAAATCGATGAACAAGGTAGTGGCTGAAACACCCCCTAGGCCCCATCTCTTGTAATCTTTCAAGCTAAATCTAGTAGTTTGCATTTGGATGCAATATCAACATCTGTAAATTTAATGCCAATTATGCTTTAAGTTAATATTATAGTACCAACCTCTTGTATTAACACATACTAAGCAATGACACAAGATATTTGGTGGTCCCTCAGAAAAATTCAGCCAGATTTTGTAAGAAAATCGAGTGACAAAACCTTTAAATATGCATAAAAATATCCATTCTGACATCCATCTTCCACACAATTTATTGGCCTATTTCACTCGCCATTATTATGCTAAGGTTTAAATGTATAGGTTGTTTGCTGTGACATTATTAGGAGTATAGACTCTTAGCTAGCCTCCAATAGTTCAGATTAAAGACAATACTGTGCAATGAAAGTAGACACACCGATCTGAATGGTGTGATAGGTCCAAAATCACCAACTGAACTTGAATAAGCATTCTTATAATTATATAATAGCGAGGGAAGATTGGATGTATATTGACGAGTAGAAGAAATCAAAACTGACCTTATAATTGCAGCTGAGTGTAAAATGCAATTAAAATAAAAGAATCTGTATTCTATTGTTTGGTTCAAAAGGTAAATTTCTGAGCACTGGTCTAAGTTCCACTTACATCTTAGTTTTTACACTTGACCAAAAAAATTGAAGCTGCTCCTAACTAAAGCCAATACAGCAGAACAAGGTCACATTTGCAACGAATACTGTCAATACAGCTGAGTGTACAAGGCTCCTTAGGCGTAAAAAGAATATTAGGAGACTACTCAACCTGCTTCTGTAATCTAACGATACTGTCACCTTACAATCAGTCCGATGGAAGAACAAATCTACTGCTTCTCCAGAAACGATAAAACTGTTCCGAGCCATCGAATAAGTTCAATTCTGTCCTTGTTCAACATATAATCATGCAAGAAAGCAGAAAGATCGCCGTTTATGCCCCTTTCTTCCAAGTAATCGTTCAAGGCCTTCTGAAGCTTCGAATCCAGTTTCCTGACAAAGAATTACAGCCAAAGCATCCGGATTAGTAACTTCAGCCAAAGTAGTTTAAGGCTTTCTCTGCAGTCCAATCTTGGAACATCAAAGCCTTTATTCACTTATTAGGCTAAGAAAATCATAACAGAGCAGGTAAGAAGGTCAATATCTATATCTAGTTAGAAAGCCATTTTAGCCAATTAGTGAGTTATTTTACCGCTACTTGTTATTAAGGCTCTTATTCACATTAGTATGCATATAAGAACGGGACAGAAAACCCTAACCCCATGAATTATAAGGATCAAAGAGAAACCACAAAGAACAATAATCGATGTTGAAGAAATAGAACATCAGTACAATTGTTTTTTTACCACTTCAATTGAAAAAACAAAGCATGGCAAGATGATAGCAAACAAAAGTCGCTTATGTTGAAACATACCTGAATATAGGACCCGTGTAAGCTGTGGATGGCAGACCATTTTGAGGAAGCACATACACTTTCTGTATCTGCAAACTATCAGGCCATGCTGAGCACACAAATTCAAGTGAGCTGGACCCGTCCGCCTTAGTTATATCAACAAACAAGCTAATATGGAGGCGCAAATTTTCACCATCAGTGTCATCCCCAGGTTTTGGAACAGAGATGCATCCATCAAACATTGTTGCCTCCAATTTAATATCTTCATTATGTCTAGACTTCCCTGTTAGCCTTACCCATTGCTGACCACGGCGCTCATCCACAGTAAAGACATCGAACCTTGAGACTGGCTATCAGGCCAAAGAGAAAAGGAAGAAAGGACAATCACTAACACTGAAAACTTAAACTAGAAAAAACATAGTGCATCCAGATCAAATGGGTGAAAACATAAATAAGAATAACTGAAAGGAAGGTAGTTGTGATTGTGAGATGGAAACCACTTGTCTCAAAGACTTTCTACAAGTAAAAAGCTGTACTCCTTGAATGATCACAGATTACAGAAGTTCAATTTCCACATAGAAAAAAGACATGAGATAGGCAAAGCCACAAGTTAAGCATAACGAACTCATTTACTTTAACCACAGCCATATCAACTCACATTAAAACCTAAAAACACTATTAACAGAAATTAAGCTAAACAGACAAAAGAAGTTTGATTCCTTAAATGGGCACCTTATTTGTAGAAAAGGGGAAGTGGCAAGGGATTTGATCAACATCCTATCTAGTATACGATAAGGCAAACTAATCATCACAAATCCAAATCGTATATTCGTATGGAGGTATATCAGCTACCACCATTGAACAAGCTCATGAGCTATTATCAATTTGAAAGGGCTAATTTACGTAATCAGTAAGGAAGTCGTACCACCATTCAGTGACTTTCCCACAAATCAACCAGAAAATAAAATTGAAACAAACAATTGAGCATCAGGGCTGAGTACCTGAGTGGGAGGAGCATACTCGGACTGATATTCGATCTCTGTCCGAAGAATCCGGATAATGTTGGACAAGAACGGGGATCTCGAGACCGCCCCATCCGTTTGGAATCGGGTTTGGATCGACCCGGGATTGAGCTGGGGAAGAGAAAAACAAGGTCGTGGGGACTGGAAATGAGTCTGGATCCGAGAGATAAGGGATGATGATCTTCGAGAAGCTCTGGTGAGGAAGGCAGCCATGGCGAGCGGTTGAACCGTTGTTCCGGTTCGTCTGGTCGAAAGGGTTTGGAGGAATTGAAGAAAGGCTTTTATATTATTGGGCCGCCGATGCCTATATGGGCTTGGATCATTCGGCCCATGTAAGTAGGTGAGTACTTCCATACTTCCTTTCGGTCGTATAAATTTGTCGACTTTCAGAATTAGGGTTTCTGATTTGCGGTTTCCCGGCTTTCATTCTTCCCAAACCACACGGCTCGCCGTTCTTCGAGGTCCCGAAGTCGAAAATGGTAGGAATTGAACTCTGTTCTCTTTGAATCTTTCTTTCGTTTCGCTTATTTTAGGTGAGCTGGTTCTGAATTTGGTTGAGTTGCATGGCAGCCGTCTCATAAGTCGTTCATGATCAAGAAGAAGCTGGGGAAGAAGATGCGACAGAATCGCCCCATTCCTTACTGGATCCGTATGCGAACTGACAACACCATCAGGTATTTCTTCCTCCTTTTTAGTTTCGACTTTAATCGATTGAAAATTGAACGAATCGATTAGGATTTGGGGTTGAACTCTGGATTGCATTTTTTTTTTGTTTTTCGTATTTAGGTATAATGCGAAGCGCAGGCACTGGCGCAGAACTAAGCTTGGGTTCTAAGATGGATCGACGGAATCCAGAATGCTGCCTTTTACGATTAGTTTCACATTTGTGGAGTTTTTAGTCAAGTGTCAGCTATTTGAGCTGGTCTATATTTTGAGCTACCACAGTTGATGGATGGATATTATTTAGCTGTTGATTCTGGACTATTTACTGGTTTAATTTTAACTTTCATCTTGTAGACTGTGTTCTTGCCAGTTTCGTGATCACATTCCAAATTTCAGTCTTGCTGTGTGTCTTCTTTCTTATATTTCCTCCTTTCTTAAAATGTTAAGATTTGCTTCACCTCTTTGTCTGTTAAGTATTTTCCGATGTTGAACTGATGCTGTGAATGAGAGCTCGTGAGTGCTATTTTCTGTTGAGCAATGCTTAGGTTCAAGATTCATGGGTGTGTAGTTGATATCATGTTTGCCGAAGTAGCTTGGCCTTGCATTCTTGCATCTGTGATGACTCCTCTCATTGGTGAGCTAATATGAATTAGTTCAGGGTTATGTCAGATTTCAGGCTCCATTAGTTTGTTCTTTTACATAATCTTTATGGGAGATGATAGTCTTGAGGTTGTCATTGTGAGTGTGTATCAAATCTGCCTAAGCCCCCCATCATGCCCTGCCTAATCTGCTTAGAACTCTATTAGAGTTAGACCCGGCAAAGAGTAACCCGAAACCCGAACCGAACTGACCCGAACCGAACCGAACCCGAAATTTGACCCGAACAACGAAAAATGAACCATCCGAACATGACCTAGACCCGAACCGAACCCGAACGGAGCCGAAATGACCCGAATAAAATGTAAACCGAACTGACCCGAACCCGAACTGACCCGAACCTGAAATGACCCGAAGTAACCCGATCCGAAATGGGTGAAAAAAGAAAACTTTAGGGCTTAATGAGACGATGACCTGCACAATAAGAAAATAAAACAAATGAAAAAAAAAAGAGATGGAGTTTCGAACAGCAGATCATTTACAACATTTCTAAACTCTATACTATTATACTTTATAGTCTACTCTACAGTCTACACCACCAAGTAGGGATGAGCAAACGGATTATCCGATCCGAAATAGCGGATATCCGAATTTTTGACCAAACTTAGATCCGTATCCGATCCGTTATTAACTGGATATCCGATAAGAAATATCCGTTTGGATCGGATATCCGAGACTGTATATTATGGATATCCAAATTATCCGTTTTAGCATTCTTTTTCAAATTATATTATTACAAAAAAAGAAAAGTTATGAATAAATAAAAGATATAACTATCCAAATTATCAAGATTTTATCGGATCGGATCGGCCGGATGGGCGGATCGGATATTTTTGTTCACCCCTACCACCAAGTCTAGTTGTATCCCTAAATCTTACGTAAAACATTTGATATATCGGGGGCCCTACTTCATCTAACCGATTGAACCGGGTAATTAGCCGGATCTGACACTAATTAACATAGTTAAATTCAGACGCGTATTAAAATATATAGATATGTCATGAATGTGTCAATGATATGTTATCCAATCTAATTAATGATTTATGATACAACATAAGTTTGAATGTGCCCGCAAGTATATAATACAATTAGTAAATTTTTTTTAATTAACTAAGTAGAAATTACATCTAAATCTTTGTCAATAATATGTAGTAACTATGTTTTATTACAAGACACATTAAAGTAGCCATTAAAGTGCCCAAACTTTCTACGTTAAAACTCACCGTTGCGGGTGATCTTATAATTTTAAAAAAAATGAATTCAAATAACACCCGAATCCGAATTGACCCGACCCGAAATGATCCGATTCGAAGCAATCCAAAAAGGACCCGAACCGAACTAGACCCGAACCGAAATGACCCGAACCGAAATGACCCGAACCCGAACTAACCCGAAATATTATGACCCGAAACGACCCGAACCCGAACATGACCCGAACCCGACCCGAACCGAACAAGACCCGAAATGACTGTTTGACCCGAATGGACCCGACCCGAACGATCCGATCCGAATTGACCCGAACGACCCGAATTGCCAGGTCTAATTAGAGCCTACTCGGACATGGTTACTTTATAGTCGGGGTAATAGGGGATCTTTGATAGAATAAATAAAATGAAGTAGAGCTCGTCAAATGAGCGACTGGGTTGATAATACCAGAGAATTCTGACCAAACAATATCTATAACAGAGGGCTACTTCGTCATCATTGGTGATTTGCTTGTAAACGAAGTACGTTGAAAATTTAATCTTTGATGATAACTTTTTATATTAACTTAAGAGATCTGATGATATAACTTAAGAATAACTTTTTATATTAACTTAAGAGATCTGATGATATAACTTAAGATTACCACGAATTGACGCTTTCAATTTAAGATAGATATATGCTATGTTTTGACATGACGCATTGGATTAGGAATACCGCTTCAGCTCTAGCTCTTACGGCAATGCGTCTGATCAATTTCAATGGTTGTGTTTCTGGTACATAAGTGACATAACTGTTGGATTCTGGCGTTGATCTCTGCGTTGATCTTGCTGCATTGATCGCAGAACACCTGGTTACAAGCCTTAGGGAATCCACAAAATCTGAAGTGTAAGATAAGACAAATTTGCTGATCCTTTCCAAGACTTATGGTAAGGATCAAACTGTAGAATAATGTATTGATGAATGTATGATTTCGACTTGGTTCAATCAATCGTGTGATTGTCTAACAAACAAGCCAACACGACCCTATCTTCCTTTTGTCCTTATATAGGTCGTAGGAAAACCTTGGGAGCGGTTTCTACAAGTTATAGGCGGTTACTAGGGCGGGTACTAGCTGTTACCATTGATTCTTTGCCTCCAATGGCTCTCTCTTGGAGAGACACGTGGCCCATCTGAAACCAATGATTGTTGTAACGAGAGATTGAACGAGAACAATAAAGCAAGAACGACACACAGATTTACGTGGTTCGGTAACGATGTGTTACCTACGTCCACGGGCAGAGAAACCGTATATTATTATGGAAGACAGAATTCGGAATACAGAGGTCTAGGTATTTCGAGAGCTTATATAGTGACTCAAGAAACCCCCGTGCTACCTGTCGCAGTGTGTGATTCAGATTCAAGGCATATTAACATATCTCCTCCTTGACTTGAATCCTCCCAGAACAAGATGCACCATAACAAATGCCTGAAGTTTCTCTGCCTCAGATTGCCCCTAAGGGATCAGATCACTGACTTGTGATGTTGAGCAAGTCCAAGCAGTGTTGGAACTTGCTCTCAGGAACCGGCTTGGTGAACATATCAGCAGGGTTATCAGCAGTCCCTACTTTCTTCACCTGAATTCTCTTCTCATTCCTCAGAAAATGGTACCTGACATCAATGTGCTTTGTCTTCTCATGGTGGACTTGATCCTTGGTCAAGCATATTGCACTCAAGCTGTCACAATACACTGTTGCCTGATCCTGATGTAGGCCTAGATCATTAACTAGCCCCTTTAGTCATATTCCCTCCTTAGCAGCTTCTGTCAGAGCCATATACTCTGCCTCTGTAGTAGACAAAGTAACTGTAGGCTGTAGAGTTGCCTTCCAGCTCACCACAGAACCTCCCAAAGTGAAGACATAACCAGTCATAGATCTCCTACTGTCCAGATCCCCAGCATAATCAGAGTCTGAAAATCCTGCAACTAAGCACGACGTGTCATTCCCATAACAGAGACCAACATCTGAGGTACCTCTCAGGTACCTAAAGATCCTCTTCACGGCCTGCCAATGCTCCTTTCCCGGACTGACCATGAACCGACTGACTACACTGACTGCAAATGCCAAGTCTGGTCGAGTGCAGACCATAACATACATCAAGCTCCCAACTGCACTAGAATACGGAACTCGAGACATGTACTCCTTCTCCTCCTTAGTCTGAATTGTGTACATTCCCAGCTTGCAGTTAGAAGCCATAGGAGTATCTATAGGTTTGGCTGAAGACATGCCAAATCTGCTCAATATCTTCCTGATGTACCTTTCCTGTGATAGAAAGAGTTTTCTCTTCTTCCTGTCTCTATAGATTTCAACTCCCAGAATCTTACGAGCAGCACCCAGATCTTTCATCTCAAATTCTGCACTGAGAGCACCCTTCAACTTCTGAATGTATGACTTATCCTGAGCAGCAATCAACATATCATCCACGTACAGAACCAGATAGATGCGTGAACCACCCTTAATGTCACTGTAGTACACACAACAATCATATGGACTTCTATTATAGCCAAGCTGCCCCATATAGCTGTCAAACCTCTTATACCACTGCCTTGGGGACTGTTTTAGCCCATATAAGGACTTCCTCAACCTGCAAACATGATTCTCTTTTCCTGGAACCTGAAATCCATCTGGCTGAGTCATGTATATTTCCTCCTCCAACTCTCCATGCAGGAAAGCTGTTTTCACATCTAGTTGCTCGAGTTCCAGATCCTGATGTGCAACTATTGCTAGTAGCACCCTGATGGAGGTATGTCTGACTACTGGTGAGAAGATCTCGTTGTAGTCTACTCCCTCTCTTTGAGTGAAACCTCTTGCAACCACTCGTGCTTTGTACTTTATACCCTCTGCAACAGACATTCCTTCCTTCTTCCTGAACACCCATTTGCAAGTGACTACCTTTCTGTCAGCGGGCAATTTCACCAATTCTCAAGTCTGATTTTTCTGAAGGGACTCCATCTCTTCTCCCATTGCAGCAAGCCACTGTGCTGACTCACTCCCAGATATGGCAGCCTTGTAGGTGGACGGCTCATTATCCTCCACCTCCTCGGCCACCTACAAGGCATATCCCACCAGATCATCGAACCTGTATCTCGCTGGAGGTCTGATTCCCAACCTTCTTGGTCGGTCTATAGCAATGCTTCGATGCGCAACTTCACCTGAACTTGCTTCTGGTGGCATATTCTCTGCCTGATCGGATTCTGACTCCTCCACAACAGATTGAGGTGGTTGATCATCATCCAACCTAGGTGCCTGAAACTCCTTTGGAGTGAATTGCACCTCCACCTCCTCAGTAACAACCTCTTTTCCTGCTGTATCACTACTCTTCTCTTTCGGATTCAGCATGGAACTCTCATCAAAGACTACACTTCTGCTCAGTATAATCTTGTTTTCAGTCCAGATCCTGTAACCCTTCACACCAGCACCATATCCCACGAAGACTCCCTTCTTAGCCCTAGGCTCCAACTTGCCATCATTCACATGATAATAAGCAGTGCAACCAAAAATCCTCAAATTTGAATAATCAGCGGGGTTTCCAGACCATACCTCGTAGGGTGTCTTGCAATCAATGCCTGTGTGCGGACTCCGATTGATGAGATAGCAGGCTGTTGTAACAGCTTCGGCCCGGGACCTTCTAGCCAAACCAGCATTAGAAAGCATACATCTTGCTTTCTCCAAGAGCGTTTGATTCATTCGTTCTGCTACACCATTCTGCTGCGGTGTATGTCTGACTGTGTGATGGCGAGCAACCCCCTGATCTTTGCAGAACTCATCAAACTCAGATGAACAGAATTCCAGACCGTTATCAGTTCGTAGCCTCTTGACCTTCTTCCCAGTCTGATTCTCCACTAAAGTTTTCCATTCTCTGAATCTACTGAACGCCTCGCTTTTATGTTTCATCATGAATACCCACGTCATTCTGGACTAATCATCAATGATAGACAGAAAATACCTGTTACCGCCCAAAGATTCAACACGAGAAGGACCCCAACAATCTGAGTGGATGTAATCCAGCGTGCCCTTTGTTCTATGAACTGCCTTTGGAAATTTGCTGCGGTGTAACTTTCCAAAAACACAGTGCTCACAAAACTCCAAGCTTTTGACCTTGTGACCCTCAAGAAGATCTTCCTTAGACAGAATCTGCATTCCCCATTCACTCATATGAGCCAACCTCATATGCCATAGTCTGGACAAATCAACATCCTCAACCTGAACTGATGCAACAGCTGCAGAACCTGTGACTGTTGAACCCTGCAATACATACAAAGTTCCCTGCTTGGCGCCTTTCAGAATCACATCAGAGCCTTTGCAGACATGTAGGCCTCCACCCTCGCCCCTGAAACTGAAACCCTTACTGTCTAGCAAACTAAGAGATATCAGATTCTTCGTCATAAGTGGAACATGCCTGACTTCCTTCAATGTGCATAACCTTCCATCATGTGCCCTAAACTTGATAGAGCCAATCCCAACTACTCTGCAGACTGAGCCGTTTGCCATAGACACACTGCCACCATCTACACTGTTGTACGTTGTGAACAACTCTCTCTTAGGACAGATATGGTACGACGCCCCAGAGTCGAGAAACCACACATCTGCCTGATGTGCTTGTTCTCCTGCCATCAGAACAATATCATCCTCTGAATTGCTTCCTCCCTCTGCTACTGCAGCGGACCCAGATTTCTGCTCTGACTGTTGCTTCTGCTTCTTCTTAGGGCATTCATTCTTCCAATGCCCCTTCTCCTTACAGTAGGCACAAACATCATGAGGTAATTTAGGGTTTGACTTTTGCTCCTCCTGTTTCCCCTTTTTCTTGCCCTTCTTTCCCTCTTTGCTTCCTTTTGGCCATCAACCCAGAAGCCTGATTGTCTGTAGCCGTCCCAGATGCCTTGTGACGCAACTCCCTGGTGTGAAGCGCAGACCTAACCTCTTCCAGCGACACAGTCTCCTTCCCAACGATGAAGGATTGAACAAAGTTCTCGTACGACAGAGGCAACGACACAAGCAGTATTAGAGCAGCATTCTCATCATCCACCTCTTCATCAATATTACGCAATTCTAACAAGATTGTATTCAATTGATCTAGGTGTTCACGAAGAGACGTACCTTCTGCCATGCGCAGGCTGAAAAGTCGTTGCTTTAGCATTAACTTGTTCGTCAAGGACTTAGTCATATAGAGGCTCTCCAACTTCAACCACAGTTTGGCTGCAGTATCCTGATCTGCAACTTCCGTTATGACGTCGTCTGCCAGACACAGCATAATCGTGGAATGGGCCTTCTCCTCCAGAGTTTTGTACTCGTCAGACGATGCATCCATTCCCTTCTTATCTTTCGCTAACGGCGCCCACAGACCCTGTTGCTTCAGCAAAGCCTCCATCTTTATCTTCCACAGACTGAAACTGTTTCTCCCGGTGAATTTGTCGATCTTCAGCATGGATCCAGACATCGTTCTCGGCGGAATTCGAAACCTCAGCTCTGATACCAGTTTGTTGTAACGAGAGATTGAACGAGAACAATAAAGCAAGAACGACACACAGATTTACGTGGTTCGGTAACGATGTGTTACCTACGTCCACGGGCAGAGAAACCGTATATTATTATGGAAGACAGAATTCGGAATACAGAGGTCTAGGTATTTCGAGAGCTTATATAGTGACTCAAGAAACCCTAGGTACAATTATGGGCCGCAGGCCCAAAACAGATTGCGATAGGCCCACAAACAGAATACATATATAGTATACCGTGTGGCCCGGGGGCGACTCCGCCCCCCCGGACCCCCAGGCCAGTGTGTGATTCAGATTCAAGGCATATTAACAATGATAAAAGGAGGTTACTTAAGTAATTATACAACGGTTATATTAGCAATTAACCCGCGTGACCAATATTCAAACCGCTAAATGACTGATCCCGTTGGTGCCAGGCAACCAGAGCTCTTATTCTTTAAATTACTGATCCTAGAGTAACTAATCCTTAATATCTCCACTAGATCCCAAATATACTTACACAAGCGTGTACTCCACACCCCCAAACTTGTGATAAGCTAAATAGAACCTCACAAAGTCATATAAATCCCGATAACACTAAATGATCATTGATCCCTCAAGAACCATCAATGATTCTTCAGGGATCAATCTAGTGATGACACTAAAATCACCCACAATAACATGTGGCATATGCTTTTGAATAACCACATACTAGAGATTAGTGAAGCTTAAGGAGTAATAAGAATGCTATTGGCGTTTTGCATGTCTATAGAGACGTTAATCTGGTGGCTTCTAAGTTCTAGCTGTGGTTTCCTATCCATTTAAATGCTATTGGCGTTTAACAGGATGGTAACGTGAACTAAATTAGGATTTACATTGGTATAATATACCCTCAATTCGGATTTAGTACCAATATTGTCACCTTAATATTCGGATTTAGTACCAATATTCGGATTTAGTCCTTAATGCTGCACATGTTGGTTGGACTAGGGTGAGATGCATGCTTTGGACGTTGTTCGTTATTAGAAGGCTTCCTTTTAACACAAGGTGGGTATCATTCAAGATTTGATAACGACCATTGAATAGAAATTCTACTTGTAGAGTTGATAACATCTTAATCATCAAATAATCACTCCAAATTCTAGCAATATAGTATCATTTTATTGGCTATGAAAGTAAATTATAGTACAGGATAAAAAAAAGAAGAAGAAGAAGAAAGGGTGGATCGGAGGATCCTTACTATGGTATATATGTTAGCTTTGAAATCTGTACTCGATCAGTTTTTAGGATCATAGATTGCAATAGCATTTAATCAATGATCGACACACTTTGTAATCTTCCTCCGTAGTTCTTATTTTGTTTGTTTTGTGAGAAGCCGTATAGTTAATCACATTCAATTGATTAAGTAAACTCGTGATACACAAAATCTAATGAAAAATTCATAATACTAGACGCCTAATGAATTAAAATCAAATGTTTAGTTGACCCAACTGGCACCTAGATTGCTTGATCAACAAAAAAACGGATTGCTTAATCAAAGCAACTTAATTTTTTTTCATAGATTTGTACTCGGTACGTACGTTGTATTAGAATTTTGATTTGGTTTTATCTTCGAAGACCCTAATTAATCTAATGCAAGTTTGACTTGACCAATGCCGCTCAAAACAATCTATAATACTTGTTTTTTCCGTCGCCATACTTGTTTGCGCCTATATAAACTCCTCTTCCCGCCTTGCCATTAGCACCAAAAACCACCAATTCTCCCATTTCCATTTCATACATACACAATGAATCCTAGCTCAAGAAAGCCTTTCCTCCCAATCCTTCTCCTCCTTGGCATCATAGCCGTCGCCCTTCCTGAGATCGTCGCAGGCGTCTCGGTTGGCAGCGTAGTTACCCCAAAGTTCTTCAATGGCATCAAAAGCGTAGCGTCCTCGAGCTGCAAAGGCAAAAAGTTCTACACCCGGACCGCTTTTCTTGACGCAGCTAAGTCATTTCCATCGTTTGGCGATCGCAAAACTGTTCTTGCCTCCAAGAGGGAAATCGCCGCCTTCTTTGCTCATGTCACACATGAGACTGGACGTAAGTTCACCTATACATTTTTTAAACCTTAAGACCTTTGCAACAAGCTAGTGTAGAAATGATATATACACATGCAACGTGACACATTTGTATACCAATTAAGTAACATTTTTTCAACCTTAGGGCATTTGCAACACTTATATATCCAACTATATATATATGAACTGGTACATCCAAAAGTTCAAGTAGACATGTCAAAAGAATCAAAACTTAGCCTAAGTCATCATTTTCCATGATACAATTGGTTGAGTTAAACATACTGTTTCACTTGGTTGCAGACTTTTGCTACATAGAAGAGATACAAAAGAGCAGATACTGCAACAAAAACTGTCCCGAGTACCGTTGCAGAGATGGGAAGTGGTACTATGGGAGAGGCCCCATCCAGATCACATGGAACTGCAACTACGGTGCGGCCGGAAAGTATCTCGGCCTTAACCTACTCAACAATCCCGGGCTCGTCGCAACCAACCCAACAGTCTCCTTCAAGACCGCCCTCTGGTACTGGAAGACTCGAGTCCAACCCGTCCTTAAAGACGGGTTCGGGGCAACCATTCGAGCTATCAACGGCGGTGAATGCGATGGTGGGAGGCCCGAAGCTGTTGCAAACAGGGTTAAGTATTATAAGAAGTATTGCGCTCAGTTTGGAATCACACCTGGTCCTAAACTAGCTTGTTGATGAGCACGTACATCTATATACCGTTGGTTTGCATGAACTTTTTTAAGCTCGTGAGATATAAAATGAACATATATAGCAATAAGGAGGTATAGAAACTCCAGTTCCATCTTCGTAGTATGTATGTATAATAATGATCCATGATCTTAGTCTGTGTAATAATAATTGTGTCGTTTGTTTGAATGTCTGCTTTGAAATGTATGTGTAACCTTGTTCGTTTGAGTCTATATATCATTATCAAGTACGTCCTATTTAATTATAACCCTGGTTTGTATGTTTTCAGCATTATCATGGAATGATGATTGATTGCTTTCTATAGCTTGAAACTTGACCAAGTCATCGACAGTGGTTGATTCTTAAGAGATTACTTGAAGAAAGTCAATGTTGTTGGATTAAAATAGACTAACTTCTCGTCCATCATATACATAGGTCCATAGCCGGACCTGGGGGCATGAGTGGGCCCGTGCCCCCCTCCCGTCGGGTTAATTACCGGTATATATAGGCAATTTGAGATTAAATATGAATATATTTTAAATAATTTGTACTAATATAACATAAAAATCTACTAGTTTAGATGGTTTATTGCTTAAGTTTGTTTGAATTTCACCAAGGTTCAATTCCACATAGCATCATTTTGTTTTTTATTCACATTTAATGCATTTCTCTCCAAATTTTGTTTTTTAATGTTAATGTGAATATAATCTTTGTAATTTTGTGTATTGTTATTTCCTTCCTTTTTGTTGAGATTTGTATCCCTGTAATTTCTCTCAATTAGGGTTCTGCGTATCCCTCTGTAACCCTATATATTCATATCAATGAGAAAGCCAAAGGCAACCTTTTCTCACAATTTCTATAGCTTTACATTGTATCAGCCTAATCTCGGTCCTCTCGATCCGAATCAATGGCCAACAACCCTACCTCCCCTACTCAACTTCTCTTTTCTGTGTCTGCTTCCTCTGATGGAGCCACACCCCACTTTCATCTCCCTAATTTTGCGATTCGCCTGGATCGTACCAACTACTCCTTATGGCGAAGTATTGTTCGTTCGGCATTGGAAGCTTTTGATCTTGATGGCTTCCTCAAACCGTCGACTGCCCCGCCGGAATTTATTGCAGCCCCGAGCGCGTCTTCTGCAGCACCGCTCACTCCTGAGGCTGCACTTGCGGCATTCTCTGTAAGTGCTGATGCTGATTCGTCCACTCCTGTCGTTCCTAACCCGGCCTATCCTGCTTGGGTTCGTAAGGATCGACTTGTCTTGTTGTGGATCCGATCTACTCTCACCACTCCTCTACTTGGTCATGTTGCTCGAGCCACCCCACCACTGCCGTTGAAGCCTGGGCCATTCTAGCCCGAATGTTTTATGCTCAAACAAGGGCTCACCAGATGCACCTTCGGCAACAACTTCAGACGTTGTCCAAAGGCTCCATGAGTATTTTGGATTACGTCAACCGCAAACGTGCCCTAGCCGATGAACTCGCTGAATGCTTGAATCCTGTTTCTGATGATGATCTTGTTGCGTACATTCTCTATGGGCTGGGTTCTCAGTTTGCTTCTTTCCGCTCTGCTATCGCCATCAGCAAGGATCCGATCTCGTCGGATGAACTCTTGGGACATCTCCTCCAAGAAGAACAGCGACTCGAAGAGGATGGGCGCTCTCTCTCTGACTCTGTCCCTCCCACCGCCAACATTGCTTCCACTCGTGGACGCCGTGGTCGGGGACGTGGTCGTTCGCAACCCACTTCTGATCGGTCATTCAAGCCAGCAGCCGAGTCGTTGTCTTCAGAGTCCCGCCCGACTTGTCAGATATGTGCAAAGCCTGGTCATGTTGCTTTCAATTGTATTCAGCGTTTGAATTTGCAGGAATTCCCGGTGACGAATCGTCATGCTCTTGCCGCTATGTCTCGCCCAGAATCCTCCTCTGGCAACTCCAATGGCAAAGCTGCTTACCATGCTGGCTGTCAATCTGAACTTTCTGATCCATGGATTGTTGACTCTGGCGCTAGTCATCATGTTGCTGCAGACATGAGCAATCTCACTCTCAACTCCAGCTATGATGGTACCGATCAATTGGTCGTAGGGAATGGTATGTCTCTTCCCATCTCTCGTTTAGGTCATTCTATTTTACCTGCTAAGCATGTTGTTCAGCCCCTACAACTCTCTAACATTTTAATTGTTCCACAGATTGCCAAAAACCTGCTCAGTGTATCCAAATTAGCCAAAGACAATAATGTTTACCTTGAATTTCATGCAAATTATTGTTTGGTTAAGAATTTGCAGGGTCAGATTCTACTAAGAGGAACCGTTGAAAATGACCTTTACCGTCTTCCGCGTCTTCCACCTGAGCCGTCTTCTTTTTCTTCGAGTCATCTTGTCGCTTTTGTTGGTGAACGAGCCTCCATTGCTTGCTGGCATCATCGGTTCGCCCACCCTCACGAGTCTGTCCTGCGTCGCTTGCTTTCCAATTATCGTCTTCCAGTCTCTTCCAATAAAATGTCCTCTGTTTGTGATGCATGTCAGCTGGGTAAAAGTCGGCGTCTTCATCTCCCTAGTCGAGCCTCCACCGCCACCAAACCCTTTGATTTGATTCACTCTGACGTTTGGGGACCATCTTCATGTCTTTCTTTACATGGCAATAGATATTATGTCAGTTTTACTGATGATTGTACGAAATTTGTTTGGGTTTATTTCTTATCTAATAAAGCTCAGGTTTTATCTACTGTGCAGTTGTTCATCAAACTCATTCAAACACAATTCTCTACAACCATTAAGTCATTTCAAACGGATTGGGGTGGCGAGTTTCGTAATGTGTCTACCTATATTCAATCTTTGGGTATACTTCACCGAGTCTCATGTCCATATACTCCTGCTCAAAATGGCTCTGCTGAGCGTTTAAACAGGGTAATTGTCGAAAAGGGTCTTGCTCTTCTTGCTCATGCTAAATTACCGACCATGTTTTGGGAACAAGCCTTTCACACCTCTGTATACTTGGCAAACCGAACCATCACTCCAAATCTAAATTTTAAATCTCCTTTTGAGACACTATATCACAAGGTTCCTGATTATGGGTTTCTTAAGTCTTTTGGATGTCTGTGTTACCCCTACTTACGTCCATACAATACTACCAAACTGGAGTTTCGTTCTTTGCCTTGTATTTTCTTGGGTTATAGTTCCAAACATAAAGGGTATATATGCTATCATGTCTCTTCTGCTAAGTCTTATATTTCTCGATTTGTTGTTTTTGATGAGACTGTGTTTCCTTACCCTTTACAGTGCTCGTCGGAAGTTTCCCAGCCGCCACCCCCCGTTGACTCTCTTCCGCTTTCCTTGCTTCAGCAAGCGTCCTCCGTCATCTCACCGCCCATCTCTCCTACTCCAGCGTCGGCCTCTCCTTCTCCTCCCATTCTCAGTACGCCGGCATCTCCGTTACCCTTGTCTTCTTCGAGTCTACCATCTTCTTCCAGTGGCTCTATTCACTCTTCACCCTCGGTTTCTCATGAATCTGACCCGTCTCCCTCACCCTCTCCTCCACCTCAGCCGCCAGCTCAACCTAATGCTCTCCCATGGCTTCGCCCACCTGACAACTCGTCCCACCAAATGATTACCCGCTCCCGCACAAATTCCTTAAAACCAAGAGCCCTAACTGCCACCAAATACCCGCTCCCTGCTGCTCTTCTAGCTCAACCTGAACCCAAATTCTTCCATCAAGCCTCAAAAAGCCCCCATTGGCAGCATGCTATGCAGCTAGAATATGATGCCTTAATACGAAATGGGACCTGGGACTTAGTTCCTCGGCCTCCCGGTGCTAACATTGTTGATTGTAAGTGGGTTTACAGGATTAAGCGGAAGTCTGATGGAACCATTGACGTTACAAGGCTCGTTTGGTGGCTAAGGGTTTCAGCCAAGAAGCCGGAGTTGATTACTTTGACAAATTCAGTCCTGTCATCAAGCCTACTACTATTCGCTTGATATTGAGTCTAGCTGTTTCTCGCTCTTGGCAACTTAGACAAGTTGATATTAATAATGCCTTTTTGAATGGTGATTTGACTGAAACTGTTTATATGACTCAACCTCAGGGATTTCAGGCTTCTGATCGACCTACTCATGTTTGTCGGCTTCGAAAAGCCCTTTACGGTCTCAAACAAGCTCCTCGAGCTTGGTTTCAGAAGCTCAAAGATGCTCTTCTTCGTCAAGGCTTTCGTGGTTGTGTTTCCGACTCATCTCTATTCATCAAGAAACATGGCTCTCATATTGTCTATGTTTTGATATATGTTGATGATTTGATAATCACTGGTTCACATGCCTCCTTTATTGATGAGTTCATTGTGAGTCTTAACAAAGCCTTTTCTCTGAAAGACCTTGGGCATCTTCACTACTTCTTGGGCATTGAGGTTACTAGAACTGATTCCTGTATACAGCTCAGCCAGCAAAAGTATATTGCAGATATTCTGGATCGCAGCTCTATGATCGGTGCTAAACCCATCTCGTCTCCTGTTGAACCTGGCTCGCGCTTAGTTCAAGCCGGTGATCCTCTCGCCGATCCATATCTCTATCGCAGCATTGTGGGTGCTCTGCAATATGTTACTATTACCAGACCCGAGATATCCTATTCTGTCAACCGCGTATGTCAGTTTATGCACAATCCCACTGAGCTTCATTGGGCTGTTGTGAAGCGGATTTTGCGGTACTTGAAGGGTACTATCTCGTCTGGCCTTTCTCTCTACAAAGCAGTTGATCGCCGCCTGGTGGCCTTCTCTGATGCTGGATGGGCCTCTGATCCTGATGATTGTCGTTCCCAGCATGGTTTTGCCATTTATTTTGGCGGTAATCTCATCAGTTGGTCTTCTCGTAAGCAGAAAGTCGTAGCTCGTTCAAGCACTGAAGCTGAATATCGCGCAATTGCTTTTACAGCTGCTGAATTGATCTGGCTGCAGCAGTTACTGAAAGAGATGGCTGTCCTTGTTGATCACCCTCCTATCCTCTTGTGTGATAATCTTAGCGCCACTTTCCTCTCTGCCAATCCGGTGTTTCATCAGCGGTCCAAACACATCAAGATTGACTATCACTTTGTTCGAGAGCAAGTTGCTGATGGTGATCTTGTTGTCCGACATGTTCGCTCTCTTGATCAGACTGCTGACATCTTCACCAAGGCAGTCGGTACACATCGCTTTCAGACCTTGAGTTCCAAGCTTCATGTTCGTCCCCGCCCATGAGCTTGCGGGGGGCTGTTAATGTGAATATAATCTTTGTAATTTTGTGTATTGTTATTTCCTTCCTTTTTGTTGCGATTTGTATCCCTGTAATTTCTCTCAATTAGGGTTCAGCGTATCCCTCTGTAACTCTATATATTCATATCAATGAGAAAGCCAAAGACAACCTTTTCTCACAATTTCTATAGCTTTACATTTAACTAGCTATTTATTGCACAAATTAAATTTCATACATAGCGTAACTTTTTTTTTTGAGAAATAGGTATCTACTTTTTTACTATTTAAGAGTATTGATTAACTAAATTTGTCGATTATTCTTGAATCATTGAATCTCGTATACGAGTTGTGCCCCCCCTTTAAATCCATTCTGCGTCCGTGCATAGGTCCAAGTTCAGTTCAGGGCCTTTATTTAGCAATCCGAAGTTCCCTTTTATCATGGAGACATGAAAGTTGTCCCATCTTAATATATAGGCATATAGCATACTACTTACATAATGCAAACCACATTACTCGAGCCCATTTATCATTAATCATTTATGTTTCTAGCAGCACAACTGCACAAGCAGATTGACAAAACCAATTTCAACCAAAAAAAAAGATTGACAAAACCAAAAATATATTCTACCGGGAAAAAAAGAGAGTAAAAAAGAGAATACGTTTGTTTTTCGTGTAATTAATTACAGTTTACAGCAAGATGCAGCGGTTGGAATGTAATGGAGGGAAATTATTGAAAAATCCTAACTGCTCAATTATTACCGCATCACCCCTTTCTCTTTCTCACCTACCATCTCCTCTACACGATCCACCTCTTCCACCGTCGCCGGCGCCGGCCGCCGCCTCCCGTCGGAAACAATCTCACTGACATGATCCCGGGCGGCGTCCACCACCACCACCACCACGTCCCCGCCGCGGTGAGCCCTCATCCGAGAAACCACGGCCGTCGGAGGCGGCACCGGCCGTCCTCCGATCATCGGGGAGCGGCAGATGGGACAGTTGGCCTGGGAGCGGAGCCACGTGTCGATACACGGGGGGTGGAAGGCGTGCTGGCAGTTAGGCATCAGTCTGAGGGTCTCCCCGTCATTAAACTCCGTCAAACAAACGGCGCAGTCGGTGGACTCGACGAGCCCGTCCCCTCGCTTGTACTTGAACACCGTTATGGACTTTATAAAGCCCTCGTCCACTCCTCCGTTTCCGTTAGGGTTAGCGGCCGAGGGGGCCTCGATCTGGACCGCCGGCCCCAGCCTCTCCTGGAGCACGAGCGCGTCCAGGCGCGCCTGCAGCCGCCGCTCCTCGTCGTTCCGAGCGCGGCCGGAGCGGCGTCGCTTGCAGAGCTTGGAGCCGAAGGCGTAGTAGAGGAGGATGAGGAAGGCGGCGGCGAGGACGCAGATCAGGGCGATCAAGAGAGGCGAGACCTTCGAGGATGGATCTGGAGAGTCGGAGAGGAACGGCTGCGGTGGCTGCAGGAAGTAGTTGCCGGAGGCGGAGCAGAATTGGACGCAGTAGGGAGTGCAGATCCCCTGTGAGCAGGCGCTCGAGAAGGCCGGTGGGGGCGGGGCCGACGGCGATGGCTTCGGAGCTGCTGTAGGGGATTTCATCATCGATCGATTCATCTCGCCGGAGATTGGATGGATCGTTGGATTTCTGGGGAATCGGAAGCTTCAGGAAGGGGGAAAGGGGAAAGTGGAGTTGGGGAAAGGTGCGGTTTAGCTTTAGCTTTGATGATGATGCCATTGCGCTGGTCCAATCGGAACATGTTCCCTTGGGTTGTAGGGCCACCTGTCGTTGTAGTCAACGCCCAATGAATTTTTTTTTGAATTAATGAGGTGTATATAATTAGCCTACGAAATTAATCTATGATTTTATTTTTCATCAACCACGTACAATTATGGCCATAACATGCAAAATATCTAATACAATATAGAAAAATAACGTGCAACTATGTATGAGTGAGTGATAACTCCTGTGCCCGTCAATTATGTCTTGTTAATGTATATATAAAAATACTCAACTATCATTATAAAATCATTAAATTGTGACTCTCAAGTTTAAGCTTTTTGTATGAGTAGCATTATATATGTATAACTTGCTTGATGTTGACGGTTCCCTTTGTTAATCCATTTGCGCAACTAATAAGTTTGGTAATCAAGACCAAAAGTCGGTAGGGATGATAATCAAGTTTTAACTAATGCTCTTTTGTTAAATACGCGAGTCAACGTGGTTTTCTACATGGGAGTAGCTGGCCATGGAGTCCGCTAGAGTTGTGCAGATAGGATGTTTCTTGCCTTTCTGGGCCATGGCCCATTCTTACGTTATGGGCTTGATATTGGGCAGGTGTTCTTCTTTGGCAGGTCTTGCCTAAACGCAATTAGTACTTCTTCAAAGACTTTGGAGTTTTTATTTCAGACCGAGTCATTTAGGGCCGTGTCAAGTTTGTGCCTATGGTTCCTCAAGATCTAACGCCAACCATTCTTTTGGTACATTTTTTTTTTTTTTTGACTCGGTGAGAATTAGGACCCCGTCACAAGGAGGGTATCCTAGAGCATCCCGACGGATGAGAGCTAGAAGCTCGTGGTGGTTCCGAATTGCTTCCCATGAGAGACTGTGGCCCAAACTCGCAATTTTGTCGGCCACAAAGTTACACTGCCTGTTCTCATGAGAGATGCGAACTGACGCGAACCCCTTCAGGGACACGAGAATGTCTGCAATAATTCTTTCTATTTCCCATGGACAATTATTTTGCCCCTTCACGGCTTTTATAACTGTCACATTATCACCTTCTATTTCTAGATTGCGGATTTTACACTGTTTTGCCTCCTCTATTCCGTCACGCAAGGCCAGGGCCTCAGATATCAATGCCGAGACGTTACCATATTTTTTAACACTCCCACTTATAAGACTACCATTGACATCCCTTATGATTGATCCTCCTGACGCATCTCCATTATTTAGTTTCGATCCATCGAAGTTTAGTTTCACAAATCCTTGGCTAGGTTTTTTCCATTTGTCTGGTTTTTTCCTTCTTACAGAGCTGTTTTTTGGCGTCATTTCTTCGTCCTCTTGCCAACGTTTGGCATGTTCCCATTGTTGTAATTGTGTACGTATATATATGCTAAGATCTGGTATGTAATCGTTAGGTGTTTGCTGAAATGTCAATTTGTTCCTTTGATGCCAAATGCTCCACCAAATTACTGCTAATTCAGTGAATTCCTCCTTCCCCAATTTATTTTTGATATCTGATAAGACATTTCGTGGGTTTTGACACGGGGGAACATAGGAACGGATAAGACGTTCTGTATTTGATTAATGCTTTTTGTTATCTTCAATGTGTGTGGGCAATTGATCATTAGATGTATTGAGTCTTCATGCACGCCATTACACATAAGACATCCTTGAGGGACCGCGACTTGTTTTTCCCAGAGTCTTTGTTTTGTTGGAAGTCCATTCATGTCAATTTTCCATAAGAAATTCTTCACTTTTGGATAAGTGTCTAATTTCCATATCCAGCTGTTAGGATTAGGATTCATTGCATCTTCCTTAGTGATTAGGCTTACCGCTGAGGCAGTGGAGAACCAACCATTCTTGCTTTGGGCCCATACTAGCCTATCATCAATATCATTTACTGGTATTGGAATTGACATTATTTTCTCTACTATGTTGTTAGGAACAAATTGTTCCAGCTCATTTATTCTCCATTTTTTGTCTGTCGAAATAAAGTGTTCGACCTTAACTTCCTCGTCTTCTATACTACTTCTAATAGCATAGTCCAGCAGTGGTTCTTTCAATACCCATCTATCTGTCCAGAACTTTATCGATTTTCCATTGCCTACCTGCCATACGAGACCTTCCTCAAACTCCGGTTTTAGTTTCATCAACTGTTTCCATTGCCAAGACGTGTTAGTTTTAACTTTATACGTTAAAAGCGTGTTTCCCCTCAAATATTTCTCAGTAACAACTCTCACCCAGACATTATCATGTTCAGTAATTACTTTCCATAACAATTTCATTTGTAGGGCTTTGTTCATATCCCTTGATTTTCTAATGTCTAGACCCCCATATGCCTTTCGTTTGCATATTCTATCCCAGCCTATTAGCGGTTTGTATTGTCTGTCCTTATTCCAAAAGAAGCTTCTATTTATGGCATCGATTTCTTCATGTACATGTTCTGGCAACAAAAAACTTTGCATTAAGTAATTTGGCTTCGTCGCCAAATTTGCTCTTATTAGCACCGATCGTCCTTCTTGGGATAAGTTGCTAGCTTTCCATTTAGTCAATTGTCGTTGTGCATTTCCAATTGTGTCTTGGAACACTTCCTTATTTACTTTGCCATTGATGATTGGACATCCCAAATATTTTTCTAAATTTGTCATTGTGCTAATCCCTAGTGTTTGTTTGATGCTTTGTTTCTGTTGGTTATTTACTTTCTTCGAAGTGTGAAATGCTGACTTATGGTAGTTCACCTTTTGACCAAAAACTGCACAATATTCCTTAATAATTTTCCTCATCTGATCACATGCATTCTGGGTTCCTTTAGCAAAGATTATGATGTCATCTGCAAAGGCCAGAAACAGTATCCTCGTTCCTCCCCTTGCTATTGGGAATCCAATTAGCGGTCTTGGGTTTTCGCTTACACTTTGGAGTTTTCTAGCCAAGATTTCCGCTCCAATCACAAATAAGTATGGTGATAATGGGTCGCCTTGTCTAATTCCACGTTCTGGTCTAAATGGGACAGTGGGTCCACTATTTACTAGTACAGATAGTGATACTGTACAAACACACTCACGGATCCACTCAATAAATTTCTTGTCAAAGCCGAACCGTTCAAGGGCTCGAAACAGATATTCCCAATCCACCCTATCATATGCTTTTTCCATATCTAATTTAACAGCCATCCATCCATCTCTCGCCTGGCTTCCTTTAAAAGAGTGAAAAATTTCATGCGCTATGAGTACATTGTCTTGTATTGCCCGACCTGCTACAAAAGCTCCTTGCAGTGGGTGAATGATCTTAGGCATCACCCTTTTCAACCTTTCTATCAATACCTTAGCTATTATTTTGTAGATTGTAGTACACAAACTAATTGGTCGATAATGGTTAGTTGTTGAAGGGTTGTCGTTTTTCGGGAGAAGTGAAATAAATGTGTTATTACTTTGTTTCAGAAGTTTCCCGGAGTGGAAAGACTTGTCTGATCCAATATGGAACATTGCATATTTTATTTCTTCATTGGTTACTGGCATCGTAAGCCGCATATTGTCTTCTTGAGAGATTTCATTATCTATTAGTGTCAAATATTCTTCTAGCAGTGGTGTATTTATGGGTTCTTTTGTGCATTTTGGTACATTTCATTTTGGTACATTTCATTGTCCTAGTGTTTTATTGTCCATAAACCTAACTACCTAAGCTAGGGCTGCGTTCGGTTCAAATCAAACTGGAATTTATGGTCCTGGCTGACCCGGTGGAGCGGAATTTTTCACAACCACAGACCGGAGATCAGACCGGAGCTGAAAGTGATTTTTCAAGCTAAGATTTTAATGTGTTCTCTTCAATCTCTACCTATGATGGTGAACAAATAAGCTTTCGTTGCTAGATTTTTATGGTGTTGTTCAATTTGACCCTTTTTTTTTTTTGTAACATGTAGGAGTCTGGGGCAGGAATTATGTGATTTGTGGACAAAAGCTTCATGATTTAAGTCCTATATCATTTAGCATATATGCTAAGATGTTATAACATACGACAATATATCCTATAAATGATCAGCCCGGAACAAATTATATGATCAAACTTTCAGTTTAGTTTGAATTTGTTAGAAATTAAATCGTACATGTAGAAGTCAACACAATAGTGCTAATATGCAAATTAAGTACATAAATGCTTACTACATACAAACAAAGTGGCAAGCCACAATTGCGTGAAGAACTTAAAATAAAGCAATGAAGTTCGTACAGAAAAAATTACGCTACGTACAATTTCGTGTAGGATTAGTAGGATAATGTATTCTTTGTTCAAGTAGGCGAATTAAGTGGTGTTTTGTTGTGTTCCAACACATTTTTGAGTCAATAAAAAAAGTAGAAACAATCACGTCGCTTCTCACAATCTTTAGTTGAAAGCTTAATTAGCTCTCATGAGATCTCATCCGCCCTCATTAGGGTTTTTCATTAACTTTTTATTTGGTAGAAAGGGTTTTTCATTAACTTAAATAGAAGAAAAAAATCCATTAAAATAAATTATTCCAAATTAAAACAAGAGTTAAATAAAAGCAAATAAAATATGTCTTAAATTAAAACTAGTATCAGTCCCTGTGCCTTGAAGGCACGATTTGATTTAACCAAAAATTTACTTAATTGTTATATAAAGTTATTCAAACGAATAGTTTGATATAAAATCTTGTATTGTGTTATATAATTTGTTTTTTCTTGCAATTTATTTGAATGATACATTATTTATGCTATAATACATTCTCTTAATCGAACAAAAATTTGTAGTATTATAATTTTGTCATATATATAGACTAAATACTTATTTTTATCAATAAGTTTTTTTTTATTTTATAAATAGTATTTTTGTTTACAAAATCTCTTATGTTTACCTAGTAGATTTGGAAAGATAGATTTCAAGTTCCGTATAGTAGATTAGCAAAAAAATCTATAAAATCTCTTATGGACGCAAGATAGATTTGGAAAAAATCATGAATTACTTAACATACGTATAGTAGATTTGGATAAATAGACTTTTTCAAGGAAAAAAAAATCTCTTGATAATTGCTTTAGTATAAGTAGTTTTTTTGTTTTTAAAATAATTAAAATGAGAGTCAAAATGATAAGAAGAAAGCTAATGTGGGGTCGACAATTAAATTTCAACCAATTCAACAAATTGAATTGTTTTAATAAAGATGGGTGATGCGGACCAATGAGAAGATTACACGTGTCGGACTAAATATTATTTCTAACCTCCGCTTTAGTATATAGTTATGATAGTTATGATGTGATAAATCTGAAAATAGGCCTTCGACGCGTGTTATGGGACGGAGCTGTTGACTGAGAGGAACCAGAAAGACGTTACGGGTCGTAACGACCACATCCCGGGTCGTGATGGATCGACGAACGCATCATTAGGTTAGCTTTTCGATTAGGCAATATCAAATACTCCGTAATTAAATTTCTACAAAGCAACTACTAATCGATATATAGAGAGATCTTGACCAAAAAATCCATATATATAGAGATCGACTTCGGACATCAAGTTAGATTTTTTTTTTTCGGATTTTTCGCCCGGTGACCCTGAACTTTTGTCAAATTCGTGAAATACCCACAGATTTGCAAGATTTCGCGAAATAACCCTGAACTTTTGCCAAACTTTGCCTCATACCCATCCGTTACATTAACGTTAAAAATGAACGTTGACCAGAGGATAAATAAGAAAAACAGACAGAACTGAGTATTATGAAGGGTTGATCGATATCGAGAAGCGGTGGTTGCACTATAGTTGCTCACGGAGGAAGAAGATGATGGCAAATATTGTTGGACGATGAGGGCTGGACGAGCACTGGCGGTAATTAAACTCGGAGCCCTGGATGAACATCAATGATTAAGGTCACCCCTCTCGCTCTCAGCATACTAGTATATAATTATGATTCTCCCACTTAGAAGTAATCTTGATTTGCCAATGGATCTCTAGGGAATTCTAAATTAGTTGATCACTAGAATATAATCTTTACAATGACATTATACTCTTTCTCTACATACATTTAGCACCCTGATATGTAGCAAGAGAGAACAAAATTGTCTCGACCAGGCTTGAATATATCCAAATAAGTCAACCCAAAATGAAAAATCAAGAGAATATCAATTGCTTCAGCTCAAGCATTACTGGTTGTCCAACATTTTTTTTTCCTCTAGCTACTTGAGATATATTTCTCATCATGGCATGAAATAGTAGTTGTGATTGTAAAGAGCTATATCCAGAATTCGATTCAATTACTTTAGAGGTACATCACTACATGATAGTGCAATTTCTATGTCCCCAACACTGATTTTCCATTTAACACCAGGGTAATCAGAACATATCACAAACTTCAGACCTCTAAGTTGCAACAGATAAATCAAGCTTCACAATGTTGTACCTAAATTAAGTTTCATCATCAGTAAAAACGTTTAGATAATGATATCTGATAGCTTTGAGAGGTTGACCTTCCTAAACCCAATCATCTAGTACTCTCTACCCCGTCAATATCTGACTTTCGTCAAGAAACCCCTAAAATCGAATCTCTGTTTTGAAAATTAACCCATCAAAGTTTAATTTCTTGAAAAACCCATAACCCTAAACCCCTAATTGCTCGTAAAATTGCAGGGGGCGCTCCAGGTTTACCACCATCGTCCAACAAAAGTCGCCATCTTCTTGCTCCATCTTGCAACTATAGCCGCAACCACCGCTTCTCGATCTCCTCCCTTCCTCTTTCGGTTCTGTCTGTCGTTTTTTTGGGTTACCGTTGATCTTTAACGTCGGAGTTAAGGAGGGTTACGAGGCAAAGTTTCACAAAAGCTCAAGGTTATTTCGCGAAATTCTCCAGACTTGTGGGCATTTCACGAATTTGGCAAAAGTCCAGGGTTACCCTGCGAAATATCCGTTTTTTTTTTTGGGTGATCGGACATCTAAGTTAGATTGCTCCGGTGCGACTTTGGGCAGTGTCCTTCACGGAAAAAAAAGCATCTATATTAAGATTTTTTTTAAAATGGGGGAATCAAAGAACAAGTCAGACACAATTAACAAGAAAAGAAAACTCGAAAGTTTCATACTTAAATCAATTATGCTATCATCAATTTAGAACATTTCTAATGGAAAAAAAAATTCAGGATGTCCCTTCCAGTTATTTCTGACCCCTCTATTACACAAGTACGTCTAAGCCCCTCAATGTCAACGGCCGGCCACCTCGATCATCTTACCCTACTACCATCTCTATCGATCTCCAGGTCAACAAGCTCGTGTCCTAATCAACTTCCTAATTCTATATATTACTGCTCTATTGCTGAAACTCGATCGATCGATCAGTCATATGAATTTCTAATTATTTATTAAACTTATCCAATAATTTTGGTCACGAAACAAAATGATTGGACGTTATATAACTTTTGCAGCTATATAAACGACCAATCTCCAAACAAGGAGGACAAACAAAATACCAACTCATCCACTAAACACAAGGTACACCGTACACCGTACACTAGTACGTACGTACTATAGCAATGGCCTCCAAAAACTTTCCATCTCCAATCTCTTTTCTGCTCATGCTCATTCTCATCCTCCTTTCCCATCTCGGACCGGCCCACGGCCGAACCGAGGAGCAGGCCTCGAGCTGCCAGGCAGCGACTAGCGGCCACTGCTACGACAAAGCCAAGTCCACAAACCTCAAGGTCATAGGAATCTTCACCATCCTCATTGCTAGCATGATCGGCGTCGGCCTCCCTTTGTTCACCGATTCCTTACCCGCGCTGAACCCAGACCGCAACACGTTCGTGATAATCAAGGCTCTAGCCTCGGGGGTCATCCTGTCCACCGGGTTCATGCACGTCTTGCCCGACTCGTGGAACAACCTGACCTCCGAATGCTTGCCCGATAAGCCGTGGAAGCAGTTCGCGTTCTCGACGTTTATAGCCATGGTGTCGGCCGTGTTCACCATGATGATGGACACCGTGGCCACCGCGTACTTTAAGAAGCGAGGAGGCGGAGGCCATATGCACAGCCATGGCCATGGCCATGGACATGGGAGTCACACTATGGAAGGCGAGATCGAGATGGGAGGACAAAGTCATGATGGAGACGTGGTCGTTGAAAAGGTTGATGAGCAAGCTACTCAGTTGTTACGGTACCGTATTGTGGCCCAGGTACGTACAAAGTATATCATTTTTTTTGTCCGGTACCAAAACGTTGACTTGTACGGAGTATAAGTTTATAAATGATGTGTAACACTTGTACGTTACGAATGAATCACCCTTTTTTTGTAGGTACTAGAGATAGGGATAGTGGTGCACTCGGTGGTGATCGGGTTGTCGATGGGAGTGTCGAACAACCCGTGCACGATCCGGCCGCTGGTGGCGGCCATGTGCTTCCACCAGCTGTTCGAGGGGATGGGCCTGGGCGGGTGCATCCTCCAGGCCGAGTACAAGTTCAAGATGAAGGCCATTATGGTGGCCTTCTTCTCCACCACCACCCCCTTCGGGATCGCCCTCGGGATGGGCCTCCTCAACGTCTACAACGAGAACAGCCCGACCGCACTCATCGTCGTCGGGGTCCTCAACGCCATCTCCTCCGGCCTCCTCATCTACATGGCCCTCGTGGATCTCCTGGCCGCGGACTTCATGAGCCCCAAGTTGCAAGCCAATATCAAGCTCCAGCTCTGGGGGTACCTAGCGGTTTGCTTTGGCATGGTTTGTATGTCTATCATGGCTAAATGGGCCTAGGAGGCCCATTTCTCTTATCTTCGCCCTTTTCATAAAACAATGCCATATTTGTTAGTTGAGCAGACAAAATTTGGCAGATTATGCTTTGTGTGTGTGGTCTTGTTGGGAGAGATCACAGATGGGTTTGTGCATATCTTAGGTTCGTTGTGTACAAATCACTATGATTACCTTGGTGATGAACATGTCTATCGCCAAATCTTGTCAAAATAAATGTACATATTTAATATCAATTATTTTGCTTTACTCCCTAGGTCAATATATTGTTAAAATTTTCAACCAAAAAAAATAGTCAAAATTATTCGACCAAAAAAAATATATTATCAAAATTAATATCGAGTACTCGAACTATAAATTAAGATGAGTTATCTTGCATTAATAAATACCTTAGAACTCTTTCTAATTGAGCCAATATTATCAACTTTATGAGCAATTTTATGGAGTTATTTTCATCTTTCCTATTAGCTTAAGTTTTGGGCTTTATATATGAAAATGATTAGTCACGTTTAATATTATCCTAATCGAATTTGACACGGTATCATATAATATGGCCAAAACACAATTATATATACTACTCCCTCTGTCCCTATTTGTTTGTCCAGTATTCTATTTCAGGCGTCCCTTTTTGTTTGTCCACTTTCCATTTATATTCACTCTTTTACCCTCATTATTCCACTCTCTTACTTACTTTATTTTATACCGTTCTTAAAATTCGTGTAAATTGCCCTTTTGGACAAACAAATAGGGACGGAGGGAGTATTTAATATACGATATATAATTATCTTGTTAATTGTCAAGAATTCTAGATATTTATCAAGATCAAACTAAGTTGTTTGAGACACCGATTACCACATCATAAGTAATTATATTAAGCCTTCCTACATCTAATCAAACAAATAAATCTCTAATAGTAATATTTAGAGGTCTTTTGTTCAATTTTCAGAGACACTATTTTCGACCAAAAAAATAAATAATTGTACCCAATGTAATTGGCTTGTACAACCGGTCTACACACATAAATATATTTGGTGACTTTAGCAACACGTCAATTAAAAATTTATATACACTCAAATGAGTATACTCAGGTGTACGTATATCGTACTAGTTGTCATTATCATTGACATTTTTAAACATTATCAATGTAAATAGTAAAAGCCTATTGTCACTCTTCAAGGCGTCGCAAACTAATTCTATTTTTTTTCTAAGAATTTCGTTTAGTCTGTTATTGTGATCGGGAGGAGTACATATAGTCTGTTAGTTCCTTACATGAGCAATACATCGGCACACGCAAAATACATCGGCACACGCAAATACACAATACACGTGACAATCATAACAACTTTGCTTTTGATCAAAAAAAAAAAATCATAACAACTTTGCTGTAATAAAACGCAACTAACTCACAATATGCAATGCAAATAACGAAGTTGATGCATGGATGAACTTGAACATGTCATTATCATTCCAATTCTTCTTATTTCCAATTGGTTTTAACAAGAATTTTGAACATACATATATAGGTATAGGTTGCAAGCAGTTCACCTTGTATAGTAAATATGTTAACTCGAAAGTCAAAACCCTTCACACTTTCACCATATCGATGGATCCTTAAGTTGAAGTATATAATTACGCAAAACTAATATCAGAGGCATGTATCATGTTTTCCTATCTTGAGATGGCCTGAAACTTACTACTCCGTATACCACAACGTAAAAACTGATGACGTGCTGTTAATTGAATCATTCAAAGAATGATTTGTCTAAACATTAATTATACATGTCAACGCGTACTACATCCGTAAAGAGTGGTACCACCAGTACAACTTTTCAACGATAATAATAGAGGGTTTAGATATGTAATGAATTAAATGGTTGTAATTAAGGTTAATTAATTGGAACCCATACCCAACCCAAGCCGTATAAAAATCTAATAGCACTTGAATTGAAAAAAGTACACTTGCAATAATCAATCTAAATTAAGTACACCTGTACGGGCAAGTGCCACAGGCCCACTCCCATCTCGTACCAAACCACAAGTTTCCACATTTCTACACACTCCCTCCACATTTCAGATTACTAATATATATGCCCTATTTGACCAAAAGTTTAATTATTTCACAACTTATGTCTTATCTAATCCCAATATATGCTCTTATATTATATAGCAAGTAACTATTTTAATGATGATTATGTGTGATTCAACACTTCATCCTAGCTCATTAGATTCATGTATGGATCTTGCCGCAGTTGGGATTTTATATTCCAAACTTAACTCACAACCCCAAGATGAAGAATGTTATCACACCTCTATAAATTGCCTCCAATATTGAAAAACATATAACACAAACAAGCAAGTACTACAAAGTACTACTCAAAACAAGAAGAATCCTTCCTACACTGCAAAATGGCATCTTCCAAAAACTTCCCTTCAATCCCCATAACTTTGATCCTCATTCTTGTTCTTCTTTCTTACACTTTCCCCGCATCCTACGCCAAGTCCGAAGAGCAAGCCTCGAACTGCGAAGCGTCCGCTAGCGAAGGTTGCTACGACAAAGCCAAGTCCCAAAAGCTAAAGATCATAGCAATCTTCACAATCCTCGTGTCGAGTATAATAGGAATAGGCCTCCCTCTACTTTCCACATCTCTCCCGGCTTTGAACCCCGATGGCAACATCTTTGTCGTAGTCAAGGCCTTGGCCTCAGGCGTGATCCTATCGACCGGGTTCATGCACGTCTTGCCCGACTCATGGGCTGATCTCAATTCAGAATGCTTGCCCGAGCAGCCATGGAAAGTGTTTCCCTTTACGACGTTCATTGCAATGGTGACCGCTGTTTGTACAATGATGATGGACACGGTGGCAACGGCTTACTTCAAGAAGAGAGGCGGCGGGAAGCTTAGCCATGGCGCTATTCATAGCCATGGGAGCCCAATGAATGAGGTTGAGATGGGCGACCGAAGTCAAGAGAATGTGGTTGAAGAGAAGAGTGTTGAGAAAGTAAATGAGTTGCTAAGATACCGCATTGTGGCGCAAGTGTTGGAGATGGGGATCGTGGTGCACTCGGTTGTCATTGGATTGTCGATGGGCGTCTCCAACAACCCTTGTACCATTCGTCCTCTCGTCGCTGCCATGTGCTTCCACCAACTCCTTGAAGGAATGGGCCTTGGTGGTTGCATCCTCCAGGTAACTAAATTACCTAATTCTGCTTTGAGCTTACATGTTTTAACTTTTGGACTAAAGTCTACTTCTTTTATTGTCAGTTGATTTTAGGATAAAACCTCACCAGATTCATGCGCATTGAAAGTAAAAACAATATTTTGTATTTGATTCCATGCTAGTATTAGTTGTTCATGATCTTGTGATTGTATTAGGCGGAGTACAAGTTGAAGATGAAGGCTATAATGGTGCTCTTCTTCTCGACCACAACACCCTTTGGCATTGCACTCGGGATGGGCCTTCTAAGCGTCTACAATGAGAACAGCCCGTCGGCCTTGATTGTAGTTGGGGTGTTGAATGCTATTTCAGCTGGGCTTCTAATCTACATGGCGCTAGTGGATCTGTTGGCGGCCGATTTCATGGGGCCGAAGTTGCAAGCGAGTATCAAGCTTCAGATGAAGGCTTACGTTGCTGTCTTCTTTGGCATGGCATGTATGTCTTTGATGGCTAAATGGGCGTAAGCTTCATCGGTAAACCTTCTCCCGTGCATGTTGTTGATTTTGTTTTGTGTAGACAACGAACGAACTTGTGTCTTGTCTATGTTTGAATTTTGTGGTTTTGGTGGGGAAAGTGGAACATCTCTTACCACCAATGTTTGCTAGCTTGAATTATATTGTCGTTGTATATTTATCCATTGTTCAAACTCATGTAATCTGTTGAAGTTTTATGTTTACGTGTGAAAAGTTATCTGAAGAAGAATGAGTTGAATAAGAACAAACAGTTGTGTTTTTGGAATCAGCTGTCCTATCTGTGTAACTATTAGAACGGTAAGGGTGTGCATAGTATATACATTCATCCATTTATCACCTATAAAAACTAAAAACCTTCAGAAAAGGTTAACCTGCCTTCATTTAGGGTGTAACCATCAAACAATAGCATTCACCAGTAACCTTTGCAAGAACACACTCCATCCTTAAAGTGATGGAAACGACTAGAATCCCTCAATATAATCTCATGCTCAACAATCTTCGATATATAAACAAAAGCAGCATGGCAATCACCGCAAACTCGCAAGTTCTTGGTGATCCTTATGGTTGTCCCAGGTGAAGATGTTAGAATAGCATAGGCTAGAGCCAACTTTTCACTGTGTTCAAGCAAAAGATCGCCTTTCTCCTCCTCATCCACATCATGCAGAGCAAAACTAGTTTCCGGCACATAACCTATGGCCTTGATTCGTTGAATCAGGTCCGAAAGAACCTCATAGATCTCATCCGACATCGGATGGGACCACTCGCCAGCATAGAACGTTTCGGTGCCTTTCTTTCCTTGAACCCAGCTGCAACCGGGCCTCTTACTCACTCCCGAATGCTTCATTAATGATCTTACCTTGGCTACATCTTTCCAACGCCTTGCACTGGCATATAGATTCGATAAGAGGGTATATGTACCGTCATTTTGAGAGCCCAGCTGTGATAACTTTTCTGCAGCATACTCACCAAGTTCTACATTTTTATGAAGCTTGCACGCATTTAGCAAGGCGATCCACACTATCAAGCTTGGCTCCATTGGCATTTCCTCGATGAGATTCTTAGCTTCATCTAAGCGACCTGCTCTGCCCAACAAGTCAACCATACAAGCGTAGTGTTCAACTGCAGGCACAACTCCGAACTCCTCATTCATGCTGTAGAAGTATTTGATTCCAAGGTCAGTTAATCCAGAGTGGCTGCAGGCGTAAAGCAGAACAACAAAAGTAATACCATCAGGAGCCAAGCCTGTTGTTCTCATCTCATCAAAAAGCTGAAGAGCTTCTTCACCAAGTCCATGCATCCCATAGCCGGATATTAAGGAAGTCCAAGATACGGCGTTTCTTTCTCTCATGTGATCAAATATAATACGAGCACATTGCACATCTCCAGATTTTGAGTACATGTCAATCAAGCAATTAGCCACAAACAGAGCATCATGTTCAAAGCCATTGCGGAAAACAAAAGCATGAATTTGTTTACCAATCCTTAGAGCACCTAGTCGAGCGCAAGCCAGCAAAACACAAGATAAGGTGAAGGCATTTGGCGTTACGGAGGTTTTCATCATATCTGAGAAAAGCTGGAGAGCCTCATTAGCTTCACCATGTTGTGCTAAACCACCAATCATCACTGTCCAAGTAACGACATTCCTATCTTGTAATGGTACTAAATTCAGAATGGTCTGAGCAATCTGAAACTCCTTGCATTTACAATACATATCAATCAAGCCACTTTTGATCATTAAATCACCCTCTGGATCACCTTTACATGTATTCAATATACGCTTAATGCTATAACAGTGGATTTCCTTGCCCTGGAGCAATGCCCCCACGGATGCACAGCCCGAAAACAGAGAAACAAGAGTAATCACGTTTGGCTCTAAGCCAGAAAGCATCATCTGTCGAAATACGTCCATAGCTTCATACCCGCGCTCCCTCTGTGCAAATCCTGCAATCACAGCACTCCATGTCACAATATTCAGCTTAATCCTTTCTTTCTTCATCTCCTCAATCAAACGCAAAGCCTCCTCAAACCTTCCATTGTGAGAACACCCAGTAACCATAGCATTCCACGACACCACATCCTTGAACCTCATCCTTGTAAAAACCCGGTTCGCTTCCTCCATCATCCCGACCTTAGCATACTGATCCACCAAAGCATTCCCCACGTACACATCATCCACCAGCAACATTCTCACAGCAAACCCATGTATCTCCTTCCCCTGCATCGACCGCTTCAAGGCGGCACAAGCAGGCAGGACATTGACAAGGCTGTGAGCGTCAGGCCGGTGGCCACCACAATCCCAATTCATCCTTCCAAACAACTCCAACGCATCGGAGTACCGCCCATTCTGAGCATAAGCAGCTACGATCGAATTCCAAGAGATCCGGTCGTAAACCCCTCTCTCAGACATTTCATCGAACACCTTGCGTGCAAGCCCGACATCGGCAAACCGGCCGTACATGGAGACGGCAGCGTTGCAGACGAACACATTGGAGTCCAACCCGAAAACCAGCAGCGACCCATGAACCGCAGCTCCGAGAGGGGAAGAGGGTATCTCGCCGGCGGCCTTGAGGAGGAAAGGGAAGGTGTAGCGATCAGGGGAGACTCCGAGCCTCCTCATAGCAGAGTAAACGCCGACGGATTTCTGGAGGAGAGAGAGGGCGACGAAGCGGCGAATGAGGGCGTTCCAGAGGGAGACGGCGTCGGGGGATGGAGGGAGGCGTTGGAGGAGGGCGAGGGCGTGGGAAGGGGCGTCGGCGGAGAGGTAGGCGGAGAAGAGGTCGTGGGAGCGGAGGGGAAGGAGGCCGCGGACGAGGACTTGCTGGTGGAGGAGAACGGCTTCTGAAAGGGACTTGCATTGTTTGAAGAGGGAGTGGGAAAGAATGGCGGTTGAGAAGGAGCGGGAGGAGAACAAGGCCTCTGGAACTGCAGTTAGAGACCGTTGAAGCATATGTTTTGTTGGTAGACTGGTGACGGCTGATGGTTGAAGAAGATGATTATATGAAAATTGGGATAATTTACACAAATTGGCCCGTTCCTAGTCCTTGTATACAAATACCCTTGAATCCTCAGTCCTCCTATAATCCTATTCCTTTTTTTTTTTTTTTTTTTGACTCGGTGAGGATTAGGATACCCATTCAAGGAGGGTATCCTAGAGCATCCAAATGGATGAGAGCTACAAGCTCGTGATGGTTCTGTATACTTTCCCATGAGAGACTGTGACCCAAACTCACAATTTTATCGGCCACAGAATTACACTGCCTATTCTCATGAGAGATGCGAACTGAATCAAAACCTCGGAGGGATACGAGAATGTCTGAAATAATCACTTTGATCTCCCATGGGCAACTATTATGCCCCTTCACTTTTATAACTGTCGCATTATCCCCTTCTATTTCTAGATTGCGTATATAATCCTATTCCTTTCTTCTCGTGGAATATCCATATGATATGATCGTGCAAATGCTCAGTTAATCATATTTTGTTTTTGGAACGATTAACTGGCTTAACTTTTGGTTCGATTAACCCTGTGACAGATTGTTAACGCTCTTAAATTTTGATTAGGGATGCTGTCTATCACTATTAACACATAAGTCGATATGTCCGAGTGGTTAAGGAGACAGACTTGAAATCTGTTGGGCTTCGCCCGCGCAGGTTCGAACCCTGCTGTCGACGCTTTACTTTTTCTATACTGTCCCAATAGCAACCACAGGGCACAGACCACATGCCTTGAGAATTACAGTTATTTTATTTTCGATCATCAATTTTGATCAACCACTAAATATGAATTGCTTACTTTCTTTATGATTGTGTGTACTTCGCAAGGTACGATCTACTATATGTTATGAAGGATTCTTCTTTTTGGTCCACAGTCATGAAGGTGCTCAAAGTCAAAGCCTCGAATACCTTACCCTATTCAGGCATAACAGATTAACAATCGACACATTTTGAACCGATTTATTTATTTATATTCCAAAAGAAAAAGAAGTGTTTATTACATGGGTAATATATCTCCAGTCCTCAACGTTATAACACCATTATAAGATCAGCGGAATAGTTAAAGAAACAAGATGATCAAAAGAAAGAAACTGAGCGTTTTCATGGAAAATGGCATTACAGCAAGATCCGAAGATAAGTACACGCATGATTTTCCTTAGTACAACAAGCTGTGAGGATAGCCAAATCTATTCCCATATCAAATGCAATAAAAATGGCGTGCTTAGTTATAAAATCAGCATGAACATGGCTTAGCCTAATAATCAGCAAGACAAGACAGGCACTGATCATGAGGATATTCAACTTTGCTCCAACCAGAACCTAAATTCACAATGCTCGGATTTAAAATGTTTCTCAGCCATTCTATAGGTATTACATCGTGTCTCTGTCTCTAACTCCTAGCAGCCCCGCCCAAGAAGTTTGCCAGCGACGGGACACCTTGACCCCTCATTTCTTCCTGGGCTCGCTTCATCTCTTCGGGATCTGCAAACAGAGCCAAAAGATCTTTCAAATCCGACTCTCACTATAAAGTGACTTCAAATAACCTTAACTTATTCTGGGATGATTTTAAACTCAACCTAAAATTTTCAGTTAGACTTTCAGCACCAGGCCACCTATGTATTGGTAGCTTCAAACTACCTCGGCTCTAAAACACTCGACATTAGGGCTATTCCCTCCAAACCATACAGACTAGAATCTCGTGGGCTAAGGTGTTATTGCCCCAGAATAGTGCAGTGTTCAGAGATTTAGAAGATGAATTTCCTTATAGATGAAAGTAGAATTTCCTTATAGATGAATCTCCTAGGTTAAGGACTTAAGGTGTCTATTGCCAGTAGGCAAAAGTCAACTAACTCAAGCATGCTAATAGTTTTTTTTACCCACCGCTTAATTGTCACTGTTTTTACACATTATGACAAAGAAGGTTTAAGGTGACAAAGCAATAGGTAATCAAGCTTTATGACAAGCCAATATTGCAAGAAACAAAGGCACATCATTGAGGTCACTACTATAACTCTAAAGCCTTAATTAAGAGCAAGAAAGAAGTGTCTTACCCATGTTCTCCATTAGTTTTGGCATGAGAAACACGACAATAACCATGAACCCGACCATCAATCCCATTGGGCTCTTCACTAATGACATTACATTGAAAGGTTCTCTAATCTGCAACAGCCAGACATCGCAAATAAATAGATCACTTGATAAATGTTACAGAGTTCATGATAAGCCTTAAATAGTGCACAGCTGATGAAGGCAGCACAAACCTCGTAGTACTGTTCCTCTCTCAATGGCTCCAGAACCAGCTCAAGAAGGCCTCTCCTGGTCTCAGTCAATGCTGCATGAACCTTACCAGGATTCCTAGAGCTGACATCAACACGAACCTGTAAAAATAAACATTTAACTGTCAATAAGAAAGTTTGAAATTACAAACGAAAAACAACTATGACAAATTGAGTCAAACAGTGAGTAGAGAGGAGAACCACACCGGAGAAAAGAAATATCCCATTGCAGAAACTTCAATTAGATGAGTCCCTGCTGGCACATTTGAGCTTTAAGAGAAGTTAAGAAAAAGCATAATCCCCTGGATTTATCTTGGGAGGCACTCCAAATAATCTATATAGTAGCTTTTAGACAAAAATAAGCAAAGAAGAAATGAAACCCTGAAAAAACAGTCAAGGAAGGATACAATGAAAAATAACCATCGGGCCTCAGGAAGGCAATCTTCTGACCGCCATTGAGTATCACCTTGGCATTTGATAATTTCCCAGGAGCACCAAAACCTTATTTCCAAAATAAACACCATCAATTATTTGAACCAACTAATGAAGTCAAAATAGCATTTGAAATCAAGATCAAAAAGCTTCATGATGTGCCCTAAAGGTCAACTTTCCGATTGTTATTAAACAGGGGCATAAGAATGTTGAGAATTCTAAAATAACAATGCAGCAACTTTCAGCACAACAAAGTAAAAGCAAGATGAGAATTATCTTGCAGCAAATAATATACCCTGTATATGGGAATCACCATCAACAATAAATGCCTCAGATGGATCAACAAAGGGCCGTTCCAAATGTTTACTAACATCTAATAATTCAATTTTAGATTGGAACATGGATGGGAAACACAAAGATCTCACTTTGCTTGAAAAACTCTAAGAAATTGAATTAGACAGTTAACACAATCATGATTACAATTGAACAGCTTGTCTCAATTCCCTCATTCAAAAAATATCATCTGCAAACGGAATCACAAACAATATCAGCGTTCTTTAACCCTAAAAAATACAGGCATGGTAAGATAATACGTACTTGGAACCTTTACCCTGCCAGCAATCGTGTAGCCCTCATTCTGCCTGCATAACTCCGAGATCGAACCATAAATAAGTCATAAATCAAATTGATACGGACAAAATCAATGTAAACCTCAACCTAAAGATTTAAAGCAGAAAATAATAACACGTAACAAAAACACACCCGAAAGATAGGGCTTGAACAGAATAAGAGAGGAGCGAAGAGCAGAGTAGAAGAGATAGCAAGGCCAGGCCGACGAGGCGAAGGGATCTGCACAATTGCGCCATTAAAGAGTCGAAGAGAGAGCTCCAAAGCGCAAAATTAACTTCGCAGTTGACAACCTCGATCAACCAGAACTCAGATGTGTTAGCCTTCAAGGGCGATCTTAATTGATCATGTTTGGGCCTGACTTTTTATTTGGGCTATATCTATAGATACGTCGGTGAGAAGCCCATTATATCTTTCTACCCATTATATCTTTTATTTGGGCTACATCTATAAATAAGTCGGTGGGAAGCCCATTATATCTTTGACCAAAAAAACCAGTATGTATTCTTTTTTTTTTAATCAACATATTTATTCTTTTCTTAACAAAAAAGAGAAGAAAAAAAATACGAGCTACTAATCTCTTCTCTGCAAACAGACTCCAGTTGGATGTGTTTTTAAATGTGCAAAAAGAACTTGTGCAGGTATGATCTAGACAATTTGGTTACATAAAATCAAACCTTTAATTCATGTACATACTATAAGTCTATAACCATGCTAACTTGATCTATCTCGGCTAAAAAAAGCTTCTTTTTTTTTGGTTGAATCGGCTAAAAATAAGTTCGTAACTCGTATATTATATCCATAATCATGGAATATGGTCAAAATACAAAACATTGCTGGCTTTCATGTGATTTTTGGTCAGAGTGCTTTGAGCTAAACCTCGACATGTAATGACATCCATAACTTGTCACGAGTTATATCCCATATTCGGTTGAGTTTTGCGGATCTACTTGAAGTTTTGCTCATGCTTTGAGGACCAAAGGATATGACTTTACTGTGAAGTCAGTGATCATTATAGATTGTATAACAAGAATCATATTTTTTGTAACCAAATATGATTTGGTCCTTAAGGTCATTGCCTATGGTCCTTAAAACATGATGAAGAGACAAACTCATGGTAATAAGCATGTAGGAATAAGGAATTTGAGATGAACTGGAAGCTGATCGACCATGAGAGTGGCCTTGAACTTGTGAGAAGATTTAAGCAGATGAAGAGATTAATCAACATGGAAATATGCATGTAACCAGTCAATTATCATATACAAATACAATGCATGACTCAGCAGCTAGAGACATCCAACATGTCTGAAAATCAAACCATGGCTAGATCTACTTACAACAGGGGATGGAAAAGGATGTAAACTCGATCTACAAGTATGCCGACTGTCGAAACATTTCGAGACTACCTTTTGCAACCAAATGGTTGAGTTGTCTTGCTAATCACGAATGATTGGCTTGGGGGTCCATTTGAGGTTCAATGACAGCTTTCCAGATTTGGTGTCGTCTAATGGGAAGGTGTCGCAGAAATCGCCCTCCAATAGAACCCTTGTCAGCGTCATGATGCATCTTCCAATGAAATTCTGCGATATTTGGCATACAAGATCGCTTGTAACTTAGCCACTTTGAACAAAATGTTCCTCATAATTTAACAAATTTGAATTTAACCACCTATTGTTCATATTTTTTTAGTAGTCTAACGGCTATACTTAAGAAAAACTGAAAAAGTATTTGAAATACACAAACGATTCCATGCATGGTCTTGATCAAAAGGAAGAAAGCTATTAATGTATGGTTACCTTTCCAATAGTGTCATGATCATATACGTCTAACATGAGCAATTCATGCAAAGCATCCTCCACAACAAAGTCAAAGGTTTGATTCCAAACTGGATTTAACGTTTCATTTAGAACCTGAGATTTAACACACAGAAGAGTAACATCAGCATTGCTATAAACAAAGTATAATATTACCATATCCACTAGGATTGCACAACAAATCACTAGTGATCCAAGTTCAGACAACAAATACTCAAGGAAACAGAACAATACCCTAGTTTTCACTTTCGCCCCGGACTTTTTCATCTTTAATACGACGTAAGGATCGGACTTTCCCAGGATATCCATAGACGGCAAATCTTCAGCACTTATGACTGTAACAGAAAGCACTCCTCTAAGAATGACGTCCCGCTTCTTCCGTTCATATTGCCTTTCAATATCAACGGCATCCGTTCCATCATATTCTTCATTCAGGACTTTCTCCAAGCCAGTCAAATGTAGATCAGGAGTGCAATCTTTCAGAAGTTCATTCCTCGTCCCAAACGGGCAATACAAAAGCTCCAGGTGCACCTACAGCATGAGTAAAATCATCCATTTACAGCAAACATATTAGATTAAAGGGTAAGGCTATTTAACAATAGTGTGTATCGAGTTTAGTCTTCATTTTAAAAACTCACAGTTGAAAAGTTGCAGCCACCAAATTTCGATTTCTCAAGATTCATTGGAGGGAAAGGGATGAACTGTTATTCTTACCTGACCTCTGTTTTTAGCATCTCTTTGAATCTCCAGATCCTTCACTAGCTTCAACCACACAACTTTTACCTTGCCAGGTTCAAGCTCCTTGAGGAATACTTGAGCACAACCAATGAGCTCAGCTGGCTGCAGCCCTTCGTCATCAAACACTCTAACGGTCAAGTTCTGAGTTGACGGATCTTCCACAACAAACTCAAAGTTCTCGTTCCATATCGGGTTCAGCTCATTATTCTAAGGAAATATATAGAGGAGTCAAATGTAGTCATCGAGTGAGATAATAACTCGATGGCAAAAGAATTTATGAACTTACAATTGTTTTGCTTTTTTTAGTTCGACTACGTAAGGGACGCACAAATAGAATGGCATAAGGATCAGATTTGCCAATCAGATCTTTATTTGACAGCTCTTTGGCTTGCACAAGCTTCACCTCCAGAATGCCAGTGGGCTTGAGCTCGAGATTGCTAAAAACAAAACGAGAGCATATCATCTACAATGTGAATGCTGATCTTAGTAAAGAATAAAGATTATGCATACCTGTAATCACCAGGAATAATTGGTAAAATTTGCCGAACTGGCCATGATATAGAATCTTCTATGGCATCTCTTATAGTACTCTGAAGAATAAACAAAATGTCAGTTTGCATTGACCAAATATAATAGTTAGTAAATGACGAAGCACATTAGTTTGCAAATCTTTTCATCTCACTAGGATATGCACAAGGACATTCAGCTTTAAGACTTGATTTATTTATTTTTTGAATGTTGCAACCTGGCAAGGTAATTGAACAAATGACAGCGGATTCCATATGCCAAAATGTATGGTTAAAAACCATTCAATTTGAATATATTGGTGTTAGATTGAAATAAAATTCAATTTACACAGCAGGCATGTGTTAACATCTAAGTTATAGCATTCGGCAAATGCATTTGATCATAGCCTTCTTCCATCAAGATCAAAAAATACTCCTGTTTACTCACATCAAGAGTATCTGAAATTCCTGGGATTGATGATATATTACCACCAACAACCTTCAGTTTGAAATCCAGCTGTTTCTGCACTCAAAAAATAAATGCAGAATGGAATCAAGAACTCAAGCATGAATATGTGTTCTTTGAAGCAAATAATACTTTCGAGTGCAAGTCCATTAAAAGGACAGTGAACTTGGTTTAAACAACAGCAAGGGTAAAATACCATAGCAAGAGTTTTACCTTCTGTCTCAAAGAATAACAAATAGCTCCAAAACAAGGGAGCTGATCAACAAGTGGCTTGAAGATAAGCCTAAAGACTCCTGTAAACGCGATATTCTTGACCTATACACAGCCAGCATCAAAGTGTTCATTTACAGAGAAATCAAGAAGAGAGTGGGAGCATTTCCTGTTTGTTTCTATATCTAATGACTTCTGTAAGCTTTACAAAAGTTCCATTCTTGACAGTGAAACAAACGTCAAATACTTAGTAAATGATTGATGTACACCTGTATAGGGAGAGCCACTCCAACCAGGGTTTTTATATCAAGGATGATACTTGGGTTGCCATCCCATTGCATCTCCAACTCCATGATGATTTCCCCAGGTTCTCCATCAATAAGCCATATTCCTAAAACCAAAATTATTTTTTCCCAGAAATCAGTACACCACTGAAAGTGAAAAGGAGATCCACCAGTTTTATTCACCTTCCACAGATGCTTAGAATTCTAAAGCCTTAGCCAAGAATACCAAAGATTGGGCAATTTTAATAGAACAGAAAATTATCCGAAAGCAGACCAAAAGGAACATGATCAAAGAAATGGTTACATTAAGAAAGGATTTAATTTTCTCCTGGTGTTACCTGTAAACTGAGGTGCCACTGTCCCAAGTGTCAACTTCCTGAACTTTAGGGAGTCGATAATAACTGGTCTATACTGCTCAAGAATTGGCTCCACAGAGCTCCTGATCAACTCTGATGCTGCCTACACAACACAATGCGAAAACGAGCAAGCGTAAAAATGATTTACATCGCTGAAAAATCACACAACAAACTCAGAATCCTAGATATTTTGGTGGACATTAGACAGGAATATAACCTCATTAACATACGGCCAAACCTTAACCAGATGTGAATTGAGCCAATTTAACTGCATTCAATGAATAAAAACAAGGTCAGCAATAATAAGAACAAGAGCTTTTATATCCTGAAGATAAGTTAAAGGAGCTCAACTTCTGTCTCTCTTGAAAGACAACCCATGAGGGGTGAATCTCAGGTGGAAATATCTTCCTTGAATCATGCAGTGTCATCCTGGCAAACGCTTGTATAATGGCCGCCTTACAGAGGTAAGCAAGAGTGCAAGAAAGAAATAAGCAAGCTTCTAGGTAGGTAGAACAATATTTCTATAAACAATTGTTCTCAGTTCTCACTGTAAGCAGATAATGTAAACTAATCATTTTTTACCAAGTAAACTGGAGAGCAATTTGACACACAAGTAATGAACAGAACAGTAATAGGGCATTGACCAAGACTGACACCCAAGAAAGCTTTCTTTTTGGTTGAAACACCCAAGAAATTTTCCATAAGGGGAAAGGGGCTACATCCAACAGACAAGGCCGATGAGTAAATGATAAACAGTCAATTCCACCCAAAAAAAGTTGGAAGTACAGGTAGTCGATTACTCATATGAAAATGCATAATTTGATCAGAAAACGCCTAGAGCAACGAAATTAGTAGAAATTATGAAGTGGGTACCAGCTCAGAACGGCGTTTAGCTCGGTTATTGGAGTAACAAGCAAAACCCATCATCATTCCAAGACCAGAAGCAATTCCAATGACCATACCGAAAATGAAACCCATCGTCAACCAAAGGCCTTTCAGGGGAATTCCAGAAAGTTGATTTTCAAAAGACTTCTGTGTTTCAGCTCAGCAGAGACAAGGCAGAAAGCGGTGAGCTTGAGCCAGAGATGAAATGAAGGTCCCAGAATGTACGGAGAACCAGCAGGTGGTCCCTTTGGGATTGTATTCCAGAAATTAAAGTTGATTTCTACAGTATATTTTAGTTTTTGATTATATTTTTGCATAAATTGTGGTCGGAAAACAATAAACAAATCTCTGACAACAATATACATAACGTTCACGAGGTACTGTACTATTTATGAACAAGTAATCGACTCATTTTGTCTTTTTTTTCCCCTTATATTCATTATTGCCTTTCAAAAAAAGGAACAAAAAAACCTCGCTCGAATGAACATGTGGACATGAACGACACGTATAGTTTTCTCGATCAGAAGTTACATATTCAGCAAATGACAAGTGTCGCACTCAGCAAATGACACGTGTTGCACTTAGCAAACGACAACTTGTACTAGCTTAATGGTTAAGTACTCAAGGTTTATCACGAGATCTCGGTTGTTTAGAGCTTCTTAATAACAGATCTCACTTCTTGTGCACGCTTTAGACGAGTCCAAGCACCGGTAATCACTTTCCTTATAAAAAGTAAAAAAAGTAAAGAATTATGTCCAAAAGGTCTTACTCAAAATTGAACTTAAGATTTCATAACAAACCTAACATTCACACTTGAATTGATGTATCATTTAGATTACATCACACAAAGCAAAAGCTTGCACACCCGGAAATCTAAGGTAAATCACCTTCCTCCTTAATTTGCACCTGTCTTGATAAAGTTCCTTAATAAAAAAAATCTCATAAACATTTTTTTTGGCATTAGACAGCATTGTTTCTTTTTCCTTGTTGCTAAATAACTTCTGAATCACAGTTGGCGTGAACAGAGACAAGCCTCCTCTGCGAGCCCTCAAATTTAGTATTATAGGACCACGTATTTATGGTTTAAAGATGGAAAAATTATCAGCAAAAATAAAGAATTCATTATGATAATGCAAGCCCAACTGAAAATGAAAAGGGCAATGGGATAGGATAGATGGAGCAGCAGAGCAGCTATTAACCAAAAAACCTATAGGAAACCTTTCATTAAACTTTTGAGAGGGAAAGAGGTAAAGAACCAAGAGATATCACAGAGAATTAGGCAGACCAGCTACTGCCAATAAGTATCCAATGGGCTATCATCAAGTTTTCTCCTTCTCATCCTCGCATCTCAACTTATCAAAAATAACCTAAAGAATTGAACTTAACTTTCCACCATGACTTCATCCCCTTTTCCTGGTTTATCCCAAGTCCTCGCCAGTTCAAACACCAATGAAATGGTGTTAAAATGAACCAGAATGTAGACCCCAAAAACAGTACGGAAAAACGCTTGTCGTATGATCAAAGACGACATTACCAGAGGAAAACTTCAAGAATGATTGAACCACGGACCGCTTGCACCATTGACATGACCATTTCCGTGAATGCCAACAACTCCATTGGACACAATAGACGGTGGCAAACCAGAAGCCATTGATTGGGTAGCGTTTGGGAGTGCATTGGGAAACAAAGTGTGAGCGTGAAAACTGTGAGAATTCATCAGAGGACTACCAGCTACAGCTGCTGGACTTCCCTTTTGGTGTCGAATAACATGGATCTGTCTGAGCCCCTCTTCGTGAATACGTGCCAATGTCTCTAGCTCCTTCATTGAGAGAGCTTCAAGGCCAGCTCCATACAAAGGTGCGTGCCTTGACATTTCTTCCTGAAGGGATGACTCAAGTGTGTGTATGTATTGCTGCATAATTCAGAAGATACTTTATTCGTAATCGATTGTTTTTAGTTCATGACCAAGAAAGAACCCTTGGTTGAGAAAGCAATTTACCTGGCAGGCTTGTAACTTTGATTCCATTCCATCAATGTATGCTTCACATCTAGCAACTTGCTCTTCCTTCTCCCGCTTCTCTCCTTCAGTCTGCCCGACTGTTTGGGTCAAACGTCGCACTTCATCCTCAAGGGATTGACGGAGTTCCTCTCTGCTGATGTTCTCTGTGGCATAGCGCTTCAATTCCTCATCAAATCTTTTCCTGGCAGCTTCAGCACCTTTTAATCTTTCAGCGAGTGCATTTTTCTCCTTTACAACTTTCTGAAGGATCATAAGACAGTAAGCAAAACAAAACAAGCCGGTCAAGAAAAAGGAAGAGCAAATACTGCAACTATAGGATCAACCAAATTAAAGTCAAACATATAAAGAAAGCAAACAAGTCACTCTGGCATGATAGGAATTCCGTTTCCAGTTATAGATTCATATATTCCAAATAATGTCACCAACCAGGACCACAACCATAAACCACATCACACCTGCTTTTCATACCATTTACAACAATCATCAAACTCATTAAATCTATTTCACTCCTATGTAATATTATGAATACTTGTGAGCAGCAATGTTATTAAAACAGCCTAGTCCAGCTCATTCAAATTAAACTATAAGGAATGGCCACGGTCTACAGTTTATGGTTGTCTGGCTAAAAAATAAATCACTTTTTACTGGTTAGTATTAACAAAAATCATGATTGCTGGCAGGGGAAAGGTAGTAATTGCTACCTTCAGCTCATCACGCTTCCTCGACCTTAATTGAGCTATTTGTACATCTGCATCATGGAGACGCTCCTGAAGAACCCTCTTCTCAGATTTCAGTTTTGTGATCTCCTCGTCTCTCTCAGCACGAAGCCAATCTAGCTGACTTTCCAATTCTTGCATTTGCTCCGAAAGCTCCTTCTTTTCCCGAGAATGACGATCCATATCTGATTTCTGATCTGACTGTCAATTTATTTTTTGTCAGCCAAAGGTCTTCATTGAAGAGCATTAACAAAATATAACATGTAACAGCACCATGCCCATCTTAAAAAATAAGTGGTTCTCGTTCATTATGACAAGTGACAGCAAGGAATAAAACATGCAAAAGATATCACCCAGATTTGATTCACAAAAGATTATAACCTTTAGGCGGGTGTACAATGCCTCAGAGTCGCTCAGCTTCTGCAGCAGAAGGGCTTTTTCATTATTGAAACTGGAAACTTCAGCTTTTCTTTCCTCACGTAATCGGATAATTTCATCTTCCCTTGCACATAGTTGATGCCAAAGGGCTGCACGATCAACATTTGCAAGTTCCGCAACCTCACGCGTCATGCTCAAAACTGGTCCCAAAATTTCTTGCTCCTCTGAAACAAGAAGTACTAGAACATCCAGATCAAAATCTACTTCTTGATTGTTATTAGTACTACTAGTAGCACGATGAACAAGCCTCTTCAGCATCCTTCCTCGATATGCATCATCAGCATACCATTTAAAGAGTATTGTGTAAAGAAGCTTCACAAAGCTCTTTACACAAGGGTTCTTGGAGAGTGCCAATGTCTCTACAAGACCAAGAAGCGCTGCAAAATCATCTTGCAAAGTCCTAAAGTTGTCACTGCTTTCTCCTTCTGCAACCACCACATCAGGTTGCTGTGAAGCTTCAGCAAACAGTTGGGCATCATAGTTGATTCTCATGACATGACGTCTCTCTAGGACCATGGCTACTGCTGGAGCTGATATGGCCCCTCGAGACACGGCCCTTTCAAAAGTCTGTGCTGCATCAACTGCGAGGCAGGCTATAGACAACATCTCGATCAGTATGTATATATCAGAGAAATGATGGCTGATTAGAAATGATTGATCGTCCAAAGCATGAACCCCTTCTTCAGATGGAGGCTTATTATTGCCATAAAAGAAGAGACTATTCGCTGACAAACAGTTATCACCGCATTCACCATCAGAATCAATACTTCTGAGTATAGCATCAGAAACATCTGCCCAACTATGTACAGTCCTACTCACAAAATCAAGAACACAAGGCGAAACTTCAGCTCCCAACTGCTTTAGTCTCACTCTGACATGCCTAACCTACATAAGAAAACCACAAGAATCAGGTTGGTAAAGAGAGACACGGTTCAAATAGAAGGAAACATTCTCTACAGAGAATTAAGTGCATACAGATTCTTCAAGACGCTGGCATTGAATTGCGGCTTTCAAGATAAAGTTTATTGTTGCAGCAAGTGGTTCATCATTTGAATTAGCCAGAAGTTCAAAAGACTGGAATAGAACACGCTCCCAAACTTCACTACTACACTCTAATTGACTCATAGCACCAAAAACCTGCAAGATTTCCAAGTAATAAGACAAATATATTCAAACAGGAGAAAGAGATTGTCAATCAAAAGTAAAAAGCATATACTAAACCAACATAACAATAATAATAATAGTAATAGTAACAATAGGTTAGCACATTACACTAAATTAAGTAAAGTTGAGTGAGGGAAGAACTTCAAGGAGACTCTTACAGGTAATCTGAACTCAGGCTCTGCATCAGGTTTCTGAAGCCTCTCCATAAGAGTGGCAGCTGCAAGTGGATGCTCAGAGATCTCAACCAATTTGGGTACTAAAGCAAGTATATCTGGTTGCAAATGCTTTGGAGCTTTGTCTAACACAACTGCAATCTTTTGTGCAGATTGAGGCCTACGTCTAGGCTCTGGAGAGCGTTGCGGCACAGCACCATCTAGAGCTCGAAGAGAATTGACTATTAATCCTAGAAGTTCCTCAGACTGCTCAGGACACTTGGTCTGGAGATGTGAAAAGTTTTAAGTATTAACATTTAAAACAACATAAACTAAACCAAGTCAACTAAGTGAAACTTACCTTTGAGCGAAGAGATCCATTTCCACTGGAACCCTGAGCCGAGGGTTCAGGTGGACTGACAGGCTGTCCAGGCACAGCCATACGCTGGATAGCAGATCTACTTGTGCCTGTGCTCTGGACGGCAGAGTCATTGGAGCACTCACCTATGTCAGAATTCAATCGCTCAAACGAAGGAAGAGGCATAGGCTCTGCTGTTCCATCATCCCTATCACATTGCACGGGACTTGTAGATCCACTAATCTCAGGGGGACTTTTAGCATCAATAGAATCACCATTGCAACTTCCTTCAGAAGGTTGGCAACACTCAACCATAATATCCAAAAGTAGATCAACAATTGCCTGCTGAAGAACTTTCACTCCCATCAACAAATTCATCAAGCTGGGGGAAGATTCCTCAGCCTCGCCAACCTTCTTCCCATCATTACTGCTAGAGATCTTAGTGGGAAGAAGCAAACGTTTTACTTTAGCAGGATCTTCAAGATACACACGAAGGCCAGTTAGAAAACCAGCAATGGCACCTGCATCCATCAAAAGCTTCTCTCTTAAAGTCACCTGTGGCTGAGAGCAGTTTTCCCCATATGTCAGATGGAATCCTGCCCTAGACAGCAAGTTCCTAAATATATCTTCCTCGTCACCACTAATACCATCACTATCATCAGAGTCTATAAGTTCATCAGGGTCAGTTGTCAGAGCATCTTGATCATCTTCAGATGCAAAGACCTATTAAAACAAAATCATGAATATTACATCACTAGAGACGAAGGGAAAAAAAACAAAGCAGATAGTATTTTAGGTAGCAAGTCAATGGTAAAAATAGCAAACATAAAATAGACACAACTAAACACCATTCTCTGAGGACAATATCTGGGAGGGAGAAGGATTTATGAAGACCAATGAAACTTCTGATCCACACATGATGACAGGATTTGAAAAGGATTTATGAAGACCAATGAAACTTCTGATCCACACAGAATGGCAAAAAGCAGGAAAACAGTGTTAAGGTCCAAAGAAATAGCAATCAAGACAAATGAATATGAAACTAATAGAATTCATTTATTCAGTGCAACTAAATCACTTGTGTTTCTTCAGGGTTACAAATCAAGCAATCAGGCCACAGAATTTGCCCGTCTTAAAAGACTAAGAAATTAAGACCTGACAGACAGAAATAAGGTTAGAAGAATTCATGATTTGCACAAGAGAATTGTGTTAGCAACCAAAGCAAACTGAGTGAATTTATGCCATCATGAAGGGAAATGGTAAAACTATCTGAGATTCTAAAACAAAAAAAATGTTAGCATAAATGAGGCTTGTTATACCGATGGAGTAACAGACGGGCTTGTTTAAAACAACATGTAACAAAATGCATGTGAGACATAGCCATGGTGCTTATAGAGTAGAAGTTAATAATGGTCTATGATTTATATCAATGGTAGGTCCTTCAACCATGTGAATTTGAGTTTATCAGAACTAGGAGCGGAAACTTAATTTTTTATAACAAAGGAGAAGGCGAACAAAAATTCTATGAGTGCAGGAGAGACATTGGACTAAGGATTGTTCAACTGACCAGGAAAAGAAAAACTACACCTGATAGAGAATAGGCAAAAGTACTTATCCTATCGTTCTTTAACTCCTGGTTTTTCCTTTCAAAGCTATTGAATAGGGGTATGACATAAGATCTATCAATATAGGGGTATGACATAAGATCTATCAATTCCAAGTTCATGCAAAATCCAACGACATCATTTCATGCATTTCATTATATCATCTTAAACGGATGCACATGGTGGTGGTAAGACAAGCAAAAGGGTGCATAAGAAAAGCTTAAGAGAACCCATTCATGCAGTGAAACATGGAGGGAAAATTAACCTGACTGCAATGTTAAGCATACATCAGCAGTTTGATTACAGCCTATTAGACTAACCTCCAGGTCCGCGAACTCAAACCATGGACAACAATCCAGTATTTCACAAGCAAAAACAACAGTATCTCGAACCAGAAATCCTCCATCAGGCTCTAGCATGTCTGAGATCTTCATAAACTGAAGAACAGAATTGTTCCACGTTTTTGTACAAATTGAGGACTCCTTCCAGATAGTCTTAGCAGGATTCTTTTGATTCATCACAGCCATTCGGTATCTGACCCAAAAGTTTTTGTCAGGATCGCATCCAGCTGATTGATCACTCTCAAGATATATACAGATAGTATCAAAAGATTCATAGACACCTATTAATGGAGGGAAAACGACTAATTAGAAATGACACATACAAAGATCAAATTCAAAAAAATGCACAAAGAACATGTGTATAGATTTACACACACCTATGCGCAGCTCACAGCCATCAGCTTGAAAGAACTTGCTGAAGATCTTCCGTGTTTCCATTATTTCCTTGAAAGCCAAGAAGTTTTCCACCTTCCATGTAAACAAGCTCTTCTTTGTAGTGACATCAGAATCTGAATCATGCTCAGTTAAGTCCTCCATAGTAGACGACTCTTTCAAAATAATAACCTCTGCAGAGAATAGAACACTATCTTGCACGAGGAAACCAGAGTCTTGATCAAATAGGCTTGTGAGTGTAACAAATTCGCGCCAGCCCCAGTCTTTAGCTGCTTTAGAGTAACGGTTCTGAGATTCCTTACAGACCGATTTCTCTTCCATTTTCTGGTTCACAACTGATAACCTATGACTCACAAAACAGCTCCAGTCACTGGAGGTGTTTCTTGAATCGGTGACCTCAAGAAAAACAGAGAGGTGACAGGGTGGCTGAGACTGTCCTGTACCATCAAAAAGACATTGTCGCAGGATTAACTTAATAAAATACATATTGCAAAAATGTTACTCATAATGGATCAATTAAAAGCATAAATTCAGCTCCTAACTTGACGAAGTATACAACATGTTATTATTTTTGAAATAAAAAGATCATATACCTCTGGGATAAACAATGAGGCGGCAATCCCGATTACCGATCTGAAATCTCTTGCTTTTTATGCAAAGCCCAGTAATCTTCCTCTTCTTCAAAATGTCTTTCAACTTGGTAAAGTTTTCAATCCTCCATGTGAATTTCCCACTATGGCCATCAGACTTCCTTGTCCCACTTCCACTCCTCGCCCCAAGCAAACTTCCATTTTTGGAGAAGGTACTAAACTCTTTGATAACATGAAATGAAGTGCTAAAGGTGGCTGTATCATCAACCAAATATCCGGATTCCAGCCCTATGAAGTCCGACATCTTCATATAATCATTCCAGCCAAGGCTCGTATTATCCCCACTCTTATTGTCCGCAGCAAACCTTCCATAGGAATCCCTGTGCATATGGTTCAACCCGGGCTTTTGATTCAACACAGACATTCTGAACAAACACCAGCAACTTCTATCCGGGATCATCAAAGTGTTCTTCTCAGTATCCTTACTCTCCAAGCACATGGACAAGTACTCCTCCCCATTCACCGAGCTCTGATACACACTTATCCTCAGATTACAATCCCCTGCCGGAAAAACAGGGCTCATTATCTTCTGTGTCTTGATCATCTCCTTGAACAGACTGAAATTCTGAACCTTCCAAGTGAACTTCCCACTCAACACATCCGAAACTTGGCCAGCACCAGCCCCCGAACTCGCCCCTCCCACCCCATTCGGCACCTCATTATTATCCCTAGAGAAACTCAAACTCTCATGGAGGATCAAAATATCGGCCGTTATCAAAACCGTATCGTTATTATTAACCAGAAAACCGGCCTTAGGATCAAGAACGGCAGACGAGGGCGTGAAATCACACCAGCCATGGGACTTCTTCTTCTTGGAAAACCTATGCCAGGAGTCCCTGTGTATGGACTTGGAGTCATCGGCCAGATTAACAAGCGACAATCTGTAGCTAGTAAAACAGTCCCATTTGGAGGAATTGGTACCCCTGGGGTCCATAATCTGGAGATAGATTGAGATATAGCCAGGGAGAGCTTGGGAATCACCTTTAGGGTAGACAAGGAGCCTGCAATCGAACCCTCCGACCTCGAAATACTGACTCGATAGCGCCCGAGCCTTTAGTCTCGGAAAATTCGTCACCGTCCACCGGCAAACCGCCGAGTAGTCGCCCCGACGGTCCACGGCGATCGACTCCTGGCCGGAAGTCGACGTCGACGGCGTCGACGGATCCTCGGAGGCCCCCGGCGACATGAAGGAGGGCGGCGGCGGGCGTGGCTGGGACGCCGCCGGCGACATTGAGCCCCTCGCCGATTGGAGGTGATCGGTGGGGGCGGGGGGCGGGGAAGAGAGAGTAACGGCCTCCAATGGCGACGACGATGATGGCTGGGCTTTCATATGTTTGTTATCGGTTTTGAGATTATTAGGTTTAGCTCTTGTTGTTGTTGTTGTTCTTCTTCTTCTCTGCCCCTCTCTTTCTCTCTCTGGATTTCTCTGTAAAGTGGGCATATTTATCACTCATCCCCCCACGCACGTATGATGCTCTCTCTCTCTCGTCCACCCTCTTCCTCCCACGTAACCTTTTTATAATTCCCTCACAATTTCCTAACACTCGCTGCTAATTAATCCTCTTTAATTCCTTAATTCCAATTGTCATGCCTTTATTTCGTTTGTTTTTCGAAATGACTAGAGTAAGTCCTATACCTTATGTCCAACAAATATTACCAATAACACTGGTGGTGTGTATGGCAAAAAAAAAACAGAATTGGGAGGGTCGCCCCCAGCAATGGGTCTCTGCAGTACCCGGTCCGAACGTAGGTTGACTAATAGAACTGGGTGAGGGACAAAGAGAAATTCCGTTTAGTACCCCCGAGGTTTTGTCTGAGTTTGCACCGTGCCCCTTTTCTCATGCCCCATCCCCTTCCCGTCAATTTTTTTTATTGGAGTAGTACGCTTTAAAGTTTTAACCCTCTTGTTAGGGAAATGACAATTTATTCCCCTTCTTGTTTTCGAAGGATTTTTTGTTGACCGGGGATCTTAAGATTTTTGGATTTAGAGTTTGCTTGCTTTATATTCCGGAAATGATTTTTACTAAGTCTTGATTTAAATGGACTCTTTTAAACATGACGTCATTGTGATTTAATTGACGAGAACGAGATGTATTAAAAACAATGAACAATAAGAAATTAATGATAGGACACCAATCAAAAAAATCTTGAACTCGACTCGAAAGACATTATAGCATGAATATTTTCAGTCCTTCTATAGTCGAAAAACATTATTATAGAAAACATATGACATATAATTTAGAAGTTAACTTAGAATGTGCCCTTTCAAAATAAGATTTCATAACTCTATTACTTAATATGAGACTATCGAGCTCTTAACATGAAAATTGGTGCAAATCCTAGTGGGAAAATCTGTAATCCATATAAATGAAAATTTCTATGTTTGAGGCTACAACATTATTTAGTCATAAGATTTCTATGTTTCTTTTTCCTCCTTGTTACTTGTAAACTTCGTGCACTTCAAAAGAAGCTTCAATCCAATTCCTAATATCACCTTTAAAACCCAAATAGAGGCAATAGCCATGGTGAATTGGGGTTCGTTGTTCTTATTCCTTCTTTTGATCAAACCTTGCACGGTCGGTGTCCCTATAACGACTACTATGGTCATTGGTCAGAGGATTCAAAGCTTCTGAAATGGACTTCATTAACAACCATGGAATGTTCCTCATCTCAAACAACTCCAGCTTCGCATTTGGCTTCCAACCCACCAACAAAGATCCTGCCTTGTTCCTGTTAGCAATCGTTCATCTTGGCACCTTCAGGTATGTCTGGGTTGCAAATGCAAGCTCCCCCATTCAAACTTTTGACGCCTTTGTCTTTGACAACCATGGAAATGTGTGCCTTCAAACCGCAGAAAGCCTTATTTGGTCGCCAAACACCAACGGCAAGGCGGTTTCATTTGTTCTATTGCTCGATTCGGGTAATCTCGTCATGTTTGGTGGTAATGATAAGGCCACGGTTTGGGAGAGTTTCAAACATCCTATTGATACCCTTTTGCAAACTCAAGAATTCATTGATGGTATGAAGCTTTCAAGTGAGTTGGGTTCTGGTAACTTTAGCTACTTTTTACGGATTAAGTCTGGAGCTATGCAACTCTTTGCTAACTTCTCAACACCCCAGCCTTACTGGTGCGGGTTGTGATCAACAACAATGGCGGCCGGATCACTCGGGCTGCAATCGAGGGGAGCTCGTGGAAGTTATATGATCAAAACAATGAGTTTTTGTTGCAACTTGTCATCTCTGAAGACACAGGCTCCAACTCTACTTGGATTGCTTTTCTCGAAAGCGACGGCTTTATCAGTTTTTATAGCCTTGGAGGCGACGCTACGTTTGTTAGTCTACTAAGATACCAAGCGACTCGTGTAAGGCTCCGGGATCCTATGGAGCTTACTATGTGTGTTCAAGTAACACTTGTCTATGTCCTCTTGGGCTGCTTTCTCACGATTGCCAACCCGGGTTTAGCTCAAATTCGTGTCGCGAATCCGTAGGCTCCATTGAGATGGTATATGTTGGAGCTGGTCTAAACTATTTTGCGCTCGATTATGTCTTCACTACTAACGCAACGGATTTGATCGGTTGCAAGGCTTCCTGTGCCATGAATGCTCGTGCCTTCCTATGTTCTTCAACAATGATACAAGGAGTTGTTAAATACTCCCTCCGTTTCAAAATACATGACCATTTGAACACTTTTTCTTGTTTCATAATACTTGACCATTTCACATTTTTTTCCATCTCTTTCCATTTATACCCCTAATAATTATCTTTATCATAATCATTACACTTTTTCATATTTCTCTAAATAAATGATTAACTCTACATTTGATAGGGGTAATATAGGAATAACATTTTTTTCTTAATGTATGTGCAAAATCCAAATGGTCCGGAGGGGATATTTGACAGTGTAGCTAGGGAGCTTTAAGCATGATAGCTGTTTTAAATACGATGCATTTGTCAAAGTTTTAAAAACCAACGTTGTTGGAGGAGACAGAATAGTTACAAGCATTCCTCATTTGTTGTAATCATATCTATTGTTGCGAGTACTTTCTTGATCTCCATGATTTATGGGGGAAACAAGATTTACAAGAAGAAAAGGAAGATGAAGATGGGAAACCAAGAATCTCTTAGTGAGGATTCGGAAGGGGACAACTTCTTGGAGTCCTTGTCAGGCGCGTCGATTACTTCATTATAGTTACAAGGATCTCGAAACCACGACCAATAACTTCTCGGTGAAGCTCGGACAAGGTGGCTTTGGCACGGTCTACCAAGGGATATTGTCTGATCACTGATGGGACTCAAATTGCTGTTAAAAAATTGAGGGGGTTGGTCAAGGGAAGAAAGAGTTCAGGGCAGAAGTTGGGATCATTGGCAGCATACACCACCTCCATTTGGTTAAGCCAAAGGGATATTGTACAGAAAAGGCACACCGGCTACTTGCGTACGAGTTCATGGCAAAGGGGTTGCTCAACAAATGGATTTTCGGTAGAAAGAAACACACGGCCGCGTTGGATAGGGAGACTAGGCTCAACATAGCAATCGGGAAGGCGAAAGGATTAGCTTAGCTACACGAGGACTGCAATGCGAAGATTGAGCATTGTGATATAAAGCCAGAGAATGTGCTCCTCGACGACCGATTCCAAGCTAAAGTGTCTGATTTTGGGTTGGGTAAGCTGATGACAAGGGAAGCAAAGACATGTCTTCACTACACTATGGGGCACTAGAGGCTATTTTGCACCCAAATGGATCACAAACTAGTTGATCTTACAGAAGAGCGACGTTTATAGATAGGAGATGATGTTTCTTGAGATAATTGGTGCAAGGAAGACATGAGTTTGAGGCCTTGTATGGGCAAGGTGGCGCAAATGCTTAAAAGGACTTGCCCTATCCCTGAGCCTCCATTGACTTCATTCATGATGGGTTCGCACCTTTTCGCTAGCTTCTTTAAGTCATCTAGCGGAGGAACCGCGAGTTGGAGTTCGTCTGGACCATCGGATTGTAGCAGCCGCGCTAACGCTTCAGGGGTTAAGCTCTCAGGTCCTCGATGAAGGGTGAAGGAGTATATGGATGTGACTGTAAATCTTACATGTCTTAAATCGTGGATGTTTCACGTTTATACTTAGTGTAATACCCGTGTAGGTCACGGGATTTGTATTAAAAGTTTATTTAAGTTTTTTTCCGCTGATATATATGAAAAAATTATGTTAATAAATTTTAACTTAATATTAAATTTATGATAATAAATCAAAAAATTAGTTAGTAAGTTTTTTATATAAAAGTATTGGGTTCAAATAAGGTATGTACATAGACATATATTAATAAAATAGCGTAATCCCCGTGCCCTGCACTGAATTGGTATGAAATACTCGTACATAACATTATTTCACTTGAGTTTTTCTACATGAGAATCTCGTATTAACCTGTCATAATATAGAAATTTAAGGCAGTTCATAAAAAAATTCATACGATTTTAATTTTTGTGAAGAGATAAATCAAATTTGTATTATATCAATATGGTTGTTACAAATTTAAGTCTAGATGTTTTTAGCAAAGGGTGATGCAAATTGTACAAATTTGATTTAGTATAAAAAGCTACCAAATAAGACGATATGTCAATCATTGATATATGCACCAAGAGATGTGAGCCATATTAGGTAAAGATATGCAAAATATAAACTTATATTTTTTGAATATTTGTTAGTTCAATCTCTACATGTGCTAATTTGGTAGCTCAAATTTGACAGTTTGATAAATGTCAAATATAAAAACAAAAAAAAATGTTTTATTTTGAAAGTTAATTAGTTTTTATGCATATTATGTATGGTAGTTCTTTAATAAAAAAGAGTTTCTTTATTGAGAAGACTTGGTAGTTATTTACATATCATCTTTGTCTTTTAATAAGGAAAGATGAATTTGGATTAGAAAAATAAAAAAGGATTTGTTATTATCCAAAGTAAAATATAATAGCTTTCTCAAGGTAAAATAACAAAAATCTCTAAATTCTATTAGGCAAAAAGATATATCATATATCAATCAAAATATCATGTCAATCAAGTGATCTTGTACGTGATCATGTATAAGAGTCTAATACGGAGTAATAGATTTGCATAAACATGTGATCTTGTATCTATTGTCAATCTATCTTTTAAATTATATTATGTCAATCAAGAAATAGGTGATGGCTCATGTTAGTATATTTTTCAAGGCTATAATATAGATTTTAGGCAAAAAGATATATCAATCAAGGATACTTTGCAACAAATATGTGATCTTGTATCTTTTCAATTATATTATGTCTATTTATGATTAGATAAAATCTCATTTTAAGATATGGTGTGTCTTAACAAAAGCCTATATGGAAAAATTTTATATATGACATGGATAATAAATATGAGGTGGATTAATACAAAATAATAAAAAAAATTTAAAAAAATTATGACATGGTGCAATAATAGGTTGACACACGGCGAAATCCTATGTGGCACATTCTTGGGACGACATGTGGAAAAAGATGACATGGCGCAACGTGGTGACTCCAGATTCCCTCCAATCCTTACGACTTTTATATTTATACATAGATTAATTATTTTAAATATATATTCACTTTTCACCCACTTTAATAATTATTTAATACAATAAACAACAAATATAGAAAAATTAAAGGATGTTTTATAAAAAATATCCTCAGTAAGTCTAACCAAATCGTTACAATTCATGATTTAAAATAGTTAAACTTAAAAATGGAAAGAATACATTGATTTTTTTTAATTGTCACTACATACATAGCTAAAATTTTAACTTTTTAAGTAGTGGCATATACATAAATTTTTTAATAATATTATCACTTTATGTTATTTAAGTAATTTCACACACACATATATAATATTGTAAGGGGTAGACCTGTCAAAAGCTTACCCGATCCGCAAACCCGACCCGACCCGAAAATTTTGGGTTTCAACCCGAAAATTTAGACTCGTGACCCAGATTCAACCCGACCCGATTGAAACCGAACCCATTGGGTCGAACCCGGTTTTTTTATAGTTTAAATTATATTACAAAATATAAAATTTATTTTAGAAAATATGATATTTTTATTATTAACATATTTAAAAATAATATTTTATTATTATATTTTATTATTTAAATTTTGGTAAAAAAATTGATACTGTTGACCCGTTGGGTTGATCCGACCCGACCCGAAAACCCGAAGCAACCCAACCCAGTTTGACCCGTAACCCGAAACGACCCAACCCGAACTCGCCCGACCCGAACTCGCCCGACCCGACCCGACCCGATTGACAGGTCTAGTAAGGAGTGATGAGTTATGATATTGATTTCTTCAATTACTAAATTCTCATGTATATGGACTATGGTAAACATCTTGTCTGCCCATTGTCAAAATTGTAGATCACCCATTTTATTTGTTAGGACCCAATCAGAAAGGTAACTATATGGAAACTAAATCCAATTAGTACATCACATAACTAAAATCATTTATACATTAACATGATGATTTCAAAATAATAATCATATTTTAATGACAATTAGTTATTTGAAATGTGATTTCAAAATTACAAATCAAAACAAGAGGATTTTGTTAACACAAATTTGTTAAGATACTTGACAAAAATAAAAGATCCCATCTTAAAATTCATTGATTAGGATATATTTTTTAAGATACATGGCAAAAATAAAAGAGCTCATCTTACAACTCATTTGTTTAATGATAAAAGATTAGGAAATTTAAGACTTGGTTTTCAAATATTTAGCTTGGTAACCTGGCTTGTTGTATGTAAATTATCAAAAAATATGGAATTGAAAATTCAAGATATTTCGCAAAAATATCAAAATGGAAAATAATTAATTGAAAATTTAAAAATAATTTATACTTGAACAAAATACAAAAAAGTTAAGCTTTGATTTTAGTGTAAATTGTAAGAACACATAATTTATGATTGGAAATTTACAAATCATTTAATATTACAATTGATAAATAATGACTTGGTTACAAAAATAGAGTTGATTATATCTTAATATTTACAATAAAAAATAGATATAGTCATGATAAATTGTTACCGGTCATAAATTGGAAATTAAAAAGAATGGGTGGAAGATGAATAAGATGGACTTTCCATGTGGATTCTGAGGTGGAAAAAATAATTAACAGGTAATTTCTAAGGAGTAAGGATAATATGCCATGTGACAAAATTTGAGGTGGCGTAATATATGAACGGCAAGTATGACAAAGTTGAGGTGTCACAATATGGTAGTTCTAAAGGTTACGATTTATATATGTTGAAGTCTGAAAACACCGATTTGTAGCGAACGCGATGAGAGTGTTAAATTAGAACTCAACCGAATCAACAGACGAAGAGATGGAAGGGTGTTTAGGTGTATCGGGATACAACAATGATCTTAACGCGATGGGAGTAGTGTGAAGGATATTTTGTATTTAGCTGTGGGATTACAAGACAGAGATTCTCTATCGCGTTTAGGTGTATCGGGATACAACAATGATCTTAGCTCGAGATCTAGTGTATGTGACTTGTGAGGCTTTCGATCCCCGTTCTAGTGCATTGAACCCGCTATTTATAGCGGACGCTCGGGCAGGGCTGGGGTGAGATGCCGATGTGGGACGGGCGCCATCCAGATACGTGTCGTTCCATGGTTGGCCGTTAGGGCGGTGGCCGCGGAGCTGGCCAATCGGAAGCCAGGATGGGACGTTGCCGCCCGCCGCCCCCCTGATGGGACGTTGCCGCCCGCCCACTTGCCTGGATGGGACAGGGCGGCGAGCGCGGTGAGCGCCGCCCCCGGGGTCGAACCTTTACTTTCTGAGGAGTTGTCCTTTGCTTAAGAACTTACCGACCCGAACGGCGTCCTAGATCGCGATGACCGCACGGCTTATGGTTTGATGTTATCTCGGGAAATCTACCCTTGTCATATTTTGTTTCGGTGGGGTACTCTTAACGCGTTGACGGTTCCTGGTATCAACACAACCCCATGGGCCGGGACTCGATCGCTCTTTCGAGGACGGGTCCAAAAAGAAAGCACTTCTGAACCGGAAACGTGGTGTGCGGAACGCGCTGTCGTTTCGGAGACGGGCAAGCGAACGAGGGCGATGGGACGAGGAGTGTGGCGAAGAAATTCGCTTGGGCCGCTTTTGCTTCATGGGCCGCCCTTCAGCTGAAGCCCATATTTTCGCGGCCCGCCAGACACCGGACAAAAGAGCGGTTCTGCCCTTCGTCCTCTCCACTTCCTCATTTCAATTTCGAAAACCCGGTACTTCCGCTCCCGTTTTCGTCCTCTCGCCCATTCTCACCGGAAACTTCCTGTCTGTGACGTCGCCGTTGCCCAAGCCTGCCCCCGCAGTTCCGTGACGCCAAGGTATGCCCGCCCTCTTCCCCTCTGTTTTTCTCGTTTTTCTCCCGCATTCTTCTGGGTTATTTGGGGGAGAAACGCCCTAATTCCAGTGGCGACACCGCCGCTGGGAGCCGGCGGCGTTTCACGGTGGTTTCTTCGTTGAGGGAGCGTCTCGCTGGGTGGGGGCTCGGGGTTTTTCGCGATTTCGGGGCAGCGGAGGGCGGCGGACGCCTCCATTGGGGAGGCGAAACGTCGCCGAGAGGCGCAGGGTTGGGGGAGACGAAACGTCGCCGGGGGGCGCAAGGGTTTAGGGGAGGCGAAACGTCATGCCTGTGGGGTGAAGGGAGATGACGTGCCTAGCGCGGTCACCCGTCCCATCAGGCCCCGTCGTCTTGGCCGACCCTTTGGGAAGCGTGTCGAGAACGGCGGAATGTTCTCCTGACACAGCGCGCGCGCCCCTAGGCTTTCTGTTTCGATGGGACTCTTCGTCCTATTGCGAAATGACATCTGCTCGCGCTAGGGTACCGCGTGCCTTGTTTCTACTAGTTTTCTGTGTTTCTCTTATAGACCCTATTGCTTTCTGTGTACTTATCGCATTATATACTTCTCCGTGATTGTTTCTTCCTGTGCACATCATTTTCCTTTTCCTTCTTCCAGGAGCCTCTTTGCTTCCGTGCCCTGGATTTGGGGTTTTCCAGCGACTCCTGCCCTTCAGGCGTGGATCGCGGTCATAGAATAACGAATTGGGACGACTTCTACGCCCCTGATCCCTCGCCTGAGTACCGGGACATGTCTGCTAGTGATTCACAGAACAACTTCCGCGAGCCCGTTGGTCTGAGCCGGAGCAATCCTACTACGGTGTCCGAGGCTCGTACGAAGAGTGAGTCTTCATCGCGATCCATGGCCCGCTGCAGGCCTTACGACCCTCACGATGAGGCCCCTGATGACGAGGCGTCCACGTCTGGGATCGTGAGGAGCTTTCCCTCGCGGTACCTACCGCGCGGTAGGGCGGCCGTCCCTCGCTTTCGTCAAACCAGGCCTGCGCGCCTGCCTGACTATGAGAACCCGGAGTCACTGGCCAAGGGTTGTGCGTCCATCCTTACCCTCGAGGAGTTGGACGAGATCGCGGTGGGGTATCCTTGGCCAGAAGGGGTGGAGCTCTTGTTACCTTCGGATGGGGGTAACAGCTATGCCGCCTATGAGGCGGGGCACGTGGTGTACGCGGCGAGCCTTATCGCGGGCTTTAGGATTCCGCTGCCGTCCTACGTGTCCCAATTCTTATTCGACCTCGAGCTCGCCCCCGCCTCGATGGCTCCTAACTACTGGAGCTATATCGCGGCGTACCACATAAGGTGTTTGGAGCTGAAGTACCCCCCTTCCGCGGGGCATCTGCAGCAGATTCTCACTATAAAAGCAGATAAAAGAGGCATTGTTAACTTTAGCCTCACAAACTGCAACCTCATTATCACTCCCTCCAACGTTGGACCGCGGTGGAGGGAAAAATGGTTTATTGTGCACGACTTCGAGGGCGACGTTACGCTCTGCCCCCTTATTGCTGATAGGTTCCGCCCCTACAAGCGTAGGCGCGGTGCTACGCAACAAGCCGCCGCGGCGAAGAAAACTTTTGCTGTGCCCTACAAGAGGGAGCAGCAGGCGTGGCTGACCCAGGAGCGCCTTGAGCGCGCGGGGCTCAGCCTGAGGCCCGAGCCTTCTCGGGAGGTTGAAAAGTCCTCGTCAGCCACCGCGTCCCCGGCGCACACGGGCGAGGGTATTTTTTGTTTTCCGGGGCTTCTTCTTGCTTTTATATATGTTATTCTTGTGTTTTGACCGCGTTGATTGTGATTACTGATGGTTTGCTTTGCAGGTATGGACGTGTTCGCCGCCCTTACCTCGGGCAAGTCGGCTCCTGCCACTTCTGGGGCTCCCTCCACCGCCAAGACTGGAGGCCTCAAGGGGAAAGACGCGAAAAAGGGGGATGAGGCCACCGCGAAGGCCCGTGCCGATGCCAAAGGCAAACGGGCGCAGGCGGAGGCCCTGAAGCGTAAGACCGCGGAGGACGTTGTTCGCGATGAGGGGGTGTTGGTCAAGAGGTCCAGGCGGGACGTGGCCGCTACTGGGGATCGACCTCTCTCCCCCTCGAAGGGGCCCGCCCAGATCACCACAGGCGCCGGGAGCCGCCGACATTGGTCGCGGAGGGCGGAGGTGGCGGGTTTTGCGTGCCCTGGGCCTGCTTGGGGTACCTTTGAGGCCGGCCAGTACGGGTATGAGGAGGAGAGGGAATGGTTCCAAACCCTCAACGCGAAGGAGGTTAGGGGGGAGTGCCAGAAGTACGGCCATATGGTACGCGATCTTCTCCTCTTTTCGTGTTGACCTGCCATGGTTTCTATCTTTGAATCTGTAACTTATGCTTTGATTCGTAGGTCAACGCGTGGATAAACTACCTCCCTGATCGCTTGGTGGAGGAGGAGGAGCGGGCGGAGGCGGCGGCTAAAGCCAAGGAGGAGGCGGAAACGGCACTCCAGGAGCTGCGCGCGCAGGCGGAAAAAGATGCCGCGGCGCTTAAGTCTGCCAGGTCCCAGGTCGCAGCGCTGCAGGAGGAGGTCGGGGGTTATAAAGCGCGAAACGAGGGGCTGAGCTCACAGCTGGAAGCAACCAGCAAACGGCTGGAGAGCGCGATACCCGACTTCCTCGAGTCGTCGGAGTACATGGAGAAACGCGTTAACGACGCGCGGATCGTCCAGGCCCTCAGCGCGGTTACGGCCGCTCTCCAGTACTGTGAAAAGTATAAGGTGAAGTATTTTGCACCCGACCTTCATCGCCAAATGGGAGTCGTCTGGGAGGATGGGGTGGCGAAACCCACCCGGGAGTGGATGCAGATGACGCGGGTCTTGTCAACCCGAAACCTCCTGCTGCCACCGATCCAGAAAAAGAGAAGACCCCTGATGACCCTCCTCCCTCTGACCTCGCGGCCAACGCTCCTGATGCCTGAATGACGTTTTTACTCTTTTTCTTTTTGTTTTTTGTATTGTGACCTGATGTTTCACTCGGCCTTTGAGGCCTTAACACTGTTTGTTGCCGCGATGCGGCTGTAATTATGTTTGACGCGGTCACTGCGTCCTAACTGCTTTTGCCGCCATGCGGCCTTTTGATTATGATTTGTGCTCTTTTTTATTTGGAGATTTTTGCGAAAACTTATCGTATCCAACCCCATGCCGAGCTAGTTGCTAGGACCGCGCTCAACACTAAGCTTACGTAACACAATATCTACACCCCATGTCGAGCTAGGTGCTAGGACCGCGTTTGACACTAGGTTTATGTGACACAATATCCAACCCCATGTCGAGCTAGGTGCTAGGACCGCGCTTGATACTAGGCTTATGTGACACAATATCCAACCCCATGTCGAGCTAGGTGCTAGGACCGCACTCAACCTGAGCGCGCCTAAGCGCATCGCGCGCGTTAGCGGACAACCCCAAGCGAGGAAGGCAGCTCGGGTTTCCGTAACGACTGTGGAGTTTTTGATGTTTTAAGGCATTCTGCGACCGCGAGGGGTGAAACCCAACTCGAGCGCGCCTAAGCGCATCGCGCGCGTTAGCGGACAACCCCAAGCGAAGAAGGCAGCTCGGGTTTCCGTAACGACTGTGGAGTTTTTGATGTTTTAAGGCATTCTGCGACCGCGAGGGGTGAAACCCAACTCGAGCGCGCCTAAGCGCATCGCGCGCGTTAGCGGACAACCCCAAGCGAGAAAGGGAACTCGGGTTTCCGTAACGACTGTGGAGTTTTTGATGTTTTAAGGCATTCTGCGACCGCGAGGGGTGAAACCCAACTCGAGCGCGCCTAAGCGCATCGCGCGCGTTAGCGGACAACCCCAAGCGAGGAAGGCAGCTCGGGTTTCCGTAACGACTGTGGAGTTTTTGATGTTTTAAGGCATTCTGCGACCGCGAGGGGTGAAACCCAACTCGAGCGCGCCTAAGCGCATCGCGCGCGTTAGCGGACAACCCCAAGCGAGAAAGGCAACTCGGGTTTCCGTAACGACTGTGGAGTTTTTGATGTTTTAAGGCATTCTGCGACCGCGAGGGGTGAAACCCAACTCGAGCGCGCCTAAGCGCATCGCGCGCGTTAGCGGACAACCCCAAGCGAGAAAGGCAACTCGGGTTTCCGTAACGACTGTGGAGTTTTTGATGTTTTAAGGCATTCTGCGACCGCGAGGGGTGAAACCCAACTCGAGCGCGCCTAAGCGCATCGCGCGCGTTAGCGGACAACCCCAAGCGAGAAAGGCAACTCGGGTTTCCGTAACGGTTGATTCATTGTTGGACAGTGTACGGTAGTTGTCTCATTTTATTCATATAAACATAGGTAGGGTAGAGACATTACAATCGACCGCCACGCGGTAACAAACCTAGACTATTTACACATAGTATTTCTTGAGGCGTGCCTCATTCCATGTTTTGGCGAGAGTTTGCCCCGTCGCCGGATCTATGAGCTTGAAAGCCCCCGGGATGACCTCCTTGGAGAGGAGGTAAGGTCCTTCCCACCTTGCGTCGAGCTTGCCTCCCTCAGTCCTTCGGAGGGCTAAATCGCCCTACTTGAGACCGCGTGGCCTGACTCTTTTGTTGTAGTATGCTGCGGTCCTTCTCTTGTATTCGGTCGAGCGTAGCTCGGCCGCTTCCCGGCGCTCATCGCGAAGGTACATCTCAACCTTGAGTGCTTCATCGTTGGTGAATTGGTCGTACCCCGCGACTCGCTCCGTGGGCAACATGGATTCGATGGGTACGACGGCGTCACTGCCATAGGCCATCGCGAAAGGCGTTTCTCCCGTTGCCCTGCGCGGCGTAGTGCGGTTTGTCCATAAAACAAGAGGCAACAGCTCAGCCCACCGGCCCTGCACGCCGTCCAGCCTGCGGCGGAGGTCGTCAAGTATCCTCGCGTTCACATTCTCCACCAGTCCGTTGGACTGAGGGTGTGCAACCGAAGAAAACTTCAACTCTATGCTCAAGCTTGCGCAAAAGTCTCGCGTCTCCTCACTGTCGAACTGAGGGCCGTGGTCTGTCATTATCGCGATGGGGACGCCGAAACGACAAACCACATTCTTCCAGAGGAAACCGCATACCTTCGCGCTTGTGATCCGTGCCATGGCCTCGGCCTCCACCCACTTGGTGTAATAATCGACCAGGACCAGGATGAACTGCACCTGCCCGGCGGCCTTAGGGAAAGGACCTAGGATGTCCATGCCCCACATCGCGAACGGAAAGGCCGGATGTATGCCACGCAGCTCTCGTGCCGGAGCGTGCTGGACGTTTTCGTAACGTTGGCACTTGTCACACTTTTGCACGTATGCCGCCGCATCGCGGCGCAGGGTAGGCCAATAGATCCCCATCCGGACTATCTTGTGGACCAGAGTCCGCCAGCCCGGGTGGCCTCCGCATATGCCCTCGTGCGCCTCCTCGAAGACTGTGGCCTCGTCTACGCAGAGCAGGTTGGGCTCCGCGTAGCCACGGCGATACAACTTGTCGCCTTCGATGCAGTACCGCGCCGCCTTGAGCTTGAGTTTGCGCGCGCTCATGGCATCGTCCTGGGGCAACTCCCCGGTTTGGATATATCGGATTATGGGAGCCATCCATCCGTCCGTGGCCAGAGCGAATACCGCGCTGGTCACACCGCGTTGCATCTTCCTCTCAACTACTACCTTGTTGCCAACCTCAGGCGGGAGGGTTGAACCCATCTTGGCCAGTGCGTCGTGGCGTTTGCCGCACGCGGTATGGATTCAATGGCAAAAGTCTCGAGGCAGGCGATCAATGCCTTGACTTTGGCGCGATTTTGGGGCAGAAACCCCGTGATGCACTCGTACTGGCCCCCGACCTGACGCGCGACTAGCTCAGAATCTGTGAAAACCCTTATCCTCCGGGCGCCCACTAGTAAGGCCATCTCAATCCCCGCGATCACCGCCTCATACTCGGCCTCGTTGTTGGTTGCCTCAAAGTCGAAGTTGAGGGCATGTTCGGACGCGTAGGAGGGTCCCTCAAGGACCACCCCCGCACCCGACCCCAGGTCGCAGTGCGAGCCGTCGACAAAGACCCTCCACTCGTCGGGGCTCTCGTCCGTGTCGGGGAAGGTGACCTCTACGACGAAATCGGCAAGGGCCTGCGCCTTGATCGCGGTCCTAGGGTGGTACGAGATGTCAAATTTTGACAACTCGACCGCCCATTTGGTCATTCTTCCTGACAACGCGGGCTGATGCAGGATTTGGCGTAGAGGGAGGTCCGAGAGGACCTGGATGGGGTGCGCCTGGAAGTAGGGGCGCAATTTTCTTGCCGCCACCACAACGGCTAGAGACATCTTCTCCGCGGGTGAGTATCGTTGTTCTGCCGGCTGGAGCACCTTGCTGGTGAAGTACACCGGGTAACTAAAGTCACGGGTGAGGACCGCGCTGACCGTATGCTGGCTTACGGCTATGTATAGTTGTAGGTCCTCACCCGGGATGGGCGGGGAGAGCGTTGGTAGATTGGCGAGGTAGATCTTCAGAGCTTGGAACGCGCTCTCCATCTCCTCCGTCCAGGTGAAGGTGGTGGTGCTTTTGAGACAGGGGAAGAAAGGCAGAGCGCAGTCCGATAACCTGGAGCAGAAACGGCCAAGATAATTTACAGCGCCCTCCAGTCGCTGGACCTCGTTTCGCGAGGCCGGCGAACGCAGTTCCAGCACCGCGGCGACCTTGTCGGGGTTGACGTCTATTCCCCTCGCGCTGATCATGAATCCGAGGAACTTCCCCGATTTTACTCCGAAGACGCATGTTGAACGGTAAATTTTAATGATGGAGGTGGTATATATTGTTGGACTTAAATTTTAATTAGGTTTAAAACTTAAATGACCCAAATATGTCATAAGGAGGAAATAATAATAAAACAAATTAGGCAAAAAAAAAAAGAAAGAAAAAAAAACAAAAAACAAATAAGTTGGAGTTGATGAGCACATATGCGTACAAATGTGAGGAGTTTCTTCTCCACCACATGGAGTGGGCCCCACTTTAAAAAAAAAAGAAACAAAAAGAAAAGGGAGTTGGTGGGGGCTAATTGGTGACAGTTTCTTAAAGAAAATCACCCCACTACCTCTGGATTTTTGAGCCAAAAAGTAACGGCTCTACCTCTCTCTTTATATATTTGTGTTCAACACCAAAGAAGAAAACAAAAAACCACCCATTTGAAGAAAGCAAAAGAAACAACTGACGGCAAAACAAAGAGAGGAAGAAACAAATCTCAAGGAAACAAGAAGGTCATATTCAAATTTTTCAACAAAAAAAACAAGGCTTAATTAAGCCTTCATCTACCCAAATTTTTCTACCAAGAAGGACCAAAGCAAAAATCAAAGTACATAATTATGTACCAAATTTGATGTCACTCGATTTGGAACTAATTAGTTCCTGTGACTTGGAAATTAATTAATTTCCCCCTTGATTAATTAATCAAAGCCGGTTTGAATGTGGCCAGTACAAACGGTGGGGCTGCATCATCCATGAAACCAATTGGTTTATTGCTTTTTGGTTAATTAAGAGGCAAAAGTTTGCCTAATCTTCCCATACAAGCCGAACAACACAAGATAAAAGAAGAAAACAAACAAATAGTAAAAGTTGGCACATGGGAGGGAGAAGAAGGATGATGTAATGATGGGACAAGTCATTGGCTTAGAAAAAATATAGTAAATTGAATTAATGGGTAGTACAAAGTACAAAAGTAGAGGAAAGCAAAGTAAGAAAAAAAAAGGGCAAAACCAATTCCCCTTGTTTGGTTACGTAAAAAACGAAAAGATTGGGGGAGTAAAAGAAGAAATCCTTTGGGTACAAATCCTCAATTACAAAAGCACAACCTTGGTTTCTACGTAAGAGAAGAGGAAAAGAAAAACCTCAAGGAAACTTAGAGTTAAAATTAATTGAGGAGATGGCATACCTTAGAATTGAATGAGTAAAATTGCACTGACCAAGTTTGCAGCCTGATGTCTAGATATATAGGAAAACCCCTTAAAAAAAATCAAAATCAAATCAAGATATAATTTTATTTGGATATCCTTAACAAAAAATCTGGGCTAAAAAAAGAGGACGAACAGATATTTCAAAATCTTGTTCGGACAGATATTTGAAAATTTTGTTTCAAACCTAGGTCAAGTCAAAACCTACACGGATAGTTGTGGTTTGGTTAACTTAATTGATGGGCTTGGTTAATTAATTAGGCCCAAATTGCGCGTACGTAGCAAACGTGTAACGTGCAAAATTCAATCAAATGTGCAACGGGTAACGTAGCAAATGGGCTTAGCTATCCTAGCTTAATTCAATCAACATGCAACGTAGCAAGATACAATTATATAAGCATGCATGTGTCAATGGAAATAATTCGTTTTATTATAAAATTGACCCATCAATGCGAGATAATTACGAGCATGACCCGATAAGGGATTTAAAAACAAAACTCTTTTGAGTTAGTGGTCAACTATCATTTATATAGTAATGACCACAAATCAAATAAAATGAAATCAAAAATAAAGAACTACGTATTGATTTGATGCCTAATAAAGGCTACGTAGGAAACTCGATATAAGACAATATATCCATTGAGTTCAATCACAACCCAAAATCGAAAAGGTCAAAATTACTAAAGAACTACGTAAAGACTTGACGCCCACAAAAGGGCTACGTAGGTAACTCGATCAAATATGTCGAGCTCAGTCGCATCTCCCAAATTAAATCGAATTAAAAAATACGCACTAACAATTTTGTGCACGCTAAATGCGAAGGATTAGACGACCCTTCCTAGAAGGTGGGTTTAATCTCATTCGCGTCACGCAGATGATAGTTGGACCGAGCCTAGACAACCCTTCCTAGAAGGTGGGTTTGGTCTCGTTCCTCTGATGCGTGAAAACTCACACACACACAAAAAATCAAAATACATCGAACTACATGAGGCTTGATTCTCCTTAAGGAGATATGTAGGCAACCCGTTAAAATGCGGGTGCAGCCCGAATCTTAAGACAAACCAAAACATTTGTATTTGTACAACTTTTAATCAAAAGGATAACAAGAAAGGGTCGAACTCAAATTTAAAAAATCAAATAAAATATGTTTTGTAATTTCTACACATTTTTACCCAACATATTTTTGGCACGCCCAGTGGGACCTTTTCTTCCTTTTCATCTTTAAGTTGTGCATTTACTAATACTCGATCTTGTTTTTTTTGGTTGGTTGCAAGGAAATGGCATCAACGGCGATCGTGAAATTCAACGAGCTTCCCGCCACCTTCGTTGTGCAAGGAGGTCGTTGGGTCCGCCGAAAGTCCTTTTCCGTGGCATTTGACATTTCCAACAAGGAAATCCATGCTAGGGTCCCGTTGGAAAACTCCTTTGGACCGCTCCGCCATTTGGAGGAGCAAAGTGACAACAAACCCTATGCTAGGAGCGCACAAAGGCCTATCATTCGAGTCATCAAGGGAAATGATAGGTTTGTTGCAAACCCAACGGTCCCGAAAACTAAGAAAACCAACATGAAAAGGGGCCGCAAGAATGGCTCTAAGCGCTCAAAGGCGGGGCCACTTCGCAAATTGGCCAATTCTCCTGCTTTGGCCCAAGCCAATGCCACATTGTGGCGGGCTGCAAAGGATCTCTTGGGTCCTAAGGAGGTTATACCTACTCCTCCGACAATGGCTCCGAGGCAAATTCTCATAGGGTCTATCCCTATTATGCTAGATCAAGCTGAACAAGTCTGCATGGCTTCTTATGCCGAGGAGGAGGTGCGATCAAAGACTCCAAAGATTAAGGTGATTAAGCCTTCAAAAGCCAAGAAGGTCCAAGTTCAAAAGGAGATAAAAAAAGTGGACACTCTTAGTGATGTTCCAAGGAAGGACGCAAATTTGCGTGCTTCCAGGAGCTTGAGTGTACAAACGACTCAACCTCATGATGGCCCGATGACGAGATCAAAGGCCAAAATGATTTCTTATGCTGATGTAATTTCGAGACCGCCTAGTCCAACAAGCTCCCATCATGAAGAAGATCCTGGCTCTCCGTTATACGGTGATTTAACTTCTCTTTTTCAAGAGGAGGAGTTCCCTTCAATGGAAGGACAAGCAAGAATCATCGTACAAGATGAGTCTGAAAATATGCCTGTGCTGGTGACGGGCACTTCTAGTGTTGAAGAGCAACTTCAAGAGTTGCGCGCAAGGCTTGCCGAAAGGGATGAGCAAATAGCTTCTCTTATGGCCCGAATCAATAATCAAGAACAAGAAAGTGGAACTGAGCAAAGGAGAGCGAATGATGAGGGTACTAGTGCTGGCTCGGCCATTTCCCCGCAAGAGGGATCCGCGAGTTCCAAGTCGCACAAAACCCTCCAGTTCTTGGTTATAGAAAACCTTATCCAACGCATTATGATGCAGTTCCGTTTCCTCCGGGTTACCAAAGGCCAAGCTTTGATAAGTTTGATGGTCTGCATGGGTCACCTCATGAGCCGAGACACTGCACTTCAGCTGTTTTCGGCCAGGTGCTCCTGCGCGCTATGGCTCTTGACCACAATGTCGTCGACGTAAGCCGAGACACTGCGCTTCAGCTGTTTTCGGAAGACATGGTCTACCAGGCGCTGGAAAGTGGCCCCCGCGTTCTTCAAACCGAAAGGCATCACCCTGTAACAGAAAGTCCCGCGTTGAGTAATGAACACGGTGGACTCCTGATCCAAGGGATCCATGGCTATCTGATTGTAGCCGGAGTAGGCGTCGAGGAAGCTCAGCGCGGTATGGCCGGCGGTGGAGTCGACCAGATCGTCAATGGAGGGCAGGGGGTAGCTGTCCTTGGGGCAGGCTTTGTTGAGGTCCTTGAAGTCGACACACATCCGCCACTTCCCGTTGGACTTCATCACCATCACGACATTGGAGAGCCAAGTAGGATACTTGACCTCGCGGATGAAGTTGGCGCGTAGGAGCTTCTCAACCTCTTCATTTGCCGCGTTGGCGCGCTCCTCGTTGGTTTTTCGACGCCTTTGACAGACGGGTCGGGAGCCCGGGCTCACGCGGAGTGAATGTAGTGCCACCTCGGGAGGGACGCCCTTTAGGTCCGTCGTCGTCCATGCGAATACATCGCGAGAACAGGCCAGGAGCTCTTGCAGGCTTTCGGCGTCCGCTCCGGTCATGCAGTCCCCGACATACAGTTTCTCGGCCGCGTCGGGAAAAGGGGTGATGGTGACCCTCTCGAAGTCACCGAGGGGCTCGCGCTCACGCTCCTGCCGCACGTCCAACTCCGCGCTGGCCCCGCCCGCGATAACATACGCGGCAGGGCGAGCGCGGGTTGACGCCTCATAGCACTTTCGCGCCTCAATTTGTTGGTCATGGGCGACGCCGACTCGGTTCTCTACGGGGAACTTCAAGACCAGGTGATAAATGGACGCGACAGCCTGGAATTTCATCAACGAAGTTCGTCCCATTATCGCGTTGTAGATGGAAGGGAGCCGGACGACAGTGAACTCGATGGGCTCAGTTCGGCGGGCGTCCTTACTGTCCCCCAAGGTCATGTCCAGAGTGACCAACCCCGCGACGTCGACCTCGTTGCCGGAAAAGCATGTGAGCTTCCCGGCGTAAGGCAGGAGCATGGAAGGGGAGATGCCCAGCTGTGCGAACGCGTCGTAGTACAGGATGTCCACCGACGCTCCCGTGTCCACCATGATTCTCTTGACAATCTTGGTGGCGATAACCGCGTGCACAACCAGAGGATCTGTGTGCGGAGTGATGAGCTCGCGGGAATCGCCGGGTCGGAAGGTGATGTCCGCATGAGGGATCCCCGACGCGCCCAAGCTGTTGATGGAGCCACCGGAGGTCGAGGCGCGAGCATAACGCTTCCTTTCCCCGCCACTAGACCCCGCGAGGGTGGAACCCCCAGCGATGGTGTTGATGTAGAGGTTGGGATCGTTTTGGTTGACCTCACCCCTCGCGGGCGCGGAGCCGGCCAAAGTGTTCGCTTGCGCCGGCCGCCCGCCGTCGTTGCGGGGCCCGAGGGCCGTGGTGTTAGCCCCGGTGTACGGGTCGTTGTTGTACGACCCGTTGCCACCGCGATTATTGCGTGGCCCGCGGTATCCCTGATACCCGCGACCACGACGGCCTCCACCCCGGTTATGGCCACCGCGCTGCCCCCCCTGATTTTTTGTTGGCGTGGTGGATACGGTAAGGGCCTCCGGGGTGGTTTTGGCCTTTCCCTTCCCGCGATCCTGCGTAGGCTTTCCTGCCGCGTCCTCCGCGAAGACGCGCTTGGTGATGGCGTTGCAGGCGTCTTCGTAGGTGTGCAGGGTTTTCCCGCACATCTTGACTTTGAAGGTTCCGTCGCGGAGGTTGTGGATCAACATATCGCGGGCGGAGGTGTCATTTAGTTGAGGCACCTCTGACGCCGCGTTGACGAACCAGGTGAAGAAAGCTGCGAGGGACTCCTCCTCGCCTTGCGTCACGTTCATGAGATCCTTCGTCGTCTTCATGCGCGTTCTAGACCCGCTAAAGTGGGACATGAACCGCCGCGTTAGATCTTTGAAAGACGTGACGGAGCCCACGGGGAGGTTGGTGAACCACCGCATACCGGCGGTCTTAAGGGTGGAGGGGAAGACCCGGCAGTACATGGCATCGTTGTAGGTGTTGAACGTCATGTGCGCAAAAAACTGCCTAACGTGCTCTCCCGGGTCTTTCGTGCCGTCGAACTGTAGTGTTGCCGACGGTTTCTGGAATCCCTTCGGCATGGGCTCCTCCTGGATGAAATCAGCGAAGGGGCTGTCGTAGGTGGTGCCGCGATCATCCACCAGCATGTTGTTCCGGGAGCCGGAGCGCGTGGACAGGGAACGAGAGGTAGAGCGCCCTCGCGATATGCTCATGTCCTCACTCGAGCCCCCCCGGGGGCGGGGTGTGGTATGCCTGGCCCGGCCCATATCCCGCGGCATAAGCGGGTACATACGGCTGGTGGGGCATTGGGTAAGCACCTTGCCCATGCTGCATGGGATACGCGCCCTGGCCGTAGTGGTACGCAGGGGCGTAGCCTTGAAAGTGTGGGTTGGGAGGTGACAACGCATTGGGAGCGTCCTGCTCCACCTCCTGCCCCGTTGAACTCCCGTTGGTGGTGGCGTATTCCTCGACGTAGGGCTCCTGTGCAGGTGCGTACTCTTGGAAGTACTGTGCATGGACATACCCTTGGAACGGGGCCTGCGGGTGGAAACCCTGCTGGAAACCCGGGTTCCACCCTGGCACGGCCTGTGGTTGCGGTACGGGCGGTGACCCGTAATACCACGGAGGTGGCGGCTGCATCCCGAAGGCCGCGCCGTCAGCGTAGTAAGCGTTGTTGCTGTTAGCGTCCATCACTGCGTCAGCTGAAGCGGTGCCTGCTTAGTTTGAGTAAGTCCCCACGGACGGCGCCAATGTTGAAGTCTGAAAACACCGATTTGTAGCGAACGCGATGAGAGTGCTAAATTAGAACTCAACCGAATCAACAGACGAAGAGATGGAAGGGTGTTTAGGTGTATCGGGATACAACAATGATCTTAACGCGATGGGAGTAGTGTGAAGGATATTTTGTATTTAGCTGTGGGATTACAAGACAGAGATTCTCTATCGCGTTTAGGTGTATCGGGATACAACAATGATCTTAGCTCGAGATCTAGTGTATGTGACTTGTGAGGCTTTCGATCCCCGTTCTAGTGCATTGAACCCGCTATTTATAGCGGACGCTCGGGCAGGGCTGGGGTGAGATGCCGATGTGGGATGGGCGCCATCCAGATACGTGTCGTTCCATGGTTGGCCGTTAGGGCGGTGGCCGCGGAGCTGGCCAATCGGAAGCCAGGATGGGACGTTGCCGCCCGCCGCCCCCCTGATGGGACGTTGCCGCCCGCCCACTTGCCTGAATGGGACAGGGCGGCGAGCGCGGTGAGCGCCGCCCCCGGGGTCGAACCTTTGCTTTCTGAGGAGTTGTCCTTTGCTTAAGAACTTACCGACCCGAACGGCGTCCTAGATCGCGATGACCGCACGGCTTATGGTTTGATGTTATCTCGGGAAATCTACCCTTGTCATATTTTGTTTCGGTGGGGTACTCTTAACGCGTTGACGGTTCCTGGTATCAACAATATATATAGTAGATTTCCAGTGAAAATGTATAATTAATTTTTCCAGTTTTGAAAGTTGGTTACAATTACAAATGATATGTTAGTCAAACCCAAAAAATTCAAATGTATATAATCTTGATTATATCATTTTAAGAAACGATTTTTAGTCAACTGTAAGTTTTTAAAATGTGTAAAATTCAATCTTAAAATTCGTTGAACATACAATATTTGATAGAAATTAATAATTGTAAACTTTTAATATATAAGAGTTGGTTAAAGTTTTATTTTGAATAAAATCAATAAAATACTCAATTATGATTATGCATGTTAGATATGATTACTCAAAATAAATGGATTTACCCACCGAAAGTTTAGTTATGTCTATTTATGTTTAAATGAAATGTCATTTTGAGATATGGTGTGTCTTAACAAAAAGCCTATTTGAATTTTTTATATATATGACATGGATAATGAATATGAGGTGGATTAATACAAAATAAAAAAAATATGACATGGTGCAACGATAGGTTGACACGTGGCGAAATCCTACGTGACACATCATCAGGACGACATATGAAAAAATCTGACACGACGCAACGTGGTAGCTCTAATCCTTACGGCTTTTATATATGTACACATAGCTTTGATGGGTTTTTACCCTCAGAGTAAAGGAAAGAGGGCAGTTTGAGATGGTTTACAATGAATTTGTACATATCCTTCACTTGTACAACTATACATTAGGTAACAACGTTCGTGACGAGGTAACAAATTCTCATGTTCTCATTAATTGGTGTTGCGAAGAAGCTTGATAGCAGTTGGATAGAAATAACCCCTTGACTGGATTTAGCTAGCCATAAATTTACACCATAAAAGCTCTAATCATCTCACCAGTCTTGAGACAATTTAACGTTATGATATTTAGATGTTAAATAATATTGTTTATAATGTGATTATTTAATACTCTGTATTAACTAGTACAAATCCCATACCATGTACGGACAATGTGAATATAAAACCGACTTAATTGATATGTAATCGAATTTTGACTCGAGTTTGGTTTTTACTCAATAATGTATAAACCTGATAGATTCAAATCCGAACATATTGATATATATATTGTGGGCGGGTATTGATTCCGACATCAATTAGTTAGCATATCTTATTTATTTCCTTATCTTATTAATTGTGCATATTCATATTTATTCTGCTTTATCCTTTTATTTATTTATTAGGGTAGTTATTCTAGTTTAGGATATTTATGGAGGAAGATTTTATCCTTAGATGGGATAAGATATCAAATAACTTGGGGAGCAAGCAGTTGGCTTGCCCTAACCCTAGCAGGGCCGATCGGCCCATAGGGGCACGCGCCCCCCTTCGCCTACCCCCTTCCTCTATTAATACACATGTATTCGCCATGTGCATGGTAAGTTCTAGCCTACTCGCTCTGCCTGACGCCTTTCTCGACATTGCACTTATTGACTTAAGCATCAAAGGTGGATTAGGGGTCGCTTGCCCCTAAGTCCATTGTTTTGCAGGTCATTGAAGGCAGAGAGGCATAAAGAGATCAAGTTCATTGAAGAAGGGAACAGAAACCTGTACACCGACATATTTTGTGTACTAACATATATATATTTATATTAATTTTGATATAATTTAAATGATGAAATTCATTATCTTAACTAGTTGAAGACCCGTATCATGTACGGGTAATGACCATTTTTTTATGCTCATATCAATTATATGAGGATTATCTTAATAAATTAAAGAAATAAATTATATGAGATGTGTGTAAAAGATAATTTTTCATCCTCATACTTCTAACTTGTACATTAAAAGATATAAATTATATGAGATTTGTGCAAAAGATAATATTCCATCATATTTTAATTGGATTAAATCTTAATTGGTTAATAATTTTTCATCCTTGGTAAGAAGTTAATTTCTTGATACCGAAAAGTATATAGAGAGATTCTAGCTAACATAATTTTTCATTTTCCATTTTGATATGTGATCCAATTATAGTGGAGAATCCTCTTAATTTTTGGTTAATAATTTGATTTTATTAATACTTGCTAAAATAAAAGCTTTATTTTTATTCAACCTCAATTACATGGTGTAAATAGTGTTTTTTTTATTCAACATCGATGAGGTGGCGCAACTTTTAACAAAGAAATAGGTTCCGCTTTATACTGTATATTATAGTAGATTAATTATCTAAAATATTCATAAAAGAAAAAATATATTTTTTTTTATCTAAAATGAATAATTCAAATGAAAATAATACTTGGATTCCGCTTGATACTGTATTATAGTATATTTAAATTGTAAAACCTCTAATCTTATTACTAGTCCATTCATTGTCTTAAATATAGGAGTATGATCTACCAAAAAAAATATAGGAGTATGAAGTTTGATTAGGCATTTAATGTTAGTGTAATTCTATTAATAGGATTTCACCAAAATAAAAATTCTATTAATAGGATATCGGTATTTAATACTCCCTCCGTTTCGAAATACATGACCATTTGGACATTGCACATATATTAAAGAAAAAAATGTTATTCCTATATTACCCCTGTCAAATGTAGAGTTAATCATTTGTGTAGAGAAATATTAAAAAGTGTAATGATTATGATAAAAGCAACTATTAGGGGTATAAATGGAAAGAGATGGGTAAAAATGTGAAATGGACAAGTATTATGAAACAAGAAAAAATGTCTAAATGATCATGTATTTTGAAACGGATGGAGTATAATTTTGGGATAAACGGGATTTGTTAATAGGATTTTAGTTTATTATAAATAAATGAAACTGGAGAAAGAAATATATATAGATAATATAAAGAAGATTTTTAGATATTTAGCATGTTAATTAAATAGAAGTATATAATGTAAAAACAATAATCCATTTAGGAATTAACTAAGTTATTTTAATACTCTGTATTTTTTTGGGATAATAATATTCTAACTAAATATTAGATTCCAAAATCCACAAAAACGCTTGGAAAAAAAACCCCTTAGTAGCGGTAAGAACCCCCACCCTACCGGACCACCGCCTATTCCCCAAAGGCGGTGAACCGTCTATTCCCCAAAGGCGGTGAAAGAAATTTGAAATTCAAACCCTCTTTAACCCAATTTCCCTTGGTCTCCAAGCTTCTCCCCTACATTCCTCGCCTAACCTTCTCTCCATAAACAGCCTACCACTTCGCTAGTTGTTTCTCCTGCCGGTGAGAGGCCTCTCTCCCTAGATCCCGTCGATTCCTCTCTGTTTTGGCCAATTTTCCCAATTGTGCGCTATTTCGAAACCCTAATCGAATTCTGGGCATTATAGGGCTTATGAGCTTATCGATCGCCCGAGTATCCGATCATTGGTTTTCGATCTATTAACCTTCTACGCTTATCGGATCTGGTCCCGCCGATGACTCTCTGTTTTGGCCGATTTTCCCAATTACGCGTTCTTTCGAGATCCTAATCGAATTCCTCTGTCATTCTAGGGTTTACCGATCGCCCAACTATCGGATCCGTTGTTTTTCGATCTATTAACCTTCTACGCTTATCGGATCTGGTCCCGCCGATGCCTCTCTGTTTTGGCCGATTTTCCCAATTACGCGCTCTTTCGAGATCCTAATCGAATTCCCCTAGGGTTTATCGATCGCCCGACTATCGGATCCGTTGCTTTTGGATCTATTAACCTTCTACGCTTATCGGATTTGGTCCCGCCGATACCTCTCTGTTTTGGCCAATTTTCCCAATTACGCGTTCTTTCGAAATTCTAATCGAAATCCCTTGTCATTCTAGGGTTTATAGATCACCCAACTATCGGATCTGTTATTTTTTATCTATTCGTTGACGATCGTGTTTGTGTGTTTATCTCTGTTTTTTGTGTTTTGCTGGTTGTTTGTGTGTTTGTCTCTGTTTTTTGTGTTTTGCTGGTTGTTTGTGTGTTTGTCTCTGTTTTTTGTGTTTTGCTGGTTGTTTGTGTGTTTGTCTCTGTTTTTTGTGTTTTGCTGGTTGTTTGTGTTTTATCTCTGTTTTTTGTGTTTTGCTGGCTGTTTGTGTTTTATCTCTGCTTTTTGTGTTTTGCTGGTTGTTTGTGATTTGACTATGTTTTTTGTGTTTTGCTGGTTGATTATGTGTTCTTTCGAATTTCGATCATTGTAGGATTTATAGTTCGCCGGATTATCGAATTCGTTGCTTTTGATCTATTATTATACGATAGTGTTTGCGTTTTGTCTCTGTTTCTTTTATGCATGTTGATTGCTGTTTCTTTGAACCTAAAACACTGTATTCCTGCTTTTTGCCATTTTGTGTGGATCAGAAGTTTCATTGGTCTTCATAAATCCTGTCATCATTTGCCCCTTTCTTCCTCCCAGATATTGTCCTCAGAGAATGGTGTTTAGTTGTGTCTATTTTATGTTTGTTACGGAGTATGTTTTACCATTGACTTGCTACCTAACCAGATATACTTGCTTTAGTACCCAAATTGGTTGAGATCTCTGAGCATCCACTTGCAACTGCCACTCTTATGGAGAGGCTTCAGAAACCTGATGCAGAGCCTGAGTTCAGATTACCTGTAAGAGTCTCCTTGAAGTTCTTCCCTCACTCAACTTTACTTAATTTAGTGCAATGTGCTAATCTATTATTACTAATATTATTATTATTATTATTATGCTGGTCTAGTATATGCTTTTTACTTTTGATTGACAATCTCTTTCTCCTGTTTGTACTTGGAAATCTTGCAGGTTTTTGGTGCTATGAGTCAATTAGAGTGCAGTAGTGAAGTTTGGGAGCGTGTTCTATTCCAATCTTTTGAACTTCTGGCTAATTCAAATGATGAACCACTTGCTGCAACAATAAACTTTATCTTGAAAGCCGCAATTCAATGCCAGCGTCTTGAAGAATCTGTATGCACTTAATTCTCTGTAGAGAATGTTTTCTTCTATTTCAACCGTGTCTCTCTATACCAATCTAATTCTTGTGGTTTTCTTATGTAGGTTAGGCATGTCAGAGTGAGACTAATGCAGTTGGGAATCAACTATGATGCCCAACTGTTTGCTGAAGCTTCACAACAACCTGATGTGGTGGTTACAGGAAGAGAAAGCAGTGACAGCGTTAGGACTTTGCAAGATGATTTTGCAGCGCTTCTTGGTCTTGTAGAGACATTGGCACTCTTCAAGAGCCCTTGTGTAAAGATGAAATCATCCGACTACGACTACATGAGGAAAGAAAAGCTGAAGTTTCCAGTTTCAATAATGAAAAAGCCCTTCTGTTGCGGAGCTGAGTGACTCTGAGGGATTGTACACCCGCCTAAAGGTTATAATCTTTTGTGAATTAAATCTGAATTTTGATATCTTTTGCATGTTTTATCCTTGCTGTCATTTGTCATAATCAACGAGAACCACTTATTTTTTAAGATGGGCATGGTGCTGTTACATGTTATATTTTGTTAATGCTCTTCAATGAAGACTTTTGGCTGACAAAAAATAAATTGGCAGTCAGATCAGAAATCAGATATGGATCGTCATTCTCGGGAAAAGAAGGAGCTTTCGGAGCAAATGCAAGAGTTGGAAAGTCAGCTAGATTGGCTTCTTGCTGAGAGAGACGAGGAGATCACAAAACTGAAATCTGAGAAGAGGGTTCTTCAGGAGCGTCTCCATGATGCAGATGTACAAATAGCTCAACTAAGGTCGAGGAAGCGTGATGAGCTGAAGGTAGCAATTACTACCTTTCCCCTGATAGCAATCATGATTTTTGTTAAAACTAATCAATAAAAGGTGATTTAATCAATAAACTGTAGACATTGGCCATTCCTTATAATTTAGTTTGAATGAGCTGAACGAGGCTGTTTTCATAACATTGCTGCTCACAAGTATTCTTAATATTACATAGGAGTGAAATAGATTTAATGAGTTTGGTGATTGTTGTAGATGGTATGAAAAGCAGGTGTGATGTGGTTTATGGTTGTGGTCCTGCTTGGTGACTATATTTGGAATATATGCATCTATAACTGGAAACATAATTCTTTATCATGCCAGAGAGACTTGTTTGTTTTCTTTATATGTTTCGCTTTAATTTGATTGATTTTATAGTTGCAGTATTTGCTCTTCCTTTTTCTTGATCAGGTTGTTTTGTTTTGTTTACTGTCTTAGGATCCTTCAGAAAATTGTAATGGAGAAAAATGCACTCGCTGAAAGATTAGAAGGTGCTGAAGCTGCCAGGAAAAGATTTGATGAGGAATTGAAGCGTTATGCCACAGAGAACATCAGCAGAGAGGAACTCCGTCAATCCCTTGAGGATGAAGTGCGACGTGTGACCAAAACAGTCAGGCAGACTGAAGGAGAGAAGCGGTAGAAGGAAGAGCAATTTGCTAGCTGTGAGGCATACATTGATGAAATGGAATCAAAATTACAAGCCTGGTAGGTAGATTGCTTTCTCAAACAAGGCTTCTTTCCCGGTCATGAACTAAAACCATAACGATGCTTCGTATATGGTCGGTCCCGCGGATGAAGATACAAATCGGTCCCTCGAAACCATCACGATGCCTCGTATTAGATTGGTCCCTCGGATTAAGATAAAAGTTGGTCCCTCGGCTCGGATTAAGATAGAAATCGGTCCATCGAAACCATTACGATGCCTCGTATTAGATCGGTCCCTCGGATTAAGATAAAGGTCGGTCTCTCGAAACCATATTGATGTCTCGTATAAGATCGGTCCCTTGGATTAAGAAGCAAATCGGTCCCTTGAAAATATCACGATGCCTCGTATTAGATCGGTCCCTCGGATTGAGATAAAAGTCGGTCCCTCGGATTAAGATAGAAATCGGTCCATTGAAACCATCACGATGCCTCGTATTAGATCGGTCCCTCGGATTAAGATAAAGGTCGGTCTCTTGATACCATAACGATGTCTCGTATAAGGTCGGTCCCTCGGATTGAGATACAAATCGGTCCCTCGAAACTATCACGATGCCTCGTATTAGATCGGTCTCTCAGATTGAGATAAAAGTCGGTCCCTCGGATTAAGATAGAAATTGGTCCATTGAAATCATCATGATGCCTCGTACAAGATCGGTCCCTCGGATTAAGATAAAGGTCGGTCTCTTGATACCATATCGATGTCTCGTATAAGGTCGGTTCCTCAGATTAAGATACTACTTGATCCCTCGAAACCATAACGATACCTTGTATAAGATCGGTCGCTCGGATTAAGATACAAGTCAGTCTTTTGAAACCATAACGATGCCTAATATAAGAACAGTCCCTCGGATTAAGATACAAGTCAGTTCCTCCAAATCATAATGATGTTTTGTATATAGTTGGTCCCTCAGATTAAGATACATATCGGTCCCTCCAAACTATAACGATGCCTCGTATAAGGTCGGTCCCTCAAAACCATAACGATTGCTCGTAAAAGGTCGGATTAAGATACAAGTCGGTCCCTCGAAATTATAACGATGCCTCGTATAAGATCAGTCCCTTGAAACCAAAATGACCTCGCATATAAGGTTGTTCCCTCATTTTACGATACAAGTCACTTCCTCGAAACTACAACGACGCCTCGTATAGGTCGGTCCCTCGAATTAAGATAGGAGTCGGTCCCTTGAAACCATAAAACTACATCGTATAAGGTCAGACCCTCGAAGTCATAACGATGCCTCGTATAAAGTCGGTCTCTCGGATTAAGATACAAGTCGGTCCCTCGAAACCATAACAGTGTCTCGTATAAGATTGGTCCTCAAAACCATAACGACGTTTTGGTATAAGGTCGGTCCCTTAGATTAAGATACAAGTTCGTCCTCGAAAGCATAATCATGCCTCGTATTAGATCGGTCCCTCGTCTTAAGATAAAAGTCGGTCCCTCAAAATCATATTGATGCCTCGTATAAGGTCGGTCCCTCGAAACCATAACGATTCCTCGTAAAAGGTTGGCCCCTCGGATTAAGATACAAGTTGGTCCCTCGACATCATAACGATGCCTCGTATAAGATCGGTCCCTCGAAACCAAAACGATGCCTTGTATAAGTTCGGTCCCTCGAAACCAAAATGATGCCTTGTATTAGATCGGTCCCTCGGATTAAGATAAAATCGGTCCCTCGAAACCATATCGAATTCTCGTATAAGGTCGGTCCCTTGGATTAAGATACTATTCGATCCATCGAAACCATAATGATGCCTCGTATAAGACTAGTCCCTCGGATTTTAATACAAGTTGGTCCCTCGAAACCATAACAATACCTCGTATAAGGTCGGTCATTCGGATTAAGATACAAGTCAGTCCCTTGAAACCATAATGATGCCTAGTATAAGATTGGTCCCTCAGATTAAGATACAACTCCGTCCCTCCTAATCATAACGATGCCTCGTATAAGGTCGGTCACTCGGATTAAGATACAAGTCAGTCCCTCGAAACCATAATGATTCCTCGTAAAAGGTCGGTACCTCGGATGAAGATACAAGTCGGCCCCTCAAAACCATAACGATTCCTCGTATTAGATCGGTCCTTCAAAACCATAATAATGTTAGGTCAGTCCTTCAGATTAAGATATAAGTCGATCCCATGAAACCATAACAATGCCTCATATAAGTTGGTCCCTCCAAATCATATTGATGCTTCGTATAAGGTCGATCTCTCGGATTAAGATACTAGTTGGTCCTTCGAAACCATATCAATGCCTCATATAAGGTCGATCCCTCTGGTTAAGATATTTGTTAGTCCCTCGAAATCATAACGATGCCTCGTATAAGATCGGTCCCTTGGATTAAGATATAGGTTCGTCCCTCGAAACCATAACAATGCCTCGTATGAGGTCGGTCCTTGGGATATACAAGTTGGTCCCTCGAAACTACAACGATGCCTTATATGAGGTTGGTCCCTCAGATTAAGATACAAGTCGGTCCCTCCAAATCATAACGATGCCTTTTTTTGGTCGGGATAACGATGCCTTATATATAGTCGGTCCTTCGAATTAAGATGGAAGTCGATCCCTCCAAATCATAACGATGTCTCGCATAAGGTCGGTTCCTCGGATTAAGATACAAGTTGGTCCCTTGAAATGATAATGATGGCTCGTATAAGGTCGGCCCCTAGGATTCAAATACAAGTCGGTCCCTCGAAATCAAAATGATGCTTCGTGTAAGGTCGGTCCGTCGGATTAGGATACAAGTCAGCCCCTTGAAATCATAATGATACCTTGTATAAGGTCAGTTCGACGGATTAAAGATAAAGTCGGCCCCTCGAAAGCATAGTGATGCCTTGTATAAAATCGGTTCCTCGCGTTTTAATAGCCTCATATAATATTGGTTCCTTGGGTTTCGATTGCCTCGTATAAATTTGGTCCCTCGATTTTCGATTGCCTCGTATACAGCCAGTCCGTCGGTTTTCGATTGCCTCATATAGTTTCGGATCCTCCTGTTTCGATTGCTTCATATAACGTCGGACCCACGGGTTTAGATTCCCTCGTATTATATCGGTCCCTCATTTTCTGATTCCCTCGTATAAATTCGGTCATTTAGTGTTCTATTGCCTTGTATAAATTCGGTCATTCGGTTTTTGATTGTGTCGTCTAAAGTCGGTTCCTAGTTTTCGATTGCTTCATATAAAGTCGGTCCCTTGGTTTTTCATTGCCTCATATGAATTCGGTCCCTCGGATAATGATGATTCCTCGTATAAAGTCGGTCCCTCTGATAAAATGATGCTACTTATAAATTGGGTCCCTTAGATTTTGACTGTATAGTATTAAGTCGGTCCCTTGGATAATAATGATGCATCTTATTAAGTCGGTGCCCCGGATAATAATGATACCTCTTATTAATTTGATCCTTATGATTTTGATTGCCTCATTAAAGCTAGTTGCTCCCTCGGTTTTTCGATTGTCGTGTATTAAGTCCATCCCTCAAATAATAATGATGCCTTTTATGAAGTTTGTCCCTCGGATAATAATGGTGCATTGCATAAAGTCGGTTCGTTGAGTTATTACCTCATATAAAATCAGCCCCTCGCATAAAAATGATGGCTCGTATATATCTGGTCCCTCGGGTTTTGATTGCCTCATATGAAACTAATGCTTCCATTTTCGATTGTCTCGTAAGAAGTCAATCACTCGGATTCGTTTGTCTTTTATAAAGCTGGTCTCTCGGATCTCCATAGCCACGTATAAAGTCGGCTCCTCAAATTTCGATTGCCCTGTATAGAGTCAATTCCTTGGGTTTTAAGTGCTTTGTATAAAGTCAGTCTCTCTGGTTTCAATTGCCTCTTATTTTAATATTTTATTTTAGCATGCAATCATTAATCATTAATACTAAAAATAAATGTCAACAATCAAATGTAAAAATATATGTCAACAACCAAATGCATCTTCTCATAAAGTTACATGTGCAGTGACTTTGGGTAAGAGCTGAATAAGATGGAGAAGAGGATCAGGACTGATTTTATCCCACCAGAATTCAATAGAGCTGGCCACTCGTTGATGTGAGCAAATATCAACAATTAGAAATCCACAATAACCATAATACTCTTCATTTCCACTTCTTAAAAATACAGCTACTTCACTACAAGCGTATGCATCATTGCAAAAGTAGCGACTGATATAAAGCAAATCTAATGCCTGCAAAACAAAGGCTTTGAGCGAGAGAAAACCCTAAAGCTTCGCCATTCAATCAGACATCAGACTCAACAAACTATCATATGCAACAACCAAATACTAGATAGGCAAAAGACAGTAAGAACTCAGCCCAACAAAAGGCCAAGCTAAAACACCATAAACAATAGTCTAGGCTCTAATACACATCATTAAACCCGGTTAGTGCTATTCTCAGGAACACCAGCCAATAATAAGCCTACCCCATGAAAAACAGGTTTCCCAGTTAGGAAAACCTGCAAAAAAGAAGGGGAAGGCGGTTTCTTGGCTGAAGTGTTTCTTGGAAAAAAAAAGGAACCGGGTTTGCTGATGCAGAGGAAAGACTAAAGACCCAAATAACTGATGGACCCAAAAACAAACGACTAGGCAGACTGGTGTTAGCTATGCATGTATGTTTCAGAGAGTTGGCGTGATTTAAGAAAGTATGTCGCAATTCCACAGCCTCTCTGAAAGCATGTCGCGAACGCTGGTACTTATACTGATGCAGTTCTTGAGATTCAAACCCACGAGATTCAGGCCGAGCTTTGCCAAGAAAGGCATGCACTTGTCTGATAGAGAAGCGCAGCCCGACAAAGAGAGGATCCGCAAGCTCGTGAGCTGCTTTGACCGGCTAAGAGCTGAGACTCCGAGATCACTGATTGCACACCTCGAGATGTCAAGATCGTTGAGCAGAAAGCACTCATCAGTAATGGCCACCAAGCTAGCATCAGTAATCTTCCCACAACCTTCAAGGTTAAGAAGCTCAAGGGTGCCACCATGGGTCCTAGCCAAGGCCAAGACCGTCACATCGGTCAAATTCACACACCCGGCAAAGTTGACTTTGACCAGACCAGCATCGGAGCTTTCAATCAATGGAGCGATCCCGTTGTCTGAGATCCCTACGAGTCCACTGAGGTCAAGAGACTGCAGCCTCGAGCAAATTGTTGACAACAGAGCCAAGTTTACATCACCAAACAAAGGGCAGTTACGGATTGTCAAGGAGCGGATGGAGCAGTGAGCGGACTCAGGCAGAGTCACCCCAATGGGCATGTCCTTTACACCGAAGCAACTAGAAACCGAGACAGACTTCAAGGAGTTACCACAGTTGAGAAGGAGACCAAAAAACCCAACTTGGGTGATCCTGTGGCATTCCTCTAGTTGAAGGGTCTCAAGTGATCCAACAGCTCTAACAAAAGAAATCAGCCCATTGTCTGACAAGAATGCGCACTTGCGTAGGCAGAAGGATTTCAAGTTCGGGCAGCCCTTTCCCACAGATTCAAGGCCGAGATCCGTGATTTTACAAGATTCAATGACAAGGGTCTTGAGCATTTGAAGACCTTGGCCATTTCCCATGCACCAAAAGCCTTTCTCACTCACATTCTGAAGACCCGATAAGACAAGATCAGTGACTGATCTGCAGTAATGTCCCACAACAGCAAGAGACACGTCTGATACACCGAGTCCTTGAAGCTTCAACTTTGCAAGACCATTGGAAGAAGCCGACAAAAGGCTAGCGATCCCTTGATCACCAACAAGAGGACAGTTTGTGATTGAAACAGACTTCAAGTTGGGGCAGAACTTCCCAACAGCTCGTAAACCCTCGTTACCGACGTTCTTGCAGGAGTCGAGTATCAATGAGGTCAGCTTAGGAGATTTCATTGCAAGTGCAGCCAAGGACATGTCGGTAATCAGCGGGCAGTGAGACAAGTCGAGCTTCTCCAAGCTGTTGCATCCCTTGGCAATCTCAACCAAACCTTCATCCCCAACAGATGAAACATTCCACAAAGAAAGAACCCTCAAAGAAGGGCAACGACGAGAAATAGCCCTTAAGCCAAGGCTTGTCACTCCACCATTGGGACCACTTCCCCGGATGATTAGCTTGCCAAGGCCACCACGAGCGCCCGTCCCGATTGCAATAGCAGCTAACTTCACATCAGTGGCTTTCTTCCCTTCCAAGCACCTGGTGAGGAATCCATCTTCCTTTGCTGGGTCAGATTCATTAACCTGAATACTGCTCAAAAGCATGAGCCATCGCTTGGAAACGCAAGCACAGATGCTCCTTTCTTCGCCTCCGGGCAAATGTTTAAAGATCTCGGATAGGCACTCATTAGGTAGAGCATCAATGGAGGTCTGCTTCTTCACCTCAAAGCTTTCTTCAAATGCAACAATGGGAGCGCTGATCCGAGCCCTTTTGTGTGGATTGTACACATCGACTTGCTTGGGGTAATAGTACATCGATCCCTCGTTATAGAAAACCTCGTCCCCTAGAAACACATACACAAAAACACAATTTTAGAAACTAGAGGATAATAAATCAGGTAGAGGGAAAAAAACCCACTAAGCAATACTAATTCTTGTGATTCAAGTTACAGCAAGTATGAATAATTAGCTCCAGTTTCATACAGATCATAACAGAATAATCAAACAGAAAACTATCCAAAATTGCCTAAACAAACCTTATCTAGAATTTATGAATAGGCCTAAAAAGGATACCATTCCTCTAGATTTTCCCACAGATTGGAACTCGTCTAATTGAATGCCTACCAAGTTCGGAGATCTATTATACTAGCCAATGAAAATGAAAAATCAAAGTATTCTATCTTCTGGAGAACTCCATCAAACTCTTCCCAATCCGACTACATAAACAATCACGCGAATAATTTAAAATCCACAAAATATGTCCCTAATTTGACCAAAAACCAATCTACACAATAAAAAAAAACTAAATACCAAAAGCAATGAAAGCCCAAATCAAAAAATTGAACAAGGATCAAAAGGAGTCTAAGCTCACCACTGTAGCCGAATAGCTGAGACATCTCCAAATCTGAGCAAAGGCCTCAAAGATGAAGAGGCAAAAATGGGACTGGCTTGAGACAGAAAAGCAACAACAACCCAGATCCAAGCTGCCAAGAACAAGTATGATAAAAGAAAGAACAAAGCTTTGAGATTGAGGCGATCCTTCAAAATTCATCAATGGTAGGAAAGAAGAGATTGAGAGAACCCTATCAAAATAGGGCAAAAAGAAAAGATGGAGAGAAAGGGGGAAAGAATGAGATGAATGAATGGTGTTGGTTTGTTGGGCTTCAATGTATATCAAGGTGGAAGGTATCTTGAAGGTGGTGGGGTCTAATACTTTTTTTTATTATCAACATGATCAATTTTAAAATAATTATGTACACATGAATTGGAATTTGGTGCATGCAAGTTGCAGGTGCAATGAACCTGGTACCAAGACTATTAACCATGGAGTTTGGGGGAGAGGGATGGAAGGTGGGGTTTCCATAATTTTCTCCTTTTGCTTTTCCTTTTTCTTGATTAAAAAAAACGCAATTATTATTACATTTTGCTTATCTTTGAATATAAGAGCTGTTGTAGACTTGGATAAATGAAAAAAATATTATCAAGTGGTGGAACAAAACAAATAGTACAACCAAACGCCAGATATAATTCCCAACTATCGATTTCTACAATATCAAAAGTTACGTAAGAGTAATGTTGAGGGGATGTATTACGTACGCTGTTACACATTAGTTTAATGCTAAGTACGGTAATAATCTTTAGTCAAATTGCTTTATTCAACGAAGGTTCATGAACCGTGTCAACTATATTTCAAGGAGATAATGTGATCAATACATTTCTATTTTGTAAAACGCGTAGAATTCATCATAGAGAGAATAGATTTACGTAGAACAGTTAATAAATAGTCTAAAGATTTTCTTACCTTAAGTTTACATTTTTTGTGAGTAGATTATATAAATCTTCTTCTTAGAAATATAAATATAAAAAGAAAATGAAGTAAATGGGGAATTTCCATGTTCGGCTGCACCTAAGCCGCATCTTGCAGGCTGACGGTTTCCTAAACCACTTGGTGTTGTTAAATTCATCACCGTCCATGCCAGTCGACCACCAACAACTTGCAAGGAATTTATTTTGTTTAAGAAAAATGTTTCTTTTTGGTTACTTAAACCAAAAACTTCATATTTTATTTATTTTTTCAATTATATAGTTGCACTATAATATACATGGTACGTACGTACTTGCCAGATTAAGTGAATCGAGCACATGCTGTGTTTTCTAAATTCCAAGTGTGTTGCGTTCGTTATGTCATTGTGGGTCGTCTGCCCAACTATATGATTTTAATTTTGCAAATTGATGTTGAATGACCATTATTAACATTATTTGGACCTGATGGGGGCTAACTATAATGTATACATATCATGTTGCCTGGCTAGTAAAATACTTGAATAGAATGTTGTTGTTTTTTCCTAAATTATATATCTATGTATTTTTTCATAATTATCAGAAATCACTATATGGTTTCCTCATATATCATCATGCACCCATAGGTCAACCCATCTACCAAGTTAAATGCACCATTTAAGGAGGATAAAAAGTATGGAGTTTACATCAACTATAAGTTAGTACGTAGGAGTGATTTTTGTTAAGCATGAAATTTAAAACTTGGTGTTGTCATTCCATTGGTTGCTTTTAGTTGAGTAAGTCCACCTTGGTTGATTACTTGAGGATTCCAAACCCATTAGGATCGACTAAGACTGATACATTCCGAACCCAATGGACCGACTTAGACTTGGGCATTCCAAACCGAGAGATCGACTTAGGTCAAGGAATTCCAAAACCATGGACTGATTTAGACCAAGGAATTCAATACCGAGGAATCGACTTAGACAAAGATATTCCTAGACCGATGGACTGATTTAAATCGATGTATTCTGAAACCGCGAGGCGTACTTAAACCGAAGCATTCCAATATCGAGGGACTGAGTTAGAACAATGCATTTCTACACCAATGGATTCTAAATGGAGGGATCGACTTAGATCGACGCATCACAAACTGAGGGAGCGACTTAGAACGAGGCATTCCAAAATCGATAGTCCGACATAGATGGTGGTATTCCAAAAACCGGGGACCTATGTAGCCGAGGCATTTCAAAAATGACGACCGACTTAGATGAAGACATTTCAATTCTAGGAGATAGACTTAGACCAAGGCATCTGAATTCCAAGTGAGGTATTCCAAAACTGAGTTACTGAGGAACTGACTTACACCAAGGCATTCTAATTCCTAGGAATCGAATTAAACCGATGTATTCCAGTTCCAACGGCCCCTTGGAGACCAACTTAGACTAAGACATTCCAGTATTGAGGGATCGGCGACATAGACGAAGGCATTCCAAAATGGAGGGACTGACTTTGATTGAGATACTCCAAAACCAATGGACTGAATTAGACTGAGGCATTCCAAACCCAAGGGACTGACTACATTCCAAATATGAGGTACCAACTAACACCGGTTCATTAAAAATTCGAACAACCGACTTAGATCAATACATTCCAACATCGTGGGACTGTCCAAACCCGAAAGACCAACTTAGGCCCAAGCATTTCGAACCCGATAGATTGACTTAGGCAAAGGCATTCCAAACCCGAGGGAGAAACTCATACCAATGAAAACCCGAGTGATAGACTTGAAACGAGGCATTCTAAACATTAGGAACATACTTAGACCTATGAATCTCTGTGGGTGTATATATATATACCATAAGGTTTGAAGCCACCATATTATGTTGCGTAAGATTTTTCCACGTGTCATCCTCACATTTTGTTTTGACACGTGTGGGTGTATCGTTGCTTAATGTCACACATTATTTAATTTTTTATTAAGTCACATCATATTTACTTATCCATGCATAAGATTTTATTAAGCCACATCATATCCATTTATTAAGCTAGATCATATTTATTTAGGTAAAAGAGATTTTTTCTTACCCAAAAAGTAAATATAAAGATTGTTTAAATTTTTTTTTTGTAGCTCTACAAAATTACAAACCTTGTCTATAAGATATTAATTAAGTCCCAAATAGAAAGGGTTCAATCTCCTTTTATAAAGAGGTTAACTTAATCACATGGGTTATATAAAAAAAAAATTAATCATACTCATTAATATATAGATAGATAGATAGATAGATAGATAGATAGATGTGTGTGTGTATTTAGAAGTGCTAATGGGGCTATTAAAATAAGAACATCCCTCCAATTAATCGAAATTCCAATAGGTGGTATTTAATTCATAAGAAGGTGTATTTTAGCTAAACCAATATTGGGCCTTTTTAATCACATTCTTTAAATTATGCTGATGGACCTAAATTTTCACCAGCCCAAATCTATTAATCAGTCCAATGGAAGGGAAAACCCCCCCAAAAAAATAAAAACAAACTAAGTTGTGCTTTTTTTTGGAAAAACTAATTCGAATAAGTCAAACTTTTAATGGGTGTTAAATAAATAACCCAAAATATTCATAGTAAGCAAAATAATCCAAACATGTAAGATGTGTTAAAAAATATCTTTGAGGTAAATCTTGACAACAGATAAATGACATGACATTCTTCGAAACAAAATTTAGCTCTGGGTACGGTGGAAATGGCCTCTCTTACCAAAACCTCTTCGACTCGCTTGTCGAACCATTCTACGTCGCTATGGAGAAGGCGGGCGGCGACGACATCAGGCTAGTGGTCTCTGAGAGTGGTTGGCCGTCTCAAGGGACGGACGTGGCCACGTGCCCCAATACGGGTACAAACTCCATGAACTTGATTCGACACGTGTCCAATGGGACCCCCAAGAAGTAAGGGAAACCCTTGGAGACGTAATTGTTTGAGATGTACAATGAGAGTCGGAAGCGGGGCGACGAGGCGAGAAGACATTTTGGTGTCAAGCCATCGATAATGGCCGAGGAGCGCCATGTCATTATTATTTCAATTCCCATGTCATCTATCCGGTGCTAAGTCATCAATAATTATCGAAAATTTTACCTCGGAGATATTTTTTTAGCACATCTTACAAGTTTTGGTTATTTTGTTTACTATCAATATTTTGGGTTATTCATTTAACACACATCAAAAGTTAATTTGGGTTATTTGAATTAATTTTCCTTTTTTTGTTCCTTCTTCTTCCTACCTCCATTTGTGCAAAGGGTCAGCCCGACCCTGACCGGTGGCTCTTGGCGACTCCGGCCGCCTCTTGGCGGCGCCGATGGTGGTTGGTGGTTCGACTGGGAATGGTGTGGTGGTGATCGTAGTATTCAGATTTTACAGATGAAGAAGGAAAAAATCAAATTTTAAGATTATTAATTTGGGTGGATTTTTGACCGGTTTTTGTTTTTGAGACGAGATTCAAGTATTTTGGGAGTATTAAGATGTCCGAGACTCGGTCGAAAGAGGGAATGAATTTTGAACTTCATTTCTTCAATGGTGTCTAGAGGTGTCAAATGGGTCAGTTCGGGTGGCTTTGGGTTCAAGTTGAGTGCGGGTTTGGGTTAATTAGGTAAAATGTCAAGTCAAGTCGAGTTTTGACATGTTATTGTACAGGTTTGGGTCGACTTGACAAATTAAGAATTTGTATTTTTAATGATTATTAAAATAGCATTATGATTAAATAAAAAATTGTATTTTTATACTAAATATATTTTAATATTTTAAAATATTTATTCTACATATTAATAAAAGATCGGGTCGGTTCGGGTTTCTACACAATCGATTTCAAGTTAATTGGGTTCGATTTTTTTTTCTTTTTCTCGCTACTATTCGGGTCGGGTTTCAACCCTAAATTTTCGATCAATTTGGGTCGGGTTTAAATTTTCAAACATGCACATTAGTTTTTTTCTTTTTGAAAAGTTAATTGTGTATGTAGAAGATTGACAAAATAATTACGAGCTTGGTTATAGTTGTAGAGGAGGAGTTGATGACAATGAATGAAAAACAACAATTTTCAAAATTTATTTAAATTACAAACTATTTCTAAAATGTGTTTACATTAGAAATTATATTTAGGTAAAATTACGTTGTTCTATGAATAGTTTGTGAAGTATAGAGTATTGATCGACAAATGAGATCATTAAATAATTAAAATTTGTCATGGTTCCTCGTGTAAGCCAATAAGAATATTGTTGGTGACTTCGTCACTCGCAAATTGTTACATCAGGTTATGAAAAAACGTTGACTCGAATCCGTACTAACTTCCTAATACCTACTTGCTTTGATGTTACATATTAAGTATTAAAAAATAGAATAGATCAACTTTTATATATAGTCATTTAACTATCAAAATATTACATTATGTAAAAACTATAACCTAAATGATAATGCATATTATATACTCAATGTGTATTCAGTTAAAATATAACATTTTCATAAATACAAAATAATATAAATAAGAATCTTATTTTCAGTCCATTCTAAGACCGGAACAAATAAGGTTGAAATGGCGAAATTATGAACCAAAGTTTTGATTAATCATATGTCCTAATATCCAAAAAAAAGTATTACGGCAAATCAAATTGTCCATCCTGTGGACGGACCAAGCTTTCTAGTCCTACTTGTTATTTATTTTTTTTTGTTAGTTTGATTTTTTTTTCCTTAATTTACTTTTCATACATTCTTAATTTATTTTACAAAAATAATTTTAGATTGTGGACTCATTTTCCCATAAATTTATTTGAACAAATTTTAATTTTAATAGAGCGAAGGATTTGTTACTGGGTGATATTTTAGTCCTTTTGTACGCATAAGAATTTAAAAAAAATTAGTCCCCTTATACAAATAGCGGTTATTACACTCCCTTTAGTTCTGATTAAATAGTCAAAAAATCATTTCTTTATTAATATGTTAGTTAGTCTTTTATTTCTTAATTAAAAATTTGATTGTATATAGTTTATTCTATTAAGTCTTTATATGATCAAAATCTGTATTTAAAAAAATGACTATATAAATGAGTGTGATCATAATTTCTCAAAAAATATTAATAAATTTATATATGAGATCAAAAAAAAATGTATTTAAAAAAATATTAAATTTAAAATTTAATTCAAATCCCGTACAAATACGGGAATTACACTAGTTTTATAAAAAAAAAGGGCCTATAAAATTTAGTAAAGTATATATAAGGGAACTATAGTTAATCAATGAATTATTATTTTTATATTGTCTAATCTATACTATATATTAAAGCCGGAGAACTTTGAGCCTCCACGTTAATTCTGGCCCCGCTTGATTTTAATTTTTTTTTTCAACTCAAATAGATAATAACAACTCTATATCTTTTACTTTCCTTAATTATCTAATATTCAATTTTATCTTTAAAGTCATACTATCTATATATCTTATTTTTTTGTCAAACCCATACTATCTATCTTTAATTTTATATTCCTTAAATAACTTTATCTTAAATTTTCTTCTATAAAAGATACCCAATATATAGTCACATATCCCATTCAGGATTGATTTTCTTCTATGTTTGGAATTTTAAAGCCATACGATATATTTGATGTGAAAATGTGTATCTAGCACTTTGTTGTTTAGTTATGTTTTTAGTATCACGTACATATTTAATTTGTTGATAATTAACATCATATTTAAAAAAACAATTGATTTCTTCACTTTATTATTTGATTTACTTAAATAAATTTATCTTTTTATTCCTAATTTATTTTCTATATTTTTGTACCTAATATGATACTATGATATCAGAAACATATTATTCAATGTTATTTGATTTACTAAGATATTATCTTAATAAAGTTATTAGATATCATTTGTGATTAAATCAATAAAACCTATTATTGAGATATTAGAATAATTTTATTAAGAAATTATTGGGTATAAAGATATTATCAAACATCATAACATATGAAAATATCAGAAATATATTATTTGATTTACTTAAATAAACATATAGATATTCTATAACTAATAATGCATATAGATACTCATAATTATAAACGTAAACAAATATTATGTCTATATCTCATTTTCAAGTAACATATAGGCTAATGTTACAAATAATTTTATTTGGTAACAATAAATGTGAATGATAAAAATGAAGTTTTTAAATATATGTTATATCAGTTTAGATTTTTATAATAAGGTTTTAGAATAAAAAAATGTAATCAAGTATAAATATTATGTCTTCTATGTATTTTTTTAGTTATATGAACTATAAAAACAACGTTCATACTTTAAAACTTATATGATTTTTTTCCGTATCAGTATTAATTTGATTATAAAAAGCCCAACTATAATTTAATATTGTAAAGAAAAAACTATTCATTAAATATTATGATTAAAGCAACTACATGTTTAATTTGATTATATCAAATTGGCAATTTGCATATTAAAATATGAGTAAATATAATTTGTAAAATAATGTGAATTATTGACTATAAAATATAAGTATGTGACTTGCATAACAATATATTCCTAATCGATTATTGAACAATTAAAGACTTCTAATATTCGATAAATTAAACTATGCCAAATTTTGTATTATACGTTTTCACACTAATATTCTATCGAGGCACGGATGATAGGGCGGGTTGGGGTAGGCTCCAGCCCACCCTAAAAAAATAGAAAAAATAAAATTAGGGTAAATCAAATAATAATAAAATAAAAACTAAGGTAAATTTAGTAGTAAACTAGTTAAATTAAGGTAATTTAGCCCACCCTAATTATTTTGATGATAATTAGCCCACCCTATTTTTCAATCCTGGATCCGTCCCTGATTCTATCTATAATATATTCAAAAAATTATAAAAGATGAGTCGTGCATGGCACGACGGGTACATCTAGTTACTATAAAAATGTTAATATTGAATTTTAAATGTAGACAAAATATAACAAACGTATAATCGTATATACATATATACATCACACAAAAGATACGTGTTCTCTATACCATATCTCTAGATATATCTATTACTATATACTAAAGCGGAAGCAAATTCCACCACTATATTGCGCCACATCACCCCCTTATTTAAAAATCTATCTTATTAAATTTTGATTTTTTCATAATCTATACATACTTAATTAAGATATTAGTACTACCTTAGATTTGATTTGTTTAATTAATAATTCTATCCAAAATTTATAGATCTATATCTTATCATTGTACACATTTAATTAATACATAGATCTATTATAAACCTTTTATTTAAAAAAATATTTTTTTCATCATAATCAATAAATCATAATCATAATATTTTACCCATTTAATTAAATATCATCTTAACTTTAAATTATTTTTCATATTTTATTATGGTATTTATTAAAATCATCAATGGTAACAAATTTTACCACCATATTTAAGACAAATATTCATTCAATTAAAATAATATATTAAATAAATTTTTACTATTGTATCATATAAAAATATCAATAAAAAAGTGGATATTATATTTACCATATATATCACTAATATTGCATAGTGATTACGCTTTAGGAAAAAAAGATCGATTTCTTAATTAAGATAATAATTCCTTAACATTTTCATTACATATTTATTATATTTATTATTTAACTATTTTTTCAAAAAACAATAACATATATACGAGATAATTTGGTTTTCTATAACTTATTAAATATTATCTATATCTTTAATATTATAATATATTAATCCGAGTTTTTATTTAAACTTATTGATTTTATTATAAAATTTTGTTTACTTAATTTAATTAAATACCAAAAGATTTGTATCAATTGTTAATAAAATGTGATAATGCATCTTATCTTATGTCATTCTTCCTCAATTATTTAAATATATATTTATGTATGTATAAAAGTGACTATATAAATAAAATTTAATTATATATATGATGATATACAAGAATTATGTCATTTTATACTCCAAAAAATAAGCATCGTTTTAAAACAAAGTATAGGTATGATAATATTTGTAATTGTTAAAGTAAATTCATACACAAAGGAATAAAAATAAATAAATAACACCCCGTACAAGGTACGGGTCATTTGCTAGTTTTATTATGGTACTTTGCATTGGAGATTTGATCTCAAACTCACGCCTCTCTTCGTTTCAATATAATCTCACTGTGTATCGACCAAAAAAAATCTCACTGTGTAGCAGCTAGACCTCTGTTCTGATGGCCGCTATTCCGCCGTTTCGTCGACGTCGCTACGTCCACGGTATCCCGGTCCACGGTAATCTGTTCCTCGATGTCTTTGTTTATTCCCAATTAACAAACAGGCTGCTTAATCTAACCACGTCAATCAAGAACGAATGCTAAAGTTTCTATCTTTTTCGAAACAGAACTGACGGGAGCTACAAACCGCTATGCTCCTACTACAGAGACTACACTCAGCATCATCTTCAGAAACATCCAAGAACTGCGCAAAAAGCAAACCCTCATTACCCAAATAAAGCAATCAATCCGTGCTAAAGAAATCCGGTGCCTAGACAAGCAGCAACGGATGATCCTTAGCTCAAACGACCGGGTGATACGTCAGCTCGGCGTGCTCGATGAGCTTTTCGAGGAGTTCTCCAACGCCGCGAGTGGTGTTGGCGACTGTCCAGTACTCGATGTCATCGCTTGTCGGCTCCATGATCTGCACAAAGCCGACGATCTCACTTCGCGAGCCGAAGGCCGTCTTCACCAAAACCTGTCCGTAGAAGGCGAGGAACTAAACTGCCTCACATCCAAGCCTGGCGTTGTGCATCAAGTTGACGTGCTCGAGAAGATTTACCGCGAAATATCCTTCGGACAACTTCGTCCTTGGAGCGGTACAAAGCCTGGGAGAGGAGTTGATGAAACTTTTCACTTGAATCCTATGGTTTCCAAGTCAAGGGGATTGGCTGAAGTTTCGGCTTTTCAATCAAGAGTTGAGGTACTTACATTTCATTCATACTTGAATGCTTGATTTGAGTTAATTATGTAACCCTTCGACTCTCGAGGACAGTGTCCTTGACCCAAAAAAAAAAAAAAAAAAGGTTACTTAGTTGGGTTAAGTGGTTAATTGAACTAACATTATATCTGGTACTACTAATATATGCAGGTATTTAGGCTAAGAATGAATGGAAATAAGAAGAGTGAGGTCATTAGCCGGGTCGAGTCAGAGACAGTCGACCTAGACAAGGAAAGGTACCTTTGTATAGCGAATGGGTTTGAGATATTTTGCCTGGATCTCAAACAGAGCAACGATCAGACCTTCAACAAAGCGGCCGATGTACCATATATGCCTAGAATCGCAACCTTGGACTTTTGCGAGGAGAATCTTCCAACCCCAGCAGGCTTGTTCAAATGGAGGTCAAATGCATACATGATTGGCGGGCGCAAACCATCAAGATCATTACATGCGAACTCCATGGGTCGACGAGGTTTCTACCCAGTCCAGTCAGTCAGACCCCGAAATGACCTTGAGATGCACGCGCCCAAGGACACATCACGTCTCGCTCATGCCTTGTCTCTGACGGACAACAACGCCACTCTATCTCACTCCGAAGCCGAAAACGTTTTGAAACTGAAGAAGCCTAAAGCATGGCCTATAGTTGAGGAGATCAATGACCAAATACACGTGATGGGCTTAACTCCCGCCAAGGGGCGTTATAAAAAGAATCGCGATTCGCTGTTTCCCATGAGGTTTTCGACCCTGATACCGGTACCTGGGTCGAAGTAATAACCCCAAACGTATCATCAAACTGGCATTCCGATGAATCAGAATCAGAGGAGGACATGTACCCGGAAGAACCAGATTTAAATGACATGCTCTACATAAACTGTTACGTGGTGATTGGCGACCGTATCTATGCAGATGCAACTTGTGACCGTTATAACACAGTTTTTCTGGTGCTTGATTCCAACGAGAAGAAATGGGAAACACATAAATCACAGAGCAAATGCGATCCGATCAAGGATCCCCCACACTTCCTGAAAGAGGTGCGGGAGATCCTTGGACGCGGACCCACTAGGTGTGTTGGAAAATTTCCTTATGAAAGACAGCCAGGCGATCCACAACTCTATGTGATCCTTGTACTAGAAGATCGGGAGCGATACCAGAGGAGATATGAGGATCAGAGAAACTATTATAGGGCTATGCAGGCGGTAGCCTACCTTGTGACCTCAACGGGGAAGATTATTTGCGATCAGGCTCTGCCTCGTTTCTTCAAGGGACCCGTGTGGCCCTTTGTGATGTTACATGGTACAATCATACAAGTAGACAACGACAAGGCGGAAGAGAAGAAGACAATGTGCAGCATTGTCATGGCAGGTGGATCCGACCTCGATAGCTATAGTTATGTTTTCATTAACACCTTCACTGTGGAGATGCTTAGTGACGCTGCTCCCATGATCCGAGAGCGCGTGGAGAAAGGAAGCGAGCTGGCCTCTAGGCCACGTCGTTTCGAGCAAGACTTTGTGCGCGTTGATACAAAGGGCAGTTACATTTATAAAAGGGATTCTGAGTTAGGTTTGGGACTTGATAGGGAGCAACGTTGGGCTGGTATACAGGCTTGCTTCTTGTAGCTCTAGTTGCCAAGATTGAACTGCTTTGTCTGTACTAAAATTTGTAAGCTCGTTTGGAAATAGTACGCATCAGCGCCCATTTGAATTGATTGCCAAATGAGCCTACTTATATTAAAATTCAAGCCATTGAGATTAAGAATGGCATAAGAAATTAGCACTGTTAGACTTGTGAAACTTATGTAAAATAGGTGGAACACCCTCCATCCATTTTAAGAAAGCATTATTATACATGGATTTTGTAAGTGAGCTAATCTTTTTATTTGGGCTAGCCTTCTGTGTCATTCGACCTATTGACCTTTGTTAATTGGAGATGCTTCAATTCTAAGTGAAATGATCGGAGGTGGGTAATGTTAATATGTGAAGTTGTGAACGTACTAGTATTCTTAATTCTTCCACATGGACGACGACTGCCCACTAGTTAATAATATATATTGTTGAAGTTTCAATTTCGTCTTTTGTAAACTTGTTGAATCGGGTATTCCGTCTTTTGTAAACTTGTTGAATCGGGTGCATGCATATGTACACGGCTAGATTAATCAACAGAAATGACGATAAGATTGACGATAAGATTGAGATCAAGTTTTTTCAAACTAGAGGTCGTGGTTGTGGGCTTAGTTCCAAGTTATTAATTCCAAGTGGGAAACACGTACAATTATTTCTTAATATATTTAAAGATGTTATTTAGACAATTATAACGGAGGTAAATATATATATTAAAAATTGTAAAATCCGGCTGATCCGCCCATGCCTGCTCCATGCATTTCATGACAGCGGAGATAGACTTCGAAGTTTGAAGTCACATGCAATTGGATATGCCCTTGCAAAAACTAACAGCGGAAATAGACTTTGAAGTTTGAAGTCACATGCAATTGGGTATGCCCTTGCAAAAACTAACCAACCCAGTCCAAAATGTGAAACTCTTTTTTTACCATCCATTTTCCCCGGCATTAACATTCGGGCCCACATACATAATTATGTCTATACCAAGTTAAACGTGGATAAGTCAAGTTGTTGTTTGGTGTGTGTAATGTGTATATATAGTGCATGTAGCATGCAATAAGGTTGCATATATTGAGTCAGCAGTAGAAAGTAAGCGTTATGGAATATGTGCAGGCTTTGCTTCTCACTTCAGCACTCCTCCTCCTCCTCCTGCCCACAAAATGTGTTGACGGGATCAGCGACCGGAGACGTGTGATCGGGGTAGAATATGGCATCGGAGCCCTCAATCGGACCACTTTCCCGACGGCCTTTCTTTTCGGAACAGCCTCTGCTTCTTATCAGGTACGTAGTACGTTTATAATGTTCCCTCGTAAAGTGATCATATTTAATTGGTTTATGCAAATTAAACTCAAGCTAATCTGTGCCCTGAACGTCGTCTCGTACAAATTAAGTATGAAGGAGCAGCAGCTGAAGATGGGAGGGGGCCGAGTATATGGGATGCTTACACCCACAAATACCCAGGTCCCGCTCTCTATAGATCTAAAAGTTTTAATATCAATAATTTATTGAATCCAAGCATACACTTAGTTTCATGTGGTATATTGCTCCACACATATATAATTGTTTTATATTGCTCCACGCCTCCACACATATGGGAGTAACCTTTTGATCGAATTTTGCGTCAAGTATAAATTTACAAGCTTGTCTTCGGGCATTTAGTCAAACGGTTAAGTCTCCAAGGGTAATATTCAGAAGTCACCGGTTCGACTCTCATGGGAAGTACCCTCAACAAAAAAAAAAGGAATTTACAAGTTTAAATGATGCAGATAAAATAGCTGATAGAAGCAATGGGGATGTGGCCGTTGATTCCTACCATCGCTACAAGGTATTTTTCTTTAGCAAACCAGTAAATCGGAAAGATTACTACTTTTCTGCAACTAGAAACAAATTTTGTACAGTAAAAGAAGGCTGGCGCTAGTAGCGACTATTCAATCCTTTTTTATACGACTTTTCTGCAAAAAAAAATAAAAAAATAAAATAGTCCGAATTAATACGGTACGTAACTCAAGGTTGTCAGGATCGGGATCCTTGGATCGGATCGGAAGGGGGTAGCAGGATCGGATCGTAGAATCGGATCGTTAGGATCGTAAGATCCTAGATTATAACTAAAAAATATACGACAACCTAATATATTGTATATTTTCTTATATATAAACTCTGAAATTTTATAAACATAATTAATTTGATGAGTAAAAATATTATAAGATGAATCGGGTTAATAATTTAATGGAAAAGAGACATAAACTTTGAGTTTAGTAATAATATATAAATATAATAGTGATTGTTTCGGATCGTAAGAATCGCTTGTAGGATCGTTAGAATCGTTGAAGAATCGTTAGAGTCGTGTGTAAAATCAAAATCCAATTAGAATTTTATGTTAAATAATTTAAGATCCTAGTTACATAAGATCCTACTTAGGATCGTGGATCGATTTATGACTTTTGGGTCGTAGAATCGTTAGAATCGTAGGATCGAGTCGGGATTCTGATAACTAACGTAACTACGTACGTAGTAATGTGCAATTTGGGTCAATATGCAGGAAGATGTGAAGATAATGAAAGAGATGGGTTTAGACGCCTACCGCTTTTCAATCTCATGGTCTAGAATTTTACCTCGTGCGTCCCCGTCCACGTATTAATTAATCTCTTTGATTAATACTAGTACTATAATAAGTACGCTGCTCTCAAACGAATTTGATCATTCAAACTAATCTTAATTAGTTGATTGATTCATTATCATCAGATGGGAAGCTAAGCAAGGGAGTCAACAAAAAAGGATTGCAGTATTATCACAATCTAATCGACGAGCTCCTACTCAACGGTAACAATTCATTCCAACGACAATTATTAATATATTAATTAAACCTTGATATATATGACTATATATATGAGTAAAATATAACATGATTAACTAAATTGTACGTAGGCATTAAACCATTTGTGACGCTCTTTCACTGGGACGTGCCTCAATCCCTTGAAGAGGCCTATGGCGGTTTCCTCAGCCCTCAAATTGTGTAGGACGTCCAAAACTAATCAGCTAATTAATGCGTTGTTAAACAATTAGCTAAATAATTCAAATTGCGCATGTGCTAATATGTACGTGTAGGGAGGATTTCCGAGACTATACAGGGTTGTGCTTTAGAGAATTTGGAGGGAAAGTTAAGCATTGGATCACGTTGAACGAGCCATGGAGCTATAGCGCCGGAGGCTATGCAACAGGGGTGTTGGCTCCGGGCCGGTGTTCGTCGTGGCAGAACTTGAACTGCACCGGCGGAGATTCCGCCACCGAGCCTTACCTGGTTGCGCACCACCTCCTCCTTTCCCATTCCGCCGCCGTCCAATTGTACCGCCAAAAATATCAGGTACTCAGAATCTACAACAAAAACGTGAATGGATTCTTTTTAGACAGTTTTGTGAGCCTTGGGGCCACTATATTAGTAATTAACTTGATGAAATCTGTGTACACAAAGGCTTCTCAAAAGGGGGAAATCGGGATCACCATAATCACATTTTGGATGGTTCCGTATTCGAACACGAAGGAAGACGTGGATGCTGCAACAAGAGCTATTGACTTCATGTTTGGATGGTATGTAACGTACTAAGTCTCCATCTAGATTATGTATAAGTAGTTGTGTATAATGATAATGAGAAAATGTGTATATATATGTTGTATGGTAACAGGTTTATGGATCCCATAGTGTATGGAGATTATCCGCATAGCATGCGATCCATGGTCGGAAATCGGTTACCCAAATTCACCAAGGACCAATCAAGGATGCTTAAAGGCTCATACGATTTTCTTGGGCTGAATTACTACACAGCCAATTATGCATCCGCTCACCGTGGCTATAAGACTCTTGCAAATCTCAGCTACACCACTGATTCCCTTGCTAATCTCACTAGTGAGTTCAATTTTCTGATGATATATAAGTAATTAATTAAGCCTGATTCGTATGTAATTAACTAACTCATTTCATTTTCTTTTTATATTTTCAAATTCTAGCATCACGCAATGGAAGGTTGATTGGACCGATGGTATGTACCTAGATACATTATATGCTCATGCTCGTTAATTAGTTAGTTAATCTTCAATTATAAGGTAATGAATACAATTTGCTGCATGTCTTAACTATAGGCTGCTTCAAATTGGCTTTTCGTATATCCAAGAGGGATATATGATCTTCTGATCTATACAAAGAAGAGATACAACAATCCCATCATTTACATCACTGAGAACGGTAGGTTTACATGTATTTAAGCTGATCTAATACTCACTCGATCAAGCTCTGAAATTTCGATCAACTGATGCATGGAAATTTCAAGGGATCGACGAGGCGAATGACGAGAGCTTATCCCTAGAAGAGGCACTAATCGATACCACGAGAATAGACTACTACCATAGCCATCTTGCATTCCTAGAGCTTGCAATCAAGTAAGTGTTGCAATAAACTGCATGCATGTTTAGTTGTTGATGAAAGATGACTGCTGATCGTACCATTGTCTTAATAGGCACGGAGTGGACGTAAAAGGGTATTTCGCGTGGTCGTTGTTGGACAATTTCGAGTGGGGTAACGGATACACGGTTCGTTTTGGCATCAACTATGTGGATTACAAGAATGGCTTGAAGAGGCACCCTAAACTTTCTGCTAAATGGTTCAAGAACTTCCTTCGCAAGTCTATTTGAATTGAATAGGTTTATGTTTGTTGTATGCTTTGGATCTAGCTCCATGAAGTTGAATAAAGCTGTATCAGCAGAAGACTCATAGGCACCATTCTAGTTTTTACTTGTACTCTTGTTCTTTGTGGGAAAACAAAGAGTAGTGTTGTCTTGAAATGCAAAAACAGAGAGTATTGTTGCCTTAATAAAAAAAGGTTTACGCTTGCAAAAATACAAATCCAACAAAGGTACATCACATCAAATCTCCAACTAATGCTGGCAAATTCAGGGCACCTATATTACATCAAACCCGTAACCCTACCAAAAGTTTATCCAAAGAATCTCGAGATCAAGAAAGAGACTGGAGTTTAATTGATACGGAGTATTAAAAGGGGGAAAAAAAGAGAAAAGAAAAAGAGTGATTGAACTCATTTTGATGGCGACAGTAAAAGAGAAGGATGGAGATGTATGATAGTGCAAGGGCCCTTGCCACCAGGGATGGTTGACCGGCAGAGGCCAGTCAACATTTTAAGTGAGCTTGGCTGCCTAAATACAAGCATTAATCTATGAGCTATTTTTATCCATTGCCATAAAGATTGATTCCTAAATCAGTTTATTACCATTGTACAACATCTGTTCAACATCGGATAGCAGGGGAAGCTTCCCCTTCATAGGTGTAGTTTCAACAGGAAAGTAGACATGTTTAAATTACACTCACAAAATAAAGTTCAGCATTGAGAGAGTTCGAGGCCACACCCTTCAATGACACAGCTGACAGAGGTCATCTTCCTAGTAGCTATCTTCTTCGGTTTGTGGTCGTCTTAGGTAGTAACGGAGACAGTTAATCAAATTCTGCATTATTCATTGAGTAAAATACTTAGAATGATATCAATCGCTGCAGATATGAAACTTGTTTTTAGCAACAAGTTGGTGAGAAGTGAATTTTCCTCTTTAAAGCAAAAAGTCCAAATTTGAAGTACCTTAGACTTTTCTCTGTCCAATGCTGCTCCATGGTAGCTGACATGAAACTTATTCTTAGCAACAAGCCCCTGAAAGATCACCGGAGACACATTATTACCGGAGTATGAAATCTCTAGCAACAGTTAACATATGTGAAATGAAAGCAGAACTTACAACAGTATCAATCTCTGCAGATTCCACATCAAGATTGACGTCAGCCATTATTTTCATTATTTCCAGCAACAATCCAGATCTATCAGCAGTCTCAATGCACAGCAAGCTAAGAATTTGCATCAATTACAGACCAGGTTAAGAATATGCATAAAGCAGCTTGTCTTTCATGCGGTTACTCAGGAGAATATATGGAGTTATCAACAACAAGAATATAAGGGAAATAAAAGAAACTGTCATGGTTCTCAAACCTTCTCTTGGGTCCATCTTCTTGGATGTGTATGTGAGTAGCAATATCAACATCAGGCTGAAAAGTGAAAAGATCACCTCAGTAATTGGTTCTCTGGATAGAGATTTCACGCTTCCATAACAAGACGCCTCAATAGTTGTCAACATGTCATAAGAATCTCATAGGCAGTAGTCAAATTGACAGCTAAATAGACGAGAGATGGAAGGCAACCATCATTACCTTATGTTCCGGAGCTTTTATCCCGAAAGCCTCTCCCATTGCAAGCTGCTCGCTAGATTCCTGCAAAGATTTAAAGAACAAAAGTAAGAAATGAAACAAGCTGGAAAAAGTGGAATAAATGATAAATAATATATACAAGAGAATGAAGCCTTAGGATAATAAAAGTGAGACAGTGCAGACAGATATCTTACAGGATGATACTTTAGGAGGTTATTGATTATAGTGAGTCGGATACTCTCAAGCATATCCGGATCTTCAACTTTTCGTCCGCTACTTCTGACAAATCAACAGAAAACAAGTCTCAATATTGAATGATGTGAAGCTCTTGCTTATTTCAAATAAACAGACTTCAAAATTTTCAATCCCCCAATTTTCTACTTTTTAACTATATCAGCATCAAGATAGAGATAGCAGACACTCACAAAGTAGTGATGTGTAACTTTGTTTCCTTGACAGGCCCCTCAGTTGCAACAATCCCCTTGACAACATTCAAGCCTAAATCTTTCAATGCCCTCATCTGCAACGGTAAAATTAACATGTCATGACCAAATTGCTGAGCTATGGAAAAAGTATCCACCAGTACAAGAGCTAGCAGATGAATAGCCACCACATTTGAGTTTTAGGCAACAAGAATATGCACTAGAATAATCACCGTGTCTATAAGAAGACCGAGTCGATCCCCAAAGCCAATTTGCACCACTGTTGCTTCTGGGTCAGAATCTTGATCTATCATCACTGTGGGCATCGGAACATCATCTGTATCAAGATTGGCCACCTGTTTCCACAAGACAGAGATAAGACAAAAATATCAAGCCAACCAGAATATGAAAGTTCAAATGAAACAACTTAATTTCTGTTCTAGATTATGCGGTAAACGACATTTTAACTGTCAGAATTCACTGAGGAAAAGAAGTGAATATACTTTTATGACAGTAACATACTGTATAAAGATATACAACTGTAGAATGAAGTGAAGTTAGAATGTTCCCATGTCTTCAGTTTTATCATGACTAATGCTCTTTTAACTTGTAAGCATTTATCATTAGGAACAAACATAGGAAAAGAAGTTTGTTACACATTCTCACTAAGCAGATAACAACCCTCCATTACAATTATATATTGAAGTACATTATACAGCATTCCTGTGGCTCACCAAAGAAGAATAGCCGAAAAAGTTAATGCTCTCTGGAGTAGCTTTCAAGGCAATCCTGCCAAAAAAAGAAAGAGAGTCCAGTGAATACCATAAGTCCACGCTACAATTCAAACTGTTGCATAATCGGATCCCACATTAGCAGATAACAACAGCACAAAGGCATTTGATTGGAAACCGGAAAGCAATGCATGATTACTACTACATCCACACCGGACCACACGATTCTGAACAAAGTATCACAATCAATCACAATTCCACCTCCTCACAAAGCTACTCAAATTCATTATTATCTTCTTTTTGTCAGCATAGCAACTCATACATATATATCCACAAACAAGGAACTAATTCAAATGCAGAACTCGAAAGGATAATTACTTTTCAAAACAAACAGCCAAGCAACAAGCGTGGCGATAAGAAGAAGCACTGAGATTTCTTCAGCAAATGCCATGGCAACCGAAGACAACAATTCCAAGTCAGTGCACTACACTATAACCGACAATTGAGCAATATGAAATCCAAGTTCCGAACGAAGACACGAAATCTAAACCGATGAAAGGGAAGGAAGTCCGGAAGCTTACTTTCTCGACGGAAGAAAGGGGGAGTCGGGAAACCGATTGAGATCCGGCGAAGCAACAATCGAGCTCGTGAATTGAGACAATCGAGTAGCATAGCCGAATGAAGGAGATCGCGAAGGAGCTAGAGCGGTGGAGAATAAGGACAAGGAAGCAGCCATGTCTAGAGAGAGCAGCTGAAAGACGATCTCTGGAATGGCGTTTTGGGTTTGAGAATAGGGACGGGGAAAGAGAAAGGTGGGTGGGTGGTTTCTGACGTCGAGAAGTGGGGCCCAGTTTTAGGCTGATTGGATGCCAATTGCGACGTTTTTGGACGCAATACGGTACCTTTTACTCCCTCCGTTTCAAAATACATGACCATTTGGACTTTGCACATATATTAAGAAAAAAATGTTATTCCTATATTACCCCTATCAAATGTAGAGTTAATCATTTATTTAGAGAGATATGAAAAAATATAATGATTATGATAAAGATAATTATTAGGGGTATAAATGGAAAGAGATGGGAAAAAATGTAAAATGATCATGTATTTTGAAACAACCTAAATTGTCTAAAAGCGGAGGGAGTATACGTTACCTCTTGCGCTGCTAGTTTATTAGTTTTGCTCCTACTTGAACAAGTCCTCATTGGATTGTCAAGTCTTGGATTTTGATAAAATAAAACAACCAAGTCCGTGTCCACAAGGCACATAGCACTAGTTACAATCGACATTATAATACGTGTTACAAGTTTATCTATAAAATATGATAAGAGTTAGTTTTGTTCTAATATACGAAAGATGTAACATTGATTATATATATTATGCTTTCATATCAGGGACAGATCTAGGGGAAAATAAATTATAAGAACTAGTTGAAAACCCGTACCATGTACGGGTAATGATTATTTTTTTTCCGTTAATTTGTGTATCTACTATAATCTATAGTTCTATACTATATATTAATTCTTATATATAAGTATATTAAAATGGGAATTGAAAAATTAAGTTAATTAATATGTATCTTTTATAGAAGGAAATTTTAAAGATAGATAATATTGTTTTAAAGATAGATATTAGATGAGTAAGAAAAATGATAAAATTAAAGGTTAGATAATTTAAAAAAAAATAAAGATAAATAATATGCCTTTAAAGATAGATATATGATGGGTAAAAAAAAGATAAAGTTAAAGATTAGATAATTAGGAAAAAATAAAACATATAAAAATGTTAATCAAGTGGGGCCAGAATTAACGTGGGGGCTCGAAATTCTCCGGCTTTAATATATAGTATAGATATTAGTAGGAATAAATTTCAGAAATTCATACTAGTCCAAGTGGGAACTCCTCACTTTACACAAGTATTAGTGTATTACATGAGGAATTGGGTTCAAATCCCACTATTAACAAAATTTTCCTATTTTTTTATAGAGTTATTCTATTTTTTGCCCTAATCAATCAATATATACTTCTAAACCTGAAGCAGTTAAGGGCAGTTTTGTCATTATGATTTTATAAACCGGCTATCCTATTTTTAAAAACTGACTTTTATACTACTTTTTTTTATCCTTTTATATATAATAGATTTGATAGATTACAAGTAGATATTTACCGGGTAAGTTCTATCTTAAACTGCGAAATACAATATAAACTAAAGATCTTTACCGGGTAAGTTCTATCTTAACGTACTGTTGAAACATTTGGCCAAATATACACATTTATCATAATAATCCAAAATATCGAGTATATATGAAGATAATTTTATACTTTTATAAACACATATCAATGTTAACTTTCAATTGAGATTCCGCATCAAGTTTGATCGGGTTTAGAAGCAGTTAAGGGCAGTTTTGTCATTATGATTTTATAAACCGGCTATCCTATTTTTAAAAACTGACTTTTATACTACTTTTTTTATCCTTTTATATTTAATAGATTTGATAGATTACAAGTAGATATTTACCGGGTAAGTTCTATCTTAAACTGCGAAATACAATATAAACTAAATATCTTTACCGGGTAAGTTCTATCTTAACGTACTTTTGAAACATTTGGCTCAAAATAAGTTTGTTTATCATAATCATACGCAATTATACTATTTAATTATTTTTTTGAATTAGCATACGGTTTCATAGTCGATCAAACGAGTAGGAATATTTTGGATCAATTTAATGTATAAAAAAAATTAACCAATTGGTGAAAACATATCAACGATATAAGAATTGATGCGCTAATATATTTTGGATCGATTTTGAATATTTTGTACTAGGTACCCAATTAGGCCTATAATCAAAATAAACAAGTCCTTTCTTAATTTCTTAATATTAAATATCGAATAGGTTTGCACATTCATGAATAGGTTTACACGTAATATATTTCAGTAGGTTGGTCATTTTAAGTTTGGATTGAGTACAAATTTGAGTTGTTATATATGGAAAATAAATCAATTGATGAGATCAGCTTGATGGGTGGATCATTTGGAGTTCAAATTGAATATATGTTCGGGATATTATATATGGTGAATATATTCATTAATAAGGTCAGTTTGGTAGGTTGTTCATTTGAATTCGGATTCAGTATAAGTTTGGATTGTTTAAATTTATATGTCAATTGGATACGATCATTGCAGTTTAGTTCAGTTGGCTTTTGGTCAGTCGGTTTTGTTTAGATTGAGTATAAGTTCACATCGTTAATTTCATAAGTTAGTTAGGTCAAGTCATTATGGTTGTCTTGCAAGTTAATGTTGACCATATATCGAAGAGAGTCGACTATTTTATATTTCTATTTGATTTCAACATTTTGAGTCAGCTTGATGAAGAACAAAAATTATTATTTATAAATAATTTTTTACATATGTAGTTTTAAAGCTATATATATATATGACATTAAGTTATAGTAGTATTTATATATCACATGTAAATTAATACATTATGTTTTTTATTTGAAAGAGTTTTCGAACAAGCATTGGGTAATTAACTAGGTTAATACCATCCAACTTTAATTTGCTCTACATAGATTCATATCACTAAAATTAATGAATTAACATATTGAAGATGTTGTAGTTCTCATAATATTTATCGGATTTAAATATATTATGTATTTAATTTATAATGTTTGTATCATATGTAAATTAATATATATTTTTATTTTTATTTGAAAAGGCCCCGGGCAAGGCCCGGGTTATAACTAGTATTTATATTAATTAAAATTTATCCCACCCTAAATTTCAATCCTGGATCCGCCCCTGTTTCATATGCTTGTAAAAAATAATATAGATATAAATATGTTGTTAGATAGAAAATACTATAGATATAGATATAAATATAACTTTAAATTTTATTTTCTGATTTTATTTTAATTGTTTGTTTGAAAAGATAGAAAACTTAAATCTAATTGGTTTAAAATTGGAATAATTTCATAATTATATTTCATATATTATACTTTTCAATTTATAAGAAAATTACAATTTGTTGTATATGTGAAGGTCCAAAAGATTGTCGTACATTATATATCTGCCACGTGGTTAAAAACTTTATGGAAACACTAACTCCGCTTCATACTTAGTACTAGTTAGATGGTTTAGAGTAAGAAGTTAAAGAAACTACTACAAATCCCGTACCATGTACGGGTAGTGTAATATAAATTCGAATTAACCGATTCGAGATTAAAGTTTGATACTACTCCGTTTTTAACTCGAGAATTTATAATCCAAACTCGAAGACCAGAGTCCAAACCTATTGACCTATATATGTACTTTTATTAATACAATGTTAATTCTAAAATAATTCTATTCAGTTTTTCATATTTATATTATTATTTAGTATAGTGTTGACATATGTGAAAGCTTTTTCACTATTGTTCAAGATTTAATAATGACAAAAACATATACTAATTAATAAGAAAAAGTTAATAAGTTATCAAAAAAATACTTGAATGTTTTTATTCATATAAAGATATAATGTTAAAAAAATCAAGTTAGAATAAAATCTTAAGATATGGTAAGATATCAAGTAGATATAAGGGAATTGGATAAGATATCAATTAGATAAATGAGTTATTTTTAGAAAATATAATGTAAAAAAATAAAATCATTTTTTTATTCAGGGTTGATGACGTGGCGCAAATTTTTACACAGACTTGGGTTCTGCTTTATACTGTATTATAGTAGATAAGTAAGACATGTAACTATTTTCGCGTTAGTAGGAATTGCACATTTGTCTAATTACATCGGTTTTTTAGACTTTTTATTAGTCTGCCCTATCGTTCCCATATGCTTGAAGTACAGTAGCCTTTTATGCACAAATTGTTCGGATTTGTCTTGCTAAATTTTTTTATTGTACGAGTCTCAACGGTGACCAGTGTTTGACATGTACATGGAAGTATGATTACATGAATCCTGAAGTAGAAATGGCAGATGCATGATGCTTTCTTGATTTTCATGAACAACAGAACACATGTTGATCTTCTGCCATTATAACTTTGTCTTAAGCTCAAAGTTGGTTTTTTTTTGTAAATGGAGACACGCTCCTAGATTATTCATTAATAGGGGCTAAAGTACGACGTGGGTAGCCCAACTAGATACATCATCCATAAGAACAGAAATAACATCAGTGGATGGAGAAGACAAGACATGGAGGCCAAGTGGCATACTATGAGCTAGGGAGGTGAGCTTATCGGCGACGCGATTCGCCTCCCGAAAGACATGACGGAATTATAACGACCAATTCCTACTAGCTAAGCCTTGACATTGGCTCGTCAGGCTGGACATGACGGAAAGTTGGTCCTTGTTTTGAAGGTTCGAACTTCGAAGTTCAAAAGCGAATTTGGGCCGAACTGGGTTACTGAGCGGACCAATATCTTTTAGTGGGCCAACGGCCCAACCCTAACAACTCGTTACAACCAAACAAAGGGTAAATTTCCACCTCTGATCGCTACTATATACTCTAGGGTTTCACATATCCGGCCTCCTCTAAGCCTTAGCACTCACTCTTCCGTCTCCTTTCTTCCTCGCTATTTTGCTTAGAGGCGAACGACGGTATGAATCTTCCTATCTTGGCATATTGGCGTATTGTTCTATCTTTGATTACACTTTTCAGTTGTTTATCTTCTTTTGGTTCGTAATTATCGAAGTGAGTAGTATTTATCGATTTTCTTAGTTAGACGAATGAAATGACGAATCCGACTTTGGCTCCGTTTGTGGACGGAGAAATTCGATTTTTGTATCCAAAGATCTACGCTTGCTTCTAAACAGCAATATTGAAAATAGTTGAGAACTGAGATTAGCGGAAGTTGCTATAGAATACTTTGTGTTTGTCTGTCCATTTGTTCTCATATGTTTGGATTAGAGCAGGTTTTCATTTGTATTGTTCGAATTTATCTTGCTTAAAGTGTCAATGTCCTTACCTCAACATTGACTACTGACTCATGCTTACCATTTCCATGGAAGTTTTATATGATTACGTGAATGTTGAAGTAGAATTTGTAAACGCATTATGCTTTCTAGATTTACTACTATCATGTTGCTCCTTAATGCTACATATTTGTCTAAAATCTACAGTTATGTGTTCAATTCTACCCTGATGATGCTAGACTGGTGCTCTCTGTTTAATTGAATCACCTGTGAACGCAATTTGCTATCAGAAAGAGATACATTTTCCGATTAAGCTAATCCTTGCTCTTGTGAAATCATTCTATGTTTTGTTTGCTTCTGCAGGTAAGTTAGGCTAACAAGATGGGTCGTGTTCGTACCAAGACCGTGAAGAAGTCCTCAAGGCAAGTCATTGAGAAGTACTACTCAAGGATGACCTTGGATTTCCACACCAACAAGAAGTTGCTGGAGGAGGTCGCCATCATTCCCTCCAAGCGTCTTCGCAACAAGATTGCTGGTTTCTCCACCCATCTGATGAAGAGGATCCAGAAGGGCCCTGTTCGTGGAATCTCTCTCAAGCTGCAAGAGGAAGAACGTGAACGTCGTATGGACTATGTCCCTGCTGAGTCTGCCATCAAGACTGATGTCATCAAGGTTGACGCCGAGACCATTGAGATGATTGCAGCTCTTGGTATGTCTGATATCCCTGGTATCGTTAAGGCAGACCCAGAGTCCATGGCACCTGCTCCCTTCGTCCCCCGTGGAGGAAGAAGATACTAGGATCTCTGTTTATCCATGGTTGATTTTTGTTGAACTAGTTTTGTCAGACATTTTGTGAGTCTTGCTGAATCCCGGTATGATTTAAGAATCATTTCTAGTTTGCTTGTCTTTGAGCTTTCCTTCAGTTTCATCTGTAGGAACATTTTGGTATTATCAAACTTGCACAATTGCTCATACTCTTATGGAATCTCACTCCTTTTAGATTAACTTGATTGTTTGTTAAATTTTTGCCTTGAAGTAGAGTTGCGATATCAGTTTATATTTGTCGCATGCAAGCTTAATTGCAATATAAGCTGTATAATCTGAACAGATTCGTTGTAGTGCCACAGTTGTGAGACTGCATCATGATGACGTCTGGACTAGATTTGGGTTTGCATTGCGCAAATCAAGTAGATTTTTTGTGGGTTCTGTTGAGCTTCAAATTATTGGAGATGAGAAAAGAAGATCCAAATTGCAGAAATTGAGAATGTCAGGAAAAGTTTCTTGGGCAAAATGTCTGGAGTGGAGATCATCTTCATTTACCTAAACCCAGATATGAAGTTATGAACTTTCTTGATATGAAACGTTTTTCGATATTTGGCCACAACGGTTAACCTCAAATTTGATAACACGGACAGATCATCATCAATCAACTGAAAGAAAAAAAACAGCGCCCTTATTCACACTCCACAAAACCTTGTGACCCACACACCACTAAACCTTGTGAATCACATCATTGACATTGGACAATATCTTATATACGGCGAGCATCGTCCTGAGTGATATCGCAACCACAAACCCCAACTGATCAATTCATCAGATCATCTGTTTCAGGATCTACCTTTTCTGCTCATTCGTCTTCCCCTCGAAGAATTCACCTAGCATATGCTCAAGATCTTCCGGTGAGTACCGGATGTATTTCATGGCATTCTTCCCGCCTTCAACTAAAGATCTGTCAACACAGCAAAAAGTGTTCAATTCTCAGACTTGGTGGGATTTAATTTGGTAAGAGCATGCATTTTGATATCGATAATATGCTGCATAGAACAATGCTACAAGGTTAAAATAGCTTACCCAAATCGCTTAATGAATGATCGGTAGGCAGGCAGCAACACCTCAGCAACTGCCAGTCTCAGTGATTCTCTTAGCTCGGTATCAGGAACTGTCCACTGACATTGTCGTTGATGAAGCTCCTCAAATTGAATGTTAAACGATCTCAATCTGTCAACAAACAATACGACTCAATACTTGCCTACAAAACCTTAACAAGTCACTTAAAAGTCACAATCAGCCACTAACCTCTCCTTAACCAATGCTCTTGAGACTCCACTGCTGCCTCCTCCATCACCAGCACCACTGCCTCCTGAAGAGGTCAGGCCCTGAACAGCGAGAGATTGTAGAATCTATACAACCAACAAATAATGCAATCAGCCAATACACTTAATGGAACTAGGAAAAGAAGAGTTATAAGGAAATGCAGCATATATAAAGACACCAGCAGATACCCAGAATGTGGTGGTGTTATTACAAACACATAAACTCAAGTATGAAAATTATTGACCTTTTGAAGGAGATGAAACTCAACAATTTGACACAATTTCTAGCAAACTAATCCCCTACCTTAGCCCATGCAACTCGTTTATATTGATTAGCATGTTGTTGAACTATCCTTCTGTGACGCTGCACCCAATCGTCACCTAGCAAGTCTTTGGCTTCAGACCTACAAGTTATGACATCAAAACGTGAATACAAACACAAAGTTGCTGCTATTGTCAGATTTAACAACGCTAAAATTTACCTGCGCACAGATCTAACAATGTAGTGAATATTGTTCATGAGAAACAAGTGAGTCAAAGCAACATCTTTATACTGTTTGGACTTGCCATCGAGATTGGTTTGAAGAGCCTGCATTATCCGCATCGTAACAGAAGCCAATTCTGAATTTGGATCTTTTCCCTGTTCAAATTCCTGAAAAAGTTGCTTCAATGTAGTTTGATAGCTGCAAGAAGAAATACAGAAAATTCAAATTTCTCATTGGAAAAGTGTAATCAAATTCAAAAGAAAGCATAAATGCAAATTAGTCATTAGTCCATGATATAAATACTTCAAAGTTCAAATCTGAAGTACAAGGATAAACCACAGCAACCATCAAGCTACACATGAGAATAGAAAGAGAGAAAATAACAAAAACAGAAGGAAAAAAAAGTTAATTTCACGCATCACTGCTCCATGAAATGAAACTGAATATAAGAACTCAAGAGCACAAATTTCTCATATACGGATCAAGATCACCAAGAAAACAACAATTTCATTTGATAGATGCTTAAAGCCTTGGAACATACCCTGGAACACAATCAGATTATTTTTGCTAACAATTTTAAGCTTAACCATTTATCTAGCACCTCAGAGCTTTATATATTTATCCGGTTAAAAACATCAGATTTGAACTTATCGAGTTGCCATAAATGCATCGAAAGGAAGGAAAAGAGACAATGTAGACAGCCTTACTCAAACAGGAACTTCACATAGTTGATCACATAGCTAGTCAAAGGATGGACAGTCCCATCAGACACAGCAGTTTTAGTGGCATCTTTTTCAACCGCTTCTTCAAAATCACTGAATGTCTCTTGGGCAGTCTGAGCAAGCCGCTTGGTTAGTCCAAAAGCAGCTTGTCGCATCTCTTTACAAGCTTCACCGCAGAAAAGAGATTCAATCTGTCATAAAACAAGAGTGTATTCAGTCTACATTCAAGGTAATCCAATTGAAAAGAAAGTTTGAACACTTTTATTGCTGCATGTAAGATCAAACATTACAGGTAAGTAGCTGAGTTGATTTTGAATCAAATGATACGGTTTTGGCTGGAAAAATCATATATCTCAACCATATGATTAATCAGGTGATGCAAGCTAATACGATATGCAGTCAAATTTCTCTAGTCTACAACTAAAAATATTAAAAATGAATGTGAAGTTTGGATAAGTTCAACTTCAAAACCGCATTCATTAACTTGCCAGCCTTAAGCCTTCAAAGCTCTCCCAGATGAACAGTTGAGGTATATAGGTCAGAAGAGATTACCTCAGAATGTAACTCCCGCATTATCTCGTACATGTCAAGGAGAACAAACAACTTTTCAGGGGATCGTTTACTTTTGGCAATAGCATCCCCAAAACTAAGCAGTAATTCCACACTACTAGCTGTAACTTCCGCAAAACACTGATCTTTGAGAGAATCAACACCCTCAAATATTTCATCACACACTATTCTCTCCCCGGCAAACAAAAGCTTAACCTGTTACAAGGAAAAGTAAATCAGTTATAGCTAAGATACGCTAGACACATATTTGCAACACAAAGCTTACAGCAATTCGCATGAAATGAATCCAGTTCCCAATCTTGGCCTCCAACACCTCCCACTGCATTTTCTGCACATCATCTTTGGTAAGTTTTTCCACCCCCAGTTTCTTCAAGCTCTCCTCTAAGACCGATGAACGAGTATCTCTGGGCAGAAAAACAGAAAGTTAAAAAAGCTTAGTCAAAGGCAATAAAAAATGCACTTTTCCTGCACAGGTTAACTGTTATAGACAGACTGCTGCTTGGAATTTCATCCATATGCAATTATTTGCGTACAGCAGAGTAAAGAATACATAGACATATTGACGATGCCCAGCAGACTTTGCTTGAATAACCTAGAAGGTGACACAACCAAATAACGGATGGAGCTAAAGAATAAACTACTAGCCATATACAAGTTGAAAGACATTGTGAACTACTAGATCCTCAGATATTCAGTAGTTAATTCCATCTTTCTGACTGAATATTCTATTGGCTAACACACATTACTAATTTCATATTACCAATGATCGATACCATACGATGATCGATGTGATGCCTAAACCTGGAAATGAAGCGAAAATTGGACAATACAGCGATAGAAAAGGAAAATACATGACAATGATTTTGAAAAAGTCTTCTTCTGTTTGATTGGTGAAGGATCCTAGATTTGATCAAAGATTATGTCATTACCTGTAAATCTTGAGCAATTGCTGATGATGCCAAGCTTGAAACATTTGAGTTGCTAAATTATGCAGCAATGGAAGGATTCTAGGTGGTATCAGTGTTGGAGGAGTGTAAACAGCATTCTCTGAGGCTCTATTTTCCAAGTCATGGTGATTCTTATAACCAGAATCTGCCTGATCTTCAGATGAAGGACGCAATGAGTTGGGAAGGCCTTCAAAAAGGCGATCTGGTTCAACAGGCTTGCTGTTGTCATATACAAAGCTAATGAGTAACTGTAAAGTGTGCAGTCTTACAGTCAAGAAAAACTAGGTATAAATATGCCAAAAAAAAACGTGCATAGCAGATTATAAACAAAGCAAGCAGCCAGACAATTGAGGTATCAGCTTAAACAAAGCAAGCAGCCAGACAGGGGAGGTAACAACTCACAAAAATCAGCAGCCACAGCAGATTATATGGTCAAGCACAAGGAGAGACACTAAACAAAAATCTTTTCCTGGCGAAAAGGAAAAGAGGAAAGTATTGCTGAACAACCACCCCAAGTTTCCTAGTGTATCTACACCTCCAAGAATTCAAATACAATGACCTTGCATTGCTCATTGCAAAAATCTTTATGATGCAAGACCATACCTGTACGATGCCAGAAGTTGTTTGAACTCTTCTTCTAGCTTTGAAACAGACTTAGCTAGTAAGCCATTTGCATGGCTAACCACCGCATCACTATTCCTAAAGTTTTTGTAGTTTCCAAAAACTTTTATGATGTTTCTCATCTGTTCAATAGCTTGCAAATAACTTTCCAAGTCCTCATGGGGCCCTTTCAATATTTTAGCCTCTGCCTGCAAGACATTCCTTTCTTAGTCTTCCATTATCAAGGAAACAAATGGTCAAATACACAACATCTTTTCAAAGAGCTTGGCCGAAAAAGACATCAGTATCATGAATTATAAGAATGCAGATGCATGTAATTTGCGATGTAACAAGTGATACCAGCATAAACCTCACACTAGGAGAAGGTAGATAGCAGTCTGTATTTTAGGCAGTATAAATATGTAGTGGAATGTGACACGTCGTAAATATCAAATCTAACGAACATCGCTACAAGTTTATAATGTTCCTATTTAGAAATAATAAGTTTAAGACTACGGGTCTTGGCATAGAATAATAAGTTTATAATGTTCCTATTTAGACATATAACAGAAGAATTGATATTGATGTCACCTTGACACATTTTTGGACGTGCAAAGCTAATGCCAAATAAAATCATGATAGTCAAAACATGGGCATCAGATGAAAAATATCTTGAAAGAAGAAATAGGAGTGATGTATTAAAATTCCACTCTGCATCACTCATCTAAAATATGGATGGGTTGTATAGTCAGGCCTCATTATTCCGCTGAACACTATAAATGACTACTTTTATGAAACATTTGGATTGAAGGTCACATTGCACAATAATGGGCATTGCTAGTGCATCAGTGAGTGCAATGACATATAATGAGACAGTGGTAGCATTCGTGTCAGCTGGAAGGGCACTGACAATGCTGGATTAGGAAGGGAAGAAAGAGTCCAGTGTAGATAAAGGGAAGACCAGTCTTTTCATGAAACTATGTGCTATTTGCTATGAAACAAAGTTTCATTTTAACAATAAAAAAAGGTAGTAAATTGAAGACTTGCCACCAGCACCTTGTTTTCATTATTTCATCACATAGCAGTGCAATTAAGGGGCAATTTTAAAAATTTCAACGCTTTTTAACTTTTAAAACCAGTTTAGTACAGCATGGTGGTGAAATGCTAACAATGTATTATTTTTTTTGGTCAAAACTAACAATGTATTATAGATAATTATCTTCGACTTCCATTTTTTCAAGTGATTTCAAGCAAATCCTAAATACTAGGTGATCATGTTTTACCAGATTTACTATTTTAGTAAACAATGACTGACATATATAGGAGAGTATAACAATTGAAAGGGAGAAGAAGCCAATCGTCATTAATCTTTAACTGATGGACTCTTGACAATCTCCATACAGAACTCCTAAATTAGTTGAATTCTTATAATTGACCAATTCTGATTTAAGGATAACAAACAACATACAAAAAAAAACAACTTGATACAATTCATTTTTTAAGTAGATATACTAATCACAATTCCTATAATAACAAACAAGCCCTATTTGCTGGAGCAAAGAAAAGATTTTACATATCATTACTTCCAAAGACCACCATAAATTCATTTTTTAAGTAGATATACTAATCACAATTCCTATAATAACAAACAAGCCCTATTTGCTGGAGCAAAGAAAAGATTTTACGTATCATTACTTCCAAAGACCACCATAAATCACAGGTTGTAATGGCCATGTATTTCACCAAACCACATCAAATTTGAAATTTAACCACAAATCAAATGAAACCCTGAAGGGATTTAGGACTTATTGATATGAGTAAATTTAAAGTAATCTGGACTAAAAATATTAGCAGTGCTGTAACTTTTAGAGCACAGCCCGGAGCTGCAAATCCTATAGAGACAACGGCAAACCTTAATCTACCAAAAGCAGAGAATGATAAATTGGTAATGATAATAACCTGACGACAGCGATCGAATTCAGTCATGATGATCTCGGCAGACTTCAGCGTCTTATCAATATTCTCATTAGCCTTCCGAATCGCGTGCGTTCTAATCTGCAACCAAACACAGATAAAACCCCCCAAAAATCAGCACAACAAGCCCGAAAAGGCCATCAATTAGCCTCCAAAAGGCAAAAAAGCAAGTACCTGGGTTGGGCGCATGGCGGTTTCTAGGGCGGAGAGGCGGTGGTCGAAGGAGCCCAAGATCGAGACCACTTTCTCCGTAATCCCCTGGCTCTTCATCAGCGACTCCCTCATGAGAGCAGCTCTCTCGCTCAGAGAGTCCTTTCCTCCGGCCGCCGGCGCCGGAATCCCCATCCTTAAACGGATTCCCCTCTCTTCTGTGCAGGATTTTCCAGCGAGGAGGTGAGATCTGCGGTTTCGGTGTCTGTGTACTTTGCAAGTTACTTACTCAACAAGGGGGAGGAACTTGAGGGGAGAGAGAAATAGAGTTGTTAATTTGACGATTTGACGAGTGAAGGGAAAGTTTGACGCCTTTGGGAGGAATACGGCCTGTCACCTGTTGAGGCGGTAAGACGTAGACAGCGTGGCAAATTATTTTAGTTACCTACCTCTAAACGTAATTTTATTTCGTTTGGAAAAAACCCTATTCAGCCAGTGGCAATGTGAAAGTAAAATTCAAGTGATTTTAGTGTTTTGGGTTAACTTAGTTTAACATATACTTGATCTGGGTGGGTGCTAAATGAGTGACTGTGATATCTTTCTTGTTTTAGAGGTTTTGGTGATGATATCAATCATGTTTCAACTAAATACTGTGCATTTGAATATGAAATGAATGTGATTCAGGTTAATGGGAGATTTTTATCATGAACATTATTAAAAAAATATTGCAGGTTAAATTAGTGTGCGGTAATGGACAAAGTATGACAAACGTGATGCTAGTTCAATTTTCCATGCACTATTGAAGTTAGCTAATCATAATTTTCAAAATGGACAATTGATTAATGTACGTTTCGTATTAGTGTTATGTAAATAACCTTGTGAGCACAAAATTGCTCAATGATTTGCTTAAAAATACATACGATTATTAGATGCATTACTAGTCCGGCGACATACGATAGGGATTGGAGTTTAGAGACATCAATTCAATTCAATTATAAAAACACACAAACATTCATTTAAATTACAAAGTCCAAATACACCATATTATACAATCATGTGAGTTTTTAAAACAGAACAAACAACACAACACAAGCAAGACCGTCTCAAACAAAGTATCTTACAGACTTACACAGCATCAGCCAAACACGTGCGAATAATTCATACAATCTGTCAACAAGGCCAAAAGCCCACACACAAATTAAATATGATACAGTCAAAGTGATCAACCCCTTCTTGTCACTGCAAACCCTAGCTCTCAACAACGCATTCAACAAGCTAGCAGCAGATGACTATGGTGGAAAGGGGACCAACTTTTTTAGCCAAGGATAACTTGCCCATTTGGAAAACAATCCAAATGGTTGTTTTGATCAGCCGGGACAGCGCATGGCATTCATGCATATCCCCGGTTAACCGTATCGGGTCTTCCGGGTTTGCAAAAAAACTAAACCACCACTCCATCCCGGCTTCTCAAATCAAGCTTTCAGGAAGTTGCAGCAGCCATGATCATCTTCCACCACAACCGAGCTCGGTAGCTGCTGGTTGTGGTGGTACCAATCAAGCTGTCTGCTGTAGAGAACGCTGGTTACCTCCGACCCATACGGGTTCGGCTTTCCTTTGCTTGTAGGTGAAGAACTGAGGTTTCCAGTTTCTCCCTGGAGAACTTCAGAGCTCGACGATCGAGACGGGTTCGAGAACTGCTGGTGGTCATGATGATGCAGTGAAGTTTTGTCTCTCACATCGTTGCCAGCTGTGTAGTTTAGGTTTTCAATCTCCTTTGATGTGAGGAAACGGCCACCTGCTCCTCTTGGCCTCCGCATTGCGTGAAGGTGCCTTGACTCATGGACATAAGGCTGCCAAAACCAAGTATACATTCCAACGGTTTCAGAATTGAAGTTTCAAACGGTTTTCATGCCATGAGGCATGAGTTATGGCTTGGTTTCTTACATGAATACCATACGTATACATACCTTGTCTTTGGCTTGCCTGGCTTTCAATTGCAGAGCTGCCTTAGCTCGAACCTTTCTTCGACATAAGATCCGATGATACTGCTTTGGGTTTACATAGACTGTCCCATCGTCCGTTGCCAGGCTCATAGGTAGCATCACCGACCCCTGCCGATTGTGAAAAATATTAATCCCATGGTATGTTGTGTTAACTGTGTATATATATTACTTAAAACGTATAAGTTGTTTATCTAAGAGATTATAAAAGGACTGATAATCCGTACCGTGGGTTGAGTCCCATAGCCAGGAAATAATCCATATAGTTGATCAGTCTGAGGTGAATTTGTCATCGACACCTGAACAATAGAATAGAGATTTCTTGTGATCATGAACATAGATGGAAATACATGAGAACCAAATGTATAACTATTGAGATTATTGAGTGAAAGTCAGAAAAAAAAACAAATTCGAGGACTAACCATTGGCTGTCCAAGCCTGATCTGGATACCGCCATTCGGTTGAGTTGAGTTTGTGGTGTTTCCTGAGTAGTTCTGTGAATCCTTTACCTCCTCCGGGTTTGTTTTGTCACCTGCATTTTGTACACAACATATCATCTTACATAACTTTGAAGCGCCACAACATTGCAAGCAACAGTGGAACAGAAGATTTGAGTGCAAACCAGGCAAGAAAGCAACATATCAAGGTTGATGCATAAAATGAGGGCGGAGACTATGATATCTCTACTTCCTCTTATATAAGTAAAAGGCATACACATTCTGATTGAGTGGCCAAGTGAATGTTCCCCAATAAAAATGTTGGCCAAACTCAGTAGTTTGGCCTGTAGTCTGAAATATCAGACTGTACTGTACTACGATTCAGAAGATGTTACAAAGAGGCCTTCATCAACTGGATTCGACATTTAGAGCAGGCGATATGATTTAAATATGCCTTGTCGACCAGCAGAATGTAATTAACTAATCCCTCATTTGCTTAATTAGCATTAGTGATTCACCTCATATTTGCCTTTAGGTCATGGTTTTAGCTCTTGCTAAGTGTGAACAAATTGAAAATTTTCATTCAACCACTCATCTAGCTACCATCATGGGCGTCACAGTGAGCATATTGCTAGATTTTCCATGCTCTATTGCCTTATAATGTTATATCAAGATAGCTGCAAGTTACACATGTGATAAACTGTCGAGGAATATGATGTTGAATTCACAGATGCTGGTTAGTTCTGCAGTCAGGTTGCAATGTTGCATAGCAATAACAATGATGCATATAATGAATGTTGTGAGGGTCAAAACACTACCAATGATCAGTTGGACAACATTAGATGAAATATAGCAAGGTATGTTGCATGGACCTATATAGCTGCCGTAATGGCTTTATATGCATACGAACCAATTAACTAATATGATATCATTTGATTCAAACATGCATTATTGGCCTAATTTATGCATAACTTCCAGCTCACTACCATCATGCAAGCCAAAATCTTTGAGTTTTTAGAAGGGTGAACAACAGATAGTATAGCAGTACTTGAGATGCATGTGTGAGCTCAAACAACATTGCTATAGAGCATTTCAGTCAGCACATTTCAGGTGTGGATGTATGATCATTTCATTGTTTAAGCCCAAAAAACAGTAAATCAGAAGCCAAGTTTAGCTAGCTCTTTACTATAAATATTGGGACGTGTGCCATTTCTTGGTTAGCAAGTTGTAATTGTATTGGTACATTTTCTAATAGGGCATCACGGGTCTTACTCCTTCCATTGTAGATGTACCTTCAAAGGGGTCCATTTTATCATTTTCCTAACATCACCTTTTTGTTCTGGCACTTTCCTAAACTTTTTGGTTGAACCCAACTGGACACTAAAAAAGGCTTGTAAAGAATAAAAGTGAGATCTGGCTACCCCCAAACATGGCATCTTATAACTGGTTAACAGTTACTTGGACCAACAGAAACAATTTCCAGCACATTATCACTACTCCTAGCTATCAAGTACATGAAATTATAAGCAACCAAGCAATCATCTCTCCTTCACAAAGGAACCACCAGCAAAAGGGGATAAAACTTAAGGTTCACAGCAAAGGCTATCATAGCATCCAATCTTTGTTTATCCCAAATGTACATAAGAACAGAAATAGCCAGCATGACAGCATGTTTACCAGCACATTTTTGCTGGTCTTGGCCAGCACCTAAATGGCTGAGACAAGTGTTAGGATTCAGATGCTGGCTGCTATACTTGTATTCAGCATGGTGAGGTGGTTGTAACCCAGATGGGACCCACCATGGCCCAGGCAAAGTTTGGCCCTGAGCAAGCTCAGCATCAGGATTCAGGACGAACCCAGCATCCTCTTTGGTAATGTTAGCCGCCTTCTGCATCCTGATTCTTGTTGGAGCTTATTATATTATATAATTAATTTCCTGCAAATTCGGAATCAAGCCCACTCTAATTAGTGATTACATATCAAACAAATAACCTAAAGAGCTCAAATTACACTGAGCATAATTACAAATATTATGAGCACAGTGAAAATTAATATTTCCCCAAACCAACCAGAACCAGAAACACACAATTGAAAAGGATAAAGCATCTGCAAAATTTAATGCAGCCAAAAGCATAAAGCTGATAATAGTGCCGACAAAGTTGTTCATCAAAATCCATCTCGTGTCAACAAGAGAGAGGGCGAGAAAGGCTTAGAAAGCCCGCACTGAGTTCGCAGATTACTTCAAAGCAAATCAACCCTCCAATTGAAAACAGACAAAGAAAAAGGACCACCAAGGGATGAAAACCCCCATAGAAATTATCCTTGTAAACCGAGAACACGGAAAGATCAAGGCGGGCGAGCTCCAAAGGAGCAAACTCAAGTTGAGCAAAGTCGAGAGAGAAAGAGAGAGGGAGAGATCTGGAGAATTTACTTTAGGCAGTGAGGCCGCCAATAGTAGAGAGGCTAAAAATTCGGAAGAAAAATTTGATTGGTGAGATGAGTATAACAGGTGGTATAAACCCTTGTTTCTAGGAAGGAGACATGGGGGGAGGGAAAGGCTGAGCAAACAAAACTAGAAAGCCTATTCACACACAACACAAGCAACGAAGCAGGAGATGGAAAACACAAGAACAAAGGGGAAAACAAAAGGGGAAGAAAGTGAGATAGCTACCCCGAGACGGACTGCGTGGCCAATAGAACTCCGCTTTCATGCGGGTTTATTGGAATTCTGATAAATTTCATATTTATCCATCTTTTTTTGCTTTTTCCCATTTTTTTGGTTGGGCCACTCCTTTTTTTGTTTTACTGTAATATACGCCAATAGCCTATTTTCATTAATGAATTCCAATAATATACCCCTAGATAATAGATTGGACAATAATAACCTATTACATAAAATTGGACAAAATTGCCCTCTAAAACCAATTTACATAAATTTAGCAACCTCCCCTCTACAGTTTTTACGTAATTCTCAGTCTTGCAATATTCTTCCCGTCGCCCACCTTCCATCTGCCGGCCACCATCCTCCCGCCGACCGCCGCCCTGCCGCCGTCCTCCTGCCGGCCGCCACCCTCCTGCCGGCTACCGCCCTACCGCCACCCGCCACCCTACCATCGCATCCTTACCGCCTCCATAGCCTTGCCCAGATCTACGCATCTACGCCGGCCACCTTCCTCCCTCCGGCCACCATCATCCCGCCGGCCACCACCCGCCGCCGGCCACCAGCCCCCCGCCGGCCATCCCTCCACCTCCTAGGTCGAATTGTGTAGACCTGCAATTCGCAACTTTGGTATGTTACATTAAGTTTGCTAGGATTTGTTACATTAAAAATTATGTAGATTAGATTTTATGTAAATGAAAGTTGTTAAGATTATGTTGCATAATATTTGCTAGGATCTTGTTACATTAAATTTTATGTAGGTTAAATTGTTACATTAAATGTATGTAGATAAGATTTATGTAGATTTAGTCTAGTTTATTTGAGTATTACACGAAATTTATGTAGATTAATTTTGTGTATGTGTTACATTAATTTTATGTAGATTAGATTTTATGTAAATGAAAGTTGTTAAGATTCTGTTGCATAACATTTGCTAGGATCTTGTTACAATAAATTTTATGTAGATTAATTTATGTAGGTTAAATTGTTACATTAAATGTATGTAGATAAGATTTATGTAGATTTAGTTTAGTTTATTTGAGTATTACACAAAATTTATGTAGATTAATTTTGTGTATGTGTTACATTAATTTTATGTAGATTAGATTTTATGTAAATGAAAGTTGTTAAGATTCTGTTTCATAATATTTGCTAGGATCTTGTTACAATAAATTTTATGTAGAATAATCTATGTATGTTAAATTGTTACATTAAATGTATGTTGATAAGATTTATGTAGATTTAGTCTAGTTTATTTAAGTATTACACAAAGTTATTGTAGAATAATTTTGTGTATGTGTTACATTAAAATAATTGTAGAGTAATTTTGCTAGAGTAATTTTGTGTATGTGTTACACAAAATTATTGTAGAGTAATTTTGTGTATGTGTTAAATTATTGTAGTTTATTTAAGATAGGAAAGGAAGAAGAAGGGGCTTCATCTTACCGGTGACGATCGGTACGACTTGGATGAACTTGCACACCAGGGACAAACGGTGGAGACGTTGAATACGTATTTCCTATTTTGAATGAGGGGAGAAATTAATGGGTATTATTGCTTCTTTAATAGAGGTGTTTTGGTATTTCCAATAAAAAGATATAGTTTTGGAAATAGTACTAGATAAGGGTATATTTTTGGAATTAATAATTGAAAACAGGATTATTATGGGATTTTTCTCTTTAATTAATCATCCCGTTGTTTATGGTGCTTTATACAAAAGCGCCCTCCATTTTAAGAAAATAGTTTTATTAACCCTATTCTTAGGGTTGTTCAACCGGTTTGGACCGGACCGTAATACATGGTCCCATTCTGGACCGATGGACCGTAAATTATAGTATAACATTTGCACCATGAATCAAACCGAACTAAATTAACTTGATTCGGTCCAGTCCGAATTACACATTTTATCACGAGCTTTACTATTTACATAATTATATCATAATAAGGTGATATGTTTTGAATTTCTATATCAAATACTCCGTATAAGTATTTTTCTTATATAATTTCAAAATATATATTCTCTAGTTCGTCTAGACCATAAAATCCCAGTCGAGTTCAGTCTTGGACCATAACCCGAATTATAAAAAAAAATATTAACTGTTGAGTGGACTGACTTTACCCTTGTCCTGGCTGGTCCAGTCCGGTCATGTTTGCACAGCCATGCCTACTCTTCATGCTTTATAATGCAATACCAAAATAGAAGGAGTACGTGATGGTAAATTATCGAAACACAGGTACAACAACAACATTTACCCAGGGGAAACCCGCAAACGCGGGATCTGGAGAGTCAGGATGAGGACATTCCAAACCTAAATGGAATGTGCCCAGAACGACCCAAGTGAAAACACTCAACAAACTTGAGCTGACAAACCTAAACACAACTGACACTAAAGCTAAAATTAAATTAAAAGAAAGAAAAGGAAAAGAAAAGAAGAGAAAAAAATGAGACTAAAACTACAAAACCCCGCAGCAGCTACACAAAGCTCCACCAACAAGTAAACTAGTTGTCTAAAATCGTGATCTTCTCCCTCCAACGCTTTCTGCACTGCGCCAACTCGAAATACCTAACAAGCCGACGTCCTGCCTATGGAAATACAGGTACAAGGTGTTAAATACAGTACAATTGTAGGGCAAATCGTAGTTTTTGCATACGGAAAGTTTTGTAAGGTTTATCCAAATCGAATAGTCTGCCACTCAACAAAAAAAAAAGAAATTACTGTAGTTGGCCGGTCATATACATGAATGATTTTGGAAAACTAAAAATGTAACTGTATACTATTTGTATTCACTGGCACTAATAAATTAGAATTTCGGGTACGTAGCCATACTGGATGTGCCACGTAACTGAGGGCAGTTTTGAGATATTGTTAAATATCGTCATCATATACATATACTATAATCCAAAGCTAAAGTGGTTAGTGATGTATGTACTTTACGCTGTATTATATTACGCGAGATCGATATCATGCGTCAAAGTCTTTGTGTGTCATAAAATAATTCTTAATTGCCGACAGCAACAAACAGGACGATATGGACAAATTAACATGTTTGTGTAGTTTACAGTTACACCAATGAAAAATGCATATTTGTGTATACGTAGTAGTAGTACATATGAAGATGGTTTGGTCCATTTTTATTTTGGGCATAAGCATAAATTTAAGTTATCAATAGGCCGCCGAACCATATTGACCTACTATTATTAGAAGGTATATGTATAATACTTTAAAAAGATATTTTTTTTGATTAAGTATCCAATATTCGAAATATGAAAATGTATAAGTTACATAAACGATCCTATTGTTCACAACTAACAAACACCGACTAATTATGTTAGTCCATTGAACTTGATATATATGTTATGTGCTTAAGTGTGACTTTCTTCAATGTTTGTCGTACGTATGATTGTTTCGGAGTAATGTTTTTCCATTATGTGCTACACGAGATATTTCTAAAGTGCTGAAAGTTAATACTCCGTATAATACTTCTAAAAGCATGGTTTTTTCTTGAATCCCAAGAGAAATCAAGTAAATGCAAGTAGGTAGGTACCATTATGCTATCATATATCATTATATCGCTAATCTAATACTCCGTATCAGTCATCGTATGTATATCTCGTGAAGCCAAACTTTTTTCCATCTAACCTAGTTAACTCTAACTCTTCATGTCGCCCAAAAAGAAAGTTAACTCGTAATTTTACAATAATTGCTAAAAAGTGGTATTAAATCATCTCCGATCAACACTGCTTTTTATCTCTAAACCTTCAACTACATATGTATTGTATGCCTGTCTATTAGTTTTTGATGGATTCTAACATCTAATAATCTCATAACACAACATTTGTTTAATGGCTACTTGGCTAGTGTTTTTTTTTGTTAGAAAAAGCAATGCTTCGTTATCCTTGTGTAGGTGGTCTTATCGAAAACTACCAAAGTCATTGATTAGATATTTTTCTCTCCTTTTTGTACGGACATATGTTGGGTTCTCTAAACCCAAACCGAACCGGGTTCTTCAAGCCATTAGTTCTAGACTTCTAGTTTTTTATTTTGACATATAAATTTTATTTATTAAAGTCGAGATTTTGGAGCCTCCATGCTAATCCAGTTTCCACTTCGTGTTAAAAAATTTAATTCAAAAAATTAAATTTAAAGTTTTTCTTATTCTTTTTAATTGTCTATCATATATCGTTTTCTTTTTCTAATTTATATCTTTTTCCACCTAATATCTATCTTTTTCAACTATATATTTACTTAGATATATATTTTTGTAAATCAAATTAAGTATAATTAATCTGTTAAACTTATTATTCACTAGACTAGCTAGTTAATCGGGTTGGGCCGGTCGGGTTTGGGTCGGGTCATCTCGGGTTCGGGATTAAACGGGTTCGGGTCGGTAACGGGTCAATCAGGTCGGTTCATTGCAGGTATTTGGTTCGGGTCGGATCAACCCAATAGGTCATGAGTATCAAATTTTATATCAAAATTTAGATAAAATATTATTTAAATAATAAAATATAATAATCACATAGTATTATTTTTTAATATTTTAATAATAAAATATAACATGATTTTAAGAATAAATCTATATATTATAAACTATAAAAAATTGGGTCTAACCCAACGGGTAAACTATACAAAATTGGGTCCGACCCAACGGGTTCGGGTTTCAATCGGGTCGGGTTGAAATTGGGTCACGACTCTAAATTTTCGAGTTGAAACCCAAAAATTTCAGGTCGGGTCGGGTTTGCGGATCGGGTCAACTTTTGATGGGTCTATTTGTCACTCTGAAATTTTGTTTTTATTGTATTTAATAAGGTCGAATGACCGAAAACCACTCATATAATTGACTATATTGCTCTAAACCACCCCTTTGATACATATTTACCGAAAACCACCCCTGGCCCTATATACCCTTCCATTAAAAAACGACCACCCCACTTGGAATCTTGGATTCCCCGTTAAGAATTCGTCAACACGCCCGTGTGACGCATCTTTAAACTTCGATATCAAATTTATTATACCTTTTCTTTATCTCTCCGCACTTAATCTCATCAATACACATTCATACAATTGAAACAAATTACATAACCGCAATTTCTGAAAATTCCCACAAATCAAGATTATCTTCTAAGAGTACAAGCATATCACAAAATCATAACAAGCCACGCATAAAATAGCCTGATTTAACTAATCAAGATGCAGCTCAACTCTCACACAATTGAAAGAAAGCTCAAGAACGAGCAACCCCGATCCCAATACCATGGCCAAGGAGCTGATAGATCTTGTCAAACTCATCCAAGACCTCCCCCAAAATCCCAACTTTCCCCTTCTAAGCCAACAAATTAGGGAGCACCTTCAATTGCGCATGGAACCTCCCCTTTTCAACAACCGATTTCACCGCACCAGCCTTATCGGCCTCCTCTATTGACTCATCGGACACGAAATCCCTAATTTCGTCCATCTTGAGAAGCTTCGAGAGCCTTCTGACATCCCTGGCGACGGCAGATAAGGTCGCGGATCCGCCGAATTGAGCGTCGTCGAGCAGAGCGGTGGCGGATTTCCGGTGGAGGGCGACCAGAGAAGGCGGCGGAGACAGCTTTAGATGCAATTTGGTGGAGAAGATGACGACGAATGGCATGGGAGCGGAGGTCGTGAAGCTCCGGCATCTGGTGGAGGCGGAGGACAGGTGGTGGTGGTGGTGGTGGTGGGGCGGGGGGAGGAGGTTGGTGGCGGCGTGGTGGAGATCGTGAGAGGCGGAGGCTGGAAGTGATACGTTATATTTATTGATTTAAGTTATTATTATTATATTTACTAGATTTAATGGGCCGCTTGTTGGGCCTTAGGTTTGCACTAGAACTAGGGTTTATTATTCAGCAGTTCTATATATTGTAATCTTTGCTATCCTGGAAGGCATTCAATCAATCAATGTTTATTTATTAACTTTTATCCCTAGTTGTAGTGTTTTCTTAGTTTAGCGTTAGGGACCTGTAGCAGGTTCTTAACAACTGGTGCTTTCATTGAGAGCCATGGCCTCCGTCGCCGATCTGACGGCTCCCACCGCAGACTTGTCGGCCTCCGTCACCGAGTTACAAGACAAAATCTTGCGACTCTTCGACGCCTGCAAGACGCTCCGTCGGGCTCAAGAAGTCGATCGATTGGAAATAGATCGGCTTTTCCATAACTTGGGCACTCCCGATCCAGTCACTGTCCCACCGTCGGCCACCCCCTTCTCAGTCACCCCATTGTCGGCGCCCTCACAAGCCGGATGGCCGCCGCCCCTGAACCCTAACCCGAGGCTGTCGTCGTTCGCTGAATGATCTCCTCCTCTGGCCGGCCCATCTGCGTACGCCGGTCAGTTGGCCGCCAATTCCGGGCCTTTCGACCACTTCGCCCAGCCCGGCCACCAGCAACACCAAACCGGCCGGCATTCGCAAGCTTCTCCTTGGTCGCTCCCGTTCGCGAACTCGCAGATCCAGACCGGGACCGCCGAGCCCCAATTTGGGCGATTCGCGCACGTCGCGCACCACCAGCAACAGAGCGTCGTCCAACCCCAATCCGCACCTCACACGCAGTTCGCAGCAAACGCGTACCCTCTCGGACCGGTTGCCGCTTCGTCGGGGTTCGCCGCACACCTAGGTCCGGTCGCGCAGTTTGCCATCGCTCCTTCGGGGTCGAGCGCCGCCGCTCCGTACACAGCGAACACGAACCCTCACGGGCCGTTTGCGCCGCCCGAAGTCCGCCCGACTCCGGCTGCCTTTCCTGGTGGTTGGCCACTGCAACAATGTCAGTCGCAAATATCGCCGTCGCCGCCAGGGCTCCAATCGCGCCGGTCGCTCCTACTGCTCACGCGACCCCGCTCGGCGTTCTCTCTCCTCCGGCCGTCACATCTGGTGGATGGCCGCTGCTAACCGCCACCCCAGATCCGCGGTTCACCGGACGCAAGTTCGCGTTCACAGATCCGTTGCAAGGGGAGTCGTTTCCGGAGCCGTCGGGCCAGCCGCCGCTCGCGGAGTCGCTGCATCCGCTCGGTTTTCACCCGAATCCGGCACCGTTCTGCTTGCCGCCACCACAGTTCATCGCCAGAGAAGGTCCCCCTGATGATGTTCTAGTGCCCGCTGCTACTAATAAGAATGAAGAAAACACACCTAAAGAATTCCAAGTTCTTGATCAGCCAGAGGAAGACACAAACTTGGTTCAAGACATGGAAAATTCAGGATTTACGCAGAAGGCTTTTGGTGAATAGGAACAAGGCAAAGACAATTTGAAGCAATGTTATTAGAATCCTGACTCGATCGTACGATTCTACGATCCAAAAGTCATAAATCGATCCACAATCCTAAGTAGGATCTTATTAAACTAGGATCTTATATGATTTAACATAAAATTCTAATTGGATTTTGATTTTACACACGACTCTAACGATTCTAACGATCCTACAAGCGATTCTTGCGATCCCAAACAATCACTATTATATTTATATATTATTACTAAGCTCAAAGTTTATGTCTCTTTTCCATTAAATTATTAAACCGATTCATCTTAAAATAGTTTACTCATCAAATTAATTATCTTTATAAAATTTCAGAGTTTATATATAAAAAAATATACAATATATTAGGTTATCATATATTTTTTAGTTATAATGTAGGATCTTACGATCCTAACGATCCGATTCTACGACCCGATTCTGCTACCCCCTTCCGATCCGATCCAAGGATCCCGATCCTGACAACTATGATTTGAAGAAAGAGCCTCTTCCAATTAAAACCACCACTCAGACAATACAAGAAACAGAAGAAGAAAAACATGAATTGGCTACATCAATGCCGGATCAAGCAAATGGAGAACTGGACAAGGAAATTGAATGGTTTAAGGTGCTGGTGATAGATTCTGCCAGTGCTGATTTCGTTGGTTTGTGGAGTAAACTAACAGATTCTTGTGGGTCGATGAAAAATTCCAGCTCCTTTCTTTATGATCTTGGTGGACACTCGCTCGCTACTGATTTTTGGGCACACAAGTTAATTAGCTATGAAGTGTATCCTGCAACATGTATGGTACCATTTTTGTGGATAGCTAAAGCGGGAAATCAGGTGACTCCATTTGATCCAGGAGGCAGGAGTGCACGCGCACTAATTAATTTAGTGTTTGATCCAGGCATTTGGCCGAATGAAGAGAGCTGCGCATTGACGGAATGGGGGCTGAGATCCATTGAATTGTTTGTCTTTGATCCCGGTGGATGTTGTGTTTTACGGGTCTTTTCTGGATTTCCGCCTCGAGGACGAGTCGATTCTGATCGGGCGAGTGGTTGATACGTTATATTTATTGATTTAAGTTATTATTATTATATTTAGTAGATTTAATGGGCCGCTTGTTGGGCCTTAGGTTTGCACTAGTACTAGGGTTTATTATTCAGCAGTTCTATATATTGTAATCTTTGCTATCCTGGAAGGCATTCAATCAATCAATGTTTATTCATTAACTTTTATCCCTAGTTGTAGTGTTTTCTTAGTTTAGCGTTAGGGACCTGTAGCAGGTTCTTAACAGGAAGCTTGAAGGTGGTGGTGGTGATGGATGTGGCGGATAAGGTGTCCATCAGAAGAGGAGGATTTCTCTCATCAAGGGAGGTTTTTGGAATTTTCAAAAATTGTGGGTATTTAATTTGTTTCAATTGTATGAATGTGTATTGATGAGATTAAGTGTGGAGAGATGAAGAAAAAAAGGTAAAAAAGTTCGATATCGAAGTTTAAAAACGCGTCGCACGCGCGTGTTGATGAATTTTTAACGAGGAATCCAGGTGGGGTGGTCGTTTTTTAACAAAAGGGTATATAGGGTGGTTTTCGGTAAATATATATTAAATTGGTGGTTTAGAGCAATAGAGCAACAAGTCAAGAGTATCAATTTTTTAAAATCAAAATTTAGATAAAGTATTATTTAAATAATGAAATATAATAATAAAAAATTATTTTTAAATATTTTCATAATAAAATATAACATGATTTTCATAATAAAATTTTATATATTATAAACTATAACAAATCGGAGCCGACCCAACGGGTTCGGGTTTCAATCGGGTTGGGTTGAAATTGGATCACAAGTCTAAATTTTTGAGTTGAAACCCAACATTTTCGGGTCGGGTCGGGTCAGGTTTGAGGATCAATTTTGTTTTTATCGTACTTTAATAATCATATATATTTGCCATATGTTTTGTCAATCTTTTTTCCCATAAATATATAATTTAAGTAACACATATCTAAATTTATATTTGTAAAATTTCTAAAACATATATAGATTAAATTTGTGTTATAATATTCATTTATAAATTGTATAAATCTAAAACTATAATGCTATTAAATTAATTATAATTTTATAATATATATTAAAATATTTATTTTATTTCATAAAATATTATTACCGACACCAATTAGTTTTCTAAAATACTATATCTAAACAACATATAGACTAAATTTGTGTTATAGTATTTATTTATAAAATTGTGTTATGAATACAATTTTTCTAAAATATTCATTTATTAAATTAGTTATAATTTTATAAGATATATTAATTTTTTTATTTTATTTTAAAAAATATTATTATTGACACCAATCTATTTTCTAAAAATATTATTAATGACACATATCAACGTGTAATACCCAAACATATGTTTTGTGATTTTTTATACTCTCCAAATTCAAATCACAGTCCCTCCCACTTTTGTCTTTATCTTAAGTCTCGTTGGCTACCATCTCTAGCTCTCTTTCGCTCGTTTCCCTCCCTTATCTCATAGCTCTATATTGGTCTCACTCTCGAGTCTTGTCTCTCCCTCCTCCCAAATCTCAATTCCTTTTCCTCCCGTCTACTTTGGCTACCTTACCACCATGATATAGAAGAAGTGAAGTCTATTTCATCAGCATTATGCCAATCAATATATTCACCTGAAAGTACATCCAACGAAGGTTTATTCTCTACAACCCCACATGTGATGACATAATGATAAGAGATATAGGATATGTGCGGACTTTCCCGATTCGATTATTATCTTTCTTCCTTCTCTCGGGGGAAAGTCCGAACACCATTTTCTCCATTAGGTTGAGGCGATTGACGTGAACCAATTTACAGTACATGATTTTTTCGGTTCTCATCGGTTTGCGTCACTGACGGTAATTAAGACCTTGTTTTACTTTTGGGTTGAAAGGTGTTTTTGGGTAGAAAGTTGTTACCACGTTCAGGGTAGAAAGTTGTTACCTTGTTTTCCTTTGCTACAAAAAAAGAATAGTTAATACAAAGGGTTGAGATTAATTTATTTTGGGTATGGGATGAATTTGATACAAAGTTCAGGGTTATCATTTGAAATATGTCATACAGTACTTCGGTACACCTTATGAATTAAGCCGTACTTTAGGGTTACCACGTGAAATATCCATTTTTTTTTGTGTATTAAGAAATGTAAAAATTAGAGAGAAATTTAATTTCGAAAAGAAATAAAAGTAAGTTTTGGGTACAAGATATTTTGAGGAAGACCGGAAGAAGTAGAACAATGCCTTACTCATTTGAAAAAAAATTGGCAGCAAAATACATATATAGACTGAACGTTTTTTCCTATCAGCCTTCCCTACTTAAAATTGTTCAATTAGACCTCTCTACTACGTCAATTTTTGCCTATTGAACACTTCTATCATACCTGGCAAGCGCGTGTTAGTTACACATCCTGCCATGCTAGTGTTTTACACAATTGTACACAGAGAATAAAAAAAGGAAAAGAAAAAGAAAAAGAAAAAGAAAGGGAAAAAGGAGCTGCGCGTTCACGGAATTGTCGCCGCCGATGAGGATGGAGTCCTTGGACTTGAATTGGCTTGGCTCCACGAATCGGGTGGCGTAGGTGTCCGGGAGGCCGATTAGAGCGTAGGAGCCCAGCTTCTTGTACTCTTCCGGGTTGGAGGGGACTAGAGTGAGCCGGTGAGGTACTCGGCGGGGATGATTTGGTCGGTGTCGATTTGTCGCCCACGACGTAGCAGATGCCGTGGAAGGAGGTGGCCGGGGCAGAGGCGGAGGTGGCGGAGATAGGAGACAGGCGGGGTTGTTGGAGGAGAGGAGGATCTGGGTGGGGCATTTCGTCGAATGGGTGGTGGGCAGCCTGAGGGAGGAGGGAGAAGAGAGCGGAAAAGAGGCCGCCGCCTGCGCGGTGGAGATGATCCACGACGACCTCCCCTGTATGGACAACGACGACCTCCGCCGTGGCAAGCCCACCAACCACAAGGTCTTCGGCGAGGACGTCGCCCTCCTCGCCTTCGCCTTCGAGCACATCACCACCTCCTCCGCCCCGGCTGCCTCTGTCCTCTGCGCCGTCTCCGAGCTCGCCCACGCCATCGGCGCCGAGGGCCTGAGCATTTGAATAGCGGCGGAGACGCTAGCCGTCGGGGTGCCGGAAACGAATTTGGAGTAGCGGCGGAGCCAGGGGTGGAGGTCGCGGTGCCGTCGACGCCAGCCGTCGGATCTGGAGCAGCACCGGCAACCACGGTCGGAAACGACGTCGGAGACGACGAGTAGAGGTAGGGCGGCACCGTCGAAGAGTACTGGGAGGCCGGTTGTTCATCCGGACTTACGGAGAAGATGGCTTCTCAAAGAGAAGCTTTCATTTTTATTTTATTTTTTTAATATTGGATGGGCCTATAATGAGTTATTACATGGCAATTTATGTGGCAAAATATACTTAAGTGGCATCTTACGTGTCATTTTTTGTGAATCACGAAATTGTGTCAGCCTAGATTTGTGTTCAATAGGCAAAAATAGGGGTAGTATGGGGTCTAATTACACATTTTAAAGTATGAGGGTTGATAGGAAAAAACGTTCAAGTACGAGGGGGTCTGTATATGTATTCTGCCAAAAAAAATTAGTTCTGTTCTTCCTTGATATGAAAGGATTTTTCAATGTGATTATGTCTATAGTTGGAAATTTGGGCCGATCAATTAGAATAGGACGTTGGGTTTTTATGATCGCATTGGATCAAGCTATTGGATAATCTTTTTTCTTTTTGTCAAAGCTATTGGATAATCTGGATGTGCAACGAAAGCCTCGTTCGAAGTTGTAGCACTGTACAACTACAGTATTATGTGAAGCCACAGAGACTCCTTTATACGCAAACTTCAAAGTTCAGTATCTTACAACAATTAAACGAGAAAGCAAGCAGAGATTGATGACATGAGCCACCGTCTTCTTCACACCATAGGCACTCCCTCTGCTCGTTGGTCCTCCTTCCTCGCTCTTTCCATCCCCCCTTCACGTTCTTCCCCCAGGTCCCCTTTTCTCTCCAATTCTTTCTAAAACCTCCGTCCTCAGTAGCAAGTTTAGTGTCTTTATCATTTGCTTGTTTGTCTGTTTGCTTGTGCGATTTAGGGTTTCGTGGTGTAGCGTAGCGAGCACGCGGAAGAGTTCAACTATGGGGGAAACTGTCGAGGCTTTGCAGATGGTGGTGGATGATCCCGCTTCCCTCGACTGTAAGAAAGCTTCGATTCGCTCTGCCGGATCCTCCAAGCTCCAGGTCCTCTCATTACATTCCTTTCCTGCTTAATTTTGCTCTGAATTCGGTGCTCATTGGTTCAGTGGGAGAATTTGTGTATTGTAGAGATTGATGCCCCTCTTATTCTACTGTTTGAAATCAAATTAAGTAGGTTTTGCTGATTGTAGCTATCATACATTTAGTTTCTAAGTTTTTTTGCTGTCTTCTTTTTGTTTGCGAGGGAGGTGAAAATCTGAATCAGCCAATGGCTGATCGTGGTGCTGGCTTACCAGTGTTTGAATAGATGTCTAAGTCTAAGATGATTTTTTCCATCTGTCATTGTGTCAACATTGGTGTAGAATTATGAGCTCGGTGTAGATGCAACTATATGGTGTGCTAGTTCCATCCCGTTGATACTTGTGGGGTGCAGTTTGTTACCGTTTCACGGTTGCATGTTTCTAGTGTCTTTTGTGATAAATACTGTTCTCTGACTACTCAAATTAGTCTGTGTGTCAGTAGATCTATTGAGTATTTCATGTTTTACTTACTTTGGACACTAGGTTATTGCGGACTTCGATTGTACCCTGACAAAGTACTCCGTTGATGGCCAAAGAGGGCACAGTAAGTTTTTTGTTTGATAAGTTTTGCACTACACGTCTTTTCATTATTTGCTTCTTTGACGTGGATGCTCATTTCGTGTAGGCAGCCACCAGCTTTTGCAGCAGGGAAATCCTGAGTATGATATGAAGAGGCAGCAATTGTATGAATATTATCATCCATTGGAAATTTCTCCTACTCTTCCCATCAAGGAGAAGGCAAAACTCATGGAAGAATGGTATAAAACTCTTTCTGTTGACAAGCTAGATTCAGTGTTATCTAGTATATTTGGCCTTTTGGCTTTTCATCCTCTTTGGAGAAGAAGACTGGGTTTCCCAAATCTATAGTTGGTGATATTGTGCAGGTGGGAGAAAACCCACTCTCTTCTAATTGAAGGAGGTCTTACATGTGATGCTATAAGGCAATCTGTGGCTAATTCAAGAATTGCCTTCAGAGAGGGTGTAGTTGAACTTTTTGAGCTATTAGAGGTGACAATCATATCTCTTTCAGATTTTTCCCCTTGTCATTTTATAACCTGGAAAGAAATCTCAGTGTGTATGCTACGGCATTAATGTAGCTAAACGGTCTACAACCTATACTCCTGTTTTGTATCTCCAGAACTTTTCTACATATATACTGCAAAAGAATCGAAAAGCTAACTCATACGAAGCATGTAAACTTGAACTTTTATTTCACTCTTATTGCTCATCATCATGATCCTTTCCATGGTTTGTTTATGCAGGAGAAAGATGTTCCTATTCTCATTTTTTCTGCTGGATTAGCTGATATCATAGAAGAGGTATACCCCATTCATTTTATTGTTGACTACAATGGATGTATTTGTAGCTAATGAAAATGCTTATCAGTTTTGTATCTAACATGATCAGGTCCTCCGTCAGAAACTTCATAGATCGTTTAAGAACATAAGAATTGTATCGAATCGGATGGTTTTTGATGATAATGGTCATTTACTATCTTTTAAAGGTAATCTTTCTGTTTAGAGATAAGAATATGTGCATAGTTGAGGAACGTTTTTATGCCTGCTGTGCTGTTCACTGTGAACGTCTTTTGATGATAATGGTGATGATTCTGCTGTTGATTGATAACTTGTCACGGGCCTGAATTTATTGACATACTCACTTCAACCTTTGATGATGAGGGTTTCCATATTAAAAGCATGAACGAATAATTAATTATCCTTTCCAATCTATAGCAAGCACTATATTACAGCTTGTCATCATTGATTTTTCTGTTTCCCCTCTTTTTGTAGGAAAAACAATTCATGTTCTCAATAAAAACGAGCATGCACTTGATATGGCAGCGCCTCTTCATGGCCAACTGGGTGATCCTAATGGAGAAACTACTGATTATGACTCAATGAGAAAGAGGAACAATGTTCTACTTCTTGGTGATCACATTGGAGACTTGGGAATGTCTGATGGTCTTAACTATCAAACACGAATATCTGTTGGTTTTCTGTAAGCTCCTATAATGTCTTTAATAATTGCTCTTTTTTTTTCATAAGATTGTTATTATCCATTTTTTGAGCATAGGCAGTAACCATTTGATATATAAAGTTTCATAGCTTACAAATGAACATGATACACGTCCTTCTATGAAGATATGTTGAAAATTACCAACAGGAACTCAACAAAAAATTAAAAAAGTCGCATAGTGCGTGTATGCATGAAATTACCTACTCTTGGTCCCTTTTGATTTCTGTTGGGGTACTTCTAGAAAAAAAAAAAATAGTTGGATGCTGAGGAATTCAAAAATCTGACACACGATCATTCCACTCATTACAAAATGATTTTGACATGATATCCAAGCAAAATGTAACTATACTTTGTAATGCGATTAATTCAAGTATAATGGAGGCTGAAATCTTTCAAAGAGAAACATGCATTTAGAATTATGTTAAGAGTTCGATCTTTGTATAACTGTGCAGGAATGACAAGGTGAAGGAGTCTCTTGAGAGCTATCGAAGTTCCTTTGATTTAGTATACTTGGTAAGTGTGGCATACTGTGTGTACTTCCCCCTTCCTGTCCTCTTGTATATAAACTATAAAAAAAAGGGAAGAAGAGGGTGCTTTTGATATCTGCTTGTTGGTATACTTGAGATGAATATCCTGCCATTTACATGAACGTGAGTCAGTATTTCCACATAGAAGTCCTATAACCACATCATATACAGTCTGACACCACTAAAATCTCTTAACATATTTTTGAAAAAGTGCATGCATTTTCACAAAGATTATGATCAATACTGGAGATGCCTTGATTGTTGGAACTCCAAGACAGGTTTTTAGTATCTGATTTTCATTACCTTAGCTTTCCCTTTTGTATAATCCATGTGAAAAATGCAGCATGATCACTTACTGTCTGTTTTTCACCTTTACAGAATGATGCACCGATGTGGGGAGTCGTTGGGCTTGTCTCCCAGCTATGTTCTTCCTGAACAGATAAAAAATGGTGAATTCCCTGAAGCAGCAGAGCACACACTAATTTAATCAATGCTATTTGTCATACGAGCAATTGCCAATCAAAATTCCAGCTAAATGAAGCTTCAATAGTTTGATCTTGCAAGTTGCATGGGTAGCTTACATGTCGCTTACAGAAGTTATTCTACGACCTAGTTGCTCAGCATTTGCTCATTGAGCGTAGACGTAGTGAGGTAATCACTAATTTAATCAATGATATTTCTCATACATGCAATTGCTCTCAAGACATCTGTAGTTGGTCAAACGAAGATTATTAGTGTTTGGTTGGACAAAAATTGAGCTGATTATATCACAAGATAATTGTAATGTAATGTAAAGTATACATTGTAATCTTTAGACTGCAGAATAGTTGGTTTTGCTTCCTCAGAACTAGAACCGACTCACTGACCCCCAAATTGTATTTCAATTTAAAGAGTTGAATTCCCCCTTTGAAGGTGTGTCAAATTCACCGAGAGATATCAGTTTAGCTCTTATAATAAAACTTCTCCGATGCTGACGAACAAGAAGCTCTCGAATGCTTGAACGTGGCCGTGGATGCATACCCATAACCGCACAAGCATAAAAATACACATGTTGCCAAATAAATAATCGTAAACGTAATTCAAGTAAGTAAATAACCAAAATTTGAAGGAAAAGTCCCAAGTGAAAATGAGATCTATAGATACTAGGATATCAGGCTTAACGAATTGCCTGATAAGATTTGTCTTCTGGTTAACTCAAAAGCCCAACGATTTACTGTGTAGCGACAAGTGGTAACCAGAATAAACCCAAGAGCCCAACAACGCCTTCCTCTCTCTCTTTCCACCCAATCCGAAGAAGATGCTGCCAGCTCAACCCGCTACGGCAGCCCACCAGTGCTCTCCGGCGACGGCGGCGCTTTCGCCGTGTCTTCTTCCGAAGCACACCTCCTTCGCTATCTCCGCCTTTCCCCGCTCTCAGTTTCCATCCTTTTCTCTTTCCCCTCGTTGGACCTACAACCGCCTCTACCTCCCATCTCCTTCGCCGGTTTCCGCCAGTGTCGCCGCCGTCGATTCTCCGGCCTCCTCTCACACCGATAAAGGCGGCAAGAAGCTCCTCCTTGAGGTCAAAGACCTCACCGCTGTGATCGTCGAGTCCGGTCAGAAGATTCTCAACGGTGTCAATCTCTCCGTCTATGAAGGAGAGGTGCGCAAATCTGTTGTTTGGTTTGCCAATTTCTTCAATTCATGATACTGTTTGCTTCCTGTTGCTCCTGTTCTGCACAGTTTGATTCGGATTTAGATTACTAGTGTAGGGTGGCTAATTGACGAGCCTTTGAGAATTTACAATTGAAAGCTAAGAACAGCTGGTAGCTCATCTGTGCAATTTAGTTCGTGTAAAGATGCTTTACATGTATTTTGATGGATCTCATTTCACCGTTAAAAGAATAGAGTTCTCTACAAATCAGGAACAACATCAGCAGAGCAATATTGAATCTTAGATTTCATAGCTATGCAATTCTAATTCATCAATGATACTCCAGTTATTTGGTAAAGCTGATAATTGTGTGCAGTTTTGAAAGATGTAGCAACTTCATTACGAGTCTGGATGAGGTAAATGAAATTTGATTTGACTTTATAACAGTGTGTTTAGATGTGCAACTCATCTAAGAGGATCTGGTTTGTGTGATTCTTGGACCTGGTTGGCTGTTATTATCTCGAATGCTCGACTGTCAATTGATCTGCTTATTTTTTTTCTCCCTTATTTTGATATTAGTACTCTGTGATCTTTTTGCATATAGGTGCATGCTATCATGGGGAAAAATGGCTCAGGAAAGAGTACATTTGCAAAGGTATTACATGTAACTATATTGAACTTTTTGTATCACTATTGTGGATAGTGCTTCTATTGTTTCAATTCTGTTTGTAACCTTATTAGTCGAAAGTTCCTAAAGATGCTATTTTTCGAGTGTCTTATTCTCACACTAAAACACTAGCACACATTTGAATCCATTTGACAGTACCATTCATTTCTTATGTGCTTTCAGTTCTGTCATGCTAGAACTAGTCCAAAGGTTTTCCTAGGGCTGGCTATTGCTATTGAAAATGACGTGATCTGTTTATTCAGAAGTAGCATCTTGCTGTTATGTTGGGACTGTTACAGAATTGCTTTTATCAAATATCCTTGATTTATGTGGAAATATTTTGCTTGTAGGTTCTTGTTGGCCATCCTGATTATGAAATTACAGGAGGCAATGTGACTTTTAAGGGTGAGAACCTACTTGATATGGAGCCAGAGGAAAGATCTCTTGCTGGGTTATTTTTGAGCTTCCAGTCCCCTGTTGAGATTCCTGGTGTGAGCAACGCTGACTTTCTGAATATGGCCTATAATGCTCGTCGGAGGAAGCTTGGTCAGCCAGAGCTTAGCCCAATAGAGGTAGATAAGATTTGGGATTATGGTGGAATTTTGAATGTTTAATGTTACACTCTGTGTGATGTTTCCTTCATCTTTCTGTTAGGAAACATTTAATATGAATAAATCAAGCATAATCATTTGACTGAGTATTTGTGAAGGCAAAGTAGTAATGCAAGCAATTAATTCCGTCATTTTCCTGTTAAGCAGTAGATAAAATGTGATGCAGATATGTGGAATTTATGCCACCATATTTTCCTACTAGCATATCTTGTTTATTGTGCATTTGCGTGTTCTTTTCCTTAATGTATGATTTGATGAGGATTTTAACAGTATATTTCAACATGGCATTATATGCAGTTCTTTGGCCATTTAATGAGTAAGCTCAACCTCGTGAACATGAAGACAGACTTTTTGAACCGAGATGTCAATGGAGGATTTAGTGGTGGGGAAAGGAAAAGGAACGAGATCTTGCAGCTTGCGGTATATTTTACCTATCTTGCCTTTCCATTTATTTAGACTTAGGTTCTCTTGGAAGCGGCATCAAGAACATGAAATCATGATGCAAATTGCAATGGTTTTATAATAGTTTACTTGTTGACTTTGAGAAGCCAATTACATAAAAAAGACATGTATCGTATTTTGGTTGTTTGATTTGTCATTTCAACATAATATTGGGTGCATTATGATTCTAGGTGTTGGGGGCTGACTTGGCTATACTGGACGAGATTGACTCTGGGCTAGATGTTGATGCACTTCAAGATGTAGCAACAGCTGTGAACGGGTTGTTAACACCAACAAATTCCGTTTTGATGATCACCCATTATCAACGCCTTTTAGATTATATCAAACCCACATACATTCACATTATGGTAAGCCCTTTCCAGTCAAATACAAATATTCTTAATTTCTTGGAAGTTTTCTAGCGCATTTGTCACTGAAGCTTTTCAGTTGAAGTTTTCTTGGCTGCCTGAGCCTGTCTCTGAGTTATTGGCATGAATTTGTTACGCTTCAGGAAAATGGAAGAATTGTGAAGACGGGAGACATCTCCTTGGCTGAAGTTCTTGAGAAAGGAGGCTACAAAGCAATCTCAGATGCATGATGCCCGTCCATTCTTTTTTGCCTTCTGTGATGTGAGATTGTGAGACGAATATTAGAAGTACAAATTCTGAGAGAGGAAAGAGAACTCTGTATGAAATTGCCTTCTAATAATAAAATTCTTTCACACAGCGTCCTGTGTTTCCATGTAATTCTCTGCTTACATTGAATTTTGATCAATTGCAAGTTTGCAAATCCAAACTATCAAGCTGATGAAAGAATTTGGGCAGTGTATTATGTAACGAATTTAAAACCATTTATTTAATTACCCTAATTGGGCCACATGGGCTCAAGAGTCCATGGGCCTCCCCAAAACAGAAATGGGTAATTCGGGAAAAACAGCTCCACGTCCTCCCTGATAGGATTCTCAATTTTCAGTTGAATTCATCATCTTTGCTTAATGGAGATTGGAGACGACTCCTAGCTAGATCGTTCTCACCTCCGTCGATCTTCCACCCACCTGCGTGCCGATCTTCACCGATTTCCGTTCATCTGTTGTTATCATTTCCTTACATTCACATGTTTTCAGGTTTCCACTGGAGTCTCCAGAGAATAGTTTCAGCACCATTAGCTTCCAGGTACACAAGCTTCCCTTCTGTTTCAAGTTTGGGGATTCTTGACACAATAGCTTTGCTCTCTTATAATGCTAGCATAAAATTGCTGGATGAATGGGGTTAATGGATTGTTCTTCTTGTTATTTTCTTTCCAGACTGTTGAGTTTTTCTCTTATGAGAGAAATTTTCTTGTAATATCTCATATTCAGCTCAGCATTTATCTTCCTTTCCTTGGCAGAATGCATCTTTTTGTGTGTGTGTGTGCGCGCGTGCTTGCTAGATTAAGTTTTGTTGAACATTCTGTATTGCAAGACAATAGTGATTCAACTGATCTTCTTTAACATAGGCTGGAGTAATTACTAGTACAAGAAGAAAGAAATTCATTTGTAATTCATTTCGCATTATAACACATGCTACCCAATCCATTTGCAGTCTAAACCTCGCTCGTTGCTATAAAATGGAGCGCCTAAACTCTGCTGCACGTCTCATGTTAGTTTCGGATCTCGACTACACAATGGTACAGCTTATTAGAGATTTTTGATTCACTGAAATGTTCATCTGCTGAGCTCATTGGATTGATTTAGTTGGTGGCTTTTCCTGAAGGTTGATCATGATGATGTTGCCAATTCTGCTCTTCTCAAGTTCAATTCTCTATGGGAGGCATTTTACCGCCCAAACTCCTTACTAGTTTTCTCAACTGGGAGGTCTCATACAATGTACAAGGAGTTAAGGAAGGAGAAGCCCTTGCTGACTCCTGATATAATGGTCATGTCTGTGGGAACTGAGATTGCCTATGGTGATACACTGTCCACAGATCAAGAATGGGAACAATTTTTGGATCAGAAATGGGATAGGAAGACGGTCACAGAAGAAACTTCCAAGTTTCCCGAGCTTGTTCCACAGGTCTTTGTTTTGCTGATTGTTATTGCTATTGACCAATTGATGTTGTATGTTAAAAAAAAACTCAGTAGCTTTACTGAATGCAGCCAGAGGCTGATCAACGGCCTCATAAAGTCAGCTTTTTCATTGAGAAGCTAAGAGCTCCTAAAGTGATCAGTGCTCTTAAAGAACGCTTAGAACAGCGTGGGGTGAGACTCTTGATCTGTGTGTTCCTGAAAATGCTTTTCTTTATGATAGTCCTGATCTGATTCTCTTACTGGGCAGTTAGATATTAAAATTATGTACAGTGGTGGAATTGCCTTGGATGTGCTGCCACGGGGTGCTGGAAAAGGGCAAGCTCTCGCTTATCTGATGATGAAATTCGAAGCAATTCATAAAGTCCCTGCTAGTATCCTGGTTTGTGGTGATTCTGGCAATGATGCTGAACTCTTCACTGTTCCTGGAGTGTATGGTGTGATGGTTAGTACTCCCTATTCCATAATTGTAATCTAATTATATTTTAACCACCACTGGAAATCATGTATCCATCCTCGAAAATGTATGTAGGTCAGCAATGCACAAGAAGAACTATTGGAATGGCATGAAAAAAATGCTAAAAGCAATAATAACATCATTCATGCCACAAGACGGTGTGCTGCTGGAATTGTAGAAGCCATTGACCAATTTAAGCTTGGCCCTTCTAAACCTCCTAGAGAAATTTTAGAGCTGCTGTCGAGTAAAGCTACAATCCCTGGATATGAAGTAGTTAAGTTTTACTTGTTGTATGAACGATGGAGACGAGCTGAAGTTCAGAAGCCAGAGAGTTTTGTGAAGCAAATAAAATCCAGCTTTGTAAGTTTGATATAAAGCCTGTTTGACTCATTGCAATGCCTTCAATATAGCTTCTGCTGTTATTAAAAAATGACAAAATAATTAAAACTGAGAATCCATTTCCTTGTCCATTTTCTGGATTCAGCATCCCACAGGTACCTTTGTCCATCCCAGCGGTGTAGAAAAACCTCTTCATGACTGTCTTGATGCTTTAGAGAAGTGTTATGGAGACAAGAAGGGACAGAGCTTTTCTGTATGGCTGGACAAGGTCACCTTCGCACAGATCAGTTCAGATTCATGGAAGGTCAAATTTGATAAGTGGGAGCTTTCTGGTAATAGCCTTTTACCATTTTTTTTACATCTCATTGAAATTTCTCTTTTTAACATACCAATTTTCAACTTTCACTGAAATGGTCTATTAGGTGAGACTCGTGTTGGCTGCTCAACTAGAGCTCTACTGATATCAAAGGTATGCGATCATGCAAGTTTCATAGCTTGAGGCTTGAGCTGCTCAATATGTGTTGCATTGCCATTGACTAGACTTTGAGCCTGATGAGAAACAATTTATGTGACAGTTAATTCAATACTTTTGATTCTCTTATGGAATTCAGGAACCAGAGGGGTTCATATGGATGCATGTGCAACAGACATGGTTGAATGGATCAACAGACGAGGACCAAACAAACAACTGGATCATCTAAAGCCCTTACAAGTTACAAATGCCTTTCCCGCTTGAATATTTGGTGAAGGCAAATAGGCAATGTTTTGCCTTTCAATTCATCCCGCATTGGATCTGGTTAATAAGCAAGATTGTATATCAATCTATCTCGTAGCTGTGGGTGTACGTGGTATCGTTCGAGCTACAGTATACATGCTGAATTTAAACCTAACGTCATGGATTTATGGTCTAAATTATGGACCTTCAAAAATATCTGGACTCAGCAATTATTTTTTGGATCAGAAAGGACTCAGCAATTATTTGATTCCTCAGCTGGACTAACTCATATTCCGTTCAAAAACATCAGTATCATCGGTCAAACAAGAGTTCAACACTAAAAGTATAGATTGTTAAAAAAAATATTGCGCCGTTGCCGGGGATCGAACCCGGGTCACCCGCGTGACAGGCGGGAATACTTACCACTATACTACAACGACTTTGTTGTTAATCGAACGCTCATAAAGTAGACAGACTATTAATAGCCTCTAGAATTTTCTTTTTCTTTGGATCCGGATAAACTCCCCTACGAGCAGTCTTGAGTAGCCGAAGAGGACCAGTTATCCAAAGAGTCTGCGCTCTCAAGCTCTCTGAATCTCACTCTTCTCTCATCTCCCGGTAATTCATCCTACCCTTACTTGTTATTCGTATTCAATTACGAGTCTTTCTGAATCCACTTGGTTTTTCGACCTTCCTCTTTGCTTACCGACCTTTTACATCTTCTCTTCGAAGGTGGAATTCGCCTATGCATATGACAATTAGCCTAATTGCCTTCACTCATTTATATATTTTGTTGACCAGGAAATGGCGACTTCCCAGCTTGCAACTAGTTCGTTTTTATCCACCAGGACTTTTAATGGACTTCGACCCTCTTTAGGATTTTCAAATTGCAATGTGTCCGTTTGTTCGTCCCCAAAACCTTTCAAGGGTGCTTCGATTGTTAATGCCACCACTGTGTCTGCTTCCAAGGTTTTTGCTAACCCCTTCTGCTTTTTGGGTCCAGAGCTAAGGTTATGTTTGGTTCCAATTTTCATTTGTCATGAAATTAGGATTTGGGTTTGAATAGAAAACTAAGGTTCATATCCAAATTCCAAAACTTTCTGTTATGTAATTCAGAGCTGGCTTAGGGTTTGTTGGGAAAAGTATTGATGTAAAATTTGGAAATGTTGAATGATTTTGTTCCTCATTTCTGTTATCTGTCCACCAAACGCCAAAGATGAGATGAGGGATTTATGTTTATTTGGCCTCTGCACATGAATAGCTATGGATATGATGCTCTTCCTGTAGAGACATAGTCAATAACTCAAAAGGTCAAGTGTCTGGGTTTGTTCAAGGTTTTTGCTAACCCCTTCTGCCTTTTGGGTTTAGAGCTAAGGTTATGTTTGGCTCCAATTTTTGTTTGTCATGAAATTAGGATTTGGGTTTGAATAGAAAACTAAGGTTCATATCCAAATTCCAAAACTTTCTGTTTTATAGCTCAGAGCTGGCTTAGGGTTTGTTGGGAAAAGTATTGATGTAAAATTTGGAAATGTTGAATGATTTTGTTCCTCATTTCTGTAACCTGTCTACCAAATGCCAAAGATGAGATAAGGGATTCATGTTTATTTGGCCTTTGCACATTAAACAGCTATGGTTATGATGCTATTCCTGTTGAGAAATAGTCCATAACTCAAAAGGTCAATTGTCCGGTTTTGTTCAAGGGTTATTCCATTCTAATCTGAATGGTTGTTTTCCTATGATATTGAATATTACTTTTGGTGAAGTGCAAACCTAGCTAAATCATCCATGTGGCTACATGCAATTTATCTTATACATTTTTTTTGGGGTTATTAATTCAGCTTGTGTTACTTATCTCATTTTACTCTATTTTGTGGTTTTCTTGGCTGGTCACAGTACACTTCAATTAAGCCATTGGGTGACAGGATCTTGATAAAGACTAAGATTGAGGAAGAGAAGACTGTTAGTGGCATTTTGCTCCCTTCAACATCGAAATCAAAGCCACAATCAGGGGAAGTTGTCGCTGTTGGCCCCGGTAAAAAGATTGGCAATGATAGATTGCCTATTTGTGTCAAGGTGATTCCTCACTCTTAATCTCAATGGCTTATATTTTGGATTATCCCTGTATGGATTTTGGCTTAGCTGATTTAATGTTCCTTCTCTTTACAGACCGGAACTGGAGTTGTATACTCAAAATATACAGGAATTGAAGTCGAGGTAGATGGACTGAATCATCTAATAGTGAAGGAGGAGGACTTAATCGGCATTCTTGATACAGAAGATGTCAAGGACCTCAAGCCTTTGAATGACAGAGTCCTAATTAAGGTTACGATCCCCTAACATAGTGTTAGATTCAAGCATCTTCTGATCCATAGCGTGAATCAAGCTCACCAGTATATAACTCAAACATGACTAGATTTATAAGTCTACTTATCAAGAATCAATTTTTTTGAAAAAATCTGCCACGCTTTTATTTGTACTTCTGTTGGAGCCATAATTATATGAGACCAAGTATGTTGGAAAGAATATTACCTTGGATCCTTGATCTAAACCCTACAAAGAACTATTTACTATTTAGTTTCCCTATTGTCTGTTCAGATTGATGAAGTTGAGGACACGACCGAAGGGGGCTTGTTCCTGTCCGCTGCTGCCAAGGAGAAACCTTCCATCGGCACGGTAAATCAACATAATACTATAAAGCCGAGTTCATCTCTTCTTCCTTTTGTATTTTGTTGCACTCTGCGGTAGTCATTCTCAATGTTTGATGCTGTCTGCGCAGGTGGTTGCTGTCGGTCCAGGGCTACTAAACGAGGAAGGTGAGAGAACCCCATTGCCAGTTTCTGCTGGCAGCACTGTCTTATTCTCCAAGTACATCGCAAACGACTTGAAGGGTGAGGATGGCTCGGATTACATTGCTATGAGAGTGTCGGAAGTGATTGCTGTCCTTTCGTAGAAAAAAAAAACCGTGCAAGATTTGTTATTGAGGCAGAGCAGTCAGTTGAAGGATTGAGGTTATGCATTCATCTTTTGTTAGGTTTCACTACTTGTTCTCACCCAGGAGTCTTGCTCAACATGAATGTAGTACAAGTTGCTGATATTTTGAAACTTTTCAGCTGATAGATTGAAATTATGATGGATGTGAGACATGCAAGATTTTTTGGGATAATAAGTCTAGTGCACCTGTTTCGCGTAATATATGAATCACTTTGTTCAGGTGTTGAAGACCTAAGTCATTTTAGTAGTCAAAAGGATTTGGTTTTGGTAGACGAACTGCAATTTACTAATTCTAAACTTCTCATAATGCCTTCATTCATTTAAATCAGCCCTTTTCTCACCTACTTCAGATTAACCAGAGTGAGCAATAAATTAACCCAGAGGTACGAAAACACAACCACAATATAAAAAAGAGCTAGCCCCTGCACTCATTCCCTGCCTTCTTGTCGATCAATTCCCACGAAACAAAAGCACCTATATACAAAAGGATGGATGCTAAACCAAAGACGACGTCGTTGTGCTTCATAGTTCTCCTCCTGGTTTTAGTGCTCCTCCTCATTCATCCTCCAAGTGCAGTTTGTGAAACTAAACCAAAGCTATTTGTGTTTGGTGATTCGTATGGCGACACCGGAAACTGGAAAAAGGGAACCGGGGTTAGTTGGGAGCTGCCATATGGCTCCACTTTTCCGGGCAAACCCACCGGCCGTTTCTCCGATGGCCGCATCCTCACCGACTTCATAGGTTATACATTCTCATTTCTCATCTATCTTCTCCGTGATTTTTGAGACTATCACATAACCATGGCTTATTCACGTTCCGAGGTGAAGACAAATCGAGCATCAACATAATTATATGACTAATACTTCCTCTAGTCATCACTCATCAGTCATTACCTTGACCAAAAAAAAAAGCTCATCAGTCATACTCATTACTCATCATCTATGCTTTTTATTTTCCTTTCAAGTTTTGAAAAAAAGATGTCATTGATTTCAGGGTAGCTAGCAAGATAGGTGAGAATTCTGTAGATGGCCTTAAATGGCTTGTACTTCTAGCCTACGTGTCTCACCAATGTTCGCACATTTGTTTACTCCAAGTTAACATATGTTCAGAGGTCATATGCAGTATAGCAAGCATTTAAAATATCGTACATGTATAGTTTAAAGCAAATAGTTAGGTTTGATGTTTGGTATGTCAGTATGTGAAGCATTAGAACTAGTTTGGACGCAACACTTTACAAATAAGTTGTATAATTATAAATCTAAACACGTACACGTACAATGTCCTAAGTTACTAATGTTACTCGATCCGTAGCTTCGTACTTGGGAATACAGTCACCGATGCCTTACGAGCAGAGAAGATCACCATCAAGTTCCGCGAAAAGCCTCAAGTCTGGCATGAATTTCGCCTACGGAGGGACAGGCGTCTTCGACACCGATGTGTCGCAACCCAACATGACCGTGCAGATCGACCTCTTCCAGAACGTTCTAGAGTCAGAAAGCACCTTCACACGCCACGATCTCGAAACGTCCATCGCCCTCGTCACCCTCGGCGGGAATGACTATGCCAAGTTCTTCACAGCCTCCTCACAACAACAGGTAAAACAAAAACTTGCCCAACAAGTAAGTAAAGCTGAAAAAATTACCAAAGCCGTTCACACTTTCAAAAAATGTGCAACAACAGGAGGACATACAAGGGTTCACAAAATCCGTAGTGGACCAGCTGGTGTCGAACCTGAAGAGGATCCACGGGTTTGGCGTTCCGAGGATCGCGGTGACGGGGCTCGAGCCGTTGGGCTGCTTGCCAGCTGTCACCTCCTCCACGTCATACGTTAACTGCAGCGACAGGATTAACGGCGTCTCGGCTCTCCATAACCGGATGTTGGACGAGAGCGTGACGGCGTTAAACAAGCAAACGGGCCAAGCAACGTCGCCTCCGTTTTCCGTGCTCGATCTCTACGCGGGGTTCATGTCCGGGCTAACAACGCATCAACGCCTTCAAGGTATATATCAATCAATTGAGCATATTCATCAACTGTTTGAAATTAATTAATTAATTGTGCAAAATTGAATCAAAAAATAATTGTGCAGGGAAAATAGGGAGTGAAATTAGAGGACTGAAACCATGTTGCGAAGGAGTGAGAGGGGAGTTTTGGTGTGGAAGCAGAGACGGAAACCAGAGCAATTACAGGGTTTGTGGGGAAAGAAACGAAGCTTTCTTCTGGGACACGGTTCATCCTGCGCAACATGGCTGGCAACTCGTTTTCTTGTCTCTCAAGGCTTCGCTCAAACTGCTCAAATCGCCTACGACCTAAGTTAATATTTGGTCAGACAAATCTCATTGCTAGTGTAATATGCTTATGCACATGACATGTTATTTCTCATTTTTTCTTACGCAGTTTAGATTGAATGAATAATGACTGTGAATTCAAGAGGCTACTCCCGTTCTCTCGTATATCATTTTATGGTTAATCTAATCACTTTGACTTCTGAGTTTATAAACCACGCTTTGCAGGTTATTTTAAATCGTTTTTTCTTAAAAAAATGTTAGTTTTAAAAACTAAGTCTAAAGGAAAATTAATATATATAGTTATTTAAAAATTTATATCAATCTTTGCTTTAACTAAACTTGTTTATTATGTACCTTCTAACGTATAAGCCACTCACACAGCATGTTGTTATACATCACACTTCCCGTTTCTGCCGCCTCAAAACCTTCCCGTCTTCTTAACAACCCCTCAACTCGGCCCCCAAACTCACCGATTAAACTCGCAATGGGTCCCAACGGCGAGCCCAATTGGTCTCGACAACCGCACTCGCCTCCTTCGATCTCCCTCTACCCGCAACCCTGGCCCAGTGGCGACGGCCCCAGTCTTGCTGTCGGCGACCGGCCACCGACGACCACTCCTGACTTTCCCCTTCTCCGTTTCTCGGTTTTAACCTAAACCGAACCGACAAAAACCGAAACCAAACCAAACCGACAAAAACAAAAACCGAAACCGAAACCGAAACCGAACCGAACCGATGTATTTCGGTTCAGTTCGGTTTTTGTCGGTTCAGTTCGGTTTGGAACTGATACTTAGCCCTATCATTCACATACATTTGGCCACCGCCCTCATTTGTGGCTTTGGAGGCCATTGTATGTTGATGTGAGGGTGAATGAGCATCTATGATGCTAAAGAGGAGTCTGAGAGATTTTTTTGCTTTTCAACAATATTTCTAAAAGTACTTCTTTATATATCTCCCCCACTTTTGGAATAAACTTGTACAAGTTTTCCCATTACACAAAACTATTTGACACACCACATTGGTCTTAGAGATAATTACATGAATTCATCTAGTGCATCATGTTGATCATCAATATCTTCATAAGCTTCTTCAGTCCCTAGTGTCTCTTGCTCTTGATTATGACTTGTTGCTTGTGTCTTTGTATCATCTGCACTTGCATATATTATGTTCCATGCTTTCTGAACTGCCCAATTTGGTGCTTCCACTTGAATGGGCAGATTTCCCTGACTTGCGAATATTTTCTTATTCACATGTGGCAAGTCATAATCATTGTTGCTTTTTACTTTTAATACTTCATTTATGACATATTGTAGTGAATGTCACACATTACGTGAAGTTAGAGGGTCTCGCTCAAAAAATGCTTGATGAACAACTTCTAATATGTGCTCTATATCCTTGGGCATTTTTTTGTGCATGAGTGACTGAATGCTTCTAAAAAAACCTAGGTCTAGGATGTTTAAATCTGGACTATTGAGTGGTTGTTGGATTAAAATGAAAGTAAAATTATCTTGTTTGTAAACTTGTTGCCATTCTTGATCTTCATGAGTAATGTGTGATTTGGCATTGTCCTGTTGAATGAATATGACCTTGTGACCTTCATGTTGTGGCCATTTTGTCTTGATTACTGGAATGATTTAATTTATGAGCATTCTACTTGTTACTGTTTTATTGACTCAATGAACTTTGTGACCATGGTTCCCTTATCTGTGTTCTTGGACTTTCTCTTTGTTGTCTCTTGATATGTGAAAGGAAATATACCTATTTTTCCATCAACTTGCTTGATGATGCAACCCTGTATTCCCCCTCTTTCATTTTCTACTAGACACACTCTTTGTGTCTTTTTGCTAAGATGAAATCATTTCTCATCTATGTGGAAAAAATCAAACATTGAGTAGTATTGCTTCTTGTTCTGTGGTGTGCTACCTTGAAGTAGACTCAAAATCCACTCCAACCTTGTCTTCATGTTTGATTTCTTCAAACTTGGATGGAGTGGATTAGTGTGTGCCCTAATTGATTTTCTTTGGATTGTTTTATGCACTATGCTCTTTGATACTTCAAGATTGGTTGCTAATTCTTGAATGCATGATCTCTTCCCCATTGTAAGTGTTGTGATTTTAGCAGCCTCAACTACCGCTCTCTTTCTACCACAGTTGTGATACTTTGTACTTACATTTGGCATGTGCATTGCATTTTGTTCTCCCCTTACCATCTTCTATAATCTTCCAATTGTTCTTGTTGATACATTGAACCCACTTGCAACCTCCTTAATTGTATTGTATGGTAGAAGTCCCCCATTGTGTTATATGTAGAAGCCTCATCAAGATCTGCATTTTTCTCTCAGAGTTGAGCCTCGTCGTGAATGGATGATGATGCAATCCTTGTGCTGAGGTATCTCCTACTTCTGCTTGCTCTTCCCCTTGCTGACTGAATTGAGGGAAATCTGTATCTTCCTTTACCTCCCTTGGTGTTGCATTAAGATCAAATAAGTGGGGTGAATGAGCAGGTTGAGTATCATCCTCTGGATTTGAAATTTCATTTAAATCAATGGTTGAAGCCATAACAACGTGGCAATGATGCAATACATAAGCTACTATTCTTTTTCTGTTCTGTCTTTAATTTGAGTAAATGCTGCTTTTAGTTATGCACTCTGTTTTGTGCCTTTAATGCTGCTTTTCATTGTTGTATTTCTATTGGTTGTTGTAAAATTAAACAGAGTTCCCATTGGTGGAAATGAATTGAGTTGGATTACTTTTTTTTTTTTTGCTTTTGTACTTCCAGATGTCCTACTTTCATTCTGACACTTCCTTACACAAAAGAACAACTTTTTCAACTTCTTAAAATTGGTGTGAGCAGTGAAATCGGACAGATAATAAGGGACATGGAGTACTTTTTGACATATAATGTTATTTTAATGTCTCTCATCTGCTGGCCAATTTTTGGTCAATTGATAACAATACTCTCAAGACCTAGTGTTTCACCGTCCATTGTAACAATACTAGTTATACACGCCATGCACGAACTAGTTCGTTATACTTCAATTTTTCTTCTGTGATGTTGGTTACATGGGGCTAGTACAAGTTTATAAAAATCTACGCCTTTCCACACTACTAAGGGCTTGTTTTTTTTTTTTGATGAGGTAAGAATTAGGAGTCCCGCTTACGGGGGACGACCTAGAGCATCCTTTCGGATGAGAACATTAAGTTCTGGATGAGTCGCAATGTAATCGATAGGGTGATCGTGGCCTAGTTTCGCGATTTTATCAGCCACAGCATTAAGAACCCTATTCACATGCTTAATCTTGACTGACTCAAACCCTTGGAGAAAAGCCCAAATGTCTGAGATCAGTAAGTCAATCTGCCAAGGGCATTTTCTCGTGCATTTGGCCGCTTCGATAACCGTCAGGTTGTCCCCTTCAATTTCGATCTTTTTGTATCCGAGTTGTTTGGCTTTCCTGACTCCATCACGTAGCCCAAGTGTTTCAGTGATTAGAATTGAGTTATGGCCATACTTCGTAACTCCCATGTTGATCACTGCGGCGTTATGGTTTCTGATAATGAAACCCGCTGAGGCTGACTCGTCGTTCTGTAACGATCCATCAAAGTTTAGCTTTACAAATCCGTTTTTCGGTTTTTCCCATGTTGCACTTTGATTCTTCTGTTTTCGCTGGTTCGGTTTTCTCTCGACAATTTCCTCGTCTTCTGTGTATTTCTTGGACCTTTTCCAGCTAGTAATTTGGTTCTTGATGTATCGAGGAAGGTCAGGGATTGCATTGCTTGGGTCTTGTTGAAATACCTTTAAGTTCCTCTGATGCCATAGGCACCACCATATCGTAGCCAACTCTGTGAACAAAGGTGTACCAGTCAGTTGGTGAAGTTCTGTTATTATGCTAGTGGGTGATTTATCTGTGGTATCATAGTTTTGTATTACTTCTGCTGTTATGGGGTTAATTTGTTGAATAATGCAGTGGGTATGCATGCATTTAACAAGCAAGTGCCCAATTGTTTCGCTTGGTCCGTCGCACATCGTACAATCTTGAGGGACTGCTACTTGTTTTGCTCGTAGTGTGTCCTTAGTTGGGAGACCATTCTTATCAATCTTCCAGAGAAAGTTCTTGATTTTTGGGGGAGTATCTAGTTTCCAAATCCAATTATTCTGGCTTGGGATCAGGTTAGATGTTTTCGCCACCAAGTTTACAGCTGAGGCTGTTGAGAACCAACCGTTTTTACTTGGGGCCCAATATAGGCGATCACGTAGAAATTTTTTTGGAATCTGAATTTTAATGATTTTGTCCACAATACTTTGTGGAAGGATTCGAGTGAGCTCTTCAATATTCCATTGCTTTTGTTCAGTCATCACACTTTTCACCTTCACACCCTCATCTATATTATTTGTATCTAGTGCATGTTTTTTAAGCGGTTCGTCGATTGCCCACTTGTCCGTCCAAAAATTAATGGTTTCTCCATCACCCACTTGCCAGACCAACCCTTCATAAAACTCGGGTCTTAGTTTCATCAGTTGTGACCATTGCCACGATGAGTTTGCTTTCTTTCTGTATGTGAATATGGCATCGTCTTTTAGGTATTTTTCTGTGACTACACGCACCCATATGTTGCTCGGCTTTGCGATTAATTTCCAAAGTAGTTTCATTTGGAGTGCTTTGTTCATATGTTCTGATTTCCTTATCCCCAGACCTCCATATTCCTTTGGTTTGCATATTCTATCCCATCCGACAAGAGGTTTATAATTTTGGTCCTTGTTCCAGAGGAAGCAACGATTTATTTGGTCCAATTCATTGTGAATACTAGTGGGCAACATGAAGCTTTGCATTACATAGCTGGGTTTCGAGGTTAAGTTTGATTGGATGAGGGTAGCACGACCCTCTTGAGATAGGCCGTTAGCCTTCCACTTAGTCAATTGTGTTTTTGTGTTACCAATAACTTCACTAAATGTTTCCTTATTGACTTTCCCATTGATCATAGGACATCCAAGGTATTTATCGAGGTTAGACATTTGTGTTACACCTAATGTTTGTTGGACTCGTATCCTTCCTTGATTGTCTACGGATTTAGAAGGGTGGAAAGTGGATTCATGAAAGTTAACTTTTTGGCCTGAGATTGCACAATATTCTTCCATTATTTGCTTTGCTTGGTTGCATGCGCTTTGATTTGCCTTGGAGAAAATGATAATGTCATCCGCAAAAGCAAGAAACGGAATTGGAGTGCCCCCACGGGCCAAGGCGAAACCAATCGGGGGACGTGGTTTGTTGCTAGCTTGTTGTAGCTTTTGCACGAGTATTTCCATTCCAAGGATGAAAAGATAAGGAGAAAGGGGATCACCTTGTCTGAGACCTCGGGCTGGTATAAACGGTTCAGTTGGGCCATTGTTAACTAGGACCGAGAAAGACACTGTTTGAGTACACTCCTTAACCCAATTTAGAAGGGTGCTACAAAATCCGAACCTTTCTAGTACCTTGTTGAGAAACGTCCAATCAACCCGGTCATATGCTTTCTCCATATCTAGTTTGATTGCCAGCCAACCATCTTTCCCTTTTCTTCCCCTGAAAGAGTGGAGTATTTCGTGGGCGATGAGAACGTTGTCTTGGATTGATCGATTGGATACGAATGCACCTTGTAAGGGATGGATAAGCTTTTCCATGACTTTTTTAAGGCGTTCGGTGATGATCTTTGCAATTGCTTTGTAAACCGTAGAGCATAGGCTTATGGGTCGAAAGTGGTTTGTCGACTCTGGGTTGTCTCTTTTTGGTAGCAGTGTGATGAAAGTGTGGTTAATTTGTTTCAAAATTTTTCCCGAGTGGAAAAAGCTTTTTACTACCTTGATTACAGTAGGTCCTACAATGTCCCAATATTTTTTGTAGAAGCCAGATGACATCCCGTCAGGTCCCGGGGACTTGTCTGACCCTATTTGCATTATGGCTTGGTGAATCTCTTCGTTGGTTACAGGTTTAGTGAGTTCTTCGTTTTCTGCTGCAGAAACCTCGCAACTAACCAGGCTTAGATACTCATGTAGTAATGTTTTGTTAATTTGTTCAGATTTGTATCTCATCATAAAGTCATTACGAATCTCATTTCTAATATTCTCTTCCCCCGTTACGTGGGTTCCAATGGTTGTTCTAATTTCTTTTATGAGTTTTCGGTTTCTCCTTCCATTAGCAATCTTATGAAAATATCCAGTGTTTGTGTCGTTCAACTTGGTGTGTTTATCTTTGGCTCTTTGCTTCCAGTATGTCTTATGAGATCTTAGGATTTTGTCCTTTTTCTCTATCAGGCGTATTTGCTTCTGGATGAGGCTTGGGATTTGGTTTGTTTGAATGCGTTGTTGGATGTTGGTTAAATCTTGTTCCACAGTCTTAAGTTGTTCAAAGGTGTTTCCAAAGGTGTGTTTAGTCCTTTTTTTTCTTGGGTTTTAAAGAGTTGGGTTTTCTTAACAAGTTTAAACATATTAGACCCTTGGAAATCGACCCTCCAAGCTTGCTTGACTACGCTGCGAAAGTCCTTTCGTTGCATCCACATTTTTTCGAATTTGAATGGTAGCGCTTTTTGGGTTTGTTCGTTTGTTATTTTTGTCATGATTTGGCAGTGGTCTGATGATGAGAATGCATAGTTTCGGGTATAAATATTAGGGAAATATTGTATGATATCATTGCTAACTAAAGTTCTATCGAGTTTTTCATATGTATTGTCTATTTCAGTCTTATTTTTTCTCCACGTGAAAATGTTTCCCAGGATCGGGGTGTCGAATAGTTCACACTCGTTTTTGAATTTAATGAGTCGTTCAAACCTACTAGGTTCCGGTTGGTTACCACCCATTTTTTCTCCCGGGTCTTGTATTTCATTTATGTCGCCCATTACAATTGTTGGTAGATTGATTTGTATTATTGTTTCGGACACTAATTTCCAAAAGTCTTCTTTATCAGTTTCCTGGGGAGGTGCGTAGATTAGGCAAATAATAAAGACATACTTGGTGGCTATGTTTTTGCACTTTAGAATGACGAATCTTGGTTCGTGAACTAGGACATCTATTTGCTCGTTTATAAGCTGATGAGCTTTCCACATAACGCAGAGGCCCCCCGCTCTACCTGTCGCAGAGGACCAAATGAAATTGTCAAAGCCAGCTTATTTCCACAAACGTTCCTCAGGTTCTTTGTCGGTTTTGGTTTCCATTATTGTCATAATGTTGATTCGTTCAATTTTACAAAATGCGTCTACCTCCGGCCAGAAGGATTTATGACCCATTCCCCTGCTATTCCAAGTGCTAATCCTCATGATAACTAGTAGAAATGTGTTGCTCTAGGGATGCTTGAATCCCATCATCGATGAAAGCCTTGTATAAAAGTGAAAGTGTATTTTTAATAGGATACAATTTTCTTAGAGATATAAAAACGTAAATATGACAATTACAAGCAGTATTTGCAAGTTTGCTATTAATCCAGGATTTAGAGTTACATAAGTGTTGATTAGATTGATCAATTTGGTCGGGGTTCTCGTGCCAACATATAAGGCATTGCTTCTTCAAATTTTGATTTGTCTCAATGATTAAGTCTTGCATTAGGATATGCTTGTTGTTAGTAATAGCAGATCGTAAAGGCTCGACAGTAGCCATGCAATGAGTTGTACCCAAAATTAACACAATTAGCCAAATAAGGCTATGGTCAAATTGGTAATGGTCAAGCATAATGCAGTAGAACATCATCAAGTACACACAATACTTCAATTCATTAAGCATAAATAGCACCTTACAAAGCAAGCTACAATCCCAAGACTGAAACCAAAGGTAGATAATGATCTATGTCGCCGCTAACAACCTCTCTACAAAGGCTAACATGTCAAATTTGGCCTTAATCATGCCATGATCTTTCTTGATTTTCAAAGAGTTAGCCTCAACAGGCTTGGTGATTGCACTACCCTTTAAGGTCTGGACGATCCTGGTAGATAGTTGTTCAAAGAGACAAATACAGTTCTTAAATTCAATAGGTTCTTTATAGAATTCATCCATGGCCATAAGTTGCTTTCTCAGCAGAAAAACCGATTTAGGGTTCTTGGTGATCTCAAACAACATTTTAAAGCTATAACCAAAGCACCCGTACACAGAGATCTCAAGCAGCATTTTAAACCACTCAATACGGGAAGAAGAAATATATGACCTGTTTATCCTCATCGATGGTCGCTTCTTCAGCCTTATCCAGAGAGAAGCCGGAACCTTCTCCCAGATTTCTTCCGCCTGGAGTTTCCCACGGGGAGTACGCGTCTTTTTAGTCCCCGTCGTCGAACCCACCGATCTGAACTTGTCCAAGAGAGAACAGTGCCTATGGGTCTCCAAACCTAGCCTCCATAAAGATCTTGGCTCCTTCATCCAAAGACCTCTTCTTTTCTTGATTCTCCTCTGTGGCGGGATCTCCTTCCCTATCACCCGCTTTCTCCGGCGACAAAGGACCTTCGTTGGAAGCGGCGAGGATGGTTTTGTGCCATACACTTTGACTACTCCCAGATTTTGGGGAGGATTTCTCCAAATTGATTGCTCCCGAGGATGGTTTTCATCATGCTTTTGGATTTGCAGGAGAATTATGTAGAAGATTTGGCTGATTTTGGCTAGGAATTGAGATCTAGGTTTTGTGATTTGGGCTTTTAGCACTGTTCATGGGGTTTGGGGGTTGAGAGAGTCGGGGTCTTCATTTTTCACTACTAAGGGCTTGTTCACTTTTCTTTCAAACAACTTTTTCATTCAAAATTTTATTTTACTTTTTTTCTAACATTCATATCATATTTCTACTTTTACATTTTTCAATACAAAATTTTCAGCCAAAATATAACTTTTTAACCAAAAACTACTTTCCACTATAACAATTTTAATTAAAAGAAAGTTTCAATGGGACGTCAACCCTTTGTTTGGGAGTAAGTTATAGGAGGGAAAGTAAAAGAAATGATGGTATGTGAAGAAGAAAGAAAGTATAGGAAAGTATAGAATTTTTAATGAATATTGTTTGGATGGAAGGAAGAGTAAAATAATGGATTTTATGTTTCTTGTTTGTGTACAAGTAGAAAGAAAAGAAAATCAGGCCAAAAAAATTTAAAATATTTTGATCCTTTTTAAAAAAAATTTAAACATATTTCAAAATTCAACCAAATCCTGTCAATTTTGAGGAATTCACTTTCATTCTCATTCCTTTATAATTTTTTTCCCTCTCTTGTTACTTCCTCTCAGAACCTTTTTATAATTCACCTAAATACAAAGTTAATTTTTCGACCTCTTCCCATCCCCCATAACCATAATCCTTCTCAATTAGGGTTGAGCACCGGTCCAGATCCGGACCGGACCGGAACCGATAACGTGGAAAAATATGGACTAGGGACCGGACAGGGAAAATCCGGTCTGGTTTTGGACCATATTTTTATTTAAAAAATTATCATATAGTTTAAAAAAATAATAAATGATTAATAAAAATCATATATTATTAACTATATAATATAAATATAGAACTTAAATATTAAAAATAAACTATATAACATTAAAATTAATACAACATTTATTTAAATACAATTTTTTATTAAATTTTATAAACATCCGATCCAAACCGGAATTGAAAAAGTCCATTTTCATAGACCAAGGACCGGATTCTTCTCAATCTGATCCCAGTCCGGTCTGTTCCAGTCAAAAAATCTGATGCGGACCGGATTTTGCCCACTCCTATTCTGAATTCCCATTTTCAAACGGAGGGCAAAGGTCAACCCGGGACGATCTAACAAATATTGGGTTCATTTTGTTATTTCCGAAAGGTTTGGGGTTAGTTTCCTAAAGGAGAAACATGATGAGCGATTGCTTCTTCTCTGCAGATTAGCGGTGCACTCTTCTCCCTCGCTCTAAGTCCTCCCAACGTTGAAAGAAATTTCAATCTGGATTTGGGATTTAGGGTGGATAGAGATCAAATATACGAGGAAGATCTGCCAAATCTTCCAATCCCTCCATCCTGTTGATATTTTTTGTTGCGTGCTAAGGTACCAAATTTATTAATTTTTTTAGGGTTTTCATTTTTCTATCATGCTTATTTCTTCCTACCTCTGTTGGTCAATCCTTGTTCTTGTTATTCGATTGGTATGCCCATACAAGTGTGGGAGACTCTAGTTTGCTATAATAGCATCCTATTGTTGGCCAATTCGTGTTTCTGGTGAATTCGCATATTTGATTCAGTCTGAAGTGAAGCTTTTGATTTTCTTTTTGTAAATATGGAGAAGCAGATAATTTTGAGTTGTAATATAGCATTAGGCTGCTGAATTCGGTGCCTCTAAACTCCAAAGAGATTTAGGCTATTTAGCTGCATTTTGCTGGGCGAGCATCAATGTGGTGTAATTTGAACAAGATCTGATATTAGAAGTTTTTTGATAGCTTATGATTTATGGCAGATACAATATAAAGCTGATAAATAAGGAAAGATGTCTGGTGTGCAGTTTTTAGAGCTTGGCAGGATTTGATGGTTCCAATTAGGGAATTGTGGGATATAGTACTTCGCTGGTGGATATGCAGCTTATATAGTAGATGAAGAGCAATTTGTTTTTTACGAGCTTAACTAACTGAAGTCCCTTTATCTATCATTTGCTTTCGCTATGCATAAGTTATTATGTAATGTCCAATCTGTTGCTTGTGGATCCAGTTTAAGATGCTTTATAACATAGCATGATTATTGATTAGTATATATGTTTAATGACATACTGTACAATATACTACTTCCCTATACACTTGGAATGCCATTATTCTTTTCTTCAAGCTATTCAGGTGAAGCAAAGGAAGCAGATTAATGTTTTTCTTTTCTTCAGTTGGATCTTTTAGTGTTCATAAATACAATCCAGAGTACTATGCAAATGGATCTTTTATTGTCAATAAATTGTGCATGAAAACAATCCAGAGTACTATGAAAATATGGGGTGCCCCCATCCTCATGCTCTTTGGCTGTTATAGTGCCTTTGAGTTGGATATGACCCCTACATCAATTTTGGTGCATTTGAACTAAATTCAGTTATGATTGGCACATAATTGAGTTTCAGTTTTCTTTTCTTTTCTTTTCTTTGGGTCTTTCGGGCGCACCCCCTTTGCGTAAGCCAGGGGTGCCCCCATCCTGACCCCCCAGATTCCCCGGAAGAGGAACTCCACTGGGTTATAAAGTAAAGTAAAGTAAAGTAAATTGTGCATGAAAACATTATGACTTGTAAGGATCCATCTTATCATTTCAAACATGCAAGTGTACATGTAAGCATATTCATCTTATATTTTCAAACACATACTTGATGCATTACTGTCTGTGTGCTCCCCCTCGAAATATATATCATCCCTTCTGAGTCAAGGCAACGTTTTCTTGAGATATTAGCTGTTCAGTTCAAACTGTTTGATCTTCTAGCTTTCCTATTCATCTATTTGAAAATTTTTAAATATTAATTCTGGATGTTTGATAATGCTATTTCAGACATGTATAATAATCTCGGAAACCAGCCAGGGGTGCCACAACAACCTTTTGACTCCCGACGTAGTCCATTTGGCAATACGTTTGCTGGCCCTGGTTCAGGCTTTATTCAAAGTGGATTAGGTGCTTATGGAGAGAAAATCCTTGGATCCAGTTCTGAATACGTTCAAAGTAATGTAAGTGCATTTTGGCTGGTTTTCCATCTTTCGTTAGAAGTGTGGCTATTGTGGCATTTTTTTTTTTTTTTTTTTTTACATTTTCCAAATAAGAAGCACACCTTGCAACTCTGTCAGCAGGTGTAGATTGTTCATTGACTTTATCCTGCTCAGGCTTGCAAGCATGAGCCTTTTCAGACAGTGAACTTATAATAGCATGATGTGATTGTTTCTTTGTTTCCTATGGTGCCGTCTTATTAAATAATCTCATGCATGTATTGTGTATGGCTAGAAACCTATGTCCTGTAACTTTAACCTTCTGTGTATGGTCAATTAGAGAATTTGCAATGGTAAAACCTTTTTTCTTTATTTCGATCATGCACTTCTATTGTTACAGAAAGTTATTTTCTTTTGTTATCTTGCCGATTCTATGCTCTTCCTATTTTTGAATGTTTGTTGCTATTTGAGATAGCAAGTGTGGGTCTTACCTGACCTTGGCTGCTTCATTTCACAGATAAATAGGTACTTTGCAGACCCACAATATTATTTTCAAGTGAATTCTGACTATGTGAGGAACAAGCTGAAAGTTGTGCTATTCCCTTTCCTTCATAAGGTAATCTTCGCCACGTGCATCTTTTTCTTTTTTTGCAAATAACGTGCATCTTTTTCTTGTTTGCTCTCAATGTTGCAGATTTGTAATTTTTCTCTCTTTTTTTTTCTTTTCGGAAGGGTCATTGGACTAGGATAACTGAACCTGTGGGGGGTAGGTTGTCCTACAAGCCTCCAATTTTTGATATCAATGCTCCAGACCTTTACATTCCTTTCATGGCATTTCTCACGTATGTTGTTCTTGCTGGGCTGATCGTGGGACTCCAAGGAAAGTAAGTTTTTCTTTCACCTGAAATTTGTTGTTTTGTACAAGTTCCTCGTGTGTGGTAATCAAGCTATTACATGGAACCTGAGCAGTTTTTCTTACCAATATGAGTGACAGGCCTCTCCTAAGCAGAGGTTTAGCCTTCAAAAGGAACAAATTGGTGTTATAAGCTGCTTTTTGAAAGGGAAAACTGCCAAGACTAACACTTGCCAAGCAGTTTGTTTTCACAAGATCTCCAACAAACCCGGATGTAAAAATAACCCCCATCAGCTAAATATTGAGCCTCTAAAAGGGAATAAAAAAGTTGAATTTCCTTCTGAAGGCTAAGGCTTTTAACGCACTTACAGAATTTGAGATAGAGTTGTTTTTTTTCTTTTTTGGAATATGCTGACAGAAACTGTTTCATTCTGGGGTTCCGCTTTTTGCAATTTCTTAAATCATTGGCAGTTTCTGTGAAAAAGAAGCAACTCTTTCCTAAAACATTAGTTACATGGGATTTGTTCAAATAATTGGCTGTCCCTCAAAATCTCTGCAGGTTCAGTCCAGAGGCACTGAATTGGCTATTCATGAAAGGATTAGTAGGATGGTTCCTGCAAGTGATGCTTCTGAAACTATCTCTACTTACTCTGAGCAGCGGTGAAGCGCCACTCCTAGATGTGGTGGCATTTGCGGGGTACGCATTTGTCGGCATCTCTTTGTCCATCCTTGGTAAGATGCTATGGAGCTACGCCTACTATGTGCTGATGCCTTGGACCAGCCTTTGCATGGGGGTTTTCCTGCTGAGGACGATGAAGAGGGTACTCTATGCAGAGGTGAGAAGCTACGACTCAAGGAGGCATCATTACCTCCTTCTCTTTGTTGTTATTGCTCAGTTTCCCATGTTCATTTGGCTCGGAAACATCAGTGTCCATTGGCTCTTCTAGGATGAGCTTGCAGTGGTTTACTGTGTTTTTAGGGTCTTTTTTATGGAATCCGTCTTGTTTAAAAACGTTAACTTATAGTTTGTCTGGATGGGTGTCCCTAAGCTATATAGTTTCCTTTGTCAATCTTAGTCCTACCTTCCATTCAAAACTTTTCATTGTAATGCATTATCAGCACTGTCTTGTTAGGAAGACGCTTCACAAAGTCTTGGAGGGAAGGACTAATTTTTGAAACAAAAACACAGTAGTGATGGGGCTGCTGTTTGGGCAAATTGTAACTTAGGTACCTAAATATTACAAAAGGCAGAAAGTTGAAGACTGAAAATTAGTTTTACTCGTACTTCTAGTTTTGTATAGGCTTCAGTGTGCTGGAAACTTCGTCTATTCTGGTTGTGATCACTACTTCAGAACACTTCTCTTTTTATTTTGTTCTTCCCGTTTTGTGAAAAATGTATTAAATTTGATTAAGAAATTGTGTAGTCAATTTATGCAATCATTTTATGCTCGATCCGTAATGCATTATAACTTGTCCATTCAAACATCACTCATAAAATGATTGTATACTACACACACAAAAAAAATGTTGTGTAAAGCACATACTACTGTATTACACAACAAATCTAAGCATACACTTAGTTTCATAATTATGTTTTACTCTGGACATATTGCCGTCCCTAAACAAGTGAGATATGAATGGCAAATGTTCATTGATCTGCTTCCGGCTGAGATTAATGCATTTCGACTGAATTTGAGCCACTGGTCCAACTTCAGAAACTAACTGGGAAATTCAATCTTATCGAAATGGGCGGTAAAGAAAGACATTTTACAGTTGTACAGTTTTTACAGTTTTACCGCCCGGATCTAACGGGGAGATGAAGGGCCAGCCACTTGATTTTTTCAATTTTCTTTTTTCCCTTTTTATTTCAATTTCCAGCTACTTTGAAAGAGCCCGCACACTCTGAAAAGACAGAATCACCCCCAATTCAAAAACCTTGTTGAGCATCTATCCGTTGCCGGACGTGTTATAACGTCAAGGGCATTACTGTCCATTTCAAAAAAGAAATTTCTCCCGGAATCTTAAAAAAATATCTCCCTTATCTTTCTTCCACCACCCCTACTTTACTTTTCTCCCTCCTTTTTTCTCAGTGTAAAATTGAAACGTCTGTACTCTCAATCAACTCTGTACATTGGAGCCATCGAAATCTGAAATTTATAATATTATTTTTATTCTTATGTTTGGTCCTCCTTATGATCTCGATCGTCGGTTATCCCCATCCGACGGCTCTCGTAAGTCGGCTAGTTGCTGTTCAGTGATATCTACCGTAAACCCTAGGCAGATGGTTAGTTAGCTCTCTCATCTCTCCCGCTATAGATCTCTCGCGCCCTTTCCACCTTCTTCTCAATTCCTCTCTTCAAATTTCTCACCGAACTTCTCCGATCTCGCCTCTAATCCTTCCTCAATCCCATGTCCGACTACACGCATTCGAGCGAGCCTGTTATCTTCTTCTTAAAAGCAGATTTGATTTGACATTAGGATTTCCCGATTTTGATCGCTAGAAAATTGACAGCGGTGACGTTAACGCCTTTGATCTATGAGATCGCGTGGTTTCGGTATCCTCTGACACGCTCAACTGAGTTGGAATCGGTGAGTTTGACTCTGAGAGTTAATTGGTGAGACTGACTCGCCAGCAAAAATCGCTGGCGATGCCGTCGGTCAAAATGAGGCGCTCGACGAGAGCCTTCGTGCGCAAGACGAAGGAAGGAGAAGGCGTCAGAGTCTTGAGGTCCGGGAGGAGGCTCCGGGTGCAATCTGCTGTCGCCAGGATCAGAGTATCAGCGCATGGATCCGACGGTGAGGATCTGTTTCGCCTGATTAACGACTCTGTCGAGGTTTCTTTGGCTAGTGGGTGGCGAAATAAAGTGGGAAAAGGGAGGGAATTGGATGCTTCAGTGGTCCTAGGTGATGATGATAAAGTCAAGCCTCAGCGTACTTGTTTAGATAAGAGGTTTGGGGTTGTGTATAGTAGGAAAAGGAAGGGGTTTGATCGGAGGAGGGGGAATTCGGATTGTGATAGGAAGTTTGGGTTGCAGTTCTCTCGTAGGAAGCGGAGAAGAACGGTTGATGAGGGTGGAAAACAGAGGTCCCTCTATCTCTCTGTTGTTGATTCATCTTGTGGGCTTGCTGGTGTTGTAAGCACTGTTTTAAGGTATATGTGGACGGCCAAGGTGGGGCTGGTTGAGTTGTTTCAGTCTCAACTGGTTGCTAGTGTATTTGCTTCCTGTGGCGTTCAGTTCTTGCGGGTATGTGTTCTTTCTTTGCTATGTTATTTGGCTTGGATGGACGTGTGAAAGCTCTCAGTATCAAATTGTTTATTGGTAGAATTAAATTCTAACTTCTTAATTTATTTGAATTTAAGTTGATGGCATATATTGATTAACTTAATTTTATTTCTGTGGATGTTTATGGGAAATGGTTAATGTAATGTTCAATGCTTACAATATTAACATAGTCTACAAATGGTGATATAGTGCAAAGTTGGCCCAACGAGTGTCATTGTAGGCTTAATTTTTGAGATATATGAATAGCTTGTCAACGGTTTGAGTTACTTACCATTCTTAATTTGAAATTAACTTGGCAGTATTGTCCATACAACAAAAGCGATGGGTTCTGCAAGATCTACGAGGCTAGGGAGTTCATACCTATGTTTGATATCGACTTCACCTCAGTTCCACTCTGTTTTGCTCGTTTGCATTCAAGCATGTGCTTCAGATCTATGTATCTGTCATTGTTAATTCTCACAAATACTAGTGATCAACAAGATGAAGATGACTCTGACTCTGATGCTATTAATGTCAGCTCTAAGAGATTCCCTTTCCAAAGCAGTCTTCTTGGCCTTTTATTTAGTAAAGTTGAGGATTCAAGGAAATTAAATGCACCAATTATAGTTTCCAGATCAATGAGCCGTGCTACACCCAACAGGAATGGTGTAAGGACTGGAGTTTGCAACAGGAATGTTTTAACCACACGAGCTTCTAGTAGAATTGGTGTATTAACTAGATCTTGTAGTAGGAATGGTGTAGCTACTCGTGGTTGTCATAAGAGGCGTAAGAGGTCTCTTAGGACTGGAAGAGCAAGAAACCCTTCATTGTTTGATAGGGAAAGTCAGTATTCAGTTCTCAGTTTTGGTATTAGGAAAAGTGATGTAAAATCTACATCCACGTTGCAAGTTCATGAGGCTCGGGAATTTGTTCGAACTAATTCTACTACAGAGATGAGGTTACTGAAGTCATCCTTGCTTGCCTTGGGAAAGGATATAGACACGGTTTCTTGCTCTGCAACTTTGCTGGTTGTTGAGTCAGACAGGTGTTACAGAGAAACTGGAGCATGTGTTACACTGGAGCTGTCGAGTTCTAATGATTGGCTTTTGGCTGTCAGGAAAGATGGATTACTAAGATGCTGTCACAAGGCTGAGAAGGGTAATGAAGTAAAGCCTAAATTTACCAACCGTTACACTTATGCTATTGTATGGTGTGTGGAATCTGGGTGGAAGTTAGAATTTACTGAACGTAAAGACTGGGCTGTTTTCAAGGAGCTTTTTAAGGTTTGTGGTGACCGTAACGTAGTCCTACCATCCCCTACAAAGGCTATCCCAGTCCCCAGCATATGTGACTTATCGGTCTGCTCTATCTCCCATGATGCTGCTTATTTTAGACCAGAATCATACATAAAAATGAATGATGATGAACTGTCCAGAGCCTTACTGAAGAAAACCGCAAACTATGAAATGGATTCAGAAGATGAAGAATGGCTGAACACATTCAACAGTAGGTTGGAGGATGCAAAGATTGATATTTGTGTCCATGTCACCTTGGAGAGTTTTGAAATGATGATTGATGCATTTGAAAAGGCTGTCTTTTATCGTCAAGATGATTTTACTGATGACATACCACCAGCCGACCTGTATTTAGACCTTGAAAGAAGAGAAGTAGTGGAGGCCGTGTATAGTTATTGGACAAAGAAGAGGAAACAGAAAGGTGTTCCCCTTGTTAGAGTATTCCAGGTATATCATCCATGTACTATGGATACATTTTTTGCATTTCTCTAAGCTGGTTTTTTTCATGGGTAGTGGATCCTGTTCTTGTATGAATCTATGGAGTGTTGCATCAGTAGTAGCATGTGTTCGTATAATAATAATCCAATGCTCTTACTTGTTTACTATATCGTTTGTGATAGTGCATCTGCTTCATTTTTGTTAGTTTACACTTCGGGCTTTTTGATGCATTTGTGTCTGAAACCGTGGTTTAGTTGTATTCTTCTGCACTAGAGTAGTTATAATTGTAAATGTTTTATGGTTCAGTGGTATGGTTCAAGGGAATGACTTGAGAGGAATAAAAAATGCTTTGACTTAACTTCAAAAATATACGTGTATTAGAAGTATAGACTTCTTTATACATTTTCATTTCTTTGTCCTGTGACTTGTCCGTGCAACTTCATTCTCATTGTAGGGTTGCACTTAACCTGGTGATTTTCCTTTGGCAGTTGAATGAACCGAAGACTCCCTTCATTGCAAAACCAGTTCTGCGCAAGAAGAGGTCAATCAAGCAGCGACATTCTGCAAATACTGCTCTAAGTGATAGAGGGAAACACCTTAGCATTTTGCGAGGTATATATTACCAAAATGCAAGTGCATCTGTCAATGCAAATCAATTTTTTCTGCCATTTGTGACTGTTTTCAGTGCTGAACAACAATAATAAAGAACGAGTCACCTTAATGCTTCTGTTACATCTATCCAAGAAACAACATAGCCATCTTTTTACATCATATTCTTACTTCCCCGTTCTACTTGTTGAACTTTTCTGAATAAGTACTTGGATATGCAGCTATGACAGCTGAACGACATGACACTGAAGTGGAGGAGGCGTATGGAGACGCCAAAAGTGCATTGGAATTTGCAATAATGAAGCGGAGGAGTGCGCAGACTTTAATAGCAAATGCTGATTTGGCAATGTACAGAGCCTCCATGGCAATTAGAATAGCCGAAGCAGTCCAAGCGCCTGATCCAAATCAAGCTATTGCTCACTTACTTGACTGAGGTGCCTCTTGTTCATGCTTCAACTTTTGTTTGGACATTGGAGGAAAGATCGGATTAAAATACACAAAATAAAAAAAGAATGAGAAGGGAAGAATTGTGGCTTCTTTGGCGGATTTTGTTTTAATGTATGAAGCCTAGAGTTCATGCAGCCCTCTAGAAGCGAGCCATGTTTGTAATTTAAACCTTGTACAGGTCTTTTTTCTTCTTTTGGCTAATTGGTATATATTTATGTAACTGTATGTTATCAGATACACCCTTAATATGTAGCTATGTAATACACTTTTGAGAATTAGTTGATCATGATCGTCAGAGAAAATTGAGTCAGTAGTAAATAATTTAGAGTTTAGTATGATGGACAAAAGCTGTCCTATTGATTGTGTGTCAAGATTCTAATTGTTAGTTTGGTTTGATTGATTACATGAATATTATTGAAATGGGTCCCACATCCCAATCAACAATTTTACTACCAAGGACGGTATGTCTTATAAATGTTAACCGATTATGAGTACCTTGAAGCAAGAGCTGGAATTTTGTAAAAGTAAGCGCGCCAAAAGAACAGTTTATGTTTTGGCAAAGCAGGCAAAACAGGTTACAAACACATAAGATTCCGAAACGGGATTATCATACGATGCAGCTGCTAATTACTACATATATTCCCAGACCTTTCTTTTTCTCCATCCAATTCAAAGCATCAAAATCCAGTACAAACGAACTCAGCTAGTTTATAAGACTAATATGCAGCACAGACTCCTCAAACTCTCAATGGCTTCAACCCAAGCTGAGCTCGAAGTCTATTTGCTTCAGCAATCTCTGGATCCGGGTGGTCCGTCCCATCATCCTTCTTCTCTTTCTTCTTCTTCTTTGGCTCTTCCCTACCACCATTTTCACCATCTTCTCCTCTTCTAGGTGGTGGGCTTGCACTGCCCCGGCCATGCCTCCTTCTCGGGCTCCTACTTCGACTCCGACTCCTTGATGGACTCCGCCTCCTCCTCCTCTCCCTGTCTCTGTCCCTATCTCTCCTATCCCTATCCCTCCCTTCTCTATCTCTATCCCGACCATAATCCTTTTCTCTAATTCGGTATCTATCACGATCTCTGTCCCTCTTGGAGTCTCTGTAGTCTCGGTCTCTTTCCCTCCCTCTTCTACGATCTCTATCATAGTCTCGCTCGTCTAGCTCCCTGTCCCTGAAAGAAGGCGGCACTGGAGTGAATATCACAAGCTATGAATTTGAAATGGTCACAGAAGGATGTATGTATATCTCCATTAACTTCATCCTAGCTTCTAAATGCACATCTTCAGTTCAGTGAAACAAGAATTCCTAGCCACGGTGACTAGGACTAAGGAGGACATTCCTAACAAAGTATTGAATCTTAAAATGTTGAGCACAAAAAGCCTCAGTTTATGGCAATCTAGCAACATGGTCAGATTGAACACCCAAATATAATGTTCACCCTATAATAAAGAAAAAAAAGAAATTGAAGATCACAAAACTGGTTAGATGATCAAATCAAGCCAAACCTGTATCTATGACTGTCACGTTTTCTTTCTCTGTCTCTATCTCTTTCTCTATGGGGACTGGAGACCCGATAGTGATCCTGCACAAGAAAGGAGAAGAACAATGAGCCACCATAATGAGACCAAAAGATGTTGCGAACAGAGGACAAGAGATCAAACCTTTTCATGTTCCTCAGCATCAACATCCATCTCATCCTCCTCTTCTTTTTCTTCTTCCTCCTCAAAATCATCTTCAAGAGCACTTCTTCTAAGCTCCAGTGAACCATTAGCCTCCAGATGCCATCTATTGTGACAAAATTATGCTAAATTTTATCAAAATTCTAGTCAAATACTTGACAAGTTAGCACGTGTACTATACTATCTTCTGTACGGTGGATTCTTGCATATCAACTGTAAAAGCAAATCATAAAGCAGGACAGGACATGCTTAGATATTATAAATCTGAGACCTTCCACATCATCATCTGGTTATATGTATAGCGGAAAGCAGCATGCTATCATGTTATATTCATGGTGAAAGTAAAATCTGTCGAGACCCTAGTGAGTACAATGTTACCCTACATAGTTAATACATGTCAGGATTGTAAATACACATGAATCAGACATGGAACTACTTTCCATTGGTGAATTTCTAGTCATGATTACTGGTTCTGATATATGTTAAGGTATGCTGAAAATCGTCTCAGCTGCTAACTGTTTATTACAATATTGTATTGACAAAAGGACTAGTTATATATCAATAACAGAACACAAGATCCCAAATGTCTGTCCATTCTATTTGCAGGTTTGAATGTCTTATTATCATTGCTTCAGGAGATATGACTACGAAAAATTATCATGCAGCTAAAGACATTAATACGGCACAAGTTACTGAAGAAACACCCTAAAAGCTTAAGTTGGTATTAGTCAAACAGCCATTCACTACTCTTCACTACAGTTAGAAATCATCAAACCATCCTGGTCATCCATATAAGCTGTTGCGTTGATACAGTAACATTAGGATCATGATAAAATCGTATACAGACATGATAGAATCGCTATCTCCTAGCAATTTCACACCATTTTAACCATTTGTTTCCAAGCACCCTATCAACAAAGACTGTCCAACATGCTTGACTAATTCAATAACACAACAAACATCTACAGAAACCTTCATTGGATTTTAAGGAAATTTTCATGTTGAAATCTTTTGTTTTGTTAGCTTTGCTTTAAAGAATGATAACTGAGATTCTAGTGCACCTTATATCAATTAACTTCTATTGAATTGATAACAATTCATTACTCCCATATGATGACTATATTATATACAATCTGATTCTTAAGAATGAATCTCAATAATCCCTGACAACTGATCATCCAAATAATATTGGCTAATACATCACTAAAGGCCAGACAGCAGACACCCGAGATCAGATGAAGATATTACCTTTTCTTGATACGGGGCATAGCAATGTCACAAGAATAATCCTTTGTCAAAAGTTCATCAATGAACTCATCAACATGAATAAGCGCATAACCTGACAAGATACAAAGAAAAAACATTAAAAGCCTGATGAGAAGACAATTTGACAAAGATTAAAGTTGATCAGAAACATACGTCCATCGGACTTCTTCATCCTCAATTTCCTGTAGTCATTGTATAGGGGCTCCAAGTACAAGTATACATCTGTGTCTGTTCCAGTTAGGCGCAAGTAAAATGCACCAAGAATCCGAACATATCTGCATTAAGAAGAAACATGCCAACTGCTAACTGCTAAGCTCTTGCCGTCAAGAATCAAAATAAAACACCACAATTTGTAACCTAATTAGCAAGAACACTCCGAGATTAAATCAATCCAGACACGGACAGAGCAAGAAGAATGAGTGCACAAGGAGAAGAGAGAAAAGAGAGCGTTAAACTTACTTGTAGTCCTCGTTTTTGATGAACTCAACAACGATATCTTTCTCAGGCTGAATCTGGAGCATCTTCTCGACAAGGCAAAGAAAAGGAGTGGGCTTGCGGGTACCGCCAAAGGTACCGCCGATATGGTCGAGCTCCATGGCCTTGTCGACGAGTGTCTCGGCGGTGAGACCGAAACACTGCTCCTTCCAATACGTGTTCTGGTAGATCTTCGTCCGCACGATCTTCTCCACCAGGTTTTGAGGATTCGTTCCCCTTATGTTCCTCGCTGTGGGGTCCGTACGGTTCGCCATGGTTGGACGAATCTACCAAACCCTAATCTGATCCAATCCAACCACAGAAACTTGAAATTGGCACAGGAGTTGTCCGACGGAAAGAAAGAAAGAGCCAGCGGTGGTCGGCAACAAAAGAGTGCGACGGAATTGAAATTAGGGTTTAGGCCTCGCCCGGCCTGACCTTACTTAGATCAACCGAGACGGGTGCAATACAAGAGGCGCAAAAGGGTTAATATATGTTTGAATGTCTATTGGCTATTGCATTCAACTGAATACCCAAAACCAAAAGGGATAATGTAGTAGTACTAGGACATACAACAACCTATATATCACTCCGACCAAAAAAAAAAACCTATATATCACCAGGAATTTAAGTGTCTTCGACCTAACTAATATGATCCAGCATATATGTACGTTACGTTTTGCAATATATCTTGCAAGCTACATACATCATATGTCAAAATCATGTATATGAATTCAAGGACAAGCTATCATGGGTCCAAGGACGAATGTAAGTTCTTATACATATCCACAGCTATTCTATACGCATTCAAAATCTCCAAGATAAAATGGTCATGTGTAAGTTGTAAGAAAGCATTCATTACACTTGTTACTGCTGCCCAACCACCATTGTCAGACACTGGCTCTTCTCCTTCAATTCATTACATGACTTTCCTCTCCCTTCAGTTCCCTCTTGCATGTTTCTCTGCTTAATTTCTTCAAGTACTCCAACTGCCTTCTTCTATTTAATAGAGGCTTCCCTCCTTTGTACTCTCTTAACACATCCACAACATTTCAGCCCTAGTCCAAACCAATGGCGCTCCGTTTCCTCGCTCTAGCACTTGTCCTAGCCACAGCTTTAGCTTCGTCTTCAACCGCGGAGAAGGCGGCTCCATCATTCTCGGTTAAGGGCTCCGTCTTTTGTGTCGATTGCGCTCCCACATACGACTACTCAGGTTCGGTTTCTTTCCCCTTTCCATTTGCATATAGAACTTTGTTCACCATTTGCTAACTATGGAGTATATCGTTGTGAACACACCATATGTCAACAGCCATTAGAGTTGTGGTCAGCTGTGACCGGATGAACAAACCGCTTCTCATGACGACAACCAAGAAAGACGGCTCCTTCGAGTCGAACCTGCCACCTAGCCACGGCTCCCCTGCCGGCTGCCAAGCCAGGCTCCTAGGCAGTCCGACGCAACTCTACGCGTTACAAAGGAACATGGCCTCTAGCCTCGTTAAGGACGTCCACACGACTCAAGCCAGCACTTACACCACAAGCTCCGCCTTGAAGTTTGCTAGCGCTTGTTCGACTCTGATGCGCTCCGCTGGGGAATGCGGGGCTCGGCTCGGGTCATCGAAGACCATCGATCTTCCCGTTCCGCCAGAGTACGGACTGCCGCCCACGAGCTTCTACCTTCCGGTGCTTCCCATCATAGGCATACCGTGATCGCTCCTTTACAAGAAATGAACGAATGTGCTATGCTATAGTTTGAAATATGTTATGTTATAGCTAGCTAGCTTGCATACGTACGTACGTGTGTTGAATAATCCTGACCTTGGTTTGGAAACTAAGGTGCGGTACGTTTGTGTTAGATATATTGTCGAACTTGCGCGTTGTTGGTTGTATTTCTATGTACCTAACTAGCTATTATACAGATGTAGTTCTTACGGTGTATGATTAGAGGTATCAGAGTTGTCGAGTTCTCGTGATAACATTAAACGAAAACTCAATCGGATTTGACATCCTGTATTCTATATGTATTTTTATGAAAACTAATGTGTTTGTTGTGGACTAGAAGAAAACAAAATATGTTACTCCGTAGAAAGCACGGTGAAACGTGATAGAATGAGTGTTGAAATGTAACATTGAAACGGTATTGAAATTGGACATTGGTCCATTAATGCTAATACCTTTTTTTTGCGAGGGCAGAGCCCGAATTTTATTGATTTAAATCATCAAATACAAGAGAGGCAATGTTATCAGGCATAGAATTAAGTAAAACAAAATCCTGATCTAAACCAAAGGAAAGATTTGCGGATACTCTCGCAAATCTTTAGGAGAAATCCTAATGCTAATATCTTATAGAGGCTTACAACGACCAACGTTAGTTATGATTATATTCTTGTGATCTTATCAAACAAAAAGATTAATTTGAAATTAAAAAGCTCAGTGTAAAATTAATAGGGATAAAAGTCCACTTTTTTTTTTTTACTCAAAAAAAAAAAAGCTCAGTGTAAAATTAATAGGGTACTCGTCAATTGATCTTAGGGATAAAAGTCCACTTTACGAATTAGGTTCTCGCACATTTGTGCTCCTCCTACGAATATCCAAGCATACTTATACTTATCTATGTAAAAATAGTAGGTTGTATAAGTATTTATTTTATTTTATTTTAACTATACGCTCTTAAAACAAGGCATAGACTTTTTACACACAAAATTTCGACTTTTTGCACCACGTCATTTAAAGGCGTCGCCGTTTAAAGACGTCAGAATATAATAATACTAAATTTCGGTCGGGAAAATTCTGAGTCGTCGTGGGACGTCATCCCTTCCATCAAGGGTATTTTGGTCTTTCTATGTATATAAATTTAATAGGATATTAATTGCTAATTGAACTTATTGAAGTCTTACAGCTCTATTAAAAATATATTATAGGTGGGAAGGCGCCAAGGCGGGGATCCGGCGCCATTGACCGGCGTCCGACGACGCCGTTGACCGGCGTGGCATGACGCCGTTGACCGGCGTCCCATGACGCCTCCTTTTTTTTCCTTTTTTGTTTATCTGCAATTTAATTAATATAATATTCATACGCCTTTAAATGACGAAGCTTTCAAATGGCGTGGTGCAAAAAGTAAAAAAAATAGTGAGCGAAAAGCCGGGGCGTAAAACAAAGCATCAAAACAACTTATTTTTAATATCGAAAAAAAACAATTAATTTTTAATCATATGCGTTACGCAGTGTTTGGTTGGGTCTTTCGCTCCCTCTGCTTCCACACGCGTAGCACCAGATCTCAAACTCCCTCCTCACTTCGTCAATTTCCCCGTACCTAACATTCCGCTCTTTTTTCACGGTTCTTCGCCGGTCGCCGGCAATCCCCAGCCGATACCAGAGAGACGGCTTCTTCAATCGTCTCCATAACTTCTGAGGGGGAGTAGAATCTCGCGATCGGCTCGAATGGCGATCCTCTACGCGGTGGTGGCCAGGGGGACCACCGTTCTCGCCGAGTTTAGCGCCGTCACCGGAAACACTGGTGCCGTGGCTCGCCGGATTCTGGAGAAGCTTTCTCCGGAGGCCGAGACCAGGCTTTGCTTCTCTCAGGATCGATACATCTTTCATATTCTCAAAGCGGATGGCCTTACTTTTCTGTGTATGGCCAACGAAACCTTCGGAAGTATGTCATCTTTCTTTGTTTAACTCTGACCGTGAGAAATCCCTCCCAGTTTGTTAGCTTTACTTGTTCAATTTTGATGTTGCTGATCATATAGCCTTTGACTGTTAGCGGCATAGCTAGGGTTTGATCGGAGTTATTTGCTTGGTCGTAGTATTAGGATTCTAGATTGAATTGCTTATTTGTTTTGTGGATCATGACATTGGACTGGAGGCTTGGGCTTTAGAATTGGTTCAGTTTCGTACATTCTTAGTAAGGTTAGAATTGGCGTGATTCCTTATGTGTCTACTCGATTTCATGGTGAAAGAGAAGCTTTACAGTAATAAGGGGGAGAAACGCAACTAAATCCTACTATCTCTAGACAAAGCGACTTAATCTGCTATTAAAAAAAAAGGTACTAAATTTAGTGGTACCTGCATGATAATGCTATTCAAATATGATGAGAACAACTATCTCAAGGCCATTCATGGTGAATACCTGCATGTCAATGGACATGGATGAAGGTTGATTGTGGCTACAAATTTCACATTCTTCTTATGCCTGCAAGATGACAGGTCAAAACATTACCAGAATCAAGTGCATTTCTGTACTACTGTAAAAGTTTAGTTAATCTACAGAGCTTCCTAAGAGAGCAGTAGTATATTTCCCTGTACATGTTAATCCTGTTTCCTACCTCTGGGCCATAAGAAACCTCAAATTCGGAATTATGATATAGTTGTATGATGATGTTGCATTGATTATGTAGACCTAAAGAGGTAATAGCTTTTCTAATGGAATTATTGGGTCTTCTGTTGCGATGATCAATTGAGGGGCCTAAAAGTTTGTAAAACAAAGCAATTGAACTTAACTAAGGATCTTTTTCGGATGAAGTCTGGAGTTATGTTTGCATATTTTTTTTCTATGGATAATGTTTAATACATCATTTTCATGTGTGCTGTTTCTTCATGACTCCATGTTATGAGTTATGATTAGTGCTAATGGATGGATAAAAGTAATGTTATACTTTATGATATTCTTTGAACTTTTTGTTCCTGGTCATGATATGCTCATCAATTTGCCATTTTTTTTTTCTTGCTGTTGATACATCTAAGTTGAGTACATATTTCTGTATGGTATATAGGAAGGATCCCATTCTCGTACTTGGAGGATATTCACATGCGGTTCATGAAAAACTATGGCAAAGTAGCAAAGCATGCACCTGCCTATGCTATGAATGATGAGTTCTCTAGAGTTCTACACCAACAGATGGAATTTTTTTCTAGTAACCCAAGTGCAGATACTCTCAATCGTGTTAGAGGGGAAGTAAATGAGGCAAGTGTTGTCTGCTTTATTTGCTTTGTTTAATTTTTGCTGGTCTTACTTATTCAGAAATTGTTTGTTTAGTATGCTTGAGACTGAACGACTTGATATTTAAGGTTTAGCTGCTTGCAGTGTGGGTGCTCCTTTTTCCTTTATTTGCTTCCTTGTACATGTTATCACCTTTTGCTGTTTTTCACTTTTCCCCACATGACAGTCAACTTGTTTGACTACCCGTTTGATTCCATGCGCTGGACTTGGTTGAACTATGAAAAGGATCAAGTGAACTGTTTGATTTGGACGGATGGATTGCCACATATTCTCCTATCATCTAGTGCATTGGTTTTTGCAGATATCTACATCTTTGTATCAGCCTCTGTGTATGATCTGACATGTGTAACTGGTTTTCGGGATTCTAAACCTGTTCCTGTTGGTTGATTCTAGTTTTCAATCACCCCAAAAACATATTATTGATTGTTAAGTAGGTGGATTTTTTTGTGTTCTGGTTTTTGTCTCAAGAGGCCCCATTTATTGTGTAGTTTACACTCTTGCTTACTGCTACAATTCCACTTATTCGTCTATTAACAATTTTTTGACAAGGGTTTGTCACTGCATTCAGATCCGCACAATCATGGTAGACAACATTGATAAGATACTGGAGAGAGGTGACCGGATTGAACTTCTAGTAGATAAAACTGCAACAATGCAAGATAGTGCTTTTCACTTCAGGAAACAGTCTAAGCGCTTGCGCCGTGCACTTTGGTTAAAGAATGCTAAACTATTGTAAGTATATCTATGTATGGAGTAATTTAGAACACTCGACAGGGTACTTTCTATACATATAAATTAATGCATGAAAAGTTTTTTCATCCGAAATCACCCATGGAGTTTAAATGCCAAATTGAAATTATTAGTTATCTAGCATTTTGAACAAGAGACTTTTCATACGAGTAAATTGCGAATCTTGTAGTAGATGCCTCATCCCTTCTAGATATCACTCTTAAGACTCCCATGCTATCAGAACTATCCATCCTTTTAAGGCTTTTGAACCATATAGAAAGTTTGGATGTAATTCTTTGTTCTCTAACAAGCTTGAATCGTTTTTTGACAGGGTTTGGCTGACAATTCTCATTGTGGTAGTCCTGTACATAATCATCGCTGCTTGTTGTGGAGGCATTACATTGCCAAATTGCAGATCTTGAGTTGTGATCCATCCCTGGTCTTCCAATTATGAGCATTGTCTTCCAGTTATGTCATACCTCCAGGATGAAGGCCTGCAAGCTGCTTTTAGCCTTGGTTATTTAAGTGTGGAGCTGTGAGAGTTATTCACACCAAAATTTCCAGATCTTTGTTCGTGTGTCTTCACTGCCGTCGTGCTTTTGAAGTACTCTTCTACATTTGGATGATGGATGGTTTTCCTGTCGTGTTGAAATCTTCTTTCTACCTCGCTTGTATATTGCTTGAATTCATATGTAGCACACTTCATTTATCTCATGAAATCTCTTGTTTTGGATGATAACACAATTGTAATGCAAGCCATATGTTGATTTTTTCAGTGTATTGCAGGCTCTCCCACTTCTGTTTCATCTCTGTTAAGACTGCTTGTGGTCAATGGGTACTTTGGGTTGAATTGTTGTCTTTGTAAAACCTTACCTTGGCTATATTCCTGTCTTAAGATGGTGCTTGGACAGTTAGATTGATGAACAAAACCATACATTATTTTCGAAATAACACAGCCTCATCTCCTTCTCCCTTTATGCATAAAGTTTCTCTTTATTAATGTTTTGGTGAGCAGAGTTCGTGCTTAGTTGGACTTGTATCAAAAACAGGATCAAAAGGTATCATAAACATTTTAGAACTGAATGGAGCAAGTGAGGCAACCACTCCTCTCTTGATATTCCTTCAAAACAAAGCTAACCCATTAGACCATTAGTACTGATCAAGAAAAAAAAAAAACTAACCCATTAGTACAACCTGCTACAAACCACATATATATACACACACCTCTGAGTGAACATTGCATCATATCTCACAATCACATCTTCTCCCACAATTTGTACTCTTCACTGATCTTTAGAAGTCAACCCATCTTCTTGACCAAAAAAAAAAGAAGCCAACCCATCTTCTAAAAATGGCACATGAATCCACCACCATCAATATCCAAGACGGAAAATCTGCAGCCACCTCAAAGGGCCGTCTAATGAGGGTAGGAGGCGGCGTTGGAAGAGGTATCGCCATCTTCGATTTCATACTTAGGCTCTGTGCCCTTGTAGTTGCCCTTGCTGCAACCATCGCCATGGGAACGAGTGACGAAAACCTACCTTTCTTCACTCAGACCTTGCAGTTCCAAGCCAGCTACGACGATCTGCCTGCATTCTCGTACGCTTTTTTACCTCCCTCCTCAACTCAGGAGCTCATCATTCATTTCAAATTGACAAATTCCCTCTACTGGTTTTAAAAACCTCACCATTTTCTGCAGGTTCTTTGTGATTGCAAATGGAATAGCTAGTGGCTATCTTGTGCTCTCCTTGCCATTCTCCATAGTCACCATTGTGAGGCCACACCTCTTCGGAGTGAGGCTTCTCCTCCTCATCCTGGACACGGTACACTCAAAACACCTCAGCAAGAGTACACAACTAACACCATAACTATAGCAATGCTCAATGTTTGATCATATCTTGTGCAGATTGCTCTGGCCCTGACGACGGCCGGTGCAGGGTCAGCAGCGGCCATAGTGTACCTTGCACACAACGGGAACTCGAACACCAACTGGTTCGCCATCTGTAATCAGTTTGGTGGATTCTGTGAGCGTGTGAGCGGTGCTGTGGTGGCTTCCTTCATTGCAGCCTTCATATTTATAATCTTGGTCATCCTTTCTGCTGTGGCTCTGAGAAGAAATTGAACTGGTGTGCTTGATAGAGTCTATTGAAGCCCAACAAGGGTTGTACGTTGTTGTTGATATTTACCATGGATGGTTGATTGTGAGGTTTGAGGTTTGATAATTTTTATGATGTATGCGCAGGCCAGGCCACATTGTATAGCTCCTTACCGTTTGTGTTGTTGCTTCCATTTGATTAATGCAAGAAGTTTCTCATTTAATCATTTCAAACAACATACTGCCTTACATACTCCTATAATTTAGAAAGTTACATACATGTAGTAATTAACAAAGTACTATGCAATAATAAGCTAGCTAACTGTATGGGCTGGCTGGGATGGAGATGTGAACCGTCTCGTTGTCTGTGTAAGGCTTGGCTTTGGAATCACCGATTAGAAACATGCTTTCCACATACGCAAACTCCGGATGAAACCTATCGACGTGGTTTTGAAACTTGATCCACTGCTTCGGGCCATGAGGCACCTGCATCAGAAACGAACGCCGGTACAGGCTCAGCCCATACAGGTTGTCAATAGTAATGAGCTTGTGCCATGTGGCAGGCGATCCGAGCTGTTTCATTGCCCACAGCTCGATCAGATCCCAGCGTCGGTCCACCAGCACTGACAGCATCCCGCCATACTCCAAAACCTCTGCCACCCTCACCGCATTCTGCGGATAAATCTTAGGCTCGTAGGTTTCTTGGGGGAAGTCCACCATGGTCAACTCTTGGCTCTGGCAATCAAAGATGATCACATAATGCTCCTGAAGATCAAGAGACATTGCGACCCAACATATAGCCCCGTTCACAAAACGCCCCGTTGCAGTCCTTGATGTAGCAAAGGTAACAGATTTGAGGTTATTAGCAGTGGCCGCCTTGCTCCAGAGACCTTGGCGGGTGGAGTATACGTCGTAGGTGGTTGGGATAAATCCGCAATGAGATTCGATGCATTCACAAGACATCCAGACTCTGACTACTTTAAAATCCTCCATATAACGGTCATAACCGAAGCCTATAGCAGTGCAAAAAAAGCGAGCGCACTGTCCTGGGTTTTGGGGCACATCATCCGGATCGACTTGTGCGTTTCCGGACACAGCCGAATCGATGTGGGATGGAAAGGGAAGCCGAGGGAGGGTCAAATACTTGTGAATCGCCGGGTTCCATAGGATTGTGGAGTCATAGGACGAATCCATGGTGTAGGAAACAAAAACGACGCCATGGACGACATCAACAATTGAAATCCGGTAGAGATCTACGTCCTCCTCCGCTTCTACTCGAAATCGAAACGGAAAAGGCACATCGTCTCTGAGATTGAAGACTTTGGAGGAGGATGCGATGGAGCGAGTGAATGAGTCGCGAAGCTTGACGAAGAAAGGAGAGGGGATGAGGGCGTTCCATGACTTGCAAACAGCTCTGAGTCGACATACGCTCTTCATCGGCAATCTCTTTAAGATCTCTGCCCATAAATCTTCCGGTAAATTCGAGTTTAAGCGTGTGGATTCTGAGAGGACTCCATTGACGAATTGCAACGAAGGTGGATCGATCTGTCGACAGAAAAACCTAGACCTCCAACGCGCGCCCAATGGATCCCTCCCCGAGACGTCTTTATATGGCCAAGGGCCTAGCTTGTGGCGCAAGCTTGAATCTTTTTCCTTTCTTTCGTGTTTTTTTGGCAGGTTGGCTCGTACTTAATTTGTTCATAAATCTTTACAAGAGATAGAGTCGTGATTGGATTCGACCTTAGTTTATTTAGGTCAGGTCACTAGGTGTTTTGAGAGTCTGAGCCGGCTGAAAATTCTTCATCTCGGTAGAGAGAACGTCAACCGTCCATTTCGCATACTCTAAGATGGGTTGACCTTTTGCCTTTCACACTATAATTTTAGCGTTTTACTCGTGCCGATTTCAATCTCGTTTTACTATTTCTTTTTGAGGATTTGTTCCATATCTAGGCGATTCTGCTAGTCAATGTAACGTCCCCTATTACTAGACAAGGTGAGTAACATTGATTGATGTATTTTATGATTTTTTCCCAGAAATCCTTCTTGTCTTGCGTTTTAGGTGGAGCATACGCTACTATAATGATAAATTTTATGTTGTTTTCTAGGTTTGAGTAGTTCATTGCAATGAAACGCTTTTCTTTGAAACACACTTTTATGCTTTCGTTCATCAATTGTTGGTTCTTCCATAAGATCAGGATGCCACCTGCCATTCCAGTTGTTGGATTGAATTCATACGAATCAAATCTCAGCTTTTCCCATTTTTTTGGGTTAGGAAGTTGTTGTGTCTTTGTTTCGACCAACGCTGTGAGTTGAATTCTTTCTAAATCAAAAAGAGCATTGATTTCGGTCCCACAGATGGGTTTTTTAAGCCCCCTACAATTTCAAAGGCATATCTTCATATATAAACTTTTTCCAATTTGGTTTTTGGCCTTATATGTTGGATCCAAATCTTCCGGTGTCCCCTTCCCGTGTCCCCTTGCTTCTTATTGGTCGAAGTTATTTATTTCGGTAGAATTAAAGGGAAAATATAGGGGGGGACCCATACATTCGACCAATAAGAAACGAAGGACACGGGAAGGGGACGTGGGACGGGACAGAGGATTTGAATCCTTATATGTTGGCTTGTTATGCCATTTGTTTGGTCACGTGTTATGTTTTGTGCTATAATATGCTCATAAAATTCTGATTTGATCATTTTAACTCCTCTTTTTCCGGTGAATACAACTTTCAGGCTTATACCTGTGATATATAGGTGTGGTCTTAAATTCACTTTCAACATCTATTTGATAGCTATTGTGGTTGTTAGTATTTTTTTTTGGGTGTAATATCCCTGATCCTTTATAGGATTTGTGAGGCTTTGAAATGCCTTTTATCATTAGCTCGTTAATAGTGATTTGCAAGTCGTCGAGCCACTTTAAGATGTCGTAGCAGCAGATCAAAACACATACATAAGGAGTAAGAGCCTATGGAGCTTCTAATGTATAAAATAGAATCCAGCTACATAATATTTTCTCATGCTTTATCACACCAGTCCAAATCCAACGGACATTATTATGAGTACTACAATGATCATACACTTTAGCAACTTGGTATATGCCCATCCACTCATTCAAGCATTTAGTGATTTTTTAATACAAATATTACAGCATAAGTTTTTGTTGGTATTGTAAATACCCAGAAAGAGAGGTCTTTTTTTTCCAAACACTATTGAACACAAAGGGACTCTTTAATCTAAAGAGATAAATCCTAACAGTCCTATAGGCTTTAACACTAGCCAACACGGATTCAAATCACTAAAGATTGAATAAACGTCATTTGGGACCATTGCAAAAATTCCAGGTGTTAACACAAGAACAAAGAACCATCTCAACATTACTAAACAACACAAGAAGCATCTTAACATTGTCCCTCTAGATTTAATAAGTGATCTTTTATTTATTTTGCTTTTCTTTGTGTTGATGTATTTTTTCAATGTTTATTCAAAATTTCCCTTTGGTATAACAAAAAATATCATAATATAATTTTTATTATTTTACTAATAGATGCCACAAAAAATAAAAGAGGAAGAAAGTGATTTAGGATGATAAACAAATCTTACTTTTATGATAATAAATGACCATACAAAAAATCTACATTCAAAAAAAAAAGTATAGTCAAAATGGTGATATGTAATTATGATTTTCTTAAGCTAATCTTATTTATTTATTCAAATTACGATCTTTTTTTTGGGTCATAAAACGGGGAGAAACCCCCTGCAAAATTTCATTTTAAAAAACTAGTTTACCTTGGTAGAGGCTACAACATCATGAAGAAGCAAATTGGAAATACAACTAGGAGGCATAGAATAAAACTTAACATTGTCATCAATAGAAACAACCAAATTGGTGAGGGCGTCTGCTACTTGATTTGCTTGCCAACGAGTGTGAAGCACTCGTATCCTTCCCGGGAAAGTCCGGAGGAGGGTACGACACTCCTAAATATGGAAACAGCGTTTGTAGTGGGTCGAGGAGTCCAAACAGAGAGTGAGAGAAAAAAGTTGTAGTCTTAAGGCTTCCTGGATGCCATGCTTTATAACCCATAGTTCCGCCAATAGAGTGGTGCAATGCCCACATTGGAATGTGAAGGCTTGTAAGAAATCTCCCTTGTCGTACGGAAAACGCCTCCCCCACCGGCTTTACCGGGGTTACCCTTCGAGACCACATCAACATTCACCAGGATCCACCCCGTCTTTGGTGGTTTCCACACAACAGCAGTCTGCGTCGAGTTAATAGAAGTAGTACAAGAACCAGTAATGTGACGTACCTTAGTAATGGAGGCCAAATACGCGTCCGATGTCGAGACGACAATAGACGAGAGGCGCGGAACTACGTCCATATCTTCAAATACAGGCTTGTTCCTAATCTTTCAAGTGTGCCAGAGCATTGTAGCGAAGAGTGAACACCACTGATCATTGGACCTGATGTTGGACAACAGCCACTCGACGATGCTAGTTTAGGAAAAGAAGGACGGCTGAAGAAGATTGCCTCCAAGAGCCAACCAAACCTGTGTGATGGCGGGACAGTCCCGTAGCAGATGGAGAATGGTCTCACCGCCTTGACACCGAGGGCATGCCGAAGAATCAGCCATGTATCTGCTCCGTCAAATTGAATTACACAAAATAGATTCATGGGCCACCAAAAACATGAAATGACGAGCCTGCTGTTGGCACGACGTTTTTCAAATGGCTCACCAGATCGGTGGGGAAGCATGGGCCGCATCCCTCCTCAACAGAGCCATTGCCAAGTAGGTGGAGAAGTTTCCCGAAGATGTGAGGTGCTAGCAGAAACTATCAGTATCGTGAAGATCAGCCGACACTGACACAGAGCGTAGCTGCTGGATCACGTCACCCGAGAGCAGTGGCGTAAACAATTGCCAGTTCCATTCATATCCGGTCCAACATTCAGTAACTGTAAGTGGAAGGAGGTCTTCTGGTATCGGCTTAGAAGCTATCTGGGCAAGGGGAACGTCTGTTAGCCAATGATGTTCCCAGAAGAAAGCTGAATTCCCATTTCCCACTGACATGCCAATTCCTTGCGAAAGCGTTCGCGAGCCATGCACAAGGCCTTTCCAAAGGTACGAAGAGCGAGGGAGGGGCTGAAAGATATCAATATCAAGACGATTCCCACAATACTTGCTGCGAATGATGCGACTCCAAATCGATTCTGGTTCATGTAAAACTCGCCAGCCCAATTTCGCCAGGAGCAACGAATTAGACAGTTGCATGGGGCGGAGCCCTAGGCCTCCGAATTTCTTAGGTTGAGCAATTTTATCCCAAACAAGAAGGTGAATCCTCTTTTTCTCATGCATCGAACCCCAGACGAAATTTCGAATCAACGGATCAATGCTATCACATATCGATCTTGACACCATGAGGGATTGCATAACATAGATGGGCAGGGTTGGCAGCACTGAAGAAGCCAGGGTAACCCATCCAACGTGCGAGAGGGTCTTGGCTTGCCAGCCCTGTAGCCTCACATTCACCTTGTCCAAGAGGAAATTATAGCGTTCCTTGGATAAACTATTGCATGCAGTAGGAACACCCAAATAAGAACCCAAGTCATCCACCATTGGAATTCCAAGCCTACTACTTATCAGCTTCTGCGTAGTGGATGACACTCGTTTTGAGAAGATCATGTACTCTTATCGAAATTCACTTTTTCTCCAAACAGATCGTAAAAGCGCGTAAGACACTGTTTGATAGCCCGAGTTTGATCCACTTAAGCTTCAGCAAATAGGATATGATCACCGGCAAAGAATATTGATGGGACAGCTCGACACCACCCTCGACAATCGGCTTCCACCGTCCACATTGAACCTCTTCATTGATGAGATGCGAGAGATACTCCATGTAGAGGACGAAAAGATAGGGAGACAAAGGGTCTCCTTGTCGAACCCCGTGCGAAGGAGTAAAGGACTCGCCTTTCGTACCATTCCATAGTAGATCTGTATCACCTTCGGATTGGCACTTCATAATGATACCAATCAAGTGTTGTGGAAGACGGGGAATGAAGTAGGAACGACTTGAGGAAACCCCACTTAATCCAGTCATACGCCTTAGCCAAATTTATTTTCAAGAAGTTGTTAAGAGGCATTGACATTATGAACCACCACAACATTGTCTATAATCTGCCTACTTGGAATGAAACTCGCTTGGGTTGGCGACACAAGGCTTGGGAGCACCGGCTTCAAACGATTCACAATCATTTTCGTCGCGATTTTAAAGATAACATTTAAGAGCGAGATCGGACGATACTGAGCAGGCGTAGCAAGGCTATCAACCTTCGGGTTGAGAGCCATCAAAGCATTACTAATATTCTGAGGTAGGTCTCCATGATTGACCATTCTAAGAACCGTTTGTGAAACTTGTTCACCCACTGTATGCCAATTGCGTTGGTAGACAAAGGCCGGAAAGACGTCCGGTCCAGGGGCCTTGAAAGGGCCCATCACTTTGAGCGCTTCCCAGACCTCAGCCGTGGTGAACGGTCTGCCCAATCGGTCAATACTTTCAGTTGGCAGCGGCGGAAAAGCAATCCCAAGTAGCGTTTGAGGTAGCAAATCGGAAGCCCTATCAGCTTGATACAACTTCTCAAAGAACGATGAAACCAAGGACATAAGTTGTTGATCATCACTCACCCAGTTGCCGGTACTGTCCTGCAGCATGAGGATGCGATTAGCATGACGACGAATAACCATTGAGAGATGATAAAAACGCGTGTTCCGGTCTCATCAATAAGGAAGGAGGCTCTTGACTTTTTTTTTTTTTTTTTTTTGAACCGGTGAAAATTAGGATCTCGCTTTAGGGCGGGATTCCTAGTGCATCCTTTCGGATGAGAGCAAGAACCTCGTGATGGTTCCAAATAGTTTCCCATGAGAGGCTGTGGCCCAAGAAAGCAATTTTATCGGCCACAGAATTACAAAGTTGACTCCCATGAAATATGCGTACTGACTCGAAACCCCTGAGGGAGACGAGGATGTCTGTAATAATTCTTTCAATTTCCCATGGGCAGCGATTCAACCCTGATATAGCTTTGATAACTGTCATGTTATCCCCCTCCACCTCGAGTTTTCTAATGCCCAATTGCTTGGCCTTCCTTACACCATCCCATAATGCCATTGCTTCCGCCAACAATACCGACACTTTTCCATATATTCTAGTTGTTCCATTGATAGGTTTTCCATTTCCATCCCGTATAATCGAGCCTCCTGAGGCATTTCCATTGCTGAGTTTGGATCCATCAAAATTCAGTTTAACATACCCATGAAATGGTTTCTTCCATTTGTCCATTTTGATTTGTGATCGGTCTCTTGATTTAGTGCTTTTGTTCACATCTTTTTCTTCATCCTCATTCCATTGCTTCGCTTGTTTCCATTGTGTCAGTTGGTTCCGGATGTATAGACTAAGGTCTTGTATGGGGTCATTTGCTGTTTGCTGAAAAAGTATCTTATTTCTTTGGTGCCATATACCCCACCAGGTCACTGCTAACTCAATAAGCTCCTCCTTCCGTAATTTGCTATTTAGTTCGCATAGGATGTTTCGTGGGTTCATTTGTAGCGGAATGTGTTCTTTGATGATATGTTCCGTCTTTGCATTTATGCTCTTTATTATCGCCAACGTATGCGGACATTGAGTCAGTAAATGAGCCGTGTCCTCGTGAGTAGCGCTGCACATGAGACATCCTTGGGGTACTACAACCTGTTTTTCACTGAGTCTTTGTTTGGTGGGAAGACCGTTTGTGTCAATTTTCCAAAGGAAGTTTCTCACTTTGGGGTATGTATCCAGCTTCCAAATCCAGGCGTTGGGACTTGGTGTCATGGTTTCTTCCTTCGTTATAAGTTTTATTGCTGAATCTGTGGAGTACCACCCGTTCTTGCTGGGAGCCCATATTAGTTTATCGTCAATTCCATTTTCAGGGATCGGGACTCTCAATATTCCATCCACCAATTCGCTAGGGAGAACTTGTTGTAGTTCATTTGTTTTCCAATTTTTATCCCTAGATATAAATTGTTCGACTTTGGTTTCCATATTAACAACTTCATTTGCTACTGCCCATTCAGCAAGCGGTCTGTTTGTAATCCATCTATCCTTCCAGAACCTGATCGTCTGACCATTCCCTATTTGCCACCTCAAGCCTCCCTCAAATTCTGGCTTTAATTTCATCAGTTGTTTCCACTGCCATGAACTGTTTGACTTCGTTTTATATTCTGATAGCGAGTTTCCTCTTAAGTACTTTTCCTTAACAACCCGTACCCAAATATTGTCTTGTTCTGTGAGTATTTTCCATAACAATTTCATTTGGAGTGCTTTGTTCATATCCTCTGCTTTCCTTATACCCAGTCCCCCATAAGCCTTCGGTTTGCATATTCGATCCCACCCAACAAGGGGCTTATATTGCCTATCTTTATTCCAGAGAAATGTTCTATTTATGGCATCTAGTTCGTCATGTACATGTTTTGGAAGCATAAAACTTTGCATGATGTAGTTTGGTTTTGCGGAAAGGTTCGATCGGATTAACACTGCTCGGCCTTCTTGAGATAGCGCATTGGCTTTCCACTTTGTTAGCTGCTTTTGGGCTTTCCCAATTGTGTCCTGAAAGCATTCTTTGTTCATTCTGCCGTTAATAATTGGACATCCTAGGTATTTTTCTAGGTTCTCCATAGAGCTTATCCCCATTGTTTGTTTGATACTTTGTTTCTGCTGGTTCCCTACTTTCTTTGAGGTATGGAATGCTGATTTGTGATAGTTTACTTTCTGTCCTGTGGCTGCACAATAGTCTTCGATGATCTGCTTCATTTGATTACATGCATTTTGGTTGCCTTTTGCGAATATGATAATATCATCTGCGAATGCCAAAAACGGTACCCTCATACCCCCTCTAGCTATCGGGAATCCTATAAGTGACTTCGGCCCCTCACTTACCTTCTGGAGTTTACGGGTCAGGATTTCTGCTACAATGACAAACAGATAAGACGACAAAGGATCTCCTTGTCTGATTCCTCGTTCTGGTGCAAATGGCAAAGTAGGTCCACTGTTAACCAAGACTGAAAAAGACACCGTGCTTATGCATTCTTTAATCCATCCTATGAATTTATTGTCAAAACCAAATTTGTGTAAGATACAAAAGAGAGATTCCCACTCAACTCTGTCATACGCTTTTTCCATATCCAATTTTACTGCCATCCATCCTTCCTTTGCTTGACTTGCTCTAAAGGAGTGAAAGATTTCATGTGCAATAAGCACGTTGTCTTGAATTGTTCTTCCAGCTACAAAGGCTCCTTGGAGCGGGTGGATGATTTTGGGCATGACCTTTTTTAATCTTTCTGTTAGAATCTTAGCTATGATTTTGTATATCGTTGTGCATAAGCTAATAGGCCTATAATGGTTAGTTGTCGATGGCCTATCATTTTTCGGGAGTAGCGATATGAATGTATGGTTGCTTTGATTTAGGATCCTTCCATAGTGGAAAAATCCTTTGACTGCTTTTATTACTGATGGGCCAACAATGTCCCAATACTTCTTATAGAATTCTGCCGTCATGCCATCCGGTCCAGGAGATTTATCTGAACCAATTCGGAAGACACTATTTTTGATTTCTTCATTCGTTATTGGCCTAGTCAAACTACTATTATCTTCATCTGTTATTTCTTTGTCAATAAGTGTCAGGTACTCCTCTAAGGTTGACATGTTTATCTGTTGCTTTTTATATCGCTTGTAGAAATCGTTTCTGATTTCGCGACAAATATTTTCTTCACCTACTATTTGGGTACCATCACCCAGTGTGATTGTCTTGATAGTTTTATGGTTTCGCCTCCCCGATGCTATTTTGTGGAAATATCCCGAGTTCGAATCAGACAATTTTACATGCTTTGTCTTTGCCCTTTGTTTCCAATACGCTTTATGGAACTGAAGAATGCATTCCTTCTTTCGCAGGAACCGGGTTTGTTTTTGGACGAGCGCTGGTTGTGGAGATTCAATAATCTTTTGTTGCAGATCCAGGAGGGTGTCCTCAATCTCTCGTAGTTGCTGAAATGTATTTCCAAAAGTCTTCCTTTTCCATTGTTTTGTGTGTGCTTTAAGAAGTTGAGTTTTCTTCATTAGTTGGAACATGAATGACCCTTGGAAGCAAGTTCTTCAAGTTTGTTTGACCACATTTCGGTAGTCTTTTCTCATTAGCCACATCTTTTCCATCTTAAACGGTGCCGCTTTCCTTGTGTTGTCGTTCGTAATGTCCACCGATATTTTGCAGTGATCAGATGTTGTGAATGCATGATTGTGGGTTCGGATTCCTGGGAACTGTTGTAGCATGTTATCACTAACCATTACTCGATCCAACTTTTCGTAAATGTTTTCGATTTCCGTTTTATTTTTTCGCCAAGTGTATTTGTTTCCTGTGGTGGGAATGTCATGTAGGTTACAGGTGTCTTTTAAATGCCGAAGCCGTTCAAATCTATTGGTTGTCGGAATACAACCTCCTTTTTTATCGCCAATTTCTTGTATCTCGTTTAAATCGCCTATGACGACCAAAGGAATGTCAATTCCGAGAGCACAATTAATAAATTCTGTCCAAAAGCCATCTTTTTGGGCCTCATTCGGAGGCGCGTACAAGAAACATAATGCAAAAACCCACCCTGTTAGAAGGTTAACATGCTTCATTATAATGTATCTCGGCTTATGAATCATAATTTCAATAGTTTCACTTGTGAGTTGGTGTTCTTTCCACATTACACATATACCTCCGGCCCTACCATCAGCCGGTGACCATACTAGGTTATCAAACCCTGCGCGTCTCCATACCTGGTCGCTTGGAAGCTTGTCTGTTTTTGTCTCAACAACAGCCATAATTTGTATTTGCTCAATTTTACAAAACGAATCAATCTCAGGCCAGAAGGATTTCCTACCCATACCTCTGCTATTCCATAGGGCGACTTTCATTTATATCTTGTTTTATAGGGGTGGCCAGCAACTCCCTTGAGTTGGTTACAAAACATGCTTATTATGTTGGACCGTATTTGTGTCTGTTTCCACACTTTTCCTTTAATCACTCGCTTATAAAATTCTCCTGTCAAGAAGCTATAATATGACACTTTACTCACTCGCTTATAGAATTTTCCGGGCGGGAAGCTATAATATGGCAACCCGCTATCATGGATCGTAAGGCACTTTTGAATACTTAACCTCAGCCAAAAAGCTCCACTCATGATACTAATTAAGGATTTAATTTTATCAATCCTATGTGGATACGAGTCCAGGTTTCTTTTCACACAAAATGCAAATATTATAGTTCTCTCGCATGAGAGGCAATAACATACATTTTCCATGAAGGAATTACAAGTTTTACAGTTCTGAGGTTCATGATGCCTCAACCACCAATACACACAACCCCCCACATCTGATTCTTTCTCTTCAAACGCCCAACATGAACCAAAGGCCAATAAGTATATGAATCCTCCTCTTATATGCCATTTTATTTTCGAAATGGATGAGCTATCCTGCCCAACATAATTCCAAGCTCCATGCAGGGGGTATGAATTTGAGCTTCTCATTTCCTGCATGCTCAATGCACAACAACAACAGCAGCACATACTTAGCGTACACCAGGAGAACAAAAGCCCACTCTTATCTCCTATCCTGATTTCCATGCCTTTCTTATTAGACATACAACAACTCAGTCTGGATTCACTAGTATTTGACCAAAAAATGAGATAATCTCTATCCAATTTATTCGAGTCCACTCGAACACGAACAAAACATATATCTTTTAGTTCCATACATTTCTTTGTAAACAACCAACAACTCAGTCTGGATTTATAAGTATTTGGACAAGAAAAGATATAATTTTTATCCAATTTATTCAAATCAAATGGAGCACAAACAAACAATATAACCCCAAAGTCAAAGTTATACTTATCCCATATTTGCTTCATACCACAAACATGAACCTCCTTGCCACACTTGGAAACTGCAGGCTCGTTACTAAAACAATAGCAGGGTCCTGTTTTCTTGCTCATGACATTCCCTATACACAGTTCAGTAGAAGGGCTCCGAGTACCGATACACCAAGTATCACGAACACCAACCTTGTCACACAACCTGCTCAACAGCGATACATAGCAACTTATGGCGTTGGTGATAATGTTTCTAGACTTACAGTAGTGCCTTCTAAAGCAAGAATAAACTTCATACAGAATAACAACATTCTTATAGCTAACAATACCAAGTTCAGTTTCAATTGCATCCCCTAGCACTAGAACATAAAACAAGGTTTCTTTCAAATACTCAGTACTTTCCTTAGACATGGCTTTCCCTTTAAAATTTTCAGCTGCAATCTTTGCCTTATTCTTTCCTTTTTCTTTCTTTACAACATAAGAACCTGCCTCAATAGGCCCTTTGGCCTCTCTACCCTTTAAGGCCTCACAGGCCATGGTAGAAGATTCTTTAGAGGTTTCTTTAGATTTTTCCTTAGAAAAGAGTTCTTCACAATACAGAATATCAGAGCATATAACCTTCTTCATACTGCTAAAATCTTTCTTCATGACCCCAAGAACTGAGTAACACACACCGAAATCAGATAAAAGGAAATGGTTTTGAGACTTACCACTGATTTCCCCATCTCTGCCTAATTCAGACGCTAATACCAATTCAACCATCAAAGTGTTATTAATTAAAGAAGGCATAAGATAATAGCAAGACAGAGATAACCCGATTTGTGCTCGGTTTTGAAGCGGGTCATAGCCGCTCGCTAGAGAGAGAGATAGATCTCTCCCGTCTTCTTTAGAGGGAGTCCTCCTGGAAAACTGAAGAAGAAACCCACGCTTCGTCCTCCCCGACAACCGCCGAGTGAACAGTATGAAACTGTGGCGGAAAGCCGCCCGCCCTAGCCTTTGGTTGGGTTTTGGTTCCTTGATGTACAGGCCAATCATTCCTATTGAAAACCTTATTTGCGCCCACGAGAAGCCCTCTACAAGCCTGGCCGACACGAGGGATCCACGACCAGACAGAGGTCGGCCGGAAATCTCTTCGGCTCTATGCAAAGAAATCGGGATTTGGGGAGGCAGATTCGCCTTTTCTTCCCTAGGATCTGTTCGATCGGCATTAGAGACGAAAATTGTGCTAATCAATTGCAGGATTACAGCAACGTAGTGTTCACAAGATCTAGGGATTTTATTTTGGGGCTGGAGGTACTGTTCATTGAACTGGGGGGTTTCAAAAGGGAGAGTTTTCGGGGGTGACATGGGTTCTCTCATATTTTGTGGAGGCTCTTGACTTTTGAAACCACAACAATTGTTCTTGTTGAAGGACGTCTTCAAGCTCCTTCCGGAGATCAATTTCAAACTGAATCAGAGAGCTCGACTGTCTAGTATCTAAGGCACGTTTAACTCCTGCAAGTCTGGCACGTTTAATTCAAAGTACGATCTTTACAGAATATAAATTAACAATCTCAATGAATTCCTTTTTCATTATGCTTATAATGTGCTCTTAGAGCATCTCCCTCCATAGGGCAAAGGCCAAATTTTTTTACCCTACCAAATATGGGAATATACCTATTTGATGCCAATATACCCTAAATCTCAAAATTTTCACTCCCACCCTAGGCCAAATCATCTAGTCTAAAAGTATAAATATTTAATTCTAACGGCTAGTTTTACTCTTCCGCTATGTATTTTCCGCTATTAACATATTCTAAAATAAAGACTAGTTTGAATAATTAAAATTATATTTTATTTAAAAAATTATTACGTGCAAAATAATATTAAAAAATTATATTTTAGTTTGAAATTTATTTTTCAAGTATGGTTTTTAATGAGACTATTAATAAATTAGTTTTTTTTACGTGCAAAATAATATTTCGTTTTTATATATTAAATATTAGGCTTGTATAAAACGTAATCTCGAGACCATCACAATGATACAATTTTTATACTTAAAACATTTACATAGTATGATTTTATAACATATTAATTAATCTAAACACATATAATTAATAAAAAAAATATAAAACAATGTAAATGGGCCCACCATAATTAGCGGGACCCACTATTTTAGCCTAGCAAAGCCAAGGCCAAATTTGGCCTAGCAAACACGGTAGGGTATTTTTTTTTATGGGGGAATGTGTATTTGGCCTAGGGTGGGGATGTGGGTAGGGTATAGTGAGAATTTTACCCTATGGGGGGAGATGCTCTTAGGGCACAAAGTGACATATAGAAACCTAAAGTGGAAATAGTAAATCCGTCACAAAAAATACTTTAAAGTCGAAAATTTAAGATTTACCAAATATTTCCATTAGTAATTGCTTATACGAAAAAACCCTTGTTTTTTTACAAGATTAGCTTTCTAACATATGTTTTTAACAATATTTTGTATGCTAAACTAGCTTTTCAGCACTTGAAACGTACATTTCCTTAAAAAAGACTAATATTAAAATCCTTTGTTTTTTTTTCATCTTTCACATATATGACATCACAACAACAACAACAACATTTACCCAGGTAGTCCCGCAGAAGCAGGATCTGGGGGGTCAAGATGGGGGTATTCCAGACCTAGATGGAATACGCCCGTAAAAAACCCAAGATAAACGATCCAAACCAATAAAAACTACAACCAACAAGCTAAGAGTCCTCATGGAGAAACTAAAACTGAAAAAGAACACAAAGTAAAGAAAGCTTAAGAGAAACCAAACTAACTATCTGACGTCATTGCTTTATCCAGTCTGCTCCGCCAACCCAGCTACTAGCTATCCGCCACCCTGATCCTCTCCCTCCAGACTTCCCTGCACTGAGCCAAATCCACTGAAATCCCTAGCAAACTCATGTCTTGTTTAATGTTGTCCATCCAGCGTTTCTTCGGATGACCTCTACCCCTCCGGTAATCTCCAAACTCTAAGTGCTCACACCTCCTCACTATAGCCTCCGGTGCCCGTCTCTGGACATGACCAAACCATCGAAGTCTTGCTTCCCGAAGCTTGTCTCCTATGTTAGCCACCCCCAACCTGTTTCTGATATCTTCATTTTTGATCTTGTCCAATCTCGAGTGACCACACATCCATCTGAGCATTCTCATCTCTGCGACTGCAAGTTTCTGTTCTTGAGCCTTCGTCGTTGGCCAACACTCAGCACCATAGAGGATCGCTGGCCTAATAACAGATCTGTAAAACTTTCCCTTAAGCTTCAGCGACACCTTTCTGTCGCAAAGAACCCCTGATGCTGCCCTCCACTTTTGCCAACCCCTTTGAATACGAGATCTCACATCCTCCTCAATGCTCCCATCGCTTTGCAAAACTGAACCCAGATACTTAAAGTTATCCTTCTTTGCAATGATCTCTTCCCCCAGTTGCACCTCACTACTAGTATCGTTTTCTTGCCCGAAACTGAACTCCACGTATTCCGTCTTCGTCCTACTCAGCCTAAACCCCTTAGACTCCAGCCTCTCTCTCCACACTTCCAGTTTGTTGTTAACTTCCGCTCTAGAATCCTCCACTAAGACGATATCGTCTGCGAATAACATACACCCCGGGACTTCTCCTTGGATGTCCTTTGTGAGCACATCCATCACGAGCGTGAACAGAAAAGGACTCAAGGCTGATCCCTGATGGAGACCCATGCTCACCCTGAAAAACTCTGTATCTCCTCCTTGCGTGCAAACACTCGTCATTGACCCCTCATACATGTCCCGAATGATTCTTATAATTGTGTCGGGCACCTCTTTGGCTTCTAGACATTCCCAAATCAGATCTCTAGGGACCCTGTCGTAAGCCTTCTCTAGATCCACAAACACCATATGCAGGCTCTTCCTCCTTTCCCTATGCGCCTTTGTCAACCTACGCAGCAGGTGGATAGCCTCTATCGATGACCTCCCTGGCATAAAACCAAACTGGTTCTCTGACACCCGCACTATACGCCTCAATCTCAGCTCAATTACCTTCTCCCACACCTTCATTGTATGACTTAAGAGTTTTATGCCTCGATAGTTGCTACACTGCTGAATATCCCCTTTGTTCTTATATAAAGGGATTAACTTACTAAGTCTCCACTCCTCCGGCATCTTGGCCATCCTGAAGATAGCGCTGAAAAGCGCAGCAAGCCACTCCAAGCCTCTGGCGCCCAAACACCTCCAAATCTCAACAGGTATCTCATCTGGTCCCACTGCTCTCTTATTGCCCATTCTGCGGATCACTGAGCTGACCTCCGCCCCAGATTAGAAGAAATTTGATAACTTTGGAATGCTTATAAAAGGTGGAGTCTCAAAAAGGAGAAATGGACGTCTCGTGGGATTAGAGAATTAATCCTATTTTTTTTTTAAAAAAGACCTGCCTTTGCCTCTGTCTTCGCACCAATTCGCTCTTCCAGCGATCGCTCCGCCTTCCGACTTCACACTCGCATCGCTGTCACCAGTACATCGCCGCCATGGATGATCCTTGGAAGTGTTCGTTATGTGATCGATTATTCCCAAAAAATCTTGGCTTGGCTCGCCATGTCGCTTCTAATCATGTCCCAACCCAGTCCCTAGATTGGAGAACGTGCACGAAATGCATGAAGGTGTGCAAGGATGCACGGGGACTCGCCATCCACAAGGTATCTTGTCTGGGAAATGCTATTTCCGTTGTTCCGCTAAAGTGGTTTCCGGCGAAATCGATTCCAGCGTCGCCAATCCCTAGCGCTCAAGAACAATGTCCACAAGAATGATCGTCGATCATGCAAGAATTGAGGAAAAGAGCTCGTGAGGATGGAATAGGAGGTAGCTCGGTGAAAAGAAGCACCTTCGTTTCTAAGAAGGTAATACAGGGTTTTCTTTTCTAAATAGCTGGGAATCTTTTGATGAAAACGATGGTGTTAGGATAAAATGTGAGTTTAAAAGAAGCTCTTCGATCTCATATGAGGCTGAAATGGTACTTCTTTTTTCGTGATTCATTGCAAATTTATAAGTAGTGATGTCTTCCAATTCAGGGTTATTGGATGTCGTTGTTGCATGATTGGCTACCTGTTTCCTCGATGTTGATTTATATATATATAGGGGAACGCTCAGGTGAGATACCTTTTATGGTACAACATGCGACACAATATCAACTATTAGATAAAAGTAAATAAATGCTTCCCATTTGGGGGGGGGGGAGAAGGGTTTCGTAGAACCTCGACGAGTTAAATAAGTCCTCATTAGAGTATGAACAAGTAAGCAAGAAAGATGTTAAAAGAAGTAAGCAAGAAAGGGTTGAATAACTATCTACAAGCATGTGAAAAATATCATATTGAACAACTATGTGTAACTCCATGAATAAGTATCGCAAACGGCATAACAAGAGTCACTTATGTATCCCCCGAATTTCCGTCCCTATATATAAGCATGCTTCCAAATTGAGAGGGGAGAATGGTGAAAAACATTCTTCTGAATAAGTGTGTGTCGTTCGTTGAACAATTATGGCAAACGGATTGAACAAGATTAGCCGATGTATCCACCTCCCAATTTCCTCCCCACCCCCACACCGAAATCTCGTTCCTATATATAAGCATCGATGCTTCCAAATTGGGAAGGGAGAAGGGTGAAAAACATCCTTTTAAACAAGTAAGTGTGGTTCGTTGAACAAGTAAGGCAAAGGGATTGAACAAGAGTTCCCTATGTATCCCCACTCCCACTCCCAATCCCCCCTCCTAATTTACTCACCTCCCTCCCCACCAAAATCCCGTTCCTTTATATAAGGATCGATGCTTCCAAACTGGGAGGGAGGAGGGTGGAAAGCATTCTTTTGAACAACTGTTTGTGGTTCGTTGAACAAGTATGACAAAAGGATTGAACAAGAGTCACCTATGCATCTCCCCTTCCAATCCCCCCCCCCCACCAAAACCCCGTCTCTTTATATAAGTATCGATGCTTCCAAATTAAGGGGGGGGGGGAGGGTGGAAAACATCCATTTGAACAAGTGTGTGTGGTTCGCTGAACAAGTATGACAAAGAGATTGAATAAGAGTCACCTATGTATCCCCCTCCCAATTTCCTCTCCTCCCTCCACACTAAAATCTCATCCCTTTATATAAGGATCGATGCTTCCAAGTTGGAAGGGAAGAGGGTGGAAAACATTCATTTGAACAAGTGTGTGTGGTTTGTTGAAAAAGTATGGCAAAAGGATTGAACAAGAGTCACTTATGTATCCCCACTCCCAATCCCCCCACCAAAATCCCGTAGCTATATATAAGGATTGATGCTTCCAAATTGGGAGGGGAGAAGGGTGGAAAACATCATTTTGAACAAGTAAGTGTGGTTCGTTGAACAAGTAAGACAAAGGGATTGAACAAGAGTCACCTATTTATCCCTACTCCCAATTCCCCCCACCCCCTACCCATCAAAATCCTTTAGCTATATATATAAGCATCGATGCTTCCAAATTTAGAGGGGAGGAGGGTGGAAAACATCCTTTTGAATAAGTAAGTGTGGTTCGTTGAAAAAGTACGGCAAAGTGATTGAACAAAAGTCGCCTATGTATCCCCACTCCCAAGTAAGCGTGAACAAGTAAGTGTGGTTCGTTGAACAAGTTTGCCAAAGGGATTGAACAAGAGTCACCTATGTATCCCCCCCTCCCTACCCACCAAAATCTCTTCCTATATGTAAGGATCGATGCTTCAGAATTGGGAGGGGAGGAGGGTGGAAAACATCCTTTTGAACAAGTAAGTGTGGTTCGTTGAACAAGTATGTATCCTCACTCCCAATCACACACCCCTACCCACCAAAATCTCATCCCTATATATAAGGATCGATGTTTTCAAATTGGGAGGGGAGTAGGGTGGAAAATATCCTTTTGAACAAGTATGTGTGGTTAATTGAACAAGTATAGTAAAGGGATTGAACAAGAGTCATCTATGTATCCCCACTCCCAACCCCCCCTCCCTACCCACAAAAATCTCGTCCCTATATAGAAGGATCGATGCTTCCAAATTGGGAGGGGAGGAGGGTGGAAAACATTCTATTGAACAAATAAGTGTGGTTAATTGAACAAGTATAACAAAGGATTGAACAAGAGTCACCTATGTATCCCCACTCCCAACCCCCCCCCCCCCCCACCAAAATCTCGTCTCTATATATAAGGATTGATGCTTCCAAATTGGTAGGGGAGGAGGGTGGAAAACATCCTTTTGAACAAGTAAGTGTGGTTCGTTGAACAAGTATGGCAAAGGGATTGAACAAGAGTCATCTATGTATCCCCACTCTCAACCCCCCTACCCCTACCCACTAAAATCTCGTCCCTATATATAAGGATCGATGTTTCCAAAATGGGAGGGGAGGAGGGTGGAAAACATTCTTTTGAACAAGTAATTGTGGTTAATTGAACAAGTATGGCAAAGGCATTGAACAAGAGTCACCCATTTATCCTCATTCCCAATCCTCTCCCCCCCCCCCCTCACCCACCAAAATCCTATACCTATATATAAGGATCGATGCTTTCAAATTGGGAGGGGAGGAGGGTGGAAAACATCCTTTTGAACAAGTAAGTGTCGTTCGTTGAACAAATATGGCAAAGAGATTGAACAAGAGTCGTCTATGTATCCCCACTCCCAATCACCCCCCCTACCCCTACCCACCAAAATCCCGTAGCTATATATATAAGGATTGATGCTTCCAAATTGGGAGGGGTGGAGGGTGGAAAACATTCTTTTGAACAAGTAAGTGTGGTTAATTGAACAAGTATGACAAAGGGATTGAACAAGAGTCACCTATGTATCCCCATTCTCAATCTCCTCTCCCCCCCACCCCTACCCACCAAAATCCTATACTTGAATATAAGGATCGATGCTTTCAAATTGTAAGGGGAGGAGGGTGGAAAACATCCTTTTGAACAAGTAAGTGTGGTTCGTTGAACAAGTATGGCAATCGGATTGAACAAGAGTCACATATGTATCCACACTCCCAACCCCCCCCCACCCCACCCACCAAAATCTCGTCCTTATATATAAGGATCGATGTTTCCAAATTGGGAGGTGAGGAGCGTGGAAACATCCTTTTGAACAAGTAAGTATGGTTAATTAAACAAGTATGACAAAGGGATTGAACAAGAGAGACCTATGTATCCCCATTCCCAATCCCCTCCTCCCCCTCACCCACCAAAATCTTGTACCTATATATAAGGATCGATGCTTTCAAATTGGGAGGGGAGGAGGGTGGAAAACATCCTTTTGAACAAGTAAGTGTGGTTCGTTGAACAAGTATGGCAAAGAGATTGAACAATAGTCGCCTATGTATCCCCACTCCCAATCCCCTCCTCCCCCTCACCCACCAAAATCTTGTACCTATATATAAGGATCGATGCTTCCAAATTGGGAGGGGAGGAGGGTGGAAAACATTCCTTTGAACAAGTAAGTGTGGTTAATTGAATAAGTATGGCAATGACATTGAACAAGAGTCATCTATGTATCCCCATTCCCAATCCTGTCCCCCACCCCCACCCCCTCACCCACCAAAATCCTATACCTATATATAAGGATTGAACAAGTGTTTGTGGTTCGTTGAACAATAGTCGCCTATTCCCAATCTTGTTTCCCACCAAAATCCCGTTCCTTTATATAAGGATCGATGCTTCTAAATTGGGAGGGAGGAGGGTGGAAAGCATCCTTTTGAACAAGTGTTTTTGGTTCGTTAAACAAGTATGCCAAAAGGATTGAACAAGAGTCACCTATGCATCTCCCCTTCCAATCCCCCCCCACCCACCAAAACCCCATCCCTTTATATAAGTATCGATGCTTCCAAATTAAGGGGGGGGGGGTGGAAAACATCCATTTGAACAAGTGTGTGTGGTTCGCTGAACAAGTATGACAAAGATATTGAATAAGAGTCACCTATGTATCCCCCTCCCAATTTCCTCTCCTCCCTCCACTCTAAAATCTCATCCCTTTATATAAGGATCGATGCTTCCAAGTTGGAAGGGAAGAGGGTGGAAAACATCCATTTGAACAAGTGTGTGTGGTATGTTGAAAAAGTATGGCAAAAGGATTGAACAAGAGTCACTTATGTATCCCCACTCCCAATCCCCCCACCAAAATCCCGTAGCTATATATAAGGATCGATGCTTCCAAATTGGGAGGGGAGAAGGGTGGAAAACATCATTTTGAACAAGTAAGTGTGGTTCGTTGAACAAGTAAGACAAAGGGATTGAACAAGAGTCACCTATTTATCCCTACTCCCAATTCACCCCACCCCCTACCCACCAAAATCCTTTACCTATATATATAAGCATCGATGCTTCCAAATTTAGAGGGGAGGGGGATGAAAAACATCCTTTTGAACAAGTAAGTGTGGTTCGTTTAACAAGTATGGTAAAGAGATTGAACAAGAGTCGCCCATGTTTAATCTCTTTGCCATACTTGTTCAGATGGATGTTTTTCACCCTCCTCCCCTCCCAAATTGGAAGCATCAAATGTATCCCTCCTCCCCATTTCAGTCCCCCTACCCCGACCAAATCTCGTCCATATATATAAGGTTCGATGCCCCCAATTTGGGAGGGGATGAGGGTTTGCTAGAACCTCGATGAGTTGAACAAGTTCTCATTTGAGTATGAACAAGTAAGTAAGAAAGGGTTGAATAACTATGTACAAGTATGTGAAAAACATATTACTTAATAACTATTTGTAATTCCTTGAATAAGTATCGCAAACGTAATGTACAATAGTCACTTATTTATCCGCCCCCAATTTTCATCCTTATATATAAGCATGCTTCCAATCTAAGTATCTCTTCCATAGACCATTGATTTACTTTCATCTAATGGTTGATATTGTGTTGCATGTTGCACCATAACTGCATGTTGCACCATAACTGCACGTTGTACCGGAGCGTTATTCTATATATATATATATATATATATATTAGTAGATTAATAAAGACATGATGGGAATATTTGGATGCAGTGACGTACCCTAACCAGCAAAAGGGAAATGGCCAATTAGTTTGTACGAGGCCATTAGGGGTTCAAGAAAAATGAGATCTTGCGATTCATAAGCCTGATGTGGTCGCTCAATCCTTATGTTAAAGTCGGAGGGTTATATCTGACACGGGGGTTCACATGTTGGTCCACACCTATGTACGCGATAAACTCAAAATATAAGTCCATGGATAGGACTATAAGAGTAGCTTATGTACTTATAGGGTGGACATTTTATCTTCAATTTCCAATATGGAAAGTTATCTCTCCCACATGCCCCTTAAGTGCAACTATCTGGCCCCACAATATGCTAGATGTCACTTGACATCTCTTGTCTTGAGGCAGGTTAGCCATTAGACCAAGAAGTCGAGACTCGGACCGAACGTGCGCATATACACATAGGTCCAATACATAAGCCTATGTAGTTCCAACTCATGTACTTATATGGTGTGCATTTTATATTTCAATTTTCAATGTGGGAAGTTCTCTTCTACATCTCATATTTTGGTAGTCTGTGTTTAGATAAATAACATGTTGGGTAAATTTTAACCACATGTCATATTCTGGTGGGCCGTGTTTAGATGGGTGACGTGTTGGGTAAATTTTAACCATTTAACATATAAGGTCGGGATCCACTTTTAGCTCCAAAACTTTGTCAATAGGTAAAGCCACTTGGCAATTTTTGTTTTTCGTTTTTTTTCCCGATGGGTCTAGTGTTTTGGTTTAGCCGGGTTATTAGTGTCTCATTCTCTTGTTAGCTATATACCTGGTTTTTAGTAGAACTTTTACCATGAAAACCAAACCCAAATGGGTGATGTGGTCAGGTTAAATTTGAATCACTTAGCATGTAAGGTCGGGATCTACCCTTTAACCATTAGTGAGGGAGAGAACTCACCAATTCCACGACGATAGAGTTGGGACGGCCGGTGAGGAGGCCGACAGTTTAGGAGAGAGTGATGAGGTCGCCGAAGGTAGTAATGGTAGTCTCGGAGTGGGAGGCGAGGGATCGGTCTATGTGGCGGCTATGACTGACGAGATAATTTAGAATTTCCAAAGTGATGAAAAAAAGGTTAGAAGTTGTGATTTTAGAAAATTAGAGATGGAGATTTAAAATTTTGAGTATTTTAAGATTTCAAACAAAAAATTGTATAAGGGATGGCTAAACAAATTAGATAGGTTTTGTGTTCTTATATTATTTTTGGTGTGTAATATGCCCCAACTTAAAAGGAGGTTAGGAGGAAAATGTTGTTGTTGTTGTTGTGCTTTTGTGGGATTTGTGTCCTGCTTTGTGTCCTGCTTTTGCGGGATTTTTCTGGGTAAATGTTGTTGTTGTTAAAAGGAGGTTAGGAGGAATTGAGTATTTCAAATCATACCTTCACCTAAAGTCAGTTGGAGGGCAAATTGGTAAAGACAAGATCGGCACCGGCCCTATCTAAACTGTGAGGGCAAATTGGTAAAGGCAAGCCACCGCCCTTTTTACTCCTCTATTTTGCTTCTCTTTTACATTCGACCTTCTCAGCAATTGGGGATTCCGATTGACAGAGCGAGAAACAGCGAGCGTAATCGAATTTGCCATCATCGGCTCACCGGCTGATCAAGTCGGAAAAGAAAAAACCTAAAAATCAGGAACAAGAGGGATTCTTAGGGTTTCTGCAAATTAGGTAAAGTTGAATAAGAGAGATGTCTCAGAGCGGGAAGCTGATGCCGAATCTGGATCAAAACAGCACCAAGCTTCTCAATCTCACTGTTCTTCAGAGAACAGATCCTTTTGTCGAGGAAATCCTCTTCACTGCTGCTCATGTCACCCTCTACGAATTCAACATCGATCTCAGTCAATGGGTTCGTCTCTTTCTATTTTCCTTTCATAGCCTACATTTCTTTGTTAATTCGATCTCGTTGATTATAATACTCTCTGCAGAGTCGCAAGGATGTTGAGGGATCGTTGTTTGTTGTCAAAAGGTTAGCTTTGCTCTCTCTAGTGTTTTGCTTTCTGATTTTGCGCTTTGTACGTATGATGATTTCTGTATTCTTCGCTCCTTTGCTTTGGTTGTTTCAGGAACACTCAGCCTAGGTTTCAGTTTATTGTTATGAATCGTCGAAATACAGGTTTGCAAATACTTTTATTGTCCATGGCTTGATAGCCTTGATGTAATCCATGTATTTTCTTTTTCGGATTCTTAGTGCGTTATGGTATTTTGTTCAATTTCTGTATGCCAAGCTAGGTCAATCAAAATTGATGTACCATGACTTCTGCTCTTTGAAAATTACGTTTGAGTGAATTAGTAGACTAAGAATGCTCATATGTCAATATGCAAAAAAAAGCTAGTTTATGAGGCAAAGGTTTGCAGTTTCTAGAATGGACTGGAATTATTCGATTCTCTTGTTCCAGACAAACTTTTATCAATGTGATCGAAAATTTGAGATAGAAGAATTACAGGCAAGCACTTTGATGATCTTAAATTTATCACCTGTTGTCTGAACTCTTAAATGGAAGTATAATGGGTTTTATGAACTGAATTTCTGAATTCCTAAATAGAAGTATTTCTCTTTTTGGTTTCCAGTTATGCTCAAAAAATAATTGCATTAGGTGCTTACATTTTTCACATCCCTTAGGTTACAGACTAGTATCTGGAAGGTCTATATCCTGATTTCCTTGCTATGCATGATTAATGATGTTCCACCAGCTATATAAGCTAGGCTTTATGTAATGCTTCTAACCAACAATGGAATTTTACATGCAGAAAATTTGATTGAGAATCTTCTGGGAGACTTTGAATATGAAATCCAGATACCATACTTGTTGTACCGCAATGCTGTTCAAGAGGTGAATGGAATATGGTTCTATAATGCGCGTGAATGTGAAGATGTTGCGAATCTTTTTAGCAGGTGAGTTCTGTGTAAAAGTATTATCTCTAGGTTTTCTTAAAACGCCTAGCTGATACGTTTAGCTTATATGGCTGACATGACAAATGTATGAGGATATTGTACTGTCATAGCTTGACTATAACATAAACTCTCTTATTCATAAATAAGAGAAGCTTATCTAATTCAGCAATCTGCACATTTTATATAATATTTTCCTTTTCCTGGCAGGATACTGAGTGCCTACTCCAAAGTCCCAGCAAAATCTAAAATGTCATTTACAAACACGTAAGTGCTATAGAGAAAGAAAAAACATCAAGCCCTTAGTTTTTCACAATTCTTGCTGTGTTTTGTTCTTTTAGATCTCCTCTTGCTGTAATTCTTCACTCTAAAGCCTACTTGACTGAATGTATATTCTTATATTCTTCCAGTGAATTTGAGGAGCTTGAAGTGGTTCCAACGATGGATGTGATAGATGGTCCTCTAGAGCCACCACCATCCACTGCTTCAAATGTCAAGGATATCTCTGATGATCCTGCCTTCATCAATTTCTTCAGCGTATGTGCTTTGCTTTCAAAGTGGCCTTATACTTTACAATTGAATAAGCCCCCAGGCATCTGTTAAAACTCTTTTTCCCTCATCTCACTAATTTATACTTTACAATTGAATAATATTGCTTATCTGTTTTGCATTTCTCATGGGATCTCATTGTACATGCTCTGTTGTCTAGTAATGCTGAGATGGTAGTGCCTTTTTTTATTTGTGCAGTCAGCCATGTCAATGGGAAATCCTTCAACTGTTTCTACCCAGCCATTCCAGACTGCTGGAGTTGCACCACCCCAAACTCTTCCTCCAATCATTCCACCTCCTCCATCAGCACCCACACCGCCGCCTGTCCAATCTGAAACCATGAACATAAACAGCCAGATGACAACAGCAACAGCTAATCTTCTGAAACCATCCATATTTTTTGCTCCGTCTTCGTCTCCATCTCCATCTCCATCTCCGATGGTAATGGCACCTGCCTCTTCATCTACGGCACCTTTAGCCCCATTACACCCTCCTTTGACCCTCCAACGCCCCTATGGTGCTCCCTTGCTTCAACCGTTCCCACCTCCAACGCCACGACAGTCTCTCACTCCGCCCCAAAACCATGGCTCGGTAATCAGCCGAGACAGGGTCCGTGAGGCCCTCTTGATGCTTGTTGAGGTATGCAAGTTTTTCTTAATTGCAAACTCAGCTTTCTTTAAATTGTTTTGCTATAAGCGAGTTGGTAATGTAGAGTGCGTCGTCATGCCAGATATGTTGCTTATATGGAAGTGTTGTAGAGTGTAAGAAGTTACCTAACTTGTTGAATTAAATGGGATGACAGGATAATCAATTTATTGACATGGTCCATCGAGCTTTGCTGAATTCTCATCCATCCTGAGCCTGCTTGGAGTTCTGGTTGCAGAAAATTTCTTAGACCTGTGTAGCTTATGGACAGAAAATTTTCTTAAACTTGTGTATCTTATGGACATCACTCTCGGTTCTTGATGTATAACTCGAAATTTACATGCTCAATTAGTTTTATTGACGGTCTCCCATCGCTTTTTAAAAATGTTTTAGCTAGTTATCATTCCCCCTCTCAGTAAAAAGACATTGCCAATTAATGTAAGCATGTAGCTGTCTGGAGCTCCCATGAATCTTAATCTTAACAAAATTTGTTGACTAGTATTAAATTATTAAGAAACCGGACGACAGTTTTTGGGAAAACAGGATTTGGAAGCAACTTAAGTTTATTAATCAACACATTTGCGAAATCAACATTATTAAATGTTGATTGTACTAGCTACTAACATCAGACTAACATTTTATTGTATCAGCTCTGTTCCTAACATCATCACAATAAAAAAACGTCGTTGTTATTGGTGTTAGAAAATGCCTTTCACTTCACAACTTAACGTTATGATGAATTTAAGGGTCTTTGTTATTGGTGTTAGAAAATGCCTTTCACTTCACAGCTTAACGTTATGATGAATTTAATTTCATGTTTTCCATGGTTTTGGAGTCTCCAAAAGTTTTAGAAAGTATATTTTTTCTCTATCGAGGCGAAAAAATATACTTTTTACCAGTTTTACGAATAAAGTGTAAGCAAGGCTATTTATTGAGGACAAAATAGTAATTTAAAATAAGAATGGAAAATACCAAACTCCCCCTCCTTTTCAATTCTTTCGTTCATAATTTGGATGTTGGAGGTCGGCAGGGTTTCATACTTGGTTATTGCGGCTGAAATAGGCTCCTTTGTCAAATTCCTACACTGTCCGCGCTCAGACTCCGCCGGAGAAACGAACGACTAGCAAAAGGAAGGAAGTAGGAGAGCAGAGTAAGAAACCCAACTTGGAAGAATGAAGATAGAAGAGGTACAATCCACCACCAAGAAACAGAGAATCGCCACTCATACCCACATCAAAGGGCTTGGTCTCGAGGTAACCCATCTCTTAATTTCCGGCTGTAGGGTTATAGGAGTCTTAAATTCCGCGTTTAGGGTTTGGGATTATTGGGGATTTTGTCTGTGGTTAATTCAATTGATGGAATGTTTGGCATGAGCAGACCAACGGGAATGCCATTCCCCTAGCAGCTGGATTCGTGGGTCAAGTCCAAGCAAGAGAAGCGGGTGGTCTGGTCGTGGACATGATAAGGCAGAAGAAAATGGCAGGCAGAGCACTTCTCTTTGCTGGCCCACCTGGTACGGGCAAGACAGCTCTTGCTCTTGGCATATCACAGGAGCTTGGGAGTAAGGTAAACACGATTGTGATTTGTGTATCACTAGTTCAGTATAGTTGTTGCCTTCTAACTTGGGCATGTGTATTTGGCTTGCTTATGTGCACTTTTAACATATTCTGTTTCGTAGGTTCCTTTCTGCCCTATGGTTGGTTCAGAGGTGTACTCATATGAAGTCAAGAAAACCGAGGTTCTCATGGAGAATTTCCGTAGGGCTATTGGCTTGCGTATGAAGGAAAATAAGGAGGTTTACGAAGGCGAGGCAAGTTCTTTTGAAATGTCTTGTTGTGGTTATTGTCTGTGATTTTTTGTTGTCTTTGTTGCAATATGTGTTGGTGGGTTGATATTAACCGAAAGAAGTGGTAGATATGTCTATGAACTTGAGCTGGCCATTCTGTCGACTATAGATGCTAATTTAGGACTGCCTTGTCATTAGAGATTCCTTACTTTCATGTGGAGTAGTAAACTGCTGTTGCACGATTGCTTTTGTCTAAAGTTAATTAGGAGATCTCTTCTCTGCAGAAAACTACTATCAATGAGGTTGTTGATTGTTTATAATTTCTTCTTGGTTCTGATAGGTGACTGAGCTTACACCTGAAGAAACTGAGAGTGTTACAGGTGGCTATGGAAAAGCCATTAGCCATGTTGTAATTGGGCTCAAAACTGTCAAAGGAACAAAGCAATTGAAGTTGGATCCTACTATATATGATGCACTGATAAAAGAAAAGGTAAGCCATCTTTATTCTTTTGGCATTTTTCATGAATTTAGTCTCTGAATGTGATTCATTAGTTACTTATGATCACATGCACTTGTCTTCTATATGTATAAATCTAATATCGTTTTTTTTTGGTCGAAATATATCTAATGTCTTGATTGGATAAATGAAAATAACAGTGAAGTTATTATGATTTTATTCATCCATGGCTTTCTATGTGGTCTATGCATTCATTTTGTATGCTCAAATGATTTCATTGCCTCTTAGTATTTCTCATTTTTAATTACATTTTATAGGTTGCAGTCGGAGATGTTATATACATTGAAGCTAATAGTGGTGCAGTAAAGCGAGTTGGTAGAAGTGATGCTTTTGCTACAGAGTTTGATCTTGAGGCAGAAGAATATGTCCCACTTCCTAAGGGAGAAGTTCATAAGAAAAAGGAGATTGTACAGGTACAGTTGACCCTTTCTCTGTGATATTGATGGAACCAATAAACTAAAAGAACAATGAAAACAGGTGTTCATTCAAATCTCACTCGATTTTTTTACTTTTTAATTCTCTTTTGCTACTTTGCACATGTTGAAAATATTAAGCTCTTAAAATACAGATTAGTATTTTCTTTCCTGATATTGCTGCTTTCTTTTGAATTTATGTTGCTCAATTCGTCGATATAATGTATCTTATGTGTAAGCATTACGCTTTGTTTTATTCTTATGATCTGATTCCTCTCCTTCAGGATGTGACATTACATGATCTGGATGCTGCAAATGCACGTCCTCAAGGTGGTCAGGATATACTGTCTTTGATGGGCCAGATGATGAAACCCCGTAAAACTGAAATTACAGATAAATTACGCCAGGAAATAAACAAGGTACTTCCTATGTACGTGCATCAAGGTGCATAGTATATCTCTGGTTGATTGTTCAAAGTATTGATTGTTCCTTGATTAAATTTGCTAGTACTACTAGTATGTGCTCAATTGCACTATCAAAACCACATGTATGGCTTCCTTAACAATATTTTCATGTATACATTACACTATGTCAGGTCACAGTTGTGCATGTTTTAGCTTGACAAATTTGTTGTTTCAGGTAGTTAATCGTTACATTGATGAAGGTGTGGCAGAGCTTGTGCCTGGGGTTTTATTCATTGACGAGGTATTTTCCGTCAAACCTTTGCAGTTTCGTTTGTTCTGTATATTCTGATCTTAAATGAGTTTACTAATGTTATGAACTGAACAGGTACATATGCTGGATATTGAATGCTTTTCATACTTGAACCGTGCTCTGGAAAGCCCACTGTCTCCAATTGTAATCTTTGCAACTAACAGGGGAGTATGTGACGTAAGGTAAATAGATTTGAGGATATAAAAATAAATACTGTCGTCTGCAAGTTTTCTTGTTACACTGACAAAAAAACAATATAATATGTCCGATAATGATGATAATGAGTTATAGTTATGTACTTGCTTCTTTTGCAGGGGAACTACAATGAAGAGTCCCCACGGAATACCAGTTGACTTGTTAGACCGTTTGTTAATCATTCGAACAGATATATATGGACCTGCAGAGATGATACAGGTCTTGCCATTGCCTATTTTGCTTTCTGTAGTTTTCCTTTCATCTTACTTCGTAATCTTTACTGTCTCTATTGTTGTTTGTCCAGATCTTAGCGATCCGCGCTCAGGTGGAGGAGCTATCTGTAGACGAGGAGGGTCTAGCTTATCTTGGAGAGATTGGACAGCGAGCGTCTTTGAGGTCTGCATCATACTTCGATTGTTCCTCCCTTTTTCTTTCCTTCAATCTAGATCCATATTTTTTGTTCTCAAAGTGGAGATGAAATAAAAGAACTTGGATCCTCTTGATTTCAATAGGCACGCAGTCCAACTTATGTCGCCCTCCAGCGTAATAGCTCGAATGAATGGACGAGACAACATCTGCAAGGTAAACAAAGTAGATTTACATTGTTCTATGTGTCCAGTATTCTTTCCGAGAACTTAATGACTGATAGTAATAATAAAAAACTCGTATGGGTAGGCCGATATCGAAGAAGCAAGCTGTCTATACCTGGATGCAAAGTCTTCTGCAAAACTTCTTCAGGCGCAACAGGACAGATACATAACCTGATCACACACTTTCAACGTTCTAGAGAAGCTAAATTTTCCAAGCTTTTGCACGTTGGAAGAAATCTGATGTCTGTAATGAAGGTGAAATGGATGAGCCATCCGTAGGAGTTTTCTAAATGTCCTGAATTGAGATAACTGGTTCTTGATTTTGTTAGATGTAGACACTTTGATGGATGAAAGATGATTGGAAGAATGACATCTCTCTATTAAGCCAGTTTTTTCAGATAAGAAAGCTGTTTTTTTAGTTGGTCGATTTGCCCCTTTCTTCAGTCATAAAAAATTTACAGTGAATTTTTACAACAATTTTAGGCGAGATTAAAAACTTAAAAGGAGCAATGGGGAAAAGAATACTACCAGGTCTTAAGTCCTAACTCATTTTTTTTTTGGTCGAAGTTAAGTCCTAACTCATTGATTCACCTAAAAAACCATATTTTTTATTTATTTATTTCGTAATGTATAGACAATCACAAACTGCTTAAGAATTGTCCATATTGTCACCAAACTTCTTATATCAGTGAATGATTTTGGTCGTATCTTATTAGAACCATCAAATCAAGGCACAACATTAGAATATCACATCTTACGTAGGCTTCCGAGCATGGCTGATATTCTGATACGATGTAAACCTTCAATAGTTAATTAGGTATTATATAGATTTATACTAACAAATATACTATATAAAATTATAAATCTCTAAGATATTTACAAGCTAAGGTACTTTGTCCATTAAGACGGCCCAAGTGGCAAACATCCCTTAAAATAAATTTGAAAAAGAAAGAAAATTGGACGTTGACGTCAGAGGCGGAATGGATTTCGCTTCTGGAAAATCACTTGTTCCGCAGACTCCTTTCTCCGGGAATCTCTAACCTGGTCGCTTTCTCCCAATTTCTATGGCGAACACTTAAATCGATTTGCCAGATGCTCACAATCTTCCCCATTTCTTCCCAACTCTATCGATTTCTGTACTCTCTTGCTCCATCTTTCTGCTTGGCAACGATGGGAACGATGCCGATTTGAAGAAAATCGAGGTAATTCACCAAATTAGTTCGAATTGCTCCACGACCTTTGTGTGTGTGAGCAGAAACATTCCGTGTTCAATTTCAGTCCGACTTCAATTTGAGGGTATTATTTGAGTTGCGTCCTTTGTCTGGTTTTGGTTATAACTGCCTTGGTTGAGATTGTGTTATCCGTGAATATTTGTTTGGATGGCTCAACTTCTTTCTCAGTTGGATAATGGACATCAGATCCTATTTATACATGAATTCTGGATCACAAAAATTGTCACGAGTGTGAATTGCTGGTGATGCGTCCGTAAGCGTTACGTCATTTGTTCTTTCCCGAATTTGAATTAGTCTTCAGCAGTCAATTCTTCATTAAATATTGGGCACTGAATTTAGGTTGGATTCTCTATGTGTTCATCTATCCACTATGCATACATCTTCTGTTTTGCATAGCCACTTTTGGAAGGTTAAATTCGTTTACTTTTTTACCAAATTCTTTGAACTGAGGTGTACGGCGTAGTGCTCACTCAAGAGCTTAATCAGTGCGTGTTAATTGAACTCAAGTTGCAGGCCATTTCAATTTAGTGTCTTCAATCTTATTAAACATGGTGTATAAGATTACTGTTCTGGCTTCAGTTTTATCTTATTGACATTTACTGATGGGTCTATTTTATTGGTTTGTGAATGAGTTCTGGGCATCTGTGACTCTGCATGAAGCTGTGGCAGTTAGTTTTGAGAACATTAGTGGCACCACTGCTTAATGCAAATGCTTTTTATATATCCTTAGGAATGTTCATCATGTCACCAAGCCATTGTTTTTTTAATGTTTGCTAATGTCTTGTTCATAATCAGGCACTTGCACTCATTGTGATTATTGATTCCCGTACTTCCTAATACTGCAATGAAAATCAGGCAGTTCCTGCTGAGAGCTCGTCAAGGCTATGAAAGATTTGAGGTAATTCCAAATTCTTATGGTTTTGAAATTCTTACTTAAGGCAAATTCAGACGTTTCCCTGTTATTCTCGTTTACTTGTACATTAGGTCGTATTGTTTTTTGTGTCCAAGCTGTAAACTGTGGCCTTTTTGTGCTTTTTATCCTTATACAGCTTTTCGTCCCCTTTAAAAACTTATGTCTTTCTCAGCCTTCCCGAATTTGTATTCTGCAACTGTATATGATCTTGTTTATGCTTTTCTAAACTTGTACTTATAAACAACAATTCTTCCAAATACTCCATATTATACAGAGACATACCTTTTATTAGGCTTTTACATCCAGTAACCTACTTCAGTAGGTCTTTGCTCAACTGATTACTTCTGCCTATTGTATATATTTTGATCTGATTCAATTTCCCCTCCCTTTTCTTTTGGTTGCTCCTTGAACTTAAATCTGTCTTAATTTCCTAATGAAATATATCCACTTTTTGAATCTTGTTGGCCAGGTCAACTGTGGAACTCAAAACTGCTACCTGCTTCATCACGGTAATTTAGGTCTATATACTGGTAGCAGAGGTATATGTTCAAGTGCATCCCCTGAGAAGCTTGCAAATGCATCAGAAGAATATGGACACTCCAATATGCTACTCGATTCGTTTGGAAGGATGCACACTTATCTGAGAATCTCCTTGACCGAGCGTTGCAATCTAAGATGCCAATACTGCATGCCTGCAGACGGGGTTGAGCTCACTCCTACCCCTCAACTTCTCACTCAAGGCGAAATCCTACGTTTGGCCGGTCTTTTTGTTGGCGCTGGTGTCAATAAAATACGTTTAACTGGAGGTGAGCCATCCATTAGAAAAGATATTGAAGAAATATGCTTAGGTTTATCTGAACTGAAAGGGCTGAAGAATCTGGCCATGACTACAAACGGTATAACCCTTGCCCGGAAACTACCAAAATTGAGAGAAAATGGGCTGACTTCTCTCAATATCAGCTTAGACACCTTGGTTCCAGCAAAATTCGAGCTCATGACTCGCCGTAAAGGACATCACCGCGTCATAGAATCCATCAATGCTGCTATAGATCTTGGCTACAATCCGGTCAAAGTCAACTGTGTTGTTATGCGCAATTTTAATGAAGATGAAATCTGTGATTTTGTTGAGCTGACTCGTGAGAAGCCAATCAATGTCAGATTTATAGAGTTCATGCCTTTTGATGGAAACGTGTGGAACGCCAAGAAACTTGTGTCTTATGCAGAAATGTTTCAGAGAGTGGTTGAGAAGTTTCCAAGTTTAAGAAGACTCGATGATCACCCTACTGAAACCGCCAAGAACTTCACGATTGATGGGCATCTTGGAACAGTCTCTTTTATAACATCAATGACAGAGCATTTCTGTGGCGGTTGCAACAGACTGAGGCTATTAGCTGATGGGAATTTTAAGGTTTGTCTCTTTGGCCCGTCAGAGGTTAGCCTTAGAGACCCTCTTCGTTCGGGTGCCAATGATAGCGAGCTAGCTGAAATAATTGGAAGTGCAGTTAAGCGGAAAAAGGCGGCTCATGCTGGAATGTTTGACATTGCGAAAACGGCCAATAGGCCTATGATACACATTGGTGGCTGAGACTAGCAATCTACATTCTCTATTAAATTTCACTTGGCATCATGGTTTTGCAAAGGTAAGAAATTTAAACTCTTTTAGTTCATTGGTAAAACACAACACATAATAAGCTCAAGGATCTTTACTACATTTCTTTTATATAGAGATACAAAACTCAAATCAACAGCAATTGTTACTGCAAAAGTGCCCTCTTTTCTTGGTGAGATGACTGTATATTTACAAGTCGATACGAGCCTAGTGCCAGCATAAACTTCTGTTTGTAACTCAATAATGTTCAAATCCTTCCCAGAGCCTGTACAACTATAATGTGTTGAGTAACTTGATGTGTATTTTCTTTGCACGTTAATTATATTAAGCATCTGGATTAATTTTGTTGTTGCTGTTGTTGTGGTGGTCTTATCTTTATAAGCTCATCAAATCCGTATGCCACCTGCCTAAATCTGAGTGTGATGCTAAACCCTTCATCATCTGGATACAGGTTTGTCTCACGGATTAGGTTGTTTTGATGGATCTAAAAGCCCTACAAATCTAAAGTCAAAAGTTTCTGTTGTTTGATATCTCAGTTCTTAAAAACATTATATACGTTTAACGATAATTGAATTCTTTCTTCAGTGTTCTTTTTTGACCTATCGTCCATTCAAATGGTTAAACAATTTTATCAAAATAATGTGCTAGAACCTGTCATAAATGGGGTAAATGCAAGATTCCGGACTTGAGAATTCTTAGATCAAAAGGAATCTACGGATGCTTTTTCTTCGGTAGCTCTGACTTGTGCGATTATGAGTAGTAATTGACTGACTTCAGTTCATACAATCATACTGACCCAGAAGAAAGTATTGGTTGTGCTGTGTTTGGTTGGAAGAAAAACAGAAGCTCTTAGTAAATGATTGCTACCACTTGAGTTTTCTGTGGCCTGTAAATAATTATACTCCTTGCTCTTATAATGTAGGAAATCTGTTTGCTCTCAAAATATCTGCATACAAAACAGAAATATCATCAATAATGCAAATTATGCAATGGCATTCAATTATTGAAATCTAACTTGGTCCTTACCTCTGTAAATGCATGGTAGCTTTCCAAGAGAGTGGCCAATCCCAAATCCCAGTAAGTCAGTAACACAAAAAGGGAAAGAGAATGAGAAACTTTAGTGCAGTTAACTTATCCAGTAAATGTAAAAGAAGTTTAGAAAGCAAAACTAATGCATGGAAAACTCCATTTTTTTTCTTTTGACAAACTCTAGCTACATGCAAAGGCAATATCTGCTTCTGCATGCCATTGTTTTTAAAGTTGGTTTCTTTTGGGTGTGAGAGTGAGAGGTATCATTTGTCAAGAAAATTATTGTAGTCTGACAAAATGCCCAGAAGGACCACTGAAAGAACTGTACATTACGTACAGTGATAAGTAACGGTGACAAAATATTTATGCTCAAGATCATCCTAAAAATTGATGCCTCTTTTGGCTTTAAACAATGCCATAAGAAGACCAATAATCAATCATTCAGATTTCTTCAACAAAATAAGAGAAAGGAGGGCGTTTCAATTCAAATCAAAGATAATAAAGGGCTGTCAAAGGCTCAAAGTACGTTGTTAATTAGTTAAGGCAATGGCTTTGCTAGCTTTTCCCCAAATTATCTCAAATATTCGGTTTTTCTATCGAATTTTTTTTTCAAAATAGGCACTTTTGAAGTTTTAATTCTGAAAATAGGCTCAGGAAACAATATTTTCCGGATATAGGCACTCTGAGGCTCGGAGACGCTGGCCCTGCCAGCGTCTTTCGTCTTTTTGTGCCCCGGGACAAAGACGCTGGCACAGCCAGCGTCTTTGACAGAACCTTTCATAGAGAAACAACCAACGTCTCTCATGTATTTTATTTTTTAAAAAAAAAATTGGTATTATTTTTTTTTTCAAAATTTTAATATCATAATTCAAATTATATGCCTATCAAATTTAATATTTTTTTTTGTTACGGTTTAAGGGAAAGACCGATATGCTTACATGTCTGATCAAAAGACGTTATCTCGTTCGATTATCTTCCTCGTTATAAAAACTTAACTTGTGTATATCTTATATATATATTAGAGGTGTTAAACGGGTCGGGTCGGGTGGATTCGGGTTCAGGTTGAGATCCACCGTTGGGCCACGGGCTGCATCATTGTTATATACGAAACCATATATAAGTAAAGCTTAAGCCTGTGCTATAAACCGGAGTTTGCTGTCCAACGGTAAGATGGTGCGTAGGGGTTGGAACATGGGTGTGAAACGCAATAACTTTTGGCTCGGTGATCCGTTCGAGGCGTGTGAGCAGTCGTTTCGAAGGTCTCGACGTAAGCCACGAGGTGAAGTCTTGGGTTGGCGGTTTCCGGTCCGACGTGAGTCCAGAATCTGGGGAGAAGCGGACAGACGTTGTGGCCTCGAACGAGAAAAGGGGCATATCTTTGCGCTCGGTTATCGAAACGGGGCGTATTTTATGTCGTTTCGAAGGTCTCTTCGAGAGGGGGCTATAGGCAGGACCGCAGGGCCTGTGTGTTGAGGGGCCTCCCAAAAAAACGCGTTTGAGGGTCCAAAACCGCGTTGGAGTGTCCCAAACGGCGTAGTTAGGTCCCATTTTGGAGCTCTCAATGCCTACATAAGGCATCTGAGCTTTCAGGTTGAGATTCGACCCGTTTAACACCTCTAAAATATAAATATATATATATAAGATATACACAAGTTAAGTTTTTATAACGAGGAAGATAATCGAACGAGATAACCTCTTTTGATCAGACATGTAAGTATATCGGTCTTTCCCTTAAACCGTAACAAAAAAAAATTATTAAATTTGATAGGCATATAATTTGAATTAATTCATTTTAATTAAATTTGATATTAAAATTTTGAAAAAAAAAATAATAGCGAATTTTTTTTAGAAAAAATAAAATACATGAGATGAAAGACGCTGGCTACAAGGCGAAAGACGTTGGCAGAGCCAGTGTCTCTGAGCCTCAGAGTGCCTATATCCTGAAAATATTTTTTCTCGAGCCTATTTTCAGAATTAAAACTTCAAAAGTGCCCATTTTAGAAAAAATGTCTTTTCTATCTTAGTTTTGTATGATCGAGCTTGACAAATTCATAGATAAAGGATCAATTTAAAATTTGTTATTATAATGTAGTCTGTATAAAAACATGATTTTGTCAAATTAAGCCGATATATCTTGTGATAGGATCTCAAGTTATGTTAGTAGCTAGCAAAGTAATGGAAGGTTTAAACGTATGGCATGTACAATGTGTGCAGACAAAGACAAGCTAGCTAGTATGTACACAAGATCAGGCCACAGGCATGGCCCATGCGTAAGAGTGTCACACTCACGTTAAAAATTAGGGATCGTAAAATTGGAGATTTAAAAGATCTGACTACATATGTAAAAAAAACTACTGTAAAAAATAATACATTGTTCTTACTACAACTTTTGTGTGATTGACATTTTAAGATGATCTATAAAATGTAGAGGAATACACACAACAACAAATAATGTTGGAAAATTTTCATAACTCTCATAACACATAGCTTGGCTTCGTCTTTCAGTACTACTGTAAGTTTGAATTGGAAAATGCAGGAAACAAACCAACAACAAATCGAAAGGAGGAATGGAGGGTGGTGGACAAGGAAGCAGAAGGTGGGGCCCTTAAGGTCTGAAGAAGAGTGGAGCCCAGCACGAGCCAAAGCCAAGCCAAGCCAAGCCGTCAAATCAAGCCAACGCAATTTTGAATATTTGATGATGATATTGATTGTGCCCAATTATTACACTGTACACACCTTTTCCTCCCTGTCCTTCATTTTTCTACCTCCTTTTTCTTTTCCACATTTTCATTCTTTTTTTCTTGTAACGTTTTAGTTAAATTGATAATCCGAATGTACTCAATAATAAAACTACCTTGTTAGTAAACCACTAAACCTGCATTTTGATAATGAAATTAAATAATTATTATAAAAATATCATTTTTTAGGGAGTATTTAAGCATTACAAATTTTCAAGCATTGATATGATATGTAGATATTCTTGTTTATTATAGTACACACTACATTACAATACAAGAAGCATGAATCTCATCAAGTACAAGCATGGCAAAAAAAATTGGTTAAGAGTGCAAGTATGGTTAATGAGGTAACACATTATACATACGTACCATTCCATTCCCATCTCTTTTTTGAGATTCATGGTACCTTCCTTCTTTGGATTGGATCTCATCCCAATTATTTCAGAGTTTTTTTCTTTAATTATGTGTATATGCTAATTATTGGTATTATGAAGATTTTCTCTGGTCAAATTTGGGGAATATATTAATGAAGGGCCCTTTTTTCGTAATTTTAAGAAAAATACGAAATAAATTTAAAGATAAGCTGAGTATCTTTTCCACATTTAGGAAGTTTTTTTAAGTAAAAAAAATGGTAATTTTGTGATAAAATTTTGACGTACATCATAGCAATACTTTAATTACAATATTAGAGCACGTATAAGAAAATAGTCAAAATACGTTCGATATGAATTTTTGCACCACTCAAGTCTTGTGATCTTTCCAATGCAACCCCCAAATTTCATGTTATTCCCATAAAATCTCCCAAATTTACCGGCCGAAACACAGAAGTCTCCTCTCCTGACCAATGACCATACACATAGCTGTCCTTCTCCACATGCAACGGTGTAAATGAACTCTCTTTCCCCTTCTCCCCCACGTTTCCTCTACTTCCCTCTTAAGACATCCAAAACCGAAAGCAAATAGCTTCAAATTTCTACTCAAACAGACAAATCCTCAGCCAATACCCAATCGAAAGGCACGCATTTAATTTGCCCTTAATTCCTGTTTTCTTTCTCCCTTTGAAAGCTTGTGGGTGGTGTACAGGCAAATGTAGGGTCCAAACAACCCCATTCAGTTTTTCCTTTTAGCAAAATCTAGGCTTCTGAACCCGATCTTCCTTTTCTTCTCCTTCTTTTTTGAATACTTTTCCATCCGCTCAGAACAAAGACCAACCCTTTCTCAAACCAACAATTCACGTTACTACTCCAATTTGGCTGTACAATTGTACCCGGAACAAGCCTCTAATGATCGTAACCCATTTATTACAGCCAATTACCACTCTACCCACCTCCCAATCCCAACCTAATTCCAACCCATTTTAATTTCTTCCTCCCAACTGCTGGGTTTTCGCCTGAATTCGGGCTCCGGACAATGCCAAGGAGGAATGTAGAGAGAAAAACTAGTGGGTATTGCAAAATCAGGAAAAGGGTTTCCTCCTCTTCTGCTTCCTCTTCAAACTCCTCTTCTTTTGTCAAGAATTACAGGCTTAAACGGGCGGTTTTGGTGGCCAAGAGAGTGAATTCCAGCACTCCAATTCCTACTTGGAAGATGGATTTGAGATCTCCCTCTGTTGCCAGGCATGGAGATAAGGGCAAGGAAACTCAGACGTCAGCAAGAAGATTGGCTGCAACTTTGTGGGAGTTCAATGGCAGCGGAGAAGAAGAAGAGAAAGAGAATTTCAAAGGGGCTCATGCTCATCCCTTGGATCATTCTCGTAGCCCTCTTTGCAAGGTGGAATCTTTAATCAGTTTTCTCTTTCATTTCATCTTTTTTTGTGTGTGACTGTGTGAGTTTAGATTTATAGTTGTTTTGGTTTTGGAATTTGAAGAAGGATGGATCTAATAAGCAATCCAGGCACCGGAGAAGGTCATCTGAAAAACTTCAGCTAATTGAGTATGTTGGAGAAGGCGAGGACTCTGTTCATCATGGTGCCTCTGCTAAGGTAAAATTTTGCTCTTACTGTAGTAAGTCCTTTTGAATTACTTTTCATCTTTTCTGTTTGCATTTTGAGCCTGCCAATTGCTTTGATAGGAATTGTGTTCTCACTTGGGCTAGAGGAGCTCCTTTTAGGATATTTGTTTTTGTTTGCTTTTGAAATGTGGTCAAGTTGCCTTTTGAAGTACATCTTTAATCCATGGCTAATTTTGAAAACCTGGGCTTTTCTGGGACCACAGATGTGTATGCTTAACTTGCTAGTCCTTTTCATTGATAAAGAAGTCTAAAAGAGTAATTCTTGGCCTAACACTTACGTTATAGACACTTTGATTTAATCCTCTAGTGACTGATCAGGGTTCCTCATGGTGTCTTGAAAAGGATCTCCTTGCATTATGATGGGAAAATTCTCTTCTATCCCTGAACTTTTATCATACTGATAAAATAAAAATAAAAATACAAAGAACAATTCTTTTTGATCTGGGCTTAGCTTCTATGCAGGTTTCAAGCCACCATGGTGCGGCGGAAACGGGTCCCACAATGGCGTCCCGTTTAAAGGATGTGAGTAATAGCCTCACAGCATCAAGGGAGCTTGTCAAGGTGCTATTCAGGTTATGGAGCCACCAAGAAAATCAAAATTCGTCGAATTTAACACTCGTATCGGCTTTGAAAGTGGAGATTGATAGAGCCAGGCACCAAGTGGACCACATAATGCATGAAAAGAGGTATGCGCAGAAAGATATCGATTCCTTATTAAAACAGTTCGCTTGTGAGAAGGCGGAATGGAAGAGAAAGGAGCAAGAGAGGATTGCCAATGCAGTTTCCTCAGTTTCAAGGGAGCTAGAAATTGAGAAAAGGCTGAGGAGACAAACTGAGAGACTAAACAAAACACTAGGCAGAGAATTGGCTGACACGAAGGCGGAATTGAGCAAAGCGGCTGAGGAGCTGGGCTGTGAGAGAAAGGCTAGGGAGATTTTAGAGAAGACGTGCGATGAGCTGGCAGTTGGATTAGGAGACGTCGATAGAACTGAGGTGGAGGAAATGAAGAGAGAGTGTGATAAAGTAAGAGAAGAGACCGAGAGAGAAAGGCAAATGCTTCAGCTTGCTGATGTGTTAAGGGAAGAGAGAGTCCAGATGAAGTTGGCAGATGCAAGATACGAGTACGAGGAGAAGAATGCAGCGCTTGAGAGGATGAGGAGTGAGCTTGAATCTTACCTTGGAGAGAAAGCGAGGATGAGTTATGGAGAAGATTCGGTTGAGAGTGAGCTGCATTCGATTGAGTTGAATATGGATAATCTTAGTAAAAGCTACAAATGGAGCTTTGGGAATGAGGGTCATGGAGCGGATTCAAGGAGGGCGTCCGTCGAGGAAGTGTTTAAAGGAAGAAGGTCACTTTGTGAGAAGATTCAGTGGGAAAGTATCTGTCTTCAGAGGAAAACTTCAGATGGGTTGGAGTGGGACTTTACAAAGAGCAATCACAATAGGAAAGCAAATGGTCATGCACAAGGCGAAACAGATGATCACAAATCAATCCAAGCTGAAAAGTGTTCAAGGCCACAATCTCCGCCTGAATTAGGAGATTCGAAAACGTCTAGTGTTGATTCAGGTGATCAGATTGATGATGACAATGATAGGGGAACCTAGAACTGATGTTTTGATCATCTGTTTGTTATTATCCTTCTTGTTTTATGCTGTGTTCTCTTGATTCCTGATTTAATGCCTCTGGGAAACATCTGTAACAGGAAGAAACTGCCTGATCCTGTAGTTCTTCATTGTAAGTTGGAGAATGAGAACAGATTTCATTTTCCTTTATTTCACCTGCATAATGATAAGTTTTGTAAGGCAACTCTAATGTGGACAGAGCTATATGTAAATGTATCAAATTGTCTTTCAAGAATCAACAAACTGAAAAGGTGCCAAATTTCCACATATCCAAGACACTTGTCCTATTGTCTTCTTTAGGCACAGAATAACATAATACCAGCTTATAAATGTCAAAAACTACAGATATCTTCATACTTAGGCACCAGGGTCATGTTGAATTCTGAGTAAATTTTGACAAACATTTTGAAACCCTTCACATCATGGTTCTGGCTAATTCATTTAAATAAAACAAGCTGTATTACTTTTAAGGAATACCCAGATGAGCAGCTAACTTTGTCCATGTTCATTGGTGTTGCTTCACTATTAGGAATGGAATTTCTGTTGAAGAAAAGGCCTTTACAGCAGGAGTTTACTGGTCATAACACATAAGATACTGCAGCCTAATGAATTGTTTAAAAACTAATACTGCTGATTAGAAAAATGCCTATTATGGACTTTGAACTACCTACCTAGCTACTCTACTAATGATCCTCAAAAGTTTGAAGGCTGTGATCATTAGGCTTTTTTCTAATGTAAAACTACCATATATAAATAGATTCCCCATGTGCACACCTAAGACAATGATGCGCGCTGAATTTTGACCGGAGGTGAAACTGAAACAAAAATTTATGGCTATAGAATGTATGACCTTGCTATCATAAAAAATTGTTCCAAATTTTTTGAACTGCCCAGAATTTTTCAGGGTACAAGTACCAACACTCGGAAAGAAAGAGCTTGAACAAGCCCAAAATGACACAAGATGAAACAATTAATCCATAAACTAGCTGGAAATGCAAACATGGAAAGTATCATCCACTGAATGTGTAATATTATGTACTTCCAAACGTTAGGTTAAAAGGTATAGTTTAAGAGGGTGCAAAAGTAGGGATATAAACTAATGGAAAGTGAAATCATATGGAGCCATTAACACTAGTAAAATACCATCAACACTATTAGGAATATGGCGCTAGTAATTTTTTTTTGTACGATTAATGCTGCATTAATTAAATAAAAGGTCTGGCATGCATGGCATGGGTAGCGTATAAGTTTGACTTTTGATGCATTGCAAATTAAAGGATGGAGGACTTTTTTAGACTCTTGCCACTTCGTTGGTATATACACGTAAGTTGTTCTCTTGTGCTTTGTTAGATTCCATCGTTTTAACTACTAAATACAAATACGAATTTCAAAGAGAGAACTAAGCTGCCATGCATGTGACTATGTGAGGAGATGCAATTATTATGAAGTCAGATGGTAGTCTATATTTGTTTAGGAGCAAGAGGCATGTGCACCTGTGTGTGAACATTAATCTTCAATCTAGCTAGTCTTTCCTAATCATCCTCGTTAGCTAATTATTCGATCGATCTAGTTAATGCATGTGGTTTTATTATATATTTAGACTTGGCAAGTTTTCTTAGGCCTGGCTAATTAAGGCACGTAATTACCTTTTGTGAATGCGCGCATGTTAATAAAATTTAACCTAAAGGCATCATGCACCACTGCACCAGAACTACTACTATTACAAAAGGTGTAAACATGCACGTGATAATCTAAGACCTTAGCATGGCTGAAATCTGAAAAGATTGTTGGGGTTTGGTCAGGTTACATTATGTCACATGCATGTTTCATCTTAGCTAGGGTAATGTTAACAGGCTAACAATAAAGTGATGATAATTATATGCCGTAGTCATTAACCGAGTGTAATCCCCGCTCTAACCGGAGTTTGTTCGGCTAGTCGAAACATGTGAATACCCCCTAGTATGAATTTTGAAATATATATGGTGAATATAATGGGAAAAAATAATCTAGTTTTATCGTTGTCACAAAAATCCGGTCAAAGTCAACCAGAAGTAGATAGTAAGTACATAATAGAACAATTAATTAAGCAGGGCCAATATTATCAACTCTACCGGTAATGGATTATGTCAGCGTACTGAGAACCACCTCAATCATCTTGATTAGCACCAGAAAACGACGTGCAGGAATTGTGATTGCTTTACTAATCAAGCTCCGGCCACCTAAATTGATTAATCGGACGTTGATTACTTGACCAATTTGTTAATTGTGGCATTGGCCAAATCGAGAGTACTAGTTAATTGGAACGAGTTTCGACCAAAAAAATGTTAATTGGAACGAGTGACCACTAGAGGAGTCAAGCGGCCAAGAGACGTCCAAGTGCTCTACACATCCAGGTTGTCCATTGTCAAGGTCTACGTTTTTATCTTTTTATAAGTTACACATTAATTAAGATGAAAGATGCTTTTGACGGAGTATTTTATAATCTAGCAACATTTGACCGTGCAAATCTAGTAGTTGCAAATCGTAGCTACTAATGTCCCCACTAAGAACTTATCATCAAGAAGAGATGCGAGAACATAGAAACGCTTGCAACATGCTGAAGAATCTTACCCGTTGTGTTACGTTACGTGATCCTTAATTCAGAATTTCATTATGAAAAACCAGCGCTCGGGAGCTCTCGGATGGTTATGTGGGCCTGGTCTTAGAGTATGGGACAGGCCGGCCCATTCAACCTAAGGTTTCAAAGTGAGCAAAGGCCAGGCCCAACATTATGCATGCTATAATGTATGAGACAGGTAAGAATGAGTCTTACGGTAGGAAATAGGAATGGATCTCAAGCGTCGATTTTATCACCATCCCACGGCTGATATTACATACTTTTTTATTTCACGCCCCTAGGTAAAACACGCTCTATCTTTCCCCTCTGACAACCCTATCCTCTCCAAAACCAGGCAATTGAATCCGTCGCCGTTCTCCTCGAACACCTTGAACGCCAAAACCCTAGCCGCCTTCGACGCCGAGTTCAAGCTCGCCGTCCCCGAAACTGACGAGATCTAGCTTGTTTACAGGTGCTCGTTTCTATGCTTGCAATCAGCTGCAATCTGCCATTGTTGAAATCGCTCGACTTCGACTTTGCTCCTTGAATTGTCGATTCTAGCGTGATTGGGAGCCGAATCCTCCTCGAAAGGCCGTCTCTCGATCATCGGTTGTAACCTCGACGACTTCCTCCTCTATTCCATCGGAGATCCTGAGGATCGACTTTTTCCGGCGGGGATCTCCGAAGAAGGGCGACGATGACGACAAAGTACCGGATCTGAGGCAGGGCGACGAGAAGCCAAGGAAGGCGACGAAGAAGCCGCGGAGGGCGTTGGCGGGAGAGGAGATGCGCTTGCTGGGTCTTGGCGGCGGTTTCAGGGGGATGTTGACGGCGGGGAGGCGGATCGGCCTGTACGTCGCTCGTTCAGCCGGATTCCAGACCCGTGGAGATCACCGGCGGCATGGTGGCGCCAGAGGTTTCGCATTGGTACACTTTCACTAAGTGATTGTTCTATCTTGATTTGCAAACCACTACATTCTTTATGCTGATTGTATTTGCAAATACATACACTATTGATATCGGAGATTGCTTTTTCTGTCTTTGTTCCTCCTGTATTTAGCTCATTCATATATGCATTTAGGACATTGTGTTGTGGTTGCTGAGAAATTGCAACAGAAAAGAATTCTATCAAGCAAGCACAATGATTGCTATATGTGATCCGCGGCACGGTAAATACGTGGCCTGTTGTCTCATGTATAGAGGAGACGTCGTTCCCAAGGGCGTCAATGCTGTTGTAGCCACGATCAAGACTAAACGCACTATTCAATTCATAGATTAATAAGAGCTAATCATCAATCAAACCATTGAGTTGAGCTCAATCAGGTTGCTAGCTAGCTTAATGAATTAAGTTTGATCTCACACAAATGATAGGCTTAAGAGACTGTCTAGATATCTAGATGTATAAGCAAGAGACTATATGGTAACTTTGGAGCACATTTCATATGTAGCATTAGATCATCAAAAACATAGACACATACATCTGACGAGTGTGCTATGTTTTTTAGAAGATCTGAGGGTTTTTTGAATGGCATATTTGGTCCTGATTTGGTGGCTGACAAATCGGTCTTGGAGGATGTAATAGAATTGAGCTTCTTGAGCTTTGTTTTTCTCTAAAAATTCTTTATGAACAAATTGACCATAGAGTTGTACAAATTTGACCATAGAGTTGTACAAATTTGACTATTGAGTTGCACAAATTTGACCATAGAGTTGTACAAATTTGACCATTGAGTTACACAAACTTGACCATTGAGTTGCACAAATATTGATGAATAAATTGACCATAGAATTCAACACATTGGCAATAAAGTTGAACAAATATGAATGAACAAATTAACCATTGAGTTGCACAAATTTGACCATTGAGTTGCACAAATATTGATGAACAAATTGACCATAGAATTCAGCACATTGGCAATAGAGTTGAACAAATATGAATGAACAAATTAACCATTGAGTTGCACAAACTTGACCATTGAGTTGCACAAATTTGACCATTGAGTTACACAAATATTGATGAACAAATTGACCATAGAATTCAACACATTGGCAATAGAGTTGAACAAATATGAATGAACAAATTGACCATTGAGTTGCACAAACTTGACCATTGAGTTGCACAAATTTGACCATTGATTTGCACAAATATTGATATAAACTTGTCAAAGACTTGCACAAATAAGACATGAATGCAAAATTGATCATAGAGTTGCACAAATAAGCAATAGAGTTGCACAAATTAGCCATAGAGTTGCACAAATCGGCCATAGAGTTGCACAAATACGGTTGCACAAATAGGTCATACGGTTGCACAAATCTGGACGCCCGTGCCGTTTTCCGAAAAATATGCCCGTGCCGTTTTTTTCCCTTTTTTTCTTGAGCCCTTGATCTCTCCTCATTCAATGGCTATGATTCATTCCTATTTCCTACCATAATAATCATTTCTACCGGATCCGGACCCATAATGTATAGTTGATTATAAAGTTCAACTAATCAAATGTGTTGACTTGGAGCGGGTCAAACTATCCGATTCAATAAGCCGACCCGAAAGATAAGTTGTTGTCTTCATCCCATTTTTGCATGCAGTGAGTAATGGGATCAGACATGCATTGTAGTTTTTGTCTATTTTCCAGACTTCCCAGCATATCAGTGATCGTCCTATACGGCCGCACGTTATATTATAACGTGAGTAGATTATAAGATTAAATACAGTACAATTTAATTCAATCTATCCGCAAACTGTAGCTTGTCGTTCCTTGTGCCCTGGAAACTTCTACTCCGTAGTTTGATAACAGAAGACCAAACTCGCCTATTTGTTACAGAGATTACAACCACATCAGTCGCACGTCATCATCTTAATCGGACGTTCTTTTTGAAGTAATTCGACAGCCACGTGGACAATAGCCGCCTCATTCGCCACCACGTGTCACTTTCTCCGCCCTCGTCATTCCTACGTGTCCATTCATCCGCTCTCGTATTAATACAATCCTCACTCAGAAAAACTCACTGAAAACCTTTTCAGTTTTTGACAACCCTAGCAAAAAGCAGAATCCCTAACTTTTACACACACACACACATACGGAGAATCGTTGGCGGCAAAAGCAAGAGCGTGGGCCGAAGCCGTGAGGAGAATTCTATCTTGATACCCTGCTTGTTCCCCAAGTTTTCATCGCCCCGATCCTTTTCCCCAAATTCCATCTCGATCCATCGGTCTCGAGCAAAAAAAGAGACGAGCTTTGGGAAGAACAGAGAGGAGATGGGGATATCGAAGGAGGCCGAGGTTTCGATAGCGGCCTCGTCCATGTTTCCGGGGTTCAGGTTCAGCCCCACCGACGAAGAGCTTTTGCTCTTCTACCTCAGGAAGAAAGTCGATGGCTTTCATCAGTGCGTTGAGGTTGTTAATGAGGTTGACATCTGCAAACATGAGCCTTGGGATCTTCCAGGTTCTTTTATTTCTTTCCTTCTTTTTTTATTAAATTTATTTTTCTCAGGTTTTCACCAATCTCTGAACAGATGCTAATTCAGCTGGCAAATTTATGATTTAAGTGAACACAAAATCGAAAGAGTACTGTTTTTTTCCCCCTCTCTGGTGAATCTTGATGCTCGAAGTTTGCTTATCAATTTAATGTGTTGCTATTTGATCTGTTTTGAGAACAGAGTATGTCTTATTATCTCGCACCGATAGCCGACTCATTATCCTCTTCAAATGACTGATAAACAAAAAACTGTTCCTGTATTCTTGTAAACATCCAATATATTAAAATTGCACAATTCATCAAATCTATGCTAATTGAACTACATCGTGATGTGAAAGCTCGTCTGTAATTCGGAAGTCCTAGATGTCTAGTGGCTAGCAAATTGCAATGCTTAAATTTATGGCTTACCTTTGAGAGGATTTGCTACAGAATTTGTGCTGGTGGCTAGCAAATTGTATGCTTATGAACTAGTTTAGTATCTTACACATTGGAATCCAATTTGGAGATTGATGAATTAATCATTATTCAAACATTATTCTGTAACTCTCTTTGATCAGCCAAGTCCATCATTAAGTCCGATCACGAGTGGTTCTTCTTCTCACCCCGTGGAAAGAAATACCCAAACGGGTCACAGAGTAAGAGAGCAACCGAAATCGGGTATTGGAAGGCTACCGGAAAGGAGCGAGGCGTCAAATCCGGTTCAGAGTTTATCGGTACGAAAAGAACATTGGTGTTCCACATAGGCCGTGCCCCTAAAGGCGAGCGAACCGAGTGGATCATGCACGAGTATTGTCTTGTAGGTAACACTCAGGTAAAAACCACCAACCAAACTAACCTATTTCCCTGAATCAAGTACATTACCATATTCTTAGATCATGACTTTGTATTGGCTAATGTGGTGTAGGATTCGTTGGTAATTTGTCGCCTTAGGAGGAAGACCGACTCCCATGGCGTGAGTTGTGATGTAGGGAGCTCAGCTCCGTCATTGCCTGATGCAGAAGGTGCATCCTCGGGATCCGCTTGGGACCCGAATAGGATGTCAACCGAGAAGGCGGTTCAGTGTTACTCGAAGAAGTGTACGAGCAGCAACGACTCCCACTCTGTCGAACAAAATGATCTCACGTCTGAGTCGGGCCAGAAGTTGAAAGACGAATGGATGGAGCCCGAACCTGAGTCCTCTAGGCAATACAAGGTCCACAAATTTCATACATCTCTAGCTATGATCTCTTCTTTTTAGTGTTCTTTGCATTTTAAAACATCAAGGTGCACCAATTGGATGTGTATCTCTGCCTTTGCAGGCTAGTAATGGCAACATCGAAGACGACTGCTTTGCAGACATATTGAAGGACAACATAATCGAGCTGGACGAATCCGGGCTTCGTGCCAGGACTAATAATGCGGCCTCCTCGGGTTCGCAACAAGTGGGCACGATGCACCCGTTGATCTCACAAGTAAACGTTTCGCAAGGAACGGCTAACAGGAGGATACGGCTGAAGAAGCCTAGGGAGAAGCTCCGTAAGGCGAAGAAGGAAGAGCAATGGGATAAAAACGAGGTGGATAGTAAAAAGGCGGAATCGGGTACGAAGATGTTGATGAGGTGCCGGATGCAAACGAACTGGTTGTACGTGATGATGATAATGGTGGCGATGTTGTTCATCGTCTTAGGAAGTCCTTGGCAAACCAGCATCTGCATTTGTCCTCCTTCTGCTAGTCCCTGATCCACCCAACGACTTCAATGTTACATATTGTGATCGTGTTTGAATTCATCTAATTCGGATCGTGCAACACTGCTGAAATGTGACATGAAGTAGTATGTACATTACAAATTATGTGTACTATAATTGTTCTCCATGAAATGATATGAAGGGAAAGGGCACATACATTAGTCGGTTTTGCCGTTGGGCTTTTGCATGGGAGAACAGATTGGGCCCAGAATAGAGATAATTTTGGGCCTAGCCCCAGAATGTAGTCTTCTTGAAGGGCCCAACGTTGGAAGCTTCGGATAAGTCATTTCAGAAGCACAGAAGTTACGTTATACTGTAAAATTTGTCAAATGTATGCAGATTTGATAGAAATCTCAATCACCCTCGGCCAAAAATACAGAGCACCCTTTTGAGAAATTTGATTCGATTTTCTTGTATAGAGGGTCAGGTTCTGAAACGATGGAAGATTGAAATGGCACTATAAAACTTCAGAATATGAATGTGACTATGTGAGTGCTAGAGAATCTTGGGTAGTGGGGACTTTTCAAAATTCGCCCATTTTGTTCGGCTGTTGATAAAATTCGCCCTTATCATTGTTTGTTGGGCCACATAATAAGATTTACCTGTAGATACTCGATAGGTAGTTTCTTGACTATGGCATTTATAAATACTCGATAGTACGACCGACAGGTAGTTTCTATAGGAGAAATATATTTATACTAATCAAAAAAATAAAAAATATATATATATATATACTATATATATCTATTACTATATACTAAAGCGGAAGCAAATTCTGCCACCATATTGCGCCACATCACCCTTTTTCTAAAAAAATCTATCTTATTAAATCTTGATTTTATCACAATGTTATACATACTTAATTAAAATATTAGTTCTATCTTAGAGTTTGAGTTGTTTAAAAAATAATTCTATCCAAATATATAAATATCTATCTTATCATTATACACATTTAATTAATACATTGACGATAGATCTATCATAAACCTATTATTTTAAAAAAATTGTTTTTCGTCATAAGCATAATATTTTACCCATTTAATAAAATATCATATTAAATTTAAATTATTTTTCGTAATTTTATTATGGTATTTTTTAAAATCATCAATTGTAGCAAATTCTACCACTATATTTAAGACAAATTCATTCTATTAAAATAATATATTTAATAAATTTTTACTATCATATCATATTAAAATAGGGGGATTTGCGAAAATGCCCCACCCAGAAAAACGGTTTGCAAAAACGCCCCTTAAAACAAAAAAATAGCGAAGCATGCTGTTTTGGGCGTTTTTGCAATAAAATTTACATTATTTTGTATTTTCTTTTAAATAGAATTTTATTAAAAAATCATTATAATTACATTAAAAATATTTATCCATAAATTCTGAAACTCAGTTTAAATACATAATTGAAAAATAGAAAAAGAAAAAGAAAATATAAAATAAGAAAATAGTTTTGAAACATTGAGATTTTTTGGAAACGATGAGATATTGTAGAAGATATTGTAGAAGATATTTTTTGAAAATATAAAACATAAATACATGTGAATCATTATTATCTTCATTTCAACATTTCGTTATTATCTTCGTGATTATCTTCATTATTATCTTCGTTTCATCACAAAGTAGGGTAAGATTCATCATGTCATTCTCAGTAAACATTTTGTCATACACAGCGAAATATCCTGTCGCCCTTTTGTAAAGAGACGATGGTAAATCTATATCCGGAGAGATTATTTCCCTTTTTATGTAAGATTTCCAAATTTTCTTTTATTTTTTAAAAAGGATAGATCAAAAAACGAACAAATATGGATAAATTGTTTTTTGTTAAAATATCTTTTTTTCAAAAAAATATTAATATATATAATAATTTTCGATTTTTGTAAAATATTTCATTTTTTATTTTTTTTAATAAAAATTAGTGATTTTGGGCATGCATGTAATATTTTTGGGCATTACCGCAATATTTTTGGGCATTTTTGCAAATCGAAAAGAAAAAGATTATATTTGCAAACTGATTATCAAATAGGGGCATTTGGTACTAATTCCTCATTAAAATATCAATAAAACGAGTAGATGTTATATTACCATATATATCACTAATATTGCATATTGATTACACTTTAGGGGAAAAAGATAGATTTCTTAAGTAAGATAATAATTTGTTAACATTTTCATTACATATTTATATATTTAATTATTTAATTATTTTTTCAAAAAACAATATTCGAGTGTAAATGTAAAATAAATAAATAACACCCCCGTACAAGGTGCGAGTCAATTACTAGTATTTATACTAATGTAGGAAATTAAATGACAGGGGCATATATAGAAATTAGGAAAAAAATTGGTTTACTTTTTCTAAAAAAGAGATTCCGGAATCCACCAATACAAATTACAATGACTCCCGTCCTGGCCTGATTGTGTGTGGCCGGTGAATTTCGATTCGCAAACCAGCGGTATTCTTCTCTCTCCCCCCCTTCTTTGCTCGCAAATCCCCCATTCGGCGTTTGCTTCTAAACCCTCGGCCTCCACACCCCAACTCTTCTCGATTTTGATCTCACATCATGACGATTGGCTCCGGAGGATCTAGCGTCGTTGGTATTCATTCCCTTCCCTCTTCTTTCTTGCTCTCTCTGGATCGTATTGTTTCTTTGTTTACATTAATCTAGGGTTTCAAGCTGAATTCTACCGTGTTTGTGATTTTGATCTGTATGTTTCTGCTAGTAATTGTTGATCCCTTTCCTAGATGTGCGAATTCGTCTGTGTGCCGTTGAATCCTGATTATGAGTCTGTCTTGTTGTTGGTAGCAATTTTGGGGTTCTCTTGATATCGCTGTGGACATCTCTTCTTGCTAGTTTTGACTTTTCTTGGGCGTTCAGGCGGTGATATACTGATATTGTTCTAGCGTCTAGGATTTTCTTGCTAATGGAGGCTGGCTCGTTGTGCTAGTTTTTTCGGTCCTTGGAATAGAACATCTAGATCTGTTTTTGGCCTGGAAAGGATGTTTATCTTTGATGTTGGGGAAGCTTAAGAAACGATTTTGTTTAATGTTTTGAGCTCATTAAAACCTTATGGGTTGCCAGTTTGCCATAGTATTGGCATAATCAATAGATAGATTTTCATGTACTTTAGTCTTAGCTCTATGGGAGCGAAAGTTTTCTGATATGGGGTATAGGAGTAAACATAATCTGTGGAGGAAGGTTCATTCGCAGTTTCTGATATGGTTTTTTGTTATCTGGATGGAGATGGTAAAGTTGAGTTTTATTGGCTCCTTAAAAATCAGATCCTAACTGGCTGTTATTGTTATACTTTTGATTTTAAATCTTTTTGTAAAGTTACCTCCTTGCCTATAAATACAACTATCCTGGGTTATTTCATCTAAATTTCCTGCTACAAGAGTTTCTGCTCATCATGCAATATTGAAATGTTCTCTGTTTCTCAGGCCTAGAAAAATGTTACTATCGCTTACATGTTTTTGTTAATTTAATATCAGCATCAAAGAAAACAAACAAAAACAAGGGAGAAAAACGGGTGTAAATGTGTAATGGGGTGTATATTTTTCTAGAAACGTAACAAATCGTTATTTTAGTTGAATTCAATGTGTCCTATCCATAGACGCTTTTAAGAAATATGATAAAAAAAATAAGTGATTTTTGCGAATTAGATGAGTGGAATCTGTGGTTTGGTATGGATGAGTGCTTACGTACTCTGATTTATTGTGTGAGAATGTCTAGTTTTCAACTTATATTTGCTAGAGTTAACTGTGTTCCTCTATTCTGTTGCAGTGCCTAGAAATTTCAGGTTGCTAGAGGAACTCGAACGTGGAGAAAAGGGAATTGGAGATGGAAGTGTCAGCTATGGTATGGATGATGGAGATGATATTTACATGCGCTCTTGGACTGGAACGATCATTGGCCCTCATAATGTAAGCATCTTGCTGTCTCTCTCTCCTTGTAACGAAATGATCAGTAAGGAATGTACTTGTTACTTACGGATGTGTGTTTGACTAAGGCCTCTTAGCTCTTAGTAGTTTGTTTAACATGAGTAAAGCAACAAGTACACTCAGAGCAAGCTGAGTTCTATTTTCAATTTTGGGGACTGGCTTATCTACGGTTGCGCTCTGCATAACTTTGCTGCCCGAAGAACACAAATGGAGCAATTCCACTTGGTAGTCTATATGAAGTGATTCTAGGACTAGTTTTAATTGCTTAAAAGGTCGGCTGTTTGAGTGATCTGGATTGCTTTGCCTTAATGTTTATAGTCTGTCAAATTTGAAATGAGTATCAACTGTAAATTAGCCGCACCCGTAACAGATTAGTGTAGTTAGTTTTTTAGGAACAATGTATTTCTAACTAGATGAGCTCCTATGGTGCAGACTGTCCATGAAGGTCGTATCTATCAGTTGAAGCTCTTCTGTGACAAGGATTACCCAGAGAAGCCTCCCAGTGTTCGTTTCCACACACGGGTGAACATGACTTGTGTGAATCCCGAGAATGGAGCAGTGAGTAAATTTTTGTCATTTTTTCCTAAAAAAAAGTATTTTTGACTAGTTCAAATAATATGTAGAGTAAGGCTTCTGTGACAAATGGAAGAAGGATCTGTGACAAATGGAAGAAGGATAACCAAGTCCAGTGAACTCAATATGAGATGGTTAAAGTGCTATTATTAACATGATGTTCTCTTGACTGTATAGGTTGAACCAAGGAAGTTCGGCATGCTGGCTAATTGGCAGAGGGAGTATTCAATGGAAGACATTCTGACCCAGCTGAGGAAAGAAATGGCAGCCTCTCATAACCGAAAGCTCGTCCAGCCTCCGGAAGGGACTTATTTCTAGCCACCTTGTGATTAGGTGTGATTGTATCCAATTTCAAAACTTCTGCCGCGTTTATTTTGGTACATAGTTATGCCCAATCTTGACCATGCAAAGCTGTGAAGGGAAAACATGTTTCAACCTTTTGACATGGGATTGGGCATATTCTTGAACTGGTTTGTTGTGGATGGTTGACTAATACTGTTTTTATGTATGTGGCTAAAACTTGTCTAGTTGCCTTCAAAATTTATACCTTTAACAAGTCTGCTCATTTGCATGAGTTAAATATCATTCAGGCGGTGCTTACTGTTGGGGCATCATAATTCAAAAATAGGTCTTTGGAATCAAAATTTCAGAATCTGTGGAATCAACATTACACTGGGTTGGTGCTGTTTTTGAATTGATTTTGGAACCTCTTGATGACAGGCTTTTCACATGTGCAACCCTTTTGAATGTGGGTTTTGCAACTTTTATATGTTTGTTTAAGAGTGTCATTGTAGACTTCATAAAATGTTGTCATTGAAGGACTAAAAATGGAGATGAACCAAAACTTGTCTAGGTCCGGAGTACAGCCAAGTTGCGAGGCTAGAAGATTCGTAAAACTGGCAATTTAGAATTTGGGTACCTCAAATTAATCGCATCCTTCCATAAAGAAATTGTTTGTATTTAAGCGTACCAAACTGATTAGTCTCATATGGATGCGACTGTGAGTCTGTGAGTATAATTAATGACTGTCTGTTTCTGGATGCACCCTGAGATGATGATTAGATGCCAAAATTAATCATTACGGCTTTAAATGTGTAGATGCCTAGTCTATATAAGTCCAAATTAAAAAAACTACGGAGTGCAACGCCAAAACGATGAGCCTTTTGGAAGAACGCGCCTCACGCGCTCTTCAGTCTTCCCTCAAGCCCCAGAAAACCCTAGCCTCATCGCCCCCGCCGCCAGCAGCAGCGGCCTCCGCCCCTCAAGCCGCGCCCTCCAACAATGGATTCCGACACCCCCAAAACGACGAACAGGTCGTTCATCCACAAAATCGACAACAAACCCACCAAAAAACTTCCAAGTCTCAAAACAAAAGCTACAGCAAAGAGGAATGTCTCCCATGGTGGATTTCTCTATGGGTTCTTCTGGAAGGCCTAGTAACAAGAAGGGTCCAATTCAAGCCTCTCAAGAAGCGATTTCCGATCTTAAGCCGGATCCTAAGTGGCCCTTTTACTCAGTTTCAAGGGCGGAAATCCATTTTCAAAAATCTCCCTCCCCGCCCTTCGTTTTGTTCCGGGGGCAGTCCGGGATCATTATCTGGCTCTTCTCCTTGGTGGTGGTCCAAGTGGAAGGCTCATGAGGTCTGGTGGTGTGGGGGCGGCCTGGGTGCGGGCTCTAGCGGTGGCTCCCTCTTCAGAGTATCTCGACTTTTTCCTGCATCTCAAATTCCTGTGCATGCCGAAACATCATACCCGGAACCAAAGAATCATGGCAGGTGGTTCATTTGCTTCAGCAAAAAAGCCCAGCGACTTCAGCCTAGGCATTTGAACGACAAGTTCCTCTGTAAGTGTAAGTTTCCTCAATCAATGTTTGTCTTGAATGATATGAAGAATCGGGTTTGGGGACGGGTGTGGCGTCCTTGGCCTGGAAATCTCCATAGAATGTGCAAATTCGTCCTTGGCCTGTATCTGCTGTGTTTTTTACTGCACCTTCCAAACTTGTGTAATGTTCCACTTGCTATTGCACTGTCTGTGTTGGCTTCTAGGGTGGATAGTTGGCCTCATTTACTAGGTCTGTGTCTTCGTAAAAGACAAATAGGTGATACAAACACCCTCAATGTATTAACTCTGGATGCACCTTCCTTAGTTGATTCAGGTTCCTGTATACTCAACTCCATTAGCATCTGTAGTACAAATTGGATTGAAATAAATTGGGGGACTCCCACTTGCATTTATATAATTGTTGATGTCATCCCCATTGTGTTTATGTGTTTGATGGTAAGGGTGAATTATTTTGCTCATGATATGCCGTCCTTTAGTAAGAATAAACACCGGAATAGACACCGGCAAGAGGGAAAAAATCCCATGTTGCAACTTAACACACCCAAAGGGAACCAAAACCCATGGAAAAATCCTGAAGAAAGAATTAAAAGCTTAATCTATGGTCACCCGCTTAAAAAGCACCAACATAATGACAAGGGCCGGAAAAAGTTGGAGTTAAAGAATGCTGATATGAGACATATGGATGGGGTGGCTCAACTCTGCTGCTACACTAATCTGAACACAGAAAAACATGTTGTCAAAATAGCACGGCACAGCGAAAGAAAATTAACATTTTCCCCACGGAAAGGGACAAGGCCAGCTATTGTATGGTGGTATAAAAGCCTGATCCAGGATTCTGTTATGCTGTTGTGGACTCGAAGTTGGTGCTGGTGCAGTGATATGATGATTGATGCGGCAATAGAGACTTGCCTCGACAAACCGATCGTCAAGAGCTACCAGGTTCCCCTCTGGCGTAGAAAGATGTGGCCTGCTCCCGTTAGGAGGCAAGAAAGCCATAACCAGAACACTGTGGTGGATGTTCTACCATGTAGGATGAAGTGCTATTGCAACCTTCAACACGTTGTAGTGGATAAAAGCATCCCCAATCACTCGAATGGTGTAAGGTATGTTAAAACGCATAAGGTTAAAGCTTTTGATCTGCTTAAAGTTGCAATGGCTTTTAGAGTAGCCCGTAGGAACAAATGTGATGTTTTGGCTGTTCAAAAAATTTTTAAGCTAGGAACAAGCATGCTTTCTAAAATTACTCTGTGCAACAGCAAAGTTTTTATGCTCATCAGTTTAATTGGGGCTTATCGTCCCTCCATAGCTAGCCTGAGAATGGGATCGTGTTTGAAATCCTTTCTGCATGCCCGGATTAGATATGTGACAAAAGTTGGAAACTTTGAGTGGAATTCTTATATAGAAAGTTATATAATTATTTTTACCAGCTTATGTGGGAACAAAATTGCTAAGATAACTAGATGGGAAGATAAGCTCCCGTATGTGTATTGGGTGAAAAAGATCTTAAAACTACACCTATATATCACAGGCAGATGCCTGAAAGAAAAATTCTTCAGAAAAAGAAAAGCCAAAATGATCAAATCAGAATTTTATCAGCATATTATAGCACGAATCATAAAACGTGATCAAACAAATGGCATAACAAGCCAACATATAAGGTCAAAAACCAAATTGAAAAAAGTTTATATATGAAGATATGCCTTTGGAATTGTAGGGGACTTAAAAAACCTACCCGCTGGACTGAAATCAAAGCTCTCTGTGATTTAGAAAGAATTCAACTGATAACATTGGTCGAAACAAAGACCCAACAACTTCCTAACCCAAAAAAATGGGAAAAGCTGGGATTCGATTCGTATGAATTCAATCCAACAACCGGAATGGAAGGCGGAATCCTGATCTTATGGAAGAACCACCAATTGATGAACGAAAGCATTAAAGTGTGTTTCAAAGAAGAGCGTTTCATTGCAATGACCTACTCAAACCTAGAAAATAATAGAAATTTTATCATTATAGTAGCATATGCTCCACCTAAAACACAACACAAGAAGGAGTTCTGGGAAAAAATCACAAAATACATCAATCAATGTAACTCACCATGCCTTGTAATAGGAGATCTAAATGAAATCCAAGACCCAAGTGATAAATTGGGAGGAGCTAACCCAAACCCATCTAGATATGAGAGACTCATACAATTCAAAAATGATTGTGATCTACTGGACATCCCTACAAGTGGAAACAAATACACTTGGAGGAGATCCAAATCTATGGAAAATAACACATATGAAAAACTAGACAGAACACTTGTCAGTGATCAAATTATTCAATGGTACCCAAATATTTTTACAAAGAATCACCAATTCTCATCGTCGGATCACTGCCCCATTACATGTGATATTCCAACTGATAGCATCATCAAAGCAAGACCTTTCAAATTTGAAAAAATGTGGACAACCCGAAAGGACTTCGAAAATGTAGTCAAACAGGCCTGGAGACACAACCCTAGTGGCTCACACATGTTCAGACTAACCAAGAAAACACAATTACTGAAAGTAAAAGCTAAGGAATGGAACAAACATACTTTCGGAAATATTTTTGAACAAATAAGAAAAGTAGATGATGAACTCCTACAAATCCAAAAAGACATAATCGAAAACAATAACAAAACATTAATTGGAAAACAAGAAAGACTAAATAAGAAAAGAGAATGTCTAATTCAATTTCACCACTCGTATTGGAAACAAAGAGGGAAAAACACCCACATCAAATTAAATGACAAAAATACAAAATACTTCCATCGAATTGCAACGGGGAGGAGAAATAAAACAATAATAAAAGAATTGAAAACAAGAGAAGGAATCACCTTGACAGGACTAAAAAATATTAAAAGTGAAATTCAAAAAGACTTCCAAACGAGATTTCAACACTTCGAAACAAATCAAACTAAAATGAACACAATCACTGAAAACATCAAAGTAGAAATAACGAGAGAAGACAACATAATGCTCACAAAGCCGATAACTAACCAAGAAATTAAAAATGCAGTTTTTGACATTGAAGACGATAAATCTCCAGGACCTGATGGAATGTCAGCATGCTTCTATAAAAAATACTGGCACATAATTGGGCCCGATGTCATAAAGGCAGTAAAAAGCTTTTTCCACTCTGGAAAAATACTAAAACAAATTAACCACACATTCATCACCTTGTTGCCAAAATGTGATAACCCAAATACAACAAACCATTACAGACCCATAAGTCTATGCAATACGATTTATAAAATTATCTCGAAAATCATCACAGCAAGACTTAAAAAGGTTCTTGGAAAATTGATACATCCGATGCAATCTGCTTTTGTAGATAATAGAAGTATCCATGACAATACCCTAATAGCCCACGAGATCTTCCATTCGTTTCGAAATAAAAAAGGAACGGGAGGATGGTTGGCTATTAAACTAGACATGGAGAAAGCTTATGACAGAATCTGTTGGGATTTTATAATTCATGTTCTTGAAAAATTTGGATTCGATAAAAAATTCATTAACTGGATTAAGGAATGTATACTTACTGTATCATTCTCGGTCCTTGTCAACAACGGACCCACAAATCAATTTAAGCCACATAAAGGGCTTCGCCAAGGTGACCCCTTGTCCCCATACCTATTCATATTGGCAGCAGAAGTGCTTGCCAGACAACTTCAGGACGCAAGCTCCAACACAAAAAATGGAATAGGAATCCAAATTTCTAGAGGAGGCACCAAAATACCATTTTTAGCATATGCGGATGATATCATTATCTTTGCAAATGCTAAAAACCAGACATGTCAACAGATAAAACAAATAATGGATGACTTCTGCGAGATATCAGGACAAAAAGTCAACTACCACAAATCTGCGTTCCAAGTCACAAAAAATCTCAGCAATGGCACTAAAAACCAAATTAAACAGATATTACACATAAATAACACCACTGCGCTAGATAAATATCTAGGATGTCCCATCATCAATGAAAGAGTTACCAAAAACACATTCAATGATATCACTCATAAAACAAAAAATCAACTATCAAAATGGAAAGCAAATACGCTTTCTCAAGAAGGTAGGAAAATACTTATAAAAGCAAATTTGTCAGCACAACCGAACTACTTGATGCAATCATTCTACTTACCTAAATCGATCCATAAAGACTTGGACAAAACAAACAAAAAGTTCTTCTGGAATAAGGAAAATGGACACAAGCCCCTAATTAGTTGGAATTCAATCTGTAGACCTCATAAATTAGGAGGCTTGGGCATCACCAAAGCAGATGACATGAATCAGGCACTACAATTAAAACTCCTATGAAAAATAGTAGCTGAACCATCCAATATATGGGTGAAAATAGTGAAGGAAAAATACATTAGAAACCAAAACTTTTTCGAATATAAGAAACAATCTAATACATCATGGCAATGGGCTAAATTAATCAGCCTTCACAAACAATTCCTATCTGGCCTTCACTGGCAAGTAGGAGATGGAAAAACTATTAAATTCTGGAAAGATTGTTGGACCGGAGACAAACCACTTATACCAAAAGAAAACCCTAATAATCCTCCTGACATGGAAGAAACAGTTAGTAAGTACATGAAAGAAGACAAAACTTGGAATATTCCGCTTCTAAAAAGAAACATCCATTTAGACAAAGTGGACTTAATTTCCCAAATAATTATTCCACAAACATACGTACAAGATAGATTATATTGGAAACCAAGCAAGAATGGATGGTTCTCGACCCAAGCAACAGTAGACTGGATCCACAAAAACAAAGGAGATCCCTCTCAAAACCTTGAGTGGATCTGGAAACAACAAATTCCACCAAAACAGAAAAACTTCCTATGGAAAATTTGCCGTAATGGCTTACCAACTAAAGCTAGATTGGCTGCAAACCACATTGGAGTTTCACAGGGTTGCGTTTTCTGCTCAAACACCCATGAAGATTTTTACCACCTCTTTATGAACTGCCAGATGGCAACAGAAACTCTAAACAAATCTGGTAATAATAAAATAATCCGAATCATAAGGAGTCTAAATCCAGATAATAGAAAACCAAAAGAACTTATAGAAGAGATAAAAGCCAAGACAACCTCGAGAGAATTCGAAGAACTAGTAGGAATTTGGTGGAGCATATGGTTCTTCAGAAACAAATTAACATTCGATTCGAACAACCAGTCGAATATCACACCAATAATTGTGGATGAATTCAACAAAAAACAACAAGCAGAATGGAGGCAAGCTAATCTTCAAGAAAAAGGAGAAAAGCACAAAAGTCACAAGAGGAGAAAAACATCGAAATGGAACAAACCTCCACCTAACCACATTAAACTTAATTTTGATGGGGCTGTTAATTTTTTTGGTGCTGCTTCCTTTGGATTTATTTTCAGGGATGAGAATGGAGAGCCCATCTTTCATGACGGAGGATTCATTGGTAATCGCTCTGAGATTTTCTCGGAGGCTTTCGCGCTCCGACAGGGGATTTTGGAGGCCATCAACCGTGGCATTCCCCGCTTGGTGATTGAAGGTGACAACTTGCAAGTCGTGAATGCGGTGATGGGAAGCAGGAGCTGCCCATGGGAGATGGAGATGATCAGGGCGGATATTCATGGATTGCTCATGAATTTTCAGAGTTGGTCTATTTCGCATGTTCCTAGAGAGGCGAATACTGTTGCTGACTACATTGCCAACTCGTTCCGTTGTGTATCGACTGTGCCTGTTTGTTCTGATTTAGGTCTTCTGGACCTCATCCGTAAGGATGCTCTAGGATAGTGCCTCTCTTATAGTAAAAGGCCTAGCCTAATTCCTTTCCTTATCAAAAAAAAAATATATATAAGTCCAAATTAGGAGGCAGTTTTGAATGGAAACTAAGATCAGAAAATGACAAAAGAGTGAATTGGCAGCATCTGGTCACAAGATCATTCCATGGTCAAACATACTATATTCATGAATCAGTACCAATTCCGTTGATTAGTTTATACTTTATAGCTTAGTGGGTTAAGTACCGGTCTATAGTAGATAACATACATTACTGATCTGTATAATTAATTGAAACATCAAACATTAACAACCCAATAAATAGGCTAGGGCATGAGACTTATAATTGCAGCCCTGTTTCAGTTGGGGGGATCACCCCACAAATCAATGTGATCACATGGGGGCGAGGAGGGAAGTTAGATGGTCACGCCATTTGACAAGCACTCGCAACAAGAAAATCAAAAAAATGAAAAAGAAAAACCTAACCGTCTTCTTCTTCTTTGGGAAATTTGGTGGAGTCCGCGAGTTCAGGGGGCGGAGACATGAGGGCCTTCCAGATGTCGGAGAAAGCTCGGATGATGGCGTCGTGATGACAGGGGGAGTTGAGGCGGAGGAAGCAGGCCAGAAGCTCCTGCAGATGGGGCTTGTCGAAGATGTCCTTTTCGAAGACCATGTGGAGCATCGAGCGCTTGAAGTCCACGTACGGGTCGTCCGAGTCCTTGACCACGGCCAGCGCCTCCGCCAGCCTCGGCGGGGAGGGCGGCGGCGGAGGGGGATCGGGCTGGTCGGGCCTGGGGAGGGGGTGGTGGACGTCCGGGAGTTTTAATTCGTCACACACACTTGAATGACTTGATGTATGTGTCCGTTTGCTCAGTTGAATGGATAGAATCAAAGAAAATAAATCATAACCCATATATTAATTCTTCTACAAGAATAAAATCATAACTGAAAAAGAAAATTGAAATCCAGAACAAACAAATTAAAACCTAGCTAAAATCAAATCAGATTGTACCCACGGTGTGAATTGATGATCTCGCACATTAAAAAAGAAAACGATACCTTTGAACAATCTTAATTAACAACATTGTTGATGCCTTTGAACAATCTTTAACATTGTTTTTTTTTTTTGGTCAAAATCTTTAACATTGTTAAAGACTTACACTTAATTACTAACCATCTAACGTGTCCATCCATGGGCATATATACTATGGAAACAAAATCATGAAACAAAGACCTAACTAAAAAACAAACCTAACCTAAATTAATCAAACACTCCTAGCAAGGCAATTCAACAGATCTCTGCAATATAATTAGCCAAATTAGAAGACTACTTACTACACCAAAACCCAACGGCAACATAAATCCCTTAAACCGTACTCCACACAAAAAATCAGATAGACATTCATTCAGGAGCAAAGGCAGAGACGCCTAATCAATGAGTGTAGCACATAGGACCGGAAAAACCCGACGAACAACTCGAAGCGTTTGGTGAGTTCATCGATCAGGCTAGGCCGACTCGGTTTTGTGGGAGCCGGCGAGTAAAGAAGGGCCATCAACTTGTCGTCGTCCATGTCTATGAAGTTGCTTTCGAAGTGTGGAGCCGGCTGCTGCAATGGCCTTGCTTGCTTAACATGAGCCGCCACGTCTTCGTCCAAAGAGTGATATTCCGAGCTGTTGACGCTACTACTACTTGAAGTTGAAGTTGAAGTTGAGAAGGTGTTGCTACTATTTGAAGCCGAGTGAAAGGACTTGAAAACTATGCCCGCCACCGCCATTGTTGGTGTGATTGGCGATTTTGAAGGTAAGTAATACCCGATGATATTGGGATTTGTAATCCGCGGGATTCAGATTATATAGTAGCAAACAGGCTGGTTTAAAGATAAAATAAAAAAGTTAACAAACAAGATAGTTGGTTATTAGATAGAATAGAATTAGCAAAGTTACTAGAATTTTTACGAGTTTTTATCAGTGAAGTTGAAATTCTACTCCGCATCGAATTTTAATGGTTTGAGAAAATACTCTTTAACGACTACCGGATTCAATTACAATAGACCAAAAGGTCGTTATCTTTTCTATGGAGTACTTAAACTTATTGCTTATAAATTCTATCAAAAACATTAGGTGTATAGATTAATCCTGACATATTAACTATATCATATCATAGTTATATGCTAAAGCGGAGTCGGTTTATTAAAATAATAAAAGTCATGACACGTGTCAACCTCACGTTGAATCACATTTCTCATCTTTGTTAAAATAATCAAATTAGTTAAAAAAATTGATAGTAGACCCCGCATGTAGGTAAAATATAAGACAATATATAGCTTTGAAATTATATTTGTAAGGTTTCGTTAAAGATATAATTAATTAATCATACTATATACTAAATTCGAAATTAATATAGTAATATCAAATAACATATGTCTACTCCAAATAAATTTTTAATTAAAATTAATCTTAGTGTGTAAAAAATATAATGAACCACATAACAGATTTGTTAAATCAATTTGATGGTTTGATATTTTATTGACTTATTTTTTTTATTGGTTTCGACCAAAAAAAAACTTATTTTTTATTGGTTAAAATCTTATTGTAAATTCTACATACATATAAACTATATATATATATGATTTATATTTGAATTTTTTCCACAATAACTATAAAATAAAAATAAAAATTATAAAACAAAGAAACTTATTGATAAAAACAAGTATTCAATCCACATACAAAAAATATAATCTTACATGTCTTTGTTCAATTAAAAGAATATATTATAATTGAAATAATGTATTATTAAAATAAATGTCATAAGAAGCAAATTAAATAAGATAATACAAGATTTTATATCAAACTATTATTTTGAATAACTTTATATAAAATTAAACTATTCTTTTGAATAACTTTATATAAAATCAAAGTAAGTTTTTAGTTAAATCAAAATCATGTTTTGAATCGCCTAGGGTTTTCTCTCCGGTCTAAGGCTGTGAGAGCTAGGGTTTCCTCGCCGACACCGTGCGAGATTCACCGTCTTTGGTTTGAGGCTGAGTTTTCTGACTTCGGTTGGGTTCTGGTTTAATAGATAGCATCGAATGGAGAAGGGTAGGAACTTTCACTTAACGGATGCAGAGAGTGCAGTGGTAGTAGAGTCGGAGATCGAACAAGGGGGAGGGACTACTGCAGGCTCTCTGGCGCTAGTGGGCAAACTGTTAACTTCGAGACCTTTTAACTTCTTTGCGCTACAAGCCACTATGAAGAGCGCATGGAAGGCAAAAAAGGGCTTTGTGTGCAGGGAGATCAACAACAATCTCTTCATCTTTCAGTTCGTGGACGAGGTCGATAAACGCAAAGTATTGACAGGAGGTCCATGGGCGTTTGACAAGGCCTTGCTTGTCCTGAAGGAACCAGGGTTGGAACAGCCGTCCAAGATAAAGTTCGATAAGGTTGATTTCTGGATCAGGCTGTACGATCTGCCAGTGGCCGCGACGACGAAGGCGATGGCTACTTCCATTGGGGCGAGTTTGGGGGGCCTTGTGGAGATTGATGAATCTGAGTTCTTGATCGGTGGTCGATTCTTAAGGATTAGGGTTTCCATTGATATTGAAAAACCCCTTCGAAGAGGTGTGATGATCAGTCTTAATAAGAAGAAGATGTGGGTTGAGATCAAGTATGAGCGCTTGCCGAACTTTTGCTACACTTGTGGTAGACTGGGCCATGTGGACAACGACTGTGAGGATGTGGAGGCGAAGAACTACCAACACGAGTATGGAGAGTGGATGCGGGCTTCGCCAGTTAAGGGAGGTTCGGTCAGGGGGGCTATGGATCGGGAACGAGATCGGGCTATTCTGAGAAGCTTGTTGCATGGGGAGGAGGGGGAGAAGGAAGGGTCAAGTCAGAAGGTTTCTAGTGATAGAAAATCTTTAGTGGAGTTGCTGGACTCTTCATTAAATGAGGAGGGAGGGGAGGAAAGAAGGGATGGAAGTAATGGCAATGGGGTTAATAATTTACCTGCAGTGGATTCATTAAGGATTGAAGAGGGTTTGGTGGATCCTACGTCTGGAGTTAATGTACCCATTTCAATAATAGAGGAAATAGAGCAAGGTGGGGGAGTGGCTTTGAATGAAGGGGAAAATGGAGCTCCACACAAGGGTTTGCATGGCAATGAGGTGGCTATGGTAGGGGGGAATGACTTTTTGCATGGCAAGGCTTCTGATAAAGGTAAAAGGTCTGGAGGAAGAAAATGGAAGCTGGCAGCGAGAGGTCAGGTTGCCCTGGATAATGAAAGTGAGGAGCTTCGGAAATCTAAACGTAAAACCGCTGAGAATGATACAGAGCTGGGCGAGGAGATGGAAGTTGATCTTGAGCAAGTTGATGGGAAGAGACGAAAGACCTTAGACAGTTCCTCTCAATCGGAGATATCGGCGGGGAAGGCGGGAGGCCTTCTCTGCCGGACACCATGAATCTAGTAAGCTACAATTGCCGGGGATTGGGGAAGGCCCGTGCAATTGATGGCCTCACAACTCTTGTGAGGAGGGAGTCCCCAAGCATTTTGTTCCTTATGGAAACAAAATGTGATAAGAGGAAGGTGGATGGTGTGAGGAGGAAGTTGGGCTTCGCTAACTGGTTTTCAGTGGATTGTGTGGGGAGATCGGGAGGCTTGTGTCTTATGTGGGAAGATGGCGTCGATCTTAGCATAATCTCGTATACCTCCCACCATATTGACGCTTCGGTTAGTCTTGGTGGAAGTTCAGTTAGGTGGAGGTTTACAGGTGTATATGGGTGGCCTAGAAGTGATGATAAGAAGCAAACTCTCGAGTTAATAAAGCGTCTGTCCGAGGATGCTCATGAGGCTTGGTGTTGCTTAGGGGATTTCAATCAAATCTGGAGTTTGGAGGATAAGGATGGCGGTAATGAGCCGGATTTCGGGCTGATTATGGAGTTTCATGCGGCCATGAACTCTTGTGAGCTTGGGCCTCTACCTTTCGTCGGTAATAGGTTCACTTGGGACAACGCTAGAGGTGATGGGGAGTTCATTCAGGAGCGTTTGGATTACGCGTTTGGGAACTCGAAGTGGCTGGACCTTTTTCCAGACGCACAACTCTTCCATTCGGATCGGGTAGGCTCGGACCATGTTCCGCTCTTACTTTCCTTGGAACACCGAGCGGAAGAGGATCGTGTCAGGAGAAATAATCGCCCTTTCCGGTTCGAGGCTATGTGGCTGGAAGATGATCAGTGCCGGGAGATTATCCGTAATGCTTGGGAGAACCCAGGGAGTTCTCGTGTTTTAGGAGGTGTGGTTGATAAGATTGGTCGGTGCTCAGAGGACCTCAAAGCATGGGATCGGTCTCAGTTTGGTAATGTGGGGCGCGAGCTTCGGAAAATCAGGAGGGATCTTAAGGAGCTAGGTGCAGACGGGTGGGATGGGGAAAAGGTTAAGAAAAGGAAAGAGCTTGAATGCAGGGAGAAGGAGTTGCAAAGAAGAGAGGAAATAATGTGGTACCAGAGGTCTAGAGCTAATGAGCTTAGGTGGGGAGATAAAAATACTAAATTTTTCCACCATAAAGCTTCGAGTAGGCAAAGAAGGAATAGAATTCGTAAGCTGATTGATGAGAATGATAGAGCCCACTATTCTTTTGAAGGGAGATCGGGTGTTGCTATCGATTATTTCCAGAATCTATTCCAGTCGAATTCTAGGCTTGACCCAACGGCGGCTCCTCAAGGAATTGAGCCTATTGTGTCGGTCGAGGATAATGCCGAGCTCTTGCGTCCTTATTCCGCGGAGGAGGTAAAAAACGCCCTTTTCTCAATGCACCCTACCAAATCCCCTGGCCCTGACGGTATGTCGGCACTTTTCTTTCAAAAGTGTTGGCATATTGTCGGGAATGATGTGACCAATTTTGTTTTCAACATTCTGAATAGTTATGATGTTCCCTCGGAGCTGAACCATACTTATATTTCCTTGATTCCAAAAGTTAAAGAGCCTTGCAGGATGAAGGATTTGCGTCCGATAAGTCTTTGTAATGTTCTTTATAAGATTGTTGCAAAGGTCTTGTCGAACAGGCTAAAAGAGTGTCTTCACAAGGTGGTTTCAAACTCTCAAAGTGCTTTTGTCCCGGGGAGGTTAATCTCAGACAACGTCTTGGCTGCGTTTGAGATCTTTCATTACATGAAGACAAGGCAGGGAGGCAGAAACGGGTACTTGGCTCTGAAACTCGATATGGCAAAAGCTTACGATAGAGTCGAGTGGGGTTATTTGGAGTATATGATGCGGCGTCTGGGGTTTGCTGAGGGCTGGATCAAAATGATCATGAGTTGTGTGACCTCAGTTTCGTTTTCGGTGTTGGTGGACGGGTCTCCTACTCCGACTTTCACTCCTCGTAGAGGTTTGAGGCAAGGTGATCCGCTTTCTCCCTTTCTGTTTCTCCTTTGTGCCGAAGGATTGTCAGGGATGCTTCGGGCAAGTGAATCAGCAGGGCGTATTAGGGGAATTTCCATTGCTCGCGGTGCTCCGGTCGTTTCTCATCTCTTCTTTGCAGATGATAGCATTCTCTTTGCGAAGGCGACTTGTCAACAGAGCCAAGAAATAGTTGATATCCTCCATTCTTATGGAGAAGTGTCGGGTCAACAAGTGAATTTCGCAAAGTCGGAGCTATCTTTCAGCAAGAATACAGGTGCTGGGAAGCGTGCTGAAATCCAGCAGATTCTAGGGGTTAGGGAGGTCGAAAAGCACGAGAAATACCTTGGTTTACCAACTATGGTCGGGCGGTCAAGGAAGATCATTTTTGGGCAGATTAAGGACAGGATTTTGAAGAAGCTTAGTGGCTGGAAGGAAAAATTTCTCTCAAGGGCTGGCAAGGAGGTTTTGATAAAATCGGTTGTTCAGGCAATTCCCACTTATGCCATGGCCTGCTTTGCTTTTCCAGACAGTTTCTGTTACGAGGTTGAGCAGCTCTTGTGTAATTTCTGGTGGGGTTATAACGGATCAAAACCAAAGCTCCATTGGCTTCGCTGGAAACGGATGTGTCGGCCTAAGAGTCAAGGGGGGATGGGGTTTCGTGATCTGGGTAACTTTAATGCAGCTCTGCTGGCTAAACAAGGATGGAGGTTGATCCAATCACCTGATTCTTTGTTGGCAAGAATGTTGAAGGCTCGCTATTTTCCCCGCTCTGATTTCTTGCACTCAACGTTAGGGTATAATCCAAGTTATGCCTGGAGGTCTATCTTGAAAGGGAAAGAAGTGCTGCTGCAGGGTTTGTATTTCGGAGTTGGTAATGGTGCGAGCTTGAATGTCTGGGATGATCGCTGGCTGCCAAGGCCGGGGAGTTTCAGAGTAGCAACCCCTGCTGATCCTAGTCTGTCCGGGCTAAGGGTGGTGGATCTTATTGATTGGAGTCAGGGTAAATGGAATGAACTGCAAGTCAGGGATTTGTTTTTGGCATGTGATGCAGAAATCATTCTTAATTTGAGGTTGATAGATGCAAGCAAGGATGATGAGGCTGTGTGGTTCTTCTCCAGGGACGGTAACTTCAGTGTTCGCTCCGCTTACCACCTATTGCTTCAGCAGGAATGTGATTCTTTAGGAGGTGGGAGTTCTAGTTCGCCCGTAACCTCTTCTTCTGTTTGGGCAAAGTTATGGAGAATTAATACAGCTCCGAAGGTCAGGAATTTCTTGTGGAGATGCTGTCGGGAGGTGCTTCCGGTGAAAACAAACTTGTTTGATCGCAAGGTATCTCTAGACTATGCTTGTGCTCTCTGCGGTCTCCCTGAAACTTGTCAGCATGTTTTGCTTCAGTGTAAGCTGGCAAAATCGGTGTGGAAAAGGTCTGAGATCTTTGTTGGCGTCCGCTTTCTTCAGATGCCTATGGTTGATCTGTTGGATTTTGTGCTGAAAAGTTTTGACAAAAATCAGGTGGCCTTTTGGGCAGTTCTGATTTGGGGTATTTGGAAGGCTCGTAACACTCGTATCTTTGATGGTGTGGAGGTGTCTCCGGAGTCTATTGTAGATGCTGCTTCTTTGGAGTGCAAGGAGATGGCCGACTGTGAGGGCCCGTTAGTCCCGAAAAATGACAGTTGTGCGAGTTCTTCCTCATGGACGATGCCGGCCGCTGGATTTGTGAAGTTCAATGTTGATGCTTCGGTCAGGGACTCAGGAGACTGCAGGATTGGTTTCGTTGCCAGAAATGATCTTGGAGTGGTGATCGGCTTTGGTTCCAAGGCTGTCCAACTTTCGGGGAATGTGGAATTGGTGGAAGCTGAGGCGTTGGTGTGGGCTCTTGAGTCCTGTATTGAGCTGAATATCACCTCTGCTGTGTTTGAATCGGACTGTCTTGCTTTGATCTCCAAAATTCAGAAGTCGGTTCGTTGGCGGGGGCAACTTGGACTCCTCTTGGGCAAAATTCGCGAGTTGGGGAGATGCTTGGAGTCAGTGTCTTGGTCGCATGTTCGCAGATCAGCAAATGCAGCTGCTCACTTTATTGCTTCTGTTGCAGTGAACTTGCTTGTTTTTCATGATTGTCCCTCTTTTTTTCCTAGTGGGTTTGATTCTGTATTGTTGAAGGATGCTGCTGTTAGTTAATGCAAGTGGTTTTTGTGCTCAAAAAAAAAAAAAAAAAAATCATGTTTTGAAGGCTACAAAAAATCGTGAGGACTAATACTAGTATCTTAAACTAGTTCAACTGTTCAAGGATATAAACTAACTAAAGGTATATCTTAACCTCTACAATAGACTAAAAGATCGTTATCTGTTCTACTAAAGGTATATCTCAACTTCTATCAAGAACGATTACTTAGGGGTTATAAATTAAATAAATTCTATTTGAATATTAATATTGACATAAAAAAATTTTGGTTGAAATAATATTAGCATAAATTCTATGAACGAAAATTAAAATGTTATAAATTGATCTTGGCATATCTCAACTTCTATCAAGAACGATTACTTAGGAGTATAAGCGTACAAAAAAGAAATTTAAAAATAGAAAATACGAATCTCACATGTACAAATGCAAAAACTAAAAGATTAATTCCAGACCTCTAAAGAATCACCATTAATATCATTGTTACTTTTATACAGCTAAACGTACATATATATAATATACGTACATAGATAGAGATCAATTACTAAGTCTAAAACCGGCCCCCTCATACGCCCTAATTTTTGACCAGATTCCCCCTCCTTATGGGTCGGGAGTCGGGACTGTGTCTAATGGGTTCTGATGATCAAGAGGGCCCCATTTCTCCATTGATCACTCAGCAAACTTCAAGTCCCTGTCGTTTTAGCCTGTGGTGGCGCATCTGCTGTAGAAGGCTGTGGAGTTTGTGGGCGCTCAACAACGCTGTTGTCTTCCTGAATTCCACCGATTTCATTCCATGTCAGACCTGCTACATGCGAAGGAACAAGTTGTTAGCCATCACAAACAAGTTTGTTGTTTCTTTTGTGTTTCATTTGGATGATTTCTGAATTAATCATCACAACTCAAAAGTTAGGAGGAAGCATACATACACTCTGTCCTCCACATGTCTGTTACACTGAAGTCAGCATCTGACTGCAACCAGTAATCTGCTTCACTCTGCAAAAGATCAAACGTTATTCATACTCATTAATTAATTAAGAATATCTTAGTTGTCTCTATATGCAAAAGTTTGATGTGTAATCAACAGAGTATGGGTTAGCAAAGTAAAAACTTACATCAACATCAGGAACAATCTTCAAGATGCCGCTTACGAAGTCCTGAGAGGCATTAGCACCTGAACATACCCTGTCAGCTTCTTGCTCTTGCATCTCAACTTCTTTGTCTCTATTCTCCATTGGGACCGTTGCTGTTGTGTCGTCGTTAGATGGAGAATGTATCGGTATGTTAGGAGCTGCCTCTGCGCCGTTATTATCCTCAAACTTCTCTTCAAATTGACTGTTAATAATGGAAAGAAGTGAATTTGGCAACATAGACATCAAACACAATGTCAAGCTATAAGACTCAAAATCACACCAAAAGAACCAAATCCATCAAAGCAATTGCTTCTTTGTCAAAAAGATAATACAGAAAAGCTAATGAAACCCAATATAAGATGCAGAACAAAAAAATCTACAGCCGAACCATTCAGTAGGATTGTTTATCAATCAGGTTTCAGTCTGAGCTGCAGTCTACAAAATCTGAACGAATAAAAGATCCTAAGATAGCAACAGTTCTCCCATATTACTATAACATGAGAGAGTATGTTCTCTGCTCATTTTGTTGTCTTTCTCCTCTCTAAATGAGTACTTTTCTGTTCTTATTCTTCGTTTCTGATTCTCTAATTATATTTTCAACGAGTTAAATGCTTCAAGAAGATCACCATAGCACCACACCATCCGACAAGGGAAACAAAACACAAGTTTCTGCTCTACTCACCTTGAACACCAAAGTGAGCAATTCAGGAGAATTCAACATTAGCATAGTAGTTTTGAAATGAGAAGGCAAGCAACAACAAAAAAAAATGTTATCCAGCAAATTCTAAAAGAAACTATTAAAACAATATGTTACCTGACAAGGTAGACATCTATTCGGCCCATAGTGCTTCGAAGGACCATTCTGTATCTTCTCCGGGGATAATCAGCCTAAGCAGCAACATAAAATTGTAAATATGAATTGACAGATAGCAAGTAGAAAAGTATATAGGCTCAACACAATTAGTTTAGTTTCTCAGCTTCAATTTACCTCATCGGGATCTGGAACCTCCAAGGTTGTCCCATGGGGAGCTTTAATTGCTATCAAGGTCTCATTCTGCAATAAACCAATTAACAACAGTTGGTGATGAAGGTTAGCCAGGAATAAAATTTCAATAGCAGGAAGTATTCAGCAGATGATCGTGAAGATCAGAGACAGATACTTAGAAGAAGGCCAAACCAGAAAACACGGTAAGCTCTTAATGTCTTCCTCTGTCACAAAGAGCCACCTAAAGATTGTTGTGAAAACAACAAAGAATCTATCAGCCTTGGATAAACGATATATTATACTCGTAGCAGGAAAATAAAAATACAAATTCCTACTTGTGATTGCTATCATCTTCACTCAATTCCCTTAATCTTTCTTGCATGACACTGCCCAAGAAAAACCAATATCTTAGATTAGATAGTCCAGAAGAGTAGTATCCGCGTTATCCTAATTTGTCACCTTATTTGTTCATCCAATCTATGCTCCTCCACGGAAAGGTTCTCTACGTCTGCCTGCAAGAAATAAGAACATAAACATAAATAAAAAGAGTGAATTAAATAAGGACACTTTGTCCTAGTTTTGGGCCAGAACAGGAGTATATGATGCAACTCCTCCAGGCAGAAGCCATCTAGCCATTTACTTTAAACAAAATACTGTAGGACAATTCTGACAGTCTATTATTAACTGATTCTATCATGCACAAAAGTTTGCACATGACTCAATTAGCACCTACAAAATTTCCTGTATAAGTTGCAACAGCTATAGCTACTAATCTATTATTAGACTTGACTTAGTATGTGCCCTTTCAATAAAACATATACACATTGAATACCAGAAAGTGCAGAAAGGAAAAGACAATGCATAAACATTGGTTAACAATGCATTAAATTCCACTGAAAGTACATGCATAGCCCAATACCAGTGCAGAAATGGATCTTTTGAATATCATACCTGTAAATTAACGACACTATCGTCGATTTCTCCTTGCTTTGCAGCATCAAGCCCTCTAATTAAACATCAACAGGTCAATGAGTATACTGTGAACTAGTTATGACATTTTGGAACCAGAGAAGCATATTGCCCTTAGGAATAATATATAAGCAGCAGTTCAAATTTCAGTATCAATATACTATATACGTACTTCCATTGAATCCTATTTTTGAGTTTTTTCTCAATCAGGCCAATCCCTTCTAGAACATTTGTGATGTCATAAATCCGCCTCTTCTGCACCTGGAATCCAAAGCAAACACAATCAACCATTTGAGAATGAATTTGTGATTAGAGTTATAAAGGGGGAAAAAAAGTTAAGGCAGTTACCTCCAAAGTACTAGCAGCTTTGTTTAAATCAAGCACACCATCTTCAGCATGCTTTATTAAGTTAATGAACTTCTTTGTCAAAATACCTAATCAGGCCATATACCGTAAAGAGAATTATAGCCACCCTTATGATATAGGACTTGAAGTAAGCTAATAGATATAGTATATATAACAGCTGGAAAAGGAAAGCAATTACTAAGGGAGCTATCATAGCGACAAGGACCAACTGGAGTAACATTATTAGCTGGAGATCCTGCAAAGAGAGGAACTGCTTATTAAAACATATAGGAAAACTTCATCTAATATCTCTGCAAGTACAAATTATAAGATGAAAGATTGTCCTGATAGAACCATTTAGTAAAAAAAATCGAGCCAGGTTTAACTCCTACAAACAAAATAGAAGAACCAGGAGTACAGCACTCACCAACACCAGACGTAGGTGTTTGAGCTGCAGACCTACTGGATTTTGAAATCCTTGATGCCCGCTGTCCTTTACCTCCTCTAGCCGACAATGGCGTTTGGAAAGGACTGTTGATTACTTCATTGCATCCTGGGTGTGCAGCAGATTCAGTGGATTCATCATCCTGTTTAGTTGTTGCAATCTTTCGCTTCATTGGCTGCAAACACAAGGCAAATTTCCACTCTAGAGTTAGAAGGCAGGCAGTTAGGAGCAGCATGAAAAAATGTAACAGCATACTTTCACAAGGGTGAGGAGCTAAACTAGGGCATGTCTATCACACTAAGATGAATGAAAGGACAACCAGAAAACAAAACTTCAATTGGTAAGTTTTAATAAGAAGGAGATTGGTAACCGAGTACTATATCAGAGCCAATTTAGAAAACACCATGGAGAAACATTCATAAAGACTAAAGCAGTCCAGATACAAAGTGATATTATTGCTTATTATGAAAGAATAATTTATGTAAGCAGACACACAGATTATCCTCACACATATGAAACATGCTCCGATATTGCAGTTATGCACTGTGTAAGGACTTAGCATGCCTCAATTTGACAAATGTGGCAGGAATGATACTATACACAGTTTGTAGAATCCCTACACCTTCAGAACTATTAGAATCCCCCCACATGTGCTGGAAGGAAAGTAATTTCAAATGCTTCAATTATATCCTGGCAACTTAAACTAGTAAGAAGATCATGAAAAGAAATCATAAACACACGCTAAGTTGAACCAAAGATTTCAAGAGATGAGCTATCAAAACTTGTAAGTTCAACGCATTCTAGAGCTTTTGCGCAATGTCAATTGAAGAAAGCACTACCACAATGGTGATCAAGAGAACATCTCCCACCAGAACTTCATACACACATCGTACTCATAACCTAAACAAAGGCCTCGAAAGGAGCTCAAAGAGTAGATCCCCAAACAACATCTTCACATCACAGAAGCTTACCAGACCAAAAAAGACAATCCACGATCAAACAGAAACCGCAAAGCCGAATCCAATTGTACACAATTCAAGGAGTAAACTCACAGGAGTCTTGACAACGATAGCTTCGGCGAGCTCAGGCGCTCGCTGGTGGCCGGAAGCGGCGGCGTTAGGGGAGGTGAAACGGTGATAGTCGCCTTGAGGCGCGAACGGCGGCTTCATTGGGGAGAAAGGGAGCTGGCGGTGAGGATTGGGGTTTTGCGATAGCGGAGGCGGTTCGTGCAGGTGCTGTTGCTGAGGCGGTTGCTGATTGGCGGCGCTAGAGTTCGACATCGAAGTAGGAAAGCGCCGGAAACTTCTCGGAGCAGCGGAAATTGGACCGATCCGGGATGGTTGTGAGGATTTCGAGGGTTTTGGGGGGTTCGGGGCGGAGAAAAGGGGGGAAATTGGTTCGAGAGAGGGAAGGAGAGATGGTGGAGGGAAGAGGATTGGTGTCGGGGAAGACGAAGAGATCTAGCGGTGGACGTGGTGGCGAAAGAGAAGGTGCTGGTCGTTGTGGTGGCCGGAAAGCGGAGACAGGCTGCCAGAGGGGGGAAAACGAGGGAAGGACAGAATTTGGTTGTGGAGGGAACTCGGAAGCTCTAAGTAAATTCCTTTACTTGATTTTATTTTTTATTTATTTTAATTCTTAATTGCAGGCAAATTATGATAGAGAGCGGAAATAAATTCTAAACCATTTTTTATAAAATCACAATTTTCACGAATAAAAAATAATATGGTACGTATATTGGTATGATAATATTGAATAATAATATATTTTACGCATAATATTGTTATATTGCGAAAGAAAAAAGAGAGGGTAAAAAGAAGGTGAAAGAGGAGGAGTGGTTGAATCTTCCACGATGCGCGCCTTTAGAACAAAGGAAACAGTCGGAATTTTTTGTGGCGCATCCTTCTCCTTGCACGTGCCCACTCCCTGAATAAACCCTAACTAAAATAGTAAAATAAGGGCGCCATTCGGCCTAATTATAACAATAATAATTTAGTGGGCTTTTGTTTTGGGCTGGGCTTTAATGTATCGATCCTCTTTCAGTTCAATTAACTAGATAGCTTGATAACTACACCATATCAGTTGACTTGCCCAAATCCACCTGCAGAACACAGAGGTCACGGCTTCCATGTTCCCCGCAAAATGCTCTATAGATCTCTGTTGAAACTGTAAATGCTAAGTCACCAATGTTTAACAGAAAACCATTGCCTCAAAACAAGGAATGCACAAGTTGTTCAAAGCGCTTTTTAGTTTACCAAATAAGAGATGTCTAGGACTAGCATATATGAACCTAAGCTTGGTCATCACACAAGAACTACCAAGTTCGTATCATATCTCACGTTTTACAGACCTTTGAGCTTTTGATAAGAAAGAGTCAAGTTTGGTTGCAACTAACAATTTACATGAAGTAACCATATGAAGCATTTCTACAGCAATATAACAAAGTAAGACTCATAGAACACAGACTTCTCATGTTTGAATTTCCCAGCAGAACTACTTGAACAGAGGACTCAGGTCAGGATCATCCATATCCAGGTCCAAATGCCCGTAGAGTCGCATGTACTCGACATAGCGATCAGGCGGTGTCAAAGACGGGTAATTTCTAGGTGTGAAGTTTTGCATCATCTGAATGTCCCGGTCAAGCCAATACAACAGATGAGGATCCAAAGGAGGTAAGACCTTGAGACGAAACTCTTCCGTGGTCGCCCGCTTCGTCGTCTCTGGCTTTGCTGCCTTGTTGCCCATCCTATCAGACTAATCACACTTACTCTGATCCAAAAGGGGCAAATCCTGCTCAGAACACTAGCTACGTCATTCAAATGCACAAATATAGAGCAATCTGGTATTAAACCACAAAGTTATGCTATGACAGAAACAAAATTGAATGATTGCAACCATGAACTTGGTAGTAGAAATGACCAGCATGCACATGTTGACAAGGGGAATTGTGCTAGTTAATTTCAAGTACAAAATGCCATCTCACAAGTGTTGGATGTGCTGACAAGGGATATTCAGGGAGAAGTTCCGAGGTGTATGTTGTTTGCAGATGATATCGTTTTGGTGGAGGATTCCAGAGCTGAAGTTAATAGCAAACTGGACACTTGGAGGGAGAGATTAGAATCTAAGAGGTTTAGACTGAGTCGCTCCAAGACGGAGTATGTTGAGTTCATTTTTGGGCGGGAAAATGAACCTAGGAGTGAGGTTCAGCTGGGAGGGGAGGACATTGCGCAGAAGGACAAGTTTAAGTATCTGGGTTCAGTTCTGCAGAGTGATGGGTGTATTGATGAGGATGTTAGATCGCGTATTCAAAGTGGGTGACAAAAGTGGAGAGCAGCTTCAGGGGTTTTGTGTGATAAAAAGGTCCCGCTCAGGCTTAAGGGAAAGTTCTATAGATCTGTTATAAGGCCTGCGATTCTCTATGGAGCAGAATGTTGGCCGACGACTAAGGCTCAAGAGCAGAAACTTGCAGTTGCAGAGATGAGGATGCTTAGGTGGATGTGTGGTCACACGAGGATGGACAGGATTAGGAATGAGGAGATCTGAGGCAAGCTCGGGGTGGCTTGTATAGAAGATAAACTGCGGGAAGCAAAACTGCGTTGGTTCGGTCATGTCCAGAGACGGAGTCCAGACGCAACAGTTAGGAGATGCGAGAGGTTGGATTTAGGGGCTTACCGGAGGGATAGAGGCCGTCCGAAAAAGCGCTGGATGGACAACATAAGACAGGATTTCAGGCTTTTAGGGATTTCAGAGGAGTTGGCGCAATGCAGGAAGACTTGGAGGGAGAGGATTAGCGTGGTAGACAGCTAGTCAGCTTGTTGGTGGAGTCAAGTGGAGTTGTTCTTTCTTTTGTTGACCGTCAGTTTCTCGCTTTGTGGACTTACTCGTGGAGTCGTTCATTCGTTGTCTTCTTTCTTTTAGCCTTCGTAGTAGTTTTGGTTAGCTGTTGGTTTTTAAACTTTTCGGAGTAGGGTATTGAGTGTTCCGGTATGTGTCCTTTGGGTCGTTTTTGGGCGCATTCCATTTAGGTCTGGAATGCCCCCGCCCTGACCCCCCAGATCCTGCTTTTGCGGGAGTTCACTGGGTATATGTTGTTGTTGTTGCTGCTGCTTTGATGCTAGGTTAAAATTGAGACACAACAATTCACCCAATTCAAACCAGAGTGGCTAATCCATCTTATTACACATATCGATTCTTCTTCCAGACACGCAAAGGGCAAAGATTGTGAACCTAATTATAGCATACGACGTCGCCATACTGACTCCATTCAAGTTGATTTGAGTTTATGGTACAAGAGGCGATTAGTTTAGGTCGAAGTTCGACTAATCGTTCCAACTAGAGAGCACAAAAAAACGAGAAAGAAAGGCAAGCTCACAGTGACGTACCAGAAGAAATCCGACTACCGGACAAGCGAGGAAAGAGCGATTATAGTTTTTTTTGGTCGAAAAAGAGCGATTATGGTTGTCCAATCGAGCACATAGACCTCATATAGACATATAGTGGTCCGGGGCCCTGTGACTTTCTCGAATCATCTCAAAACAGTAATTTATATGTCTAGAAGAAGCTTAATTTGGAGAGATTTTGTGAATCTTTAAGAATTTCTAGATTAAGTTTCCTAATAAAAGTAGGATACAAGCATCCCTCGTAAAACAGAAATGCTAAGCATCAACACAATTCTAGCATGCCTCTAGGTGTTCGAGCAAAGCAAAATCTATACTATATATTAAAGCCGGAGAATTTCGAGCCTCCACGTTAATTCTGGCCCCACCACATGCTAAATTCATTATAAATCAATTATCTATTCTCATATGTATTTATCTATTTACCATATATTGACATATCAAAATAATTTCTAAATATTGATATAAATATGATATCAAAATGAGATAATTGAAAACATATAATGAAACGGCTTCAACAAAAACGTAATGAAAATTTCTATCACGATATTTAAGCAAATCAGTATCTAATTTCTACCATCAAATATTTTGGAAATATATGTAATACTTTGGAAACAATTTAACAAAATATCTAATTGCACGACTTTACAAAAGACACAAAGACATAAGAAATAGTAATATATTATGTTCGTACCCCCGATCAAATATTGCTCTTTGATGGTAGAAAAGACATAACAAATAGTAATTTCACCCCCTTTAAATTTGAAAAGGTATCAAAATAAGAATAGTAATATCGACGATATTTAATGATAGATTGCATAATAATACGTCAAATATATTATGCTAGATATTTGATGGTAGAAATTAGAAACTATTTGTTAAGAATAATAATCAAATATCCGACGGGTTAGAATATTTTGGAAATAATTTTAATATGTTTTTCATATTCTTTTACTAATTTCTATCTTTTTCAACTATTTGTTTAGACATATTTTAAATCAAAATTATGTTCATAATTAACGTTCATATTCTTATCCGACAAGTCTATTTTAATAAGAGATTTCTGTAAATAAGACATAATTAACGTAATTTTTAATTTCTATCATTATATTAAATCTCATTAATTATAAAAATATATATGTTGATAAAATATTTCACTTGAGATTTCATATCGTATCACATATGATTTTTTTAATTAATCAAATATATTCTGAAATAATATGATAGTATTTTATCTTTATTTTTTATTTAAGTCATATCATATAAACTTTAAATTTAAGATTACATCAAATCACGATTTTGGATTGACAATCTATTGTATCGAATTCTGATAAAAAAGATAATATCAATATCTAATTTTTAATAATATTATTGTGCAATCTTTATAACTTGAATAATACATCAAAAAATTATTATCGATCGTGTCCCGTACAAGGTACGGGTAATAATCTAGTATAATTAAAAGTAGTGTATACATCAACTTAGTAGGCTTAATTATATCTCTAGGTGTGTTTCACTTTGTAACTAGTAGGTACCTTCGGGTAGAAAGTGAAACACAGCCCTAGCGAATAGTGGAAAAACACATCAACAAAACAAGAACGCTTCAACATTCTAAGATTGTTCATAACAATGTCATATGTAAACTTAAATCTAAACTTAAGTTGGTAGGATCAATAATCTAATTTATCAGAGCCTATCTGCCTGGCTTATCAGCCCATTCCAGTGCAAAGCAAGATTTCAGCCAATCATCATCGGGTTGCGTCGGTGCCTCCAAAGAACCGGATTCCTGTGACCGGTTAACCTCACTCGAGTCGCAACTGACTTCCCTTAAGTAATGCCTCCAGCACTTGTTCTTGAAATAGCTACAGCAGCTCAGATCCTTCCTTCCAGCATTGAGCTTGTCATTAACAGCCTGTGGTGAGGTCATAACTAATTAACCAATGCATAATAAAAGCACCATTTTATTTTCCCTCCACAAAGAAGAACCAAAGCAAATCAACCAAATAGCCAAGTTTCTGCCAAGAATGAAATGAGGCACACAACTTTGAAAAGCGAACATCCACAATCCACAAATGAACATTGTTTTCACAGGGAAGATCTTATTTTGGACGGAGTTTTAAATACCTTATGCAATTTGCTGCCTTTATGAGAGAAGAGAGAAAGCTTTGACGGATATTTGTGTGCTGTTAGTACACCATCAATCAAATAATCAATGCTTGTTGATACTTTGATTGTTCGGAATTCTAACCCAACGGTCATAGGTGGAAATATTGTGCTCATATCTTCCTGAATAGTAGCCTCCTACACATGGCGAAAAGTCAGAAGCAAATCTAGTAGTATAATATAACAAGCTAGAACGCTCAAGTGGAACATGTAAATGATGGTTCTCATAATATCTTTACTACTCAAAATTTCATTGAAGAAAAAAAACCGAATTTATAGAGCTCTACTCACAGATTTGTCATGGATCAATAATTTAAGGTCGCCACGTTTTCCAAGCATACGAAGTAGTTCATGATACTTGCAGCCTTTTCTACCAACACTTGCTTGCTTAATATAGAGATTGGCCTCCCTTAGATTTGTAGGACCAACCAAAGTAATCGGTATGTCCTTACCTTTGTACTCCAAGGAAATTAGCTTTGGAGCACAAATAGAGAGCTGATCCAACATGTGAAGATCTCTAAGAGCTAGTTTAGTGAGCTTTTCACCTGATATTTGCAAATCAAACAGATATGAGACCTTACTGAGAACCAACTTCTCAAGGAGAGGAACTTCATAATTGCGCACAATTCCGCCTGTTGTTGTTATAGGATGTTCTATGATATGTAGAAAATCTCCTTTGAGCAACTGTGGATATTCCATGACTAGCTCTCTAAGACTTGTGCATCCTTCTAAGTTTATATGTGGCTCAAATCCGATACGATTTGACTGATGCAACCAGAAGGACTGAAGCACTGGGGATGCAATTTTTACACTTGCTAGGGTTCTACACTGGTAAATGTGAAACTTGCGGAGCTTGGTAGGTTCTGAGATATTCACATCACGCAGCTCCGTGCACTCAACGAGCCTTAAATCATCAATCAAGGGGCAGCTGGAGATCAATTTTTCTAACATCACATCACTCACACGAAGCTTTTTCAAAGATAGCTTTTGCAACAGAGGAAGGTTTATGTCATCACAAGTTTCCAAGTTACACCCATGTAAGCTCAACACAGACAGTGTGGTGATAGAAAGGACACAAGGTGGCAAACTATATTTTTCATTCTGAAATTTCACTGGCCAGTCTGACTTAACTTGCATATATAGTTCTTTGAGATTCCTCCGGGTAGCACTCTCAATCCAAATGTCAGTTAAGATTCTTAGCACTGGATCACCAGTAATACAAAGCCTGAATCTGTCAATATTGACCATCTGAGATGCAAACCTTTGCAGGACACTATCGATATGGGTTTTCAGCTTAACCACCAAGTCACCACCATGCTTGCTGAAAAGCCGGTGGTCAATCTCCAACTGTGGGAATGAGTACCATGCCTGTCTCCATCTTTTAGACAAAATGCTCATTCGAGCCGCATCCTTTGTGTGGAGAAATGACAGAATGTTATGAATGAGGCAGTCAGGAAGCTCTGAGATGTAGTCCACGGCAATATTGCTACCACCCAAATTGTTGCTAAATTTCGTTCTTTTACCTCTAACACCGGCCCTCTCCTCCGATATTCTTCTGACCTTTCTCTTCCTCCTATCAGCTATATTGGTTAGGGGCAACCTCTTACACTTTACAGTATCCTTTCTTTTCCCGAGTCTACCTTTTCCTATTGCTGTTTCAAGAAGCATATGTTTCATTGTCACTGAAGGAAGAAAGCCTGCATAAAGAAAAGAGTAATACAAGTTATTCACTCCACCGGCATGAATAAGTAAGCATATGCATTCCACCCTCTTCAAATTCGAACTCTAAATCATTCATATTTTTCTACTATTGGAGTTTGGAACCGACAGTTCTGATCCCTGACGAAATAATCATCAATTCCGAAATCCAAATTTGACAAATTGGAACCAAGGGGACAAATCAAGGTACAGGCACGATGCTCAAAACACGGAAGCAGCAAAAAAGCGAAGAAGGCGGAAACAAAATTGATACATGCATACATACATACCTCCTCTCCTCCGGGAACGGTGGGATTCTTTCATCAAGCTCCAGCTTCAGCAAGCATATAGTGTTTCCTTCCGTTTCCTCCAGATGTTTACAATCTGACCAAATTCTTCCTTTTGAATGAGTACTGACTTCGCCTGTAGAGAACATCAGCCATAAACACACAAGAATTCAGCAAATAACTCTACCTAATCCAAGGAGCATTTCCATCAATAATGCCTCCAAGGTACTTAAAGCAAAGAGAAAGCAATCCTATAAAAAAAACGAAAAGATCAGGAATTTGAACCCTAAAGAATAAGGCTTCCCAATTCCTTCTTCATCCATTTACCGAATTTCAGTCAGATGCTGTCGCCATTCAAAGTTAATGTAGAATGATGATTTGGAAACTTCAAGTTTATTGGACATGCAAAATTCTATGCGACACGATCCAAACATTAAAATTTAGGCAAATTTTCGATTAATCATAATCGCAAACAGTACAAAATAAGAACCCAGGCCAACCTTCGATTCAAACTCGCAAGAACAAAGCATCATCACATATAAGGCGAGAAAGAAAGGCAAGCAAAATCGATTAATTCAACAAATCAGGAGAATAGAAGACGATTCGACGACACATAGGTTAGAAGGAGAGAATCTCAAGGGTTGCGTACCAGAAATCCGACGAGAGACATGCGAGGAAGGAGCGAAGTGTAACCTAATGTGTCTGTCTTCGAGTTTGACCTCTCAAAGTAAAGTTGTTTTTTTTTTTTGGTCGAACTCTCAAAGTAAAGTTTAAGGAGGAAAAACACAAGGTAAAAAAAAATATATATATAATATATATTTGTAGAGTATTTAAAAAACGCCCAAAGTTCTGATTAGATTAAAAAAGCAAGAGCTCTCAAAAATTATTTAAAAAATACAATATATTTGTAGAGTATTTAAAAAAAATATACTTTATATTTTGTTCTTAACTAGCAGATGACCCGTACCTTGTACGGGGTGTTATGTATTTATTTATTTATTGTTTTGTGTATGAATTTACTATAACAATTACAAATATTATCATATGTATACTTTGTTTTAAAATACGCTTATTTTTTGGATTAGAAAATGACATAATTCTTATATATCATCATATATATAAATAAATTTTATTTATATATTTACTTTTTATACATACATAAACATATATTTAAATAAATGTTATCAGATAAGATGCATTATCACATTTTATTAACAATTGAAACAAATCTTTTGGCATTTAAATTAAATTACGCAAACTAACTTATATAATAAAATCAATAAGTTAATATAAAATTCTGATTAATATATAGATAATATTTAATAAGTTACATAAAAAAACAAACCATCTCGTATTTATGTTACTATTTTTTGAAAAAATAATTAAATAATAAATATATAAGTATGTAATGAAAATGTGAATGAATTATATCTTAATAAGAAATCTATCTTTTTTTTAAGTGTAATCAATATGCAATATTAGTGATATATATGTTAAATATAACATCTATATTTTTATTGATATATTAAGATGATATGATAGTAAAAATGTATTTAATATATTATTTTTAATAGAATGAATATTTGTATTAAATATAGTGGTAAATTTTGCTACCATTGATGATTTTAAAAAATACCATAATAAAATTACGAAAAGTAATTTAAATTTAATACGACATATAATTAAATGGGTAGAATATTCTGATTATGATTTATAGATTGTGATGAAAATATACTTTTTTTTAAATAAAAGGTTTATGATAGATCTATGTATATATTCACTAAATGTGTATAATGATAAGATAGAGATTTATATATTTGGATAGAATTATTAATTAAACAACACAAATTCTAATATAGAACTTACATTATAATTGAGTATCTATAAGATTATGATAAAATCAAGATTTAATAAGATAGATTTTAAAAGAAGGAGGTGATGTGGCGCAATATGGTGGCAGAATTTGCTTCAGCTTTAGTATATAGTAATAGATGTACTCGCTACACCATGTAAATTTTTTGTTAATTTTTATGAGGGTAGGTAATAATACAGTTTCTCGGTATAATTATAAAGAAACTACTGTATTTACTTTGTTGGTTATACTTTTAGAAAAAAAAAGATAGTTTTTTTAGTTGTTTGAGTATTTTTGTAAAGGAAAATATTAGAATTAGAAGTATTCTTAAACCAAAAGAAAAATGCCCTAGAATGATAAATAATTTTGAAAATATCCTAAAGGACACTCCCTAACAAGAGAAAAAAAAATTAGGAAAACCCTTCATTGCACTTTCAACCCTAAAAGACAAATTTTACCCTCTCAAAAGTATGATGAAGATCACCTCACAAAAAATAGAAAATCAAAACAAAATAGAACCTCTATTGCTCTTTTGGAGTGAAGATGTCAAGCGTGTGTATTCCGTTCACATCGACTCGTTTGGGGTTTTTGAATCCATGTCCTAAATCTATTTCCTTGCTTCATCTTATGCCTTTTACTAAGGTCCAATTCCTTTGAACAAATAGAAAATCTGAACAATTTATGAAACTTGTATCAATATGGTTGAGGAAACCTCAAATATTGACACTTCATGAAAAGTAAAGTTTAAATCCGTCCCAATCTTCTCCAAATAGAAACACTTTGTATACAAATGGAGAAAATATTTGGATCGGCTTTTTTTTCACCCCTATCATTAATTTTCTACTCTTAGAAATCAATATAGAAAGTAATAAAGGAAAAAGAAAAAAGATACTCCCTCCGTCCCAAAACGTTTGTCCGTCTATCCTAATCGGGCGTCCCGAAAAGTTTATCCACCTCTTATATCTTTCCATTTTCATCCATACTTTTCTATACTTTTATCCCTGCACAATCGTTATTCTTACCTACACTAACTAACTCCTTTTACTCAACTAATCTTTCTCCATCTATCTAAATCCACAAATTCATCACACTTAATCAATTCATAAGCAAAAATTTACACAAAATTAAATGCAAATTTTATTACCAATTATTTTCTTTTTCCTTTTTGAATAATGGCGGATTGAGCAAGAAATGGGCATTTTTGGGCCTGCTCATGGTTGATCCAATAGGGTTTTTATATAGAACCGGGGCTGAAGAAGGAAACCCTAGCTCTCTTCATCAAAGTTGCGTCGCTTACCCCTCTCTAATCTCTCTCACTCTCATTCTTGCATCCTCGCTCTCTCTCGGACCCGCTCAAAACGAAAACCCTTGCTCTTTGAAAGCATTCGGCCCCCTCAATCTTCTTCATCTCTCGTCTCCATCTTCAATCGCCATTGTTGTTGCTTGGTCTTTGCTGTTGGTTTGTTGCTTTGGTTTTCGATCGATCTCCTCTGGTTTGTTTCCCCCGATTCTGGTGGTATTTCGCTCTCGATTCTCTGGTTTGTTTTTTATTCTCCTTTGTTGCTTGTTGTTGTTTGCGTTCTCAATCTCTTTTGCTTGCCTGTGGAAAGCCGATTGTTGTGGCTTTTGGTTCTCGATTTCATGTTTTTTTTGCCTGTCGATTTTCTGGTCTTTGGGATTTCATGGTTTTTGGGATTCTCGATCTTCTCAGTTCTTCATCACCTATCCCCTTTGTACTTTGGAACTGAGATCTGGTTTTGCTTGCTCTCGATTCTCTTGTATGCTTCTAGATCTTGTATCTTGGAAGTGAGATCTTTGTTTTGCTTGCAAGTGCTTGCTCTTGAATTTCTTCTTGTGATTTGGATCTGAGATCTTCATTTTGCTTGCTCTCGGTTTTGCTTCTGAGTGCTTGCTTTGGATGTTGTATATTGGAATTGAGATCTCATTCTTGCTTGGTTTTCGTTTTTGTGTTGCTCTTGGGATCTCATTTGTAGCTTCGATTTGGCTTTCATTTCTGGTTTTTTGGATTATTGTTTTTGGATCTTGGATCTCATCTTGATTTCGTTTCTGGTCCTTCTTCCAATTGCTTGGTTTGTGGCTCTTGGTTCTTGGTTTCTTTCTGGTTCTCCTTTTCATTTCTGGTTTTTGGATCCGTTGCTCTCGCTTGTGTCTTGGTTCTGAGTTGAGTTGTGTTTTCACTACATGTTGACTTATGGTACCCTGTCGTCATTGCATGTTGCTTGTTGCTTGTTGCTTGTTGTTCAAAATGGACCATCTTCTTCCCTGTGATTTCTGTTTTCATTGCATGTTGTTTGTTGCTTTCTGTTGCATGCTAACATGGTGATCAGATTCATACTTTACCTCTTCTCACCTATTGCATGTTGTTGTTGGGTTCGAACCACCTTCTGTCTTACCTTGTTGGTGCATGCATGTGGTTCATTCAATCGAGCCCTCGTGAACAATTGATTAGTGTGCTCTGTACTTGTGTCTTCATTTGTTTACTTCGATTCGGTTCTTGCATCTATGTTCATCATTCTCACAATTTCTTTGCTTGCATATGCTATCTACATGGTTGACTGCTTGGATCCATGAACCTATCTTCTCTGGTTGTTGCATTGTTGGTGGCTATCCCAATTCTGCTCTCTTCACTTCTTTGGTGAGTTACCCTGACTCATTCTCTTCATCTCTTTTATTGACTTGTATCTTTATTTATTTTGCACGATTTTAGCTTAGTGACTTCATTTCTCTTAATGATTGCAGGTTGCTAGTCCCCTGCAACAGTCAACCAGATGAGCTCGACCCAAATGTAATATTTGGGCATGACAGTCCCCTATCATATGAATCTGATGATCCTTGGTGCTCAGAACCTGATTGCGACTGGGGTGATGACTATGTTGGAGTCCACTCCTTCAGTCAACCGTCATTGGAGGCACCGACAAATAAACCACAAGAAAAAAGAGATGAGATCCAGGGTCTAGAAAATTCCCCTAATGATGAAGTGGCCCCTGATTCTAAAGAGAGCAAAGGGTTTCCTGCTGAACTTGATGCTGAATTTGCCCCTGATTCAGAGGAAGATATATATTAGCTAAGTCCCCATTAATCATCCCTTTCTGCCCCATTATGATACCTTGTGCATACATTAGGTAGTTGCCCAGATTGGGCTTGCTGTTGTGCCATGTTCCAAATTCTTGTTGTTGTTCTTGTTGAAACATTGAACTTTGTTGCAACATGTTGCATTGCTCCCCTCATTAATCGTCCCTTTCTTGGTATTTGATGCAGCTTCATAAGAATCTGAAACCTTTTCTCACCGTTGAGCTTCGATTTAGTGTGCTGATGATGTGAACCTGGTTGCTCTTCATTCTTCTCTGGTTGTGGTAGCCCCTCATCCTTTGCCATTTCCCCTGCTGGCTGATTGAGATCGAAATTGTAATATACCTGTTCTGGTGGGGCTACAACTTTTGGAAGTGGGTCATTTAGGTCAATCCTTGAACTCGAGGTTGTGATGCAGAGCACGTTGTTTTTTGGATTGTGTTTTGGATATTTTAAGTCAGAGAATGTTCTTTGCAACTTGTAACCAGTTTAATGTGGGTTGTTGAGCTCTTTTATAGAGTTGTGTGGTGTATTAAAACCTCAATCCGTGTACATTGAATGCACAATTCCTATTGGACCCCCAAAATTTAATACTTGTTTCCCATTGGCTAAAAACTGAAATGGTGGATTGCCTTTTTTATGCTTTTCACTTTACACTTTCCAACTAACAACATAGATTTTGCATAAAATACAGTGCAATTCCAAAAGATGGACAATCCAAGTGGGACAGAGGGAGTTCTTGGTATGCACGCATTTTTGTATAGTAGAGTGTAGGGTATTAGATTATACTCCCTCCGTCCCCGAAAACATGTCCTCCTTTCCTTTTTGTCGTTTCTAAAAATTTGTCCATCTCTATTTTATTTCCATTTATAGCGCAACACAATTACACAATTACCCTCACACTAATATACAATTACAAACATTTTTACACTTTTCACCAACCTCTTTTTCCTCAAACCTCTCTCTTCAATTCTTTAAATTACTTATATTTATCACATAAAAAGAAGTCCATATACTAATGAAGTGAAAAAGAAAATGGAAGCATGATTATTTTATTTTCTCTACAAAACAAGATCCATCATGAATTAAAAAAAAGGATGCATGAATTGGGCCACATTAACCATGTATCTAGTGGGTGTAAGAGCATCTCCAACAGAGTCTCTAAAATGGAGAATGAAAAGTTCAAAATCTCCAAAAATTTTATGCTTGAATTCCAACAGTTTCTCCATTATATAGATCAATCAAACCTAAAAAGGAATATACATTTAATTATATATTAAAACAAAAAAAGATTATATACTATATTTGTAAAGTTTGTATTGAAATATGAGAAGAATTTTAATTTTGGAGAATGGAAACCTTGCTCCAAATTTGGAGAAAGACTAGCTAGCTCTTTTTCTTCTCCATCCCTATTTTGGAGAATGTGATGGGGAAGTTATTGGACTTTAAAACATTTCAATATTCTCCAAATTTGATAAATGGGGAAGCTATTGGAGATGGTCTAACTAAAGCAAAAGGATTTTACTAGGTTGAGTTTGTGTGCAAACGGCTGATTTGTGTACGTACTTTGAGTCTTGCCACTGTTCATTGATGGGAAGTCTCTTAAGTAGTGTGCAATGTTGCTTTATGGACAAGTTCTTGGGGACACAGGGAGTAGGTTTTATTGGCTTAGGGCTTAAGATTTGGATAGTCAACAAAAAAAAAATGAATGAAGAAAATAATGATAATTTACTTGGGTTGCAAGTTTTAACAACTCTTTGTTTGACACTTGGCACATCAACTTACTGGTTGAACACTCATGGTAGTACCATGAGGTCACGGGTTCGAGACTCAAGGACGTCGGTTCGCCCTATTTATTTAGAGCTGGTTAGTAACCAGTTCTCATCCCACGTGGATGCTCTAGGCGAGCCCAAATAGTACTTGTGGCCACCCTAATTCTTTTCCTTTAGGAAAAAAAAAACAAGTCTATGTTTGGATTTTTTTTTTCTTTTCTTCCCTCTTTATTTTCCTTGCTTCAAACTTCGATATGCAGGCCGTGTTTTGGTTCACGGTTCGAGATCATGTTTCGGATGTTCTTCAGGCGGTGTGTTTCCTGCTTCTTCAGGCGTCTTGTCACACCTCCTCAAGTCGGCTTCTTGTTGTCTTGCTCTCTGGCGGCTCTATACGCATGTGTCGGATTTTCTTCTAATGTGCAGAATTGCCTTTTTCTTACCGTGACGGAAACCCGTTTGTGTTTCCATTCGGGTTTGTTATTGTTGTTGTTGTTGTTTTCGATCCTTTTTTCTTCTTCTTTTGGTTAATTTTTTCATGCCGGCTCCAGTTACCGAGATTTGTCCCGGTTTCTCGATTTCTAGGCTTGCCTAGTATTTTAAATTCTTACCTTTTTAAAGTAAAAATATTCCGTAACAAGTACGGTAAAATTATATAGGTTGAATATTTTTCGAAGACCCACTTCGTGAACGTTTCAACTGACCAACATTAGATTTAGCCATACATGAATATGTACAATTACCCTACATATATAACACCAATTTCCCAAACTCGCATAGAGAATACGTACAGATCCCTCGTAAGTTGACTATCCAGAAATCCTACAAACAAAGAAAAGAAAAGGATTAACGGGTGTCATAACAAACCAGAGAATTCATTTATGACGCAATAAGTCTCAGAGAGTACAAAGTACAAACTTGGGTTTTAAGGCGGGAAAAAGCTAGATGTCTCGCCCAAATTGGCGTGAAATTCATGTCGCTCCTTACGTGGAGGGTTGGCCCACATGCAATATCAACATTTTCCGATTTAAAAAGTTAAACAAATTTAAATTGCCAATTTTACCCAAATTTTTTTGAGCAATTTTTTTTTTTACCCAAATTGAGAACCAAAAAACCAGATCTCCTTCCTTCGACCCTGTTTGCCCCCTCTCCCGGCGACTCGAGTCGTAGCCACCGACGGCCGCTCCGCCTGAGAGTTCTTCTACCAGATCTGACGAGCGGCTCCGCCTTTGCTCCTCCTTCGACTTCGACTAGTTGTTTCGTTCGTCTTCCCACTCGTCGCCCTCGTTCGACTGGCTACTCCGTTCAGTGAAAGGAGTTTGTTTTGTGTTTAATTAGAGTGGAACTAGTTTGTTTTGTATTTTGTATTGTGCTGAATCAATTGGATTACTTTTGTAGATTGCCATTAAATTTCAGTGGTAGCAAGTAGCAACCGAAAGTATAGAGCAAGCCTAGACATGATTCAAGTTTTCAAAGCCCCCACAGTCCCACACTAGTGATAGTGAAGAACTTCATTGATGAAGATTATCGTGCTATTACTTTTTCTCGCTGGTCACTTGCCAAATACGATACATTTGATTACAGTCTTTCGATGTTAGAATAGAGTGAAGCTTAATAATGAACATAGAGCAATCTTTAATTCTTGTGGATGTACTAGTAATTAATAAAAACAAGAACCAGAGAAAAAACCATGTGCAGGAAACGAACAAACCAGCAAACACGAACAGCAATTTGAGCAAACGAAAAACAGTTTGAATAATTCGTCAGATCTGGAATGAATCTCAGGCGGAGCGACGAGGGCGACTGCTTTGGTGACGAGTGATAAGCCGCTCGTCAGATCTTGCCGGAGTGAATCTTAGGCGACAGCGACGGCGGAGCGACGAGGGCAACGAGTGGGAAGTCGGACGAAGCAGCCAATCGAAGTCGAAGGGGGAGCCGCTCGTCAGATCTGGAAGGAGAACTCTCAGGCGGAGGGTGGCGACGAGTCAAGTTGCTGGAAGAGGGGGCAAAGAGGGTGGAGATCTGGGTTTTGGGTTCTCAATCCGTGTAAAAATGACAATTTAAATTTGTTTTATTTTTTAAATCGGAAATGCTGACATTGTATGTGGGCCAACCCTCCACGTAAGGGGCGACATGAATTTCACGCCAATTGGGCGAGACATCTAGCTTTTTCCCTCTCGGATATAGATTGCCTGCATTACGTACACCGATCCACATGAATGTACTCGATCTGGTCATTCTGGCGCAAAAGCTATTAGCCCAATCGAAAATAATAAATTATGCATCTTGATAGGAATGATAGGATAAGCACAAGTTAGAAATTTGAATGGGGAAATTAGCAACGAGGGTCACCTTCCTAGCACTAGCACCAATGCAAGTGCTGATTAAAAATATGATCATGGATAAATACCTGATAAATTATATTTTGCCTCTATACTGATCGGCGTACATGCTGGATTTCGATTTTCCGCTTGCTTGTAATTTAATTTTTTAAGCTCCATGTTTTTTTTTATCAAAGCCAAGGAAACCTCGGTAGGGGGACGGCCTAGACACTCACAAACCGAGTGTAGGCGCGCCCGAGATGTCATCCGAATAAAATGCAACCAGCCAACAGGCGACTCGGAAAGGAAATGACAACCGAAAGGAAACGAAAAAAGCGAGCTTAGCGAGGGAGTCTACGACGGCATTCGCTTTCCTGAAGACATGAGTGACACGAGCATTCCAATCTCGCGCGAGAAAGCCTTGGCATTCCTTCGCCAGGCTAAAAAGGGGGTGGGAAGAAGAGGGCAGCTTGCACGCCAACGAGGCAGCCAAAACCGAATTCGATTCGAGCCACACATTCCGAGCCCCTTTCTCCCAAGCCAAAACCAGCCCATTTTTAATTAAGCTCCATGTAATTCCACTACATACGCCTTCATTTATCAATCAGCTAGTATTCACAAAATTCCATAGAGGACTAAGAAGACACATCAATCAACAAAACAATTACAACGTTATCAAACTACGCACATTCACTATCGTTTTCACTAGCATACACGTACGTACGTTAGGGTACGTACTACGTACCAATGTCTCTAAACAAAAACAATGAAGTTCACAACAACAAAAGCACTATCATCGATCAAGTAGACTTAAAGGATATTAACCCGCTTGATAATCTCCCTGAAAGAGTCCGGGTCACATGGGATCCGGATGACCCCTTGTTGATCGTACCCGAACTCGTCTCTCGACCTCTCAAGAAGCCCAATGATGGACGGATGCCCCATAAACTGCGCCCGAATCAAGAACCGCTCTCCGGCGAGCCCATCTCCAGCAGGCCCCACTGCCACCACCGGCACGTACCCCTTCCGAGCCCTGCCGCGACAGCTACTGCCAACGTGTCTCGGCGGAGATAGGGCCCACGAGTTACCCACCTTATTATACTTCATGGTGCTAGCTAGCTAGCTCGATTTGATTGTGGTTTGTATGACGGAGGTAGACAGATAGGCCAGGGTATTAATTTATATTGATTTCGTACGTAGTTATGGTCAGGAGGCCGGGTTGGCTTTCTTTGATAGGTCAAACCTAGTTAGAATGATTTGGTTTGTTTTGTTGTGTTTTAATGGGAATGTATCGGGGGGGTTGAACCAGACGGTCAGAGGTAAACGGTCAATGTTTTTTCCTTTCTTTCTTTTTTATAGCGGATTCAACGGTAAACGAAATTTATGTGTGTAGTGTACTAGGCTACTAATGTGTGTCTGTCCGTTAAAGTCCATATTAAACGCTGATAATATAAGCTCAAAGTCCACATTACACGCTATGTAGTCAACCTCGAGAATCTAGTGAGGGTTTCTTCTGGTTTATGATCTGAAAAGTGAATGGCAAATCATCGTTCTAGTGATCGAATTAGAGCTCTCGATTTATGAATGAATGGCAAGTTCATGTATGCAAGTACTGATCGAATCACAATAGCGTATTGAACGCTTATGCCTCCCGAGCGCAATTGTAATGAGCCGACAAAAAAAATCGAGGCCAGTAATACGAAGATTACACAAATTAGTACTACCTCCATTCATATGTAAGAGATTTCAAGGCCAAAATGACAATGTTTTCCGAATGGACCTACCGGTGAGAATGATGGCTTGGTCTGGCTTGCCCGCCGTGCCTCACGCCATTCCACAAGTGGCTGTGGATTTCTTGAAGCTGGATTCAGTCCATGTGATGTACTAACCTCTGTTGTATATAAACTTAGTAGATTATATACAGATTTAAGTTTAGTTGTGGTAATTTGAATATGACTGCATATATAAGTCAGTCTATGTAATTAGTATTATGTGGCGTGTAGAAGGGTCAAGGGTAGTTACTTGGCGCCAACTGTTAATAACTGTCAACTATGACAGTTATATGTAAGCCTATATATATATATATGTTGCAAACTGTTATTACAGTTATCACTTTGAATACAAAGAAATCAGATTGTGTTCATTGAGACTTTTGTGTGTTGTTCAATTCATACGTGTGTAACAAATAAAGATTCAGGACATGAACTCTTCATTTGGTATCTTAATCGAAGAAAGATCATGTCAACAGATTCAAGCACATCAAACGTTTTAACCAATGCCCTGGTGAACAACAATTCTTCACAGATGAACCCTGTTTTGAACAATAATTCACCAGCAAATCCAGGATTGACAAACGATGTTAACAGAAGTCCTGGTGAGAAATTCCTGTCTATAAATTATCCAATGCTTACAAAAATAAATTATCCTGTGTGGTCTATCAAGATGGAAGTCTTGTTGACTGCACAAGGATTGTGGGACTCAATTGAAGCCACACAACCGGTTGATACAAGGAAGGATAAAATGGCCTTAGCAGCCCTGTATCAAGCAATCGGTGAGGAAGTTCTATTGCAACTTGGTGCCAAGAGAACCGCTCAAGAAGCCTGGAATATAATTAGAACTATGAATGAAGGGGCAGATCGAATCAACGATGTGAAGATACAGACTCTTCTTAGGGAATATGAAGGTCTGAAAATGAAGGAATCAGAATCTGTGGAAGAGTTTACTACAAAATTGAGTGTTAATGTAAGTAAACTTAGGAAATTTGGTCATGTTCTTGATGAAGAAACAGTTGTAAAGAAGTTACTGAGATCTACTTCATCAAGATTCATTCAATTATGCACGACTATGGAAGAATTCTGTGACTTGAAGATCAAGAAATGTTAACATTTGAGAAGAGAAAGCAATGCAACAGTAAACAACAAAATACAGAGGAAAACAACCAGCTTGGTGAGCAGTAAAAATGAGGTCTCCATTGGAGAAAGAGAGAAAGAAGAGTGACGGCGCATAGGGTTTTTCTCATTCATTGATTTGGAAAGCATGTGTTACAAGCTTATATACTGGCACCTGACAAACACTCTTAGGGATTACAAAATATCTGAAATAATGACTAAGCAAAATAAATGGCCTATTCATTGCTGATGTGCATTGTTTGTTTCTTGGCTGAGTTGTAGCTTTTGTCCACGCCATTTTTCTGTCCTGTTTTATATTCTAACACCCCCCGCAAGCTGGAGGGTGCATTGGATGCATACCCAGCTTGGACAAGAGGTGATTTTGCTGCTGAGAGGGGAGTGTCTTGGTCAGGACATCAGCTAACTGAGAGTGAGAAGGAACAAACTGTAATTGGAGAAGGCCTTCAAGAACTTTATCACGAGTGAAGTGAACATCAATTTCTATGTGCTTGGTGCGCTCGTGGAATACTGGATTCTGAGCAATTTGTATGGCAGAGCGATTATCACAACATAACTCTACTGGTTTGTGGACTTCAAGGCCAAGTTCTTGCAGGAGACGAATGAGCCATGTGATTTCAGATGCAGCATGCGCAAGAGCCTTGTATTCAGCTTCAGATGAGGAGCGACTGACTGTTGCTTGTTTCTTTGATTTCCAACTAATAGGAGATGACCCAAGAAGTATAATGTATCCACTGACTGATCTTCGTGTCATGGTCCAGGCTGCCCAATCAGAATCTGAGTAGGCAGTTAGTTTTGGGCTGTCATAACCTTTGAGAAGAATGCCTTGACCAATGGTTCCAGCAAGATATTTTAGTGTGTGATTAAGGGCTGTGAGATGGGGAGAACGAGGGGATTGCATAAATTGGCTTAGTGTTTGCACAGCAAAGCTGATGTCAGGTCTGGTTTGGGTAAGGAAATTGAGTTTGCCAACAAGTTGGAGATAGAGGAAAGGGTTGGGAATGGGCATTCCATCAGAATTATTAAGTTTAAGGTTGTGGGGTAAAGGGGAGGAAACTGGAGTGGCATTGAGGAAACCAGATTCTTGCAACAGTTCTCTAGTGAATTTGTTTTGAGAAAGGGCAATGCCTGATGGTAGATAGCTAACTTCAATACCAAGGAAGTAGTGCAAGATGCCTAGGTCCTTGATACTGAATTGTTTGTCAAGGAAGGTTTTTAAATGGTTGATGGTGGTTTGGTCAGAACCGGTTATGAGAATATCATCTACATAAACGGCTACTAAAGGGATGTGAGTGGAATCTTTCTTAAGGAATAGGTTGTAATCATTTTTTGATTGAGAAAAGCCAAGGAGGAGGAGGGAGCTAGTGAGTTTGTGGAACCATTGACGAGAGGCTTGTTTAAGGCCATAAATGGATTTGTGGAGTTTACATACCAGGTTATCAGGATTGGGGATTCCTTCTGGCATGGTCATGTAAATTTCTTCCTTGAGATCACCATGGAGGAAAGCGTTGTTAACGTCTAGCTGGAAGATTGACCACTCTTTTGCAGCTGCAACAACAATGATGGCTCTGATTGTTGTGAGTTTTACCACAGGAGAAAAAGTATCATGAAAGTCAATTCCCTCTTGTTGTGTGAATCCTTTCGCAACAAGCCTGGCTTTGTAACGTTCCAGGCTGCCATCAGATTTCAATTTCACGCGGAACACCCACTTGCAACCTACAGGGCGTTTGCCAGCTGGTAATGGAACCATAGACCATGTCTTGTTAGCCTGCAATGCATCAATTTCTTTTCGCATAGCATTAGTCCAATGTGGATCTTTTGAAGCAGTGTTGTATGAAGTGGGTTCGGTGTAAGATATTGTGTTAGCTATGAAAGCATGGTGTGTAGAAGGGAGTTGGGGTGAATGAATAATGCCAGAATTATTATTATTGTTGGAACTGTAAGAGCAAATATAATCTTTCAGATATGAAGGTTTTTGTGTGTGTCTAGAGGATCTTCTCAAAACTGGAATTTGTTGGGGCAAGGGAGAATCAGGTGGTGAGGGGGAATCAATGGGTATGGTGTTTAGGTTTGGGCTGTCAGAGTGTTGAGGCTCTGTAAAGGAAGGATGTGGTGTGTGGGGAATAAATATATGGGAAGGTAACTCGTATTGAATTGGTGGTAAAGGCAACTGGTTGGAGAAGGCAGGAAAGTTTTTGGAATGTAGAGGGAAATGGTTTTCATGAAATATGACATCTCTGGTGAATAGAATTTGTTTGGTTTGAAGGTTGCAGACTTTGTAGGCTTTCTTATCAAAGGGATATCCAATGAAGATGCAAGGTTGGGCTCTTGGTTGGAATTTGTCGCGTTGTCTTTTGAGTGTGCTAACAAAGAAAAGACATCCAAAGGATCTGAGATGATCAATTTTTGGTGGTTTGTTGAAAAGGAGTTCATGAGGAGATTTATTTTGTAGAGAGGGTAAGGGGCTGCGGTTAATGAGATAGGTTGCAGTGAGAACACAATCTCCCCAAAAGGATAAAGGGAGATTAGATTGAAAGAAGAGAGCCCTAGCAACCTCAAGAAGGTGTTTGTGTTTTCGTTCTACTACTCCATTTTGCTGAGGGGTTTCTACACATGATGTTTGGTGGATGATGCCATTGGTTTGATAAAAAGAAGTGGCTGGGATGTCTGAAAATTCAGGAGCATTATCTGTCCTTATGGCTTGTATTTTGGTCTGAAATTGGGTATGTATCATGTTGTAGAAGGTTTTGAGGATGGGTAAAACGTTGCTTTTGTGTGTCATTAGATATAGCCATGTGCACTTGGAGTAATCATCTACAATAGTTAGGAAATAACGAAAACCATTGTAAGTGTTTTGTTTGTATGGGCCCCAGGTCTCCATATGAATCAACTCGAATGGTTTGGATGCTTTGGTTTCACTCATGGGAAAAACTTTTCGGTGTTGCTTGGCTTTGGGACAAATCTGACATATAGATGTAGGATTCTTGTATTCATTGTTTGATAAAACATAACATAGTTGATTGAAAGGAAGATGGCCAAAGCGGCAATGCCATAATTCAGGAGAAGTTTTGAGAACTGAATTATTACAACTTGAAGAACTAGACAATTGATTAAAAGATGTAGAGGGTAGGAGTTGATCATCCAAGGAGAAGGGAGAATTTGTATCTGCTATGTAGAGCCCATTACTCTCATGGCCAATCACTATATGCTTGTTCGTCGAAGGGGCCTGAAGCAAACACAATTTAGGAGTGAAAATGACAGAAGTGGAAAGATCCTGGGATAGTTTATGAATGGATAACAGGTTGAAATGAAATTCTGGAACATGAAAGACATTGTGTAGGGTTAGTTGGGATGAAATCTTAACAGTTCTTGTATGATTAATTCTGGCATTTTTACCATTTGGCAAAGTGATGAAGGTGGGTTTTAAAATTTTAGAGTATGAAGTGAAGAAGGATAAGTGAGGGGTCATATGGTCGGAGGCACCACTATCCAAAATCCACAATGAATTCTTGCTATTTGAAAATAAAGAGAATGCATTACCTGCTAAGAAGGCGGCATGTGAGTTCACATCATTGTTGGACTGATTGTTGAGAAGAGTGATCAATTGCTCATATTGCTGTTGTGAAATGCCAATTTGAGAAGAATTGTTTCCTGATCCACTTGAACTTGCCTGAGCTGCAACTTTGTTCCTGTCTTGTGGATACCCATGAAGCTTCCAACACTTATCAATAGTGTGGCCAGGATTCTTACAGTGATCACAAAAGGGCCTGTTTCCAACATTTCCTCCTGAATTTGCTGGTCTGTTTGGAATGTTTCCTCCTAAGTTGTTTGTTTTTCCAACCTTCCAGCATTTCTCAATGGTGTGTCCTGCAATCTTGCAGTGGTCACAGTAATTATTCTCACTTGGAGACCTCTGTGGATACCCATGGATTTTCCAGCATTTATCAATGGAATGACCCCCAATTTTGCAATGATCACAGTACTTGGGTGATCCCTTTTGTGCATCTCTGTTGCTCGATCTTTGAGAGGCAAAAGCCATTGATTCAGAATCAGTTTTGGAGCTAGCATTGAGTTGCCTTTGCTCTTCTTCTTGAAGCACCATGCTATAGACCATATCCAGATTAGGTGAAGGACTAATCATTAGAATGTTCCCTCGAATGACATTAAAGGTTTCATTTAATCCCATTAGGAACTGGATTACTTTCTGTTCTTCTATCATTTTGTTGACAACAACATTAGATCCACATTCACATACACATTCTTCTAACATCAGCAGGTGTTCATCCCAAAGTCTCTTGAGTTTAGTGAAGTATGTTGTTACAGATGAGTTACCTTGAGAAATGGAGTTGAGCTCACGTTGAACTTGAAACATTCTTGTTCTGTTTCTTCTTCCAAACCTGGACTGCAGCTCTTTCCAGATTTGGCTTGCTGTTTTGCAATATAACACGGATTCAGCTATTTCCTTTTCGACTGAGTGAAGCAACCACGAGATGACCATGTTATTGACACGCTCCCATTGACCTAGTTGAGCAGATGTTGCAGCTGGCCTGAGACAGGTTCCATTCACCATACCTAGCTTGTTTTTAGCCATCAGACATACTTCTACTGAGCGCTTCCAGTGAGCATAATTTCTCTCATTCATCAGACTTGTGGAGAGGACATAGCTTGGGTGATCCGAATGGTGAAGGTAGAGCTCACCTTGGTTTTGTTGTTCCATATTCTGTTCAGTGTTTGAGTTAAGAGGAGAAAAATTGGATGGAGAGGGATTCATGTTCTGAGGTTGAAAGAAGGGGTTTTGGGTTTCTGTATCTTCAGTGCCAGTGGTTTCCAGAGAGGGATTTTGTGAGCTTTGATTAGCCATAGCTCTGATACCATGTTAACATTTGAGAAGAGAAAGCAATGCAACAGTAAACAACAAAATACAGAGGAAAACAGCCAGCTTGGTGAGCAGTAAAAATGAGGTCTCCATTGGAGAAAGAGAGAAAGAAGAGTGACGGCGCATAGGGTTTTTCTCATTCATTGATTTGGAAAGCATGTGTTACAAGCTTATATACTGGCACCTGACAAACACTCCTAGGGATTACAAAATATCTGAAATAATGACTAAGCAAAATAAATGGCCTATTCATTGCTGATGTGCATTGTTTGTTTCTTGGCTGAGTTGTAGCTTTTGTCCACGTCATTTTTCTGTCCTGTTTTATATTCTAACAAGAAACTTGAAGAAGTAGTTGGATCTTTAAAGGCATTTGAAGAGAGATTGAATGACAGCAAGGAAAAGGGACTTGAATCTGCACTACTCACACGTGCAGAATGGAAGGAGAGAGAGAAGAAGAAATTCAAAGAGAAGCCTTCCAAGGATGATAAGTCCAAAAGCAAAGGGAAAGGTCAGTCAGAACATGGTGAGCAAAAAGGTAAGAAGAAACTTGACAAGGCCAAGGTAAAATGCTACTCGTGTGGTAACATGGGGCATTTCAAGTATGAATGTGATGGAAGAGATAAGGAAGAGAAGGTCAACCTCTCAATGAGAAGGGAGGAGGAAGAACCAGCCTTACTGATGCTTAAAGATGAATCAAACAACAGATTGTTGGTGTCTGAATCTGCACAAGAGGATGCAGAGAAATTCAGCACTTGGTATTTGGATTCAGGAGCATCCAATCACATGACAGGAGATCAAACCTTGTTTGCCACATTAGACAGATCTTTCAAAGGGAATATAAAGCTTGGAGATTCATCATATGTTGAGATTCAGGGAAAAGGTTCAATAATTTTCTCTGGAAAGGATGGAGAACACGTCCCATTGAGAGGTGTTTACTACATTCCAAAATTGAGGGCCAACATCATAAGCATTGGGCAACTTGATGTGAATGGAAGTAAGTCAGTTTTTGAGGATGGAAAGCTGTGCATCTACTCAACAGGAGGGAGATTGGTGGCCAAGGTTAAGAGACAGGCTAACAAGTTGTATATTCTTCATCTCAAAGTAGTGAAAGAAGTATGTTTAATGTCAGAATTAAGCAATGCAGACTGGTTATGGCATGCAAGATATGGACATTTAAACTTCATTTCACTAAGGAAAATGTCTCAAAAGGGGATGGTGATCGGACTCCCAAGCATTGATCAAGTAAATAAGGTGTGTGATGGATGATTGATGGGAAAATTGCACAAGACTTCTTTCCCTCGTGCAACCAGTTTCAGATCAAAAGGGCCACTGGATTTGATCCATGCTGACTTGTGTGGCCCCATCTCACCACAGACAGTTGGAGGTAATAAATACTTCCTTTTACTTGTTGATGATTACTCACGATTCATGTGGATAAGGCTGTTAAAAACTAAGGATGAAGCTTTCACTAGTTTCATGAAGTTTAAGGTTGTTGTTGAATTAGAAAAGGGACAGAAAATCAAAGTTCTTAGAACAGATCGTGGAGGAGAATTTACTTCCAATAAGTTCAAGGAATTTTGTGACCTAGAAGGTATTTCCAGACACTTGACAGCACCTTACTCTCCACAACAAAATGGAGTTGTGGAGAGAAGGAATCAGACTATCATGGAGACAACCAGGAGTATGCTAAAGAGTATGGATGTTCCATCAGTATTTTGGGGTGAGGCTGTCAATACAGCAGTGTATGTTCTTAACAGATCACCTACAAGGAGCTTGGAAAACAAAACGCCATATGAGGCTTGGCATGAAAGGAAGCCTATGGTAAAACATCTTAGGATATTTGGTAGTATGGTGTATGTCAAGAACACCACTCCAAATTTGCCTAAATTAGAAGTCAGGAGCTCTAAGATGATATTCATGGGGTATGAGGAAGGCTCTAAAGCATACAGAGTTTATGATCCAAAGAAAGAGAGAATTGTGGTAAGTAGAGATCTTACTTTTGATGAAGGTAAGAAGTGGAATTGGAATGAAGAGCAATCTGTTAGTGGCAATGCACCTTGCATCTTTAGGGTGGATGTATATGAGGGTGCTCAAGATCACCAAGGTGGTGGTCATAGTTCATCCATGGTTGAAGAACCACAAACACCCACTAGAATGTTTCAGAACTCAGGAGAAGGCACTCCACACGCACCAATAAGAGTGCCACAGAGTTCAGGAAAGGACATGCCAGATAATGCTATGTCCAGTAATGTTAATCCAGCAACTGAAGAACATGAAGGTATTGTTGATGGATATGATCATACACCTTTACAGTTCAGGTCCTTACAGGACATTTATAATGAGTTGGAGGACCAGGAAGAAGAAGCTGGATTATGTTTCATTGCAGAGGACGAGCCAGTTACTTTTGAAGAAGCTATCTCAAGCAAACAGTGGAAGAAAGCAATGGATTTGGAAACTGATTCAATTCTGAAGAACCAAACTTGGAGTATGGTGGATCTTCCTAAGAACTGTAAAGCTATTGGTTTGAGGTGGATCTTCAAGTTAAAGAAGGAGCCTAATGGGAGCATTAGCAAGTACAAGGCCAGACTTGTTGCAAAGGGTTATGTGCAGAGATATGGGATAGACTATGAAGAGGTCTTTGCTCCAGTTGCAAGATTGGAGACCATTCGGGTATTGATAGCCTATGCAACATCTAAAAGGTTTGAAATTCATCATATGGATGTCAAAACGGCCTTTCTGAATGGGGAGTTGACAGAAGAAGTGTATGTCAGACAGCCTCAAGGGTATGAAAATCATGAGTTTCCAGGGAAGGTATTGAAACTCCATAAAGCACTCTATGGTTTGAAACAAGCACCACGTGCTTGGAATGTCAAACTGCATAAGTGTCTTAGAAGACTTGGTTTTGAGAGGTGCAAGAATGAACATGCTTTATACACCAGGTTTTGGAAGAATAATACTATGATACTGGGAACTTATGTGGATGATCTAATCATCATTGGCTCGAGTAAGCAGGCCATAAGTTCTTTTAAAGAGGAAATGAAGAACACATTTGAGATGAGTGATCTTGGCCTGTTAAGTTACTACTTGGGTATTGAAGTAATGCAAACTGAGAAGGAAATCTTCATTCATCAAGAGGGTTTGGCAAAGAAGATAGTTCACAAGTTGGGACTCCAGGAGTGTAATCCTAGTGTCATCCCTATGAAGCCAAGACTCAAGTTGTCCAGGTTTGATGATGATGAAGATTTGGTGGATGGAACTTAGTTTAGAAGTCTCATTGGAAGCCTGAGGTACTTACTCAACACACGTCCAGATTTGAGCTATTGTGTAGGTGTTTTAAGCAGGTTTATGGACGCTCCTAAGGTGACTCATATGGAAACTGTGAAGAGAGTCACTAGGTACATAAAGGGAACCATGAAGTGGGGATGCTCATATGACAAAAGATCAAGTGATCTGTCATTAAACGGCTACTCAGATTCTGATTTGGCAGGGGATGTTGATGACAAAAAGAGTACTAGTGGAGTGATTTTCTTCCTAGGTAAGAAACCTATCACTTGGACTTCCAGAAAACAAAGAGTGGTAGCATTATCATCCTGTGAGGCAGAGTATGTAGCCGCCACTATGGGAGCCTGCCAAGGAGTTTGGTTACAGCAGATTGTGCAAACTCTGAAAGAAAGAAAGGATGGTGTGCCTATGCTATATGTAGATAACAGATCTGCAATTGCTCTTGCAAAGAATCCAGTGTTTCATGACAGGAGTAAACACATAGATACCAAGTATCACTTTATAAGAGATTGTGTTGAGAAGAACAAAGTCAAGTTGGAGTTTGTGAGAACTAATGATCAATTAGCAGATTTTCTCACAAAGCCTTTAGCAAAGCAGAGATTCTGTGAGCTAAGGAACAGGATAGGTATGAAGTTACCTAACTAAGCTTAAGGGGGAAAATGTTGTATATAAACTTAGTAGATTATATACAGATTTAAGTTTAGTTGTGGTAATTTGAATATGACTGCATATATAAGTCAGTCTATGTAATTAGTATTATGTGGCGTGTAGAAGGGTCAAGGGTAGTTACTTGGCGCCAACTGTTAATAACTGTCAACTATGACAGTTATATGTAAGCCTATATATATATGTTGCAAACTGTTATTACAGTTATCACTTTGAATACAAAGAAATCAGATTGTGTTCATTGAGACTTTTGTGTGTTGTTCAATTCATACGTGTGTAACAAATAAAGATTCAGGACATGAACTCTTCATCCTCGTCCATGTAATTAAACAACCTTCATGCATATTACCGATATATTATATGCATTAGTTGAATTAGAATGGTTATATATATAGACATGAACTTAAAAATTTGAGGTCAACGTATTAGTTAGACCTGGCAATTCGGGTCGTTCGGGTCAATTCGGATCGGGTCGTTCGGGTTGGGTCCGTTCGGGTCAAACAGTCATTTCGGGTCTTGTTCGGTTCGGTTCGGGTTCGGTTCGGGTTCGGGTCATGTTCGGGTTCGGGTCTAGTTCGGGTTCGGGTCCTTTCGGGTCGTAATATTTCGGGTTAGTTCGGGTTCGGGTCATTTCGGTTCGGGTCTAGTTCGGTTTGGACCTAGTTCGGTTCGGGTCCTTTTTGGATTGCTTCGAATCGGATCATTTCGGGTCGGGTCAATTCGGATTCGGGTGTTATTTGGATTCATTTTTTTTTAAATTATAAGATCACCCGCAACGGTGAGTTTTAACGTAGAAAATTTGGGCACTTTAATGGCTACTTTAATGTGTCTTGTAATAAAACATAGTTACTACATATTATTGACAAAGTTTTAGATGTAATTTCTACTTAGTTAATTAAAAAAAATTTACTATTTGTATTATATACTTGCGGGCACATTCAAACTTATGTTGTATCATAAATCATTAATTAGATTGGATAACATATCACTGACACATTCATGACATATCTATATATTTTAATACGCGTCTCAATTTAACTATGTTAATTAGTGTCAGATCCGGCTAATTACCCAGTTCAATCGGTTAGATGAAGTAGGGCCCCCGATATATCAAATGTTTTACGTAAGATTTAGGGATACAACTAGACTTGGTGGTAGGGGTGAACAAAAATATCCGATCCGCCCATCCGGCCGATCCGATCCGATAAAATCTGGATAATTTGGATAGTTATATCTTTTATTTATTCATAACTTTTCTTTTTTTTGTAATAATATAATTTGAAAAAGAATGCTAAAACGGATAATTTGGATATCCATAATATACAGTCTTGGATATCTGATCCAAACGGATATTTCTTATCGAATATCCAGTTAATAACGGATCGGATACGGATCTAAGTTTGGTCAAAAAATCGGATATCCGCTATTTCGGATCGGATCGGATAATCCGTTTGCTCATCCCTACTTGGTGGTGTAGACTGTAGAGTAGACTATAAAGTATATTAGTGTAGAGTTTAGAAATGTTGTAAATGATCTGCTGTTCGAAACTCCATCTCCTTTTTTTTCATTTGTTTTATTTTCTTATTGTGCGGGTCATCGTCTGATTGAGCCCTAAAGTTTTCTTTTTTCACCCATTTCGGATCGGGTTACTTCGGGTCAATTTAGTTCGGGTCAGTTTGGGTTCGGGTCAGTTCGGGTTCGGGTCATTTCGGGTTCGGGTCAGTTCGGGTTCGGGTCAGTTCGGTTTACATTTTATTCGGGTCATTTCGGTTCAGTTCGGGTTCGGTTCGGGTCTGGGTCATGTTCGGATGGTTCATTTTTCGTTGTTCGGGTCAAATTTCGGGTTCGGGTCGGGTCAGTTCGGTTCGGGTTTCGGGTCCGGGTCACTCTCTGCCGGGTCTAGTATTAGTCACCAACACAACCACCATGAACAAACTCCCATGTTAGTGTGTAAATCACCCATTTGACCTAGAATATCCTTACCATCAACAAATGCATTGCCCGAGATCGGCTTCGACAGCCCTATCATCTACCACAAAACTATAAAATTGTTGACACCATAGAGCTAGCAACACAAATTGATCTTATATAGTACAATATAAGGGAAAAAGGGATTAATCTTTTTTATTGATGATTCACGTAATACGTACATATACTATGTATTGAAACAATATAAGGGGAAAAGGGATTGGGTCTCATCCAAGATGCAACTTGCTTACTGTGTGATGAATCACATCTTGAAACTCAATCCCATCTGTAGTTTGAATGTAGGTTCTCAAAGAAAGTGTTATCCACTATTCTTAGATGGGCCAGAATTGGAAGAAATTGCAGCAACATAGAAGACTGGGTGAGCCAAACCAATGCCTTTAGCAACAGGAAGTCTTTTAAGTTTAACTTATGGAACCATTGTGTTAGTGTGTCTATGTACTTCATTTGGAAAGCTAGAAATATGGTAGTGTTTAATCAGCAGTGTATTAGTGCAGATGACTGCATTATAATGTGTTGTAGACACATTAGGAATTGCTATAGAGCAAGATGGAAAAAGAGCTCAAATGCTCTTAGGAATTTCTTGGAGAGTAGAGAGAGTGATGATGATGTATATAGCTAGCTTTGCTAGCATTTTATAACCCCTATTATTAATACAATTAGCCCTTTAATTAAAAAAAAATAAAAAAATAGCTCTACATTACAATCTTGATTTTAAATGGCGCAAGCGCGCGCCTTTTGTAGGCGAGACGCACGAAAGTGCTACAAACCTTCAAAAGCATTTCTACATAATACTTGTAGTTATAAACACGTGAATGTGTTTTGAATGAGTGACTCTAAAAACAGGCGGTTATTTCGAACAAAAAAAAACAGGCAGTTAGTCTTGTATTGTAGTAGTAGTAGTACAAGTTTTCTCTGAGCAAACTCGATAAACAATTTTTTTTTAATATTTGTATGATCAAATTTACTTGGAAGCAATTCCAAAGTACCTAGCGCGTGAACCAATTAATCAAAGTTCAAGCATTAGGCTCCGTTCGTTAAATTAGCTGAAAGTTGTAACTGAAAGCTGACAGTTGTAACTGAAAGCTGAATCCGAAAAGTAGCTGAGACTGAATTAAGTAGCGTAGTGGAAAAAAACTTGAAATGGGTGTTCGGTAAGAAACCTAGCTGAATCCCGAAAAGTATATGCTAAAAATACAAAAATACCCTCACACTAAAACAAATAATAATAAAAAAATACCCTCACTTACCCTTACCCTCACTACCCTCATTCAATTGGATTTCAAAACCGCCCGACGACACCCAGATCCGCGGCGCCTACGAGGATCGGCAAGGAGGAGAACCCAACACCGGAAACTGCGCAACCATCGACTTGCCCCCTGGTACGTCGTCCTTTCGTTCTCTCCCTCGTCATTGTGTTGTCGTCCTCAGATTATTCACACGGAACTGTGCTCTCCTCGTCCTGCGCAGGAGCTCTCTGAAGCTTCGTTTGGGGAAACTCCAGCTCCGTTTCCGTCGGCGACGCTGCCCGGTAAGTCGACGTCGTGCTCTCTTTCTCTCCCGCGTATTCCCGTTCTGTTTTCGTCCTCGTTCTCATCCGCGAATTTCTCAATTTGGTCCAGCACAGATTTGCCCAGCGGCGGCGACCTTCTTCGACGGCGACGTCGGCGAGCCTCGGTCAACTCCTTTTCTTCGCCAGTTGCAGGGGGCTTCTTCGCAGATCTGAATGTTGGAGGCCGAGGAGGGGTATCGTGTGGAAAATATGGTTGAGTAGCGGACCCAAAATCCCGAAAACGCTACCGCCTCCGCTTTCCCCTTGGGGTAGGAGGGGACTGCGGACAGCGGAAAACGCCTAGCGGAATGGGCGTTCATCGGCGTAGCGGAGGGTTGCCGAACACATCTCAAGCGGAGCGGAATTCGGAACTTTCCGCTTCAGCTCCTGAAGGCCGCTACGAACGAACGAGGCCTTAGAGGGAAGAATCAATTAGCTAGCTGCTGATAGATTCTACTCCGTAGATGACTCGTGCCAATATTTAATCATATGACATTCTACCCTTTTTACTAAACTATAGTAATAAATTAATAATCATTCCTTAAATCCTGTATCCTTGTATCTTTACCAGTGAATAGTATAATATATTTCAGGACAGGTGTAAAAACACATTGTACATAAACCATCATATCCTAAAAATATGATCACTCACATTCACATTCATATAACACCAACTACTAATACGAATTAACCACACATGTAGGGGGATTGGAGGAGGACTGATGATAATAGACCGAGAGGACCTGAGGAGGAGCATAAAAAATACGGAGTAGCATAAAAGAGGGGAGCATATGCGTATAATTCCAATTGAAAGTTCCGAGTTTCTGAATCTAACACATATACGCCATCATAACAATTGGTCGTCGGAAGTGTACTACGTTAAATGCTCTCTAAAGAAAACATGTCCGTACAACCAACTGCTACCACTGTCACCGAGAACCAAGCTTCGATCATTGATGTCTCTCATTTTGAAGGTGTTTTAGTGGTTAATTTCCCTTGTAAATATGTGTTTTTCATTCTCTTCTTTGTTAGTTTCGTTTCCTTTTTAGCTTAGTTCCCGGTTTTCTTCAAGAGTCGGAAACTATGCGAGTTTGTTTGTTTTTGTAGGTAAAATGGCAAGAATGAGGATGATTTCGAGGAGCTAAGTCAAGGAGTACAAGAGCCAAGCTAAGAATGAAGTGGAACCAAAGGAAACCAAGGAAGAAGGCAAGGATCGAGGCCCTGGACCGAGTTACATCAAGTCGGGCCCGAGATCGAGTACTCAGTGAACCGGACCGACGTTCCCAACGTCGGGCCCGATGTCATCCCGTGTCGGTCCAAGTTGGCGTGTGAGAAGATTATTCCCCAAGGCATATTTTTAGCAACTTTCCACATTTGCCCCTTTCTAAATTGGGATTCCTTGGTCCCCAATCCATGAGAGGCTATAAATAGAGGTGATTAGAGAGCATTAAGGGCATGTTTGGATAGACCACACTCAAATCACTCTCTAAAGGCTCAAGGAAGACTTGGAGAGCAAGGAGAAGAAGGAAGAAGGAAGAGAAGGAGAGATCGGTGGAGAAGAGAGGAGGAATTGTGAGTTTTGTACTTTGTTTTGCTTTGATCAAGTAGATTTGAACTTGGATTTTGTAGACACTTTGAGTTTGAATGCAATTGAAGTTTGATTTGATGATGATGATTGAGATTTGCTTGATTTCCATTTTGTTTATGCTTTTCTCTTACCATATGGAGTAGATTCCATAGTCTTGGGCTATGGGGGAATCCCCCTAGCTAGATTTGGGTAGAAAACCCCAATTCCATAGCCTTGAGTGCTTGATTTGTGAATCCTCTCTACATTGAGCTTCAATTATCTTGTGAAAGCAAGGGATCTAGAGCTTGTGTTTGGTAAGAGTAAGCGAAAGTGGTCTCGATCCCATCACAAGTCTCTAGCATCGAAGGTGAGTGAAAGCTCCCTTGGGTCGAGGTGTAGATTGGAGGGATTTGAGGTGAGCAACCTCGATCTCATTAGAATCAAACACTTATTGGTTGAATTGAGGTAGAATATCCAAGTCTAGTTGGGGGAGGAACTCAAAAACCCAAGACCGATCTACTATTTTGCTTAGACCGAGTTACCCAGAACCTCGGGCCCGACTTGCTCTACGTCGGTCCCGTGCAACTCAACCTCGATCCTACCTCGGACCGAAGTGACCCTGTGTCGGTCCGAGGAGATCTCTCTTGTTTTCCTTCGTTTGTCTTTATTTTCTCCTCTTTTTAGTCTTTTCGGGTACTCTCGACGCACGAACTCCCGTGTGTTCGACACCCTACCTCTTTACTACAAGTGAGGTTCGGTTTTATAAATTTAAATTGTGAGACCCTCCGATTCCCGGACCGATCAGAATTTTGGCGCCGTTGCCGGGGAGTTCTACTTGTTCGAGGTACCCATCTTTGTTGAGTCTTTGATTTTGGTAGTGATTTGGGTGAGGGACTAGCCCAAACCCCTTGTTTGTTTTGATTTGGTTTTTGTTTGTGTCTTTGGTTGTAGGTGCATGTGAGCTAGTTCCGTCCGAGGGACCCTTGAGCTCGACTTTTTGTGTGACCCGGAGAGTATTCTAAGGCAAGCCCGTAAGAAGAAGAGGATGACGGACCAAGCCCGAGATGAGGAGTTCGAGAGGATGAGAGCCGACATGGCTCGAATGCAAATTGAGATGGCAAACCGAGATGCCGAGGCCCGTAGAGAGAGGGAGCAAAGGATAAGGTTGGAGGCCCAAATCAACACTCAACCCCGGAATGCTAGACAATACATGCATCCGGAGTTGAAGGTCCCGGAGCCGGCCATCGTCTTGCCGGAGGTGTCAAGGAATTTTGAGATAAAAACTCAATTTATCTCACTCATCAAGAGAGAGCAATTCCAAGGGAGGCCGAATGAGTGTCCGATCGAGCATGTGAAGCAATTCAAGGACCTTTGTGAGACCATTTCCACGGATGATGAGACACTTGAGTACGTGCTACTCAAAGCCTTCAAGTGGTCTTTGGGAGGCAAGGCTTTGCATTGGTTGGAGAGTCAAGCACCTCGATCCATCACATCATGGAGGGCCCTAAATGAAGCGTTCTTGATGAAGTTCTTCCCGCCCACCAAGACGACGGAGCTTAGAAGGAAGATTGCTAGTTTCCAACAAGGAGCTCATGAGCCACTTTTCGAGGCGTGGGATAGATTCAAAGAGATGTTGAGGGCGTGTACGACACATGGTCAACAACCCTATGTCCTTCAAGACATCTTCTTCCAAGGGATCAACACCGCCACAAAGGATAAATTGAACCTCCATACCGATTGTGGGTTCATTGACTTGCCGCCGGAGCAAGCATGGGAGTTGTTGGACAAACTCTCGGATTATGAGGCGATGTACGGGGTGAGCAATGTGAGCAAGGAAGCTAGAGTCCATGGAGAAGGTCCGAAGAAGCTCTACGATCCCAAAAGTGAAGAGGTGGACAAAGATGTGAAGATCCAATTCTTGGAGGATGAATTGAACAAAATGAGGAGGAAGATGAGTTATTCCCAACAAACCACAAGAGCATGCGAAGAGTGTGGTTCCTTGAAGCATGGAGCACAAGAGTGCCCAAATGAGCGCCAAGTTCGGTTGGCGGAACAAATTGAGGAGGCTCATTATGTCCAAAGAAATTTCGGAGGAAGATCCAATTTCAACAATGGAGGAAGGTGGAATCAAGGGCAAGCTAGTGGCTACAACAACAACTTCAACAACAACGAGACAAGAGCCCAACAACCACCATACCGACCTCCGGGATTCTATGAGCAAACTCCACAATGGGCACAAGAGATGAGAGGCGAGTTCAAGGAGTTGGCTTCACAATTCAAGGAGTTTGGTGTGTGGAGAAGGCAAGTGGACAACCAAATTGTTCACATGGCAAATCAACTTCCAAGAGAGGAAGGGAGACTCCCGGGCCGACCCGAGGAGAATCCCCGTGCCCCATAACAACAAAACGAAGTTCGAGCCATAGGATTAAGGAGTGGGCGGAGTTTGCCCGAGCCACAAGTCCCAAGATCAAGAGAAGAGAGTCGGACCGAGGTTCCCAGCAACTCGGGCCCGACGTCCCCAGATGTCGATCCTATAGACGGAGGAAGTCCCCTGGAGTGGACCGAGGTGGAACCCAACTCGGGCCCGACTTGCCCTGAAGTCGGCCCGACGTGCCCAGATGGTCTTTGCCCTGGGACCGATGTCCCTGAAGGTGGTCCCGAGGTACTTCCAACGTCGGTCCAAGGTGGAAATGTTGAGAAGGATCGTTCCAAGGAGGTTGATCCAAGCAAGAAGCAAAGTGGCACTACTCTTCCATATCCTATGAAGAGGCCCAAGGAGATTGTTGAGGGCAAGTTCAAGCGGTTCTTGAAGCTTTTGCAAGGCTTGAACATTACCATTCCTTTCACCGACGCTCTAAGTGAGATGCCATCTTATGCTAAGTTTTTGAAAGAAATCTTGAGCAAGAAGAGGTCAATTGTTGAGATGCAAGACGAGGTGAAGATCTTGGAGCTACCTCAAAAGCTTGGTGATCCCGGAAGATTTGCCATTACCATAGGGATTGGATCCCAATACTTCAAAGCTCTTTGTGATCTAGGAGCAAGTATTTCGGTTATGCCCATGAGCATATGGATAAGGGCTAACCTTGGAGATATGGAGCCGGTTGATATGAGTCTTACCATGGCCGATGGTTCTTCAACAAAGGCCACCGGAATTCTTGATGACGTCCCGGTTCGAGTAGGAAGGTATTTTGTACCCGACAACTTTGTGATTCTAGACATGAAAGAGGATCCAATGGTGCCCATTATTCTCGGAAGGCCGTTTCTAGCTACGGCGGGTGCCAAGTTTGACATAAGGAATGGGAAAGTCACCTTCGAGATTGGTGAGGAGAAAGTGGAGTTCCATTTCAACAAGGCCCTTAATGAACCGGACGCATTGGCAATCTTGAAGCTAGAGGAAAATGCCAAATGCAAGAGGGAGAAGTTGGAGTCCACAAGAGAGGAAGCGCCATTGAGAGACCATGATATGGTCGATGTTCAAATCCATGATGAGGCAAGAGATGGAGATAACCCACCAAATCATGAAGAGTATCCTAATCTATATCCTTTTGATGTGGGAGATTCTTTCATGTGTTTAGATGATTTGAAAAAGGATTTAGGAGATGATTATCTTTGCTTAGATGATTTGCAAGATGAGTTGAGTTATGATGTCATAGAGTCTCCTAGAAATTCTTTAGACTTTTGTGTTGTAGGTGATAAGATGCAAGATGAGAAGATGCAAGAGGTGCCAAGCTACACTTTGGAGGATGATGGAGATTTTGGATGCCACACTTTCATCAAGCACAAATGGTGGCATTTTGGCTATGAGGATTGTGGAGATGTCCATGGCAAGGAGGATCAATTCACCGTTTTTCACCCTCCTTGAAGGGTAGAGGTTAGACATCAAGCTAATGACGTTAAAAGAGCGCTCCTCGGGAGGCAACCCGGGTTTGGTAGATTCATTTTCGTAGTTTCTAGCTTGTTTCTTTTTGCTTTAGCTTAGATTAGTCCTAATCTCTTCTCTAGCTTGTATTTTGTGGAAATGTGTGTTGTGTGAGCTTCATTAGCATGTGTGGTATTTTGTGGAAATGATGCAAACACTTGTGGATAGAAGTAACCAAGGTGTGGAATTTTTAGGAACCAAAATCGGGTAGGACCGAGGTACCCAGCACCTCGGGCCCGACGTGCCCAACGTCGGTCCAAGTGAGCCGACTCATGTTGGACCTTGACTTTGTGGAAATTCCTACTATACTCTCTTGACCCACCTTTGTCTTCTTCCCCATTTAAGAGTCTTTTCCCTTACCTAACATCACCATCCCCATAACTACTTTCCCAAAATACCCAATTCTCTCTCAAAAACCCAAAATCGATCCTTCTCCCCCACCATACTCGATCCTCAAGCTACCTCACCACAAGATCTCGATCCATTCCCTAGCATACCCAAACATTGAACCAAAAGCCCAAAAATCCCACCCAAATCCCATAGATCTACATTCTTCTTCTAGATCTAGAAGAGGAAAATTTGAGTTCTAAAAGTTGCTTGCTAGAAGTTCTTGTTTTCTTCATATTTGGTATGTAAATCTCAATCTCTACTTGATTCTTTATGGATTTCATGTTTTCATTGCTAGATTTGAGATATGCCATGATTGAGTGAGCTTGAACTTTGAGCATCCATGGTGATTTGCATACATTGTGAAATTTGTGCTTAATTGTTGCTAAATCCCACTTAGAACTTCGATTGATGTTGATTGATGGTAGAATTTGGATTTTAGGGGCATGATTATGTGTTTTGTAGATAGATCTAGGAAGAGAAGTCGGAATGGACTCGGTCCGAGGTACCCAGTACCTCGGGACCGATGTTCGAAGTCGGTCCAGCAACTCGGACCGAGGTCCCCAACCTCGGGCCCGTTGTCATTTGCATATCGGTCCGACGTTTTTCGAGCTTCTTTTGTGTGATTTTAAGATTTCTTGCTCTTGAATGTTGGTTATAGCATGCTATTCATGATATGATTTGAGGCTTGACCATTGATATGAGAATCTTAGTTCATGCATGATTGAATTTTGTGGGTTGAGTGTGTTAAGTTCAAGTATGGGGTTATCTCTTTGCATGATGAGTTGTTTGTGATGGAAGCTTGTGATGTCGTTGTGGTTGTATAGATTTTACCTTGTAGTTTCTTGGTTTTGATTGTGTGTAGGTATCATGTCTACCCGAGCATCTTCTTCTAGGATGGAGAAAGCCACCAAGAAGTCCAAGAAGTCGTCCAAGAGAGTCCAAAGGATGGATGATGTGCGTATTGAGGATGAGGATGATGCTAGAGAGTATGAGCGTCTTATGGGACTATCTCACCACGCTCGGTGGTTGGATTGGGAGTCCATTCGAAAGATGTGCATGGATGAAGCTCTTACTCAGTGCTATGCCAACATTGGACTCAATGTGTTGCTAAGGTGGAACAACACTCATTACCCCGCCTTGACGTCCGAGTTCATGGCGACATTCAAGTGCACATATGAGGGACCCGAGAGTGAAGGCATGATCTCCTTCCAAATGGGCAACGAGTTGCAAGAGCTCTCTCTCCGGAACTTAGCGCATTACTTTGGGTTCCCATTTCCGAGAGATGAGGCCTATGTTGACAATGAGAAGGTGGACTACCTTTGGAAGTTTGTAGCCGGAAGAAGTGAGATGAGGAAGGGCGCAACAACAAATGAGATTGCAAGCCCACTCTTCCGTGTCATGATCCGAGCCTTGGGTTGTTCTATCTATGCAAGGCATGAATTGAGCAAACCGATGAAGGAGGAGGCCATGATTCTCTATGAGATGTTGTTTGAGAATGAGAAGCCGATGAACCTCACATGGGAATGGGTGAAGATGGTGAGGGATTTCCAAAGTTCTTCATGGATCTATTTCGGAGGCATGATTGCCCGACTAGCTCACCGTCTTGAGGTGGACTTGTCTACCTACACACCGGCCCCAAATGGCGTGGAGTTCATGGACTTGAAATATTTCAAGAAGGCTAATATCATCAAGGAGAAAGTTGTTCCCGGCTTCATCGACCGTCTTATGCCTCATTCCAACTTTGGCCAAGTACAAGTTCCTTTGGGGCCTCGACTCTTCGACCTCACTTCTTACTACAATTGGTATCAAGTGTGGGCGGGGAATGTCAATCCTTATGGAGAGCCGGAGGGGACACTCGAGGTAAGGAGACGAGCACAACACATCCGTTTCACTACACCTCAAGCTTCCCCGGACACCGAAGAGGAAGAGCCCAACCGTTATGAGTTCGTGAGGAGAGACGACATGGATGTGGACGCGCCAAGAGGTGAAGAAGAAGAAGAAGAAGGTGGTTACCAACATTTTCTCAACGACCACGCCCCAACTCTCTTGGATCGAGGAGCATCCTATGTCGGGCCCGAGGTCCATCAACGTCGGTCCGACGTGTTCTTGCCCGATCCGGTCCCTAGCCACTTCGAGCGGGGTGATGGAATTGGAGCACATCAAGCACCACCTAGTTATGGAGGATATGAGGGGTATGCCCAATGGTTTGGGCCCGGAATGTTGTTCCCCGAGCCTAACCAATCGGTGGACATGAATTTCTTGGCGAACCAATTGTCGCATCTCCAACTTCAACAACAATCAATGCTCCAAGAAGCGCACCAACTCAACTTCCAACAACAACAACTTTTCCAACACCAAGAGAACTTCCAAGTGTGATTTGATGAGGTGAACCGCAACCTCGCCTACACGAGACGTGAAGTGGAGGACTTGAGGGCGGCCGAGGATCAAAGGTGGTCCATGCAAGCTAGTTTCAACGAGTGGATGTCCGGGAATTTCTCATCCCGTGAAGACCAATGGACACCCCCCGCCCCACCGCTACAACCGCCAAGCCAAGATCCCTTCAATGACCAAGTGTACGAGCGAGAGCGGCACGCCCGGCTCCAAAGGAGACAACGCCGTGGCCACCCTCCGAACTAAGCCTCAAAATACCATTCAAGAATAAGGAATTGTGAGTTTTCTCTACTCTTCTCTTTACTTTTGAGTTTTCGTCTCTTTTGATGGGGACATCAAAATTTTAAGTATGGGGTGGGTTAGTAGCTCATTAGCTCCATGTGTAGGTTGTTTGTGTTTTTTCTTGTTTAAGGGATGCTTCATTTTGGATTGTGGCATGAGGTGTATGAGAATGATGATTGATTTTATGGCATGTATGGATGAGTTTGTTTGAGTTTGTTTTTTGAAATTTTTTTGCAAAAAATCATAAAAATTCGAAAATTGTGTGAAAAACGACAAAAAGATTTTGTTTTTGGACTAGGAATTCCCATCTTAGATGTCCATATGAAGGCTAATGATGATGTGAGCATGTAAAGTCCTTTGCATATTTTTGGATAGGTTAGAATCTACATGGATGTTGTTTTTGATGTGATATGATGTCATGCATGTTTTTATTGAGCACATGAGTTCTTGGATGAGTTTTGATGCAACTAAGCTAGAGTGAACCTTGTGAGATCGTTTTTGGCCATTTTAGGGATGTTTGTTCATATTGCATATCCCTCATTTTTGTTGTGTGAATTAGCTCATGCATGCTTAGTAAAACTTGCTATTGAGGTGTTTATCTATTTTCCAAGGCCAATATGAGATTTGTTTAATGCTTTGTCACATTGATTTGAACTTTATTTCATTTAGTCACAAAATGTTCCAAATCCTACCTTGAAGATAAACCGTTGTTTGTAGCCCCGTTTTAGCCTTAGACCTTTGTTTAAAACTCCTCAAAAATATGATTCCTAGCCTATATGACTTGACCCTTATGGGATTGGACTTTAGTGAGAGGTTTTGGAGTGTATTTGGAGAGTTGAGATTCTCTTTGGTGAAGGGCGAAAAATGGAGTTAAAAATCAAGTGGGTAGTGCATCTTTGTTGTGAAGAAAGAAAGAAAAGTTGGAAAAAGTAGTGGATTGAAAGCAAAGAGCTTAAGTGTAAAGATAAGGGTTCCGACCGAGTTAAAGTGCACATCGGGCCCGAGTTAGTGTGCAAGTCGGTCCAAAGTGAAAAAGTGAAAAATCCAACAAAAAGTGTAGTGCAAAGATGAAGTGGAATGTTTAGTGAAAGTATGGGTTGAAAGAGAAAGAAAGAAGAAAAATCAAAGTCTTTTGGATGAGAGAAGTTGAAAGTGGAATGATTTGGTGAAGTTGGTGAGAGACTAGAAAGTTCAATCCCCATTGTAAGCACCACAAGACCAAAGTAATTCCTACCTTGAGAAATACCAAAAGCCCCATTACAACCCGGCCGAATGGAACCTCTTTGAGGATCTCCATTGAGCCAAGTTCATATTCTTTGTGTGCATTGTAATAGGCATCTCTAGGTGGAGAAATTGGTGATATTATCTTCAATAGTAAAGTCTTTACTTGCATGAATCTTGAGTATGAGTGTTCATTGCTAAACCTAAACACATGATGAGTGATACACATTTTCATATCCCTAAAGTGAGGCTTTGTTGCATTTAACTTCATTCCTTGAACACTTGATCATGTGTGATGATATAATCTTGCTAGTATGTCTATCACTTGTTCTTATTTGAATTTTTCATATGAGGCTTTACTTGAAGATTGTGCTTCGGTCTTGCTTATATTGTGATTGCTTGAGGACAGGCAAGTTTAAGTATGGGGTATTCTGATGTCTCTCATTTTGGAGGTGTTTTAGTGGTTAATTTCCCTTGTAAATATGTGTTTTTCATTCTCTTCTTTGTTAGTTTCGTTTCCTTTTTAGCTTAGTTCCCGGTTTTCTTCAAGAGTCGGAAACTATGCGAGTTTGTTTGTTTTTGTAGGTAAAATGGCAAGAATGAGGATGATTTCGAGGAGCTAAGTCAAGGAGTACAAGAGTCAAGCTAAGAATGAAGTGGAACCAAAGGAAACCAAGGAAGAAGGCAAGGATCGAGGCCCTGGACCGAGTTACATCAAGTCGGGCCCGAGATCGAGTACTCAGTGAACCGGACCGACGTTCCCAACGTCGGGCCCGATGTCATCCCGTGTCGGTCCAAGTTGGCGTGTGAGAAGATTATTCCCCAAGGCATATTTTTAGCAACTTTCCACATTTGCCCCTTTCTAAATTGGGATTCCTTGGTCCCCAATCCATGAGAGGCTATAAATAGAGGTGATTAGAGAGCATTAAGGGCATGTTTGGATAGACCACACTCAAATCACTCTCTAAAGGCTCAAGGAAGACTTGGAGAGCAAGGAGAAGAAGGAAGAAGGAAGAGAAGGAGAGATCGGTGGAGAAGAGAGGAGGAATTGTGAGTTTTGTACTTTGTTTTGCTTTGATCAAGTAGATTTGAACTTGGATTTTGTAGACACTTTGAGTTTGAATGCAATTGAAGTTTGATTTGATGATGATGATTGAGATTTGCTTGATTTCCATTTTGTTTATGCTTTTCTCTTACCATATGGAGTAGATTCCATAGTCTTGGGCTATGGGGGAATCCCCCTAGCTAGATTTGGGTAGAAAACCCCAATTCCATAGCCTTGAGTGCTTGATTTGTGAATCCTCTCTACATTGAGCTTCAATTATCTTGTGAAAGCAAGGGATCTAGAGCTTGTGTTTGGTAAGAGTAAGCGAAAGTGGTCTCGATCCCGTCACAAGTCTCTAGCATCGAAGGTGAGTGAAAGCTCCCTTGGGTCGAGGTGTAGATTGGAGGGATTTGAGGTGAGCAACCTCGATCTCATTAGAATCAAACACTTATTGGTTGAATTGAGGTAGAATATCCAAGTCTAGTTGGGGGAGGAACCCAAAAACCCAAGACCGATCTACTATTTTGCTTAGACCGAGTTACCCAGAACCTCGGGCCCGACTTGCTCTACGTCGGTCCCGTGCAACTCAACCTCGATCCTACCTCGGACCGAAGTGACCTTGTGTCGGTCCGAGGAGATCTCTCTTGTTTTCCTTCGTTTGTCTTTACTTTCTCCTCTTTTTAGTCTTTTCGGGTACTCTCGACGCACGAACTCCCGTGTGTTCGACACCCTACCTCTTTACTACAAGTGAGGTTCGGTTTTATAAATTTAAATTGTGAGACCCTCCGATTCCCGGACCGATCAGCCATGAACACCGATCCCCCCCCCCCCAACGTAGCCTCCTAGCAAACCCCCGAACCCCCCACGCACATGGAAGGAAATGGTCATGAGAGAGAAGGGCCAGCAGAGGCCAAAGCTCGCGCCGGAATTTGTGGAGAACAGAATACAGATAGCGTATCCGAACGGCGAGAACGGAGAACCTGACATAACAATTGCGCCGGAGGTCCGCCAAGCACTGGCGTCGGTATGGCGGTCATCACTGATAGTTAAAGTCCTCGACAGCTTTGTGCCGTATGCAACGATGGACAAGAAACTGAGAGAACTGTGGAGGCCCGTCGGAAGGATGGGGCTGGTGGACCTGCCCAACGGCTTCTACGTTGTACGCTTTGAGACCGAGAGGGACTACCTCCACGCTATTTCGGGTGGGCCGTGGACAGTGTTTGGCCATTACCTCATCATAAAGGCGTGGTCGCCGGAGTTCGACCCCGAAACCGATGTTATTACAACGTCGCCGGCCTGGATTAGGGTGTCGAAGCTTCCGTTGATGCTATACGAAGAGAACATCATGTTGAGTATTGCCAGTAGCATCGTCCGCCCTCTAAAAGTGGACACAAAAACCCTCTTCTCGAACAGAGGTCGATACGCGCGGATTTGTGTGGAAGTGGACCTTACAAAGCCGTTGAAGGGATCAATCAGAGTTGATGGAAGGCTCCTGTTTCTGGAGTATGAGGGTTTGCAACACATATGTTTCAAGTGTAGGAGGTATGGTCATCTTGCCGCCCACTGCTCCCCGGAGACACAGAAACGCACCGAGGCTTCGTCAAGGATGAAAGAAGGACCGGTCGGAAATGCTAACGGCGGCCAAAACGGAGCCGGAGCGGGAGGAGCACCGTTTGAGGGGGAGAACTATGGTCCCTGGATGGTGGTTCCGAGGCGCCGGCGACCGGCGAAGCCGAAGGAGAAGGACGGGTCGGCGGAGCAAAGCAAAACCGAGGCAAACGGTCGCGAGGCAGCCTCGGAGAATGGCACAGGAATCAGAAATTCAGACCAACGGGCAAAAACCTACTGAGAATAGCAAAGGAAAAGCTATAGCGCTGGAGAGACAGGAGCCTAGTGGGAGTATTTTCGGAAACCCGCAGGGACAAGGGACGGCGCAGGTGCAGCAAGGACAGGGGCCTTCCAAGGGTTCCAAGTTCGAAGCAGGAACGTCGTCTAGCGCAGGGCTAAGGACAGATCGGAAGTCAAACCTCAAAAACCAGAGGAAGAAGACAAACACGTCTGCGGCCGAAAGGGTCCCAGAACCAAATCTAAATGGGTCTGGAAAAAGACCTAGGAATGAAATTGAAGGGATTAATGGGCCTGAGGAAATTGACTCGGCCCAAGACAACCATAAACAAGCCCAAACGGAAAACAATACAACCGTTGGGGCCAGCCCACAGGCGAGTAGCGGCATGGAAATTCTGGAATCGTCACCAACTGTGACCACATCCTCACAGGCGGCCGATGGGGGCGAGGAACCAAGCGAGGTTCCAGAGATGGTGATTCCGGAAATCGACCTCACGAGCGAAAGCCAGATGGCGGGGGAGATCACCGCCGGCGACGATCAGGAAGGTGGGGCCACGATGCAAGTGGAGCCCCATGACCTGACGCAAGGGCACTAGGAGGCGGTCTCGAGTCCCCTCCCACTCGTTCTCCTCTATCCTTATGAATTGCATCATGTGGAATTGCCGCGGGGCCGGGAATGGCGGTTTCCGCAGGGCCATCAACTATATGATTAAGCAACACTTCGTTGATTTGCTCGCCATTTTTGAGCCCAAAATCTCTGGAGATCAGGCCGACAGAGTGTGCGAGCGCATTCGCCTTACCAAAAGTGTCCGTGTGGAAGCAGAAGGCTTTAAGGGAGGAATTTGGTTGTGTTGGAACGATGCTACTATCGACCTCCATGTGATCCAACTCTATGAAAATTTTATTCATGCTGTTGTGAATAAGAACTGTAAGACTATCAATCTAATAGTGGTGTATGCTCCTCCTCATGAAACTAAAAGGGTCAATTTTTGGGTGGTTTTGCAGGACACTATTCGAAGATGCAGGGGTAGCGTCTTTGTGGGCGGAGATTTCAACTGCACACTTCATACTTGGGAAAGCTCAGGCACAGTGGAGCCTGTGTCAGGGGATTCGAGAGCTTTCCATAAGTTGCTGAATTCGTGTGGGCTGATAGATTTGAACTTCACTGGCCCGGTGTTTACGTGGTCGACCGGAAAATCCACTCAAACGTACAAAGCTCGTAGGCTGGACAGGGTGCTTGCGAATTCCACTGGTCGGATTGAGTGGCCAGAGGCAGCTGTCCGTCACTTACCTGTCTTTGGCTCGGACCATGCTCCGATCCTGCTCAATTTTGACAGCCAAAAGAGGAGAAATAAGCAGCGTCGTCCCTTTCGTCTAGAGGCGGCCTGGTTTACTCACCAATCCTTCAAGCCTACCGTTCGAAGCCACTGGGATGACACAGTTGAGACTCATGAGGCGCTTGGGGCTCTTAAGGAAGTACTGGTGGCCTGGAACCGGGAAACCTTTGGCAACATTCACCAGAAGAAGCAGCAAACTCTGGCGAGGCTAGCTGGGGCACAAAAGGCGCTTGCTTCTAAGGTCACCCCGTTCTTGTTAGGCCTGGAGGCAGAGTTGCAAGCAGAGTTGAGCGGTATACTCGATCAAGAGGAATTGTTATGGTTCCAAAAGTCTCGGGAGGAGTGGCTGAGATCATGGGACCGTAATACTGCTTTTTTTCACATGGCCACTATAATCCGTCGCCGGCGTAATCGGATCGACTTCCTCACTGATGAAACGAATACAGAGGTCCGAGATGAGGCGAGAATGGAGGAGCTGGCCATTCGCTATTTCAAAGACCTATACGCCCCGACAGCTTCAGTGCAGAACTCGAATGAGGTCATCACTGGGGCGTTCCCACCACTGCCGCAGGGGAGCTGGCAGGCCCTCTCGAGGCCGGTCTCTGAGCAAGAGGTGATCGACGCGGTTAGCCAGACAGGGAGTTTCAAGGCTCCAGGAGTTGACGGGTTCCAAGCTTGTTTCTTCCAGAGATGCTGGGATTGTGTTGGGACGTCAACGATCAGTTTTGTGCAGAAGTTCTTTGACAGCGGCAAGCTTCCGAAGGGGGTGAATGAGACTTTATTGGTGTTGCTTGCAAAGGTGGCCAAACCAGAGAAAGTCAACCATTTTCGCCCCATAAGCCTTTGTAATGTCGTCTACAAGCTTATAATGAAGGTGATGGTGAATCGATTGAGACCCGTCTTAGCTGAGATTGTAAGCCCTATGTGTAACACCCCTATTTTGCAACTATGGGTATTACATGTCAGTGACCTCGGATTTTCCCATCCAAAGTCACCCAAGGCGATAGGTAACACAACTCGATTCATAAAAGTGAAATATTGAACTTATATTACATCAAAAGTGATCAATGTTTGATACATGATTAGAAATCAATGATCAACGATACAAAATACCAATGTTTGAGTGAAGAAGATATATAAATCATTTTGCAGCGGAAATAATCTGACGGTTAAAAGATCCTTCACAAAAACAAAATAGGAAACTCCAAAATAGTTAAAATAACTTGAAACCTCTTCCTTCCTTTAAATCCCAGAGTCTTCGTCTTTGGTCTCCGGCAAACCTGTCTTTCCAACCTGATATTTCCATAAAGGCAAGAAATATCAGCCGACCAATGTCGGGAAAAAAAAAAGTGGTATTAGTCTAACGCTAGATTAAGCAAGTGGTAGAATGTGACTAGGTTCTTAAAAGGCTGAGCATGTCGGCATCAAAGTCCACAGGGAGCTGAGCGATGCACGACAAATCGGGTTCTTTTGAGGTGAGAGTATGATGTAATTTAGAAGATGAGGCTTCATTCGAATACAACTCAGATAAAAGAAACGAATCCGAAAGAAGGTGAATAACGAGCATTCTTTTGAGAATCGGAAATCACAAGGAGGTGATTCCTAGGAACGAAAGATGATTAAGATTTTTGTTGGGAACTTATTAATTCACATCAAGGTTTAGTAATGACAATTCAATTTCAACAATACACTTTATTTTAACGATCTTCGGATGTGGCAACTCATAAGAGCCAAGAGCCACCCGAGGAATATTCATTTCAACAATTCAATTCACGTAAGCCTTAGTGATTTTTAAGTGCGGCATTGCAAAAGACATAAGCCGACTTTTTACTCTTTTAAGTACGGCATTGCAAAAGACATAAGCCGACTTCTTATTATAATGTGACATTGCTTTAAGACATAAGATGAATCCCTGATCCGACATTGCTTAAAGACATAAGTCAACAAAGTAAATGGAGTCATGACCCATACATAATTTCTTGTTATCATAAGTGGTTTAGGACTTAATATGTTTCTGTCCTACAGAAATCCAGAGAAGTTCTCTAAACGAGACACTTTAAACAAATAAGGCCAAAATCATCGGTCCTAAGTCCATGGGCTAGCGCAGTACAATAACGTACATAACAATGTGGTCATTATTTCTAAACAGTCAATAACCCTAAGTTCATTTTATTTAGCAAACAAGGTGTTCCCAACAAGATGGATATGATAACGGAGGAAAAGTAATCCACAAATTTCGAGTAATAAAGGAGAACCATCCACTTGCCTTAACTTGACGGGATAAAATTCTTACGGAGGCGACGTCCTCGATTCACGAGCTTAAGGCAGCTCAAGTACTTGACCTAAATTAGGCGCGATGTTCATAACGAGCGAACACGAAATAAATTAATATTTGATTTATTTCTGATCCTACGGGCTTCTCAAATTATTATCCCCGTATAATAATTTGTAAGGCTAATATAGATTATTGCCCTTCAATAATTTATAATTCTGAGTTTTCAACTTATTAGAACGGTCGAAACGATATTAATATTTTTATGAAATCATCGGTTTACGGGTACCCGTCGTATAATTTCTATAAAAATGTTTCTCGAAGGAATCATTTGAATACTTGATTTAAATTCATAAACTCCCAACTAAATTAATAATACTATCATATTAAGTTATATTATTTATTTCTCAGATTAATTCCTCAATTAAAATCAATTTCGAAATAGAATAAGTGGTTAATTAACTTTTAGGAAAAGAGCATTACAGTGGTGACGAAGGGTTTTCGGGCAGCAATAGCAGAGTCATACGGCGACGGATCTGGGCGGAAGTTGCGACAGTTGGGAGAGAGTGTCTCGGCCTTCCAACTGTTGGCAACGAACCTCCGGTTGATGGCTGGACGGCGGCACACGAGTGGCCCAAAGTAGGCTTCCCGGTCAACTTTTTACCGGTGGTCCTTGGCCTTTAAACCAGCGAGCGCGACTTCGATGGAGGATTACAGCTTGGATACTTATCCGTTTAAAGCGAATAATGTGTCATTGGAAAGGTCTTGAAGTCTAGTTTATGGTGGTTCAAGCGGTGTAGAAAATGGCGTAGTGGAGAAGGAGTAAAGCCCGATTTACTGAGGTGCTGCAATTCGACTACCTGGACACATGAGCAACTTCGACGGAGCGTTACGGCCTCGATACTAAGGCTCCGTTCGGGAGAAGCGGAATGGGGGTAGCTGGCGCGTCTCGCTGGCGATCCGCTTCTCCGGTGCGCTATTCGTGTGTAGTGGACGAAGGTAGATGGCACCCTAAAAAACGCTAGACGCTGCCATCTCCCCCCCCTAGATTGTAGCGGAAATTTGCTAGCGTCTCTCCTCAAATCAATACTAGTGTCTCGTTACCCCTCCCGATTTGCAAACAAAAAATTCCTCCCATTACCCCTCCTCATCTCGAAGCCCCTCGACATTCTGGCAAAAATCGCCGTCAAGCTCGACAAGAATGGCGATTTTGGAAGTTCTTCTCGCAAGCGTCGCCGTCGAGCCCGCTTTCGATTCGTCGCCGTCATCGTTCGCGCCGGTAAGTGGTGGCTCCTCTCCCTTAGTTTCAATTCCGTGTTGGATCTTGACTGATTTCCCCTTTCAAAACATTATCCTTCACAGATCTGGATGGAGGGGCGGCGATTTTGGAAGAACCCTGGGCGATCTGGATCTTCGAAACCCCTCCCCTCGAAACCCTAGCTTCGAGCTCCAGGTACACCACTCGTCTATTGATCTAGCCCTAGATCTGAGTTCATCTTTGTAACCTAGGGGTTTGTTCTTCCACTGGACTACTTCCAGGTTAATATCTTCGGTATTGAAATCGTGTATGTGTGATGATATTTGAATGGAATTTCTATATCACTAGTAGGTCAAATGTTAGAAATGAAATGAACCATACACTGTGTGATGATATTTGAACTGATTTACATCATCTGTGAGTTGGTGACATTGTTTGTAGAACAAGAATTTGTAGTACAAGAAACCAGAGATTCCATAGAAACCACAAAAACCAAACAAATAGCATAGCAAACCATACATTGATGCTTGTGAATGGAATATCTAGCTTGTACATTGATGCATGTGAATTGCTTGCTATGACTAGTTGGATTAGTTGCTTATTTCACAAACAGAATCTAGAGAAACCAAACAAATATCATAGCAAACTTTCAGTTCCTTATTTCAGTTCAAGCCAAATGGTGAAATTTTTGGTTTTTTGCATAACAAATTTGTGAAATCATGTGCAGGAGCATTGAACACAACCAAGTCAGTAAAATGGCACCAATATTTAAGCAAACCAAGTTGAGAGGAAGCTCATATCCTCAACCTTAAATCAAAGGTATGCCTATCATGGATCTTGATGCTGAAAAGGTATGAGTTGAAATCTATGTTCAGATCTGTCCTTGATGGAATTTGACAAAAAAAATAAATTAGTTACCCTTCTTTGACATTGTAAAAAAACTTGGTTGCTTGTATGAGTTGAAATCAAGCTTTCTGGTTTGTAGTTTTGGGTATTCTCCTATTCCTTGCATTACACATTTACACCTCATTGTGTCATATTCAGATAATGACAAGATAAACTCATTTTTTGCAATAGTAAATTTGTCTTCTTTAGTGTTGATTATTGCTTGAGTTTTAACCCTCAACTTCAAGACTTAGACTTTCAAATTTTACTGGCAAAAAAATTGAACTTTGTTACTGTTACTATGGATGCAATATGCAAATTTCTTATCTAGGCTGTTAACTTTGGATTATGCTGAAGTTTGAGTTTAATTTTGTGCTGCCATGTTTAGAGTTATTGGCCAAGCTGCTCTTGATGGTAAGCACAAATGGGTGAAATGCAATTTAGCTGGAGATGCTCAAATCCATCAGGTATTTGAAACTTGTTTGACTAGTATTTTGTATCCTCAATTCAAATGTTTTTTTTTGTTCTTCTTTTTCATACTTGCAGTTTCTGAAACAAAAAATGTTCTTGTATGTGACAGGATACTTAAGAATTTTGTTTAGAATTTTCCTCTGGAATCAAGGTACATAATGCATAAAATTTCTTGCTTTTTGAATCAAATTCTACATTTCAGTTGAGCATTGCATCCAATTGAGCATTGCATCCAATTCTAAATATCTTGCTTTTTGCAGACAATGGCAGTGATACCAGTGGAATCATGGTTGCTCAAGTTTTGATGGATTTGTTTATGAACATGGTACTAATTGCTTTTTTCAACTTGGTTATCAATATTTAGGTTCAGAATTTATGATGCTGTCTACTTTGGCTCAATTAAACAATTTATCATGGTTTGTTAATGTGTTTCTGAAGGAGTTCCCCTTGGAGATAGCTGGATTTGGCCAGAAGATTTTGTTGTAAGTGTAACAAATGCCTTCTTATTTATGTTCTTGTTGACAGTTAGTTATGGATTTTCTGTAATTTTTTTCAGTTTATGGGTTTTGTGGATTTTGTTGAAAATGGAGATTCTGGACATGTGAGGTAGAACCTAAAAAATGCTCACCACTTTATTGAAATGCTCCCATACCTCACGACAGCATAAAAGACATTGCATGCATTGATAGTGGTCAAAACTGATTTTCCACATTTTGTGAGTTGATTTGTCAAAACTGATTTTCAAATTTCTTGATCTCGCAACTTATTAGTTATTACAAGTTTCTGAATTTTGTATGATTTTTCATGCACTAAATTTCTTATCTAGACTGTTCAAAACTCCATAACTGTTGAATTCAGTTTCAATGTATGAATCATGACAGTAATCACTTTTTTTTGTCCCTGTAATTGTTAGAGCATTGCCATTTATGAATTGTCAAAACTACATCACTGTTCAATTCAGTTTCAATGCATTACTATTTCCAATGTTCAATTTAGTTTCATAGTTGCAACTCTTTTCCCATCAAAACCAACTGAAAAAAGTTGGCGTCCTGTTGAAATAGCATAACTGGTCATGGCCGTTTATTAAAGGCTGTTTCTGAGCTGCATTGATTGTGTTACATGCATGCCTTGATACGTTTTTTCATGCATTTCACAGGTCAACAGTTGCAACTCTTTCCATGCATTGATTTGGTATGACATTTCAGTTTTTTTAATTAAATTTTTTGAACTTTCATTGAAGCATAGGCCGAGGCTGCACTCCTATATAAAGGGCTTGGGGTGGGCAGACCAGATTGTGCAACACCAGCTGCAATACCCCCAAACAGAGCAAGAAATTAAGGACTTCAGGTATGAGACCTCTGGCTCAAAAATTCTTTCATCAACATTTGTAAAGTATATTTGCATATTGTTATCAACAACTTTCCTTTTTGTAGGACAACAATGGCAGGGCAATTCAACTGGAACAATGCCATGGATGAGGACTTCTACGACATCTATGTACAGAGGAGGAGGTTCATGGGAGAGACTGAGCACACAAACTGGATTGAGCTGGCTAACATGTTTTCTCAGAGGGCTGGACACGCTCTCCCGCCCATGGTCTTCAAGAACAGGTTCGACCTCAACAAGAAGAAGTGGAGGATGTATGAGAGCATGAGGCAACGTGGGATTCAGTTCACGTGGGACCAACAGACTGGGAAGTTGGTGGCTGACGACCAGTGGTGGCAAAACGCCACTCAGGTGAGTACTACTTCAAAATAAAATATGATCATGCATCGGTTCATTTTAGTTTGTTCAGGGTTCGGTTTAATGTGATCCTTGCATTAGGTTTGCGGAGACCTTGCAAAGAAGGTGAGGAGGATGGACATTGAGCGCGAGCAGGTTGTAACTTGGGAGGCGGTCTATGGAGGGCTTTACATGCAGTTCCCGCCCCCTCCTGCGCACCCAGTCAATGTCAACTACGAGTCCGAGTAAACTTGTTTTCCCTGCCTTTGTTTTGTGTTTCAATGCTTTTGTCCGAACTCTTTATGAACATGTTTTGGGTGTGTGATGATGGACTTGGTACTTTGTGGTTGTATTGTGATGGTTGATCCCTGTTGTTTGGATGTAATGGACTTGGTACTTTGATGGTGTTTTGGACCTTTCAGGACTATTTATGTATGACTGTTTTTTAAGTACTTTGATGCTGTCATTTGCATGCATAAAATTTTATCATATTAGAGTTCAATAATTGTGAAGTATGAAAACCAAACCAAAAAACGTAGACCACATAGACTATATGTTCAAATCCATGCAGGTCAACCGAGATGGGGTTGTTTGTTGCCCCAGAGTACAATAACGTACCCTCATCGAATAACGTTCCCTCATCGAACCCGATGGCCGGCATGCGTGCTGTTGCTCAAGCTCGTTACGCCCGTTCGAGATCAAGGCCGTCGGCAAGCATGGAGTCAGTTGGCAGCAACAGCCCCGTGAGGCCCGAGAAGGTGGAAGTAGGCATTGCTGGACCGGTAAGTTGGTAAAACCTCACGGAATTCATACAAAAACGGATCTTTACATTAATGCTTCTCTTGTAATGCAGGGAGGATGGCGAATTGTCACAAAATTAAAACGCTCGTCGCCCCTCAAAAAACTGTTTACCGCATATATGGAACAACGGAGTTGCCAATGCAGTGGATTTGATTTCTACTTCAATGGGGATCGAATCACTGACCTAATTCACCTAGTCACCCCTTCTGATGTAAGGCTAAAAAACACTATTACCCCATTTCAGTTTATTAGTCAACCTAATATGGGTTATTTTTGCAGCTCTGTATGGAGGACGGGGACGAGATCATTGCCGTGGAGCACAACGAATGCGGGACAAGTGGTGGATCCGAAGAAACCAAGTCAGAGGAATTCTAACAAGGTTGTGGTGGTGAGATCTCATGTTGGTGATGTTGTGGAAGTACGATTTCATCATTGTTTTACATTTCCATCGAAACTTGTTGTCAATGTTTTCCTTTGTTTCAAATTGCATGACATTCGGACGGATGGTGTTTGTTCTTGCTAATGTAATGGATGTGTATTGGACTAATTTCATTGTGATCAAATACACGCCTCGGATATTTCACATAAACATTTATAACATACAACCGGTCATAGGAATTCGAACAAAAATAAACAACCGTTCATAGAAATTAAGTTACATAACCAAAGTCGATTATTCTAGTACATAATGTGACATAGTATCGATATACGACCAAATCCATAAACATAGCAACATAGTCTGAAAGCCATTCATCCCTAGTTCAACAGAAATTTGAGTACATGAACAAGTGCGATAAAAAGTATTGCCTTCAGTAGCCGATTTGCTCTGCGTCTTGCCTTCTGCGCCTCCTCTTCTTTCTCCTTTAGAAGCCGGTCAATGGCATGCTTAACTTCGTCCGGCAGAGGTGGATCAACCCATCGAAAAAAACCACAGCTTTTGCGCTCCTGAAAAAAAAACATAGTGGAGAACAGGAGCCGGTCACTGTTTCGATTATGAAGTCATAACCCGATTTCATGGTAGCCGTAGGGAGATATCATACCAGATAATTCGCACAGCTGTAGAAGCGTCGTCTAGGGATGGCGGCCGTCTTTGAGTATTTCATGGTAGCCGTCGCACCACACAAACACACATGATAGCCTGATTCAGCCCCACAGGACGTTCCCATGTAATTCCAACCTGTTGAGTCAGACGCCATTTCCTAACTACAAGTGCAAGGTATGAAAAGTACATCAAATCATCTACTCCCATCATGCCAAATATTCAAAATCAACAAAAACCATACCCAAACTGAAACACAAATTCAGGCCAACTTCTCCAATAATCTACATTTTTTCATACAAAATCAACAATGTAGCTACTCCAGATACATTATTTCAGCTTCAACCAAGGAATGGTGGAGCGAAACACTAGTTCAATCCAGGAAACAGATCTGAATAATGGTGGAGCGACGAAGACGATGCAATGGTGGAATTCAAGTATAAATCAAGGGATCAATTTAGAAACCGCTCCAGAGAATGATATCAATCCAGGAAACAGAGTTCAACGTAGCTAATTTCATCCACCCATAAACTGAATCGGAAACCCTAAATCGCAAACACAAAAAAGTGAGGGGCAGCGCGTAGAAGGTGAGAGGGCTTACAGTTGGAGAGAGAAATTGAGATGAGATTGAACACCACAAGCACCGATTCAGTCGCCGGCGACAGGGAGGCAGGAGATCGGAGTGTTTCGGGAGCTCAAAGTGAAGAACACGCCTGTTTTGTGGGCAGAGCCGACATGGGTATACCGAGACCGAGTGAGGCAAAATACAAAGTGTTATAATTTTTCTAAAAAACCATGTGTCTTTCTTAAGTAAAAAAAAACGTGTTGCTTTTTTGGAAAAAAAAATGTTAGATTTTCATAAAATCTGTTATTTGTAATCAAATAACATGTTGGTGAGCTTTGAACACAAAATATCAATTCAAACACAAAGTTAAAGATCCAATGTTAGTTGGTCATTGGAAATTTTCTAGATGAATCCGCAAATGAATTCTAATATAAGCACACATGTTTACAACTAACTATTTACTTCATAACTAGTTATGCATACGATATATGAATTCAAAAACATGCCAGATCGTTTCCAATTACGTAAGGTCAGTTCCTACAAAATTAGAAGGTTCATACATTAGCTCGTTCATACATTAGCTAGTGCTCCATATACGACCAACAAGAATCCATGTTGAATTCTCGAACCTACTTGAGCTACCCATCGGTAATCCTCACCAATAGCGTCGTGCCCTCCAAATCTCCGAGGCGATCTCATCTCTCACGCGCCTCATGCCACCCGGTGCGTTGTCCACACCTCGTTCCGGCCTAATAGGAGGGGGTAAGTTGGGGTCCTCATAGTCATCCTCGAGGTACGTGTCTACAACACGGTTACGAGTAATGAAGTTGTGGATGCAAAAGCAGAACATGATTAGGTCAATTTGCGTGTCCATGGAATAGCTTGGCATTTGAACCAACATACGAAACCTTTTCTTCAAGACCCCGAAGCACCTCTCGATGCATCCCCGCAAGGACGAGTGAACCTTGTTGAAGGCTTGCTCAGCACTCCTCGGGACCGCGTTCTGAAATTGCGACAAGTGGTACTTTACCTTGTTGTATGGCACCATGTATCCAATCCGGTCCGGGTATCCCTTGTCGACAAGATAGTATTTCCCTACACCAATACCGACATGCATTTCACCTAAATAGGATTAACGGGGAAAGTAACTACATTTTAGCCCGACTACGAAACCAACTTACCGGGAGGAGGGTGGGGGAAGTCCATTTCGGGTGTGTTAAGAGCATGATCAAATACACGCGCGTCGTGTGCACTACCCTCCCACCCGCACGAAATGAAGGTGAATAGCATGTCGAAGTCACACACCGCCATCACGTTGAACGAGCATACGCCCTTTCGGTTTCGATACGGCAATTGATCGGCTCAGGGCACACAACATGAAATGTGGGTTCCATCAATACAACCAATAGCACCCTGCACTCGCATGAATTTAACGGGTAATGAGCTTGGCAAAATTGTTACAACAAGTAATTATCTTAAAAAGGGGACGTCGCGAATACCTTGAAGAGGTTGTACCAAGGATCGTACTCGACTTGTTCGGGTATAGTTGAGAACGTGGGATCCCGGGGTTTCAACATCCGGCCAGCTAGCCCGGCTGACCCATCCGAAGTCCCTGTGATCGAGTCAAGGACCTCATGGATGGTGCGGCTTATGGTGTCCCCGGATCGCTGAAACCGCTCGCATGCCGCCCGGTTCGAGGCCCCCACTGAAACGGTGTACAAGAGTATTCCCACCTTCTCTAGTACCGTCATGTGTCTAGAGGGTCGTAGGCCATGGTGGGCTTGCAGCTCATCACACAGTCTCACAAGAACGTGTCGCTCCATTCTGAAGGCATTGATGCATCGGAATTCGGAGCCAGAATCCATAATCTCTCGCATCCAGAGATGACCAGTGAGAGGTGATGTGAAACAAGGGACCTTGTGCACGTACTTGCGGAAGTACGTGTTCGTTAAACGCTTACGGTTCCGGACTTTAAAGAGAGCGAGAAGGCCTAAAATGATTATAATCTGTGTGGTAGACAATCCCCGCACAGGTGGCCTCGTCATCGTGCCAACCTATCCTGAAATATCAAACGGTAAATGTTGAAATGATCACGACTAAAACTGTCTCGCAAGCCATAAATCGAAACACAACATTCAATTCAGAAATTTAAAATCCACCGAGTACTCATGTTCAGTCATACCATAAAACCACAAATAAAACTTAAGTCTCACAGACCATGCTGAAATCCACATAAAAAACCACATAAATCGAAGTCTAGAAAAACACAACTCCTCAATCATCCCAGCTTCTCCATCACAACCTCAATTGGCCCTCAACTTGTTAAACCTGAATGTCAGCCACGCCAACCTGTCACTTTCCGATTTCAGAGCCATGAAGCAGCGCCGGGTTTGGTCATCGTTCATTTGATCAACAGCATAGCACCACAAGTCATCACCCAGCTTGAGCATCCCTATATCAACCATACCGTATATCGCATCAATGGCCTGATCAAACACCGGGTCCTTGTGACAAGAAACGTTGCTGCTGTTGGCGGTCAATGACTGCTCCAGCAGTGATATCACCCGTCCCGTATCGTCGGCGGCCTCTTCATTCTGTTTTTGGACGTAAGCCGCACCACCGGAGCCTTTCTTCTTGCGCTTAGTTGAAGTTTCAGCCAATTCATCCACAGTCGTCTTGTTGATGACCTCAATCTGAATGGGTTGCGACTCATCGACGCCTAGATGAACGAGGTTATCGTTCTGAAGGTCCTGCATGAGCTCATCCTCATCGAGGTCATCGTTCATCGCAACTAGGCCCTCCAATGTCCTTCCACTTGACGGTGATGGGGCTGATTGTGCTTGGGTCATCTCTGAAGCCTGGGATGTCCTGGCCCGCTTCTGGGTGCCAGATTTTGCCCGCCTCCCACTGGCGACGATGCTCCCGAAGAGTGTGTCCCACATCTCACTCAATTCGGGGTCCGGTGGAGTGTTCTTAAACCGCCTATACTTTCCATTTTCCTGAACAAACATAGAAAACATCATAACATGGTAATTATAATATTAGCGGAATGCAATAAGCAAATGTACACATTTGTACGAAAGGAGCTAGTACCTTCACTTTCATATCCCACCATTCATCAGTCCCGGTGACGGTTCCAGCAGCATAACTCCAACCTAAACCGGTCTCGCTGTTTCGAAGCTCACACCACAACCTCCAAATCTTCTTCATATAGTCAAACTTGTTCTTCGCTTCTAGTTTGGTGAAGGGTCTCTGATGCTCTCTAGTCAGCTTAGCCGCAATCTCAGTCCAATCAAAGTGGGTTGAGACCCCATTTTGCTTATGGTAACCCTGGCATATACTTATTAGGGTCTTCGATTCCTCGTTGGACCATGCCGCGCTTTTTGCGTCCGCGTCCATGGCCCCAGATTGACCACCCTGAGACATTCTACCCTATTCTTTTGCACTAACACAGTCAATATCATCATGCTTGTCACACCAATAAAACCACATTGAAGCCCTAAAACCCCTAATCAGAGCCCAGGTTTGAATAGAATTTTCATATTTGCCCAAAATCAAATTTCATACCTACATGCATTCATGAAGAACTTAAAGCCCAACATACCCTAATCGATCAAAATCCTATTTCGTAGCACACATTTACATACTACACAACATTCCAACCCTAAACCCTAATCGATCCAAATCTGAAAAATCAAAGCAAGGCATACCACAAACACCAACAACGTATAACACACAAATCCAAAAAAAATGGAAGCCCTCTACAATCTCGGCCAAACAACAATGGGAACGAATCCAAAAGAGGGCGAGCAAGGAATCTTACCGAAGCTGAGATCCAATCTGTTCAGTGAGGGGGAGCGAAAATCGACCCAGGACGACCTCTCTCTCCGGCGCCGAAGTGACGATGTCGTCGGGCCCCCTTCGTTTGTCGCCGGTGAGCTGCTCACGAAGTCGTCGGGCACCCTTCACTCGTCGCCTGTTTCCTAGCTCAAACTCTCAGCCTCCCTTTGTTTCCAAAATGGACGAGTTTACAATGCCCCAAATCGTGAAATAGGTTTTAAGAGAACACGTGAGTATCACGTGGGAGGGTATTATGAAATTGTTATTATATTACTTTTGGGGGTATTTTGGTAATCTTGTAGTAATCTTTTTCGGAATTCAGCTAGGTACTTTACCGAACACTCATTTCAATTTTTACTCAATTCAGCTAGTAAATCCAGCTTTCGGATTCAGCTGCCAGCTCCAGCTAAAAGCTGTCAGTCCCAGCTTTCAGCTTTCAGCTCCAGCTTTCAGCTAATTTGCCGAACGGAGCCTAATTGGTTTTAAGCAAATGAAGTGTCATTGGAAAGGTATTGAAGCCTAGTTTATTGTGGTTCAAACGGATCGAGAAATGGATGAGTAACAAAGACGGAAACCGCATTTTACAGAGGGGCCGTAAGGCTGAATTTTCTAGGCAAGTTTTCGATCGAAACAAGATTTAAATTGGTGAGTTCGGGGCTGATTTTTCGGACAGGTTGATGGGGGAAAGATATGGATTTTTCAGGGACTTAAGAGAGGAGGAAGATGATGGATTGAGTGTTGAATCCCCCAATATATAGCAGATCGTTCACTAATTTCTTACGCAAAGAGAGATGGGAGTGGAGGTAGGGTGGCAGGAGTAGGGGTAAAGCGACTGACCGGGTTCTTGGCCTCATTCTCTGGCGACCTGATGGTGCCGTGGAGGAGTGGAGGAGACATGCGGAAATTTCCGCTTGTGACAATCGGTCAATGGGACCTTTTGAATTTAATTTAAATCCGTTTCGTTTATCTAACAGGAAGTACTTGTAGTATAGTTGGCAGAGGAAGAGAAAGGGGGTCCGAGAGGTATTGGGCTCAAATCCGTCCCCTTACACTCTTTTATTTTATTTTAGTTCAAAGATTACGGTATTGGCATTAGTTGGATTTCGGGCCCAACGAAGACTATGCCCAAACCTCTTGTTTAAATTATTAATAATTAACCCAACTCGGTCCATTTTTGTTAATTGATAATATTAATCTTCTTAAATTACATTTTTTATTTATCCACTTTATAATAACTTTGACTTGTAAATTACTTATAAGTGAACATACTTATTTTTATTTTTGGATCATCAACTTCTATTTAATAATTTAAATTATATTTTAATAAATACTGTTACTTCTTAAAAAAATTCGTTTATCGTTAAGGCAATGAATTCCTAAGCATATAGTCTTACACTTGCCATTAAATATACATTATATAACATAATATTTTATATAAAAATAGCGGTTATTACACTATGCAGGGGAGTTTTTTGCCGGGCAGGCTGATCTCTGACAATGTGGTGATCGTCCAAGAAATCATTCACTCGATGAGAAGGAAGCAAGGCCGGAAGGGATGGATGATTCTTAAGATCGATCTCGAGAAAGCCTACGACTGGTTAAGTTGGGAGTTCGTAGCGGAGACCCTACTCGATGCTGGACTTCCGACTAAGTGGGCTGAGTGGGTCTATGAATGCATTAGTACCACTTCTATGAGGCTCTTGTGGAACGGGGAAGTCACCGAGAGCTTTAAGCCGACCCGCGGCATCCGTCAAGGGGATCCAATCTCTCCATATCTTTTCATCCTGTGCATGGAAAGACTCAGTCAAATGATCCAGCTGGCAGTTGCGAGGAAAGAGTGGAAGCCGATCCGTCTCTCCCGGAGTGGCCCCGAGATCTCTCATATGTTTTTTGCTGATGATATTGTGCTAGTCGCTGAAGCTTCGATCTCACAAATTAGGGTGATTAACGAAATTCTCACCTCATTCTGCAAAGCCTCGGGTCAGAAGGTTAACGTGTCGAAGTCTAAACTCTTTGTGTCGAAGAATGTGAGGCCCGATCTTATAGAAGGGCTCCGATGTGAATGTGGTTTCGAAGTAACGTCCGAGCTGGGAAGTTATTTAGGTATGCCCATCCTCCATAAAAAGGTCACGAAGGAGACGTTCTTGCCTTTGGTGGACAAGGTCAGCGCTAGATTAGCCTCCTGGAAAGGCAAATTCTTGTCGTTTGCAGGAAAGGTCACGCTAGCCAAATCAGTTTTATGCTCGATCCCAGTCTATACTATGTCGACCATCGAGCTGCCCAAAGCCACTTGCGATCGCATTGATCAGATTGTGCGAAACTTCATATGGAGTGGGGAGGACGCCAGGAAAAGGATCCACACAGTTGCGTGGGATGAAGTTTGCAAACCAAAGAGATTAGGTGGTCTCGGGCTGAGGCCTATGCGGGCCATTAACCAAGCTGTGCTCGGTAAACTCAGCTGGCGTTTCATTCAGGAGCCCAATTCCCGGTGGGCCTCGATCCTCCGGACAAAATACCTAAGGCCCAACGGTGTGGTTCCTCAGGCCACGTCTAGAGTTTGGCAAGGGTTACAAAGTGGGATGTGCAGCACCGTTGTGAAGGGATGTGCGTGGGTGCTTGGGAATGGGGAGACGATCAGGTTCTGGCTAGACGTCTGGCTCACGGATCATCGGCTCCTTGAGGTGGCCAAGTCTCCGATAGAAGATTTGCAAGTGTTGGCGACGGTCAGGAGTTTTTGGACTCAGGAACAAGATTGGGATTGGGCGACCTTGACAACGCTTTTGCCTCAAGAATATTTATTGAAGCTTGCTGCGTTGGAAGTTTGTGAAGACCGCCCGGATAACCTCAATTGGCGGTACTCGCATGACGGGGAGTATTCGGTGTCGTCAGCGTATCTCAACATCTTCGTTGATGCCGGCCTCCAGTGGAATGATGGGACCCTATACAGGGCCGTTTGGCGGATTAAAGGGCCGGAGAAAGTGCGGACCTTCCTCTGGCTGATGGTGAAGGGAGGAGTCCTCACGAATGTGGAGCGCAGGCGACGTCACTTGACTGAAGAGGATGGTTGCGAAATCTGCAACTCAGATCGGGAGACCCTTTTCCATCTCTTCCGGGACTGCCCGGTCGTTTCAGGTATGTGGCGCGAGATTCTTGCACCGAACACCAACACTGATTTCTTCCTTTTGCCATTTGCAGGGTGGGTTCGTGAGAACATCTTGTCAAATAGGGTAGTCCATGGAGGATTGGATTGGTCGGCGATCTTTGCCCATGCCGTCTGGTGGATCTGGCGTTGGAGAAACAACCTGGCCTTCAGTGGAACTACCAGGCCGCCCAACGCGGAACGCTTTGTGTTGGATAGGACCCGGGAATATCAAGCTGCCCAAGAAAGAAGAAGTAGTCCGAACATCGTTAACCAGAACAGGGTGGAGACGCTGGTGGCTTGGTCGCGACCACCGCCCGATGGAGTCAAGGTCAACACGGATGGAGCAAGGCGGACGGACGGTCAAGCCGCAGCTGCAGGGGTGATTCGAGGGTCGGATGGCAACTGGATCAAAGGCTTCGTGCACAACTTAGGGGCGTGCTCAGTGCCGAGAGCCGAGCTTTGGGGTATTTACGACGGCCTCAAGTTGGCTTGGGAGGAGGGATTCCGAGAGGTATGGGTGGAAACTGACTCCCTGCTAGTGGTTAGCCTTATCAACCGATCGATTTCTGACCGACATCCCCTTTCGAGCATCGTCAAGAAATGTCAAGACCTCATTAGTCGGCAATGGAACGTCCGACTCCTCCACGTCTACAGGGAAGCGAATAATCTCGCGGACTCCCTAGCCTCCTTAGCTAGCCTTCTCGTTTCCATTAGGTGTTCATTTGTTACCGAATCCGCCTGGGGATCTCGGCTTTATTTTGGTGCATGTTGCTCGGGGGAGGGCCACCCCGCGCACTATTAGTGTTTTGCCCAGTACTTAGTTTCTCTTGAAGAGGTGTCCTCTTCGGTTGACCAAAAAAAAAAAAATGGACGTCGGAATGTTGGAATATTAGCCTCTGGAAGAAAAAACAAGCAAACTATGGATGGAGCTAACAATGGACTCGGACGACTTGCAATTCTAGCTAGCCCCTCACGCCCGTTCTCGTCCACGCCGTCCGGATTGACAGAAAATCACCGTTGCCCGGGCTGCCATTATGAGGAATTGCGAGGAGAGGAGTGAGTACTGAGTACATCAAAATGCCTAAGAGATAGTATTAGAATTTATAGTTATTCGTGCATAGAGCGTAGAGGAGCGAGTACATCTTGTTTCGGCATATCTTTCATGAATCCAAACTGAATTTAGGTACTAGGCCCTTGCAAAAACTTAAGGTATGCATTGGATGTCTACTAGTTAAAAAAATTTCAAAACCTCTCTTTACTAAAGTTTCTATTTTATACTTTCAAATCTCCTCAAAAATCTATACATATCTCAACCTTGCAAAAAACATTATCTTGTCAAGCACCTATTGAAAAATTGGTTATTAACACGTTTTGAATGGTTTTTGAATGGGTGGCTCTAGAAACAAGCCAGTCTTGTACAGTAGTACAAGTTCTTTTTGAGCAAGGACAAGGGAAAAAAAAAAAAAAAGGGTTTAAATATTTGTGTGATCAAATTTACTTGGTACCTTGTAGCACATGAACCCATCATAGTTCGAGTTTTTGAGGGAAGCATCGATTAGCTAACTGCTGTGCTGAATGCTGATAGATCCTAAATGCCTTGTACCAATGTTTAATCATATAACATTATTCTACTCTTTTTACTAAACTAATTAACTAATAATCCTTCCTTAAATTCTGTATCTTTGTATCATTACCCGTGAATGGTACAATAATTTCTGGGCAGGTGTTAACACGTTGCACATGAATCATCATATCCTAAAAATACGATCACTCACCTAGAATTCGGAAAACTGAAAAGTGTAAAAACCAACTACTAATAGGAATTAACCAACACATGTACAAGCATTGCACACTTGCACCAATTATTGGACGTCAGTATGGATGTCATAATCTATTCAACAGTTTGAGCTCTAGTAACAAAATTGACAAGCCAAGTGGGCTTAATCTACAGGACGATGAAGATAGCTAATCATTCCAAAAGCAGCCAGAAGCTACATTACATTTTACATTACATGTGAGTGAGGTATGAACAAGCAAAGCAGCCATCCATTTCTTTATCACGAAGAAACAATCGAATGGGTGGCTCTAATAATGCAATCAACCAAATCTCATCATCTTCCTACCTAACATAAATTTAAAGCAAACCGCCCCTAAAAAACTACGTCCTTTGGTCCTATCTTTAACTTTTACCAGCCAAACTTTTTCTTCAAGCTTTCCGGCCACCTATTTTTCCTCCTGCTTCATTATCATTTTTAATTCCATATATCCCTACGACAGCCAATTCAGTTTCCACTGACAACAACAATCCCTCTGTTTTTTTGTTTTTAATTCCTTACTTGCTTCCATTCTTACTCGAAGATCTTCTGTCACTCGCCTTCAATTCATAAACCAATAAATCCACAAAATCAATAATATATACTAGTATGAAAATCGAAAGAAAGAATTCAACAGAATTAGAAACCAGAAAACAGAGCACTGTGATTTCTGAGCACCGACACATTCGCAAGTCGGAATCTGTATAGATCAATCAAATAAACAATAAATATAATCCACCAAGAGCAATCGGAACATTCAAACAGGAAGAGTATGGTGAGTGATTCCATTAGATCGACTTTTATAGACACATTTTAAAAGAAAAAAAAAACAGAGCACCACGATCCTTGAACATAAAGTTCGAAGATCATCAGAATCGGGGGGAATTATTACTAAAAGAAAAATGGAATCTGTCTAAACATCAACTTGACAGGAAGTCGAAAGCTGATACTTGATCCCAGATCCCACAAGAATCGAGCCGCTCTTGCGATTCCCAAAGGTGATGTAAGCGGGACAATTGACCCACAAATGGTACCTTCCAGAAATCCAGGTCCCGACCTTCCATTTGACGCGGCCTCCGATCTTGATGTTGACGAGGGCGATGCCGGCGTTCTGGTCCTGGGCGAGGGCGTCGGCGAGGAAGGGGGAGACGGGGACGGAGTCGCCGTAGAGGTAGGGGGACCAGATGACGGTGTCGTGGTGGCCCTGGTAGGTCGGCGGGATGGTGGTCGGGAGCGTGATCTGCTGGTTGCGGTACGAGGCGAACGCGTGCAGCTGCTCGTAGTAGACGCCGATGCGGTCGTTGGGGTTGCGCGTGGCGAGCGTGACTTGGAAGGTCGAGGAGAGGAGGTTCGGTTGCGTGGCGTTGAAGGATAAGACGGTCGCGTCTTGGAGGATGAATCTCGGCTTGGTCGGGCGGAGGATGAGCCACACGAGGAGGATCGTCAGGAGGATCGCGACGATTAGGGTTAGGAAGAGGGTCCGGACGCGGCGCCCCAGTCGCGACCGCTCCTCGTCCTCGTCGTGCCCGCAGTCTTTCGACATCGCCGGAGGGAATACTGATCGATGATGGCCTGAGAGGGAGAGGGGAGTTGAAGAGGAAGTTTCGTCCGAGCTGGGGTTGGGAAAGGGATTTATAGTGAGGTTGGTTGTGTAGCAAGAGTTGATATAGCAAACAAAAAAAAAGAGAGGTGTGGGAAGTTGCATGTGATATGTGAGGAATTTAATCGTGGTTTGGTTGTTTTTTAATATTTTTGGGTAAGTTTGGTGTGCTACTAAATAAATCGATACCGGTGGTGATGGTAAACTTGTAGTGTGAAGATTGGTGGGATCATTGATGAAATTTATGTGAAGTCCAAAGCAAGTGTTATTACACCTGTCTAGCTAGCTAGCTCACATTGTGTGTTCATCTGGGCCCAAGCTTGAGTAGACATTTGGTAGAAACACGGTTTTGATGTCGATCACTTTACCCTTTGATGGTTTACCCCGATTAATCAATAATTAACTCGTGTAGAAACACCTTCACTAATTAGGAAAAGAAGGTACACGTACGTAATTAGAACGATGTAATATTCCAAGTACGTACGTACGCCTTGTTCCGTCTATTTCTTTGACCTAATTTGACCATTTGTAATTAGTATATGCATGAAAAAGCAGCTTATAGCAATGAGAAATGACGTCTGCATTTTGCGACAAATTATCTCGACCTAAAAGTTGATCATTAAGCAACTTAATTATAACGTTCCTTTTTGTTCTTCATTAATGTAATCACATATATGATATATCTATAATTAAGCTAGAGTTTGTATAGCTAGCATCTACAAGTAAACAAGAAAAAAGGTCGATCGAACATGTGGGGGTGTGGGGGATGGGAATTACGTACAAGTCCATGGCATGTGGGGTATTTCTCTTAAGGTGGGCAGAGGGGACCTTATCTTATGAAATCATTTTGGGTTGTAACGCTTATTATTATTAGGATCATAGGACAATTTTCCTTTTATTTTGAACATCAATTCAATTCTTGATGGGGGCAAATTCGGCCAGTTTGCTCTCATCCCATTAGTTTTAATGTTCCTTTTTTCAGTTAGCAAACACATGGCCAATGTCAACATGTGACGACGACGGTGGTAAATGAAATGCGTGTATGGGTCTCCCTCTTTCTATATATAATTATTAAGCTCACTATCTGTTAAACATAATTAGGACATTTGTCGCTTAAACCTATAGTTTAGTGAGGCACAAATAAATAAACAAATTTAAAGGTAGCTAGGCTAGCAACTTTTGTCAATATAGGTCGATAACGTGACCAAAGACAAATAAAAAGAGGTCCGTCGGTTTGATCGATTGGTATAATGTCATTTCTGCATTCATTATCGTGGTTAAGAATAATTAAACATTTCATCTTTTTGGACTAAAAGCAAAACGACATCTCTTATCATCTTCAACCCATCAAATCTACTAATATACTTCCACTAATTAATCCACTTATATATTTTTAGAAACTTGACTGCCACTTTTCACTTTTTATATACTGCCTTTAATCGTTGTAATCAATTTTTTTTCAAGAGTTTAAGTCTTATCATTTGATATATATAGATAGAAATTTTGAAATAATTCAACAATGGAATATTGAATTAATACAAAACGCCAACCGAGTTCTATTTATAGGCATATAGCTAGTTTGATAGAAGTATAATTTATCTTGGACGAGTATTATTACTTCGTTGGTGGCTTCCACTTTCCAGCTAAGCCCACAAACTGATTAGCTTGCTTCAAGGAATGAATTTGAAGCTAATAATATACAGGAAATGACATTTTTGAGGTGAAAATGAAGTTTTTTTGTTTCAAATGCAGCCATCAGAAAATGACAATTACACCTTATACATATATACATATATATTTTTTTATATTATTAATACCCACTTTCATGTGCATCTTCTCCTTCTTCATCATCTTCTTTCTCACATTATTTGCAAGCTCATGGAATCAACATCCCTTTCATTACATAATAAATTTAGGGTTTTTTGAAATCCACCTTAAAAACAATAACGTATTTTCACCTCAAATCCTCAATTTTATGTGCTGCCAGTCAAATAGTGATTAGCACCTGGCCTTATTTACATGTTAGCTAGGAAGTTCAATCAAAATATGTCAATTAATACAACTTTGCTCCTCGACCTTATAGGCTTATCACATACAAGATTCAAGTATTATTATTTAAAAACTTGATGAAATATGCCTAAGTTTTAGTATGACACCCGTGACCTTAAATTAAAAGATATTGTCTTCTAATGATCGAGAAAAACAAAATATTCAGAATAACATTTTTATCAAGCGCCCTCGATATAGTTGTGAGACAATGCACATCGATAATGAAAGCCGGCCAGCAACGTTGAACATACATATATGTTGACAATTATGCAATTACAAAGTTGTAAAGTCGGTGAATTTGTCTGAGTTCGATCATGAGATATGCATAAGGGCCCTACTAAAATTGTGGTTATGACTTATAGAATTAATGGGTTCTCTAATTATTTATATATTCTACATTTTTGCTTGCCTTCTAAGGGAAACCACAACCACTGAATCACGTATATATAGCAAGTGTGTGGTTTAATCTATTCTAAAGCAAAATCGCATTAATTTCCTTTAGGGTAATCACTACTGTATATCATTTCTTTTGTTGCTTCAATAGTTCAATTCACAGACATTCCCCCGAATACACCATATATATATTGGTGATGGTTAAGCACTCGTGGCTTATGATTACATTGGGGCTAAAATCTTGTTAATCAACATTTTGATCATATCGATCAACCCTAATCAATCAGTAAGAAGCATCTTGATCTCTCATCTCAATCTCTTCCCAAAAATCAAGAAAAAAACCCAACTTTCATTTGATTGTAAGTGGTAAAAAAAAAAATGGTTACAAAAATGCTGCCTATATATACATGTAGCTAGAAGCAAGTAATTGTATCAATGCTATTCTTTTGGGCTTTGTCCAAAAGCATGTGGCCACTTTGTCATTTTAGAGCTTTGTAAATCAGAAAGAGAGGAATAAAGTTGTCAAAATCCTAATGAGATAAGGATACATATAATGCATATGAATATTCCCTGAAACACAAGTTTTACTTTCACCACCCATGCACCTCCAATGCTTTCCATGTAATAAAGTTGCCTTTATATCCCCAAAATCTTTCAGTTTTCCTTTGCTCCATCAAAATCAAGCGGTTGCACACTTGCACCTAACTTGTGATCGAAGGTGCATAGATCAGTAAAGGAAATAGATCAGTAAAGGAAAGAGAATAAAGATAGATAAAAAGAAAAAGTTTACAAGACATCAAAAAGATTTTTAAAAAAGCTCCTGAATTACCCACAAAGAGTTATAATCAAATATTTGGTCAACTATATATCATGAAATATATACATGCAGAGTACCCCTTCCAATCAAAAAATTGTAAAGATATTTTCCAAATTACAAAATGTGTAGTTTAGACGTTTTTACAATAAATTTTGTTTTATTTTATTTTTTGAAATAGAAGTTTATTAAAAATCATTATACTTATTTTAAAAATATTTAGGCATGAATTCAAAAAATTATTTCGAAATACAAAAACAAAAACAAAAAATACAAAGTAAGAAAAGATTTTTGGAGAATTAAGATTTTCTGAAAAAATAAGATATTGTGAAAGATATTACTAAAATTTTTATTCAATAATATTGTGAAAATAGATATGTGATTTTCGTCATTGTTAGATATCTCTATGATTTTCAAAGTTATGGTTAATCACAAAGTCATGCTTCTATGTTTTCCACTCGAATATTGTTTGAGTTTTACGTCTGGGCAAGATTTATCTGTCAATCCCAACTAAAATTCCTTCTTCTGTAAAATCATGTCATCCTTTTTGATAATTCAAAAACCCTTACCTTTCTCGTGATAACCCTTACATTTTAACAATATTTGCGCCATACCCCAATATGTTAACCACGTCCAGAAAAGTTACATCAGCTATAAGTTAAAACAAACATGTGTTTCTTCTTCTCTTTACTTGTCGATTCGTTCTCATTCCACCACAGTCACTCGGGGTGTTCTTACACCATTTCAGCCCTATCAACCGGCTTTAAAATGGATGAGAATCTTCTCCAACTCTTTAATTTCCACAACTGGTTTCATTGGCTTTCTAATGACGCATCACACATTCCTCTTTAAATCAATTCTTGTATCCACTTCAATAAACATGAGGAATCCTGAAACTTTCAAGTGCAGATCCCTTGACCTCCCTCTCTTGATCTCTCCTTAGATTTAATCTATCTTATTTTAGTCGAAATCTCCAATCGAAAGCTCTGACAAACAATCTACGAGCACATCATGGACAACGTTTTTTTAGAAACCTGAAAATAAGAATTTTGGAGGAAATCCCTCCAAACATGAACAACTCAGGTGAAACCCCCTCCCAACCTGAACAAATCAAGATGAAACTCTTGTTTTTTTGAACAAATCAGAATCCTTTTGAATTATGAACCCGGGTTAATCCCAATCCACCAATACATGGGTGAGAAACCCATTTGAAAATTGATGATGAATCTTGACAAACTATTGGAAATTTCAAGAACTTAAGGATTGCAAAATCGAATTAGATCCATTCTTTGGGTATTGTGTTGGCGATTTGAATTCTGTTCATTTGAGATTTGATGCTCCGTTCTTTTTTTCTGCCTCTTTTAGAATATGGGGATGGAGCTCATCCTAAAAACCTCCCATGGATTGTCACGAAAAAATTCAGGAAAATGAAAAAGGTGAAAGAAAAAGTAAAGTAAAGAAAAAGAAAATAAAATTGTGTTCTGAACGTGCAAGGCAAGGTTTGACCAGATTTGTCAATAAGAAAAAGAAAAGAAAAAGCATGAAAATGCTTGCGCAACAAGCTTTCAATTGCTAGCGCCGCAAGCTAGGAAAATGCTTGCTCCGCAAGCCATGAAATTAATTGCGCCGCAAGTCTTCATTTGCTTGCGCCGCAAGCTTGAACTGCAATCCCCGACGGATAGCTCGGGCCTTGGTTTGGGGTTCGAGTTTTGTTTCGGATGCGAAGAAAGCGTCAAGAAAGCTTCCCGAGTTTGATCAGTACTTCCCTAAATAGTTAGGGCAGAGTTCCCGGTGTCGTACAAAGTCTTTGTGGCCAGGTCGTTTCGGACTTTTGAAGATCCTTCGTTCCGGTGGAGGGAACGTCACTAGTCCTCTCCTATGATGGTAGACCTTTTCGTGCCGGAGCGCTAGTCTTCTAATGCTTCACTCACCTCGATCCGGAGCTCGTCATTGGTTTTTCTGTTTGGTGTTTGTAATTTTCTACTCATGTTGTTTTCTTGTTTTGATCTTTTGTTTCTCTCTTCTTAGCCAGTGCCGGTTGCCGTCTAACGGCCTCTCGATACACCAGTTTTGGCTGGTCTACCGAATTTTTACCTGTTAAAAAAAAAAATCTTGTATCATCCCATGCAATATTTCAACTACTGAGGAAGGCCAATTTTTTTGTAATGTTAATAGTAAATCGAATAGTTGGTTAAGCTTTTTTAAGCTCCTTGAAAAGAGATAGATATTAATCAAAGAAGAATGTGAATTTTTGCCATGTTCTTCTTCCAATTTTGCCGTTCACATTTCAATTGTAGATTCAAAATCACTCTTCAGCCACCAAATTTTAAAACCCTGAATTTTGGTCCTTCGGCTTTAACGTACCATCCCATAATTTGAAAATCTAAAGTTTATACAATTGAGGATTTGAAGTACATAATCATACCTAAATGAGCTCCTTTGAACACCGGCAAACCGTCACTCGTCACTCCCTCTTCCAGTACACATGGAGTCGCCCCAAGCCACCGGACAAAGGATCAAAGCCACCTCATCACCCATCACTTTTCCGGTCAGCATCGTCGTCCTCTATGTGAACTAGAACCTTTCCTAGACCGTCGTCGACCTTTTATTGGAAGTGGATAGAAAACGAAACTATAAGCGAGAAGTCATACGAGCGTTTTTTGGGTCGGTTATAACGTCTGGGCATTGGGCGAAAAGTTCAAGGTTGCCTAGCGAAATGATGACGGTACCGTACGAATATGACTTAACTTAAGATCACCGACCAAAATTCCTGTTTTAAAAGCGTTAGGCGCGTTCTTATGTACTGCAGGATTTTTTATTTGGACAGACGGGATGATATTCCTTGTCTTCCCCAGAACTCAAAAGCAATATCACACATATACATACAATCCTAAGTTCCTAACTTGTTTCTTATGTACACAATTGGTAGCAATAACATTACACCAAAGCAAAATGATGAAAAACCGGGGATGCTGCATATCTACGTATCAGCAACACTTGCAGATAACATATTGCTTTCAACGACGGTAACACCAAAATTATTATTGCCACAAAAAGGAATCAGGAATGCAGAAACCAGTAGAAGCTGAATCACAATGATGTCAAGCAAGACTTTGCATGATCACCGGACAAAATAAGTAAACATCACTGAAACAGGATATTTTCACAGCAAAACTGGACAAAATGTCAATAGTTAGAAGCAGAATTGCAAAAAAAGCCAAGAGTACAGGCAATGCCCATTGAAGGCGAGTTTATCTTAGTTATGGCTCCCTAAATTCAAAGTGACACCATTCAATCACAGAGGAGCTTCCACAGAAAGTTTTGCACAACAAACAAAACAAACAAAGAGGCATGTTACAGTTTACAGACCATTGTCTATGTGAAAATCATGAAACCTGCAGTGGAGAAATGGAGCAATTACCATCAGAACCTGCCTTGAGGTTCAATTTTCATGGTTGGCAACGTATCTAGTCTCCCATTAGCGCTTTTAAATCAAGCAAAATCTCCATGAACACTAGTCAAGAGATAGTACTACTCAAGTCAAAAATGGCTGCCCACCTATCCCTAATTGGTTATCCTGGTTTGACTATCATCAGATGTTCAGCCATTAATACAGCAGTTGAGTTTCATCATATCCACACTGCACACATCCAAATACCAAACCACATACACACAAGTGTTGAGTGGAGATGAGAGGCATTGAGCAGTGGCAACAAACACAAATATATATATCATGAAAACTAGCGTGGAATTAGCAATGGTAATCTATACCACCATGTCCAAACTTGAAACAATCTTGACCTAATTTTTTCTGCTATACCATCCAATCACAAATCCGCAATTAGCAAGAGAAGATGAGAGAAGTCAGGCAGAAAAATCCTCTTACTCAGAGACTAACAAGGCAATTCCGGGGGCCACCGGTGAGAAGACCGCTCTGAGCTTTGTCCGAGATGGCGACGGGCAAGCCGTCGCAGAAAACCCTAAGCAAGCGCCTCCTGGTGCGCCAGCCACGGGCCTGGAAGTGGACGACGGCGGCGATGCGGACATCGAACTTGACGGTGCCGTGGCTCCGGTCGGAATTGATGCCGGAGACGACCCAATCGTCGACGTAGGTCTGGGCGGCGACCATGGTGGCGGTGAGATTGGAGAGGGAGCGGGTGGCCTGATCGAAGGGGGGGAGGCGGTTCTGGGCGAGGAGATCGGACCTGTAGTAGGCGAAGCTCTCGAGGAGGTCGTAGTAGGCGTGCATCTTGGTGTTGGGGTTGAGGACGGAGAGGTCGGCGGACCAGTTGCCGAAGATCTGGGAGGAGGTGGCGTTGAGGCCGGAGACGGAGAGGGAGTTGATGCGGAACTCGGGGACCCTGGGGCGGAGGACCAGCCACACGATGAAGAGGATGGAGGTCAGGATCAGGAGCACGGCGATGATGGCCGAGACGAAGCGCCGGAAGAAGGTGGCGCGATGGGAGGCGTAGCCGTTGTCGTAGTAGGCGTTGTTAGGGTTTCCCTGCTCCTGGTTGTAGTTGGTGTAGTAGTAGGCGGGGCGAGGGGGTTGGGCGGCGTAGGGGTAGCCGTTGACGGCGGCGGCGGCCGGGTGTGGCGGGGGGAAGCCGGCGGTGGAGCTCTGGCGGTGGTTGTTCATGGCGGGTTGTGGGAGGGAGGAGGAATTGGGGGTTTTGTTTGGTCTAAGGAGTTAGGGTTATGGAGGCAGTTGGGGCAAAATGGAGGAGGACATTGTTGTTTGTTGTAGAGACGGAGGGGAGAGTGGCGGAGTGGGGGTGGACAACGTGGTGGTGGTGGTGAATCTGGGTATAAAGCAAATCCCACTTTTTTGGGTGGACTCCAATTTCACTTTCTTTTGACGCTTTTTTTATTTACATAACTAGTACTTGTTTTGGACGAAAAATGCACAAAGCACTCAAACGTCCTTGGGAGGAGGCCAATAGCCAAAGGTTTACGATCGGTTTCGGTTGTTGGGAAATTGAGTAGAAAATAACATTAGAAAGCGATAGAAACTCAATATAAATCGAATGAAAGAACTAAAGAAATAAGGAAAATTGCTTATCTCCTTTTTATTATAAATGATCGACAAATTACAATCGATAGCTTTGGATTTCAGAACGGGAAGCCTCCGGACTGATGTTCAGAAAGCTGTCGGACGGAGGCGGTCGGTGGCGGTCGGCGGCGGCCGGCGGTGGCGATCTTAGCTACGAGGGCTATGAATTACAAGCTATAGAGAGAAATACAAATACAAGTCATGGCTATTGTGGTCTTGTGTGTTCCCCTATGCTCTCTCCGTTTCTATGGCCTAAGGACTCTATTTATAAGGTTACAAGATAGAGAAAGTGGGTATAACCGCCCTAGAAAATAGGCACGATAGTAGTCCATCCGTTTGAATATGACTTTTGACTTGTTCTCCCTTGAAAATAGCTCCTGAAGGTTGAGAAAAACGTGGTCAAAGTTGTTGAAGTTGTTTCCGGAGATCTAGGGATCTCGTTTGACTGCTGGAGGCGTCAGCCGTCGGTTTCTGCAGGAGCTTTCTGCTGGCACTTTCTGGCAGAGCTTTCGGGAGCTTTCTGGGACTATAGTCTGCAGCGATAGCCTTAGAAACCTTGTTTTTTACTGAGATTCTCATGAGATAGGCTAGAATCAAGGGGTAAATTTAGGGTCCAACAATACCCCAAATTCATCTTGGTCGTCGAGGCAAGGAGACGGGTGAGATGAATTTCATTCTTTTCACCGGATGCTTCTTCGTTTGCAAGAGTACCCCGTTGATGGAGTTTCTGGTCAACTAGCGTCTTTATGAAGGAAGTCATTAGCCAAGGGCATGGACTCGATCGGAGTCGTCAACTAAAGGCACGGACCTGACCGAAGTCGTTTGCCGGTGGCGTTGGTTTTATCGAAGTCGTGTAGCCTCGGGCGTTTAACTTGACGAAAACCGTTAGCGTCGGGCGTTAACTTGACCAAAGTCGCTAGCCTTTAGCTAAGACTCGACCGAAGCCGCTAGCCAAGGGCTTAGACTTGCCGTCATATGAAGGTGGTGCCCCGGAAACTGAGGTTTTGTCTCGGAAACTGAGAGTCTTGGTCTCGGAAACTGAGGTTTCGTCTCGGAAACTGAGAGTCTATGCCTCGAAACTGAGGGTCTATGCCTCGAAACTGAGGGTCTATACCTCGAAACTGAGGGTCTCTTCTCCGAAAACTGGAAGCTTGGACACGAAACCCCTGCAGAAAGTGCTTGCGATGGTTTCTAGAAAGGAATGTCTTTTGATCATGATTAGACCGTGATCGTAACTGGCGGTTAGCGCCTCATGTGCTTTCTACAAGACAAGACAATTAGCTAGAAGGGTTGGTCGTGGGTTTCTCCAATGACCCTTCAATGCTCAAGTTAGTAACGTATGCTTAAGAAATCATAAAGAAAGTGTATAGTGTAAAATAATATAAGATCCTTAGCGACGATACGGATGAAACTTGTGTTCCTTGCGATCACGAGCGATTGGACCATGACCGTGACTTTCTTGGTCGTCCTCATGATGTCCGCATTTTAGGTAGATTTTTAGGGTTTAGATAGGTTAGTTTAAGTTGTTTTTCGTAGTTGAGTCTTGTGTTTTTGAGTCTTTTTGCATGAGTTTTCGTATTTCCTTGAGATTCGGAAACTACGCGCTTTTGTGTCGTTTTGTAGGTGTTTTGGAGCTTGAAGGCGAGTTTGGAGCAAAGCTTGGAGAGGATGGGCGAGCTAGGAGGAAGATTCAAGTGGAAGAGCCAAGGAGAGGAGCTAAAGAGAAGCAAAATCAAGAGAAGAAGTGAAGAAATCGACCCCAAGATCGAGCCCAAGGAGGTCGAGCTCGAGCCATTTGACCGAACTTGGAGCGCAAGGAACAAAAGTGCTCAGGATCGACCCTATAGGGGTCGATATCGACCCTATGGAGGGTCGATCGCGCGTGACCGACTTCTCTTCTATCCGGATTACTTGTGCAAGTTTCCTAGTTTGTATTTTAGGAAGGTGTTTTGTTTGTGTTTCCTAGTTAGATTAGGACTCATTTTCCTCTATAAAAGGAGGTTGAACCTTTAGTTTAATTCATGCTTGGGGGGAGGGGGCTATGCTTTAATTCAATTAATCATCAAGACTTGGAGAATTTGGGAGAAGACTTGGAGAACAAGTTTGAGGTTTGTAAGATTGATCTTTGGTTTTTATTTGATTTTGAGTTTGGTTTGATCATGTCTTCTTCTTCTTCTTCCTTCTTTTTCTTTGCTATGTGTGAGTAGTCTTCTTAAGTTCTAGGGTTGGGCAAAAGCCCAACACAATCATGCATGTTTAAAACTTGAATTCATGACTTGAATGCTTGATGATCATATCTAACCTATCTTGTGCTTAATCCTTTGCGAAAGTTGAGGCATGTCTTGTTATTAACCTTAGCGAAAGTGAAAAGTTGATTACTTGATTAGTTCTAATAGGATTATTTGCGAAAGTTGATATTCCTAGGTTGAAGGATAGGTAGAAAGTTGTTTGATTTGTGAAGGTTGATTGAAATGGCTTGAATTGTTTGCGAAAGTTAACTTTTCTATGATCTAGATTGCATGATAGTTGTGAATTCTTGTCAAGAGCATGTATGGTTGTTGTTGTGGTAGCCTTTGCCCTAGGATTTGCCCTTTTTATTGATTGAAATTCGTGATTTTGCCTTTATCCCGACTCCCTAGGTCGTGTTCGAGCTCTTGCTTGTGATTTGTGTGCATTTTCGTGTGTTTGCCCTCAGGATCGACCCCCCTAGGGTCGAGATCGACCCTATTCAGGTCGAGCCTGAGCTGATTTGCTCTCGTTTTCTTTGCTTTTCGTAGTTTGTTCGACTAAACTTAGCACTACTCTCACTCCCGTGGACGATCCTGACTTCGCTATACACAGCGGGGTCTTGAATACAAATTTATTTGTTCAAGAAAACCCTTCAACACCTCACTATCGCTTTCAGAGCTTTCTTGGACAGATTCGCTATCTTCCGCAGTTTGGTCACTAGATTCAAGTTTCTGGAAGTCATGTTCCGGAATCCTCCGACTAGCCTTATCTTCTTCGAGGCGGATTTGGGTCATTGCTTTCGCTTGGACAACCTCGAAAGTTGTACACGGGTTCATGGTCAATTCATCATAAAGTTCGTTGCTCGTTTGTAGGCCTTGGCGGAATGCTTCGATTGACGTCAGAACATTGCAATCGGGAATCTTGACTTTCTCGAGAACAAAACGGTTCAATTAATCTCTGAGAGTTTCATCATACCCCTGCGTAATTTTATATAAATCATTAGAATACTTCTCAAGACGTCGACTACTTATGAATTGAACTTTAAATAAATCAATGAGATTCGCGAATGATTCCACGGATCCCCGTGGTAAACAAAGGAACCATCTTAGGGCTGGGCCCTCAAGAGTAGCCCCAAAACACTTGCACATGATGGCTTCACGGTCCTTTCTAGGGATGCAAACCGTCATCATCTTTAGCTTGAAGATCGAGACATGATCGTCGGGATCATCGGTGCCATCGTAGCTTGACATATCGGGAATGGTGAACCCCTTAGGAAACTCGACCCCAACTATGGCTTCCACAAAGGGAGAAGCCTCATAGCCGTTGTCGGGTTCTTTCTCCATGGGACGCGGAATCCCGGGGATCATCGCAATCTGCTCGTAAAGAGCCTTAAGCTGCTTTTGGACCTCTCGCTTGATGATATCTTTGATGTCGAGATGAGTAGGAACAACCCTGATAGAGGTATTTTAGTCGCCTTAATACCTATCAAAATAATCCAAACTACCTACTAGGAATGTAGTAGGGAAGTAAGGGTCGATCCCACAGAGACTTGTGTTTTTATGTATTTAACTTGGATACTCAGATGAATGTAAAAACGGGGGTTTTTGAATGTTTTCCTATCAACTAATGAATTGAACATGCAAAGCTAAGATGATTTATCAAATATGAGAAAGGTATGCTTAACCAGTTAATTATCCATTGCGAATTCGATTATTGATCATTGATTATCAAAATTCTCTTTTTACCTTGACCAATCTATTGCGGAAAGCTAATAACCCAACTTCATGGAATTATTAATCCTACTTCAATTCTAGCTATTAGCCCGACCGGTACTAACAACCCTAATTATCAAATAACCTAAGAGACCTCCTAGATTCAATTTGACAACAGCATTAAGATCCAAGCATCAATAGAAACATGCATTCAGAGCAACCAGACATCCAAATAACATGCAATTGAATTCTCTTCTCTAATCAACTAGCCCTACCAGTCCTAGATTGATTAAAGGTTCTACTATTGATCTAATTAACACCGACCGGTAATTAGAAAGATCTAGTTGTAATTCAACCTAGAGATTCAATTAGATGGCCAATCTAACAAAACCCTAAATCAAACTTATTCAATCAAGCATAGAGAAAACAATCTAATCAAGGCAAATTAAGAACAATCAAATCTCACAATAATACTTAATTCACAACTTCAATTAACTAGTTAAGCAAAAGAGGTTTAGTTGTTCAAAGACATTGAAAAGCTTACAATTCTCCAAAGAGGTTTCTTGTTCTTCTCAAGCTTCAACAATGACGATGATGATTCTCCAAGTCAAGAGTTATGAGAATATAAACCTAGAAACTAATATCCAAAAATATATCTAAAGAGGTTTCTAAAAATAACAACTAAAACAAGTTTCAGCCCAAAAATCCAAGCCCAAAACAAAAACGTCACTTTCCGCGGACACGGGCAGAAGCGCGGTCATGCACCAAAGCGCGGTCGCACTTCTACATACCACCCCGCGCTTTGACACCAGAAACTCGGACGCTGAAGCGCGGCCTAATCCTTTGAAGCGCGGGCGCGTTTTGACAGCCTTGCCCGCGTTTCTAGACCTGAAGCTCGAATCTCTCTAACACTTTGGGTACTTGATCTCTTCCTTGGCCTTCATCCTTGAACACTCTTTAGGCACCTTCAAGCTCACCTTCATGTCCACCATCACCATGATCCGGCACTCGATCACTCATATCTGCAAATATCAACCAAACGAGTGTAGATTCCGAAACTTCCAATGCTACAGCTAAACTACGAAACAAAGGAAAATCTACCTAAAAATGCATGAAAAACTAATCAAAACATGTCCTAAATACTATAACCTATATGCTCTATCAAATTCCCCCAAGCTTGAACCTTGCTTGTCCTCAAGCAAGAAATAAAATCGAGATCACACCACAACTAGCAAGTTAAAGCATCCATCTCAATGTCAATCCACATTTCATCAAAAAGCTAAACCTTAACCAAGACATCATTGCACACATGTATGAGAAGCCTTCAAAATCAAATCATTCATCCATTCTAGACCTCACCAAGGTAATGTGTTTTGCACTCTCACTCAAATGTTTAAGGGATGTGTTTCACTCAAAATCAACTTTGAAAGCTAGACTACCATAGGCTTGCATCAGTGTTCTAAATCTCCACTACGAATGATCAAACACACAACAAAAATCATGAGGACTTTCCAAAGGTTGTAATGGGGCCAAGGTATAAACAAGTAGGTAGGGAAATATTTGGTCATGTGGTGCTACAACCGGGAACTAGAACTAGCTAACTATCTGTAATAACCCTAATTTTCAAGAAGGTTATTATTGTAATTTCCCTTAAAAGTTTTTTTTTCCCATGAACAAAAGTATTGCCTTATTTATTAAATGGAAATTTAATAAGAACCGATAATGCCATGATAATACTTTTAAACTCATATCAATAGGTCATGTACCTATTAACCTATGCTAAAGAAAGTGTTCAAAGCATTAAGATAAAGCTATATGAAACATCATTGAGAGATAAAACTAATAAGCTATATTAAATTAAAATGAGCGTATTAAGTTAATAAAATGGGAGATGAGTTTTCACTAAAAGAGAGTAATTCTATATATGGATCCTAGAAAATATATATATATAAATATATATATAGATAGATAGATAGATAGATAGATAGAAATACAATAATGTTGCTTTAAAGGATATTATATTAAAAAGAAAGAAAGAATCTTTTTAAATGAAAATAAAATAAAGAAACTAATGAATGAAATTTATAAACATACTTACTTGCATATGTAAGGAAAAGGAAATTCATTATCTAAGAAATTGTTTTCGGATTAATTATAATGGAAAAGGGCACTTTTATCACAATTTAAAAACCTTGGGCCAGTTTTGTAATTAAACCTAAAATGTGGCTTGGCAGCCGATCTTCTTCCTATCTATTTCTTTCCTTCTTCAAACCACCTTCCTTCTTCATGAAAGACCCGATTTGTTTTTGAAAGGAATCATTCCCAAATCGTGGCCTAACATCTATGGAAAGCATACAACTCGAATCCTTGAATCTCAATCCACCCAATCCTTATAAATCGAACCCCAAATCCCGTCACAATCACACACAAAATCAGTCAATACCCCGGAACCCTAGTTGTGTAACTTCACCGCTTCGGAGTTTAATTTCTCCTAAACCACTCAACGAAACTCAAAACCGAAACCAGATCTAGAATACTCTTTTCAATCTCTTCAAAATCCCAGAATTTCATCCCTTAATGTGTTCGTTTCATCCCTCAAAAATCCGATCGAAAACACGCACCTGCTCAGCCAAAAACAGAGCATATCTGTGTTAGTGAAGCAAGTTTACAGCCACGGTACGCCGCCGTCGGACCACCAAAACCACCACCACTGCCGACAGCAAGTAGGCCAACACTTCTTCTTTCAACTGTCGCTAACTCCGCGTCGAACCACCGCTGGACCACGGAGAACGAGCCGCCCAAAAACGTCTCGTCACCACTGTAAAATCCCTGCTTCAATTCAAATTCTTTTAAATCCGAAAATTCAATTGTTTCATGAAATCGATTTGAATTAGTTATAGTTGCTTATAAATCATACAAATATTTATATGATTACATAATGAAGTTTTCTAATAATTATAAAATTTTCAGAATTTATGAAGTGGTTTTTGCCAATTAATGAATTCGATTAAGTAAACACCCTGATTTTCGAAATAAATTCGTATAATATTTTAAATTAATTATATAAATTCCTATAAATTATATATGTTCTGTAAAGATGCTTTCTGAATTATATACAGTTTTTGTAAATATTTAATTGGACTTTTGATGCCTAAAGAAAGCTATTTTTAAAATATAGAGTATTAAAGCAAAGAATACCATTTTTAATTAAATAAAATAATTACGAATTTAAAAACTAACAGATTTCAGTAATAATAAGTAACTTAGATGTTCTTATTATTTAAATAATTTTTATTTATATTATAACCTATTTTATCGTAATTTATCTATTGAATTAGAATTAGCTAAAAAGAATGTATTTTTACTTTATGAACATAAAAATGAAATTCTTGTTCTTGCTCCTTTAATTTTTATCATGACTAAGAGTTGGTCAATTTAAAAGAATAGATTTTCAAAAGTGTTTTGCTAAGACATATGTAATATTTAAGAAATTAAAATCAAGAATGAAATAATGATTAAGATATATATTAAGAACATGAGTATGTATAATAAATAAAATATTTATATACATATAAGATCTTTAGCATATATCTTGAATCCAACCTTTTCCTAGAACGAAAAACCAAAATAAATTGTTATAATTTATTTTGTCGTTGTTAATGAAACAGGAAACGAACCCTGTTCGTAAGGATTCACCTCGTTGACAAATTTCTCTTTTGCCTTCGAATCAAGGCAAGTGGACGGTTCTCGCTTGCATAACTGATTTTAAATGTTGTTGGGAACTTTGTGTGCTAATAATTGAATTAGGATTTATTGTTATAGCATTAATGACCTCATTATATATGTAGGATGTATATATTGCTAGACTGCGCTAGAACTTGGACTTAGGTCTCGATGTTGTGGCCTTATGTGTTTCGTCTCCATTGAGACTTGATGTGGACTTAGCGTAGTATTAGGGGTGTGGGTTAGACCCTGGACGCCTCTTTAAAATATTTGCATTAGGATGGACCTATACCCTAGTGCCTGGTCATGACCGTGCCGCCTCATCCGAATATGAGGGGTGATTGCACCTAGCTAGTGCCTTTATTGAATTCTTGAGATCTCCTTCGTTTTGTTTCGACCATTGTCGAATCCGATATTTTAAAAGCTATCAACCTGAATGTACCGTTTTGGAAGTAAGTAAGATAAGTGCCTATGCACATAATTAATGAACCAGGACGGTTAGTACAACTTGGAAAACTGTTCTTACTCCCGATTGACCAAGTCTGCTTTCCAATCTGAATTCGTACAATTATTGTGCGGTGAGGTTGGTCGTAGACCCAATCACTCGACGGAGGTTTTTTTCGAAAACTTGTGTGAATAATAAGTTCCTAACAATCGCATACTTCGCTTAAGGAACCACCTCGTGTGGCGTCCTATCTTTCTTCCTGAGCATATTTCCTTCTTACCTTCGATGGAGATACTTCATTATTAGATTATTGACCGGCTTTCATTCGGTATTCAATACTAATAATGGAGTCTAACCATAAGAACCGTTTTTCTAAAACCCATTTGCTTAGTCTGTCACAAGACTAACCGTCCGTTTTCTTTCCTTGCATGGTCGGCTGGTGTCAACCGTATTTACGTCGCGGCACATCAGGATTCGAGCCGTTGGAGTCTCAAGAGGAGTGAGTTGAAGACTTGGAGCATTTCTTGCAAGGTTATTTTTAATTTGAATTTATTTGAGAATAAAGGAGATACTTTTATTGTAAGGACCATTTATTACCACGCACTTCCGCACTTTTGTTTTAGTCGTTCACGATTACTATTTTGGATTGTAAGACAATATAAGTTTTGAGATGTATTTATGAATTTTTGATATTATTCTTTTTATTTTGTTACTGTATAAGCCTTGGGTGGCTTTGGGTGTGAAATCCAAGGTCACTGGCGTGTAGCATTCCCGAGATAATTTTTGGGGTGTTACACTATCCGACCCTTAACCACTTCACTTTCATATGTTCACCAACTTGATTCACCTCTTCTCCATCACTTTTATTTCTACACTTTTGCTCATTCTTTTTCCAACTCACTTGAGGTTTTTCAACTTGATTTCTCACTTTAATTTACCTCAATCAATTTTTATTTTTTTTCATCAATTTTTTTTCAACTCCCTATCTTTTTTCTTCCAACTCAACACAAATCCTTTCTTTTCAACCAACTTTCCCAAGAATCCTTCTCCAACTACACAAAAACACCCTAGCTAAATCCTAATTCCCGGAAAGGGTCAAGCTTATATAGGCTAGGAAAATTTTTGTGGAGCTACAGAATAAGGCTATAGGCTCAACAAGTGGGCTATCAAACAAAGGATCATGCATAAGGTAGATAAGGATATAATGAGCTAATAAAAATGCCTCAATCATTTTAATGTCATGCATTCAAATCATGTAATGTAGCCTTGAAATAGATATCTATACGCAAGTTCTAGAGCTAGCAATCAAAGCGATACACTCAAGAAAAATATGCAAATATGCAATAAAAGGCTCAAAATAATCTCACAAGGCATAAATGTCTAGAACTTCATAAACAATTCAAAATTTCAACTTTCTATGCATGCTCAATCCTATAATCAAGATTAATAACTTAAGAATCATGCTTCAATCCAAGGAAACTTCAACCAACAAGCTAGTCATGGGTTAGATAATACTCTTAACTTAGAGAGACAAATGGTCAAGTAGGGAAATTTGGTTCCTAACATGCAATATTTTTGTGATTTTTCAATTTTTCAATTTTTTTGTGATTTTAGAATGATTTTTCATTTTTTCATTTTTTTTTCTTTTTCTTTTTCAATTTTAATCGATGCAAAACTATAATTTAAACATGCAAATGCAACTATATGAATGCAAGAATGAGATGATTCAACCAATAATCCCCTCCCCCAAGCTTAAACTTTAAATTGTCCCAATGTAAAATAGAAGAAAAGAAGACGAAAATACTAACCGAGTCATCCAAATAGGACGGAAGTGGGATCTACTCCGGTGGTGGTGGTGGTGGGAACTGCTGTGGGTAGCCTGGGTATGGATAATACTGATACGCTGGGAATCCACCCTCCTGAGTCCAACCATCCATACGAGTGTGAAGTTGATGAAGCTGCTCGTCGTGGTACTGCGTGTAGTGATCCATCCTCTGCTCCTGATAATCAAATCTCTGATCCACGTGAGCCTGGAACTGAGTCATCTGTGTAGTGAGCCCTCCCATCATGCTCACCAACTGATCAAACTGACCCTGAGGATAACCACCAACACCCTGAACATCTACATCCTCATCAGCATCCTCCGGCTCGAGCTCCTCCTCAGCTATGAAATCCTCATCACCCTCAGAATCGTCTGCTGTAGCCTCATCCTCAAACTCCTCAACATTCCTCTGAATGCGCCGCCTCTTTCCCCGATGACTCTCAACAGCCTCAAGCGGGAGATCACCCTCTCGAGGAATAATCATCCAAGTATCGGCACCATCTCGTCCAGTCTCTATGGCAACTCTCTGCATATCAGGGAGCTGCATCACCCTCCTGGTATCTCCAATCCTCCAGAAATAGTGACCAAAGTGCAAATGCAGGACACCCATCTTGTTGAAGAAGGCAAAGTCCATCGGTACGGGCTCAATCCTCCCGCTAACCCGAGTCAAATCAAGCTGGTAATGCAGAGCCAAAACAGTGACAAGGGCTCCGACAGTAATAGGTAGTGGGGGAAGAGAGTGTTTGAGGAGGCTCGAGTTTGTGCTGTTGAAGAATGAATAAGAGGGGGCCGGCCGCGTTTTAACTCGTGCTGTGAGAGAACGGAAGCGTGGTTTGGTTCGAGAACGCGGCCGCGCTTTCGACTTCCTACCCGCGCTTCTGAAGATGAGTCTCGGGTGGCAAAGCGCGGCTTGGTCTTCGGAAACGCGGGCGCGTTTTCACCTTACGGCCCCGCGTTTCTGGAGCTGAGGTTCTGGAGCCAAAACGCGGCTCGGGGCGCTGAAACGCGGCCGCGTTTCTGGGGATCGACCCCGCGTTTTCGGACCTGTACGCCGGGCTGAAACACACTAAACAAAGGAAGAAAAAAAAACACAAAACTACCCTATACTAAAACTAATCTACCATTAAAAATCAAAAACAACTATCCTAAAGCTTGGGTTGCCTCCCAAGAAGCGCTTGGTTAACGTCGTTAGCTTGACGGTCCGCTGCTCATGTTGCTGGCTCGGGTTCTTGTAAAGCCGTTTCATCAAGTATAGCATTGCTAAACCCATCGAAATAAGGCTTCAATCTCTGGCCATTCACTTTGAAGGTGGAGTGAGTAGTACTATCGTAGACGTCAACCGCTCCATGTGGATATGTGTGCGCCACAACGAATGGTCCCGTCCATCTCGACCTTAGTTTTCCTGGAAAAAGCTTAAGACGAGATTGATATAACAAAACTTTGTCTCCAACTTTGAAGTGCTTGCGCCAAATATGTTTGTCATGCCAAGCTTTGGTCTTCTCTTTGTAGATGGCGGAGTTGTCATAGGCTTCCATCCTTAGCTCCTCTAGCTCCTGCAACTGTAGCTTCCTTAATGCACCAGCCTCATCCAATTTCATGCTACAATGCTTTACTGCCCAATATGCTTTGTGTTGGATCTCCACTGGAAGGTGACATGCCTTACCAAACACCAACCGAAAAGGAGACATTCCAATCGGTGTTTTGTAAGCTGTCCTATAGGCCCAAAGTGCATCATCTAACCGGATACTCCAATCCTTCCGGTTTGGTGACACCGTCTTCTCAAGAATGGATTTGACCTCTCGGTTGGACACCTCGGCTTGACCATTTGTTTGGGGGTGGTACGCTGTAGAGACTCGGTGTGTGACATGGTACTTCCTCAAAAGTGCACTCACCGTCTTGTTACAAAAATGAGTTCCTTTATCACTAATCAAAGCTCTAGGGATCCCAAATCTGTTAAAGATGTGAGTCTTCAAGAAATCTGCCACAACTCGGGAATCATCAGTACGGATGGCCTTCGCTTCCACCCACTTGGAAACGTAGTCCACCGCTAACAAAATATAATGGTTCCCAAAAGAGTTAGGAAAAGGTCCCATGAAATCAATGCCCCAAACATCAAAAACTTCACAAAAAATCATGGGAGATTGGGACATCTCATCTTTCTGGGATATATTCCCGACTCGTTGGCATCGGTCACAAGATTTACAAAAGGCGTTTGCATCCCGAAAGATGGTAGGCCAATAAAATCCTGCATCCAACACCTTCCTAGCAGTCTTTCTAGCGCTAAAATGCCCCCCACAAGCATATGAATGACAAAAGGTCAAGACAGAGGTTACCTCATTCTCGGGAAGACATCTACGAATGACCTGATCTGCGCAATGCTTCCAAAGATATGGATCATCCCACACATAGTACCTTGCTTCACTCTTAAGCTTGTCTCTTTGGGCTTTGGTCAAAACCGATGGAAGCTCACCCGCAGCGAGAAAATTCACCAAATCTGCATACCAAGGCTGAACAACACGCACTGCGAACAAGGTATCATCCGGGAACTCTTCTCGAATAGGTGAAACTTGTAGATCGCTCTCCCCTTCACATGTCAAGCGACTAAGGTGATCCGCTACCACATTCTCAGCCCCCTTCTTGTCCTTGATCTCTATGTTGAACTCACTCAACAACAAGATCCATCGTATCAATCGGGGCTTAGCTTCCTTCTTCGTCAACAAGTAACGAAGGGCTGCATGATCGGTGTAGACAATCACCTTGGTCCCTAGCAAGTAAGACCGAAATTTCTCCAATGCAAACACCACCGCCAATAACTCCTTCTCGGTGGTGTAGTAGTTCCTCTGTGCCTCATTCAAAGTCATGGATGCATAGTGGATCACATGAGACGCCTTCCCAACCTTTTGCCCCAATACCGCCCCCACTGCGTAGTCACTTGCATCACACATGATCTCAAAGGGTATAGACCAGTCTGGGGCTTGGATAATAGGGGCGGTGGTGAGACGCAATTTCAACTCATCAAAAGCTTTCTTGCACCCATCACCAAAATCAAAGGCTGTCTCCTTCTTGAGCAAATCACATAGAGGTGAAGCTGTCTTTGAAAAGTCTTTAATGAACCTGCGATAGAAACCTGCATGGCCAAGAAAAGAACGCACTTCGCGGACATTAGTAGGATAAGGCAAGGATTGAATTACTTCAATCTTTGCCTTATCGACCTCAATACCCCTAGCGGACACTATATCACCTAATACTATTCCTTGTTCAACCATGAAGTGACATTTTTCAGAATTTAGAACAAGATTAGTATCCTTACATCTTTTAAGCACAAGTGTCAAGTGATTTAGACAAGAATCAAAGTCATCCCCATGTACGGTGAAATCATCCATGAAAACCTCAATGAAATGCTCTATGTATTCGGAAAAGATACTAACCATACACCTTTGGAAAGTGGCAGGCGCGTTGCACAACCCAAATGGCATCCTTCGGTAGGCGAAAGTACCAAACGGACAGGTGAACGTCGTCTTCTCTTGATCTTCGGGTGCAATGGCTATTTGGAAATATCCGGAATATCCATCCAAAAAGCAATAGAAAGGGCGACCAGCAAGTCGCTCAAGCATTTGATCAATGAAGGGCAAGGGGAAGTGATCCTTCCGAGTAACCGCATTGAGCTTGCGGTAATCGATGCATACACGCCATCCAGTTTGGGTCCTGGTGGGAATCAATTCACCTTGCTCGTTCTCCTTGACTGTAATACCGCCCTTCTTGGGAACAACTTGGGTAGGACTCACCCACTGACTGTCAGAGATGGGGTATATCATGCCTGCTTGGAGAAGTTTGAGAACCTCCTTTTTCACCACCTCCATCATTGGCGGATTCAACCTCCTTTGAGGTTGTCTTGAGGGCTTTGCTTCTTCCTCCAATAAGATTCTATGCATACATGTAGAGGGGCTAATTCCTTTGATGTCTGCAATAGTCCATCCTATGGCGGTCTTATGCTCCCTCAAAACCTCAATCAACCGGTGTTCTTGATCCTTCGTGAGTTTGTTAGAAATGATCACCGGTAAGGTCTCTCCATCACCTAGGAAGGCATATTTAAGATGATCCGGAAGTTGCTTCAACTCTATCACTGGGGCCTGCACAATAGAAGGAACAAGTTGCTCGCTTGGCAAGGTTAGTAGCATGGGCTTGGAGCCCGATGGTAAGAGTGGACGCTCATAGTGAGTGTTCAACTCAGCCACAATTTCCTGCAGGTTAGCATTAAGCTCAAAATCCAGCATGTTGTTCACCAAAGAATTTTCAAGAGCAGATTGCAATTCATGCATGCCATTCACATTAAAGTTTTCTTGAACAAGAGGTTCAATCACATCAATTGCACACAAAGAGTTCACATCAGCAGGGTATTTCATAGCATCATAGATATTATACTCTACCCTTTCCCCATCAAATTCCATGGTGAGAGATCCACTACAAACATCAATCCTAGTGTTAGCTGTCTTCAAGAAAGGTCTACCCAAAAGAATAGGTGAGGCATGCTTATCATGTTCCATATCTAGCACATAGAAATCAGCAGGGAAAATCAACTTATCAACCATAACAAGCACATCTTCAACTATACCCTTAGGATACACATTAGATCTATCAGCTAATTGGATCACAACTCTAGTATCATGCAAAGGTCCAAGCTCAAGAGATTTGTACAGAGAATAAGGGATAACATTGATGGAAGCACCCAAATCTAGCATGGCCTTATCAATTTTTGTTTCACCAATCACACATGGGATAGTGAACATACCTGGATCTCCGCATTTCTTGGGCATACGCCTTTGAAACACAGCTGAGATGTGTTCACTCACTTTGACCTTCTGTTGTCCCTTTAGCTTTTGAGTTCTCTTGATAGTGCAAAGCTCCTTCAAGAACTTAGCATAGCGAGGAATACTTTTGATGAGTTTGAGGAGCGGGATGTTGACCTCGCACTTGCTAAATGTCTCGAAGAGCTCCTTGTCATTCTCAAGCTTTCGGGTCCGTTTGAGAGCCTCTGGAAAAGGTGGAAGTGAAATATGAGGTGTCGGTGAAGACTCGGGAGAAGACGTGGGAGAATTCGCCTCTGCGATCGGAAACGCGGGATGGCTCGAGAACTCGGGCGCGCTTTCTCCCGTCATTGCCCGCGTTTCGGGACCTGTAGCTCGGGTGGCAAAGCGCGGGGTAGCACCGGAAAGCGCGGGCGCGCTTCAGGGTGCATCTGCCCGCGTTTCTGAAGATTCGCCTCTGGCGGCAAAGCGCGGGTTGGGGTCTGAAAACGCGGGCGCGTTCTCAGTGGTCTGCCCGAGTTTTCTTACCTGTACACCCGAATAAGATTTCTCTCCTGCGTCCTCTTCTTCCACGGGCTTCTCTTCTTGTGTGGCATGAGGAGCTTTTCCCGGGGCATCTTCAAGCACTTTACCACATCGTAAAGTTATGGCATTCACATTTTGCCTCGGGTTGAGCTCGGTTTGAGACGGCAGTTTACCAGAATCCTTGGCCTCCAACTTGCTTACAGCATTAGCAATTTGGCTCACTTGCTTCTCCAAATTTTGGACACTTGACTTGGTCTCTTGCTGAAATTGGGTCATAGATCCTTGTATCGTAGTCACACTCTGAGCAAGGGCCCGAATCATGTCCTCGGTGGACATCGAGTTTGAAGCAGGTGCTTGAGGCTTCGGATTGAAAGGAGGCCTGTAAGCAGGTTGACCACCTTGTTGATTGTACTGCTGCTGCTGATTGGAATTTCCATATCGAAGGCTAGGGTGATCCCTCCATCCAGGATTGTAAGTATTAGAGAAGGGATCATATCTCTGCTTTTGTGGACCATATCCACCCATTGCATTAACTTCAGCTTGCGGCTCCTGGAGTGTAGGGCAAGCATCTGTTGGGTGCATAACGTCTAAGCAGATTCCACATGCCTTTACCTGCTGTTTTCCACCAGACATTGTGAGCTGCTTCACCATATTCTTCAGCTCTGAAACTTCCTCATGCAATGATGACTGAGTAACTGCAGAATTCACTGATCTGGTAGACTTGTTGAATTGCCGCGAACCTTCAGATAGCTCATCAAATAGTTGGAATGCTCCTGCGGGAGTCTTATTAAGGATGTAACCCCCACAAGCAGCATTAACCATTCTCCTCTCATCATCCAGAAGACCTCCAAAGAGATACAAGATGAGATCCTCGTCAGAATAGCCATGATAAGGACAGCTAGCAATCAACCTCTTGAATCGCTCATAATACTCGTACAAAGTCTCATCAGATGCCTGCTCGATATTACTGATGCTCTTCTTGATGCTATTAGACCTCGTAGTTGGGAAGTATTTCTCCAAGAATGCTTTCTTCATCTTGTGCCAGGTGTCAATACTCCCAGGTGCCAAATAATAGAACCAGTCATTGGTTGAATCCTTGAGCGAGAAAGGAAAAGCCCTCAGCTTGATCTGATCCTCAGTAACCTCTCTAGGCTTCATGCTTGAGCAGACTGCATGAAACTCACTTAGGTGCTTATTAGGGTCTTCTCCACTCAACCCATGAAACTTGGGAAGAAGGTGGATCAACCCCGACTTCAGCTCAAAATTGACTCCATCGGCCAGCTCAGGGAATTGCACCGCCAACGGTTGTTGGGTCAGATCCGGTGCAGTCAGCTGCCTCAAAGTCTGTGCCACAGCATCCAGATTACCGTCACCCATCCCGTCAGACTCAGATTCAGAAACAAAAGGCAGCTCGTGAAAGGAATTGTGAATCTCCTTCCGCAACCTGAATAAAGTCCTGTCAATATCTGAATCAAACAACAAGGGTGAAGAGTTAGTAGCACGGGTATGAACCATATGACAGGTTCATACCAGACAAAGTAAACAAATTAAATACACAAAGACGACGAAGTCCCCGGCAACGGCGCCAATTTGATAGAGGTATTTTAGTCGCCTTAATACCTATCAAAATAATCCAAACTACCTACTAGGAATGTAGTAGGGAAGTAAGGGTCGATCCCACAAAGACTTGTGTTTTTATGTATTTAACTTGGATACTCAGATGAATGTAAAAACGGGGTTTTTTGAATGTTTTCCTATCAACTAATGAATTGAACATGCAAAGCTAAGATGATTTATCAAATATGAGAAAGGTATGCTTAACCAGTTAATTATCCATTGCGAATTCGATTATTGATCATTGATTATCAAAATTCTCTTTTTACCTTGACCAATCTATTGCGGAAAGCTAATAACCCAACTTCATGGAATTATTAATCCTACTTCAATTCTAGCTATTAGCCCGACCGGTACTAACAACCCTAATTATCAAATAACCTAAGAGACCTCCTAGATTCAATTTGACAACAGCATTAAGATCCAAGCATCAATAGAAACATGCATTCAGAGCAACCAGACATCCAAATAACATGCAATTGAATTCTCTTCTCTAATCAACTAGCCCTACCAGTCCTAGATTGATTAAAGGTTCTACTATTGATCTAATTAACACCGACCGGTAATTAGAAAGATCTAGTTGTAATTCAACCTAGAGATTCAATTAGATGGCCAATCTAACAAAACCCTAAATCAAACTTATTCAATCAAGCATAGAGAAAACAATCTAATCAAGGCAAATTAAGAACAATCAAATCTCACAATAATACTTAATTCACAACTTCAATTAACTAGTTAAGCAAAAGAGGTTTAGTTGTTCAAAGACATTGAAAAGCTTACAATTCTCCAAAGAGGTTTCTTGTTCTTCTCAAGCTTCAACAATGACGATGATGATTCTCCAAGTCAAGAGTTATGAGAATATAAACCTAGAAACTAATATCCAAAAATATATCTAAAGAGGTTTCTAAAAATAACAACTAAAACAAGTTTCAGCCCAAAAATCCAAGCCCAAAACAAAAACGTCACTTTCCGCGGACACGGGCAGAAGCGCGGTCATGCACCAAAGCGCGGTCGCGCTTCTACATACCACCCCGTGCTTTGACACCAGAAACTCAGACGCTGAAGCGCGGCCTAATCCTTTGAAGCGCGGGCGCGTTTTGACAGCCTTGCCCGCGTTTCTAGACCTGAAGCTCGAATCTCTCTAACACTTTGGGTACTTGATCTCTTCCTTGGCCTTCATCCTTGAACACTCTTTAGGCACCTTCAAGCTCACCTTCATGTCCACCATCACCATGATCCGGCACTCGATCACTCATATCTGCAAATATCAACCAAACGAGTGTAGATTCCGAAACTTCCAATGCTACAGCTAAACTACGAAACAAAGGAAAATCTACCTAAAAATGCATGAAAAACTAATCAAAACATGTCCTAAATACTATAACCTATATGCTCTATCAAACCCCAACATCTTTCGCGGGTTGATGCCTTGGAAAGACAGTTGCGGCAGTATCCTGACCGGTGACACTTTCCAGCAGGAAAGCTCCGGCGGTGGTCGTGGAAGCTTCTCGGAAAGCTACTGCCGGAGGCATGGTCTTGTCCGTCGGTACCTGCGATCTCACAAACTCATTTTCAACTATTAGTTCTGCCAATTTGGCGTTGGTTCTGGAGGTTTCGTCTTTAAATTCATCAAAGTCTTTTTGAAAGGCATCTAGACGAGCAAAAAGTTCATCCATGGAAAACGGTCGGTGTTTGACGGAAGGATGATCGTTTTTTCCTTTAGCTATTGGCCCCACGGTGGGCGCCAAATTGTTTTGGACGAAAAATGCACAAAGCACTCAAACGTCCTTTGGAGGAGGCTAATAGCCAAAGGTTTACGATCGGTTTCGGTTGTCGGGAAATTGAGTAGAAAATAACATTAGAAAGCGATAGAAACTCAATATAAATCGAATGAAAGAACTAAAGAAATAAGGAAAATTGCTTATCTCCTTTTTATTATAAATGATCGACAAATTACAATCGATAGCTTTGGATTTCAGAACGGGAAGCCTCCGGACTGATGTTCAGAAAGCTGTCGGACGGAGGCGGTCGGTGGCGGTCGGCGGTGGCGATCTTAGCTACGAGGGCTATGAATTACAAGCTATAGAGAGAAATACAAATACAAGTCGTGGCTATTGTGGTCTTGTGTGTTCCCCTATGCTCTCTCCGTTTCTATGGCCTAAGGACTCTATTTATAAGGTTACAAGATAGAGAAAGTGGGTATAACCGCCCTAGAAAATAGGCACGATAGTAGTCCATCCGTTTGAATATGACTTTTGACTTGTTCTCCCTTGAAAATAGCTCCTGAAGGTTGAGAAAAACGTGGTCAAAGTTGTTGAAGTGGTTTCCGGAGATCTAGGGATCTCGTTTGACTGCTGGAGGCGTCAGCCGTCGGTTTCTGCAGGAGCTTTCTGCTGGCACTTTCTGGCAGAGCTTTCGGGAGCTTTCTGGGACTATAGTCTGCAGCGATAGCCTTAGAAACCTTGTTTTTTACTGAGATTCTCATGAGATAGGCTAGAATCAAGGGGTAAATTTAGGGTCCAACAGTACTCGTATTAACGATAACATTTTCTTTGTTGGTGTGGTCATTTGCGATCATGAACGCTAATATGGTGAGCTTAACCATGGTCGGACGAACAACAAAAACTATCATCATATTCATGGCTAAAGCAGCTCTTGTACTGAGGAGGGTAATCTCTTTTTGATCAGGAAACGGGGCTAGGCCCCTGCGACAATTTTATTAAGCTAAATTATGCTTTAGGTGAGCTACATAGTCATCCTCAAGAGAGGAGATGCATTGTTCAGGAAGATTAGATAACAACATAAAGGAAACATCAAAATTTAAGGACAAATTTGCTAATAAATCAGCAGCTCGGTTTGCAGTACGGCGGACGAACATCAACGACACGCGAGACTTGTGGTTGCGGAGAGTGTCATGGCAGCGGGAAATCAAGTGGAAATCCCGGTGGGGTTGCGTGGGAGAGGCCTGTAACAGCTTGCAAGCCGACAGAGAATCGGACCAAATGGTATAGGACTGTGAAGGCCTCTCCAAAGCATAACGAAGAGCATGGTCCATTGCAAGGAGTTCAGCTCGCAGCGCGTCACACTCCCCACATTTGAAGACAAACGCGTCCATGAATGAACCCTGATCGTCACGCACAATCCCACCTCCACCTGCAGGCCCGGGGTTTCCTTTGGATACGGCGTCGACGCAGACTTGAAACCAACCCGACGGGGACGGCTCCCAAGTAGTGAGCGGAGAACCATGGATCGTGGCAGCGGGTGGTGAGGGAATGCTGAATGTCAACTGTAACTTGGAGGCTTTATAAGCTTGAGCAATAGAAACAACTCTATGGGAGAGGCCAGGAGTGGCGTCTTTGCCTTCAAAAACCAGCTGATTCCTAGTCTTCCATGAGTACCAAAGCATAGTAGTGAATATGGTACTCCAATCATCTTGAGCCCGAATATTATCTCTGATCCAGTCCTTGATGCTAGCTTGCAAGAAGAAAGAAACTTGAAGTGAATTCCCAGCCAAAGCCTGCCAGATCAAGCTGATGCGGGGGCAATCACGTAGCAGATGGAGCAGCGATTCGGGTTGCTGACAATGGGGGCAATTGCTAGAAGACGCCAAGTGACGATTGAAGCGAACAAAATTGTACAAAACCACCTCGTGAGCGGCCAAGAAAAGAAAGTGTCGAGCCCTTTGTTGAGCATCCACCTTCCAAATAAGAGACCATACCTGGTGAGTGTCAATCTCCGCCTCAGCTTGTAATATCCGGAAAGCCGATCCCGTTGAGAAGAGCCCCGAATTGTTGGGATGCCAGAAGAAACGGTCAGCTACATCACCATTGCTCACAAGAGAGACCGATTTCAAGCGCTGAAGAAGCTCAGTGGGAAGCAGGGGCGTGAGCGCATCCCAATCCCAGTCTGAATCAGTCCAATAATCAGCCACGGTTGCCCCCAACTCATCCAAAGATAGAGGAGACAAAGCAGCTTCGCTCAAAGGCGTAGAACTCAGCCAGGAATGCTCCCAGAAGAAGGTGGCCTCACCATTCCCGACCGCCATTCCAAGCCCCTTACAAAGCAGCTTACCGCCATGGACCAACCCCTTCCACAAGTCAGACGAACGTGGCCGCTGCTGGAAGATGTCCACATCAAGTCTCGATCCACAGTATTTACCCCGCACAACCCTGCTCCAAAGAGAAGCAGGTTCTTGCAGAACATGCCAACCCAACTTAGCTAACAGAGCTGCATTCTGAGACCGCATATTACGTATGCCAAGTCCTCCACCATGCTTGGGTAAAGTCAGTTTCTCCCAAGCTAGGAGATGAATTTTCCTGGCATCCGGAGTCGACCCCCAAATAAAATTGCGCACCAGCTGATCCATGCTATCACAAATCGATCTCGGGATCATAGAAGATTGCATAATATAAACCGGGAGAGAAGACAAAACCGATTTGGCGAGCGTCACACGACCAGCCATGGATAGCGTCCGAGCTTGCCAACCTGTCAGTCTATTTTTCATTCGATCCAGGAGGAAGGAGTACCGGGATGAGGTCATTCGGCCACAAGCCGTCGGGACTCCAAGATAATTCCCGAAATCTTCAGAAATAGGAATGCCCAGGTGGTGGCTAATATCCTGCTTGATCGTACTATGAACTCGAGACGAGAACAAAACGCTGCTCTTATCAAAATTAACTCTTTCCCCTGAAAAGTCACAGAATTTCTCAAGACAAAGCTTAATGAGCTGAGCCTGCGCAACCGTAGCTTCCCCGAAAAGAACCAGATCATCCGCAAAGAAAAGATGTGAGAGACACACACCTCCCTCCCAAATAGGTTTCCACCTGCCAGAGTGCACCTCTTCCTGAATGAGATGAGATAAAAATTCCATGCAAAGTACATAGAGGTAGGGCGAAAGAGGATCCCCTTGACGAATTCCACGACTAGGCTGGAACGAACCACTCTTGGACCCATTCCAAAGCAACTCCATGCGCCCCTGCGTCTGGCAGCTCATGATGGTGTCAATCATACCAGAGGGGAGGCCAGCAACCCCGAGCATTACCCGGAGGAAGCCCCATTTGATTCTATCATAAGCCTTAGCTAGATCGATTTTTAGAACCATACAACGAGTGGAGGATCTAGGAGAGGCCATAAAGTGGAGGACTTCCTGCACAATAACCACATTATCAATGATTTGCCGGCCCGGGATAAAGCTTGCCTGCGCCGGAGAGATCAAAGACGAAAGAATAGGCTTGAGTCGGTTCACAATAGCCTTAGTTGTCATTTTGAAGAGCACATTGAGAAGCGAGATGGGTCGGAATTGGGCAGCTGAGGTGGGATGGGCGGTCTTCGGAATCAATACCAACAAAGCGTCACCCACACATGCCGGGAGGATCCCCTCATTCAACAACTCAAGCACTGATCGTGAGACCTGATCACCTATCAAATGCCAATTTTTCTGGTAGAAAACCGCCGGAAAACCATCCGGACCCGGAGCTTTAAATGGTCCCATCATACGAACGGCTTCCCACACCTCTCCTGCCGTGAAGGGCCTAGAGAGGTCAGCATAAGAACTTTCATCAAGCACCGGGAAATTAACGCCAGGAACCTGACAATTAGGGCTAAGATCCGCACCCTCAAGAGAATACAGATTAGCAAAAAAGTTGAGAACAATCTGCTGAACTTGAGCCTCATCATGAATCCACTGTCCTGTAGCATCTTGTAGTGACGAGATGCGGTTTGCCCTGCGGCGAATGACAGTAGAAAGATGATAGTAGCGGGTGTTGCGATCACCATCAATAAGAAACGAAGCCCGCGATTTTTGGAACCACAGAGCTTGTTCCTGGTTGAGGACCTCCTCAAGTTCCTGTCGCAAATGCTGCTCAAGTTGAATAAGAAAAGCTGATGGGCGGTAGCTCAGCTTGCGCTTGGCTCCTTCAAGTCGAGCTAATAATTTCAATTCCGCAGAAAGATATTGCCAAAGACCTGTCGATTCCAGCAAGAAACTGCCTCGGACAGAGAAGCCAGGGAGCTCGGAGCGGGAGTCGAAGTCGACTAGTGTTCCTGAATAAACGGTTGAAAATTTTCATGAGACATCCACGCTGCTTGGAACCGAAAGGGACGAGGTCCCATAGCCCGAGCCGGCGGCAACTCAGATTGAAGTAACAGTGGGAGGTGATCCGATGAAGGAGCAAAAAGATGACTAATACAAGCTTCAGGAAAACGCAACCGCCAAGACTCGGTGCAAAAAACCCTGTCCAGCCGAGCCGCTTTATAGGTATCCAGAGAGCGACCCGTCGACCAAGTGAAGGGGTTTCCGTTGAAGCCCAAGTCTATGAGATCCAGCTTGTTAGTCTGCTCGCAAAAGTTCAGAGAAGCTTGATTAGAGCCCTGAGAAGAGTAAGTACGTTCATGATCATACAAAGTAGCATTGAAGTCCCCTGCAAGAGCCCAAGCTCGCTGATTTCATCTTGCAAAGGTCTCAAGCGAACGCCACAAGCTAACCCGATCAGAAGGGTCTGGAGATGCATAAACTGCTGATAAAATCCACGGCTCCTCTCCACGCCGCACTATCTCCACTGTAATGTGTTGGAAGTGCAAAGAGAGGGGAATAACAGTGACTTCCGAAGTCCTCCATAATAACCAAATACCACCTGAGAAACTTTGGGCTTCCACTCTAATAACTCCGTCGAAACCTAGCTGACGACAGACCTGATCTGCTCTTACTCCACTAATGCGAGGCTCGATCACAGCAAGAACCGTAGGATCATGCAAACGGATCAAGTCTCGAATTGCGACAAAAAAATTGGTGGCCCCCGCACCGCGAACGTTCCAGATTAAGAATTTGAAGTTATTCATATCAACCATGGATTGATTAATGAAAGAGATCAAAGGGTACATCGGATGGAGTCTATCCACACTAACACCTTGAGCTACCAGCGTCAAACGCTGGATAGCATTACTGAGACGAGCGGGCATCGAGACTTTGCACAAGATTGGCTCGGTCTCGGTTTCCATCGGAAGCAACTCTAGCTTCATCTTGTTGACTAACCACGGCATTGACAAAAGGAACGGACCCGTCCGGTGGTTCGACACCACTATGCTTCGCCTGCTGAAGACCGGTAGGATCGTGGGATTGGTTAGGAGGTCCATGATCCAGGGGGGAGGGGCGTTTCGGTCTGGCGGAGGGTTAGGGGTTGGCTTGGGAACCACGTTAATGGCTGTGGAGGGGTCGTTAGGGTTGGCCTGCTGGATACTTTCGGATATCAAATCAGCTTTACGGATTTCCGCGGATTTAGACACAACAACGGCTTTTACGGCAAGCCTTCCTTGATCCTTCCTTGTTGAAGATAGAGCAAAATCTTTGGGATCTTTTTTTTCTTTCCGTTTGGACATATTGTTGCCCTGATTGGATGATTTGTTTGTTACCAAATCCATTCTATCAGCTGGTTGGCCCATGATCTTAGCGTCAAAAGATTTTGGATCAAAAATTCCCGCACTAACAGCCGCCGCCGAGATCACAATCTTGCCCTCTTTTTCTTTCTTTTTTCCGGAAATAGCCCCTGAGCATGCACCAGAAATCACGGGATTCTGGGCCATCCCCAAATTGGTTCCAGAAATTGCGGGATTTGAGGTATCTTCCGCTACCGGATCAATAGTTGGTGGTTGGGTTTCCGGCGGGTGCCCCGATGACCCTTCGCCCCCATCAATAATCATACGTGTGTTCAAAGGCATTGAATTCTGGGCATTATCGGCGGCATGCATCGCCTGTGATTGCTGGTTCTCATCAGTATCCATCAGGACGGCATATCGGGACCCCTGAACCTGCGAAGATGGGCTTGTTTGGGAGGAAGCCTGCTGAATAGGCTTGGTTTGTGTCTTGGACGGGCCCGAAGTAGGGGCCGACTGACTAGTAGGAGCCGTCTGGGACGGGTCAACATGGGTCGAATGAGACTTGTCTGTACGAGCCGTCGAACCTTTAGCTGCAGTATGAGCTGTATTGGCCTGAGAGGCGGATGGGTTCGTATTCTGCGCAGCACTTGTGGGACGGGGCCTTCTCTTGGCTTTAGCGGGTTTCATCCAAGGACCAAAAGGCTCCTCAGGGGACGGTGCAGGGCCATTGGGCGGAGGCTCTAGCAGAGTGGCTGTGTCATCGGGCTCCGGGAGCAAAGCCGGGCACTTGTCCTTAGTGTGTCCAATCTTCCCACACTCGTAGCACATCATACGAATGCCCTCGTATTGCACATTCCAATAACGGCGCCTAAACCAAATCCGAGGGAGCAACGTCTGATCAAGATCAATTTCTATTGCTAGACGTGCAAACTTGCCCCTATCAGCCGCAACAGTTGTACGATCGATCCGGGAGACTGTTCCAATGCGGTTACCGAGCTTCCAAAGGGATTCCTCACCAAAGTATTCCACACTCACGCCTGGTAAACGAACCCACACCGTGATGACTTTAGGGGGGTTGTTGAAAGGATCAAAGTCAGGGACCCAGCGACGGATAGTGAGATAATTATCTCCGATCATCCACGGACCTTGCGTAAGTACGTGATTATAGTCATCTTCCATGGTAAACTTGGTGACGTAGTATTAATTACCAATGTCAACCAAAGTGAAGGTACCCTTAAGCGACCATTTCCGTTCAAGAGTACGTTTAAGCGTCATGTAACCGGGACCCTTATCAAGCATATGGACAATCAGGGAGCGTGCCCAAGGCAACCGGAGACGTCTCTTCTCTTCCGCTGTGAAGAGGATGACCAGGCAAAGAGGATCAATATCAGGTACTTCCTCATCGTCGTCAGTGTCGTACAAGTCCGGCCGTTCCTCCCAAATGGATTTCGGCGGTGCGACCCAGTTACGGATCCGGACTCCGGCCAAAGATTCTAGGAACGACTTCTTCTTATCGTTCACTTGGCCCGGGCTAACCTGTTGGCCCGAGATTGCGCCACCCCCATTAGGAGAGACGCCAGTAGCGTTAGATGTTGGCAAGGGCGGGAAATCAGCATTTGAAAGACTCTTCGTAGCAGCCGTGGTGACTTGTCCCGGCAAATCAATATCCATGGCACCAGACAGAGGGAGAGAGCGGGGCGGGGGATCCCCCGGGGACGACGCCATCGGCGATCGGCCCAGCGGAAAGTTGCAGAAGGGCTCAGGTAGAGGCGTCAAAAGAGAGCACGTACGTAAGTTCTGAGGAGGGTAATCTTGAATGTGGTTGTCATGACATATTTCTTTGACCATATGTTGAAGGTGACAATCTTATTACTATACATATTGTTAATGGTGTTGAGTTGTAGATATGTGATTGAAACGATCTTTAGAAAAATCTTATTTAATCTTTAATAATCTTTAAAAAAAGTGACTTCTACTAATTTAGGAAAGTTAATGATATGAGAGTTTACCCTGTGAAAAATGGTTCTCGACAATAGTTCTCTAAATCCTACAGTTGGTCCCAATCTATTTGTTCTAATCCAAAAGAATGTTATAAGATAAACTATTATAGACATAAGGGTCTAGCTCTCATGATTCATTCCTTATAAAAAAACAAGTTATTATGCTCATTTTTTTAAGTTATAAATGTTTGTTTGAGTGTAGGAATTAAACTTCATAAGAGGTTAAATCACATGAAGTTAATTCTCATATATTGAATTTCATGGAAATTACATAGTAATTGAATCCCTATAATTTAATTGGCGAGAAATGAAAAATCATGGAAATTTGGTTGAAATTACCATAACAACATTTATCCATTAAAAATAACAATGTAAATTAAGGATAAAAAAGAAATTTATAATTTATATAATAAAACATATTGTAAATATATGGAGGAAATACAAATTACTCGTCCCTTCAACGGTAATTGCAATTCTCTCATTTTGAAGGAAGTGCAATTCCTATAGATTTAAAATCTTGAGATTTTTATGTATAACAATTATAACCAAACACATGTATATATAGTCACTTTTTGGGATTTTTAAATTCCCATAGTTTTAAAGACTAAACAAACAAGCCCTAAGTATCTCTTTATAAGAATCTAACATCATTACACATAATTTATAGTTTCTTTACTCCAGAAGTGATTCATCACGGTATGTCAAATTGAACGTATATTACAAGACTTCTTGACTTGGGAAGCAAAAGTTCTTCATTAGGCACCCCATAAACACATAACATAAGATCAAATTTATCTTATTGGTTTAAAGTTACGGACAAAAATAGAAAGCAAAAAGCAGAGCAAAGAGTTTCGTTTTCGTGCAATAAAGGCTAGAAGGATAGGAAAATGGAAGGTAGTTATTGCTTATGGACATAGACATTCAGAATGCGATTTCACAGCTAGTGGTCCACCTAGCTTTTGCACGATAGAGTACCACACAACAAGCATCGTTAATTAAGGCCACCAAACTTATAAGCACCCACGTAAGTACTAATTTACGCCGTATTAAACTATTAATCTACTCCATTGAACACTGGCGATTGAGCTTTTTTTGGTTCACTTGCGTTTAACCTTCCCAAACTATTCAATGAACACTGGCGATTGAGCTTGAGCCCACAATTGAATGGAACTTGGGCCTAGTTTATGTTGCATCCTGATTTTGGGCCCTATTGGGCCTATGTCACCATTTTTGTAGCTACAAGGCATCAATTTGCTACCTAATATTTCCAAAACATCTTCAATTTTCATAAATCCATATTATTTACACCTCCACATTTTGGCCATTAATCTCTAAATCTAAAGCACTCAAATCCTCAACAACATTGCATTCAGGATCAGCACACACAATTACAACATGATCTTGGCAGCCATTCTCAGAGGAAATCAACTGATTATCCTTTCCACTCCCCTTCAACTCCTTGGCCTCCTCAAATCTAGCCAAAGACGATAGCTCGTTTGCTGCCTCCGCTATCTCTTCTGTGCACTCAACAATCCCTCCTAGCAAAACAGCCACAATCGCAACCGGTACAAATCCCATAAGCTTGTCATCATGTTGCATTATCTTAGCTGAGTCAAGCCACGTCTTTAGCTTCTCCACGGACTCCTTCGAGCTTGCAATGTGGGTCCCAATCAAATCGGTCCTAGGATAAGTCATTGCTTTGATGGCGTTCGCTATCTGCTTGAGCGCCTTGCTACATTCGGAGCTCATGTTCATGCATATGCTCTCTACTTCCTCTTGTACCTTTAGTGGTCCCTAGAGCAATAAATCCAAACCATGAAAACCTACATCGCAACAATTATTCATGGAATAGTCTAAATAACATAGAAATGATGAGAATGTTTACTTGAATCTCGGAGTTAACATAGGCGTTGAGAGTGTCTATGCGGTATGAACATTTTCGAGCAAGTGCACCTAGTTTAAGGTAATGTGCCCATGGATGACGAAGCTTAAATTTCCCATGAGGCGGCTCCCATGACGCGAAATTAGACTGCAAGATGCATCAAGGTCAAGATCTATGTGATGATCACTAATTGAGATGAGTACATTAAAAAGATGGGCGTATCTATACATACTAAGGTCTCCTCGGTGCCCTTAGAGGTTAGGGCAGATTTATATCCTTGCATCAAAAGGGAAGAACACTTGTGATCATTGCTTCGCTCGCTCTCGGATGTGTTGAAATATGTGGTTCCAAAACCTGCAAAAAACAAACATATCACTTAGGAAAACGCAAGTCATAAACTTTAATTACCAAATATACGTTGTTGGTGGAATTTATTACGTACGGACGTCACGTACCTTCTAAGAAGTTGGCAACGCTTTCGATGTTGCGCACGACCAAGTTATGAAGATCTTGTCCAGCCCAGACGGGGCAAACAAGGACGGACACGAGGAGGGATGCGAAGCCCCCAACGGCGATGGTGGCAACCCTCATGTGGGCCACCTCCGTCATTGCCTCTTGTCGAACTCCGGCGATGGATATCATGCAGAATGTCAACATGAAAACCAAGAACCCGTAGTCATATCTGGCCTTGATCTTTGGGAAGAACCTTAAAAACGTACAAGTTACAGCTGCACATATATAAAGTTAGATTGAGAGCCCAAGTAATGCAAACCGGGGATAACTTTAAGAGGAACAGAGTTGGAAACATATTGTATTGATAAGTGGCTGACTAGCTAGCTAGGTGAGTAGTTTTTCATTCGGGTTTTGGTTTGACCGGTTTACGAACTATATCATCTATCAACTAGACTGGTAAGACTTGACGTTTGTAGCCTACCTTGAAGAAAAACGAATAGGCCGATGAGCATGGGCTCGGCCGTCTTGCTACAAAGGCCCGCGAGGAGGTGGGCCCCGACTCCAAGCACTCCTCCAAGCAGCGTCGCAAGTGCTCGGTTCAGCCCCTTTCCTAGCGTTGCACCTTCACATTATATCCCCAAATCACATGATTAATTAACATTTTGGGACTTAATTAAACCAACCACTTCCAGCTAGGGATCAAGGTACATACCAACGTAGAACTCGAATATGACAATAACCGTAATAACAGCCCACATGGCAGAGACGCCTAAGCTATCATAGAGAGGTTGGAAGTAGTAGAACATGGAGATTAGGGTTAGTGCAAGTGCCACTTTTAGTGAATGGACCACTCTTCTTGGATCATCCTTTGCAAGCTTTATGACGCCTTTATATGCGCCACAAATGCGGCCTTGGATGTTCTTGAGCACGGCTGACCCCATCGATTCACCTGGCGAACCGGCTTCGGGTTTGTGCTTAGACCACATTGTCAGGATCAGTGTTCTCAAGAAACTAATCCAAATGGATGTTGTTAATTTGCATGCAAAGAATGAGTAATCAAGATGTGGGTTGTGTGAAAAGAAATACATCACGAGCCTCTTATTTAACGTATACACGATCGAATTAGAATATGAATTTATACCTTAACGTATATATGATAAGGGAATATTATCCGTGAGCTAGCTAATTGCATGTATATTGTAACGCATGTTGTGTGAAAAATGGTGTTGATTTTTGTCGCGAATATTGATGGCTGTAAATTAAAGGGCATTTAATAGAGTTGTCGTACGTACTCCCTACTAGGATCGGCTGGTAGCTAGGGTTTAAGACGAACATATATATTGTTCGGGAATTGATTAATATGGCGATTAATTTGATAAAATTAATTAACTTGTCCAGTTGTATCGGTAGTGAGATGAATTTAGTTTTATTAATTAGCTAGGTCACACGTGGCTAAATTGTCCATCCTATTCCTACATTATGGGATACGACAACTTGAGTTATACTGCAAGTCACGTTACTATCAAGAGCATCTATATACATAGATGCAAATATTTGATTGATAAGCGCAAGCACTCTCCCATTCTGCAGATCAAAAGCGCAATACGCATGCATGTATAATTTTTGAGGTAGAGATTGATTATACTACTGTAGTTTAGAGTTTACGAAATGTGGGACCCAAAATCGGACATTGATCGATGTCACTCTGGAGGTCGAAAATCGATGGTGGTTAGATCGGGACAAGTACAGACAAGTTGTAGATGGAAGAACAAATCAAGTGTAAACAATTATTCCATTCCGTTCTGACCCAAAACAAAGTATTCCATTCCGTGGCCATTAATTGCATATCTCATACGTACGTGCATGCATGACCGGTCAATCAATTTTGGAGGCCATGTACAAATAGGCCTAATAAATTTATTTATAACATAATCTTATATAGAGTAAATTGTTAAATTGAAGTCCATAATTAAGTAAAATATATACGTGGCATTTTCCTGGTGTACGTTTCATTAGATGTTAGTTAATTAGATTTAGCAACAAGTGTATACACTAAAAAGCTACTAGCTCTTCCTATGTACGTAGCTCTTCCTTTGTTCAATTGATCAATATAAGCCATAATTGAAGTCCAATCATTTAACGAAAAAAACATATGGAAAGGAATAACAACAGGGTCTAATGGCTTAACGTTAGGTTTAATGGTGAACAGAAATTACTATGAGAACACATGTAAAGGTTGACATAAACTTTTCAATTTACAAAGGATCGGAAAATCCTGGAGATAAAAAAATTGAATAAAGAAAAAACAAATGAGCCTCAATAAAGAACAGTAAAGAACATTTTTTTTTAAAGAAACAACAGTAAAGAACATAGAGATGAAAGTGAAAGAAAACAAAATTGCATTTCTTAAAAGCTAAAAATGCAAAACCAAAAATATACTCATTATGCTCTAGAATGTCTAACGTATAGGGAGGGGATTATGTTAGTTCTGGTGTTACTCCCTGTAGGGAACAGTTAACACTCACAGGGAACAGTCAGCGTGGACTGTTATCTCTTCCTCCTAGTCAAGGGGAACGATCAATGAAACCTGTATTCGGATAGATTTGAATCGTGTGTTCACTTTCCGAAATCAGAATTTTGCCCCTTTTAAGCCTAGGGAATCCGCAAAATCCGAAGTGAGATAAGACAAATCTTCTAGTTCTCTCAAGGCTCGTGATGAGAACTAAACTATAGAAAAACGTAAGAACAGATGTATGACTTTGTATTGATTTGATCTTAAGTGAAATCAAGTAACCAACCACGACTCTATCTTCCATTCTCCTTATATAGACCGTAGGAAGCAGTTGTGGGAATGATTAATGGTAGTTACCAATCGTTGGTGGTAGTTACTAATCGTTACTGGCGGTTACTTGTGGTTATTGGTGGTTACCAACAGCCACACGTGGGATAGACAATAATATCCACGTCACCATTAATTATTAACATAATAAGGAAGTTGCAAAGCGGTTCATGTCGGTTTTACATGACCGTTATACAAACTGATCTAGAGGGAACAGTTCACTGTTCCATCGAATAGAACAATCTGTTAGATACATCTTTGTCCCTTCCAAGACAATAAAGTCGTTGTTACCCACCTGGTAACAATACTTATCAATCATCTTAGAGACTAAAGTCTGAACATCAAGTTGGTCTCTTGTCGTAGAGACATCGTTCCACTGTTACCCCATGGGTAACAACGTAATTCCTTAATATCTCCCTTTAGATCTCAAGTATACTTGTACAAGCGTGTACTCCACACCCCCAAACTTGTAACAAGTAAAGTGACATCTCATAAAGTCGTATGAATCCCGACGACACTAAATGGCCACTGTTCCCTAGTCACTGGTACCACTAGGGAAACAGTTCTGATGACACTAAAATCACCAACAATCCTCCCCCATTTTAGTGTAATCCTTGATTCATAAAATAAGCAAGCCTTCATCTCAAACTCATGCATAAACACAAATATCGTGACGATTGAATTTATGTCTTAGTATAATTACACATTTCATACATCTCGGAATCATGGTGTCCTAAGGATTGAACCAATCAACCTCTTTAGAAGCATGAAGATAACACACACATAAGTTACTATACATTTCTATAGTCTAACTTGACTCCATTAATGGTCCTTGAGTCCATATCCATTCATGAGCGTATGTGAAGCCAACCCAAGCTTCATGGAGCGACCAGAAACTCCACGCCCACATAGGTAGATCCTTTAGTCGTACACCTACATTGCACTTTTTCAAAGGAACTATTAAGAAGAATGAATCTTCAACCTCTAGACTTGTAGGAACAAAGCACGTACCTGGGGAACTGTTACTGTGTGCTTTCAAATCTCTAGGAGAGGGCTTTCCACATTGAATTCGTCCCTAATGTTACTCAGGAAGGAATTGGGTATCCCACCGCTAGAGAGTCTTTAAACGGGTCTTAATCCCATCCCCTTAGCAGACTTGGAGACCAAGTCTCTTGCTAACCCCTTCGTCAAGTGATCAGCCAAATTCTGTTGTGACCTCACAAAATCCACTAATACCACCCCATGCGTAATGAGCTCTCTTACCGCACTATGCCTCACGCCCAAATGACGTGATTTCCCATTGTATACATGACTATATGCCTTAGCCAAAGTTGCAGCGCTATCACAATGGATTGATATGGGTGAAATCGGTTTTTCCCACAAGGGAACATCATACACCAAGTTCCTTAACCATTCCGCCTCTTTTCCAGCAGCAGCCAAGGCAATGAATTCCGATTCCATGGTAGAACTTGAAATGCAAGTTTGTTTCTTTGAGGCCCAGGAGATTGCACCTCCCCCAAGAAGAAACACCCATCCACTTGTAGATGAATGGTCATCTTCATTAGTTATCCAACTTGCATCAGAATATCCTTCTATCACCGAAGGTGATCCATCATAAGTAAGACCATACTCCACTGTTCCTTTCAAGTACCTAAGTACCCTACGAACAGCCTGCCAATGGTATGCACTAGGATTACTAGTGTAACGGCTTAATTTTCCTACTGCAAAAGCAATATCCGGTCTCGTACTAGTCATAGCATACATCAAGCATCCAATTATCCTGGAATACTCAAGCTGTAACATCGTTGTTCCCTGGTTAGGGATCAGTTTCATTGATGGATCATATGGAGTACTCATAGGAGTATAACTGTTACCGTTAAACTTTTCTAACACTTTCTCAATATAATGAGATTGGGATAAAGATAAAACTCCATTTTCCCCCCTTTTTATCTTAATCCCTAAGATAACATCGGCTTCCCCCATGTCCTTCATGGAGAACTGTGATGACAAGAATTCCTTCACAAGTAGGAATGGAAATGGATCGGGTTATGGATGGATGAGCCATTTCCATCACCCGATCCATGAAAAAAATACTCCACCCGATCCATCCACCACCCATAAAAATCATCATCCACATCCACCCCGTCCATCGTCCGTTGGGTAATCGGGTGGGTCGGGTCTCCGCGAAACCTATCAAGATTCTAAGCTAAATTTATAATTTCACGTAATTATCGTGTATAAACTATATAAAACTTACTAATTTGTAAGGTCTAATACAAATCAACAAAACTAATAATCTAGTACAAAAAAAGTGCATTATATGATTCAAATTGCAAGATTAAAAATGTGTAAATTGAAATACATTCTCAAATTCAAAAGAAGTATGCATTCGGGTTAAATGGGTCGGATGGATGAACGGGTCATGGATCGGGTGACAGTTCGGATGGCTCTCCACCCAAACCCGACCAATCAACACACCCGCACACCCACCCACCCGCATTTCATCCACTTTTCTTCGGGTTTTCATCCATATATTCGGGTCGGATGATCGGGTAAATCGGACACCCATATATAATTTCCATCTCTATTCACAAGATCCACTTGTACCTGATCTGTACCAAAGATCAACATGTCATCCACATATAGGCAAATAATGACTCCGTTCCTTGAGTCATCAAATTTGCTATATACACACTTGTCCGCTTGATTCAATTTGAATCCATTAGACAACACAACCTCATCGAACTTACGATGCCATTGCTTAGGTGCTTGTTTCAGCCCATACAAGGATTTGATCAACTTGCACACTTTATGCTCTTGGCCTGGCATAACAAAACCCTCAGGTTGTTTCATATAAATTAACTTCCTCTTCTAGATCCCCATTAAGGAACGCAGTTTTAACGTCCATTTGGTGGATCACTAAATTGTGTATAGTTGCTAAAGCAATCAACAACCTAATCGTGGTGATACGTGCCACAGGTGCATAGGTATCAAAGTAGTCGGTCCCATACTTTTGTCTAAAGCCTTGGACAACCAATCTGGCCTTAAACTTGTCTATGGTACCATCCACCTTCATCTTCCTTTTGAAGATCCACTTACTTCCCAAAGGTTTACAACCAGGGGGAAGATCAGCCAATACCCATGTATTGTTCCCCATGATGGAATCCATCTCATCATTTATGGCCTCCTTCCAAAAGGACACGTCTTGAGACTTCATAGCCTCATCAAAGGTCCTTGGTTCATCCTCAATGTTGTAGCAATACAAATGATTAGAACCAACCTCGTCCCTTGATCCCTCAACCAAGTAAACATGGAAGTCTGGACCAAAGGATGTTCCCTTCCTTACTCTTCTGCTTCTCCTGATTTCAGGTTCATTGTTCCCATCTGGTAACTCAGAACCACTGTTACCCCTGGGTTCAGGAACCACTACACTATCTTCACTTGAGTTGGGTACCATATCTTTTGATATGGTATCAGTGAGAATCGATTTTCATCAAATATTGCATCTCTCGACTCAATAACGGTGTGAACCGAAATAAATTTGTTAGGTTCAATTACATAGAACCTATATGCCTTGGAATGCTCAACATATCCAATAAAGATGCACTCTACACCTCTTTCACCCAACGTTCTTCTCTTGGGATCAGTCAGCCTAACAACAGCCCGACATCCCCAAACCCGAAGATAATTCAAACTTGGTTTCCTTTTGAACCAAAGTTCATAAGGGGTCGTTTTGTTCCTTTTATTTGGAACCCTATTCAACAGGTAACAGGCCGTTAACATAGCCTCTCCCCAAAACCCCTCATTCAATCCGGAGTAGGAAAGCATGGAATTGACCATTTCTTTGAGAACTCTATTCTTTCTCTCCGATACACCATTTTGTTGTGGTGTGTAAGGAGCAGTAGTTTCATGGATAATACCTACGGACTGGAAGTATTCAGGGTCGAAGTATTCACCCCCCCTATCAGTGCGCAATCTTTTGATCACTGTTCCCACTTGAAGTTCCACTTCGGTTTTATAAAGTTTGAACTTCTCTAGGGCCTCATCCTTAGTATGCAATAAAAATACATAGCAATAACGAGAATAATCATCGATATATGTCACTACATACTTCTTATTTCCAATAGAAGGAGTAGCATGAAAATCACATAAATCACTATGTATCAGTTCAAGCAAGGCACTGTTCCTCTGAACACTAGGGAAGGGTTGTCTTGTGATCTTGTTTAGCATGCATGTTCTACACTTTTCTATACTCATGTCAAATGGTGGAATTAAACCAGTTCTAGACATATCAAACATGCGTTTATAATGTACATGTCCTATCCGAGCATGCCACAAAGAAGAGACTGTTCCTGAGGGAACAGTAGTTGATCCCGAACACATGGTAACGGCAGTTGATCCCAAATGAGCAAATTCATTTGAACAAGTCATGTAAACTGAATTAATAACTTTATTAATGCTTAGTTTAAACATTCCATTACATAAATAGCCACGGCCAACAAATACACCGCCTTTCGACAATATAAACTTGTCGGCTTCAAACACCAAACGAAAACCTAATTTATTGAGAATACTACCAGATACTAAGTTTTTTCTTATTCTGGGTACATACAACACATCCTTAAGAGTTAAAGTCTGCCCAGATGAGAACTCCAACTCTATTTTCCCTTTGCCTTGAACGGGAACAGTTGACTCGTTACCCATATGAAGTACACGTCCATCATCCACGGGAATGAAAGACTTGAACATCGATCTGTCTCTACACACGTGAGTGGTAGCACCTGAGTCAACCCACCATGCTATCTCATCATCCTGCACAAAAAAGGCCTCAGAAATCATAGAAACAAAATCCATACTAGGAAATGTAACCATATAGAGAACAGTTGTCGTTCCCTTCTGACCTTGATGAGATTTCTGCCCTTGTTCCTTAGAACCTTGAGCAGACCGGTTTGAAACTTGATTATTCCCCTTGGCAGCCTTGCAATCTCTTTTGAAGTGCCCCGGCTTACCACAGTACCAACAACCGTTACCCTTTGGGGAACGCTTCTTGTTGGGACCAGTGTATGTGTTGTTACGTGGCCTCTTCTGGCCTTTGTTCTTGTTGCTCCCCTTCTGAGAACCACCTTCTACCATGTTAATGGAAGAAGATCCTGGAGTATCCTTCTCTTTCCCTTTCTCTTGCTCACGAAGGCTTTCCTCGATACGCAAGTGACTACCAAGTTCAACAAGGGAAAGGTTTTCCTTCTTATGTTTCAACATATGTTTGAAATCTTTCCATGATGGAGGCAACTTGTCAATAATACATGAAACCGAAATGGATTCATCCATATTCAAGTTGTGTTGAGTATATTGCCCCAAGATACGAAGTATCTCATTGTATTGTTCCATCACGGGTCTGGTATCAACCATCTTGTAATTGTTAAAATTACTTACAAGGAACTTCACACTTGAAGCATCCTCAGCCATGTACTTAGACTCAAGAGAGTCCCAAAGTTCTTTCGCGGATTCAACATTTTGGTACACATCGAAGAGAGAATCGGACATACCATTTAAGATGTGGCCTCTACATATGTAGTCGTCGTTCTCCCATTTGTTTCTCTTCCTAACATCTTCAAGGATTGCATCATCATCATTCAACTCGGGCATCGGCGTGGACAAGACATACACCACCTTGAGGGTGGTCAAGAGGAAATGCATCTTCTTCTGCCAACGGTGGAAGTCCATCCCCTCAAACTTGTCCAACTTTTGGAACTTTGAACTCATCTCACGCACAGACGTCATTGATCCGAAAATTCTGATTTCGATTGTTAGTTCTGGTGTTACTCCCTGTAGGGAACAGTTAACACTCACAAGGAACAGTCAGCGTGGACTGTTACCTCTTCCTCCTAGTCAAGGGGAATGATCAATGAAACCTGTATTCGGATAGATTTGAATCGTGTGTTCACTTTCCGAAATCAGAATTTTGCCCCTTTTAAGCCTAGGGAATCCGCAAAATCCGAAGTGAGATAAGACAAATCTTCTAGTTCTCTCAAGGCTCGTGATGAGAACTAAACAATAGAAAAACGTAAGAACAGATGTATGACTTTGTATTGATTTGATCTTAAGTGAAATCAAGTAACCAACCACGACTCTATCTTCCATTCTCCTTATATAGACCGTAGGAAGCAGTTGTGGGAATGATTAATGGCAGTTACCAACCGTTGGTGGTAGTTACTAATCGTTACTGGCGGTTACTTGTGGTTATTGGTGGTTACCAACAGCCACACGTGGGATAGACAATAATATCCACGTCACCATTAATTATTAACATAATAAGGAAGTTGCAAAGCGGTTCATGTCGGTTTTACATGACCGTTATACAAACTGATCCAGAGGGAACAGTTCACTGTTCCATCGAATAGAACAATCTGTCAGATACATCTTTGTTCCTTCCAAGACAATAAAGTCGTTGTTACCCACCTGGTAACAGTACTTATCAATCATCTTAGAGACTAAAGTTTGAACATCAAGTTGGTCTCTTGTCGTAGAGACATCGTTCCACTGTTACCCCATGGGTAACAACGTAATTCCTTAATATCTCCCTTTAGATCTCAAGTATACTTGTACAAGCGTGTACTCCACACCCCCAAACTTGTAACAAGTAAAGTGACATCTCATAAAGTCGTATGAATCCCGACGACACTAAATGGCCACTGTTCTCTAGTCACTGGTACCACTAGGGAAACAGTTCTGATGACACTAAAATCACCAACAGATTATGTGTTCAATTAGTTGTAAATGTCGAGGTGTCAAATTGATAAATTTTAAAATTCGGAATCCTAAATAACTATTAGGCGTAAGTTCAAGTTTATACATGTATTTAGCCCACAAATCACATCTAGACAGTTCTACTCACACTTACGTCTCATACATATACAAAGACATTGATCTCATTTTTACTTTGTAAAAAAGGATTAGATACTGGCCGGATAAATCTTTTGATTCTTTTTCATAAAAAAAAAATAAAATGCCATGGATGGTTGAAATTATGCTCAGAGTATTTTGTTGGATGAGATGCCAAAACTGACATACATACACTACTTAGCTTTGATTGTGCAGCATTTTGAATTGAATGACAGCATAAATGTAGCAGCCTTGCCTTTATTGCGATGTTGATCGATATATCGATGGAGATTTCTTAGAGGAACATGAAGAATATGTGCCCTTTAGGCCTTAACTTTGAGCTGATTTTTGAGTGCAAAGTCGCGGTAATTTCTGTTTCCATATACTGTATACCTATTACACAGCACCATACAAAATATTCCTGACGTAAAAGGTAAACTTATTCTATGTGGAAACTTAAAATTTCGGAAACTTAATCTTGCTTGGCTTACAAAAACAATTGTACCTATTTTGTATCGATATAGCTAGAAAATCATTTCCAACGAGGTAGTTAGGTTTGTTTATTTATTATAATACGGTATAAAGCGGAACTCAATTAGGTACAATTGTATGGTATATTATAAAAAAACAATTGAACTCAATTAGGTACAACTGTACGGTATATTATAATACAATATATTATAAAAAAAACAATTGTACCTATTTTGTTTATTTTTACGTCGCGTATCAAGGTTGAATAAAATAATGATTTTATTTATTAGTTATATTCTTAAAAAATAATGTTTATATCAACTTGATATGTTATCCAATTCTTTATAGGCCGAATACATGTATGCCCCTTGAACTTGTAACTTTTTTTCAACCTGATCCCAACTAAAAAATGTTCTACTAAACCCCTCAACTTACTAATTTTGTTCAATTAGACCCCTAATGCTGACGTGACATAACGCATGTGATACACGCCAATCTTGTGTGACTGAAATATTTTTAAGGTAATATTTTAATTAAATAATAATTTATAATAATAAAATATTAGTATTTTGTATTAATTCTATTTTAATAATAAAATATATTATATTTAAAAAAAATTATACATTCTTTAAATATACTATATCGATCAACCCAATGGGTTTCGAATTTCAACCCATTCGGGTGTTCGAGTTAAAACGGGTTCGGTTCATTTCGGGTGTTAGGTTTAAATTTTCGGAATTCAACCCTACAAATTTCCGGTTGGTTCAATTCGGCTTAGCAGGCTCGATTAAGTTTTAACAACTCTACCAATCAATCATGTAAGAGGAACCCTAACTCTGTTCGGTACAAAAATTTAACACCAATGCAATGTGATTGAAAATATTATAAAATAATATTTTAATTAAGTAATATTACTTGATACTAAAAGATTTTTTTATTTTAATAATAAAAAATATTATAAAAAATTATTGCGTGAGTTGAATCCATTATTACGTATTTCCTAGAACGATGTGGATGAAAAATTATATACAAATTCATAAAATAGTTTTTTCAACATCGCCACATCAGTGCCACGTGGCAGTGACGTGGTGATGACGTTGCACATGGCATATGATGAGGGACTAATTGAACAAAATTAGTAAGTTTGGGGTTTAATAGAACATTTTTTAGTTGGGAGGTCTGGTTGAAAAAAGTTACAATTTCGAGGGGCCGTATATGTATTCAACCATTTTTTATATCTTACCTAATTTTGGTATTTTAAGAAAATATAATTTTCATTTAAATATCACAAAAGATATTTTTTTCATCCTTTTATGAAGATTTTGAATAATTTATGCTAAAAAATGAATTACATAATTCAAATTATATAAAAAATAATACATATAGGTAAATAGGTTTAGATTTGGATATGTCGTGTTTGTATTTTACATTATCGAGTAAAAAATAGGGTCGGGTCAAAGTTCAATCTCAAACCGATCAAGTCGGGTTTTATTTTATGTTTGGGTGAAGTTTGTCTTTCTTTTTTTTGGGCGAAAGTTTGTCTACTTTTTTAATTACTCGTGATTGTGTTCACTAATCATTTTTTTTAACTACTTATCTCCAACCATTTTAGAATGTCTCATTTCTATACAAGTTAACAATTTTCATGGGTCCAGATCAAAACAATTTTCATGGGTTTTTTTTTTTTTTTGAGCAATTTCATGGGTGTTGATAAGGCTTAAATAATGTATTTTGATGGAAACTCGAAGCCTAGAACAAGATCGGTTTCAGTAACTTATCCCCTGTTATGCGAGGGTTGAAACAACATTATTTATTCAGAAAGCATGTTCAACGTGATATAAATCAAATAGTCAGTCTATTGATTTAATCGCTTTTCTCATGTTGGTCACAAACACAAACGTTGCACTAGCATCCGAGACTCACTCCAAGTTACATAAAGAGCACAAAACCTACATAGATTGGACCGCCCAAACCCGGTAATCAACACCTGAAATATGTTAATAACCCAACCAACCCTTGTCGTATACCACAGTCCACAGCCCAACTATATTGTATACCACAGCACCGAGATTGTTTACCCAAAGCTCAAACCATCTTCCTCTTCCCTTCACTACATACACTAAACATGAAAGCAAACACATCAGTAAACGACAAATCCCTAGAAAAGATGGCAAGAAAATTAAACCCAACAATTGTGACCACCACCAAAACAAGTGGTTACCTAAAATGTAGTTCAAGTCATACCCAGCCACCAGTGTGAGAAGAGTTCTTTCAGGATCATAAGAGCGCGATGATGAGTTTCGAGACTCGTACTTCTACGGGAAGCAACGAACTGTAAGAGAGAGATGCGCGGAAGACTGTTGATCATCGCAAGAGCTAGGGCGCGTCTTGCTCTCAACACTTCCAGCCAGACAACCAGTAGGTGTGTTCAGATTCTTGACACACAGGCTGCTGGATCGAAGGTCGGAGACATGAATGCGTTGTAATCATTAAAGCCTTCTTCTTCTTTTGTTGGAACATTGCTGTTGTTCATAGTGTGCTCCATAAGATGAACTAATGACAGAAATATATCCATTCTCGTGATTTCCCTGTTTGCCTGCATGTATGTGAAGAATTGGTGTCTTAAGACCTCATACAACCACAAAGAACAACATTGTGTTAAGAAATAAGATACTTGGCTTATACCTCAACTGCAAAGTGAGCCCAGATCTTGTCGTTTCGCTTTTCGATCACGCCCTTCAAGATTGTAAGCCCCATTCCTCTTATTACATCAGCGATCTCCAAAAAGAAACCCCGTTCTTCACAGAGCATCTGAAGACAGTTCCTTTCTTAGACTAGCTCATCATACAAATTTTCACACACAATGCAAGGAACAAGTGTAGCTAAAGTGAACAATGGCCGGATCCATGCATAATGGCACCTACCTCCACAAGGAATTGATGGGGAGGATGCAAGTCCTCCACAATTATTGGGCACATCTTAGCTTGAGGGCCAACTTCATAGGCCCATGTTGCCCCTCCCTCAAAGCTGTCTTTCTGGAGCAATCCACCATCTTTATCAATAATCTGCAAGTTCAATATAAATGTATTAAATCACAATTAATCATTGTCTATTCCCTAGCTCCTAGCTTCTGCTTCTTGCACATTCTGCATTTACACAACATCTTCTGAGGAGCACGAATGAGCCTTGCTAAAAGGTAAAAATGAATTCATATTCTCATGGACTTCACTGAGGCTAGAATTACTGAAGCAAATCAATCTTTACCTTGGACTCCACTGTTTGCTTCAGCTTGTCAGCATGCTTGTTAACACTTTGTAAGAAAACCATATGCTTTATGGTTTGCTCCAACAGCGCATCTATGCTACACTGAAAAAAGATGGATATTTGAACATATCAATCATCATTACGGTATGTATGAGTCCACAATGACAGACACACATAAAAAAGGAAAGGCAGGATTACCTTAGCCCCATTCGGTATGATTTCGCGCAACTCCTTGAGACGATCTTGGATCATTTGGCGATCTTTTGGCCTTGGCCGAGGATTCTCCCCGTGTTTAAGCTTTTTGCGCGTCGGCTTTCCAGGTACAATGTAATTCTTTGAACTAGCCGTAGCAACAGTCTTCTCAAGCTCCCCGGTGGACACCTGATCAACCCAGGAGCTGACATGTGATCCACTGTACGACGTAGTCTGAGCACAGTTTTCTGCACCATTCTTGCCAAATGCACGTCTGGGGGAAGAAGCCCGAACATCAACAGAAGGCCTAGAATACTCAAATAGCTCATCCATCTGATGCGACTCGCTACAAAGACCATACACTTGGGAAATGCTAGGGACAGAGGAAATATTGCCCTTTGTAAAAGTTGTCATGCAGGAAAAATCCTCACTTGAGGACTGTGTTGCACCAGACTGAACCCCAGAAACCACTGCATCTAATAGATGATCAGAACCGTTCACTGAAAACACACAACTTTCTGACATATTATCGCAATCAGGGTGCGAAAATGAAGTACTAAAATCTAGGGACTTCCCCTTCATCTGATTAACCATGTCTGGCCCATCTATGCTTGATCTGGAGATACAGCCGTTTAGAAATCTGTTTTTAAAGTCGACGCCGAAAGCATCAAATAAATCTTCTCCGCCTGATGGCATCTGATCTGTCTCTCCGGACACGGCAATGTTAAGGCCTTCACACAAATCTGCTTGTGTGCCAACATCAAATGCCACATTGGAACTGAAATTGTTCATATACCCATATGGATCCAGTGAAACATCTTTCATCCGATTGAAGGGTGATCCCAACTCTTCAACAGGCCCATCTCTCTCGGTATTGCCAGACAAAAGTGCACTAGGTACGCACACTAGCTGTCGAATCAACGTCTTCACATCTTGTATAAATCGAAAATCCTCCATCATCTGAAATGACAAAATGGCAGTTGATAGGCATTACAATGACTCAGGCACAGATAATGAGTGAACTAAATTGCAGGGAAAAGAAACTACTGAAAAACTTACAGCCATTGGAGAACCAAGCTGAATAACTCCATGTGGCATCATAGGAATAACGGCTACAGTCTGCATATCAAACATTTATATAGCAATGAGGGACCATAGAAGAAACTTGAAAACACAAAAAAAATGTCCTTAAATTCAACAAATAATGATAGTACCTGCATTCCAGCTGAAAATTGTAGATGAACCTCACTTAAGACCTGATGGATGCACAATGATTTAAAATCAACATGCTTGACAGAGGAATTCGATATATCTTGCAAACATATACAATCAAACAAAGAGATTGAGTGCAAACTTAGTAGAGTTTTTGTTGCATACCTCAGGTGGATACACCATTTCATTGAAACTTCCGAAAACAATCCACTCATGATCTCCAGCAAACGCGGTACGACCTACTAACCTGAAACGTAAAACAAAGTAAGTAAAACGATGCAAAGACACAAGTATCCGCAATTTCAAGAACGGACTAGGAGGCAACAATCCATACCCTTGTCCAACCACATGAACCTGATTTGCCATCATCATCTTATTAACAAGAAAATGCACCCTTTCATCCACATGGGAAAGCTGCTGAGCACAAGCCCCATTAGAAGGCCAACAATTTGTAAGATGATCCAGCATTGGCCTTTGGAAATTACTTGGAAAACATGACATGAGTTCATAATAGCAATCTTCCCATATCAAAAGCCTGAGAAACAACATGTGGCACTTGTTATGGACCTAAGTAAACAAAAAAAAAAGAAAAAAAAGCAGAGTCCTTATAAGGTTATTACATCTCTTTACATTGCATTGGCATTACATGATTTAGCAATTAGTTTAGATTATAGAAACTAATTCAAAACTATTATCAGATTATTTTCATTGATCATGCAGCCGCGAAGATTTTGAAACCCTGAAGCAATTGGTTACCAAAAGAATCTCTATTATGTGAAGGAGCACTCAAGAAATCTACAGTCACGAACAAACCGGGGATAAAAGTCCAAACAGTTTACAAACACAACCCTGGAAAAAATACCAAGAAATGAGAAAAAAAAAACAGCCAACAAAACAGAGCGGGTATAACCTAACCCTGCAACTTAGCAGTTGGGGTTACTCTCAAAACCAGTAAATGACAATATAACAAGACGTATTGTTTCCTGCCACCTGGTACTATGTGTCAAATTTTAAGTTTCTTTGACTAAGATTTTGAATCTTTGATCAGAGATTGCACTAGAAAACGAAAAAATGACTGCAGAATCAAGCAAGACAGCAAGTAGAGAGAACAGACTATAGCGGAACACAGGCAGCAAATTTGTAGTGCTCAGCTCAGCTTTGGTAGTTATGAGTAATTAGAAGAACTACTAGATGAGAATATTTGAGTGATGAGCTATATTGCACTAAGACTAAAGCAAAAACAAAGCAACAAGGCACATGTGAAGTGAAACTGACTTGGGATTTTGACAGCCGATCTTCCAGAAAACAGCATAAGACCAGTGGTTGACACCACAGATGGTCTTCAAAGCCTCCTTCAACCCGTAACCCATCGCTTTCGGCCGGGGATGGGGGGACACCAATTAACTGACTAACGGAAGTTGTTGCAAATTCAAAACAACACACACACACAATCAATCAAGAAGCTCAGAGCAGAACACCGTAGTAGTACATTCTTCTCCTTCAATCGGCGAAAATCTAACTTCCTCGACACGAGCCCCTCCCGGCCTGTTTTGTCCTTAGACCGCCGCTCCTTTTCCTCTCTGGATCCAGATTGATTGCCATCATTGTTCGGCAATTCATTCTCAAAGTGTAAGAAAGAAGAAGATAAGAAGAGCAAGTGCGAACGAGGCACGGCAAACAGAGCTCTTGTAGAAAAAGCCTACACTATACCACAGGCTTTAAGCTCACAGTCGAACACAGCTCCTTCCATTTTCAGCTCAGCCACAGCAACGATGACAAATTGAAATCACAGACGGAAAAAGGAAGCAAATTCGAGTTCGCAACGGAATCCTTGAGTGCGATAACACTTCGATTGTCCTTGCTCGGCTGCAAAAGGAAGCTTGTGGTGGTTGGTGAGGTGGTTTTTTTGTGTTATTCACCAGCTCTGATTTTTTTTATTTCTTACAGATTGGGGATGAAATTTGAGAGGGAAGAAGGCAAGTGCGGTGTTTGCTTTAATTTATTACAGGGGAGGTGGAGCCAAGGAATTTTTTGATGGTAGTAAAAGGGCTCTGAAATTGGAGTCATTTACGAAACTGCCACTCTGCGCATTTTGTCGTTTCTCGGTAGAGGTCTCTTTTTGGGAGAGGGAGCTCCGATGACAAGTGGGCTGTCGACTCCCTTTGACACCTGCCCTCGCTTTTTCAATTAATTACGGGTCTGACACCGGAACAGAGACACGACCTGTGATGGCGCCTCTGTGTGACACGTGTCCGACAATATTATTCATTGGTTTCAATTATCACTATTCATTGTCAATTATCACTCGCTGTTTATTCATTTTGTGGATTTACCCGACTCCCTGCCTTTTTCCTCTCTGCTCCCTTGCCTTTCCTCTTTGTGACCATGGCAACAGATGAAGGAAAAAAGACCCCTCAAATTCTCAAATAGCTATCTCATATTAGCCTTTGAAGGTCTCTCCTTGCTCCAATTTTCATCCGGAAAAGTTAGAGAAACCTATGGCAACTCAGATTTGCCTGATTTCCCCAAAAGTTGGACAACAACCAAAAATGATACAAACCCTAGCTATGGCTACGACGCCCATAAACCAAATTGGAGGCAAATCCTTCGACTTGTAATGCAATTCGAGGCCAATCGTCTAGAAAGGAAGGGGAATCTCTGCAAAATGACGGCAAAAGGAAGAGCCTTATTGTTCTTCGTAAGGCTCTACCTTACCCGGATCTACTCAAACAGCTTCCAGAGGGTATTGTTGGGGGTAAGAGACGGGGCAGGCCGGTGGCGAGTGGTTTATGTGCTTGGCCCGTCCGGTGGAAGATGACGACGGAGAGGGACCTAAAGGGTGAATATCCTCAAGAAATAGCATTAGAACAACTATCAGGTATAATACGTTTGACTCTCTGCACTTGATTAACATGTTTGAAGGCATCTTGGAGTTGAGAATGAAATCTTTTGAACAACTATTGAAGGAACAACTGTCTGTTGAACACCATCCTTGTGAGGATGAGTTTAGAAAACGAGACCAAAACCTCACTATGGCTGAGAAAGCCTTTAATAGTGGGGTTGAACCTCACTATGTCCTTTTGGAAATCGGTATGGAACCAAGAAGGTGAAAATCTCTCTGAGATACTTGGGAATCTTTGAATCTATATACATGTCAACTACATGGTTGAGTTTAGTTAAGAACCCATGTGTTATTGAGTCAGATTGTAGTGATTTCTTTATTTCACCTTGGATGCAATATTACCAATGTACAAGAAGTCTGAACTTGTTGCTTAGTTATTGGAAGGAAACTATATTTGCTGATCCTAGATCAATGAGCATGAACTGTCTTGAATTCCTGCGTGTTGCTACAGTAGTAATGGATGGATAATCCTTGCCTTGCAAGGAATGAAGATAATTTTATTTACAAATGTAAAAAGAAATAAGAAAAAGATTAGAATATTATATTGAACTTGACTGATCTTTTAATAAACTTGCACTGCAAGGAAAAGTATAAGATTGAGATTAAGAAAAAAGAATGAAAAATTTAAAATTTTCCTTGCAAGGCAAGGCAAGAACAATCTTGCAGTGCAAGTTTTTGCGTTTCTTGCAGGTGTCAAGCTCTGGTCGGTTGCGTGAGTTTCTGACTGTGGTTCGAGATAATGTTTCGGATGTTGTCCGGGAGGTGTGTTTCCTTTTCAGGCGTCTTGTCACACCTCCTCAAGTCGGCTTCTTGCTGTCTTGCTCTCCGGTGGCTCTACACGCCTGTGTTAGATCCTCATCTAACCCGCGGAATTGCCTTTCTCCTACTATGTCGCAAGCTTTTCATTTCTTGACTAGGTGTTTGGGTGCCTTGTTGTTTGTTCTGTTTTTGCTTTTGTTTTGTTTGTTTCGTTTTTCATGTCTTTCATTTTCTTGCCTTTCATGTCGGTTTGTCCGGCTACCGAGTTTTGTCTCGGTCTCTCGATCTACTGGGCTTGTCCGGTATTTCGAATTCTTACCTTTTCAATAAAAAATATTCATTTTGTGGATTTTTTGTGTGGTGTATTATCGTACTAAAATTTTGTTATATTATTTCATATTCATTTATCTCTATAAGTTTATCCACCTTTTTTTTAACGTTTCAATAAAATTGTTCATTTTTTAATTCTTTTTATTTATATCACATCACATTTATATTATTACCCTTAAACAATCACACATTTTACCTATTTTTATAACTCTTTTCTTCTTCATTTCTCTCTTTTTATTACTTTATCACATTATCTCTCTTTTACCTCAACAAAACAACACCATAAATACACCTCCAATATTTAGGCTCCGTTCTTTGCAAGAATCCATCATGTAAAATAATGGCTTATTTGTAGAAATAAGATTATAGACCAAACAAGATAAAATAAAATATAGATAAACGAGCCCCTTTTTATTATTATTAATGCATGTATTTTATAGGTCTTGTTTTGTAGAAATAATCTCTTTTGAAAAAAATAATCCTTATTGTGCATAATCTACCCACAACTGAACAGGCCCTTACTTTTTTGGTTGATTTGATGTGTCTTAATCTACTACAAAACTTACTTTATGAAGAAGAAAAAATTGCTATAGAGGGAGTATTGGAAAAAAAAATTACTTGTATAAAATTATATGAAATGCAGAGATGTTATATTGAGTTAGAGATATCTTATTTTTAGGCATATATATAGCGATTAATAGTGGCACTCCGGCCAAGGTCATCATTGACGAATCTAGGGGGGGCATGAGGGGGCCCGTGCCCCCCCTCCCGTCGGGTTAATTTTCGGTATATATATATGTAATTTTTGATTAAATATTAATATATTTTAATTAAATTTGTATTAATATGACATGAAAATCAACTAGTCTAGATGGTTTCTTGCTTAATTTTGGTTTAACTCCACCAAGGTTCAAATCCCCATAGCACTATTTTGCTTTTTTATTCAAATTTTTTTGGTATAAGACCTTTTTTATTCAAATTTAATGCATTTCTCTCAAAATTTTGTTTATAAACTAGCTATTTACTGCATAAATTAGATTTCATACATATCGTAATTTTTTTTTTGAAAAACAAGTACCTATTTTATTATTATTTAAGAGTATTGAGTAGCTAAATTTATCGATTATTCTTGAATCATTGGATCTCGTACACGAGTTGGGCGGCTGTGCCCCCCCTTTAAATCCGTTCTGCGTTCGTCACTGAAGGTCATTATGGTAAACCTTAATCATCAACCTAAACAGCTAAACCCATTGTGCTGAACCGGCCATGATGCTTCTACTTAGCTTCATAATCACAATTAATTAGCCTATATAGTAATCAGTAGTTTTTGTAGTTATCATTACTCTTAACAACTAGCTTATTCTTTTAATAGGGAGTATATTAGTAGGATCTAGGTGGGGACTTCCATGGGAATGTCTCAAACAACATTCTCTTCTCCATGTGATCAACATTATTTATTTAATCAGCATGGATATTTGCACTAAACCACCCCATAATATATAAGATTTCACGTAATTGTCCAATAATAGCAAAACTCTATGCTTTTCAAGTTGTAACTCTGCTTTTCTAGGGGAGTTTTCTGTAGATTAACGTACTATTTAACCTCTGATTAAAAAAAAACGTACTAATTAAACCCTAGTCGATTTGAATGCATGTGGTTCAATGGTGTGGTTGGAATATAATGAGAATGCCATATGTCAGATGGTCCCGTTGGTAACCTTGTACTTTTTTTCTTTCTTTTTTTGTGCAATTATTGCGCAAAACAAAGTTACTGAACATTTTACTGTATCATTCTTTTTCGTGAACCCGAAATATCAAAGCAGCTTGAAGATTAAAAAAACCGATCAAAACCCATGAAAAGATTGGAATATCATAAAATGATGAGTATTTATTTATCACAAAAATGTACTACGGAGTATATACTAGTCAGTCAATATACGTCAAGCAAATACCAACCACTTAATAAACAAGTACGTACCAATCCTTGTTAGGCTCTCAGTTTCATTTTAACTTGATTGTTTGAGCCCTAATCAAATTGTTTAATCAGCATCTAACAGGTAGGGAGGTACGTGAGAAAGCCATGAAAAGATGGACCTCCATAGTTGCAGTCACATGAGCTTTATGTCGCTTTTTGGAATCTAGACATAGAATAAACTGGTTTGCCCTCTTAGTTTACGTTTTATACTTGTTTGGGTTTGAATCCTTGTAATTTCCAAAGAGAAACGATATAGTTAAAAATGAAGATTGCATGTGAGCATTATATATATGCATTTACCCGAAAACAACAGACGCCCACAATTGTACGTAGATGACGTAAATATGGCGTCAAATTTCAAGCTCCATAAAATTAACATGTTTGTCTTCGATGGTGATTTGTTTCTCTCATATAATTGTATGGTCGCCATCGTACTTGTAAGAAATCATGAATCTGGTGGAGCCCTGGCTAGGCTATCGTGCTAAGTGCTTACTTACACAACTTTACTTTCATTTGAAGCATACAACAGTGTTTATCATGCAACATTGTGATTATCATTTTTGCATGCTGTCAAGTTTCAACTCCTCCTCTTTTTTTTTTTTTTTTTTTAAGTGCATCGTCCGGGAAAAAAATTATGGAATTTTTAATTCATTGATAATATGGTTTTAAACGATGTAGTATCCTATTTTTGTGGAAATTTGCACGTAGAAGATGAGTAATTTTGAGAACGATCGGATTAACTAATCAAGCAAAATAAAAATAAAAATATCGTACTGTAGTTGGTACTATATTATAATGAAGGGTTTTGATTTCAGAATGTGAATGTCAAGATTCTCAGGACGAATTTTCTTCCTCATTTCTGTAGCTTTCCGTCATACATCAACTATGTGGATTTTAGTGCTATATTTAACTGTATGTTTGTACTATTCTTTTGCCTTTTCTACATTCAAAGAAAATGGTCGGTACAATAGTCTGGAAAGGATTTGTTCAAAATGATTGCAGTTTTAGCAAATAAAGGTCACAACAGGTCCAAATTCTATAAGTATTGAAGGATAAACATGTAAGATTTTATATGAACTTTTCCAATTAAGATAATTAATTTAGGATTGAGTAAAGTTAACCAATTACGTTAATCTTTATAATAAAACCACTCATTTACTACAGTATAATAAAATGTAACGTCGAAAATCTAGATGAATTGGATTTGGGCTTACAGAAGCGATCCATATGGGCCCTTTCCGGCGCAGATTCGACGGTGGTGGTGGGCCTGGTGGCACACTCACATCACATGTCACAAACCCACTCGTATACAATAAAACATTCCAGATCTCTTAACCATCGTAATCATCGTCATAATTATATATTAAAACGAAAGTTAAAAATAATAATTATCATGATAAGTGTCAACTCTATGTTGAACCACGTCACCCATATTATTAAAATAGTTTAGTTGATTGTATACCCCACATATATATAAAACATGAAAGAATATACATCATTAAATCTACATTGAATCAGAAAAATATAATTGATTAATCTTACTATATACTCCGTACTAGATTGGAGATTAAAATAAAAATATAGGTTAACATATGTTAACTCGAAATAAATATATAATTAGTTTATAATAGTATGTAAAAGACATAATGAACCCCATAACCATTTTCTTAAATCAATTGGATTGGTTGACATTTAATTGACTTATTTTTTATCGGCTAGAACTTTATTGTAGATTCTACATATATAAAAATTAGATATATACACATATGATTTAAATTTTTATTTTTTCCAAAATAACAATAAAATTAAAATAATAATTATATATACTAATTCTTATTGATAAAAGCGTGTATTTATACAAAATTATAATCCTACAAATATTTTTACGATTAAAAGAATATATTATAAAAGAAATAATGTATCGTGAACTTAAATCCCACAAGAAGAAAATTAAATAAAATAATACAAGATTTTATATCAAACTATTCTTTTGAATAACTTTATATAAAATTTTAATTACGTCTTTAGTTTAATTAAAATCATACCTTCAAGGAACGAGACAAATACTAGTTCTGGTTCTACGTTAAGTTCGTTTACATAGAAAGAAAAATAGAAAAAATGCAAAGGAAGAGGTCATAATTGAGGATAAAGAAGGTGATACTTAAAATTTAGAAATTTTCATTATTTTGCTATGTAATATAAAAGCAACGTACAAATTTTATTGCAACATGAAACATCGAGTATGGTTACACTTAAAATTTATAAATTAAAATTGAAACAAGAGTTTTGACTTTTGAGTGTTTAAATGTCCTTTACTTGACCAGGCTAAAACGTTCCATCTACCCATATGTTGAGGTATTTACAAGTCTTCGAAATTACAAGGGACTAAGGGAGGAGACAATGACGATCTTAGTTGCAATATGTCGTGTATTTTTATTTGCTAGATTTGCTTAACAGAATGGTGTAAGCCCACTATAGCCTCTTTCTTGGCCCATATATGAAGCCAGTTTTCTGTCCAAACCTTCACTGAGTTGGGCCTCCACATACATTCCCAAACGAAGCTTAGAAGAAATATGTGAAATTAATTAACGATAAAAAAGTTAATATATACCAAGAATTTTATCTTTATTCATTAGCACCCAACATACAATATATGGAATTTTTGTGCAAATGCAGAATTTGTAGAACAATAATGCGCACACAGTAAAAATGTGTGCAAAATCGAATATACATGGGCGAAACCAATGTATATAAGTATGAAGTATGTGTATGTTTGTCGATAACTTTTTTTCACTTATTTTTTTCGAAGATTAAAAGTAATATAATATTTCTTACATTTTAATTCAATTTAATAAACAGATTGTTTGTTAAAAAGTTTTAATATAGATATATTATTAATTTGTTTAAAATACAATATGATCGACCAAATTAAATATTGATCCAAATGTGACAAGAGATTATATGATTTATACTATATATTAGAGTCGAGACTTTTTGAGCCTCCACATTAATTATGTTCTCACTCCATTTGAGAAAATTAAATTAAAAAAACTATTGCTTAGACTTTTTGAGCCTCCACGTTAATTATGGCCTCCACATTAATTGTGTCTTCGTTTTCTGATTTCTATCTTTTTTCACCTATTTTTATATCTTTTCCAACTATTTGCTTAGACATTCTTTTTTTTTTGTAATTCAAAATTATAATTAATTTGTTGAGCTTATTTCTCACTCTAAAATTTTATTTTTACTGTATTTTTATAACCATATTCATTCGTCATATTTCTTTGTCAATTTTTTTTTCCCCCATAAATTTATAATTTAAGCTATAGATATCTAAAAATATCTTTGAAAAATATCTTAAAAATATATAAACTAAATTTGCGTTATAATATTCATTTATAAATCATATTGATCTATAACTCTACTATTATTAAATTAATTGTAATTTTATAAGATCTATTAAAATATTCATTTTTATCAAAACTATTTTAATTGATACAAGCTTATTTTTCTAAAGGATTTATTAAAATAAGTCATAATGATTTCTGTCATCATATAAAAATCTTATTAGTTATAAAAATATATATATTGATAAAACATTTCACTTGCATTGAGATTTTATATCGTATGACATATAATTATTTTAATCAATCAAATATATATTGAAACAATATTATAGTATTTTATCTAAAATATTTTTTTAAGTCATAATATATAAATTTTATATTTAAGTTGATACTTAACATCAAATCACAATTTTGGATTAACAAAATATTGTTACGATTTTGGATAAAAAAGACGATATCAATATGTAATTTTTTAATAATATTATTATGCCTTCCTTTATTAATTGAATAATACATAAAAAAATATTATAGATCGTGTCTTGTACAAAATACAGGTAATAATCTAATGAGGAAGCTAAATCAGAGCGTACTGAGAAGTATATCTTAGATACAGTGATAAATCAGATGATACTGGTGATTTACGAAATAATGATCAAACAATGTAAACAATTATAGACCATTTTATGACTCTTTTTTTTTTATATCAAAGGGGTATTTTGTGAGTGTGGGTTATTTTATTTGACAGGAGTATCTGCATTAACCCGGATGGATAAATTTGGACCATACAAAAGAATCAGATTATTTTTCGATGTTTATGCTCCACAACAAAAAAACAAGTAATGCTTTCCAAAAGGGAAACCCTATATATATGTGGATGACAAAATTATACTGAAATAGGGTCAGCTTAATTAGTGACACAAATTATGATTACTTGGTTGGTGGTGTAAGTCGATCACTTCGTAAACTTTCCATGATTAAGGAAATCATTAAACAATAGGGCCCTTTTTAAAAAAGAATCGATCTCCGATCCCTTCGTTACAAGTATAAATTAAGATAAATCATGATGTACGGTGCAACACGAAAATAATAAAGATAAATCGTCATTTATGCTGTATTTGTGGGAACAAATTAATTCAGCAGTCCTATATATTTGTGGAAGAAAGCAAATGAAAGGAAAAGCACATGCAAAAGAGGAAATTAAAGTATCAATAACAATTCCCTTTGACAACTAAATTAACCCCACCGGCCACCACCTCGATATATACTTTCTAGTGCATGACACTACATTGCAATCTCTAAAATAAGGATACTTTTACTTCTTGGGTGCGATCTGTAATTATAGTGGTCAAGAAATTTTCATGGTATAGCAAAAAATAGAAAGATTGTCAATATAAAATCACGAAAAGCTTCTCATTGAACATTAGTATATCCTTTAAACAAATACAACTACGTCCGTACGGGTAGTCTCAGATGCAGTAAAATCCTTTAAACCAAAAAACAATGCAATAAAATCCTAATTCTTGCCGTAGAATAATTAATTATCAATCGGCTTTAACTAAGTTTAATATGCATACTTCTGAGATTTACGACTTTAATCAATGTTATTAAAGAGGTGACATTATATACATGTACGTGCAGGCTGACTGTACGTACACTGTATATTAGTACGGTTCATGGGGGCCATGCATGTTAATTGATCCTGATCGATCGTTTTCCATGAAATCAATTAAGCAAGCACATTCCGTGGACACAAACGAAAATGGCGCTTTCATATTATAGTAATATATACCCGCCAATGTGCTTCATGCACGCAATATAAGGGCCACATATCATAGATGTAGTAGAATTTTACATTTTGGCTTTTTTATCAAACCACGTATATTTAATTATAAAATATAATACTCCGTAGCTCTTTATTCCGGTGCCTATCCAAGCTCGATCTTGTGATTTCCCTTTCAAGTAAAAGCATGATGTTACACTTCATACGTTCTATTGGAGTATAGGACGTGAGACACTTTTTCCATTTTATATTGGCTGTAGCTCTTTAATTTATACCCACAAGTTATTAGTATGGAAATATTCTTTCCTTTATGAGTGTCCGTAAGTTGTTCAAGAATTGTACCAAACCTAGTTTCTTGGTTCGATCAAGTAAAAATATAGTTACACTTACGTTCGAGGTTTGATATATGTACTTGTATTTAACTATAGCAAAAATCTATAAAGGCTAGAGTTCAAGAAAACTTCTTCCGTGTATTATTAACGTGAATGTACAAGAGTATATATAGGGCTCAGTTGTAGAAACCTTTGGGCAATAATCAATTACAGGATATAATATATCTTCATAAGATAGAATATATCCTAATACAAGATAATAATTCTAATATAGATTTATGTGATATCTTTTACCCCCTATAAATATCGAAGAATTCTTTTGACATCGCGCCAACGGCTTACATGAGGTTGATGTATGTGTTGGCAGGCCTGATTAACGACATAGCCGATCTTAGGGTGAGTGATAGTGGCGTACTGTAAGCTCCCCACTATACGACGATAAGAAGTTGGAACATCCAAAACATCATCAAAAATTGTAGATTTTGACAACGGACCAGCCGGAGATGAAATTGGTTTGCTTTCCACCATGTCTGAACGTTGTAGCAGGTCACGTAGATAGTTCAAAGATGAATGAAACTACCATATATAATAGGATACTTCAACACCTAAGAAATAAGACAAGCGACCAAGATCTTTTATAGAGAATGTTTTATGCAATTTCTCAATGATAGATGCAACAACAGAAGAGCTTGAGCCAGTGATGATAATACCATCTACATAAATAAGGATGTAAACTGGAACAACCTCAGTGTGAAGGACAGACACAAATGTGTCGGAATAACAAGTCACAAATCCTTGACTCTATAAATAGAGTCTAAGCTTATTGAACCAAGCTTCGGGTGCTTGTTTGAGACCATACAACGCCTTATGAAGACGACAAACATGATCGGGCTTAGATGGATCAACAAACCCTTTTGGTTGCTCCATGAAAACAGTTTTTATTGTAAATCTCCATTCAAGAATGCGTTATTAATATCAAGTTGACGAATAACCCAATTTCGAGAAAGAGCAATAGAAAGAACCACCTAGATAGTAGTGGCTTAATGACCAGACTAAAAGTGTCGATATGTTCAACACCTTACGTACTCTTGATGGAATCCTTTAGCAACAAGACGAGCTTTAAACCGTTCAACAGTTCCATCGACTATCTTCTTGATCATGTAAACCCATTTATTATCGACGATATTAGAAGACTTAAGACGAGGAACAAGAGACCAAGTGTGATTACCGTGTAGCGCTGCAAGTTCAGATCGCATGGAGGACCACCAAGCAAGTGATTTGCTAGCTTGAGCGAACGTGGTCGGCTCTTTGGTAGCGGAGTCATCAAGTAGAGCAACATGTTTGGATGTCAGTAGGGCACGAGGCTTTAGGTTCCGGTACGAGCACGTGTTACCATGAAGTGAGTAGTAACATTCGAGGGACGTAAGTAAGACACTGCACCCATATCTGTTTGGTGAGGAATGACATGGTTAGGAGCACCTTGGAACATCGTTGCTGATAAATTAGGCTGAGGGGAAGGGGACGCCAAGATTGGTTGTGATGGAGAGGAAACTGGGCTGATTTGTGATGAGGACGGAGGGTTGATGTGTGGTGCGGATGGGCTAGATGTGGTAGGTAAGCAAGGAGGCATGGATGTTGGTGTAGTCATGGATAAGAGGGACGTGTCCTTTGGTGGTAAAGGAGGGGTGGGAGTATCAATTGGTGTAGAAGTAGTAGGAAGTATTAGTATAGGGAAATTTTGATTCATCAAAAACTACATGTGTTGAAATATAGATCCTACTAGGAGTGGGCACCGGTTCATGACCGGACCGGGACCGGTAACATGGAAAAACATGAACCGGCCGGACCGGACTGAATTTTTATTTTTTTAAAAAAATAATATTTTTATATAAAAAAATTATAATATAGCTAGAAAAATCATATATGATTAATGAAAAGTATTGAATTATTAAGTATATAATATTAATATGAAACTTAAATAGTAAAAATAAACTATATAACATTAAAATTAATATATTATTTATTTATAATATATATTTTTTAAACCTTTATAAACATCCGGTCCGTTCCGGACCGGGACCGGAAAAGTCCATATTCATGGACCGAGGACTGGACCGGTATCCTCCCCGTCCGGTCACGGTCCATGCCGGTCCGGTTCGGTCCAGTCTAGACCGGATTTTGCCCACCCCTAGATCTTACCCATAAGTTGATGAAAACATAGGTAACCCTTGTGTTTAGAGTTGTACGCAAGAAAAATACATGGAAGAGGTCGAAAAGATAGTTTGGTGGAATTATAAGGTTTAAGATATGTAAAACAAAGACCCCTGAAGGTTTCAAGCATAGCATAATCGGGAATTTTCTAAAAAAGAAACTAGAATAGGGATTTAAAATTAAAAATTGGGGTGATGGTGCGATTGGAATGGTGCTCTGATACCAAGTAAAGGCTAGAGTTCAGAAAAACTTCTTCTGTGTATTATTAACGTGAATGTACAATAGTATATATCGGGCTCAGCTATAGGAGCCTCGGGGAATAAGCAATTACATGATAGAATATATCTCATAACATAGAACATATCCTAATACAAGATAATAGTCCTAATATAGATTTATGTGATATCTTTTAAAATCTAGGTTTCGATCGAAGGGAGTTCAATTATAAGATTACACTCCTTAACTAGCAATCTTATAATGTTTTGATAACTTATTAGATTGTGAAATTTGAATATGAGAGAAAATAGAAACCCTTTTTTCCTGGCTTGAGACAAGCAACACGTCGCTGTCGGCAATTTGTTTGGATTTGCGGCCCATTATTGTAACTAGGATTTTCTGAGTCTCTACATAAACTCTTGAGATACCTTGAACTATGTAACTCGAATTCTATCTTTCACAATAATAACACTATTTCTCTACTCATAGACGTAGATAACATCTTGTTACCAAAACACGTAAATTTATATGTCGATTATGTCTACTGTTCTTGTTTCGATCTCTCATTACAACACCTTGGTTGAATGAGGATAGAATTTTGGAGGGTTTGGCTTGGACTATAAAAGGTGTGCTATGTGAAGGACTTGGCTTGGGATGGGCAAGCCTTGAAGAAGGTCGTTTGTAAGGTCTTATTAAGGCGATGACAATGTACCTATTCGGTGTTCTACTTATTTTGTTTTGGGTCGGAAAGAGAAGGACTAGCCCTCAAGAGTTATTGAAATGGAGAGTATGAAAATAAAGGGGCCAATAGACTCCCCTTGAGTCATCATCCAGAAGATTATAAATCTCTTCGGGGGATCAGGAAAGAACTGCAAGCCTAAGGGCAGGGCGTGAGCGACGGAAGCAAGATGGTCTACGACTTTGTTGGCTTCGCGGTAGGTGTGATGAGACCGGATAATTTAATCTCTACCGAAGAACCTCTGGCATCTGCGAACCAAGCTAGAGAGAGGGTGTCCTTCTTATAGGTCTATAAGAAGTGTAATTCTCATCTTATCATTTATTACAATTGGTGGATGGGGAAATAAATCACGCTTTAGTAAAATACTCATTTAAGGTGCAACATGCGAACACATGAGGGGCGTTGTATTAGAGTAAATCAATGGCTCGTAATTAGGCAAAAAAAATAGGTCAAAAATAGGGGGGTTGAATTGATATAACACGCAGATTTTATTTTGGAAAGAGATGGGGGATTTGCTGATTTTTAGGGAGTTCCTAGTAGGACAAAACAAATTACAGAAAAACGGCTTAATTAGATCATGAAAAATACAGTAATCCGCGATTGGAAAACCTCTCACCAGCAACCATCTTCTTCGTCAATTCTTTGTACATTCGGAAGGAGAAAAGCACCAGCAATGTATTCAACAAGTTCTATTGAATTACATACGTTCTCTTGGATTGCAACCATGACGATCAACCTTTCAAGAATTGCGATGGAATGAGGTATGGATTGCACCTATAAACTCCGAATTTTGATATTACATATTTGATTTTATCCTGTATGATTATAGAAAATTTTGACTGCTTGAACGAATCGTGATGATGATAGCATTAGATTCATCGTTTATGATTAATTCTTGTAAGTTGAATCCATTGTGTTGTTCTAACTTGATGATTATCATGTTGGTGTTGGTAGTAGTTGTAGACCAAACGGATATAATGGGTTCACGAATAAGTACAAATCTTGTTTGGATTATGTTGGATGAACTAATATTGCCGATGAAATCATCCTACATTGAAAAACCTATTGACAAACAATTGAACCATGTAAATTTATCTTGCATAACTTTTTAATGAAAAATAATACCTGAAAAAGGAAATGATATGCTTTGAATATGTCTAAATTTATAAGTTATATACGTGATGAATAAGTTTTTTTCATTGATGAAAAAATTTATTTGCATTAATTGAATAGGAGGCACTCACTACTATTGAATAAGTGTTCATCATACAATGAAAAATAATTAAGTATCATTTGAATAATACATAGGTGTCCGCATGTTCATCTAATAAAGATGGACATTATTTTTCATGACCCAAAGTAGATTTATTCTCCGTAAGAAGAGCACCTATTCAACTTAAGGTTTTCATGACCCAAAGTAGATTTATTCTCCGTAGGAAGAGCACCTATCATATGTAGCCCCCTGTACTTTCACAAAATTGTCACTTAGACACCCTACCTTTGAGTTGGCCCTATCGAACACTCGAACTTATGATTTTATACCTATTGAACACCTCGTGCGCCAGCTCGTAATACACATCATTACGCATTTTTTTACTTAATCCACATAAGCACTCTTGATTTAGCCACATAAGCATGCCACATAAGCAACTAAAAAAAATAAAACACCCAATTTGAGGGACTTTTCCCCCAACGACATCGTTCCACTACCGTCTCCACCCCAACGACATCGTTCCACTACCGTCTCCACCTCCTACTCCGACCCCAATCCCTAACAACCCCAAACCCGGACAACCTCTTATTGCAAACCCTAATGGAGCGCCTCCAAATCCGGCCCCCCTCCACCTTCTTCTGTCGGCGTCCACCCCAACCCGCTCCTCTTCCAATCCCTCGAAGACCTCCTCCTCGACGCCGCCTCCAACTACCCCCTTTCCGATGACGAATTCGTCGCCTCTGATTCCGGCGACACGAGGAGCCTGCTCGCCAGAGATGAATCCAATCTCGAGAAGGAGATCGTTAGGGTTATTCTAAGCGAGAAGACAGGCTCGCTCAAACCTAATTCCGGCCAGGCCGTCTCAATCGGCGAGCACCATATCTGCGTAGGGTTTCAGGATGAAATCGGGTCGGATTATCGCGTTTGGGAGTGGCACAGCCACATCCTGCTGTTCGATGACGAGATCGGGTACACGCCTGAGTATATCTACGGTAGTTACTTCGAAAGGAGGTTGCAGATCAAGGCTGTACTCACGAAGAAAGAGGAAGGCGATGAGAAACTAGGGAGCCTGGGTTTAAAGGTGTTGATTGAGCAATCGGATTCGGTGGGTAACAATCGGATTCGGTAGTGGAACGACGTCGTTGGGGTGATCGAGCCTATTTCCAGCATCAATTTGGGGGAAAAGTCCCTCAAATTGGGTGTTTAATTTTTTTTAGAGTTGCTTATGTGACATGCTTATGTGGCTAAATCAAGAGTGCTTAAGTAAAAAAATGAGTAATGACGTGTATTACGAGCTGGCGCACGAGGTGTTCAATAGGTACAAAATCATAAGTTCGAGTGTTCGATAGGGCCAACTCAAAGGTGGGGTGTCTAAGTGACAATTTTGTGAAAGTACAGGGGGCTACATATGATTTGAGCCGAATTTCTATTAGGTTGTCTTTTATACAAATGTTCAACTACCTACAATAATTTATTCATTGGTTAGAATGCAAAGTCATTCATATATCCATGAATTGTTATTCATGTATACGTGTTCTATGCATTTATTCAAGAATGGTGTGTACTGCTACATGTAAATTGTTATTCATTTATGTGTCTTATGTTAAGCAGTTATTCAAGAATGATCACGAAATTAGTGAAGTTTGAAGACAACGACAATGATTAGTTTTTTCAGCATATCAATGTACTTAAAAAAAACACATGTACTTATTCAAATTCATTGCAATATATGTTCGAGATGTAACCATCCTCATTTTTCCTTATTCAATGTATTACATTTATATATTCAGTGTTCATATAAGATTCATATTTTTGTGGTATCCTCCCATTTTAATAGTAATTATTCAACCTACAGTGAATTGATTTGCATGGTAAGACAAGTACTTATTCAAATTAAATAATGAAAAAGTTAAAACATGTTCAATTATATAATTATTCAAACAATCGTAGTGAGTTATTCAAACGTCGACCAATAGATATACTACGATTCTACAATGATTCGAACAATCATATTGAGTTATTCAAATGTCGTCTAGTAGATGTTCTGCGATTCTATAATTATTCAAACAATCATATTGAGTTATTCAAATGTTGACTAATAGAATACTCAAGCGTCGACTGATAGATACTATACGATTCTCTAGAGGTTTGTAATTTCAAGTTTAATTATATAATTTTTCCAAAAATCTTTCCATTCTTATCAATCCCTAAAATCAAGGAGTTGTCATATATTAAGAAAAACGTGGATTTGTTTTAATTTCACAACCCCTTAAATTAGCTAGTTGCCCCTCTTTCCAAATTCAAATCTTCGTACAATTAATCAAATTCACTTCTCCCATTTTAGGGATCGATAAGAATGGAATTTCGTGTTCTCGTACGAAAGGATACTCTAGGACGTCTCCCGTAAAGGGACCCCTAATCATTACCTTGTCAAAAGAAAAATCCCCTCTCCCATTTTACTATTTTGTTACCTAATTAATAACAATAGATTTGCTCTAATCCAGCGTCCCTCCCTTGACTATATGTTACACCCTAATAGTATGTTTGGATGGTGAGATTTGATGGGAAATGGTTGAAATAATTTTCTCTTGTTTGGTGGGAAAGTGAAATGTTATCTCTCAAACAAAAAAGGTAAAATAAAATTAATTCACATTTCCTCATCAAAACTTGTGTGCATCCAAACATAAGAAATTCGTACTCTTGTCTATAACTTTCTCATATTTTTTCTTCTCTCTTTCTAATACATTATTATTCTTTCTTTTCTCACCAAATCATCTCAATTGTCAAACAGGTTGTAAATATGTATTGTACCTGAGCTGAGCATTCTCCCGGGGACGAAAATCTTCTGTCCCGAATGCCCGTCCCTAGCCTATGTCCCATAATTCCTATTGGTCCACGTGTCATCTAATTTTTTTAATTGAAATCTGTTTTTTTCTTTTAGAATGAGATTAATTAATTAAGCCATCTCCCAACTCTACCCAAAAAACTCGTCTTCGACCCTCTCCATCCATCAGAAATCAATTTCCATCGCTCCAATCTCCATCTCTCCAACCGTAACACTCTTCCTCTCGTAATCTTCCTCCGGTCATCTCCATCTCTCCATCCATCTACGTGGAACGCTGGCGCCATGCCGCCATCAACGCTTGCTCCTCGTTGCAAGTTTTTCAGATCCAGGTATTGTCTGATGCTCATAACCAACTCTTTTTCCATTTTGTTCAAGCAATTCGTAGGAAATTTATGGCATCGGTCACACTAACGAGGAATCGGTGGCATGTGTGACATTCATCTCTACTATCGTGCCTTCAATTGTTCTCTACCCTGCTCATCTCCTCCATATTCCAAGTTAGGGTTTAGATTTAATTGCCCAATTTTCACCAAGTTTTCATGAGCTTAAGGTGATATTTTTTTGTTACTTTCTAAATGCTTCCTATTTTTGCTTTAATTTTATGGATTCAATATTCTAATTTGCCCTGTGATATAAGCAGAATTGTAGTGTTTGTAGTTTCCTGAATGTTGGTAAATACTGGGAGATTGAGCAAGCAACAAATTGAGTAAATGGTGAATTCATTGTGCAAAAACAGGTTGCAAGTAAAGAAGAGGCATATTTGTTGCACAGTTGCTATAGATTTTAGCCTTGCTTTGACAAATCTAGATATGATGCGTGAGAATAAGAATACAAGTTGTTTTGTGGGTTGACTTCAATAGATGGGATAGTTCATAATCCTTAACTTGTGATGTTACTTAGTTTCTTCCAAATCCACTTACAGTGCTCTATGCATAGGCTACTGAAGCATCTTGATTTTGCTTACATATATATTATTTAAAAGCTTCCACCCATGACAAGCCATGTTTTGTTTTTCTTCTAGCCTATTAGCTCAATTGGTAGAGCAATTGTGCTAAAGCACAAAGATGTGGGTCCGAATCCCACATAGGCTTATGATCAAGGGAAATGAAATCTAAACTTGATAGTGAGATTGATCTTAAATGAAGAAATACACAGAATAACAATGATGATGCATATATTGTTAGTTAAATTACTAAGGTAATGTCATGTTTTACTCACTAGGAGCATAACAAAAAAAAACAACAGCAAATAACATCAAGTTCAAAAGAAGATAAAAGCAAAAAAAACAACAATAAAGATATCAAGTTCAACATAAAGATAGCAACAAAAACATCAGCAAACTTCAGCAAACTTCAAAGTGGGCACCGACCAAAAACAGCAATAGCATCCAAGAGCAACATTCATCTACTACAAACAACAGCAACAACCAAGACTTTGAAGTGGTGGTTGTAATTCACTTCTCACCAGTTTGCAGGAGTCTAGCATAAGCTTGGAAGTCATCATACTAAAATTAAACAAAAGTAAACAAGTGTAAGTTTTTTATATGAAATCAAATAACTAATATTATAAGGAAAAAGTTTGAAACCTGTGGCTGCTGTAATAAAGAGAGCATTGAAGTTTGTTGAGTAGGGACATTTATCATGTTCTCCTACATATATTAATATAGAAAACATCATCTTAGTACAAAAAATCTAAGGATGAAAAGCTATGATCAAACATGCAGTAAGTAATTAATTGGAAGTATGATGCTTGGTCATAGCTTATAAGGAATTTGATGTACCTGCGTAAGATGCTCTAGGTGAGCATCACTAGTAACTAGCTGCACTTGAGTATTAGTGCCTTCAATACCATTATTTGGCAATTTCTTCTTTTTTCCTCTTTTGGATCTGGTTGCTTTTTGAAGAGCACTTTTTATCCTCTTACTTGATTTTTGTCTAGACTTTGGCTTCAATTTTAAATCACACCTTATCTTTTTCTTTTCATTGTCACTCATAGTCATATTTCGACTCGGATCACCTCCTAATATATGACAGCTCTCATTGCCAAGGCTGGACTGTGTTGGTTTCCCTGCTAAGTCTGAATCCACTTCTCTACGCAAGTTAATGAGCCTTTCTTTCACAATGTTGTATGTTTCTTCTGATTCTGCAACTCTTGTGAAAAAATGAGTAGATAAACGACACAGATCTCGATAACGCCTTGCCATTGCTACTCTAGGATCCAAATCTGTTGAAGATTCATTGTTAGTGCTGACACTTCCTTTTCTGGCATCTTTTGTCCATCTTTTCAGTATATATTTTTCAGGAATTGTTATAATACCTTCAGCAGAGAATATCCTTAAAATATGACTACACAATATACCAACAAACTCAAACTTTCTACAGCTGCAAAAACTTATCTCGTTTCTAGCATCATAGGAGACAGTATAACTGAACTTCTTCTTGACATGCTTGACAGAATATTTTACAGCTTCTCCAAACTCACCAACAGAAGATATTTCAAACACACAATCAAAAGCTTTACATACTTCAGCTTGAAATAACACAAATACTTCTGGTGTATACACAACTGCAGCATGCTTTAGAATTTCTACTGGCAAAGACGATGATACTACACTATGGTTGACTTTAAAATCTGCTACCAACTCATCATAACGACGCTCATCAAGCAACTGTTGAAAATGTTCAAAAAATCTTGGAAAATCATCTTTAGAGCTTACATAGCGCTTGATAACGTTATTCATACTCTCACTTCGTTGTGTAGAAATCATGTCTGCACAAAAAGTATCTCGCCCATAAACTAATGCCCATTTTTCTTTTATATCAAACAATCTCATCAACCAATCATTTTCCTGTAAATTATACTTTTGCAACATCTCATTCCAAGCATGTAGAAAATCTTCCTCGTTATCATGATCGTAGACACAACCATTGAGATCAGTTGCAAAATCTTTAAATTTCTCAAACACACTACTCAAATGAGTCGCTGCATTTTGAAAAATATGCCATATACATAGTCGATGAAAAGTACCTGGCCATTGATAAGCAAGTGCTTTCGACATCGCAGCATCTTGATCAGTGATCATCGTCTTTGGTTGTTTCTCACCCATAGCCTTCACAAATGTGTCAAATAACCATATAAACGATTCTGCTGTCTCATCATATAGCAACGCACTCCCAAAAATAATGGTCTTTTTGTGATGGCTTACCCCAACAAATAATCCAATTGGTCGACCATCTTTGTGCTTTCGATATGTTGTATCAAAACATACTACATCACCAAAATCATCATAGTCAGACATCATTCTTGCATCGGCCCAGAAAACATTAGTGATCAAATCATCTTTATCCACTTGAATTGCATAAAAAAAGTTAGGATCCTCTAATTGCATAGTCTGCAAGTACCCAAGAAGACTCCTTGTCACACCTGGCCGGATTGGTACGGTGCGCTTACTTCGCAAGTAATTGTTGTAGTCTACTCGAGCAAATCCAAGATTTTCACGACCTCCGGCCTGCTTAGCCATGAACTCAAAGGCTCTTCTGGGAGCAATACCTGACATATCTGCCATATCAATATCTGCAGCTTGCGGCAAGGATACCTTTCTGTGTGATCTGAACAAATGAACCTTACTCGGACTTGCCAAGTTATGATTATGCTCAGCAATGAATTTGACGACATTGTACTTAGAAGTACGACGACAATCAATTTTCATCATTGCTAAACAGCCAAATCTTGTTTCTGATCGATGAGATTTGTAGACATTATCTCGCTTATCTTGTTCCCTTTTTCCTTCACATGAACAAACAAATTTCCTATCCACCACTTTTCCCATATGGCTGTGTGACTTACTTCTTCGGACAGAGAAGCCAACTTCCTTTGCATAAGCATTGTAGAATTCATAAGCTGCATCTTCGGTTTCAAACTCCATGCCAACCACCGGTATCATTGTTTTAGAGATATTGACATGATATGGCTTATCGGTTTCATCATTATCAAATTCCAAACGTCTCCGTGGGTGAACTTCTTGCATATCGGAATCCATTACCTTAACATTGATCGAGTATACGTGTTATATATCTTACATATAGCTTAATAAAACTGAAAAATCTCAATATTAATTGATCAATAAGAGAAACAAGAAAAAAAAAAAGGACCCAAAACAACAACACACTTGCAACGATCAAAATAATATAAACAACGCTACTACACCACGATGGAAATCCTCTGCATTAAATTGCTAAGAGAGTAGTAATATATCAAAACTCTAAATTTACTTATCTTCAACTTTTTCTAAAATGGGAATATGTGTTTAGTGAAATAATCAGATCACTTACCACCTGAAAGCCCTGATGGTGGAGTAAAATGGATCGCTTGAGAAGTACGGGGAGACGAAGAGTTTTTTGGGTAGAGCTGGGAGATGGCTTCATTAATCTCATTCAGTAAAAAAAACAGATTTCAATTAAAAAAATTAGATGACACGTGGACCAATAGGAATTATGGGACATAGGCTAGGGACGGGCATTCGGGGCAGAAGATTTTCGTCCTTCTCCCGGGGGATGAATGGTATTTCTCCAACATAAGAACATGAGAACATGAGAACATGAGAACATGAGAAAAGAATAGTGTGGGACCTGCAGGGTGAGACCTACAAATACCCCAACAACCTTGGCTTCACTCACTCATCACCTGCACTTCCCTCCAAACATCCTCAAGTTCAAACCCGACCCATTTTCCACTTATCGGATCCCACTCTGCTCTTCCTTCCTCCTCAGCAGGTAAATCCAACAATCTTTTCTCCCTCATCTCACAAAATTAACATCACTCGATCAACTGCATATACATATATTAATAAAAATCGCCTTGTAACTCGATACTCTGTTTTCTCCTGCAGGATCTTGCCATTAAAACAGAGCACTCTGTTTTTCCTCTGCCCCTTGTCAACTTGCAAAGATGCCAGCTCGCTCCACCCCCACCCTCTGTACAATAAATTCGTCGCCACATTCTGATCCATCTCAGCCCATCACCTCCCCTCCCGCCGCCGATCACCGTCCGATCGAAATGCAATCTGACCATCAAACGGACTTATGGAGCTCCATTCTTTCCGGAAAGAAATCCGATCTCCCTCCGGTGTACATTCACCCAATGGAGAAGCGATCGGCCGCCGCCCTCAGCGACAAGAGCCTCGAGATCTGCACCGAGTCTCTCGGCTCCGAGACCGGCTCTGACGGCTTCTCCGCCGCCGAACCTTCCTCCCCTCACCGGGAGGTTCCGGGTGTCAATTTCGGGTTCGGGTCAGATCGTGTGGTCAAGAAGAGCGCCTATTTATGTAAAAGGTCGGCTCTGCCACCGCCACTGCCTTCGCAGAGCCTGAGAATACGCAGCCGCCGCCAGAACGGACGGCTTGTGATGGAAGCCGTCTCGGTTCCGGCGCCGGCCAAACGCTGCTTTAAGGCCGAGAGGCATAACGGTCGGCTCCTCCTCACGTTCGCCGATCGCAATCCTTCCGATCAGCAACGAGACGTCACCCGAGAAGAAGTTGCTAAGCCAGACTTTGATGACGTGGCGGATCGCGATGCTGAGGTGGCAAGAGTGAGCTCAGCGGGCGGCGGCTTCTTATCGAGGCCGTATGTGCACAAGTACTGGAGGTATAATTGTAAGATGGGAACGCTTTTGTTGAAGGAGCCCCTCTGCATTGTCACTTCTTAGTGCTAAGTACTTAACTAATGTATGCTTGTATATGGTTTTTTTTATAAAGAATAAGTGTAACGTAACACTCTTGTTTGGTAAGTGTAATTAGTATATGATCGATGTTTTTTTTTCAAATTTGAGTGTTACGTGCAAACCTGATTGGTGCATGTTTTTTTACCATTGTGTAATTGGGTTTAATTTACCATGGTATATAGCTAGTTACAAGAGGTGACTAGAGCTATCACATGCAAGTTGCTGGGTTAGTAGTTTCGATACTGTAATGTCTTCGGACATCTAGTCAAGCTGAAGCCTTTAAAGGTAATATCCAAAAGTTACTCATTAATTTTAAACAACAATTAGTTGGAGAAGATGTTAATGATATTGTGTCCATTTCTAGTTCAACTCTTTGAGCTTCCTCCCGGACCTCCCTCATTGGGAACGATCTTAGAACATTGCCATATCTTAGCTAGACATTTAATTCTTGAGTCGCTTATTTATTGTTCATCCATGCCCATCGACAATTGTACACGAAAAGAGTTCGAGCCTCTATTTTAGAATGCTTAAATCCTCTATTGAAACAAGTTTGTTGACAGCTTTCCACGTTGAAAATTAAAGATAAGTTTCATATAATGTTGTACGTAACCTTCAGCATCCTCTCAAATACTCAATATTGTCAATAATTGGATATATCCGACAATGTACTACAACATATATACTTTGGAACCTCAAGGGGTTGGTCTAGTGGAGCATGACAGTGCATCGGTCTGACATGTCGCAGGTTCGATTCCCCCTAGTCTCCTTGAGGTGAGGCATATGTAAATCCCCTTGTAAGAGCTCTATGAACCCTTGGGTCTTCCCTGACCTTGGACTGGGGCACCATCCCCTCACCCTAGTGGAGCATGACAGGGCATAGGTCTGAAAGGTCGCAGGTTCGATCCCCCCTAATCTCCTTGATGTGAGACATATGTAAATACTCTTGTAAGAGCTCTCTGAGCCCTTGGGTCTTCCCTGACCTTGAACTGGGGCACCATCCCCTCAAATTTCTTTGACCACAAAAACATATATACTTTGGACGCATGTTCTACGTGCAAAATTCATATACCAATTTGTCCATTGATTGCCATAATTCATCCCCTCCATTCCACCGAGATCCAATGTCCGAAAATTACACACTTATTCACTTATTCTCTGTAAAAATTGTGTTCTATATTAAACTTAAAGAGTTAAAAGTTATATAAAGAGGGAACATCAATTTTGTATCAAATTACCTTTAAATAATACCATTCTCACTGGCCACTGGCTAGTAATTAAAAAAGAAATATGTGTTAATATTACTTGATTAGTATTCAATATATATATTAATTTATCTATATGTTTTCAATGAAAAAAAAAGACTATTCAACTTATCAATATAAATAGACTTAATTTATATATTTATACATTTCAAACTTAACTTTATATCCCTATTGTGGGCATATTAAAAAATGTATTAGTGGGCCGTGTTTTGATCACAGGAATTTATGATACGCACTTTTCCTCTTATTTTTGTTCTTTTTATTTCTTTTTTAACAAAAGTTGTCTCTTTATAAGTTTGTTGTGTGGATACAATTTCTTGATTAATAACAGCCTCGTATAAGTATTGACAATGGGGAGCCAGGGTAGTAGCATGGTTCCCCTCTCCATTAACACCAAATTCCATAGCTTAGGAGCTAGATATATATATTTTTATTATTCTTGGAAACAGACGTCACATATCAAATGGATATATTATTCGACTTCCAAATTGTTGTTTTCACCATGTGTTTGCATGATAAGAAGGCATCTTCGGATTTTTCCTTTTCACATTTCAGCATTGCGGTTTAACTATTGTTTGTTCAAACTTTATAGCATCATTCATCATACATGTATACAAAGAATAGATGCATAGATTTCCTGAGAGAAAGTGGTTGTAATGGGCCAATGTAGATGGTATTGGGCCTTTTACAAGAAAAGCCCAATATATCAAAAGACCGTCTAAGAAAATCTCGAAAGATCCGGGTTAAATGGAGCTCCAGATATTTCTTTTCGGGTCCGTCGAATTTTGCAGTTGAGGTTCCCAAATCCCAATTCCCATCGAATACGAATTGGCGAAAGCTCAATTGCTCAGGGCTGTGTGAGAGGGGAGAGAAAGAAAGAGGGAGAGATGGGAGAGACGACAGCAAGCGATGATTTGCTTCTCAAAAGCTTCTACGCCGAAGTCAGCGAAGTCGAGAGGGATAACGAAGTTATCAGGTTAATTCTCTCCCAATCTCTGGTTTTCTATCTTGGTAAACTAAAATTTGATTGCTTTGAATTGAATTGCTGAATGGATAGGGTGGCTTTGGGATTTAGGGTTTGAGTATTGAGTGTTTGATTCCCTTCGGGTGTGATTGTAGCTGTTACCTTCTGAATTGCGCGAGCATGATCCCTTAGGGTTTTATGAATCTATAGAAGGAAATTGGGGCTAGTTCGAATGCTTATGTACGGATTTTCATTATATTTTTTGCATTTCAGCTGTGAGTATTCGTTATGAACTTCAAAAGTTTAGCGTTTTGTACTTACCTGGCATCAATACTTGTAGTTCTTAGTTCTCAGTGCCTGATGATGTTTGCAGGTCTGATGAGCAGTGAAAATTGGTGATTGTCTTTTTTTGTGTGCCTGATGTACTTAGAAGATTGAAAATTGTGATACCTAAATTCACATTGAGGATGACAACAAATAGAAGTGGAAGTTTGGAATTAGATACATAGATAAACAATTTATGTTTGCTTTTGAACCTTGGCTATCTTAGATCATATGTATTTTGCTTGACATGTGAACGTCTTAATCTTGCAGGATTCTTTCATGCTTCAAGTTGAACCCATATGAACATCTTAATCTGCCATTTGATTCTTCAGTTGATGATGTGAAGAAGCAATATCGTAAGGTTAGTCTCAGTGTTTTTGATTGAGGAAGTCTGTAATTTTAAGTACAAATCATTGGGGTAACTGTATCTATTGCTTGTTGTGCAGTTATCATTGCTTGTTCACCCTGACAAGTGCAAACACCCACAAGCACAGGAGGCTTTTGGAGGTACACCTCTATTGATTTTCTTTATGTTCAACAATATCAGTTTTTTGATGCTATGTCTGAGAAAGAATACATCATAGATTTTTCCTGGAACATGATTTTCCGGTTTATGTTTAGTATTATAAGTCAATGAAGTTGTTTGAGCTAATTTGTATGAGTTCTTTATGTGTTTTCTTAGAATTAATTTGGTGAATTTTTGTTTCGTTAGTGTGCTCATGGCTATGCCATTATAACTCTACAATGTGAGTGCAACATTTCAATGGTTAATGGTAATGTGGTGTTTATTCTGCAGCATTGGCAAAGGCCCAACAGCTTCTTCTAGATCCACAAGAAAGAGATTATCTCCTCATCCAAGTTAAAGCAGCTAAAGGTTTGTGGTGTAAACTATGTTTGCATCTCTCTTTCATGTTTTAAGATTTAATGGAATCAAATGTCTCTTATCTTTATTGGTGTCGTTTTATATTCTTTCACCCTTTATCTTGTAGTTTATTTCTCCCAGTTTGGAGATTAGGAATGGTAGTAGTCGTCTCGGTAGTCTCTCTTTTGCAATTGAGTTTAGTTATCTGGTGGAAATGTGTTTGTTGTACAGAGGAACTTCTAGTAAAGTGGAAGAGACAAGTAAAAAAAGACACTGCTTCTAAGATGAAGTCAATGGTTGATGAGGTATGTTCTCTTGGTTTATTTTGCTTCGTACTTTTCTATTTTTATATCATAATGAGCTATTGAAAAATTTTAGAATAATTATGCATTAAACTGTACAGAAGGTGAATGAGGTAGATTTGACATAGAATGCTTTCTTGACAGAAATTCGAGGAAAAACATGAGAATTCAGATGCGTTCCAGCAGCAGCTAAAATTGAAAGTGAGAGAACTGCTGACAGACCAAGAGTGGAGGAGGAGAAAAATGGCAATGAGGGTATGTTGGCTCCGGGTCACATATTAGTGCTTTCATAATCTCTTAATACTTTCATATTTAGGCTTATCTGTTTGTTGCACTTCAGATATCAGAAGAAGAAGGTAGGTTGAAGAAGGAAGAAGAGGAGGAGAAAGAGAAGTGGAAAAGAAAACGCGAGCATGAGGAGCAATGGGAGGGGACGAGAGAGAAAAGGGTTGGCCTTTGTTAATTCTTTTTTTAATATTTTTCTTGAAATTTTCTGTGTGATTTTTTTACTATAATATGCTGGATGTATATATCATCTGACTAGTCCACTTTTCACTTCTGCCTGCAGGTTTCTAGCTGGAGAGACTTTATGAAGGGTGGTAAGAAGGTAGGCTTACTTTCTATATTGGGAAATGTTTTTGAGTTTGAGTCTTTTAGACTTGTCGAAGCTATTGATTTAACCAATTGCGAGCATATTAAGATAAATGACTGTCGTTGGTTCAATTTTTGCAGGCGAAGAAAGGAGAGCTTCGGCCTCCAAAGCTGAAGACCGAGGATCCCAACAAATCTTATGTACAAAGACCTGTCAAGAGAGGCTAATTCGGCATCGCATTGTGAAATCATGGGGACGGCCGATTTAGAACCCTCTTTGCACAACCATAACTTATTCAGATGTATCAGGAACTTGAAAGTGGGAGGGATCAGCGCTTTGAACCTTTTTTTTTTGTTGTAAGCTGAAATCAATTCATGTTTAATTGACAAGTATTGTGGCATAATCTTGAGTACAAGTCCTTCACCGAAACACCAGCGAACCGTGTGTAATTGGGATACCATGTATTTGCCTCACGATCTAATACTAGATATGCTATAGGAACCGAATCAGTAACTTATGGGTATTGGAGTCTTTCTGATGACCTCTTATCCGCAATCACAAGATTGAAAGCGTGCGTTTGGATTATCCAAATTTAAAGCATCATGTTGCATTAAATTATCAAAATTCAATGTAATTTAACGCTCAAACGAATCTAAGTGCATGTGTAGTCTTTGATATCCAGTCATGTTTACTGTGCATACTGTTACTAAAATAATGAATATGGACACCGAGTCTTCTAAGAAATCCGGATATCCGGACGTGTTATGACTCTTATGAGCATTGTAGGAAAATATCCAACAATTCAACTGACATCGACAGTTCATGAACACATCTGGGCATCTGTACAAAAACATAGCAGTTCAAATGATTTGAATGTAACTTGTTTTTCAAGTCCCTAGAAAGTATCTGCTATTGAATATTCAGAAAGAATCACATACATACTGAAACTGAACAACTCTTCAAATGCCGAACAGATATATATATAAACCTTGTAGTAAACGAAGGTTTCGGCACAGAATCCTAGTCCCTTGGCAGAAAACTTGACCAATAATGAAATGATTTACACTCCTTTAAAATTGTAAATTACACAGATGAAGGCACTCTCCTCTATTATACACATCCACATCTCACCAAACTTTTTGACACAACATCACGTCTGTCAGCCCTGTAACGGATGCAACTAAATATTGGAGGACCAATAATAATAGGAAAATAAAAACTAGGACCAACCATACTAACTCAACCAAACCGAAAATTTGAGAAAACAGAACAAACTTCACAAACCCTCTATTCCACATACATCGAGCAACTTCCAGATTAAACCGTAAACAAAATACCTTCAAGCACATCCAGTGAGAGTGAATGTGAAAGGAATCCATTAGCCAGCCAACGTTAAAATCTAGCTTTCCTTCCAAGACTCGCCAATTTGAGTAGGCCTCAAAAAACTTTCTTTTTTATACTTGGAAAGTTTTTTTCAGCATGGATGCAGATCACAAGCTCAGGACATCTTATATACAGCACGATCCTGAACACTGAAAAAGTTACGTTTCACTTGGGCCATTCTAAATCCAGGCAAGAGATCCCCGATCATTTGCTGTTTGAGGCCGGCCTCTAGTTGGAGTTGGTGGGCGGTTTGCATTTAACTCCTGTTTTACAAGTGTTTAGATGGGTCAAAAGAAATTATTACAGTATTCATGCAAGTTACACTCAAAATAAGAGTGATATTTAACCTGCATCCATGTATCTTCTATTCGCTCAGGTGAGGCATCTGGGGATGAAAGTGCCGGTGGCAATGGGTGGATGAGTTTTGGGACTACCACCAAATCTCTTCCTAGAACTAAAATAGCCCCTGCATTATTTGCAGTACCTACAAAAGAGTCAGGAATGTCTTAGCACACTATTTTAGACATAAGGCAAAATTCTCTAAACAATTGATAAGAAACTTGCACATACCACAATAGTTGGTGGCTGAAAAAAGAGTAATTAAGTGTCCCTGAGCAAACCGTTCAAAGCCATCCATTACACATTCATGTGCACGTATAATCAGTTGAAGATCATTGTTGTTGCAAAATTCTATAACACGGTCAGGCTACAAAGTAAACATGAATGCACATTTGTAAGCCATTGAAACAAAACTTGTGTAAAAAATATTGCTTAAGCTAAGCACACCACAAAATCCTGAATTTGGGAAAAATAAAGTGTACTTCAACCACTGCTATTGCCTCAGCAAGAGAAGCAGATATACTTAGCAGTAAATGACATGTGTAACTACTAAGCACGTAGCAAACAGCTGAATATAATTCTCCTAGAGTTCCTAAGGATAAGTAATTTACTTATTTATTTATGGCAGCTATTGCCCCTACTTTAAGATCCTCAGCAGTGAAAAAGATCAGGAAAAGAAGAGAAGCATACAGACCCCAAATGTGACGAGGCCAGGACCCCTGGCATTTGGTCTCAATCCTTCAACACCATCATTCTCGGTTGGATCAGACCTACACATTGTATTTCGTAGGAAAATATTTTAAAATTTGAAAATCAATATAACCTGAGAAGTATTTACGCAATGGAAAGCTATTACTAACCATAATAAATCCATAAGAACAATTGAGCCTGCTTCCATAGTGATTGGGCGCTGGATACTCTCAATCTGCTCTACGTGATTTATTGACCGTCCAATACCACCATGCATACATATTATTTTCTTCTCAATAAGAGCAGCCAGAGGAAGCCAGTTAAATAATCTGTTTATCCGATGCCATGCCCAAATCCCATCTCTTTCACCCTGTTTAAAGTTATCAGACACTATGAACATTACAACACAACCTTCAAAGTAATATGCTGTTTTCAGATGGATAAAAAAATATGCAATACCATCCTCTCAATGCACTCGATTCTAAATCCAAAGAGAGCATTTATGTCTGCAGCTTCATGATTTCCTCGAATTAAATGTATATTGCTTGAATACTCAACCTGACGGAATGATAAGGAGAATGATAAAACAATTATTAGTAATTGCAACTGATATGAACACTCAAAACATGATGGTGAGGGGTGATTACCTTTAAAGCAAGCAATAGTATTATAGTCTCCAAGCTATGTTGCCCACGGTCAACATAGTCTCCAAGAAAGAGATAATCTATATATCTGAACAGAGTGAGGCTATATTAGCACGAATCATTCCCACAAGAAAAGGCAGAGATAAAACAGTATAGGCAATTGAAGAAAGGACATGATTACAATACGAGATTCCTAGTTCTCACAATCCTAAAAACATACAACTGAATATCTCATGTGCAACCAGAGACTGGAAGAAAGATATTAAGCAAAATAAATAATGTTAAGATATATATTAATAAGTATCAAACCACATTTTACATCATACATATCCCCATATATTGAGGGTAGATTTATTTCTCATCTAAATTCTCCCATGAGTACAATTATCAAGCTTCTTAGAGAAAGAAAAGGTAATATTTGCAATATCAGCAGTTTCCAATGGATTGAAAAATGTGTTTCCTTGTTTATTTACATAATCAATGGATTGAAAGAATTGCTCACTCATTTAGTAATGGAACGATCAATAAAGATGTCTTCTCAATTAATATACACATTAGAATATGTCCTTTCAATATTAGCATTCTGCCAATCAGTTACAGAATGCTGAAGTATAGCATTTCCTACAACACAAATATTCCGAAAAATTATACTTGACCAAGTACTAGAGGCAGTTGTCATGAAATAACAAGCATGACAAGCCAAAGTCACTTTTACACCTGATGCGAAGAAGAGATACTCAGTAAACTGAGATTTGAGTTTGAAATGATAGTTAGTCTAAAAGCTATGTTGCTCTTTCCAGCAAAGAAATAATCCATTTCAGTAATAAGCGAAAAAAAAGGTACATAACTAGGAGTCTGCAAGCACTTACGATATATCTCCTGCCGTTGATGGAGCACCATACTCATCGAAAAGCCTCATAAGATCACCAAACTGTCCATGTAAATCACCAAAGATTTTGATAGGAGCCCTTAGCTGAAGAACGCTTGGTTCACTGGAAAATATTCGCTCTGCGTTATCACAAAGATCTGCAATCTCACTGCAGTCCAAGAAGAACTGCCGACGAACGGGAGGCTTCCAACCACGAGGCTTCAAAAGATGTGCTATGACCTGAAAAGAAGACGGTTCCATAAGAATGATACATTAAAACGAGAGGATGACCATCAATTAAACTGATCACAAAGCAAGACTACAAACATTCATACGAAAAAATATGAACCATATGATCATAACAAGACACAGCACTAGGCAGATAAGTCAGATCTTAGATGTTTAACAACCTCCATTTGAACTAGGAAAAGGAAATCACCAATTTAGTTAGACCAAGACAAGCACACCACCCAGACATGAAGTTATGATCATCAAAAACTTTCAGATATAACAAATATCTACGCCTACAGCTGGGATTAACATTGTAGAGAAGCCCCAAAGATAGATAGTGTTCAAAAATATAAAATAAAAAAGTTTAAACATCATAGCATGGGCCTCCAAAGGGATTAATTTAGAAAAAAACCAACCTTCTTTGGAATACTATTGATGGACATTTGCCTATCTAGTAGTTTTCTAGCTGCATTTGCACTCTCTGGTGTTCCATAACCAACCCGCCTGCCCTCATTCTCAAACTGGTCAATTGAGAGCTGTCTAACCATACCACCCAAAACACCACCAGTCTCTGCAGCTACAACCACCTGCAACACCTCACTGTTAGCTGATACTGGGTAATCTAATAGCAATTTCCTCAAAGAAAAGCAAAACTGCAGTTTGATACTCACAGCTCGATGATGAAGTCTAACTCCTGGTGGAGGAGTAGTGATATTATTAGCAGAAGAGCCAGGCATGATCATGGTTGACGTTTGTTTCCCACTAGGTGTTGCCTCAGCACCACGGTCTCTCTCTGGAAGTTCAACATCTCCATTAACTTGCCGTGCTTTAGCAGCTGCTAGGGTAGCAGTTATAGCCTCTGCTTCTGCTGCCGAGGCTTCGACTAGAGACTCGACACCTTTGCTAAGCCTCCTGCAAACAAAACCCGGAAAGTTAGCATCTCTGCAAGCAAAATATTAAATAGTTTAAATAAGGAAAGCAAAATACCGGGGTCCTTGAATCATGGCATTTTCATGACTTATATCAGCATACATATCACCATTCACAGGAGGGGCAACAGGAGTCCCAAGCACAACTGCACCATCAGGAGCAGCCCCAGATGCTGACTGCCTTGTTTCATCATCTGTTAGACTCCTCCCAGATAACCGTCCTGGAGGTATATTAGAGGCAGCTGCTGCAGCAGCTGCATGCGAGGCAGCAGTTGTTGTCTCAGCAGCAGCAAGATCTTCAGCAACTAGTAAATCGTCAAGAAGCACCCCTATGACAAATCAATCAAGAAGACGTCAACACCGCTGTATACGAAAAATAACGACAGATACAGGTCCCGACAGAACAAGCATTGAAAAACCAGAATAAATACTCCCTCCGTTTCAAAATACATGACCATTTGGACATTGCACATATATTAAGAAAAAAATGGTATTCCTATATTACCCCTATCAAATATAGGGTTAATTATTTGTTTAAAGAAATATGAAAAAGTGTAATGATTATGATAAAGATAATTATTAGGGGTATAAATGGAAAGAGATGGGGAAAAATATGAAATGGTCATGTATTTTGAAACAACCTAAATTGTCTAAAAGGCCATGTTTTTTGAAACGGAGGGAGTATGTACAATACGGAACCAACACTATAATATGTAGAATGTACACCAAATAAAAGATAAGCATTTGCGAAACTATTAATACTACGGCCTAATTAATGCTACTATACTGAATAGAAAAAGAAAACAGACCATACATGTTGCATGCACATATATCTACAATCGAGTTAGGTGGCTTTTGGTCAGGTGATTCAGGGTTAGGCATCATGCTTTTGACAGGTCCATATCCATGAAACTGCAGAATTCTTACAGCAGGTAACTTCAGGTTCGAGTTATTAGTGGGTCACATAGCTCAGGCCTCAGGGTCAGAAATCATGCTTTGACCAGGCCTACAGCTTTGTAAAAATGAAAGGAAACAAACACTCCAGAATTTTAAGGTTCAAGTATTATCCAACTAGTTCACACAGACCATAGCCGAGGTGGTTTAACCTTCATGAAATAGTATTCCTTGCAAAACAACAAACTTCAAGTCTCCAATGCACAACCACACACATCATAAACCTAGTGTAGCCACATGCTTTAGATAATAGGGGACACAGCATTAAGGAACATTCCTTACCACCACGTAAGCCACCATACAAAAAGATCAAGTCACCAATTGCAGCAGCAGCATGTCTACAGCGCCTTGTTAATTCAACTGAAGCATCACCCCCAGCTGCATCAGCACTGTATCTGCCTGGCCTGGGACTAGTAACAACTGATTTTGTGTCACACCAAACTCCTGCTGCCGTATCTAAAACTGAAATTCAAATGGCAATAATGAAACTTTGTTCACACAATCGTAGCCTTGTTCAACATATGGTAAACATATCCCACAGGACTTATAAATAAGCCAGAAGTACATCTTGTCATCTTGAGACAAGTAATCCACTTGTCCTACACCAGATGTTAAAAGATAGGCAAATTTCATACTAATATTCCAAACATCTTCAACGACATGAAAATGAAAAATATGAACTTGCAAGCATGTTAGCAAGCCTAAATGTATATATACAGGACTAAAAATACCGTTTCCTCTTACCTTAAACACACAAGAATGTAAGGAAAATCATGTGAATTTCCACTGAGATTTGAATTTCTATGTGCTGAACCCACACATTTACACAATTCTCTTTTGATTTGGAAAATCCAATGTCTATTATTCCTTCCACATTTAAATTATTGTGACCATTACATGCTAAAAGCTGGAATTATGATTCTAGAAGATACCTACGAATTTGGAAGTGAAATTAACTACTGTGGCAAATAAAGGCCAAATACAAAAATGAACATAAGCAAATCAGATTGAGTTTTTGGGAACCACAAGTGATGATAACATATATGGCCTTAAATCATATTCCATAAAAACGATAGCAAGAAAACAAATCAAGTTGTTTGACTAATATACCAGCAATGCTAGATGAATCCTCCACCATTCGTCCACCACCAAGTGCCCCTCCAGATACATGTAGACGTGCATTAACAAATACCTGCAAATTATACTTTTGAGTCACGTCTTTCTGAGGATGACATGGAAGGAATTGAATAGAATATAACCCACCGCAGCATGCTGATATCTCGAGGAAGGTGAAACACCAGGTGCAATGGCCCATTCCCAACGACCATCCCTGTGCTTAGCAAGCCCATAGGCATTTGCTAGTGGCTGCAGAATCAACAAAAAATTATCAAATAAGGATACAGAAAGAACTGACCAAATTTTTGTTTACTTCTCAGCATCACAACAAAAGCATCATTGAAAATAAAACCCTTGAATCCCTAAGGAGGCTGAGGTATCAGGTATAAAATATCTGCCAAAGTCTAGGTTCAGTGGGAACCATGAAATAGCATACAATTCTGAACTTACCACACTATTTGCATCTCTTCCTCCACAAAGTAGGAGAAGACCATCAGAGCGTGCACTTGCAGTTGCATACCTACTCAAGATCAAACATAAACATGAGCAAAAAAGACTAATACCACCTCTAGTTCACTATATGATCGAGCAACAAAACTGAAGAAGCATTTTAGTGGCAAATCAACCTTTTTATTAAATCAGCATAATGCACTTTCTGTAAAGCCCTATCTTCATCATAGTTTTAGAAAACCATACTACCTAAAACTAATAGCAATGTGATATAAAATGCTCATAACAGTTAAATTTCTAAAAAATGGCATCAACATGATTTTACAAAGACATTTATAGGTAACATATATACAGAAGCCTTTATATACATCATTGCTATCAAGTAACCATAGAATTAAATTGCCTGAATGTATTAAAAACATTAATACATTACAGTACCTAGTACATATTTTGATGAATATATGTAATATCTATACATTCTTAGCTGTTTTTTACCAAGTTTTTACTCTAAACTGATAGTAACATTAAAAAAAACTTTAATATTTGTTTTCTTTATCTTGCCATTTTTTACTTCTCATATCAAATTTAAGCAAACAACACATGCCTTAACACTGTTCCGTTTTCAAAAAAGTGTATAAGTGCATCATCATGATATAGTATATTCTCAGACGGTCATATGTGACTAAACAATACATGCCTTGACGCTGTCACAGTTCAAGTAACAAGAAAATTTATGCTTCATAACACAGATAAAAGCAAGCTCTACTAATACAGACCTCCCATATTAGATCAGAAAAGTGACATGTCAGTCACAATGTGTAACTTTTGTATAGAGCTATAGCTGCACTATTAAACAGTAAAAGGAGGAAACGTACATGCATGGAGGAGGGCCTTCACCTTCTGGCTCCAACTTCCTCCATTCATATGGTTTAGCAGCTGTGTCCAAGGCCCAAACATCAGCCAAAGGTCGCTTTCCTGTAAAGCAGTCAATATCAAACCCGACATCTCAACTATACAATGTCATAAGAATTTTATCAGAAAAGTAACTAACCATCATTTCCACCAATAGCCATGAGATATCTTTGTCCCACAAGCGCCATAACATGACCATAGCGTGGTCCAGGACCAGGACCTTGGACAACAACCCTAAGATAGCAAATGCAAACATCAGCTATATGAACTAGTTGAAATGCCAAAACAATTGCATATTATAGAATATTAAACAAGGACAAGAATTTTCAAGCACCTAACCTATGCCATCGAGGCCTTTGCTGTGTTAGGTCAAGAACGTGAAGATCCTCAGCAGACAAACCTGCTGGACCAATGCCACCCTTCCAAAGAAAAGAAGAAAACATCAGTTATTAGTATTTAAAACAAAAGCCTATGCTACTGTAGTGGATAATTAGTAAGCATACCTGGATAACCACCATAGTGCCAACAGCAGTAGCCACATGTGCTGCTCTTGGTGTGGGCGGTTCTCCAATAGGAGTAATCCTATACATGACAATAACAACTACTTATCATTATTATGCAAAATAAAAATCCTGCTACTAGATACTAGAGAGTTGTGATCTAATGTGAAATGTTGCAAGACTGATGCTATTAAGATACAGAGGACTACCCAACATACCTAGACCATTTATTAGTCAATACGTCATAACAGTGAATATCTGCCGTAGCACCTGCTAGTCCTGCAGGCATAGACGCAAAAATGTAAGTCTTTGCTATAAAAATAACATTTCAATCATGATATCGGGACAGCTCCTACAGTCAATAGAAAAGTCGGAGATGAAGATTAACATATTTAAACACTGTTCGCAAGCTTTTTCTAAATGCTGACTACAATCAAGATTCCATGCTACAAAAAAATGACGGAAGAATAGTATCATTATATAGGTCTTTTCCATGTTGCCAGCGAAATTCTGCGCCCTGTGGGTTCATTATGTAACCTTTCCTTCATTGTATATTAATAAGAGATGCCCTTTCCTTAACCAAAGGGAGAAAATAGATGGTAAAAGAGATAGATGAAGCCCCCAACATGACCATGATAGGGGGGAAATAAACAACAAATACAACAGGGGATTCCGTGCGATGAGAGGAAGAAACATGTCCAGGCAAGGCATAAGCATATAGATTCAATGAAGCTTCCCTTGGTACTCTGAATCATGTGCATTCAAAAACTACAATTATTTGCAGTAAATCATGAAGCAGGAGTTTAAATACAGCAGTGAACCAACTAGCAGCGCAGCAATAGGGCCATTACCACAAACGAGCCCAATGTTCTCAATTCAACTAACAGAGCAATAAGCTTGTCAATTCACTAGCCTTCTTCTCATCTAAGTTCTAAACCAGCACAAAAACCTAATGGAAACACATAGCCAACAAACAGAGAACAGATAGGGAGCAGAAGAAGATGTAACATACTGATGCCAGGGCTTCCAGCAGAAGTTGGAGTCCCAGAAGCGGCAGGATTGCCTTCAAGCGCCGTAGCCCCTCCAAACAAGATCAGCCTCGGCCCTATGTACCCAGGGCTGCCCTCCTCCCCCACCGCTGGCACAGCCGTGAGCGTGTGCCCACACCGGGGCCCAGGCCCGTCGTCCTTCTTCTCCATTACAGCATTGACCACTGTATACGTCGGAGCACACCGCGGGCCCGTCAGCGCAGCCTGCTGTTGCACTGGCCGGCTCGGCGACGGCGGAGAGGTCGACGGCGGCGATGACGGCGCCGGCGCCTGAGCAGGAGACTGCTCAGCCTCCTTATCCGCCGTAGAGTTGTGGTTCTGTGGAGGATCCTGATCGGTCTCCGGCGCCATCGAAGTATCGACTTCCATGGATTTCGCTATGAAATAAATTAGCAAATACAAAAAGCGATTTATAATGCTGCTTCAAGATCGGAGAGTGAATTCGCAGGGTTTCGCATTTCGGATGAGCATAGCGGCTGAGGGATGCACAGAGTGTCCTCCCCGCGAACAATCGAAACCCTAGCTCAGATCGTGGACTAGGATTCGAAAATTCCACCGCCTATTGTGAAGCGAATTTGCAGAGAAGGGAGAAAAGATTGACAAAGGCCGTGAAATTTGTTTCCCTCTCTCCGTGTTGGCTGAGTTCTTGAGGACTGAGGTAATGAAGGCGACAAGAACTCAGGAAGCGAACCGCAACTCCTTCCCTTCCGCTCTCTCCGATTTTTTCTTATTCGATATTTTGCTGTTTTTTTTTTTTGTTACCAGCTGTGTAATCCTTTCTCATTTTCCTCTTCGGCCGCCAGTTGGTCGGGTTTCTTGTAGACCTGGACTCGGGTTGGAGTTGAACCGGTCAAGGGAAACACTATCCATTAGAAAAAATCCCAAGTTTATGAATATGAATAAAGTTACTCTTCATTAACTTTTAACAAGGACAGGAATCCCATATGCTAGACATGTTTAATAAATCGAACACTCGAAATATTCAATAGTTGAGCAAGCCAACAAACCTAATTGAAAATGCAATTCCAATAACAACTCGTTTGATAAGATAAGGCGCTACATTTTCTTACATTTCCATACAAACGATCCAAGATCCAAATAGTCCTAGTTTGACCCGAGTTGGATGGGAAATTTGAAAAAGTAAATAAAAATCAATATTGTTAAGGGACACATTGTACAATTGCCTAATATTCTTACAAATTTTGTCTCAAAAAAATATTCTTACAAATTTGTGGGAATGTTGACCACCAACGATTCAAACATATTCAAAACACTAACGATATGGTTTAGCATCGTTATGAATTTCTATATTCATACTTTTGCGAATTAATGCAACATTACATTTGTAGTTTTACCATGAAATGAATATATTTATGTTATGTATGTTGTTTTTAGGAAATGTTTATTCTATACAGATTTAAATTGTCGGTCTATAATGATTGTTTTGTTCAATTAAATCGTGAAATCAAGTTAGTCTTAACTCTTAGGAGAAATGACTCTAAAACGACAAATAAATTTGTAACTAAGGGGTTGCGACAATAACATTTTTTTGTATAATAAAATCGATTAAAATATGACAAATCATTCTATTTATTTAAACTCTCTTTAAAGTATCTAAATGTAACCTTAGGGTTTTGGGCAAAAAAAACAGAGTAGGCTAATAAGATAAAATGTTCAATTGATGATTTGTCATATTAATACTTGATAACTTGAACACAACAATGTAAGTCATAAACAATCCTTGTCTTTCTTTTTTCTTAAGACAATGTCAATTATGTCAGACCAGTTTCTTATACAGCGATAAACCATTCCCTCAAAATGCCATGTTTAATGCAGATTTCAAGTCCCTCGACATCAATAAAATTCAAATCTCGATCTTGAGCAGTTGAGCTAGATACTAAAAGTGCTTGCTTTGAGCGAATTTCATGCACTACGAGTACGAACCCAAACATGAAAGGCCCGCTATAGCCTATGGGCATTCCTTGGAGCTGTATTCGTAAAGTGCTAGACAACGCATGCTACTTGCAACTGGATAATGCAATCCAGAAGAGCGGATTTGATCGGTGTTAATTATCTCTATTTATCTTAACCTAGACTTATAAGATATGTGACGTGTGAGTGCAACATTATTTATTCTGCCACATGAAAAGTTCACATGGCGAGTTAGGAGAAAGTGATACTGACTATTGTCTCCTTGACTTTGATAAAAATAAAGTACCATTTCACCAAGGCATTAAAGAACAAAAAGGCAGTGAGAACCAAATAATACAAATTGCACCAGTATCTAAGCAAATTCTAACTAATGTGGAGGTATCCAAAGTGAACAAACAGTAGTACTACTGTATTACACTAAGATATTCCACAACAAGAAACATCAATCATTTTCTGCACATGAATATGCATGACCCACTAACTAAAACTCGAAACTCAAGCCACATTCATGTTCACAAGTTGATTGCAAAAACAAAACTGAGTATAAGATGGCAAATCTCAAGGTCTTTCATAGCTACAGACTGACTTAACTTGGTATAATGCTCGCGTAGAAGAAGATGTGCAATCATAGATTGATCAAAATATGCTGCAAACAGCAAGCTCTAAAAGCTCTTTCTATTTTTACAGTGGACATACCTCTCATTTGTGTTGGGTGGGTAATTTCAAGGGTGAATGAACCCCATCTCTAGGGCTGATTTAGAAGTACAACAGGATACATCATGGATTATATAACGAGATATATATGTACAACATGCATCTCAGGTAATAAACACATTTTACCCTAATTACTTACCCACTTCAAGATACACATTTGATCATACTAGTCATATATGTAAGGTTACACTCTAGAAGTACACTGCTGCTCAGGCATACCGTGCCAGGGTGAAGGAGGATCCGTGGTTTCCAAGCTTTGGGTTCTAAGGATTCAAGCAGAGCTCCGCCGTTGTCATAGTGGCTAGAATCTTGGTTGAAATCTCATTGCTAGAACCTGTTGAGAATGAATGTTAGTGAATTCCATGATGCATCAAGATGCAAGAAAGCAAAACAGCACTAATACATTATGTTCTTGGTTCTTCATTTGATCCATGGTCAAGTTTCAAAAGATCAACATAGCACAGAACAAAACACATATATTTAGCACCTGCGATTACATCCAACTGTTGTTCTCTCTCATTTCACAAACCTATCAGAATGGCATTAACGTTGTACACATGGAAGAGTTATAAACGATCTCAATGTTGGAAAGCTCGTCATTTCTGTACTTCACATATGAATTTCATTACATTCTCTTTTGAAAGATTTGTGCAGTTGTAGTAAACTTCTTGCCAACACAAACAGAATACAGCCCAAGCTTCGCAATCACGCATAAGAAATGGTATAAACACATTTGTCTTCAACATAGGTAACTTGATAAATCAACCCATTAATTGATACAATCGGCCTATAAACAGTATTCACTAATGTGATACGTCCAAGCAAGGAATTCGGGTATTTATCACTATCAGAAGGCAACAAATAGCAAAAGCAGGGACATATTACATGTGCACTTTGACATTCAAAGCCAAAAAGCACCAGCAGAGTGACGATCTCAAAGATAACAGAACACAGATGAGAACTTAATCCACCCCCTTACAGAAACCCTAGTATTGACAACTAATGTAACTAACCCATAAAACAATTCACTTGGTGGTTCAACCCACTTCAACAAGAACCAAACCAACTTGTCACAGAAAGGGCAATCAACACTCAACAAGATCACATCCAAGAAAACAGGAAAAAACAGAGCACAAATGGAAACAGAAAGAGAGAATCTTACTCACCAGCAACCAAAAAAGGCAAACAACCTAATCCTTGAGAATAACGTCATCAGCAATATCCATCAACGGCTTCAAGCATTCTGGGGAAAACTTCCTCGCAAACAAGTAATCATAAGTATAGTTCGACTGCCTAAGGTCCCGAATCAACTCCGGGGTGATCTCACTCGGCTGATACGTATGCGGATGCCCGCCTTCACTATTGGTCCAATTCACCCGGGTCAGAGAAAACCGGGTACAGCCCTCCGGATCCTCCATTGACAACAATGTAGGGAAGTAATGCTCCTCGGGGTAACAAGATTGGATCCTAATACACGGCAGCCTAAACTTCCTCCACAGCTTCCGATCCCGGAGCACCAAAAGAGCGTGTTTCTTAGTCAGTATAAAGAACTGCGAGCCGACACGGAAATCCCTAAACGGGACCTCGGGAAGCATGGCGTTCTTCCCCCTGGCATTGTACCGATCGTGCAAGGTGGTCTCATTGGAGAGGATCTCGATGAAGCTCCGGTACTTAACGGGGCTCCAGCTGAAAGAGCGGGTGTGGAAGAGGGACTTGTAGACGTAGTCAAAGGAGTGGATCGGGACGCAGTTTTGGGAGATGAGCGCGAAGTAGAAATTCAAGGAATCGTCGAGAATGGCGTTGGCCAGGAGGCGACGAGCGGCCGAGATGAGCGTGGCCGAGGAGCGCTCCGTGTGCTTGCTAGGGATGAAGCGGTCTTGAAAGAAGCCTCCGGGATCGCGGACTCCGGACTGCGGATCGGCGTGGATGTAGATGTTGAAGAGATCGGGGGATGTGGAATTGAAGAACTGGTCCCAGAGGGGGGAGAAGGGGAAATCGGAGTTGGTGAGGAAGAGGAAGGCGATTTTGAATCTAGGGTTTGTGGATCCCAGACGGAAGAAGAACTGAGCGGAGGAGGAGGAAGGGCGGCGGTCGGCGGACAGGGCGCGGTTGAAGAGGGCGAGGTCGTCGAGCTCGTCGGTAATGGAGATCGGAAGCTGGGCAGGGGGGAGGATCCTGGGGGCGAGGAGGAAGAGGAGGGGGAGGAAGAGGAGGAGAGAGAATGTGAGGATGAACTTGGGCTGGAAAATGTGGGAGAAATGCCAATGCGAATGCGTATGGGAATGTATATGGGGCATCTCTGCAGGCGAATCTGGATTTGGGAACTTTGGGGTTTAGATGGGAATTGGAATTGGAAATTCATTCCCAATTTCCATTTCCCACCTTTCCAGAAGAAGAATTTCGGTTAGGGATTTGGATTTCCCCCAAACTCTTCACAATCGGGGTTGATTGTGGGCGTACGAGGGTCTCATTCCATGGATTTTCTCTGTCAATTTTCTTTCTGTTTCTCTGAGCTTTCAACTGTGAGGGTGGGGGGAGAGAAGGATCAAGTGAGAAGAAAGAAGGCCTTGCAAATGGAGAACAGGTAGGGTTAGGGATGATGAATGCAGTGATGCTATTGCTACCGAAGAACGGGGGAATGTGGTATATGTGGGGAGAAGCTGCTGACGTCATGTTAACGGCGTTATGCGTTTTTTGTTGTTTGGTGAGCAGAACTTAACGGAGCCTGTTTAGCGGTGACGGGAGGTCTCTCTTTTGTCATTGTCTTGTTTGACAATTAATCCGGGGTTAATGGTAAAAAATCTTGAATCAACAGCTAGCTACAATTAATTACCTTGTCAACGAGAAATCTAATAAAGATTTCAACATTGAATTGACATTAAGATGAAACTCAAAACCCATTCAGAATGTAACCCTGAGGTCAATGTAAAACTGTAAAAATTCTCCCAGCCGTGACTTTGACCATAGTTTACCTAATGTCTCTCACATTCTTCACCTAAAAACAAATTGACCAGCATGTACATGTACCATTACTACCTAACTTCATAAGTTCATATGTATGACGATGCATAAGGTGGTACAGTAATTAACATTTTTGGGGTACAAAATAGCTTATTATATTTTTTGGGATGTATCTTTATTTTAATTATAAATATTTTTTTTTAATATAAGTTCATATTTTTTTTAATATAATTTTTTGGGATGGATAAGAATATTTTGCTTGAAGTGTAATCTTAGGCATGGCAATTAAATAGATATGTATACCTAATCGGATGGGACAAAATATGCAAGAAAAAAGAATTTGGCGGCTTGGGAATAAGAAAATCAGAACACATGAACAAAGCGTTTCAAATGAAGTTGCTCTGGAAAATAATAGCGGAGCCGAACAACATCTGGGTGCAAATGGTCACAGAAAAGTATCTCAAAGACGATATCATCTTCACATATAAGAAGCAAGCGAACACGTCGTGGCAATGGTCACAATTGATGAAACTTCGATCTGAGTTCTTTGAAGGGATGATTTGGCAAGTGGGTGACGGAGAAACCATTAACTTTTGGACGGATAACTGGGCGATCAATGAACCATTGGAAGTCATGCACTAAATCCAAACGGTATAATCAAGGAAATGAAGGTGAAAAACTTTATAACAGATGAGAAGAATTGGAATAGTGAAGAGCTCACCCGATTGTTACCACAAAATGTAATAGACAAAATAAATGCAACCCAAATACCAGAAAATCCCTTATGAGACCGCCTATACTGGGCTCCAAGTAAAAACGGATGGTTTTCGACAGCCTCAGCCGTTAATCTGGTAGCAAAAATAGACACACATAACCCGAGCCAAAATTGTTGGATTTGGAATTTAGACACATTCCCAAAAGTTAAGAACTTTCTGTGAAAAATAGACATGAATGGTCTACCGACTAAGGATAGGTTACGAGCAAAATGCGTGACAGTTCCTCAATTTTGCATACTATGCAACGGAGCAAATGAAGACATTGGGCATTTATTCGTGGATTGCCCACACACGCAGTGCGTTACTCAACAAATTAACCCAACAATAGCAGAAGCAATACAAACTTATGATACCACAGACAAAACACCTAGAAACATAATAACAGATATACACCAATTGATAGGTACAAAAATGTTCACGGAGCTCGCCACTATATGGTGGTGCCTGTGGCATCAAAGGAACTTAAAGGTGTTCCAACAAGATCTTGAAAATGCAGTTACAGACATGGCCCAATATATCCGAAATCAAATTATTAGCTGGAAAAGGTCAAAGAAATATACAGAAGATGAGGAAACTGGAGTAAGAAACTTGAGCAAGCCAAAACGGAAAAATCTAAACGCAACATGGAAAAAAACCAGAAAACGGATTCGTTAAACTTAACTTTGATGGTTCGAAACTGAACGATGAATCAACCTCAGCAGGATTTGTTCTAAGAAACCATAAAGCAGAAGTGATTAGCATGGGGGCTATGAAGTATGGACATAACTCAATTCTAGTAACTGAAGCTCTTGGTCTACGAGATGGAGTCAGGAAAGCCAAACAAATTGGATACAAAAAGATAGAAATTGAAGGTGACAACTTGATGGTTATTGAAGCTACCAAGGGTACGAGAAAGTGTCCTTGGCAAATCGACCTACTGATCTCGGACATCTAGGCATTCCTCCAAAGTTTCGAGTCAGTTCGTATCAAGCATGTGAATAGGGTCTTTAATGCCGTGGCTGATAAAATCGCGAAACTGGGCCACAACCTCCCTATTGATCGTATTGAGAATCATCCAGAACTTAATGTTCTCATCCGAAAGGATGCTCTAGGTCGTTCCCCATAAATGAGACACCTAATTATTTTCACCAAAAAAAAAATATTAAATAGATATGTATATCTTCAAGACATGAATAATCGTGAGAACAACTAGTAATTAAGTCGAGCTTTCTAGCTCGGCTTTGGTTATGAAGTAGACGTTATTAACAAAATGTATATGCATTATGCAATGATGCAGGATTAGAGCTCATTAATCTCATTAGTAATCCCACTAATCTCTCCGCGTCGGTGATGAATCCACCTCATGTTCGAATAAAACGCAAAAGAAATTAGGCCCCCAGCTAATAAGCGGTCAAAGTCTTATCTGGGCCGAGGTTACTTCGGGCCCAAATGAAATTTACCCGGTTTTTGTCTCTCGGGTTAAAAAAAAGCAGAACATTGCAGAACCGTCTAGAATTCCAACCTCCAACTTTATTTAACCGAGTTATACAAAGAACGGTTGCAAAACGAATTCTAGATCCTTCCCAAAGTGGGTTCCACTGGTTTCCTCCAAACATCAACGGCCAGAAGCTTCTCTTACACCTCCAAGGCCCAAATCTCGACCGTCAAATTACTAAAAATAGAAGTATAAAGAGAACTTTCCCACAAATTTACGAGCATCGATCGACTTTTGCTGTTCGTGTTCAAAAAGAAGGGAAATTCTGAATCTCTGCAATCTAACGCGAGTTTCTGATCGATCTGTGGAAGAAGAAGAAGAAGGAGGATGTTTGGGAGAGCGCCGAAGAAAAGTGATAACACGAAGTACTATGAGATTCTGGGGGTTTCTAAGAACGCTACTCCGGAGGATTTGAAGAAGGCGTACAGGAAGGCTGCGATTAAGGATCATCCTGATAAGGGCGGGGATCCTGAGAAGGTCAGCTCTTCTGTTGATTTCCCAAGTATTATTTTGTGCTTTGATGATTAGTTTGGAATCAGTCTAATTGAAATGGATTTCTGCTCTTTACTCTTAGCTGGTTTGAATAATACATGTTTTTGGTTGGGGAATTTTCGGTAAGTTTGAAAGGTAGGACTTGTGCTAATGGAAATTAGGGGATTGACTACACTCCTAATGAATTTAGGTTGATTTAGCTATGCTTTTTAGGAAAAGTAAGTAGATTGCTTGTTGTTGAAATTCATCTAGGAGTAGGGAGTATCACGTTTTTCTTATCTGTGGACGGTTAATTTGATGTTTTTCATGTGCCTGTTAATTTGGACTGTGTATTAGAATGTTGTATAATATGCAAGAAGTGTGAAGTATGTGATGATCTATTACATTGGCTGCTCTTTTCCAGTTAATCCATTAATGCTAGCGTTTAATAGAAATCAGGCTTGGTTTGAACTTTGAAGAAGATGTTAAACTTACATATGTATTGCAGTTCAAAGAGTTGGCTCAGGCTTATGAAGTACTAAGTGATCCAGAAAAGCGTGAGATTTATGATCAATATGGTGAGGATGCTCTTAAGGAAGGAATGGGTGGCGGAGGAGGCATGCACAATCCGTTTGACATCTTCGAATCCTTTTTCGGTGGGAGCCCATTTGGTAAATAGATCTAACATTATAGTTCACGAATTTTCTCGCTTTATACAAGTTATATAACGCCTTTTATGATTCAAATCTGATCAGGTGGTGGTGGTGGAAGCAGCCGGGGAAGAAGGCAAAGAAGGGGAGAAGATGTCATTCACCCTCTTAAGGTCTCTTTGGAAGATTTTTACAGTGGAACATCCAAGAAACTTTCTTTATCTCGGAATGTTATATGCTCAAAATGCAATGGGTTAGCACATTTTACTTTGCTTAAATAATTAAACAAGATTGTTAGATTTGGGGTCTACATAGAATGAAATCATTACTGAAGATGTGACTGGGTTGTTTTAATATTCTTACAGTAAAGGATCGAAATCTGGAGCTTCAATGACTTGTCCCGGATGTAAGGGTAGTGGTATGAAAGTCTCAATCAGACAACTTGGGCCATCTATGATACAGCAGATGCAACATCCTTGCAATGAATGTAGGGGTACGGGTGAGACCATTAACGACAAAGACCGCTGCACAAATTGTAAAGGTGAGAAGGTGGTTCAAGAGAAGAAGGTGCTTGAAGTGATTGTGGAGAAGGGAATGCAGCATGGACAGAAAATCACTTTTCCCGGGGAGGCTGATGAAGCAGTAAGTTTGATAACTTAATAATTTTCCTTCATTTTGTTTTTCCCTTGATTGCTAACAGCTTTGTGCCTTTGTCAATTGAATCTTGCAGCCTGATACAATCACAGGAGATATAGTGTTTGTATTGCAACAGAAAGATCATGCCAAGTTCAAGAGAAAGGGTGATGATCTCTTCTATGAACACACACTATCTCTTACCGAGGCACTTTGTGGCTTCAAATTCGTTTTGACCCACTTGGATGGTCGTCAGCTCCTAATCAAGTCCAACGCAGGAGAAGTCATCAAGCCTGGTTAGTGTTTTTACTTTTAAAATTTTAAAAATATCTCGTCCTTACATATTTTTCACCTAATCAAACAACTTGTTCTTGTATGTATGTTCAGATCAATTCAAGGCTATTGAAGATGAGGGCATGCCAATGTATCAAAGATCATTCATGAGGGGTAAGCTGTACATCCACTTCACTGTGGAATTCCCGGACTCTTTAAGCCCCGGGCAAGTTAAGGCATTGGCAACTGTTCTGCCACCGAGATCTGCTGCTGGGCTCACAGATATGGAGCTGGATGAGTGCGAGGAGACGACAATGCATGATGTCAACATTGAGGAGGAGATGAGAAGGAAACAGGCCCAAGCTCAGCAGGAGGCTTATGATGAGGATGATGAGCCACATGGTGGCCAGAGGGTGCAGTGTGCCCAACAGTAACTGAATAGTGAAGGTTGGGTTGGAGACTGAACCTAGGAAGGAGTCGATCTGTATATTTTGAGCTATATATGAATTATGTTTTATATATTGCGAGGCTATTCTGTATGAATTGTTGGATAATTGGCTTGGTTGTAGACATGTATTTTTAGCATCAATGTTTCAGCTTTTAAAATTTGTTTGACTTCTCGATTAAATACTTTTCAAACTAGTTTTTGACATGTACCAATTGTCTCTTGTGTTGGATTTACTCACCTACCCACAATGAGGCATGGGTTAAAACAACCATACAAATTTAAAACAATGATCCATATTGGGTGTCAATTTTTTATCTCTATAACAAGAGAGACTGAGAGTTAGATCTTCCATGACATCCTTGTTCTATTGGGACTTGGGAGTCTCTTATTTATGGAGCACCAAATGAATACAGAAACACTACGGCAAGTTAGTTTCATTTTGTAAGAGCTGTTATAATCATCAGCTTCAGATGTACATTAACTTTTAATACAAAAAATCTCGAACCCAAATCAGGTAGATCCAAACAGTTCCTATCTAATGCTATTCATGGGATTTACCTACCTTTGCCTGGAGATACCATAATACATGTGACATGGTGAAGGATGGCTTCTCTCCAGCCTGTATACACAATCTCGCGACATTTAGAAGATGTCTCACCGTCCTCGAATCATAGCTGTTTCCAAGATCAGGGTCTACCATATTATGCATTGAAACAACATCAAAGTGTGTTTCTTGGACCCAGTCAATGACATCACCACTTCCCTTCTCTGACGCCTGACCAGTGATCAGCTCAAGAAGAAGAGCCCCAAACTTCATTATTAGGCTTCTACTTGGCTCTACAGAACCTGTAAATACGTATTGAAATGTGTCACACAAAAAGTAAATATGTATATGGCCTGCAGGTGGCTACTTCAGCAATTGAAAAAAAAAAGTGTATTACCTACTGAATTCGACGAAGGTGGATATTGTAATGGGAGAATGCTGATATCGGAAAGCTGTTGCAAAAGACAAGCAGGGTTGGTTCAGATTTGATTAACGCAACGGGTTTTTTCACAATATGATAATAGATCAATTATATCACCTTGGCTGTTAATTTCTCATCCAGTAGAATATCACTCGAGCTGATGGAGACGTGATAAACTGGAGGGTCGCAGAAAAATTGCAGATATTCCTGTAAACCATTAAGTATTATTCGTTTATTCAATGTTAGTCATTACTCAATGATAAGATTTTATCCAATCTGCTTTAGGATACAGCTGATGAGTTAGCAATATGTGTTTATCACAAGACTCAAGATTGTTATGATGCATAATGTGAGCCTTACAATTTGAATGCCTACTAAATGGGTAAGATTAGGTTCTATATTCCATCAGATTGTGATTTACAAGATGATATTGTAATCATTTATCAAGTCTATCTGGCAACTTTAAGATGTCCTACCTTAATTCTGTATACAGTGCACTAGTGAAAAAAAATTCTCCAAAGATTGCCCAAAACTGTACTATGCTCAGGAACTGCAAAAGAAGACATAATCCTACTTTCAACTTACCAAAGCAGCAGCTACTCCTAGAGCAATTTGTAATCTCTTCTTCCAATTCAACGGAGTCTTCAAAGGATCTGCAGAATAGTTTCAACAAAGATTCAGAGTTCTGCTTCACATATAAGTTGACAATAACACATCAAACTTCTGCTTCAACATTACCATTCAAATGCTGCTTCAAGTTCCCTTGTCCTGTAGCTTCAAAAACAAGAAAACTGAAGGCAGACAACGATGGGAAATCCGTAAAAAACCATGCCTATTTTGATGATGCAACAGAAGATAAAGAAATAGAAGTTTCATGTTATTTGAGATGAGATGGATAAGCCACATCTAACCTTCTAGGTCCAATTGAATGGCCTACAAGTGGAATGAGGTGGCGATGATGCAAACTGCCCAAGAGTTGGACTACCTTCAAGAATTCATCCTTCGATTGATCTACACCGGCTACTTCTTTCACTATATAGACAGAGCCATCAAGGAATCTAGCTTCGTAAGTGATTCCCTGTGGATTACTTGAAATGACTCTCCGAAAATCATCTGTTGCCCTCTTTAACTCCTTGAATGAGAAATGCTTCAGAAAAGTTATTGTACCTAGAGTTTTTTCAACACATGGTAAGAAAATTTAAGAGGTTGTGGAACAAATTGAACGCCACGGATGATTGCCAAGAAAACACGTATACTGCTTGGTGCTGAATTCACTGTCAAGATTTATACAATTCTCATTTAAACAGCCTGATCATCTCTGCTGACTCTGGTCACTGAGTTAATTCCGACTTAGTAAATCGGTACATAGAATTCCCAGACGATGAAAATTTTGAGCGATCAATTCCAGTTTTACGTCATTAAATCTGAACTTGTAAACTCTCAAGAGTCAAAAGCGAGATTGCTAGTAACCACTAATCCGATCTGACCACTAAGCGCAAAGATGCGCACACCACTTTCACAATTTCACACAGCTACGATCGATCAGTGATCTAATTTGTCAGATCAAGCATTACAATTCCGAGAAGAAGAGACAAGAACAAAATTGAATCGCAAACCTAATTCAATCACTTACGAACGGGATCTCTACGAAGGCAGGGAAAGAGAAGACACTTGGGCTGATGGACAGGGGAATCGCCAGACTCGCAAGCCGTGGTTTTCGCCATCGAGATTTGGAGCTCCGGTGAACTATGAGAAGAACTAACTGCGAAAGAAGCCAAAACTGAACTGTATTTTCCATTGCTTTGTTTATCATTTCTTTTTTCCTTTTTACCTTTTCTTTAAAAACATAAAGAAGGGTGAATCGATTCTTCGCCTTGTCGGCAGAAGTTCTAAATTGGATGTCGGCAGAAGTTATTATGAGGGATAGAGGATTGAGGTGTAAGTTGCGGCTTTTCAACGGAATCTTTGAGCACGAGAGCAAGGTGCCGGACTCTACGCTGAAACGACATCGTTTGGCGTTGAAAGTCGGAAGACGGTTAGTTGACCGGGCTAGACTTGCTTTCTCTTTTTGTTTTGTTGGAAATTCCAGGACCGGGTTAGACTTGACCGAGTTTTATCAATCTAGACGGACATACTGATATCATGTTTTTAGACTTTAGTAAAGTGGTAGAGTTTGCTATACTTTCAACTTGAAAGTACTTTTTGTTAAAAAGTATGTTTTTTATACTTAAAAATTGGTGAAAACTAGTTACTTTTCACATATTTCAAAGCGAAAAAAAAATATACTTCCAACAAAAAAGTACTTTTACAAAGGAAGTGAAGCAAGGTCTAAACCTTTACCAAACAGTCAAAATTAGACTTCTCAATGATCGAAGGAAAAAAATTAGGTTCATTTCTTCTTTAGATTACAATGCCAAACACCAACGGTCCCAACCTAGTAAATCCGCTTGTTCCAATCACCGAGTTAGCTAAGAGGAAGAAAAAGAAGACGGAAAAGATTGCAAGAAGCAGGCTCCAATACCACGAGGGATGAACTGTCCCATGACATCCTAGGTAGATTTGAACATATGCCAATTCTTGACCACCACGTTGAAATCCGTCAATCTCTGACAAGATCCTAGCCCTAATAGGAACTTCCATTGTTTAAGTAGAGATGAAAATAACGTCTTCACATCCAGTGTAACCGAGAACAAGAACCAATAAGTATCCCCCTCATCGCCAAAACCACGAATGATCGTTCCTCTTTTCGATAATGTGCAAAATACTTGCGCAAACCCTTCGAAAAACCAGGTAAGCGCTGATAACAAATGATGGATCCCGTCTGGGTAACAGTTGTTGCTGCCTCATGTACACTAGCATCCATCTCAGCTTTGAAAACTAGAATCAAACTCCTCGTAACGCTCAAACAAGCTTCTTGAATAGATTCGCTCAATCCCCAAGGACCCCAACAACCAACGAATGCCAAAACACACCTTGGGGCACCATGCTTATATTCGGATGCCGACATAGTGCAATTGTTGCTACCGTCTTTAAGTACCCCATAGGAGTGATCCATATCAAGGCCTTTACCATTCACCCACCAAGCGGGAAGAGTTGACTCGATGACGTGTACATGACCACTACACTTCTTAACGGGACGAAAATCTTCTGTCCCGAATGCCCGTCCCTAGCCTATGTCCCATAATTCCTATTGGTCCACGTGTCATCTAATTTTTTTAATTGAAATCTGTTTTTTTTACTGAATGAGATTAATGAAGCCATCTCCCAGCTCTACCCAAAAAACTCTTCGTCTCCCCGTACTTCTCAAGCGATCCATTTTACTCCACCATCAGGGCTTTCAGGTGGTAAGTGATCTGATTATTTCACTAAACACATATTCCCATTTTAGAAAAAGTTGAAGATAAGTAAATTTAGAGTTTTGATATATTACTACTCTCTTAGCAATTTAATGCAGAGGATTTCCATCGTGGTGTAGTAGCGTTGTTTATATTATTTTGATCGTTGCAAGTGTGTTGTTGTTTTGGGTCCTTTTTTTTTTTCTTGTTTCTCTTATTGATCAATTAATATTGAGATTTTTCAGTTTTATTAAGCTATATGTAAGATATATAACACGTATACTCGATCAATGTTAAGGTAATGGATTCCGATATGCAAGAAGTTCACCCACGGAGACGTTTGGAATTTGATAATGATGAAACCGATAAGCCATATCATGTCAATATCTCTAAAACAATGATACCGGTGGTTGGCATGGAGTTTGAAACCGAAGATGCAGCTTATGAATTCTACAATGCTTATGCAAAGGAAGTTGGCTTCTCTGTCCGAAGAAGTAAGTCACACAGCCATATGGGAAAAGTGGTGGATAGGAAATTTGTTTGTTCATGTGAAGGAAAAAGGGAACAAGATAAGCGAGATAATGTCTACAAATCTCATCGATCAGAAACAAGATTTGGCTGTTTAGCAATGATGAAAATTGATTGTCGTCGTACTTCTAAGTACAATGTCGTCAAATTCATTGCTGAGCATAATCATAACTTGGCAAGTCCGAGTAAGGTTCATTTGTTCAGATCACACAGAAAGGTATCCTTGCCGCAAGCTGCAGATATTGATATGGCAGATATGTCAGGTATTGCTCCCAGAAGAGCCTTTGAGTTCATGGCTAAGCAGGCCGGAGGTCGTGAAAATCTTGGATTTGCTCGAGTAGACTACAACAATTACTTGCGAAGTAAGCGCACCGTACCAATCCGGCCAGGTGTGACAAGGAGTCTTCTTGGGTACTTGCAGACTATGCAATTAGAGGATCCTAACTTTTTTTATGCAATTCAAGTGGATAAAGATGATTTGATCACTAATGTTTTCTGGGCCGATGCAAGAATGATGTCTGACTATGATGATTTTGGTGATGTAGTATGTTTTGATACAACATATCGAAAGCACAAAGATGGTCGACCAATTGGATTATTTGTTGGGGTAAGCCATCACAAAAAGACCATTATTTTTGGGAGTGCGTTGCTATATGATGAGACAGCAGAATCGTTTATATGGTTATTTGACACATTTGTGAAGGCTATGGGTGAGAAACAACCAAAGACGATGATCACTGATCAAGATGCTGCGATGTCGAAAGCACTTGCTTATCAATGGCCAGGTACTTTTCATCGACTATGTATATGGCATATTTTTCAAAATGCAGCGACTCATTTGAGTAGTGTGTTTGAGAAATTTAAAGATTTTGCAACTGATCTCAATGGTTGTGTCTACGATCATGATAACGAGGAAGATTTTCTACATGCTTGGAATGAGATGTTGCAAAAGTATAATTTACAGGAAAATGATTGGTTGATGAGATTGTTTGATATAAAAGAAAAATGGGCATTAGTTTATGGGCGAGATACTTTTTGTGCAGACATGATTTCTACACAACGAAGTGAGAGTATGAATAACGTTATCAAGCGCTATGTAAGCTCTAAAGATGATTTTCCAAGATTTTTTGAACATTTTCAACAGTTGCTTGATGAGCGTCGTTATGATGAGTTGGTAGCAGATTTTAAAGTCAACCATAGTGTAGTATCATCGTCTTTGCCAGTAGAAATTCTAAAGCATGCTGCAGTTGTGTATACACCAGAAGTATTTGTGTTATTTCAAGCTGAAGTATGTAAAGCTTTTGATTGTGTGTTTGAAATATCTTCTGTTGGTGAGTTTGGAGAAGCTGTAAAATATTCTGTCAAGCATGTCAAGAAGAAGTTCAGTTATACTGTCTCCTATGATGCTAGAAACGAGATAAGTTTTTGCAGCTGTAGAAAGTTTGAGTTTGTTGGTATATTGTGTAGTCATATTTTAAGGATATTCTCTGCTGAAGGTATTGTAACAATTCCTGAAAAATATATACTGAAAAGATGGACAAAAGATGCCAGAAAAGGAAGTGTCAGCACTAACAATGAATCTTCAACAGATTTGGATCCTAGAGTAGCAATGGCAAGGCGTTATCGAGATCTGTGTCGTTTATCTACTCATTTTTTCACAAGAGTTGCAGAATCAGAAGAAACATACAACATTGTGAAAGAAAGGCTCATTAACTTGCGTAGAGAAGTGGATTCAGACTTAGCAGGGAAACCAACACAGTCCAGCCTTGGCAATGAGAGCTGTCATATATTAGGAGGTGATCCGAGTCGAAATATGACTATGAGTGACAATGAAAAGAAAAAGATAAGGTGTGATTTAAAATTGAAGCCAAAGTCTAGACAAAAATCAAGTAAGAGGATAAAAAGTGCTCTTCAAAAAGCAACCAGATCCAAAAGAGGAAAAAAGAAGAAATTGCCAAATAATGGTATTGAAGGCACTAATACTCAAGTGCAGCTAGTTACTAGTGATGCTCACCTAGAGCATCTTACGCAGGTACATCAAATTCCTTATAAGCTATGACCAAGCATCATACTTCCAATTAATTACTTACTGCATGTTTGATCATAGCTTTTCATCCTTAGATTTTTTGTACTAAGATGATGTTTTCTATATTAATATATGTAGGAGAACATGATAAATGTCCCTACTCAACAAACTTCAATGCTCTCTTTATTACAGCAGCCACAGGTTTCAAACTTTTTCCTTATAATATTAGTTATTTGATTTCATATAAAAAACTTACACTTGTTTACTTTTGTTTAATTTTAGTATGATGACTTCCAAGCTTATGCTAGACTCCTGCAAACTGGTGAGAAGTGAATTACAGCCACCACTTCAAAGTCTTGGTTGTTGCTGTTGTTTGTAGCAGATGAATGTTGCTCTTGGATGCTATTGCTGTTTTTGGTCGGTGCCCACTTTGAAGTTTGCTGAAGTTTGCTGATGTTTTTGTTGCTATCTTTATGTTGAACTTGATATCTTTATTGTTGTTTTTTTTGCTTTTATCTTCTTTTGAACTTGATGTTATTTGCTGTTGTTTTTTTTTGTTATGCTCCTAGTGAGTAAAACATGACATTACCTTAGTAATTTAACTAACAATATATGCATCATCATTGTTATTCTGTGTATTTCTTCATTTAAGATCAATCTCACTATCAAGTTTAGATTTCATTTCCCTTGATCATAAGCCTATGTGGGATTCGGACCCACATCTTTGTGCTTTAGCACAATTGCTCTACCAATTGAGCTAATAGGCTAGAAGAAAAACAAAACATGGCTTGTCATGGGTGGAAGCTTTTAAATAATATATATGTAAGCAAAATCAAGATGCTTCAGTAGCCTATGCATAGAGCACTGTAAGTGGATTTGGAAGAAACTAAGTAACATCACAAGTTAAGGATTATGAACTATCCCATCTATTGAAGTCAACCCACAAAACAACTTGTATTCTTATTCTCACGCATCATATCTAGATTTGTCAAAGCAAGGCTAAAATCTATAGCAACTGTGCAACAAATATGCCTCTTCTTTACTTGCAACCTGTTTTTGCACAATGAATTCACCATTTACTCAATTTGTTGCTTGCTCAATCTCCCAGTATTTATCAACATTCAGGAAACTACAAACACTACAATTCTGCTTATATCACAGGGCAAATTAGAATATTGAATCCATAAAATTAAAGCAAAAATAGGAAGCATTTAGAAAGTAACAAAAAAATATCACCTTAAGCTCATGAAAACTTGGTGAAAATTGGGCAATTAAATCTAAACCCTAACTTGGAATATGGAGGAGATGAGCAGGGTAGAGAACAATTGAAGGCACGATAGTAGAGATCAATGTCACACATGCCACCGATTCCTCGTTAGTGTGACCGATGCCATAAATTTCCTACGAATTGCTTGAACAAAATGGAAAAAGAGTTGGTTATGAGCATCAGACAATACCTGGATCTGAAAAACTTGCAACGAGGAGCAAGCGTTGATGGCGGCATGGCGCCAGCGTTCCACGTAGATGGATGGAGAGATGGAGATGACCGGAGGAAGATTACGAGAGGAAGAGTGTTACGGTTGGAGAGATGGAGATTGGAGCGATGGAAATTGATTTCTGATGGATGGAGAGGGTCGAAGACGAGTTTTTTGGGTAGAGTTGGGAGATGGCTTAATTAATTAGTCTCATTCTAAAAGAAAAAAACAGATTTCAATTAAAAAAATTAGATGACACGTGGACCAATAGGAATTATGGGACATAGGCTAGGGACGGGCATTCGGGACAAGATTTTCGTCCTTCTTAACGTAGGCCAAAACTTGGCCTCAATCAATTGCTGGTCTTGGAGATTTTGAGATGGCCGTCTACTAGAGACAAGTTGTATGTATCGAGGGATGATTCATCCTCGTTTATAAAATTTCTACATAAAATTTAAAACAATTTTTCATAATTGATAGTATATTTTTATAAGATATCAATTTGTTTTTCATTTATGGATATTTATCATCTATCTTCGAAAAGTGAAAAGGCGTTAGAATCTGAAAAATCGATTTAGATTTCTTTGGTTACGTTTTCTATGTTAAATTCATAGAGATTTTATAAGATCAATTTTTTTTAAACATCATAGACTCATGATGCATCACACTCTATAAATTAGGGTGGCCCAATTGATCAATCTGATCTGATCCTTATCCATATTTAGTTTATTTATGGATTACGGATCGATCCAATCATCCGTATTTTTTTTAAAAGTATGATCCGTAATTCGATCCGTATCCAATATTACGGATTACAGATATTATGGGTTGGATTACGGATCGATCCATTTGTTTTAGTCAAATGGATTAGTCAATGATTTCCGGATCTATTCTGATTTGCTTGATCCGATAATTCATAACTCATGTGACAATTTATATTGAAAATAACAAAAACTTCGCAAATTTAAAGCTCAAACTAAAAGGTTTTAAATCTGAAATGGTCCACAAACCTTTCAAAACCACGTTTAGTTGTCCAGTCCAGGTAAATTTCCAAACCTCTTTTGAGATTTGTTAAAAACTTACCAAGAAACATACTCTATTAAAAAAACTATTATTGAAAGCTTACGAATCATATCAATCCGTAATTCTCCGGATTGGTCCGTATCTGAATTGTAATCCGTAATTCAAGAAAAACACTATCAGTCATCTGATCCGTAATTTACGGATTGGACCGGGTCGGATTACGGATCGTGAACTATTTGGCTAACATACTACAACAACAACAACAACAACAACAACAACAACATTTACCCAGAAAAATCCCGCAAAAGCAGGATCTGGGGGGTCAGGATTGGGGCATTTCAGACCTAGATGACATACGCCCAATAAAACCCAAAAGAAAGAACCAAACTGACTAAAAGCACCAACTAACTAAGGAAACGAAAAAGGACAAACAAAAGGTCAAAAAGGACAAAAAAAAACGGAGAAATAAAAATCAAACCCCAACTGCTAATTATGCTCTTCCACCCAGCTGGCTAACAGTCTACCACTCTGATCTTCTCCCTCCATCTCTCCCTGCTCTGAGCCAGATCCTCTGAGATCCCTAACAAGGCCATATCTTGTTTGATGCTATCCAACCAACGCTTCTTCGGGCGACCTCTACTCCTCCTGAAAGCTCCCAAATCTAGACGCTCGCATCTCCTCACTGTGGCATCTGGGCTCCGCCTCCGAACATGACCAAACCAACGCAGTCTCGTTTCTCGAAGCTTGTCTCCTATGCTAGTCACCCCGAGCTTGCCTCTGATCTCTTCGTTTCGAATCATGTCCATCCTCGTGTGCCCACACATCCATCTGAGCATCCTCATCTCTACGACTGCGAGCTTCTGTTCTTGAGCCTTCGTCGCCGGCCAACATTCTGCCCCATACAGGATCGCCGGTCTAATAACGGACCTGTAGAATTTTCCCTTGAGCTTAAGCGGAACCTTCTTGTCGCACAGAACCCCTGAAGCTGCCCTCCACTTCTGCCAACCTCTCTGAATACGGAACCTAACATCTTTCTCGATGCACCCATCACTCTGCACAACCGATCCCAGATATCTGAAACAATCCTTCTTCGCAATCACTTCACCTCCCAGCTGCACCTCACTACTGAGCTCTTCTGCCTGACCAAAAATGAACTCCATGTATTCTGTCTTGGTCCTACTCAACCTAAAACCATTTCGCTCCAATCTCTCTCTCCACACTTCCAACTTTCGATTTACCTCCTCTCTAGAATCTTCCACCAAAACGATGTCGTCTGCAAACAGCATGCACCCCGGCACCTCTTCCTGGATGTCCTTTGTCAGCTCGTCCAGCACTAGCGTAAACAGAAAGGGGCTCAAAGATGAACCCTGATGAAGACCCATCCCTACTACAAAATAATCTGTATCCCCTCCTGGCGTGCTAACACTTGTCCTCGACCGCTCATACATATCCCGGATAAACTTGATATAAGTGTTTGACACCTCTTTGGCTTCCAGACATTTCCAAATCAAATTCCTTGGCACCCTGTCATAGGCTATTTCTAGATCGATGAACACCATATGCAAATTTTTCTTTCTCTCCCTGTGAGCCTCTACCAATCTCCTCAACAAATGGATAGCCTCTATAGATGAACGCCCTGGCATAAAACCGAATTGGTTCTCTGACACCTGCACTAGCTGCCTCAGTCTAATCTCAATAGCTTTCTCCCACATTTTCATTGTATGGCTAAGGAGTTTTATACCCCTATAGTTGTTGCACTGCTGGATGTCCCCCTTGTTCTTGTATAACGGGATCAACTTACTAAGTCTCCACTCTTCCGGCATCTTGGCCGACTTGTAGATAACATTGAAAAGCGAAGCAAGCCAATCCAAGCCTCTCACGCCCAAACATTTCCAAATTTCAACTGGGATCTCATCTGGACCCACCGCCCTTTTTCTGCCCATTCTACGAATCACTTCACTGATTTCTGTACTAGAAAACCGCCTGAAAAGACGACAACTGTCCTGAAATCCTGCAACCTGATGGCTAACATACTAGTACTATTTTATTTATTTTGGTCAGAACATACTATTAGTTGAGTAAGCGCCGCTTTATCCCCTTATTAATGGTAGAAACCTCCAAAAATCCAGCTTTCTTGTTGCGACCACTAGTAGCAAATTCCCCTCATCTTCCAAAATTTCCACAATTGAGCATCCAGGAGACCGAACGAATGGAGGCCAAAACCCTAGGAGTGATCAACTTCTTCCTATTCTTCTGCCTCTGTCTGGGATTTTGTTCGATCGAAGCCAAGCCCATCAAGTACTGTGGTGGGTTTCTCTAATCTTGCTCCTGACAATCATCAGTAGTTCAATTACTCAAAAATCTAGGGTTTAGGTTAATCATGGACAGTTATAGGAAATCAGAACTGGCTAATTTCTGAGAAATCGAGTGATCGCTCTTTCTTCTTTATCTCGGGCACTTGTATGCAGAATTGATTGTTCCGATTTTGCTGCTCAATTTGATTCTCTGGGTTTGCATGTATCTTCATATGCAGACAGGAAAGGTGATAATTATGCTGTCAAAGTGAAAGGCGTTGAGATTTCTCCTGATCCTGTGGCTCCTGGCAAATCAGCCACTTTCAATATCTCTGCTTCCACTGGTAAATTGAACTTTTGTGACACTTGTGTTTTGTAATCGGTGTGGCTCAGAGCACTGGTTTACTGATATATCAATGCATGCATGATTTCTCTAATTCTTGTGACTTGATTGATTATCTTACCAGTTTCAGACTTCTTTATTGTGTATTACAGTAGGATTTAGCCATTTAGGCGTGTCACTTGTCACAATTCAAGTTGTTAATGGATGTTGTCCAAGTTACATGTCCCCTTCTGACTTTGTGAGGCTATGTTGATCATAATCTGTTGTGGGAGACTACATTATATGAAACTAGCGACACCGAAAGGTGTATTAGTTGCTTTGTTTGGATATACCTTCTAGGCTAAAACAACATCTAAATCTCCGTGTTACCACTGAGATATACTTCCGAAAAAGTTGATGTTGGCTAATTGAGTAGTATAGCTCTGCAAGGAGTGTCTTCACTGAATGGGTTCCACAATAGTAATGATACTATTACTATCAGTTAAGCCACCTTAGTAGTGCTAAAAAAAGCTTGACCTGATGTCTCTGGGCTTGTTTGAAGATTCTCTTTCTGGTAGGAATTTGAGAGTATCGTGGTCCATCAAACTTTCAAGCCCCGGAACTCGTAATATGCTGGGTTTTTTAATTCACTTTTTCAGCATTTCTATCAGTGTATGCAGTTGAAGGATCATGTAATACAGTTAACTTGTTGCAAATCATGATTATAACCAGCAGTTTAAGTATCATTTAAGTTCCATGTGTTCTGCTTTCTTAGACGATTGGCAGTTCTTACTTGACCACGTAATAGAGCTTTTGCTCCATGTCAATTATAAGCCTTAACTTGATCCAGCTTTGAGGGCTCTTGATGCCAAGGAAAATGTTGGGAACATCACTACACCACTCATGTTCTCTTAATATCAACATTCATGGTCCACATGAAATTTAAGAAGAGCATCAGATTGTATTGGATAGACGACTAATAGTGACAATTTACAATGGAAAAAAAGAAAAGAAATGAACTCTACAATCATGCCTATGCTTCTTGATATGCAAAGGGAGTACATGTTAGTGGCTTGCTGATGTTTTCTCATGTACAGGTAATGATCTTTCTGGTGGGAATGTTGTGATTGACGTTTCTTACTTTGGAGTGCACGTCCATACTGAAAAACATGACCTTTGTGAAGAGACATCCTGTCCAATTTCATCGGGCGATTTTGTTCTGTCTCACACCCAAACTTTGCCTGGGTTCACCCCTCCTGTAAGTTGTTATTCTGCGCCTATTTACGGCTTACTTACGGGCATTTCTGTAACTCTATGGTCTCTTGCGGCTAATTGAGTAATTGTGTGTGTGTTTTTCAGGGTTCCTATACACTTAAGATGAAGGTTGAGGACAAGAACAAGCATCAGCTGACATGCATTACCTTCAATTTCAAAATAGGGTTCGGGTCGTCTGTTGCGGATAGCTAAGCAGTCTCTGTTAGACCGTTGATTCCTCGGATTGCTGTTATGTTTCCATCTACCTTATCTTTAGATGCTTGCGGTGTTTCCCATGTATGTATGTACCTTCTGTGTTTCTTGCAATAAAATGTACTGTATTTATTAACATCAAATATGTTACACAAATCAATCTGGATTTCAGTGAAGTTACCATGCCCAGATGTGAGCTAATTTGTGTAAATTCAACACGGTGTACATCTAGGACAAATTCTACGAGTATATCAGTATATGTGCAACAGAAGCCAAATCGATGTTTATGTTATTTGATTGAATGTGCATCAAATATATATGCAACTTTTTCAATGTACATTTTGCATCAGATTTCAAATTTCTTTTTGTCAATCAATACATTAAAAGTTCGATGATTCATATCATAAAAGGTTGTTTTATTTGAAGCAAAATTAAATTACATTGTTTATTTAAAGCAAAAAAAGAATAATTAATTTAATAAAACGGGGTTTGTAACAAAAAAAAACCCTAAAATAGCAGAAGTAATTTAGCAGTGTGAGCGAGAGGACTCAGATCGGAGAGGATTGAGAGAAAGAGGAGAAAGAAATGGCTCAGAGCTCAGATTCATCGTCTCAATTCTTCAAGAAACATTTGGAAGGTTGGAGTAGCTTTTGGTGCGATCGATTCGCTTTCCTCGAACACTTCACCAAGTTCACCCATCGGGAAAAAGCATTGCCCTCTTGGTCCGATTCCGATGTCGAGGAATTCATGTCCTCTGATCCTGTTTACGGTCCAACTGTAAGCTCCGCCACCTCCCTATCTTCGTCTATACTTTTCTTAATTCTATCTCTGTTTCAATCCGATTTGATCGATTGCTGTTGTACGTTTGTTGCTCCGTCGTCGCCTCGTGGACTTTCTGGATCCGGATGAGTTTTGATTTTATCTTCTGCTCGATTTATTCCCTTTTAGATAGTTTGCTTGATTTATGTTCGTCTCTGCCTTTTCAATCGACCTCGGTTTGAATCCGATTTTGATCGATGTTTGTTTTACGGTTGTTGCTAGTTTGATATATGGTGGACTCTCTGGATTCGGCTGGGTTTTGAACTGATACTCTGTTCGATTTAGTCCCTCACATGCAGTTTGTTTGATTTTAGGTTTTTTGAGTTTCCGTCTTCATGTAAGATAAAGTGATTTCTCATGTTCTTATTGTCGATGCTTAAACACTTTGATTAGCCAAAGTCACTACTAAAACACTTATCCCCTAACTGTGCTGAAATATGAAAAACTATGTAATCCTGTTTGGAATCCATTTTTTTTGTATGCTTAGATTTTATCTGATGCGGGTCAGGGAAGGGGTGAACCATCAAAGAAACGGGGGTGTAGCTATTCAGATTTTATTGGAACTAATCTGTCCACGTTTTTCATAATGAACTACTTTTCTTTCTTCATTGAACTCTGGTACTTGTGGCTTTAAGTGCTAGTTTAGAAGCTGTATATGTTCCTTTTGGTTTGAGGCTGTGATTAAGGTGTGGTCTTATGTAAGACGTTTGATAACGCATTGAAAATTTCCCCCTTGGCTTTGATGAAATGGCTAAGCTTTGTTATTTGCGTCCAACAGCTGAGAACTGCTAGAGAAGCTGTGAAGTTTGGTCTCACCGGTAGTGCTATTGGAGCTGTATCTACTGCTGCTTTCTCTTGGAAGTACTCTAAGAGTCCACACGGTAAGTCTATAACACCTAAATTCATTTGTGATAATGCTACTTCTGTAGTTGCGAAAGCATTTTCTCATCTATAACACCTAAATTCACCTTTGCAGTTGTGTTGCAATGCTTTTTTGAGAATTCCTTGTATGTGTTTTTTCTAATCCAATGCTGGGTCAGTTAATATGCATAATGTCATATGTTGATGTCAAGCACAACTAATATGAACCTTAGGCCATGTTTACTTGGTCAAAACACTTCCACTACAAAGTGACATTGGAAGATAACTACAGTATTTATTTGGAAGTATCTACTATATCTGAAGTGAAGATATGGATTTGTTTTATTAAAAGTTTTCAATTATTTTTAATGCTCTCTGTATTTTCCCTGAATTTTGAGATTGTATCGAATTCCAAAATATCTTGCAAGTTTTTTTGTGTATGGCTCTGCGCTCACCATATAAGCACTACTTCTGCACTCTTTCCTGAGGTAATAATGGTTCAAACCTGTTTCCTCTCTCTCAATGTACGTTCAAGACTCCCATCCTGATTCCTGAGGGGAGGAACATGTAGCTACAGCTATGGTTAGTGTGCGGTGAAACTTGAGATGTGGAATTGGATTTATAATTGATATCTAGAGGGAGAATATGGATTTGGTTAAGAGCAGGGATCTATGCTTTTTACATCTTCCATTTTAACGACTTCATGCATATGGAACAGAAATCCCTTTTTGAACTAATTGAAACTTAATTGCTTGAATGCATGAAATAGGCTGTCTGTACTTTGTTTAGGTTTCCCGGGCTGTAAGTTATGATAACATGATTCCAAACTTGACATGACCAAGTACATAACGAATTGTTTATGTCCAACTCTGCTCCATTTGTAGGCACTGTGCTCGCATTGGGGGCTGGTGCTGTGTTTGGCTGGACAATGGGACAAGAAGTGGCAAATCACTGGTTTCAACTATACAGGCTGGATACACTAAGTGCACAAACCAAGTTCATGGAGTGGTGGGAAAAGAAGGCTGGAGGCGACGCCTAGAAACTTGTGGCTCTGAAGATCAAAAATTGAGTTGTCTTTCCTAAATAAGTCAAGATGCAGTCTGGTGAGATGTTTCTTTTTGACTGAACTCTATAACCTTGTGCAGCTGCTGGGACACTGTTCAGGGTTTCTCTTGTTTCTTGGATATAATTGGGCCTCTCAAGGGAGGTCTTTTGTTGAATATTTAGATGAATTGGTGCAGTTCCTTGGAATTAAGTTGCTGGTGTCATGATATAAAGACCAATGGTTTGTTTGTGATGTTATGTCAGGCCATGATTTTATCCTAGTTTTCCCAGTACTAACCCAGGCCTGTAGAGGAAGAAAGTTCTCTAGTTATGAGGTGATTGACATGGTATTTGGAGGATATATCACTGTAGTAATCAAGGTTAATTTTGGGGTTATGAACTTACAACTTGTGACAGGAAGAAACCCAAGTGAAAAAAATACTGTAAGCTTTTAGCCAACCTCTTAAATTCCTGAAACGTGATGGACAGCGCCCTTGCTATTCTCTTCTTTAATCAAGCGAGCTTGTCAATTTGATATGTAGCACTTTCAGAATCGGATACGTTGATGAGTTGAGAGTTTAGATCTGATTTTTGATATTTCTTGCTTGTTCTTTTACTTTTGTGGGTAGGTTTATTACTACTGACAAATTCAGGATTGACACATGCGATCACAGTTTGTTTACAAATAGACCCCAACCAATTAACGGGAACCGGGATGATAGTTCTCAATCATTCGAGTTCCTTTTCTGGCGACTGCTCTATTGTTCCCGAAATTGAACGAGTGTGCAAAGGAGTTTGTAACAAAATTGAGGTTGAAGTATGCGTATGGTTCATGATACGATAAAACCAAAACCTTACAGACTTTAAAGAAGAACATGCCAATTTGGGCTGGTTGGCAACAATCTCAATCATTCTGGGCATCCAAGCAATTTGGTTGCCTTGTCATGTTCACATCTATATCACGAGCGTCTTATATTTGATGAAAACAAAAAAGAGATCAAAAGAGAAGGCGAGAGTTTCATGCCCAAGACTTTTGTCATTCAGCTAACCCGTGATATTCTCATTTGACTTTACTTCATTTAAATACAAGATTATCGATTTAATATTCATCAATCGTCAAATTACCCACATAAAAAACACTAATTAATGTGATGATAATTCCATAAAAATAAAACCCAAAATACAAAAGAGTTCTCATGATGAATGATGAGCAGTAGCACCAATAATAGAATTCACTGAATTGCACAACTAGGGTTTTTTCGATTATTCTTTTTATATATTTTATTGGAAAAGGGGAGAGTCGAAGAGAGAAAAGGACACCCTGTCCCCCACCGCCTCCACCCACCACACAAAATTAATCCCCCCACCTTCACCGACAATTCATCTGCTAACAAAATTACCCCAAACAAAAAATTAAAAAATGAGAGCACAACAAAAAAATTACAGCAAACTTTCTCTTCAACAGTATGTACTTTGATAACTACAAGAACAGCCTTTTTCCTTTTTACCCTTGTGGGCGAGGTAAATCTTTCTGAACTGTATTATAATGGTTGGTAGAAGACTGGAATTAACATCTTCCCAACCACTCTACTAAAGCTTCGTTCAGATCAGAAGCCGTAATTTCTTGAGTTACATACCTGCAATGCAGACAGATAACGCATTCAATTTCAATTCAATGCCAACCCAGATCAATATCTACAGATGTCAAGGTTAAAAATTAAAATTAGGTTTGTAAGGTTCATTTTTATGTTTTAAAGTTAGGTGCTATAATGTAGACAGGTACAAGTCTACATCATTAACTCATAATCCACCCAGCTTATGATAATTGAAATGCTATACTTGGTCTCTAAGGCACATTATAATGTTACTTTGAGCCTTCCAATTGAAAAAAGTTTTCATCTTTTCCTTAATCATAAGGAAAGCCAGATGCCATGCCATCTGGTTCTCTATAAAGCAGCCATGGTGATGGGGCACATGGAATTGATTACCAGATGGGGATGGGATAGTTTTCTTTACACCACAAATAAGCAACCTTTTCTCATTTGTGTGTTTGTTGAAATTACTTTATAGAGCGGTGCTAGGGACAACTCAGAAGACTAGTCTTACAAACAGATTAAATCATCATCATATGAGAAGAAGCAAAGATCATAAAGAACTAACAATCATGTAATTTGCTTAGCTCAGAAAAGGGATTATGAGAATATGGAACCTTTTGTTTTCTCTTCATATGATGCCTATCTTGAGGCGATTTTTCACTGGCAAGAGTCTAACCGAGAATCCTGTCGAAAGGCCCTTAGCATACCGCACGTTACTTCCATCAATTTCCCTGTTCATTTTCAATGATAGTTTGATACTCTGATTAGTGCAAGCACATAAGGAAAAACTATCTATAGATAACAGTTAGCAAAGAAAAACATATGAGTTCAATGGCATGTTAGCAAGAATTTCACAACACCGATCAATTAGATTTGAAGTACTACTGAACACATAATATGAGTTCCACTAAACATATGCTTATCTATCGCAATCTCTTTGTAACCAAGGCAAGATGGTATGTAGAGAATAAGCGGTCAGGATGGTTTGGTAGTCACTAGACAGGCAGTTGACAGTGATGTAGCAACAAAGAACTAAAACCTTATTTTTGCAATCAGCCAGCTAAAGTGAGCTGTTCATCAAATTTTCCTCATTATTGCTACACATCTGGAATAATTAACTCCTTCCCTCAACTAATCACGGTTGACCTAAGAATAACTCTTCTACAGATCAGCGGCCAGTAACGAGGATGGCAAGATCGAAATTAATTTTAAACTAGGTTCAACAAGAACAAGCGTTTAATTTATCAGTCTAGCACAAGAACGAGCTACAGGAGTTGCCAAGTGCAAATCCAATCTCACAACCAGAAATGCATGACCATCTATGTAAGATGAATTGCTAGCATAAATCACAGCATAGGGAGCAAAGATATCAAACTTCTATGACTATGAAATGTGCTTTATGTGATATATAATGCAACCCCAATTTTAGAACTCTCAAGCAGGAAAACTCAATGCAGGCTCACATAATCATCACCCACCCACCACCAATGCAGACTCCATTTTCATGACTGGAAGCCTAGAACCCTAATTCCAGGTCAACCCCAATTCAACTCCTCCCCATCTCACAAGCCAACAAACAGTAACACTAATCACACACACTCAGCACAGTTATTCCGTAAGCATCGAAACTAAAACACTAACAAAATTACCTCTCCTGGGCCGGGTAACAATCTTGGCGGGTCGGGTAGTGGTGGTGGCCGTCACCGTTGACTCCTCCTTACTCTCCTCCACGGGGAACAGAACGCCGTCAATCCCCTGAACGGAGATCCGGCCATCCGTATAGATATCCGGGTCAAACAAATACGCCGACTCATCCCCTTGCCCGAACTTAACGGACCCATCAGCCTCCTGGGCCGTGATCTTCAACGGCAGCCTGAGCGTATCATACTTAACCTTCCCAAACCGCCTAACAGCGTTGTACATACTCTCCTCCGTCTGGTACTCGGGAATCATATGATAGTACATAATCTGCTCGGGGGCCCCGGGCTCGCTGAGCTGGTCGGTGGTGAGCTTGGCCATGGCCTCATCATTGGGGGCCAAGACAGTAATCAAATACCCCTCGGAGACGAGCCTGCCCATCTCAGATCCGAGGGAGGTGAGGTTCATGAGAATGTCGGCGAGCTCGTTGTAGCCGCCGTAGTGGAGGAGGGTGTGGATGAAGTCCTTGACCATGGCCTCGCCGTGGAAGTGGCCGTGGGGGCCGTCGGGGCCCGGAGCGGGGGCCGGAGCTAGAGATGGGCCCGGAGCCATGGCGTATTGGATGGGGAGGGCCGGCGGGGAGCCCGCCGGGGACGGAGGCGCCGGCTTCTTTAGGCGGTGGGTCCGGGGATCGACCTCCGGAGCGCCGGTGGGGAGGACGGCGGAGATCGAGCGGAGATTGCGGCGGTTGTTGAAGTCCTCCTGTACGGACTGGGGGATGAGGAGGCGCTCGATGCCGTGGATGAGGCCGTCGGGGCGGACGACGTCGTCGGGGCGGAGGACGCGGGCGGAGTCGACGAGCTTGGCTCCGTTGGGGTGGGTGGCGAGGGAGAGGCGGTGGGTGGAGGAGAGGGGCTCGTGAGTGGAGGGCCAGTGGGAGGAGTCGAGGCGAGTGGGGATGATGTGGGAGAGGAGGAGGGTCTGGAGGGACTTGAGGTTGCCTGGCTCCAGGAGGAAGCTCTTGAACTCGGGGTCGAGGTCGCGCTCCAGGGCTGAGTTGTGGGGGGCGAAGATGGTGATGTTGCGAGAACCGACTACGTTTTCGAGTGTGGGGAGGAGGAGGGCCTTCTCCACCAGCTCGGCGAGCTCCGTGTAGCGGGAGTCAAGCAGGGCGACCAGGACGGAATTGGAGTTGATCTGGCCGGAGGGGGAGGGGGAGGAGGTGGAGTCGGAGAATCTGGCGGGGCGAGCGGGTAATGAGAGGGAAAGGTGGGGGGAGATGAGGAGGAAGAGGAGAGTGAGGAGGGAGCCATAGATGGGGGGATCTGCACCCATGGCTGGCCGATTTGTCAGAATGTTGATCGGCGACGGCGGTGGAGGAAGGAAGCTAATAAGCGGTGGTGATTTACTTCTGTTTCAGTAGGGGGTGTGAGATCGAAAGGGATATGAAAGGGGGGAATGAGATTCGGTGAGGCGTCGGGGTCCAGTAGCGGTGGGGAGGTGGGTGGACGCGTGGCGGTACTTGATTGGATGTGGGGGCGGGAGCATGTGGGATTGGGAGCAGGGGATCATTTGGAGAGGGGAGAAGGTTCTGACAGGCTGGAGGTGGGGGTGTGGGGCCCCCACAGCGAGTAGGAGAATGTGGCTTTGCGTTGGGGCTTCTTCTTGTTAATTCGGCTTGTTGGGCTTCTGTTGACTTGACCACATGGAGTACTGTGTTTTGTATCCGGTATACAACTCATCCCCTTCCTTCCTTTCTAGTTCGGCTTATTAGCTTGCAAAACTGTATTACATTAAAGTATTAAGCTAATAACAATATATCAACATTTTATTTTAACTAACTTATTTTCTCATTTTATTTTAAAATCAACATCTTGACATTAATACAGTATACAAAAATCCGTGCGTTGTGTAAAAAAATAAAATCAATTTATATATAAAAACCACTTTTTGTTTGTATTTTATATTTCAAGAAATGTTTTAGTCCTAATTTCTCCATAGTCATGATTCATCACGCCAGAAATTTATAGTGAATTAGAATGAAAAGGAGAAATATGGAACCTAGTCGATCATGCGTCATACATGCATGCAAATGGACGCGATGTATATAGAACTAAACATAGTTAAGGATTAGTCATTTGTTTATGTTATCACCTATGCATATGTATATTTAGTTATTTGCGCACTTCAAACTTGTAAGCTATGAGCTGGTTATTGACGTGCGAATGTGCAACACGAGACATACGCAAATTGAGGGAGTTTTATATCAACAAGACAACAAACGTTATTGTGAGGAAACCATACACTTAATTCGGGACAATAAACAAAGTTAGGATCAAATTATCTTGCAACAAGGCTTCTCTAACTCTCTAAAAACCAACTTTACTCATCCAAGAATCGATATACAACCTTTCTCTAACTTAACAATGTCAGCGAAATGGTGTGAAATGTCGATAGATCCGGAGAGCTGGATAATATGTCAGATATATTTAACCACTTTATATAAAGTCGGGATTCAACTTCTAACACAAAATTTTAAACTAATAAATACAAATGTCACCTTATTCATATGTCAGTAGTATTTGGTTTGTTTTCCCCGTCCAAAACTGATTCTTAGGTATATATACCTAGCACAACCCTAGAAAACATGGAGGCCAAGACTAATTTCTACAAACCCATAACAAGGGCAACCCAGCTCAAATCGCACCACATTACCATTCTTCCTAAAAAGACAATTACATTTTTACAATGAAAACTTGGAACATGCAAAAGCACTCCTAAAATATGAACCCAGCTTGTTGATAGTAAGAGCATCCATTATGGAGACTTGGAGGAGTAATTTCTTAATAATTAAAAAAAAGGTAAATTGAAATGTGTCAGAAAAATTCAGGAGTAATTTCTGCATTTCTCTGAATTTGTCAGACTTTTTTTTTTTTTTTTTTCTTTTCAAGTTAAGAAACTACTCCACTCTCTCTATTGTGGATGCTCTAAATGATAATTACCCCTTACTTATTTGCTAGCCCGTGGATCGGTATAATTTAATGGCTAAGCCATGACAAGGTTGTAGCTAGCTAGGTAACTAACTTTTGGGCTGGTGCTAATTTCCCAAAAGTAAAACCACTAATCAGACGCTCATCATTACACTTAAGTAATAAAATAACAGTTTTGACCAATCACAATAGCACCAACAGCACTTCCGCGACTAAAAAGCAATTTATATAGGAGTATGTATAATTAAAATTAACGGCTTGGCGTGGCTTATCGGCTTAAAATGCTTAGCCGAAATAATACTTTGAGTGGGGCCGGCCGAAGATCCAAAACGCTGCCGTTTGTCTGCCAGCAGTGTCGTAGGCTCCAGCTGAGCTGTCGCTGTTCTTGCCTTTCCACAAATACATGCAAAATTAAAATATTACGGAGTACTCCGTAATTTTATTGTTAACGTAAAATCAATGGAGGGGGGTAGAAAAGTGAACTTGCAGCAAACGGCATACTTAGACGGCGACGCTTTTCCTAACCGGACGACCGTTAGTCTCCGTCAACCTATGTAGCCTTTTACCGACGGTAAAAAACAAAAAAAAAGAGACTGGCTTTGCAGGTAATCTTTTTAGGAGTTTACCATGCACCCCAGATGCCTTGATATGTGTGTAACTATTACTTTTAATTTTGCTAACTCTACTGTTTGCACTTTGCTCTGTAGGGGGAGTTGTTAATTAACCATTATGAAACTCATGTGTCGGTGGTCTATTTCTCTAGGTCGGCACAATATTAATACGAGTATTTTTGTATCATGCCACGTTCAGACGACGACGAGTCCACTCATTACCAAAATTCTTACTGTACGTCAACAAAAAAGTTTAGTACTGTTTCAGACCCCAAAAAACTCCGTATGTATTATCGGAGGGCTTATGCAAATTCACTGCAATTGCACTCTATTGTAAATGAATACGGAGTATTTTTTTGGGTAGAAAAAATTAATCAAAGCTCACTAATCCGTGCAGGTAATTACACAATAGGATTAGCACTCGATCCACTCATTCAGGTACTGCAATTACTATATATGTAGTGTTTTCAATGATTGCATTAGCCATTAGGTGTACTGTACATGTGATTTTACTTGCCAAATAAAATAACAAGACAAGGAATCCATTGCTAACTACTCCGTAGTTGCCTAAATGCCCTTAACGTACCAAATAACTTTTTATAATTACCCTAGACTTCATGTTGGCGGAAGTAGTTAACTTTTTTATTATATCACGGTCTGTAATTTTGTGATCGATTAGGAGAAACTTTGTGGTGCTTGGATCAACATCGTTTGAGACATAAGTATCGTGCTTAATTATGAAACTAGACTCCGTTTAGAATCGAACGGTGGAAACGTAAACGATGTGGAGACAAATCTATTCCCCGTTAGCATCATGATGAGTCACCTCAATTTCCATACAAAAACTACCGCAAATCCCCCTGTGGCAGTGTGACACTCAACTTGTTTCCCTAAAGTGGGGTAACAAACTATCTCAATCATTCTCTTTGTCCCTTCCCTCGACACACAAATTTTAAAGTTTCAAAATAAAATATTTTATTTATTTAATGTACAGTGACACATCATTGGACTACGCTCGTTTTCATTCCGTTTACATTTTCGCGGTTGGATACCAAACGGGTCCTTAAACTTCTCGTATCCACTTGGGGTTGTAATTTGTATTGACATACACTTGACCAACTTTGATGATACATCCATGTAAACCATGCATGAGCTTTTTTTTGTAAGACTTATTTTCTCAAAAAGAATCGATTTTCATTCAAAAAAACGGCTTTGATGATCAAGCCAACTTGCAGCTTTAACAAATTTATAACAAGCCATCTCAATTCAAAAGAAAATAAAAACCATAATGAGAGCTAGCTTGGATCATAATTTGGACTGACCCGGCTGGATCAGACCAGCATATCACTAGGGCTAATTCGGTCCTAATCTCTACCTTAATTCCCAAACGTGGATCATAATTGGTTACCTACTTACTCCTGGCCTTTACCCTATTCATCCCCTTGTTATATTGTTTGGTTTTATTGAACACATTTATAACAAGGGAGGTGATAGATGTTAAACTGTTATTCCTTTCTGGGTTGGACGGGCTCAAAAATAGTGTGTTATATAGGCCGATTTTAAGAGGTTGAGGCCCAATACAAAGATACGTATAAAATGAAACAGGAAAAAAAAAAGTATATGAATAGAAAGAACTGTCGCCAACACAAGACAACCGACTTAAGATGATGTGTTACACGTTGCTAAGGTGTAGCATGAGGCAAGATCTGGGACATTGGATGGGGAGGAATGGACGGCCAAGATTAAAAGGAGAATAGGATCCACGCTGTGACATAATCGTCAATAAGTAGGCTAATTTTGAGATGGCTTACAACTAGGGGTGTCCATCACTACTACATTACGAGCCAGATGTAGCGGTTAAAAACCGTCTAATTAGATCGGAAAACCGCTTCATTAGACCTAATGCAGCGGTTTTGAACCGCATCATCTGCTCGCGTAGCATTAGGTCTAATGGAGCGGTTTTTGTGAGCTAATGGAGCGGTTTGTTGACAAAACTTAAAACCGTAGCATTAGGTGAAAAAACCGTTGTTTTAGAAGACCTATTGAGGCGGTTCATGGGATTGGATAATGCTGCGGTTTTCAGCCTAATGAAGCGGTTTTCGTAACCTAATGCTACGGTTTTAGGGGTATAATGAATTAGTGATTTTCAATCTAATGTTACGTTTTTTTTTATGTAATGGAGCGGTTTTGTTGAATTGTCCAATTAACATAATTAATTAATGTTTTGAATTTAAAGCAACCTCGGTTTCTTATTGGAAGAATCTATTTGTTTATATATCGATTGGTTCAACCTTTTCTTTGTAGATATCATACATACGTAACATATGTAATGACAAAAATAAAAAAAAAACTAATTAAGCTTTTAATATATATATATTAGATCATAATTAATTCAATGTAATTACAAAATGAGGATTCATCTATAAGATAACTAATCTTAGAATAAAACTCATAGCTAATTAAAATAGCAAGCTTCTTGTTTAACACATATATCTTTATCCAAAAAAAAGTCAAACTACATATATATTAAACTAGCAAGACTAGCTAGCTAGCAAAACACACACACACTTTACTCTAGCAAAAAATGCACCTGCAACATACTGTATGCAACAACAGCACCTGCAACAACACAACACAACAAAAAAATCAAAAACTTCAGTAGCTAAGAAAACGTACAGCAAATCAACATGAACTTACCACCAAAATTGAATTGTAAATTCCCGAACAACCCAACAAAAATCAACATCAACAATCTAACAGATGGAAGATATATAATCAAGAGACAAACCAACAAAATTGAACAACAAATCAATATCAAGCAGTAAAATAAATGCAAATGGAAACCAGCATCAATGAACAACAATATCATGCCTCTCATTTGAGTTCTTATTAAAAACAAGAATGCCTAGAAGAGAAATCACCTCATGAGATTTTCAAAGATACAGGCTTTAAAAAATGAAGAAAGCAACCACTATTGGATTACTACAACACCATCATATGCCATGAAAATACTGAACTGAAAACCTTAGTGCTGAACTTATTTCCCTTTAATTGCCATTAATCTAATCTGCAGTCATAGATTAATTTAGTGATGAATGAAACAGCAGACATCAAGTGTCAAAGCCCAAGTCTTGAAACCAAATATAGCAACACTACCAAGATATTTAAAATGAAGGTGATAAGGCTAAAACAGGAATGAGGCTAAAATAGACACCAATATAATACACATCTGAATGATTCAATCCATGAAAACAAGATAGCCATGGCTAAGAGCAACCAGAGCACGTTACAATCAAACAAGTAGAAGTTGTAAAGCCACTTAAATTGGACGAACTAAAAATATACACAGCAAGAGAGATTCCTATTGTAAGTGTTTTAAGCAGTTTTAGAATTTAAGGAAAAAAAAATGAATTCCCCATAAATTCTGAATAAAGCAACAAGCAATCATCCTAGCCTCCTCAATCATCATGTATCCACTGTGATCTAGTTAGATCGAAAAACAGGAAGGAATTAACTCAGGATCATTATTAATTATGGATCTCATTTTAGTCCAAAACAAAAATCATTGGTTCACTAAATGAGGGTGAGAAATAAATTTAATAGAGGAAACCATGATTGAGAGTTTGAAATGGATGCATTATGAATTATAATGGATGGGTCCATTTACTACAAATGCTTGCGGAAGGAATGGACAGAAGAATATATCAGGTAACCCAATCAAAGCTGGAATTATGACATGGTCTATGCAGTATAAATTTGTGATATATCTATACTTCCTCAACCCCCTAGATACCATATTTTTTGCAGGTGCTTTTGAAGAGGAAATGAATGAAAGCATAAAGTTTGGATAATTTGGGAAAATGGGTATTGTAAGAAAGCGTTTTCCATGTGAGATCACATATAAAGAAAGGGCAGATCGTACTACAAATAAGTTATTTTTATATATGCTTTAATTAATTGAACAACAAAAAACCAGGTAGAACTTACAACAACCATATTAAGAAGATGGATCAAACAGTAGTCGATCGATCTATAATATTCACCAATTACACATCACAAAGCCAATGCAAACAATATTAACAAGAAGAAGAAGATGGAGCTAGAGATTGCCAAATGGTCATAGATATTATCAATAGAATTGTACAAGAACGCATATAAAAATTCATGCTGATGGGAAAAGCAAAGCTATAAAGTCAGGAAAACACAGCTTGATAAACAAACCACCATAAACGCTGTTAGGAAACTAATGCCAAATAACGGCTATGAAGCACGTATGACTATCGATATGAACTTACCTCCCTAAGCTGTAACAGCAGGTCCCTAGTGTAATGATCTCAGTCTGGTTCTCAAACCGGGTGTCTCCAGTCTACATAGAAGTAAATTGCAATTACTGGGTAGTTCTACATCCAAAGCTATAGTTGTTCAAGGTAATTACCCATTTGTACAACATATGATGCTTTAAATTTCAAACAAAGCCAACATATATATAAACTGCAATTACTAGATGTTTGATAATCAGTTATCTGATATAGAATAGATATAGACCTATTGAAGATGTTTTAACAGTCCTAAACATAGGGCTTCAGGTTCGATTAAAAATTCTTCACTTCCCCATAAACCAAAGCTAAATCACAATGTCATGTGTTTGTAAACATGAGAGTAAACAAGACATCGATTAGTTCAACCAAGTATGCAGAATGATAATTGAAGCTTCCTTTTTACTTGGAAGGATTCCTTGGTTCCCTTTTTTTACATAAAAAGCATCAGTTTCCTTTTCTTACAATTAAGAATGAGAAAAAAACATACCTTCAATGCAGCATCATTGAGCTGCAGTTTCTCCAAAGCATCAGGCAAATCCGGAAACCTGCAACAGAAATAGACTATAAGCAAAGACATCAAAATTTTGACATGACCTTTTGATATGATCAAGAAGAGTAGAGCTTAGCATAGTGATCTATATCAACAGGAAATAGACCACAGAACACCATTAGAGTAGCTTCTTGATATCCAGGGAGTTAGCCTTCAGCTTTTCTATCATAGCAAGTGACTGTAACATCAACCCTAGCATCTGCTACTGATCCTATGAAGGGAGAGAAACCCAAAATTAACACAAATACAAGATCAACTCAAATCTGTGTAAACAATGGCGCACTTCTTAAAGTGTATCCTCATAATTTTTCCACTTTACACGAACAAGATAGCGAAAATACTTTGAACAAAACAATTTCTTGCAACCATTTCAATTCAATTCGAAACAGCTGGAGTGCACTTTCAAGTAAAACAGCTGGAACAGTCAACATCTGAGCTGTTATCAAGCCATAACGCCAACAAATAGCAATGTGCATCGAATTTTTCTCTTCCTTTTTCTGTGCTTAAACATCAAAACTATCTTAACAAATAACAATCGGAGAAAGAAAACTCAAATACCGATCCATTACCTGGTGTTCTTCGTTCTCTACTTCAACAGGTGCAATGGCATCTTCGAATCCAAATCTAAAACTAACACAAAAAATAAAATTAGAAGGACAAGGAGGGAGTGAAAATTGTTATACGATTTCAAATCTGAATTGGAAAAATGAACAAAGAAACGACTAGATCCATCAAGCTTAGAGAGAAAACTCTCTCCTGGAACGGGGAAGTGGTCGTGTACATGTACAGAACGGGGAAGCTGGCGCGGATCCCGAAGGAGGAGCCGATCGAGGTGAGGCTTAGGGTTTTGGAGTATGAGCAGTTCCATTTTAGAATAGGGGATGGGAGGCGGCGTTCGCGCCCATCGGTGGAAATCCTCCGTCCCGCAAACACGTCCCCTCGCACGTCCCCTTGATCCTCATTGGTCGAAAGCTCACTTTTTGACTTTAAAAACACAAAAAAAAAGTGTAATTTTGAGCTTTCGACCAATGAGGATCATTGGGACGTGCGAGGGGACGTGTTTGCGGGACGGAGGATTTGGATCCCTTATATAGAGGTTGTCGGGTAAGGATCAACAATGATCAGACGGTCAAAATTGGTTATCTGTGTGCTTTCTTAATTACTCAATCTAACGGTAAATGAGGGTTAGTTTTGTGTTTGTTTTAGTTGAAGGAGGTTAATGAAATTAAGTTATTTTTAAGGCGGCAAACAATGAAATACCGTTGATTTCGCGGTTATATATAATGAGATAAAAGGGAAAAGAAATCCTGATCGTCCAATTGAATTGGATTTCTTGACTATGTATATTGTTAGTTCACAAAATATGTCAGTTTACAGGTCTCAATTCCTTCTTCAATGTCCTTCTTCTCCAAGCTTCCTTCACCTTCAATAACCTGCAAAACAATGGGCAAAGGGGGCGGGGACCCCCTAATCCACCTCCGATGCCTAAGTCAGTAGAGTATTCGCAAGGGTAAACAGTAGAGAGAAAGGCGCAGGGCTAGGGCTGTCACAAGCGATGACCAACCCCTCTAGAGTCAGGGTGAGCGATTATCAACCTCTCTAGGGTAGTTCTTCTAGGGTAGTTCTTGTATATCCTTTCCACATGGCCAGACCATGTATTTATAGTGGAGAGAGAGGGCTAGGGTTAATTCCTTGGAGCCCAATCAATAATTCTATCTTCTTAAATAGGATAGAATCTTCCAACTATGGATAACTACCAAGATTTAATAGGCTAATAAAGATATTTATTAGATATGCTTACCTGGCTGGCGGAAATATTATCCTTATTTATGACGGTAAATTACCCACCTACAAATGCCCCACCTACGTCTTAGTTGCGTAACTAAGACGTAGGTACTCTGTGATTGACTTGGCGTGACTTATATGGATTAGGAGACGGGCACGTTTGCACGTTCATGAGCGAATATCATGAGAACCCCCGTGAGCGAACGTCACGGTCCCACCCCTCCATGAGCGAATATCATGGGGGCTCCGCGAGCGAATATCGCGGTCCGTGAACGTAAACACGGGAACCACCGCGCGAGCGACGCGAGAACAACCGCCGTGAGCGAATATCACGGGGACATCCGTGAGCGTAAACACGGGAACTCTATGGGGGATCAGACCATAGTCCGCGAGCAAGTATCGCGGGAACTCCATGAGTGGAACTCAAGGTCCGTGAGCGAATATCACGGGAACTCTATGGGATCAAACCATAGTCCGTGAGCGAATATCACGGGAACTCCAGGAGCGGCATTCAAGGTCCATGAGTGAAACTCACGATCCATGAATGAAACTCAAGGTCCATGAGTGAAACTCACGGGAACTCTATGGGGGCCAACCATAGTCCGTGATCAAATATCACGGGAACATCCGCGAGCGAATATCGCGGGAACCCTCTACGTAGCTAGCATACGCATGAGTCCATTAGTATGATGAACTAACGTAGCGCATATATATTTTTTTTATGCAAGACTCTTCTAATGCAAAAACCGATAATAAAAAATAAACATGAATGACATGACCCTAAAAAATTAAGCTAATGAAAGAAGAACAACCTAGGGGCCTCATCAAAAAACCACATGGGAAAAAGAGTGCCCCTGTCTACATAGATCCTAGTCCCGGGATCCCCGCGCATAAGGGTCCGGGTACCTGTGGTCGTGCCTGCTCAGGCTATGGCGACGTTTTATCCTTTTCAAGGCGAATCGGGGACGATTACCCTTTTCAAAGCGAATTGCCCCTGCCACGATCCCGCGCTCGCGGAACGAGTGGCGCGCCCGTGATTTTGCCCCAGGGTGGGGTATCTACGCCCTGGACCGGAATCGCGGTCGCGGCATGGCGACCCGCGGTCGCGGCCCGGCGACCCTCGCGGCCCGGCGACCCGCGGTCGCGGTTTTGATCTTGTGGGCGTGGTTGCTCGGTCCGTCGCCTTTCCTCAATTCGCCCTCGAGCCTTCCCTAGATCCCATGATGAGCGTTCTTCCATCATGGGGCCCTCACATGAAAGCCCGGTCTTCTCCCTCATGCTCATCCCTACTGCCCCATTCATGAGTCGAATTAGGGTTTTCAGGAGAGCCATGACCTTCGTCTTCAGGTTCGTCAAAACCCTCGCGCCGTTCGATTGAACCGCGGGCGCGGATGTTGGGACCGCGGTCGCGGTGGCTTGGACCGCGGTCGCGGGTTGTCAGACCGCGGTCGCGGCTACCGCCCCGGCAGTTTCCGCGATCGCTAGGGTCCGCCGTTGTGACGATGCTAGCGAGTTGCGAAGTAACCCTAGGCTCGTCAATAGGGTGCTCGCTCCGCACCTCCCTCAAAGCGTGCTTCAGCTTTGCGATTTCTTCTAGGGCTTGGTCCAAGCGAGACCTAGCCTGTTCGCACTCCGATAGCATCACCTCGTCCTCTCCTAGAGCAACGGCCAGGACATGGACGACCTCGTCATCCTGCTCGCTCCTGGTGGAGGATGATGCCTCAACCCTGCCGCTCGGGTTGGCGTAAATTGTTCGGCCCATCACGTACCGCGAATTAGGGTTTTCGTGATTGGGCTCAGGCTTGCGCCCTCGTGACTTGCGGTCACGGTTTGGCTCTACGATCGCGGTCGCGCTTTCAGGCTTACCGCGGATCTCTTGGCCCGTATCTGCCTCGACTTCAGCGATGCGCGTCATGAAATCCCTTGACCGACTAGACAAAGCCGAATCAGACCATACTTGGCGACGACTCTCAATCCCGTTGCCTGACGCGAGTCCCCATAGGTCTGTGCGATGAACAGACGCGCTTGCGAGGGGGACTGAGTCACGGGTAGAGTCGGATCCGGGCAAGGCGCCTCGCACGGATTGCGACGTGGTCCGATCTCCCGAGCGAATATCGGGGTTTGCACGTGTCGGGATTCGCTCCTCCGAGCGATCTTCGGAGTCCAACCGCTCGGGCGTCGATCCGCGGTCGCGGGAGGGTGATTGCCCCAGGGTTGTCTCGATCCGGGCTCGTGGACAAGCGATCCATAGCCTCCTCAGATCGGCTCTCGTAGGATTTACGAAGGTCGAAAACCTGTTCGTTCCCCACAGACGGCGCCAAATGTTAGTACACAAAATATGTCAGTGTACAGGTCTCAATTCCTTCTTCAATGTCCTTCTTCTCCAAGCTTCCTTCACCTTCAATAACCTGCAAAACAATGGACAAAGGGGGCGGGGACCCCCTAATCCACCTCCGATGCCTAAGTCAGTAGAGTATTCGCAAGGGTAAATAGTAGAGAGAAAGGCGCAGGGCTAGGGCTGTCACAAGCGATGACCAACCCCTCTAGAGTCAGGGCGAGCGATTATCAGCCTCTCTAGGGTAGTTCTTCTAGGGTAGTTCTTGTATATCCTTTCCACATGGCCAGGCCATGTATTTATAGTGGAGAGAGAGGGCTAGGGTTAATTCCTTGGAGCCCAATCAATAATTCTATCTTCTTAAATAGGATAGAATCTTCTAACTATGGATAACTACCAGGATTTAATAGGCTAATAAAGATATTTATTAGATATTCTTACTTGGCTGACGGAAATATTATCCTTATTTATGACGGTAAATTACCCACCTACATATATTATCATATTTTTTTAAAGAATGTTTTATCTATATTCTTACAAATTACTACTATTGATCAAAGAGTTTATTCTGATCGGCCGTTCGCAGCGCGCAAAAGCGTTTCATAGGGTGTTTTTGATATTAATCACAGTACGTGTTAGGGTGTCAGCTATGTGAAAGCTGATCTTGAACCATTAATTGATAACTTTCACTATGAATGCCTTTCACTCATGTTATTGATAGCAGTTGTACAATTTGTCAAGATATAGTCAAGCACAATCACTTCCTAACGATTCACTCAATCCTAGAACTATTGTCTTGCCTCTCTTCCCTAGAACAAGTACCAACTCTACTCAATAATACTCAGCAAAGACAAACCTCTCCTGACGATCCCTAGCTGGACTCGTCTTCTTTCCTTCCACTGTCAAGAACTCGCTTCTCAACAGTTTCGGTCACCGGTCTCCGGTGGTCTCCGATCGCCGAACTTCCTTGGTCGCCGATCACCTTCTTCTTCCTTCTCTTCTTCTGAGTTTTGAGAGTTTTTGTGTGTTTAAAGGTGTGTAAAAATGAACAGTAGAATGCAGCTCACTATTTATAGATCTCAAGGGAGATCTACTTTTCCTTTTTACCAAAGTAGCCCTCCTTTTAGAGGAAATGGCAGTCACTTTAATCACACCATTAGATTGCTGCCACGTGTCCTTTTTCAAATTCAATTTGGGCGCTTTGGGAGAAATCCTTTCCGGATTGCTGACATGGCACGGGAAAGTGACGTCATGGATAGGAACGTCAACCAGCTTGCGTCATCCTGCTTTTTGCAGCTGTCACGCGCTTTCCTCTTAGCTGTCACGCATTAGCTCCGTACTGTTCCTAGAATGGGTATCCTTCCACGAATGGGTATCCTTCCCAACACTGTTCCTGAAATACTTTTTAAACGATTTTGCTCAAGAGAGTTTGTCAATAGGGGTGAGCATCGGTTCAAAACCGAACCGAACCGACAAAAACCGAACCGAACCGAAAACCGAAAACCGAAAACCGAAATTGGAAATATGTTGAACCGACAACCGAACCGAAATGTATCGGTTCGGTTCGGTTCGGTTTCGGTTTTTGTCGGTTCGGTTAAGGTTAAAACCGAAAAACCGGCGAGAGATTGACTCGGCGTGAGGTTGCCGGTCGCCGGACGCCAGCAGCGAAACTGTGATAGACTTCAGCGGGCCGGAGAGGAGGAGACTCGGGAGGGGAGGCGGGGCGAGGAGGAGACTCGGCAACGGCGACAACGGGAGGAGACTTGGGAGTCGGGAGGACCGAGAGATCGAGCCGGGCAGGAAGGCGGCCGGCGGGGTGGCTGTTAAAAGGGGCCGGTGAGGTTGAGCAAGGTCGGGCGGGTAGAGGGAGAGAGGGAGGTGAGTGCGGTTGTCGCAGGGGGGTGCCCACCGTCGAGATTTGGCAGGGGAATGGGGGATGCTCAGATATGTGTACGTAGGGAAGGAGACGGCCGCATATGGTCTCTGCAACTTTGGGGATGGGTAAACGAAATGAGTTATACCTTATTGGGCCTATTCCCATTTACCCTAAAGCCCACACCAATACACCACTCATCAGAACAAGTTTTTTTTTTTAAATAAAATTCGGTTTTAACCGAACCGAACCGAAACCGAAATTTTCGAATTCCTTGAACCGAAAACCGAACCGACTAGCATCGGTTTCGGTTCGGTTCAGCTCGGTTCGGTCGGTTCGGTGTCGGTTTTCGTTTTTTTCGGTTCCATGCTCAGCCCTATTTGTCAATCATCAAAACTTAAGATGATGTTGTTCCTTATGATGTTTCCATCATTTTGTCACAACATAATCTCTCAGGACAAAACATTGTTCTAGTGATATTCCTATCACTGTTCCAACATCAGAAAATAAAATCAGTTTGTTCTGACAATGCTTTTGAGCTTGGTTCTAGTATTGAGGGAAAGTTATTTTTTACCTCAAAAGGAATTTTACATCAGACTTCTTGTGCTCATACTCCACAACAAAATGGTGTGGTTGAAAGGAAGCATAAGCACTTATTAGAAACTTGCAGGGCTTTGCTTTTTCATTCAAAATTGCCTACTGTTTTCTGGGGTGATTGTTTACAAACTGCTACATGTTTGATCAATAGAGTTCCTTCTCCTGTTATTCAGAATAAATCACCTTATCAGGTTCTTCATGGTTGTATGCCAGATTTTGAACACTTGAAGGTTTTTGGTTGCCTTTGCTACAAGACAGTGATTGGTCCTGCTAGAGATAAGTTGAAAGACAGGTCAGTTCCATGTGTCTTTGTTGGGTATCCTAGTGGCAAAAAGGCATACAAGGTTTATGAATTGGAAAGCAAGAAGTTTTCAGTCTCAAGGGATGTTGTTTTTTAAGAGCATATTATTCCCTTCTCCTCTATCAAGTATTCTGATTCAGGTTCTTCAGGTGCTATTCCAAAAGAGATTACAGATCATAATTGTTTACCTCAAGATATTTTTTCAGTTTTCTCCTTTAGAGGATCCTATTGATATTGCTATTCCACATGTTGATAATGTTGATGAGAATCAGGTTCCTGATGTTGTTGAAGTAAGAAGGTCTGCCAGAAATCGTCAGCCTCCAACTTATTTGACTGATTATCAATGCAATCAAGCTGTTTCTGATCATGTTTCTTGCAGTTTAATTGATGATTTGTCTCCTTCTTATGAGTTCTGTCTCAATGCACTTTCAGAATCTCAACAGAATTTGTTTTCTACTGTGAAGTATAAGGAGCCTTTTAGTTATTCTGAAGCAATTCAATCAACTAAATGGAAAGAGGCTATGGATCTTGAGTTTGCTGCTCTAGAAGCTAATGACACTTGGGAGGTTGTTTCATTGCCTGCAGGGAAGAAACCAATCTCGAGTAAATGGGTATACAAGGTAAAATATAAGTCAGATGGCTCACTTGAGAGGTTCAAGGCAAGGTTAGTCATTAAAGGGAATACTCAGAAAGCTGGATTAGATTATACAGAAACGTTTTCCCCTGTTGTCAAGATGACAACAATAAGATGCTTGTTTGCTGTTGCTGCTAAAAAGAGATGGCCTATGTTTCAATTAGACGTCAACAACGCTTTTTTACATGGAGACTTGTATGAGGATGTTTATATGAAGATGCCTCAGGGTTATTCTCCATCGATTTCAGTAGAGGGTGTTCCAGTTTGCAAGTTGAAGAAAAGCCTTTATGGCTTGAAACAAGCTTCTAGACAGTGGTACTCTAAGCTGTCTAGTGCTCTGAATTCTCAAGGATATTCTTACTCTAAGAATGACTATTCATTGTTCATAAAGCGTGGTTTGAACACAATTACTGTTGATGTAGTTTATGTTGATGATGTATTGATTACTGGGAATGATCTTGATGAGATTACACAGTTAAAATCTTACCTTCATGATCAGTTCAAAATTAAGGATCTTGGCAAGGTTAGTTTCTTCTTGGGTTTGGAAGTGATTGAAACTCCGAGTGCTGTCATAGTTTCTCAGAGAAAGTTTGCTCTAGAGCTATTATTGGAAGTTGGAATATCAGATTGCAGAAATGTGCAGAGTCCTTTGGAATTTAATGTAAAGCTATTGCCAGATCAAGGGGAACTCTTTGAAGATCCTCTTCTTTATAGGAGGTTAGTTGGGAAACTCAAATTTTTAACAAACACAAGACCAGACTTGAGTTTTGTTGTGCAATATCTGAGTCAATTTATGAAATCACCTTGAGTACCTCATTACAATGCATTATTGCATACTCTCAAATATGTTCATTCTTCTCCTGCTTTGGGCTTAGTGTTTTCTAAAGACAACAATTACACTCTAAATGCCTACTGTGATTCTGACTGGGGAGCGTGTCCTTCAACAAGAAGGTCTGTTAGCGGCTTCTATGTTGTTCTAGGATCGAGCCCTTTGTGTTGGAAGTCAAAGAAGCAGCACATAGTGGCCTTATCCTCTGCTGAAGACGAATACAGAAGTATGCGCAGGGTAGTTTCTGAGCTCAGTTGGTTATCCAGGCTTCTTCATGAGTTGCAGGTGCCTTCTATGTTGCCAATACCTCTTCATTGTGACAATCAGGCCGCCATTTACATTGCAAAGAATCCGGTTTATCATGAGCGCACCAAACACATAGAATTGGACTGTCATTTTGTGAGAGAAAAGTTGAATGATGGGCTTATTTCTCTGCATTTTACTCCTTCAAAGTCACAACTTGCAGATGTGTTTACCAAGACTTTGACAGGTATTCAACACCAAGCTGAAATTGGCAAGTTGGGTCTTTCATAGCCTCCAACTTGAGGGGGGTGTTGGTGTGAACCCGGTTCATCATTCCTTTCTTATTTTAGCTCATGTATAAATAAAGTAGCTTAGCTTTCATTCTAAGCTAGCTAAGAGAGAGAGAGATCTGTGTAACAGAGTGAGGATGTGAGCGGGAAAAGCTGTAGTGGATCCCTAACTCTCATTGCTGTAATTTCCAAACCTTCAATCAATGGAATACACTTTCTCTCTTGTTTCGATCTTTCTTGTGAGATTTGCAAACCTTTTCAATTGATGAGTATATATTGTTGACGGCAAAGTTAATCTGAACTGTTCTTTGTTGCTGTTAGTTAGTTAATAAGTCTCGAGTTCCTAAAAACGATATCCCATTCCAACTCGAAGACTTTTAAGAGGTTACTATATAGTACAGTACTACCCTCGCTCTAAGTTCTCTAACACGCTCAACTTTAGCTTTTTGCAGTTGTATTCTTTAGTAATATTTATCAAAATCTGTCAAAAGGCATGATCGCATATACATTCTCCGCCCTAATTAATGAGGAAGGATCTCCATGGACTCATGGAGTCAAAGTCGTAAGCATGACTCAGCGAGAAGACCTTTGGTCCGAGCCTAGGGACCAGGCCAGGGCTGCGCATTAGCTCGACTTTCTCTAGAAGCTTTAAAAGGAAATGGTGCCACCTGGGCAAGTCCCCTCACCATAACAAACACTTTGACGAAAAGCTTGATGCCATTTCCTGAGTGGAGGAGTCGATTTCGCTAGGTGTAGATGTAGACGTGGATGGATGATGATTCCTCAGCACCAAGTCGAGTTTCGCGTATCGGATCAATGAGCTTAGATTGGTTTTCGAGGATTGCACGTCGTGGGAATGCATGTGAACTTCGGTCGGAAGAGTTGAAGAACCCTGTGGTGCAGGGAGAGGAATCAAACATGCAAATAAACGATCGAGACGGTTGAATCAGAGCCATCTTGTACTCTTCCATAAGGGCTTGAACCAGTTTTGAAGTAGAATGCTCGGTGTGTTTTTTCTCGGACCTCTTTAGATTGTAGTATTGGTTTAGGCTCATTTTAATGATCGAATGCACCATCACATCAAATGTAGCTGGGGTTTTTAAAATAATAATAAAAAGTTAATAGAAAATATTTTTTTTTATTTTTTTTTATTTTACAGAAAATTGAGCATCTCAATATGTTGATAAAAAAAAAAAACCTCTTTGCTTCATGTCTAGGAATTTTGAGTTCGAGTTTGCAGATATCTTTTTCACATTTGGTGAATGTGATCAAGCTTTTTGGAGGGATTTTGGATGTGTTAGAAGATGGCGTTGAGTACAGTCATGAGCTAGAGGTCGGTTGAACGATGGTAACAGCCAATATTACGGATGTTGTTCAACAGAGCTTCTGAAGGGCTTATAGTTAGTCCAATGGTAAGTTGTTCAGCTGGGGCATTCATTGTTCATTAGACAGTATCTCAGCTGTCCAATGAAGACAGACTATCTATACCACCACATCATTATATCATACATAATATAAATGATTTCTACTTTCAAATGGCATAACATGCAATATATCCACAGAAAGAGTCCAAGTTGGGCTGACAGCAAAACGGACGATTTACAATCATATACTTTTCAGATAAAAGTAGCCAAGATGAATCTCACTAGTTCTCTACTTATTCAAGATTGCAATCACATTGGTGCATAATCTTTGTTTTAAAGAAAGTAAAGACTTCTGGAACTGACCATCAAAGGCTTGCGTGTGAGTACCACCTGAAAAGAAAAATCACATTCTCTGTGAACTTGCACCTATATGATAGATTGATAGAGAGAGTGAGGGAGAGTGCATTTCATATAGGTGGTTGCTAAACCTGGAGTTGGCAGAAACAACTCAAACAAGTTAGCAAAATCACCTGAAACAACCGTCCATGAGGCATAACTCATTTTCACTTCAATCCAAAACAAGTATAAGAAATAAACATGTTAACCCATTCCTCTCAATTTAACATTTTAACCCAATTTTTTTTTGCAAAAGTAGTGTCCCTTAGAAGTGAAAATGCCTAATAGAGCTTGTACATTGCCCATAAAACACTGCAATCATAATACGAAAGAGACTAGGATTAGGCTAACCTCCAAAATATGCTCTTACGATTTGACCTGAACAGGGTTGTGTTCAGTTTGAGCCTGAAGGTGCAGCACACGGAGTATCTACATGGGTCTCAGATAAATGGTTTCCTCCAGACCAACTGGCATCACTAGTATTGTTGTCTCTGGTATCAATACGTGTCTCTGTAACCTGTCGCTCATTCGAAGCTGAAGCAGGATTAACCTCTGAACTGCTTGCTGTAAAATCGCTGCTTCTAGCCCTGTCTCCGGTTTCGAGACGTTCCATCATCCTAGAAACTGTTGCAATTCCAGTATTGCCCTCTCTGTTGTCATGAGAGCCAGGATCACCAACTGGGGAATTGCGTGAAAACCATCTTTCCTTCCACCCTCTTGTGCTCTTTGATATAGATTCCTTGTATCTTTTAGGAACAAAGAAATGAAGTGTAAAGGCATTAAAAATGAGATTTTGTAAGCGACATGATATTGTTAATGTTTTTCAAATCTAGTCAAACACAAAGGAATATAGCAACCTCATGGACACAGAATTAAGTCGAGACTTGAGAGCATCTGAAAATGACTGTAAGTCTGATGGTCCTGCCCTATCTTGACTCCTGGGGGATGCTTGGCTAGGTGAGCTCCTAAACAAAATTACAGACTATCAGAATGAACGAGATCGAAAGACAATAGTTTACGGTGAAGGACATACATTGAATAGGATTTCAACTAACCTATTATGTGGAGGAGTACCATGCTGACTAGTTCCAGAGGCAGAAATCAGATGTGGCTGGGATGACTGAATGGGTGAATTTGTATTCACAGACTGTTCACCACTCCCAGGTGGAGTAGATGGACTAGCACCTATCATTCCAGTGTTTGGTTCATCTTCTCCTCTTTCAGGAGAAGCGGTATGACCATCTCGTTGGGAAGAGAATACCAAATAATGTGGTCGGCTTTGATTTGATGCCCGATTCCTATGGCCTTCTCTCCTAGAAAAATGTCGTGCTCTGCCCATTGCAGCAGCAGCGGCCAAGTGCTGAATTATGCGCTCCTCCAGCTCGGCATCATTGACACCAACTGGCAACTGTACATACATAGACCAGCACATAGAAACATTAAACAACGGAGCATTACATTTATGCAAGAGGTAATGGAGGGCCCATATTAACTAAATCAGGTAGAAAGTACACACATGTTGGATCTCAAAATCACCCAAAGTTGGATGATGAAATATAGCTGAATTTCTTGGTGGAGGGGTAAGCCTGATGTTCCTTTCCTGTACCACTGCATCCAGTAACTCCTGGCTGTAGAATATAAGCCCAAGAAATTGTCGGAATTTAAACCCAAAACGAAGCAAGGATCTCTTGAGGAAAGGAGAAGTTCAGGTGATGTACCTGGTAGGATCCTTTAGACTGATGGGCTGCCAACACATGGGGCATTGAGAGCTTCTCTGACACCTGAAATTTTCCAAAGAAAATAAATATCACCCAGTTAGTGTACATTGACTTGACACAAGCATGACTTTCATGACTATGCAAGTGAATGAAACATTCAATACATTTTTTCTCACATCAAGAAGACAGATTATATAGAAGAAAGCTACACTTTTTTTTCCATCTGCAAGCAATTATGTCCCCTCTCTACAGCAAGTAAACAAGTTCCTATTTACTCATGTTTAATCCATTTTGGTGTAGGAAAAACCCATCACAATCTTCCATACATACCAGTATACCAACTACTTTCTGGTATCAGGCCTTGGGGCAGCCAGAGGATAAGTGTCATCAGATTGTATACAATCATGACAAGTATCTTATATTCTTTTTTGTGAAATTCAAGTATCTTAAAGCACTGTTATCAATTTGCATCAGTAGTTATTGATGGAGATTAGATATGAAGACATCTTTGGTCATTGGACTCATTGCTACACTTTTTTACTATGCCTATCTTCTGTCTTTGCCCCCTGACAGTCTGACGACACTATGGCACAAAGTCCTGAACAAAATATTTTATTCAAACACCGCTTTCTGAATGTAGTTGCAAAATTATATCATGGATGGACAAGTATTATACAAAATAAAACAAAATATATAGCCACTGTATCAGAATGACAAGGATGGCACTGGATCGAAGAGCAACAAGCATCGCTGCAAATCATAATGAAAAAGATTCAAGAAGCTGACATTGAGTATATTATCCTAACACGATTTCCTCTCGCTGGCCATACCAACTACTTAAGAGGAATGAATCCTTCTTCTAACCATCAACTAGTAGAGAATAATGTGACTGTGGATTCAAGTAACATATATGATACTTCTGTGTTAACTTCTACAAGCGCTATGGAGTAAACAAATGAGCTACAAAAGTATGAGAAAGTTTTCGAAACCAATATTCAGATCAATGTGCCTTCTACAAATTATGCAATACACAAAAAGCATATAAACAAACCAATGTGCAGAGCACTAGACAATCATGTAACCGGCTTGTTTCTTGTCTTGAAACAATGGCCACATAGATGCAAGTTAATTTGAAATGCAAGGCACAAGAAAATACAACAGGAGGAAAGCACAGTAATAATACATATGAGTGTGATTATTAGCGGTTTAAGTTACCATTCAAGGACACACTGAAGATGGAACTCGTGCTTACAACCAGTCACCTGTAACAAAAAAGGAGAGCAAGTTAGAAATGAAGACCTTGAAGATCTGGTACAAATAAAAACTTAATACCAAAACAATGAACATGTGTTATACCGTGGATGGATTGCTTTCACAGAAATCGTCCAGACAGATACTACAAGAATCATCACAAGCCTCTTGTATCCCACCCTCCACAAAAGCGGCAGCTGACGTCAACTTCGCCTCCTCCAATTTCTTGGTCTCGTCCATCACTGGAGCCTGCCAAAACCAAGAAACCCCAAGTATTAGATATCAAACCACATCTCAAAACAACGCCCTCTCGACTCACCAACAGCTACAATCAACAACAAAAGACAGCTCAAAAGCCTTCGGCCGAATTAGAAATTACAACGCTGTAAGACAAATCTAAGCCCTACAAAACAACTCAATCGCAGCTGAAACTGATCGACGACTATATCAATTCACCAATCAACAGAAACCTCACAATTCAGGCTGAATTGACACAATCGGCCACATAAAAGGACTACAGGTGCGACAACCGCTGGTAAATCGCGAGAAGAAAGCAAAAACTCGCTCCAATTGAATCGAATTCAAAAACCTGAGAACAGTTAACAATCTAGTCAAAGTGCGATCAAATGCTTACTTCCATGAATTTGAACAACGAATTGGAGCTAGCAGATCAACAACAGAATCCGAGGATAAGCGAAGATAGTAGATCGACTGGTTAACAGCTGAAGACTAAAAGAGAGGGGTTGGTGAGAGAAAAACCCTAGAGAGGGGAGGGGATGGGAGAGAAAGGTGGGAAGAATGAACAAGGAAGACCGGATGTGAAGGGGATGAACGAGTAGAGAAGACTAATTCTAACTTTAGCTTTTATTTAATTTTAAGATATTAATTTTTTATTTGGCGGTGACTGACTCCGTTCATACAATTACAGAATACAGATATGGGAATAATTTATCGGACATAAAAGCTGAGCTTGGTCTCCCACTCACCAAATTCTTTCCACGTAACGCAATTTAATTCTTTCCTTTTTATGGGTCTTTTCCGCATTTTCTGATTCGACCCTATAACTCCTGGTGGATTGAGATAAGATTTAGGATCAAAATACATGCCAATCATTTTCTGATTCCACCTCTCTTCCAACCTCTTATTCGTAAGAAATTTGACTGTAAACCACCTCAATCATTCCTTTAGTAGCGGAAAAAGTAATAAAATGGGGGAATCACTTCCTTCCACCCCGCATTTACAAGGGAGTGATTAAACTGAGATAATTTGAAGCTCAAAGTAGCATGTATAAAACACATATAATATAGTTCTAGAACTCCTTTATAGTATGATTAAGGTTGAATCAAACGGTGAAATGTAACTTCAAAATTTGTATTGAAAATCATAAAACGTGTTGCTAATATGACAATTTTCAAAAAACGGATAAGCAACTCCCATCACTTAATTAGGTGGTCTAGGTAGCGGGTAGCCCATGCTCGTTGAATCCATGCCAATTCAAAGTTCAGCTCAATTGTTTTCCAGTACATTAGGGCCGAAAACACCTCGATGAGTCCAATCAATTTTACAATGAAACTTCATCAATAGACATATGGACTGGATTAGACTTCTTCATCCATAGATATAGGGACTTGATCAGACTTCCACACATCTAGCTAGTGATACCCACCAACATAATCCGTGCGATGGGTTCTCCACTTCTCGTAGAGCTATCAAATTATAATTATATAAATGGGGGTCACTTTCTTGTATAGCGACCCAAACGTATCGTGCAGCCTATATACCACACATTTCTAAAGTCACAAGACTCACAACTCCTACGTTCTTGCACGTTGAGAACCTAAAATTTGTTAGAAAAGTTCTAATGACTAGCAATTACTAAATTCGTCGAATTAATTCTCTTATGCTTTGCATGAGATATTGCTAGAGATAATTTGTTAAATTAGTTGTACAACCATTATAACGACATCAAAATATGCATTCATTCTCATCGATCCATCTGGAAAGTCACACGGGGTAAATGTACAAAGTTACAACCACAAACCAAACCAACGAAAAGTAAAAAATGGCGCTGAGTACACCCAACCTTACGGCGGTGGTTCAGCGCCCTTTCGCAAACCAATTCGCACTCACAAGCCTTTTTCACCTACCTACACGCTACACCACTATTCATTATGTTTGATCACAATCCACTAACCTAATTCAGCTCACGATCGAACTCTTATGAACGAATTGAGCTCCCAAAATCCAATCGAACAACAAATCACCGATCGATAGATCATCAAGCGCTCGAGATTCAGAGGAGCCTCTGAGAAGGACTCCGCCAGAAGCCAGAGTTGCGAAACTGCTCCCACATCTCCCGATCCAGATCGACGACCTCAGCAGATCCGTCAATTGAGACCTTGACGGACTCGAATCCCTTGGCGTTGATGATCTCCGCTATGTAGGCGTTGTTGTCGTTTAAGCAATACACCTTACTACTCCCTCCGCCGCCGACGCCGACGCCAACGCCCTCGCCGCCGGCCAACAGAGCGATCTCCTTCTTCTTCTTCTTATCCTTCTTCCTCGAGATCCGATTTCTCCAGATCCGACGGCAGATCCCGAAGGGAACCTTGTAGAAGGTGAGGACGAAGCATCCTGCGAGCGCGCAGGGACAGCAACAGGTAATCGCGGCGCACTCCGCCGCCGCGCTTCCGGCGAGCTCGCCGACCTTCAGGCTGTTATCGCGCGGAAGAAGCGGCTGTCGCCGGTTGTTGACCGACGGAGACGGTTGGAGCACGATTTGACCGGTCATCGAGATCGATTTCAAAACAGGTGCACAAGTGGAATTTGGACTCCCACACACAACACAGCACGAAATCGAACAGCGGAAACAGCAATCTAGAAAAATGAAATTCGGTTTCCCATACACACGAAACTGAATCGAACAATAAAAGCAGAAATCAGGAAGGCTGATAACGAGATTGAAGGGAATTTGGCGTTTGAAATTGGAAAGCGTGGCCGCGGGAAGGGAGGTTCGAAGGCGGCAGAGAGATGGGAAGGAGTGGAAAAGGATGTTGAAATGGAGTGGAGAGAGGTTTATTTATATATTCTGTTACTAGATGCGATGACGTGGAAATTGGCTTTTTCCCATATTTACTTATATTGCAATATTAATGCCAGTTTAGGCCGTGTTTAACGGTCGGCATTACAGCTGTTTTAGTTGTTACGAAGGAGATTTCAGGAAGTTTTGGCCGGATAATTCTGACGAATTTATTTATATCCTTTTTATTTTGTTTATGTAAAACTGAGAAGTGAGAATCACTTAATGTTTAGTTTGACGTTATCGCGTTTTCTTATAATTTGATTTGTAATTAGTTTTTAATGATATAATCCGTACTATTTATAACTTACTGTACAGATATGATAATTGGGATGATGGTGATGTGCACTGAGACGTGAGCAGAAGTCCAAAACTATCAGCAGCCAAGTATGTGGACAAGCCGCCTAGGAACATCAATTTCCAGCTATACTTGACAATTATCCATATTTCTTAATCAGTGGCATTAATCTCTTCCAGAATGGCAGAATCAACAATATTTGTTTACTTAGTGTATTTATCAAAATGAAATTAGTTTTTAATACATTATTTAGTTAAATTTATGTGTTGAATAATGCACGGAATCATACAAAAGTCCATACGTCATTGTTTGGACAGTTAGCATTTTTGATAGTCTATACCTTTCTTGTATCATGGATGGTGAGGCTCTTATATTATGTATTACAAAAATGTCATCTATAAATGTCCTCTGTTGTGGATGAATTACACATTTTCACGTATCGAACCGCAAGGAATTAGAAATAGTTATAATAAGCGGGAAAAGGCAAAACGATCAAGCTAACAAGCAGGATGACGTGGCGGAAGGTGGCTATTGCCCATTGCAAAACGACAAGTTGGATCAGGGAAGCTGTCACATTAATTAGCATGCATTTCTTAAACAATTTATTGTATTGTATAAAGTGGAATAATAAGTTAAACAATTTATCAATGGTCAATGAATAAAGCATCTTTTGCAAGTATGTACGTATTGACTAACCTCGATTAAGACAAAAGTTTATTCTTATAATCTTATCTATCCACGTCGGCCAAGCTCACCTGACAACTCCAAGTCGCCAACTGATCTCTAAATCATGATGCTGGCTGGTGGGCCGTCTTAGCTATGTTACCCGGAAACGCGAGATTAGTAGCGTTTCCCGTTTTTAAAACTCGAAAACATTCGAAAACGTCCAGAAAAACCTAGGTAACGTTTTCCATAGGATGGAAACGACTAACGTTTCCTTTGACCATTCTGAGCAAAAACTTTGCAGGAAAAACAAAGGGAAACACATTTTCTCTATTATTTTAGTTACTTCTAATTAAAAACCAACCATATAATCTAAATTCTCCACCCATTCCTGAGCAGAATGAAAAGACAATCCATCGGCGAAACAAGTGTTGGATCCATATGGTTATCTAGGTGGCATGACAAATTCATGTTGGTTTGTTAGGATTTGTCTCCCTACTCTTTCAATAAGATTGTTTCTCTACATTATTGTTTATTAAAGATAACTTGTTTTATAAATGATTTTTTTTGTATGAATTTAGTAGTTAAGTATATATTTTTAGGTGATATATAAGTTCTACCCCTTCAAGTTAAAGCTTTAGAAACATATATAATATATAGTGCCGTTTCTTGATTTGAGGTTGACGTTTCCACGTTTCCGTTTCGTATCGTTTCCCCATTCCCGTTTCCGTTTTCGTGTAACGTAGAGTCTTAACGGGTCGATTTTGTTTTCCATTAAAATTATCTTTCTAATTGCCTTAAGATCCGATGAAACCATGATTAAGAACTTCAAGCAGTCTTCAAACTAAACTTATATGCCAGTTCACATTCAAACTACCTTATGTTGAGTTAGGAAACATGTTGATAGTGTTCAAATGCGTTGAAGTTGAAATTCTAGAAAAATAAATAAATAAATGCAATCAACTAAGGATTAGGTATTCGATTGCATAGTGTTGAACGAGTTAACTGGGTTGAAACTGATCAAAAAAATCACGCAAGGAAGAGTACTTGATGGAGTTAATGGTGGGCAAAACAAATCACGCGAGAGAGTACTTGACGGAGTTAATTATATTGATGTTTATGTAGTTGAAATGCTATTAATATCAACAGCTTAATACATCAATAGACTCCCTACTCGTACTTCTTTTTCAATTAGACCCCTACAAAAAAAATACTCCCTCCGTCCCATTTTGTTTGTCCTAAAGGACACATTTTGTGGTTATTAAGGAAGTGATAAAGTGGTATTGGGAGATGGGAAAGTGGGTAAATGTAGAAATTAAATAAGAGTAGTTTTGTAATTTTATAGGTGTAAAAAGTGGAAAGGTGATAAAGTAGAAGGAAAAGTTGAATTTTGGGTGTAAAAAGTGAGATTGAATAGGGGTAATATTGTAAGATTTTATTGATATAAATGGAAAGAGGACAAACATTTTGGGACGACGGAAAAGGAAAGAAGACAAACAAAATGGGACGGAGGGAGTATTCAATTAGACTCCTATACTAGGCCCACTTTTTCTTATTGAACATCATCCGAGGCTTTATCTATTACGTGTGTCAGACGTCCGCCAAGGTATCATGTCTAATTTCCAACCAAGCTTGGCGTAGTAAAAAAACGAAAAACCACGTGATGCTAATTAGACACCACCTAAGCCTAATTATGCCAGAATGATATAATCTTATGTTGTAACATTATTTTCATAAGGTCGTTACATATGATTAAGCATATATAAATTGGAAGGTCACGAATCTGAGCGCGTACGAAAGGAGAGTAGTTTACGCAACACATGTTCATCCATATAAGTGTTCAATATGAAAAAGTGAGGTAATATAGAGATCTAATTGAACATTTTTTTTATAGGGTGATAAAATATAAAAATAAAATAAAATATAAGGGTCGATTTGTTGATGTATTATGGATGACCTCGTTTAATTATTTGCAGAATTGCAGTTGAACGCAGTCTATATCTCGGAGTTATATTGGTTTCATAAAACAGTAAATCCATATACTCCCTCCGTTTCAAAAAACATGGTCTTTTAGACAATTTAGGTTGTTTCAAAATACATGACCATTTTATACTTTTTCCCTTCTCTTTCCATTTATACCCCTAATAATTAGCTTTATCATAATCATTGTACTTTTTCATATTTCTCTAAACAAATAATTGAGTCTACATGTAATATAGGAATAACATGTTTTTCTTAATATATGTGCAATCCTCAAATGGTCATGTATTTTGAAACGGAGGGAGTATTTTGTAAATAAAGTGTAGTCTCCGGAAAAGTAAAACCGAAAGTACCGAACATCCAACCGAATGCGATTATGAGAATATGAACCGTAATTTTCTATTCTTGTAGGCAGGATCGGGGATAAGAAATTAAAAATGGTATTTAAGATTAAATGTCGACCTAAAGTAAAATGTGAAAAGTGAGGAGTGTGTTTTACACTACGCATATGCTTTGACACGCTGATTCCCACTTTCGATTTTTTATTTTTATTTCTTAAGAAAGTTGCAAACATGCCGAAAGAGAAAGGAAGGCGCACACACAAACATTACACACATAAACTTGACGATTGGTGTTAGCCAAAGCGCCGAAAGAGGGGGTAAAGACAAAAACACAAACATCACACACCAACAAAATGGCATTACATTCCAAAATAAGAAAACAACAAAGGAAATTGCGCATGACCTGCGAAATCCGAATAAGAGACCGGCCGACATGTTTGAACAGAAAATCACCTCAGGTTGAATATATACTACCCCAAAAAATTCACCTTAGATTTTGCATTAAATTACACGTGATGAATGATGCATCCCGTGATCCAAATTCCATTTTTATGCATTAAATGGGTCCTTGTAGGCCAAGGAAATTAGAGTACCAAATACAAACAAGTACTGACTTCTGGTTGTGGATTACTATCGTTATTACTCTCTTTTTTGTCAAAGAACTAATGTTGGCCTCTCATTCTCACGAAAAAGTACGAGTACCAACAAATAGTAGATTTCCCACCCAAAACAGAACAATGAGACTACTGGACTAACAAGTCAGCGAAATTTGTCAGTTACGTTACAAATTTGAGCTCACTTAGATTAATTAAATCACTTTTATCATATTATTCAATGTTTTCTGTAAAGGCCATCACTCGGTGAAAGAACAAATTGCAACACCATTGTTTTTGTTTACGGATTAAGGAAGGTGACAAAACAATCCATAAGAAACTGTCATTTTACACGTGTGAATCTAATTTAGGGGGAGTACAAATTCAAAAAATAGCTAGCACATATGAGATTCCTCGGGTCTTTCTCTAATGCGAGTTCATAAACGTTTATTAACAGATCACAACAAAAAAAGGGCCTGAAAACAGCGCAAGTATGGAATTCCAAATTATAGAGATTTAAGTATCGGCAGGAGTCAAGATCATGGCTTTTGAATAAACTTGAATTTAGAGTCTAGGTTCGGGAACTCGGTTCTTTCGACGAGTTCTGCTTTGCAGGTGTTTTCAGTGCAAAGCTTGATCTAATTAATTGCCAATGAAGCCGAGCCTGTGAAGGATGAAGGCTAATACCAGCATGAAAATTGCTAGAATCATACCGCGTTTTCCCAATATCCAGTTCTTTGTTTTCCTTGCGCCTTCGACTCCCCTTTGAATCCGATCTGCCCATTTCATCTGTTGGATAGGGAAAAAAGGGTGTCAGGAAATGTGTAGTGATCAAACTTCAAAGCCAGAAAAAAGATTTGTATCAAAATATAAATTCCACGCGATGCCCTAGCACATGGATAAATCTGGATATATAGATGACTATGGAAAGAGTAAAACCACAAGGATAACATTTATGTGCATGATGAAGAGAATTATGAACAATAAAAAACGGTGTTCACAGCAAGAATTCGCTGAAGATATACCCACTTTTCTATCTGGTTAAAGATTTTTATTTGATATTATATTACTTCCAAGGAGATTTATCACAGAACCTATTATTATGTAATACATCATATAACATATTCAAATGAAATAGAAATTTATCTCAGAACAAGTCAAATATCCAAGAAAATTTTCCGCTATCCGATCAGGTAAGCTGGCATTTGTCATACATGATTAGACCAGATTAAGAAAAAACTTAACAAATAGTGAGCAATAACCATCTTAGCTGAGAGATTATAGAAAATGCGAACGCAACACAATTGCAAGTTTATAAAACATATTTACCGAGACAGTTAATGGGAGACACAGATGTTAGATATCCACAGGAAAAAAACATAAAGCAGATGGTAGTAGATTTTACCATTTTGTCCAAAGCTTCCGGTGATAAAGAAGCCATGGCTTCCTGAGCTTTTGCTGCATCCTCTTTAGAAAGGTTGAGCCCAAATTGCTCTCCCACGTTGGCCATCATGTCCGGGCTTATGTTCTTCATCATTGATGCAAACATCTACAGAAAAATTTGTATTTCAATCAATTAAGGATGGTGCAAATCCACAGAAATCATGTATAAATAACTCTACCCCACTGAATCAAGAAAATTATATATAATGAAGGAACACTTCAAAATTATATACCTGTCTTGTAGCTGGGTCTTTCATCTGATTCCTCATCTGCTCTTGCATGTCAGAAGTCGACATTGGGAAGTTTGAAGGGAAACTATTTCTTGCATTTAAATCTGGAGAACCAAAGCCACTGCTCCCACTGATAACATTGTTCCTGTCACTGGCTATATTTTCTTGAGCTTCAGAAAGCCTTGACCTAGCATCTGAGGTCACACGACTACTAGTTGATGCAGTGGCATTTGAAACTGATTCCCTCTGCTTCAAGGAAGATGCCATTTCAAACATTTTCTGATACTCTTCAGGTGACATTTTACTCATCATCTCACTTGCCGTTTTCATCATTTCAGGGCTCATGTTCTGGGGAACAGAGCCAGGGCCGAAACCAGTAGCAGAGGGAGGTTGATTATTGAAAGGATTTCCACCCTGGAATGAGGATGCCATCTTGATCATATTTTGGAGCTCATCAGGTGACATCCTGCCGATCATATTTGATGCTGTCTTCAGCATATCGGGAGGAATCTCTCCAACATTACCGGCACCCATTTTGGCTAGAGTATCAGGATCAGCACTGGAAACAAAATTCTGAAATGATCTGTGCAAAAGAGATACCAAGCTTAATGAATGTTCAATGGTTAGTTAGCTAGATTTATTAGGAACAGCAGAACAAAAGGAGCCTAATTGTCCAAAAGACTCTAGATACCTGATAGCATCAGGGTCATCCTTCAATGTCTGCAGATATTCTGAATTTGTTGTAGATTTATCAGCATCTTTTTTATCCTGGAGTGTAGAAGAATCACTGCTTTTATGCAATTGCTTCTGTGAACCTCCTGAAGATGTTGCGCCCTTGTTCTTCAATGAGTCGGTATCAATTTCTTCAGTTATATCTTCAATTATCAAGCCTGAGAGAAATAGGAGGGATTACTATTTTTTCTTTAAACCACATAATCACTTTTTTCTATACCTCCAAAAGATGCAACTGATCACTTAGTTAAAGTTGGACTTAAAATACCTGATGAAGTTTTGGTACGAGTACCACCTTCATTTAAACTGCGTTCTGCATCCCTGCAATCATAAAATTCGTAACATCAAGCAATCATTCATCACACATCCTCCCCTATCACCTGCCTGTTATCTTTATTCTTGAGGGAAAATTAATGTGTTCATAAGAAATAATATATCATATACATGCTTCATGCCAATTGAGAAGGAAATTTGCATGAAATTTTTTAAGACCAACAAATCTTTACCAAACATACCTAAGAACTTCTGCAATAGTGTCATCATCAGGTGAGATTTCGTGCGCACTACTTAAGTCTGTGACAGCTTCCTACACAATTTACAAATGATCAGTTAATACAAAGAAAACAAGAGATAGTTGCAAGGAAAGCCCAAGAAATTAAAACCATGCTTAGTTTGTACTAACTGACATCTAAAAGTCCCAATTCTTTGTATGCTTGGCCTCTGCGATACAAAGCTTTGACGTTCTTCGCATCATAGGATAACACCTGAAACATGTGGAGGAGGTTTCAGAAATCATGCCCTTGCGTGGGAAGCAAAGAGTCAATTCTCCAAAAATACTGACAAATCAACCGAAGGAAAAGAAACCACAATCATTAGCATTAACCATTTAAGATTCTCTGGTAATATTTCCCTCCAAAAGACAGATTTTGAAAGACCAAAATAAGTTATTATAAGGGTTGCACAGAGTTACCATAGGCCAATTTTCCTAGCAAACAATGAGAATTCTACAACCCTATTATTTTAAATTCCACAAGATATTAAGCATCCATACCTCAGAGCCTTCTTGTATGCATTCATCATACTGTCTCGTTTTCAAGTAGCATGACATAAGGTTAAGGGAGCATGCCAACAGAAGGTTTGTAGACCCAGCAGCAGATACCCCCTTCAGATTCTTCTTTGCCTAGAAATTGGGAAAAGGGGATTATATTAGAAAAACAATCGAAAGTTGTAGAAGGTATCACCAGCAAATATATTCCAATAAGCCACACTGCACTTACATGTAAATACTTCTGCGAAGCATCATAATACTTGCCTTGGCTATGAAGCTCATTTCCCTGACACAAACAGAGCATGTGAGAAACAAGTAATGTTACTTGCAAATTTAAGGGATACATAAAACACGATCTCAAGAACGTATAAATGTATATACCATTCACTTTCTTTCCCATGTGGAAAAATAGCTAGATGATTCGGTTTTATGATACACAACTTATGTAGACAATAAACTATAATCAGTACCCTACTTCTTTGCAGTAGCACAATTCTAAGAATTCTTATTCTTTGTCCACTTGACATCTGTGATACAAACTGGAATTCACATGTTAAGTCACCCCCTTATATGCTTCTATTTTACCAGCAGAGCACAAATAAATTTACAAGTAGATATCTTGATCTGACTGGCCTTTTCAACTTCTAAATTGGTTTACCTGTTTCTTTAACATTTGAGCTCCATTTATCTCATAGTTCATCTGTGCATCAGCACGAGCACGAATAGATGCTAGCTCTTCAGGAGTTGCGTTGGCAAACTTTTCACGAATCTCAGCAATCTGCTCTGGCTGGGCATACTTCATTTGTTCTGCAGCATGTTTCAAGTCGTCGGGCTTCATACTCTGCATTGTCTCAGTGGCCATTTTCAACAAATCTGGATTGGACATCATCTGCAATTCAATTTGACAAATCACACAAGTTAGCATCTACAGTAACATTGAGTGGTAAGGTCACAGTTCATATGCTGGCAATTCAATTGCATAAGTTCAACAACAAGGAACAACATCACAAAGGTAGTCATACATGCAGATTATTTCCCTGATTCCATTTGACTACATAAACCTAAATTCTAAATTCCAAAATCAAAGCGTTAAAGACTAAAATCTAAATTCTAAATCCCGCACAATCCAACAGATAAAACTCCAAAATCAAAACAGAAACTACATAAACCTAAATACCTAATACACAATAGCTTACACGGAAAAACGTGCAAATACACAAACAGATTACAGATAACACAGGGAGAATCAGAAGTCACTACATTGAAGCATTAACCTCAAAGCTAATCTATAGAAAGAGATCAGCAATTCTCTATTCCGCCATAATAACAATCAGATTTCACGTCTACACAAACAGCGCAGATCCGAAAAAAAGATAGAATTGGAAGGAAAGCCTGGATCAATTCAAAGTCGAAATCACAGACCTGTTGCTGGATCTTGGCTAACTCTGCAGGCGACATACGACTCATCTGCTCCTGAGCCATTCTCATCAACTCAGGATCCATCATGCCGTTGAACATCCTTCACAAATACTCCCAAACCTCGATTGTTCTCTTTCCAACGAGACTAGACAAGCGATTGCGAATACGATCTGAAAGGTTTCGAATTCAGATTCGGAGAAGACGATGAGAATTTGATCTTCACGCTTTAGAAAGCCAGAGCGAAGGAGAACAGAAACTAGTTTGATATCCTTTTTTATTTATTTTTTTGTAGGTGTGATGAGGATATGTCGAGAAAATTCGCATTATATAACAGCGCGAGGAGGATATAACAACGGTGTTGAGTTAGGACGCCTACCGAAGTGGAACACGAATGTCTTGGTTCTATAATTACCTTTCTACCCACACATCAGGCTATATCTATCCTTTCTATCGTAATCGAAAAAAGAGTCCGACTTTGAATCGCATTACGAAAAATTAGTGACCAAAAAATAATAATAAAAAAACTCTTAAGAATTCTATAGCAGAAAATTCTGAGCTTATTTTCTTGGTCGAAAGAATTCAAAGACCTCAAGTCTGAAAGAGTCAATTTGGCAACGAACTGAGGAAGTCGAAAGCCCCGTCACAACAAGCGAACACGATGTCAACTCATTCTATGAGACCGACGATTGCCCCGTCACAATTGACCTAGTAGGCTTCTTATTGCATATATTATGTTATGAGATCTGATAAATTTATATTGTGAAATCAAAAAAAAAAAAAAAACGTGACATCTATTTTGCTTAGGGTCATTGATGATGTGAATTGCATAGAGTTATGCAATTTTACACTTTTTTCACCGTGACGTTTATTTTGCTGAATCACGTGAATGTATATATATCACAGCCAATTAAACTTTGCAAATCCAAACATTTATGGAGCAATAAGCAATCAATCAGACGCTTTCAGTTCACTAATTGAACGTCCATGACAGTTGAGACATTGACAGAGAAGTTTCTTGTACAACAAAATCACAAATCAAACAAGTCCCTCTAGACTCATGACAAAAGAGGCCACCACCCCGAATCTCGGGCCGAGTCGGATGCTGCCTACAATTTCAAAGAGGTGGTCGTAAAATTGAAGGCACCCCAGAAACTAAATATTTGCTCTTTATACATATATTCATCACCTAAGACCCAAAATCCTCTTCGCCTTTATATACCGTTGCAGAATAACTGAATTACTGACCAACGACAGCTGAAAACAAACATCGAATGACACTGACCACAGGAAATGCAAAATAACAAACGAACAGAGCATGAAATGATTCAACACTGAAACATCCAGGATTGTGGTCCACATACACACTAAGAGAGAATTTGCAGCCCGGATTAAGATGGTGCTCAACTGCAAAAGCCATATAGCTGGGCTCTACTTTACTAGAAGAGCTCACGTTTTACCTCTTCACAGGTTAGCCGTCAATTCCCCATGCCCCCTTGAAGGCTTGAAACCGGCCATTGTCAAGGAGGAAATTCCTCCTTTGCCCTTTCTGTATGTATCTAGTTGTAAATTTTTACAGGCTTCTCAAACATATGACGGTTCTGCAACATGAACATGTAAAAGCAGGGTTAGGAAAGAAAAAACAAAACAAGAAGAAGGCTTTGGCAATCACAAAAAATAAAACTGAAGATATATAAGCATTTTAGGAAATAGAAATTGTCTCATGCCTGATTAGCGTTATGGTTTCTCTTAGGAGCATTATCAGAATGCTCCAATCCAAGGTACTGCTCCCATGCACCATAAACATCGCGCCTCTTTAAGCAAACAAAAAAACAAATTATATTAGTGTGCTGCCACAGATATTAATTAAAAAGAAAAAAGGAAGAACGGGAAAGACCTGAAAGCGACTGGAGACAATGTCTGCGTCCTGTAGATACTCTGGACGACCCAGTGAGAGGAATGCAAACTTCCACTACGAAAGGGGAAAAAAAACACAAAAAGCACAATAACTTTATCAAATTTCCATTGGAAACATAAAAGTTTCAGATAAGAAAAGCTAGAGTTGACAATCCTGACATTACTGGTTAAGTAACACACGAGCAGATTGAATTGCTTACCTTTGCAAATTCTTCATCAGGTACCTGCAGTTTCTTTTGTACCCTAACCTTGATGTCAGCCAAGGTTTCTCCTTCATGGATCACTAGGAAGAATGGTTCACCAAAGTTCTGTATCTGCTGTTATAAGGTAAAAGAAGGACAAGTAGGAGTCAGGATATATATAGCATTTGGGACTTCACTGAACAGTAAAGCTTATTATGATGAATGCAGGATGATGAACCCAAATTGCAATTTTAGGACAGTTACCATCTGGTTCTGAGCTGTTTCTTTGGTAAAATGATATACATGAATAAGCCGATCATGAGGATCAAGATTCTTTTCCTCCTCAGGAATCTAACACAAAGATGAAGTAAAACGCAGATCAGATCAAAATAACATTGAAACTGAGGAACACAAAGCATACTCATCTCGCATATCCAAACAACATGCTCCTGACTAATCTTTATCCCAAAAAGAGAGAAAGAAGATTGCTATACAACACAAACAATTTTCAAACAGAAGAAGTTGGAAAGCTTGAAAATAACCGTAATAAAGCATGTAGTAACAAAAGAACATGCAAAGCAGAACATATGCACGACACATGAACCAACGATTTCCTGTCAATGAGCATGATCAGGAAGGACGTACTAACCTCTTCTGCTCGTAATGTCCAGTACTGATCATTAATGTTCTCAATCTTTTCACCAGGTGGAAATATCTGTAAATTTACATACGTAAGAAGCTAATAAACAAAGACTAACGTTCAAATGTTGAAAGAAATACAAGTAGTGTATGGCAAACTTCATGGCCCCATCCACATCGAGGGAACCGAGATTAGGACATTTAGTCACAGTAACCAACCATATACAAAATTTCACATATCCATGCAATGCAGCCTTTCTATCACAAACAAAAACATACTACTGTGCTGTATAGAAGAGCATGTTGCAACAATCTAGACTTGAATCCAACACAATGACAGAATCAGCATATGGCCTTTCAATTCACCTCATTTGATACCATCACTTCATTTCAAATGACAGAATCAGCACAGGCCTAAGCGGAAAACGGTACAGTTGAGAAAAGAGCACCTTGTAAATTTTGTGATAGAAAACTTCAAGGAGTCGGAGTTCAGCATCAGGATGGGACAATTCAACCTGCTCCAGAAAGTTGCACAAAGAATGGAATCAGTCACTAGAAGAGGATAGAAACCAACAAAGGAGATAGGGAAAGACTACCAAAGTCCAAAGACAACATTTAGCAATATACAGATCACAATTAACAGTGTTGACTTCTTTTACCTTGGACCTTAGATCAGTCAGGACATCACCCACAGTACTTTGCTTTGGTAGTCTAATAGTGTGGATGGTAACCTGAGAGAAAAAAAAATTCAACTTGAACTGATCTGACGACACCTTCACAAAACTAACAGAGTTTGGAAGAGTACTATGAACTCACGTCATCCTTCGTGGCATGATGAAATGCAACTTTTAGTGTCTTCAATCCTTGTAGCTCTGGCAATGGTATGTCTAGCACTTCATAGTAAAGTATATCTGAGCTCTGCCAAATGGGAATTGGGATATAATAGATGATTCAAAACCAGATCCTTCAAGTAATATCTTCAGAGGTAGCAGTTCTTCAAAATTTTCCAAACATGAATTACCTGGTTGTAATGGACCAGCATGTCAGACAAATGATCCAAACCGCGGTACTTAATAGGTTGGGGCTTTGGTTGTTGAGAGTAACAGTTGTGAGATGTAAGCCTGATTTTGGACGGGTCATCTAACCCAAGCTGGCGAGCTACTCTTTCAACCACATCATCATAAGTATGTAGCTTTGACCTGTAAAATTTAGAGAAGGTCAAAATAAACATTACACCAGTTATATGACTTATATCTCACTTAATGTCACCACAAGTATAAATAAACTTAAGTCACTACGCCCCGGGTAGATACTTCTTGCTATTATGGTGCACTAACATACTTGACAGCTTTAATCAATCGGCTTCAAAACTTTTAAGGAAGAGTTTCATATAGAATTTCAAAAAATTCCATTAACATAGCATGGCTTAATCAAAAAATAAAAAGAAGGTAAGAATGTTCGATCTTACAGCTCCAAGCAAAAGTCATCCTCCTTGGGTCGTTCGAGGGACCTGAAGTGGACAACCTATCAAGCAAAAAACCTATTAATGAAGCTCACAAACACCAATAAAAATATATGATAAGAATAATAAATTTGGGAATATAATCATGATCACTGCCATCCATTAGAAACAGGCTAAAGAAAGAAGAGGCAACATAAGCTAGTATAGAATGAAAGAAGAGTAACAAATCACTTGAGCAAGCACATACTTGACGATTATGAACGTAATCCAAAAATGATGGAACATCAGCATAGCGGTACTTTTCAACACTTTCAGCTGGAACGGGCCTTTGAAAGCATACAATATCTCCATCTTCAAGCTAGAAAGATAAAACAAGAAAAGATATGTTGAGTACAGGAGTGGGTAGTCCAGACTACAGAGTCATGCTCAGTATAAGAGGCAGGTCACCCAGATTACAGACTCGTAAGGTGTACAAAGTGAATATCAAACTACCTGACAAGCTCGAAATGTTAGCTTCTTGTCAATGTGTTCACACATCACATTTGGCTCAAATTTGATTTCCTGCATATCACCGTTTCGGACTGTCAGAACAACAATACACTACATCCAGTTCCAAGTCAAGAAGGATGTAAGCAGATGAGCATTCACAATGAAGATTTAATGACACGATAAATTTACTCGTATAACAAAGCAACTTTCTGATGATATTATTTAGCATGGTACAGGAACAACAAGGATGAGGGTTTATTCCAGCAGTACACAACTCAGCCAAAGAAAAAGTTAAACCACATGAGAGCGCCTCTCAATACTGCATAGAACTTTTTATAATAAGATTATGGAAAATACAAGTGGATACTCACTAACCCATACATCAGGACTACAACTACTTAAATTTAAATGAACATAAGACCTCATATAGCTCAATCTCCTCGTCAATTGCATAGCCAGCCATCTCATTTAACTTAGTTAGAATATCCATGGGCTTCCCAATCGCCTTTACAAAATCCCGACCTACGTAACTGCCACGTAAAAGATAAAATCAGAGAGCAAAACCAAATTGCTACAAAACTTAATAAGAGAACTGATGTCAAATTAAATGTAGGATTATAAAAGGCAGGAAAATGGGCTTAGAATTACCGAAGCTCCTCCTTCTCAGGGTCATAGAGCTTAAAAAACAGAAGAATATCTTCCTTTGTCTTGCCTGGAGGAGGGATAGGATGCGAATTCTATATACAGCAATGTCCAGTATTAGTTTTTCTAAAATGTAGGCTCCACCAATATTTTGTTTAAAGTTTATAAACTTCTTATGAAGACATTCCAAAATTACCAATCCAAGCTCAACTTCCAAGAATAACTTCAGCTCTGCATTATGCACCTTGTTTGAAACTTCCCTAAGTTGACCCACCTACAAAATATATGGAAAAACATTAACTCTATATTCTACAAATCGAATGTGAATGTCATGAGCTAACATTTTAAGATTCATCAACAGATCTATACTAGATTTACAGTAAAATTCAGAAACAAATACTAAAAGATAAATGATTACAGATTGGGATTCCTCATGAGGTGTCAATGGGCGATTAGGACGATAAGTGTGGTTTTGGCGCTTCGCCCACAGCCAAAAACGTTGGAACTGCACCGGGATTCCAAACTCTTTTGCAACCTCCTCCTGCATTAGGCATAAGAAAACCATGCATTAAGCAGCAAAGTATCCTTTGTTCTTTTATTGGAGAGCGTGTAAAATTATGATGCTCAATTAGATCGAGTAGCTATATGAGATAGCAAATTTGAAAGCACAGCAATGTAATGAGTAGAAAAAGCTAAACCATTACAGCGCCTGTATATGAGTCTATGACTAGAAAAATGATAAGCATAATCCTGAGTAATACCTTGAAAATGTTAAATGGCATTTGCTTTTGGATCCGGAAGCATTTGACTTTATCATGGTCCACTAGATCAAAATAAGTTTCCTTCCCAATCTGCTCTGCAAGGTCTTCATCCCGTGCAACCTAAAAGTATTGAAACTTGCAGAGCTGAATCCAACAACAATGATACGCAACCAATACATACTTCTACATACAGTGCAAGCAAAGAATTACCTTAATAATAGTGTAGAGGTGTGCCTCGGCCTTCTCTTTTTTCTTATGCTCTTTCTCTTCTTGTTCCCTCTTCAAACGGTCCTGGAATAAAACATAAAGCATTACAATACCAATATACTTAGGAAAAAGAACTTTCCAAGTTAAAATAAGAGGCATCGTACCCTAAGATGTTCAGCAATATCCTTCTCATCCACATTACACAAAATCTTCTCTTTGTCACTTTCACGTATGTACACAAGCATGTAGGCATTTGAATATTTTGTGAACTTGAATGGCATATTATTGAATCCAGGATTTGTCTGTGGCAACTGTTGACAAAGGTCAATACATAAGGAAACGAGAGCTAAGTGGATGTAAAAACAGTACAGGAATCTAAGATACTAAATGCAAACCTCTTCTTCACCACCGTACTGCTCTTCCAAAGCCCTCTTCATATCTTCTTTTGACACTCGTTCATCATCAAATTTATACCTGGAAAGATATAATGAAGCTTTGATGCATCAAACAGTAGAAATTCAGTGCAACTGAAGCAATTGCCCAAGAGAATTTTTTTTTTGCTGAACATAAAAAGAAAGCAAGCCATTACACAACCAACTAGCTAAAAATATTTTAAAAATGAATCATTTTCTCCAAAACTGCAATAAATACTTATAACAGAATAGAACATGTTTAGCATCTTGTTACATAGATTGTACTATCTGTCAGATTTCTTGTGGAATTTTAACTACATCTTTGCAGGGTTGGAAGCAACTGGTGTATTACTAATTATTGCAAAGCCTTTTTTAGATATTCTGTCACTAAACATTTGAGTGGACCGAGAATCATTTTACACAAATATATGTTCTGTCACTAAATAAAGCAATTCATTCACAACCTAATACAAGAAAATCGTGGATCCGTCAGTAAGAACAACAATTAAGCTGAGTAAACCCAGGCAGAGTAAATTCAAAGGTATGACAATTCCAACAGATAATGTGGATACCCAAGCCGAGGAAATTCTTAAACCAATCAAGGCAATAGCAGACAAGCATACCACTGATCAGAAAGTGTTGGCCTTATGTAAGCATAATAATGTCCACCATGAACTCCGCCACTATGAACCAACACACTGCAATAACCACATTAGACAATAAATATGTCAGTAAATTTGCTCACAGATATCAAAGAGCATGAGGTATAGTCTAAGAGCCAAGATGAAAGTAGTAAGTGAAACATGTTAATGTCAGTGTGTAAACCAATTCTCATTCAATTCCCAAGAAGGTACCCTTTCTCAGTTGTAGCATATAGGGGAAAAAAACAAGCGCACAAGGTATATTCCAAAAGTTGACCCTTTTGTTCTTCATTATCTTCAATTATATCAATTTCCAGTTTATATACAGTAGATTCCAAAGATAACCTCGCCAATGTCTCGTATAGTTAGTGGTGGAGCATTTTAGCAAATATTTCCATTGTTCAGAGATACAGATAGAACTAACTTCTGATTGAAGCATGAAAATATTGGCAAGTCTTAGTAACTTCTAGTTATGCGCATGATAGAAAGCCAACTAAGGTCTAAGAGATTTATTCTTCAAAATGACATGCTAATTACAAAGGCAGCTAAGCTAACCTGCATTGGCGCGCTACCAAGTTAAATATTTTAAAATGGAGCAAAATATAACAGCAGAATCAAAAGCATTGGGATTCAAAAATCCAGCAGAAAATAGAACCTATAAATACCTGTGAAGTGTGTATAGGTTGCGAACACTCCTATCAGCATCAGGAGACAAGTATTTGCCATTTTCACGATCAAGATCAAGTTCAAGGGGAAACTCATAACGATCATTTATCTAATGCAATAAGCAGCAAAGAAGTTACAAATATTTGAAATTTTAAAACATAATTGATAACACTTCTTCAGTAACAATATGCATCATAAGCAATTTCTACACAATCATGAACCACTTGACACTAGCTTAATCTTTGCCCTTCAAGCATAGGTACCAACATATATTTTTCACCAAAAAAATATTCTAGACAACTTTATCAGTTAGCATGAGTTAAAATAATCCTATACCAGCATGGGGATAGACCTTTATGCACTGACAAAACAGTTAACTACAACTTTGAGGCAATTGCAGCTTTAAAGCACATTCTTAGGGGGCATTTTGTCAGGAATAACCCATTCTTTTGTGTTCGTTAGCGTGTTTTGGTAGTTAAACAGTACGAGAAACAAATTTCCATACTGGTTTGAGATTCGTTCCTCAGTATGGTGACGAAGGCAGCATATTAGGCGAAGGCAACTTCTTCATTGAAACAAATTTCCATCCTGCTTTGAGCCACAATGGAAAGGGAAAAGAAGAAGAAATGACTACGAGCAGTGTTTGGTTTTGGGTCTTATTCAATGAAGAATACGGTAAGGGCATAAAAGTAGACAGAAAGTGCCAGTGATTTAGTGGTCATTGGGAAACCCTATTCCATTCCTTAATATAAATTGGACACTAAATCTCATTGAACTTGTTCCAAATTGATTCCTCCCCAATCCCACTCGCCATTCCAACCAAAATCAGGATTTAATGGGATGTCCCCTTACTGAGCTTAGCTACAATGCAAAAATACACAATGGACAAGTAGGTATTTCACATTCAAGATGAAACATTATTCTATACCATAGGGGGCAAAAACTTAAGCTCTGAATAATTAAGTGTCAATAGAGATGCATGTTTATGATCTTATTTCACATATATGAGATACCAATGCACATAGGCAGGGCAGCTGAAGTAGGAAATTGGCCCAGGCTTGAGAGCCCTTTCAGACAAGGAGAAAAACCCACCCAAGATACCTGAACTCTAAGACTTTTAAATACTTCAATTCTCCAGAATTTAGATTTCTTCATCGACACTAAATAAGTAAATAGTAAGAATCATTCTCTTGTTTCAACTTTTCTTTTAAAGTTTTTTTTTTTGGTCGAGAAAAAATTTGAGCGTTCACGGTGGGACTCGAACCCACAACTTTTCTTTTAAAGTTAGTAGTCCAACAGACCTTTTTCTTGTTCCAACAACAGCTAGGCTTAAGCATCTTGGTTAAATATTTCTCTACCCTCTGTTCCCTCATCATTGTTACTTGTGTTGATAAAAAGAATTACTCTACCAAGAAATACCACCAAAATCAATGATTACAGGGTCAACACATTGCAGACATATCATACAAGACTTTTAATTATGCAAAAAAAGAAACATTTTTTTAACATTACACGTCAATGACATAGTTCTAACTGACCTTAACCATGGCATCACGCATAAAGTCGTATTCAAATCTTTTGAGCTGAAGCTGCAGAACTGGAGGAAAATCAATGAACAAAACACCCTTCTTCGCATCCTGAAATTGGCAGACACAGAATCTCATTTTTCACAATCGTAATGCAATACTGAAACATCTGCCATGTTAATGAAAGTGGCTTGGTAAGATCAACATTTGTACAAAATTTCTGAGGACTGTGCAAATACGACATTAAAAGCATTAAATTTAAGAAGTACACTTGCTATATATCCATCAGAGCTACATGCATCACAAAACATGGGGCTAACCTGTAATCCATACTGCTCAGCATGATATTTGTTGTCACCCTCCAACCGCTCAACTTCGACATACTTATCGAAAGAATCATAAACATCACGACAACCTTTTACATCTAGCTGAAGGTCTGCAGTAACAGACAATACCAACTCAGTCGCAAGTTAGGGCCTAGAACCAAGCTGTGAGTGACAACGGAACGTACCATAGAATGACTCTTTTCTTGTTGATTTGTAGTCCACGTTAATGCACTCAATGTAGTTCATATGATGCCCTTCAAATAACTGTTGAATAGTGCCTTCCACAACTGTTCCCTGAAGTAAACCAATAATGATTTCCAAAACTTAGAACAATTAAACTATAGAAGTGAGAAGTTCACAAATTCTTCAGATAGAATATGACACCTTCATCTTCTCTTCAAGCTTCTCACATAGAACCCTATTAAGCTCTTGTACATCATGCTGCATAAAAGAATCATATGTATCCCACCCAAAGGACTTGGTTAATTCTTTTGTAGCAACACTGCTGTCACTATACTGGAGTTTGTAAAATAAGCTCTGCAAAGCTAGAGGAATGCTAGCAGTTGGTATGTCATTCTCGGTTGTTGGCATATGATAAACAGCCTGCATAGAACTTCAAATGGGATTATGATTCCTCAAACCTATATTAAAAACGCATTATATGGTTATTAAAGGATACAACTGACCTTTCTGAAGTAAGGAATATGAAAGAGAGTTTGGAGGAGAGAATTCATGTAGCATGTTGCTCCCTGATTCTTAAGGCCCACATATCCAGTCTCCTTCTTCGAATCATAGGACCAATAGTCTGTTACCTTACGGACTGCAACCTCAGCCTCGATAACAACAGCATCATTGACAAGGTAACCTCTACTGGGATCATATAACTCACTCAGAGGCATAAAGGATGTGAAACCCCAGTCACTTTCCCGAGCATTAAATTGGTGCTGTGTATCTGCAGATTTTAAAATCAATTTATACAGAGTTGAAACAGTACCTAAGTTTACATTTTTTGTGAAACAAAAGATAGGACCGAAAAAATAATCTAAACTGAAAGAATATGTTTTTTTCATTTCACTTCATTAAATCAATCCTCTTCACACTGCTTTGTTGTTTGAAGTAATTCAAGGAAAACTACATTGGATAATAGCCACAAGATTACAGCATTAAATTATTTTTATGAAACAATGAGTGCACATCATCCATATCAACACTGTCAAGCATATAATATACCAGGCAAAAAACATGATGAATATGTCCTAAAGTGCACAGGTATCATACCCCCTCTCCTCCATTATCACCTTACAAACCCAACCCTAGAAGACAGATCATATCGTCCTAGAACGATCTATTACTTTTCAAATGGGCCTTTAATATCATAGCCTAACAGGTGATGAATTTTGATAGCATGATTGAAAGGCGTGGTCCTAGTCATTAAGGTTATGGTAGGCAACAACATTCAATAGCGAAAGTAAATGAGGCGGTCGCTAAATAAACCATTACAAATGGTAATTAAAATAATATCAAAAGTATAAGTTAAACTTGATAAGACATAATTGATAATTATTAAAATACTACATTTCAGAGATATAAGTTAAACTTGATAAGCCAATATTTATCATATCTCACTTAAGAAAAAGGAGACTAATCTCTGGAAGAGAATGGAACTACGTTGTATGGTTTGCATGGCTATTCACATAGTGGGCTTCTGATCTTTTGTTCAAAAGGACTAATTCCTATCCATTATTCCATTTGTAACTGAATTTGAAGATATATTATTTTTCTCAACTTTATTTATATTCTTGCCATAAAGTATGCCTCACCCAGCTAATGGACATATTTGAACGTCACTTATTTCAACTAAATTTCAAATTTTGCTTTTTATACAAGGAAACCAAACAACCAATTGTGCTCGCCTTATTTTAAGTGATATAAATCTTTTAGGCTGCACCTCAATACATGCATAATGTACTCATATAGCGTTGCTATTGTGATTCACACCCCCTGCATTCGGCTAAAATGCCAAAGGGTTTTCAATCTAACTTGCCAATTTCATCATGCAAATAAAAACAAAGTACTCGAAGTAAGAGGAATTACCTTTTCTCACTGAGTACTTGCCGTGAATTTGATTCACCACAGCCAAGCTGAAATGTGCATGCCTACTCCAGCCATATGGCAGAGTAGTTGAATCAGCAACATCAAGATACATTGATAGATGGTCCACATTATTGCCTTTTGGGAAGATAAGTATCCGCCTGCCAAATGGAAGGGAGCGATAAGCGATTGGTCACTGTTATCGAATACAACATGATTATGAACTTTAATAATTGATGAAATAATAGGTTTACCATTTGTATCCACCAACAAAAAACGAATCTGAATAAGTCTTCTTAGTATTCAGCCTAGAGAAATTCTCAATTCTCCACGTAAATCTTGATGTGGGAGGGTCCTCTACAGCTTGATTCTCCACATTATTAGCAGCTTCTGATTGAGCTACAACTAACCAATTGGAAATAATGCAAAACCAATCAGCAAATCAAACTATCAAAGCACTCAGCGAACACCTATCAGTCACCATCAATACACTAGGAGAAACTAGATCCCCATTATAGCGATACCATTACAAGAAAGTCAATTATCCAACACTTTCTCTAACAATTAGATCAGTGGACCAAACACCCACTAATGCAGAGCTCTGCATGTAGAAAAAACTGAAGTGCCATACCTTCCATCGGCTGATTGTTGTCGGTGACGTCTGACTGTGGGACGAGCATCTCATCATCCTCTTGCTGCAAAGAGGAAAAAGCAGTGCACATCCGATCCCATCAATAAACCGAACCCTACAAGTGGAAAGGGGATAGCAGCAAAAGAAAAAAAAACAGGAAATCCAAAAAGCGATGAGCAATTGAACTCCCGCTCAATCACGATTGGATATGGAACATCACCGTGCCCTAGACGATGATGAACAGTCAATTTGGCCCCACAATATGCGAAAGGATCAAAGCTCTCGCGTATATTGCAAACGAATCCAATGAAAACGCAAATTGAATGGAACAATGGCACGCAACGGAAGCATTAAACTAGACGAATTCATGAAGTGGAGAATGGAAGGCGTCCGTACCTCGACGGGGGCGGGATTCACGACAGTCATTAGTGAAGAGGGGTAAAATACAGAGGGAGAAGGGGAGGAAGATCGAGCTCTTCCACGATATATAGACGGATAGATAGATACAGATAGTACACTGATTTGAGTTTCGGGAGGGCAGAGAGAGAGAGGCGGTGTTAGAAGGGGGGAAAACTCGGAAGGAGATCGGCAGGGGAGGCTAGTCGGGGTAGACAAGCCCAAAGGTCTTGGTCTTGTTCATTGGGTGGAGGGCTGTTTTGGAATTTCCTTATAATCTTATTTTTGTTCGAGTTTGATGTTGTATTTAATTATCTATTTAACTATTTTAATCATCATTCATTTATATTATCCTCTATTCTTAATCACTCTTTTTATAAATTGTTTTTAATCAATCATTTGACAATAAATGATACTCTCTCTTAGCTAACTTAAATGATAAATATTTTTAAAAAAGTTTATTTATAAAAAGAACCTCTATTCTTAATCACTTTTTTTTAAAGTGGTATTTGATCAATCATTTGACAATAAATGCTAATGTCTCTTAGCTAAATTAAATGATATAATTTAAAAAAAGCTTAATTATACAAAGAAACAATTCAAGTTATCACCTCCCAAACCTTTTTTTTTTAATATCGGAAAGACTTTAGGGTAGTCCCATCGAGATGAAAACTGTTATAAAGTATCCTTTCGGATGAGGTCCCTCATGACAGGATCAAAAACTAGAGGAGAGGACGACACATGAGTACATGACGAAAGAAACTGGCCCAACAAAGCTTGAATGTATGTACACGTGAGCTTAACCTCTCACGGACAGCTCCAATCACCCAACACTGCTTTAACGACCTATAGGTTGTCACCTTCAATACACAGACGGGGAATACCACGACGCAACGCCCCCACAAACCCCCTAACGAAAAGCAAAAGATTCAACATGCACCACTGAACAGAACACTGAGAACCCCTCATCCAACGAAACAAGAGCTCCCAACAAATCCCTTGAGTACAAAACCAAATGACGTAATTCCACGAGAACCAACACCTCTATCAAAATTGATTTAAAGGGGTTTTATCTATTTTGTTCTCCCCTTTAGTTTGCAAATCTTAGGTTTATGTTCTTTATTATCCTCGTTCTTGGTTCTAATGGCTTCCTTCCGTTAAGCACTCTGCTTAAGCGGAAATTCCATAATGTTTTTTGGAGTGATTTGGTCGTGGTTTTCGTTATCGAAGATGTGTTTATTATTAAGATACCTATTAATTGTTGCTCCGTATTAGTTTTAAACCTGATACACGAGACTCAACGGATCACCTAAATATTATAGCATATTTTATTATTGCAATATATAAAATAATAATATTTAGTTTCAATAACATTTTTAAATTTTATTATTAAACGGTTGTACTTGTAAGGGTTCAAATAGTTTTATTTTAAACTGGTAGATATAATAATTCGCAAATGAGAGGTAATTGAATACAATTTTTCCTACTTTATTGTATCTATTTTATTATAGCCGCAAGCCCGCAACCAAGATACGGAAAATTAATACACCGTTCAACTTAAAGGTATAACTTTCAATAACGTTTTAGGAAACTAAATTATAAAATAAATCTTATTTCATATTTTATATTTTCTTTAAAAAAAATTGTGACATGTTTTACATTTTCCCTTTACAGAGTTTTATTTTTTTTAACGGCTTATAATGTTGTATTGCTTTTTAATCTATTAATCTATTGATTTTCAAAAGGGTGTTAATCCAGAGAAACTTCAAATAAATAAGAGAGGACATTGTTTCACGAATTAAGGTCTTGAAATCTATTACTATATACTAAAGCGGAAGCAAATTCTACCACTATATTGCGCCACATCACCCCCCCTTTTTAAAAATCTATCTTATTAAATCTTGATATTCGTATAATCTTACAGATACTTATTTAAAATATTAGTTTTATATTAGAATTTGCGTTGTTTAATTAATAATTCTATCAAAATATATAAATCTCTATCTTATCAGTACACATGTTTAATTAATACATAGATATATCATAAATATTTAAAATAAAAAATTATTTTTTTTGTCACAATCTATAAATCATAATCATAATATTTCACCCATTTAATTAATTATCGCATTAAATTTAAACTAATTTTTGTAATTTTATTATGATATTTTTGTAAATCATCAATGGTATATGAGACTCTATCACTATATTTAAGATAAATATTCATTCTATTAAAATAATACATTAAGTACATTTTTAGTATCATATCATATTAAAATAGCAATTAAAAAGAATATGTTATATTTAACATATATATCACTAATATTGTATATTGATTACACTTTAGAAAAAAAAGATAGATTTCTTAATTAAGATAACAATTCATTCACATTTTCATTAAATTTTTATATATTTATTATTTAATTATGCTTTCAGAAAACAATAACATATATATGAGATAATTTGGTTTTCTATTTAGCTTATTAAGTATTATCTATATATTTAATATTATAATATATTAATCCGAATTTTATTTTAAACTTATTCATTTTATTATATAAGTTAGTTTACGTAATTTAGTTTAAATGCCAAAAGATTTGTATCATTCTTCTTCAATTATTTAAATTTATGTATATGTATGTATAAAAAGTAAATATATAAATAAAATATATTTATATATATGATGATATACAGGAATTATGTCATTTTATACTCCAAAAAATAAGCGTCATTTTAAAACAAAGTATACATATGATAATATTTGTAATTATTATAGTAAATTCACACACAAAACAATAAATAAATAAATAACACCCCCGTATAAGGTACGGGTCATCTGCTAGTAAGGCTCTCAATCTGTACTTTATAGTTTATACCCTTACCAGGCCCTTGGCTTTGTTTTCTCTTGGATCGATTGCTTGATTTTCCGCTCCAAAATCCTGTATTTCTTCCCACTGTCCCCTTTGGATCGCCTGCCTCTTCAACTTCAACCCGCTTCTCTAGTCTCATTTTCCCTCCTTCCCTCCCCATGGAAATACAAAACCGAGGTACACAAATTGCAAATCCCAGTCCTTAGAAAAAAAAAGATTCCTCCAAATTTCCTTCCTTCAACATCAGATTTCCCCCCATCTTTATGATCCTTCCAGCTCCTGGACACCGGAAAAAACCCTAATTTTCTCTCTCATCAGAACCCCTAATTCCGTTCCCTTCGCTTCATATTCCCTTTACTGACCTATAATTGCATAATTGATTCTGCGCAATGCTGATATTATGCTTAAGATGACATTTTCGCTTTCAGATGTTCGTTTGAGTTTGCTGGTCTTCCCCCTAATTGATTGATTGTCGGTTTAGAGTTTCATTTTCCTCGAAATGCAGTTTTGGTCTCTATCTACGGTTGAATGATCTAAAGCTTCTGCAGTTTGTGGATTCTTGCTGCGGATTTTGACAAAAAAATGTCAGATGATATGTTAATACACTTCTCTTCCAACTCGTCGAATCAATCTGATAATTCCCTGCCTAGCAAAATCGCCAAGCTTGAAGCTCGTTTGGTAGGCAAGGTCTCTAGTACTATGGCTGTTCCTACGCAGTCTACCAAGATATCTGCTTCCTCTGCTAAGTTTGGTGCTTCTGAGTGCCTGGCAGGATCTGCTTCTTCTAGTGATTCTGATGATGATGTGAGTTTATTACTAGAGATACACATACGGTTACTTTACTATTAACATGATGCTCTTCTCATGGCTAAACCCATATCAGTGCTTGATCTATGGGCATGTATATGCTTTATTGTGGTGAAAGTAGATTTGTTTACTATAAAACCGTGGTGATTTTAATTCGAGAGGTTTTCTGGAGTGTTGCTCACAATGCAATCAATATAGTCATCCTGCGTTCTGCAATGTCTATTCTACTCCTATGATTTGATATCCTCATCATCAAGACTCTTGACAGTCATGTTTCCTGCTTATTTTAGAATGGCGAAGAGTTTCTTATACAAGCTAACACTCGAAAACGACAAAAGATTGAAGAGGATGGCTCATTCGTGCTTACTAATGCTGAGGTATCTCTTACTCTCAAATTTAATTAACCCTTGGAATCCCTGATTTGTGGATTAAGATTGGTTGGTTTTCAAAGTTTGCTTTGCTTTACCATTCTTCTTCACCAAAACTGTACATGTTTATAATGGAACTCATGCCAAATACCAGCACCTATGGTTTCTGAAAATCATGGTGACTGTTATATTCGTTCCAGTTTTACTTGAGTGGTTCTAGATGAATCAATGCCGTTTAACTTTTTCCATAATTGCATAGTTGTTTAATGTTTCTCTTGATCATTTAAACAACTTATATATTTCATACCTAAGCGGCTAAGCAGGTGCTTATTTTCTTTGCTACGTATCTAATAACTTCAAATCATTCATCATGGTCATTTCCCCCCAGGGGCTTATAGAAATACTTACAAAGTAAAACTTCCCATTCAGTGTTCAGCCATGCACTATGTAGAAACACTCTCCTATTCATTATCTGTTTCTCAAATGAATTTTGTCTCCTAATTTAGGTGGTTACGGATGAAAAGCAGAATCTAGTGGATAACTCTGCAACTAAGACTGTGCCTGACATGAGCAGAAAAAAGCAAAATCGTGGTAAAGGACAGGGATCATCAGGCAGAGGTCGTGGTTCTAAGGTCAATGATCAAGCAAAACTACAAACTTTTCCCTCAACAGTCTCTCCTCCAAATGGGCATTCTGAGAATTTACACTATAAGGTGTGCCATTGCTTGTAAATTTTTATGTATTCCTTGACCTATTCCTTTTACTGTAGTCTAATTTTTACTAACGTGATTACCATACTGGACTCTAATTGAGAAGTTAAGGGTGATATACTTTGATAAAATGCTTCAAATATTGACAGTGCTTTCATGTTTGCACATGTGCTTCTTTAATATCTAGTCACACCAGCTTTGTTGAATGGCTTGAGTTTAAGACTTCCTAAAAAGGTTCTTAGTCTTGATGATGTTTGCACATTTGCTTCCTTGTTGAATGGCTTGAAGTGCTTTCATGTTTGCACATTTGCTTCTTTGATACCATACTGGATCTATCTTTATCCAACTTTTCATGAACTCTGGGTTATGATGATGGTTAACACTCTATGCTGCAATCTAAGTCCCTATCCTCCCTTTCTTAATTCTGAGGATTTCTATATCTCTTGAGAATTCTGCCCAGCTTGTGAACCTGTTTTTATGTCTGACTTCAGAGTTTTCATTGTGATGTCTAATGAACTCTTGATATTGGATATTGTCATCTACTTTGGAAGTATTCTGATTAGTTTGGTACCCATTGCAGGATAGTAGGAACCGAGATTTGCTTGCAAATGGTGATTCTGCTCTAGAGGTACATTTCATCTAATACTTTATCTTGATAATAAAGTGCCAATAAAATGTATAGAAGAAGTATAATCACAGGCATCAGAATCGCATAGCTAAATATGAGTAGATGGACAGAAAAACATAAATGTAATGAACATGGGCACTATAAGGGGAGAAGAGAGTAAAATATGCAGTGAGGAGCTGCCATGTCATAATCTTATTATGTGAAACATTGTCATGTACGCATATGTCATATTATCATATATTAGTATTTGGAATTTCCATATAGTATGAATGGATAATATGGTATTAGAAGTATCTTTCGAAATAATATTGAAATTATTACTTTCTCCCTTGTCTCTTCTCTTTCGCTTTCCTGTCTTCTTCTCATTCTACTGCACACTCCTTCCCCAATTCTTCTTTCTTCCTTGCCAATTTTTTTATCAAATTTCTGTTTAAATGTTTTGATCCAATCTGGGAGCCAATAGCCATTCCCATAAAGAAGAATTGGGGGCATTCTTGGATCACCACCTGAAGAATTTGAGCCTGATTCAGGAGAAAATGATTTGATATTACTATAGAAGATACTTCCTATTAAAATGTGATCTATTTATTTCATATGGATATCCGGGATACTAATGCAGTACAATATGGCATATGCTTGTAATAGCATACCTGAACATGGTTAATGACCCTGAAACCTGATATTAGCTATATTTGTCTTTTGTGTATCAGGAGGAGAATTCTTTGCTACGTGCAAAGGTTTCAGCTTTGGAAGAGGACCTACGTAAGGCACGGCAGGAGGTCTCTGAATATCAGCATCTGGCTCAACAATTAGAGAAGGTACATTGCTCCCTTAGTTTCTTTTCAGCTCTACACTACCCCTGTTCCATAATAAACGTCATCTTATCTCCTGACACAATTTTTAGGAGTTTCATCTGTTGAGTTAAAATGATCAACAAACCAGTTTTCACGAGCCAGCATCATAATTTATCAACAAATTTTCACCTAACATATCTGAAATGACGACTGCTTATTATTAACTAAATCTAAGGCTAAAGAATGATATATTATTGAACAAAGGGAGTACATATTTGATCTGAAATTCTTATGCAAGAACGCTTTCTTTGACCCAGGAGCTCAAGGATCTCAAAGATAATGAGCAAGTAATGAAGCCAAAGGTACTGCCATTTGTTCTCATTTGGTTCAAATTTTAGCTCTATTCCTTGTGCTTAATGAATACGAGATTGATTTCTACTTTCTTATAGTCTTTGTACCATAGTATGCAAATTTTAATGATTAACGGACATCTGATATCTTGTTCACATACTATGTATCCTTACATTTTGGATTTTTGGGTAATACTTTACTTGATTTTGTTTGTTGAACTATAAATAATGCATTTATTTGATACAGAGAACCAAAATGCTGTCAGATCTACTGATATCTGTTTCAAAAGCAGAAAGACAAGAAGCTAGAATGAAGGTTCAACAGGATTCTCTCAGACTCGGAAATGTAGGTGTGATAAGGTAATATCATACTAAGTTATAAACAATTAAATAATTGGCTGTGCTTTATAGTCCATATCTTGGAAGCGGCTTGGTGCCTGAATTTCTGATGAGAAATTTTGTGATAGAATGCTCTATCAAGCTGTGAAATATATTTGGTTGCATGTTAGTTTACCTCCTAATTTTGTCTCTGACCTTTCAACAATATATGGTTATGCCATTCATCTTGTTGAACTCTCATTTGCTCTGTAGTCTATCATAACACATCTATTTTCTGATGTTGCTTGGGAGAGGTTTTTTATTGCATTGGCTTTAGCTGAAACTCATAAGCTATCTAATTCAGTCATTTTCTCATTTTTCAAATTATATTTACTACATCTTGTGATTTGGTTTTGCAGGGCGGGGACTGTCTTATCTGAGACTTGGGAAGATGGGCAAGCGCTGAAAGAGCTTAATGCTCATCTTGTAAGCTCGTGTCCTTCTTATCACTTTAAATTTTTAGTGGATTCCAATGAACCTGATACATATACCCACCTTATTCCTTATTTTGACTGAGAAACTGCATGTACTCTTATTTTAAGACAAATGAATCTAAGGCAATCATGGACTGTTTTTTTATACTTGTGGATGGATAATGCCCCCCTTCTGTGTAACATTCTCCCCAGTTAAAGATAGTGTATAGAGTATTATATATTGTCCTATTTATTATACCATCTGAATTTTTGGATCTGAAAAGATTTGCATAGGATATATACTCAAAGTCTTGTTCCCCTTGTAGAGGCAATTACTGGAGGCAAAAGAAGCTGTAGAAAGGCAAAGAAAGTCTATACGAAAGCGACAACCTGGTATACCTTTTTATTGCTTTGCTAATACTCTAGTTCTCTTCTGCTCTGTTTTGATTACATTATTCAACACTGGGTATTTGTGGACGCAATTTTGACTGTTTGCATCATTCATATAGTTTTCTATGCAACAATGATGTTTTTCTTATCATCTGATCCAAGGCCTTTTTTTGGGAACCATGCAGTTGACATCTCTTTTTATTCATCTGTCTCTCCTTCTCTTTTATTGTTAGCTGAGTGACAGTTTTTTGTTTTGACTTGCTACTAAATATTAATTCAGCTGTGATCAACTATGTCACAATTTGTTATATGAAAATTTTGCATTGTTAGTCACTGATACTGTTTCTTTTTCTTCTTTTGAAGATAAAAGTGATGGAGGTAATGCAGATTCAGGAGTACAAGAAGAAGACTTTGCTTTGATGGATGAAATCTATAAAACTCGTCTGGCTAGCATCAAGCGTGTAAGCTATATCATCCTGGCTTTGTTCTTTTGTGGAATGCATAACACCCTAGGCCATCAAAATGCTGATTCTATATTATTATCTTTGATCATGTAGGAGGAAGAAGTAGTTTTGCGTGAGAGGGATCGATTTGAGACGGAGAAGGGGAGGCTTATACGTGAGATGAAGCGAATACGAGATGAAGATGGTTCTCGCTTTAACAATTTCCAGATCTTGAATCATCGATATGCACTTCTTAATCTGTTGGGAAAAGGAGGATTCAGTGAAGTCTACAAGGTTGAGTTATCATTCTGGTTCTGCCTTTGAACTATTCTGAGACCATGATCTTTGACGCAATTTTATTAAGTGATATTTTTCTCTGCCAGGCATATGACTTGCTAGATCACAGATTTGTTGCATGTAAGCTTCATGGCTTGCATCCGCAGTGGAGTGAAGAGAAAAAACAAAGCTACATAAGACATGCTATACGAGAATACAATATTCACAAGACACTGGTGCATAATCATATTGTGAGGCTCTGGGACACATTTGAGATTGACCAGAATACATTTTGCACAGTATTGGAGTATTGTCGTGGTAAGCACGATCTTGTATTTTTATGGTTACTCTCATTTTTCTACTGTTACAGAAGTATTTGTTGACATTGTATTTTGTCAGGCAAAGATCTTGATGCAGTTCTGAAGGCAACACCTATATTGCCCGAGAGGGAGGCAAGGACCATTATTGTTCAGATCTTTCATGGCCTTGTATACTTGAATAAAAGATCACAAAAGATCATTCATTATGATCTGAAGCCTGGAAATGTTCTGTTTGATGATTTGGGCGTTTGTAAATTGACTGATTTCGGTCTAAGTAAAATTGTGGAGGAGGATGTTGGATCACAGGGAATGGAGCTTACATCACAAGGTGCTGGAACCTACTGGTGAGTTTAACCTGCTACTGGATTTGCAGAGTTTTTATTTCAGCATATGACCTTTTTGGTTTCTTATTTGTGTTATACAAGTAGTATGTTATAATCTTGAATCTGTCTGGTTTCAGGTATTTGCCTCCTGAATGCTTTGAGCTCCATAAAACACCAATGATATCATCGAAGGTAAAGTAGTCTATCTCTAATGTCAAATACATGGCATGGATTTTGCCTCTGGAATTCTATTCGCTCCAAATTTGATTACAACTTTGTATGGCATTTATTTTATCAGGTTGATGTCTGGTCAGCTGGTATCCTATTTTACCAAATGCTCTTTGGAAAGAGGCCATTTGGGCACGATCAATCTCAAGAGCGAATCTTGAGAGAGGACACCATTATCAAAGCTAGGAAGGTTGATTTTCCTTCAAGACCTGCAGTCTCTGCTGAAGCAAAAGTGAGTTTTCCTTTTCTATCCGAATAGAACTAATAAATATGGTCCTGTTTTCAGTTGATCTAAACATAATGTCGGTTGGATTTGGAGCTTAACTCTCTGACATTGTTTGTTTTTTCAGGAGCTCATCCGCAAATGTCTAATTTACAACCAAGTAGACAGGCCTGATGTGTTAACCATAGCTCAGGATCCATACTTCATGTATTACAAGAAATAACTCAAATGGCATATGCACTTAAAATTTTGGGAGGGCGAAAGATGGCTTCTTGCATGGTGACAAGTGATCTGCTGCCGGAAATTTTTTGTATAGGGTTGTTTATTGTCAATGAAAAAGTGTACATATGCAGCAGTTTCTAGTTTCTCTTGCCCTAGCTACTATTACTAGTGGCATTGGTCTCCTTTTTTCGCTGTTGTTTCCATCTTTTGCCCTTCACCATATGAATGAAGACCGATGGCTAAAATATTTGAGGGAAAATGAGACTTCCCAGTGTTATCAACATGGTCTGTCAAGTTCTCCTGGCTATGGTGGTTTGGCGTGTTGGCTTGAACATGGGTTGAACATCTATATCGATTTACACAGTGCTTTTGTTCTTGTAAACGATATTGTAATCCTTCGGAAAGTTTTTAAATACTATTACTGAAATGCATTATATTATAACCTAAAGTAAATTTTTGTAGTTGAAAATTCATTCTTTTCAGATAATTTCATACCTATTTTTAAATTAATTTTAACATAGTGTTTCTTTTTCGTCATCAATTCTAAAAAATTATCGCCACTCACCATGATCGTCACTTACAAAATTATGTCATCCACACAAATTTGGACCTGTAACTTGTTATCAAGGCTCTTAAAATAAAGTTTCCATTTTGGGTCCTAAAAAGCAGGCCCAGGAAGCAGTCTCTCTTCATAGTGATAGAACTTGGGAACATTGAAAAGAACCGAGAGCCACACAGACAAAAGAAAGAGCTTGGAAGAACAACAGAATGTCTTTCTCTTCGTCATCCTTCCATCCAATTCCAAGGCCAAGCTACCCTCTCTCGAACGACGTTGTCACGCACACTCGTGCCCGACTCCAGGCCTCGGTACGGGTGAGGTGTGAATCCAAGGAGCTGCAGACTGGAGAAGGAAAGTTGCCAAAGCTTGTGATAGGCTCACCCATCATTGTAACAGAGGCTCCCAAGATGATCAAGACAGCAGCCTCTGTCCCATGTCTTCGGGTCAATGCGGGCCTCATCAAGACTGGTGATGTTGGAAGGTAAGGCTGAAAACCCATCTTGGCTCAACAATCATTAATGGTTGGCTTAGAATGTAATAATTCAATTTCTTGCAGGATTGTGTCACGGAAGCCCATGGATGTATGGGCAGTTCGGTTGAGTATTGGAACTTATCTAATTGATGGCAAGTACTTTAAGCCTTTGGAGATTGATGCTGAGTGAAGGAGTCTGCTGTAATATTTAGTATGTTAACATTTGAATCAAAGTTCAAAGATGTAAATCAGTAGAATTTTGATTACAAGTAGTTGATCTGATAGAATCTATATATACTTTCTGGGAGATGACAAGGGAATGAGGAGTTTGTGTAACATTTGAATAAAAAGCCGAAATCCAAAATTAATAGAATCTGATAGGCATTTATTTACTTCCCAACTCAAAAGAGCAAGTTCGACCAACAAAAAAACTCGAAAGAACAACTCTCTAGTCTCTACAAGAATCTGAAGTCCCAAACTCTCAATAGAAGAAGACTAACCCCCTACAAACAATCTTCACTCTCAAACTCTTAGTAACCCTTTCTGGCTTTAGTAGTCAGCCCAAATCCAAATGGAAACAATGGATCATAGTGCTTATCATCCACATTCATTGGCAGCTGATCAACCGACTTCATCCAGGTACGTGCTAACTTCCCGGTAAACCCGAAATCACCAAACAGAACATCAGCCACGCCCTGGCCTTCGGTTCCAGGGAGCCAAGCAGCAACCAAGGCATCAATGGTGGCCAAATAAGGCTGAATCACAACAGGCCTTCCAGAGACAACCACAACCACACATTTCAAGGACCCACCACACACATTCTTGATGGTGCTGATCCCGGGCTCTGATATGGTCAAGTTGTTGCTATCACCAAATGTTTCTGCATAAGGTGGCTCACCAACTACAACAATTGCAAAAGAGAATCCTCCTGACTTGGCAAAGTTGGCATCTGGGTTTTCATTGAAAACTACCTGTGTTGAAGGGTCAACGGTTTTCTGTATGGCGGTCAGGATTGTGGTGCCGCTTGTGAGGTCGTTTCCATTAACGCCTTGCCATTCGATAGACCAGCCACCACATTGGAAGCCTAAGTTGTTAGCATGGGACCCAGCAACAAGGATCTTGGGTGCTTTCTTAGGAAGTGGAAGCATTGGCTTCTTAGCTGATTTTCCATTTTTGAGAAGAACAAGTGATTTTCTGACAGCTTCTCTTGCTATTTCTCTGTGTTCCTGGCTGCCGAGTTGGTTGGCAAGGCTCATGTCAGCATAGGGGCTTTCGAATAAGCCCATGATGAACTTCACTCGAAGGATTCTCCGGACAGCATCATCTATTCTGCTCATAGGGATGACGTTGTTTTGTATAAGAAGCTTGAGGTCACTGATGAATTCGTTGAAGTTATTTGGAATCATAATCTGCAAGTAAACCAAGTGAGAAAAGTTATGAAATACCTGCCAATATTTCACATAGTTACACACTTAAATCTACTACACAAAAGGATTTGTAGTTCAGAGCTCAACTGACCATGTCAATGCCAGCTTGAACTCCTGCTTGAACCGAGTAGGTATAGTTGGCATGGGGAGGAGAAGTGATCCTGTCAATGCCTTCCCAATCTGATATAACAAATCCCTGAAAAATCAAACCTTCACATTAATTCAAAGCTACCAGCAAAATAAATTTCTTATTTTTCTCCTTTTTATGGGTTCTTTTTCTGATCATTGACCAAACATAAATGTTGCTCAAGGAAAAGGCCATGTTTTTTTTACCCTGAATTTGAGCTTGTTCTTGAGGAAACCAGTAACAAGATCACGGTTAGCGTGCATCTTCATTCCGTTCCAGCTAGAGTACGAAACCATAACGGTTGCAACACCTTTTCTTATAGAGTCAAGATATGCAGGCATGTGGATGCTCATTAGTCCTTGTTGAGAGATCACAGTGTTGTTCTCATTGATACCGTTTGTGGTACCACCATCTCCCACAAAGTGCTTAGCACACCCAGCTACTCTTTGCCTGGAACAAAGTTGAAAGTTAAGAATTAGTCTACAGGGTTTAATCACAAGTCACATGTAACAGAACCTCCTAGCTAAAACTCATATCCTTTGTGATAACAGCTCCAAGAAGAGACATAATTGGCCCCGAAATTTGTTCGGTTTCTCTTTTGCACAAAATATCAAGATTTCCATGACCCACACACTTATGCTAATCAATATAATTGCCTTCTAAAGTTTATTACGGTTCTCCTACCCTCTTTGATGCACAAAATAGCAATAATTCCATGACCCATAACTTAAGTTACTATCTTTTATAAGGAGAACTAAAAAAAGACATGTTGATATTTTAGCTATGTAAACATTTTTCAAACTGTACTTGCTGTAAGCAAAGATCCTTACTTTCCAGCCACATAGGGAAACCCCTTTGGATAATCAGCAGGAGGTTCCCCTTGCAAACCCGGAATGATTTCAGTCATCATTTGAACTATTCTGTGGTCCTCACTGTAGCTCTCGTAGCACCTTCCCCATCTTGGATCCCTACAAACCTGCAACAATTTCAAGAAGAACCCCTCAGTCTCATCCTTCAGGACCTTGATAAAATCAATTGACCCACCCAATATTCATGACACAGATTGAGATTCATTACCGCAATGCAGGGAGCAAAGGCATATGGAATGCCTGTAGCTCTAACTTCTAGCGCAGTTGCAACTCCAATCCTCTTGACAAGTTCAGGATCCCTATAACACAATGACAATATCCAACACATTTTCAGATTAAGTATCATAAGTGATGCTCAGTTTTAGCTTTGTAAGAGCCAGAAACCCACAATGCAACACCCCACCAAACAAATGAAGCTAGATTATAATAGCAGTTTAGCTAATAATAAGCAAGTATATGTTCCCTACTACAGTGTCCTAATCTAAGGACGGTGTCTTTGTCATTACTTCAGCAATACCACTATACATACATATCACATGATTAGGAGTTAATTGAAAGCTAAAACAAACAGCATTCATCTTGAGTTTGTGACTTGCCTGGTGACACCAAGCCCCACATTGTGAGGAAAGATAGTGGCATTATAGACGTTGTTGTGTCCATGAACTGCATCAATCCCATAAATCATCGGAATCCCAAGCCTGGTAGCCATGGCTCCCTTTTGGAATTCATTCACCATGTTAACCCAAGCTTCAACAGGCGCCTTTGGACCTGGCACACTCCCACCACCACTCAACACACTCCCTGTTTACCAACACCAAAAGGCCAACAAACTCATCACTTGAGCTCACATACCAAAAGTCTAAAACCCCTAAAATCGACAAATTTCCATAAACAGCAACACAAACATCCAAATTAGCACCACCAAAGAAAACATTGCTTGATATGTACCTATGAAATTGTTCTTCATGACATCAGCAGATGCTACTTTGCGCTCGATTTGGACCATCTGGCCAATCTTTTCATCCAGAGTCATCCGAGCAAGAAGGTCTTTCACCCTCACATTAACCGGCCGTTTGGGGTCTTTGTATGCGTACTTAGCTTCGGTGAAACTCGCAAACAGCAACAGTAACACAAACCCCAACATTGAAGCTCGAAATCCCCCCATATCGCTCCCACAAACTACCTTCAGATCTGAAAGAAAGCTCAAAGAAAGAAGAGATCTTTTTCAGTGTCTCAAGCTCCTAAGCTCCAAAAAGCTAACGTGCATTAATCCGAAAGATCAAGAAAATGCAGAAATCAGAGCGATTGAAAGAATGAAGGAGTCTCAAACTTACGGTGTAGTGAGAAAGATGAAATGCAGAGATTTCTTGTTTGATTTTCTGAAAAAGTGGGCAACCACTAACTCACGTTGAACACGAAGCCGGAGAGGTAAAAAGAGTGGGAAAATGCTGGTGGTAATAGCCTGCCAAGATCACGCTTACTTTTTTTTTTTTTTTGAACAAGGTAAGAATTAGACGGGCTTCCTTACGGAGGCCGATCTAGAGCATCCATCTGGACGAGAACGCGAAGTTCTTGGTTGTTAACGATGTGGGGGTTAGGGAATACGTGACCCATTTTGGCAATTTTATCAGCCACAGTATTACAATCCCTAGTCACATGACGGATGCGAATGTTCTCGAAGTCGCGGAATAGCACCCAAATCTCCGCGATGTGCATATCAATTTCCCATGGACTTGGCCCTGTTCCACAGGCTGCATTAATGACTGTCTGATTGTCTCCCTCGACTTCCAGATTTCGTAATCCCCTTCTCTTAGCTTCTTTCATGCCTTCTTTGAGAGCACGAACTTCAATCTGTACTATGGAATCGAATTTGTTTTGAGTCGATCCCATGCTGAGAACTTTTCCTAAATGGTCTCTTATTACAAAACCAGTAGAGGCAGACCCAGTTTCTAATTTTGATCCATCAAAGTTTAGTTTAAACCACCCACTTTGTGGTTTTTCCCAAGTTTTTTGCCTAGTTCTTCTTCTTCCCCCACGTTTGTTCGTTTTCCGAAGTTTTTCCTCGTCTTCTTCCCATTCCTTGGCTTTGTTCCAAAGTCTAATTTGGGATTGAATGTATTTTGTCAGGTCTTGGATAAAGTCATTTGGTTCTTTCTGGAAAGCGAGTCTGTTTCTCTGCTGCCATATACACCACCATACGATTGATAGTTCAGTGAAATCTCGCGTTCCCAAAGCGTTGTGTATTTCTGTTATAATATTGGATGGTGCTTTACCCATAGTGTTAATTGCACGTAACACGTTCCCAATTTTAGGATTGATTTTATCCATGATGCTAATGGTATGAGGGCATTCTGTCATGATATGAATCGAATCTTCATTGAGGCAGTTGCACATTAGGCAGCCCGGAGGTGTGGGTACATGTTTTTCTCTTAGTCGAGATTTTGTTGGGAGACCATTTACATCAATTTTCCATAAAAAATTTTTCACCTTCGGAAAAACATCAAGTTTCCATATCCAATTGTTGGGTTTCGGTGTCCGATGTTGTGTTTTTGTGATTAGTTCTATAGCTGAGGCTGTCGAGAACCAACCATTTTTGCTAGGTGCCCAATAGAGCCTGTCCCTAATATCCCTTGTTGGTATTGGAATGTTTAGTATTCGTTCCGTGATGTCTGATGGGAGTATTTTTGTCAATTCATTGATGTTCCATTCATTTTCTTGGGTTATAAATGTTTTGACTCTCGTATCTTCATCGCAATTTGTTTGGTTTAATGCATACTTTTTTAGTGGGGCTTGCATAACCCAGTTATCAGTCCAGAACTTAATGGTTTCCCCATCGCCTACTTGCCAGATTAGTCCTTCCTCAAAATCTGTTCGTAAATTCATGAGTTTTGTCCATTGCCAAGACGTGTTTGTCTGTTTTTTATATGTGAGTAGGAAATTATTGTGCATGTATTTCTCATTCATTAGGCGGACCCATATGTTGTCTGGTTCAGCTAATAATTTCCATAATAGTTTCATCTGGAGCGCTTTATTCATTTGTTCAGACTTTCTTATTCCTAGTCCGCCATGGGATTTTGGTTTGCATATCTTATCCCACCCAACGAGGGGTTTGTGGTGGTGGTCCTTGTTCCATAAAAAGCATCTATTTAGTTGATCTAATTCCTTATGAATATGTGCTGGAAGCATAAAAGTTTGCATTGTATAGTATGGCTTTGTGGCTAGGTTTGATCGTATTAGAGTAGTTCGGCCTTCCTGGGATAGGTTGTTCGCTTTCCACTTTGTTAGTTGCATTTTAGATTTTCCGATTGTTTCTGCAAATGTGTCTTTGCTTACTTTTCCGCTGATTATTGGACAACCAAGGTATTTCTCAAGATTAGTCATCGTTGTAATACATAACACTTGTTGGATTCTCTGCTTTTGCTGATTATCCACATTTTTTGATGTTTGGAAGGCTGATTTATGGTAGTTAACTTTTTGTCCGGATATTGCGCAATATTCTTCAATGGTTTGTTTCACTAGTGTACATGCATTTTGGGATGCTTTAGAAAAGATCATTATGTCGTCCGCAAATGCCAAGAATGGAATCTTTGTTCCAGCTCTTACAATTGGGAATCCAATGGAGTTTCGAGTTGTGTTGCTTATTAGCTGTAGTTTTCTTGCAAGAATTTCTGCGCCTAGGACGAAGAGGTATGGTGACAGAGGATCCCCTTGTCTAAGGCCTTTTCCAGGGTGAAAAAGGTCTGTTGGTATATTGTTAACCAATACTGACATTGATACTGTGGTAACACATTCTTTTATCCATTCTATGACCTTACTACAGAATCCAAATTTTTCCATAACTGCAAAAAGAAAATTCCAATTAACCCTGTCATATGCTTTTTCCATATCGAGCTTAATTGCCACCCATCCTTCTTTTCCTTTCTTTCCTCGGAAGGAGTGGAATATTTCGTGTGCAATAAGAACATTATCCTGTATAGCTCTTTTAGCCACAAAGGCACCTTGTAATGGATGAATTAGTTTGTTCATGATACATTTTAATCGTTCAGTTATGATTTTGGAGATGACTTTATAGATCGTAGAACACAAGCTGATAGGCCTGTAGTGGTTTGTAGATTCAGGGTTATCTTTTTTCGGCAACAGTGTGATAAAAGTATGGTTAATTTGTTTGAGCATCTTTCCAGAATGGAAGAAGCTTTTGACTGCTTTGGTTACCGCTGGCCCAACAATATCCCAATACTTTTTATAAAAGCCGGATGACATGCCATCTGGTCCTGGTGATTTATCAGAGCCAATTTGCATGATAGCTTCCTTAATTTCTGCATTAGTTACAGGTTTGGTCAGGTGGTCATTGTCCTCAGTTGTAACTTCTGATGAAATGAGATTTAGGTATTGTTGAAGTAGTGTAAAGTTGATTTGTTCATTTTTGAATCTATTCTTGAAGTCTTTATGTATTTCTTCCCGAATATTCATTTCTCCTAGGATTTGGGTGCCATTGCTTGTTCTTATTTCTCTAATTGCTTTTCTATTACGCCTTCCATTCGCAATTTTATGAAAGTACCCAGCATTTGTATCTACTAATTTGACATGTTTGGTTTTTGCTCGTTGTTTCCAATATGTCTTATGGTAGTTGAGTAAACTTTCTTTTTTGTTTATGATTCGGAGTTGTCGTTGTATTAGTGTCGGATCTGGGGATAGGTGAATTTGTTCCTGGATTTTCATGAGGTCTTGTTCAATACACTTTAATTGTTCAAATATATTTCCAAAGGTCGATTTGTTCCATTTCTTTGCTTGGGCTTTCAGGAGTTGTGTTTTCTTAGCTAGTTGGAACATGTTGGATCCAGGGAAAGAAACGCGCCAAGATTGTTTGACAACGTTTCTAAAGTCCTTTCTCTGCATCCACATCTTTTCAAATTTGAATGGAAGCGCCTTGTTAGCTTGTACATCATTTAGTTCAATAGCAATTTGACAGTGGTCTGATGTTGAGAAAGCATAGTTTTTTGTGGCTATTTCTGGGAACCACTGTACGATTTGATTACTAACCAAGGTTCGATCGAGTTTTTCGTATATGTTATCCACTTCTGTGCGGTTTTTGCGCCATGTAAATTTGTTTCCAATGGTCGGAATATCCATAAGGTCACACTCATTTTTGAAATTTATTAGCCTATTGAATCTAGTTGGGTCCGGCTCCACACCCCCTTTCTTCTCGCTTGGGTCTTGAATTTCGTTTAGATCACCTATAACTATAGTCGGGAGATTAACTAGCTTAATGGTGTTAGTGAGTTTGGTCCAAAAAGCTTCTTTATCAGGCTCATTAGGTGGTGCGTAGGTTAAAAATATCGCCACCACATTTTTGGAAGTTAAATTAGTGTATTTCAGAACTATGAATCGAGGTTCATGGATCATGGTTTCAATTAGTTCATTTGTTAGTTGGTGTGCTTTCCAAATAACCCCTATTCCTCCTGCTTTGCCAATTGCAGGGGACCAAATCATATTATCAAAACCCGCCTTTCTCCATTGATAATCACTCGGTGCTTTTTCCGTTTTGGTTTCTACAAATGCCATCAACTGTATTCGTTCTATTTTACAAAAGGAGTCTATCTCTGGCCAAAAGGATTTCCGGCCCATCCCTCGACAATTCCAAACAGAGATCTTCATCTAAATCCTTTTTGGTTTATTTTGCGGGCAAGGGGGTCTCCCGCGTGTTTCTTCCCTTTTGTTTTAATTTCAAATATTGAATTCCTGTTGTGCAAATCATAAGAGCATATCAACCTTCTATGATCAAGGGCATTCTCACAAAGTTTCTCAAGACAGTCCATATAGAAGTCTTTGTTAATTAAAAGGGATCGGATATTTTTCCAATTTACATAATGTTGAGTCTCAACCTGCACAAAGTTGTTCCAACATGTTGTGTTGATAATGCTCAAGTATTTCTTTAGGTAACTTTTGTTCGGAATTCTTCGAGTTGGTGTCTTACTTGGTCTATTAGTAGGCTGCAGTTTCGTTCTTGGCTCGTTCATGTATCCCTTCCTGCATCCTTGATTATCTTTTTGCTCATTCCTTTGTTTATTCCTGAATTTCTCTGCATTATGACATAACTTCGTCCAAGAGAACATGTAGTCAAAAAAGTGGAGCTTACACAAGCATTTCCAGACCAAACCAGACATAGTATAGGTCACTTTCTTAATTTGATCATCTTCTCTTATTATATGGTACTTACCCAGCACAATGTAATTCCGAACATTAGGATAGTTTTCATCCAGCACACAATCAAATATGTAATTTTGTCTACCGGCATACCTTAGATATGTAAGGAAGACATATCCAAGATTTTTCCCCAGCTTGTGATATTGTTTCAGCTGCTGGACTGTTTTCCTATTACCCTTTGTTATCCTGCTCATAAGACATGTCGATCTTGGGGTATATCTCCTCAGACTTGTGACTTGATTTTGGTCCTTTAGATTTTTCCCTGTTAAAACCAACCATATTTTCACTCGATTAATGCAAAAAGAACTGTCTATGTTTTTAACCTCAGAGTACTGGGTTAGTGCATATAATTTGTTGCTATTCCTATACTGATAAACATGATCAAATTGTTTCACCTTTTTCTTGTTGTTGTAAGATTCGCAAAAGTAAACAGCATATGCAAACATAATGTTATTGGTTTGATGAGCAATGTGCGGTTGTAGTTGGTATCTCCAGATACTATTCCAACAATCGAAGAAAGTTCTTTTTAAAAGAAGGTCATTGATTTTTGGCTTAACAACAGGATTGGGTTGGTTCTCTTTTATGTTCAACTGGCAGACAGGGAAATTCATTTTTCCTTTCCTTTTGTTCTTGTAGATGCTAGAAGGCCCAGCACCATTGTTGTTCAAATTAGCAACACTATTCAAGGTCTCCTCGACCATAGTGTGCATAGGTTCAAAGAGAGTGTTGTTCAAAGGTGTTTGTTGTTCAGGGTCAGATTTTTCCTCAACGCAAATGACAATTTTGAGATAGTCAGATGAAATAGCAGGGTGGAAAGGAGTATACACATTCTCAACAACAGATCTCATTTTATAGGTCACAAACAAGCATATATGTATTTGATCAATTTCAATAAGCAGATAGTATGACAGTAAGGAAAGAAAACACCTCTCCAACTCCGCCAGAGATAGCCAGGAACACCGCGACGAACCAGACCGCTCCTCCCTTGATCTATTGTCGTTGACGTGGCAGACGACGTAGACAAAACTTTCCCCCTCAAGGATCCAGTGGTGGCTGGGCAATCTGCTCGCTTGCAGAAAGTCGTCCATGTCTAGGGTTAGGGCGACGACAGACCAATCCTGAACATCCCCTCTATGACGTTGATTTTTGGATCTTCCTCTTCGATTTGTCTTGCCTCTCTCTCCATAACTTCCTTGATTCGGAAAAATACCCCTTGAATTGGGCATTTGGTTATTCTTTCGATCTGAGACGAAAAGCCCCAAATTTGGGTCGGAAGAACGCTGGCTTGGAACATAGCGTTCAGAGAGGAGTTTTCGAAAGGAGATTCGAAGGGGGATCTCGGGTAGGATTATCACACGCCATTGATTTGGGTGATCGGAGTTATGTAGCTGGAAGTTTGGGATTGTGGGGAGCAACAGCAAAAGGAAGGGGAGCGAAGGGTTCATGGGTCTATAGATCACGCTTACTTATAGAAGAAAATCTTCACCGCCTTTGCATTATATTTTATTTTTTTTAATATTTGAAATACTTCTTAATAGTAATAATTTATTATTCTGTCTGGAGTTTATGCCACACGTTATCTGGAATTGGCCAGTATGTACTGAGAGCGAATATAAAGTTTTAGGTTAGAAAACTTTATGCATCGTGACTGTAATTTTTGTTAACATTTCCTAGCTAATGTTTGGACCTCAATACCTTATCGGAATGGAATATATTCGTAACTGCCTCTGATTATTAAAAGAAATAATACACTTTATTTTTATAAGAAAAGTTCGTGTAAGTTGTTAAACACACTTAAATATTGCTTTTGTTAGTCCAAACCATTGCTGTTTAGTGCTTATGTTATAATTAGATGGATGGCTAGTGTCTACACTAACACAGTCGCACTAGTTCTTGTACAGAATAGACATAAATTTCATTTTTACAAAAGAAAAAAAAAAGTCTCTTTTCGTAAAATAAAAGTGAACTCATCCATAACTATTTGGAATATAGTATACTATCTTGATCATTAATAACTAATTACATGTATATCAGATTATATGAATAATCCAAAAATGTAGTAGTTTGTTTTGATGAAAAAAGTTATATGGCTTTATGAACTAAGCTATACCAAATGCGTATTCAATAATATTACATAAATCTCTTACGTTATCTTAGTAAGAAAATATACTATTTAAGTTTAGAAGGACTACTAGTTGCTTTAGTGGTTATGTTACTCCGTATTGTTATTAGTATATTTGCACTAGATTTCGACCTAAAAAAAAGTATATTTGCACTAGAACAATGAATACAATATTTGGCTCTTGTCTATAAACATTTTGTCTAATGCAATTTACAAGATGCAATCGATTAATTAAACTAAATTAAATTAGGGAGTTGTCGGTTTGGGGCACCGAACTTTCCGGGAAAACTGACGGTGATTAATGAATTTAGGAAAAGTACGTAATTAGTGTATGGAACGTTTTAAGTCAAAAAAATGTAATTGCAATCATATTAAACAAAATTTGAATTGGACCGTTGGGGGCTTTAATCCCAACGGCTATATTCCAATATTTGTATCTCCTTTCGCTCTCTCTCTCTGCTCTTTTTTATGCCACTGATAAAAGGCAGAGCAAGGAGATCTATTTGCATTTTTTGAATTGAGTGTTAGGTGAGGATAATTTTAATATATAAGTTCGAAGCACATTTTTATTATTAAATTATATCGCAGTGACTTCCAAAAAAAATCCTCATGATTCTATGTAACGGCTTGAAAGTAATATTGGATAATAAGTTATTGTAGAAATTGAAGAACAATCTTGTTTAATTTCATAAAATAATTGCTTGGTCACTAAAGAAGTAATAATGGCTGAGGGGTCCAAAAGCCCGGGAAATGGCCCATTATAGTGGCATCCCACATCTCTGTAGTGTTAGCCATTAATGAAGATCGATTAACGTTACTACATAGTACCTACCTTGACCAAAAAAAAACCTTCCCGCCACTATTCAGAGATGGCCATTTACAGAAGTTAATTTCTTAAACATTTTAACTGAAGCTACTAAACAAAGTTAAGCTCGTGCACATGGTTTGTAAGCTCGTGCACATGATATGACTATATAATGGCATTGTTTTGTTGGGCAAGAGATGTTGAAAGGACAAGTTCTTTAAAGACATCAGATTTTCTTTCTTTCTACGTTGCACTAAAATGGTACAAACACTTCACATTGCATATTTATAAGAGGGACCATTACACTTCAGCCCAATTCAGGGCATTGTGTGGTGATGGAAAATTGAGATCAGAGAATTGAACACTCCCTCATTTGAGGAGTAATATCGCGTTTTGAACCAAACTCGACATTAGAACAGGACATCTACAAGAAGTGGAAGGAAAACATGCCAAGTTAGACAATTGCAACTCATTTCAGTGATGAGATAAAATTGATATTATTATTAGTACTATGCGAGTATCATTCTCGGGAGTGAAAAAAAACCTGTTTCGCATCAGTCTCTCGTGTACAAGTTGTGTTCTAATGGGAACAAGAGCAGCCGCGCTCTTCGTTGGCACTGGCCATCTTGTAACTACGATCCCACGTATCCACTGGGGCGGAATCTGCATGAGGAACGTGACGAGGATGCTTCTCTCGTTTGTCCCCCTTTACTTGCTTCAACCCGTGTTTCAAAGCCGGTAATAGCGCTTCCATGCACTCTGCTACCGCGTTTGGGTTCCCTGGCATGTTGATTATCTGGAAGATTATCAATATATTGCGCGTGTTCATATCAAATTCCAAGCTTCTATTGAAGTAAATGTTAAAATTGTTTCTCAAGTCAAGTCAACTGAACAGAGTTAAACATTTAACGAAAGGTCTGATACCAATGTGGATCCTCTTATTCCAGCAGCAGCACGAGAGAGCATTGCAAATGGAGTCACCTGAAGTGAAAAAAACAAAGCAGAGCTGAAAATGTCATCCAAAGCAATCAAGCTGTAATGTGCAAGGAGAAAGTGTTTATAAGTTGAGTACCTTTAGGCTTTCCTGCATCATGACATACAGAAGACCGGGAGTCTCTTTCTCTATTACTTGTTTTGTTGCCTCTGGTGTGACGTCTCTCGGTGTGCACCCAGTTCCACCTTCAAAAGGATCCCAGTTAGCCAAGCAAAAAGGGAATGGAAACTATAGGAGAAAGCACACCAGTATGTGACATTTAAACTTAGCAAAAACAATACTCCAAGGACTCAACGGGGTATAATTTGGAATATTGATTGTCCTCCATTTTTTTTCCAAGTATGTTCCCACGAAGGCATAAGCAAAATCTAAAACCAACCCATGAATCTTACACGGAAAGTACATTGTAATCAGCACCACATTCATTCAATAAAATATAGGTTTAAGCAGAGAAGCTGTTTTTGCTTGGTTGTATAAAGTTTGAGTTCTGATGTGAGCTATAAAGTACATTTTGTGCCTAATTCTCACAATGAATACCCAGTCGTTGTGTAAATGTAACGAACATGAGTCAGGTCATAGAGCTGTACCAAGAGTAAGGATGAGATCCATTTGCTCAACATCACTCCATCTTTGTAAAACTTCCTTAATTTTCGGAATGTCATCCGAAACAACAGCTGTTGCAACTACCTCCGCTCCTCCTAACTTCTCTGATGAAGAATTAATTACTGAAACACCTCTTGGACCACTGTAAATATAACAAAAATCTTGTAAGCAGAGAAAAAGAAACTTAAAAATACTTGCAGATTTTTTAGCTTAGATAAAGGACTAAAAGTTTGTTCATGTATGATAAAATATAGAGTAATTAACTTGCCTTCGATCTGGCCCAACCCCAGATGCTACAGTGTCACTGACAGTGAGAATAGCAACTTTGACATTTGGGACATTGGACTCATTCATAATGGCTTCCCTCGAAGTGGCTTGTCTAGATGAAGTTGTATCTCCTGATAATGACCTTTTGCTTGGTGGAGCGCCAATCAATTCAGAAATAATGACAGCTGGCACAGGTGTTCCAGCAGCAAATACAGTTCCTGTGGGAGGTAACTCCAACAAGGCATTTGCAGCCCTCATACTCAAAAGCCGACTGCTCATTTGTTGTCCAGTGCTCTCAGCTACAAAACTATAATAGGTTTACAAGTGAAATCAAGGTCCACTGAATCAATTATTGAGAAAGACAACAAAAGCATACAGAGAGAAACTAAAAACAATTACCCTGAACTGCCTGATCCATCGTTTTCTTTCCACTTAACAACAGCACGGTGGAACTCTGGTCGAGTTGAATCTGCCTTTATGGGGTTCAGAAGACGGGCATACACCCTGGTAAAACAGAAGAGCATACAAAGTAAGAAGTTGCGTATCAAAATAATAAAATCAACCATTGAGAGGTAAGAGATGAGAAAATGAGTTGGAGGATGAGTATAAGAAACCTAAGTGGGTGAGGGTCCGTCCACCCAGAAAGACGGCGGATAGCAGGCACTACAAAGAGATGGAAACATACTAAACAGCTAACGGGATTTCCGGGTAGACCAAATGCCAAGACTTGATTTGTTCCCACACTAGGAGTTTGTTTAGGATTTATCTCAGCAAATGTTAAAGGCTTCCCAGGCTTCATATATACCTGAAGTACATATCAATACCACAATAGTCATTGCAGCCATTATATTTATTTTGACAGAATTATTTACGCAATTTAATAAAATGTCATTATGCGAATAAATTTACCTTACTGAAATACACCTTTCCTTTAAGCTCAAACAAGGGCTTGACAAAGTCACGGTCACCCATGGATACACCTCCGGAAGTCAAAATGATATCTGCCCCACCAGAAATAGAATCATCCAGGACTCTTGCAAGTTCAGCTTCATCATCTTGAGCAATGCCAAGGTCCATAATTTTGCAGTTTTGCTGCACCACCGCTGCCAATAGCATTGCACGGTTCGAATCCCTTATCTACATTAATCACAACATTGAAATAGGCATCATTATCTCAAGACAAAAATGAATTTTCAAATATATTAAATTAATGAATTTGAATTTCTAATAGAAGACCCTAAACATATACGAACTGCAAGTTAAACATTCATCAAAAGATAGGACACATAATGCAGGAGTTCAGTTTATGGTGTCAGCATGTAGGCTTATAATTGCATGCATTTGCACACAAATCCATCTCACAGATCTGAGAAGGACAACATACAATGCTATGTCCTGAGTTCAGTAGGTGGCTTCAAGGAATGAGTACCTGTCCACGACCTAGATTTCTTGTTGTTGGCTCCATCAGTTCATCCCCAGTTGAAAGGACAGCAATAGTTGGGATACGGTACACCTATAATGAGAGTTACACAATGAGTCTTTAGCCACTAAGCAAAGAAAAATGGTTTGAAGTGTAAAGACAAAATATATCCATACCTTCACCATTGTTACACCCACTGTGGCAAGTAAACCAATTTCTGGGGGGCCTAGCCGATCTCCAGAATTTAAGACCAAAGCATCTTTTTGGATGTCAAATCCCTATTCCAAAACAGAAACACAGCAACAGACGGTGAAATTAGCAGATTTAGATCTATAAAGATTTGTCATTTGAAATTGTAATAAAGTTAGCAAAAGACGAAGTAGTTATCTTTAAATGAAAGACAATAGTACTGAATACAAAAATGACAAAAGCACAAATTCAGAAGAGGGAGCCTAAGAGAAAGTGTATACCACTGGGCGAATATCAAAACCTTGACTTGCTTGTACTGATATCTTCACTCGCTTTTGTTCGCCCAAAATTTGTTCTGTGTCTTCCACCTGAACTACTGCATCAGCTCCATCTGGAATAGGCCCTGGAAAAAAAAGACAGGAAAGATCAACATAGTTGTTGACAGAAACATACAAGAAAAGTCTATATCCAATAGCTGCTTATTGTCATGCTTAAGGTTGATAATATTTTCTGCAAAATTAAAACTTACAAGACACTAGTTGAATAAATACAGTAAAATAAAAACAACTCAACTATGACAACAGATTCCTCAGTGATGTGGTAAAATGCCAAGAAGATGATCTTTTCCACCTTTCTTTTACCGGCCAATTCAACCAATAAATAGGCAAACCCCTTCTTTTCTTAACAGATTCTTCTTAACAAATGAGAATTTGCGAAGTGAAAAGCTGAACTTGCCTCCAGTCGTCACATATGCAACAGTTCCAGGAGTGACACACACACCAAGCCCATCATTCCCAGCTCTTGACTCTGTAATAACAGGATACTCCCCGGGGCCATCTGCAGCAACCACTGCATATCCATCCTGTAATCGATTCCCAAATCGCATTAACTTTCACTACCTTGAAGCCCTCCAAAGCTTGATAAAGACAAACTCATCATCACACTATCAAAATACAGTTGGCCAATCAATTGTAAAATGGTTTATGGTTCAACTATGAAAACAAGACACAACCAAGCTGAACTGAATTGGCCTCCTCCATCAAACCTTCCCATAGTTAAGGCATCAAGAATCCAACATTCAAGTAAGAACAACATCAGACAAAAATTGGACATCTAAAAATACGGAATCACAGCATTCAATTTGCAGACCAGCATACCATATTAGAGGGTCAGATGCCATAGGAAACAAAGAGGAACAAGACATAATTGAATCACCAAAACTCAGTTCAAATCAAGTAGGGTTTTGTAGTAACCTTGACAGAAGCAGGATAAGGCGGGAGAGGATCCGGAGCCCGAATATCCTCAGCCAGGATCCGACCCAAGGCTTCATGGAGCGGGACCGTAACCGGCTCGAGCCGTCGAGCCACACTCAAAACCGTCTCCAAAGCATCATCGACCGAAATCATCTTTGGAGTAGCCATTCAAATTGGGCTGAATTGGAGTTCAAGTCAACTCGTTCAAAGCAGGTAGTTAAGTGAAGTACCGAAACGGATTCACTAGGGTATGGGGATAGAAGTTGGATTTTGATGTTGATTGACAGAGCAACGATCGTTTGCGATTGTTGGATAAAGTTTTGAGGTTAGGCAATTGCTGGTGTTGATTGAGATTCTAATGAAGCAGCTCTTCTGGTAACGAAAGAGACGTCCTCACTCAACCCGGTTCGCTTCGTCGACCCGGATCCGGATCTTGCCAGAAGAAAAATGTCAATTTGGTGTTAGACAAAAGGATGTTTAGAAACAAAAACACACTTGATTAAGTACTAATTTCAGGAAAATAAACAATCTTAATGGGACAAACCCAATTGAGCCACAATCTCAATGGAGAATCCCTCTCCAAAGAGCCCAAGGCCTAAGGCCTGATCCTTTTACCGATTTCTGGATCCCTCTAAACTGGAAACCCTCCTCTATTTAAGCTATTCACACTTGCTCCCCAAGGCACATAAACCCCCTTCCCTTTTTACCCCTCTAATTACACATAATTCCAGTAATATCCTCTTAGCTGAAATATTACAATCTCTGTCCTAACAATGTCACCCCCTTCAAACAACCTTGTCCTCAAGGTTGACTCATTTGCAAACCGAGTTGACATCGAATGGATTGTGTAAGTGAAGGAATATAGCTTGATCCATTTCTTGAGTGTGCCCTCTCTTTGGTGAGTTAGTAGATCAATGATCTTGAAATCAGGTAGAGCATTTACCGAATTCCAGTTGGTAATCAAGTGCCCCAATTCTGCAGACTTTTGAAACTTTATTTCCCGCTGCACCAGTAGGCAAGCTTCCTCCATCAGCCATGTCTTCTTTATAGTGACATTCCGAGGAGCTACTTCATTGTTTGTAAACTCCGGAGGACGAGGCAAGTGACAGAAGAGTGCAAGCATTCTATTTCCATTTCTTAGACTAATTAGACTTATGTGGTAAGTCCTTGAGTCTCCATACCAAGCCATACTCCAGAGCATGTAACCCCTCGTAATCAGCTTTGAATCACATAATGGAATTGGTGGAGGTTCTGGCGGTATTGGTAGGAAGAAGCCACCCCCGTAGCATACCCGAGTTATAATCGTCGTTACCGACCCCTTCGAAGTAGCCTTGTCCTCTAGGCTGTTTAAATGACCCAACTGAGTTACCCACAGAGCGGGTTCTTCAAGCCATTGAAGGATAGCAGGGTCGTTGCTCGAGTAAGTCATTGTGCTACTATAGCAAATCGATATCCCAACATAGGGTGGCTCCGTCAGAGGCTCCAACGGCCTTGGCAAATCAAAGCAACAATCCTCTCCAAGGTAGCCTTCTACCGCCCTTATGACAGCCCTTACCGACCTCTTCAAATAAGCCTTGTCCTCAAGGCTGTATAGGGAACCAAAAACTGAAGCTGAGGACGAGATTTGATGAAGTAGAAGGTCACCTGGATCGTCGCCGGCGGGGTCTGCCTTGCCGCTGACACGCAGAGGAATTGCATTTGCCGGCGCGAGGAAAACAAAAATCCAGGAGATGGAATCTGGTATGGCGAGCTCCGGTGAGGGATCGGGTGGTTTTGGTGGTGTTGGCTCAAAACCCCGGCGTGGAGAATCGAAAACTGGCGATTCTACACGAAGAAGATGGCTGAAATCTTTCTCTGATCCCTCATATTTCCTTATGGGCTTTTTAATAAATTCAAGGAAATTAGGCCCAATTGAATGAGTGTTACCCGGCCCAAATTCACCAGCCCGTTCAGTTTTCTGATTCAGAAATAAACCCGGTTCTCTAACCCTTTTATTCATTACTAGATAGAAAACCGGTTCAGCTGAATTGAACCCTAAAACCCACACGGTGTTTCCCGATCGTGCTTCACGCGCCGCCGTCATCATCATGTTCTCGAAATCTCTGGCTCTTTCTTCTCTGTTCAGCCAAAAATCTCCATGGTGATCGACCACTTGCTTCTCTTCCGTTCTTGTCCCGACTTTCTTATCTATCTCCACCGTGGCATCACGTATCTGAAGAACGTCGATAGCGTTGAGTTCCCTTGTGCTCCGGTCGACGTCGCTTTCTTCTCTACTCTCCCTGGACCAAGGTGGTGGACCACGGTGCTTGAGATCCCGCCCCGATTCGTCAACCAGTTCCGGACTCTTTCGGTCAGCCCTAGCATGATCAACCGACTGACGTTCATCATCCACTCCGATTCCCATCTTGTTGAACTCGAGCTCCATTTCCCCCTTATTTTCGATTCCCAGCTTGGCAACGGCGACTCCCTTGAATTCGTCTCTCTGGGTCTCTGCCACCGATCGACTATCGAATGGCTCTTTCTCAAAGTCGAATTCATCTCCTCCTTGGTTGATTGTCTTTTCTAGCGACTCAGACTCCTCTTCAATTTCCTTTAGATGCACTTGCAAAGCAGTGGTCCAGCGCTCCACCTGATCTTGATAGTTAGCAATTTCCCTCATCAGTACAACTCCTTCATCCCTTGCTTCTTCTTCAATGGCTTCCATGGTCACATCCAAACATGACCCTAACATTCCCACCTGGATTGCAATTTTATCCCACACAGACCTTGATCTGTTTTTCTCATGTGATATCCATGAAGAGAATAAATCCCTAACTTCCTCAACCCAGTTTCGGATGAACTCCATGACTTCTCTCTGGTTCTTCTCTATCTCATCCATCTCATACTCTTTCAATTCTTCTCTCATGTTCATCCTCATATCTAACCCTCTAATGATAAAACTCTCAACGAAAGCACCAATTTGTTAGACAAAAGGATGTTTAGAACCAAAAACACACTTGATTAAGTACTAATTTCAGGAAAATAAACAATCTCAATGGGACAAACCCAATTGAGCCACAATCTCAGTGGAGAATCCCTCTCCAAAGAGCCCAAGGCCTAAGGCCTGATCCTTCTACCGATTTCTGGATCCCTCTGAACTGGAAACCCTCCTCTATTTAAGCTATTCACACTTGCTCCCCAAGGCACATAAACCCCCTTCCCTTTTTACCCCTCTAATTACACATAATTCCAGTAATATCCTCTTAGCTGAAATATTACAATCTCTGTCCTAACATTTGGTTTCCGTTGATTTTTATTTTCAACCAATAAGAAAAAACAATACGCGTTAATCTGTATAGTAGTAACTAGTACAAATCCCGTACCATGTACGGGTGATGTAAGTATAAATTTGATTTTATCAATCCTAAATTAAATTTAAAGCCAAACCTATTTTTTACTCGTTCATTTATAACGCAAATCCGAATATATTGACCTATATATGTATTTATATTTTTTAAGTTAATTATATAGAATCTTCATAAAAGGGTAAAATAAATCTTTTACCTAAAATCAAAAACATTTTAATCATTTAAATGAAAATTATTGTTTCTTAAGATAATAAATTTAGATAAGATATCAAATTTTGGATAAGATATCAAGAGCATATAAAGAAATTTTAAAAAAGGTACAATTTAAAAAATTATTATGTTTTCTAATATGTAATTAATAGTAATTACCCGTACGTCTCATCAAAGTTAAATACTTTAATATCACGTACATAATTAATATTTTACAACTAATAGTTACTTTATGATAAATATGCTTAATATTCTAACTACCTAATTGGTACGGTGCATATAGAATCAATTTCGGGATCATTCATAAACTGCATAATTTATAATTATGTACAAAATAATTATGCAATTTTCTCCACAATAGTTATGTACGTATAAAATTGATCTTTGAGATGTACAAATATATAAGCAATATTCTAACTACCTTATATACGCAATTTCAAGATCATTCATGTTTTTTTCTACAATTTCGGAATCATTCATAAACTACTTAATATTCTAACTTCCTAATTGGTGCAAAGCAATTTTGGGATTATTCATATTTTCGGTATTTTTTCCTACAGCTGTTGAGGTGGCATTAATAACATTTTTTTATGCAGTGTCGATGAGGTGACGTAATTTTTTCAACAGAGGTGGGTTCTGCTTTATACTGTACTAGTATAATCCCCGTGCCCTGCACGGGATTAGGATAAAAAAATTATTTTTGACAGAACAAAAATGATTCATGATGTCAACTTTAGTTCATTAATAAAACGGAGTAAAATATGACAACAATAGCAAAAGTTAAGTGAAACAACATGACATTAGATTAAATAATTTTTATTTTTTTTTGGTTGAAGACATTATTAGATTAAATAATTGAAACATATTAAATTCACTTTGAAAAATAAAATAAAGGACAAGAGGATCAATATGTACAATAAATTTCAACATTAAATGTGACAACAATATGTCTACAGAATTCTGGGATGGGCGAATAATGTTTTATTCAAACTTTTATAAGGAATTGTACTACGTGAGATCAATGAATAAAATAATAGATTATCATTTTATAAAATGAGTATGTTCTATTTGTTTATAGATAAAAACACACACAAATTATTAATATAAATGAAAATCTTAATAGTTTAACATTAAAAAACAATTTTAATAAATATTACTTGAAAAACTAAGCTTAAAAAATAATATAACTAAATAAATACAATATAAAAATATCTTTTTTTTATCATAAGAAAAAAAAAGATCAACTTTTTGAAGAAGAAGCACAAATCTATAGAATATGGTAGTATTAGCTATAAGCCTATAGTATATGAAAATTTAATTACTTTTTGAACACATTATTTAAAGATGGATATATATATCTTAACATATCTTGGATTTGAATATTTGTTAGGATTACCAACTAAAGGTGAATAGATTATGATTCTAAATTAGATTAGGGTAAATTTTTAAAATATATAAAGACAAAAATTAGTTAATAATTAAATGGAACTGATGATGGTTAAGATTTGTCCAACTAAATCATTAATAACTAATTGGAACTAATGATGGTTAAGATTTCCAGCTGAATCATTCTACGTATTTTAAGTTTATAGTCTTTTCTCAAATGTAGATTTGAAATATATAGATTAGTAGGATATCTAAATTTGTTACTATTTAAATTATTTTCTAATAATAATATAATTATAGTTATTGTTATCATTTTTTTTTTCAAAAATACATAACACTACTTATAAATGGGAAAGAGGATGCAGTTCAAAACTAACTGAAAGACTTGTTTGTATATAATAAATACTCATACTTCATTTTAATTAAAAATTACATTACGTGATTAAGGGTACCAATTTTTTTAGTGAGATTATGGGTATTTAAATCAACATATCTAAATCGGTTGAGGCCTTGAGGGTGATACTATGACCAGATACGAAGGTGTGGCCTTGAGGGTGATATTGAACGTTAAGATAGAATCTCTTATTTAACCAAATCTCGATTGTATCTCGATTGTATCTTTTATTTACAATTTATATTGCAATTTGAATAAAAACTTCCGATTTCAGTTAACCAAATCTTATACATAATAATTTAAATATGGAAATTTTAATGATAATGTTTAATATATATTATCTTGCCATAAACGATTGACAAATCTTATACGGTTAAACAAATGTTATAATATATATTATCTTTTATATGGTAATATTAATTTCGAAATTTTTGATGATGGTTAAAATCTCATTTAAAAATGCTTAAAAAGTTATTTAGTTATTGATGTTATCTTATTTGTTTTATCTCTATAATAATTTTTTAGTTATTGATGTTATCTTAAAAAATTTCTTCCACTCAAACAAACGTAATCAATCTCGGACATCTTTACGTTTCGAACAAAAATTGTTTGGAGACAAGCTTAAATGGATTCTCGATCTACTTGATCAATTTGGAAAAAAATTGTTTGAGAATCGAGTTGATGCATTGAGAAACTTGCGTGAACTGAAGGTTCTTCATCATCTAAGCCATGATAATATGATTGGCTTAAAGGCTGTCATGTTGCCTACCACCGGGAGTTTCAACTTTCAAGGATGTTTATCTTGAGAGAGATAAACAATAAAGAAGATAAATGAATGTGAGAGAGATGAATAATCAAGAAGATGAAGGACGAAGAAGGTGAAGGAGACTTAAGATTTGAGTTTTTAAATGTACGCTTTTGGAATTAATGGTGTAGATGAAGGTGAAAGAGATGTAGAATTTATAGTGTAAATGTGTAAAATGGATTAATGTAAAAAACGATATGTTATTTAAAATTGATTTTGATGATGTGTAAGTGTCATATATGACTAATATGAGTGACATGGCAAAAATTGACATGTGGCGTTTGATGTGGATTAACGAAAACTTGACATGTGGAAAAATCTGACATGGCGCATTCTAGGAGCGACATGTGGATAAAGCTGATGTGGCACAACGTGGTGGCTCCAATCCTTACGGCTTTTATATATATACATAGATTAGTAGCGTGAATCTTAAGCGGATCATGTATACACACGCCTATGTTTTATTATACTGTAATTTAATCCTTATTTCTTGCTTGATTTGACATTAATAAATTGCAGATTTCATGTCTTTCCTTGCCCTCCAAGTAGATGAAATCTTCTACTACAATTTTGAAGTCCCACGTACTATAAAAAGGCCTTTGGATTTAGTCATACGCTTATTACACTTTAACTTCCACAATTTGGCCATGGCGAGCACAGAGAATTGCACTACCTACAGAAGAATTGAAATCTGGTGCAACCATTGTGGCAAACACCAAACCTGCATTCGTCAAGGTTCCTTCTTGTAAGTATTTATATCCTTCTTCAAACTTTTTAGTCTTGTTTATGGTCAATTACAGAGATCGACTATCGTTTTAATCTGTTAATTCTGTGTTTGACATAAGAAATTTAACTTGGATTTTATATATAGTTGTTGTAATTGGTGCGGGAAGGTACTCGCGGAAGCAACAAAATTCCTGGCCAAGATTCGTCTTCGAAGAAGAAGAAAGAGTATGAAAAGGACGAGAAAAAAGTGGATCAATCGGTCCGACTAGAAATATTGGTTATGAATTTTCAGGTCATGAAAGTGTATATAGTTGGGGACTTGGGGCTATGTGGTTTGTATCATGATCCATTCATTTGTTTTTTTGGTTGAAATGATCCATTCATTTGTACAGAATAAAAATGTAAATATTTTGCTTCAAAAAAAATTCTTAAAATTAATGAACGCAGGCCAAGCCAGTGCCACTTATTAAATAAAAATATAAAAACCCTTTTTTGTTTTTGGTGGAAATATCAAAACGTTAATTTGATGGGAAATTGCTGCCTTATTGGAAAAAATACGCAAGCGTGATGAGACGGGACCCACTCTCACCTACGGACGAGTGAAATATCTTGGTTTCTCCTTCCCTAATTCTGGTCTTCCACTTGTCTTCCTCGATTCTCATTCGTCGAGCTCCGATCGATCGAGGAACTGCTAAAATGGAGCTCGCTCAATCTCATAGGGCCCATATGCTTAGCATAGCCGTCGCTCTCGTTGCTATCGGGGCCGGTACCGCTTACTACCTTTATATCACTAAGAAACCCAAAGGTATCCTCTTCTCTCCATCTGAACGAGTCTAGTTGTTTTAATTTCTGCTTTTTCGATCGGCCATACCTCTGTTCAGTGACATTTATATGTATTCGTGGTTCGGCATTACCGGATTCGTCTGTTTGAGTTTATTTCTAGTGCTAGCAGTTTTCCTTTCGAATGAGCGATGCTTTGTTTTTTTGAGTTATTCAAAGTGTGTTTGCGCGTATGATTATCATGGAGTTTCAAATGCGTTGGTATTGCTTTTTGAACTGAGACAGACTCAGAATCTTAAAACACTTGGATTTTCCCTCTTCTCCAAATATGGCTGATCTGGAGTTTATTTTCTAGTTGAAGCTGCTAAGTGCACAATGCAAATGAGGCATCAATATATATTTTGCTGAATGGAGGTTTGTTTGTCTAAAGAGCTTTTTCTTCAAGTTAGGATGAGATCGTTAAGTTGGTTCTCAGATATAGTTTGCCATAACTGAGGCTTTCTTAGGAAGCACAGATTAATCTAAAGGTACGTACAGTAACTCAGGTGCGTGCGTTCTACAATTGATTGTGAGATAGTAGATGGCTTAAAAGGTTCAGCTGTAAGTTTTTTCTGTTCATGGAAGGGTGCGAAGTCTATATTACTCAGTTGAGTAGCTTGGAAATGGTTGCAATGCTTGAATTTCTTTCCTACGAGTATTTTACAAACCTCATTATTGAGGTCTATTTCTTGTGTGTGGGTGCTTCTGACGTTATGTAGCCTTCTTGTATCCTGTGGTGTCAATAACTGATTTCTGATGTTTTGCTTGTGGTAGCTTGCTTGGACCCTAACAACTTCAAAAAATTCAAGCTTGTTAAGCGCACCCAGCTTAGCCACAATGTTGCCAAGTTTAGATTTGCTCTTCCAACACCAACTTCTGTATTGGGACTTCCAATTGGGCAGCACATAAGTTGCAGGTTTTTTATTCTTATCATGTTTTCTCATCCTGTTCAAAATGCGATGCTGATGCTAGATTCTCTTGACACCAAGCTGATTCAATTCATTTTGTGGGAGTTTAATATTAAATCTCATTCGTGCACTGCATCCTATGATTTCTTTTCAAGGGGAAAGGACGCTACTGGAGAGGAAGTTGTTAAGGCATACACTCCAACTACCTTGGACACTGATGTTGGGTATTTTGATCTAGTTATAAAGGTATAGGGTTCTTAATAGTGACACAGCTTCTTTCAGCACCAAAATGGATTCTAAGATGCTTAATCCTCCTTACGACTTCATTCAGATGTATCCTCAAGGAAGGATGTCCCACCACTTCAGGGAGATGCGTGAGGGTGATTACCTAGATGTCAGGGGACCCAAGGTTATTATTCTTTTCCTTTCTTAGCTGGTTTCTGGTTCTTGTTGATGGTTGCCTTGTCCATTACACTTACAAAATCCTGGGTACTGAGAGAGAAATGACATTATAGCAATTCCAAAGTTGGACTGCTTTCATCTCAATTGCTGCAGTGTTAATTTTAGTTTATGTTATGAGAAATGAATTAAAAGGTTCCACTGATATTGCAGGGTCGCTTCAAGTATCAACCTGGGCAGGTTAGAGCTTTTGGTATGCTTGCTGGTGGTACTGGAATCACTCCAATGTTTCAGGTAACTGTACTATTACTGTATGGTTAAGATATCTATAGACTGTGTGGACCCGTTTGTTTGTGCAGGCACATTATATACAAAGGGAATGAACTTGTTCTCATATTTTTGTAATGTCTTTCATTTTATTAGGTTGCAAGAGCTATATTGGAGAATCCAAGTGACATGACCAAGATTCATTTGATCTATGCAAATGTTACCCTCGAGGATATTCTGTTGAAGGTAATTCTTCTGCTGAATCCTTGAATCATGCTATTGCTGACACATTCACTGCATTTTTTTCTCCATTTACATCCGTGCAATCTGCCTACAGGATTTTTTTTGAATTCATGATTTGTTGGTTGATCATATTTAATGTATACATGCAGGAAGAGCTCGACGCCTTTGCCCGTGATTTTCCTGACCGTTTCAGTATCCACTATGTTCTAAATGAGGTATCATTCTGTGCTTTTAATATGATTCTGTTTGTTGATTTTGTTATAATTAAGTGGATTGATAGTGTCTAGTGAATTGAGGGAGTGGAGTTTGCCTTTCAATGAAAGAAGGAAAAGTTGTGTATCCTTCGATTTATTCATAACACATTAACACTGGTTCAAAAAAATAAAGTTGAACAAGCCAAAGGAAAACTACTAAACTAGCTATTGCTGATGCTCTTCTAATAATCTTCAGCCACCAGAAGGATGGAACGGAGGAGTTGGATATGTATCCAAGGAAATGATACAAGAGTTCTGCCCTGCACCTTCGCCTGATATTCAGGTATCAACTACATGAATTTAGTAGATCAATTTTCTTATGCCAGTCTATCCTTTTGTTTTCATCAATTAAGACACAAGTGGTTTCCTTTCAGATACTGAGATGTGGGCCCCCACCTATGAACAAGGCCATGGCAGCCCATCTGGAAGCTCTTGAGTATACAAAAGAAATGCAGTTTCAATTTTAACAGGCTGTTCTTCACCTGATGGGGCTTTAGAGAGTCAACTATTCTTCGCCTGATTGATACTATTGAAATTGATGTAGCTGATGCAACTTTTTGTCATTTTCAGCTTGATAAATTTGAATCTCACTCCCGTTAAAAATTGACAAATTTAGACGTTTAAGTAGAACATGGCCATTTGCAGCTGCTAATAAATGTTTTTATGTTCCACTCTGCATGCATGAGTGGTGTAGAACAACTTTACTAGTCAATTGTCATTGAGATCTTGTTTTTTTTTCTTATGCAAGTTAGTCCCAGTTAACCCAAACATAAGTATACACATTTAGGTTTAAGGCACCTCATCTGTGTGTCAGTGTGTGGCGGCTGCCCTAGACAAAAACATATTTCATTAGAGGCTATACAAAACCACAATGTCTGAACATAAATGCCCAGAAATGAATCAGCAAGAAATGGCAGATAAACACATTTGGAAGCCAGATAAACGGGTGTGACACTGTCAAGTTTGAAGAAAAAATAAGAATTAAAATGGCAATTTGTACATGCTCCTGCAAACTTTCGGAAGGAAAATGGTTTCTTGGATAGTGTAAAAATGTCATCTGGGTACACGAGTGATTATATACTGCCCCTTCTCTAGATCGTATATTGTCTTCACCTGTGGTTTTCGCAATTTCATTACAAAAAATGCAGCCAGCAGTACACCTATCAAAAGTACTGCAAACATGAAGAAGTATGTCACTGACTCATTCCCTACAATCTGATCCTGGAACTCATCTTCAACCCTCAGCTTTTCAAGGGGTTCTTGTGCTGTCATGAGGTGGATGAATGCTCCAAGAGTCCAGTCAACTGGGATGCTCATAGCATTACTTTTTAACCTCGCCCTGGGAACAACGGTTAACAAAAGGTTACGTATAAACTGAAATTAGCATACGGTTCATTTTACGGGACCCTCTCCATTAATTTCCAAACTACATAAAACCATCCAAAAATTATACCACTCAGTACTCACACCGGTTTTGTATGCTTATAAAATATTTTTACAGTGTCAATTTGTCACTTGTAAATTTGTAATCATGTTATTTTGTACAAACCACAGATGTTGTTTGGACAATATCAAACAACCTTTAAATTGTTCACCTACTTGAAGATGGTGCGTAGGGAAGTTGTGTACCTCTTGTTTTCGAAAGGAATTCCAAGATTATCATGCAACAGAGCGAGTGTGTAAGCATGGGAAAAGCAGTATCTTGACAAATCCACATCATTAATGTAGTTGTGTTGAGATTTTAGAACACCCCAATCATCTTCACAGAAATGGCGTCCAACAGCCTCTAGCTCCGATAAAGAATCCCTTGGATGAGGCCCAAGGAACTGCAAGGTGAAACGAGAAGAGATTTATGAGAAGACAATTACATAATGTGCGTAAGAATCCAAGTAGATATTTCAGCTTCAAAAGCATTTGACACAAACTACTAATTATTTATAATGAAGTTCTTCCAAGGCCTTCTAAATTTATTTATTTTTCATTTTTGTTTCACAATTAACCACAGAAATCTCCAAATAAACAGCAAAGAAAGAACCATGCAACCCTGACCAAAAAAAAAGAAAGAACCATGCTACAAACCTTAGATATATAAAAAAATCCCCTCCGCGCACCAATATGCCTTTTGAAGTCGACGAAGGGCTCTTTGCAACCTGGAGACGAGCATTCTCCTACATGAAACCAAAAGGATGTAATATAAATTTCAGCCAAGCACAAAAATGATATCAATACATCATGAATGAAATGTGTCTTTTCATACAAGATTAAATATATGTAGACTACAAAGGGAAGTTGAGCCATCAAACAAGCAACAGTTATACAAATCCAGCAAGAAAGGTTAGAGGTTATGATCATTTTGCCTAAATATGTTAGCAGATGCTCAAGGTTCTAGACAACGATGTTTGAGCACTTCTTTTATTTTGATAAAAAAAAAAGACGCTTTAGAATGGTTTAGTGGATTTGAGGTCCTATACTAGAACTAAGAGTGAAATGATCATCAAATACACAAATCACAGAACAGGCATACGAAATGTTACCTTCGCTTCTGTTCAGCAACTTCAACACTTCAGATCTGCATGCAGAAAAGTTTCCTATGGCATGAGGCTGTAGCACTTTCCCATCACTTGCATTTGCTTCATCTGCATATCCTCTAGGCATGCAAGGATTAATAGCTGCTCTTTCCTCATCTAGTCCAGCTGAAAAAGTATTAAAGATAAATGTTTAAGTAAGCATCCTTGCAAAAAAGATAATATCAAAGTACCAAACTAAGACTTAAATGAAAATCAGACCTTGAAAGTTCTGATTCCCAAGCAGTTTTTTCAAAGCAGATTCCTGTCAATGAAAAGTTCAAATACTCTTAGTCTCCAGTTCTGATATAAGAGCTGATGTTGTGCATAAAATTTGAGCAACATATGCAAATTATAAACGATTACGTGCAACACTCCAAAAAGTCTAAATAAACATTATATAAAAATAAGTCTTGCTTGGAAACATGATCAAACTTCATATTTTATTTTGCTGAGATTTCATGTAAGCCACAAGATTGTGTGCAGAAGAAGCCTAAGCTTTTCCAGGTTTAGGGAAAAAAACAAAAGAATTACACAGGGTCATTTCTATATAGACATGGACATTTCATATAGCAGTAAAATTCACACATGAAGCACTTAGCACCTGACTAAATTGCGGCAAGCTTTGAGTATAAAGACGGTAAGTAACTCCTGCCAACCTGATAGTTCTTGATAACTCCACTTGTTCAGGTTCTCCAGTAGCATAAGTAATCTGATGTACATTATTTTAAATCATACACCAACTTTTAGGCAATTGTATATACAATTTCTGGCGAAGTGGGTTAAGAATGTGAGACCTGCACAGAAGATCCGCGAAGTTCCACTATTCCAGAGGTGTCCTGAGGTCCATTGCCCAAAGTACCAAGCACATAATTTAAAGCCACCCATGCATAAAAACCCTCATCTTCGACTGCATATAAAAGAGAACGAAATCCAGGCATATGAAACATTGATAGCACATAAAGTTGAGATCAAGGCATTGATAGAAACATAACCATATTCTAGAAATGATTCAGACAATAAATAAGCAGTATATGATCTGCTGAGCACTGGGATAAAGAATGAAGATGATCTCATATACTGTTGAGCACTAGTATATGAGCTATTGTGTTCATATATTAGGAAAAAAGTACATTACAAACAGACAATAAATTTGCAAAAGTATGAAAGTTAGAGGATCTCAACTAATAGATTAACTTTGATTATGCTTCCTATAGCATAACATTGCTCCACTAGACACAAGTCAAACATCTTGAAGTCTCATCTTCAACAATTCACAAAACAAACTGAGTTCAACCAAATCCTGACTGATTAATCCCATTAGCAATTAACAATCATAGAAGACAATCCTACTATATTGTTCCCTCGACATTGGCACTTAACAACTAGCAATACAAGCAGCTTCAAGCACTAAACCAATAATCAAAATTTTAAAAAGCAGAGAAACAAAATGGATGGAAAAACGTTTAGACTGATTTACCACTAAGAACACCAGCTTTATCATCCTTGAACAGAAAATCCGACTCACTCAGCACTAGACGACACTCCTTGAGAACCTCATCCCTACCAACATCATCACCAACACCACTCACCATTAACTGAACCACAGTATTCTTCCACTCCGATTTGGGGACCTTACCCTTAGCAAACTCAATCAACTCCAACACCAACCTCTCAGCCCGACCTGGAACACTCGATAGTCCATGTGAAATCTCCAAGGAATGGGATCCCTCGCCAAGCACCGGTGTCCCGGAGTCCTGGTCCAGGGTTTGAAAGACGCGAATCTGAGATCGAGAAGCGCCGAGATGGAGGATCAAGCCGTAGGCTCGGGAGGCAGGAGGAGTGAACTTGGAGGAGAGGTGGATGGAGCGGTAGAGAGAGACGAGGTAGAAGAGGAAAGGAAGGAGAGAGATTGAGACGAAGAGGAGGAGCAATTTGTGGGGGTTCTTGCTGGCGGACGACGAAATCGGCTTTGAATTTGGTGGCGAGATACCGAATGGTTGCATCCGCGGGTGGAGTTGCGTTTTGTGGAGCGGAACGTGAGAGGAGGAGGAAGAAGATGATGAAACCCTAGATTGGAGTCTTGGAAACTCCATGGATGTAGGATTTGAGAGCTTGGGGGAAAGAGGTTCACATGGACTCGGAGTCGGAGAGACGTTTTACTAGTGTTGTTACTGTTGTAGATCAATGAATCCAAGATCGTCAATGTCAACCGTTTGGCACTCCGCACTAGCGTGAACGAGTGATATGCTTCTGAAAGCAGCAAATTTAATGAAACTATTTTCTGATTAAATTTAATATTTGTTGTCTTTGCCATAGGAGGAAAATAATTTTTACTGTACATTTTTGTTGGTTGAAATTTCTGGTCGCATTAAAACAATCTTTGGTCGCATCAAATTACTGTATATTTAAGCAATTTTATACTGATAATAATTACGATTTACGGGCCGCATTAAACGCCTAACCCATTATACTTGCAGTCCTGTACAAATTTGACCCTAATACAATTGAGAAATAGCTTAACCGGACGAGTTATATAAGCATAATTGAAAAATAGCTTCACAACTTCTTCAGGTTCGTAATTACAGACCAAAGCTTAAAATAGCTTACAATTCGAGGTTCGTAATTACAGATCAATTGCATCAATCCGAACCTAACAATAGATCCAAATCTATTTCTCAACACTACAGAGTGTACACAGCTCAGCAATAACTTGCTATGCTGCTCATCAAGGAAATACAGATTCCCCATTACATCTCCCTGATTTCATCATGTTTACAGTGGTTGTTTCTTCAAGAAAAAGAAGAAAAAAAACCAGTGAACCATCAAAAGAAACTGGTAACAGTTCACCAGTAAAATGTGATATGCTATTGGGAAAAATTACCCAAAAGCTATCATGTTACCATTGACTACCAGAGGTATCAAATCTGGAATGCTAAAAAATATCATCACAGAATTAGATTTCCCAAGAGGATCATGAATCAAAAGCTTAAGAATTAGCAAACCTGAACAAACCTGAGAGATTCAAGCGTAAACATATAGTCCAATTGTCAAATGAAATTATGTACTACTAAAATATACCACGGCAAGTCATAGATTTCCCTTCCATTTTCCCCCAAATAGTAAAGCCTAAGTAGTTAAAAGGGAGAATTCGCCATTCACGCCTTCAGCTTGCCACTAACCCCACGTTTACTGTACCAAACACCTCCTCTATCCCCATTGATGGGATTCTTCTTAGCTGTTAGTGAACATTTATCGTTCTTACCGTTCATGCTACCGCTCATCTCCAGTTGCAGCTTACGTTGCCTCATCCTATTCTCAAGCCGAATTCCTCTTTGAACACGAGCCCTTTTCTCTTTCTCCAAAGCCTGAGAGAAGTCCCAGACTTTGACAGTGTATTCCTCACCTCCACAGATTATACGGTCACCGCCAATGGAAACACAGAACAAACTGCTGCCTGATCCATGAAGCATCCTCTGTGGGGGCTCAACAGCAGGCTGAGCTCCACGCTTAGTATTGGAACGACGCTTCATCAAAGATCGCTTACTATTCTTCAACAGCTTTCTTACATCAATCAAGGATAGCTTTCCATCAGCCGAGGCAGACACAAGCCAAGGAAACTCAAAGGCAAGGGAATGTACAGCGCCAGAGTGAGGAGCCCAAGTTGCAACTTTGACAACTCCGTCTTCCACACAGTTTGACATTTCAAACATGTGTATTGCACCGTCTTCTCCACCCGTGAAGAGAAAATCTCCAGCATGGCTTCTGGCTACAGCATATGTGCTTCCATCGTGAGCTTGAGGAATGAATGAAATTAAAGTCTCATCTGTGGTATCCCAAATGTACACATCTGAGCCTGATACTGTAGCCAATGTTGTCCCATGAGGAGACAAACTCCAAATCCAGTCACTGTGCCTTAAGACCATGACACACTTCATCAAAGCGCGATCCCAAACCCTAACTGTCATATCCCATGAGCCACTGTAGATCTTCGTGATGTCAAGAGCAAGAGAAGTTATCGGCCCTTCGTGTTCCCAAAGTCTGAAGTCGGTATCTCTGTTATATGAACCCTTGAGATCAAACAAATGAGGATGCCCCTCGGTTGCATTCCAGTACTGGATAAAGCCACCAGTACCCCCAGCTACCAGCAACTTTCTATCAGCAGCTACTGCTCTAATGGTGCATCCAAGAGGCCTCGATGAAGCTATAGAGCAACCTTCTTCCAAGTCCCACATCCGAACAACGGAATCATATCCAGAAGTAATGATCAGCTTAGCAGAGGCCAAAACACACACAGTGCGAACGGCGTCAGTATGACCAGTGAGAAAATCCCGTGTGTACTGACCCAGAAAGATCCTGCTCCTACACTCTCTCTCAACAAACAGCTCTTTCCACGTTTTCTCATCCGAGAGACTCGAACTTACATGTTTGGGCATGGGAAGGCCCCATCTCTCACAGTAGAAGTCCTTCCACACGTAGTGATCAGAGGCAAGCTTGTAGAGACTTGTAGAAACACAAGAGACAAGCCCGAGTTCTTTAGGACCGAGAAAGTTGAGAATCTCAGATATCAATGCCGAAGGAAGGTCGGTAATTGACCTGCTAAAGGCTGATGCAGCCACCTCATTCTTAAGGGCTAGTTTAAGGGCTGGAGACACAGCAGCACCTGTACACAATCCTAATTCAGATCCTGGCTTCAATGCTTCTTTCAAAATTTCAGTTTTGATTTCACCAGCAAACTCTCTATCCTGATCGCCACTACCTTCTCCCTTAACTTTAGAACACGCAGATTTCGCTTTCGAAGAATTGCGTGGTGACTTCACCAATTGTTTCGACAAAGCAACCTTGGTATTCTTTTGGCATTCAAAGGCCATAAAAAGAATTAACTACTTCGTGAATTAATAACTCGCGGGGCCTCAAAACTTCACGACACAACCGATCAATCAAAACGCCTCAAACTCTACCACAATTAATTAATGATCCAATCAAAGCAAACAAAAGCCGTGCGAAGAAAGAACAAAGACAAACGGATCAATCAGCACCGACAAGGCCCCGGAATCCTTCAAATCCCAAACCCTACGATATCGCACAAGCAATTCCGCAGAAAACCTGGTAAGAAATCGACGAGGAACAAATATATGACGAAGGTAGAAACAAAAGGATTCCGAAGACAAGTCGGCGAAATATTGGAAAGAAATCTAATGAAAACCTAAGCCTGCCAATTAAAGCAGCCAATCATCAGATTGACAACAAAAATTATCAATTGAACTAACTAATCAGAGATTTGTGGAATCTACCTCAAACGGTGGATGAGATCTGTTTAAGGCGCGTAACTCGATCGAGGTCGAGGCGAAATTGCGAAGGAACAACGCAAAGAGAGGAGGGGAGAGAAAGAGAAGAAAGGGGGTTCGTTGGAAGGGAATTAGCGTTCTAGGGCTCCCTAGCACCGCTGATTGGCAAACCAATCTGACGGTTAAAAATGAGTTGCTCCACCTCATGGATCTGTCACATCCGTTGGATTAGAGAGACCCGCCCCATATATTTCTGTGCTCCCGATTTTCACTAAATACAAAATATTAATATATAAACCATAGTTAATACTGTAATTAGTTAATAAAAGGTGTTTTTGAATGGGTTTTGCAAAGAGTTTTTTTTTTTTGTTCAAACAAAGAGCTATTGTTGACAAACATATGGTGTACGCCACATGTGTGAGATTAATTTTAATCGAATAATAATAGTCGTAAAACTCAGCATTCAACGTGACTATAATTATCGTAATTAAGATGTGAGATTAGTTTTCACCAACTAACTGTAGCCGTAAAACTCATTATTCAACAATCAACATAACTAAAACTGTCATGATTATTATACAAGTACGAAGAACCACGTAGAAACTATCAGTATAAAGTAATTTCCAATGTCCGTATATCAAGTAGGCAATTCAATTTCACCACACTAAGGCCATAAATATCACCGTATCATGAGCGGTATCAAGGAGGGATCACAAAAAAAGAAAAAAAGAAAAATAGGCGAAATTGTGATAGAGGGTATCGTGGAGTAAATGGCTAAAAACATAAGAATAAGGAATTGCACGCATCAAATGGCTAAAAACAACGCGCTTTCACGCGCCCTTTTCATTTTCCCCTCAAATGAAACTTCCAAAACCCTAGCCGCCAGAAGAACGACGCCGCCGCACCACGCCGGAGCTTGCAGAATCCTGTCGCCGACGATAATTACGAGCAACAAAGCCGGAATCGAATGGAACTCGGTAGCAATGAAGAAAACATCGAAAGAGCAAGTCGAAGCCCAGATCTGGCATTCAAGAATCGTTCCGACGGCAAAACTTATCATCTTCAACACGATGCACGAATCAAGTCGCGAAAAGGATTTAACGAAGCAGGCGGCCCCATCCGCCATTCCAGAGTCATGCTTATCGGAGAATGGCGCTGATGAGACGAGTTCAAAGTTCTCGTGCAACTATTCTGGATGGGTAGTTTTCTATGATGTTGGACGGTGTCTCGGCTCGTCGAGGGCGGGCGACCTGGTGGAAGTTCGCATCTATTGGCCGGAAGTAGACGAGAAGACATCAGTTAACCATATGGCTATTAATCGGTCGATGGTCCATTCTAGCCTGCCATTACGAGGTCGGTTGTGGAGGCGGGGGCATGCCTTCCGTAGGAGGTGCTCCTGGATCAAGTGTCCGGCGACTTTGTTACAAACTAGGGCCAAGGTGGTTGGAGCCTTCTGTTGGTTGTCCTTTCCACGTATCGCCAGGTTCTTCTTTCTTCAATTCACAACTCCTACCCATCAACTCTTCATAAATCTTAACAATTTTTGGATATGGTTGCTGGCTGTTTGTGCTTATGCTTGCTGGCTGAAAGTCATGAGCTTAAAAAATATTGGTTGTTCCTTGTGTGTATGTACCATGGATAATTGCTATTTATCTTCTTTGATCTGTATTAGGGGTAGACAAACCCAGGAGAAAATCAACTTTTCTGTAGCTGTAACAGGCTTGAACAATATACTGATGTCAACAGTATCCCAAGGAACCAATAAACCCGATCTGATTACTAGAAGAATCAATAAATTTCGATTTTGGAATTTTAGAAGAGTTACTTTTGCTCGTTTTAAACAAGATTGTTGTCTGCTCTCCACTCTTTTGGTGGATGTTGAAACATGCTATGTGGAGAAAGAACACAATATGCAAGTAAAGCAAGCTGTAGGTAAGTACTGGATGTTTTACCATCAAGTAGAGTATGGTTTTATTAATACCAATGCTAAGCTGTTGAAATACTTTGATAGTATCATGTACAAGATCACAGTTTGTCATCTTGAAAGGAAAACTGGGAATACCATTTTTATGGTTTTAAACCCTCTTGGGAGGAACTCCAAGCTCGATCACAAAACTTGCAGCTTAACCATTAACCGTAATTGGCTTTTGCTGATGTCCAAAAATGTCTGGATAATTCATGATATGCTGTCCAAACCATTGCTTCTACAGCATGGTGATAAAACCATCACAGTGAGCCCAAACTCACAAAATGGGAACAAAAACCCAACGAATGCAGCCACACGATATGGTAGGATTCCATGCTATCATGCTTTGTGTGAAACCTGCAGAAAAAAATTTTGGAAGAAGATTATAAGATCAAAAAGTATAAATATCATATATAAACAGAATCAAAAACTGGTCTTGATGTTTCCCGTTTGGATTAAGTGCAGTCTGATGGAAGGATTAATCATCCAAAAACAAACTACCAATCAAGTAATCTTGATCAAGCTGAAAAGGAATAACTCCCATAACACAATGTATGAAAACCATCGATGTTTGATTAATGTCATTTGGACACCTCAAAAATTGGATTTAAATCCGGTGCACATTGAGTCACTTCATTCTCCCACTGACAAACACAGTAAATATATAATTAGGTGGTATATCATTAAGATATCAAACCAATTAAAGTGGATGAAATGCTACATAAAAAGGCTAAATGGCAACACCATTAATATATATAATGGGTACTATTGCCCTGACAATTTCTCGCAGGATAGTATTTATTTTTTGCACATGTTCAGCACCAGTTGCATGGCCATTTCCGGGCACACAAAGTGGATTAAAAATCCACAAATTCAAAAACAAGCTGAGAACCAGTCGTTACGCCATGGTATAATGGTTAAACGGGATATAAACCCATTCAAACAAGGTTTTTTATGAAGATTTGCCTATGGAACTGTAGGGGATTGAAAAAACAAAATAGATGGACGGAAATAAACGCCCTATGCAAAACAGAGCACTTCCAAATGATTGCTCTTGTTGAAATAAAATGCCCACAACTGCCGGCCCTTGAAAAATGGACCAATGCCGGATTTGATTCCTATGAATTCGTCCCTTCTATTGGCATGTCGGGTGGTCTCTTAATCGTTTGGAAAAACCACCAACTTGCGAACGAGTCAATTAAAACTATCTATAAAGAGGATAGATTTGTTGCTTTCAAATACACAAATCTTGACAACCACAAAGAACTTGTCGTCATTGTTGCTTATGCTCCTCCGAAAGCACAAGACAAAAATCTCTTTTGGGACAAACTTAAAGTGTTCATTCACCAAACGCAATTCCCCGTTATTTTGATGGGAGATTTGAATGAAATTCAGGGTCCAAATGAGAAGCTCGGAGGGGTAACTCCCTCTGTGCCTCGATTCTACAGATTACAGAATTTCAAAAACGATTGTAGTCTCATTGATATCCCAACTTTTGGGAATAAATTCACGTGGAGAAGATCGAAAGAAATGGATAACAACAATACCTTTGAAAAATTAGACCGTGTATTGGTTAGTGACCAAATTATCCAATGGTTCCCATCTATCTTTACCAAGAACCACAACTTCTCCTCATCAGATCACTGCCCAATATCGTGCGAGATACCTACGGATGGTGTCACAAAAGCACGCCCGTTTAAATTTGAATCCATGTGGACATCTAGAAAGGATTTTCAGAACATAGTGAAACAAGCATGGAGATTCAACCCAGAAGGGTCTCACATGTTCAAACTGGTTAAAAAAACACAACTTCTCAAAGCAAAAGCTAAAGTTTGGAACAAGACAACATTTGGAAACATCTTTGAGCAATTCAAGAAAGTCAATGATGAGTTGTTAAAAATCCAGAAGGAAATCATAGAAAACAGAAATCACTCACTTGCCCTTAAACAGGAAAGACTATGTAAGAAGCGAGAATGTCTGATTCAATTCCAATACTCGTATTGGAAACAAAGAGGTAAGAACAACCACATTAATCTCAACGATATGAATACCAAATATTTCCACCGCATTGCTAGTGGTAGAAGAAATAGGACTAACATCCGCGAATTAACATCCAGCGATGGGATTCATATCACTGGATCAAGTAACATAAAACAGGAAATTCAGAGGGATTTTCAGAACCGTTTCCAGCACACCGATATCAATAAAAGGAAAATGACTGAGCTAACTCAAAGCATTTCCAACGAAATCACGGAGGAAGAAAACAACGCTCTTACTAAACCTGTGACCAATACGGAAATTAAATCCGCTGTCTTTGATATTGAAGAAGACAAATCACCAGGACCTGATGGTATGACATCTTGTTTTTACAAAAAATACTGGCACATTGTAGGGCCAGATGTTATTAAAGCAGTGAAAAGCTTTTTCCACTCTGGAAGGTTGCTCAAGCAGATCAATCACACTTTCATCACCTTACTTCCAAAATGTGACAATCCAAGCTCCACCAACCACTACAGACCTATCAGTCTGTGTAACACTATATACAAAATCATCTCCAAAATCCTAACAACCAGACTTAAAAAAGTTATGGGACGTCTAATCCACCCAATGCAATCAGCATTTCTCGAAAACCGAAGCATACACGACAATACCCTGATTGCTCATGAAATTTTGCACTCTTTTCGGAATAAAAAAGGTTTGGGTGGATGGGTTGCAATCAAGCTTGACATGGAAAAAGCTTATGACCGAGTTAGTTGGGATTTCATGTCTCATGTCCTGGAAAGGTTTGGTTTCCATGAAAAATTTATCGCTTGGACTAAAGAGTGTATTGAAACAGTTACCTTCTCAGTCCTCGTCAACAATGGCCCAACGGAACAGTTTAAACCACATAAAGGTCTTCGCCAGGGTGACCCCCTTTCACCATATTTGTTCATATTGGCAGCTGAAGTGCTGGCTAGGCAACTTCAACGGGCTAATATGGACCCAAAGAGTGGAATTGGAGTTCAGATCACAAGGGGAGGTACCAAAATCCCATTCCTTGCATATGCAGATGATATTATCATCTTTGCTCAAGCAAACAACCATGCATGCCAACATGTTAAGAACATAATTGATGATTACTGTCAAGCATCTGGGCAGAAAGTCAATCTCCATAAATCAGCGTTTCAAGCTACAAAAAACACAACCAATGCAACCAAAAATCTGATTAGACAAACCCTCCATATATCAAATACCACAGCTCTGGATAAATACCTAGGGTGTCCTCTCATCAACGAAAGGGTTACCAAAAATACTTTCAATGCATATACAGCAAGAACTAGGGACCAACTAACAAAATGGAAAGCTAATACGCTTTCCCAAGAAGGCAGGACTACACTGATTAAGGCTAACCTTTCAGCACAACCTAACTACTTAATGCAATCTTTTTACCTAACCAAAGCTACCCATGATGAACTAGATAAGATCAACCGTAACTTTTTCTGGAATAAGGCCAGCGGGTATAAACCGTTAATAAGCTGGAATTCAATCTGTAGGCCTACTTATCACGGTGGGCTAGGTATCGCTAAAGCAGAAGAAATGAACCAAGCATTACAAATGAAACTTTTGTGGAAAATTATTGCAGATCCAGAGAACCTGTGGGTCAAAATCGTCAGAGAAAAATATCTTAAAACAAAAAACCTATGGAATTACAACAAACAACAGAACACTTCTTGGCAGTGGTCCAAACTCATGAGCCTTAAGGGTCTTTTCCTCTCGGGGTTATCGTGGCAAGTTGGGGATGGTAGAACTATCCGGTTTTGGAAGGATTGTTGGGTTCCTAACCTCAACATCAAACCTAAAGCGGAGGCACACCATTTGATTAATGAGGAAGAACTCGTGTGCTCGTACTTACGGGATGATAAATCTTGGGATCTTCAGAAATTGAGTCAAGTTCTACATCCTAACGATGTTAATGAGATTGCAAAGATTATCTTACCGGTTAATAACATAACAGATCGAATGTACTGGAAAGCAAGCAAGAACGGGTGGTACTCTACCAATGCCACTATGAAATGGATTCAAGATAACAAAACAAGTCCTAAAGTTGATCTCAAATGGATATGGAAATTAAACATTCCACCGAAGCAAAAAAACTTCATTTGGAAAGTATGTCGTAATGGACTGCCTACTAAATCCAGACTAGCTGCTAATCATATTGCAGTGCCGCAAGGATGTGGGTTCTGCTCTTCAATGAATGAAGATGCATTTCACCTATTTATAGAATGCAGTCATGCACGCCAAGCACTTTTCGCGCTTAATCCCGCAATTGATCGTGTGGTGGGACAACTAGATGCTCAGAATCGCTACCCTTTGGACTTTGTCAATGCAATGAGAGCTAGACTCAATACAACTCAAATAGAATCTGTGTTTAACCTCTGGTGGTGTACATGGTTTCTCAGGAACAAAAACATTTTTGATGGGAATAGCCAAACACATTTAAATCCCAAAGAAACAATGGAACTTGCATCCAAGCAGATGGCTGATTGGAAGAGAGCTATGCTTTCGAAACAATCAGACAAAGGTGATAAAACTGAGGGCTCTAGATCTGTGCCCCAAGCCAACAAAAGAAGGAATGTTAGATGGGTTAAACCCCCTAGTAACTTTTTCAAACTAAACTTTGATGGTGCCGTTAATTCTGCTGGTTTTGCTTCGTATGGTTTCGCTATCAGGAATTCTGCAGGAGGCATTGTTGCCGTTGATGGTGGTTTTCTCGGACAGCGTTCCGTGGTGTTTTCCGAAGCGTTTGCGCTTCGGCAGGGGATTTTGGAAGCCATCCGGTGTGGCATTCCCCGTCTGGTGATTGAAGGTGACAACCTGCAGGTGGTTAATGCAGTGTTGGGAGATTGGAGTTGCCCTTGGGAAGTGGAGCTTATTCGGGCAGACGTCCAGCTGTTGCTTGGCAAGTTTCAGAGTTGGGGGATCCGACATGTCTTCAGGGAAGCCAACTCGGTTGCAGACCACATCGCTGCTTCGTTCTGTCATGTGTCATCTTGCTCGCTCAGTTCCGATCCGGTCCTTAGGGACCTCATCCTTTTGGATGCTATAGGATAGTGTCTCGCTTGTAGAACTAGCCTAATGTCTTTCCTGTATCAAAAAAAAAAAAAAAAAAAAAAAAAAAAAAAAAAAAAAAAAGTGGAGTAAATGACAGAGAGTGTAGAAAAGCAAGGGGAGAAAAGAGGGGGAGAGAAAGAGGGCCGTACATGTGGCATTTGATGAGCGGTCGAGATTAATTTTAATTGGAAACAAAGATTAAGGTATTTTTGCCCTTTGGATCAAGTTTTAATTAAAATTAAAACGTGACAAACATACCATCATTCGTAATTTTTTTTTATCTACCCATAGACATCAATTTTGTATATGTTTTAATTCTTGTAAAAAAAAGTTATTTGTCAAAATAAAGAATTGATTATTGTTGTTTAATTAGAAAAAAAAACTTTGAATTAATTAGTGATATTTAATTATATAAAGAAATATTATGAATCAATTAAATAAGGGAATAGTTATTAATGTTTATAGGTAAATAAATAAGTGTTTGAAAGTGGAAAAGTGAATAAATGAGTTTTAGAGGTTTATTGATATTCAAGTAGATATCACAAAATAATATAAAGGGAGTATGAGATGATGTGGAGGGAAGAGAAATGTAAAAAGTGATGAATTTTTGGGTATTAGGGGAGCATGGATATTCATGGCCTAATGTTCTCTTATTATGTACCTACTAGTACGGCTAGCAACTGCCCAGTGGGAGTAGCTCACTTGATACCTGGTCAATTAGGGGTGTCCAAACCCGGTTAACCGTAGTTTCGTTAACCGTAGTTTCGGTTAACCGGACTTCGGTTAAACATAATTTTGGTTAACGAAAATCACAAACCTAAACCGAACTGTTAATCTCGGTTAACCGATTTTTCGATTCGGTTTTATCGGTTAACCAATAACCATTTATGTGATTTAGATTATCATAATATAAGTGAAAGATCAATAATATTATCGAATATGATTAAACAATATAATCTAATTAGATTGGATCTTCAATAATATACTAATTTTATATGCCTTGATAGTTATAATAACCAAATGATACTTTAAACTATTATTTTATGTATTTCATTCGAAAACATATTTAATAAATAATTAAGAGGGCTTATGTAGACATGTACAGTGACATATTTGACAAGTAAATAATTGAAATTACACGCCATAATAAAACTATGCAAACAAGAAACTCAAAAATGCTCAATAAAACAACATCATCATTTGAAAAAGTAATCGTTTAAAGTAAATCAAACTTATACATTAATATAAAAATATAAAAAATAATTTCCGGTTTTTCGGTTAACCGGTATTGCGAAAATCATAAACCGAAACCGAACTGAAAACCGTGAATATTCTCGGTTCGGTTAACCAAACCAAAAGTTTAAATAATGTCGGTTCGGTTAACCAAAAAAGATGCCGGTTTTTCGGTTTACTGGTTCGGTTTTTCGGTTTCGGTTTTTTATGGACACCCCTATGGTCAATAGACTATGGACAAGCTTCGCCAAAAAAAATGACTATGGACAAGGAAACATTTTCGAGTCAGGACAGTCGCGTGTGGGTTCATATTAACACTTGGTACTTCTTATTGTTTAAAAGTCGTTGAGTCGTTATGATTTACCTTCTTCACGATGACCCTGAGCAGGGTGCGCCAGGAAAGTCTTGGATATACATAAAGCACCTTTTGTTGTGGACAGATAATCGGTGATTAATTAAAAGAACTCATCTCGAATAGAATAAAAAAATGATTTCGTATCCTCCGCCAATTTGGGTTTGACGACAAGTTTGTGGGATGGATTCGGGAGTGTGTATGTACGGTGTCGTTCTCAGTTTTGGTAAATAATGGACCTACGACGCCTTTTGTGCCAGAACGAGGAATCAGACAAGGAGACCCGTTATCGCCATATTTGTTCGTAATTGGAGCGGAAATTCTTGCCCGCAAACTTCAGAAGGTTAGTGAGTGCCCGAAACCTTTAATAGGATTTCCAATAGCCAGAGGAGGCAAGAGAGTGCCGTTCTTAGGATTTGCAGATGATATTATTGTCTTTGCAAAAGGAAACCAAAGTGCTTGTAATCAAATGAAGAAGATTATTGAAGAATATTGTGCTGCTACGGGCAAGGTTGTCAGGATCGAGATCCTTGGATCGGATCGGAAGGGGGTAGCAGGATCGGATCGTAGAATCGGATCGTTAGGATCGTAAGATCCTACATTATAACTAAAAAATATACGATAACCTAATATATTGTGAATTTTCTTATATATAAAGTCTAAAATTTTATAAACATTATTAATTTGGTGAGTAAAAATATTATAAGATGAATCGGGTTAATAATTTAATGGATAAGAGACATAAACGTTGATCATAGTAATAATATATAAATATAATAGTGATTGTTTGGATCGCAAGAATCGTTTGTAGGATCGTTAGAATCGTCGTAGGATCGTTAGAGTCGTGTGTAAAATCAAAATCCAATTAGAATTTTATGTTAAATCATTTAAGATCCTAGTTTACTAAGATCCTACTTAGGATCGTGGATCGATTTATGACTTTTGAGTCGTAGGATCGAGTCGAGATTCTGATAACCTTGGCTACGGGGCAAAAGGTCAATTATCACAAATCAGCATTTCACACATCCAAGAAAGTGGCTAGTCACCAGAAACAAAGCATCAAACAAACACTAGGGATAAGTACAATGGAAAATTTAGAAAAGTACCTAGGATGTCCGATTATTAACGGTAGAGTAAATAAAGAAACTTTCCAAGACACAATATGTAATGCCCAACGACAGTTAACAAAATGGAAAGCCAATGCGTTATCTCAAGAAGGAAGAACAGTGCTAATTAGGTCGAACCTCTCCACAAAACCGAACTACTTAATGCAAAGTTTCATGTTGCCAAAACATGTGCATGATGAGATTGATGTTATAAATAGAACTTTTTTCTGGAATAAGGACAGAAATTATAAGCCGCTAATTGGATGGGATCGAATATGCAAACCTAAGGCATTTGGGGGATTGGGCATTAGAAAAGCTGAGCATATAAACAAGGCGCTTCAAATGAAGCTTCTTTGGAAAATCCTTACTGAACAAGACAATGTGTGGGTGCAAGTGGTCAAAGAAAAGTATTTAAGGGGAAGCTCGCTCTCGGAGTATAAAATGAGGTCGACTAGCTCATGGCAATGGAAACAATTGATGAAATTAAAGCCAGAACTTGAGAAAGGCTTGAGATGGCAAGTAGGAAATGACAAGACTATTAATTTTTGGAAGGATAGATGACTCACGAACGAACCACTTGCAGAGTGGGCAACCACAAATGAAATGGTTAGCATGACAACCAAAGTCGAGCACTTTATCTCTACAGACAAAAAATGGAAAATAAATGAACTTCAACACATCATTCCCAGTGAAGCCATAGAGAAAATAATAAGAATCTCAATTCCAATAAATGATATTAACGACAAATTAGTCTGGGCACCAAGTAGGAATGGATGGTACTCTACAGATTCAGCAGTAAGTCTAGTAAGTAAAGAAGAAAGAATGGTCTTAAGTCCTAATGCATGGATCTGGAAGTTGGACACATACCCAAAAGTAAAAAATTTTCTTTGGAAAATTGACATGAATGGTTTGCCCACTAAACAAAGGCTTATGGAAAAACATGTTGCTATACCTCAAGGGTGCCCCATGTGTAACGCCACGCATGAGGATTCGATACATTTGATGCTTGATTGCCCTCATACGTTGGAAATAATAAAGAGCATTAATGTCAACACGGAACGTATACTTAGAGAATATAACCCATCACAAATGAACCCTCGAACTGTGTTGTCTGAGCTAAATAGTAAACTAAAGAAAAACGAGATCATTGAGCTAGTAGTGGCCTGGTGGGGAATTTGGCACCAGAGAAATAAGGTGGTGTTCCAACAAACACCCAATGACATCATACATAACCTTAGCCATTATATCCGCAACCACTTGATACAATGGAAACACGTGAAGGAATGGCAGGAGGACGAAGAAAGGAACCCGACCAAGGGCGTTTGCCCAAGAGGTCCCCCACGAAATAAACCACGTGGTTGGAAGAAGCCGCATCAGAGGTATGTGAAACTTAACTTTGACGGATCCAAAATCAACAATGGGAATGCCTCAGGTGGATCGATTATAAGGGACGAGAATGGGAACCCAATTGACGGGATAGTTAGAACATATGGAAAAGTGTCGGTTTTAATGGCGGAGACCATAGCATTGTGGGATGGGGTGAAGAAGGCCAAACAAATGGATATACGGAGGCTTGAGGTAGAAGGGGATAACATGGTAGTCATCAAAGCCGTAACTGGACAGATTCGCTGTCCATGGGAAATAGAAAGGATTATTGCAGACATTCTCGTACTCCTTCGGGAATTCGAGTCGGTCCATTTTTACCATGAGAATAGGCAGTGTAATTCTGTGGCTGATAAAATAGCATTTTTGGGCCACAGTCTCTCATGGGAAACCATCCAGAATCACCACGAGCTTTTAGCTCTCATCCGAAAGGATGCCCTAGGAATCCCGCCTTAAGGCAGGATCCTAATTCTCACCGTTTCAAAAAAAAAAAAAAGAATAAAAAAATGAACTTGAGCATGGAGCATAGAAATTAGAGAAGTTACTTTTAATTGTATTTTTTTTAAGTGCAAGGAGGTGAAATACTATATACAATCAAAAAATTAAGAAATACTCCTATATTTTAGTTCTTTGAGATGACTCAAAGCTAGAATTAGAATTTTGGAATACCATTAGCACGAAACAAAATTTTAGTTTCAAGGAATACCATCTTCATCTAATAAGAGCCATTATTCCATTAACTTAACAATACCACATAATGAAACACAATAATAAATCGGGTTGAATTTTTGCAGTAAATACCATAAAAATAAAGTTTTTGCTCATTAGTTTTTCCTTCTCTCATACTTGTGTTTCCAAATTTTGACAACGATGGAAGTTAGATCAAAGCTGACTAAAGCAAAGTGAATTTGCACGATCACTAATCAACCAGACCAAAAACACAATTGCCAAAATGATTTTTTATTATTCCTTCTTCCATTCAGGCTATTGAGTCTGGGCCGAATCAGAGCGAGTCCATGGGCCGTCAAACTGGATCACCCCACACGAATAGAAAATGCATTTCGTTGAAACCTTAAAACCCTAAACCTAACACCATTGCTGATCTTCGTTTTCTGCAGCCTTGAATTGAACCACGACGACGGAGAACACTCTCATAGGGCAAGCATTCGCTTGAAGCTCCTCCGACTCGCAACCATGGTGGCCGCTAAGAAGACCGTAAGATCTCGCTCTATCTGCCTTTCACGGTTGCTTTTTTCGCTTCATTTTTTGTTTGTGCTGCCTGTATTTGATCTGCTATCGTTTGCGCTGGGCTGAATCGGTGTTTCTGATTTCTCCTCCGCAGAAGAAGACTCATGAGAGCATTAACAACAGGCTCGCCCTGGTGATGAAGAGTGGAAAGTTCACCTTGGGCTACAAGACCGTGCTCAAGACGCTGAGAAGCTCTAAAGGTGTTGCTCTTTTATTCACTATCTATAAATTTTGTGTGTTTGCGATGAGAAGCGTAGCCTTACAGATTTATGCATTCTGATATAGGAGTTTCTTCTGATGGCCTGGATTTCTCTTGGTTTCACTAATGCATTTGAGACTAGAATAATTGCTTTCTTTTTGGCCTGTTTGTGATGTAGTGTTGAGTGGTCGTAGTTATAGTTATACAGGATTTTAGATTGTGATTTCCTAGTGAGTATGAGGATCCAGACTATGGAGAGAGGGGACCCTGGCTTATGCCTTCCTAGATTAATTAAAGCAAGTGATGATCTTTAGTTGGTAAGGATTGCAAATTCTTAGGAATAGCTGAATCACGTTGAACATCAGAAAGTAAGCATGAGCTCATAATTGAACCTTGTGTATTGCAAGGCTTTATATTTGGCTATGCCTTTAATCTTGTTTCTGGTTATGTGTTTAGGGTATATCTCTTTGATAAGATTGTCCTAAGTTGTATTGTATTTGTATCCACTGATTTTTTTTTCATTTATTGTTTTCAGCTAAGTTGGTAATAATCTCCAACAACTGCCCACCTCTAAGGAAGTCTGAGATCGAGTACTATGCTATGTTGGCAAAGGTCGGAGTCCACCATTACAATGGGAGTAAGTACCTCACTTGTATTTTTCCCTCTTTCCTGAATTTATCTGTCATGTTTAACAATGATATACCATAGTGGATCATAACAATGTCTTGGCTAGCAGAAAATAGTGGGGATGAGATTTTTTTTGATATGCAAGCATGTGAGATACTTACCCTGGGAAATGCTTGTTTGAGTGCATATCTTTTGGGCTACAATCCCAGTTAGAACTAACAATATCTTGCTCGATGTCTTTTTTTTTCCCCGTCTGGCAGACAATGTTGATCTAGGAACTGCTTGTGGAAAGTACTACCGAGTGTGCTGCCTAAGCATCATTGACCCAGGTGCTCTTTCTGCCTCCTCTCTGTATAAGTTGGTAGTTGGTTTCCCAATTTATGTGTAGTTCATGCTATACTCGTCTAATCCTTAATTGTTATTATTCTCAGGTGATTCTGATATTATCAAGAACATGCCAAGTGACCACTAAGGAGCAGAAGAGTGGAAAAGAGGTTATGTTCTCAAATGGAACTCACTCCTAGCAATCGTCAGTTATTTTGTCATGAGCCTTGCGTTATGAGATGCCATTTTTCTTGTGAGAATTCATGCACTCAGTTTTGGTGACTTCATGAATGTAACTTGTGAGATTTCTTTTTTATATTTGAGCTGATTTATGTGCTTCTCCTATGGTCTTCCTTTTTTGCTGTTCTATTGTTGAACCTTGGGGAACTGACTGGTTTTTTAGTGGAAGCTGCTGGTTTATAAATTGTTAGAGAAATCTTGATCTTACAAGTAAATAAAAATGAGGAAAAGTTCCATGCTCTTCTGACTTTAAACCATGATGATTTAGGGCTTGGTTTGCCGAAAATGGGGATGGATGCTAGAAGCTGAACTTTTGATCTTATGGTATGTTAAGAAGACATAAATACTCTGACTATACCTACCATTAAGTGTGAATATGAGTTTTTACTTTTGTGCCAAAGAGCTAGTGGTTTTCAAAATCAATAAAGAAAACAAGATTAGAAACTTGGCGTGTTTCTGTTTTGCTAACAAAAGATTATATGAAGGAAGGTGCGATTGTGTTACAAAGGAGTAGGATATAGGATTGACTCCTATCAGGGGGTAGTTGCTCTGGACTAATAATTTTTAAAATGAGTAGTTGCTCTCAATCTTAACTAATAATTTTATCAAGGGGTGTAGACATGTTAACATCCTTGTAGACTGGTATAAACACAGTGTTGTTACACGTCAATTATGCATCTAGTGGAAGCTTTCATATCTGCAATGGCGTATAATCTACTTGTTTATTTTGTTTATTTATTTTGAAATCAAGGCATTATAGTTCAACAAGTATAAAGACCTTGAATTCAGATTTGATCAACATAACATGTACAAATTATTATACAATATGAATATCTCATCAGTTAATGTGCAATGAGGTGTATGAGATTTTGGTCTTTACTTTCTTGCTGTATTCACGCAAACACTTGATCAATCAATGAAAACGTCAATATCTTCATCATATACGTTTTGTATATTTGATTCGGTCGACAGCAATTTCTACTCTTCGATTTCACACTTGTCATGTTAACGATACTTGATTCAGCTATACTGAGATATCTGTCATGTGTGTTGCACGTGCAAACTATTGTAGGTTAGCTAGGAATATATAACCTTAGTTTGTCTTTAAGGGCTATGTTTAACGATTAGCTAGGAAATTACTCCCTCTTAGGATATTTCCAGCTTTGCCAGTTCAGTTAAGATTTCATAAATTTTGTTGCCTAACTTTTAAAAAACAAATTACTCTATAAGAGCTTCTTCTGATATTCAAGGCAAGAAGAATTGTAAAATATAAGAGTTGGTATATTGCTTGTCTCGGAATAATAACTTAGGTAATGTGTATAATACAAGATCGATAGCATTATAGTGCACAGTAAATATTCTCCGTAGATCACAGGAGTATTTTCTGTTACTGCGGTAATTCTACACGTCTCACTCTTCCCCGCCGCCGCCAAATCACCACCACAGAATCCTCGGCCGCTAGAATTAACCCGCGTGAAACTGTGAAATTCCACATCTGCCCCTGAACATTCAGAATATTCCGAACTCTTCCCCGCCTCTTCGTTGCCGCCAGAACTCACATCCAATTCTTCCACCTCCTGGCTTTTCACTCCAACGAAGATACCTCTAACGGCCACCCATCCATCACTTTCCCATTTTGCCCCTGCCGGACCCGCCAATTTACCGATCCTCTCATCAGCCGCTGAGAAACCGCCACACCCGGCGTCTGAGCCCCACCCGAATTCCTCTTCCTCTGTTTCTTCCTCATCATCCGATACCTTTGATTGCGGCCATTCGATCACAGAGCGCGGGGAGTGGGATTCCTCGATCTCCACCGTCGGTTCCAGCTTTAAGAATGGATGCTGCAGCAGCTGATCACAGCTCCATCTTTGTACCGGGTCTCTCCTCAGGCACTTCTCTAGGAAGTCCCTGCCGAGCTCCGATAACCGAGTCGGGAACCGAGGCAGCTCGTCCGAGTAGCCAATACGACGAAGCGTCTTGGCGCCATCGTCGTGCCAGGCTGGCGCGCCCGTGACCATCTCGACGAGCGTGCACCCCAGGGCCCACACGTCCGATTCGAACCCCTGGAACTCCCCGCGCACGACCTCAGGGGCCATCCAGAGCGGGCTCCCACGTGGCGCGATCCTACCCCTCCGATCCTCCCCTTCCCGTTTCGCCGATCCGAAATCGGCCAGCTTGGCGATTCCGGGAGCTTTCCCCAGAAGCACATTCTTCCCCTTCACATCGCAGTGGACAACTCCTCGCGAGTGGACATACGCAAGCGCTGACGTCAGGCACCACGTGTACCGCCGGAGTAGATCCTCGTCCGCGGTGGAGGCCTCCGCCGCTGTCCCGCCGGGTAGGTACTCCATGTGGAGGTTCCGGTAGACCAACTCCAACGACGTCGTAGTGTCGTCTGCGTAGTAATGGACGACGAAGGGGGAGGAAAGTGATCGGAGGACGCTGATCTCGTTTTCGATCGCATCCAATTGGTCGACGGAGGCTGAATTCGCCTCTACCGATTTGACGGCGAACACACGGCCGTCAAGTCGATCAAACCCGACGCTGACGGCGCCGAAGCTTCCCTTTCCGATCAGCTTCCCTCGTATCCACCTCGAATTCTCCGGTTGCGTTAAGCTGGTTGCATTGGCCATGACTTCCAAATGCTCTGTTTTTCTTTTTTGTTTTAACTTGCTTGCTTAATAGAGGTGAGTGCTTGTCCGAATTGGCTACAATAGCCAACGATATTTATACGGCGGAAGAAGAGTCGTTTGGAAGACGTTGAAAGAAAGCACTTAAATTAATCGGATAATCATTTGATCAACAATGATGTCATGTATAGGATATTTTTGCTTACTTTTTTCTGTTTTTGTTAGCTTTGGGTGAGTGTAGAAGAATGAGTTTGCGTAGGCCAAACGAGGCCTTAATTCGAAGTGGGCAAGAATAATACATACAGTAGGTTTACCTTATCCGGGGATTTAGGCGGTGTTTGGATAGATAGCTGTGAATTGCGTTACTTGTGGGATTCGGTGACTTGAAATGGAATTGGCTTTTGCATATGTTGTGTGTAGTATCTAGCATCTATACTTTTGACAAGTGTTAAAATTTCCATGGGACAATCACTAAGGTGGTTCAAGAAAGTTAGGGAAGTTTTGGTGAGAATTGAATCCAGATTAACTATTAAGGGTAATGATAGGAAACCACATGGAAGCACCCATATAACTATATTTCATATGGTTAGGTACAATCTTTTCTTTCTCAGCCTAGTTCGATTAGGTAAAGTTATTCTACGTTTGAGCCGAGTAGTAACGTTTAAGAAAATTATAGTACCTTGTCCTATGTTCTATAATACGATTATATGAATCGTATAGTTGTAGATGTTGTGGTTTAGAACGAATCTTGATTAGGATACTTAATAGTAACGTTTAAGAAAATTATAGTACCTCGCCCTATGTTCCATAATATGAGTATATGAATCGTATAGTTGTAGATATTGTGGTTTAGGACGAATGTTGATTAGGATATAGTGATAGAAATTTGTATAGTATTTGTTTTGATTATGTGAAATCTTGATGATGCATAATGATCTTATTGTAGATTAGAGATATTCATTCTGGTTTTGTTGTAATCTATATCTCAATCTCTATTTTGAACTTTTGGCTATTGAGAAATGAAGGATCAAATGGATATTCTGGGTTTGATGATCACCACAAGTTAAAAAGTCGTGTCGCAATGTAAAGCCGGGATTCATAGAATCTACTTGTATTCATCTATTTGGATATAAAAGGCAAAAGGAGTTCCAAAAGATTTTTAAAAGTATTTTTCATAAAGAAGTGAATAATATATACAATTGAACTAGTCATTGATCAAATCTCATTCAAAATATATCATTTGGAGACGTCCAATTCCCAAATCTTAAACAATTTCTCCCTAAAGTTTCCTACATTTGGGATCGGTACGAAATGAATTGGTGCTTTTGTTCATGTCTTTATCAATGTTGAATTGATTCATTAAGATACAAGTATATTAAAATAAACCCACACGAAATGTAACACAAAATAAAAAAAAAAGTACAGTCAGATAATTCATATGAAATTAGTTTGAAACGGATGTATGCTTCTCGTTTTCGTAAATTAATTCCTAATTCAACTTTCATTTCCATTATTTAAACAAACAACAAGCTAGGTAGGACTCCTAGGAGATCATAGTATATCGGTAACATACAACATCAAAAAACTTGTGGCCAATATTTCTAAAGGCGTGAATAATATAATACGGAGTACATAGCAAAGTCAATTCATAGTTGTCAATGACTAAGTAAGAAACTCTGTTTGGTTTCCAATTAAAAAACAAAACAGAATAAAAATGCACACAAAACCAAATTCTTTATTTGTTGGCTCAAACTCAAACGATGTAATGATGTGGAGTGGGATAGAGCCAGCTGCCAAGTAAGAGGCACATTCATGGCACACTCTTTGGCACCTAAATAGTGGGCTCCAACAATTGGGGAAGTATGGCCACTTCCATCACAACTATTTGTATCATACCTAACTATTTGTATCATTCATTTCTTTAATATTATTTTGCCATTTTTGTAAAACATATAATATTTTCATTACACCAAAAATATTTTTTTAACGTTTTACAGTAATTTTTGAACTAATAGGTGAGGCTAAAGTTGAGCACGGTTAGTTCGGAACCGAAAATTTAGACTTAACTGAAACTGACGAACTTTGGTTCCGTTCTCAGTTCATTAAATTTCAGGATTTCGGTTCAATTTTTCAAAAAAATTTGCATTTATCCAAAACCGAACCGAGTCAATTTTTTCGATTGGGTTTTTTATTCACCAAATTCACGAATTTCAGTTTCAGTTCGGTTCGGTTTCGAACTGATGCTCAGCCCTAGGTGATACCTTTTATGGAAACATAAATGGACACACCAATTCCCATAGGCAAAAAAAAAAAACAAATTAATTTGTCCACGTATTTTTAGAGGCTTTAGTTCACCAATTCGAAAGTATTGTAAGCTAACTCGAATAAAAGAATACGAAACCCTCGTTATTCTTATCAAGTTCGTTTTGGCATGGTTTGATTTCTAGAACCAATATTATGTACACAACAATACAAAGGCAAAATAGGCAGGTGGCATTGGTGATTGGTTGAAGAACATGAGGAAGAGAATGAAGAAGGACGATAAAAATGGAATAAACGTACGGAGATGATATTTTTGACGTGTTCTTCCCTCACCCACAACCTACAAAGGCCACCCCCATCCTAATCTTATCTCCCCCAATCTTCCACTAAAAGCTCCAATTAACTATATATATAAACTATGTTAAATCAATTGCGTATAAGAAAGCCCTTATATATATAGATATGTATGTATTATATCTTACACTGTTACATTTCCATATATATAAGAAATTAATCAAAACTAGTTTAACCCCCGTACCATGTACGGGTAACGTGATTATAAATCCAATTTAATATAGATATTTAACGTCAATGATCACGTTAAAAATATAGAATACTATTATATATTTATGTTCGTACTGTGATTAGTGTTTTTTACCAATAGTAAATCAACTCATAATATAAATAAGTTGAATTTGTTTAAAAATTAATTTACGATAAATATCACGTTCTATTAAATAATAATATTTATGAGAAGATTACAACTAATTCTTAGTGGGATAGAATTCATAATTTTCGGGATTTTTGGTAATTTTTAAGTAGTTTTTACGGGATAAGATTATATAAGATTCTAACTACTTAATCTGTATAAAAGAGGGACCGACTGATTATTATATTATCGAAATGACACGTGGCACAATTTTTTGTGAAAACATTGTCTCCGCTTTATACTATAGGTAGTATAGATTATACATAAATAAAATAGACCGGTCAGGTTAATATTTAGGCGAATTTGCGGATTTGCCCCACCCAGAAAAACGGTTTGCAAACTATTGAGTTGATTTTGGTATGTTTTTTTTACCATCATTTTTCTTTCGATAAATTAGTTCTTAGAGAGTATCGCCTCTTTTACTTAAAAAGACATTTATGCATATATATAAAATTGTCCAACTATATATCAAATGCATGGCTCGTTTTAAGCGCTTGACGCTAGCTCAACTCACTAGTTGAGCATTTTTGAATGTATCGTGAGGTCTTGAATTCGAGACTTCAGGACGGCGATTTACCCTCTTCTCTCTCATCCCTAATCCCTTACCTTATACAAAAAATGGCTCAATTGAAGGCTTCACATCTATACATGCAATATGTTGTTTTTCTAGCTTCTGAGCTGACAAATTCTTACAAAATACTTAGCTTGCGATATAATATAATTAGGTCTTAATGATTAGCTCCTATTCCTCCCACATGACTCTCACTAACACTTTTTTTTGGTAGAACATAGATGATACACTACTAGATTAAAAGGCTAATGAAGCGGTTGTAAACCGCTTCAATAGGCTCAAAAACCCTTGCATTAGGTCTAATGCAGCGGTTTGAGACCGCTTCATTTGCGAGCCCTACATTAGCTCTAATGCAGCGGTTTTTAAGTCTAATGCAAGGGTTTATAATCAGATTCAAAAACCCTTGCATTAGGTTTGAAAACCCTTGCATCTAATATCTCAAATGAAGCGGTTTCAAAAGAGCAAATGTATTGGTTTTTTCACCTAATGAAGCGGTTTTATTCTTATAATGGAGAGATCTTCAACATCTAATGAAGCAATAATTTGGATGTAATGCAGCAGTTTATTTTGAAAATATTGATTATATATTAGATCGGTTTTATTTCTAAAATACTGATTATATTAATGTATTTGGTACCATATAACATAAATTAAATATAATGAGAACAAGCCATGCAAAACTAAATCTAATATTTTATATACGAGATTTGACATAATTTGTTTACAAAAATGACAAACTATTACAATCTATTACAAAATTGACATATATATGAGTCATCTTCCTCAAATAAGACCTCTAGTCAAGGTAGCTAGTTAGCAAAAACAAGATATATAGTTTTGACATCAGCAATCCTTCCCACAAAAAATAGCATGAACTGCATGCACCAGCAAATCAGCATCAACCGGTCAGCACAAACTGCACGTGAAAGAAGGCAAAATACTATGTCAACTTAAAACATCTGGATATAAGAGTGAAAATTGACTTTATATTGAGTTCAAAAATTAGATCCAAACTAACAACGGGACGTGCAGATATAGATCCACACTTTAGAAGCAGAATGATTTGGGATTACAGATATGACTTTGTTTACATAAATCACAACTAAGTTGATTAGCAATCATAACTAAGTTGATTAGCAATCACACAGGCTCACAAAGCAGGAATTCGGTGATACAAGTCAATCATAAAATCACAGATTTCTAGCAGATCATGGCAAGGTAATTTTTTCACAACCATTCCAGAAAAACAATTTAGCAGAACAATTTCTAGCAGATTTCTAAAAAAAACAATTCCAAAATAAAGATCAAATCAGCTATGAGGAAAACATCAAGCAGAACCATACCTTTTCCATATGGATGGATGAAATCCTATCAATTATCATCGACATGATCCCTAAAATCAAAACAAATCTATTAGAAAAAATAGGGCTGCTTGTGTATGTATGGCTGCATTTTCGCTATTACACTATCTGTATGTATGGCTGCAAATTGTATGGACCCATTAATTGTTTCATAGGGCTGCTTATTTCGTAATTAAGCATAAACCCATTAATTGTTTTCTGATGGTTTTTTATCCTATCTAAGCAAAGATTAGGGTGGACTTTACTCAAAAAGACTACCAAAAGGGAATGGTTAAATATTCATTTCAATTCATTGAAAAGTAAAGCAATTGACATGCATGGACTATTTATTTTTGAAAATCAGGCAAACACATGCATTTATTCAATTAATACAGATGACCAATTTCAACCAGTCTACTACATACGTATGTAGCTATTTTATTAGTTTAGAAGTTGGGAGTTGGGTCGAAGGTGTCAAATTAATTTTCATGGATTCTCCAAATGAATTCAGACAGAAGGGAATGGGTTAGACCAACTCTCCATCACCCTAAACTAATAACTTCTGGTTATACGTACCAAAGCTCTATCAATTCAATAATACAATGTTACACTATTCACATCAGAGGACTGCAGAGGGTTAGAGTTTGATATAAAAGCAAAATCAGAAACTTCAACAAAGCTCTATGACTTTTTTATAAGCTTGCTTAAGTAAGGGGTTCACTCAACTTAAATCTTAAATTCCATTGTAGTTACTAGTTACACACTTAGCTAGAGCAGATTCCAAAATGATTTGATCATGGACATATCAACGAGGAAAATTAAACAGAGGCAAGTAAACACAATTTACTTCTAGCTACTAGCAGTCCACTAAAGAAACGTGCAAATTAATACTGACCTGAAGCTGCCTTCGCACTTGGTCTAGTTTCAGTTCCTGAAAAACCAATAATGTTTCAGAGGCAACATAAATAGTATAAGAAGAACATCAAAGAGCTTCTATAATCAAATACACTTTGACTATATAATGAAATTTCTATTTAAAACTCATATATAAATCTGTTGTATAGGATTTTTTTTCTTAAAAATTTAATAATCTGACCAATATAGTTACAGCTGTAAAATCAACCTCCTCTTGAAGTGCCTCTCTCAGTTGAGATACAAGTCTTGCCCTGGAGGCCTCAAGGGCTGTGAGCTGGTCATACACCCCCTTAGCGTAGCATGCTGGCGCTTATACTCATCTACAAATTTAGCTCCATCTAATTCTCCTTCAAATATGAAGTCAGTAGTCACCAAAACAAATTACAAGTCATTTCGAAAACCAAGGATTATTGACATTAGAGGACTGCAGAGGGTTAATGTTTGATATAAGAGCAAACCAGCAGAATCAGAAACTTCGACAACCAGCTCTATAACTTTTTTTTTGGCTTGCCTAAGTAAGGGATTCAGTCATCAACTTAAATCCTAAACTCCATTGTAGTTACTAGTTACACACTTAGCTAGAAGAGATTCCAAAATGATTTGATCATGGATAGATCAAAGAGGAAATATAAACAGAGGCAAGTAAACACACAACATCAGCATACAATGCATCCCTTTAGAATCAGAATATATAATTCATGATAGTGCATTTCCATTAGCAAACCAATAAAGTTCACCTATTATCTCCCAATCTGTGATTGTAGGATAACTAATTGATGATAAAATTTATTAAACTCTGAAAATTCACAGCATGTTTTTGTGCTCTATACATACTGTTATATATGTTTCATCAATAAAAAATTTAGTAACTTCTTAGATAGTTAAGAGCTTAGTTTAAAAATTGAAATTCTATAGATCAATGCTGAAATTAGGTACTTCTCGATCGCAAGAACACGATCTCAAGGCCTTAGCTAGTATAAGAACATAGAGATATTAATAACAACCAAAATAAGATAGTTGTATTATGGTTCTCAAACTTTCATGGTCAAAACTGAACAACTGAGAGAAAGTCCTTTCAGTGTATGTAGACATTGTTTTCAAAGGGATTATAATATTCACATCATTATCATCACATGATCAATCTTCTCTTTCCATGTGACTCTCAGAGGTTAAGTTTTTTTTTACAATGAATAATTGATTAAAATACTATAAAAAACCACAAGAGGGACGGAGGAAGTTCATAGAAAAAGGAAAAGGTCAAATGAGTGTGTGTGTTTCCTAAGCTCTATCATTTCTCAATTGTCTTATCCTTGTATTAAAATCCATCCATAACCCACAACACCCCTCCTCTTCATAACTTCGTTGTTACTATCAATGTACATAAGCATCTATAATACTTTTTTTTTTTGGTAGAGATCTGTAATACTTGAATGAATGTACAAAAGCATCAACACTCACCACCCTCCACCGAACAGATTTACCACAAAATCAAAAGCACATACTCAGGGACACACTCCATCATAATTTGTAATCTAGAAGAAATTAAGCACAACACAGACACACACTACATCTTAATCTGTCAAACTGATTTTCTGAAATTTAATCAAACCCTAATAATCACAAACCACAAACTGCAATTTAATCAAATTGATGTGTTGTTGATGGAGGGCAAGTACCTTTTGGTGCTGGAACAGTGTGTGACTAGGAACGATCGTGCACTCGGAAATGGTTCTGAGTGCACAGAGGGCAAAGTACCAGAGGCCTGAGGAAGTCGGCAAGTGACGTACGACAAGGGAGGACCTTCTTGACGATCACTTCGCTAAGAGCAGAGATCTACGAGTCAAGTGACAAGGCGTAAGCAATACGGGTGCTATTTTTTTTTTTGGGTCCTAGATGTTGGACTATAATCCATATATCCAAAGAATAGTCTTGGGTTAAGAGCCCAAATGATCCAAAATTATAAGGCCCAAGAATTTGAGGTTGATTGTAGAAGATACTAGAATAAGTGAGAGCATTTGCTAATTAGTACTCCGTAGAAGATTAGGGAAAATTCTAGAAACTAGGAGAAAGTAGTTATCATGTGAAAGACTAGAATTTTCTAGGCAAATATCTAGAATCTACCTACAACATGTATAAATAGGGATAAGTGTGCTCATTGTAGAGCATCGATCAAAATAGTCGATCAAGTGTGTGTGTGAAAGCTAGAGTGAAGTGTCCCACATAAAAGAGTCTCGAGTCACCCGTATAAATGAGTCTTGTACATTTCCACTATATAATACAAAGTCACTTTTGTAATATCGTGTCTTTGTCTCGGTCGGGTTTGAGTGGGTGTACAAGAGTCCTGGGAGGGGTCGATTTCCCAACAGTGGTATCAGAGCCAAGGTTGGTGAGTGTCGTTGTTGGTGATACGGGTAGATTTCGTCGGCGAAAGGATCTCGTGTTAGTGTGATGGCGGCCGGCTTGTCGAAGACGTTCGAGATCCCACTCTTTGATGGGAAGATGAACTTCACGTTGTGGCAGAGTACGATGCAAGACCTCTTGGTGCAGCAGGGTCTTGATCAGGCTTTAGAGGACGAGAAGCCTGGCTCCATGAGCGACAAAGAATGGAGCAAAATCCAGAGGAAGGCGGTGACTGCAATCCGGTTGGCGTTAGCTCCCGAGATTAAGTTCAACGTGTTGAAGGAGACGAGCCCGAAGGCGTTGTGGGAGAAGCTCGAGAGCATTTACGCATCGAAGTCGTTGACGAATCGGTTGTGTCTGAAGATGGAGTTGTACTCACTGAAGATGGAGGAAGGAGGTAATCTTCATGACCACATTAATTCATTTAGTCAACTAGTATGTCAGCTGATGAATGCAGGAGATAAGATTAAAGATGAGGAGCAGGCGTTGCTATTATTAGCATCACTACCGAAGTCCTACAAGTCTCTGGTGCAGACGTTACTTGTAGGAAGGACAGGCCTCACCTTAGATGAGGTGACTACTGCTTTGCGGGAGAGTGAGAGAGTGATGAAGAGTGACGCCAATGATGTTGGTGGAGATCGCATACTAGTTGCGAGGAAGCGGGAGCGAGGGAGTAACCAGTCAAGAGGGCGAGATGACCCGAGACGTGGAGGTAGCTCACGTCCGAGTAAGGATTGGAGTGACGTGGAGTGCTACTATTGTCGGGAGAAGGGTCATATGCAGTCTAGGTGTCCCCAAGAGAGGGAGGACTTGAAGAAGTTGAGAGAGCTGCGGACGAAGACTGGTGACTCAAATACGAATGTGGTCGATGACGTTGGTTATGAGGATGTGTACTTAGCAACGAGTGAAGAGGTTGCTAAGCCAGAGTGGGTGATGGACAGTGCCGCCTCAGTGCACGTGTGTGGAGATCAAGCGATGTTCGACACCTTGAAGATAGGTGAAGAGTTTGGACATCTCAACTTAGCTGGTGGAGAAAAATTGAAGATTGAAGGTACCGGAAGCGTGACGATGAGGCTTCATAACGGTACAAGCCATACTCTTCACGGTGTGAGGTACGTGCCTTCAAGCAAAGTTAATATTATCTCGTTGGGTACGATGATGTCGAAAGGATATAGGCTTGTTGGCACATACAAGTGGTGTAAGGTGTTCAAAGGGAGGCGCTTGATCATGCGAGGTCGGAAGAACACAAAGAATATCTGCATCTTAGATGGACATGCTGTCAAGGGTGGATGCAGCGTTGGAACTAAGAAGCCGAAGACGGTAAAATTTACCGTATTTGGATATATGAATTAAGGGAGGAATTGTTGGACTATAATCCATATATCCAAAGAATAGTCTTGGGTTAAGAGCCCAAATGATCCAAAATTATAAGGCCCAAGAATTTGAGGTTGATTGTAGAAGATACTAGAATAAGTGAGAGCATTTGCTAATTAGTACTCCGTAGAAGATTAGGGAAAATTCTAGAAACTAGGAGAAAGTAGTTATCATGTGAAAGACTAGAATTTTCTAGGCAAATATCTAGAATCTACCTACAACATGTATAAATAGGGATAAGTGTGCTCATTGTAGAGCATCGATCAAAATAGTCGATCAAGTGTGTGTGTGAAAGCTAGAGTGAAGTGTCCCACATAAAAGAGTCTCGAGTCACCCGTATAAATGAGTCTTGTACATTTCCACTATATAATACAAAGTCACTTTTGTAATATCGTGTCTTTGTCTCGGTCGGGTTTGAGTGGGTGTACAAGAGTCCTGGGAGGGGTCGATTTCCCAACACTAGACATATTGAATTAACTTCATCTCATTTTATATATAGTTTCATGCGTTTAATACAAACTGAAAATCAAGAAAATAGGAGTGAATTCTTGGGATTAATTTGTGGACACAACAAAGAAGCAAAGAAAATTAGTGTCTTTTTTTGGTAGAAAAAGAAAATTAGAGCCTCTGCCTACCTGTTGCAACGTTTTTCTCAATTGTGAAGATAAACAATGCGATTTATTGATCAAAAGTAAAAGATCCTTTACGTACGAGTCTTGGCCAGCATTATATAATATGCAAACAATTCAATTTTGCCATGGAAATTTCATCAATTATAACTAATGCTGTACTATCAATTAGGAAAAAAAATAGTCGGCCCTTGTTCAAAGTAGATTTGACGAGTCAACAAAAAACGATGAAAACGAGTTGACGCTTTGAGTGTGTTTGACCCGTTCTAATCTTCCTCCTAATCATGCTTAGTAAAGGTATTAGCAACTAGCAAGTGTTATTATTTTGGAATTATCATTTGGATGAAAGGTGGAAGTTGCATTTTGGGACCTACTCAGCAACGTGTTTACAATGAGGACAATTTTTTTGTAACATCTTTCTCTCAATCCATACAGAGGACAAAATTACACAACAATTCAGTCAGTGGCGGAACCAGGATTTTAGTTCAGAGGGGGCTAAATAGCTTAATTTAAGTCTAATCGTTAGAAATTTGATCATTGATCATTTGAACTTGAAATAGACCTGGTATGTTCAATCTATAAGTAAAATTAATCATAATTTGAGTAAAGAAAATGAAACATAATAAAGTTTTTATTAAAACCAAAGTGGATTTGAGGAGGCAGGCGAAAATGTGGAAGTGAAGCGGTTGGCGGACGGAGGCAGGCGAAAATGTGGAAGTGAAGCGGTTGGCGGACGGAGGCTGGGAGATCTAAGGCAGACAAGACCGGTCCTAACAAATTAGAGACCCTGAACGAAAATTAATTAAGGGTCGTTTTGTGTACATTTCCTTTCATTATTATACACAAAAATCCTTATCTTTTATAAAAATTAGCTAATATTTAATATTTCCACTAAACATATGTTTAGCCATCTTTTTTTTACGACCTAACTTCATTTCAATTATTATAGTGTATAATAGTGTCTGTTTATATATGTGCTTTTTTAATACTCCATCCGGTTTATGTATAACCACCTTTTTTTATTTCACAATTCTTGTGAATTTTACATTTTTCTCCATTATTTTTCAGTTATACCCCTAATAATTAGTTATATCATAATCATATACATGTTTCTATGTTTTTCTACACTAATAATTAACTCTATAATTATAAAGATATATACACAAATATTACTTGGACGATTATTTTAATACGGAGGAAAAAATATATTACTATATTATTATTTTTTTTAAAAAAAAAATATAATCCCAGCGGGGGCTACAGCCCCCACTGGGCACTACCTAGTACCGCCCCTGAATTCAGTACGAGGAAATCCATCAGCGTACACGCAAAATCACAATATGGTCTCTGATTACTATTTCAGCAGTAATTTTCAGCTGCAATATGATTACTGTGGCCTGTATTTCATATAGACAAGGGCCACCATGAAGAATAAGTCGTCTGTTTAGCATACAGAACAACCGAAAGAAAGTGAAGAATGAACAACCAGCATCATTATACTGTATATTAGCAGCTATATCTTCTACACAAGTTTTATTCGGGTAGGAGCGAAAACAATCGCCAAAGAATGGTAACTACAATAAAGAATGTTAGGAGAACCTCTACATAATCGTTCGATACGGAACATTATCCTGATCAATATGCTAATCGACTACATAACGATAACAATCATAATAAGCTAAACTAATCCTGATACTCTAAAGCCAACTGGTATGTATGAGTTTCAGACATAGTTCTGCAGCTGAATTAGCATCACACTGATGTCATCAAGCGACCCTCGCGAAGCAGACAAATCAACCAACTTCTTACAGGCAGCGAGGGAGTCGGGCTTGTTGTCCTTCCCTGTACAAAGAGGCCTTGCAATGTCGACAGCCTCCTGATCAGTCACCTTATCCCACAAGCCATCAGACGCAAGAATCAAGAACTCATAATCGGATTTAATCGTATGGATTTTCGTCTCTGGCTCGGGTATAACCCATTGCTTGAAATTCCTGTCACCAATTGCTCTTGATACGGCTAGAGTGCCTTGGATTCTCCAAACTCCGTGGTAGCAATCAATGTATCCGCCCTGAAGAAACAAACAGACAAAATCATCAGCTTCAGTTATGAATTGTAAGAATATTTATTTGTGAAGGAATCTGGTGAAAGAGGGTTCTGGTTTTCTTACAGTGGCCTCAATTCGATCCTTCTCGTCTGGTCTAGAGGGCCGGTGATCGGTCGTTAATGGCTCAGCAGTGCCTCCCATGCTGACAACAGCTCGGCAATCTCCAGCGTTAGACACTACAAGATCTCCATTGCAAATCAAAGCGGTCACACAGCACGATCCGCCACGCAAATCTTCCTTCAGGAAGTCTGAATCTGTCTTGATGTAGCCATGTTTAACTGCTTCCTGGAGATCACTCTCATCGTTATCAGCTTTGTTTCTAGACACTTCCTCCATTATGTTCTTGCCGAGGTTCTTAGCAGCGAATTCAGACGCCTTGCACCCACCATGCCCGTCAAACACCCCGAAGAACGCCTGAATTGATTTAATAAACACATGTTTTGATTTGGTCAGAGAGATTCCAGATCCACAATCGTCAATTCAATAATCCCCAAATTGGAAACCCTAGCACCCTACGAAACCCTAATTTCCGAAAAATTGAAAATCCGATTGAATCGAATAGTACCTGTTTGGGATCGTCTTGAAGGTCGAGCGATGCACAGAAGCGATCCTCCATAACCGCCCTCTTCTTCCCCCTCTTGCAATAAACGGAGTAGTATCCATCTTTGTCCTCCTCCAGAGCGCTATCCGTCGCCGGTCCCCTCGGCGTGGCCGCCGGAGCCCCGAAACCTAGGGAAACGATCGGAATATCAAGCCTAGCGGGCCTCTTCCTCTTCACCGCCACCGGAGGGGACAAATTGGAAGTGGAGGCGAAATCCTCGTCTTTGAAAGAGCTTCTCAAGCCGTTCGCCAATGGAGACGAGCAGGTCGAAGGAGAAGAAGACGATGCCGAAACCCTACAAGAGAAGGGGTTGTGCCTGTAGAAGAACGCCGGGGAAGCAGAGGCGGTTGAGGATGAAGGGGAGAAGGCCGGAGAATTGGAGAGGGCAATCGTGCAACTGCCTGACATCTCTTAGAATTTGCTTGTTTGTGTGATTTGCGTTTTGTCTTCTGTTTTTTTGTTTTTGTTTTTGGGGTTTTGGTGTTTAGAGTGCTCTGATTTGAGAGAAGATGTAGGGAAGGACGAAAGGTTTTATACTCCAACGGGCAAAATATTCGTTTGTTATGGGAGTCAAGGTGGGCCCCGGGTTTTCAGCGTTGGGCTCCGTGTGTAAAGATTAAAGAAGGCGTAGCTGTTATGTGTTGTTTTTCTTCTTTGACCAATTTGGATTTCCCTGTATTGCGCTTACTGTTACTGAAATTCCGACATTGCCCTTTCTTTGAGCTCGGAATTTCTTGGATCTAATGAATTCAATTACAAATATTACTCCATTTATTTCGAAATTATTTTTGTGATGAAAATATGTCTTTTTATAAATATAAAACTGGATATAAAAGAACCATTTGTATTACTCAAAATATATTTCCGTCTTTCTATCATCGGGCACACCCTAAATGTACTAAATATAGAAACTAAAACCTTAACAATGGATATATATTAGTAAACCCGTCACAAAAAAAGATTAAAAAATACAAAGTTTAAGATTTACTAATTGTTTCCGTTAATTGATGCGCCCTTATGGCACACAATAGAAAAATCCAATATCCATTGATGGATAATGCTTATAGTGTACACAATAAAAAAATCCGGCATTTTCTTAAGAATTTATAGGGTTTCCATCTAAACCTACAAGGTCTTTCAAAATGAAAAGGAAAACATTACTCACTTTTCCTTAACTTCAACCACCACAAATGATATAGAAAAGGCGTATAATTAAAAAACACAAAAAATCCAGGGACACAAATGTCATAAGGAAAAAGCAGGTAACCTGGAAATAGGGAAAGTGGGAAGGTAAACTTATTAACGAAGCTTGTGAATTAATGGGATGGGTCAAACTGTCAAACACGGTATTGCCTATGGATATGGCAATTGGCAAATAACCAAATTGTTCGAGTGTAAAGAATCATGTATTTTCTCAAAAAAAAAAAGAGAATCATGTATGGGTAAAAGTACAGATCTGCCCCTGAGTTGCAGGTACAGATAATAATATTAAAATACTGGAGTTATTGCTGTGGAAAGATGGTAGGAGTAGTTGCGGCGCCGTGTCATGGGATAGGAACAGCGAACAGGAAGTGGGGGGAGGTTTCAAGGAAGTTACCGTTGGACGGTGTAAGAAGGTGTCGTCGTCAGCTGGGCTCTTGACCGTTACTTCGTGGGCCCAGCTTTCCAGTTTCAACGCTGGAGCGGCCCAATTTTTCCAACTTCCATCCCACTCCACTGTGCACGCAAACAGTGAGGAGCCATGGAAGATTAATCTTTAGGCCCCAAAGCTTGTCATTTTTATTTGTTGAAAAGATGTTTTCCATTTTGTTTGCCCTTCAATTTGATCTCCCCCTCTACAACAACAACAACGTTTACCCAGGGGAAACCCGCAAAAGCAGGATCTGGGGGGTCAGGATGGGGACATTCCAGACCTAGATGGAATGCGCCCAGAACAACCCAAGAGGAAACACTCAACAAACTAAACTGAAAGCCTAAACGCAATAACGCATCTAATACTAAAGCTAAAACGAAAACTCAAAGAAAAGAAAAGAAAAATAGAAAAAGAAAGGCAAAGAAAAGAAAAGAAAAAGTACTATAACTAACAGAACAAAGCAGTAGCTACGCCAAGCTCCACGAACAAGCATCTAGTTGTCTAACACCGAGATCTTCTCCCTCCAAAGCTTTCTGCACTGTGCCAACTCGACAGAAATACCTAACAAGCCAATGTCCTGCTTTATGTTGTCTAACCCTCTAGAATATACTGAGATCTCCCCCTCTAGAATATACAAATTAAAAGTCTTGATTAATCTCTTGAAAGAGTATGAGTGGTCCAGCAGTTGGGATTTTGAGGTTTTCGTTACGAATTTCGTGGATAGTGATGTCCTTTTTTCAACATTTTAACCTCAAGTATACCCTACACATTGTTACTGTATTCTAAACCTGACCTAATAGGATTGCGGGTGAGGGATGAGATTAATTTCAAAAGGAATCGTTTGGGACAATACTTGTACCTTGTCTTACCATGCAAACAAAGTCATGAAACAAGCAAGGTCCGAGGCGTAGCTCGGCCCCTAGCATCGTCTAAAAGCACGTGCAAAACGCTTTCAGGCGGGCAAGAAATAATATGAGAACCTAGAGCATAAAAATAGGCAAGCCTAGCAAGGGTGTTAGCGGTAAAATTCGCTTCCCTAAAAACATGATTAAGACGAACATTCCATTCTCGTCTAATGAAACCTTGGTATATATTGTAATACCAGTCTAGAAAGGGGATGACTCGGGCTAATACTCTTCTTCACGAGGCTGACAATAAGAGCCGAGTCAGACTATTCATAGCTCCATGTGAAACATAGACCATTATTCTTCTTTAATGGACTTCGTTAGTTCGTTTAAGCCAAACAAAAGTCATGCTCTAGTTGTCTTGATATCTACCTACTTGATGATCGATGATTCCAAACTGGTTAAGCCAAACATTAATGCGAGATCAACACTAAGGTCGATCACAATTTCTTATTTGTCTACTCCTCCTTAGACTATCCACACTAGTATTTTTTTTTTCTGAATTTGTGCTATTTTTAATGATAACAAATAAATAATTAAATCACAAAACTTATGGGAAGGTTTTAAATGGATTGTTACCATTTAAGATGTTCTTAATTGTATGTTTACTATGTACATTTTATATTCGGGTAATGCATATGCTTTTCCCCTCGATTGTTCATAGCCTTTGCTTTTGACGTGGTACGTTCTTACCAATTTTAATTCAATGGTGACCAGACATTTCTTAATGACCACGGATCATACTCTCTCTTTAAGCTCTACATATATATTATTCGCGCAATTTGAACAAAAAGATTCAGAAAAAATCAACCATGTAAAAAGGGCATATTTACCCGGTACGTATTCACATTAATCCTGCAAGTTACGCTAATGTTATTTCGTCCAAATTAGATGGGCTATTGTTTTGTAGAATCCTCAAAGGCGCCGCAAATAAAACTTGTAAATGGCTCCACGACTTCCTCGCGTACCAACGTCGGCCACTAATTGCCCTTTTCCCCCTCTAAAAACTGTTATTTCTGTTTATAGTACAAGCTTATAATTTGTCTTTTGTACACGTGCACTTGGAAACTGTCAAATAAAAATGTACAATTCTGTTGTCGGTCTGTGTAGGAAAGAATTTGTCAAAGTCATCTATAAGAATCATAAATCAGATAGACCGATTTATGCGGGCCGGTACAAAAAAAATGTGACGAGATTGCATTCAAGTTAGGGACGGCAACGGGTAAGGTTGGGGTACATCCACAACCCGATTCGACTCTGAAAACCGCAAATCCGACTCGACTCATAAAGCGATGATTGTCACTTTAAATCGAACCACCAAATTAAAGGACCATCGGTTTTCATATTGGGTCGGGTATGTTATCATCAGTGACGGAACCAGAAATTTAGCCCAGAGGGGGCTAAATATATTAAATACCGAACAAGCGAAATCAAACAAATTGAAAACCTATATTTTTTTCCAAGTGTTTATAAACCTAATTTTCTGGTGTGGCAGATTCAAGAAAAGCCAAACAAAACTCATTGTATTTTAGAATAGAACTTGACAATCCAAGCTAACTACATCAGTAGATTGTGTGAATTTCTTGTGTTCTACCAAGATAACAATAGATTTTGTGAATTTCCTTGTATAACTAGCTTAAATTTGCACAATAGAAAATCAGCACCTGACAAAGAAGAAGGTGGCTGATAGAGAGGCAAAATAGAGATCTATCCACCAAAAGAAAGGAAATATGCTAATGCTAAAAAAAAAAAGGAGATTTATTACACAAAAAAAAATTAAATTAAATCCCAATGGGTGGGCAGTAGGTAGTTCCGCCCCTGGTTATCATTCGGGTGCCCTAATCTCTTATATTGATAGTAAGTATCTTTTGAAATCTAGACCATAAAAGACTTATGGTAATTAAACCCAATTGTAACACCAATGTGTCGTACGAATTGAGCACAAAACAGGATCAAAGCAAAAGAAAATTTTCACCCAGCTCAAACTATTTGAAAGTCAAATTCAGAAATATCCGAACACAATTGTATAGTACTCCGTATAAAAATCAGCCAAGATTCACAAACAAATCAAGAATAAGAAGAATCAATTAGTGTAAGATTAGAAAAAATAAATGTATATATAGTAAAATATAGCGAGTAGTTAGATAGGGTTGGCAAATCGGTTGATGGGTCGGGTTAGTGAGTGGGTTAGCGGGTCGGGTCGGTTGGAATATGGTAACCTGAAGCCGAGCCCGATCCATAACCCAATAACCCGTAACCTGTTTCAACTCGTAATTCTTTGGTCTTTTTGTCCGTTTTTTAGGGTCGGATTAGTCGAATAACCATCGGGTGTGGGTCGAATTCCCATCCCTAATTCAAGTGAAGAGGCCAAGACAGAGCTCTAATTAATGTTTAATTTAAGTATGCATACGTACATTTTCATGTTCATGCTTTTAATAATTTGTTAAACATAAAATTAAACTGCATTTAGCACTTTTTTTGGAAGAAAACAAGTTATAGTGAGCTAGCTGGCTAGCTAGATCTTACAAACTAAATGCAACCCGTTGCATTTTGTACGTTTAATTTAGTCATACTTAAGTAGTTCATGAGGATTTTGAAGAATGAACTCCTCCATCAAATTAAGAGCTAGATAGCTTGGGTCAATTATAGCTTAAATAAAAGCTGCGCGCATGGTGAAATATAATAGAACTAGTTTGAGTGAAACAATAATTCAAAATCACACACTTCTATCCAACATTTGTTGGAACCTCTTGAAAGACTCCAACTTCTGCAACCGAATCTGCTTCTTAAACCTCTTGATGAACAGATCCGCCACGTTATCGATCTCGTTCTCGAGCACAAAGTCTTGCCCTTGATTCTCCTTGGAGTTCTTCACCATATCGATAACCGATCCATCACCTTGCATCTCATCGTCTTCGTCTCCTAAGTCGAATAAGCTATTCAGATCCGGAAACTCCTCATCATCATCACCGTCACCATACCTAAATGAGCTATTGTCATTTAGGGATGACGAGCTGTGGTGGAGGACAATAGCTTGGCTATCGGACGCCTCTTCGAACTCAGTGTCTGGCTTTCGATCAATAATGGCATGGAACTTGTGGGAGATTGAGCTCATGAGAGATGGGCGGCTTTCGTTCTTGAGCAAGGATAAGATAAGGAGGCGGGCTCTGAAGGCGTCGGCTTTGGTCTTGACACCCATGCTCTTGGCTTTGTTGCTAATCGAGCTTAGGAACGAGATTATATTCTTAACCACACTTGAGGCCTTCTTCTTCATGTTTGGCTGCCTTGTTTACTATGAAAACATACATGCATGGCATGCATCAAAATTAAAAGAGGTGCAATAATATAGGGTTCATTACTTCAATGAAAAGGGAAGCATAAATGTCTTACTTACCTTAGCGGCTTAGCTATATGAAACGGAGAACTGATGGAAAGATAAAGGAAAACAAGGATGATGAAATTAAGTGATGAGTTGGCTAAGGTTTGCAAGCGTATTTATAAAGAGTTTAGATCATATGATAATATTTGTGAAGAGATTATTTATGTGGCGATCATGATATTTAGTTTGCTTTTGGTCATTTTCAGAGGCAGTTTCCTGTGTGCATGAATATTTACATATGTTATGAGTAGTATAGCATGTGCAATGAGGTAAAGTACGTAAAAGCGGTGAGGTAAAGTACGTGAAGTTGTATAAAGAGAGGAGCAGAAAGTTGAAGGGAATCTGCTATAGTGGATTGATTTGGACTTTGGATGTTTGCTTTTTGATACCAAATAGCATTATGAATCATGGAATTGTTTATGTACATGGCCGCTCAAAAGAAATTTCTTCTCGTGGTCACCTTTCTTGTTTATTGATAGTGGACAGTCGAGTCAGTATAGCCTAAAAAGAACTGTGACAGGTAACGGAAAGATAACTTAGATCTTGAATGTGTTTGAGATGTTATGAAGAGAGTTTTGATGGCCCATATCAAACAAAATTAATTAATCAATATAAACTTAAATAAAACTCACATGAGTTATGGGATTGAGCGATGAATTCGACCTTATATTAGAAATAAATCGACCTTATCTCTTCTCCAGATGACAACATCAGCATAGAAAGCAAAGCGCTTTGGAATGAGGTAAGAAAATCGCAAGAGGAATTTAATCATATGTGAATCGGACAACCTCATAAAACAGAAAAGACGTACATCTTACATAAATGGTATATTATATTTTCAAAAAATAAAGTTGGGACATAAGATGTACTATCACGTACATGATCTCATCAAACATAATTGAATGTTTAAAAATAAATAGCAAATTTGTATCTGCTAAACTCACAAGCAAAACTAGTTCAAATCAAACTCCTGTGTTTTACACCAGATAAAACTCTGACACCTTAGCGACAATTTGATTTTGTAAATGGAAATGTGGCAAAAGTTAATGCATTTCACCGGAACTATAACGAAGTGTGGTAACAGAAATCAGATGTCATTAAATCGATCAACGAGGGCATCACACAAGGTTTCGTGTTCGAGACTCGAGAAAGGAAGTTTACGCAGTAGAACATGTGATGATACTAATACAAAAAAAAAATCGAGGAAATGTTTTGCATAGATGTCATTAATCAAAGTGGGTGCATTATTTACCAGGGATCGTAGACCAGGTCATGGAGTTTGAAAAATGTCCATCCATGAAAATTTCATTTGTAAAATTATTTCTGTGATTGGTAAAAGACCAAGTAATCACCCCCCTCTGATAATTGGTGGAAACCAGCACATACTTTCTCTTGCATTTGCAAAAGTTAGACACGGATTAGCAGGGATTGTGATTAGCTCTCTGATAATTACGGATCAAGAACGATAGTTATTAACATGTGCAATGTAACCAATGTTGTGAGTACATGTGAACTCCCGTGTCATAGCTTTTCCACTTGTTCTCGTAAGCTTCACCGTTTCATGTGTTATCGAACTAGTCTTACCAAAATCAAACAAAGCCCAATAATTGGGCCCAAAAGCCCACAATGTAAATATCTGGGAGATTTTAATATGAAGAAAACCAGTCTCGTTGTTCATAATCAGGCATGTCTGCATTATACACTGAGTTTGAGTTTGAGAGGTCCATGTTATTGTTGTCAGGAGGCTCGGCTCATTCCATCCAGTTCGAAGCTCAGAATTTCTTTTTTATGTTAGAGCTTGGATTGAGAATACAAATTGAGAAATTGGAATGTAGCACCCCAACGTCCAAATGCAACATAGAAGGGGTTACACCGGATAGCGAGGGGAGCTGTTTTTTATCGGATTCAAAATTTAATGAATGGCATCGTTTAATTTACAATGACACACATGGCCTCAGTAATGAATCCATTGAAATCATCAACAAATAGAAACTTAAATTAGTGGTGGAGAAAAACTCAGTCCCTTAGATGTTCATAATCCTGCGATCATATCCGCAAATCATCACAGGTCTGTATACATGACTCATCATCGTCATCCTCACCCAACCAGATCTGATCAACAACAAATCCGGATTCGGATAATTCAAAGAAGGAAGAAAGAGTAGATGTGGCTGCAGTAACAATTTCCAACACCAATAGAAAAGGTAGTGAAGGACGAGTTTTGAAAGAGCAACCCACTTTAATGTCGCTTCAAGGGAACGAGTCATATGGGAATCGAAAATCCGCATAAACCAGTAAATGAAGCCTCTATCCGATCTTAACATCGCGAGATAAACACAGCGTTATAATCAGAGAAAAGACTAGAGCGAGAAAGAGAGCGATCGAAAAAAGGAGATACTAGAAACCCTAATTTCGCCCCTAGGCGGCGGCAGAAGAAGAGGGGGAGATGGAGGAGGAGATGCGCTGAGGTATTCGCTTTGTAAATCTGATTGTGGTGGTATTTATAGGAGAGAGGTCTATGGATCCAGTGGGTGAGGGTGCGGAATTTTTGAAATGGGCTGATTTTGATTGGGCTGCAGATTTGGAGTCGATTCAATATGTCATCCAAGCCCAACCTCTTAAACTCAGCCTCGTGGGTGGGTTCATTCTAGGTATGTCAATGGGGCGGATTCGGGTCGGGATATCCTTCCCGTCCCAGTACCTGTTTAAAAATATATTTCCAGTACCGTATCCGTTCGCATACCCGTCGGGTAATAAAATTTGTACCCATAGGTCCCCATCCCCATCGAGGATTCCCCGGTAGGGGTGTAAGCCGGTCTAGACCGGACCGGAACCGAAATCAACATAATTTATGGATTGAAGACCGGGCCGATATAATCCGGTTCGGTCCGGACCAAACCGGTCCGGTCTTGTTTATGTACCGATTGGACCTATATTATTACAGTAATAAATATTATAGTTATACTAAAATTTAAATTAGGCTTAGAATATATATATATATATAATAAGATAATTATTATACATTATAATATTAATCAACCAAAATTCCAAACGTCTTGTATGATCAACAGATAACTAAAAATTCTACGGTAATTAATCAAACCTGAATCCAAACAACCAAAAAACAATCTTAATACTTATCAATCTTAATACTTATTACTAGAAGAATAATCTAGAAGAATAATTTAAAAGTTCCAAGCTTAATACTTATTACTTAATGTTAATACAAATCAATCAATATATTTTATAAAACCGACCGTTTTCGAGCCACCACGTTGATTCTGGCCCCACCGCATATTTGATAAAAAAAATAGCTTTTATTTATGTTATTTCAATTAATCTAATTATATTTCTTACTCCATTATCTATTTATGTAAAAGATATGATCAAATTTTCAAATTTTGGTAAGATATTCTATCTTTTTAATATATTACTTATCTTTTCTAAAGTTGATTTTGGACCCGCCGTATTTATTTATAAAACAAATCATTTTACACAGTTAAACCTCTATAAATTAATAAGGTCGGGACTAGAGTATTTTATTATTTTATAGAGATATTAATTCATCGATAAATTAATATTTATTAATTTATAGAGATTTTAGCGATAGAAATATTTCCAATTAAATAATATCAAGTATTGTCATTGAACAAAAATTATACCAACTAAAAAAATCATAAAAGTATAGCCAAACTATTAACATATTTACTACAAATAAAATATGGACAATTTCTGACCAAATTTTGGATGGTTGGTACTATTGTACAAAATTTATGATTTTATTGGGACCTTATATTTCTATAGGGTTTTTTGAAATTTTATTATCTTATTATTTTATCGAAAATCGTCAAATTTTACACTATCCCAAGTCGGGACCGGAGAAAAATATTAATTTACCGAGTTTAATAATTTATTGAGTATTATTTGATGGAGGTTCTACTGTATATTAAAATTTTAGAGCTTTATTCTTTTTCTCAAAATTTTAAAAATGTTGTACCGCATTAATCTGCACCATAGGTTATATTTATGTGAAAGCCTCATTTTGACCGTAAGTAATTATGGTATAATTTTCTATATTTACATGATCCACTATATTTTTTACTCATATATTATATTTGATTTTTTTCTATCTTGATAACAAATTTGATTTTTTTACCCAAATAATAATTTTAATTTATATCTTGATAGCATACATCTTTTTCATAACTTTTACATATTTACAAAATAATTCCACAAATTTTATCAAATTATACAGACGCCCCTTATTTTCCTAATACAAACATACAAGTGGTCGTTTTTGAACACATTAATTTTGACCCTACCTCATATATGAAAAAAAAATAATTTTTTTTATTCACATTATATAGGGTTTTCTTATTGAATTTCTTCTTATCTACTTATATGGAAAAGCTTTTTTCAATTATTAATTTTTAAAGCATTACACGGAAAAATCTTTCATAAACAAATTAAGAAAAATCTTTGAATATTGGATTCAACTTATTTCTTTAATACAAGTAAATCTGTGGTTTCGACATTTTCTATTAAATTTTTATAAAATTTATCAATTTATCATGTGATGAATTTTTTTAATTATATTTACATTTATGATAGTCATTATTAATATATGATAAAAATTGTAAGTAAAATATCAATTTATATTCTTATAATCAAGTTTTATAAAAATATATAAATGAGTTAAAAAAGTATGTCTTATATATTTTTTTGGGCTATATTATATGAACTTCAAAAACAATATCACTCTTTTTAAAGATAAAAAACATGTCCATATAATAAATCTTATATGATATTTTCCATATATATATTTTACTATAAAATATATAATTTTATTATAATATTTTTAAGTGAAATAGTCGTGCATGGCACGACGGGTTAAGCTAGTATATATAATGCTCGTGTATAGATATCCTCCTCCTTGATCATATAGATTTTACAAAGAAAAGATTAGGCAATTAGAAGATATCACAATCGTATTTTAGGTATTAGTAAAATAAATTTATTAATTATAATTTCGGTCCGATCCGGTCGACTCGGAAAAAATCAGGGTTTCGACCGGACCGGAATATGGACATTTTGTGGACCGAGGACCGGACCGAAATCCACCGGTCCAGTCTCCGGTCCGGTCTTTTTTAATGCGGCCCAATCCGGTTTTTCGGTCCGGACCGGATTTTGTACAACCCTATTCCCCATACTCATTTAATTTTTTCCATTTAAAATCCTCATGAGTTTTCCCGCGTACTTTGTACAAGGTTATATAATTTCTACATCAATTCACGATCAAACTTATACAACTTGTAACAAAATGTCTAACAACAAATAAAACAAGATAACATTTCAAATTAACTAGTTATATATAACAAATAATTGATGAAAAATATTCGACTAAAAAAAGTTGATGAAAAATAGATAAAATAATATTTCAAACTTCATGGTCCCCTTGGCGGGAATTCCCCAAGGGTCCCTCGGTGGGGTCGGGTCGGGGAATGGGGCGGGAACATCTATCCATGTACCCCTACTCGTACTCATACCCATGCGGGTACTCATTTCGCCCCCCATTTCATCTTCATCCCCACTAAAAATCCTTCCATCCCCATCCCCATCCCCATTCCCATCCTCATCTCATCCCCATGATGGGGTATCCCCACGGAGAATGGGGAATCCCCGCCCCATTGACATCCCTAGTTCATTCACTACAATGCGTGTTTTTTTTTAAGGTAGGGATTAGACGGGTCCCTTATATGGAGACCGGTCTAAAGGATCTTGATGGCATTCTGAGTTCGAAGAGGGGTTAAGGGGGTGTTTAGTATAAATTTAGGTATGGGAATGAGAAAAGGTATGAGATTGAGTTGGCATGGGGTTGGAAACTCATACTTTTAGTTAAGTGTTTGATAGAAAATTTGGGAATGAAATTAAATTTCTTATTGAGATAAAAAAAAAATTGAAATCTTGAAAAACTTAGTAAATAGATTATTGAAGAGTCGTTAATGATGAAGGATAAATCGTAGTTGATGAAAAAAAAAACTTGTTATTTGGTAACTATAAGCTTCAATCTCATATCTAAGACATAAATAGGATACGAGAAACTCACACCTATTGAGTTTGGAAACTTAATATTAACATAACAACTAAAAAGTATGTGGTTTTCGTTCTCAAACACATATCTTTATTCCGGATCCGGTGATCCCCGCCTACCAAACACCCCCTAAGGTTTGGATAGAAGGGCCATACAAGAACCATGGATCAAATATGCATTAGGTCACACTATGTGCAAGAGCAATAACTTATAGCATATTGGTTGGTCCTGCGAAGACATTGAGTGAATTCTCGTTGCCCTATGAGAAAACTTCATCGTCCATCCTCCAGCCAATATACCTCGTCGTCGTTGGCTACTCCCTCGTCGTTGCTGATCTCTTCCCTCCTTGAAATCTCAAGTGGAATAGTGTACTATACCATGTTCTGAATGTTCATGTTACTCTCATTCTATTGCGTTAATCCATATTGATATTGATGGGTAAGTCACTTACAAAATACCTGAGCTCTCAAAGCATTACTCCACTACAACTATAGAGGTGTTGGGCTCCCTACCCTCGAGAGTCCATACTCTGATACTCAACTGCTTTTTTTTAACAATTCGTTAACTCGTGCTTTTGATTGTCAATTGTAAGAATTTTCATTCCAAATTAGGATTTTCTACGTCATCAGTGAGCGCTATTTTTTCGAGTAAGGGAGAAAAGGCCAAAACTAAAAGTCAAGAAAATGTCACCGTCATATGGAATTTGGCCAAAGTATCGCTGATACATGCGAAACCAGATGGGCAAGTGGCAACGGCTGCAATCGCCATTTCATTAACCCGCGAAAATCAATTTGCCACTATTCCAGGATCCCATGTCCGAATAATTTCTCTCCGATCACGCGCTGAAGAATCGGTCAAACCAGTTTCCAGATCAATCGCTAAACGAATAAACATTAGCACCGTCAAATCAAGGCACAACCGATCTTAATCAGGCTCCACAACCATGGCTTGGTGTCGACTCAAAACCCTAATTAAGCCCGCATCCTCCTTCGCCAGGCCCAGACCCTTCCCCTCCCTGTATTATGCTTCCGTCTCTCACTACTCCGCCGGCCGATACGCCGGCCTGGAGCCGACGAAGCCGAACGAGAAGCCGAGGGTGGTGGTTTTGGGGTCTGGATGGGCTGGGAGTAGGCTCATGAAGGATATCGATACCAAGGTCTACGACGTCGTTTGCGTTTCCCCGAGGAATCACATGGTTTTCACTCCTCTTCTGGCTTCTACATGTGTCGGGACTCTGGAGTTTCGATCAGTTGCCGAGCCAATTGGGAGGATCCAGCCTTCGATTTCTAGCGAGCCTGGCTCTTACTTTTTTCTTGCTAATTGTAAGGGATTGGATCCTCACGATCATGTGGTAAGTGTCTTCTGTTTTCTACTTTGATCATTCGCATTGGTATTGTTGGTTTGATCAGACTCGGTCGGATTACCATAGCTAGGATGCAATCCAGAATTTGAATAGAAATGCCTCCTTTGTAGCTGTAGGATTCTAGAAATGAACTCATTGACAATCCTACATTTGTATGTCTAACTAGTAGCTATTCGGAATTGAGTAATGACTGATGAGTCTCTTGACCTATTGGCCTGCTACTGGGTTGGGTGCAAGTTTGTTAATTGGCTATGTATTTTAAAATTTCAACAACACAAAGCTTGATCATACATCAATTTTATTGGTTAAGATTCTAACTGTTTGATGGGGTGTGGTGTTTTTGTGATTTAGCTGCACTGTGTAACACACACAGATGGTGGAACCGCAAGTGTGAAACCTTGGGAGTTCAAGATTTCATATGACAAGCTTGTTATTGCAAGTGGAGCTGAAGCCTCCACATTCGGAATCAATGGTGTCAAGGAGAATGCCATATTCCTTAGAGAGGTCCATCACGCTCAGGAGATCCGAAGGAAGCTCCTTTTAAACTTGATGTTGTCAGATGTACCTGGTATGGTGTTCCTTGAACGCAGGTTTTCAATACCAAGAATCTGGTGCTTTGGTGCAAGTGTCTTATGATAATTTCTTTTGTTTGTTTTATTTTATTTTGCTTGAGCTAGGCATCTCAGAGGATGAGAAAAAGCGGATGTTGCACTGTGTTGTTGTTGGAGGTGGCCCAACTGGAGTTGAGTTCAGCGGTGAACTTAGTGATTTTATCAAGAACGATGTGCGTAAAAGATATGGCCATGTAAAAGATTACATCCATGTTACATTGATTGAGGTATTATGTTTCGTGGCTTCACTGTCAGTGTGATTTGTTTTTGTTAGTAGAAAAGACTGTCAGCATGAGCATACTAGGGAGTCTAGACAATCTGACATTCAGATTCCTATTAATCGCAATTTTGTTTTCTCTTCAGGCAAATGAGATCTTGTCTTCCTTTGATGATCGTCTCAGACACTATGCTACCAAACAGTTGATTAAGGTAGGAATGTTTGCTCAGATGAGCTTCTCCTGAAAATAATCAATGCTTAATGTGATTTATGATCTCATTGGTAAATTGCTTTGAACTGTTTGTGGGTAAATATTTTTTCTTTCTGTCTTATCCTAGTTATTTTTTTCCCTCTTTGTTGCAATTTAAAATTTGTAAGTTTCCAGTCAGGAGTTCGTCTTGTTCATGGAATGGTCAAAGAGGTGCAATCTGATAAGATAATCCTTACTGATGGAGCAGAAGTTCCCTATGGACTATTAGTGTGGTCTACTGGTGTTGGCCCTTCACCATTAGTTAAATCTATGGATCTTCCAAAATCTCCTGGTGGAAGGTAAGTCACAAAATTTAGATTAATTACATCTTTACTGATATTGTCATCCAGAGTTATTTAATACGGAGTATGTGTGAGCTACATATTTCAGCTTTAGGTATGTATTGTCGTAATTTCTACTGATGCTGTTTTTATCAATAACACAAAAAATGATCGCTATTCTGAAGGATTGGGGTCGATGAATGGCTGCGTGTTCCTAGCGTTCCAGATGTGTTTGCTATTGGTGATTGTAGTGGCTTTCTTGAATCCACTGGCAAGCAAGTTCTTCCTGCTCTGGCTCAGGTGGCTATCAAACCAAAATCTTATCTTTTTTCTTCCGGAATTAATAGAATATTCTTGCACTTGTGAAGGTTCAGCACTATAACGTGAAAACAAATTTTTTTAATTCAGGTAGCTGAGAGGCAGGGAAAATATCTAGCTCAGCATCTGAACCAGATGGGGAAAACCGGTGGAGGCCGAGCAAACAGTGGGAAGGATCTAGAACTAGGAGATCCTTTTGTATACAAGCATTTAGGAAGCATGGCAACTCTTGGTAGATACAAGGCCCTTGTTGACCTCAGGCAGAGCAAGGTGAAAGGATTTCTCACCCTCATGAAAATTCAGATTGATGAAGTTCCCTAGTATGGCTAAAAAATTTAAGCATCTTCTGATTTTTTTTGTTTATAAAAACAAATCTCAGGAGGCAAAAGGGCTTTCAATGGCAGGGTTCGTGAGCTGGTTTATCTGGCGATCTGCGTATCTCACGCGTGTAATCAGCTGGAGGAATAGATTCTACGTTGCAATCAATTGGCTTACCACTATGGTATTTGGACGTGATATAAGCAGGATATGAAGCTTGACCATCTCTTCCACTTAAGTATGTCAAAATTGTCTATTACGGCTTGCAATTGTAGTAGCTGAACGAATACAGATCTTCATTCCTTTTTTTTCACCTTGGCCTTCCGGAACCATAATAAACAGCCTGTTTGAATCAGATTTTGGTACTTTTGGCTAGAAATTTTGGGTGTTGAGTAATGATGAATAATTCAACTGGCATGTTTTTTTTGCGAGTATAAATTCAGGAATGTATGAAGGGCACAAAAGTAAAACTGGCTTAAAGGAAGGGAGTAAAATACAGGAGCTTTTAGTTAAACATTTCTTTCACAACTGGTCTGACAAAGCAAAAACCTTTAATAGCTCAAATCTATTTGCACCCCAGATGAACATCTCTGAGCAGAAACTGACCGTAGCACAGTGAACTAACAAAATCCATGCACGGGATTAAAACCTTTCTGAATTCTTGTTATCTGAATTGTTATTCAGTTCGACTCCTCTTCTTCCCCTTCCTTTGAAACTTCTTCTTCTTGCTTGGGTTATCTGCAGACGACTTCTGCTTCCTTCCTCGCTGCTTCTTCTTATTGGTCTTCTTGCCCTCGCTATCTTCCGGCTTACTAACATGCTGTTTCTTCGCGTTTCTAGCCTTTTGAGGGGTCTTCACTTCTTCCTCCTCCTGAGAAGAAGCGTCACTCATGGATCCATCATCATCAGAACTCAAAACCAAGTCCTCGACAATGTCTTCATCCACGGCTGTTGTTTCCTCCGTCTTCTTTCGCTTCCTCTTATTTTTCTTCTTTTTGCCCTCCTTCTCAGAGCTCTCTTCCCTACAACAATTACGTTATGCAAGCCGTAGCACATAAGTAAAATAGCATACATAAAAGAAAAATTGGAAAAAAGGTTTAATAAAGTTGTATATAGAAGGTTGCATAATGATCTGTCTGTTTTACCTGGATTGTTTTCCTGGTAACCAGGAAGAATTAAAGACTGTTTCTGCATCAACCTTAGCATCATCATCATCATCACTTTCCTCATCATCACTTGTTTCACGTTTCTTCCCAAAAACGGATGACCTTGCACCAACAACAACACTGAAAACAATAGATGTCCAATTATAAGTAATCCATTTATCAAATTGAAGATTAATGCAATAAAATTTGCGAAACAAGAGTATAACCTGGACTCCACCAAGGACTCGCTTCTTTGCTGTGCCCTTGTGCGTAAAGCGGCAGCATACTTTGACAAGGGGCTCACGCCAGCTTTCTTTTCATCCTATAATAGCATTGAAAAAGTTCAGATTCTTTATATGCTTTACTCATATAAATGAGTCAGAATCCTCTGAAAGTTAAAGAATGAAACACGTGAGTGAGCTAAAAAACTTTTTCTCAAGATAACTGTAATAGTAGCAGACCTCAAGATAAGATGCTGCAGCAGGATCATTAGGTAGGAGGGATACTGATGCCCTCCTTTGATTAATGAACTCTGAGTTAGCTTCAATCTGCATTAAGTGCACGCAATAGCATCAACAAACTAATTTTGGAAACAATTAATAAAACAACCTCTAAAGAATCCAAATCAATCATTAGCAGCAGAAAGCACTTCTAAAGCATACTTGACGAATAAGCTGCTTCATCTCTCTACAAAACCTCTCAACTTTAGTGTTTTTGCAGAAGCTACGTAATCGAACAGTTGGTATAAAAGACAACTCAAGGAATGCAACCGAATAACTCCACTGATTGAAATGTTCAGCAAGCTCCTCAACCACAACGAAGATACACTCCTCCTGGAAAGATCGTGTCTTGAGTGTTTGCTTGTTGACCTGTCATCAGCGATTGCTAGTCAATTTTTTGGGATAAGATTGAAACTCAAAAAAATAGACAAACAAAAACAAAAACATTTGATGAATGAAGCCACTATTAACAAACCTTCAGTAAAGTGTGCAAATCCACAGCTTTGCCAATACCGCCAGTTGGGGGCTTATTCAACTCTTTCATCTCAAGCATATCCAGAAGCAAGAACGAAACTGGTATGAAAGTATTGGTGGATGCAGCAATTCGGTTGAGCATTCTAATACAACGCAGCCGGAGAGGAAAGTATCTGGCAGTGGGTACCAGACGGGCTACTCCATAGATGATTTGAGTCAATGGATAAGCAAGGGGTTTAAATTCAGCTTCTGAGCCATAAGCACAGATGGCTCTAGTCCAAAGCTCAAGGCAACATATGAACTTCCAAGCATAAACCTTTCGGAATGCTTCCTAAAATGTATAGAAGAAACAGTAAAAAAATTCATGTTATAAAAAAAGACATCAGAAAGTTTATTGCCCTGACATGTATGATAGACTGCTCTTACAGAAAGTCAGAAACAACAGGTTACTTGATTCTCATAATCATACTGTACACTAATATTTCATGACCACCCTTGTATTATAAGTCCGCTTCAATATTTCATTTATATCCACAATTAACTAAAAAAACAAAATGGATTAGGTAGAATAAGCTTATGCGCATTAGCAATGAACGACAAATTTACAAGATCATTCAATAAATTTAGAAACAGAATCACAGAAGACTAACCTTTGTCTTCGTGTTCAGTGCATCTCTCAAAATCATAGCCAATTGTCGAATGAACGTAAAAGCATGTAGGTATGCAGTGGAAAGGTCAACGCCAAATATTTCCGTAACACAGTTTGCCATGAAATAAATATGTTTTATCTGCGTTGCATTTATATTTTGACAATTTTGAACATACTCTTTATACATCCCTTTAAAACACTCGTCCAAACAGTCAGAGCCAAGACGGACACATATATCTCTCAAGAATAATAAAGCAACAACAGAAAGGGCACGTCCTCCTTCACCCCAATGGTGAAGGGCAACCTGCAGATAACAAATTTATTAATCACAACATTACAACATTAAAACACTAATCACTAGTATTATATCAACCAAAAGCAAATGATGCTAGGCACAGTCATACCTTCATATAATTCCTCAGTAAACTGGGAAAAGCTGCCAGAAATAAAGACGAGTACTTCAGACGTCTTAAAGCAAATGACACCATCTCTGTGTCCGTCATTTGTTTAAGAACATGAAGAGAGTTTCCAAGGTATGATTTCACCAAGTGACTGTAATTAGTCCACTGCTTTGTATTCTTCAGTTCCATTATGGTCTCTTTCTTGCCACCAAAAGTAGGAAGTTTCATCATATTTCGCAGAATTCCATCCATCTCACTCAGTACAAATGACATAACCTTGTTGAAGACATTGCTAGACATCACATATAAATTTGCTGAGGCATCATCGCTAGCATCATCACCGTGATGACAAGCTATCCTGTAGGCTTTCAAAAGGGATCTAACTGCACCAATTTTTCCACCCTCTTTTGCTGCCTTACCCCATGAGTCAACCATTTCCATTGTTATAGTAGACTTAGATCGTTTTTCTTCCTTCTTTGAGACAACACCCTCTGTTTGGATGTCCTCATCATCAACATCCTCCTCATCTTCATCCTCTGAGTCTTCCATGTCTGCTTCACCATCTTCTCCTCCTTCCTGCAACATTATGAACATTAGAACATGTCTTTATTGGTCTAAGAACTTCACTTGTTAGAGACTCACATCAGTATCGTCATCACTGAATTCCAATAGCTCCTTGTCATTCTCTAACATGTACTGGTAAAATTCAGGATCCTGCATGGGAAATATTGTAGGAGCTTAGTACCACAGCAATACTAGTTAAGAAAATGAATGAAACAGAGAAAAACAACATTCATATACACAGAATTTTGCTCAATGACTGTCCTACGAACCTTTTCCTTGAGAAGTTCCAGCTGCTTTTTGTGCTCAGTCGCTTCCTTACGAAATGCAGAGATGTCCAACTTTGAATCATCTTGCTCTTCCTCTTCATCCGAATAATCATCTTCAAGAGTCACAACTGTAATTCCAAGGATTCAACAGAAGCTTAGTACCGGAAAATTTGAGCACTCGCGAACATAAATGACACTTGAGAATTATGAAAGCATCACACAGGAGATAATGGAAAGGGGCAGTAAAGCTAAATACCATTATCTTCCGTATCCTCAAGCATCATGAAGTCAACAAAGAAAATCTGCAAATATATCCAGGAAACCAATTAGAGACCTCATAGCTGCTGCCTCTTTCAAAATAACGAGTCTATTCCTTCAACAAATTATAGCAGACAAGCTCCAACTCACAGCTTCCACAATCTCAAGGTATGCATTGGCAAACAAATTTGCGTTAGAATTTGCAATAAAGACAGAATATTGATCATAAACCCTGAGGTTTTAGGGTTATGCAGATGGTAAGAGGGGGCAGATTGAGACAACAGAGCAACACCATACACGATGAAGAAGTGAAGAGAGAGAAAGAGGATTGAGTTACCGGCTGAAAGAATCGAGACTGGTTGCGAAAGCTAGACTCAACGACGGCGGAAGAGTGTTAACTCCCTAGTCTCAACGACGATGGCGGCTACTTCTTGTTTTCCGCTTCGCTCTTTCTGCAACTGATACAGTCCAAATTTTGATTACAAAAACAATTGGGCCTGAACAAATAAACACAAAGAGTTGGCCCATTAGTACTTGCCCGACCCGGCCCAATAAATCTAGCCCTTTTGCAGGCAACCCTCCCTTCCCCGATGCCCCGAGTTTGCCGTGAGTAACACAACTCCCTTCCCTTCCCCTCGCCCATTCGCCCCTCTCGATCTGGGTCGTAGCCGCCGACCTACGATTCATCACCAGTTCGCCGGAGTTCGTCCTTACTCCTCCTCACCGCCAGCCCGCAACTCCTCTTGAATTTCAGTATGTGAGATTTTTAGATTTTTGTGCTCCTTGTGTTTGTAGGATGGTTCTTTGTTTGTCTCTGCTTTGTAATGAATATGGCTTATTCCCCCAGTAGGCTGTAACATGTTGACTGATGTTGTGATTATGAATAAAGTTTCAATTGGGTTTCTATCTCAGTATATTCTAAACCAAACTGAAAGTATAGATGCAGAACATCCACCTAAAGAATTAGCCTAGGCTAAGAATTAGGAATTATTGAGGGCCATATTGAACGATTGAATTTGTAGTTGTAGTACTTTGTAGTGGTCCGGCTTGTTTCATACTTTCATCATTCATGTTTCATCACTTTCACAGTTGTTTCATATTTTTTTGTTCTCATTACTGAGCAATTGGAGATTTTGGTATCCCATCTGGTTGCTCAAGTAAAGGCACTGATCCATGGAGTTCAGCTCGCTGCTGCTCATGGTATTCAAGTAGTTTTTCAAAGCCACTGTTAGGAGTCGATTTTTGCTTTGCAAAAGAAGTCGACCTCTTCTTTGAAATATTCTAAGCTTAGTAATGAAAGTTTAATATGGGATTACGAATTATTGAATTTGTTCTTCTCTAAAATGATATAGGATTGGGGTTGTTAATGAATGTTTCAATACAACCAAATAAAGGAGTGTGACTAAGTTCGGTTAACTGAATTAACCGAAGTTAGGAACCGAATAAAGTTCGGGTATGGTTATTACGGTTCCTTTTTAAAATCCGTAGGAACCGAACCGAAATTAAAAAAAAAAATTTACCCTCTGGGTAGGCTGAAATAAAACCCAAGAACCGAAGTATCCCAGCCCTACTTTCTCTCACCGATTCTGGGTTCACAGTGGATCTCTCTATTCCTGAGGGTTGTCTTCCGGCGTCGGCGATTCATCATCTGGTTTGTTCCTTGGCTTTACTATTGAGTCGCTAGTTTTTCTCTCTCTAGGGTTTAGGGTTTGTACCCTTTCCAGTTTCAGTGCAGGTTCTATCTATATTGCTTGGTCGAACAAATGAAATATCTGTATTTTCGCAGATTTTTTTTGGGTGCTAGAATTCACCTTCAACATTAAATCCAATTTGAGCTCTTTCTTGTTTTGCCAATTGGGCAAAACTTGCGGAAGACTTGAGCTGCTGAGTTTGTGAATGGCGGATTTAGTTCTTGTATTTTGGGGTGTGATAGTGATTATGCTTGATTGGCTCTATTTTGTTTCATGCAGGACACTAAATATGAAACTTATTAAGGTTGCATTTCAGTCTTTAAACAATGGGTTTGCGTATCAACCTCAGAAGGCTCAGAAGATGATTAGAGCCTATTCTACCAACTGGGGCTCTGGTGCTACGTGTAAATCTCTTGGCTTTGACTCATTCTGAATTTTAGATTTTAGCTGTTGATACTTGAGGGATTGTATTGATCACTAGGTTGTTCTGGTTATAAATAGCTAAAACAATAGTGTTTACTTGTATGACGGTTATACATGTCTGTTCATGATCATTCCATATGCCTTTACACTTGCTAGGTTTGTAGTGGTTACAACATGGAGTATAATAGACGAGCAAGTTCAGTTGTTGCCTAGGTTGGGTAGACAAGGGAGTGGGATATGATCATCTAAGATGTGATGTTTTATTCACCATTCTTCGTGGCCGTTCTGAATTGTTGCATCTGTCTTTGCCCCTTGTTGTCAAACAGTTGACGGGAGCATTAGAAACCAAAATAATACTTCTTCTGAGCCTACTGATGCCTTTGAGAGCCGGATATTTGGTGGGACACCTGGAGAGATTTCATCTCCCGTGTTCCAGAGACTTGACAAAGTTGAGAGAGCTTTTGGTAGACCTGGTATAGGGTCCAAAAGAAATGGTGAGTTCAGCTCCAGCATCCTTGATGGACTACATGAGAGCTTTAACACATTACAAGATGGCATGGATGGAAAGTTGATGGATGCTGCTTCGTATTTTGAGTGGAATCCGGATGAGGTTGATAGAGATGATTACAGTTTCAGACCTGATATGAATTTCAGTCCTCATATGACTTATGAACCTAAGGTGACATATCATACACACTTAAAGCTCGTGTTTTTCCTTCATATGTGATGATATAGGTGAAATATTAGTGTATGACTTTGCTAGGCCCCAGTATGATGCCTTTGTTTTTACTGTTTACGTACTGCAAGTTATTGATTTGTTACTCCATTCAATTGGCCTCTGGAAGAGAAGGGGTGTAGCATAGCATTTGGTAGTCGTGTAGAAGTTGATTTAACCTGTAACATTTTCACTGTATGACCACCAGGATCTGGATATTAGGAAACCAGGAGTCTGGAAGCCTAACAAACGAGCTGAGTTTACAGTAACCACGAAGGAAGTTTTGAATAAAGCTGATTTTAGGGTAAGCATCATCGTTTTCTTTCCCTTTTTTGTGGTTCCTCTTGAAAATTCATATGATGCTATCCGTATAAATCGCGAATTAATTCTCTAACACACTGAGTAAATTTCTCCAGAATGTTAGGTTCCTTGCCAACTTTTTAACTGAGGCTGGGATACTCATCAAAAGGAGCCAGGTAAGACCGCTTTTGTGTCATTAGCAACCTTGAATTGATCTGTATAAAATTGGTGGTAAGATTCTTACTTTAGCTCACGTCTTCTACAGACCGGAATAAGTGCGAAAGCCCAGAGGAAAGTTGCTAGGGAGATAAAGACAGCCCGAGCTTTTGGTTTATTGCCTTTCACTACAATGGGCACAAAAGCTTTTCAATTTGGAAGAACAATGGAAAATCTGGAAGAAGATTACGAGTTTGCCAGTTATCAGAACCCTGCAATGGCCGATGCAGATATTACCGAGGAGCCTCTTTGAGAGTTGTACCATCGACTACTCTTTTAGCTTTTAGTGATTCACTACATACCCAGTTTGAACTTCTGATCTTTGACAGTGAATTATGTACTCGTTGCAGACTTGCAGCTTGTATAATTAAGAATTTTCTGGTTGTCTCACGAAACCGAGATTTTTGACAGGTACTCGTTCAAGCATTTTTAATAAGAATTAGATGGACGGAAATATGGGTTGGGGTTAACCTTCATGCCCTCTGTCTTAGCTCTTCTTACATTAGTATTTTGTGTTTTCTAATTAAATGAGGGAAGTCTATCAAAGCCTTCTTATCTATATTCATTTGAGGGATGTTATGTTTGCTGCTGCTGTAAAGATGATGGTAGCTGTGTATTTCCTATTATGCAGGATAAGGTTGATTAAAATAAATGATGATATTAGTTCATTAGACAGCTTTTGAGTTATTAATGACGACTTCTCTGATTTTCTTACATCATTCACCTTCAGTACGGATCCGGTAAGATGGTATCCTACTATCCTGTGTTTGCAGGCTTCTATCCATTTTTGTGCCTTTTTATTATTCAGTATGATTATGATTAGTATTAAATCAGTTGCTGATTTGGTTGACAAAGTTAGGCATCTTACTATTTCCTTAGTTGAGGAAAAAAAAGTTAGTGCTGCTCACATTGGCCATATAATTGAGGGAAATAGTGTTTGATTAGTGCTAGACGATAAGCTAGCTCTAGATGTAGAACAACAGAAGATAGGGGAGTTCCTTTCTTCTTGGAGAGTTCCATCTTCTGTTTATTTTTCTTCTTTCTGGTGTTGTTTTCTTCCTGTATTACTCTTAGCTATGATCATTTCTTAGTGACAAAAATCCCATTTCTCTTCTTTAACATAATGCCTAGCCTTCATCTTTCCACCATTAATACTACTTTAATCCTCACCATTGTTCTCATCACGTCACCACCAAAACAAGTCTCCTCCCTTGGAATAGGCTCCACCATCTCCATTGCCTATACCTCAAATGCCATCTGTGGCATATTAGCCGGCGATTCTCAGTCAGTATCATGCTACATACATGGTGAAATCGTACCCGTCTCCCCGGCAAACGTCTCCTATGATTCAATCTCCGGTGGGCAGGACTTCTTTTGTGGTCTCACCTCTGGTGGCTTCATCCTCCATTGTTGGGACACAAGCTCTTCCAAAGACGATTTTGGAACCGAGACTATCTACGAAAATGCCACCGCTCCCTTGACTAGTCTCTCTGTTGGCGAGCTTCATATTTGTGCCTTGCACACAGATACCGGCTTAGTTGAATGCTGGCAAAAGCAACAGAATGTTGTTGGCTCTCCTATTTTTACTCTACCAAATCAGTCAACTCAGTTCATAAGCACGACTTCCGGTGGATGGTTTTCGTGTGGAATTGTTAAGGATTCGAGGTTGGTTTCCTGTTGGGGTGAGAACAGCACGAGTACTTCCATTCAGAGCGAGTTTGGTAACACACCAATGCTCTCTTTGGTTGCTGGGAAATCACATGCTTGTGGACTAACCATGTCTGGTGTTCTAGTATGCAAGGGAAGTAATACAACCGGTCAAATAGGCGTGCCTCCAAACAAAGCCTTTCAATTCTCATCTGTTGCCTTAGGTGAAAACCACACTTGTGCCATCCAAAGCACAAACGGGTCAGTTGTTTGTTGGGGAGGAGGTGAGACTGGGAACGTCATGGATATCATTGTTGCAAGTTTTTCCCTTCAATCAATTTCTGCAGGGCCTGATTTCACATGTGGGTTAGGGAATGATTTGAGTATGATCTGTTGGGGACCCGGTTGGCCGACAAGTGGCAGCTTCTCAATGAGCGAGATACCGTTGCCAAGTGTGATCCCTGGCCCCTGTGTCAAAGACCCTTGTGGAGCTTGTGGGACATACCCAAACTCTACGTCCCTCTGTGGTATCAAAGGCACAGGCATTTGTAGATCGTGCGAGATTCCTCTGCCCGCGCCTTCTGTCCCCGATGACATGGCACCAGCTCCACAACCAGGTCCAGTCTCTCAATCTCGTAAGCCATCAAGCTTGGGTGCATCCTCTTCAAAAGAGGCATCTACAAACAAGCTTTACTTAACTCTTGTGGTGATTGGATCAGTGCTAATCCTGGCTGTCATGGCTTCTTCATTCTTCATTGTCCAAAAAAGGCGCTCTGATAGGCAAGAGAAGAAGCTTCTGGACTCTACAGCATCCGATGTGACACTCAACAATACTAGGGACTCAGCCTTATTAGGCAGCTACCCATCTAGCGCGCTAGGCTCAAGATCAGGGTCGGTTAACCGTAGTGGCAGCTCCCTTGCTCGTGCATCCACAAGGAGCATGAGTCTAAGGCCCGGGAACAAAGCCGAAAGATTCTCCTTCACAGCATTGTCTTCTGCCACAGAGGACTTCTCCCCTGACAACATAGTTGGAAGTGGTAGCTTGGGCACGGTTTATAGGGGACGTTTGGCTGATGGTCGTCCCGTTGCCATCAAGCGAGAAGAGATGATGGAATCATCAGCTGAGGACGACTCTGACTTCGAATCTGATCTAGAGGTTCTATCTAGGCTCCACCATAAGCATTTGGTGGGCCTGCTTGGATTCTGCAAAGAGAACCAAGAAAGACTACTCATATATGAATACATGGCCAATGGAGCATTGCATGATCATCTTCACACCGAAAAAGGCGATACGACTCTAAACTCGTGGCGAATAAGGGTCAAGCTTGCCTTGGACGCTGCAAGAGGAATCGAGTATCTTCACAACTACGCAGTCCCACCTATAATCCATGAAGACATCAAATCTTCCAATATCCTAATAGATTCAAATTGGATAGCTAGAGTCTCCGATTTCGGTCTATCCACATTTTCAGGCGATCCTATAGGAACAGTTGGATACATTGACCCAGAGTACAATGTATCCAAAGTGTTAACTACAAAGAGTGATGTATATGGGTTTGGAGTGGTCCTTCTGGAGCTCCTAACAGGGAAAACCGCGGTTTTTACGAATAGCGAAGGAATGGAGCCAATGAGTTTAGCTGAGTACACTGGAAGTTATATACAAGGCGGCGAGGTGTGGAAGGTTCTCGATAAGAGGATCGGCTACCCGCTTCTTCACGAGACCGAGGCTGTAGAGCTGGTGGCTTCCACCGCAATGAGATGTGTAAGCTTGGAAGTGAAAGAGAGGCCTGTAATTTCAGAAGTGGTGGCTAATTTGGAGAAGGCCTTTATTCTATGCAAGGAGAATCCTGTGACTGATGACATTTGATCATAATCCTTCCTTTGAATCTTGCAATGAATGAGGCTTTTTCTTGTTAAGTGATGATGCAAACTTGTTTGATGTATCTTTTGCTCTGTTTTCTTTTTGTTTTTGGTTTGTTACAAACTTAAAACGCAAGTTTCCTACTGTAAATCTTAGTTGTAACTTTTGTATGATGTAGACTAAATTACAAGGCTAAAATCAAAGGAGAATAATCTTCTTGTCTTAGCAAAATTTGTGGTATTTCCTGAATTTTAAGCAGTGATGCATGCACTTCTAAGACGTGTTCTAAATCCAAATAAGACCCATATGGAGTTACAACATGTTAGGCATAAGCGCATAAGCAATTAGAGCCTATTTTCGAGGAAGTTGTGTCCATGTTCATGAGGTCATTAGCGATTAATTAATCTAAATTACAGGATATGACATGATACTTTTGACTATATTATATGCAGACCATTAACCTGACAAGATTTGAAAGCATGATGGCGACGGCAAATAATTAAGCAGCTCGGTCCACGTAGCATCATATCCGTCCACTCGTTGCCCTGTTAATACGAGTAGTTATTTGTACATGTCAAATGTTTAAATATGCGTTTTTCATGTGCTCCTCTGTAGCCAATGAGTTGTTAGTATTAATTTAAAGAGCAAAAATGACCTTTGGCGATTGTGATTGCTGCTTTGATTGGTAAGAGTTGTATTTTAACCCTCAGAAATTGAAAGTGACCCTGGTCCCAGAGATGGCATGGAAAGTAGACCAATTGTTGACAATTCTTACAACAGAATGATACATACTTGTTATTCACACAAAATCGCCATGTATTTGAGTTTACAAAAGATACAAAACACCAAGTTGAACCAAGACCCAAAACTATACACAAAAATCAAGCACAGACAAAATGACAGTTCTTAGCAAGCCTTTAAGAGAGGATTGAATATGATACAAAATAGACTTACAAGGAGCGAAAACCCGAATCCGATCACACAAACTCAAACTTCATCAAGAGCTTCACTGATTTGAACCTTTCGCCTTTGCGACTGTATAGCGGAACTGCCCGAAACCCGGGTTTCAGCTCCCACACAGGCAAGCAAGTTTGGCCAGCAAAGTCATCTTTCTCAGACACATCATATTCATGAACTTCAACTCTTAGCAAGGCTAGTTCAGGAACCGTGAGTGGAAATGTGAACTCCTCTTCCCAAACCGGGTTCCATTCATCTTCCTTGATCTTCGTCTTCTTTGTTGTCTCATCCGCTGGGACTCCTACTATACCAACCTATATGACAAGACAATGCAAGATTTTCTCTGAGCTTTAAGATGATCTTGAACTACAGCTTCTTTTTATGTAAGTTCTCTTTATTCATTGGCTCCAGGGTGAATGGATATGAATGGATCCTTACCTTGGTGTAGAAATCGGGTGGAGAGTACGTGTCGAAATGGGTTTTCTTGAAGTCCAAGCTCCAGCCATCTCCCAAGTACACTTTCACCTTTAGTGTTGTTTTTAGAGACATCTTTGCTTTCGGATCGAAGACCTTGTCATCAGGACCAATGTTCAAGAGAAAATCAGGCTTCTTTACATAGCCACAGCCTCCATTGGCTCTGAATAGCCCTTGCATCCACCATAGATACTTTCCATGTCCCTAATATAGCATAAGTAAGTTTGTAAGTTGAATGTGACATCACACAGTTCTTGAGTTTGAGAAAGTAGCAAGCTTCAAATGTAAACCTGCATGTTGAATGCAACCATTTGAGCTCCATGAGCCCATCCGACAATCGGCCTGTAGTTAGACGAGTTGAACCGAGTTGTCTTAGGGAAAATCCTCAGCATATTCCTCCCTGTGTACCTAAAAATAAAAGAAAGGCATGCTAACTTAAGAAGTCATTCAAGAAGCAAAATTTTGTAACAAAATGTTAAGCTTGCAAGACTAACTTACTTAACAAGCTCATGTCCATAAGCAGCAGCCGATTTCTCAAGTGTTTCCTCACTCAAGCTGATTCGCGTCACTTTCTCAGGATCACCCTTAAGAGCCTCCCTTAATCTGTGTCTTGGCACCGTAGGAATGGCGATCAAACGCTTATAAGCTGGCGGTGGCTTATGTAAATGACCATCCGAGTCATTGCCTTCTCCATCAAGTAAGTTGTCCTCACTCTCTAGAAGTCCAACATTTTCCTAAGAATATTATAACAAAAAATGTTAGCACAAGGAATTAAGTTTATGGCTCTTGAAACTTTTAAGAATACGGAAAATGCCACTACATCGTCTTTGTCATGAGGATCCTCATGCTTTGCGTCGGCGCTTTGATCAGCAGACGTCTCGGTTGCGAGATACTCCTTCGGCGGTTTGGTGGACACGATGATCCTGTACTTCAAATCTTCTGGCGATGGGAGCTCTTTCAAGCACTTGGATTCAGAGTAAAACAGGGCATTCTTGAATGTCTCTGTGATCATCTAATAAGGTAAAAGAGATGGAGAGAGATTAGATCACTAAAAACAAGTAAAGGGAAAAAGTGCATGTGTAGGAATTTAAGTCACCTGGGCAACTCTAGCCTGAAGATCAGGTGTGAGGTGATCCTCAAGAGTTAAGATAACGGGATAAGGCGACGAAGAAAAGGCGTGCTCTTTGATGGATTTGAGGCATTTCATGAGCTCCACAGGACTAGTCAGAGTCCTAAGACAGTTTCCATAGGGATTCAAGTAACTGATAACTGTAGATAATGCAAAATGTATGATGATGGTGCCAAACATTGGCCTAGCTAATACCTTCCGTGTAAGACATGGACGTCGTCTTTGGTGGAGTTGGGCCACAAGTCAAGCTCGATGACCCGGACGCCTTGCTCCAAGGCTCGGATGATGGGGACGTCGCTGCAATCGCTGCTGAGCTGGTTGCCTGTGAGGTACGAGTTGTGGCCCGTGTATATGAAGTAATGTGATAATGGAGCTTTCATGTCTTGATGAACCTGAACAAAACCATAGTCACCATTTTCATATGGTATTCAACAATCTGATCAGTTTTTCTTTCAAGTATGTGTATATTCATTCATTGCCGAGTATAAACTGTCAAAAAAAAAAACTCAATTCCCTTGACTTCCAAAAGATCACCTTAATGAGAATCTATCATTGGACCCAAAAAGTCATTTCTTACTGCTGTTTCAAGCTAAATCTGCCAACTAATGATGTGATTATGCGATTCTTCTAGCTCGAATCCATGAAATTCTATACGTTTTGCATAAATACCTAAAAAAGGAAAGCATCCCACTTACAGAGTTGAAACAGTACCTTTACTCACATCCCAACAAATCACTATATCCAAGATTACAAATTTGCTTATAGTACTACTGGAAAAAGGAACTTTAATATATAGGGTGGCGTTAAGCTATTTTTACACTCAAAACATGGAAATGAAGTGGTTTTCCGTCCGTCTAGTTTTCTTTTCCCAGTTCATTCCGTTTTTGTTTCCGGTTTCCGTGTAACATAGATTATGTTTTAATTACTTACCAGTGGGTCAATAGGGGGATTAAGATCAGCTGAGAAAATGAAATGGAAGAAGTCGTCAAGGGTGAGAGTATTCCGGGTGAACTTGGCAATGTGGTGGTGGTGGTGGTGGCGCCGCCTTATCATCTCCTCCACCGCCGCCTCCGACTCCGACTGCTCCTCCCGTAAAAAGCGCCGGAGCTGATCCAACGTCATGTGGGCCCCACCCTCCGTATACTTCCTAAAGAGCTCCTTGACGTCAGCCGGAGCCGCCGCCTCCGCCGCCCTGAACTTCCTCGTAAAGCAGAAACAGACCCTGTAACTGCTGCCCATTTTTATGTTATGTTCGCCGGAAAATATGGCCGGTTTTCCTTTTCCTCTCGCCGGAAAGTTTCAAGATCTGCTGTGTAAAAGATGTGCTGTATTTTTTTTGGAAAGTTGGGAGTTCAAGAAGGCTATAGAATGGGAGAGATACAGCTAGCGATGAATGATTAGTTAATAGAGAGACTTCTGCACTGTGCTTAGACATAAGTGCATTCTGATTATTTAATGGGGACTTACGTCCTCTGAAAATTGACTTGAGGTTACAAAAGTGATCAACGTTAGTAGACAGTTTATTATACCCCCTCAATATACTTACGATTGAATTAATTTCCTGATGATAATTGTAAATTATGTTTAGTGATGTACTTGTGTATTTAATTGTTTATCCATGTGTTTATGACTTGCATCAATAAAATGGGGTAGCTATCAAAATACAATAAAGAAGTTACTTTTATATACTTTTTTTGAGCAAACTTTTATATACTTGATGCTATGGAAGTTGTATAGTAAAATTTAGAGAGACAATCTCGTATGGAAGATGGTGGGTTAATTACTATTCTTTCCGTTTATTTTTATTTGAACTTTTAGATTCAAATGTTTATCTATTTCTATTTGGTCTTTTAGTCTTTTTTGACGAATAAATTTTAAATTTGTTCTTAATTAATTTATTAATTGAAGTCTTGAAAATTATAAATTTCATAATATATGAGGGAAATTAATTATATTAGTAATGATTTAATAAAAATATTTTTTATAAAAATATAATTGCCTTAATAGTTGTGCAAATAATTAAAAGGACCATTAGATAATGAAGATAATCAATTGTCAACGAGGTGAAATATTTTATTTTAACACTTGGACCAATGAATTAATCTTGTCTTAAAGTTTTGAGGTTTAGATATCATCTTGTCGCGGTATGAAAACGTACACTAGGGTAGACCGTGGCTTGTTCGGACATACGGAGTATATATAATATGCTAATGTGAGGTTTTTTTTTTTTGGGTGAAAAGCTAATGTGAGGTATTTATTTACGAGTATGACCTTTGCACCAAAATAAAATTTACGAGTACGACACACGAAAACAACCATTATTATTAAGTTCTATCTTATCTCTTCAGACGATCGATCTCTTACCATAAATTAATATTTTAAGGTTGAGTCTGGTTTAATTTAGGGGCACTAATCCAACTCTCTCATCAAGTGCAACGAGTGTTTGGTTTAAATTTCTGTTAATGATTTTTTTCGAACTGAAAGTTTTTTCAGTCGAAGTAGAGGTGGTACTCTCCGACCCCTCGAGGGGGCGTTTTATTAATTTAAAAGAAAAGGGTTAACTAGTCATCAATCGGGAGGTAACCCGGCCTCTTACATCCTCAAAAACAAGAAAAGAAATCCCCCGACGGGATAAGCAATACATGAAAACCCAATTCAAGATCAAAAGCTAAAGATGCTAACCGGTCGGCCACAACATTGGCATCCCGATACACATGACGGAACTGGACATGCCAGTCCCTACTACTAAAGTCATGGCACTTAGAGACCAGGCTAGCTAACAGATGACACTTATCTATTCTAGAGTTTATTAGATTAATAGTAAGAAGAGAGTCTGACTCGACAATCACCCGACGAAGACCCATATCCCACGCCATCTGCAGCCCATCGATTATGCCCCAAAGCTCCGCCATCGGCGCCGTGCACTCTCCGATGTTATCCGAAAATCCACCAATCCACCGACCTTCCGAATCACGTACGAAGCAAACCACCGGCCCCGGCTCGCCCATTCCTAACAGCCCCGTTGGAATTCAGCTTCGTCCATCCCTCCTCCGGCACAGTCCAATTGATATCCTGCCACGATTTATTAATGGAAGAAATAACCCTACCTGACTTACCTGCAGCAGTTGCATATATATGAGTGGACCTGTTGAAGGATGAAGCCAGCTTTGCCCACCAGATCAATGGACTCGCCGAAGACGCTATCGCACCTCCACCTCCATATCCACCACAGGACCGTGGTGAACACTGAACTCCAGCAATCGGCGCCCCTCTTCCGAGAAATTAGAAGGTTCTTGCGGAGCCAAACAGCGAAATCAACCTGGAAAAAATCCTCACAAAAATCAGTAGCATTAAGATCAAACCAAATATGGCGAACCTCGATGCAATCTCTGAAAAGATGTTCGAAGGATTCCTCCGCAGCCTTGCACACGCCACACACCCCGTCCTCTGTAATATGACGTCTCCTCCTTTCCACATTAGACAGAACTCCGCCCCTTCTTTTCGAACTGAAAGTTTAATATATGACGCGTTATGTTAATCGAATTCACTTACTTCTTCGTACTTTAAACGAAACACATTTAAGTTTGAAAAAGGAGAATGATACTTATTTGATATCTCCAACAACGTAAAATCATTCCAAGCTTTGAGTTGGTTCTTAAGTATAGGGTTGGATTAGTATTGTTCTGATTGTTTCAATTACCATGTTACGGTTTTTTGAAAATTTGTTATGAACATTATGTTACGTTAAAAACTTATAAAACACCAAATTGGAGTTCCTTCAAAATATTTTTATTTTATAACATTTCGTACGTGATTGTACTAAATGGATCTGGGATTCTGGGTAGATGTGTTTTGACTTGTTAAACATTGTTATTTTTTTAATTGATAACTAGTTACATTATTTTACCTTGTTGGGCTAAGCCTTGTCCTTTAGATTGAACTATGTAGAACTATTACACCATACATAAATTCACTATAACTTATATTTGATGTATATATTATATTATGGTGGACAATAAAACTCATAATTTTCATGCATCGTAACTATATACTAAAGTGGAGGTTAAAAATAATAATTAACATGACACGTGTCAACTTTCCATTGGATCATATCACCCATATCTTTATTCAAAAATCAAATTGATTAAAATTTGATTATAGAGACTCCACGTGTCAACTAGTTTTTTTTCTTATTTCAAGTCAACTCCTTTTCGATTATTTGGAAGCCTAAGTTAATCATACACATGCATGTGCTTGTGTTTTCAATTTGCATATAACTTATAAACATCTACTATAAAGGAGGAAAGTCTATGTTTCTATAAGCTTTTATCATCAAACGTTCAGGATAAATCAGTGTATGGGATAGGACGTACAATTTTAAGGTTGAAAGATCTCAAACTTGGGAACATTCAACATTTACGGGAAACATCTTTGTAATTGCTTGAATCTAAAAGACTAATGTGAATTACCCACAACGAAATGTATGACTCGTGTAGTCTTATATAATTTCGGAGATGATAGGAAAGACTCTTAGCGTTATTATCTTACCAAAAAGTTGATTTAGGTTGGGTTCGAGTGGTATCTAATAGAGATTGTAGTCGAACAGGTTTTCAAGGATCCCTCATTTGAGGAGGTAACGTCGTGATGATCTTTTGTTCACTCCGATAATAAGGTTGACCCATTCATCTACGTATTGACGGCGTTATTTTGTACAATACTTAACTCAGCACCCCTCCTTTAACGACCTACTTACTACATCAAATTCCTTTCTTTATGAAACTACTAGTACAGTTCCACGCGCCTTGCGCGGATTTTATCAATTTATATATATAATGACACCAATCAACACAATTTTATACTATATAATATGTATTGTAAATAAATTGCCAATTAAAATAATTTTTCAAATATTATTATTAGAAATTGATATTTATATCAATACAATTTTTTGTAAATCTTATGTTTGGTAGTGCTAGTATTTTTTTTGCTAATCTTAAATTTTATACCTACATTTGTGTTATATACTTTTCATTTTATATTATATAAAGTTAAATATTATTATTATTATTATTATTATTATTATTATTATTAAGTCTTGATGTAAATTGATATATACTGATTGATTGTATTTAAGTTGTGATATTCTAGCTACTATCCATGACTCATGTTTAGAATGAATAAATTAACAAATGTATTAATCGAATATGGTTACTCATCTTCTACTATACTTTACTTTTATGCATGTTCATGTACTTCTTGACTTAAATTACTTTTGGAGGAAACTATAGATATTGGTTGTAAACTATAATAATATGAATAACAAAATCTTAAAGATTAGGGTAGAAATTAAAGGATATGGTTCAAATAAAAAAATAAAAATTAAAGGATAAGGATCATGAAAAAAGGAAATATGAAAAAAATATGTAAAATTACCATGGTACGTGATTGCTATACTATCTTTTATTGATTGATTTTGACAAAAAAACGTTTATCCAATATGTAAAAATAATTATATACAAAAGGCTATTTTTAAGGAAAAGAAGGATTCTAGGAGTTAAATTAGGAATAGTAACAATGTTCAAGATTTTATTTGATTCTATCTAAAATAATGGAGTATAATTAAGGAAATTTCAAATTATCTAACAAAATTTATGTCACAAAAATCAATCAATTATCAGTTTCCTAAATAATCTCTAAGTTGATTTGGTTAACTTAAAGTGTGGATTGGTGCACGATTGTACGTAGTAAACTTTTATCAAATCTTGAGAAGAAAAAAAGTACTCCAAAAAAAATAACTTGAGTTAATCCATCAAAATTTACACCATATATATATGATATAGCTAATTAACAATTAAATTTTATAAGTGACTTATGTGTGCTTTTTATAAGTTTTATCATTTAGGACGGAAAAAAAGAGGGCCATTTTTTCTATGCTTAATCACTAAGATTAAGAAAGGAATTACATCAAACGAAATTCAGAAAGGAATGAATACCATGAAAAAGCACACACACTGTTGAAAGTTTATTGCTAAAGTTTCGACCAAAAAAAGTTTATTTCTATAGTCAAATTAGAATCTCGTGTAAACAGATTAATAACAATCTCATGTAAGGATTTTAAATATCAAATCAACGCATTAAGTGGTCACGATAACAATTATCTGACCTAAGATAAGATTAGGGTTTGTTATGGATTGGGGAAATTAAAAGTACTTGGAACAATAACACATAATTGGAACTAAAAACAACATATTAACTGAAAGTTATTTTTTTCAAAGAAATATGGCACAGTTGTAACACATAAAAATTTGAACTAAAAATGTATTGTCAAAATGTGTGGATATGTATTTGAGTAGTTATCAACTTACCATAGCAAGAAGATATTGTTTTTGAATATCGGTTAGTTTGATACAAAATATGTATTTTTTCCTTATTTTGTTGGTAGAAACAAATCCTATCTTTCCTAGTTAGTTGAGAAGATTTACTAATTTGATTTTGATTTTGGTAGTCAATCAAAATTTTCAAAAAGTGTATAAAAAATATGCTCCATAAAAAAGTTTAAATTTTAAAGATAATTCTTTATTATGCATAAGAACAATACTGAAATTTGCATATCAAAACATTACAAAAAAAAAAAGCTATTGAAGAAGCAAAGATTTGGTGGGGTTGAATTCGCATGAGATGATACATTCAAACATATGAAGGGGAACTTCTCCAATTGATCAACCTTCCACAAACTGATCCCGTGACGGTTGTATTTCTATTGGTAAAGAAGAGTTGGTGTCACCGGCCGGAGGAAAAAAGCAGAGTTACACATTCTTCGTCCTTGTTTGGTGTCACCGGCCGGAGGAAAAAAGCAAAGTTGCAACATGTGATCTTATGGTGGCATCGACCTTGATGAAGGTACAGGTAAATTTTCGAGAAGGTAAAAGTTTTAGAGTTGATCGACAATCAATGTGATCGTATGTAGAGGAGACGGTAGAAAAGCTAGAAGTGGCCATGGTGGAATCTGGATGAGGTGTTTCAGTGTTTCTCAACACTTTGATGGTGGAGAAGGACGTCATTGGTGTAAGTGGTGGAGATGGACATCAACTTAGAGGAAGAGATGAGAATAAAGAAGAAAATTAACAAATTAGAGTGATTATTTAACATACATATATTGTTTATTAATAAAACTATAATTATGATGTGTAATTGACATGGCATAACGAAAATATATAAATAAATTATGTGGCATATGACATGTGAAAAATGATATGACATGGCTTAACGAAAACGTGACATGTGGCAAAATCCGAGGTGGCGTAATGTATGAACGCCATGTGGAAAAAGCTGAGGTGGCGCAATGAGAAGGCTTTAATCCTTAGTGGTTTTAAATATATATAATAGATTCGAAATTCTGATTAATTAAAAAACCGTTCTTTCTTTTTTTTTGGTTGAAAAAAAAACCGTTCTTTCTATACACACAAAAAAAAGAACATGTTCTGTTTTTTGGTAGTTACATGCTTGAGCAAGCATCTTTGTAGCTGTACCTTAATACTATATAAAACATAATACATGTACCATTTATTTACTAATTAATCTAGTGACTACATTCACTTTTGAAACCAGCCTAATATTAATTGTATATATCAACTTGGGAAATTTTGTACCTTTTGTTTGGGTGCGCGCAGCGCCAGTACTTAGACGGCCGCCCAATCGATCATAGATTCATAGATATCTTAATGAGTTAATTTACATGACAGATTATAAGCACAATTCAATATAATTATCAACAACTTGAAACTAGTATTATATACTCCGTACGTATGTGGGTAATTTAAATAATTTCCATTGTCTCACTGTAATCATCATTTTTATAAATCATCGACCGACTTGTACTCACTCCGTCCCATATGTCTGTCCATCTTTCTAATTTGATTATCTTAAAAAGTTTGTTCATCTTTTTAATTTTTCATCTATATCACATTTTATTACTATATTATCCATATTCAATCTCATATATTACCATCATCACCCAACTTTTCTATCAATTTTATCATTTTTCCTATAAAATTTTAAAATTACCCTCGTCTAATCTTATATATTACCTTCAATTATCTACTTTTCCTATCAACTACTTTTTAAAACTTTTTACCTCTATAAAATTACATAATTACTCTCATTTATTCTTATATATATATATATATTACTCTAATTATTCAACTTTTCAACTTTATATCAATTACCGTTTTAATTGTACTTTATAGACAAACAATTTGGGATGGAGGGGATATGTTACGATAAACTGTTGCTAATGATAAATGTATTAACGTACTATTATTATCATCCTATATTACGTGTACAAATAAAATATAAAAAAAACATATTATTCAAAACTAATAATATAGACACACATCGATTATTACGTTTTACATTATGATTTACATACGCTGTCATTGATAATTAATCGTAATATATATTATACGGAGTAATAATTATGTTATTATATACGTAGTAATTTCTTACATCGATAGATCTGGTTCACATAGGAAATTTTTTATTCATCGAATTTAATCAAAGAGCTCAAAATATGACACATAGTGACGTTAACTTATGGGTAAAAAAATGATAATGAATCCATCCACTACTAATTTCAATGCTTTTCATCAATTAATGTAATTGATACTATACGACACGTAGTTGGTTCATGGTTGGTTTCGAGCTGTTCAAGTTCTTCGAAGGCAAGACCCAAATACACAATGGCATTTGACCTAAAAACCTAAAGATACCATTCATGAGCTAAGTATGAATTCTACAAACTTCAGTAGAATTAGGAAGAAAATCAGAGTTTGATTATTAGGAAAGTGATGAGCCAAACCATACAATCGTATGCAATCAGTTGTGTGTCATTATGACAGCTCAAGTCAACAAGCTAGCTAAAACTAACTATTTATACAAGCTGACCAAGCAGCTAATATGAAAGAGTGGACTACAAGAAGCCACGTCACACTCTTTATACAAATATCACACTCCTATAGCCCCCCCTCAAGCTGGACATGAGTAATCAAGGCCAAGCTTGGACGCAAGAAAATGATGTTGTTGTGCACCAAGAGGCTTTGTAAAAATATCAGCAAGCTGCAAACTGGATCGAACATGAACTGTGGCCAGGAAACCAGCTTGAACCATCTCACGAACGAAGTGACAATCAATGCGCAAGTGCTTGGTTCTTTCATGAAAGACGGGGTTGGCTGCAAGATGCTGAGCGGCTTTATTGTCACAATGAAAAGGGATAGGACGAGGTATAGAGACACCCAAATCATGAAGAAGACCATCTAACCAGACAAGTTCACTAGCAGCATGAGACATACTTCGGTATTCGCTCTCTGCTGTGGATTTAGAAACAGTTTTCTGTTTCTTTGTCTTCCAAGAAACCAAAGATGTGCCCAGGAAAACACAATATCCAGTAATGGAACGGCATGAAAAAGCACAACTCCCCCAATCGGCGTCACAATATGCTGCTAAAGAGAAGTCTGACTTGGCAGGATAGAAAAGAGAACAGTTTACTGAACCTTTCAAATACCGAAGCAAATAAATGGCAGCATCCATATGAGGAACTCGTGGAGAAGCAACAAATTGACTTAACTGCTGAACTGTAAAGGAAATATCAGGACGTGACAATGTGAGATACAACAATCGGCCAATTAACCTTCTATATGACTCAGGTTCTTCCAATAATTCCCCAACTTCAGGCTGTAAACGTAAGTTCTTTTGCATAGGAAAAGATGCAGCTTTGCAATTCAGCATTCCAGCATCTGAAAGCAGATCAAGCACATACTTGCGTTGATTCAGTCTAATTCCTGATTCAGACCTTGCAATCTCAATGCCAAGAAAGAATCTAGCCAGGCCTAAATCTTTAATAGTGAAAGCAGCATGTAGGGATGATTTTGTGGCCTCAATAACAGATTCATCATTGCCAGTAAGTAACAAGTCATCAACATAGGCAAGAGCTACTGTCATAGAAGAAGAAGTAACCTTGGTGAACATGGAGTAATCTTGTTTTGACTGAGTGAAACCAAGACTGAGAAGATGTTTAGTAAGCTCAAGATTCCATTGACGACTTGCTTGCTTCAGGCCATATAATGATCTAGTAAGCCGACAAACCTGCCCTTTTTGAGCTTTAGAATAGCCAGGAGGAGGAACCATGTATACTTCCTCATCTAAATAGCCATGAAGAAATGCATTGTTTATATCTAATTGAAAAATAGGCCAACCTCTAGCAGCAGCAAGAGCAAAAAGAACCCTGACTGAAGTGAACTTAGCAACAGGAGAAAACGTGTACTTATAATCCTTGTCTTTGATTTGTGTGAACCCCTTTGCTACCAAACGAGCCTTGAGTCTCTCCACTTGTCCATTAGGCTGAAATTTGACCTTATAGACCCACTTAGAGCCAATAGCAGTTTTCCCCGGAGGCAAAGTAGTAAGCTCCCATGTGTTGTTCTGTTCTAAAGCTGAGATTTCTTTATCCATAGCTTCTATCCAACCTTGATCCTTGCAAGCTTGAGCATAAGATGTTGGTTCAACAACAGAAAATACATTGAAAAGAGCATGAACATACTCAGTAGAATAATCATGAAGATCGGTAGACGAAATTATGTGAAAAGCATGAGCAAACTGATCTGATGTCCCTGATTGCTGTAACATAGCCTTGTGAGGAAGAGCAGAACAAATATAGTCATCAAAACGAGCAGGAGGTTTAATGACCCTAGTTGAACGGCGAGGAACAGGATCAGGTAAGGCAGGAATAATTTCAGGAACATGATCAGAAGCTGTAGAAATTATGGGAGAAGGGCTATGATCATATTGAGGAGAAATATGTTCATGATCAGTGGCAGTAGAAGGAACATGATCAGAAATAGAATCGTTTGGGGGTTGGTGTGAGGAAAGAAAAGGTAATGATGAAGGAGAACGTGAAGAAATAACTTTGGAAGAGGATTGATGTGAAATAGGCAAACTGCTCATACCTGAAGATGCATTATCAGGAGCAGGGGAAACGAGAGGCAAGGGAGGTGTGTCAATAATAGGAGAAGATGAGTTTGAATCCTTGAAAGGAAAACTGTCTTCTTGAAAAGTGACATGCCGAGTAACAAATACTCTGTTAGAAGCCAGATCCAAAACCTTATAGCCCTTCTGACCTGGAGAGTATCCCAGCAAAACACACCTCAATGCAGTAGGATCAAATTTTGATCTTTGTTGCTTAGGAATAAGAGCAAAGCAAAGACACCCAATAATACGAAGATCAGTATAAGAAGGTGACTTGTGATGCAAAAGCTCAAAAGGAGTCTTCCAACCCAGGACATTAGAGGGAAGAAGATTAATCAAATGAGTAGCACTAAGCACACAATCACTCCAAAACCTGATAGGCAAATTTGCATGAAGTCTAATGGACCGAGCTGTTTCAATCAAATGCCTGTGTTTTCGCTCAACTCTTCCATTTTGTTGAGGTACACCAGGACAAGATCGTTGGTGAACAATACCCTTACTTGCCAACAACTCACCAACCTGTTTTTGCATGAATTCAGTACCATTGTCAGACCTCAAAACCTGAATCTTTGAATCAAACTGAGTCTCAACATAAGCTATGAACTGCTGAATTTTACTGAAAACCTGATCTTTGGACCTAATTAGAAAAGTCCAAGTACCACGAGAATAATCATCAACGATTGTCAAGAAGTATTTAGCACCACAATAAGAAGCTGTTTTATACGGCCCCCACAAATCAATGTGAATAAGAGCAAATGCTTTAACAGCCCGAGATACACTGTTCTGAAATGGCAGTTTATGCTGCTTAGACAGACTACATACATCACAAGGATACTTTGTCAAACCACTACAATCAGCATCTGAAATGTGCTTTAACTTTGACAAAGAAACGTGCCCCAAACGGGCATGTAAAATTTCTAATCCAATAGTCTTACTACAGACATTATTCAACATCTTAGACGAAGACACAACAAACTGATCTTCTAGCACTGCACGAGCAAGATCACTCTTGAACTTCTCATCAGCATTAACAACCAGCTTATAAAGGCCTCCATGCTTTCTCCCAACAGCAATGACTTTCTTAGTTGAATGGTCCTGTAAGACACATCCACAATTTCCGAAGCAGAACACAAGATTCTCATCAGTCAATAATTGAGACACTGAAACAAGATTGTGCTTAAACGATGGAATGAATAGAACATTATTCAGAACCAAATCATCAGACAAAACAACTTTCCCAAAATGTTCCACCATAGTAGTACTCCCATCAGGTAGGCCAATCCTAATGACTTTAGGCAACGACCTAATCTCAGAGAATAGACTCTTGTTGAAAGAAACATGGTCTGTAGCCCCCGAATCTACTATCCATGGACCATCAGTAAGTAACAAAGAACTATCATGAGTAACATTGTTCAAGTTACCTGCAAAGTTAATCGAGTTAACTTGCCCTGAGCTTGGTCCTTCATCATCAGCTTGAGCTTTCCCTTTCATCTTCCTCATGATTCTGTTGAAAACAGCATTCACAAGCTTGTCATCTGCATCAGTATCAATCATACCTTCATCAGAATCAAAAGGTGAATTTTGATCAGTATTCATATCCTGTACATTCGCCAGAAGCTTTCCATTTACATCCATCTTAGGACCCTTCCACCATTCAGGATAACCAATCAACTTAAAACATGTTTCCTTTACATGCCCTATTTCCTTGCAAAAATCACACTTCTTATCAAGCTTATCCTTCTTATAGTCTTTACCAGAACTAAAACCACCAGGTTTGTTCCCAAAACCAGAAGCTGAAGCACCCTTATTCCCAAAACTAGGCCTGCCAGAACTAGCAAATCTGTTAACAGCAAAAGCGTCATGTGACTGAGATCCATTTCCAGTGATATCTTTCTGTCTTTCAATCTGAACTACAGTGTGGAAAGCCCTATTCAAGCTAGGCAATGGTTCCATAGACAAAATGTTTCCTCTAACACTCTCAAAAGCATCAGAAAGTCCCATCAAAAACTGCATCAACTTATACTTATTTTCCCTGTCATAAATCCTCTTCATGAGACTACAACCACATTGCTCAATAATCCCACAAGTACACATCTCAGTACCTTCAACAGCTTGTAACTCATCCCATACTTTCTTCAATTTGCTAAAATAAGCCCCAACACTAAGATTCTCCTGCCTAATGTTATTCAACTCTCTGTGCAACTGAAAAATTAATGGAGCATTTGATTCCGCATATCTCTCGACCAATTCATTCCATAATTCTTCGGCATATTGAACATAAATGAAATTCTCAGCAATTTCAGCAGTCATGGAATTAAGAAGCCAACTCATAACCATAAAGTTGCAACGTTTCCACTTTTCATACTCAGTAGAGTGCCTAGAAGGTTTAGGATACATACCAGTGATGAATCCGAGCTTCATTTTCGCACCTAAAGCCATCTTGATATTTCGACTCCAAGAAGTAAAATTGGATCCATTGAACCTCACGGCAACCAATTGATTGCCAGGATTGTCCGAATTAGCAAGAAAGAGAGGATCATAGGAGTCAGAATTACCTCCTACAGGCAGTCCATACTCTTTCTCTCGCTGTCTTCTTGTCAAAGGCGATCGATAACGACCTCCAACTCCTCCTTTGCGACGCATCGCGCGAGCTCCTTCTTCTCGATCCCTGGATCTCTTCTGTGAAGGTCGAATCCAGTCCCAATGTGAAGATAGGTCTTCATCAAAATCCTCCACAAACGAAGAATCCTTTGAACGATCTCTTCCTCTGTAATGATCTCTGATCGGCGACCGAGAGATCTCTCTTGTTCGTTCCCGTCCTCTGTATCGATCTCTGATTGGCGATCGAGAGACCTCCATTATCCTTTTTCCTTTGTCCTTCAGACGAATCGGCGATCTCGATTGATCCTCCGGCCAGTTTCCTCTTCCTCGGCGAAGATCCGGCGAAATCGAAGTCTCCACCGGAAGCTTCCCTTTGTCCTTGCGACGAACAGGTGAAACTGAAATCTCTGTTCGTTCTCTCCTTCGACCAACACTGAAATCTGGAGTTCCTGTTCCAGATTCCCTATCTTCAGCCATTCTCGAATGCAATTCTTCAAAATTCTTGAATCAACCAAAAAATCGACTTCAACCTAGATCTCAGTTCTTGAAACCGAAATCAACAGATCTGAACTATCTCCAGCAAATCAGGAATCGCCTGAATGCTCTGATACCATATGAATTCTACAAACTTCAGTAGAATTAGGAAGAAAATCAGAGTTTGATTATTAGGAAAGTGATGAGCCAAACCATACAATCGTATGCAATCAGTTGTGTGTCATTATGACAGCTCAAGTCAACAAGCTAGCTAAAACTAACTATTTATACAAGCTGACCAAGCAGCTAATATGAAAGAGTGGACTACAAGAAGCCACGTCACACTCTTTATACAAATATCACACTCCTATACTAAGTGAATAAATTAAACAAGCCAATTAACCGACCGCGACAAGGCACAAAAAAAAACGTTTAGATCGATTCTGGCTATATTTGCGAGAAAAAAACGTTACTTAAAAAACATTTTTTGTTTGGAAGATGTGTCTTTTGTATCCTTAGTTACAAAAATCTACTTGGAAACATCCACCAAACAAAAAATCAACTTGGAGACAAGATGCAATAGTTTTTTTGTTGGAAAGTGAAATTCAATAATTTGAGTGAAGTAAGTCGGACTCAATTACGTGCCTTCGACCACCGCCCTAGTTGAGTAATTGATCATTTTACAAGAACCTATCAACAGACTTGACTCCAAGACTTAACAAAGCTGCAAATTTAGATAAGAATTTTGAGGCTGAAATTCAAACCGACATACGTATTGAATTGGCCTACCGCCTACGTCTGCATGGATAGATATATCGGCACGTGATGGAAACACGGAGTAATTTGGTAAAAAAAACCTTATCAACAACCTGTACATGTTTGATGAGATTTAAAACCAAGGAATCGGGCTCAACATGCAACATGTAGGATTCTAAGGGGGCCAAGAAGACTGAGTTTCGACCCATGCACGTGGAGATGGAGTGACCTAGACCTAGTAATAAGTGACTTATAGAGGAGTTAAGAGGTCTTATGTTCGATCATACTGTATTATCTTTCTCCTATTATTCAACTCCTTATCTTTGGATCGAAAATATCGATCGACTTTATATCCTAGGAGCATATTAATTGTAAGAATGTTTGATTTAGAAATTTAGCCTTGATAAAACATATTAAAAATCTTAAATAATCCAAAAAATTACAATGAATTAAAATATTCTAATTAAATAATCTTATTATGTGCTTAGGCATAGGCTATAAAAAAATGATTTTAATATATTACATTTAACCATATATACTTCAATTAAAATCTAATTAACTAGTGCCCGACACCACAACATGCACCAAAAAGTAAGCAATCATGTCAAATCTATTCATTGTTTTTTAGAATCCAAATTTGGATTGTTAGCCTATAATATACTCACTTAAATTGGATAAAACATAGTTTATGGTCTTTTAAGCGTGATACAATATTCATCTTTAACATGAAAACAAACATGGTTATATGACATAGGAAGTATCGTGATAGAAAGGGTAGATTTACAAACTTGAAAATTGGTGCGAGCTGAGATTTGATCGTTGACTCCTTAACCCCTCCAAACCTTCTTTCTCACTCCAACGTCTTATTTTAAAATTCATCTTCACTTTATCCCACAACCCTAATCCATTCTTTAAACTTCAATAACTTTAATACTTTCTATCTTTATTTACCTTCTAATATATTACACCATTTGATTTAGGCATAATTTGAATATGTATATCTACTTAAATTGACTAGTTCATATCAATTATGTAATGTCTTTATTATGTAATGTCTTATAGTATATATCTTTACTCATTTTATGGCTTAAAACCTTATAATGTGTTAAAAATACATATATAATATTTAATAATATATTTATTTCATGAATATAATTTACAAAACTCAAATTGAGTATTTATTATACTTTTTTTTGTCATTGTATTTATTATACTTTGTATGTATTTTTTAATCGAAATATATGTAAAATGGGTGTTCATGAATAGACAAAACTAAATAAAAATATTCGACCAAAAAAAACTAAATTAATATATTAACTAAATTTGTTTAGAAGGGAATTGTAGCTTTATTATTAAAAGTTTGGATGAAGTTAATTGTATTCCATCAATAGTGAATCTTTTTTAAAATGCACATACAAGCATGTTGGACTGTTGGAGTATTGTACAAAAAATATATATTTTTTTTGATTGTGGAGCTACTAGCTGGAACAAGCCAAAATTAGGTCACCTTTAAATTACAAGGATAACCTAAATCATCATGACGGATGATCTTTAATAATTCAAACAGCGCGGGTTGTTGACTCAACAAACACCGCGACTGTGTTACAGACAAATGAGAAGACGGAAGGGACGAAGCATGAATAGGCAACGCTGCATTAAAGCTCTGAATATTGACGTGTCTTCTTGCCAGGAAATCTGCAGCAGCGTTTGATTTCCTGAAACAATGATAAAAAATAACAGAGGGGATAGCCGAAATCAAATTTCTTATGTCTTCAATAATAGAGTGAATTTCCCAAGGAACTTTCCATAGACGTTTCAAAGAATTAATAACAATAAGATTGTCACCTTCTATTATAAGATTGTGAATGTGAGAAAGGTCTATTTTTGTGATAGCATGAAGTAAGGCTGAAGCTTCAGCTTGTACTATAGTCATAGAGGGAAGTTGCTGGCGCCCCGTAGAAAGGACATTTCCAGAATGGTCTCTAATGATGAATCCGGCATGGGTTGTTCCTGTTTTGAGTCTAGAAGCATCGAAATTTAGTTTGTGCCACTGCGGAGGTGGTTTTTTTCCAAGATGTGTGATTTTCCCTTTTTGGTTTATTAGAGGTCTTATGAGATTTCAAACAGCAGCCTTCCCAAGTAAGAGCGCTTGTGAAAGCTAAATTGGACGGAAGGTTTTTAGGGTTAATTCTAGTTGGATCAAAAGTTTTAGCATTTGTACAAAAAAATATTTGAAAAGCAGTTTTACAAACCCTAGATTTTTGTGGCTCTAAATAGGAGGCTGAAAGTTGGATTATTTTAACTTAAAAATCCACCGTTGTGGGTGGCCTAATTACGGGTCAGCCTACCACATGGATTTGGATCCATATGGACCTTGTGCTAATCAATTGCGAATTGGTGACCCTTGATCAGCGGGTGTCTTTGGTTGGTGGGGAAATTGTTTGGTGGAAAATGATTCCTATTGCAGGGGCCATACTTAATTACAGAGAAATGACATATACTGTATTTAATTCGAGTAGGACCAATTTAGCTAAACAAGAAAGAAGCCTTTTGTTTTTCCCCATGTGCAGTTTTGCTGTTTAGTCAGACAGCTGTTGGGATCGGGAACAAAGCCCGCTCTTGTTGTCTGGTTTGATTCCCGTGTCACACAAAGTTCGCCAAGATTGAACAACAAGCTTCTATTTCCAGATAAAGAAAATGAAAAAAGCTTCTATTTATAGCTAATGAATTCAGAAACCTGAAATTTTGTTCAATGAACCAGTGACATTGAAATTCGAACCTGACTAATGGGTCAGACCACCACATGAATCTCTATCCATTTGCTAGAGACAAAGCAAATAAATTGACGTAACATGGTAGGCAACAAGAACAAGAGCAAGGGAAACTATAAATTACATTGCTCTAATTACTAGTCATATGCTGAGTATTAGATTATATAAATACTCCAGAATGTACATCTTTCTACAGATCACTTTTCTGTTTTGGTGCTTTCACTCATTAGGATCCAAGATGATAATCACTTTGACGGAATCGTCAAGTATGAAAGTATGTTGTTGTGGAATGGGTCAGAAATGAATTGAACAAGGTTTTCAATTGGGCCCTTCTGCGTTACTATGGCTTGGACATAGAATCCTAGCCAGGCAACCATTGCCAATCGCCCATTCTTTATCTCCTTCACTTTCAGCTCTTCAAAACCAGCTGGGTCTTCAGACAGATTGAGAGGGTCAAACAGCAATCCTCCTGGATAGTTTATGTCACCAGGCAGATAGATTCCGAGCGGTTCTAACGCTTCGATTCCACAGTATCTTGCATATTCTGGTCCAACCTACAGAAATGTTAACAAGTTGAACTAATCTATCTGAATAGCCCTGTTTAACATAAGGCCAGAAGAATTTTGCTTAAGGAAAATGATAAATCAGCTGAAAGTGTACTCAAGGCATCAATTGAAGCTTTTACTAAACAAGAGATGAATTGCAAATAGATGGCAAGAAACAGAGTAAAACCTTGGCTTCAATGGGGAGCTTACGTACCATCAAAAGGAATTGACATATAGCTATGACAATCACTCCTTGGCTTCCAGCCAAATGAAGACCCGGTATGCCAAGGTAGTCAAGTGTGTCTCCCTAGTATATATATTTCAAACATAAACCAACACAATACAAAGGAAATCAATAAAGAAGCAGATGATTGAAGTATAACAGCAGCAAAGAAAAGGCACATTACTTCAGCAAACTAACACACTGCATAAGATCCGCAATTACAGCGAACTAACACACTGTATAAGATCGGCTAATCAGTCAACCAGCAACGAGACGTGTTAAAAACTAGGCCAGCCAGATTATTCACTATGTATACAATGGCAGCACTTGAATTTACACACCCACAGTTTCCCTACCTATCAATAATGTAGTACTTGGAAAACAAAGGTACTTGCCTTGAGCTTGGAATAACCAACTCGCCACCAGACCGGCTCAACAAAGTGACAAGCCCCAACAAGATCCAAAACCTCAGGGATGACTACACCAAGGGCTGCAAGCATAGCCCACCGAGCATGAAGAATCTCAAAACTGCACATCATCATAACAAAAGAGAAGTCTAATTTCAATCACTAACAATTTCAACTAACCAAAAGACTGTCATCTGATCAAGCCATACTTGTAGTATTTCTGCAAATTCACAGGATCGGTGGCCAAATTAGCAATATCGAAACCATAATCCCCTGGAAATTGTCCGTTCAGATGTGAAGGATATTCAAATGAGATAGGGCCAAGCCAACGGGGGCGTTCTTCTCCATACCAACAGCTACACCAAAAAGGCAAAAACTCTAGGGTTTTAGCTCTGTAATAAATTAAGCATAAATTTCGTTGTCGAAGAATTGATAGGATCAATTGAGCAGGAAAAACAACCTCTCACGTCTTGCTCGATCGGCCAACGCCAACCGATTCGTCGAATTTCGGACGGCATCCTTTTTCTTCTCGAGCAAACGCTGTTGGAGCCCTTCGCCGATGGGGCTATTCGCAATCAACTTAACGGCGGTGAACGGAATCGCTGAAAACACCAACACTCCGGCGAGCTTTCACATGGTTCAAAAGGTACAATTACAGACACTACTGTATGATGATGACGAATTGACGATGATACTTGGACTAGGAATGGACATTAGATTTGTTGTGATCAGTACATACCTCTTGCCAAGAGGATTTGATGATTCCCGCTGAATACGGCTTCTTCCGATGCCGATGCTTACTCAGGTGAAGATTCGAGAGGAAGAGCGATGGAGGAGAAGATTGTGGCCCTAAAACCACCAAATGCATTGTTCTAGTCACTGCTATTGACCAAAGCAGCTTATCCACACTTAAATTTTTTTCTCCTCCCTGGTGTTGATCATGCGTGCAAAATCAGCCATAAATTTTGGGCTTCTAGAAATTGCATAATCGGACCCTAAATCATGTTTTTTTAACTGTTTAAGCGCCTTTTATTTCCAAATTGCTTAGAAAACTAGAAAAGTGCCAAATGAGCTGCAGACTGGCTAAAACATCAGGTAAGATGTGTAATGAACTGGAATGCAATCTCTTAGCTGCTTTTTCTAGATGGAACAAAATGAAGAAAAAGCAACGTAAATAAAATGTGTGAAGATCAACTTTCAATGGCACATGCACTGGAGCACAGAACTAGAACTAGAGTTAACCCTCGAAAGAAAAACAAACAAACAAAGAAAAAATAACAGAATTTATAAGCTATAGCTCCACCATGTAGCTAAAAGGAAGCAACTGGGCATCTCCAAAAAAACCAGCCTTCAATCACAAACTCAAGCTCTTGTGCACCAACCCTTCTATGTGCAAACTCAGTGAGCCAAAAAAATGCCATCTTCATATACAGTTGGAGCTTTATTTTATTTTTCCTGATGGGAGAGTTCACTTGGTGATACTTTTCCATCTTTGTGAATCCCTTAGCACTCCATAGTCAGGCTCTATACCGTCACACCGAGAAGATCTTCCTCACTTTCTTCATCCTTCTTCTGCATATTGGACAATTACCACCCTCCTCAGCTATCCTGCATTCACCACAGACCTCCATCAATTTAGTAAGTATGAAGTAAATCTTGTTTATTGATAATGTCTTCCAGGACTTGAGTAATTAGTAATTAAGTTACCTTGATCCACAGGTAAAGCAGGCGGCGCAGTGTCCACAAGGAAGGAAAAAGCAGTCTCTTGGGAACTCAAAGCATACGACACACAGTTTTCGTGGATTGATGTTATTATCTTCTTCCTTTGGCTGTTTTCCTTCTTCTGGAGTCCACTCTTCCAAGTCCTCTTCGTCATTTGAGACAGAATCATAAGAAGAGCCCAAGCTCGAGACATCATCATCCTTTGGTGACAGCAATGGCTCTTGGTTATCACCTCCTCCTAATCTACCATTTTCGTTGCTTGGTTGAAACATGTTGCAGAATCTGAACAGTAGCATTGCCACTGTGGTCATTATACCTACAAAGGCAGAATATTAGATAAATCTATTCAACGGTTTCTCTCGGACGAAGGGAAAAAAAAAGAAGGGTAAACTGTTACCTGCTCCAAGAAAGTATGTGACCCATCTGGGGCCATATGACAACCTAATATACCAGCCATCATCATTCTCAACCTGTGCACATTTATAAGAATGAGTTTGTAATTAAAAATTGCATATTTGTGTAGAAATTGGATGTTAAAGGTGCATACAAATAGGCTGAAAGAAATATGCAACTGTTGACAGCTTAGGTCCACAACTTTTGGAGCTTCAAGTGACCCATAAAGTACCAAATGTGTAAACTTGGAAGGTGGAAAGATAAAGCATAGCTGAACTTTGAAATCATTTGGTTTTACCTGTTCTGGGCCTGGGGTGGTAAGGATGACAGCATTAGACTTGAAAAGCATGAGCGAGAAGCTGCAAACTCGGTTATACATAGAGCATTTGAAGTATGCATTGGTGGTGTCATATAGAAGACCCTTTAGTGTGAAATTCAGTTCAACCTAACAAGAGAACAAATAAGATAAGACATTGTCAATGAATACGATGGGTCACACTGAGTATAAAACGCCCAAGATTCAGTTAATCTGATTTTAATTTATTAAATCGTAATCTTGTACCTCCACTGCATTCGAGTTCAAATTACCCAATGCTATGTAATAAGTTGCAGCCTGTGAGATTTCCTGCACAATCTGCCCACTCCCTGTTCAGCATTAACAATCATTAATCCCGAGCAAGTTGATACTTTGGATTATATTTTTAGAAGACAAAGGTTATACATTCGATGCCTTTGATGACCTTACCATAAATTATGTTCCAGGAGAGTGTCATATTAGGATATGATGGGTCCTCAATCCATTCAATCAGGCTTTCTTGGCCTGCATATTGCAATGAAACCAGTCTCAATTCACAAGGCCTGGCTAAGAAAACTGAGTATACGGCAAGGATATTGGATCTAAACTAATCAATTAAACCTTCGTGCCAATTGTCTTGGATCTAAACTATATAATGAGGAAGCTAGATAAGTTAGGCCAAATTAATCGAACCGAATCCTACTTTTGAGGTTCTCAGGAAAGTCCGTCCAATTATCTAAGAGACATGTTTATATTGTGAACTGGGTTATAAATTATAACTTACACCGAAGTTCGTTGTATTCATCTGAACTTATAGTGACAGCAAAATGCAATGCAAGTAAACTAGTGAATACCTTGTGCAATAACAAGCGACAGAGGGAATGAACTCGCATGTTTGACGTTATATGAGATGTCAATTTTGGATCCAGGATTCAAGTAATAGACCCACTCCTGCAATCACACAGATTATGATCAATCACCACCAGCACATGTGGTTGAGTTGTGAGTTAGCAGGATCAGAGCAGTAACATGTTTCATTTGTTTTGTTTATCAGATAGCATTATTATGTTGGACCATTTAATGATAAATGACCAAAGTCACCAAACTGTTGGAGTTCCATCTTATCTTAGAGTTTGAGCTTTTTTACCTTGTGAAAATTTGGCTGGATAGAGGCATTGTGTGACTCAGACCACTTAGTTTCAATGTCAAGAGACGGCATCTTATGGAACCCGTACAGAAATGGCCCTCCTATCTGCCCTTCTTCTTGTTCAGCCTACATTATTGCACATGATACTAATTAAGTACCTAAAATCCAAATTTACCAAAATCTCAAACACAAGGCTGAAGTAACTAAGCAATCAATCAACCTTAATGGACTGCACAAGAAATTGATTTGCTGTGATCAAACGTGAGCAATTCGGCCCGAGATGCAAATCCAGTGATCCATAGAACCCTAGTATCAGGGTCATAGATGCTGCAGATGAACAAACCAAAGTTTAAAATTCTTAGGCAGTGTTTGGTTCCAATTTGGAATTCAGCATGAAACAGGGAAAATCTATTCTATCCTAGCAGATTTTTTGTTGGTTGATTCAGCGGAATTTCATAATTGAGCTGTGTTGAGGAATGAAGCAAACAAAACCAGCAAGTAATTACCAAAAAACCAGAATGTGACGAGAACGATTAGGCAAGACCAGACATCATCACTCAAGTCGCCATCGGAGATGGAGACGTTGAAGCGGTAGGGTCCATTCCGGGGAGGCGAGTGGTGGCGGAAGATGCTCCGGCGGTACCGTCGGAAGTTGTGGCGGTGGCGGTCGGCGGCGGAATCAGGGCGGTGCTCGACTTGCTGAACCTCCGATGTGGACGCCGATGAAGAGGGCCCAGCTTCGTCGGTTTCCGGCCGAGAAGAAGTTGGAATTTGCCGATTGTGGGATCGTTCTTCTGCTTCCTCCATTTTTGCAGGAAACAAAATTAGGGCACAGAAGTGGAAGTGGGAAATGGGAGCTAATTGGCTAGTTCTGGAAGTGATTGGGATAAATGTTTGAGCGAGGGACTAGATTTGAGAGTTGGAAAAGGGATTGGGGAAGAAATTGGTCGGAGTTGGGGTTTGGAGGGGGAAGAAGCGAGCCCGCTCGTAGAACGGTAGTTGAAGACCGTTAGTTGGAATCTTTCTTCTGGCTATAGCTGCAATATTTTACGGGAAAATTTTGATTTCTTGTTAAACTATTAATTCAATGTGGAATGACACACGCATAATTTAATTGAAAGATGAATTTTTTTTATTTTTTTTTGAAAAGGTAAAGATTCGGAATACCAAACAGGCTTGGTAATCCGAGAGGCCGTAACAAGACGGCAGCCGAAGACGGCTAGAAGAATCAAAAGGCGAGCAAGAATAGTTAAGAAGAAAGTACAAATCTCTGAAGAGTTAGAGCTAAGACGTGTATGAGATCGGGGTGAGTAAAGCACTATAAGCATAGCACCACGGACAACAGGTCGACCCATCTTGGGCGTGCGAAATGGACAGCTGACGTTCCCTCCACCTAGATGAAGGATCTTCAGAAATCTCCGAGCACAAAAGACATGGCCAATACAACTCGGTCCAATACCAAACACAGTTCCAACTCATCGAAAATTTATACGCAAGAAAATTGAGCCATCCTTCAGGATCGCCTTTTAATTATTTATTAATCCTAGTGTGCTTGCATCCCAAGCACCTGATATACGGATAATTATTTTATTTTTTTTCCTTTTCTTTTCTTTATTTCTTTTTCCTTTTCTTTTCTTTATTTCTTTTTCTTTTTCTTTTCAGAACCAATCCCGATAAGCACATCTTTTGTTCCTCTTACTCTAGTTTCCTCCATATTGTTCAAAGTTTGGAGGAGCTTCCTCCTGATTTGTTCAAGAATGGAGAGAGTTTCACCGGATTTGTTCTAAGTTGAAGAGATTTTCATCGGATTTGTTAAAAATTGTGGTTAGATCGAGGAGGACTCAAGAGCCCGGAACCAACACAAATCTTCAGATCCGAACAGATCTAGAGATTTTAGGTCAGATCCGGAGGTTTCCGGGGGCATATTGGTAGCAGGAAGATCAAGTGCGGGTGGAGTCGCGAAGTTCGGATCCGGCAAGATTTGATCCGGAGAAATCAGATCCGGATAATGGGGTCCGGAAGACGGTGGATCTGACGCCGGTCGAGACGGCACCCAAATCAGATATGGGGCTGGTCGAACCATTGGCGTCGGAGGGCCTTGGGGTATGACGGCGGCTGAGCCATAGGATGGGGCGGCGATGGAGCAATAGAACGGGTCGGCAGTGGAGCCTTCTCGGCAAAATTATTGGCCTTCTCGGCCTTCTCGGCCTGCTCTTCCTCTCTCTAGAAACCTAGAGAGAGGACAGCGCGTTTTCGTTGAACTGTTTAATTCATTGTTGGTTTTCTCCTTATAATACTCTGTTGATCAACACCGATGGATGCAATGAGAAGCACGTTCAAGAATGAGCCTATAATTAAGTGGGATTCAAATTTGGGTTTCTAAATTTTTGGGGCTGGATATTGTTCATTGAGGAAAGGGGTTCTTCATTGCAAAGGGAAAGGAAAAGGGGTTCACGGGGTCGAGAGCGTTTTTCTCTATTAATTGAAAGATGAAATGACAAAAAGCTACAAAATTGTCATTGAATTTTGATAGAGTTATACACAGAAATATTAACTGATCGTTCAGAGTCTTTGGGCATGTTGTGTGTTCTTCTTCATCTTATTACGGAAAAAAATGTATAATAAGAATTGATTTGTTTAACGGTAGTTGACGATGAAGCCTCAAATAGTCAAAACAGTATGTTAGCTATCACTTTTTGTTCGGAAAAGGATGCTATCTAGCTAACATGTTAGATAGGATTACAAATTAGCTTTTGCCTAAATTTAAATGCTTCACATAATGCTTTGACTAAGTTAGCTTTTGACGGCTAGAATTTTTGTCCATGTCAATTGTGATGGTAATGCACATGAGATTAATCCGACCTAATCCTGATTTTTCAAAAAAAATAAAAATATTTAAATCTCTAATTCTATTTGCTTCAAACCTTTCCTGGGCCTAATTGGGCCGAATTTACGGCATCTGGAAAGAATACAGTGGGTTAATATACTTTTCATAAAAGCTACAGGCCCAATATTCTAGCCTATGGCATTCAAGTGAATAGGCGAGTCATCAGTCATCACACGTGGCAATCTACGATTGGTTCTTCCAGCACGATGTTGTTTATTCCCCGTATATTTATTTATTTCGTCTCACCCTCCTTAATCTAGATCTTCTGAGAGAAAGAGAGAGAGAAGTGGGGAAAAGGGAAGATGGCCATGAAATCGCTTTCGATCACACTCTTCTTCAGCTTACTCCTGCTCGGAACCCTAGCTCTAACTCAGGTAATTCCATATTTTCTCTCGATTTATCGGCCGATCTGATCAATTCCCCTCTGAACATCGCTGTTAGTTCTCGTATTCTATTTGGATCGAAATCTGCTACTTAATTGGCTCAGGTTTGATTTTGCACGGGTAAATTTCAAAATTTGATTAGTTTGCAACTGAGTTTTTTTTTTTTGTTTCTGGTTTGCTAATATCCTCTTAATCGTTGTATTAGGCTAAGAAATCGAAGGATAAGAATTTGAAGGAGGTAACACACAAGGTCTTTTTCGACGTTGAGATCGATGGAAAACCAGCTGGTGAGGTTTAAATAGACGTGTCATATGCTTCAATCAGATTTTTCGGTAGTGTAGCAACAGAGGAAGTGACAAATTTGATTTACATTTTTTACCTAATCAGCTAATATATAAATCGACATATTGCTTGGAATACTTTGTCCTCATTAGTCTGCTGGATAATGAAATCCTTGTATAACCAGTTTGGAATACATCATTCTCGATGAGAGGAACTCTTCATTGTGTTCTCTTACATAACTGGCTATTTCTTTCTTTCACAATGAACAGTTTTGTCAAAAAACCTTACATCCATGTATCCCACTAGTGTTTACACACTTAATATATTTTAAGGTATGATGTAATTGCATCATTCTGACAATTCATAAGCTCTCTATACTGTCAAACGAATGCACCCTTTCGTGTTAGACTTCAAGCTAGAGAGTGTCTTCTCTTATAGCAGGTTCTCTAGTGATATCAAGTTTCTGTTTGGTGTGCCTCTGTTCTGCTGGAGGAATATAATATGTTGTCTTTCATACTGCTTATTAGAACCCAAACTATGGTGAATGTACTGTAGGCTAATTTCACTTCAGCCTAATTGGGACATCTTTATTAGCATGCCTTTGCTTAAAAAAATTCAAATGTTGCCTTGATGCACATCATATACTGAAATGCAGTTTGTTAAATGCTTTTCTAGTTCTATAGCTCATTTATATTTCCATGTTGTCTTATGTGTTTATTGTAAATGTTACAGGACGAATTGTTATGGGTCTCTTTGGCAAGACGGTTCCTAAAACAGCAGGTACTTTTGATGCATCAAACACTGGATCTACTTAATTCAGTTAATTGTGTGCCTCATCTCTTTTGCTTTAATGTTGACATTGTTTTCTCACTTCCTATGGCAGAAAACTTTAGAGCACTGTGCACAGGTATGCATCTTCTTGAATCTATTGGGATGTTTTTATTTTTATCCCAGCTCGCTTCATGATATAGCACGGATCAACTAGCTTCATGACATTCATTTTTTCATTGTGGTCAACTGAATTTGTTACTCTTTGTGTAAATCAGGGGAGAAAGGAACTGGAAAGAGTGGGAAGCCACTACACTACAAAGGTAGCATATTCCACAGGATTATTCCCAGTTTCATGCTCCAAGGAGGTGATTTCACTCTAGGTGACGGAAGGGGTGGAGAGTCAATTTACGGAGAGAAGTTCGCAGATGAAAACTTCAAGATCAAGCATACCGGTCCAGGTAAAAAAACTATACTGAAGTATATCTGGTCTAGTTAGATGCAAATTGTTCATAAGGCTCTGTGCTTATGATTTTTGAATTATTAATGCAACTGGGTACTCTTTGGTTTTGGAACAGGTCTCTTATCGATGGCAAATGCTGGTTCTGACACAAATGGTTCACAATTCTTCATTACAACAGTGACCACAAGCTGGTAAGGATTTGCTATTCACATATACACAACATAAGATGGGCTTTTTCTCGTGTTCTTTCCTTAATTAAATCGTCTTACATATGAAAAAACAATTGTTTGATGCAACATATGATGAATTGCTGGTATGAGCAGGTTGGATGGAAGACACGTGGTATTTGGTAAAGTTTTGTCTGGAATGGATGTAGTTTATAAGGTTGAAGCCGAAGGCAACCAGAGTGGAACACCCAAAAGCAAGGTTGTCATAGCAGACAGTGGTGAGCTTCCCCTGTAATTGCAATAGCTCTGATGCAGATGAATACTGAATGGTCACCCAAGAGATTAGTTTTCGTTCTGGTTTGTGGTGATGAAAACTTTTTCACATGCTGTACTAATTTTCTTGTACTTGAAAAGGTTTCAGACGGTTGATGTTCTTGCTTCACAATTCAGAAATAATTTAGTTTTCGTCCTGCTCTAGCCATTATTCACAGGTTTAGATTGTGAGAGTTGAGTGCAGTTCGTAATAGCTCTATATTTTCTGCATATTGGTCAGGATTTAAATTACTGACCAAACAAACTAAACATGTTTGGCATTAAACATTCGACAACTAAGGAATAATCCAACAACTAAAGACTAACCCAAACCAACTGGTTGAATTGTACAAATGTTCAGCCAAGCCAATGATAAAGGGATGTCTTTTTCACATTTGCAGGCTTACACATTGCGCTAAACTATGCGTTATGCTTTGAAGTTGTTCATTTCTCGATCTGATTTCGCTTGTGATTGGGACGTGTTTCCTCCTGAGGGAAGGAAGTGTATATACCCATTTTTTTGAAATGTATATATCAGAAATGAAATAGCATAGTGAGTGACGACACAAATAAACACATGATCCCACTGCGAAAATGGCATAGCATAATTTTGATTGATGTACTTGAGGGCTAATTGCAGAGAAATCAGCATCCTAATCGTGGGAACACTAAAGAATCACTCCCTTTAATTCATTTTTACAGCCTCCCAAATCTAGTCCGGAGCTATACAATTTCTCGAAGGAGCCAGTGCATACCATATAGCACATCAACCAGCTAAAAGAGACCAGGAAATTAAAAAAATGAAGACACGATTGTACAAGTTTGCAGTAAAAAGAATAGTGGATGGAAGGGAAGTTCTTATCTAATACAACAACGAGATGGTGTGAAACCAGTTTATAGGACGAGAACGAACTTCAAATACAGGAACAAGAATATTCATAGCACACCAGTCTTTGGGTCATTAATTGATGAATCAAAGAAAAGAAAATGACAAAAGGCTCTACTGAAAGGTCACAAGAGATCATCAGTTGTTAAATCCACACAATTAAGTCCAATAACCACAAATTAACACAGAGATAAACTACTGTAAAAATCTTTTTGGTCATACAAGACTGATAATGGAAACTTTTATGTGTTTCCTAAAATTAATTATACCCTCACCCCCTCAGAATTTTCACTTCAAGTGTGTTCCCATGGCACCATTTAATCAACGGAGAAAGTGCTGGAATCGAACTGTCATCAACAATTGAGAAAAATACTTCCAAAGAAGGCTCATATTCTCTTACCTCACTAATCTGCGGGCAGAAGCAATCACAAGTAGTAATCCCGCAGCTATGATCCTTAAGAATGAAAAAAGAAAAAGAAAACAAATAGATCACACCTCTATCAGAGCAATCAATACTCAGAAGCAACAGACGAAGGCATCACACCACCTACATACTAGATTTTCACGCATCAAATCTCAGTTCAAGTTGTTCAACATCAAACTAGATACGGCCATGAAAATGATGAAAGACTCAAGATAGTTCATCAATTGACAATCAAAACCGATAGAAAGGAAATCGAGATTACGGCAATTCAAGGACTCTGACTCATCAATCCTCATTCGCCGGCCTCCCAGGCACCTCGCCATCCATATTCTTGCCATCTTTGCCACCAATCTTTGAGTTCGCTCGCTGCTGAACAACGCTAGAGAAACTAACAGAGAGATCAGAGTAGAGAGAGACGACCTTAGAGATATTGGCGTTGATCTCGCGAATTAGGGCGACGTTCTTGGCGATATTGTCCGGAATCTTCGACTGGTGGTTCTCGTTCACTTGCCGGATCAATACGCTGTTCTGATCGAGCACCGACTGGACTCGGTTGAAGCTACCGCTCAGCGCATTCCAAACCTCCAAATCGCACTCCTCCTCCTCCTCCTTCGCCGCCTTGTCGCCGTTTCCGCCTTTCAAACCGCTCTCACGCCGGCCGTACAATCCGATCTTCCTTTCGCCGCTAGTATCGAAGCTACGGCGTTCCGCTAGGGTTTGCTGGCTCCGTTCGCCGGAACTGTCGTTCTCCATGAGCGTCTGCAAATCGCCTACGTTTTCTCTCTGTTGTGGAAAACTGGGGGTTTCGGATTTTATAGCCTCAGGCGAGGAAAGGAGGTGGCGATGGCGGTTGCTGGGGTATATGTGGTTAGCACGGTAAGTCGGTGTGACGGACCAAAATGAAGCGTCCAGAAGGCGTCACCGTTTTGCGCTTTTGTGTTGGTTTATTACTTTTCTATTCAATTAAGCGATAGCGATGGGGCCCACTTCTAAATATCTTGGGGAAGAAATAAAAGTGTAAATATCTTCTTGTTGACCTGGCAAGAGTACGTGGACACGCGCTCTTGCTTCCGACGTGATTCACGATTTTGTATTCCAACTCCACAAGGGGACTGACCGATCATCGATAATATGCATGATTTTACTTCTTCGTTTAATTGTTTTTAATTATCCTTTTAAAAATTCCTAAACATAAGAAAAATGATGAAAGTGTAAAAATTATCTATATAAAAATTTATAAATTTAATCACATGCTAATTCACGATCTCGCAAATTCTAACACATTTTCATAGTAAGTTGTCTAGAAAATCTAGCTATATTCTTCTCATTTATCAGGGAAATTCAGACCAAAAAAATAGGACTGACAAAACACATACTTAACTATGTAAACAATGTCAGCATCCAGGTTTTTAACCGGATTGAATGATAAGATCCTATCAAATTAATGAAATGAAATTATAGATTTAAGGCTTCATATGATCTTATCATCATCATATCCAATTTTCAAGATGCAGAGAGGAGAATAATCCTATCAAAACCTCTGTAAGATTTGACTAACATTTCAATAGAAACTACCTTCTTTTGATTAAGAAAAACCCCAATGAAACCACCTTAGAAGTACTTGAAAGTTGAGACTTCCATACAATCAGTAGGGAGAAAAGAACAAAAAAAAAAAAAAAAAACAATCCTAGAAACGGTTGCAAAAACAAGTCTGTAAAAAGGGCAAATATGAAAGTAATTCCAGGTGAAGAGATATCTGCAGATATCAACATTCACTTCCAAGTTCCACCAGTTTTGATTACAACAGAGATTTTACACTTATTGGAGTCCATATAAATTAGTCTATTTAGTATGGATATATGGACTCCCCCAAGTCTGTCAAAAGATTAGGGGCTATCTAAACAGTCAGTTAGCCTAAAACCTTTTTTACAGCAACAACAATTACAATTCAAACCCTCCTGAATTAAGTTTTTTTACCTCATACGTTGAATGTCTCATCCACGATTCTAGAGTGTCTCACTCACTCAGAGTCACTGCCAGAATCTAGGAAACTGAACTCCCTTGGTCCTTCAAGTTTAATGAGGATCATCCCTTGATTCTCCTCCTTCCACTGAATGCCTTCATTCTTCAGAAGGCCTGTGACCTGCAAATATACCAAGTTTTGGTCAAGCTCTCGTCCAAATGGAAAGAAGTAAAGCGACGATTTTGAATTTTCATGAGCTCAAGTTAAATCGCCCACAATCTCAATAACACCCTTTACCAAATGTATATAATCTCACTCCTATGCTTTAATTTATTGTTTTTCTTTTATTTCCCCACAGAACATTTATGTGCGACAGTACGAGTGTGATAACTTCAGTGGGAGGTCAAAGATCATACCGACTGCTTCATCTTTGACTTCCCAAGTCCATGTGAACCACAACCCGTGATAACCCTGAGAAATTGAACAGCTGAAACCAAGAAATCATTTAGAACTATGACATAAATGGCAATATAGATACATACAGAGGCAAAGACAGCAAAAAGATGATGGTACTTACAGGAAACAAATGTTCCAAACAAAAGGTGAAGCTTCACCAATCTCATTGCAGGTTTAACATGTTGACCATGCAAATCAATGGTTAAAACATTTCCTATGTCCTTGTTTCTGCATGATCAGATAGAAAAATCAATAACATGAAAAAACTCCGAGCAAGTAGGATTCTTTTTATTTTATAGCAGGACAAACAACCTGGCTTTGAAAATCTCCATGCTTGCCCTTTCATCTGCCTCTTGTGCCAATTTACCATACTGCTTAGCCTACCCAAAAAGGAGCCAAGACACATTCATTCACAAGGAGTGTCTGGACATAAAGGAAGATGCAAGAGGTGCATACCTTATCAGAGAGGTGAACAGCATGTTCCTTTGATCCATTTGAATATGCCACTGCAGCCTGTAGATGGCGTTCATACCTTATCAGAAGGGTTAAGTTTTCAATCTCACACTGTTTACATCCTATTCTGTTTTCACATTAGATCCGTTTCCTGTATCAATATTGTTGGAATAGAAAGAGAGAGAAACACACATCCACGCAGGTACCCACCTTCTCATAATTTGCTTTCATTGTATTCCAGCGGTTTGTTGCTATTCCTCTAAATTCTTGGTAATCATCTCCTTTAACTGCATTTATATAGAAATGAATCAAATAAAGCGTTAATCAAAGAGAAAAGACTTGCAAAAGCATATTAATTAGATAAAACTTTCAACCTCAAGAATCCTCTCAGATTTTAAACAGGAAGAAAAATAAATATAAAAGGAAGATCTAATTACAAAGATTAATGCTCTAGCAAATCTAACCAAATGTATTCTTCTGTGGTATGGAAGTCCCAGATGGACAAAGATCACGACGCTTTTGTGCAAATGACTCCATTTTCTTTACAACGTTTCTCCAATTCATAGTGTCAGGGTCATTAGCAGAGGGACGCTTAGGAGTGCTAAACAAAGATTCCAGCACCTCATGGGGTAGTTCAACTTTGTTGCTTCTCATGTTAGCGTAAGATTGTGGTCTGGAAGAATTAGAACCAAGAAGTGCCTCTGAATAACTCCTGAAATAAAGACAGTCTTCAAAATTTTACATTATGCAGAAGTAAACATGAGTTTTCTAGTTTGATATATCCATAAGAAAGAACACACAACAGGGAAAAAATATATACAGGAAAAATATTTGATGTCTTCAATTAAAATGTTCGGATAGACGATGTAATATGTGATACCTACATTAAGATGGATATCAAATATGTAGGTAAAGTGTTACTGAATTACAAAAACAAGAAAGAGAGTGAAGTTCTTGAAACTGAAAACATGTACTTTCTTGCCCATTTAATGAATATCCTTCAGAAATATGAAGCTTGCAGTTATATTATCATAGTTAACTTTTCATAGGTCAGGAGACCCTGTAACAGAGAGACGGAATAAAACTAAATCTCTCATGTGAAAATAACAGACTATTTGTATGATTCTATCTGACTCTACCAGGTGAATGACTACAAAGAGGCATTTTTCAAATTGTGACTCCGTAAGCAAGGAAAAAGAAGACCCTTGTAGAATACAAACCTGTCTCCATAGTACACCGGCCATCCATTATCTTCAGATGATTGGGAAGTTGAATCAGATCTATCAGCCAGCTGCCAGAAATTGCTCTGACATCCAAAAGGCAAAAAACAAATTAACAAATACACTCATGGAAATTGTGTTGCAAAACATTTTCAGAAAAACAGAGCCATTATCAATTTTAAACTATATTACAAAATGGTAATGGTATGATCAATTTCACAAGAGCAAAATTGATATGGCCAATGGAACAAGACGTAAACAGGCCAGATACCATTCCATTTTCATTCATGTGGATAAGATTTAATGGTGGCACCATTCAAACCCATGATCTCATTCTCATTAAGCGAATATACACTTACATCAGAGCTGAAATCAGAGTATTTTGAATCTTCTCCACTACTTCCGCTATGCGTAGAGCATCTATCACTTCCTGATGGCTCAAAGGAGGATCCGGATAAATCAAGCAATATTTCCAAGGCCTAGAAGAACAGAATATACATTTAATCGATACACATAAAGAATTTAAAAAGAAGAAGAATGTATTACAGAGAGAGGGTATCCAAACAGAACCTACTCATAACAACTTATCCAATGTCAACAGCAAACACAAATGAGATATTTGAATGTGGTGAATAAGCCATTCACTAACCAAAAACTTGGCAAATTTGTAATATCTTAAATATAAAAAAGAGGTTCAAAGAGAAGATCCGTAGAATTCTAGCCTGCCTACTCAGAAAAACATCAGTAAACATGCTATTGTTTTTAACATTACTACAAATCACAATAAACTAATCATATATCAAATCACATATACAAGCTTCAGATGAAAATTCGGTGATTGCAGTGGCAAATTTACTTACTTAAAATAAATTGGGTGGGATATATAGTGTAGTGTTTTAAAACTAACAAGGGAAAAGTAATTGATCAAATGTGCATTGAAGGGAAGGCTAATAGAGCCTTTTCGAACAAAGTAAGAGAAAAATATATAATCTACAAAGAATGATCTCTTTCGAATCTCATTTTCAGAAGACAGAAGACAGAAGGCACTATAAAAAAGCCTGCAGTTATGTCAAAAAGGGTTCATCTCTATAGTCTATAAGGAATGCACTGAAGAGCCAAAACTAATAACACAAACAGTTCTATAAATTCTTAGTTTGTCCCTTCAGATTTTCAGCTTTGAGACACTAAAAAAAAGGACAAACTATGTTGATGAAACATTTCTCGAACAGTTGGCTCTATACTTTCAAATCTCCTAGTCCAATCTCATCAGCACCATTGTCAGGCCAAACAAGCATTTAGAATGCACCCATAGCAAAGACTAGCCATTCCATTTTTTTAACCCCCTCTTAATGAACAAAACAACATGCTCGATTTTTGCAGTCTAGATGCAATACCTTGTCCACATCATATCCGCATTGGCCTGCAAAGAAACGCCCACACAGACCTTTTAGCAAACAGCAAGTTACGCGCCTTAAGCAGTTTCAATCATTCACATATACTTACCCAATACATCCTTAACAACAGCCATACTGAGCTCACACTCATCCCCAAGCATTGAACACAAAAACTGCTCCATCTCTTCTACATTAACCTTTCCACCACTCAATCTCCGCGGATTCTTCAACTCGTTCCTCGACGTAGCAGGCACATAATCCTTCCCCAAGACAGTTGAAACTGTTCCTGTAGCTGCAACAACCTTCTTCCCTTTATTCCCCCTAAAACCCCTACACTTAACCCCTTTATCTCCACAGCCGGGTTCATTGAACCCCTCAGATGAACTCAAACAAGGCCCTGTGAAGCGACCTGAGCTAGAACTCTCCGTCTGATCCTCGAGTTTCTCAGATAAACCACTTAAAATTTCCGCAGCTTTGTCGGCATCTCGACCTACCTGCTCGTAGACGGCCTTAGCTTCTTCAATGGAAGCCAAAGAGAAAGCTTCCACCAAACCGTGGATTATCCTTTGCTCATCGCTTTCGGACTCATCGTTGGCAGCTCCAGAATCGTGAGCAGATTTCGAAGGAGCGCCTCTCTTCTTCTTCCTCTTCGACTGTCTCATATCCAGCAAACCGATCAACCCTTGAGGGTTTAGCAAATCAAACACACCAGAATATACGATCGAAAAAAAAGCAGCAAATCAGGGTTTGCTGAAAAACGAGCAAAAAATAACCGACAAGTACAAAGGTAGCAGGCGGTTAGGGTTCAAGTTCCTTCGAAAAAGCCCCAAATGTTTGCAACAGATAGGGGCAAGATTGATTGATTGATCGATCGAAGGAAAAAGCTAGGGTTTGATGAGGGAATACAAAACGTACAGAAGTTGGAAATCGGAGCAAGGAGGATAACGAAAACCTATTTGGAAGACTGAGATCGAGGGGTTTGGGGGAAGTTGGAGGACATTGAACAATGGTTGAGATCGTTGATTGTGGCGGTCAGAGTGGATTCCCATTATTTATTCAGAAAAGCAGAACGTAAACTGTGATGAACAAAGTAGCCACGCCTTTATATTTTTACTTTTACGCGGATCCTGAAAGGTAGAAACGGATCTCCCAAAACCGGGTCGGATCAATTGTAATTTTAAACTTAACAGCAGAATATTACAATTTACAACGAGGATTTACGAATCCATACCGATAAAAATTGCCTTTCTTCTTAAAATAAACAAAATAAATTATATAGTAAAAGACAGCTTTTCTTTGCCTTCATAATCTAATGAAACTGTTTTGATTGGGTTTTGGACTTGAGAACCAAGCTGTTTTGAAAAGGAATTATTCATATTAGCTTTATTAAGGATTATTACTAACACAAAATATCAAGATCAGTATGTTATGACAAGTGGTTTAGATAAGAGCTTTCAAAAGAAAGGGTAAAAGATGTAGCAAGAAGATGAATAGTTAAAACAGATAACCTACAGCCGATTTGCATGTCCAATTCATGGAAGATATATCAAGAATAGGTAGGGGTCAGGCCTCGCGTGATGTGCGCTATCAAGATTTTTTATCCTTCATGATTATAGTATTTTACTGACTTCAATCCATTCTCAAACAACACACGTTTTTCAGCGAACCTATATTCTCCATGAAAATCAGCTACAAGAAAGGAGGAGACATGGCAGAGACAGAAAGGACTGGTCAGCCTCAAGTGGAATATTTCAAAAGCATCTCACATGTACAAATTTCAAGAGCACCTCACAAGGTAAACAGATCAATTTCAACTACGTGGTTAAATCATGATCCTGCATTCTGAAATCTAGCTTTCCTAACTCCTTATTCAGAGACCCTAAAGCTGAAAGATGAAGGCATGTGTGAATGTCCATCATGGGTTTCCTTCTACTGGTTCTACAGGCTTGTCGTAAGCCGCTAGATTCTGTAGCGACTTCTGTCTTCTGCTACACAGGCAATAGTTACCCTGAATCAGTTGCAGATTCTGTGGAGACTCTTGCACTGCTGGCAAAGGGAGTTCTAGTTTAGTAGATGTGAGAGATTTGTGAAACTGATCATGTCCTGATGGTTTTCGAAGTGCAAACTCCTCCCTGTCTACTTGGTTGCCCATATACTGTGACTTTCTTCTTTGCACCTCCTCTTTGACCCTCTGCAAATCAGACAACATGATCACACACAAACCCAAATGCTTGAATATCAGAAATAGAAACCCATTTACTTGTGTAAATGGCAGAAGAATTACAGGTGAGTTATGCAAAAGTCAATCAATTGGTTGTTACAAATAAATGCCTAATTCGTTGAAGCTGAAGGATCATAACCTTCATACACCTACTGGTCATCTGCATCTTTATCCAACTGAGAAGAAGCATTTCAGAGAAGGAACAAGTGCTCTCACTAGCAGTAGCAGTCATTGCATACTATAAGTAAAGGGTTTGGGGGAGCTCAACAAGTGAATAACAACCAGAATATTTGTCAGTTTCAGATGTTTGTAGCAGCAATCTCAAGTTGAAACATATTTATGCAGACAACATGGTAATTCTTAGTATCAGTTGAGATGCCACACTCAATTGAATGGGAAACTTATTTATGCAGTTTATATGGGAATTCTTTCTACCAATTTGGTAAAATTGTCAACACTGCCATTTTATGCCAGCATCAGGCTCCAGTCTTATACTAAATAATTTCAGAAACTCAATCTATCCGTTTTGCTTGCATCAAATAGATTGAACTTGTTCAGTTGTTCACCTCCACCTTGGTTTTTCATCAAAGACAATATGGCACACCCAAAATAATCAGCAGCCTTGTTGTTTATGTACTCCTTTCCCTCCCTTTTTTCTATAGCTTTTTCACCACTTGGCAAAAACCTTTTTTGCCTTATTCCTAACCTTTCAACAAAATTAACATAAATTGCATAACTAAATTTCAATGACCAAACACCAAGCAAACTGGAAGTAACCACACAGACATAAGTTACATAACTAAATTCCAATATCCCACACACACACAAACTTAAACATAAACAGTTCATTACTCGTCAATTAAATCAACAAAATTTGCTAAAAGCACAAAATTTGGGACAATTCATAGCTTTAAAGATGTAGTTTATATTCCACATTACGTTTTTCAGACAATTATGTTGCATGCCTCACAATAATCATAAACATTTACCCGCAAAATGGCACTTCATGTTAACAATCCCTGATCACAGAGCAACACTAGCATAGCATTTCACCAAGTAAGTGCAAGTGATGCTATCAAGCAAGGCAAACTCAAACAGCAAAAGCCCATCGAAAGATTAAAGCGAGAGGCCGAACCTGCAACAAGCTCGAGTCGAGCTTGGGCAGCCCAATCTGGCCAACAGTCAGCGAGCCAAAGAAGTTGCCAAGCAAGGCAGCATCAGGCACCTCCAATCCCTGAGCAAGGCCAGCCACAAATCCAGCCAAGAAACTATCACCGGCTCCGGTGGGGTCCACCTGCACCGCCCTAAACGGCGAGATCTCCAACTCCCCACCCTTCCAATACAGGCTACAGCCACTCTCCCCGCGCGTGACCACCACGCAACACCACTGCCTGACCTCATCAAGATCAATGTACACGGCCTCCTCAGCGGAGGCCTTGAGAACCCTAATTCTAGGCAGCAGGTGGTAGAACCCGCTGTCCTTAACCCTAATCAGCCTCACGGATCCGTCAGTTTCATCGAATTCCCTGATCAAACCCTGGACATCGACGAAAACGGAGTCGCAGATCTCCACCAGCCTCTCCAGAGTCTCGGGCGAGATCTCGCCGCCGACTCCCACGGCCAATCCGAACTCGAAGCGGCCCGATCCGGGGAGATCGTCGGGGCGGATGGGGTCGCATGCGTGGATCCGATTGAGGATCCGGTCGGAGTGGTCGGTGGAGGAGGGATTGGAGGAGAAGTGGGCGTGGAAGAGCGTGGTTTTGGAGGAGGGGGGAGCGATGATCGGAGGGGAAGAAGGGGGAGAGTACTTGAAATCGGCGCCGACCTTGGAGATGTAGAGGGAGTCGAGAGAGAGGCCGGAGAGTACGACGGAGATGAAGGAGGCGGCGCCGCCGAGGGACTCGGCCACGACGACGCCGTCTCGGAGGAGAACGTCGTGGCAATAGTTTCCCACCACCAGGCCCCGCCCAGAGTGCACCATGTTAGCTGGTGTCGTTGTTGTTGTTTCTTCTTTCCTACTCTTGTTTACAGGGATGCGATTGTGGCGTTTTGGATGCGATTACAGTTGTGTGATCATGGCGGAAAAGACGAAGAAGAAGACGGAAGAAAGATGACAAGCGGAGGTCTGGGTCTGAGAGGGGTGGCAGAGGTGAGGAGATGTGGCGGGGAGCGCAAGATTTGCAGTTTTCCTTTGGATTTTTGTGGTACAATACTTACAATCACAATATTCACTATTCGGGTTGTATTAAATGCTTGTATTTCATTAAAAAATACGAGTCAACCCTAAGCTACGATGACCAAGCATGTAACTATGGACTCGATTATTTTTTTTTTCAAGAAACGGGGCTAGCCCCTGCCATTTTATTTAGATAAAAATATCAGTTTGCCCTAGAGAGGGCTACATAATCATCATTAAGCAAATTACTAATAGCACTAGGACTGTAATGGAAAGACTTAAAGGAGTAATCTAAGGTAATGGCAAAATTAGCTAAACCATCAGCCACCTTATTGGCTTGCCTCTTAATGTGCACAATCTTCACATGACCTGGGAAGGAGGACATCAAAGCTCTGCATTCCTGCACCAAATGGAACTCTCTTAATTGGACCTTAGAATGATCTTGTAAAAGGGAGCAGGCCACCTCACAATCAGATTGAATTAGAAGGTGCTGAAGCTGTAACTCCATGGCCTGCTGAAGCCCATGTTTCAAAGCCAGTAGCTCTGCTCTGAAAGCTGTGCAAATGCCGCAATTGAAGATGAAAGCTTGTAGAAAAGTACCATGCTCGTCCCGAAACAGACCTCCGCCGCCTGCCTTGCCCGGATTGCCCTTAGACACTGCATCAACGTTCAATGTTACGCAGCTAGCAGGTGGAGGCGACCATTGAAGAACAAAGGGAGGGGCGGTGGAAGAGTCATGATTCGAATGGGTGATCCCGGCCCCTTTCAACGCTGCAGCCGAGTAAGCTGAAGAGACCGAGGTCACGATGCTGGACAAGCGGAGGAGGAGATCAGTTCCTTCGAAAACCAGTTTATTACGGAGCTTCCAAGTGTGCCACACCATATACGCAAAAGTCGTGCTCCAAGAGTCACCCCTTCGGATATTTTCATGGATCCAAGCCGGGACATCCATACAAGAAAAGAAGTCAGGCCCTAGGCGATTGCCAGAGATCGCCAACCAAACGCCTTTGATAGCGTTACAGTCACGAAAGAGGTGCAAGAGAGATTCGTCCATAGGACAGCGAGGGCACGTCGAAGAGCTTGCAAGGTGTCGCCTAAACAGAACAGCTTGGTTCGAGACAAGGTAAAGGAAGTGGCGAACTCGTTGTTGAGCAGGAACGGTCCAAATAGCTTTCCAACGAGGGTGTCGCACACCATACCCATCATCACAGAGCAAACGGCAGGCAGAACTAGTAGTAAAGACCCCATTAGTAGTATAATTCCACTTGAAACAATCAATGGCAGACTCATCATCTGAAACCGAAAACGATTGCAACTTGAGGAGGACATCAGGAGGAAGAAGACCCGTGAGCAGAGCCCAATTCCAAGTTTGCCCAGACCACATTTCAGCAACGGTCATGCTTTGAATCTCATCAGGTTTAGGGTGCAGGAGTTCATCAGCCAGAGGTTTATCAAGGAGCCAAGGATGATCCCAAAAGAAGGTATTACGCCCATTCCCAACTGACATACCAATCCCCTTCATCAGAGTTTTCGAACCATGAACAATACCCGTCCATAATTGAGAAGACCGAACCCTTTTCTGAAACATATCAATATCGAGGCGATTGCCACAATACTTGCCTCGTAAGACACGGCTCCAAATTGCATCCGGTTCAGTGAGCATCCTCCAACTAATTTTTGAAAGGAGAGCAGAGTTAGAGGATCGCATGGTTCGCAGGCCCAAGCCGCCTGCACTTCTTGGCTGAGTAATTCTCTCCCAAGAAAGTAAATGGATCTTCCTTTTCTCTGGAGACGAACCCCAAATAAAGCTGCGGATGGATTGGTCGATCTCGTCACAGATAGCACGAGGGACAAGAGCGGCTTGCATAACATATGTCGGAAGGCTCGAGAGCACTGAGTTTGCAAGAGTCACACGCCCTGCTGCAGAGAGATATTTTGCCTGCCAGCCTTGCAGCCTGTTCGTGACACGGTCAACCAAGAAGCTATAGCGCGCATTTGTGAGTCGACCGCAAGCGGTGGGGACTCCCAAATAATTACCAAAGTCATCCGACATTGGCATCTGGAGAATAGCGCTGATGGCTTGCTTTGTGTCATCGGTTACTCGCCGGGAAAAAAGTACTGAACTTTTGTCATAGTTGACCTTTTCCCCTGAAAGAGAACAGAATTTGTGCAAACAATCCCTGATAACCTGAGCTTGGGACGCCGAAGCTTCCGCAAAGAGGACGAGATCATCGGCGAAGAATAGGTGAGAGAGAGCCACGCCTCCCTCAAAAATTGGTTTCCACCGACCACTTCGAACAGCCCCATTGATGAGGTGCGAGAGATACTCCATGCAAAGGACGAAGAGATATGGGGACAACGGGTCCCCTTGACGAACCCCACGCGATGGTTTGAAGCAACCGGCTTTGCTACCGTTCCAGAGCATCGCCATCTTACCCTCTGTTTGGCATTTCATAATGACTTCAACAAGCTGCGAAGGGAGGCCGGCCTTGGACAAAATCTGTCGAAGGAAACTCCATTTGATTCGATCATAGGCCTTGGCCAAATCAATTTTCAAAATCATATGCTTGGAAGTAGAAAAAGAGGCTGACATCGAATGCAAGACTTCCTGAACTACCACTACATTGTCAATAACCTGTCTTCCGGGAATAAAGCTCGCTTGAGAGGGAGACACCAAGAGAGGAAGAGCCGGTTTCAAGCGATGGACAATCATCTTAGTGGCGATCTTGAAGATGACGTTTAATAGAGAGATCGGGCGGAACTGAGCAGCCCTGGTTGGAGCGTGAGTCTTAGGAATGAGCACCATGCAGGCATCACTGATTCCCTCAGGTAAGATACCCTCATTGACAATTTGAAGCACCGTGGAAATGACTTGGGGACCAACAAGTCCCCAATTTCTTTGATAGAAAACAGCGGGATATCCGTCCGGCCCCGGGGCTTTGAACGGTCCCATTGAGTGTAATGCCGGCCAGACATCGGACTCATTGAAAGGCAGGCTGAGCTGATCCATGACATTAGAGGGGAGAGCCGGAAAATCCACAGCAGGAATGGAACGACTCACACTCGGGGCAGGCAAATCAGCCGTATAAAGAGTCTCAAAGAACCGTAAAACTAGAGCTTGGATTTGGCCCTCATCAGTGATCCAATTACCTGAATCATCTTGAAGTCTATCAACTTTGTTAGCACGTCTACGGACCACAGTTGAAAGATGATAAAATTTCGTATTGCGGTCGCCATCAATCAGGAAAGAGGATCGAGATTTCTGAAACCACAAAAGTTGTTCCTGTTGGAGCACTGTTTCAAGTTCAGCCCGGAGATCTCGTATTGCGGTCTATGGACTCGATTATTATTCGCAAGTACGGAGTAGTATATTTATGATGCATTTTTTCCCGAACAAAAAATACAATTTTAGATGGCTTTTGAATATTTAGTTCATAATAAAGGAATTTCAAACGTGCATTTGCTTTGAATTTTTCATAGTCAATAAGTTGCAGTCATATGGTTTGTGTTAGAACGAATTGACGGGTACATGATGCAGTTTTTTAAAGGCAGGGAAGAAAAAGTACAATACCATGTGAAATCAATTGTCGAGTATACCATCCGCAAAACCACAATACGATTTCGACTCTATGATACACGAGAATGATACAGGAGCCTTAAGAGGCACCATTGATTTCAATATTGAAAAGGTTTATCTATATTATAAGATACCAATCTCACCATGGTTATTTCAAAGTTCAAACATTGATACCAAGCTGAAAAATGTAAAAAACTTGAATGTTATCTTGAGTTGGATCGTATGATGTGACCATTGACACATACATAGAAGGCTGAGCACTAGTGACATTGCAAATATTTCAGCAAACAAGATTGTTCCTTCTCATACCAAGTACTCCGTACTTAACAAGCACATTGTCAGTTAAATATCATTGCCAGTAGTGTACAATCAACTTTCCAATAAATTATTTTTTCATGGTACAATTTATGAGACACTGACCTAGCGGATCCCACCCATGAAAGTCCTTGGATCGGGACAGTTGCCGCTGAACTGAGCTTGTGAGAAGTCGAATCCTGGGTTCTGCATTAGAGTTTTGTGAAATGTTAGCTGATTGTTCTCACTTTTCACATGAAATTACTTATAACCACCACCTATAACAGTACTCATGATAACTATGCTAGTACCAGATGATCATTATTTCCACAAGCACAAGCAGCATGACAATTTGGGTGATATACAGAACAGTTAGATGCCCAGAAGACAGATAACATGCATGTACGTGCACTGAACAACTACATCTGGCTAATGACAGATAGATACTTTTTCAGATACAATGGACAGAATCCACAAGAGCACAAAAAAAAGAATTCGAACAATTTTCCTTCTTTTGTTTTGTAAGGGATGGGTGAACAAGAGCATCAAGTATATGAATTAGCATGTATTCATACTTCCCTGCTTTATTCCAACTCGAGAATTTTCGTTCCTCGCCTCCTAGGTCATGAGAATTGTTGGGTAAGAACAATATTGACTATATTAGCATATATCACTGCTAACACGCCACGCTCTAAGACTTGATCTTAGTCTGAATTATGATAACAATGCATATGCCTTTCTGTGCATTAAATGCTCAAAGTTGACAAGCAAGTTTGTAGATGACTATACCATTTAAACCAATGTTACTATCAGTAATCTGAAGTCACACTTGATTTGATCAATAGAATTAATTGCAGAAGAAAAGATATAGGATTTAAGTAGTGACCTCTTCCTGAAACCTCTGAAGCATCAGGCGCTTCTGTTCGAGATCAGCAGAATAAGGATCCAGCTGACCTTGGCCTACAATCGGAGATGCCCATGCCTGACCTTTGTCCCTCTTTTGCAGAGTTATGTGCATTACATCATCCTCTGACAAACATATATTTGCAATTCAGCACAGTGCATTACTGATATTACTGAATACTTCAGGGGGGAAACTAACTCCTCAAGCAGCTAACTATATCAAATGCCAAACGAGACTCGGCCACTGAAGTGCAAACAGTTACCTAGATTCCATCTATACCAATTACAAGCTGTCTAGAATTATATGAATCCAGTGTAAAGCTTCCTCATGGACAATCCACATAATCAGATTCAATTTCACTTAACAAAACTGTCAATTTTATACCTTCTCTAGAAACTCAATACGAAACCAACATTAAAACCAATATGCAAATGCAAAGTAAACTAAAAACAAGATGATAATTAACGAGACAGGAAGCTACCTATAGTCCAAAAGGAGGAATCGGTTTTCACAGGATGTAGGAGCTCGTGCTGAAAATCATACAACCAAATAGTGAATAATAATCAAAACAAGGACTTAGAGGAATTAATTTCATCACAATTTCAAATCAATTCCAAAACAACTGACATTTAGGTACGGAGGATTGCCTTTGATCCCAACTTCGACATGCTTCGACTGAATTTTGGAGTGGAATTGCTTTTTCGGTACATTAGGAGGCAGATTGATATAGAGATTCACCTCTTCCAGCGTTTGATCCCATTCGAACACCTTTTGACCTAATCGAATCGAAGAATTTTCTCAAAATTCACAAATCAATTCAATCGCGCGACAACAAACAACACAAGAAGGGAAAGAGCTGGAGAGAGATCATACCGTTGTGGAGGAAGCTATGGCGCTTATCAGGATCCAATTTCTCTGCCATATTTCTAGGGTTCTTCGAGGCTGAGCTCTGGAATAAGAGGAATCGGATTTGAGAAGTAAACGATTTGTCTTGTTCACACGGCTGAAGACGTCTCTCTCCAGAAGATTCTAAGCGCTACGTTTGTAATCGTTTTCTCGCTTTCAGCTTCTTCTCAACCGACTCAACACACTGAGAATCCAAAAAAAAATCTTACTTTGGCTAATTAACGTAATTTTTTTTGTCATAATGTAAGATTTTTAAATTAATAAGGTTTATAATTGTTATTTAGAGAATAATTTTAATTAGGTAATGTACAAGTTTCTACGGATTAAATTATTCCTATAAATTGGTTATGTTCGCTGCTCAAAAAACAATAAATTGGTTATGTTCTATAGTTTATTTAAAACCAAAGTTGTTACCCAAAGATAAACTAAAGTAATTAATAGAGGCTAGTTAGATTGCTTAGCAATAATAATTCAAAAGCTTGGTTGTCGCTAATCCTGAATTTTCATTATAAGCTTTGCTCTAAAGTTTTCATGAGCTAAAATTCGGACCTTAAACTTAATCGGTTAATCCCTACTACAGGACAAAGTTATCATGCCAAGCTTTTGATCCGAGTCGGCAGAATAATGATCTTTGAGATTACCGCAAAAACTGCATGCTTAAGAAAGAAGCTACGAGGAAGCTACGCACCAGTCTTTCTTCCTCAACGAAAACAATGTCACTCAACTGAATTATACTATACAACAAACACACACAAGATCTGTGTGCACTTCCATTTGCATGTTTATCTACGACTAACCAGCTTCATGCCAAGTGTGACATCAGCTCCCTTCTTAAACAAGTACACAATTTGGGCGGAAGAAGGAACCAAAACTCGTCGTTTTGCCCCTACAAGGCCAGATCCTCTTCGTCTTCATCGTCACGAAAGGCGGGTAGGAAAAAATATCGAGCTAGGCTCCAAACGTGGCTTTCGTGCATCATTAAGTTGCTATGAAACAACGCTCAAGTGTCAAAGTGAGAGAGAAAGGAAGGTTCAAATGGGATATGAAGTTTTAGTTCTCAAAAAGCTGTTACATTAGGTGCCAAATGGAAAATGGAAACAAGGGTAAGGAAAATTCTAGGAAGTTACATTTTCAGCGTCTTTATTGTTCTTAAAAACTACAGGAGTTGCACACACAAATGCAGCAGAGTCTGATCAAAGGGAGTTGGAGTTTCTTGAGGCTCAAAAGATTTGTTCTTGGGAGATCTATTAGTCCTTTTCCTCATAGGGTTTTTTTGGTTTTACTTCTATATGGATTCGAATGTCGTCATCGAAGCGTGGACCTTAGAAGATGGCCTACTAGATGGATCAAACAAGGCGAAGCCGAGCCATCTTGGGACCGCGAATAGCAGCTCATCTTTGTGTTTGAGGAAGGAATCCAAACCGGATCTTTTGTCAAGTATCAAGATTTCGTCTTTAAGGAGATTCCTCATGAACTTTCAAGAGGTTGTTTTTGGAACCAAGCTCTGCATTCTCTTTCCCGCCGTTGTTCTTGCAATCCTTGCTAAGCAATTTCACTATGGACAAGTAAGTTGCACTCAGTTTCAAGTCTTTTCGAAACATGTTTTTCAAGCAATTTCATATCTGTTTTTCCTCACTAATGCTACGAAGATGAAGATGGTTTTAATTAATGTTCATTTTGAATCCTTTGACAGTCCTGGATTTTCGCTTTGAGCCTACTAGGACTCGCACCACTAGCCGAAAGAGTCAGCTTCCTGACTGAGTAAGGCACATTCTTTTGAACATGAATTTATGGTTCACAACATTACAATTCTTTTAACTTTTTGTGTTTCTGTTTTTGTGCTGTAAAATCAAGGCAAATCGCGTGTTACAAGGGTCCAACAGGTATGAGTTGTCAAATAGCTCTAGCATTTGTTTACATCACTTACTCATGAACTTGAATAGTGGTCATTGGCATTAGTACATTTGTTTTTTCCCTTGGCAGTTGGAGGGCTTCTGAATGCAACATGTGGGAATGCAACTGAGCTAATCATAGCAATACTAGCTCTATACAAAGGCAAAATTGGAGTACTAAAGTACTCACTTCTCGGTTCAATTCTTTCAAACCTTTTACTTGTTCTCGGATCATCTCTAGTTTGTGGAGGATTCGCCAACCTATATAAGGAACAAACATTCGATAGGGTATGCATAGCATTCACATGTTCAAAAAAGACCAAACTTCTTGTGCTTTTTCATGCACTAAAATAAATTTGTTGTTTCTTTTAATCAGACTCAGAGTAATGTGAGTGTCCTCCTCCTACTTTTAGGAGTCCTTTGCCATGTCTTCCCATTTCTGTTTCAACACGCCATTAAGCAAGAAACCTTCACGGCGGCTTCTACACTTCTTCTGTCGAGAGTGAATAGCATCACCATGCTCATAGCTTATGCTGCATACATCTTCTTTCAGCTGAAATCCTCCCAAAAACCCTTTGTAGGAGCAGAGGTAAGAATTAGGATAGAACAATATAAACTGATATAATTTTTATATGAAAAAATAAATCTGAGTTGTTTGTTTGGAAAACGTTTAGGAGGCTGAAACCGAGAATGAGGAAGAAAATGCGTCGATAGGCCTTTGGAGTGCAATAACTTGGCTAGTGGCCATGACTCTGGCCATTGCTTTGTTATCTGAATATGTTGTTGGTACAATTGAGGTATGCTAATGGTTAAGCTGTGCTTTTTCAGAATTAGTGCATTTTAACTGAAGTGTGAAATTTTTACTAACATATTTTTTTACAGGCTGCTTCAAATTCCTGGGGAGTATCCATTGGATTCCTAGGTGTAATCCTTCTACCAATTGTTGGGAATGCAGCTGAACATGCTGGTGCACTCATTTTTGCCTTCAGAAACAAGTTGGTAAGATTTTTTTAAAAAAATTTACTAATCTTAAGTCAGTTTTATTTTTCTGAAGTTTTCAAATTTGAGCTGACTATGGAATTCTGGATGCTCAAAAACAGGATATCTGTCTGGGTGTTGCTTTAGGATCTGCAACCCAAATCTCAATGTTTGTGGTAAATACTACAACTTCAATGCCTAAAAGCCCAGTCAAGAGATTTAAAGACTGAATCTTTACATGATTTTTTGTCTTCCTACAGATCCCTCTGTGTGTCATTGTTGCATGGATTATGGGTATAGAGATGGATCTTGGCCTTGGTGTTCTTGAAACTGGTTCCCTTGCTCTATCAGTTGCAATAGTGGCCTTTGCATTACAGGTCAGTACTAAAACAAAAACAAAACCAAAACATAAACTGGTTTTCACATGTGTTCATGCCATTTGCTGCTCTTGTTAATTATTCAGGATGGAACTTCACATTACCTAAAGGGGATTGTTCTTGTGATCAGCTACATTGCCATCTCAGCATGTTTTTTCATTGACAGATCCCTTGTAGGTAAGGTGTTAGCTGGTGAAAATGCAGGCCAATATTTGTGTTACAGTGTTCACTAACTCTTTAATTTTTTTCTGGACATTTTGGTGGTAGCAGACACAGATGAAGGTGGACCATGATTTGCATGGTTTAATTGCTTCCTATGAATGAGGTGGAGAAGCTGAAGAAGGTTTTTTTTTTTTTTTACAGCATGTCTAGATCATAAGGGCCAAATTTGGAGTTTAACCAATGTGCATAACTGCCTGTTTTAGTATGTGTAAGAAACCAGAGAATATCTATATACAGTAGTTCATTTGATGCCTCTTTTGCTGAAAAAATCACTCTTTTTCCTAAATCGTTTTTGGGGCAACAAGAAACTTGATTATGTAGGCATGTAAGTGAGGTACAAGCCCAAATTCCAATGACACTGATCTACATGTGGCCTGTGTCATCACACAAAATTCACAAGTTACAATGAAAGGCTGTATCCAGAAATCCATGAAGGAGATTTCTTGCATTGTTTGCTGATCCATACGTACAAAAGCTAGTTTCTGATTAGTATAATACATTTGCAGCTCTAATTAACATTTCTTGGTTAGATGACAAAGTGTGTTATACAATGTATAATTGAGACTTAAGTTGCTTGGTTGCTACATAAAGCAAGCAAAAGTGCACGTACAAGCACGTCTTCAGGAAGTCTAAAAGCGTAGAGTAGCCAATCAACTGCTACTTGTTGACTTTGGGAGGGCACATAAGCTAGTTTAAGCCACAGATTCTGCATCAACATAGATTAAAATAAGAGAAAGTTCAGTTAATTTCTCATTATATTGGTTATTTAAGTAACCACGTGAAACCTTAGGGATCCAACAAAGTAGATAAAAAATTTGCAACTTTCTTGATCTAAGGATTAAATGATTATTTATGAACTAAGCTACCAATTTCTAGGTCAAATGAGTGTAGTGTATTTCTGACTACAAAGTGCAAGCGAAGTACTTAAGACTAACCATTACAATCAAAGCTCTAGTTTGACTAAACCGTACTTAATGTTTCACCATAAATCTATTCAAACAAACCAAAAAAATTGAGTTAGAAATAAGGACTTGATCTCATTTTTCTGACAGTAAGGGGTGCATACGTCAGAATGAGATTCATAAAGAACTAGAACTATTCATTTATATCATTGGGATATCTCTTTGGAACCATAAATATAATGCAGCAAATTAAACCAGCGTGAATTGTGAACATCCTTCTGCCTAAAAGTTAGTAGTGTGACTTAGAAACTATATAAAATATTGAATCACATTTACCCTTTTGCCTCCTCTATGTATATATAAGTAGTATGCCTTTTGTAGCCAGAGCAACCCCAAGAAATCCCCAAGAATTGCACTTCCTTAAGCCAAACAGTACCAAAATCCCTTAAGACTCCAGAAATGGTGGTTGATGATGGTGATGCCGTTTTGCAAGACCAAAAACAACAAGTGGCAGCAATATTTGGAGTGACAGGATTAGTAGGAAGAGAGCTAGCCAAGAAGCTGGCTTCCAATCCCACATGGAAAGTCTACGGCATAGCGCGAAATCCACCAAGAACTCCATTAATCCAAACCGAAAACTACCATTTCATCTCGTGTGATCTTCTCAACTGATACGTTATTATTATTACGTTTCATTATTATTATTGGTTTTAGGTTATTTAATGGGTCGCTTGTTGGGCCTTAGGTTTAGCATTAGCTATTAGGGTTTTATCATTCACTATATATATTTTGTAATTCCGTTATTTGAGAATCATTCAATCAATCAACAAAATCTTTTTATCCCTAAACTCTCTCTAACCCTATCTCTACCCTTATCCCGAGGCCTCGTGTTGCCTCTTATCCCTATCCCAATCAATTCCCTTGGTACGGATCTGAACCGGTCCGTATCAATTGGTGCTTTCATTGAGAGCTCTTCATCACCATGAACAACGAGGAACTCCAAGGACTCCGGAACCTCCGGGAACTCCTCCAAACTTTTCTGTATGTCAAGATCCATACCCAACTCTATCGGATTGATGGTGAAGTTTTGAAGCAAGTGTTTTCAATCGCTGGCACTATCGTAGACATAATACCGGTCAATGATCAATTCCGAATCCGTTTTCAACATCCTGATTCAGCCCTCGAAGCGTTCATTCGCTTCAATAAACGAAACATCTATGATGGATGTTGTCGATTGGAGTTGTTCTTTGATGATCGAATCAGCATCATATCAAGCGAGATCGAAGCTCTGATCGAAGATGCAAACCTGATCGACGACTTGGATCTATACCAAGACAATGACGGCGAAAGTGCGTACCAAGAAGACCTGGGTTCGAATACAGTGCACGCTCGAGCAGTTTCCACGAAGGGCCCCCCGCAAGTTCCCCTGGCGGCGGATCCTCACAACGCAGTCGCGCAAACCGAGCACGGTCCGGCCGCGATTCCTCCTCCTGCAGCAGCGTGCGACTGCAATCCGGCGCACGAGCAACGCGGCCTTCCTCCTGCGGTGGCGGCACACCCTAATCCGGCCGCGTTTTGCCCCAATCTGCCGGCGGCGACGCACGAGCGATTCGGGAACCCTAATCGGCCGCCACCGGCGCCGTTCATTCAAGGGCGACCGAACCCTAACGCCCTGCCGCTCGGGTACCCCCAAGGGCCACCGGCCGCTCCGCCGGGACCGCATCAGCCGCTGGGTCCGCCAAGCCACGCGCTTGCGCCGCTGGGTCCGCACGAGCCGCTAGGTGTGGAATTCGAGCCACTCATTTTGCCTCTGCAACCGCAGCAAATCGAGCCCCCTCTGCCACCCGGTTTGCCTCCTCTGCCACCACTGGCGCACGCCGGCGACGCGCCACCCTTCGCACAACCTATTGAGCTGCTGCTACAGCTGGGCTGTCCACGACAGTGCAAGAAAAACACTGTGAATTGTGCGAGTATCGGTGCACTCAAGGTGTTTGTTGAAATGCCTATTAGAAGATTCATTGGTAGAGCTTCTCCTAATCACGTTTGCAACGCTCAACCTCGTTTGAGTAATTGTATTTTCGATCCGGGAATTGTGAAGAGTCGTCTACTTGGGTCGAACTTGTTGCCTTGTGGTGAGAATGGCAGCCAAAATTCAGCGCACAAGTCTTGTGCGGTACAAATATGGGACTTCTCTGGAGAGTTGACCAAGCTACTAAAGGTTGACAATACAGTGCCACCTGATGATGTATCCGGAGTACATGGAGAGGTTCTACTAGAGCTGCATATTTATCAATTATCGGATCATGACTCTCTTGAAATGAATGGTGATATTAGAAGTGAAAAGAAGCCTTCCTCTTGTAAGGAGCCTATGAACGATCAGTCATATATTTTTTCTATGCTTTCAAGATTTGGTGGCCAGCAGAAAGTGGGTGAAGTGGGATATGTGAAGTGCACTGCTTCTTCTCAAGGGTGTGACAAGGATTTTACTGGTGGGAGATTAGTTTTTGATCCCGGTGGATGCTATATATGTCTGGGGAGTGGATATGAGTCTTTTCTGGATTTTCGCATCGGGACGAGTCGATTCTGATCGGGCGAGTAGTTGATACGTTATTATTATTACGTTTCATTATTATTATTGGTTTTAGGTTATTTAATGGGTCGCTTGTTGGGCCTTAGGTTTAGCATTAGCTATTAGGGTTTTATCATTCACTATATATATTTTGTAATTCCGTTATTTGAGAATCATTCAATCAATCAACAAAATCTTTTTATCCCTAAACTCTCTCTAACCCTATCTCTACCCTTATCCCGAGGCCTCGTGTTGCCTCTTATCCCTATCCCAATCAATTCCCTTGGTACGGATCTGAACCGGTCCGTATCATCAACCCAACAGAAATCCAAAGCAAGCTATCCTCTTTACCAGACGTCACTCACGTGTTCTGGGTCACGTGGTCGCCCCGGTTCCCTATCGACAGCCCAGAATGCTACGAGCAAAACAAGGCCATGCTCTCGAACGCCATGGATGTGGTCCTTCTCGGGTCCAAGGATCGTGTCAAGCACGTCTCGATCCAGACTGGAGCCAAGAATTATGTGTCAATCAAGGACGATGTTTGTAGAGTTGGTTTAGTGAAGGAAGTGGTCTACTATAATGAAGAGTGTCCAAGAGTTGGGCCTCCTGGAGAGTATAACTTTTACTATGGTTTGGAAGATGTGTTGAAGGAGAAATTGGGTCCAAGAAATGTGGCTTGGTCGGTTCAACGACCAGGCTTGATCACAGGCAGCTCAGATCGGACATGGTAATGTGAAATTACTGTCTTTAAGTATGTCAAGGTGAATACAAATAGTTCTTATATAAAAAAAAAACTTTTAACAAGCCCGAAGTATTTTGAGTTTTTGGTTAAGATTCTTACTAGGAAGTTAATTTCTAGGAATTCAATTTTTTCATGCTTAACTAATCAAGGGTGTAACACCACTTTAGAGAGGTCACACCACTCACACGTATATACAACTTTCGTTCAAGGCATGTTTACTTTGAGTTTTGATGGAATCCGATGCATTAGTGCTAGTACGATCACCTCCTAACAAAAGCGTCGATTTTTCTCTAAGGTACAATTTCATGGGGACGTTAGGAGTGTACGGAAGCATATGCAAGCACCTAAAGCTTCCCTTTGTGTTCAGGGGCACGCGCGCGTGCTGGGAGGAGAACCATGTGGACATATCGGATGCGTGCTTGGTGGCAGAGCAGCACATTTGGGCGGCCACAAGCGAGCTCGTGGCGTGCACGGAAGGGCAAGCATTCAACGCGATCAATGGAGGCGACTACACGTGGAAGGAGCTGTGGCCCGCGATCAGGAGGAGGTTCGGGATAGAGACCGCGGAGGGAGACGAGATGCTGGAGGAGGAGTACGAGTACTCGAAGGCGATGGAGGATAAGGCGGAGATTTGGAGGGAGATTGCTATGAAGAATGAGCTTGTGTGTATGGATGTTGAGAGGTTGGCCAATTGGCAGTTCTTGGACGTGTTGTTTAGGTGCCCTGCCAAGATGTTGTGCTCTAGGGAGAAAGTTGATAGGCTTGGGTTTGGGTGTAGGTTTGAGGCTTTGGACTCGGTTTTGTATTGGATTGATGTCATGAGAGACGAGAAGCTCATTCCTTAGAGAGTTGGACAAACATTCGACCAAAAAAAAGAGAGTTGGACAAAAATAGACACCAAGAAATAAACTACTTTATGTAGTGTTCCAATTTTATCAGATGTCTCCAAAGAGACATCTTGGAATTACACTGGTGGGTAATGAAGGCATGTGCTTTGAATTGTTGTAACGAGTGTAATTTTGTCATGGGAAATGAAAGTCGAAATGGGAGATGGGCTGGTTTGTTCAGGTTAATTGATCATTATTGTGAGATAGGTATGGGCTGTACTATGTATAATTGTCATGGGAGAACTAAAACTGGTTTGAATGTGTGTGAGAGTATATATGGATTAATGAACATAGAGTGTAACCTACTCAGGGGAGTAGTCGGCCACCCATACAAATCAAGTTATAAATGAAAGTCGCTTTATGGAATAGTAGAGGAATGGGTAGGAAATCTTTCTGGCCAGAAATTGACTCATTTTGTAAAATTGAGCATATTCAAATTATGGTTATTGTTGAAACAAAAACGGACAAGCTTCCGAGCGATCAAGTCTGGAGACGCGTTGGGTTTGACAATATAGCATGGTCTCCGGCTGAAGGTAGAGCCGGGGACATATGTGTCATGTGGAAAGAACACCAGTTCATTAGTGAACAAGTTGGAATTTTAGTTCATAAGTCTAAATATATCATCATGAAACACGTGAATTTACTAACAGGGTGTGTAATTGCGTTATGCTTTCTGTATGCACCACCGAATGAGACTTAGAAAGACAACTTTTGGACTGAGTTTATTAGTTGTGTACTCGAAATTAATATCCCCGTTATAATCATAGGCGATTTAAATGAAATCCAAGAAGTTGGTGACAAAAAAGGAGGAAGTATACCTACGGCTAGTAGATTCCAACGTCTTCGATACTTGAAGGACGCTTGTGACCTACGTGATATACCTACTATAGGAAATAGATTCACTTGGCGAAAGAACAAAACAGAGATCGATAATACTTATGAAAAATTAGATCGGGTAATTGTTAGTGAGCAAATTCTACAATGGTTTCCAGGAATTCGAACTCACAACCACGCGTTCACGTCACCCGACCATTGTAAAATATCAGTTGATATTGCAAATAGTAGATTGAGTAAAGCGGCACCGTTTAAGATGGAGAAGATGTGGCTTATGAGAAAGGACTATCGAAATGTTGTGAAACAATCATGGAGGGCCTGTTTTCAAGGGTCCTGCATGTTCCAGCTCATGAAGAAAACTCAGTTGCTCAAAACTCACACGAAGCAATGGAAACGAAAAACCTTTGGAAATACATTTGAACAATTGCGGGAAATTGAGGACACCCTCCTTGATTTGCAACAACAGATTGTTGAATCCCCGCAACCGGCTCTTGTCCAGAAACAACTGCGGTTATTACGAAAGAAGGAGTGCATATTACAATTTCACAGAACGTACTGGAGGCAAAGGGCAAAGACAAAGCATGTAAAACTTACGGACTCGAATTCTGGATATTTCCATAAAATAGCAACAGGGAGGCGAAACCACAAAACCATAAGAACGATAGCATCATCTGATGGCACCCAGATCGTGGGAGAAGAAAATATCTGTCGAGAAATTAGAAATGATTTCTATAAGCGGTATAAAAAAGAACAAATAAACACTGCTACTCTTGAGGAATACCTGACGCTTATAGGCAAGGAAATAACGGAAGAGGATAATGAGGGACTGACAAAGCTTGTATTGAATCAAGAAATAAAAGATATTGTTTTTCTAATTGGTTCGGACAAATCTCCAGGTCCAGACGGCATGACAGCGGAGTTTTACAAAAAGTACTGGGACATTGTTGGCCCAACGGTAATAAAAGCGGTCAAAGGCTTCTTCCATTCGGGAAAGATTTTGAAACAAAATAACCATACGTTCATTTCGCTACTACCAAAAAATGATAGCCCCTCGACGACAAACCACTATAGACCTATTAGCCTATGCACGACGATATATAAAATAATAGCCAAGATCCTAACGGAAAGATTAAGGAAGGTTATGCCCAAAATTATCCACCCGCTGCAAGGGGCCTTTGTTGCTGGGAGGGCAATACAAGACAACGTGCTTATAGCACATGAAATTTTTCATTCCTTTAGAGGAAGCCAAGCGAAAGAAGGATGGATGGCAGTAAAGTTGGATATGGAAAAAGCGTACGATAGGGTAGACTGGGAATTCCTGTTCCGGATCCTATACCAATTTGGTTTTGACGACAAGTTTGTGAAGTGGATTCGGGAGTGTGTTTGTACCGTATCCTTATCAGTTCTGGTCAACAATGGACCCACTGCTCCATTTGTACCTGAACGAGGACTGAGACAAGGAGATCCGCTATCGCCATATCTATTTGTAATTGGTGCTGAACTGCTTGCCCGAAAACTTCAGCAAGTAAGTGAGTGTCCAAAGCCACTTATAGGATTCCCAATAGCAAGAGGAGGTAAGAGAGTGCCCTTCCTAGCATTTGCAGACGATATTATTATATTTGCCAAAGGAAACCAAAGTGCATGTAATCAGATGAAGAAGATTATTGAAGAGTATTGTGCAGCTACAGGACAGAAAGTAAACTATCATAAATCCGCATTTCACACTTCTAAGAGGGTGGCTAACCAACAGAAGCAAAGTATCAAACAATCTCTAGGGATAAGCACGATGGAAAATTTAGAAAAATATCTAGGGTGTCCGATTATTAACGGAAGAGTGAGTAAAGAAAACTTTCAGGACGTTGTTGGAAATGCTCAGAGACAGCTAACGAAATGGAAAGCCAATACGTTATCTCAAGAAGGACGAACAGTTTTAATCAGATCGAATTTAGCTACAAAACCGAACTACCTAATGCAAAGTTTCATGTTGCCAAAACAGGTTAATGATGAAATTGACAATATAAACAGAACCTTCTTCTGGAATAAAGACAGACAATATAAGCCACTTATAGGATGGGACCGAATATGCAAACCAAAGGCATATGGGGGTCTAGGATTAAGGAAAGCGGAAGATATGAACAAAGCGCTCCAAATGAAGCTGCTATGGAAAATTCTTACCGAGCCAGACAATGTCTGGGTACAAGTGGTTAACGAAAAATATTTGAGAGGAAGTGCGTTCTCGGAGTATAAAATAAAGCCGAATAGTTCATGGCAATGGAAACAATTGATGAAATTAAAGCCAGAATTTGAGAAAGGTTTGAGGTGGCAAATAGGAAATGGACGGAAAATTAATTTTTGGAAGGACAGATGGCTCACAGATGAACCGCTTATAGAGTGGGCAGCTACAAATAATGTGGTAAATGTGGAAACCAAAGTTCAACACTTCATTTCTTCAGACAAGAGATGGAAAATAAATGAACTTCTTAATGTAGTTCCTAATGAAGTGATAGAGAAAATAGTAGAAATCCCAATCCCCGAGAATAATATCAACGACAAATTAATCTGGGCCCTAAGCAGGAATGGTTGGTACTCCACGGAATCAGCAATAAGCCTAATAACAAAAGAAGAAACTATGACTGTGAACCCCAATGCTTGGATCTGGAAATTGGATACGTACCCAAAAGTAAGGAATTTCCTCTGGAAAATTGACATGAATGGACTGCCTACGAAACAAAGGCTTATTGAAAAAGGCGTTGTCTTTCCTCAAGGATGCCTCATGTGTAACGCTACACATGAGGACTCGATACATCTGTTACTTGAATGCCCGCATACTTTGGAAATAATAAAGAGTATAAATGTCAATACATAACGTGTACTTAGAGATCAGAACCTATCACAAATGAACCCTCGGAATATATTATTTCAGCTATATAACAAATTAAGAAAAGAAGAGTTCATCGAGTTAGCAGTAGCCTGGTTGGGCATATGGCATCAACGAAACAAGCTATTGTTCCAACAAACGCCCAACGATCTCATTCAAGACCTAAGTCTTTATATCCGCAATCAGTTAAAGCAATGGAAGCAAGCGAAAGAATGGGTTGAGGACGAAGAAACAGGTCCGAATAAGGGTGCATGTTTAAGAAACCGACCACGAATAATAGCACGAGGTTGGAAGAGACCAGATTGGAGCTATGCAAAATTAAATTTTGATGGATCTAAGCTAATTAATGGTAACTCTACGGGAGGTTCCATTATAAGGGATGAGACCGGAAACCCAATTGACGGGTCTGTCAGATCATATGGGAAAGTTTCGGTCTTGATGGCAGAAACATTGGCACTGTGGGATGGAGTGAGGAAAGCAAAACAGAAAAATGTCAGAAAGTTGGAAATAGAAGGAGATAATATCATTGTTATCAAAGCTGTCTTAGGACAAATCCGATGCCCATGGGAGATTGAAAGGATTATTACAGACATTCTCGTATCCCTACGGGATTTCGAGTCAGTTCGTATTCATCATGGGAGTAGGCAGTGTAACTCTGTGGCCGACAAAATTGCATTTCTGGGCCACAGTCTCTCATGGGAAACCATTTGGAACCATCATGAGCTTCTAGCTCTCATCCGTAAGGATGCCATAGGTATCCCGCCTTAAGGCAAGGCCCTAATTTTCACCGGTTCCAAAAAAAAAAAAAAAAACTACTTTATGTAGTGTAGACTATTCTGGTTTTTGATGATCTCATTGTTCCATTATATTTACTCATTATTATGTTATATTTTAGAGGCGGGTTAACAAAAAATAAGAAGAATTACCTTAATCTTCATCCAAGTATCAAAATCGGTGATTTTTTTTGTAGGAAAAAATATATTTTAATTGAAATAAATCATCTACAAAAATGATTCATTCTTATAAAATAAATCCAATTAATCACATCTTTCTAATCTACTAGTATCTACAGCTCATCTTTTATTATTTCCTATTTTAATTATCGTGTATTCAGTTTATAGATCAATAATTTTCAAATTAATGTTTAGTTATAATTTGCTATTTGTTTTGCATGAAAACTGTATTTTATAATGTTATAAGTTTTCTACTTTTATATCGTTTCAAATAATACTATTATATAAGGGTCCGGATCCGGTAAGAATGATTATTATGGTAGGAAATAGGAATGAATCATAGTCATTAGATGAGGAGAGATCAAGGGCTCAAGAAAAAAAAGGGAAAAAACGGCACGGGCGTATTTTTCGGAAAACGGCACGGGCGTCCAGATTTGTGCAACCGTATGGCCTATTTGTTTGTGCAACCGTATTTGTGCAACTCCGTATTTGTGCAACTCTATGGCCGATTTGTGCAACTCTATGGCCGATTTGTGCAACCATATTTGTGCAACTCTATTGCTTATTTGTGCAACTTTATGATCAATTTTGCATTCATGTCATATTTTATAGCAGTCGAAGTTCGTATAGTTTGTTTTGCTTTGGCAATTTGTGCAAGTCTACTGCCCAATGTGTTGAATTCTATGGTCAATTTGTTCATCAATATTTGTGCAACTAAATGGTCAAATTTGTGCAACTCAATGGTCAAGTTTGTGTAACTCAATGGTCAATTTGTTCATTCATATTTGTTCAACTCTATTACCAATGTGTTGAATTCTATGGTCAATTTGTTCATCAATATTTGTGCAACTCAATGGTCAAATTTGTGCAACTCAATGGTCAAGTTTGTGCAACTCAATGGTCAATTTGTTCATTCATATTTGTTCAACTCTATTGCCAATGTGTTGAATTCTATGGTCAATTTGTTCATCAATATTTGTGCAACTCAATGGTCAAATTTGTGCAACTCAATGGTCAAGTTTGTGCAACTCAATGGTCAATTTGTTCATTCATATTTGTTCAACTCTATTGCCAATGTGTTGAATTCTATGGTCAATTTGTTCATCAATATTTGTGCAACTCAATGGTCAAATTTGTGTAACTCAATGATCAAGTTTGTGCAACTCAATGGTCAAATTTGTACAACTCTATGGTCAAATTTGTGCAACTCAATGGTCAAGTTTGTGCAACTATATGATCAATTTGTTATAAGAAAGCCTACGAATTATGCCCTGACTCCCTCCCATACATTGACAACTTACAAATGCTAGTAGTAAGTTGGTTAACTCCAAGAGCATTAGTCAATAATAATGTCCAGTAAATCACATAAAAAACAACAAAGCATATGCTGAAGTTATAGTAATCAAGATCCATGCATTCAATCAGACTCAATGTAGTTCACAAAGACACAAAACTAGTCAGCCAAAATCCCACATACACAATCCACTGTAGCATACAAACTTCTTTCATCCTTCCATACCTGAACAATGAGCTCTTTCAAGAGCTTCTTATAATGATGATGATCACCGCTGATGCGCAAGAGTTCCTTGGCCGCTTTTTCCTTCATCAAGTTGACCAAATCATCCTGAGCTTGGAGAACCTTTATCCGAGAAGCATTCAACTGCATAGAGTACTCAATGCAAACATATAAACAAACTTCCGTCACAATCTATCACAATCTCACAGCTCTCAGTCACCAAATATGCACACTAAATGCAGAGATATAAGATCCAAACTTATCCCCTCCATCAGGATAAAATTGAGAAACGTACTTGTAGAGGAAGTTGTAATCGTGAAGGCCAACGACCAAAGCGAAAGCGCCGATTTCATGAACGATAGCCAGAATCCGGTCGCCTTCCTGCCGATCGTCGTCCTCGGCGACTACGATCTCGATCCTCGTCTGTCAACAGAAACCTATTGTAATAGTCAATCGCAAGAAAAGTAAGCAGAATCGCACTGAAACCATTCAATTACGAGCATCGCACCATCAATCGGGAGCGAAATCGAAACCGAAATCAAGAAATCCAGATCGATGAGTCGATAGATCTAGAAAACGGTACTAACGTTGAAGAAATCGGAGCAGAGCTCTTTGAAAGAGAGAGCGAGCTGGTAGCCTTTGAGACGGAGGCCTCGGAGTTGCTTCTTCTTCTTCTTTCCGGTGCCGGCGGAGGGAGAAATCGGCGACGGGAAGACGTGGAGGAGAGTGAGAACGTTGCCGTAGCGGAGGAGGTTGTGGAGAGCCCACTGTAACGCCGTCTTGGAAGCCTCGAGCCGCCTCTCCACGCCCTCCGCCAGATCCGACCGAAGTCGAGGTTGGAGAAGAGCCCTAGCCTGAACTCCAGGAGGCTTCGTCGAGGACGGGGAAGCTGTGGGAGTGGTGGCGGTGGCCGGGGAAGGCGACGGGGATTTGGTGGATGTGGTGGGAGGGGAGGCGGTGGGGGATCGGGAGGGGGCTTGAGCGAAACTGCACGCTTGGGGAGGAAGCGTGTAGAGGAAGGAGACTAGCGTTCTCTTTTGCTTAAATCTGAGCCATTGGATCCGTTAGATCGGATGGTGGAGATCTATTCCTATTTCTCACCACAATAATCCTTTCTACATGACTCTTTCTCATTATATAATAGATATAATATATTTTTTAAATTAAAAAAAATATGATGTTTTTTAATTTTCTTGACCATGAATGCATATGTATATATTGATAAAATTTTCATATTTATAATTGTAAAATTAATAAGGACATCAATCAATCATCATCATCAATCATCATCAATCAATCAATCAATCAATAAACCTATAAAGAAAGGTTTTGGGCGTAATGAATGCTAAGTATAAAATACAAATCCATATGGTTTTCTGCCCTATTTTATTCCTTGGTTTATGCATTGAATTAGAAGGATATATATAAATGGCCTCTCCTTTAACCGATGTTATTAAGATGTCGAAACTGCCGTTCATATGGTGTTACACCCATTTATTTTGCCCATTCAAATACCCATTTATTCACTTTGTACGTATAAAGACCACTAAATGCTGATTAAAACCGTGTTTATTTCAACCGATTGAGTTTCTGTACCTCTTCCCCAAAATTAAAACGTCATTTTCCTTTCTCTCTTTTATTTTCCGCTTCTTTCTTTCTGATTTTCTTACTTCTTCCCTCTTCCAAATTCCATTCCCGTGCTCCAAACCGCCAACCCCCCATCGGAGTTGCGGATACCGGCCCGAGCAGCAGCCACGCCGGGCATCCCTGACGACACGCTCGCCCCCTCCCTCTCACTGCTTGCTCACGCTCGCACCTGCCGCTCGACGACGACAAAGAGCGCCGCCGTGTCGGGGACGATAGTAGATCCCAACCGCGGCTCCTAATCAGGTACGGTTTTCGCTCCGATTTCTGATTTCCGCTAGGTTACGAACGAGATCCGATTTCCGATTTCAAATTCTGTGCAGGAAGGGGGGTGAAAGAGAGGGAATCGGCGGCCAGACCTACCGGAACCGCGTCGAAAATTGGCGGCCAGGATCATCAGTAACAATGGCTAGAATAGGTACCACACGCCTTTTGAAACAAAGAATATTATTAGTTAGATCATGAAATATCTTACTTTCGTGCCTACATTGATGGAGTGGATTTTGTGTTCATTGAAAATCACATGTTCCACGCAGTCCAGAACAATATATATGGAGGAAGTAGGCTGGTAAGCTTAATTTATGTTTCTCTCTCCTCAATATTATGTCATGTATTGGGACTCTACTTATCTGGGGCATTCGATCTCCTTAACCTGTTAGGTAATCAGCCTGTTTTGAGTAGTATGCATCTTCGTTTGTGCAGGAAGTGTTGAAACGGATGATCCTGTTTTACAAAGCTACCGTTGAGGTATGGATTTCTCCCATCGCATGTGAATCTTTGAGTTTGTGTCTTATCGTGCATTCTGTTGCATGACTTTCGTAAAGCTTGATCTGAAATCTACAGCTTTGCTAAAGCAAAATGAAAGGGAGATTGTTTTTATCCTATTCAGGTTCCTTCGATCTTCGACGAAAACCAGTAGCTACTTATTCTGGCCGGAATAGCGGGACCAGGATCTCAAGAATCGCGTCAAAAACCAACAGCTACTTATTCTTTACAGGATTGGGCAAGTCACTAAGGATCCCGCCGCCACCACCACCTCCGGACCAGCCAACGGACCAATCGAAATTTATCCCGAAGCTCCTTCAATCTTCACCACCGACGACAGCCCCTCCGCTCTCTAAGTCTCCACAAGCGTACTCCTCACCGGCGCCATCAACATCTTCCACTTCCGCTCTATTCGCTACCGCATTAAACGAGCCAAAGAATTGGTACTCTTTCTCTCTATCCACAATTTTGGATTGAATTTGGGGAAATAGGCATACATTGCCGTTGATTTTGGTATTATCTGCCATTGCTACTTTGAAATGGAAGCCTTGGATAGCCTGAGAGCCATTGGAACCGTCGGTGGAGAGGTGGTGGTGGTGGGGCGGGGGGAGGAGGCTGGTGGTGGCGTGGTGGATGTGGTGGATAAGGTGTCCATCGGAAGAGGAGGATTTGAGGATGTGGATTTCTCTAATCAGGAGGTCGTTTGGGGAATTCTCAAATATTGTGGGTATTTCATTTACTTTGATTTTTTTTTCCAAGAGGGCAAGCGAGTCATGGACCTCTCGGTCGGATCCATCTTGGCGGACAAGCTCCATGCAACAACTTCCACATCTCTGCAGACGATCCATTCGGAGTAATTTCGTGTCTATTGTAGTAGTTTTGAATCAATTTTATGAACCATTTATAAATCCTGTTTGATTTGGGATTCAGGCTGATTCTGATTGTTCACAAATTGTGCTGAGCGATTTGTGTGGCTACTTTGCAGGAATTTAACAAAGAGAAACTAGAGTATACCTAATGGCTAATGGTGAATGAAGAAGGATAGACAAGTTGCTCATTGGTTGATTTCAGGTTCCTGATCTTTCTTCAACAATATGATACATTCTTATTTAATTTTGCCCCTCTCATTCAATTCTTATCTTGGATGGGTGGTATGTGGTGCTCGACTAGCATCTCTTAGTAGAATCACTTTTATTGAATCGTTTTTATGCCCCTAAAAGCACTCTAATGGATTAGTTCGACTCAGCATAGAGTCATGTTATTAACCATCTTCTAATCGAGTATCTTCTGATTGTTAAACTCTTTACTGTTGCAGGTTGATCATTGTGGGTCTTTAAAGTTTTGAATGTATTACTTGGGTTCAAGCTGGTTTGTGTTAAACTCTTTACTCTGTTAGCATTTACCTTAATGATTTGATAAGATTATAGGATTGTCGATGTAAAGGTTGTCCAGGTTGATCTTTAGGCATGTACAAAGTGCAAGCTTAAATGCAGGAAGATGAGGTTTGGTCAAATCGTTCAACCTCCCATAAAATCGCAAGGTATGCTTTTTATTCTTGATTGATGTCCAATATCAGGCTCTCCTAAAAATGCACATACAGTATGTGTTTTGGCATTGAATTTGGCAATTGGTTCTGAAAATGCAGGTTAAAAGTTACACACATTGAAGGGTCATGCAGAGTCAGTTGTGAAGCTCAAGGGTCTTGACATTGAGACAATCCAGCAAGCATACATGGTCTAACGTCTCGCTTCGTTCGGATCTGTCACATCGGAACCAAATCGAGTGTAAGTTACACGGAATTCCGATTCCTTTATCTTTTGTTTTCAATTTTTGTTTCGGTGGATTTTGATTTGGACGGTACAGGAGATCGGAATATTATTTCAACCTATTTGGGATTGGAGGCAAGAAAGTTGACCGTATGCTTGAATCTGAGACGGGAAACATTTCCGTAGCCTCTACATTTGCTGAGCATCAAGAAGGTCAGGTTCACACATAACAGACATTCCTGCAATACAACAGAATAATTGTCATTACAGTTGTCAACTAACTGATTTCAAGCTTATTCTAATATGAGGTAACCCATTTGAGCAGTTTTGCAAGATAGAGATCACAAGTTCTTGACAAAGACAGTTGAGGAAGCCTACAAAGGAGTTGATCACGGACATGGTGGCCCATTCGGCGCGATTCTGGTTTTTAATGGCTCAGCATAATGAGAAAGTGTTTCAAGTTGATCACTTTGTGCCTTCATAAGTAAAGAGTTCAGCAACTATAAGTAGCTATGATCAGCCCTAGCTGTAGCCTTATTCATTGGCAAATACTGATGTTGAAGATCTTATAAATCAGTGGTAACTTTCAGATTATCATAAAGATTTGATTGTTAGGTGAGATTATGGATGGTAGTTCAAGAACTCTTTACTTATATTAGATGTCTAAATCAGCAAGTCTTAACTACTGTACTCATGTTTTCAATGAACTGCCTGCCTTTTAGTGTTGGTTGAAATAGTTAATTGCACGTCTCTGATTCACAGTGCTCACTATTTTTACATGTCAGGCTTTCAGAATTAGTTATGCTATAGTTCAATGTTCATAAACAAATACATTGATCTTATTATAAGAGTAGGTTAGTGTTGACTATTAGTTGAGGAAGATATTTAAATCGGAATCGCTCGATCCTAGGTCTTCTTTCGGTACAGTTGGTTTAGCAAGGCTCACATTATGCAGAGTAGTTTTTTTTGTTCAAAAAATGGCTCAGATTATACTCGGCTACTAGGCTACTAAATCTATGGTTGAAAGGCCCAATTAGTTCTCTGATGACTCTCATTTTTTGATCAATCATCATGCCCTCATCTTCATCTAATGCCTGTTTGTTTCTTTAAACTGCACAAAATTTTGTACACGGAGTTACAATCTAATTTAATTTAATATATAGTACAAAATTTCATTATTTATGTTTATTTGCAATTACTCCATGGTTTTGTACACGGAGTTACAATTTAATTTAATTTAAAACATAATACAAAATTTCATTATTAATTTATGTTTATTTGCAATTACTCAATGGATAAATAGCTAAGAATTAATGGTAGCTATAAAAAAAAAGGTTTGATATACATATGAGTATATGACATGTCTCTTTCTAGGACATAATTTAAGCATTTACATTTTTTTTCCCAGAAAACTAGGCGTAATGAATGCTAAGCATACCACATTCATTTTAATTTAGATGATTCTATTATAACAAAATTTTAAGAGATCAATCATAGCAATTTTTCAAGCTATTTTTTATCTTATCTAAAGTCATAGCAAATTTTCTCTAACATATTTACAAAAGAAAGATTATTATTACTAATTAACTGCTCTCTCACTTTTTTTAAGGAGTTCTTTTCTCTAAATGTTCCATGCATAAGGGTTTTAAGTTTTATTTTTCTTACTACATATTCTCCAAAGATTACATTTTCTCTATATGTTCTTAAGATAATAACGATAATTCTTAGTATATCGCTAATTATCTTTCGTTGAGTATTTGTTTTTATAAACTAATATGTAGGGGTGACAAACTAAATAAAAACCAATACCACAAAGTCCAAAGATGAAAGATAAAAAAATAAAAGAAATTCAAAATACACTTTCTTCCTACAAAAACTAATCAAAATTATCTAATACAATTAGCATTCAAAATGATCACATCTGTTTCGATATATCACCTAAAAAAACAAATATATATATCACAAAAATAAGAATAAAATGCGATATTCTGAAATTAGTCTTCTATTGATATTCACACATCCATAGTACGTATACAAAAAATCATCTAACACATAAGCTTCATGCTAATTGAAAGATTGTCCACACCTCAAATAATTGATGCAAAGCTGCAATGCACTTTCTTCCTATAAACGTTACAAAACTCTTCAAAATTATGTGATACAATTAGTATTCAAAATGTTCAAATTTGTTTTGATATTTCACAAAAATGATTATTAGTCTTCTATTATATATTGATATTCACACATCCATAGGTTGTATAAAAAAACTAGATTATTGCCCGCACCCTATATGGGACACGATCAGTAATATTTTTTCAATGTACTATTCAATTGATAAAGAAATGTATAATAATATTATTATGAATTAGACATTGATATCGTGAATATCGTCTTTTTTTATTCAAAATCATTACAATATTTTGTTAATCCAAAAGTGTGATTTGATGTTAACAATAAATTTGAAATTGAAATTTACATTATATGAATTAAATAAAAAATATCGATAAAATATTATCATTTTATTTCAATATATATTTGATCAATTAAAAAATCATATGTAATACTATATAAAATCTCAAGTGAAATATTTTATCATCATCGAAAATTACTTACGGTGATACATACTTTCTTACTTATATATCCAAACAAATTCTCAGTAAAATATATAATGAGTACATGCAAGGTACCCGTTGACCCGTTAGTTATTATTTCTGAATGGCTTCCATACATACATATAATGTACCGTAATAAGAAAGGCTTAAGAGTTAAGACGCACTATAACTCTATCAAATATGTTTATACATTTAAATCAAATTACATAAAGGGCGTATAAAAAAAGTGAGGGGCCGGAAATACTAGTATAATTATAGTTAAAAGATATGAAAAAAAATTTCGCTCGGACCGGCCACGATATATTAAATTTCTTCTTTCGCTGATAGACCGCAAAACCCTTCTCAGTTCTCTTTTTCCGCCGTGGGGATCCTCTTTCTCCTCCGACCACCTTCCCCTCTCTCTATTCATCGATTGCTGCCTGAATTTTGTTGGATTCAAGTCAAAAACACTACATTAGTTTGTGGGATCTAACTTGCGAATCAGGTTTTAGCTAGAGGCTGTCAGTAGTGGAAAGAGGGCTGAAATCCAACGATGAATCCATTGACGTTGGTGAAGCGAATTCAGAAATTGAACTCGAGGGAAGCCGATTTGGGCATCTCAGATTCTGCTTCTTGGCACGCCAAGTACAAGGACTCCGCCTATGTCTTCGTCGGCGGCATACCCTACGATCTCACCGAAGGCGACCTCCTCGCCATATTCGCTCAGTGAGTCTCTCTCTTTCCCTATTTGTTTCTGTTTATTCATAGAACCCTAGTATCTGGTTACAGTAAATATGTGGTGAATTTGTTGCTGAATTTGTGATTGGAAAATTACTTATGCTTGTTATGGTTAGCAAAATTACATGTTCATGTGTTGTTGGGGTAATAAACGATATTTGATTGATGGTTTTGCTCAAATTTGTGATGCTAGATACGGAGAGTTAGTTGATGTTAATCTTGTCCGAGATAAGGCATCTGGTAAATCAAAAGGCTTTGCATTCATTGCTTATGAGGATCAAAGGAGTACAAATCTTGCTGTGGATAACCTAAATGGTGCTCAGATTCTGGGGCGAACCATAAGGGTGGACCATGTAACTAAGTACAAGAAGAAAGAAGAAGAAGATGAGGAGGAAGAGAGGCAAAAGAGGGAGGAAAGGGGTGTCTGTCGTGCTTTCCAGAGGGGCGAATGTACTCGTGGAGCTGGATGCAGATTTTCTCATGCCGAACAAGTAAGTTCTTCATTTTTAAAATTAATGCATCCGGCTTTCGTTGTCATACATGGTTTTTTCATAACCCTTAATGTTCTGTTAATGTAGAGAGCTGCAAATACCGGCTGGGGACACGAAGAGGATAGGCGATCAAGATTGGGGCCTGATACGATTGACTCCAGAACGAGGGAGGAAAGGGGTGCTTGTCGTGCTTTTCAGAGAGGTGAATGCACTCGTGGAGCTGGATGCAAGTTTTCCCATGACGAACAAGTAAGGAAATTCTTTCAATTAATGCATTCAACATTGTTCATATTGCATAGTTCTGTCATAACCCCCTGAGATTATGTGAATGCAGAGAGTAGCAAATACTGGCAGGGGACAAGAGGAGGATAGGAGCCGTGGTGCTTCAGACAGGACCAGAGCCGATGAGGTTGATGGAGGGAGATCAAGGAGAAGAGACGACGAGAGATATAATAACCACAGTGGAAGAGACAGAAGTAGGCAATTAGATGTGAAGGAAAAAGTAGTCCACAAAGAGGACAGGGATACTAGAAGAGCTGATCGAAGTTCTTCAAGGAGTTTGCGGGAATCACATGATGGTGAGAATTATGACAGGAGGGAAGAGAAGAGATCTAGACGTCATGATAGTGAAGATTATCATCCAAGGGAGAACCGAGATGACAGAGAGAGGGATAGAAACAGGGAGAAGAGATCTTCTCATGCTAGGGATTCTTCTTCAAAGCGCAATCGAGACAGAGATGAGGATGATGACCGCTACAGATCACGGAGATGAGAATTTCTAGGTATTTCAATCGATCAAAGGGTCATTTTCATATATTGACTGCTGTTTCCTTGGGTGGGCATGCTTTTGCCTTTCTGTGTCTAACATGTTACTTGCTGCATATGTAGCTCAGGGTAAATCCCATACGGTAGTAACTTGGAGTTGGTTGTTATTCTGTTTTGCTATTGTTTTGAACAGGGTGTTACTGAACTTCAATCAATCGATGTAATGGCATCCCCTTAATTTTAACAGTTGTTTGAGGTGTAACTGATGTATGATTGTAGCTTCTTTCAAGAAGCTTATCTGTGGGTTCTTTCAAGAAGAACGGATTTGCGGATTTGCCTGTTTGTAAGGCTTGCAACAGCTCTAGCCTCTCAAAGTAATCACCTGCACAAATCAAGCCTTGGTTCTTTCGCCTCACGCAAGCTGTATGTTTTGGGGATTTCCATCGTAGGTCGAGTTCCGGTTTGGCCTATTTGGCATGAATATTACTCCTGGTTTGCTTGCTTTTTATTAGACACTTGATACGACCAAGAATGAATACTATGAAAGTCAACAGATAAGAACAGAAAAAAGCCCTAATTGATAATTATGTTGCTTGAAAACACACCAACCTTCAGAATTGCAAAGGTTTCAAATTGAGTTGTGTTTCCTGATCAGTGGCCACACCAATTCCACAAGATCAAATTGCAATTTCTCACGAGACAAAAGGGGGAAATCACACAGAAGAATTGAAACTCAATTCCCGAAAACGCAATCAAAAACGAAGAAACCACAGCACATACTATAGAACATAAAATCCCGATCGTCATAACTCGATCATCACAAATTCACAATACACAGAAATCAGAAACTTTACATTCACATAGAGAGGCGAATCAAACAAAATCTACACGCCAAATCAGCCCCGCCTGCTATCATAATCAACGATCTCGGAGTCAGTAACGGAGCGAGAGTGCTGAACGATAGATCGGCCAATAGAATTGACCCACTCCTCCTTCTCCTTCTCGGAATCGGCGATCAGGTACATGGGAGCGGCCTGCCGGCTGAAGGAGAGCTGAAAGGCGTTGGCCTGGTTGATGTCGTCCTCGGCCCCCTTCACGGTGATACACGTGTCCACAGGGATGGCGCCACGTGGCACGGAGAACCGAGACACGTCGGAGTTGAGGAACCAGAACAGCCTCCCTTGTTTCAGCACGAACCACCGCCGGCGCCAGTATGAGGTGTACTCGCCCTGTTTCCGGAGCCAGCCGGTGCGCTCCGGTCGGTTCCAGAACTCGATCCCGGCGTACTCCTCCGGGTTCGGCGACGATCCAACCAGGCGCCGGATCGTGTCCATGGCTATGGCGATCGGTCAAAGAGGAGAGAGAGAGAGAGAGAGAGTGATAGAGAGGAGGGAGGGATTGGTTAGTTGTGTGATTTGGGGATTTTTGCTTTTGGCAGGAAAAGTAGGCCTTTGAGTCGGCTTCTAGAAGGGAATAGAATAATTGGTTAGCAGTTGAGCTGAGCCAATACGGCGTCGTTTGCGTGGTAGAGGAAAATTCTCTCCCAAAAAGAAATAGTGTGGCCAACTTGTGGAGTTGTGGTATGACGAGCATGTTTCATTGTGAGCGCCTACTGCAATACAACTGCACAAGTATTTAAGTGGGTATAGATAGATTGATCTAACCTGAAAATTCAGCATTAATTTTCTTCAATTTTGTGCTATTTCAATTTGAATTTAGTGAGAACACAAAAATCCTCATAAAGCATGCAAAATAGAGTAAAGGGTTTAGCATCTGAAAACCCAAGGAAATATGTCGGACCCAACTTATGTAGTAAAATTGTTCAATTCTTTTTCTTATCACTATCCCCATGCATAGAGGAAGCATGACGACGACCTCCCAAAAAGTGCAGTTTTAGGCTACAGAAGAAATCAGCTTCGACCTTACAAGAAAAAGTTAAGCCATATCCTTAATTGGTTCGAGCAATGTTAAACTCGACGCGCGCAGTTTAATCTTTTTCCACAAAGGTGGATTCAGCAAGGTCAATGGCTCGAGCAAGGGCGGCGGCTTTGTTCTCGCACTCCTGCTGCTCGTCAGCAGGGACGCTATCTGCCACAATGCCCGCCCCGGCTTGGATGTGGGCTATCCACTCCCGCCTCTTGCTTGAGTTCTTGTACGAGAACATGGTGTCGTATTTGAGTTTGCTAGGGAACACCATTGTCCTCAGGGCTAGAGCAATGTCCAAATCACCCTTGAACGAAATTGCTCCGAACCCACCACTGTAGGGCCCGCGCCTGTTCACTTCAAACTTATCGATCAGCTCCATTGCCTTCACCTACATACACACATACATAAATTGCGTGTTTAACCCATACGTGATACATGTCATAAGAAGAACATTCGATGGGACTACAGAATGATACTGAAGATGGCCATCAAGATAACAAAAAAACATAACCATGGCCAGATTGGGGTTTAAGAAGACAAGTGCTATATGCAAAAAGCATAATCAACATATGTGAAAAAAAGGCTAGGAAAAAATGAACCTTTGGTGCTCCGCTGACAGTTCCAACGGGCAATGCAGCGCGCAGAGCATCCCAGGCAGTTAGATGATCGAGCAATTCACCCGTTACCTACAAAACAAAATAAACCATTATACTGCACGCATGTTTCACCATAATGCAACCCTTTTAATGCAACGAAGGAAATTAAGACAGCATGTTGAAATAGTACTAATCCATCACAGTTTAAATGTCTAGATCATACAGAATTACTATAATTGTTGTTGATATCCACTTCAAATTTTAACCATTAACCATTCCAAAGAAGATATGGATCCAATAAAACAATGTCTGCAAGAGGGACACTTACGGTGGAGCTTATGTGCATTACATGTGAGTAGCGCTCAATGTTCATTAGTTTTTCAACCTTCACAGACCCTGGTTTTGAGACCTGATATAAAAAGTTTGAAATTCTTAATACGCAGCGTTGTATGTTTGTAGCAACAAGAAATGAAGCATCCAATGGAGGATTTGAAACAAACCTTCCCCACATCGTTCCTCCCTAAATCAACAAGCATAATATGTTCTGCTCGTTGCTTCTCATCGTTTAAAAGTTGTTCTTCACGCATAAGATCTTCTTCATTAGTGCGTCCTCTTCGGGTTGTTCCAGCCAAAGGGCGGTTAGTGACTTTCCCCTGTATTGATTTCCATCACATAAATAAGATCAAAACCACGATAATCAGGGACTTCAATCTCTAATTTGTATTACAGATGATAAAAGCAGAAATTTTCATTAGTTCATTTACCTTCTTTACCCGAGTCAGGATTTCAGGACTTGATCCAACCAAAATGCAGCCTCTAGCCTGAGAGGATGAACACAAGCCATTAAGCGTGAATCTAGTAAGAATGCAACACTTAAAGGCCTTCTAAATGAATATATTAGTACAAGTACCTGAAGATAAGTCATGTAAGGGCTAGGGTTAACGATTCTCAGAGATCGGTATATTTCAAATGGGTCTGCAAATGTTCGTCTTTCAAAGCGTTGACTCAAGACGATTTGAAATATGTCACCAGCTAAGATATGTTCTTTTGCACGGAGAACCGCATCCTCATATTGATCTTTGGTCATATTTGATGTACTCTCCAAAGGTTGACCGAAATGGCTTGTTTTCAGTTTGATGGAGCCAACTCCAAGTCTTGGCCTATAACATGAACAGGAAGATGAGATCCCAAAGGCCAAAGCCAATGATTGAAAAGGGATTAAAGAATAAACAACTACACAGTCTACACTCACGTCTCTATATTTTGAACTTTAGATACCAAACTCTCCAACCGCTTCATTCCATCTTTGTATGCCTCCTCAACTGATGAAAATTGGTCTACTTGCACCCAGTGAATTGCAAACACTTTCTGTGACACAAAATCTAATGTTAACCAAAAAAACTGACAAATGAACGGACTTTGCGATAAATGACAGGAACTCTAACGTTAATGGAAACTGACAAATGAAAGAACTATGGAATAAACGACACGAACTCTAACATTAACGAGAAGTGACAATTGAACGAACTTTGCAATAAACGACATGAAATTTAACGTTAGCAAAAACCGACAAAATTAAGATTATATATGTAATAAATGACATGAAATCTAACGTTAACGAATACCGACAAATGAACAAACTATGCAACAAATGGCGCGAACTCTAATGTTAACGAAAGCCGACAAACGAATGAGCTATGCAATAAATGGCGCGAACTCGAACTCTAATGTTAACGAAAAAATGAGAAATGAACGAACTATGCAATCAACGACAACATAAGGCATGTTATGCACGTTACTAAACGTTAGATCTAGTCACAACGGAAACCAAAGTGAAATCTAAAAAAGGGTTTATCTTTCAGAATTCAGAAAAATAGCTTTCAATATTTTTCAGTACATTATATGAATAATATGAGTATGCTGGTCTGCATGTTCAATTCAAGCTCAAGCTTATCAACGCATGTAAATTGAAAATGGTGACTAACTATCAAATTAGTACCTTCTCCACATGATCAAAGATAACGACATCATCATACAACCCTAAATGGAGGTCCGGAAGGTTTCTGTCATCCTCGGGAGCATTCGAGAAAGGAAGCTTTCTCTTCTCCACGTAACGAATCGTATCATATGAGAAATATCCAACCCATCCACCTGATCAGATCACCATTTACACAAGATTATTCAAACATGCAACCTTAAAGTTGGCAGACTCACATATAACAGTGTACGTCTAACAAGTCATAATTAGTAGATCTATTTCCAAACCCGTTTTCAGGTTACTAGAACAAACCTCACATTCCCTCGTAAGCAGTCCAATCAAAGCTAAAAATTAGGACCACGGTCAATCTCCAACCCCATTTTCAGTCAATCAATTTTCTCATGTAAGTTCACTAATGCACAATTGTTCAAGTCAAACGGTCAATTTTTTTTTATTTTACCACAGAAGGCGTCAGGCAACTCATCGATCCTTTGGGGCTTCCACTTCTCCATGATCTGTCTCGGAACCGTCATCGGATCGTCCACAAACTCCACCGTCCGAGTTCCGAGATGGTGGTCCATGAACGTGACTTCGTTCTCCCTGGCCACAATCTCCATCGCCGGATGCGCTCCGAGGGCGCTGTATCTTCCCTGGATCGGACATGGACGAAATCGGATTTCAATTTGAAGCAGTCACGAGAGAAATTAGGGTTTGGAGAGGTGAATTTGGCGGCAAAATTACCACAGTGGATCCGTTGAAGCCAGGCTCGACGGACTCGAAGAGGAAGCTGGGAGCGTTCCTGTCCTCCTCCTTGACCAGGCAGCGGTATGCGAGGACCGGATTCAGATGATCGGAGAAGATGCATTGGAACAGAGGGATCAGATTCCCGTTTTGAGCCGATTCGAAGAACTCCGCCTCCTGCTCGTCTGCACGCAAACCGAGACGGTTGAATCAAACGCAACTTTTGAAAAAAGAAAATCAACGTAACCGAAATAGAGAGAGAGAGAGAGAGTACCTAGGGGTGGGGAGCAGACAGCAGAGCACTTGAGAGGGGGGAGGACAGGGGAAACGGAGCTCGGAGGAGAGAGAAAGCGAGGGGCGGTGGTTACGGTGACAGATCGGCGGCGGTGCGAGGGTGATGAGAGAGGAATACGGGGAGGAGAGATGAGGCGGCGAGGGGTGACGGCTAGTGACAAAGTTGCTGCTGCTGCCATTGTTAGAGCTTTCGGTTTCAGAAGAGAGAGAAAGATTTGAAGTTGGCAGGGGGAGAATGAAAAGCGTGAGCCACGACTGTATTTATAGTTGGAAAACTGTGAGAGGAAATCGACGGCTCAAACCCCTCGCTTCTGCCACGTGGCGACCGCTTGTTTTTAATGGCGAAATGAGAAATAAATCTTTCTTTTCCTTGTTTGGAAACCCACTGAAAAATGGCTGTGAGATTTTAAGATTTTTATTACAAAACCGCGATGTAAAATGTTACATTTACATTTTGGACATATAATTCAAAATTATCAACCTTCAACCAAAAATAATCTCAAATTTAAAAATTACCCCCAACGATCCGAACTATTACAATACTAATCAAAAACGATTTGGAATCATTTTCCGACAAGTTTTCAGGTGGAATCCATGATACGACGATGGAAAATATTTCAACCAAGTGTAAAATATTAAGTTGTTATGTCAGATTTTCGATCCACGCATCATCGATTCCACCGGAAAACTTGCCCGAAAATGATTCCAAATCGTTTTTGGTTAATATTGTGATAGTTCGGATTATTGATGAAGATTTTCAAAGTTAGGATTATTTTTGGTTGAAAGTTGATATTGGGATTATTTTGACTCGTTTTGCCTTACATTTTTTCGATGTTCTACAAGATAAAACTATTGCTATAGTGCTATTGCAATTTTGTGTGTTTACATTTTTTTTTCTCTATTAGAATTTTAACAAAGATATTTAGTCAAGATATTTTATACCTTTTTTTTTGTTAAGTTTGAGTAACAAAGTGAAACGAACTATTCCTCATGTCAATATAGGTGAAGAGTCTTTAAGATAGCAAAAATGTCAGATTCATTACACTCCCTGCATACAATATACAAGTAAATGAATCCGTACCAATGGCTAAAAATATCAAGGAAAAATTATGTGAATTTAGTCACTTATGCATGAAATAAAAAGAAGTAAATTGATTCTTTTTAGCCTATCAAAATGGGAATATTTTTCTTTTTTAGCATATGGATAAAAATTGATACTCCCACTTGACCAAAATTTATAGGGTAAAATTAAAATTTTTGACTCTAACGGCTAGTTTTACTTGTTCACGGTGTATTTTCTAGTGTAACATATTCCAAAATAATTTTATTTTTTTTTTGATAAGGAAAGGAATTAAGCTAGGCCTATTACAGGAGAAGAGGCACTATCCTAGAGCATCCTTACGGATGAGGTCTAGAAGACCTAGATCAGAACAAACAGGCGAAGTCGAGACGCAACGAAAGGAGTTGGCGATGAAGTCAACAGCAACATTAGCTTCTCTAGGAGCATGAGAGATGGATCAACTCTGAAAATTCCTAAGCAGCTCATGAATATCCGCCCGAATCATCTCAACCTCCCACGGGCAGCTTCTGCTCCCCAAAACCGCATTGACGACTTGCAGGCTGTCACCTTCAATAACCAGACGGGGAATGCCACGATCAATGGCCTCCAAAATCCCCTGTCGGAGTGCGAAAGCCTCCGAGAAAATCACAGAGCGTTTACCAATGAACCCTCCGTCAATAGATATGGGCGCTCCAGAAGCATCCCTGCAAATAAACCCAAATGAGGCAACACCAAACGAGTTAAGAGCCCCATCAAAGTTGAGTTTGATGTAGTTTGGTGGAGGTTTGCTCCATTTCACCCTTTTTCTCTTTTTCTGGCATTTGTTCTTTTCTCCTTGTTCTGGATGATTGGCTTGTCCTCATTCACCTTTCTGTTTTTTTGTAGAAAGCTTCCACTACCACTGGGGTTATATTTGATTGGTTGTCCGAGTCGAAAGTTAGTTTATTCCTAAAGAATCATATGCTCCACCATATTCCAACTAGGTCTTCGAATTCCTTCAAGTTTGTCTTGGATTTTATTTCTTCTATAATTTCTATTGGTTTTTTATTATCTGGATTTATGCTTCCAATAATTCTGGATGTATTACTATTGACGGATTTACTTATAACTTCAGTTGCCATCTGGCATTTCATAAAGAGGTGGTATGAGTCTTCATGCGTGTTCGAGCAAAAAACGCATCCCTGAGGGAGTCCAATGTGATTTGCAGCAAGTCTAGCTTTTGTAGGTAAGCCATTCCGGCAAATTTTCCATAGGAAGTTTTTGTGTTTTGGTGGCACTTTTAATTTCCAAATCCATTCAAGGTCTCGAGATGTATCATTTTTGTTTTTATAGATCCAATCCACCGTAGCCTGGGTCGAGAACCATCCGTTCCTACTTGGTTTCCAATATAATCTGTCTTGGACGTTCGTTTGTGGGATTATTATTTGGGATATTATGTCCACATTATCTTGTTGGACAATTCTTTTTAAAAGAGGAATATTCCAAAATAATGGCTACAAACAATTTGAATAACCATATTAAATTTTATTTCAAAAAGTATTATTATAATAATTGTGAATAACGGATAAATTTTTATATCCAAATGAACGGTATTTTGGTTTTATAACTAAATTGAATTTTTACTCGTTCACTATGTATTTTAAAATTTTATTTCAAATAATATTATTAAACTTTATTTCAAAAAATTATTTATCCATTAAACATTAGGCTCAAATGAACGGTCACAACGAGACCATTACGATAAAATAACTTTTATAACCAAATACTCCATCCGTCCCTAAAAGTTTATCCGTATTTCATTTTCGGTTGTCCTAATAAGTTTGTCCATCTTCTCAAATTTTCATTTATATCATATTTTTCTTACCATATTATTCCTATTCAATCTCATATACTATCCTTCTATCCAACTTTTTCAATCAACTTTATCATTTTTTCGTATAAAATTACAAACTTATCCTCAACCAATTATATATATTACCCTCTATTACCTAACTATCCCATAAACTTTATCGCTTTTAAACTTTTTACCTCTATAAAATTACAAAATTATCCTCATTCAATCTCATACATTACCCAAATTATCCAACTTTTAATTTTTTTTATTAAATACCGTGCAAACCGTCCTTTATGGACAAACTATGTGGGCCGGATGAAGTATACTATAAATAATGCATATATATAACATATTAATTACACTTAATTTAATTATTTTAATAAAAATTTGTAGGGTACGGTCCTTTAATTTTGGCCTACAAAAAATGAGGCCAAATTTGGCCTTCAAAAATGAAAGGCCATATTTTTTTACGGAAAAGTGTATATATACCCTACCATGGGTGCACATAGTAGGTCAAATTTAACTATTTGTCCTACGGTGGAGGATGCTCTAAGTACTTTTTTTTTTTTTGAACCGGTAAAAATTAGGAGACCCCCTCAAGGGGGACGTCCTAGAGCGTCCGAAAGGACGAGAACTTTCAGTTCTGGATGATTCATAATGACATTAGTAGGGAGGCTATGGCCCATTTTAGCAATTTTATCGGCCACAGCATTACACACTCTACTGACGTGGGTAATTCGCAAATTCTCGAACCAGGTTAACGAGACTAGGATATCTGCAATTATTATTTCAATGTCCCACGGGCTTTGTCCCTTTTTGTTGACTGCATTAATTACTACCAGGTTATCACCCTCTATCTCTAGTTTTCTTAGTCCCAATTCTTTGGCCATCCTAATTCCATCTCTTAATGCCAGCGCTTCAATTTTTGGTACTGATATATTTCCATACTGATTCGTTCTTAATTTGATTACCTCCGCGTTTTGATCACGAATTACTATGCCGGAAGCGGTAGATCCGTTAGCTAGTTTCGATCCATCGAAATTTAGTTTGGCAAAACCTGGGCTTGGCCTATGCCAATTGATTGTTTTCCTTTGCTGACGTTGTCTTATTGGTTGTTTTTGTAGTTGATCATTTTCTTGTTCCGTCCAGTTTTTGGCTTGAGCCCAGCTGAGAATCTGAGATTTTATAAACTGACCTAGGTCACCTATAAAATCATTATCAGATTGTTGGAATGCAAGTCTATTTCGTTGATACCAGATTCCCCACCATACAAAAGCCAGTTCCGCAAATTCCTTTTTTTCAACTATTTGGCCAATTTCTGTAATGATTTGCCTTGGTGATTTATTTGATGAGTTGTAGCTTTGTAGAGCATAAGCAGTCTTTGGATTGATCTGTTGTAGTATGTTCCGGGTGTGGTCACACTTGACAAGAAGGTGTTCAACGCTCTCATGCTGGCAACTACACATAAGGCATCCTCCAGGAACAACGACATTTTTCCGTTGTAATCTGCCCTTTGTTGGGAGACCGTCGTTGTCAACTTTCCATAAAAAGTTTTTGACTTTCGGAGAAGTATCTAATTTCCATATCCAAAAGTTTGATGTACGATTGTGGTTCGTAATTTTAGTGATGTGATCAACTGCTAAGGAGGTTGTGAACCAGCCATGCTTACTAGGGGCCCAGTATAATCGATCTGTGATTGCATTTTCCGATATGGGGATGTTCTCTATTTGTTTGACTTTCTCGATTGGTAGATACTGTCTTAACTCGTCAGTTTTCCATTTGCCTTCTCTAGAGATAAATGAATGAGCCGAACAATTCTTATTAATTTCACGGGGTGTAAGGGCATATTTCTCCAGCGGCTCGTTATCCACCCATCGATCTGTCCAGAACTTAACTGTTTTGCCATCACAAATTTGCCAAATGAGTCCTTGTTCAAATTCTTTTCTTAACTTCATTAGTTTCTTCCATTGCCATGATGTGTTGGATTTCAGCTTGTACGATAAGAGACTGTCTTCTTTAAGATATTTTTCCTTGATTATTTGAACCCAAATATTATAGGGTTCTGCAATGATTTTCCATAAGAACTTTAGTTGAAGTGCTTTGTTCATGTGTTCTGTTTTTCTTATACCTAAGCCTCCATATGCTTTTGGTTTACATATTCTATCCCATCCTATGAGAGGTTTATGGTTTTCACCTTTGTTCCAAAAGAAGTTTCTGTTTAGTTTATCTAGCTCTTCATGTATGTTAGATGGTAACATAGAGCTTTGCATTACATAATTTGGTTTGGAGGTCAGATTGGATCTAATGAGGATTGTTCGGCCTTCTTGCGATAACGCATTTGCTTTCCATTTTGACAGTTGAGCCTTTGATTTTCCGATCGTGTCGTTAAACGTTTCCTTGTTCACTTTCCCATTTATAATTGGGCAACCTAAATACTTTTCTAAGTTAGCCATGGTAGGGATACACAGGACTTGTTGGATCTGTTGTTTTTGGTGGTTTGTCACGCATTTAGAGGTTTGGAAAGCGGATTTATGATAGTTTACTTTTTGTCCTGAAATGGCGCAGTAGTCACTTACAATATTTTTTACCACACCACAGGCGTTGTGGGTGGCCCTAGCGAAAATAATGATGTCATCTGCAAACATAAGGAAAGGGATTTTTGTTCCATTTCTTGTTAATTCGAAACCAATTGTTTTGGACACAGTGTTAGACTCTTGTTGAAGGCGCCTTGCTAGGATTTCTGCACCTATGATGAACAAATATGGTGACAAAGGGTCTCCTTGTCTTAGACCCCGTTCAGGGTGAAAAGGATCTGTGGGCCCGTTGTTAACTAGTACAGAATACGAAACTGTCTTCATGCATTCGCGTATCCATCCAAGGAATTTGGCATTAAAACCAAACTTTTCCATTACTAATAATAAAAATTCCCAATCCATTCTATCATATGCTTTTTCCATGTCTAACTTTATTGCTACCCATCCATCTTTATTCTTCCTCCCTCTAAATGAATGTAGAATTTCATGCACTATAAGAACATTGTCTTGGATGGCTCTCTGGGCTACGAAGGCTCCTTGAAGCGGATGGATAATTTTTCCAATTACGTTTTTTAGTCTCTCAGTAATTATTTTTGAAATTGTTTTGTAAATTGTGGTGCACAAACTAATAGGTCGGTAGTGGTTTGTTGTTCTGGGGTCTTCTTTTTTCGCAATTAGCGATATAAATGTATGGTTGGTTTGTTTCAGGAGTCTACCCGAATGAAAAAAGCTTTTTACAACCTTAATTACTGTGGGACCAACAATAGCCCAATAGTTTTGATAGAATTCAGCCGTCATTCCATCAGAGCCAGGTGACTTATCTTTTCCAAGGGACATAACTGTTCTTTTGATTTCATCATTAGTGACATCTGCAGTAAGGTTATTGTTATCATCACTTGTTATTTCATTGGTGACCAGGTTAAGGTACTCTTGTAGAAGCGCGTGGTCGATGGGTTCCTTCATGTATCGTTTCCGAAAGTCTGTTCTAATTTCTTCCCTGATGTTATGTTCTCCTACAATTTGGGTTCCTTCATCAGTTCGGATTTCTTTTATTACCTTCCTATTTCTACGGCCACTAGCCATCTTGTGGAAGTAATTTGAGTTTGAATATGTTAGCTTTATGTGCTTCGTTTTTTCTCTCTGCTTCCAGTAGGTTTTGTGGAAATTTAGTATGCACTCCTTTTTCCGTATTAGTTGAATTTGTTTTTGGATAATACTTGGTTGTGGTGATTGGTGGATTTGTCTCTGAAGAATTTGGAGTTCATCTTCAATGTTTTTCAGTTGTTCAAAGGTGTTACCAAAGGTTTTTTTGTTCCACTTTTTTGCTTGAGTTTTAAGTAGTTGAGTTTTTTTAACTAGTTTGTACATGTTTGATCCTTCAAAATTTCCTCTCCAAGCTTGTTTGACTACATTCGTAAAGTCTTTTCTGTGCATCCACATTTTTTTCGAATTTGAAGGGTTGGGCTTTAAAAGTTTGGCCATTATCGAGTTCGATTGCTATCTTACAATGATCTGAAGATGAAAATGCATAGTGCTTGGTACATATATTTGGGAACCATTGGATCACTTGGTTACAGACAAGTGTTCTGTCAAGTTTTTCGTAAGTGTTATCAATTTCCGATTTGTTCTTTCTCCATGTATATTTATTTCCTACAGTAGGAATGTCTAAGAGTTTGCATGTTTCTTTGAACTTATTTAGTCTTTCAAATCTAGATTTGTTTGGGTAGGCACCACCCTTTTTATCATTAGGCTCTTGTATTTCGTTTAAGTCTCCCATTATAATTGTTGGCATTTGGAGGTTCTGAATCACCCTAGTGAGATGCTCCCAAAATGTTAGTTTATCATTTTCTCGGGGGGGTGCACAACTAGACATATTGCAATTGTATAATTTGTTGCTAGATTTGTGTACTTAAGGATTATAATTCTATTTTCGTGGAGAATTATTTCAATGGTTTCATTGATGAGTTGGTACTCTTTCCAGAGGACACATATTCCGCCTGCTCGCCCCGTGGCCGGGGACCAAACAAAGTTGTCAAAGCCAGATCGCCTCCATGCTTGATCTGGAGGCGGTTGTTCCGTTTTCGTTTCGACAATTGCCATTATCTGAATTTTCTCTAATTTACAAAATGAGTCTACCTCCGGCCAGAACGAATTCCGGCCAATCCCTCTACTATTCCATAGGCTTATCTTCATGATAAAATATTTTTGAGATGGTATACGTTGGTCTTTCATTTTGAATTGTAATAGCGTTGGTATTTTTCCCATGATTTTCAAATGACCATTGTTACTCTTTTTTGGAGGTAGTCCTTGTTCATCATTACCGTTTTTTCCTAAGACAAGAGAATTATTAGCAATAGCATAATTATCAATTTCATACACTTTCCAGTATCTTATTGGGGTTGAGTACGTGCTAATATACATCCGATGAGTAATACATAATGAGTCAATGTTTTCAATGTTCATTTTCCATTCACAAATTTGTACTAAGTGATAGGGAGGGCATTTTCCCAATTCCTTGGTCTTACAACTGTCAGCCATAGCATAGTTGTTGAGGGGTCGTGCACCTGTGAGCAGAAAATGCTTAATCTGTTGATTTTCCGTTCTCTTTTCTTTTTTTGTCCTCTTCATGTAACCTTGCCGCATCATTTGTGTCTTGAGAGAGGTCTTTTTAACCATTTTCTTCCCAACACCTGTAAAAACATGGGAGGAGTAAATTAGTCTTGGGCTTGATTTCATTCTATATTGGATTTTACCAATAGAAGCTTCTCCATGTCGATTTTTGTAGTGTGTACTTGTTTTCCTGGGATTCAATTTACGCACACAAGAATTTGGATTAAGTATCCAGCCCAACTGTATTTTGATCAAGTGATACAATTTAATATCAGTTTTGTTCAAACAATCAAATGCCTGCACAAATGATATGTATGGGATCAGTGTTTTGTGATTCAGTAAATGAACTTCCTGCACAAATGAAGAATATGGGATCAATATTTTATGATTCAGTAAATGAGCTGCCAACCGTTTACAAAGGGATGTTTTTTTGTCTGATTTTCTTGCTTCTCTTGAAATACAAGGAAGTCCATTAACAGATTTCAGGTTGCTCTTTAATATATATTTAATTTTAGCATGACCAAATTGACTATGTAGGGTGTGCCAAGGGCTCATTATACAGGTTTTGTAGCTTAGAAAAAGTTCATAACCACACTGATTAATAATTATCTGAGTTAATTCCCCATAGTCTATAAAATAGAGAATAACAACAACCATTGATCTCAAATGCAAGGGTTGAGTTTCATAAGACAGTAGTGGGAAGTTAATTAGAAGACAGTGGCAATTATCAGACATTAAGAGATAGCAAAGCAATACATAGGAATTCATTTCTTTAAACCTTTCATACACAAGGAATATCCTTGTAGGGATATTGATACAAAGCACATAACTAAACTGGGTTTGTTTTACAAGGGAATTCAGATCAATCTCTATTCTTTCTTTTCCTTTACTTTTTTCGGTGCCAGAAGGCCCAACACCTTTGTTGTTCAAGTTAACAATACTATTCAGGGTCTCATCGACCGTACCAATACTATCCCCTATTTTCTCGACCATAGTCAGATTAGGTTCAAGTTGTTCAAGGGGGGTCAATTCAAGAGTTTGATCAATACAATTTTGTTCGCCAGTTGATTTCATACTACAATTGGTTTCTAGTGGTACTCTTTTCAGCTTTGTTCCCCCCCAACACCCCGTAAAGAAATCAGGGTACACACAACATATGGGACTTTTGAGTGAGAGCAAGTAGGTGGTTTCCAAGAACGATTTTTCATAGAATGTAAGAGTCATGAATAACCAAAAAACGAAAGATTTATCATAGAATGTAAGAGTCATGAATAAGTAGAGACGGGTGTTACACCTTGTCTTTCGAATGATGAGTTTCGTTTCAGTCGTATTAATTAGAGAATGCATATCCAAGGGTAAATAGTTAGTATTCAGTTTATTCCTAAGTTGTAGAGTCTTGCTATGGTGTTTTATTACAATCAACTGGTTCATAAATAGATGTTCTTCCCGACAAGGTGTAATATTGAAGTTCAGATTGTTCAAAACATTATTCAAATTGATTTTTCCCACACTAATGACAGTCTCCTCGACCTTAGTGGGGATGGGTTCAACCTTTCAAGGATCATCCATGGAAAAGGATTGTTCAGAAGGCCCTTGTTCGTTTGGAAAGTGTTCGAAGGATGTCGGGTTCAAAATCCCGTCCAATATATAAGCAACATTCAATAGCATATCTAGATTATTATAGCAATTAAATTTCCATATAAGGAGTTGAGATTTGTCGCACCTGATAATGCTCGAGGAAGTAGATCTCGAGGGCTTTCGCCCTAGCTGTCTTGTAACGCCGTCAGCCGCCATCTCCAGAAGGATGGAGTGCAGCTTTCGTCTGGAAATACCGTCCTTCCTCACCCCCTTCCTTCCCTTGCTTGAGTTGCTTGAGTAGTCATGTGTGAGATGCAACCAAAGGAGAGCTTCAATCTCCCATAGTTTAATCGAGATTCCCCTTCCATTTTCCTTCTTCTTACCTTGCTTTGCCTTATATTTGCTCCATTTCCATAGATCTCCATTCAGACCCTCTCGATTTTCATGAATGAAAAATCTAGGGTTTTCTCCATTCAACTTTTTAGGCCTAAACTGCTTAGGAGAACACAAATTTGGGGTTGTTTTGTGCATTTTGAGATTTTTGGTGGAGGATTGTGGTAGAAGCACGTAGATCAAGGCAAGAAAGCTCAAGGGTTCGCAGAAATTTTGGGGTCGAGGAACAGTGTTCATGGTCTCCATGGGAGGGGGAAGGGGAAAGGGAGGAAAGGGGTCGGATGCTCTAAGTACTTAGTATTGATGTAGTAACCCTCTATACATTTACATAGTATCTTGAAATATTAGATGGCTTTTTCTAATGTGAGTTGTACATGAGCACACATTTTGTTATCAACAAATTCCGAAATAGTCTTCAAATTGCATGGTTATGGGCTTTAAACAAGTTCAAGTGGAGTCTGACTCTCAGTTTACTGTATCAATCTTACTAATTTGAGTCAACCACCTAAAACCATCCATAAAATAGGCCACATTTCACTTAACCACCCTAAATATGACTAATAATTTTTAACCACCCGTAAAAAACTCTCCGTTAGCAAAACACCACCCCTGAAACATTTCCGTCAAAAAAATCCGTTAAATCAGTATAAGATTACCCTTTTGCCCCCGAAAGAGTACACCTTCACTTCATCTGCCGTCGGAGGAGTATTGAAGAACAATTGGGAGAAATCCTAGGGTTTGGAGCTTAATTTTGATGGATTATACAGATTCCCACCAGGAAATTGGGGCAAGGAAGAAGAAAAAGGCAAAAGGAATGAGCAATTTGAGGACGATTTTCCGTCCGAACGCGATTCTCACCTCGATCGGTTTATCATTGGGCTTCGTTTACGAACCTAACCGAAGCTACGGCCTTCTGTGTCCGTCGTTCTCGGATTCATCTGAGTTTGTCAAGAGGTACAACAAGCCTTCTTTTAGGGATAGCCGGAGGAGGTACTATGGCGTTCAAGCTTCCAGGTGGACCGATGGCAAGTCTCCGAAGTCGAGGTCCTGGAAGGAGGATTCGACCTCCACGGGGGCGAATCGAGGGAGGAACCACTCGCTAGGGTCGGACTCGTTAGGGTTTGGGTTAGGTTTTGGGTAGCGAAGGTCGCTGGAGCGGAGCAGGTAGGAGGCGTGGTCTGGTTGTCGGTGGAGAGGTCGGACTTGGCGACGATGGGCAAGCTGCCCCGACTCCGACCTCACTCCCGATCTCCATGGAGTCCAATTTCCTCAACACTCAAACTCCCTCATAATTCCCATGGATTTGAAGAAGAAACAAGAAATAAATGGCGTACCATAAGCAGCAGCAGCACCACCACCACCACATCAATGGCCTTACAGCAACACTTGACGGCGCTCCTCCCGGACCACCACCCGTCTCCGTCGGACTCCAAGCCGGAAAACCACCACCTCGTCGCCGGCATAGGAGGTCCCAATTGGCTGAGCAATTTGGTCAACGTGTAATATCAAAATATTAAGGGCAATTTGATCTTTCTCACATTTTTAACGGGAGAAATAACGGAGGTGGTCTTTTGCTAACGGAGAGTCTTTTACGGGTGGTTAAAAATAATTAGTCATATTCGGGGTGGTTAAGTGGAATGTGACCTATTTTACGGGTGGTTTTAGGTGGTTGACTCTATTAATTTTTGCATAAATAAGAGTGATCCTGCAGTTAGGTAGTCTCGTTAAGTAATGTCAAGCCTTAACGAGTAGGAATTGGTCCATCCAGATCCGTCATGTGTACATATCAAAAGGCGAATACTCGATTGTCAATAGCCTCGCGTCTTTAGCTTTTCTTTCCCCTATTGTATATCATGTATTGTTTGAGCACCAGAGGAGATTTGTTTATTTTTTGCTAATGATATAAAAGATCGGGTCATTCCCATATGATAACTACTTAATCCTATTTTAATAAAATACTCTCTTTAGTTTAAGGAGTTTGGAGAGTACCGTTCATTCATCTACCAAAAAAATGGCAAACGACTAGTACTTAGATTCAGTCCTCCTTAAGTAAACCATCGAATTTAGCTTTATTTATATATTTTTCTCGTCGTCATCCATTGCGATCGTCAATATTTACATACACCTTTGTAAAGTACATGTTATATACTATCACAATTGTTTGAAGTATTGGGCTTGGGAAGAGTTACTTTTGAGATTTCGGTTTCAGCCCATACAAGAGCCCAATATACAAAGACTGTATCCCCAATGTACAAAGGTGGAACAAATTGTACTAGATTATTGGTCATAGTTTGACCAAAAAAAGATTATTGGTCATAGTCATCATATTATAACCGTATAGTATTAGAGTGAAGGTTAAAGATAATAATTAATACGACACGTATCAAATTTTATGTTGAGCCATGTCATCTGTATTATAATTTATAAGAAGCTAATATTTGAAAGATGTGTTGAATATTTTATTGAAGATAAAAAAAACTATACTTTATTCAAGATAATGTGTCATTAAAATACAAGATAAGAATTCATATTTCAACCCAAAAAAAAGATAAGAATTCATATTTAGAAACTAGAATCCTAAAATTGAAGAATCTAAATTCATCATATAAAAAGTAAACTAGTATAAATCTCGTACCATGTACAAATAATGTAATTAAAAACTCGAATAGCTAGCTAATTCAATATCGAATTTTGATACGAATCCCCGGAGTTCGAACCTATTGACCTATGTATATGTACTTTTATTAATACAATGCTAATTTTAAAATAATATTCGGGCGCACCCCCTTTGCGTAAGCCAGGGGTGCCCCCATCCTGACCCCCCAGATTCCCCGGAAGAGGAACTCCACTGGGTTATAAAGTAAAGTAATATTATCATTTAATATATCATTGACCAATGTGGAAATGATTTTTACTATTCTTCAAGATTTAATAATGACAAAAACGTATACGAATTAATAAGGAAAGTTGTTAAGATATAAAAAATATCATATGATTTTTTATTTATATTAGGATATAATGTAAAAACAATCATGTTTGGAGAAAATCTTATGATATTAAAAATCGGGTGAGATATCAAATAGATATTAGGAAATCGGATAAGATATCAAGTAAATATATGAGTTAATTTTAGAAAATGTGATATAAAAATATAAAATCATTATTTTATTCATGTTTGATGACATAGCGTAAATTATAACAAAGACTTTGATTCTACTTTATACTGTATTATAGTAGATGAAAGAAAATCTAAATACAAATTGAACTCGATCCTTGGGCATGATAGTTTAGAGAAATGGAATTAAAAAAAGGGATCTTGTAAAATTAATTATCAATTTATCATCATGGTAAACCCACAAGTGTTCAACGATAATAAGCATTTAGATTTGATTAGTTCAAAGTTCAAACCATTTATAATGAACAATCAACAATATACATTATTGAAGTTTCAAGACCTTTTTTTGTGTACATTAACATATATATATTTGGATAATCCGATATATTCGGATCGGGAAGGGACACAAGATGAGCTAAAACATGCCTGACCTCACAATACTCAACTCTTTATCTGCTAATCATCATCGATCATTTAATGAATTTGTTGCAAACAAATAAAAAGTTTGAAAACACAATGTTCACGAGAACGTACTCCTCTTTTGAGCCCTTTGATTTGAAGATTCGAGTCATGGATTAGACAAATGGACAAATGAAATTGCAATAATAGCAAGTGGGGTGCCAAATATATGCAGGGGACCAAAAACGACGTCGTAAGAACGACAGTCGATGAGAGCGACTCATAGCATACGTGATACTTGCATTGCTGAACTGGATAGATTGCGTTGGAGTATATGGGAAAATCTATAGATATTTATAAAAATCCCGTCTTTACCATATACAATCTCATACCAAAACATCCCTGACCTTTTCTTTTTGATCCATGGTCTACCCTCATAATTCATTCTCTAATGAGCATCTTCCTATAATGATAGTGATGATATTAATATGATTTTATAATGATCTTCTCCTCGATCAACTATCTCCATAACACATAAAGATGAGTTTTATCAATGATTATTTCATAAAAGTAACGGATTTAATTAGCTTATCGTACATGACTTTTCATATACAAGTAGCTTGGATCTTGATTCACTCTCTCCTCTTTTATATGCGTTTAATATTATAATATCCTTGACAATGATTTATACCGAAAACCTTAGAGGGAGCGAAGATTATCTGACTTAAGCTTTGGAGGTGAAATAGAGGGAACGAATCCCCACTGTATCATCTTCTCTAGGGGTTCGATAGGTCAAGGATTGAAGAAGACGCGTTTAGTTATTATGGAAGTCAATCAGTAGTCCATAAACCTTACAAATTGTAAGCACCAGCCCTCTAATTAACACTTGTAATTGATACACCCCCTCTACATGGGCGGCACTAAGGGGTGCAACCTGTGCATCAGTGCTTATGCTGTGCACAAGGTCTCCGAAAATAATAGGGCCCTAAATTTTGTTCTAAAACTCGATCATATGTAATTTTTTTGTTATTCAAATAGGGGTAATTTAGCGATTTTTTTACAGCAATATGTAAAAGTTTTAACAGTCCATAGTTTGCACTTTGGTTTTAAAAATACACATTTTAAATTAAATATTTTATCTTTTATTAGGATCCTTTTATAATTTTGAAACTAAACCTCTCGGTATCATTCCCTCGAGAAAAAGCTCAAAATTATCCATATCCATGCAAAGGGTATTTGCCGGCCTACTTGTATTTGCCTTCACATACGTACGTATCAAACTACGGATCACGTAAGGGTATTTTGGTAAAATTCACAAATCGAGCATCTAATGCATGTTTCTTTCCCATGCATGTAGGGTACGTACGTACGTGGAGCGACATAGAGAGACGGGGTTGGTTTGGGTAAACTGGCTAATTAAGAGAGGATTTGGATCGGAGTTGGAGGAGATGGTTGGGGTGACCTGTCAATCGGGTCGGGCGGGTCGGGTTCGGGTTTCGGTAAAACAGCAGGTCGGGTCATTTCAGGTCACAATTTTAACGGGTCCAAACGGGTCGGGTCACTACGGGTTTGTTGCGGGTTCGGGTCAACCCAACGGGTTAAAGAACCTGATTTTTCAAATTTATTTTTCAAATTTATCTATTATTTTTTTTGTCGATATTATTTATAACTCTCTTATTTACTTATAAAGTTATAATATAATTTAATTGACACCTATATGTAAGGATTTAGATTTTTAATACAAGAGTTACACTTCGTCTTTGTACTCACTATTACAAATTATTAATCATAACGTGATATCTACCTATTTTAACAAGATTTTTGTAATCAGTCATGTGCTAGACTAAGTGGGATGAGTAACACAAAGACAACAAAAACAAGTTTCAATTTCCCATTCATGGTGTTTTCTAAAAGAATTTCAATAAGAGATGATTAACCTTAAAGTTCAAATCCTAGAGATTCAAAATTGATTATGAAGAAAACAAACAAACACGTTAGATAAAAAGTAATTTGTATGAAAACTTAAATCCTAGAGTTCTTGTATGCATATATCATACTAGAAGAAGAAGCTTGTAATTTACATATTTTAAAAGTATAATATTTCTCATCGTTTACATATTTTAACTTTGATAAAACTATAAACATTAATGTAACCTAGAACAACTTTACAAATCAATTCAGAACTTAGATTCTAGTTCAACAAAGCAAAAAAACATTCAAACCTTGAGAAGTATACATCAATTTAAGAGACACTAACTTAGTACATCTTTAATCAATTGGTATATTTCATGTTCAAAATCAATTACTCGAATCGATTTTCTTTATAAAGAATCATCTTTTAATCAATCAATTGGAGATATATGAGTTCGGCTAATGACGAGAGGAAGACAAATCATTACAATCGAACCCAACAATGTGTGAATTTTTTTCACCATTCCCGTTTTTCGTTCGACCCAACGGGTTAACCAAAACCAAACGGGTTTGACCCAGAAATTTCCCGGGTCATCGGGTTCGGGTAAAATCGGGTTTCGGGTTTACTTTTCCGGGTTATGACCCAGACAATTTCGGGCGGGTCGGGTCGGTTTTTCGGATCGGGTCAGATTTTGCCATGTCTATCCATTGATGAGAAGATAAGATTCAATTGGCGTGGCATAGGCGTCCACATTTGATTTGTCTTCTCATGCGATGCCTTTTGTAATCTTATATACGTCGGTACGAGTTTGCTCTATACTACATATTGACATTGTGTAATGGCCGGAAAGAATTAGGGAAGAATTAAGGGAAGATTAGGGAGAAAGAAGACGATTAGGAAGAAAAGAGGGATTAGAGAGGTGAAGAAGAAGAAACAGAGAAAGAAAGTTAGGGATAACAAGTAGAGAAAGATTAGGAAATTTCATTAGCAATCTCCATGGATTTACGCAGAGTACATGATCCACTTTATAATCCCTTTGCTATAAATTGTGTCACAAGCCCAATTTTCCCTTATTACAGATATTACCCTATCATTACACATTGGTTATTCGTTTGGTCGAGGGTACTGCTCGGTCAAACATAAACAGACGACTTTTAAATATGACCATTAGGTCCTAATTAGAGTCTTAAAACTGTTTAACTAAATGTCCGAAAACAACTATACAGTATATATTTTGAACAAAAAAACAACAACTATATATATGCACATTGATCACCGTATATAATTGAACAAAAACCCAATACATGTATTGAGAACCTAGGGTTAATCAATCTAACATATATACATGATCCGTGCACCCTATACTTTTTGCTAAAGGTATGGTAAGTCACAAAATGCATTCTTTTTGGTGGGTTGTGTTTGGATACACTAGTTTATAAACTAGTTATATATAGTAAGTTGAAATGACGGTGGTGGTTGTTTAACTAGTTTTGAGAGGAATACGTTGCAAAAGCACATGGAACTTTGTTTAGTGATAATAACTAGTTAGCTAAAGTTATTTGTACGTAAGTCCAACCAATTTATATTTATGTCATGTTGTAATTTTAATAAAAGAGTCCAGATATAAATGTCCTTACACATGGAAAAAAACATAAACTAAATGAAAATCTTAAAATTTTAAGTTGCTAGTAAAAACTAGTTTCACAGTGCTAAAAAAAAAAAAAACAGTTTCACGGCTACAAACTAATTGATTTTAACAAACCAAAGTTTTTCCATTAAATTTAACTGTAACTAAAATTACAACTAGCTTTTTTCGGCTAAACAAATAGAGACTACTATTATCAACTTTGTAGGTAGAGTCCGGATTCATCGTTAGAGATCATTCTGGAAATGTCCTTTCTGTGGGATGCCAACAACTTCCCTCTATGACTATAGTACAAGCTGAAGCTTCAGCCTTACTTCATGCTATCACAAAAATAGACCTTTCTCACATTCACAATTTAATAATAGAAGGAGACAATCTTATTGTTATTAATTCTTTGAAACGTCTATGAAAAGTTCCTTGGAAAATCCACTCTATTATTGAAGACATAAGAAATTTGATTTCGGCTATTCCCTCTGTTATTTTTTATCATTGTTTCAGGGAATCAAACGCTGCTGCAGATTTCCTGGCAAGAAGACACGTCAATCTTCAGAGCTTTAATGCAGCCTTGCCTATTCATGCTTCGTCCCTTCCGTCTTCTCATTTGTCTGTAACACAGTCGCGGTGTTTGTTAAGTCAACAACCCGCGCTATTTGAATTATTAAAGATTATCCGTCATGATGATTTAGGTTATCCTTGTAACTTAAAGGTGGCCTAATTTTGACTTGTTCTAGTAGCTCCACAGTTAAAAAAAAAAAACTTTGTAGGTAGAGTACATGTCACTCCCAAGTTGCTATAGGTTAATTAATTGCTTCAACTCTTAGCAAGTAGACTCTTTCGGTTTCTTTTTCTTTGAACGTGGACTATTTTGTTTAGTTTGACGTTACACACTGGTTGCCTAGTTGGTGTGCTGGCCACTCAAGTATAATCTATGTGTGACACGTCACTTGAGTCACATGGATTTGTCAGCTTAAATTTGCCTTTTTTGGTCTACTAGTTCGAAGTTCTCCCTTCGTGATATTAATAAATAATTAATACTGTAATATATTTCTGAAGATTAAATTTTATTTGAACCATCGAGAATTGAAGTATAGGCTTAAGACGGGATCCTTAAGGCATCCTTACGGAGAGAGCTAAGAGTATATGATGGTTCCAAATAGTTTCTCATGAGAGACTATGACTCAGAAACATAATTTTATCGGTCACAGAGTTACACGTACTGCCTATTCTCATGATAAATACAAACTGACTCGAAAACCACGCAGGGATACGATAATGTCTGTGATAAGCCTTTCAATCTCCTATGGGCAACGGATTTGTCCTAAGACGGGTTTGATAATGATGATATTATCTTTTTTCTATCTCCAGCTTCCTGACATTCCTCCGTTTGACCTTCTTCACTCCATCCCATAGTGTCAATGATTCTGTCATCAAGGCCGAAACTTTTCCATATGTTTCTGGCAGACCCGTCAAATGGGTTTTCGGTCTCATCTCTTATAATGAAACCTCCCATTGAGTTACCATCATTTAGCTTAGATCCATCAAAATCTAATTTCGCATAACTTTGACATGGTTTCTTCCAACCTTTTGCTTTGTTTCAAGTTGACTTCTTGAACATGCACCCTTATTCGGATCCATTTCTTCGTCCTCTATCCATTTTTTCGCCTGCTTCCACTGCTTCAAATGATTGCAAATATAAAGGCTAAGGTCTTCTTTGAGCTTGTTAGGCGTTTGTTGGAATAGTAACTTATTTCGTTGATGCCAGATGCCCCAACAGGCTACTGCTAACTCAATGAACTCTTGTGTTCTTAGTTTGTTGTATAGCTTAAATAGCACAATTTGAGAGTTCGTTTGTGATAGGTTTTGCTCTCTAAGTGTACGTTTCTTATTGACATTTATGTTCTCCATTATTTCCAAAGTATGCAGGCATCCAAGTAACAGATGTATCGATTCCTCATGTGGAGCGTTACTCATGAGGCATAGTTGGGGAATGGCAACTCGTTTTTCAATAAGCCTTTGTTTCGTAGGCAGTCCATTCATGTTATTTTTTTCCAGAGGAAATTCCTTACTTTTGGATACGTATCAATTTCCAGATCCAAGTATTGGGATTCAAAGTCATAGTTTCTTCTTTGGTTATTAGGCTTATTGCTAATTCCATATATGGAGTACCAACCATTCTTAGCCCAGATCAATTTATCATTGATATCATTTTTCGAGATTGAGATTCTTATTATTTTCTCTATCACTTCATGAGGAACTGCATGAACAAGTTCATTTATTTTCCATCTCTAGTCCGTAGAAATGAAATGTTCGACTTTGGTTGCAACATTTACCACATTATTTATAGTTGCCCACTCTCTTAGTGGTTCATCTGTGAGCCATCTGTCCTTCTAGAAATTAATTATTCGGCCATTTCCTATTTGTCACCTCAAACCTTTCTCAAATTCTGGCTTTAATTTTATCAATTGTCATTGCCATGAGTTGTTCGACTTTATTTTGCACTCCGAGAACGCATTTCCTCTCAAGTATTTTTCGTTAACCACTTGGATCCAAACATTGTCTTACTCGTTTAGAAATTGCCATAGCAACTTCATTTGGAGCGTCTTGTTCATATCCTTTGCTTTCCTTATACTTAGGCCCCCATATGCCTTTGGTGTGCATATTCGGTCTCATCCTATAAGTGGCTTGTGTTGTCAATTATTCTAGAAAAAGGTTCTGTTCATAGTGTCAATTTCATCACTAACATGTTTTGGTAACATGAAACTTTGCATTAGGTAGTTTGGTTTTGTACGTAGCTAGATTCGACCTAATTAATATTGTTCATCCTTCTTGAGATAACTTATTGGCTTTCCATTTTGTTAGTTGTCTCTTAACATTTCAAACAATGTCTCGAAAGCTTTCTTTACTCACTATTTCGTTAATGATCGGACACTCTAGATATTTTTCTAAGTCTTCCATCGCACTTATCCCTAGTGTTTGTTTGATACTTTGTTTTTGCTGATTAGCCACCTTCTTAGAGGTGTGAAGTGTTGATTTATGATAGTTTACTTTTTGTCTTGTAGCTGCACAATACTCTTCAATAGTCTTCTTCATTTGATTACATACATTATGGTTTCTGTTAGAGAACACAATATATAATATCATCCGCAAATGCTAAATGACACTCTCTTACCTCCCCTCACTATTGGAAATCTTATAAGTGGCTTTGGACGCTCACTCACTTTCTGAAGTTTCCGGGCAATAAGTTCTGCACCACAAATAGATATAGCGATAACGGATCTCCTTTTCCGAGTCTTCGTTTAGGCACAAATGGCGCAGTAGGTCCATTGTTCGCCAAAACTGAGAAGGATACGATACAACGCACTCCCGAATCCATTTAACAAACTTCTCGTCAAAACCAAATTGACATAGGATACTATTTGTGAGATTAATTAATTTGCCTTCTATATATGGGATTTATTAACGGTCAATTAAACATGATAGCTCTGTTTTTCTCACCTTACATGCTAAATATTTAATTTGATATACTGTATATTTTAACGGTCCATTTTTTATTTTGCTTTGTTGATGATGTAGAGAATGGAATTGGTGATCTTTGGAATTATCATTACCCTCTTAAGTTTAACGGTACTTTTCAAAGAATATGAAGTTATGAACCCTATGATAATCAATAAACCCATATATGCCATTCTATGCTCCAAATTTTTCTTAAATATCATGACTTAATTAATAGTAGCCCATATTTTACAGAAACAATATATGAGGTTGATTCCGTTGAAAACTTTTACTCCCTCCGTCCCATAATGTTTGTCCACTTTCCTAATCCGTCGTCCCAAAATGTTTGTCCACTTTCCTTTTATATCAATAACTTTCTTCCAATCTTACCCCTATCCAATCTCTAAATTTACACTCATTATCCAACTCTTCCACCTACTTTATCTCTTTTCAACTTTCCCCCCCTACAAACTTACAAAAATACCCCTATTCAATCATATCTTCTACCTACTTTAACCCACTTTTTTATTTTTCCAATACCACTTTATACCTTGCATTAAAAACCGCAAAAAGCGTCCTTTTGGATGAACATTATGGGACGGAGGGAGTATTATCTTATAAACTGAAAACGTGAACAAAATACATAAATATGTGAACACCGGGATGAAATGTGTGAACATAATCAATTTTTATTATGGATCGTATTAATACATATAATAACACAATTTCTCAATATCATGTGTTATAGACAAGATTACTACACATAATAACATAATAATACAAAATCACAATTATTTGTTAGAATTCCAGTATTTGTCTTTTGGGTTCACGTATATCTATCTCATGTTCACGTATTTCTATTTCATGTTCACGGTTTACAGTTTATAGGTTAAGGAAAATTTTCATTTGATTCAAATCCAAAATATATTAGTGGCAAGAAATAAGTTAGAAAACCCATATGCCGAAGAAAAATAGATGATATATAACCTTATCCTTAGTTTATGAGAATCAACTTGAACCAAAATAAGTTTACTAGAATCAACATGGGAAGAAGCCTATAACTCGATCATTGTCAATATTGCGAAAGATGGCACCGATCCCCATCTCTTATCTTGAATCAGAGATTCACAATCGTTAGAAAGATTTGTAAGAGGGATCATGACCGTTAATCAAATCTTCCCTAAATCACAAAAGATTTTATAAATATATGCCATTTTTAATTTATTTTTTTTGGGTCAAAAAAATTTAGGGTGAGGGGATGGTGCCCCAGTCCAAGGTCAGAGAAAACCCAAGGGCTCAGAGAGCTCTTACAAGGGGATTTACATATGCCTCACCTCAAGGAGACTAGGGGAGATCGAACCTGCGACCTATTAGGCCGATACCCTGTCATGCTCCACTAGACCAACCACTTGAGGTTGCCATTTTTAATTTCTTTGTCACCTGATATCAACATAAACATGCGCGCAAGTTGGCGTCGATCGGCCCTATGTGTCCGTCCTTCTGCACCGTTGCTTCCTTAGCTACAAAGCCCCCGAAGATAGACTTTTCAATATTATATGGAGTAATACGTTTTCACAAAATGACGAAACTATTAATGATATGAAGTATCATTTTAAAAATAATTAATATTGGCAATCATCAAGATGTACTGAAGAAATGGACGATCCCAGTTTAAAGGAATGTGCGTATAGTTGCACATATTGGGAGATTTTGGGTCGTGAATGTCTTTTCATCATTTGCAACATGAATTTGGTGATCATGGCTTAAAATTTTGAAGTACATGTTATTTCGTACAACTACTTATCTCCCAAATTCATCTCTCAAAAAGGGGTTATATTCTACAACATTTTACAATGCATGATATCAATTTTTTACTTCATAAGAAACGGTATAGCAATAAACTATTATTAAGTTTTTAATTCAACATATGTTATAACAAGTTACAATCTTATTCCTGACAAATGATTTCAAGAAGACACTTTTTTTTATCGTTATTAAGAAAAAATTAAAATTAGATGAAAAGTTAAAAATATAGATAAAATATACATTTGGATGAGTCAAATTTTGTAATTTAACATTGATAAAAAAAAATTAAAAATGAAATAGATAGAAAAAACTTGGATAGTGTAATAAACTTGGATAGTACAAGGAATTTTAATACAAAAAATGACAAAAAAACACTAAACAATCTTCGGGAAATATCTTACATCATTTTAGACCGGAAAATATTTACTCCATCCGTTTCAAAATACATGACCGGCCATATGCTCATTTTATATTGTTTCATAATACTTGTCAATTTTACATTTTTCCCCATCTTTTTCCATTTATACACCTAATAATTATCTTTATCATAATCATTATACTTTTTCATATTTCTTTAAACAAATAATTAACTCTAAATTTGATAAGAATAATACTCCCTCCGTTTCATAATAAGTGTCGTTTTAGCACTTAAAATTTGTTTCATAATATGTGTCGTTTTAGGTTTTCAAAGTGATTTAATAGGGGTGAATGATGATAACTTTTATTGGAATGTGTATTTGTTGACTAAAGTTGTTCATGCATTGGCCAAAAAAATGTAATGAGTGGTAAGATTAAGAAAAAGTTGTAAGTTTTAAAGTGAATGATTGCTTTTCTTAAAAACTGTGTTAAGAGCTAAAACGACACTTATTGTGAAACAGAGGGAGTATAGGAATATCATTGTTTTCTTAATATATGTGCAGTGTCTAAATGGTCATTATTTCAAAACGGGGGAGTATTTTAAAAAAAAGTAAGAGAAGGAGAGTAAAAGGGTAAATATCTTCTTGGTGTACGGTAAACCGGTTAGGCTAATGGCAGACAGATAAACCGCCTCCACACAGCGTCGTATCACTTGAGCTACCGTCCAATCAGATCTCTGTTAATTTTTTAATTTATGGAATTAAAATCAAGCACGGCAACTCATAGCCGGAACAAACTCGTGCTCTATGACTGCTTTATATAAAGTCTCCGGCCACAACACTACTCTCTCCTCATAGACAGAGAGTGTACGTCAACTGCCAAGCTTTCTTCCTCGTCGATTACTTGGTTCTGGCTTTCCCTTCTCTATTTCGCCTGAGAAAAAAATGTTTTTTCTACCAATATCCCATCGGAATGAAGACTGAATAAATCGGACGGAATTTCAAGTAAGTCTCCTGCCGCTGCCATCGTTAAATTTTTGGATCTCGTACGTTCTTTGTTTTTGGTCGATGAAGGAATTGTTTATCGTGCCAGTCTTGGAAGTCGGTGCTCGATCCGAGTATTTTGGTTAATTATGAATGATGATTGTTTGAGTAGGCTATTACGAGTAAAATTTCAAGTCCGTTGGTTTTTTTTTTTGGTTCTGTTAGAGCTAATTAGTCCTGTATTTTGATCACTCCCCTAGTCCCCTTGCATTTTGCCTGAAAATGGCGCCAGATTCAGTCTGCATCCTTGGCGGTCTGAGTTTGTTTCACGTGTGACGTGTTGACCGTTTCAGTCCTTTAAAATCCTGGCCTAAAAAAGTTATTTTCCTATTCTTTATTTTTTGAATTTTCAGGTTTTTTCGTGATTGTTTGAAGAGCGAGAAAAGAGAAGGTTAGTGCAGAGTTCCTCCATCCGAACCGATTTCAGTCCAGCCTTTCCGTGATCCGATTCAATATCGAGAAGAGATTTGCAAAAACATGGCGATGACTCCTCTGAAATGGACGCAGCCATCGATGCCACGCTCTTCGTCGTGTCCGCAAACCCTAGCCTCAGCGCTGGCCTCGCTGGCGACCTCGAAGAAACGGACCGGAAACAGCGTCGCCGTCAGCCGAGCCGGACACCGCCTCGATCGGTCATTGCTCTCCGGCTTCGCTTCATCGAAGCTTTCCAGAAAGCTCGGCTCTAATATCACCGCCATCAAAGCCTCTAGCACCGGTTTCGACGACGAATTCTCGAAGAGGATTGAGGAATTGGCGAAGAAGTTTCAGATCTCAGACGAATTGAGGGAGATCGAGGACGGCAACGAAATCCGGAGGTCCAATTCGAACATGAGCTCATCGTCTTCGAATTTCGAACCTCAATGGCCGGAGATCCATCATAAAGCGCCCGATTGGCGTTTGGTGGGGGAACAGATCGCGATGCAGCATAAGGCGAACAGCGTGGATCTGCCGGTGTCGCTCCGGATGATAAAGAGGAAGAAGCAGAGCCAGACGCCGTCTCAATTAGGCTTTTGCAAGAGCGCGTGTTGTTCGGTGAAGAAGGCGTTCGATTCCATGGTGTTCATCATCCGTGAGCTCCACAGCTTCACGCTCCAGATGAGGGAGCTCCTCTACTTTGAGGATCTGCAAGGGATCCTGTCCAGAGTTCAGCAGGAGATCCACGCCTCCTTCGTTTGGCTCTTCCAACAGGTCTTCTCCCACACTCCGACTTTCATGGTTTATGTCATGATCCTCCTCGCCAATTTCACCGTCCACTCAATGGCCGCCAACGTCGGCGTCGCCGCCACGCTCGAATCCTTCTCCACCGCCACTACAACAACAACTGAGATTTCAAACCAGAAAAATTTCGATTCCTCCGCACTGAAAACGTTCTCTATTTCTAGTCCCGGAAGTAGCAAATCAACATCAATCGGCGGGAACCACGGCGGCGGAGGGAAGGCGAGGCCGGCGGCGAGCGGGACAGATGGCGATGGCTCGGTTGAAAAATCCGGCGGTCTGGACCACAAAATCGTTCCGGACGGAGCTGCAAATCAGGTCTCACCGCTCACCGCCAGAGAGGATGAATCGGTTGCGCAGGAGAGGGCAGAGGAGCTGAATCTGTGGAATTCCGTTGCAGATGAAGCTTCTAGAATGCAATCGGAAACGAGAGGGGAATTTCTCGATTTCGAGACTGTGCAGAGACTCATCTCGCCGGTGAAGGCGGAGCTCGAATCCGACGAAAACTATCCGGAGTTCTTCAGGACGGAGCTTGATTACCGAACGGGTCTAGCCTTGGAGCCCGATAACTCGCTCCTATTGGCCAATTTTGCTCAATTCCTCTACTTAGTTGCTCATGATTATGACAGGTAAAAGGATGAGTTTCTTTTGAGAACTTTGGAGCTTTCTTTGTCTATTTGCTCTAAGGTATCGTTGGTTTGCTGAGATTTTGATTGATTGGTTGAACTTTTGGGCTCAGAGCTGAGGAGTACTTCAAGAAAGCTATCAAGATTGAGCCAAAGGATGCAGAGGCATTCAGTAAATATGCAAACTTCCTGTGGCTGGTAAAGAAGGATTTGTGGGCAGCAGAAGAGACTTACTTGGAAGCCATATCTGCTGAGCCATGGAACACTTACTATGCAGGCAATTACGCGCAATTCCTATGGAACACGGGCGGCGAAGACACATGTTTCCCGCTCGACGCCGCCCCTGAGGGATGAAGCTCTTTATGTTGTGAATTGTGATGCATGAACAAACACACCCACACTCATTTTTTTTTCCTTTGAAAAAAGGCAAAATAATCCAGAAAGAAAACAATCCAAAAAGAAGAATAAGACCAAGTAACTAAGTATACGAGATATATAGTAATTATATATATTAGGAGTAATTAATCTAGCAGTATGGATGGGAAGACTGAATCAAGGGCACAGATTGAAGAAGGGGAAAATGTGAGCAATGATGTGTAAAGATGATTAACTTATGGGTCTTTCTTTTGTTGTGTTCTTTGGTTCAGTTATCTCTTTTGGTATGAATGTGGGGTTTTGTTAATAGTGGGGTCTGAGTAAGAATGCTGCTGGGATTTTTGACGTTTTGTGGTGGATATGAGAATACGAAATTGGATGGAAATTGGAATTTTTTTTATATATGGGTTGTGCATGATTTCTAGCAGCCACTTGGATATAAGTATCTATCAAAATATCTACAGAAGACCGATACTAATTGACTTTGATGACATGAGACTTGTAGAAGAACTTGTAATTATGTTTCTCTCTTTTTCGATTGTTCAATGAAATTGTGTATTCCCGTTGCAAATGATCATTAATCATTATAATGCAATTGTTGATATGAATATGGAGTTTTACAATTTTGTTTTTCCTTGTAGAAACTAGAAAATGATATGGAGCTAGTTTTTTATCCCTCCAATGCCTCGGAATTAAAGACCTTCTCCCCTTGGGTATTTCCTATTGGTCGATGTTGTTTATTTCGGTAGAATTAAAGGGAAAAGATAGGGGTGGACCTATAGTTTCGACCAATAGGAAGTGAGGGACACGGGAGCGGGACGTGCTAAAGGGACAGAAGATTTGAATCTGGGTATTTGTACACATACGATATATCAATAGCTCTAATCGTCCAAATATTGTTTGAAAAATTAGTATTGGAAGTTCAATTGATACCAATGTGTGCCTAATTACTCTATTATGGCGGGCGATTTTATTTGTTTTCAAACCAGAAAAAAAATGATGGATAACTCTTCCATTGCATTTTTGAGGTGGTGGACCATTGACAAGTCACAATTATAGGACAAAAATGGATGTTGCAAATATCATCCTATAACCAAGTGCATCGGAAACGAATGGCCAGATGACTAAGCTACCATTTGATTAATAAACATTGTCATGCAACTTCATACTCCGTATATTAGAAGTGACCATTCAAATGGACTCCAAGATAGTCTACATCTGCTTATACTACATTCGAATTTAATAGATAGATCGATTGACTTTCATATCATAAGATTTGTTTCAAAAGGAAGAATCGAATTTTTAAGGAAAAATGTCATCGGCTATCTAGTCAAGCAATTAAACTTTTAGGGTAGTATACAAAGATCATTGTTTTGACTCTCATAGTGGACGGTACCCTTGACAAACACAACATTGATGGAAAAGAGAGAAAATGCTGCTTTAGAATACGTACCGAAGACCCACTCTTCGCCCAAAGCATAATTTGTGCAATAAATTAGGCCCAATGGGCCTTTTTTTGAGTAGTAAGGATGGGAATGCCCATATAATAGTACAGAAAGTCAATTCTCTAGGGGGGATTACAAGTTCAACATCATCTATATTACCTATAGTATAAAGCGGAGACAATGTCTTCACAAAAATTTGCACCACGTGTCATTTCAATAATAAAATAATTAATCGGGCCCTCCATTATACAAATTAGGTAGTTAGAATCTCATATAATCTTATCCCGTAAAAATTGATTAAAATTTACCGAAATTATGAATTATCCCGAAAATTAAAAATTATCACTTACCAAGAATTAGTTATAATTTTCCCATAAATAGTACTATTTAATAAAATATGATATTTATCATAAATTAATTTTTAAACAAATCCAACTTATTTATATTATGAGTTGATTTACTATTAGTAAAAAAACTAATCATAATACGAAAATAAATATATATTATCTTATAATTTTAACGTGATCATTGACATTACATATCTATATTAAATCGAATTTGTAATTACATTACCCGTACATGGTACGGGGGTTAAACTAGTATATATATAAGTGACAAATAGCAGAGAGTTGCACACAATCTTGATTCTTGATGTTAGCTTTGCTGAATTTTAATCCGCCCCTAAACGTATTCCGAGGCCATCCCTTTCGCACTAAAAGTGTAGCATTGGCCAAATTTTGAGCTCAAATGAACATAGGGACCAATTTTGTATACGGCAAACTTAACTAAATTGTTTTAAAATCAATAAATAAGTTAATGACAAAAACGTAACGTTCGTAATTAAGCTCCGCCCCCATATAATTAATTGCTAGCGAATTTATACGTGCGTAAATACGCCGTTAAAAGATCCCCCCATCGTATTTGCACTATTTTCTTGCAACTTTCATTTATCTCAATTGTGATTGGTGAGAGGCCCGATTAATTCTTATCTACTAGACGTTTGACTGTCTTAACGGCTATAATTATTGAATTGCTGACCGAAAGGTCAACCCTAATCTTAATTAAGCCTTTTAATATACCTCTAATGGTCGTCTTTTTCTTCAACCCTAGCTAAAAGGCCAAAGCTGATCGAATGGCATTATATAAATCCAAGATCTCATTCATAAATCACGCATCCTTCGACCAAAAAAAGAAACCGACCATTTTTGCTAGATTTGTAGAGAAGATTGAACCCTTTTTTTGCCCTAAGATTTCTCTTCCATCAAGTCTTAACTTTGTTCTAACGGAACCAACTACCATGGGAGGAGGATATATCAATTTACCGAACTACCCTTTTTCACTTACTGTACCTCCACCATTTTCAGCCATACAAAGATTCTTGTTTGATGGCCAAACCCAATGCACTGAGGATACCAAGAAAATTACATTAGGGTTTGGTGAGATTTCATCATCTTATGGTGGTGACAATCAAAATAGGGCTTCGTCTTCTTGGTTTCTTCCTTGTTTGCAAGATTATGCTGATGGTTTAAATCTTTGTATGAACCAAGAGCGAACGAGCAGCGGAACCAACAAGAGCGAATCCCGAGATGGCACAAACTCGGCTCAGAATAGCTTGAAGAATGGAAGAAGTAAATCTTCGCAAGCTTTGGTTAAGAGGAAATGGAACGAAGAAGAAGACAGGTGATCCTTAATTATACGAACATATGTGACTGGTTTTATTTTCATAATGAAATTTCTTGTACATGCAATTATGCGTACTATCTTGACGCAATTAGGGTTTTAGTGTGCCGTTGACTGAGTTTCCAGAAAATGACGTTAGATTAGAAAGAAAAAAAAATCTTAAATTTGTCACTGTCACTATACTAAGAAATGGTATATGTATATATGTTAGTCTTTTTTCCTTTAATCTTTCCCTTAATTTCTCTCGATTTTTTTATTGTTTTAAATTTGATTGTAATGAATCAGGGCATTGGTGAAATTAGTGAAGCAATATGGAGCGAAGAAATGGGCATGCATAGCTCAGAAGTTGAGTGGGAGGAACCCTAAACAATGCAGAGAACGATGGCAGAATCATCTTCGTCCCGATATCAAGGTCATATAGTTATATATATAACTTTTATTCTTCTACTTAAAATTTCGACCAAAAAAATAATTCTTCTACTTAAAATCATTATATTGATCATGTCACCATCTTTATCTACGAACTAGCCGTCTGACACAGCTCTAAAAATGACATTATACGCGATTTCAATGTCTTCAGAAGGATTCATGGAGTGAGGAAGAGGAAAAGATCTTAATAGAAGCCCATAAGAAGTTCGGGAATCGGTGGTCCGAGATTGCACGAATGATCCCGGGAAGAACAGAAAACGCGGTGAAGAACCATTGGAACGCGACCAAGAGGCGAAAGTTGGAGAAACATTCTAACAAGAAGAAGGAAGCAGTGCAAGCGAAGTGCCCTAGAAAGTCGTCTTCCTTGCTAAAAGACTACATCAAGAGTAACAACAATGCCTACAACACTTGCACTTTAATCTCCCATGATCAACGGAGTAGCATTCTTCCAAACAACAAACCTTTTCCGGGCAATGATGTTGTGATGAACCCACCTTTGAATCACGATTACCACTACTCGTCGTCGTTGCCATTGATCAGTGACGACGAGCTTGTCTTCATGCTAACCCGCCACCTTCAACAGCCTCCACCTCCATTACAAAACCTAGGGTTCATGGCCAAGTTGCCCGATTTCGACAACTTCTCTTCATCTTCGACGGTTTTGCCAAGTTTAGAGTATGGTGGAGATTGCTATTTCAATGGCAGTGAAGAATTGGAGGCTGCAATGGGGATGCATTTGATTCCTGATCTCCCGATTTTCTTTACTTTTCCGGAAACACTGGGTAGTTAGTTAGTGCCTTAGTTAGTTGTTAATTGTTTTTGGATCTTGAATTGTTTACTTTCATTGGGTAGCATAGGCTACCTAGAGTTACTGATTAACTTAATTAATCAATTATTTTAAGTTTGAGTCTTTGCCGAAGAAATTCCTTTAGAGCATCCCCAACAGCTTCTCTATTATAGAGAAAATGAGGGATTTGGGGGATAATAGCTCATTTTTTTACCCCAAACAGCTTCTCCATCTCATTCTCCATAATGGAGATAGGAAAAAAAATTGCACTTCATTTTCTAAATGTAGGGGATTCTCTAAAATTGCACTTCATTCTCTAAAATACATTTATGGTAATTATTCCTTTCTTCAAAATGCATTTATGCTAATAGTAGAAGGTTTATATACATTGATTGTAAAATTTAAGTTTTCCCTTTAGAGTTAAATATATAATGCAAATTCATCATATATATTATAAAATATATATTTTTAATTATCATAGCTTCTCGTGAATGCATGAACTTTTTGCTCACATAACTCTTAATTTTATTGAGTCTATGTGTATATAAGTCATAAATATTTTAGTCGATCGGTACCGACCCTAAAACCGTTAAACAATAATATATAGTCTTTCCAACACCTAATGGTGAATGCACATATTTTCTTATTTACATTATGATTCTTTAGTATAATTACTTCTTTATTATTATTTAAATAAAAAACTAAATATATCTTCAAAAAGTAAGATTGTATTATATTTTCATTTCTATCAGTTAAATAAAAATAATAATTAATAAACATTGAATTCTTCAAAATAGATAAGTGGTTGGACTTAAATAAGAAATGTTGTATTCTGTAAAATGGAGAAGTTGTTGGAGTTGAAGTAGAAAAAATTTGGAGAATATTGTTTTTGCTTCTCCATTTTAGAAAAACTTTTAGCACATCTGTTGGGGATGCTCTTACACCCCAGCTTGATCTACTATAATATACACTATAAAGCTGAACCCAAGTCTCTGTACAAATTTGCGACACATCATCAGTCTTGAATAAAATAATGATTTTATTTTTGTATATTAGATTTTTTAAAATTTACCTTTATATATACTTGATATCTTATCCAATTTCCTTATATATCTACTTTATATCTTATCCAATTTTCTTATATTCACTTGATATCTTATCTCATTTTTTATATATTAAGATTTTTTCCTAACATGATATTTTTAACGTTATATCCTTATACAAATAAAAAAATAAGTGATTTTTTTATATCTTAACCGTTTTTCCCTATTAACTAGTATACGTTTTTTCATTGTTAAATATTGAGAAATAGTGAAAAAACTTTCTCATATCATCATATGGTAATAGTGTGTTAAGTAATACTATAAATATAAATAGTTAAATAGAATTATTTTAAAATTAAAATTGTATTAGTAAAAATATATATAGGTCAATAGGTTTGGACTTGGGTCTATTGTATTTGGATGGTAAATTCTCGAGTTAAAAGGACCGTGTCAAAATTCAATCTCGAATCAGTTAATTCAAGTTTATATTTACATTATCCGTACATGGTACGGGATTTGTACTAGTTGATTTTAATAGACAAATGTTTTTACAATAAACTTGAAGAGCGGGGTTGAAATATACAAAATATTTTTTTAGCAAGTCTATGGGAGCAGTTAGGACTGTCAATCGGGTCGGCCATGACGGGTTTGGACCCGGTCATCTTGGGGTGCGGGCCAATCCGGATTTGTAGTTAAATCTGAATATTTTGACAATCGGGTGGACAATTTAATCGGCCTATGTTGAGTTTTTAAGTCAATTTCAATCGAGTTATTTAGATTTTGGGTTGATCACTTAGATTTCGATTTTGATCATATATTTGAATGATGTTTTTTGTCCTTGTCTAATTAACTCTAACACTATATATCTAGTGTATGTAATTAAATTTAAATTCGAAAATATAATTATAGCAAATATTCATTATTATTAAGTTGTAAAATAAAATATTTATTTAAGTATATTTATATATATATATTCAATTTATCTAAATTATTTTATTAAGTGATATTGTATTTTTCTACAAGTACATTTGACTATATGACATAATTTCATGTAAAGTTGGTCATGAAGTTGAAGGTTACAAATTATTTTGGGTTGAGTGGATTTGAGTTGGGATACCTTATTTTTTTAATGATATCGGGTCATGTAACTTTGGGTTTTCAAATGATTTTGTATTGGGTAATTTCTAACATCGTTTTATACCAAACTAATACATTCAGGTATAATTAGTTTTGGGTTAAGTTCGGGTTCGATTTAATGGTCAATAAATACATATTTCTAATAAAGTATTTTTACAAAAAGTTGAGAGTGGACTCCAACCCCCGGTGAATGCAATGTGCGTCCGTCCATGATCCCTTCGTCTGCTTCAATTTGGTCTTCTATCAATTTATACAAATATTAAGACAATTCTATCTTTACTAAAATACCCTTAATAAACCATCACTAGTCTAATTAATTCTCCTCACATATTATGAAATTTACAATTTACAATATTTCAATTCACGAATTACTTAAGCGTAATTCCTAAACTTATTCAATAAAAAAGGTTAAAAGACCAAATAGAAATATACAAGCATTTTAGTTTAGAAGGTCAAATATAAAAGGCAGTGACACCACACTTTTTATATGTCGAGAAATAATTGTTTTCCCATAGATTTTACTTGATTCTAGGATTGCTGTCCAATGACACAAGTAATTAAGTATTATGAATTTCCGTTTTGTAAAAGTAGCATGAACTTTGGCCTTTGACAAAGAACCTGCCATGTTTTCTGACACTTAAAATTAGTCATGTTATGTCTTTCACTAACAAGTTTGTATTTTCACTTGAATAAAAAAAAACAGTTTGTATTTTCACTGATGGCATGATCTGTGCATATATTTCATTTATTTATTTATTTATTTTGATAAGGAAAGGAATTAGGCTAGGTCTTATATAAGATAAGAGGCATTATCCTAAAGCATCCTTGCGGTTGAGGTCCAGAAGACCTAAATCAGAACAAACATGCAAAGTCAAGACACAACAGAAGGAGTTGGCGATGAAGTCAGCAGCAGCGCGCAGTCGCTTCTCTAGGAACATGAGAGATAGACCAACTCCGAAAATTCCTGAGCAACCCATGAATGTCAGCCCGAATCATTTCCACTCCCCACGGGAGCCTCCAGCTCCCCAGTACCGCATTAACGACTTGCAGATTGTCACCTTCAATAACCAAGCACGGAATGCCACGGTTGATAGTCTCTAAAATCCCCTGTCAGAGCGCGTAAGCCTATGAGAAAACCACAGAGCGATTACCAATGAACCCTCCGTCATGAAAGCTGGGCGCTCCAGACTCATCTCTGAAAATAAATCCAAAGGTTGCAGCACCAAATGAATTAACAACCTCATCAAAATTGAGTTTGATGTGGTTAGGGGGAGGTTTGCTCCATTTCGACGTTTTTCTCCTATTGTGACATTTGTTCTTTTCTCCTTGTTCTAAATGATTGGCTTGTCTCCATTCTGCTTTCTGTTTTTTGTTGAATTCATCCACAACCTTTGGGGTTATGTTCGACTGATTATCTGAATCAAATGTTAGTTTGTTTCTAAAGAGTTATATGCTCCACCAGATTCCAACTAGATCTTCGAGTTCCTTCGATGTTGTCTTAGATTTTATCTATTCTATTCTATAAGTTCTTTTGGTTTTATAATCTGGATTTAGATTTCTTATCATTCTGGTTCTTTTACTGTTAATGGATTTGCTCAGAACTTCAGTTGTCATCGGGCAGTTCATAAAGAGGTGGTAAGAGTCTTCATGGTTGTTTGTACAGAAAATACAGCCCTGTGGAACTACAATGTGGTTTGCTGCAAGTCTGACTTTAGTGGATAGGTCATTCCGGCAAATTTTCCACATGAAATTTTTCTGTTTTGGTGGAATTTTAGTTTCCAGATTCAGTTAAGGTCTTAAGAAGGATCATTTTTGTTTTTATGGATCCAATCCATCGTTGCTTGAGTCGAGAACCATCCGTTCTTACTTGGTTTCTAGTATAATTGGTCTTGGATGTACGTTTGTGGGAGGATTATTTGGGATATTAGTTCCACTTTATCTAGTTGGATGTTTCTTTTTAAAAGCGGAATATTCCATGTTTTGTCTCCTTTGATGTATTTACTAACTGTTTCCTCCATGTCGGGAGGATTACTGATGTTTGCACTTGGTGTTAGAGGTGTGTCCCCAATCCAACAATCTTTCCAAAACTTAATCGTTTTTCCATCTCCTACCTGCCAGTAAAGGCCGGATAAGAATTGTTTGTGAAGGCTGATAAGCTTGGCCCATTGTCATGATATGTTAGATTTTTTTTATAGGTGAAAAAAAGTTGGTTTCTAATATATTTTTCCTTTACTATTTTCACCCATATATTAGATGGTTCAGCGACTATTTTCCATTGGAGTTTTAATTGTAGTGCTTGGTTCATATCATCTGCTTTAGTGATCCCCAAACCTCCTAATTTATGGGGTCTACAGATAGAATTCCAGCTTATGAGAGGTTTTTGTCCGTTTTCCTTATTCTAGAAGATTTTTTTGTTTGTTTTGACTAAGTCTTTATGGATTGATTTTGGTAGGTAGAATGATTGCATCAAATAGTTCGGTTGTGCTGACAGATTTGTTTTATTAGAATTTTCCGGTCTTCTTAAGATAGTGTGTTTGCTTTCCATTTTGATAGTTGGTTTTTGGTTTTATGAGTAATATCACTGAATGTATTTTTGGCAACTCTTTCGTTGATGATAGGACAACCTAGGTATTTATCTAGCGCTGTAATATTAGTTATGTGTAGTATCTGTTTGATTTGGTTTTTGAGATTTTTCGCGACTTGGAATGCAGACTTGTGATAGTTGACTTTTTATCCTGATATCTCGCAAAAGTCATTTATTGATCATCGATAGTAGGGAGATCCAAGAAATAAGCTAAGTCACAAAATTTTAAATTGGCTGTGCAAGGTAGTCATTTGATAGCAAACTTGTCTCTCCATCTTGTCATGCCATGCATAGGAAATTTTAAGTGGTTGTTTATTGATTATTTATTTACCATAACGTCGAGTAATTACCTTATCACAATAACTTTTGGTTCGTGTGAGGCAGTTAAACTAGGAGAGGGAATCAAAATTACAATAATGATGAGGAGAACGAACTTGAGACACATAGTGTTAGGAAAAATTGCATCCATAACCATAAAGGCTGACGGTTAATTTGCAGACTCTTTTTTTTTTTTAATTGAGGCTCAAGTGTCGCATTAAAGAATAGACTTTGAATGTTCTTACGACATCAAGTGGCACACGAAAGAGAGTGACAATAAAAAAAATTAGGAAATGAGCAAAAAATCCCCTTCAAATTAAGGGATCTCAATATTTATCGATTGAGTTGAGAAAACTTGAATATTATTTTATTGACTGACAATTGCGTATTTTAATTAAAATGTGACGACGAACGATGAGATCATTCTGTTAGTTATGTTGGATTTTTCCTGTTGAAATCGTCAGAGCGATACATTAACTGTATAAATCAGTAAGTAGTTGTTCAGTAATTATTAATATAAAATAACCATTTAATGCAAAATTAAAAGTCGACCTATTGCCCCATTCACTTTTATTGCTTCAAAATTATTGTTACAAGAGCATTTTAGGACTAGGAAAATGGATCCAACTTTTTTTTGGAATATGGTAAATTATATTTCCAAAATAATTGCTTAGAGCAATCCATTACTTACAAGAGGAACAAAAAACCCAGTAAAACTGAGTGGAAGTAAGCAATACAAAAGTAAGCTAAACATCAACTGATGTTAGAAAGCAAAGGGAGGGGTACAGACAACAATCAACAAGTTAGACTATGTCGAGGGAAGCAAACCATCTCGAGATGATCGGCTTGTTGGGGTTGAACACAACTCTAGCTCTGACTTTGATATTGTAGAGGCAAACATTGACAGTTTCCTGGATAGAAACTGAGCGCCCTTCAAAGACCTTAGCGTTCCGAGCTTGCCAAATATACTAGATTGCACATGTGAAGCTAAGGGCTCGAATCTTAAAGACGAAGCTTCTCTTACACCTACTGCGTCCCAGCATATCAAGCCAAACATGGATGTTGTCGGGGCACGAGGACATTCCCGTCCAAGCAAAAATAGATGTCAGAACAGCCAAAGAGAAAGGACACTGAAACCATGGGGGAGAGGAAATCCTTTTCCTGTTGAAATCGTCGGAGCGATACATTAACTGTATAAATCAGTAAGTAGTTGTTTAGTAATTATTAATATAAAATAACCATTTAATGCAAAATTAAAATTCGACCTATTGCCCCATTCACTTTTATTGCTTCAAAATTATTGTTACAAGAGCATTTTAGGACTAGGAAAATGGTATCAAACTTATAACATGGGGGAGAGGAAATCGAACATATGGCCACACGGTCCACAATGTGGGTCAAGGAGACTATGGCTACTAGATCTCATGTACTTGTATACTAATTACTAAGACTATTTCGACCAAAAAAAATTACTAAGACTATTTTTAGTCTCAACTTTAGACGTGAAATAGAGTTATTTTAAACACCGATTAAGCTTAACTATTTCCTTTATCTCAAAAACCTTGCCTCTTCCCTCAAAAAAATGTTATTTTTCCTTTCATTAATAAGGCTAGGCTAGCCTATAGTAAGGAAAGAAAGAGTTCAGTTGTCCTAACTTGATTATTAATTGGTAATTGCTTTGTGTCACCAAAAAAATACTCCGTTAAGTAATACTTTTCGATATAACTTGATTGAGTTGTTAAGAAATACTAATTTTAACACAATTTTTTCAACATTATCCTCACTAATCTAAAAGAATTACCGAAATTTATAATAGAAAATAAAAGACCTTTATAATATTAAGGATATTTAAGTCAAATCATTTCACTTCTTAATTTTAAGACAAATTATAAAACGACTTGTATTTTATTTTTTAGCGGAAAGAGTATTTAGTAATAACATTTAAATAATTGCTCGTTTTTATAAACGTGACATACATATATGAATTATCACATTTCCATTTAATCACCCTTTAGTCCTCAACCACTCACTCGTATTCTTTCTAATTTTTTCCCCTCATTACAATAATTTGTCCCTTCATCTTGTCATGCCGGCATGCATCGATCACTAAGCCATTGCCATAAATTCTTTAGCAAAGTAACTATTAATTGAAAAACATCTTCACTTAAACTTTACATAATGAACCAAAGCCTTAATTTTTTTTGTGAACTTTACATATCCTAAATCTTAATCTTTAAAAAAAGAAGTATAGATTATTACGCTGTCAAATTTCCTCTTTTGAACTTAATTAATTTCAGTCAAAACACACCTCACCCGAAACTGAATGTGTACTGGTTAACCGAGCCGCGTGGAATGCGCTGGAATAAAAGCGCGTTCATTTAATCTTGCTATCCAAAGACTTTCTTACAATTGACGATCTCCCAAAAAAACTCATAGTTGTGACCTTTTTTATTCAAGTTCGGAATGACCGACACTCAGTTCGCTAATTTCGATTTCGGTTTGGATCGACTTCTTTGTTTTTGTTACCGACTTTTTTTTAAAATCAACTTTACAATATTGAGGATATTTAAGTCAAATTATTTGGATTCTTAATTTTTAAGACAAATCCTAAAACGACCTATATTTTCTTTCTTAACAGAAATAGTATTTAGTAGTATCATTGAAATTGCTTGTTTTCGATCATAAATGTGACCGAGATATATGAATTATCACATTTCCATTTAAAAACCCTCTACCACTCACTCGTATAGCCGTATCTACTATAATACAATATAAAGCAGAAAACAAGCTTGTGTTAAAACTTGCGCCGCGTCATCATCGCTGAATAAAATACTGATTTTATTTTTTAAATTGTACCTTCTAAAAATGATCTTAATATACTCTTGATATCTTATCCAAATTTTGATATCTTGCCCAATTTAGATATCTCAAGAAGATATAATTTTCATTTAAATTATTAAAATGTTTTTAATTTTAGGTAAAAGATTTATTTTACCCATTTATCAATATTCTATATAATTAATTAAAATAAAAGATTTCATAATCTATATTATAAAACAAAGTTAAATGACATATATAGGTCAATATGTCAGATTTGGTTTATACATTACCGAGTAAAAAATAGGCTCGAGTTTCAATTAAATCGGATTTATAGTCAAATTACCCACATATAGTATGTAATTAGTCCTTTCTAATTTTTTTTCTCATCACAACAATTTGTCCCTTCATCTTGTCATGCCGGCATGGATCGATCACTAAGCGATTGCCCATAAGTTCTTAAGAAAAGCAACTATTAATTGATAAACGTACATCTTAATAAACATTATATAATGAACCAAAGTCTAAACTTTTTTGTGAACTTTAGATATCCTAAATCTTAATATATTTTTAAAATAAATGTATACATTATTACGCTGTCAAATTTCCTCTTTGAAACTTAATTAATTTCAGTCAAAACAGCTCGACCCGGAATTGAACGTGTCATGGTTAACCGAGCCGTGTGGAATGCGCTGGAATAATAGCATATTCATTTAATCTTGATATCCAATGGCTTTCTAACAATTGACGACCTCCCAAAAAAACTCACAACTATCCTTTTTTATTCAAATCCGGAATGTCCGACACTCAGTTCGCTAACTTCAATTTTGGTTTGGATCGGCTTCTTTTTTGTTACCGTTTTTTTAAATCAACTTTATAATATTGAGGATATTTAAGTCAAATTATTGGACTTGTTAATTTTTAAGATAAATCCTAAAACGACCTATATTTTCATTCTTAACGAAAATGGTATTTAGTAATATAATTGAAATGCTCAATTTCATAAACGTGACCTAAATATATGATTTATCACATTTCTATTTAAATACCCTCTACCACTCACTCGTATAGAGGTATCTACTATAATACAGCATAAAACAGAAATCGAGACTGTGTTAAAACTTGCACCACGTCATCGTTCCTGAATAAAATACTGATTTTATTTTTTAAACTGTACCTTCTAAAATTATCTTTATATGCTCTTGATATCTTATCCAAAATTTGATATCTTACCCAATTTAGTCATCTTAAGAAAATATAATTTTCATTTAAAATTTAAAATGTTTTTCATTTTAGGTAAAAGATTTATTTTACCCATTTATGAAGATTCTTTATAATTAATTAGAATAATAGATTTCATAATGTATATTATAAAAAAAAGATAAATGACATATATAGGTCAATATGTCAGATTTGGGTTATACATTATTGATTAAAAAATAGGCTCGAGTTTCGATTAAATCGAGTTTATAATCAAATTGTCCGTACATGATACGAAATTTCTACTAGTCCTTTCTAATTTTTTTTTCTCATCATAGCATTTTTTTCCCTTCATCTTGTCATGCCGGCATGCATCAATCACTAAGCCATTGCCCATAGCAAAGTAACTATTAATTGAAAAACATCTTCATTTAAACTTTATATAATGAACCAAAGCCTAAATTTTTTTGTGAACTTTACGTATGCTAAATCTTAATATTTAAAATAAATAAATGCATAGATTATTATGTAGTCAAATTTCCTCTTTAGAACTTAATTAATTCCAGTCAAAACAACTCGACCCGGAACTGAATGTGTAATGGTTAACCGAGCTGCATGTAATGCGCTGGAATAATTTTATTTAATCTTGGTATCCAAAGGCTTTCTTACAATTGACTACCTAACAAAATAACTCATAGTTGTGACCTTTTTTATTCATGTCCGGAATGATCGACACTCAGTTCGATAATTTCGATTTCGGTTTGGATCGGCTTGTTGTTTTTTGTTACCTATTTTTTTAAAATCAATTTTAAAAGATTGAGGATATTTAAGTCAATTATTTGACTTCTTAATTTTTAAGACAAATCCTAAAATAACCTATATTTTCTTTCTTAATGGAAATAGCATTTAGTAATATCATTAAAATTGCTCGTATTCATAAACGTGACCTGGATATATGAGCTATCACATTTCCATTTAAACATCCTTTAGTCCTTTACCACTCACTCGTATAGCCGTATCTACTGTAATACAATATAAAGCAGAAATCGGGTTTGTGTTAAAACTTGCGCCACGTCATCATTGTCGAATAAAATACTGATTTTGTTATTTAAATTGTACCTTCTAAAAATTATCTTTATATTCTCTTAATATCTTATCCAAGTTTTGATATCTTACCCAAATTTGATATCTTAAGAAAATTCAATTTTCATTTAAATTAATAAAATGTTTTTCATTTTAGATAAAAGAATTATTTTACCCATTTATGAAGATTCTATATATTTAATTAAAATAATATATTTCATAATCTATTTTATAAAAAAGTTAAATGATATATAGGTCAATATACCAAATGTGGGTTATACAATACCGAGTAAAAAACAGGCTCGAAGTTTTGATTAACTCGGGTTTATGGTCAAATTACCCGTACATGGTACAAAATTGGTACAAGTCCTTTCTAATTTTTTTTCTCATCACAACAATTTGTCCCTTCATCTTCTCATGCCGGCATGCATCGATCAGTAAGCCATTGCCCATAAATTCTTAAGCAAAGTAACTATTAATTGAAAAACATCTTCATTTAAAATTTATATAATGAACCAAAGGCTAAATTTTTTTGTGAACTTTACATATCCTAAATCTTAATATTTAAAAAAATAAATGTATAGATTATTACGCTGTCAAATTTCCTCTTTGGAACTTAATTAATTCAGTCAAAACGGTTCACCCGAAACTGAATGTGTAATGGTTAACCGAGCCGCGTGGAATGCGCTGGAATAGTAGCGCATTCGTTTAATCATAATATCCAAAGGCTTTCTTACAATTGACGACCTCCCAAAAAAACTCACAGCTATGACCTTTTTTTTTCAAGTCCGGAATGACCAACACTCGGTTCCCTAATTTTGATTTCGGTTTGGATCAGCTTCTTGTTTTTTATTACCGATTTTTTTTAAAATAATTTTATAATAATGAGGAGACTTAAGTAAAATTATTTAACTTTTTAATTTCTAAGACAAATCCTAAAACGACCTATATTTTTTTCTTAACAGAGTTTAGTATTTAGTAATATCATTGAAATTGCTCGTTTTCATAAACGTGACTTGCATATATGAATTATCACATTTCCATTTAAACACCCTTTACCACTCACTCGTATAACCATATCTACTATAATACAGTATAAAGCAGAAATCGAGTCTGTGTTAAAACTTGCGCCATGTCATCATTGCCGAATAAAATACTGATTTTGATTTTTAAATTGTACCTTCTAAAAATTATCTTTATATGCTCTTGATATCTTATCCAAGTTTTGATATCTTACCCAAATTTGATATCTTAAGAAAATTCAATTTTCATTTAAATTAATAAAATGTTTTTCATTTTAGATAAAAGAATTATTTTACCCATTTATGAAGATTTTATATAACTAATTAAAATAATATATTTCATAATCTGTATTATAAAAAAGTTAAATGACATATATATGTCAATATGCCAAATGTGGGTTATACATTACCGAGTAAAAAACAGACTTGAGTTTCGATTAACTCGGGTTTATGATCAAATTATCCATACATGGTACAAAATTTGTACTAGTCCTTTCTAATTTTTTTTTCTCATCACAACAATTTGTCCCTTCATCTTCTTATGCCGGCATTGATCACTAAGCCATTGCCCATAAATTCTTAAGCAAAGTAACTATTAATTGAAAAACATCTTCAATTAAAATTTATATAATGAACCAAAGGCTAATTTTTTTTTGTGAACTTTACTTATCCTAAATCTTAGTATTTTAAAAAAAAAAATGTATAGATTATTACGCTGTCAAATTTCCTCTTTGGAACTTAATTATTTCAGTCAAAACAGTTCACCCGGAACTGATTGTGTAATGGTTAACCGAGCCGCGTGGAATGCGCTGGAATAATAGCGCATTCGTTTAATCTTGGTATCCAAAGGCTTTCTTACAATTGACGACCTCCAAAAAAAACTCAGAGCTATGACCTTTTTTATTCAAGTCCGGAATGACCAACACTCGCTTCGCTAATTTCGATTTCGGTTTGGATCGGCTTCTTGTTTTTTATTACCGTTTTTTTTAAAAAAAAATTATAATATTGAGGAGATTTAAGTCAAATTATTTAACTTCTTAATTTCTAAGACAAATCCTAAAATGAACTATATTTTCTTTCTTAATATAGTATTTAGTAATATCATTGAAATTGCTCATTTTCATAAACGTGGCCTGGATATATGAATTATCACATTTCCATTTAAACACCCTCTACCACTCACTCGTATAGCCGTATCTACTATAATACAGTATAAAGCAGAAATCGAGATTGTGTTAAAACTTGCGCCACTTCATCATTGATAAATAAAATACCGATTTTGTTTTTTAAATGGTACCTTCTAAAAATTATCTTTATATGCTCTTGATATCTAATCCATGTTTTGATATCTCACCCAATTTTTTTATCTTAAAAAATTATAATTTTCATTTAGATTATTAAAATGTTTTTCATTTTAGGTAAAAGATTGATTTTACCCTTTTATTAAGATTCTATATAATTAATTAAAATAATAAATTTCATAATCTATATTATAAAAAAAAAAGTTAAATGACATACATAGGCCAATATGTCAGATTTGGGTTATAAATTACCGAGTAAAAAATAGGCTCTAGTTTCGATTAAAAAAAATAGGCTCGAGTTTCTTTAGCAAAGTAACTGTTAATTGAAAAACATCTTCATTTAAACTTTATATAATGAACCAAAGCCTAAATTTTTTTATGAACTTTACGTATACTAAATCTTAATATTTTTAAAAAAAATGTAAAGATTATTACGCTGTCAAATTTCCTCTTTGGAACTTAATTAATTCTAGTCAAAACAGCTCGACCCGTAACTGAATGTGTAATGGTTGACCGAGCCGCATGTAATCAGTGAATAAAAAGGCGACGCCTAGGCTCTCGCCTCTTGCCTAGGTCCCATCGCCTTTCATAGGTCAAGGCGGGCGATTTCCAAAAGGCGAGCGCCTTTGTTGCCTAGGCACTCGCCTCTCGCCCGCTCGCCTTTTGCACCTTTTGGTAAAGTATTTTTTTAGAAAAAAAACAAAACAAATATAATTTAAAATAGTAGTAAATATTTGAATCGTTGTTAATTTTAAACCTAACTATAAGTAGAAGAAAACAAATAGACATCTTCAATCTCCTGATTTGTCTTCTATCGATATCTACCTATGCGTAAGTTAACACAAAGCGCTTAATTATGATGATTAAGATGTCTAACTTATAAGTTTTCATTAATTAATGTATATATATGTGTTCTTATATCATACACGAATCCAAAACTTAAGATATAAAAAGCCTACTCTTTTCGCCTCTCGCCTAAGCAATGAGATCTATATCGCCTTTGTTCGCCTTTCGCCTTTTTATTCACTGCATGTAGTGCACTGGAATAATAGCGCATTCATTTAATCTTGGTATCCAAAGGCTTTCATACAATTGACGACCTCCAAAAAAACTCACAACTCTGACCTTTTTTATTTATGTCCGGAATGACCGACACTCAGTTCGGTAATTTCGATTTCGGTTTGGATCGGCTTGTTGTTTTTTGTTACCAATTTTTTAAAAATCAATTTTATAATATTGTGGATATTTAAGTTAAATTATTTGACTTCTTAATTTTTAAGTCAAATCCTAAAAAATGGCCTACATTTTATTTTTTAACGGAAATAGTATTTAGTAATGTCATTGAAATCGCTCGTTCTCATAAACGTGACCTAGATATATGAATTATCACATTTTCATTTAAACACCCTCTACCATTCGCTCGTATAGCCTTATCTACTATAATACAGTATAAAGCAGAAATCGAGTATGTGTTAAAACTTGCGCCACGACATCATTGCTGAAGAAAACTCTGACTTTCTTTTTTAAATTGTACCTTCTAAAAATTATCTTTATTTGCTCTTGATATCTTATCCAAATTTTGATATCTTACCCAATTTTTATATCTTAAGAAAATACAATTTTCATTTAAATTGTTAAACTGTTTTTTTCATTTTAGATAAAAGAATTATTTTACCCATCTATGAAGATTCTATATAATTAGTTAAAATAATAGATTTCATGATCTATATTATAAAAAAAATAGTTAAATGACATATATAGGTCAATATGCCGAATTTGGGTTATACATTACCGAGTAAAAAGTAGGCTCGAGTTTCGATTAACTCGGATTTATGATCAAATTACTCGTACATGGTACAGAATTTGTACCAGTCCTTCTTTTCTTTTTTCTCATCACAACAATTTGTCCCTTCATCTTGTCATGCCGGCATGCATTGATCACTAAGCCATTGCCCATAAATTCTTAAGCAAAGTAACTATTAATTTAATAATATCTTCGTTTAAACTTTATATAATGAACCAAAGGCTAAATTTATTTGTGAACTTTACATATCCTAAATCTTAACATTTTTTAAAATAAATGTATAAATTATTACGTTGTCAAATTTCCTCTTTGGAACTTAATTAATTCCAATCAAAACAGGTCGACCCGGAACTAAATGTGTAATGGTTAACCGAGCCGCATGGAATGCGCTGGAATAAGAGCGCATTCATTTAATCTTGGTATTCAAAGGCTTTCTTACTATTGACGACCTCCCAAAAAAACTCACAGCTATGACCTTTTTTATTCAAGTCCGGAATGACCAACACTCAGTTCGCTAATTTTGATTTCGGTTTGGATCGACTTCTTGTTTTTTGCTACCCGATTTTTTAAAATCAACTTTATAATATTGAGGATATTTAAGTCAAATTATTTGACTTGTTAATTTTTAAGACAAATCCTAAAACGACCTATATTTTCTTTCTTAACGGAAATAGTATTTAGTAATATCATTGAAATTGCTCGTTTTCATAAACGTGACCTGGATATATGAATTATCACATTTCCATTTAAACACCCTTTTACCACTCACTCGTATAGCCGTATCTACTATAATACAGTATAAAACAGAAATCGAGTTTGTGTTAAAATTGGTGCCACGTCATCATTGTTGAATAAAATACCGATTTTGTTTTTTAAATTGTACCTTCTAAAAATTATCTTTATATGCTCTTGATATCTTATCTAAGTTTTGATATCTCACCCAATTTTGTTATCTTACAAAAGTATACATTTTTATTTAAATTATTAAAATATTTTTCATTTTAGGTAAAAGATTTATTTTACCCATTTATGAAGATTCTATATAATTAATTAAAATAATATATTTCATAATCTATATTATAAAAAAAAGCTAAATGACATATATAGGTCAATATGTCGGATTTGGGTTATACATTACCGAGTAAAAAATAGGCTCGAGTTTCGATTAAATCGGGTTTATAGTCAAATTACCCATACATGGTACGGAATTTGTACTAGTCCTTTGATTTCTATTTTTTTTTCTCATCACAACAATTATCCCTTGATCTTGTCATGCCGGTATGCATCGATCACTAAGCCATTGCCCATAAATTCTTAAGCAAAGTAACTATTAATTGAAAAACATCTTCATTTAAACTTTATATAATGAACCAAAGCCTAAATTTTTTTGTGAACTTTGAGTATCCTAAATCTCAATATTTTTAAAAATAAATGTATGGATTATTAGGCTGTCAAATTTCCTCTTTGAACTTAATTAATTTCAGTCAAAACCGCTCGATCCGGAACTGAATGTGTAATGGTTATCCAAGCCACGTGGAATGCGCTGGAATAATAGCGTATTAATTTAATCTTGGTATCCAAAGCCTTTCTTACAATTGACGACCTCCCAAAAAAAGTCACAGCTGTGACATTATTTATTTTAGTTTGGAATGGCCGACACTCGGTTCGCCAACTTCGATTTCGGTTTGGATCGACTTCTTGTTTTTTTTTAAATAAATTTTAATAAATGAGGTAAAAAAATCATTCAAGAGGAAAAACGTCAATTTCAACTCTGATCCGGTTTAGATAAAGGTTTGGATCGATCCGGTTCCGATTGAGTTTACAGATTCGGACCAAACTCTGGACACACCTCCAAGTCTCTAACCGAAACAGGACCATGACTAGACATGTAGTTGGATTTAAGATAAATCAAATATAAAACTATTAAGTTTCACCAATCCACAATCCCCATCTCAAAAATTACCAAAACGTTTTGGTTCAAGGTATACTTGAAGGCTGTAAAGGTACGTAGAGAAATCCTTAACAACTTCTAGAATTCACATTTTTGTTACGCTTAATAATCACAAGCAATTAATGTGACATTATATTTCAACAAATTAAATGACCAATTTCAAAAACAAATCTTTTTTTTTTTCTTGCAAAACCCACTAATTTTTGTACACGCCATAAATCTGACATATTCACGCCGATTTATCTTAGCTCCTGCTTATTTAACAACTCCCTCTTCATCTCTCTTTCTCCATTTCTCTCCCAAAAGAAAACTCAATCGAATTATACAATTTCTTCATATCAGCCATGGAAGCAAGAGGAGAAGAAACCCATCTCGCATATGGCTCCCATGGCGTCCCCAAATTACCATCTTACCCCTCATCCATTTCGAGGCCACCCTTGTCAGCCCTAGACAAGTTCCTCCTAGGCCACCCCGATCTCTCACAATCACAACTCCCTCACAAAACCCTCGATCAAGATCACAACAACGAGATGTTGATGATGGTGACGAGTGGGTTTGGAGAGTTCTCATCGCCATTTTCTTCGTCAGTTCCAAGGAGCCATGCAAGTGGGTCCCACTCCTCTTCAAACCCGCCTTCTTCATGGCTCCTCCCTGTGTTGCAAGACCAGCCCAACTGCACCTACTTGAGCTTCGACGACCGGTTCCGCCAAGGCGGGATCTTCGAAGGCGGGTTCATCGACTTCGATCAGGACTCCAACCACCGTCAGCTCTTGATCAATGCTGGCCTTGATCTCAACTGCTCTAAGCGAGGAAAAGGCTCTTCTGCCTTCCTCATTAAAGGCCAATGGACTGAAGAAGAAGACAGGTTTCTTATTATTTTTTATAAATAAAAATAAATTTATTTCAACTTTTTTTTTTATATTTAATTTTCGGTAGATATATGTCTTTTTATTGTTTCGCCTCGCTAGTTTTGCGGTGCAAATATAGTTAGTTTCATGAGTCATGATTAGTTGTGTTATTACATTTTCCCAGAAATTCAGGCTATAGGTTTCAGAAATTGTGACTAATATTGCCTTTTCTGGATCAACAAATTTAGTGCACTGATTGAGCTGGTGGACGAACTTGGGTTTCGAAAATGGGCTCAGATTGCTGAAAAGCTGCTCGGAAGAACTGGAAAACAATGCCGAGAACGCTGGCAAAACCATCTTCGCCCTGATATTAAGGTCCATATATAAACTATTTCATATTCCATATATGCCCTTCTCTATGTTAACCTAATTTGGTGTGGCCTTTGTGCCGATCAGAATTTTGGATTCGTGGAACCGATTTGGATGAGTATTATATCGATATGCATGCATGCCAAGTTGAAATTAGGGTGTTGAGTGACTTCTTGTTCGTCACTTGCTGTGCTGACGACATGGCTTGTATGATTATCTAAGACTTGCAACTTTTATTCCATGGATCTTACTTTTCTAGCTTGTCCCCTTAAATCTTGCCCTTTGTGGATCAATATATTTAAAAAAAGGGTGCAGGAAAAACTCAAGGATTCGGTTTGCTGTCGGTTTGGTAGTGTTTCACATTTTGTCTCAGTGTAACACTCTTTGTTAGGGTATGCCATTCAATTTCATGTGAATGGTCTTCTTTTCCCCTGAAAATTCGCTGGAGTGGATGGCTACAAACTACAACTTCAGTCTTCTTTCAAACACTTTCCCCACTAGATTAACTCACTTTGAGGTTATCACCAATGATTGATGTCGAGTATCGCGTAACAAACTATGTATACTTTCGGCTTTTCATTTTTGTGACGCGACAATTCATCATTTTTCGACTTTCTTACATTAGGCTACTCATTTTGTTGTAATGATACATGTGACCCGGAGGAAAATTAAAATTGATTGTTCTTGACATTCTTGATTTCCATTGATTTGACCAGAAGGATTCGTGGACCGAAGAAGAGGAGAAGCTATTGGTCAGGGCTCATCAACTTTTCGGGAACAAGTGGGCTGAGATCGCGAAGAAGATCCCTGGAAGAACCGAGAACTCGATCAAGAATCATTGGAACGCGACAAAGAGGAGGCAGAACTCCAAAAGAAAGAGCAAGAAGATAGATGGAAAAAGTGGCAAGCAAAAGAGTTGTGTCTTGCAAGAATACATCAAGAAGATATGCCAAAGTGGCAACCCTATGGAAGATCTCTCTGATACCGATGGCTCTTCTCCGTTGCTCGATAACGGGTGTGATGATGAGATCCTCTTCATGCAAAACTTCTTCAAGGAATTCAACGCGAGCCCTATTGTTCCCCAAGTTGTTGCATATGATGATCAAGTCAGCTTGTCCCCGAGTAAGCCTGATAACAATCAACCGACTCAAGAAACCGAGAAAGAAGGTTTAAGCTCGTGCTATGAGAATCCAATTGATCTCACTCAAGAAGTCATGGATGTTGATCCTAGTGCTAATGCTAGAGTGTCCGGGCCACTCTCTTCGGACCTCTACATCTCTCAATTGCTTGAAGGGGTGGGCTACAAATTCGGTTCAAGTTCGCCTTTGTTCTCGATTAGTGACGACTACAACTACTCCTATGATGAAATCAACAAGGATGATATGGAGACGGAGGAGCACACAGTTTGTCAGGAAAGCAAGGACATGGACTTGATGGAGATGGTGTATGGTGCTGCTCTCGATCCATTCGCATGGCGAGGCGAGTGACAACAAGCAATTTGGTGTGCCATGCATCTTGGTGATGAGTACGCGCGTCTAGAACTTAAGCTTGTATGTGATGATGATACAAGTGTTTTATCTTATCAATGTACTTGTTTTTTTTTTCATTAGTACTCTATATGAATAAATCCTTGTTTTGATTTGGAAGTTTAGTGTGCTCTGTTGTTGTAAGTTACTTTGGGTGTTGAATTAATGTGTTTTTCAGTGGATCTTCCTTGGTCTTCTCATGTTTGTTGGGTTCGGTTGGAGGGGCAAAGTGGGGCCACAAGAATAGTGTTGAAAATTTTACCTTGGAAATTGAAGATGAAGATGCTAAGTTGATAGAAGTTGAATATGTATGGAAGGTGTGAAATTTCATGTGTTCTGGTATTATTATTACTTTAATGGAATTTTGCGCCATATGGAGCAAAAATAATGTGGTGGACTCCTCATTATTGCTCAATTTGTACAATTATTACATTTTGTTATTCATTTAATATATACGGAGTATACAAATACTAACATTAAACCATTTTTTTATCACTATTGCTAAACGTCACTACTAGTTGACTACCACAGATCGAGCAGTCTAAATTCCTTATATAGTCTATTTCCAGTGCAAACCGAATCCCAAGTAGCATATTGCATTATATATATATATATAAAATAAGATTGAAACACACATCAAATTAAACAAAAAAATATAATTGAGAAACAAAACGCTGATATTAGGGTTTTGGTAATTTTTTATGATATCAGGGGTATTATAGGAAGTAGAAATATTGCTGATGAATTTTTTCATCGGAAATTTTACCTGATAACCCTATGGTTAAGACAATTTCGAGTGGTACCCACCCATTTGCACTATTTCGCGAGGTAACCCTATACTTTTGACAAATTTTGTCGAATAACCTCATTGTCATATTATAGTTTAAAATGTTAAATTTAACCTTTTTTCTTTTTTCTTTTTTGAGAAAAAATTGTATTTAGAAAAAAACTCTTTTAAAAATTTCATATTTCCATGAATTAGTAGTTGATTTTTTTCTGACTAGCTTTTTTTGAGCAATATACTTTTCTAGTCTAGAATATATCCTTTTAGATTCAATCGGCATAATTATATCGAATAACTACCTTATTACATGTATAATATATTTTTCTACATTGTGTTAATTTTATAATTTTAAAAGGCTAATAAAAACTTAATGAGTGATGAAATAAAAATTCTTCAAATTCAGAAATGTATACATACTCCCATCATTATATGTGACATGGAGCTTCTTCTAACTCAAACTTGTTCAACTTGATAAATACAAATCCACCTTAAATTTTAATGGGTTCTCTTCCAAAAAATTATTCATTGGCTTGATTTAAATTTAATTTTAATATATTCTAAATTTTTATTTTTTTTAATCTTGATTTAAACTTGGTTTTTCAAACATTGACGACATATGATCCTACACAAGAAATTTCTTATTTTCAAATCAAGCACAATAATAATTAAACCAAATCCACAAATTGTGACAATAAACAAGAATTTAAAATGGTTAATTCTTAGCTTTGGTGGTAGAATAATTTATTTGACAAAATTTACCCAAACTACAGGGTTACCTCGCAAAATAGTGTAAATGGGTGGGTACCACGCGAAATTACCTTAACCACAGGGTTACCATGTTCCGTTGTTTCTTTTATTTTTGGTTGAATCCGATGAATTGTTTTTTATGGCTTTCCTTTCTATATATAATAGTTGGATGCTTGTGCTATCACACAGGATTTTATTGAATAATTTTTATATTATCCAAAAGAATTTATACTTTTTATATATTATTTCTCCAGACATTGTGTATAATTTTTTTTTTATGTCAATGCTATGTATATAAGTCTATATAATTGATCATTATCTTGTCAAATAAGGTTTTTTTTATGACTATTCAACTCGTAGATTAGTAAAACTTTGCTATACATATATAGTTGGTTTGACAAATATCCTTATAAGTAAAAGAATAATTACCATTTAATATCATTTACTATAACTTAATTAATTTAATAGAATAATAATCATCATTCTCATTAATATCAATTTTTAAGACGAAGAGAGGTTATATTTTCTTATCTTATTCCTATTTATTTTGAAAAATAAATAATAGAATTTGACCGAATTTGAATTTGACCGAACCGACATGTTCGGCAACTTTATATAAAGGTAATTGACTTTTTGATTACCTAAATGTTAAATGTATTAATTAATACTTGTGTTTTTTTGTATGAGTTTAATTGAGAATGTGCCATAAGTTAAAATTTTAAATGTTTTATAATTAATACATATAGATAGATAGATAGATAAGAAAATATTTGGGTGGTAATTTTTATTTGTTGTTAATATGTTTTAGAAATATTAAATTTTATAAGAGTATAATATAATACATTGTGTTTAAATGTGCATAAGGAGAAACATTTAATGGAGGGTCAAAAATAGGCAAATTAAAATTTTCAATCTTGCATGTTTTGGGAGGTCGGCCATTCCAGACTTAAATAAAAAAGGTCATAGTTGTGACTTTGTTTGGGAGGTCGTCAGTTGTAAGAAAGCCTTTGAATACCAAGATTACATGAATGCACTATTATTCCAGGGCATTCCACGCGACTCGGTTAACCGGTACGCATTCAGTTTCAGTTCGAATTGTTTTGACCGAAATTAAGTTTCACTGAGGAAATTGACATCGTTATAATCTATACATTTATTTATAAAATTTATTAAGATTTAAGATATGTAAAGTTCACAAAAAAAATTAGGCTTTGGTTCAATATATAAAGTTCAAATGAAAATGTTTTTCAATTAAGAGTTACTTTGCTTAAGAATTTATGGGCAACGGCTTAGTGATCGATGCATGCCGGCATGACGCAGTGAAGGGACAAATTGTTGTGATGAGGAAAAAAAATTAGAAAGAATACGAGTAAGTGGTAGAGGGTGTTTAAATGGAAATGTGATAATTCATATATCTATGTCACGTTTATGAAAACGTGCAATTTCAATGATATTACTCTTTTCGTTAAGAAATAAAATACAAGTCATTTTAAGATTTATCTTAAAAATTAAGAAGTTAAATGATTTGACTTAAACATCCTCAATATTATAAAGATCTACTATTATTTTTATTTTAAACTCCGATAATTCTTTTAAAATAGTGAGAATAATGTTGAAAAAACTGTGTTAAAATATCCAGTATGATAAGTGTTGTATTTCTTAATAACTCAATCAAGTTAGAAGGACGAGTATTGCTTAACTGAGTATCATTGTCAACCACATATTTCAATTTTGATCCAACTTTTTTAGTGGCCCAAAGCAATTACCAATAATCAAGTTGGGGCAACTGGACTTTTTCTTTTATTAATATATAGGGTTAGCCTATATTAATGAAATTCGACCAAAAAAAAGCCTATATTAATGAAAGAAAAAGAACATTTTTTGAGGGAAGAGGCAAGGTTTTTGAGATAAAGAAAATAGTTAAGCTTAATCGGTGTTTAAAATAACTCTATTTCGATCACCTCTAAAGTTGAGACTAAAAATAGTCTTAGTATATAAGAACATGAGATCTAGTAGCCACAGTCTCCTCGACCCACATTGTGGTCATATGTTCGATTTCGTCTCCCCCATGTTATAAGTTCGATTCCATTTTCCTAGTCGTAAAATGGTCTTGTAACATTAATTTTGAAGCAATAAAAGTAAATTGAGCAATAAGTCGGCTTTTAATTTTGCATTAAATGGTTATTTTTTTTAATAATAATTACTTAACACCGGAAAATAGAAGAACATCCAAGCCCGCCTGTTTTGAATAGAACCTAGATGCTGGAAAGATGGGTGTAACATCAGTTATCAACCAAAGTCAGATCGAATTTATATTTACGGGAACCCGTTTGTTTTATGGAACCAAAACCAGTACATTGTAACAAGCAATGGAGAAATGTTTCAACAAAAATGCTGAATTTTACCAGATACCGTTAGAAAGCCACATACAAAAAGTGACTTGTGGTTACTTTTCTTTAAGGCCCTCTATCAATTGAGAAAGATGACCCCTGCACTTGAATCATTCAATCCCCACATTTGGATTGTTCTGTGTTTCAAAGGAGTGCAAGGTCAGAAAAAACATACTTGAGGAACCTGCCAATTTCCATCTGCATTGGCATTCTTACTGCTTGGAATCAGGACATCTTGGCCCTCGCAAAGAGTACTCCAGCAAATAGACCTGAACAAGCATATAGTCATTCAATGAATGCATTCACAATACCAGATTTTGAATGAATAACAGTTGTCTTAAGTGATTTTCCATACCAAATAGTATGCTGGTGGAGTTTGTTAGACTAAGTGGAACGTTGAATATGACTATGCCAGCTAGGGATATTGGTATCTTGTTCAAAGAACCTACAAGACTGCCAAAAAAAGAACTCTTCAGGCTTCAGCAGAGTGTTTGAGTTATATCCAAGATATTGGATTAAGGAATCACAAAAATTTACTATTCTTTTAGGGGGAGGAGGAATCACAAATTAACAATACAAAATGAATGGCTAGACCCCTAGACATAATTGTAATGTTATTCTAGGTCAAGATGGAGTTACCTGTAAGTAGTAGGGCTTGTTTGGTTTAAAAACCACATAGATGTGAAGCTGATGGCAAGTCCCAACAGACCACTGAATGTTGCAACAACCCAGAACATCGGCAGCAAAATTACATCTCTGCATATTCACATAATTGGAAGAGGATTCACATCAGGTTTCTCCAAATGTGGATAAATCAGTTCAAAGTGAAAGGAAGTGAGTAGAAGAATATGTATTTACGTATTCTTTATATAGTCCCATTCATCAAATGCTAGAATCAACACCAGTGCAAATGGTAATGATAAAGCATTGTTTAGCAACACCATTGATACTTCATTAAGGGATCCTGATTTGGTGGACTGTTTTGCTTTGTCCATGACCCTTCTCAGAGTCAGCTGCAAGTGAAAAATCCATATTTGCAATGATTCAAAAACATTAATGCCATATTCTGAAAGCAACTTAGTTGAAGCTAGAAGTGCATAGCATTTCCAAAGCATACCGAATAGCTTGCTGTCAGAATGCAGTTGAAGACTTGCCAGGTATAACCTGTGGAATCGAAGGTGAGGTCTGTGACACCACTGCTTACAGCAGATATTATCTGTGATGTATATAATGTTATAGTCTGTCAGATACATCGCCAAAAAGTAAAAACATAAAAAAAATTACACTAAGGCCATAAGCCCATAGCCATGGCATTTGAAAATGTAGACGATGAATTTAGACTAGTTTTTATATGTTTAGAAACGGAAGCAAGTAATTTTGTCCACTTTCATCCATGCGATTCAGAATTATTACAGCACAGTACAATGGGCAGCACCCAAGAAGTGTCATAATATTTCGAACAATGAAGCACTTATAGCGTCTAGACATCTATTTGATCTACCCTTGTCAAAATCTTTCCATAAATAAGAGAGCATTTAGTACCATCAAAAACATGGCAGTCCAGACTTTCTGATTTTGGTGTTTCTTGAAGATGTAGAGTTCTCCAACTGCTGTCAAAATATTCGTCATGTTCTTCAGAATTGTCACCATTGCAATATTGATATACTTCAAGCTGAAAAGAGTGTACCATCCAGGCCATGAATTAGTAATTGCAAAGCATCTAAGTTCAAAATGCTCATCAAATTAGCATCATGTGCGGACAATATATAAGGCTGTCAAAAGTTAAATTGAAAAGGTGGGTTTATTTTTAAATTGAAATGAAAAAATTCAGAGTACCACAAACCTACCTATACATTCCAGACACAAGCATGCCCACAAAGATCAAATTAACAGGAATCCATATCTTGATGAGTTTCCAGTTCAGTTTTTCCACCGAAACAGCTCCAAACAGACCCAAAAGAACAACAATCACAGTGCTGATGAGGTTCTGCAATGAGCCAATGCAATAGACGTGAGAACTATGTTCATAGATGCTACCTGATTATTAAGGTAATGACAAATTCAACACAAGAAATTCAATAAACCTGATAAAACATCAAAGAGATTCCAGCATTAAAGTTGTAGGTTGAAAGAGCCACTTTATTAAGCAGTATCATGCTGCAAGATGAAAGACAATAAGCAATCCCAGACAGCAGGGGACCACTATACTTTTCTCCTCTATGATCCAGCTTTTCATCCCCATGAATAAGATCAGAGCTGCTGTAAACGGCTTGACTAGATGGATATAAACTGCACAAAAGCATCCATATCAGTTCCGTGCAACTTTAAGTGTTTGCAACATAACCATACACTATTAGGACGAGAGTTAATAATTAGTGCAATTATATACTCCGTAGTGCTCATACAGCCACACCACACATACATACATAGAGCACATCCAACACCAAAAAAAACGAGAACAAATGCTAGACCAGCTAATACATGTATACAGAAAATAAAGATCTAGTAATTATATCAAACAGTATGGAAACAACATTGAAGCGAAGCGAATCTTATGTTTCAGACTTTCTTTTCCTAGTTGACAAGCCCAATTTATACAATCATGCAATTAGACTAACCAATCAAAGGTATAAGCCTGCAATCTTACAACGGATAAAAACATATTGACTGCCTTTAATTCCAAAGAGTACCAACACAGTTATTTTGACATGAAAATTTTGCGTTACCTGTCATTTGATGATTTCCTCCTACTTGATATAAAAACATCACCAAGTGACCTATTCCCGTGACGGAGTCCATCAAAAACATTGAACACAGCAGCCGGCCACCAATTTAGCACAACTTTTCCATTTGAATAGCTTACTGCTGAGTCACAACTATCATAGCTTTTAGCTATTTCTATTTTGGAATCTGTTGCCATAGGAATAATCTGAAAATGAAAACACTCATTAGAACAACAGACTACTCAACAGAACAAAATTGAAAAGGAAAAAGAGGCCTTCGACCGATTGAAGGAAAAATATTTGGAGAAAAAATTAACCGCTACAACCAATACTACCCGTCTAGTTGTCCAGCAAGAGTACATGGCACTCCAATAAGCATGCTATGTTATCAATGATTCTTAGTATGTTCTCCAAGTACAAGATATAAACATTTAACAAAATTCAACTACTGTCCAAGGCCATATTTAACTACTTGACGGTCAGAGACAACTGTTGGACAGTGAGAATGAACAACAAGATTTAGATGAACAACGATGAAAGAACTGATGGCTGTCCTGTAATTCTGATAACAAAAACAAAGATAATCTTCAATGGGAACACCCTCCCAAGGAAGCCCAAGGCAAAATGCCCGACAACACTCTCCAATTCTCTAGATGACCCTCACTAAAAGAAGAAGCCACCAATATATACTACTATCCTCAGCTGAGCATAAGACCTTTCTACCCTTTTTCCCAACAAACTCTAGGCCTTGTTTGGCTCCCTCCCACTTTCCTAACAACATCTGATCTACTCAAGTACAAAATTTAACGAATTGACGTTCAGAGACATCTGATCTAACCCCTGTCCAAGGCCATATTGTGTTAAATCATTAGAAGATGATACTCCCTCCGTTTCAAAATACATGACCATTTGGACATTGCACATATATTAAGAAAAAAGTGTTATTCCTATATTGCCCCTATCAAATGTAGAGTTAATTATTTGTTTAGAGAAATATGAAAAAGTGTAATGATTATGATAAAGATAATTATTAGGGGTATAGATGGAAAGTGATGGAAAAAAATGTGAAATGGTCAAGTATTATGAAACAAGCAAAAGTTGTTATATGGTCATGTATTTTGAAACGGAGGGAGTATCAATTATTCTAATTTTCAAAAAAACTTGCAGTTTGCAGCTTGAATTTAGCAGACGACAGAAATTAAATTGGCAAGAGGTGACTAAGAAAAATTTCACCTTTTATAGACAAGATTATCAGTACCCAGGGAAATAGACAAGATGACCACCTTCGAATCAGAATCACCACTATAAGCTGACGAAATCAAACAAGAAGATGAAAGTATAAGCATTGAACACACTACAATTGCAAAACCAAAAAAGAATTAATCATAGGAATATACCGGTGAGGGGGTGAGACCTTGCAACAATGATGACAAACAAAGAAAGCGAACAGAGAAAACATGGAGAAGATGGGAGGATCCCATGGAAGGAATATAGCGTCAGCATGGTTTTCCGTACCGACTTTTTGCAGAGCACGCAAAGGAATGTGGACAGGAAGGTAAATACGAGGACACGCAGAGCACAAGCAGCCCCTCGTACTCATCACCCAAAAAGGAGAAAATAAAAACTCAATATTCAATTTGAGGAGAAAACAAACCCTAGATCGGAAGCGCAGTGGTTTTGAGAGGGGAAAGATTCAGAAGCGAGATTACAGGAGACGTTAACACTTACAGAACCAGAACCAGAATGGCGAATTTCTAGGGCTTCTCTCTCCCCGAAAGTCAAAATTCTCTGCTGTTTTCGTTGTGGATCGCTTCGATTGCGAGAGACCGCATATAGAAAGTTGCGGTAGAATAAACAAATTCAGATTCTTTCGGGTTTAGAGGAACAGAGAGAGAGAGATGGAAAGGACGAAGGCGGTAGCCGTAAGCAAAGGATTCGATTTTATGAGATCGAGAGGGGAAAGTGGACTCTGTGAATTGAAATCGGTCGCCATGTTCGCGCGCAAGGAAAGGGGAAAAGGACGGGACCCACCTACATGCCAGCTGTAGAGTTGGGGTTTTACAGCTGTCTTACTACTCTACCCGACCCGCGAGCTCGATTAGTCTTTTTGACCGACTTGAATTTAACGAATAGGCCGGTTTATGATTATATCCAGTATGATATGGATGGGCTGCTGATTTTGCTTGAGGCCCAAAATCGGCCCATATATCGATCCTCCGTTTTATTCTATTCAGTCACACTGTGTTACCATAAGCATGTACATTGGTATCTTTGATAAATGATACAGTGCATATGTAACACTAAAATGTGCACTTTTGGGCTCAAAAAAAAAATGTGCACTTTTGATTCTTAGATATGTCATATGCATCCAAGAGTGTTTTAATATGGCATAAAATTCGCACTAGTTACAATCTTCTGAGTTCTCACATTGTTACATCTTTCCCTCGTTCGTTCTTATTCAAAGAATCAAAGGTGACAATAACTTTCACCAATTCGCCTTAACCGGTATGGCACGGGAAATGATCAAATGAAGCCATTGTTCCAATTAGTCTATGGACATGTCACAAACATCCAAATCCAAGCTGGAAATACACGACCCATATTATTCATTCGTTGTAAGAGCAAGATTAATAGTAGTGATAAGAACATATTATTCATTGTTTAGAAATGTCATAGACGACCCATATTATTCATTCATTGTAAGAGCAGGATTAATAGTGACAATAACATATTTTAAATCTATTATTCGCATATATATCAATGAAGCATGCATGTACAAAACACTTAATAATAGTGAAACCACTATCACAAAGACATGTCACATGTGTATTCGTAAGTGATTATCATTCAAATAATTCAACAACATGGTAATTCCAAACACCTAGAGCTTGACACAGGCATGGAAATGTGATCATATAAGCATATTAGTATATGCATAGAACATACATACCTTTATATTTACAGCTCAAAGTGACATGCATGTAATTTAGGTAACCATACATGTAGGCATGTAGCTAGGTTAACAAAAATATGAATCCAAATATTCTTCAATCAACGGTCACCAACCAAGAAGACCAGCTGAACCAAAAGCCAACCACTCATGTAGGTATTTTTTTTGGTTGAAACCACTCGTGTAGGTATGTACGTAGCTAATTATTCCTTGACACATACTGTATATACTAACTCTTCAATATAAATTAGATTACGATATAATAAAACCACGATCTGGCCAGCTTACAAGAAAAATGACATCAATATGAACCAATATTAACTGCAAAACAGCTAGAACGCAAAGCACAATGCATGTGAATAGAAGACGTACGTACCACTAGTATAGTTTTATCATGTAAATCCAGCAAATCAACAAGAAATTGCACATTTGGACTCTTAATTAAGTTTATTAAATGACGTAAATGCCCCCTTTCATGCGGAGACAGCAGCAGCAGCATCGTTGACCGGGTCAACCAACACTCTCGGCTCGAGCATCACACGAAGCCCGTTCTTCATAAACAGAGTCAACGACATTTTCTGCTCCACCCGGTGACCGGCAACCGGCACCAGCCGGTACCTCAGGAGCACAGCGGACGCCACCGACTTCATCTGCAAGTAAGCCAGGTCCTTGCCCAAGCAAGTCCTGGGCCCCGCGTTGAAGGCCACGAACTTGTACCCTTCCTTGGGCGGTTCGAACCGGTAGCCGGGTCCGGTTCGGAGCAGCCACCTTTCCGGGTTGAACTCAAGGCAGTCGTCCCCCCATATGGACTTCATCCGGCCCATTGAGTAGATGGAGTAGGTGACCGTTGAGCCCGCCGGAACCGGAGTTCCGTCCGGCAGCACGTCGTCGGCGACCACGTATTTGAAGTCCTCCGGCACCGATGGGTAGAGTCGGAGCGTCTCCGCTAGGGCGGCCTTTAGGTAGGTCAGCTTGTCTGCTTCGTCGAACACCAGTGGGTCCTCCAACCAACGGCTTGGATCTTCCCCGCGTGTTTCTCTTAGAACGGTTGTGATCTCCTTAATGATCTTGGCTTCTACCTGCAAGATGTTATACACACGTAACACGTTGATGCTATTTTTTTATACATAGTTCAGATCAAAAATAAAATAAATTATACATTTTTCCCATAGGTTTCTACGTACTCAGATTTTACACTTTTTCTTAATTTTTAAGATGGGGTTATGATTTAAGTTTTTTGGTTGAAATGGGGTTAATTAGGATTTTCATTCTTAAACTTTTTAATTTTAATTATGAAATATCATTTTTTTAATCTTATTCCCACTGGTTAAGATGGCACAATGTTATAAGGTACATTACGGTTATTTCATATTTTTTGCTAGGATAAAACTTGAGCTTACTTTTAATAATGAATATTCTCAATAGCTTAGGGTTTTTTATATAAGAAAAATTATGCCTAAACATTGTAAATTATGTCGTAGCTTTGTAAATTTAGATGCATATATGTAGGTACTATACTACTAGTATTTGGAGACATACGCACAAATTAGAAATTTTGGCTCACCTTGGGGTTGTTCATAATGAGCCAGAAGAACCAGCTAAGAGCAACGGAGGAGGTATCACGTCCGGCCAGAACAAAGTTAAGCGCGATACGCTTGAGGACGTGGCTAGGAAAAGCGTTGCCGTTGACGTCACGCTTGATCATGAATCGTGAGAGGAGGTCGTCGGAGGGATTCTCCTTGCGGGCGTCAAGGGCTGCGGTCATGTAGCGCTCCACTATCGCGAGGCTTGTCATGAGCCTTTTCTCGATCCCAAGCTTGAAGAGCTTCTTGACCCGCCATAGGAAGCCCGGGTAGAGTAGCCTCTGGAGGGTGGCTTCGGTTGCTGAGTCGAACGCCACCGCGAATGGGTTCTCCGGGAGGCCGACCGAGAGGGTTTCCGGGTCCTTGCCGAAGGTAAGCCCGCATATGTTGTCGAACGTCAACCTTTATTTGATACATATTGCATTTATTGTACGTGTTACGTATACGTACTATGTAAGCCTCACAACATAATTCACATGCACACATATATATTAACCCTAGCCTTTCATATATATGTGCGTATATTACTAGTACTAACCTCAACATTAAATCCTGCAAATCAACCGCCACCTTCTCATCCGCTGCCTTCTCAAGAATCCTCCAAAGCCGGGTCTTGATGGTCCGGTTCACCCACCGAGCCATGGCTTGGCGGAGGGTCCGAGTCGTGAACTCCAGAGCAGCCGTCTTCCTCTGCATAAGCCAAGTCTCCCCATCGCTGTTGAAAATCCCCTGGCCCAACAAATCATGGAACGCGCCCTGCCACGTGGGACCCTTGGGGTAGTTGTCGAACCGGGTTCTGAGCACGTGCTCGATGTTCTTGGGGTGGCACGTGACCGTGTAGAACCCTTGCTTGTAAGCCAAGAAAGGCAAGGCGATTGTGGTGGTTTGGTATGTGCCTGCTCCGCCAGTTTGCCTTAGGTTTTGGGCGATCCAGTCGTGCATCCGGTGGCGGTTCACGAAGAGGCACGGGAGGCTTCCGACGAGTGGTACGATAGGTGGGCCAGTCGTCAGGCGGCGGCAGAGGATGGTGAACCATAAGATGTAGGCCACTAAGGTGCCCACTATGAAAGCCAGGAGAAGTATTTCCATTGTTGGGTTATAGCTAGAGTTAGTGGGAGGTTAACGTTATTGATAGCTGGTGGAAGTTGGGGGAATTGATCCAGAGAAAAGACAAAGGAGAAATGTTTATAAATAGGAAGAGAAGAGGAATCGGGTTTAGGAGAAAGTGGTTTGGAAAATGTTGGAGGTGATCAATAAATTTTTGGTGGGTATAGGAACGGAAAGTCTATGAGCTTGAAATTGTATAATATAATTTGTGACATGAAAGTGATCGAGATGTGATTTGAGCTGGCTAATTACCGTATGTAGGATGAGTTAGGGGATTTTTGTGGGTAGAAAGGGATGCAAATCTTCTGTTAATTTGGTGTTGCCAAATTGTGTTCTTTTATTATGATTGGTGGATATCAATCACAGTTTCTGAATTGCTTTTTTTTACTTTTGTTTATTTATCTAAATGGAGTAATCATCAATATATATTATAAAAGCCGACCGTTTTGGAGTCACCACGTTGATTCTGGCCCCACCACATATTTAGCCAAAATAATTTTTAAAATCTTTTAACTAACTACCATAATTTTACTACATAAATTTTAAATCTTTTAATTAACTACCTTATTAATAATATCTATCCTTAGTTCCTTACAATATCTAGCCATCTAATTTTGTTACTTGAGTTATTCTCATTATATAGGGTTTTCCTATTGAATTTCTTCTTATCTACTTATAAGAAAAAGTTTTTGTCAATTATTAATTCTTAAAGCATTACATGGAAAAATCTTTCATAAACAAATTAAGAAAAATCTATGAATATTGGATTCAAATTATTTCTTTAATACAAGTAAATTTGTGGTTTCAAACAATTTCAATTAAATTTTTATAAACTTTATCAATTTATCAGTTGATGAATTTTTTTAATTGTATTTACATTTATGATAGTCGTTATTAATATATGATAAAAGTTCTAAGGAAAATATCAATTTATATTCTTATAATCAGGGTTTATAAAAATATACAAATGAGTGAAAAAATTATGTCCTATACATATTTTTTGGGTTATATGAACTTCAAAAACAATATCACTCTTTTTTAAAAGATAAAAAAACATGTTCATATAATAAAACTTATATACTTATTTCCATATAAATATACATAATTTTATTTTAATATTTTTAAGTAAAATAGTCGTGCATGGCACGACAGGTTAAGCTAGTTGTCATTAAAGGAACACAAATTGAAAACACCAATCGGGAACAGAAGATTTGCATCCGGTAGAAAGTTGATGAGTTAAGGAATTGACAAGTACATCCAAACGAATTTTTATTATATATATACGTGGTCGTTCGAAATTTGTTATATTATTTTGACTTTTTAAACTAGCTAGGGTTATTTCCAAAATGAATTTAACATTATTGGTTAAATTTAATTAGTTGGTTCAGAAACTCAAAAATACGCCTTCGAGCATTTAGTCAAAACGGTTAAGCCTCCAAGGGTAATACCCAGAGATCACCGATTCGACTCTCATGGGGGCAGTGCCCTCAACCAAAAAAAGAAACTCAAAAATACTAATAGTTATATCTAAATGATTGGATTTCTGTATGAATGGGTGGGTAGATTTTTTACAATAATTCTATTTGAGTAAAACAATATTTATTTGTAGGGGGTTGGTTACTTGGATCTCCTTTCGTTTGCTAAAACAAGTTAGATGTTATCATTGAGTGTCGACGAAGAAAAAAAGTTACTAGAAGTTATCGTTTTATGATGGTATATATTCTCCACTTACCGTTCAGATTAACCCAATTGACCCACCTATTTGACAAGTGTTATAGCTGTTTTTTTTTTTGGGTCGAAAGTGTTATATCTGTTTTTGTGACAACTGCAAATATCATATGCTATGCTAATAGGTTAGCTAGGGCTTTTAAACCCATGTATGCATGATGTATCCCTTTATTCAAAAGGTTGCCAATTGATAGATATTTTGTACATACGTATATAAAGTCCACAGAGCAGTGACAAGGGTCAAACCAGTTGAGCTAACTCAGGTTATCTCAATTAATTAATTATATTTTTCTACCAAAAAAAATTAATTAATATTTGGACCCTGGTCGATCAAGTAGTTGGTACTAGCTCTTAGCGTTACTGTAGGTTTATTGGTCGTCATTCAATATACTTTAGAGCTGTTGTCTTATTCCATTGCCCATCACACAAATAGTACGTACAGGTAGCTACGACCTTACTTGAACAGGATCTGTTCTATAGGCTCGTACCTCCTCATCCTTGAGTTCTAAAGTACGTACAGGTAGCTAGGTACATTGTTCGGTCTTAATCTACACAAAAAATTACCACATATATTAACATAAACAGTTATGAAAGTTGAATTATATAGCTTTCTTATATTACTGTGATAATGACAGATTAAGGTTCCGCGACATGCGGAAGCTAGATACAAAAGGTTTTATTAAATTTTTAATCTTTGATAGAAGTGTTAATGCTAAATAGAAACGATACATCGACCGAAAAAAATATAGAAACGATACAATAATAATATAATAATATAAATGATTCCACCTACTCTGACAATCACATCATTAATAATTTATAAGTATGATTTATTGTAGTAAGACAGGTTAAAGCGAGTTTGGTTATTGACGGTTCACCAGCAACAGGAAAAACTTGGATTGTCTGTCAAATCGGGCAAAGGCCAAAACCCACAATCCCTATAGTTTTCTCTCTCGATCAATGGCACTTACAAATAAGTTACAATATTAGCTATGAGGAGACACCAAACAATATGATAAAGACGATACTTTTTTACACTTTTCTTAGGGCAACTGATAAACACCAAACAATATGACTTGTATCACCATGTGCGACTTCATGCTCTACTAACTTCCCGTACACCATCTTGACCCAATCAGATTCATACACTTCTAGAATATATGAACATCCATGTTTTCTATTTTGCTAACAGAAAAAGAAGAAGTTATGTGTATGTTGAATGGTCAAGGTACATGTCGATCATCAAACACTAATGACCCATCAACTTCAGTGGTTAGCTCGCTAAAATAATTCTTCTCTATTGTAATATTAAAATCCCTTAGCTCGTGATTTTGTTGCAATTTGCACAAGTCACCCACATGCTATGGTTAGAGCTTTTTTCCAGGTTGCCTACTAGTTTACCAGAGCTTGACACCTAGCTTTGGTGGATAAGTCTTCCAAAGAGAATTTTTTAGAGTTAAACTCTAGGCCTTGTGAACGTGGAGCAAACCACTTACCACCTGAGCCAACCCTTTGGTTGCTATGGTTAAGAGCTCGTGACGACACAAATAAAGAACTCGTTTTCGGACATGGGCCGAAAGGTGGGAAAGAGTAGGACAAAAAGGTTTTGGGCTCAAAATAGTCAAAGCCCATTAATGACACAAGCCCAATAACTTGCCCATTGATAAAATTATACCGACAGTACCGATCTACGATATATCTATCTTTGTTGGGAAGGCCTATTTGTTCAATCGACCTTCATCTTCGAACCCTAACTCCTCTTTCTCCTTGTCCGAAGAAAAAAAGAACAATCAATGGCGTCGTCCTCCGAGAAGACGGTGTTGCAATTCAGTACCCCGGGGGCGGCGGTGCCGTCGGTCAAGGTTCAGCCGCTCGTGATCTTCAACATCTGCGATTGCTACGTTCGCCGGCCGGCCGAGGCCGAACGAGTTATCGGCACTCTGCTCGGTTCCGTTTTGCCCGACGGAACGGTCGAAGTTCGCAACTCTTACGCCGTTCCACACAACGAGTCGTCTGAACAGGTTAGTTCTCCAAGGATTTTGTATCTGGTATTGAAAGGAGTTCAATTCTCTTTAGATCTCAATGAGTTTGAACTGATTTCTGTAATGGAATTGTCTATCGATGCCCGATGTGCAATTCATTCGATTGTCTTGCTTAAAGTTGCAGTCTTTGCCCGTAGTTCAACTAGATAGTTATACTTGGTTAATGCGAAAAGGTGATATAAAGTTTCATCCTTTCCATCTCTGAGAATGAAGTCAGCTTCCAAATTTGGGGTTGGATACGATTGATTCTTTGGCCTTGTATATAGTTTGGGAGTTGCAAATTTCTGTGTTTTCCATTAAGACAGTTAGCTTAGTCTTGCTGGTTCCCTTGGCTGAGATTTAGTCATGATTTATTGCTATTGTATGTTTTTAGATAGAGTAGCTGAGAGGATGGCCACACCTATAATTTCTGTTCGGAATTGGGGTCTCAGTTCTAGTGTAGTTACATGTTTTTTTTTACTTGTCTATTTCAGGTTGCGTTGGATATTGAATACCACCACAATATGTTAATCTCCCACCAGAAAGTGAATCCTAAGGAGGTCATTGTTGGATGGTGAGATCACAGCCCTCTTTCTGATTGTTTTTCGGTTCTTGCCAATCGTTAATAAATTACTGCAACAAGTAGTTTGGATTCAGATGATTAGACTTGGCTATGTGTTGATTGATAATGGGTATCTTATATGTGTAGGTATTCAACTGGGTTTGGTGTTTCAGGAGGTTCTGCATTGATCCATGACTTCTTCTCCAGAGAAGTCCAGAGCCAAAGCCCTATCCACTTGACTGTTGATACAACATTCAAAAATGGGGAAGCTGCTATAAAGGCTTTTATTTCTTTTAGCTTGTCTCTCGGAGAAACACCGCTTGCAGCTCAGTTTCAGGAAATCCCTGTGACAATCCAGATGGCTGATGCTGAACGTGTTGGATGTATGTCTCATGTTATTTCGTAGTACTCTTGTCAGTTGATGCTCATCAATGCCCATCATGCACTTCACTTTTCTTATGTAGCTTGTAGGGCTACGTTTTACCTGACATATGCTTCGCTTTGTAGATGAGCTGTTGAAGTCAACAATGGCAGACAAGATTCCGGGCGATGTAGAAGGGATGGAAGCTTCAATGGAGCGGTTGTTGTCACTTATTGATGATGCTTATAAATATGTTGATGACGTCGTGGTGAGTGGCTCGATAAAAAAAAAGCACATTAACCTTATACTCCGTATTTAGCAAATGCTTATTAATGTGTTCATAATCTCTTACACAGGAAAACCGCGTAGCTCCAGATAACAGCGTTGGTAGATTCATAGCCGATGCTGTCTCATCACTACCGAAAATGTCACCTGTTGCTTTTGATAAACTTGTGAACGACAGTCTACAGGTAAGATCTCATTAAACTTGACCTTCCTAGTTGGTTGATTTCTCACATTCGGCCTTTTGAAACGATCTGTTAAAACTAAAGCACCCTTTTTCTGATCAGGAGTTGAATGAAAGTTAAATTGATGTAAGATTTCACTTGAAGTACTGTATTGCTCTAACACTTCTTTTTTGATTATGTAGGACCAACTTCTGATGGTGTATCTGTCTAGCATCACAAGGACACAACTTAGCCTTGCAGAGAAGTTGAACACAGCAGCTCAGATTCTGTAAACCAACTTAATTTAGCTGGTCTCACACACCAAACCGGGTCAGAAAACTAGTTGCTTTAAGAGTGTACTTGGAAGAAGATCGCAACTGACTAGTGATTGTTTTTGTATTGGCACAAATTAATGTGGTTGACGTTGGATCAAGTGCAATTTTGTTCATTGTCTTTGCGGATGATTGCATTACATCATTTTAAGTTCAGTTATTAATTTTTTTTTAATCTTTATACAACAAGAATGCCTTTCTTTTCTCTACTAGCAAAGTCTCTACATAAGCTAATTCCCCTACCTCCATAACCCAACAATTATCCAATATAGTGCGTTACAATAAACTTGAACTACTACGTTACTTACAGTACTTTAGGGCATAGTATGATGTGCAGTCTTCGACAAAACTTGGGTTTTTAAATACACGGCTTCGCAGATTTGGTCACAGCTATTTTCGTAATAGCAGTTCAGGAATTCTTCAAACGTTTTTGGAATCATGGTAATTTCTATTATTCATCTCATAATAGATGGAATTAGAAGAGCAATACATCTCAGAATAGATGTTTTAACACTGTGGCCGATCTGATTGCAAAAATGGGTCATAGTCTCTTAAACATTACCATATCAACACTTACCATATCAACACTTAATTTCATGTTCTAGGATGCTCTAGGATGTCTAATCATTACCTTGTAAAAAACATGGTAATTTTTTTAAAAAAATCCCTTCTCGCGCTAGTCGTTCCTTATCCGCCTAGCCTTTTAACCCGCCTAGACGATGTCTAGGTGTCCGTATTGGCGTCCCTCTCCCCCTAGCGTGATATGGCGCGATGCGGTTCACTTTGTGGAGAAACACAAGCTATGAAGGAAATACCAAGATACTAGTCATCTAGCACAAAATGATGAGCTGTTGATATATCTATTTAAGGGGAATGCACTAGAGAAACACAAGCTATGGAGGAAATACCAAGATACTAGTCATCTAGCACAAAATGATGAGTTGTTGATCTATCTATTTAAGGGGAATGCACTAGAGAACAGGCTTGTTGAGTTGTCCAGGCGACTATGTGCTGAACTGTAAATCACACATCAGCAGAAACCTCAATTCTCATTTTTAATCATTTGTTGAGCTGTTCAAGATTTCTATAAGATCCGTACTAAATTGTATCCAAAACCAGAATCTGGAACTCAGAAGGTTAGGGTTGTATGTATAAAAATGGCAGATCAACTATCATTTGATCTTCACCTACAGACAACAAGCTTCCACTGGAAAGTTGAAATCAGGTAAAGCTTAATTTTCCCATACATTTCCCCACCTCTTGTTGCTTACTTGCTTGCTATGATAATGACCACTAGTGCTAACGCAATACTTGTGAACCTGTGAAGAACTTTGTATAAAGATGACAAAGGCATGCAACTTTCATTCACAAGCAAGCATGTGGCAAATGTCTCTGCAGAATCCAGGTGGAACATTGGAGATTGATTAACAGCTCCTGATTAAAGTAGTCATCTATGTATGCCTGGGCATACAGTACAGATTAACAGATTAGCCATGAAACTGGACAATTTGTTAGGCATTTAATTGGTCAAGCTACACATTTGTGCAACATATGATTGGAATTCAAGTATGTTATCGGGGTTCGTCATGAGCTTCTGTATAAAGTTCATTCTGCAACCCAGGCTTCATCAATTCCCCCAACTCTAACACATCAATTCTGACTAAATTAGATCAAACACTAATCCATCATCCTTCCAAGATATAACCTTGCTACATTTAGCAACTAGAAGCTCACACAAGATCTCAACTTTCGAACTGCAAACAACATTCAATAAGAATCCCTGCTCTTAAAGCAAAGAAAATGCAAAACAAACCAACAAAGCCAATACAAACACATCTGTTCCAAACCATTGCTCATAAATCCACACAGTTCCACAGATGAAGCCATAGCCACTCAGAATCACAAACCTTGAAATATATATACATACATACGATATGCGTCAAGATAAGCTTATCACCATAACAAGCCTCAATTTATTGCAAAGCATACCTTCAAATTGGACAACATTTCAGAAAAGGGGGGAAAACAAAACCCTAGAAAACACCCAGGCTTCAGTACTTGCCACGATAATCACTGAAACTATCCCTCACACCACCACCACCATTAACAGATTCTTCACCTCTCTCTCCTCCGCCTCTCTTCTCCTCCTCATACCTTCCCCTCTCATCGAGAGAAAGCCCTCCCATGGAGCCAGTAACACTTCCGACCCCAACACCGCCAGGCCTCTGCTCATACGCCGACTCCACCGGAGCCGAGGGTCCGCTCGGGACGCCGTAGCCGGAGAACGGGCGGTGAGGCTGAGGCGGCGGCGGGCGGGAGTAGTACCCGGGGTAGTAGCTCGGATAGGCGTCGGGGTAGGACGCGTAGCCATACGGAGTTGGAGGCGCAGGCGATTGAGGAGGAGGAGGAGGGGCGGAGTACGAAGGCGGAGGAGGATAGTCTCGGTAATCGCGCTGAGGAGGCGCGGAGGAGTAATAGAACGCGCTCTGAGGGGGAGGAGGAGGAGGATAGTTGAAATCTTGATATCCAGGAGGGGGATGAGAGGGCGGAGGGGGCGGAGGGGTTTCGCGGAGGCCGATCTTGATCCGGACCTTGCCCTGGGGGCGGCCGGAGGGGCGGAGGAGGTCGAGGGAGTGGAGGCGGTCGGAGTCGGGGGAGTCGGCGAGGAGATCGGAGAGGCGGACGCGGGCGGTGCCGACGAGGGGTTTGGGGGAGTCGGAGGGCTTGGAGTGGAAGATCTCTAGGGTTAGGAGTTGGGAGGGATCGAAGGAGGGGATCGGGAGGGAGAAGGTCTCGTTCCAGACGGGCTTCGTGGATCCGGATGCGTCGGCTTTGGTGGAGATCCGGCGCTCCGGGTCAAGCCAGAAGGTGGCGTAGGGGTGGAGGTCGCCGTTCCGCCAGTTGACGTTCTTCAGGTGCTTGGCGGAGACCACCGTGAGTTCCAGTTCCATCGGGTTCGGAGTCGGACCTCCGGGGGCTGCCATTCGGGTTTTCGTGTGAGGATCTGGAATGAGAGGAAAGTAAAGGGGATTTTTGAGCTTTTGTTTGAGTTTGGGCTTTCCTTGTATTTGGGCTGTGTTTGGATAGGTATGGACTTTTTTGTGGGGGCTAGTAATCATCATTTACTATTTTATTTTAGCTTCAAGGGTATATCGTCCAATTATATGATCATTAAACACGATTTGATTGATGAATGAGATTGACCTCGAAAGGTAATTTTGTACACATTTTCTTACATCTCATTGTAGTGTTTTGGTTGCCATTAAAGGATGATTTAGAATCACCCAACTTGCAAAATAGGTTTTCCTAACTAATCCATTTATATTTAGAATGATTACCTTTTCCGGGTTGATAATTCCTAATCAAGCTGAGTTGTTAAGTTGACCTAACCAGATTTATCAAACAAACACACAAGGTGGCGTAGAATGTAACAATGCTAACCTGATTTCTGTTAGTATGAGGTCTCTTGTGATACCGAACATAGAGATGACGACGTGAATGGACCAGAAGATGTACGTTTCAGGCCTACAGGTTGACCTCAAAACCTCTCCACTAAGTACGTGCAAATATTTTGTCCGATTTCTTTCTTCGCCGTCTGTTTTATTTTTATTTTTGTTTTTTTGGGCTGGGCGGCAAAATAATTGCCATGAAAACAGGGGAGCTGAAATACATGGAAGGCAAGTACTATCCTTAACTGGAGAATCCAAAAGCTGGCCACCGTCCAAAAAAACATTCTAAAAAAGTGATTTCTTCTCGTTTGACAAAATCTGCAATACACAAAACATGGGGATGAGTGGTTGGCCGCCAATTTTTCTGGAACGTCAATGCCCAAAACTCACTCATGGTCCTCCAACCATTTCTTGCCATTCACTTCTTTTCATCATATACTATTGGAAAGCAACACGATCTAAGATTTTTCCAATTTATTCCCCATTGCTAAAAAAGTTCAGTTGTTTTCTTTTTTGTTGATGGGCTTAATTGCCCATTACCTGTTTGAATAAAGTCCTCAGTGAGGCTTGGCATTTGTTGTTGTTGGTGGCCTTAGGCAATTCTTGTTAAAAAGGGCAGAGCTTGTTTATCTTTTGTTTGGTTCATCTTCATCCTCATATTCATCCTGCCCAGAAACACAATCACAAACATGTCTTCTATTGATACAAATGATATCAAGATCCTTGTACATTCAAGCTTTCAAATTCTGATGAACTCATGTTGGCAATGTCTCAAGGATAATCCTATCATCTGCATCCTTTTGTTAGCCCAACTCTTCTTCTATGTATTCATTCCTTCATGGTTTAATCTCTTGTTTTACACCTCCCCACTACTAATCTGCACAGCTATTATTCTTCAAGGAAAATTACATTTTTTGCACCAAAACATCAGACCAAATAAATCTGATGATGAGAATGGCAAGGCAACAAAGCAGGCCCAAATCTCTCCCAGAGAATCTGCTGCCCAAAATAGGAAAATGCGTCCAACAATTCAAGCTGCCATGAGCCGAAGAACGTTCAAGAAGCGAACAGACGAGGAATTAGGAACGATCCTCATGGCAGATTTGCAGGTTGATTTCATTACAAGGGGTTTCTCTGGTGAAATGCCATTGAAATTGAGGGAGGAAAAGGTGTCTGGTGGCTCAGATGGTCCCGCTAACTCTTCGCCTGATTGCAAAAAGATGGGAGGAGCTGAAAAGGCCTCTGATGCTGTAAAGATTAGTGCAGAAGCTCAAAAGGATGAAGCTGAAAAACCTTCTGATGCTGTAAAGATTGATTCAGGAGCTCAAAAGGATGATAAAAGTGAATCCATATTGGTGGAAGAAAAACAAGAGCATAAGCCTGTTGTGGATTGGAAGAGGGAGGATCGGAAGAATCACACGGATCCGGGTTCTTCTGAAATAGAATGGACAACAAGGATTGAAAATTTGATAGCAAAAAGAAGGGCAAGGAAGATGTTCAATATGATGCCTCAGAACAATCACATCAACACAGTAGGCAATGATTTTCAAGGCCATGCTGTCACTCCCATCAAGACTGAAAGAAGTAACAAAGAAAACGAAGGCGGAGGCGGTCAGCCAGGATCTGCACCCTCAGTGTTGTTACCCAACAACCCTTTTGATCTTCCTTATGACCCATCAGAAGAAAAGCCAGTTCTTACTGGAGATGGGTTTGAGGAAGAATTTTGTATTACTCATCCAAAGGATATGCATTATTGTAGGCATGAAAGTTTTACCTATGGGCCTTCTTTCTTCACTCAGCACTTTGAAGACCCTCCTTACAATCCATCAATTGATCCAGGGCTCCCCAGATATAGAAGGCAATCCGGTACATTGATTTCCCAATTTTGCATCCTTAATTCTGTCTTACTGTGTTTGATTTATGCACTAAATATTGAGCTTGTGTTTTTGTAATATAACAGATGCAGGAATTTATAGAAAGCATGAATCGGAAAAATCATCCCAAGAAAGCGAAAATTTAAGCCAAATCAATGAAAGAATACCTCATGAAGGTGAGCTCTTTTTATGGTACAACCACCTCATTCCATACCATGAAACTATATTTTGATCATCTCATTCTTCAGCTAACATATTTCTAGTCTGATTCTTGCAGTACTACTCAAAAACACGCAAGACAATAGCCATGAAAAAGCTAATATTTCAGCTCAAAATTTACCTGCCTCACATGAAGAAAATGTTTCCTCTAATCATGAGAATGCAGATAGCGTATCATTGGAATCCAGAGATTCTACAAATGAACAAGAAGAGGGGCAAACCAATGCTTTAGCTATGGAATCTGTTGTGAGTGCTGAAGATGAAACAGAAATGAACCCAGATTCGGTTAAAGATGGTAATGATGAGACAAGCTCATCATCATCAATTGAAGCAAATGATGATGTGGCTAGTGCCTCTGCTGATGTTGTTCGTGCTGTAAAAAATGAAACCTTTAGAAATTCTGTGAAAAAAGTGCTAGGTGTGATTCAAAAGAATAGGGGCACTCCTCCTATTCCACCTTCCGCTACTGATTCCTCTGAAGATTCTACGCCCCGTTATGCTCATCCTACAAAGATGGAGGAGCGCTCGCTTTATACAAGGCCAACTCACCATCTGTCTTATTCAATTGCTTCTGACATGCAAGTAGAGGTGTCTGATGGACCGATGTCTCCAACTGAGGTGGAAGCTTTGGTCTTGTATAAGGAGGAGATTGATCAGAATGGGGTTGACAGTGATGAGGATTCTCAAGGGATCCCAATAGAAACAAGATCAGAAGAAGCGGAATGTAGTGAACTAAACTTGAGCAATTCCCATGATACTGAAATTGACTCATCTAATGCAGAGGTAAGTCAAAAAATGCCCATGATGATTATGGATGGTTTTGTTTGATTGGTCACACATATAAAATATGTTATCTTCTTGTAGTGAATTATGCTGTCTCTTAATCAATGGAACGACTTGATTTCGTTAATTTTCGGTTCCACCATATTACATTATTCATTCACATATTTATGTTATGCAGAGCGAGCACACGGTAAAAGCAATTGATATACTGAATCTTGATGATCATGATCAAGAATGTGTCACTCAAGATAAAGACTTGGGCTCAATTCGGAGCCGTGATGATTCCGTTGCTTCTCCAACACAAAGATTGCAAGACAACAACAATAATAACAGCTCCCCAATGGTAGGATCTGCCTCAAAAAGCACTGAGCAAAATATAGGCACCTACATCAACTTACCATCATCATCAAATGCTCTCCCAAATCAAGACCCACATGATCAGAATTCGCAAGCTTCAGCTTCATCTCCTTCCACCTCATCTGATAGATCGGTCTTACAAGATACAATTACCATTAACGACGTAGAAGACTCCACAAGCACTTGGAATTCTCCGAGATCAGTTTCACCTTCTACTGGTGATAACCAAGGTTCTTCTCCTGTATCAAGCTCGTCGCCCAAATCTGTGTTACCAACGACAACAGCTCAAGTACATGAACTTTCATCATGTAGAGAATGTAGTAGTGATGTCCCACAAGACGATCAGCAAACGGAAACGCCAAATGATAGCCAACGTGATGTCATTCCCTTAGATGAGATGGCACTTAGAAGCGGCGACTCTACGCCATCTCACATCCAACCATTGGAAACGGCTCCATTGCGCGATCTTCCCTTGGTAGAAGATGAAGTTTCTAAGGTGAGCTGTTAAATTATGTTTTCACTTGGTGGAAAACATCAGTTCTTTCCTTCAAGTTCTTTTGCTTTGATCACCTTTCTTCTATCTTAGTTGTATTTTGTGCATTGGTGCTAATTGACACATTTGATGGACTCATAGGAGGCATCAGCTTCTTTGGAGAAGGATTCGGATGAAGAAAAGTCACACGAGAATCAAGAGAACAAGTGATGCTGTCGAGGAAACAACAATATCTGTACTGGTTCAATATCAAACAACATTGTGAAATGGAAACAGAGTAAAACAAACAGGGATCAGGCATTTCTTGTTCATGACCAAATTCACCGGCACAAGATGTTCAATAACATATGCGATCGGCGGATTAAACACAACCTGAACACGACGTAAATTTGTAAAGGAAAGAGTATACATATCCTCAAAGCTTAATGGTGTATACGTAGCATATAAGAAGTTACTTATGAAGGTGCATTTTGAAAATGAAAGATTGCGATGTTAGAATGAAATTTAATGTTTGTTGTACGAAATTTTGTTTTGCTGTACCGCTATTTATTTTGTAAACCCTAGAATAGAGATGTATCGTTCTTAGTTTATGTTAATTTATTTAAGTCGAATACTTTCAGCTTGTATGATTGTATCACTTTTTTGGGATGCAATTTTAGCTTCTAGTGTTAATTAACAAAATTAGTAGAAGAAAATACTACTCATAAATGACTAGAATGTACGAACTTCAACTAGCCATAAAGGATACACATTTTGTAAATCCAAGTCATTGTGCTCTGATTTATTTTTCATTAAAGGATACAAAAGGTTTGAAAAAAATTGAAAATTATACTACTCCGAAAATCCAAACAAGACTTCAATTTTGAAAAATAGAAAATACGATACTGAGTCAAGTGAAATCTTGATGGTTAACAAAATCCACACAAAATGTGGACAAATATTCCTACATTATAACCAACATGGAGAAATAGAGGTGAAAATCCTCTGATATATATTTTTTTTTTGATCGAAAAATCCTCTGATATATACTTATCCCTTAAAAGGCTTATTAGCCAAATCCGTCCATTATATATCCTGTCTTTCAACTTAACTCACCAAACTCAAAATCCATCAAAAATTAACCATGGCAGGCGGGATGATGGCACACGAAGACGGCAGAAAAGACCGAGATTTCCCAGCCAAGCTCACCTTCCAAGTCTTCATATGTTGCATCATCGCGGCCTTCGGCGGCCTCATGTTCGGCTACGACATCGGCATCTCCGGTATATATACACACTTTTTTCCTAGACAACGTCATATACTAACTATATATATATATATACTATGTGCAAAGATGGCAAGTACTTAGTCACTAAGACAAATGTTGAAACAGGGGGTGTGACGTCGATGGACGACTTCCTGAAGAAGTTCTTCCCAACGGTGTACGTGAGGAAGCACTTGGCCAAGGAGAACAACTATTGCAAGTACGACAACCAGTTCCTGCAGCTCTTCACGTCGTCGCTCTACCTGGCGGCCATCGTGTGCTCGTATGTGGCGTCACTCGTGTGCAAATCGTGCGGCCGCAAATGCACCATGATGTGTGCCTCCGTGTTCTTCATGGCCGGGGCCGCACTCAGCACCTTCGCCCAGAACATCATCATGCTCATCTTTGGGCGGGTGCTCCTTGGCGCCGGCGTCGGCTTTGGCAACCAGGTACATATATAGCATGCCAACATAAATACTTACCTAGTATGTACTCTATATGTTACTTGTTGCACTTTCATACATGAATTTTATACTTGTTCATCACTTTTTCAAAAATATATGCCAAAACTTAATACGTACCAACGTACGTACTCATATATGCATTATGATGATGGCCCTCTCATATCGCTTAAAACTCATTATACATAGCTCAACATATTATGTGCTAGTAAGGGCACTTTGGGTTTGTACCGATTATCCTGATTGTAATGTAAGATTTGATTAGATATATCTAAAATGATAGATAATGCAAAACAACCGTACGATCCAAACATACCCTAATTTTTAATATATTAGGGTTGGTACAAGTACTTGCATACGTAAAATTAAAATTTGACTTTCATTTGAACGTCAATGGAACGCAAAGTTCGCACACGCCTAATCCACATTTTTCGGCTTCATTTGTTTCAAGTATTTTTGTTTTTTGGTTGAATTTGTTTCAAGTATTTGAACTTATCCGCTATAAAGACACAATCACACAAAGTACGTACGTAGCGATAAGTCATACGTAACTTAAAGATAACTAACATATTAACAATCAATCATGTTTACCATTTTCAGGCAGTGCCACTATTTATATCAGAAATCGCGCCACCAAAATTCAGAGGAGCACTCAACGTCATGTTCCAGCTTCTCATCACAGTCGGAATCCTGGTAGCCAACATCGTAAACTACTACACCTCCCGAATCCCGGTCCACGGCTGGCGCTACTCCCTAGGCGGGGCGGCGGTCCCTGCCGTCGCCCTCCTCCTCGGCTCCTTCGTAATCTCCGAGACCCCGACGAGCCTCGTCGAGCGGGGCCACGTGGAGGAAGGCCTCCGGAGCCTCAAGCGCGCGAGGGGCACGTCCAACGTCGAGAAGGAGTTCGGGCTCATCGTCGAGGCCGTCGACGCCTCCAAGAAGGTCAAGCACCCCTTCAGGAACCTCATGAAGAGGTCCAGCAGGCCCCAGCTCGTGTGTGGGACCATCATCCAGGTGTTCCAGCAGTTCACGGGCATCAACGTTATCATGTTCTACGCGCCCGTCTTGTTCCAGACCATGGGCATGGGCGGCAGCGACTCGCTGTTTCAGTCCGTCGCCACGAGCGGGTTTAACTGCGTGGCGACGCTCGTTGCAGTGGTGCTGGTGGATGTCGCTGGCCGGAGGATCTTGCTTATTGAGGCCGCAGTTCAAATGATCGTTGCCCAGGTAATTAATTATCTGTTTGAATCGCATGTATTATAAAACGCTAGACGGCTTGTAGGTTGAGAGATACCGCTAGGCGCTAGGCGGACGGGGACCACCTAACATCTAAACAGGACCTAGGCGTAGAAGGCATTTTTAGAACACTGATTATAATGTATGATAATACACGATATTAGTACGTACCCTGCATGCATGCATTTTGTTAAAAGTTGTTACAATGATGGTGTTATAACAAATGGGTGCAGACATACATAGGAATACAGTTCTTGAAGTACCTGCACATGACGGGGAGCATGCCCGCGGACCAAGCGAAGCCGGTCATGTATGCGATAATACTGTACGTGGCCGGGTTCGCTTGGTCGTGGGGCCCACTAGGGTGGCTGATCCCGAGCGAGATCTACCCGATCGAGACCAGGCCTGCAGGGTTCTTCTTTGCCGTCAGCACCAACATGATTTGCACGTTCATAATCGCGCAGGCGTTCTTGACCACGCTATGTCACCTTCGATGGGGAATGTTCTTCTTCTTTAGCTTGTGGATCCTCGCCATGGGCTTGTTCGCGTGGGTGTTCCTCCCCGAGACCCGAGGCGTGGCCATCGATGAGATGGTTGAGCGGAGGTGGAAGAGGCATTGGTATTGGAAGAGGTATTTTGACGAGGAGGATGAGGGTAAGCTTGAGTTTGAGCCGGTGAAGAAAGTGGTGACCATTGAGGAGGAGAAAGTGATTCAAGAGGAAGGAGAGATTGAGGAGGTTGATTGATTATGAGTTGGTTTAATTTAGTGTTAGTAGGGGTAATTAGTTTGAGTTTATTCTGTTTAGGCATTGGTTAATGATTTAAAAGTAAGATTTGGTGATGTTAAAATACATTAATGAGGATCAATTTTAATAAATGCAAGTCACATTGTGACCGACCGGTTCAAAAGAGTGGACCAACTCCTTTACCTTGAAGTAAGCAAACCAATTCTTTTTTTCTTTTTCTTTTTTTTTTTATAAAGGAAAGAAATTAGGCTAGTCCCAAAACAAAGGAAACTATCCTAGAGCATCCTTGCGGATGAGGTCCCAAAGGACCGGATCGAAGCTTAGCGAAGAGGAAGTCACGCGGCGAAACGAGTCAGCAATGAAGTCAACCACCAGATTGACCTCCCTGAAGACATGCCCAATGCTCCAGAACTGGAAACTCCCAAGCAGCAACTGAATGTCAGCACGTATGAGCTCAACCTCCCACGGACAACTCCTATCGCCCAACACTGCCTGAACAACATGCAGGTTGTCACCTTCAATCACCAGTCGGGGGATACCATGACGAATGACCTCCAAAATCCCCTGCCGAAGAGCAAACGCTTCGGAAAAAATCACAGAACGACGACCAAGGAAGCCGCCATCCATCGAAATCGGGGACCCTTCAGAATTCCTGATAATAAACCCAAAAGAAGACATACCATCAGCATTAACGGCCCCATCAAAATTAAGCTTACAACAGTTGTGTTGGAGTTTAGTCCATCTGGCACTCCCCCTGGTTTTCCTTGTGTTTCCTTCCCTACAAATCTTGACTTTGGTTTTTGCATTAAGTGCTCCCACCCAGTCATCCATCTGTTTTAGCGAGAATTCCACTGTCTGTTTTGGGTTGATTTGAGGTCTGTTTTCATAGTCAAAGATGTTCTTGTTTCTGAAATACCAAGTACTCCACCAAAGGCAGATAACAGACTCTACTTGGGGTTTGGTCAGTAGCGCACGAATTTCATCCAGTAGTCCCAGAGGGTTCCTGGTATCCGTGTTAAGCTGTCGGAGTTTTTGGGCAACCCTAGGGTTAAGGAGTTCCAAAGCTTGTTTAGTGTGATTGCACTTAGTGATGGCCAACGGTGCGGGCCGGCCCAGCCCGGCCCGGCCCAGCCCGGCATCATGGGCCCAAAAAGCCCAGCCCGGTCAGCCCGCGGGCCAGATGGGCCAAGCCCGGGTGGGCCATGGGCTGGGCCCGGGCCGGACTTTTCCAGCCCAACCCGGGTGGGCCGGTCAACGGGCCGGGCCAGGAGCCCGGCCCAGCCCGACCCAACCCAACTCGGCCCAGCCCAGCCCGTCCCGGCCCGGTGCATATTCATTTTTTTTAAGTATATATACTATATTTTTACAATAGTATTATAGTATATAATGTTCATCCAAAAAAAATTATAGTATATAATGTAAGTATAGGGTGCATATTCATTTTTTTTGTAAGTATATTGTATATTATATAAGTATATAGTTATATAAAAAATAAAAAATTATAGTATATAATGTTCAACCCAACCTGGCCCGGTCCGGCCCGCAACCCACTCCCAGCCCGGCCCGGCCCGCAGCCCGCTTCCAGCCCGGTAAAACCAGCACGGGCCTGGGTGGGTCGGCCCGGCCCAGCCCGTGGCCCAACCCGTACCAGCCCGGTAATTTGCCGGGCCGGGCCTGGGCCACGGTTCCTTGGCCCAGCCCGGCCCAGCCCAGCCCGGCCCGGCCCGTGTCCATCACTAATTGCACTCAAGGAAGAGGTGGGCAACGTCTTCAAACTGTGAGTTACATAGATTGCATCCTTGTGGGACCACTATGTGATTCACTGCGAGTCTAGCCTTTGTAGGCAGTCCGTTCCGGCATATTTTCCACAAGAAATTCTTCTGTTTGGGTGGAATTTGTAGTTTCCATATCCAGTCTAGGTTGATCTTAGGACTTCTTTTTTCCTCTTGAATCCAATTCATGGTGGTATTAGTGGAAAATCACCCATTTTTACTAGGCTTCCAATAGAGCCTGTCCGTTAGGTTATTCAAGGGGAGGAGAATTTGAGCAATCTCGTCAGCCTCATTGGGGTTGAGGACCTCTCTTAGTTTAGTAAGGTCCCATGTTTTATCTGGTTTTATGTAGTTACTAACTGTTTCATCCTCATCCAAAGGAAGAGGGTGGTTTTGCTTGGGACTAAGCTTCGCAATAGAGGTCCATGAGTCTTTCCAAAACCGAATAGTTTTCCCATCTCCTACTTGCCAAAACAGACCAGAAAGGAAGTGTTCTTTGAGGATCATGAGTTTAGACCACTGCCAGGATGTATTACATTGTTTTTTATAGTTCCATAGTATCCTGTTCTTTAGGTATTTTTCGTTCGCAAGTTTAACCCATTGGTTTTCAGGTTCTACGATAATTTTCCAAAGCAATTTCATTTGAAGAGCTTGGTTCATCTCTTCAGTTTTGGCGATTCCAAGTCCCCCATGCTGGGTTGGGCGACAGATGGAATTCCAACTGATCAAGGGTTTGTATCCACTGTGTTTGTTCCAGTAGAAATTCCTGTTTATCTTGTCTAGATCATCATGGATAGCTTTTGGGAGGTAGAATGACTGCATTAAGTAGCTTGGTTGTGCTAATAAAGTTGATTTTATAAGGGTTTTCCTCCCTTCTTGAGATAGTGTATTAGCTTTCCACCTCGAGAGCTGGTCTCTTGTCCTTGTTGTAAGTGAACTAAAAGTGTTTTTGGTTACTCTTTCGTTAATAAGCGGGCACCCCAGATACTTGTCTAGCGCCGCTGTATTGGTTATGTGTAAGGTTTGTTTGATTTGGTTTTTGATCTGATAGTTAATATTTCTTGTTGTTTGAAATGCTGATTTATGAAAGTTGACCTTCTGGCCAGATGCTTTACAATAGTCATCAATGATGGTTTTAACACATTCACTAGCTTGTTGGCTTGCTTTTGCAAATATAATAATATCATCTGCATATGCAAGGAAGGGGATTTTCGTACCACCTCTGGATATCTGAATACCAATTCCGCTTTTTGGGTTTAGACAAGCCTTCTGCAATTGTCGTGCAAGCACCTCAGCTGCTAAAACAAAAAGGTAAGGGGAGAGAGGGTCCCCTTGTCGAAGCCCTTTAGCGGGTTTGAACTGATCTGTTGGCCCATTGTTAACAAGGACAGAGAATGAAGCTGTCTTAACACATTCTCTAATCCAGGTAATGAATTTTAGATTGAACCCAAGCTTTCCAAGGACATGAGCCAGGAACTGCCAGCTGATACGATCATAAGCCTTTTCCATGTCTAGTTTGATAGCTACCCATCCTCCTTTTCCTTTCTTGTTACGAAATGAGTGAAGAATTTCATGAGCGATTAAAGTATTATCGTGAATGCTCCTGTTTTCTACAAATGCTGATTGTAACGGGTGTATAAGCTTACCCATAACCTTTTTCAGTCTGGAAGTCAGAATTTTTGAAATGACTTTGTATATAGTGTTACATAGGCTGATCGGTCTGTAGTGATTTGTTGTGGTCGGGTTGTCGCATTTTGGGAGGAGTGTTATAAATGTATGGTTGACTTGCTTCAATAATTTCCCCGAGTGGAAGAAGCTTTTCACAGCTTTGATTACGTCAGGCCCTACAATGTGCCAGTATTTTTTATAAAAACCAGCTGTCATTCCATCTGGGCCAGGCGACTTGTCCTCCTCGATGTCAAAAACAGCAGTTTTGATTTCCGCGTTGGTAACTTGTTTCAGGAAATTAACCAAAACAAAATGCTTGATTTAACAAATAGCAAACCAATTCTTTTTGTATTCCAGTTCATGCCAAATTCTTGCATGCTTAATTTCTCTACCTTATGAACTTGTTATGCATACACTCCAAAACCATCAAAACATACATACATTTGAATTAACAGCCAAAAAAAAGAGCTAAAAAATAATTGAACAACTCGGAAGATATTAACACTTGGGAAAATCGCTAGGAGGAGGAAGTAGAGACTCGTTGGGGCCTTCTCCATTTTCCACCAAAAACGCCATTTTTAATCCCCATGAAGTGTGCACCTCCAAATGGCAATGCATAAACCACACCCCTAAACATTCAAAACAAAATTAATTAGCACTGATTTAGTTTAAACTTTAAAGTGATAAACTTGGGCCCAACTCGAGTTTGCGCTCGGCCCAGCCCAAGATTAGGGTTTAAAGATTTTACCTGGATTATCCGCTCGGAATCGGATAGCAACCCACCCGCCGGAGGGAACCCCGATAGTATTCCTCTCAACCGGATCCACCAAATTGAACTTCTTCGGATCCTTCCTGGCGTCATAGTTCCCGATTCCACGGCCAACAACGAAGAAATTGAACCCGTGGAGATGGATCGGGTGGTTCTCCGGCGTTAGCATACCGGTATCCTGCAAAACCAGCTGTACCGTCGCGTTGTAAGCCAATCTGTACACCTTCGTCGCCTTCATCGTCCTCATGTTCGCCGGCTGCTTTCTTCCGGTGAAATCGTACCGGAATCGCGGTCTCCGGGGGAAATCCTCGGTGAAGACGCCGGGGATTCCGAAGTAGTGCGCCTGGAGAAGAGCGATCTTCGGCATCACGAACGTCACGTTGTTGAAATCGGCGACGAATCGGCTCTCGTTGACACAGCTAGGGCACGGATTGATCCCTAGGCTGACGGTGAAGAGCAGATCGTGGTCGACGGTCGCCGGAACCCTAGCCGGATACAGATCTGAGTTGAGGCTCCGGAGCGAGTCGGAGAAGTTGTTGGCGATCCACGTGGCGTTGCGAGGCGGAGGCGCGGTTAGTATGGCCTTCAGTGGTGGAGGATTTTCGGAGGCGAGCGAGGAGTAGCGGACGAAGGCGGTGGCGGTGAGATTGTCGACGGCGATCGGGGCGTCCATGAAGGGGGAGACGGTGACGAGGTACTTTCCGGCGGGGCGGTTGGTGGAGAGGATTGCGTTGGTGGTTTGGCCGGGGGAGATTACGATTGTGTCGGTGTGGAAGGGCTTGATGTAGGCGGCGTCGACCTCCACGACGGTGAGGTGGTGGCCGGCGACTCTGAAGAAGAGCTCTTCGTTGAGAGCGGCGTTTATGATCCGGAGCATGTACCGTTTCCCGGGCTCCACTGCTAGGTTGTATCCTCCTGTGCACACCAAGTGTTCGACGAAATGCTCGTCAAAACGCTAGTGATATCAAAATTTGGAAGTCAAAACTGATGAGTGAAAATGTTGTTACGTTTAGTGAGGCAATTCCGGGTCGGTCCAGGATGGCCATTGATGGTGTGAGCATCCGAGACATTCGGGGCCAATCCGGATTTCGTGGCTTCATTGATCACGGCTTCGACATCCGATTTCCACCACTCGCCTATGATTGAATCCAGATTCTCAATGAGCTTGATCAATTCGGTTGTGGACGATTCGAAAAAATGGTCAAAATCTTACCTAAGACGACGATCTCCTCTTTGTCGGGTTTCGGGAAAGGGTAAGGAACTCCAGGCTTGGGCAAGATGACAATGGCGCCATGGACGGTGGCTCTGAGCCAGAGGATATGAGCATGCCAAAACAGAGTTCCTCTCTGGCCAGTGAGTGTGAACTTGTAGATGTAGCTTTGCTTAGGCTGTATAGGGCACTGTGTTATGTATGCAGGCCCGTCAGCCCAGCCCGTTCGGAGCTGTCTAATCCCATGCCTAATGGTACATATCAAAACATGTTTAGTGGTAATTATTTGTTTGAAAAGACGTAAGTTTAGTGATTAGAGGCAGTAGAGTTAGACCAGTGAATGCTGACGTTGTAGTGAACGTGGTTGACGACCTTAACAAGCACAGTATCGTCCTCTCTTGCAACGATGGTGGGACCGGGGTACTTGCCGTTGACCGTTACAATGGGTTTGGTTGAACAAAGCCTTGTGGCGTTCGTCATTACCACCTAAAACTCGTACATATTTGAATTCAATTATCATGCCAATCAAGATCATCTACAACTCTCCCTACAACTCTCCATGCTCCACTTAATTATTTAATATTATAAAGTGATGTTATTTTTTTTCAAAAATTATATACACATTCTAAATGATAAGTCTTGTATATTTTTACATTATAATTATTAAAAAATCATTATTAGTATTTTTCTAAGCTAGAATTGTAAAAAGTAATCTTATTTTTGGATTTAAAAAATAATGACTAAAAATTTACCCCCCAAAATTTGATAACTATAAAATAATAATCATCTACAGTATAATATTAATATATTTTTTTAGATTTTTTTATCAACTTATTTTTATAAAAATAATTAAATGGAGTATAGAGGGTTGTAGAGAGTGAAGATCTTCACCGGATTAACTCATAATCACCCCACTAACCCCATGCACAACGTTTTTTTAACAACACTTCAATTTGCAGGTTATCTCTAATTCCATCAATTCTAGTAAGACTTGATGTATAGAACTACAAAAATCCAGCCATCTCTATTACGATAGGAGCACATGTACTACTAGTACCATCCCTAATTGCATCATTTTCTCGTGGAAGCTCGCCCTAGATGACATAGATCTTCTCGTCTCGATCAACATGTTTGAAAAATGGTATTAACACGAATACAGAGAACGAATACTTACATTAAACTTGTAATGACGAATCCGAGACTCAACAAATGCAGATGACGAGAGGAGAAGGCAAACCGCCATGAACACTCCCAGGGTTGCAGCCTGTACAAGCCTCGCCATCTCACTTCGGCTTCACGAGTATAACTGAATGAATGTGAATAGGAAAGAAAGGAAGTAGAATTTCCGTTATGAAGAAGCTGAGTCAGGAAGAACGCCTTGTTTTTATAAAGGATTTCCATCTATATATGTCATTTTAATGGTTAGGTATAACTAGCTTGGAAAGATTAGTTGCTGGACGAAACAAATATTTCATTTTTATATACCCCTACATCAATTTGGTGGATTAGGCCCCAAATTCATGCTCTTTGGCTGTTATAGTGCCTTTGAGTTGGATATGACCCCTACATCAATTTTGGTGCATTTTAACTAAATTCAGTTATGATTGACACATAACTGACTTTCAGTTTTCTTTTCTTTTCTTTGGGTCTTTCGGGCACACCCCCTTTGCGTAAGCCAGGGGTGCCCCATCCTGACCCCCCAGATTCCCCGGAAGGGGAACTCCACTGGGTTATAAAGTAAAGTAAAGTATATCTAGGCGTTGTTTCTGTGGGTACGTACTTTCTACATTTGAACAACGAAATTATAAATCTGATTAGTTATTGGGTCAAACATATATATTTAATACTACTCGTATATTTAAGTAGTCTTCTCTTAAGAATACAGTAATTGGATAATATTTACCTGTTTTAAATTCATACAAGTTTGAGCTTTGAAGTTCTTAGACCTAGCTTGGTTGATTTAGCGTCAAAAGTTTTAAAAGCTCAGAATATAGATGCAGAATACATATATTCAAGCCAGCTAGCTTGCTCTACGAAAGCTCAGAATTTGGACATTGTGCATCGATTGATTAAGTGTTAAGTGTTAAGTTGTACTGCATGTAATTAACTATGCAAGAAAGTATAAGCTTCACATATATTATGGTGTACGTACGTGCTTCACATGTATTAGCTGAAAGAAGTTTTATCGTTAACGACGACCTACTGTTAAGTTGGCAATACATATATATGTTGGTTGAAAGGAGACGCTTCCAGATTAAAATATCATGTTTAGTTAATTAGTTTTCTAACGAACCGAACAAAATTAATTAGTTAAATCCCTTCAGAGCCCTGTAGGTAAAAATTTGTTAAAAAATGACATCAGCTAACAAGTCACATGCTAGTGTTAGAATTTTTGAAAGTTCCTTACATCCATAGGGAGCTAAGCATCCCTTAATAATACTACTAATTATAAGTTGAAAATCGTTGCTTCTATGTAAAGACGTATTTTTTTTTCATAATTTAAATTTTGATATACTTTAGAGCACACCAACATAATCCGTATGTTCCAACGGAAATCGAATTTGGTGCAAGCTTGACCGAACCTTGATCAATCGAGATTGGCTGCTGGCTTTTCCTTATGCCTCCACGTTTTTTGATAACCCGGGAATTTCTGACCACAGCCCATCGATTGTCGCCTTCCCTGATTCTCCTCTGAGCAAAAAAATCCCTTTCAAATTCTCCAATTCGTGGGCGAGCCATGAGCTTTTTCTTCCTACTGTTGCTGAAGTTTGGAATATCCCAATATCAGGATTCAACATGTTCAAACTTGTTTCTAGGCTGAAGCTTCTTAAGCCTCAACTCAGGCGATTCAGTAACGGCAACATCGAAACCATTTCTGAGCGTCTCAAGACCAACAAGGCCTCTCTTAACCTCCTCCAAACCAACCTTCAAAATCAACCTCTTAACCCCTCCCTCCACTCTCAGGAAGCAACCCTTATTCATCAAATCATTGCCGACTCCGATGCCCTCTCCTCGATTCTTCGCCAACAAGCCAAACTCCATTGGCTCAAGGGTGGAGATCAATGCTCCTCTGTTTTCTTCAACTCCATCAAGTAGAGGCACTCTAAGAATTTTATTAGCTCCCTCTTTGACCAGCAGGGAACCTTAATTTCCTCCCCCATTGACCTTCAACATCACATTGTCAAATTCTTCTCCACCCTCCTGGGATCCCAATCCAACCCCCCCCCCCCCTTTACCCTGAACATCACCTTTCTCCTGGCCTCATGATCTCTCCCTCCCAAGCTAACCACCTTCTTCACTTCTTCTCTGACCGGGAAATCAAGGATGCAATCCTTGGCATGGACCCTAACCGATCGCCGGGGCCGGACGGCTTCAATTCTTTCTTCTTCCGTAAGGCTTGGAGTGTTGTGGGGACAGACGTCTTGAATGCCATCCATGATTTCTTTCGAACAGGCCGCCTTCTTCGTCAAATTAACCACACCATAATCCACCTTATCCCAAAAGTTCCTAACCCGAGCCACATCTCTGATTACCATCCCATCTCTTGTTGTAACACCCTCTACAAAACCATCAACAAGCTCATTGCCGAGCGTATCCGCATCATCCTTCCTGAGATCATCTCTGACTGTCAAGGAGCTTTTGTTCCCGGTCGGTCGATAAGACACAATATCCTTCTCTGTCAAGAGCTTTTCAAGCATTATGGGCGACGTAATATCTCTCCTCGGTGTGCAATTAAAATTGACTTCAGGAAAGCTTTTGACTCCGTTGAGTGGCACTTTGTTGAGCATGTTCTGCACTTCTTCGGCTTCCCTTCAGTGATCATCGGCTGGATCATTACTTGCATCTCTTCGGCGACTTTTTCCATCTTCATCAATAATGAACCTCATGGTTTCTTTCCGGGCACTCGAGGCCTCCGCCAAGGGGATCCCCTCTCACCCTACATTTTTGTCCTCATCATGGAGTACCTCAGCCGGATGCTCCACTTGTTGGGCCAAGACCCCTTGTTTAGCTGGCATCCCAGGTGTCGTGGCGCTTCGATCAGCCACCTTTCTTTTGCGGACGATCTCATTATTTTCTGCAAAGGTGATGTCCCCTCTCTTCATGTTATCCTTGGTATCTTGAATTCTTTTGGTATCATGTCTGGCCTCAAAGCCAACCACGACAAAACCTCCATTTTCTTTGGAGGAGTGGATGATGCCACTTGCCAGCTCATGTTGAATATCTCTGGGTTCTCTCTTGGCTCCCTGCCTATGCGTTACTTGGGTGTTCCCCTCGGGTCTCGCAAACTATTGTCTAGAGAGTATGCGGACCTCATTCAGAAGATGACTTCTAGGATTCAGTCCTGGACTGCAAAAAACTTGTCCTATGCCGGTCGATGTCAGCTCATTCGTTCGGTTCTTTACGGAATCAGCTCTTTCTGGTGTAATGTGTTCATCTTCCCCAAAGAAGTTCTTGAGCAAGTCCAAGCCATCTGTCGTTCTTTCCTCTGGAGCGGTTCTTCTTCTTCCAAAAGCAGCCCTATCTCTTGGGATAATGTCTGTCGGCCTCGTGACGAAGGTGGGTTAGGTTTTAAAGAGCTTTTGGCTTGGAATCGAGCCTGCTTTCTTAGAACTTTTCTTGACCTCCAAGGACCGCCTAGTAACATTTGGTCTCGATGGGTTGCGTTGTCTACCCCTGCGCCTATCGACTTCTGGACAGTGTCGGCCAAGAGTAGTGATAGCTGGGGTTGGCGCTCTATCCTCCATCTCCGTGATAGCCTCCTTCTCAATCTCTCCCCTGATCTGATCATTGAGAACATCACCAATCCAGATGGCTCCTTCTCCTCCAAAAATGCTTACAACCTCACTCGCTCGAGAGGAGATCATTGGATCTGGGGTCGGGTCCTTTGGAATGGCCTCCATACGCCTAAATGCTCCTTTATCTCTTGGATGGCCCTCCACCAACGTCTCCCTACCCGTGACAGAATCAGCCGGTGGTTCCCTATTCCTTCCACCTCTTGTGTTCTTTGCAATCAAGCCGATGAGAGTTCGGATCACCTTTGGAATCGATGCCCTTCACTCAGTCAGCCCTCAGTGACGTCCTTGACTGGCTCCAAATCAACTATAGAGCCCCCTCGATCCATGGGTGGTTTGAATGGATCCTTCATCATCATCATCGCAAGCGCGACGTGATCTCCAGCCTTATTGCAGCCAGCTTTACCGCCTTCATCTACTTCTCTTGGAAGTGTCGTAATGATGCCATCTTCAACAACATCACCCCCTGTGCCAGGGCTTGCTCCCGCACCATTATTGCTCACTTGCAGAATTGTTTGGCCGCTCATAATTTAAAACGTCCTTGTACTGGAGGTTTTCCTCTATGAGTGATCCATCTTTCTTCTCTTTTGTGTTTCTTCCCCTGTAACTATTGAACTCTCTTTGTATTTTGATTTCTCAGTTTATAAAAATTTTGCCTATTCGAAAAAAAAAACATAATCCGTATGATGTAAAACCAGCAAAGTTGTAAAACCGGCCAAATCTATGGATTAATTTTTTCCTATTTTTTCATACAATCTTTGGAATTAAGTCTAAGCTAAGGCAGATTAGTGCAGATTAAAATGGGGTTGGTCCAACACATTCCCTAACTATGTAGAAAAAAGGACCAAGTTGGATTACAAATCCCTATCTAACATCAAACCAACCCAATAATGCATTCATAGTTAGTGAACAAACTCATACTTTGATGGGGCATATGGGTTAATTAAATTCTGTGTTGGTTGATTTAGATAGATATTCTTGGTTTTTCCAGTTTAATTTGATGCTTATCACGTGCGCATTGATTTTCATTCTTTTACTCTTTAACAACAATAGAGTTACTTAATGAACCGTGCTTCATTAAATCAAGAGGTAAAAATTAACGTATCGGATAGTACCTAAAAGTGATCAATTCGAATCCTAAGAAAGACGGATATTTATGTAATTATCCATCAAAAGAGGTTTCAGATAACCGGGTAATGTGTGGGTATGGATCCTCTTTTGTTTTTTCGAGTCCCTCTTTATGAAACTAGCTAACACGTTTCAAGTCCCCAAGAACCCACTTAGTCCACAAAAAGGTGTTTTACACACACCCCGGACGTTCGCACTGCACTCTGCCTCGGGTCATCGTGGAGGAGGTAAATCATGGTGACTCAAGGACCATTTAAATAGGGAGAACGGTGCCCGATAGCTGGTGCCCATAAAGACCCACCCCCTCAACAAGGGTGGAGTGAAATCCCACACCGCGGCTGCCCGAACTCGAACCAGTATCCTTGTCTACTATTGCTACCTGGGTACCAACTAAGCTGCCCTAAAAACCCACTTATATAGCTACATCAAGTAGCTACCTAGCTTCACTTTTCATCTATAAAAAGTTTTTTTTTTTATCAAAGGAGAGACGGTACTCGATCTCCAACTCCTCGGGAAGCGTCTCATCTATAAAAAGTGAATCTCTTACTTGTAAAACTCTAGGGATAGTGTCCAGTTTTTCATTATAATCAACACATTCTATAGGCTTATCTATCAGACTAATGAGGGATGTTTTATTCAATGTTAATTCTCTAAGAAGAGTGTCCACTTTTTCATGTATGCCACTATAGTCAGTCTCACCATGAAAAACTTCTTCTTCCTTGTCTATTTTTTTTTTGCTGTCTATGTCACCCTTCTTAATGCGTTTGCATTAAAACACACTAGTTATACATCAACTAAATTCTTAATGTCAAATATAGACTTACCAAATCAAAATGTAGACCACTTCAAAGTCTAAAAACTATTTTAAAAAATCGTCATTCCAAAAACGCATTGAATAGAAAAAGTAAAGAAAACTACTATGACGTCTTGAATTGGTTATATATTTTCATTTTTTACTATGCAAACACATTCTTTCAAGTTCATTCATGGATACAAAGTATAAATTGATGTCTTAATATTCATAATTAAAAAACTAATACAGTATGTGACATTGCATAACCCAACTCGCTCGTCTAGTACAGGAGCCGAGGTACTTAAGTAATTAAACTTGTGAATATCGTATTTAATTAATTACAGTACCATTTAAATACGAAGTATAACCAACACAACTACCTATTAGAGTATTAGGTGACAAACACTTCGTCTAGAAGCTTGTAATATATCTCGATGATTAATTGGAGGGAATATAATTAAAAATGAGCAAAATCACGAGTTTGGCCGTTTGGGGGTACTTAGTGCCTTTAGTGGAAGGAACAACAAGCAATTAAGTAGAGCAGCAAAGTAGTTTGTTGATCAACTGAAATGCACCAAGCCCCAATCATATTCTTTTGCCCAATTTTTTATTACGTAACCTTACCAACCCGCGCACATCCAACTTTGTCCAATTACTTACTTTGATTGCTATTTCGTAACCAGGTTCATTAGTAGATAATGCTGGTAGCCGTAACTAACTTTTACTGGCCAACAATTGGAGTATTGATGAGTTCGATTCGTACTTCCAATTCCTCATTTGGGTGAAAAAGCTAATCTCACTATTCAGGATACATCCAAAACTTGGTAGTAAGTTACTAAGAAATTAAACATTACGCCCAGTAAAATTGTAACGTGATAAATTGGTTTCAGTCAACCGAAACCAAATTATTACAAAAAAAATCATTTGAAAATATAATATTTTATAACTCGTGGTATTGAATTTTTCACTTGCTTCTGCGAATGGGGTATTGAACGAGCTTCAAGCAAAATGTTATATATATATATATCTATTGAGGTGGTCAATATATGGCTAGAAGATTCAACTAAAGTTTATCTAAATATTTGTTAATCGTGGTCATTTAGATATGCTAATTATATATAGGTTGGTTTTGTTAGATGAAAAAGATGTTGTTTACATCGGTAGGAATAGGATGTCAATTAATATCCTGCCCTGTGTAGTGTAAGGAGTCCCATGGACAATGTCAAGTATTCAAATATATTCTTACACTTCACAACAACGAGTAATACTCTATATCATGCATAAAATTATATAGCTAGCATGGGCCAAAGCCAGTATGTTTATATATCTGGTCTGGCACATTCACGTACCCTGCTCCATAACGCATCCATACTTGTAATCTTATCATCACGAGTAATTGCCAGACTCCCACACGTACGAAATTCGCTGACATAAAGTTTTCTTTCGCATATTTTGCATGCCATAGTCGACATTGATCGAGATGCTACCAGTGTATCAGAATACATACATGTCTAGACTGTCTAGTAAGTCAAAGACTAAAAAACTCGACAAGAGCTGCGATATGGAGTCAAGCATGAGCCAAAGAAACGCAAAAGACGACGAAGAGAGCAGATAAAAAATGACAACTGAGAATATGTACATAAGTGCGTGTTAGCGTATATTCATGTTCAGTTGAGATTTTATGTAACAGCTTGCCAGAGATTTTATGTAACAGCTTGCCAGAGATTTTATGTAACAGCTTGCCACAGCTTAATTAGTTTCCTTAATTCTAGAGATTGTATTAGGATTTGCATATATCTCTTGTACGGAAGCATGGCTATAAAAGCCCCTCATTCCTTCGCTAATAAAACACGGCAATATTTACAAAACCTAAATGGTATCAGAGCGGGCGGTCTGGGCCCGTTTCTTCAAGTGTTAACTGGGACGGTCCAGTTGCACTTGAGGGGGCGTGTTGGGATACAAAACTATCTCACATCGAAAGTTGGGAACAAAATTGCCTAGTATATAAGACGGTGGGCTACTCCTCCTATCGCCAATTGGTTTTAGGATGGAACCCCACCGGGCTTGTATCCGGGCCACCCACACATCTATTATGGTATCAGCCTAACCCTGGGCACCCCAACCAGCGGCGGATCTAGGGGGCCGCCCCCCCATCGCGCCGGAGCACCACTATAAAGTACCGAGCGCAGGGCGGCCGGAGCGACGGGAGCGGGGCGGGATGGGGCGGGATTGGGCGCCGGGGACGGTGCGAGATGGGGCGTGAACGCAAGGGCCGGAGCCGGAGGAACTCAGGAACGGCCGTCACCACCGGCGTCGGGCTTTGAATGCTGGGAAGAAGAAGACCGAAGAAGGAAAGAAGAAGACCTAAACCGAACGACATCGGGCTTAGATCCTTTTTGGGCTTTTAGCCCAATTACACTTTTAGATTGAAAGCCTACAACAACTTATCATGTTTTTTTTAGGAAACACCATAATCAGTTGTACTAATTGATTTTGTAATCGGAAAATTTTTGTAATCGGAAAGCTTTAACATTTAATTTTGCTCACCTATACTGAAAAATTAACACATTGCTTTGTATTTTTTTAAAAAAATTTATGGGCAAAAAAACTAATTTTTTTTTTTTGTGTTTTCACGGGAGCCCACAACCAAATCCGCCGCTACGTGGGATTCCGAGTCTCCGATGGGCGACGGCGAGGGAGCAGTCACGACTGAGCAGTCTCCGACGGTCCTAAAGTCCCCCCCCCATTGAGCCGGTTCTGGATCCGCCACTGACCCCAACTATACCATGGCAGACCTAACTTCGGTTCTTCCAAACCCCTACCAAACTGACAAGCCCTTCCTCCTTGTTCAACTCCCACACATTCAAAAACTCACTACCACAAATTACCTAGCCTGGAGTTCCCAGATTCAACTCGCTCTTGAAGGCTACGACCTATATCCCTCCCTTGATGGGTCCTTAGCCACACCGCCTGCGGAGGTTGTCAGGGGCAACCGATCCGTGGCCAATCCTGATTTTTTGGCGTGGAAGAGACAAGACCGGCTCATCCATAGTGCCCTCGTCGGCACCCTCTCGGCAAGCGTCTCGTCGCTTGTCACTCAAGCCACCTCTTCCAAGGCTATGTGGGATCTTCTCAAATCCACATACGCCACCGCCTCCCGTGGTCACAAACAGCAAATCAAAGTCAAGATTCGCAACACCAAGAAAGGCACTCGCTCGGTTTCCGAGTTCATGCATGGCTGGCGGACGCCGACCTTCTTGCATCTCTTGGTGCGCCCTTGTCGCAAGAGGATCTCACCGACCATATCTTGCGTGGTCTTGACGACACATTCCAATCGGTGATTGATGGTGTTCATAATCGGGACACCCCCATCTCGTTTGAAGAGCTACACGATAAGTTGATCGTCAAGGAGTTGTCTCTGAAATACAATAGCTCTCAGGAGTCGTCGACCCCGGTGACTGCGCTGGCGATGAACAAGGCGAAAGGTAAGTCCAAATCCTCTTTCCCTATGCAATGGCAATCCTCCCCTCCTTCTCAACCACCTAATTCGTGGACTTCATACCGCCCACCACCCTCCAACTCACCTCAACCCTACCGCCCACCAAACCCGAACCCTAATTCTCAAAAACCATTTAAGGGCCGTTGTCAATATTATGTGTTTGTTGGCCATGTCGTGAACCACTGTCCCAAATTCAAAAACGATCACCCTACCTTTACTTGGACCTCCTCTGGCCGCTTCCCTACCCAGACCGTTCCCCAGGCCAACACCGTAGCCACAACCCCCTCAACCCAATGGCTCGTCGATAGTGGCGCCGCCCACCATGTGACCAATGATCTCCAAAATCTGGCCCTTCACTACCCCTACTCCGGCCCCGACGAACTCTTCGTTGGCAATGGTACTGGACTTCCTATCTCTCACTCCGGTTCAATTATTTTAAATTCCATGAATCAACCTTTTACTCTCAAAGACGTGTTTTGTGTTCCTGGAATGACAAAAAATATACTTTCTGTTTCTACGTTTTGTAAACAAACCAATTGTCACATTGTTTTCTCATCATCTTCTTTTTGTGTTAAGGACAAGATGGGCAACATCATACTTGATGGACCATGTGTGGATGGCGTATATCTCTGGCCAAAAGCATCTCCTGCTGTTTTTCATTCCAGTGCTGGTTCGCCCAAGTCGCTTCATCACCGACTCGGTCATCCTTCCACTGCCGTTTTCAAGCTTCTTCAGCATAGCTTTTTTCATTAGGATCTAGCTCGTTTAATTTATCATATTGTCATGATTGTCAAATAAACAAGAGCCATAGGCTCCCCTTTTATAATTCTAGTCTAGTTGCTTCGGTTCCTCTTGAACTCGTTTTTTCGGATGTATGGACTTCCCCTACTTTATCTTATGATGGTTATAAGTATTACATAATCTTCGTTGATCAATTCACTCATTATGTATGGTTGTATCCCCTTAAGAAAAAGTCTGACACAAGTTCAACGTTTCAAAATTTTCGTGTCCTAGTCGAAAAAAATTTCAACACCAAAATAAAAACGTTTTTCACTGACAATGGCGGTGAATATATTGCCCTTCGCGACTATCTTAGTTCGACCGGCATCACCCACCTTACGTCTCCACCACACACACCTCAACACAACGGTTTATCGGAAAGACGTCATCGTCATATCGTAGAAACCGGTTTGAGTCTTTTAAGTTTTTCGGGCATGCCATTAGACCACTGGCCTTTCGCTATGGCCACTGCGGTCTATTTGATCAACCGCCTTCCCACGCCTGTCTTGCACAATGATTCTCCTTATTTTAAACTATTGAACAAACAACCGGATTACACAAAACTTCGAAGCTTCGGATGCCTTTGTTACCCTTGTCTTCGTCCCTATACACACCACAAACTTGAGCCCAAGTCCACTGCCTGCGTCTTTGTAGGTTATTCAACCTCTCAGTCTGCATACCTGTGTCTTGATCCCTCCACAAAACGTCTTTATTCCTCCCGCCACGTCCAATTTTTAGACGACCAATTTCCATACAAAGCTTCACCCGAACCAACGCAACCACGAGCCAACCTAGGGGAAGAATGGGGTTCAATTTCTTTCCCTATCTTGACTCCGGCTGCACCACCTCGGCCACCTCAGCCCATACATGCGCCACCGTCACCCAATGACTTGCCACACACACCATCTCATCCTAGCCCTTCGCCAACCCAACCTACGCTCACCACTTCGGACCATTCCTCTCCTTCCGCTCCCTCAACTCAGCCCACATCATCCACGTCATCTCCTATACCCCACCACACATCCACATCACCTTCATCTCAGCCGAATAACCCAAATCCCAACTCACCAGATTCTCAAAATATCCCTCCCAGCAACCCAAATCCTAACTCTCCTCCCCCACCAAATCCGTTGCCCCCACCTTATCATATCATCACAAGATCACGTAACAATATTATTAAGCCCATTCAAAAACTAAATCTCCATACCACCACAAACACCCCCACCGAACCAACAACAATCACCCAAGCCTTAAAACGTCCGGAGTGGCGGGCTGCCATGCATAAGGAGTTCGAGGCTCTTTGCAACAACAAAACCTGGACCCTTGTATCACCGTCATCGGAGCAAAACCTCGTCGGCTGCAAGTGGGTCTATCGTACTAAGTTCAATCCTGACGGTTCCGTCGAACGCTTGAAAGCGCGTCTTGTCGCTAAAGGGTTCCATCAACGGTCCGGCCTTGATTATTCCAAAACTTTCAGTCCGGTTGTCAAGCCGGTAACGGTCCGCGCGGTTCTATCTATTGCGGTCTCCAACAACTGGCCTCTCAAGCAGCTCGATGTGAACAACACATTCTTGCAAGGAACTCTTCAGGAAGATGTGTACATGACCCAACCCCCGGGTTTTGTCGACGTTAACCATCCATCACATGTGTGCAAACTCAACAAGGCCATCTATGGTCTTAAACAGGCACCTCGCGCATGGTACACCGAACTTAAAACGTTCCTCTTGAGCCTTGGTTTTCACAACTCTGTTGCGGACGCCTCACTTTTCTATCAACACGGGCAAGGTACAATTCTTTTTCTACTAGTGTATGTCGATGACATAATATTATAGGAAGTCAACCATCTCAAGTTCAGCAGCTCATCACCACACTAGCATCACGTTTCTCCCTCAAGGATCTAGGTAATCTCTCCTACTTCCTTGGAGTTGAAGTCATCCCCTCACCCAAAGGTCTCTTCCTCTCACAAAAGAAATACGTGAATGATGTACTTGATAAGGCTGGAATGTCGCTTGCAAAACCGGTAACCACCCCCTCTACTTCCTCTATCCAACAATCTGAAAACAATGGTGATCCTCTTCCTAGCCCTACCGACTACCGATCTCTCATCGGGAGTCTCCAATACCTCTCTCACACGAGACCCGACGTCGCATTCACCGTCAACAAGCTTGCCCAATCCATGCAACAACCCACTACGGAGCATTGGTCGGCCCTCAAACGCCTCTTGCGTTACCTGGCCGGAACCACTGATTATGGCATCATCATCTCATCGACGCCATCTTCATCCATCCACGGCTTCTCCGACGCGAACTGGGTTGGTGACAAGACTGATTACCGCTCGACAACGGGCTTCGTCATCTATCATGGCTCAACTCCTATCTCATGGAGCTCCCGCAAACAAAAGACGGTTGCCCGATCGTCCACCGAAGCAGAATACAAGGCTCTAGCGGATACTACTTCCGAGCTCCTGTGGATCACCTCCCTATTCCGAGAGCTGCGTATTCCCATTCAGCAACAACCGGTCCTCTATTGTGATAATCTCGGGGCAACCTACCTCAGTGCCAACCCCGTCTTCCATTCCCGCATGAAACATATTGCCTTAGCCTTCCATTTCGTTCGTGAACAGGTTCAGCGTGGCTTTCTCCGAGTCTCTCATGTCCCTACGGATGATCAGCTGGCTGGTGTACTCACTAAACCCTTGCATCGACCAAGATTCGCAGGTATCCTCGCCAAGCTCGGCTTAGCTCGTCGACCAGTTCGTCTTGAGGGGGGATGCTAGCGTATATTCATGTTCAGTTGAGATTTTATGTAACAGCTTGCCAGAGATTTTATGTAACAGCTTGCCACAGCTTAATTAGTTTCCTTAATTCTAGAGATTGTATTAGGATTTGCATATATCTCTTGTACGTAAGCATGGCTATAAAAGCCCCTCATTCCTTCACTAATAAAACACGGCAATATTTACAAAACCTAAAGTACGAAGGTATGAAATTTAAACTCGTTATGAAGCCTTGGGCCATCCTTATACTACTAACATTGAAAGTGAGAAACCATATTCATAGATACTCATAAATTCACAACAAGGGTATAGAATATAAAGATTCTGAAATCCAACAATTTGAGAGATTCCACACCAATAGATGGAGATCTTTCTTTGTAGTTCAAAATATCCCCCTGAAACCAGTGATTTTTTCACAATTGATATTGTCACTCAATTATCAGTGGTACCACCACCACATTCACATAGCATATTCCGAATCCAAAACAAAAATCGTTTTAATTCGAGAAGGAAGGGACGGTGGAGAAAAGAACGACAATTCATCTCTCTCTCTCTTCACTAGTGTTGTGGGATCCCAACAATTGACGTCGCAAAGCGCGCCGTTTCGATCCCAATTCGGGACTCTCAATTTCTTCATCAACCGCTTCCTCCTTTATTTTTTAATAAAAAAATATACGAACAGTACAATTTATTTATTTAATAAAAAAGAAAAGGAAAATACGAAAGCTACGAAATCTGGGGCCTCCACTTGCCATGTCTATGGCGATTATGACTTCCCCCGCAAACACATTCAGCTGAATCCCGTGCGCTTCTCCTCTCCATTCTTCCTCCTATTCTCCTTCTTTCTTCTCTTTCTCTCTCCTGCGCACAATCGTCCATTCCATTTTAGCTGTTTCTTTTCCAAATATCTCCAATCGCTTTCACCTTTGTTTGTTTGTTTGTTTGCGTTTTCCTTTTTCCTTCAAATTAAAACTTGTGGAAATCATTCAAGCCATCACTCTGGATTACTCTGGTTCATACTCCCCTCCGCCTGCTGCTTGATTCGGAGCGACCGAGCTTTAGCGAACAAAAAGTAATTACTGTCCGCATATTCGTAGACGTTTGTTTGATTTCCTGATTCATCATATTCCATTTCTTTTTATGATGTGAGCTTTTCGATTCCTGACCTAGTCTTTCTCTGTTAATTTTGTACAATTTTGCGGTAATGGCGGTTGTATTTTGTGTAATTTTGTGAATCCGGTGAGTTAGGATTTGCTTTTCGTTTCCATAATTATGATGAAAAATTGTCAGAACAATGTCTCAGATATCTTGTGCTTTGATTGTTGGTAGTTCGAAGCGGTTTTTAATTGCTCATGGCGCTGGATAATGCCGGACTTTCCAAGGTCCCGCCTGTTGCACAACCTCTTGCTGAAGAAGAGGGGGAAGTTGCATCCAACATTAGTTACCATGCTCAATTTAACCCTCATTTCTCCCCTTTGAAGTTCGAGCCAGAGCAAGCTTTCTACGCCACTGCTGAGAGTGTCCGTGATCGTCTCATTCATGTAACATTTCCAAGCCCTCGCTCTTGCTTTTTTCAATCTATAGAGAAATCTTTGGTCTAGAATGTAGGTTTTCTGTTTGGCTTTTCCTGGTTCTATTGCTTATCAGTGATTGAATAGGAGTTTTAAAAAATGACAAGGCTGGAATAGTGGGATTACAGTATTTGAGGGTGTTGGATTGTTGTTGTTGACCTTTTCGACTTCTTCAAATAACTGATGCAGCAATGGAACGAGACCTACCATCACTTCCATAAGGTTAACCCAAAGCAGACATACTACTTGTCCATGGAGTATCTTCAGGGACGAGCCTTGACCAATGCGCTCGGAAACTTGAACATTGATAGGGCATATGCTTCTGCCCTTAACAAGTTTGGCCATCAACTTGAAGAAGTCACTGAGCAGGTACTGATTATGGTTAAATCTTCTGAATAGCCATATTACATTTCATGCTTTATGATATTATTATATATTTCCATATGATCCTTGCATGTGAACTCCACATATGTGTAATTTTCTGAACAGGAATTTAACTATTTTGCCCTCATTATCAGACTTCTACTTTATTTATTCTGTTATTTTGGATGCACGATTTTCTCAGGAAAAAGATGCTGCACTAGGAAATGGTGGCCTTGGAAGGCTTGCTTCATGCTTCCTGGATTCCATGGCCACTTTGAACTTGCCTGCATGGGGTTATGGTTTGAGATATAGATACGGGCTTTTCAAGCAGAAGATCGGCAAGGATGGCCAAGAAGAAATTGCTGAAGATTGGCTCGATGTATGGATTTCAAGCATATAGTAATTTTGTTGTTTAAAAGCCATCTATTATCTCATGCTGAAACATATTTGCTGAATATTCTCCAGAAATTCAGTCCTTGGGAAGTTGTCAGACATGATGTTGTGTTCCCAGTTCAATTCTTTGGTCGTGTTCAGATCAATCCCGATGGATCGTAAGTGTCCTATAGATATTCACAGTCTGTGATGATGACAAGACTTCATTGATCATCTACGATTCATAAGCCTTCTTGTAATTGTGTTTCAGACGACAATGGGTTGGTGGAGAGATCATACAAGCACTAGCATATGATGTCCCAATTCCAGGATATAAAACCAAGAACACAAATAGCCTTCGCCTTTGGGAGGCCAAAGCTTGTGCTGCAGACTTTAACCTGTTTCAATTTAATGACGGGCATCACGTATCAGCTGCAGAATTACATAACAAAGCTCAACAGGTAATGCACTTGTATTTTTATGTTAATTTATTTGTTATGCTTCCGCCCATCTAAGAGTTTTCAGTATTTTAAACTTGCACATAAATTTGTCCGTTCTGCTTTCGTAGATTTGTGCCGTTCTTTATCCTGGAGACGCTACGGAAGATGGAAAACTCTTACGTCTGAAGCAACAGTTTTTCCTGTGTAGTGCTTCACTTCAGGTTGTCTACTGTTTTGTGCTCTATTTTGTTTAATTCTCAAATGGTGTCTTTTGGCATACTTAATGTTACTATTAAATTACAGGATATCATTGCTAGATTTAAGGAAAGGAGAGACAGTAAGAGCCCAGTGAAGTGGTCTGAATTCCCCACCAAAGTTGCAGTGCAGCTTAACGACACACACCCCACTCTAGCCATTCCAGAGCTGATGAGATTGCTACTTGACGAGGAAAAGCTTGGATGGGATGAAGCTTGGGATGTGACTTCAAAGTAGTTCATCATTCATCAATTTGCTTGTATACTTGCTAAGCTCCATTCCGAATTATATCTTATATAGTATTTGTTCAAATTGATTTGAACAGGACAGTTGCTTATACCAACCACACTGTCCTTCCAGAGGCACTAGAGAAATGGTCCCAGCCTGTGATGTGGAAGCTTCTTCCTCGTCATATGGAGATCATTGAGGAAATCGACAAACGAGTGGGTTTCTGATTAACCAAGTGGTTCTTTTCTTTATGCATTATATCAATTACACTTCAATGAGTAAAGCCGTTGTATCTTTTTGGCAGTTTGTTGCTATGGTACAAACCAAAAAGCCCGAGCTTGAAAGCAAAATTCAAAGTATGCGTGTATTGGACAGCAACCCCACCAAGCCTGTGGTGAGGATGGCCAACATGTGTGTTGTTTCTGCACATACTGTAAGGAGCTTCTTACTTTTTTATTTTGTGAAGATCCTACTCAAATCAATATATGTACTTCAAGGATTTACTTTGTTTTGTATGTGTCCATCTTGTGCAGGTGAATGGCGTTGCACAACTCCACAGTGACATTTTGAAGGCAGAGTTATTTGCAGATTACGTGTCTATATGGCCAACCAAGTTCCAGAATAAAACCAATGGTATTACCCCCCGAAGATGGCTCAAATTTTGCAATCCAGAACTTAGCAACATAATCACTAAATGGTTGAAAACTGATGAATGGGTTTCAAATCTTGATCTCCTCACTGACCTGCGAAAGGTATGTCATGATAAACTATTCGTTATCATATAATCGTATGTATTTCGCGGCAGAAAATTGATTTGTTGCTGGTAATATGCTTTTTCAAATGTAGTTGGCTGATAATGAGGAATTGCAAACTGAATGGGCATCTGCCAAGATGGCAAGCAAGAAGCGTTTGGCGCAATATATATTGAAAGTGACAGGTGTCACCATTGACCCAAACAGCCTCTTTGACATTCAGATCAAGCGTATTCATGAATATAAAAGGCAACTTTTGAACATTTTGGGTGCAATCTATAGGTACAAGAAGTTGAAGGTATGTGAACTTGCAGTCTCACTTGGATATTTATTTTTCTATCTCAGCTCAGTCTGCTTTGATTACCGTCGTCCTGTACATGTGGATTGTGGAGCTACAGGGTGATGTTTTCTTCTAATCATTAATAGGAGATGCAACCTGATGAACGGAGCAAAACAACACCAAGGACTATAATGATTGGTGGAAAGGCATTTGCTACCTATACTAATGCTAAAAGAATTGTCAAGCTAGTGAATGATGTTGGTGCTGTCGTCAACAATGACCCTGATGTCAACAAGTATTTGAAGGTAAATAAGTTATCTCAAAATCCTATTATCAGTACTGCAATGAGAACGTTTTTTTTTATCTGAAAGGGAGAACTGAACAAAGAGGTCAAATTATATTCTTCATCCTCAGATTTTCTAAAATATGTTTAGCATAAACAGCAAGGGATTAGAACTAGTTGAACTTGATAAGCTTGCTGTATTTGCATATTAGCCTTGACATGCCAAAAACTTTTGGTTTTTTTTCCTATAAAATCATATTGGTGTCAAAAAATATAGAGAACATGCAATATGATTTGTTCCATTCTTTCTAACACATGGAAATAGCCATGGCACAAAGATGTGTATTTTTTAAATCTGACTTAATGGACATTTCCAATTAGACTTTGCATCCTATGGCTATGAATAATACTATGAGTCGAGCTTAAATATTGGAAAACGCTAAAGCACCATTGCTCATGTCCGCTGATACGCATACCAAATTACCAACTATGCAGGTTGTTTTTGTTCCAAACTACAATGTGTCCGTGGCAGAGTTGCTGATTCCAGGAAGTGAGCTGTCTCAACACATTAGCACGGCTGGCATGGAGGCAAGTGGGACCAGCAACATGAAATTCTCTCTAAATGGCTGCCTTATAATTGGAACATTGGATGGGGCCAATGTCGAGATCAGGGAGGAAATTGGACAAGAGAATTTCTTCCTCTTTGGTGCTGAGGCAGATGAAGTTCCCAAACTCCGCCAGGAGCGAGAGGCTGGAAAGGTACCCAGTTCATTCATTTACGCTAAAACAAAATTGGTTTCAACATTTTTTAATATTTATTTTCCGATGAATGCAGTTCAAGCCCGATCCTCGCTTTGAGGAGGCTAAGCAGTTCATAAGATCAGGAGTGTTCGGAAGCTATGACTACAACCCTTTACTCGATTCTCTTGAAGGCAATTCTGGCTTTGGTCGTGGTGATTACTTCCTCGTCGGCTATGACTTCCCGAGTTACATGGACGCTCAGGCCAAGGTCGATGAGGCCTACAAGTAAGACATGACTCAATTTTCTCAACGTTACACATAGTTTCAAATGACTCAATTTTCTGATGCAAAAAGAAACGTGTTTTGTACAGGGATAGGAAAAGATGGCTAAAGATGTCGATAATGAGCACAGCTGGGAGTGGCAAGTTCAGCAGTGACCGTACAATTGCGCAGTACGCCAAGGAGATCTGGAACATCGAGAATTGCCCAGTTCCATGATCCGTTCTGTATTGAAGATTCAGAACAGGATGTTGCGAGGGAACTAACTCCTGTTCTTGGCTTATAAGACCTGCATTAGAATAAGGATGTGGGAGGAATGCATTGGTAGTGTTTCGGTATATGCTTTGGAATAAGAGTGCAGTGTTGTACGTATTTTGCTTTTGAAATAAATCGTTGTTTTTATTTCATGTAATTCTGTTGATGCGTCCATTGTTGTAATTCTGTTGATTTGTTTTTCGTTTGGATTGAAAAACTCTCTTTTGAAAGTCAATTTGAACATGATTTTGTAGTTGGTTGTCATTCGCAATTCCGTTTTAAGATTTTTGCGCATGTGCAGATAAAAGGCCCAGTATATATGCTCGATTGCTGGTTATAATAGTAGTAGTCTCAACTTTTGAAAGACGTAAGATTTGTGTTTATATAGCATTGTAACAGTGGTGGATTCACTTTTGCCCAGAGAGCAAAAGAGGACAGGAAGGAACTGAATAACCTTAATTACTCGTGTAACTGTGTCCGTGATGCACGTTACTCTATTCTAATATTCTATAGTGTCATTATATACCCCTTTTTCCTTATCGGTTTATGAATTTGTGACCACTAAAATAATAATTAATCAGGTGCGGCCACCCCTGCCCAACAAAACCCTGGACTCTCGTCCACACCACTTGCTCAACTGAGCTCACAATAAGCACACACACAGACACGGAAATCTCAACCATTTCCGCATCTCTCTTTCTCTCACCGGAAAATCAGCTGCCGACCAAAGATCCGAAGAGATCAGAATGACAAATCGGGTCTCCAACTTCTCGGATCTGGTCCAGCGTGTGACGGCCAACTGCCTGCTCCATCCCCTGGGCAGCAACCGCTTCGAACGCGGCCAGGTCTTGTCCCCAGATCGCTCCGGCGAAAGCGAAGACAGCCCAGAGGAGGAGGAAAAGGAAGAAAGGATCCTGTCTGAGTACGAATCGGGAGAAGACGGAGAGACCGGAGGGGGAGAGGTAGACAACAACAACACGCAGGGGCATAATCGTAAAACCATGTGGAAGGAGGAGAAGGAGAGGGAAATGGAGGCGGCGGTGGCGCTGATGGGGCAGGTTTTCGAGGCGGCGTCGGCGATGAAGCGGGCCTACGTGGATTTGCAGGAGGCGCATTCCCCGTGGGATCCGGCCAAGATGAGGACGGCCGACGAGGCCGTCGTTGCCGAGCTCAGGCGGATTGGCCTCCTCCGCGAGAGGTTCAAGAGGGGCTTCGCCGCCGGCCAAGGGAACCGGGTTAGGGCCGGGCTTGGCGGGCCCGCGGCCATGAGGGAGGCGGTCGCGCCTTATGAGGCCGCCGTCGACGACCTCAAGAGGGAGGTCAAGGCTAAAGAGATGGAGATTGAGAGCCTTAAGGAGCGTCTCAAGAGTGTCACCGTCGCCGGCGCCGGTGGTCGGAAGGGAAGGCTTCATTCTAAGAGGAAAGTCAACTGTAGTCAAATTCAAGGTACATTAATCATTCTCTAATTAAAATCTTTTTCCTTACTTTCCTTTTCTTCTTTTTAGCTTTTACGAGTGATGAGTCCTTCAAAAAGCAATTTTTATACTCCCTCAGTCCATAATGTTTGTCCATCTTTTCATTTTGGTTGTTCCAAAAAGTTTGTCCATCTTCACTAATTTTCCTTTTATATCACACTTTTTTTACCGTATTACCCTTATTCAACCTCATATATTACCCCATTATCCAACTTGTCCATCACATTTATCATTTTTTCCTATAAAATTACAAAATTACTCTCATTTAATCTTATATATTACCCTCAATTATCCACCTTTCCCATCAACTTTATCACCCTTTAAATTTTTTATACCCTAATTATTCAACTTTTCAACTTTGTGTTAATTACCATGCCGATTGTACTTTATAGACAAACAATTTGGGACGGAGGGAGTAGAGAAAATTGAAAAAAAAAGAGAGAATTGATGAAAAAGTGTAAACTTGAAAGGAAGGGTAGACCTCACCGTCGGTTCCTAATTTTGTTCGTTGTGATTTTATGCCAAGGGCATTTTCGTCATTTAATAATATCACTTACAGGGCCGCTGTCGCCGTCGCAGGACCTTTTCGAAGCGACGATGAGTCTGGTGAGGGAAACCTCGAAATCCTTCGCCGGAGTCCTCCACTCGATGATGCGGTCGGCCCACTGGGACATCTCGGCCGCCGTCCGATCCATCGAGTCCGCCACCTCCGGAACCCTAACGCCGACGACGGCGTCCTCCGCCTCGTCGTCCCCGACGGGGCCCCACCACGTCCGGTACGCGGTCGAGTCCTACGTGACGAGAAAACTGTTCCAAGGGTTCGACCACGAGACCTTCTACATGGACGGAACCCTACTCTCTCTCCTGAACCCCGACCACTTCCGGCGAGACTGCTTCTCCAAGTACAGGGACATGAAGTCCATGGACCCTACCGAGCTCCTCGGCGTCACGCCCACGTGTCACTTCGGCGTCTTCTGCGCCAAGAAGTTCCTCTCCATCATGCACCCCAAGATGGAGGAGTCGCTCCTCGGAGACCTCGACCACCGCCGCCGTGTCTCCGCCGGCGAGCACCCCCGGACGGCGTTCTACGCCGAGTTTCTCGCTGTTGCTAAGGCGGTTTGGCTGCTCCACTTGCTCGCGTTCTCGCTCGACCCGGCCCCGAGTCACTTCGAGGCGACTCGCGGGGCCGAGTTTCACCCGGTTTACATGGAGAGTGTCGTCAAGTTTCCGGCCGGGAAGGTGCCCTCCAGTCAGGTTGTTGGGCTACCGGTCAGTCCTGGGTTTAGGCTCGGCTCCGGTTCGGTTATTAAGGCCAGGGTTTTCCTTGTGAACCGGTATTGAACTTCCGGAACTGGTTTTCTTCGAGTCCGGTTTTTGTTTCACATGTGAACCGGTCCTGAGCTACCGGGTCGCTTGACTCGCTTTATTGGTTTTTCAGTTTTTGTCTCTAGTTTACTGTTGGCATTTGGTTATGCTTTGTAGTTTGTACTGTAGTAGAGTTCATGTAAAAGTTATTAGTCTAATGTTATGTTGGTATGTAAACTTATCCTTGTGAGATAGAGTTCATCTCAGTGTTGCTACTAAGTAGTTGAAGACCCGTACTGTAATAGTCGGGATTTTTCCGAACCAATTAAATAAAACTAACTTTCCCCCAAGTATCTTTTTTGTTTTTCGGGTAAATTTTGGGTCGAATAAATACCCGATAACTCTTACGTCCGTGTCATTATATCTCTTTGCTTAGCTTATCCGTACACCTCGTTTCCTTGAGCTGTGTGCTTTGATTCTTATCTCTATCACCAGCCTACAATTGAAGATACACATTTGATTACTTTCCCCCTACGTTGTCTTAGAATGTGGATTGGAGAAACAGAAATGAAGAAAAGGGGATTTTTCATTATTGGAATTCTGTTACACATAGCTAGCTATTTATAATAGCTGACTCACTCACTAACCGGTTTAGACCGGTTTACATATGGTGCTAGTGTTAACATCCCCCCTCAAGTT